>CM069530.1:92717500-97517500 GCA_035773235.1 Eospalax fontanierii | reverse complement strand
AAGCCCATCACGTGAATGAACATCAGATAAAACAACCATTTCCACACGCTCAGAGTGTTGCTTTCTTATGTAAGTCATAATACAAAAGAAAATAGAGGAAACTTTACATCTGAAGTTACAATGTTTACGCCTTAGGCTTCGCCTCCAATCTACCTTCAGTTAATGAAACAATTTTTTTTACTCAGAGATGTTAAGCACAATTTGTTTGGGTAGTTGAATTTAATTATAAAATTTTATTTTGGAAGCTGGGATAAAATTATAATATGTTAATATTTGTTCATGTGTACTTTAAAAATTATACAATGTAGGAAACTTTCTAAAGGTACCTGTCATTTTCTGTAGAAATCTGCTTATTAAATTGATGCCAAATTAAAAAAAAATTATTTGCTTATTTTTATTTTATGTGTGTGAGTGTCATGCCTGCATGTATTTAAGTGCACCCATGTCATGTGTTGCCTATGGAGGTCAGAAGAGGTAACTGAGTACCCTGGAATTGGATGTATGGATGTTTCTTAGCCACTATGTGGATGCTGTGATTTGAACCCAGTATTCTGCAAGAGCACCTGGTGCTCTTAAACGCTGAAACATCTCTATAGTTCCCATTGATACTAAATTTAAAAAATATTGAATTTATGTGTATTTCATGCAGACATCTCAATCTCCATTAAACCCCACTTCCCCATGGAACCCTCTCATCTCCCCCCCCAATGGATTTCATGCATTTTGTCACTGATGTTAAGGCTTATCAAAGTAAAGTTAGTGGCTCCACATGTCCCTCAGAGAAAGTCCATTCACTGAAATCTAGTTATCCTATGTAGATTCCCTCCCTGTCTGAAGATCAACTGTTCTTCACCCAGCAACTGTTCCTCATCCAACTGATAATAGTTCTTTGACTAAGATTGGGGCCTGCTACCCATCTCAACAGCTCTGTGTTTTGGTTTTGTCTGCTTGGGTTTGCATGAGTCTTGTGTATGTTGACACCATTGCTATGGGTTCATATGAGCAAGGTCCCAGAAGCCCGTAAGACTCTATTTCTATATGGTCATGTGCCTCCTCTGCTGTCTCTTACAGTGTTTCCCCCACCCCTCTTCCATAACGGTCCCTGAACCTTGGGTAGGTGGAGTTTAATATAGGAGACCTTTCCAAGGACCCACAGTCTGCAGACTCTTAATTTCTATGCTTTGGCAGTCTGTGGAGGGAGTTTTGCTGAGAGCTGAGAGATACGTTAGTGTGCTTGGTACCCCTTGTTCTACTATATTCCATGAGCCTTAGGTGAAGAGGTTGCTTTGTAAAAGTGTCACTTAGGGTTGGGCATTTTCACAGACAATTTCTGTGTGTGATCAGTTGTGGAACTCAGTAATGGTTGCCATCTGTTGCAAAAGAAGCTTCTTTGATGAGTGGTGACTGACATACTTGTCTGTACATATAAGGATCCATATAATAAGAAATTGCATTTGTCTAAGGATGTGATGTCTTTAGGGTTTTCTCTAAGATCTATAACCTCTCCAGCCATGCATATTTGGCTATCTTCACACACGAGTTCCCTCTCATTGAGTGGGCTTTAAATCCAATTAGATAGCTGTTGATTACTCCCAAGATACAAGTGCCATTACTGTTCTGTTTTGTAGTGGCAGTTATTGTTGCGATTATTAGACCTTAAGTTGGGGTTGGATTAGCAACTGATGTTCTCCCTTAGCAGCTTGCATAGTGTTGTCCAAAAATACGAGAACTAGCCTTCAAGAGAAGTGGCTTTCAGGCCAGTTCCAGCTTCATTGCTCCCAATCCTGTATCTGAAATATGTCCTGGCTTCAGCAGTAGGATCTTACTTTCAATTCTGGGAGGCAATCAAGGGTGTGACAATAGCCTGTGTAGTTTTTGGAGTCTCTTGGACTTTTTAGCCAACAACTGGAAAGGAGGTTTTTTCCTGACTAGCATGGTTTCTTGTTATATAGCCTTCATCTATGTGCATAGATTCATGTAGAGATATTGTTTGTGTAATTTTTCAGTAGGTTTTTGAACCAGTATGTTTCCTTTTGTTTTTTTTCATACCAGATAAGCCTTATTTATCTATCTCCTTTTCTCTCTATCTAACTCTGCCTCTTCCCTCCCTAGTTGAAGTGCCCCATTTTCCCCATTTTATTCTTGATAATACCTGCCTTTAATTACTAATATATTTATTAGTTCAATTAAATTTAATTGTGGATTCAAAATTAGAAATCTAATGACTATACATTTGTATCTTTGAACTTTAACAAAAATTAGCTATCAGAAATCATCTGTATTACATTTAGGATGTTTTTCAATGAAAATTAACTAAGACACATGACATATCTGGCCAAAACATTCCTAAAACTAATAAAGGAATAATTAAATAACAGATATTGTCACATGCACTTGCCTCTAAACTCTGAATCATGTCACCATGAGTTCATGCAGAGAGGGAACAAAATAAAAGGCTTTAGACACATTTCATATATTTGAAATACTTATTAATTCATTTTTAAGTTATGATGAATCTATTCTAAATAAGGTTATATGCGAGAAAGTGAGTTCTTGCTTCTAAGGTTTTTTTTTTTTTCTTTTTTTGAGAATTACCTTTTGCGTAAAGAGGGCCTCAATCACAAGCAATGAAAATGTAAATTAGGAAAACATCTCAAAAGAATGCTGCCACTTTTCCATAATTTTTTAATGACTAGGGACAGTCTGATATACTGGCAAAGAAATTTAGTCAGAAAAAAGTGCAATTTATACATCTAGTGGAAATCTTGGTGGGTTTGCCCACTCATCCACTTCTGTTTCTCATTATCTTGTCAGATTTCCTCAACAGTATATTCTGTTTTTTTCTGTATGAAGTCAGTAATCTGACAGTAAGACTTATGGCTGAAGACACTACATACATGAGCTTCAGAACAAATAAGGAGAATCAAGCTGTACTGACTTCCAAAGCTACATCTCTACTGACTAGCTTTCACAGTTCTAGCAGGTGAAGAGAAAATGAATCATCAGCCTACCCAGCTCTGAACCTTTCATGGTTTCACAGTAAATGGCCTAGCAGAGCATGCCCACTGGTGCAGTAGTGGAATGAGGATTATGGGCGTAGCCACCCACATTCTGGTTGGATTTAAGGTCTGCTTCACAAGATGGAGTCCATACCTGCCACTGATATCAGGCCCGCCAACTTCTGGATAGACAGGTCACAGCCATAGGTGAGAACCTAACGCTGCTTTTCTGCAAAGTGGACATATTATTAAACTGATTTCTAATGGTTAAATTGTAATAGTAATAGATCAATGCACCTCTCAACTCTCACCAGAGAAGATTCATGTAGCAAATTGTGATTAACACAGAGACCCACAACTGGCCAACGCGAAGAGAGTAAGAGACTGCAGAGTGATTATGCCTGAAGTGGACACCTAGATCAAACTTCTGCCTCCCAAATCTCAGGCATCACAGTGGAAGAGTCTTCTAGAAAGCCTGTCAGTTACTCATAGGAACTCACAACAATAGCAACAACATATACAAGTTCCCTGTAAACTCAGCCAGACAAAATCCCCCCACAGAACTGGGGAAATCGGGAAGAACCCCTAATCCTAACTACTGGCACCTGGAAGCTGCTGAGAGGGGGGAATCAGTCTTCTTTCAGGGTGTGACTCAGGGTAGATTAACCAGGCTCCAGTGAATGGACCCACACTGAATGGCATTTGGGGACACAAGTTTGACTTGATATGGTTAAAATAACACGTATATATCATGTTGTATGGAAGGGTGCAGGTAGAGAGGGAGTGTAAATATGATCAAAATACATTGCATGAAATTCTCAAAAATTCCATAAAACTTAAAAAAATAAGGTAGGAAATTTGAAAAATGATTTTAAAATCCTTAATGATTATTACTGTGAAAGTGGTCTGGAAACCTGACATACACTGAAAACCTAACTGTAAGGGTATATTGTTGTAACCTCCAGGAAGCTGGGATTTCCACATAATGTGAGTTCACGAGTTCTCAAAGAATTTCATTCTACAAATAAATGATTATTTTAAACAATTATGACATATCTGTGATGTATTATGGTATGTTAACATTATCCAAGGCTAGAAGAGACTTTATATCTTAACATTGGTTCAAATACAAAAGCAAAAGATATCCAGCATCAGAGTGAGCTAAGATTTTCTGGGTAGAATTCACAGATAGAATTATAGAACATGTTTCCTATCATTTTTTTAAAGCCCTTCCTACGAGATCTAATTTGCAAAAATAGACCTGCCTCAGGAGGGGAAAAGATTTAGGAAGCTTTTTGTTTGTTTCTTTGATTTTTGAGGGGAGGGGGCAGGAGTGGCTTAGAAGGAAAATCCTTTCTTTAGACTGGTGATGAGCAATGGTGACCACTCAGAGGTCTGTGTCACATTTCTTGAAGTTGTGTCACCCAGATGATGGAGTCTGATATACACAGAAACCCAGAGAGCAGGAGTGGCTCATTTACTACTTAGAGAGTAAATACTCTTTTAGAGTATGTCTGCCATTGGCTATTTTTCTGGTCTGAGTTTGTGATTCCAAACTCATCCTCTCTCAGTCCAGACTCTTCCTGGGTGCTGTGCTGGCCCTGCACTGGAGAAGGGGGGCACTGCTGATTGTGGTGCCCACTACATACTTCCAGAGTGATTGATGAGGAGCTTCAATGGCAAGAAGCACCAAGAGACTGAAAGACTTAAGATCAGCTATCAAAGACATCTAGTCTCTCAAGTCAGAGAAACGCTGAGACAGAAGTCCCCAGGCAAGAAAACACCAAGAACCTCACAAGAGCCTATACAAACAGGTAGACAAGTGTGTAAAAATGCCTTATTCTGAACTCATTTCAATCAAGAGTTTTTCCTACCTTTTATTTCTTCTTATCTTCCTTTATAGACCCCCTATCATGGTGTTCACTCCTTATATAATCTTAGTGGTGGTGAAATAATAATGACTAGAGTAGAGGTCACACTCATCTTGTGTTTTGGTAAAATTTCAGGTGGAAGTATCTTCAAAATAAGGAAAAGGTTATTTAAAATATCAATTCACTTTTGTTCTAGTAAACGTGTCTTCTAACAAATACCTGATGTTCAAGTGTCTCAGTGGAGGTTTTATCTCTCAGTGGAAGGCATGGAGGCATCAGGTACTAACCAGGAGTGGTAGAAAATGTTGTGAAAGGAGAAGAGGCTCCACCACTCCTGGTTGAGGAGTTATTTACAGTTGATGGCCTGGGGGAGGGTGGGATAGTCAGTTTTCTTTAATGGTGTTATCACTGGTGGGCCAACAACTCTCTGGTGGACTGTCCCACACCCTTGAAGTTATGGTCAGTACAAACTGGACCTCTTATTTAAAAAAAAAAAAGAAGAGTACAGGAAATTGGGAGGGTGTGGGGAGGTAGGGTTGTGTATCTAGGTGAAGTTAAGGGGAGGACCAAAGGATGAATATGATCAAAATACTTTGTATACATATATGAAATTTTCAAAGAATTAACAAAAATATTATGTCTTAAAATGTCATGTGTTTGTTGACATTTTTATGTAATACAGTAACTTTTAGATGGATAAACCAGAAAAGCCAAAATAGAAAAATATCTTAATTTATGTGTTGCTAAGTTTCTCGGGGATGTTTCAAATGCTGTTTAAATATCTGCTTTGTATTTTAATATAGCCACATATCTAAAATTTAAAAGGAAAGAAAGCAAAGTGAAATAAATATAAATTTTGATGTGTGCCAGAAAGTTAGACAGATGTCAACAACTATTGCAACTTCAGCTGTGCCGACTTTTCTGCAAAAGGTATATGCAATGTAGTGGGACAGAATTCATGGTATACTTCCAGAAGAGAGCGGAAGAGGTAGGCCCTGTTACATGTGCTAGAGCGAGATTGCTACTGTAGATTTCCTAAATCTAGACTCAAGACATAACCATGCCATTTGGTTGAAGTAGGCAGAAATGACTATTTGTTCCTCCCTCTGTATTTTGGACCAAACTTTGAAAAAGATGGCGGTAGATCAGCTCCAGATCTGGAGTCTGCAGCCTGATCTTGTAGGAGCAGAAAATCCCAACCTTAAACAAATGAGTATTTACACCATGATCGAAATTATCTTTGGTCCAATGTGTATCCATAAAAAATACTGAGTATTTTTATTGTATGGATTCAATAACAATACTCAAAAATTAATCTAGAAAGTTCTAAGGTAATTTACATACAAATTGCACTATTTATCTTTTTATTCCTGTGCATTTCTATGCCTCCTGCCTGATAACAGCATAGGCTCACCTATATTTAAGTTTGAATAATATAATGACAATTGAACTAATTGTTTTCTTTTATCAAACTTTAAGTTCTTCATAAAATACCTAGTTTTAAGTTTCTCTATTTGATTTGTTGTTATTAGGTTTAGGGTTTTTAATGAGAAAATGTATTTTGGTTAGATTAGCCTAGCATATTTTCTTTTATTGACACATCATGACATATTTTATATTACTCATATTTTGAAAGATTTTGAAATTTAATTTTCTTTGTATACATGTGAGCCTGCTTGAGTATACATGCAGAACATGCATGCAGGAGCGTAAGGAGGCCAGAAGAAGGCAGGAGATCTCCTGGAACTGGAGTTAAAGGTAGTTATGAGCGTGTGTGTGGTTGCTGAGACTGGAACCCTGATCTTCTGCAAGACCAACAAGAACTCTTAACCATCAGTCCAGCTTCTCAGTTTTTAAACATGATAGCTATCATTATAGTAAGTACAGTATTTATGCTGTAGAGAACATATTGCCACGTTCTTGAATATTGAAGACACAAAGATAAAATAATGTTATTAGAATGTCTGTATGTGAATATGTAAAACTTCATTTTCTATGTTTTAATTAATACCCATCCACACAACTAACAAAATTAGCATAAAAGTTCACCATGCTGATTTGGAAAGGAAGATTACCAATTTAAATAAATGCTCAAATACTGAGCTTTTCTAACAGAGAATGACTAGTTTATCCTTAGCCATGACTATGGCACAAAAAGGTATGATCAAAGCAATAAGAATTTTAAGTTTCAAGGACACTGAGTTTTGATTTAGACTTTTGAAATCATATCAGGGTTTGTTTTCTACTATACCAGAAACTGGAGCTTTAAAATCTTCTTAGACCAGTGGTCATTTTAACAGGAATGGGGGAAATATCACAAGACCCCACCTCAGGCAATCAGTGACTGTGAGGGTACGAGCTTCCCAGGGTTACTCAGTCCCAAGTGTCAGCCCTAAACACATGGGCGTACAATTAACAAGACAGCTCTACCAAGAACAAAATGACTTTTAGCAAGCCCTGTCTTTTACCTTCCAGCTTTTTATTGTAGGTTTTAAAAAATTTTTCCCCTGGTGTATATTTCTCAATTAATTCAGAATCAGGTCAAAGTTACAGCTATTTGGCATGGTTAATAAACCATAGTTGTTCACTTTCTATTCCTTCTCATAAATATGCACAAATATTTGATGAACTGTGTGATGATTTTAGCTTTCATGCTAAGAAAGATGTTGAGAAACAAGTTAGGCAGCATTTTTGATGTGAAGTTAAGATCTTTCTCTTGTACTTGAGTGTAGATGGGTAGGGCACAACTACTCAAGGCGCCCTTGCCACAGAATGTGGGAAGTGCTGGGTGAGGGTCCAAAACACTCTCGTGACACTGAGTGACACGAGGAGCATCATTTGGTGTAGGGTATAAGGAAAGCTACATAAATATTGTGACATGTGTGAAAGGTTTTGAATGACAGTGAAGACTTGTTAGATCGCGACAGGAAAGTGGGGGCCGCACAAATGGCTTTGCACCCAACGGAAGAGCACGAGTCAGTGTTTAGAGGTGAGAACATAAAGACGTTGAATGGAAAGAGCAAAGCATCCAGCTCAACCAAGAGATGGGTATTTATGGAAAAGTAGCTCGTTTCATTTCAGAGTCATATGAAACCACTCACTTCTTTTAGCCTAAAATTGTCATGAATCTGTACCTTTAAAAGATTAGTATATTAGTAACATATGAAGTCATAGTTATTTTTATTGGACTGACAACTACAGAAGTAAATACAGTTTATATAAACAGTTTCATATATGCAGCGTATGTAATTGTCATACTTATAAGGCCTCTTTTTATCTGTGTTAGCTGTTCTCCTGTGTTTTCTTGGAATTAATTTTTAATGATGATTGTGGTTATGAATTGTGCTTCAATCACCAGTTTGAATATCACTAGAGTAGAGTCTATGAATATTAGAATAAAGGTGCTTTCAGACACGAGGGCAACTAAAATTTAACTGCATTAGGTTCAAGAATTATACTGATGTGGGAAAGAGTGACACAGTTTAAAAATGCAGCAGTTTGTGAGGTGGGATATGCATGAGTCTTCACATGAAAATTTGTGGGGACGTGAAACATAAATATAGAAAAACTGATCCCAAGATTTCAAGTAAAGCTTTTGACTATAGATTTCATAGAAGAAATAGGATTGTGTGAAACGAGGCAGGCAGGCCTACATGGTCATGCAAGTCCGTAGGGGTCAAACTTGCTTTTGGGTCTTTGAGTTCTCGATCTCTAATATTTACTGTTTTATCAAAAGATAAAAATGTAAGGAGAGAAGTAAAATGTATGAGAAAAATGACCTCCGTTACCCTAAATGACACTAAATAGTAATGATCCACACCCTGAGGATTTATTTCTGCTACCTGCTCGTCATTGGGGGACGTCTGGTGCTGCCGATGGCCTTGTGAGAAGGGAGGCCCTAAGAGTCCTTGTTTTTGGCACTTCCGTCTTCAACTAGCCATGTTTTTCTGGCTGTGTTCTCTTTTCTCCCAGATAGGGTGTTCACATGGACTTTGCGCTCCTGCCTTCCTCTGCAGTTTGCCACCTAGATCCTTGCAGAGAAAGAGAAGGCGACCAAACTTGGTGACAGAATCTTCCTGTGTTCCTTATTATGTCAGTTTTCTAGATTTGCTACAATAACATACCACATACCTGGCCGCTAAAACAACAGAAAATTATTGTCACATAGGGTTGGAACTTAGAATTCAGGGTCAAGTCTCCTGGAACTTAGAAATCAGGGTCAAGTCTCCGTTGTTCTTTGAGGTCTCTGCAGGAGAATCTTCCACACCTCCGCCTTTGCTTCCAGTGCTTTGCTGCCAAGCTCGGGCCTTCCTTGCTGGGATGGCTGAATCCCTGCGTTCTTCACGCTACATTTTCCCTGTGCATGTTTCCCAATTGTCTGTGTTAGAAGCACAACCTATTCCAGAATCACCCTGCTATATATAGCAATTTCCACGAGATAAAGCCTTCCATTAACAGAGTATTTTGAGGAGAGAAACATTCCATCCTCAATAAACTCAAGACATAAATGACCTAATAGCTTCAGGAAGTTTTTAACCCTAACCAGGTTTACCAGCCCCTCCGTCCCCAAGACTGCTGAAGGGCATTCTCAGACAAGCAAAGCCGCCTGGAAGAGGCTCCTATCAACTGAGTTACCCGGAAAAAGGAAAAAAGCAAGCAAACAAACAAAACCCAAAACACTTTCCAGCCTGTTGAACTACGGGCCCTCGCGCAGCGTGCTGGAGGTTTTCAGCTCTCATGATCTGGCACCCATGGTACGTGGCATTTGTTGATGAAATGGGCTTTGATTCCTTTCTGCTCCTGTGAGTCCCCCTCACCGAAACTCCAGCGAACAACCCCATTGCTTCACCAAATTGTACTTTGGGCGTGTTTTACTCTCACTTGTTGCCCTATCTGGTGCATGTAGACACTTGTTCACATCGCCCCAGAAATAGTGTCACATAGCAGACTCCATCTTAACTAATTATCCTTAAAAAAAAAATCCTTACTTCAGAATGACTTCACGGTTAACCCCTAGAATCCAGGACTTCAGTGTTTCAACCCTTACCCCATAGGAAGAGAAATTTGGTAGCTAATTCCATAGATTTGAAATTACTTGAATCAATAGGATGAACTGATTTTACCAAAGAAGCAACTAAAGCAGAAGGAGAGAGGAGAAGAGGGTGAGAGAGCCTTTGTGCTGCCTGCAGTGAGAGGGTGAGGCGGGAAAGAAGCCTGGGCAGCTTTCTCCACAGTATCCAAGGTGAGGGGCTGGTGTGGGTATGAGATGAGAATGGTGGTGTGGCAGTCCAGGGCCAGCGGGCTACGCTTGAGAGTGCTTGCTGAAAGAGAGTGACGGGTGCCAACTGTTGCAGCTGTTGTGCAGATCTTAGCCAGGTTTGTGTTCAGTATTTTCTTTGTGTGATGAGAGCATTCTCACACAGAGAACAATAGCGTGCCCAGTGTCTTTTAATAAGCTACTGTCAAAATTGGAATTGGCAATGAGAACTCACAAGTCAGAAATAAGCCCAAATCCTGGCTCCTGAATCCGTATATACCACCTGTCTGTTTTTGCTGGAAGAGAGAGTGAGAGAACACACATTTGTCTCTATAGGATTTTTAACTCGTGAAATGTTTTGGATTGCTTATTCAATCTTTCTGTCATTTTTTTAGAGCCAAAAAGTTTATCCAGTTCTACTGCATGACAACTCAGTATCTATAAATTAAAGGGACAGGTTCTTGATATGACATCAATGTCTAGGTAGTAGCATGCATTACAGAAGAAGTGCCAAGCTTGGCATTGTGCATCCTAGGATCGAAGGCTTCCCTAAACATGTGGCTATGAACAGCTCCCAAAGCACGATGAACTTCTGTTTCTTCAAGTATTGGATCCATTAGAGAAATAGCGAAGCTCTGTGGCCATTATTGATATTATCTACTCTTAGGTTTCATAGCCAGATTAAATAACCTGGACTCAAAACCTAGATGGTCAGATATATTTAAAGGTATAATAACCATTTAATATGTTTTAAAGTTCAATTGATTTAATAGTGATTATCTCTAGAATGTATATTCATGGGGGTTTAATTAAAATTGATTGAGCGATGTGAAAATTAAACGTGGTTTGTGTTATTTCAACGTTTATGATGAAAGCAGTGGATCCACAAGCTCTAAGAGATATAAATCCGATTAAATCTGATTAAAAGGCAGGCAAGTGTCTTCTAAGCTCTCCCTCCATTGACTCTGCAGTGCCTGGAGGACATACTGCCTTGGACTTCAAGCAAATGTCCAAATAATCTGTGAATAATTGCTGAAATTAAACTACTAAGTGAGAACCATACTTACTATACATTACTCATAGTGATTTTCTTTACTTTTACTTAATAGTATTATTGTTTATTTCAGCCAAAATAAATTAGTGTGAATAATTAGTATCTTTGCAAAATTGTTATTAATCATATCCATAGCTGCTCATAATTTACCTTGTATATGGAGCTCCTGTCAGCTGATTGCCAAACAGCATGCATGATTTCACCAACTCTTTCTATGAGTGGAGAGTTCCTGTTTGTGGTTACTGATAATGAGTGAGTGAGTGAGGAGTACAAGCAGCTTGGTGGCGGTGTCTGTAACTGGAGTCGGTCAGATCCCCTCATACTCAACTGCTCTCGTGTGAGAAGAAAATTCTGTACCCTTGTTCACTCCCACATATCCAACTTCTCTACCTGTATTTTCTTCCCCTGCTTAAGTAGAATAAGAAGTCCCTTTCCATTTGAGTTGGCTGTCCGATATTTAGGTCCAGTCTTTGATTCTTCTTGTATCTGCCTAATTCAGTTTTCTCACATGGAAATTTACTAGACACCTATTTATATGGCCAGGGAATTTGTGGAAAACTACTGCATTCTGTGTCAAGTTCCTTGGGATTAAACTCACTACCTTAGAAGCAAAAGGTGGGAGGGTGTTTCCCTAACAAGACTGGGAAGTGCTTTCGGATAACAGGAGGGTTAGTGGTGTGGTGAGGCCATCTGCATTTGCTAATTGGTCCTTATGGCAAGAAAGCTCTTTCCTCCCACAGAGAGCTGGAAACAGGGACTCTCTGTCCACAGCTCATCTGGACCTTCACCAGGGGTCTGTTACTAATAATTTTGATAGGAAATATCCTCATACTATGCTCTCTGGAACGCCTTTCCAAGCAACGTATCATAGTATCATACTCATATATTGTGTGTTTTAAGTTGACGTGCTGTTGAATAAAGTAGTAACAGGGAATAAGTGATTTAAATCATTTGTTTACTATGTACACATGTATCTATATCTACATCTTTACAAAATTCTATGCAAGGAGGGAAACTGAGACTCTGAGAAAGTAAGCCATTTTCTCATGGTTTGTGAAACAGTCTGAGGGAGTCCTGGAATGCAAAGCCTAGTCACCTAGAGCAGTAACACTAGAAGACAGCACTCTTGGTCACATGTGTTTTTCCCGAAACTGTTCCAAGCCATATACATCTGAGCCCATTGGATTTCCATATCTGCTCAACAAGAACAAAAAGCAAGCTTTGAAGAAATGAGATGACTTGCTCACGGTCACTCGGAAAATAAGGACGGACTTGGGATTTGATGGTGGGACTACAGCTGCTTAGTATTTGCAATTACTCTTCCCTGAACACTGAGAGATGTTTCCGATCTGACTCTAACCAGCTTATTTTCCTACTGTCATTTCAAATGCAGAGGATGCACGAATTGAAAAGCTCAGAGTCAACTTTCATCTATGTCACAATTGAAATTGTACCGCGTACAGTTATGCTGAGAATTAAATTTCATATGTGAATCCAACAGTAGAGAGTTACTGAGTTTGACATTTGATTTTTAATATTTTATTATTAATGTTAAATATCTGACATTTTTCTTAGAACACTAAGTTCCCTGAGAAATGATTTAAGAAATCTAGAATGTTTTCTCCTTCTCTCATTCAAAATCTGTTATGAGCAGTTTTAATAGCTATTAGTAAATGATAGTTTCCTATTAAAATTATTTGAAATGACTTAAGGTTTGTAAAATACATTTTTCTTATGATGGTATATATTCCAATAAATATTTAAAGTATCCAGACAAAGATATATAGGATTATTTTATACACATAAGAAGGCACATGAAATTAAATAATATCTCATGATTTTGTTGACTTTTTGATTTTCACATGTATTTTAGACACTGTGTGCATTCAGTGAGATGTAGAATAAACATATCTAATAATAAAAATAGCACTGAGGGGTTTGGGGAAGAGTTCAGTCAGTAGAATGTTTGCTAACATATATGAAGCCCTTGGTCTGAACCCTGGCATCACATAAACAGGTAGCACACACCTGCCAGTCCTAATATTCAGGAGGCACAGTCAGGAGGGTCAGTCATCCTTGGTTGCAGAGTAAGGTTAAGACCAACCAGAGATACATGAGAATGTGCCTCAAAAATCAAAATACAAAACAACTAAAATGTTAGTATGACAGTGAATACATGCTTACAAAGATAATATCAAAAATAAAATAACAATATCGACTTTCATTTGTATTAGGCAAAAAGCATGATCCAACACTAAGCATTATCGTAACTTGTTTACATTTTCATATCTCTTCCTTAGAACAGATTAGAGGCATTGCATTTGAATACATGAAATTCTGAGAACACCAGACTTTTGCAGATGTCAATTCCTCATGCAGCTTTTTTTCATTACACATATGCAGAAGCTAAAAACAGGTGCGTGTAGAAGACAATGTAAAAACATTGGCAAGGTAAAGGTCTTTAAACATTTTGCTGTGAGTTTCTATATCACTTCTTGAGAAAAATTTGAAAGAACGCCAGTGAAATTTCAAGAGGCATCTTTTTTGGTATATATTACTGTTTAGTGTCCTTTTAATGGCAGTGTATCACAATCAATCTAGCTATTTAAAAGTAGAAGATATTTGAGACTATTTCAGCATTGAGAATGCCAGTCAGAGGACTGAAATGGTGACATGTGCCAAAAATCTTAGTACTTGGAAGACTGAATGAGGGGCTGGGGGGTTTGAAGTCAGCTTAGGGTACAGCAGGGATGTCTTAGCTCTGTTAAAAATCAGAAAAAGATGAAGAAATACTTTTTGAGGGTCTTTTTGAGAGAGGGTCTCCTTGTAGCCCTAGCTGGCCTAGAACTCACTATATAGACCAGGCTGGCCTCAATCTCACAGAGATCCACCTGCCTCTGTTTCTGGAGTGCTGGAATTCAAGGTGCACACCACCAAGCTTATCAAGAAATACTTTTTGAGAGTTTTGTGTTGTCTCCATTTAAAGAAAACATTTAATACTTTCCCCAAGCCAACATTCTAATTGTTTAAAATATATATTTTTTGTTATTTGAAAATGAATGATGAGAAAGACCCTAAGAAGGACAGAACACTCAAAGTCTCTGAGATGATAGGCGAACATTGCAGGAATATGTGTGAGACGTGTACTCCATCAAGAGGAAATAATGCAAAAATACTTAGGAGAGAAAAGAAAATGAGATGCAGGAGGTTGGTTTGCTGAGTCAGGGAGTAGAAACAGGAACGGTAGGGCATAATTTAAATTCAGTCTGGTTGATTCATTACTATTTAGTTTGAGATGTCAGGGAGAATACAAAGATGTCATTTGGACTGTAGAATCTAACAAGCAATGGTATCACCCCTCCAGATACGGAGTTGAGAGATTTTACCCACTGTCAAGAAGATGGGAGAAGTTCATAGGATGCATATTATAAAACAAAACAACAAACAAGGCTCAAAGCACAGCACTCCACTGCTCTGTGCCTCCCCATTTCACAACCTTACACTGCCACCTGCCAAAGAGGTGCTATGTTGGGGAGCCTGAAACAGGGGGGTAATATGTGGAGTCCTAGTACAAGCTTTTACCTGTCTATTAGTAAGATTTCACTAAGTGAACAGAAACAAAATAAAGTATATATTTAGGGGGATTATTATAGTGGTTTACATGATAGATTCTGGTACTTCATCAGTGGCTGTTTTCACACTGGAGAGGCTGAGAATTCAGACCTACTCAGTCAACAGGACCAGATTCTTTAGTAGTCCCAATGTGGTGTTGAAGCCCTAGAAGATTCCCAGAGAACCACTCATTTTAGGTCTACACTGGAAGGCAGATATTGGATTCTGATACCAGTGAAGGATGTCAGCATTAGCATTAGCGCAGCAGAGGAGATGGCCTCACACATGGGGCAGATGAACTATCCAGGTACCTAATAAGCTGGCAAAAGCTTTTCTCTTGGAATTCTTTTTATCTTGGCTACTCCTAGATGATATTGGCTATACTTAGAGTGGGTTGGTCTTACTATTTCAAATAACCTAATTGAGAAATTATCTCACCATTGTGCATAGAAGTTTGTTTCGTGTTGTCAAGTTGACAATCACGATTAACTGTCACAACCTGCATCACTCCAAAGTTTTGTATAGTGTCACTTCTCAATAATTTTGTAATAAAACCTCTCCAATTTCACCCACAGACTGTCAGCTGATCTCCTCTTCAACGTGTTTATTAGTTGCTCAGGATTCCTAAATGATGCAGATCTTATAAAGGAAATCTCGGCATCAGCATTACCTCTTGGTTGGCTTGTGAGGAAAAGAACACATCAATCAAAAAGTAGCATGAACTGGAGTAGGGGAGGGGATTGGAAGGCAGAGGAAAGAGTCTGGGGAGGGCTACTAACACTAAAGGCCTTTCAAAATGTCATGGAAACCTACTATTGTTGAAGCTTTCTTACATGTATACACATACATATATAAAATGATTTATAATTTATATATATATTAAATGGCATTATCCTATAATGGAGGGGCAGTGTCAATACTAGATAGCACAGGCTAGCAAATTAAAAGCTCACTAAGTTATCTGTTTTGGAGTTGCTGGCCACAAAACCCATGACCCTGCAAATATTACTGGCTATTTCCCACTGTTCTTAATTACATTCATGTACTTGACTGTGAGACCCTATTGCTAAAGACACCATGTAATAGAACATGGAGAAATCAAGCTACTTCTGACCTAGAAGCTTCATCTCTACTGCCTAGTTTTCATAGTGCTGGAAGGTGCTGCTGAAGAGAAAATCAATCATAATTCTTACCCAGCTGTGAAGCCTGCCAGCTACAGTAACAACTGGACTGGCAAGATACGACCACTGGTGCAACAGAGGAAGCAGTATTGTAGGAGTAACTGCCACGTGCTGGTTAGATTTAAGGTCAGCTCCCCAAAGATGGAACCCATCTGTGCCAACAGTATTGGTGCCAAGAACCACCAGCTAGATAGATCATAGACACGAAGGAGATTGTACTATTAGTCTGCTAATGAACATAGTGTTAAACTGACTCCTAATGACTTATTATAGCCATAAATTAGTGCAGCACTCATCCCGCATCAGAGAAACCTCTTTTTTTTTTTTATTTTTTTACAGTAGATGGTGATTAACCCAGAGACTTATAACTTATTAGGACTGCAGAGTATTCAGCCCTAAATGGAACATCTATATCACACCCTCCCCATAAGGCTCAGAGATCTTTATGGAATAGGGATGGAAATATTGTAAGAGCCAGAGACATTGCATGACTACAACAAAACAGTGTTTTCTGAACACAACAGGACAGCTGCACATATGAACTCACAGCACTGATGACGGCATGCACAATACTCAAGCAAGTTCAACCCGGACAAAATCCCAGCACGGAGGAGCGGGGTGGGCATGAAGTACCACCCCTGAGAAGTCATTTGAAATTGATAGCTACTGTGAGAAGAAGAATCTTTTTTTCTTTGAGAGTGTGATTCCTGGTAATTTAGCCATGCTCTAGGGGAGGGACCCACACCCAAGGGTATTTGGGAATCATAAGTTGGACTTGAAAGGCTTAAAAAGAAGAGGATGCAGAGCTGGGGTAAACTGGGGACGATAGATCTGAGAGGAGAGAGGAGCGGAGGTTGAGTATGATCAAAATGTTATAAGAAATTCTCAAAGAATCAAAGAAAATCTTACTAAAAAGAAGTAGTAATTGGAATTTTACTCTGTGCAAGATATTACATTAGAAACAAATAGAATGGCTCAGTTCCTGTAGTTCAGAAAATTATCTTCTACTTTGGAAGAAATGATAGTGGGTAGGAAAACCATATGATATTTGTTAAATATCATAATTTACTGGTCACTCTATAATAATGGCAAAAAATTATTGAGTTCTTAAAATGTTAAAACACCCTTCTCAAAGTGTCAAAGCAGGAACTGTGTCATCTAATCTCCACAGGATTCTGCAAGATATTATATGTAAAGAAGCTACAAAGAAACAGAAAGACCAAGGGAATTGTAGAACAAACATACAAGCAATGGTAATTCACTTGAGGTAGCTTTGAGTAGGAAGAAGACTTGAAGCACATGTGAATTTCTGAACAGGGTACTGGAATGAGAAGAAACACGGGAGAAGGAGAGCACTCTAGATTGAAGGAATAACTCGGGAACAGTATACCTTAGAACGCTCAAGGTGTTTTCCTATGTACTAGAAAGGAAAGAATATGAAAGCCAGCACATTTAGAAATACTGGATTCCATTTGTGAAGTTTATTTTATGGGGTTGTGTTGGAGAGTGAAAAATTATTACTGTGGGTTAGAGATGGAGCAGCAAAGACAGGACTGAGGGTGAAGCCGTCAGGTATGGAAACGAGGTAGCAGATGTGAGTGGAATGTTGTATACAGTAATCAATGGGCTTTCAAAACTAGTTCAATGTGTGATATGGGTCTGACTGTGGAAGATGGGATTGTTCAAGGAAGGGTTTCAGGATGGTGCTATCTACTACCTAGCATGGAGGGACAGCAGCATTTACAAAAGGAGCTGGATATAAAACACCAGAAATAATTCCATAGAAACCCTGGAAAATAAAGTCCCTCATCTGCAATTAAAAATTAGAAAATAAGCCAGGTGCAGAGATGCATGCTTTTAATCCCAGCACTTGGAAGCCAGAAACAGGTAGATCTCTGTGAAGCTGAAGCTAGCCTGGTCTACATAGAGAATTCCAGGCAAGCTGAGGATACAGAGTTCCAGTTCCAGAACTAAACGAAACAAAACAAAACAAAACACAATGAAAATAATACAATTTCAGGCTAACAAAATACTTCAGTGGGTTAAAGGACTCGCTGTTCAATGATGTAATACTGACAACCGCAGGTGAATCCCCAGAACGTGAAGGTGGAATCCCACAGGCTTGATCTCTGGCCTGCACGGGAGGACTTCAGCATCATCTCACACTGAACAGTGTGCCAGCCCCATCTCATACTCGCATGCCCGAGCACATAAATAAGTAAGCAACAAATCCATTTACTTAACTATGTTGTCCATGGATTATTGGATTATGTGCAAATTATTCATTTTAATTTGTTTTGTTAGGTTTTCATTTTCATTTAATTCCAGGATTTAAAAAAGAATTTTCTTTTTTATTCTGTTTTGACTCTGATCGTTCAGCAGTGTGTTGCTTAATCTCCACAGGTTTATGCAATTTATAGAGGTGCTTTTGCCCTTGATTTTAAGCTTTTTTACTTTGCAGTCCAATAGGATACTTTAACGTATTTTTGTATTTGTTACGATTGTTTCATTTCTCAGAATGATTTTCACTTTAAAGAAGCTTTTATGAGCTGTTAACTGGAATGTATTCCTTGTTTGGGTGGAATAATCTTTAAATCTCTGTTTTGTTCATTTTGTGCACGATCTTATTAATTCTCATGTTTCTGTCTGGATGACCTTTCTATTGGAGAATGTGAGGTATTGAAATCACCAACTGTTATTGAGTTGGGATTAATCTTTTGAGTAATAAGAAATATGTAAGATTTTAAAATAAACCCTTTTATTAATACATTTTCAAATAGTTCATTTGACCCTAAAATTTTATTTACAAGTAATATTGAAGAATTTTTTTTTTTCATGTATTGAAGCCTGCCGTGGAAGTTCCCATGTTGGATGCCTGGATGGTTTTACCTGTAGATGTAAGTACTCTTTTTTTTTCTGTTAAGTTAGGGGAGAAAATAGATTCAGCCTGTTCGCTTAAATTTACCTGATTGCTTTCTAGTCCTTTTTATTCTGCCTATAACCAGATACTTAGAAACTGGCAGTAAAAATGTCCCATTAACTTAATGTTAAGTTTCAAACTTACTTTTAATTTCACATTTTAATATTTCATATTGTCTCATTACTAATAGCTAACAGGTTTTGCACATTAATTGGATTAGGAACGTATATTTATTTGGTCATTTCAACTTCCTGACATCTTTTGAAGGGAAATATAATCAGTTTTTGTAAGACAATGACTAGTTCAGACCTGGTAATAATTTGATAGAAATCACACATCTACAGGGTGAAAAGTGGGCTCTATTGTATTCATGATAGTCTTGTGATATTTTCTTCTGTTTTTCCTATACCTCTTTAAATTGAAGCATTAATGATCCTTCAGTAATGACTCTGTTCTTGAGTTATCTTCTCTTGAGTGTGAATGTGACTCAGAAAACAGAGATGATGCATAGAAAGCCATGAACAATGTTAAATTAGAGAATTGTTCTGGAAAATCACATGTTATTTGCAATGTTTTTCCAAAACCTTCTGTTTATTTCCTAGCACATGTGTTATATGTACTGGAATTTTGGATAGTGTTGTATGAGACTTGTGGGTTTGGAAATCCTATTGGCTCTCTATGGAACACAAAACTTCACTGTGGAAAGGCTGATAGCAATTGTCAGAACCTGGTAGTTTCCCATGTGGTAACAGCTGGAGGAAAAGGCCAGCCTGTTCCCACTCCATACTCATTTCTAATCTTTCAAGCCCATTGTAATAAAAGGATTTGCCATGCTCCAATTTTGATAATTTTATTTTCTACAGGCATAAATCACAGAGGAGGATATAAGGTATTTATGTTCTGTTCGAATTTTGCTAATTTTCAAATTTGGAAAGCTTTTTGAAAATGTTTAAGTAAGATCTTCTGTTTGGCTGGATTGATAGCTGTCTTTAGTTTGACAAAATACAGAGGAAACAGCTGATAAATCCATTGAACCAGAAAAAAGCAACAAAGATATCGCATTATAAGCAAGATGATAATGACTTCCTTTAGACCAAGGGGAAGACGGACAGATTGCAGAGAGCTGAAGGTTCCCAAGCATGATGATATCTTACACCTGAATACTGTTAAGAATTTCTGCTTGACTCATGAAATTTTACTTGATTATTCTGTTCCTTATCACCAAACTACCTTCATATCAGAAGTAGGAAAAACTTATACTTAACAAATCCATGGTCTACATTTTGTGAAATTTCCTTCTGTCTTCCTTGGGCCACAGTTCAACTATAGAAATCAGTCTATTAAATGAGTAATAAGAATTGTTTCTTTCACTGAATGATTGAATTTTAGAAAAAGATGCTTTCCAAATATATTCTAGGTAAGAAATGATGTCATTCACACAGAAAAATACTAAGGAATAAGTAACAAAATGAAACTGAAGAAGACGGGCCGGGTCCATGAGGGACACAGAGAAGAGACTGGAGCAGTCTGCTGGGGACAGCACTGCCATTTCATCTGAATCGGAATGCGTGGATAGACCGAGGTCGCAGTGCTTTAGAAGGCAAAGTGATAGAAAAATACAAATAACATCAAAGGGTCAAGATCAATCCGAGGAGAAGGGTAGGTAGGTGTGTGAAAGAAAGATCAAAGAGAGATGTGAATGCAAACCTCTCCAAGAATTTGGGACACAGATTTCCCATGATCAGATCATGATAGCATCATTAAAGCCACCTCTTAGTGGTTTTCTTCAAAAATGATAACACATGAAGATGGAAATATGTTTTGAAACAGTGACATTGTTCTCAGTTAAAATCAGCACGTATAGCTGTCATATAGGACTACTAACATTTGAAATAGTAAGGATGAATGATTAGACAGGTGAACCCAAAACCCCAAAGTATAATCAGGATTAGGTGTTGGATGACAACTGATGGAGGGAAAAGACGCAAAGTCTCCAGCGTGTTTGAGTAGAAGCAAAGTCATGAGGAAAAGAAGTCAGTGTTAGGAATCCAAAGATCAGCTTGCTTTTGGAAATACTAATGCTGAAGAAGTGATGAAAACCAAAATTTCCAAATGAGTCTAAATGAGAGAGATTAGACTTGCCATCAAGTACTGTGTCACTCAGCAAGAGGTGGGGTATTATGAGAATTCACAGTATGTTACTTTACTAGCTATTATTACATGTATAATTTTGATATGTAATTTACATTATACAATAATAAGATATTTATATAATTATATAGATATCATATAATATAACAAGAATTTGAAAAATAAAAGTACAATGCTTCAAAAGGAGGAAGAGAATGAAGAAAAGTAGGAGGAGGAAGAAGAGGAGGAAGAACAGAAACAGGAAGAAAAAAAGTCATTTTGTAAGTTTTTTCAATTTCAGTGGGATTTTGGAAGCAATGCTACTTCCCATAAAATGATGGTGCTTACTAATAGTCGTAAATAAGCTCCCCTTCAGTGGGAGAACACACAAGGGCAAAAGTATGATAAAAGGCAAAAGATAGTGAAAGACAGAAAGCCAACAGACAACATGCTTGTATTATAGCAGTCTGCTGGAATAGGGGCAAATAGACGGTGCAAGGGGATCAGAGGATGATTCTTTGTGTGAATGTAACTTTAGTGGCTTATTAAACTTGATCATTTAAAAATATTTAATGAAGAGAACAATTTTTTTCAGTTATTTAAGGTAATGGACGCAGACCCTGTGTGTCCAATATAGCATCTGCTATATTCCTGCCTTGCAGAACAACCTTAAACATTAAGGACAATAAATACTTTTAATTAGGGAATGCCTAGATGTATGTATAACTGGTTTTTGAACACCTCGTTTCTGCAGTGTTGTCACTGAGGGAATGATGATACCTGAGCAAGTGTACCTCAACTTCTATCAACATGGCAGTAAGTGAGTTCTCTACGATCACAGATCCAACTAGTACCATTCTCTTTTCAGATATGTGTTACTTTTGGTAGGTTAACATAGTAATACTTTTGAAAATGCTTGAAATTTTATAATTCAATACCAAGGTGTCTACCTGAAAATATGAATTACTGCAACTGATTAAAATACTGCTTTTAATCTTATTTAAATGCATACAAAATACAAATGACTGTAAGTACAATTATATTATAAAATATACAAGTATACTATAAAACAATAAATTATGAAATAAAATTTATTATAAATAATAAAACATGAAAATAATAATAAATGAATTCTATTGGCTTAAAGCAAACTTCAAAGATGTAGCTGTCCTATACTTGTCTCACGGTTTACTTAGCATGATGGATAGAAATGTAAAAAACTCCAGTCTCCATAGCTATTTCTTCCACTGGCTCTGATACATCATGGAAAAAGTGGCTGCATAGATAAAGAATGCATAGTGGTGAGACAGATGTGGTTCAGTGATGGAATGTGGTTAATATTAAATTGATATTCTTAGTTTTATAGCCATCATTTGTATATTCCAGGTAATTATCCTAAACCTTTTAATTTCTTAACCATCTACATTCCATAAGATTAATGGAACCCTAACATTTTTATTGCATATTCTATCTGGGCTCTTAATACACTAGAATTTTTGGCTCTACATTCGGTACTTTATTCTTCAGCCAGCTGTATAAGGTTCCGTTTTTGTACATTCATCTACTTTTAGCACAGTAGGCTGCCAAACTTCACTGGCTTTTTTTCATGTTGCCTGCTCTATATTTATTATTCTCCTCAGAGTTTTCAAATTTAACAAATTCACAGATGCTTTCTCTGTCTAGGCTCATTTATGTAGGTTTTTATAACAGTAAACATGTCTACTGACCTACTAAACACTTCTTGTGACTCTGCTAAATTCTTTGTGTTTTAGTAACTTCTTTTTACTCAGACACTTTCCGTGGTGCAATAATTTCATTACGTAATGTTTGAAACTATTTCATTAAGTGACGGTCTTGACAGGTTGGAAGTACTTGGCCTATTGTTTATATGGAAAGAATTTTGCATCTTCAGAGAACCTATTTGTTTTTCGTTTTGAAAACATGAAATAAAACAGTGTTAACCCTTCCTGGGAACACAATGAACTTGAGCCAAGGTTGCTGTGACCACCATGCAAAGTAGTAACCACTGTGAGGTCACCAGGAGCCACAGGACTACACATTCCTCCTTTTCTGTGTTGGAAGTCTTTACATTCTATTATTAATATTATTTGGCAATATACCTCCTTAATTTCAGACACACAGTTGGTGTTCAGTTCATTAAGCTGAAATTGTTTTCTTGAAGTGTGGTCTGCAAACAAGACAAAAATAAGTAAGATTTAAAATTTTCTATTGCTAAATTTCAAGTTTTCTTTCCCTTCAGTCTCTAATAATTTAGATTTTAAAGTAGTGCATAGCTATTACTAATTAATCGTTGCCCTGGAAACAAATGAAAAAGAATGTTATTTATAGAAGTAGATTAAGTTTAAGATGATCATATGTATATAATACATATATATATATATATTATGTATCTTTGTTCAATTTCTCCTCTTGTAAAATTATTGCTTTCAATTTGATATGGTGCTTAAAGACATTATTTCAGTAGGTATCTATAAATGAAATATTACTTCAAAATTGAAGGTTTTATTTTGGACATCAATGAGTCAAATGGTAAATTCCACTTTGGTTACTCATGACCCTGACATTTCTTTATATTGTACATACCATGTGTCCATAGATGATGCTCTCTGAATTGTGGTGCAAACAAGCCCTTTATTACATCTGGAACCGATCTATAATCAGCAGATTTGTCATTCATGATGATAAATCAACTGATAATTTGCCACATCATTATTAAGCACATTCCTTGTCTGTTTGTATAGAATAATAGGTGATGAGTGTTCAAATGCCAGCAAGAACGTTAGTTGTTCTGGCTTTGATGAAATGTGCTTTGTTTCTCCTCTCTCTGATTGCCATTATCAGATCCCAACCATTAGAGCAAAAGCTTCTTTAACTGAATTTTATGAATTTTAAACAATACTTCTCATTCATACCTACTCACAGAAATTGTTTTTAATAATAGTTTTCTACAAGGCAACTTTTCTAAAGATGTTCCTTTTAAATTTGAAGTTCTCCAGGAACTTCTAAGCTCTTAACAGGAATTTGACGTGAGTTTCCCAATTCCTCCTCCATCCTTCACTCCTCTTTCTTCCATCCTCTCTTCCTCCCTTGCTTTCTCTTTCTTTCTTCCTTTTATCCTGTATCCAGAAAGTGGACCTAGAGTACCAATCAGGACTAAAGCTCCAGCATTTAAATTAAGAATATACTGATTATGTCTTATTGTAGCTCTGAGATAAGTTAGTAGAATGACTTTGAATACTTTTTCTTTGGTTTTCTTCCTGCAAATTTTGATGCGTTTTTGTCTTTGAAATAAATATATGATAAAAAGTGTGTATCAATTACTAGGCTATTTTGTCTTTCAGACAAAAATTAGCACTTCTGTTATATTTTCAATAATTGGCAAACATTTAATGTTTTATTGTTGAAATTCTGTTTGTTATTCCTCACATAATGGTTCTACTGTTGTATAAAAATAGTGCTCTTGATTTTATCTTTAAATTTAATTCTTTTTTTCCAATTTTTAATAATATTTTAGTTTTAGATTATTTTATGCGTGTAGTTTGAGAGCATATGAGTAAGTACACATGTATGTACAGTGATGTCAAGGCCAGAAGAGGGTGTTGAATCCCCTAGAACTGGAGTTACAGGTACTTGTTAGCTATCATGTGTTGCTGGGAGCTGAACCCATGTTCTCTACAAAGCAGCAAGTGCTCTTAAACTCTGGGCTATATATGCAGTTCCCCATTTAAAAAATGATTGAATGTTTATGTATTTCATACAGAACATCTTAATCAACTTCATACCCTCTTCTCCACTGACGCCCACAACTGGATTTCATACATTCTGTCATTTGTGTTAAGGCCTTTCATGTCAATTTACTGTCCCCAGACATCCTTCAGCACTAGTTACCCCACTGAGGTCTAGTCAGCCTTTCTTGAGGCTCTCCCTTTAAGAAGACCAGCTCTTCCTCACCCAGCAGTAATTGGCTGCCAATAATTCTTCAACTAAGATTGGGGCCTGTGGTCCATTCCACACTTTTGTGCTGAGTTTTTGTCTTTTGAAATGTTACCAGAGTCCTGGGTGGATGGAGCTGAATATAGGAGTCCTGTCCAAGGACCCACACTCTGCAGATTCTTACTCTCTATGCTTTGACCATCTATCTGTGTCCTTTTGTGTTCATAAACCTCGATTATGTGAAGGAGCTTTGGTGACAAGGGTTGAGCAATGGATTAGCATTCTCTCTACCCTTTGTTCTGCCATGTTCTGCGAGCTGTGGGCATAGAGTTCCACTGTACATCTGTCACTCAGGATTAGGCGTTTTACAGAAAATCTCTGTGTGTGATCATTTTTGAAACTCTGGAATCTGCTACAGGAGAAGCTTCTTTGGTGAGAGTGACTGGAATACTTATCTGTAAATTTAATGATCCGTATTTTGCACGTAGTAAGAAATTACATTTGTCTACGGATGTGACAGCCTTGGGGTTTTCACTGAGGTCTATGACCTCTTCGTCCATGTGTATTTGGCTAGGTTTACAGTGCCACACACGAACTTCCTCCCGTGAAGTGGGTTTTAGGTCCAGTTGCGTAGCTGTTGGTTGTCCCAAGAGGAAAGCGACAGTGCGCAGTGCTGCCGTCTGCTGCGCTGGCCATTGATGCGTTATTAGCGGTGAAGCGGGGTTTGGACCATCAACTGATGCTCTCCCTTAGCAGTTTGCATAGCTTCCAGAGCTATTAATGCTAGCATTCAGGGGAGGTGTTTTCCAGGTCAGTTTCAGTTCCATTGTTCCAAATCATTCGTCTGAAGTCTGTCTTGTTTTCAGCAACAGGGCTTACCTTTCAGTTTCTGGGAGGCAGTCAGGGACTGTGGCAATAGTCTGCGTAATTTTGGGAGTCTCTTGCACTACTCTGGTCAACAACTCAAAGGAAGGCTTTTCCTGTCTGGCACTGTTTCTTGTTATGTAGCCTTCAGCTATGCACATGGGCTCATGTGGAAATATTTTATGTGTAATTTGTCAGTAGGTTTTTGGAACTATTAGAGTTCCCTCTGTCTTATTTTTTATTTATTTATTTTTTTTAATTGTAGCAAGGCATTATTTATCTCTCATCTCTCTCTTTAAATTTATTTCTAAGGATAGCTTCTTTCTTCTAAAGCGCTCTTTACTATCACATATAAATACATTATGTTTAAAGCGTCATGTTCAAAACACGAAACATTATTCATAATGCTGGATAAGTTTTCTGAAATCTCTCTGTAAGGATCTCAGCATCAAAAACTTTGTAAACTGATGTCAAACTGAACTCTAATCTAAACTATGTATATATATATATATGAGACTATAGAAGATTCTTTGCTAGTTAGTATTTAAGTAAAGATTAATAAAGGAGAAACTAAGACCCGTGTAACAGAAAAAGTAAATTATTCATTTAAATTTCACATATGAATTATTTATATGTAAAGGGTGGAAACTAATAATTTTAAATGTTATCAAACAACAGCTTAAGCACAGTGAGTGATCAAACTTGGCATCACGGTAAGTAAAAGAATACTTGTGCTTTAAAAATTAAAAATATTAGGCTCAATGAGTAAAGGTACTTTCTGCCAAGTTCTGAATATCTGAATTTCATCCCAGGACTCTGCATGGCAGTAGAATGCTGACTCCCAAAGCTTGTCCTTTGATTTCCGTAAGCATGGGTACCACTGCCCCCGCTGCCAAAATATATTTTCAAAAACCAGAAAAATTCAAAACATTGAATGTTTTCTTTGGATAATATCACTGTTTCAATGATGTCAACTCTTCCAGTCTTTTAACATAACAGCTCTTTTCATTTTCTAATGCTTTCTTCAACCCATGTTATTCGCAAGAAAAGAATGGAACTGGAGATAATCACATTAAGCTGAATAAGCCAGACTCAGAAAGGCAAAAATTCACCATGAAAATAATAGAGGGTCTATTAGAAGGCAGGATAGGGTTTAGGAAAATTAGGCCAGAATCTGTATATATAATATAATATAATATAATATAATATATTATAATATAATATATATAATATAATTATAATAATACAATGTTTAATTCAGGATCCACATATTTAGTATTTCATTATAACAAAAATATTTGAAATAGTCTCTTCTGACTTTATGAAGTGAGTAGCCAGTGATTATTAATTATTGACTGTCATACTACTTTGCAATACAATAGCATATCAGAATGGCTTCCTAACTTTAATTTAGTATTCACATATGACTCTGTCCTGAAGAGAAACTTAGGAAGCAAAGGTTTTCCGCCTTTCCCAGTGTTTCTGCTGCTCCTGGGGCATAATTTGAGTCTTGTGTAACTTGCCTCTGTTTTAAACAAGGTTCCTACGACATTTAGCAGAATTTGTGTACAGCAGGATGACTTACTCCTGCTCTGAGGAGCACTTAGTAGAGGCGTTCAGTTCTTTCTAATTTTGGGGGTGATTAGAACAGCAACAGCAGGGTGTTTGGGGAGTTCAAATCCTAGAGTGTTCTGACACTAGATGAGCATCCCGACTGGCGTCCCAACATGTCCTTCTTCAAGCCAGGATTCAGATTCCTCTACACTGAAACAGTTCTATCTTCTTAGCTACATAAGGTGTCAACAGAACTAGAACAGCCGCGGGAATCGGCAGCTGCGCTGGCACATTCTGTTTAGCGCTCGTATTAATCATCTGTGAACCGTCCTTGTTGGCTGGAGGCGATTAGGAAGCGAGTGTCAGAACGCGGCTGTTGCATTGTTAAGGGCATATGGGCCCTGGCATGGGAACATGGGCTGAAACATTTAGAACCACTATGCTTTGTAAATTCATGAATTTTACAGATTTCAATTTTTGTATTTCATTGTCTCCTAAAATGGAGTTTATTTTCATCAAGTTCATTGTGTAAAGGTCCAACCAATGGATTACTAGTGTTATCAAGAAATGAAATCCATTCATTTTAGCCATGTTCTTATTTACCAAAAACAAAAACAAATCACCTGTATTTCAATTTTATTGAACTTTTGAAAGACAGATTTCCTTCCCCCTTACGATGGGCCTTACTGTGTGATACCTGCTATCTAGTATGTACATATGTGCCATGTATGCATGTATGCTTTTTGTAGGACCAAAGATCAGTACTTTCCATCTTAGCTCTTCCCATGTGTATGGTCACATGGGAATTGAGAAATAAAAATACTAAATGGTTCCAACAGAGAGGTCTGAGTGAATTCTTTTCACACACGGAAGTCATTGTTACTCATATGCAAAGTATCTCCATTAGAATTACTGTCCATCCAAAATTAAATGACTTGTAAAGGAGCAAGTGAGTTCCAAGCTTGCAGTAAACTACAATGACACATTCAGGAATGATGTCTCACCAGCTATGTCCTTTAATTCAGATAGGATGAACATTAAGAATTTTCCATTGCATTCACCTCTCAGTCAGACTTTCAGTCTTCTGTGTTGGAGAAGCAAACCTTCCTGGTATGTGCGTATCCTGTGTGTTTTAGTTTTGCTGGTCCTGCAGTATGGAGGCAGTAAACTCCAGTACTTTTGCTTGTAAGAATAGCTATTTTACAAATTAAAATTGAATTATTCTCTAAAGCAAACTAGTCAAAAATTTTTAAATAATGTGATATTGTAAATTGTAGCCTTTGGGCTAAGTCATGGGAACTCCACCTTTTATTTCTCAGTAAGTCATAGTGAGTTTTTCTGACATATCCTATAACTTGCTATGAACTCACAGTTGCATCCCTCTGACAACAGCTTCATGGCTGTTGACTTTCACTGATGAGGGTGAAACTCCATTACTGCTGGTTGCTGGACCCACTGACACTGTGCACAACCTTTGCTCTTTCCACAGCACCTTTTCTGGTCACTGCTGAGCAGGCTGTTTTATACTTCAATAATGATGCTCCTGTGACTATTAAATTCAAAAGTCCCAAACCAGCCTTCTAGAATCTTTTTGTTTGCTACTTAAACCAGACTTCTAGATGCTTTTGGTTTGCTATCCATCTTTAATGATTTTGCCTGTGATTTGTCTTATTTCCATTAGTTATTCTGATGTCTGTTTAATACCAAATCAACACTCGAGCATTCTTTCCTCCAGGACTAAATGGCTCATTTTCTCTTCAACAGTTCACTAGAAGGACTACAGACAGAATCTTGTGTGAATTGCTAACTAGAGTCACTAGTGTAGCTATTTATGTTTATTGTGAAATGCTATTTACATGACAAGCTATAATCTTGATTTACCGTAATAGCGTTAATTGTGCACCTTAACTCTATATAATCTGATTTTGTTATGTTATTAAGTGTAGGAAGTTTATACCCATTTTTACGTGGCTGCCATATTAATGCTGCTGTCACTAATAGGCTGTATGAGGTGTAGAGCTTAATTCTAAGGAAAGGCTTACATTTTCCAGCCCCTGCAAATTCGTGTTTATCACTTCTCAGTGATTTGAGTCTTCCTGCTGCTTCCTAAATAACAAAACCTGGTCTTACTGGTTTTCACCTGTGATCAGATAAACTTACTTGTTCAGCCACAAAGATGAATTCCCATGAAAATCTGACTTAAACCAATAGAAATCGTGGGCTCAGTGTGAAGTTACAAAAACTTTCCCTTAAGCTCATTGTATTAGTTTTTTAACAATAATTTACTTTTTACTTTTATTTTGTGTGTATGAGTGTATTGCCTGCACGTGTGTAAGTGCACCTGTGTAGTGCAATGCCTGTGGAGTCAGAAAAAGGGGTCAGAGTCCCAGACAGCTGGTAGCTGCCATGTAGGAGCTGGGAATTGAACCCTCGTCCCCCACAGGAGCAGCCAGTGATCTTAAGCACGGTGCCATCTCTCCAGCCCTGGTGTTACCTATCTGTGCTGTTGCCTGGTACTCAAACTCAGGACCAGACTCTGTGGAGATCTGAAAATAGCACATTTAGAGAGCAAGAGCTTTTCAGGCCCTTGCTCTGAGGGTGGGAGCACGAGCGTATCTTTTGTAATCATCCAGCTACGAGGCTTAATGCAGTGTTTAATCTGGAAGCATTTCTCTCTATAGGCTGTTTGAATGAAGAAGCAGCTATGGAAATATCCTCTCATAGTCCTGATTCATTCTAAGGAGGCAGTGAGCAGACCATTTTTTAGAGATTTCTGACATACTAGGAGTCAGTTTGGGTTACTTCTCCATACTCATCCAGCTCAGTGCACCACTTAAAACACAGACTGTGGTTAAAGTCAAATGATGACTTGGTAAAATACTCAAAGTCCAAAGAGAATTACTAATACTAAGTGCAATGAGAAAGCAGTTTAATGAAAGTCTCTTGCCTACTTAGCTGACTATGGACCACACCATTTTCTTCACTCACTGACTTTTTGGACATTTACAAAGCCCTGCCCTCTACAGGACAGTTTCTCCACTTTGTCCTAATATGGAGATGATAGCACACTGTGGGGTATCTTTCTGGCCTTTGTAAGGTTATTTTACTGTGATTTGATTGCAGGGTCCTTCATCACAAACTTTGTGAGTGACCATGTGCTGTTACAATGTCATGAAGTTGGAAACACCCGAAAGTGTTTAATATTCGCAAAGATTTTATAATGTATACTACAAACCAACCAATTTCTCTATGATTTCAGATATTTGAGTGATATAAGGTAAAATAACATAGAAAATAAAAGCAATGTCTGTGTATATTTCAATATGCTGAAATATAACATGTACAGCCTTAGTGGATAATGCGCTGTTCTTTGCTGTGAGTGAATCTGCACTCAGCCTCTACCTAAAGAGAAAGTGTTCATGGATGGAAAGGTTTAATAAAGTAAGGTAACTATTCTCTAGAACTTCACATAATTTCTGTCAGTATTACCATGTGGTTTTCAGGAGATGGAGACATGGCAGTATGAAGCTGTTTATGTGCTAGGACCAGTTTTGTTACTTAGTAACTCCATAGTCTCCTTCAGCAGCTGAAATATTCAAATAATTATTTTACTATCACAACTAAATCATTACTAATTCCTATGTGTGACAAACTCTAAGACTAAACTCTTGTGAAATTTAACTATAAGACCACATTTGAAATTCCTTGGCCATGTTTAATTTGGAGTTATAATGATAACAATGTGAAAAATTCCATTATATGATGCTCTAAGTATGATTTTAAAAATCATTCTTTAGTACAGTTTAAAATTATTTATTCTAAATAGTAAAATTGACAGTGTTCTAAAAGCAACTTTTGTCTGACAATAGAGAAATGAAAACACAGCTCAAAACAAAACTGAATTTTGCCGAGATTGATTATTTCTGCATCCCATATGCCTTTAGAAAAGAAGTTTCTGAACTGCTAGAAATGTGGAGTTTGAATCTGCCTTTTCTGAGCACATATATGATGCATGATAATTCCCATTGTTACTATAATACATTTTTTTGAACCCGGTTTGTTTTCAATAACCTGCTCTGTACATTTATTTTTCCCAAGGTCATACAATTGTCCTTCTATAAGCTAGATTTGAGTTTAATGACGACTGTTACTTGACTGATTTTGATCATTCATTACCAGTAAATTCTACCATTTTTTTTCCTAAAATACCAGAAGAGGAGAACCAGGGGTGGAGGAAAAGCAGGGGAGGTGGGGATCTGAGCGTGTTCTTGGAGCTGTCTACTGTGCAGCGTGAAGACGGCACCTTGCACACTCATTAGAGATACACGCTCCACGCTACACTTCTTCATGTTCCTTAAGAGCCTAAGCAGATGTGACACAGGTTTCTTAATTATTGAGATTTTATGACTTTCCAGGCCACCCCACACACTGTGCCTTGTATGTATGCTTGCAAATGCATATTAAACTATGTATGTGGAGTCTCCAATGATATTATACAACAAAGTAGTATGAAGAGGTAGCAGGATTCACCTTAGTTATACTTCAGAAACACAGAAGCTAATAAATTTATAATAGTGTTTGCTTATTATTGTGTAGAGATTACTATTCCTTTTGTAAGACAGAAGCAATAAGGGCAACCCAGATTTTATAACAGTTCTATTCATGATATAATCTTCCTCCTTTGCTGACTGACTTGCAACTAGTTTATCATTCATGAGTGCAGGAGTTCTCTGTCTTTCCCAACATCTGGCTTTTTATGATCTTTCTGCCCTCTCTTCATCAGTGGCCCCTGTCCTGTAACTTGGGGGAAAAGATGTCACATAGAGACTATTTGTGGCTGGGTGCCCTTCTGACATTTATTCTCTGCACTTTGACCAGTTGTGAGGCTCAACATTAACCACCATTTACTGCACAAAGAAACTTCTCTGATGAGGGCTGAGAGCTATACTTATCTTTAGGTAGAGACATATGAATTTGAAGGCAGCTTTGATACATGTCCATTTAGAAAATCTAACAGTAGTAAACTGACCCCTGGGGATCTGTGAGCCATTCAACCATGAGTTCTTGGTTCATGGCCCATGGCCCATTTTTAAAGTGAGTTGTTTTCTTGATAATTAATTTTTTAGTTCTTTATTCTATAATGCAATCCTCTGCCAGGTATAGAACTAACAAAGATTTTTCAACTGATGAATAAAAATTGAAAATGTATCAGTAGTACTATATATATAGTAAACATTTATTTAGCTCTAAAGAAAAGTGGAATTGTGAAATTTGGAGGGAATGGGTGAAACTGGAACATGTGACACTGGGAGCTAACCCAGGCCTAGAAAAATAAATGCATCATGCTCTTTTCATGTGTGTGTCATAACTTTGAATTTTTAAACTGCTTTTCACTGGAAAGTCTGTAGAGTCTTGTAAGCTAGAAAGAGGCCGGGGGGGGGGCAGAGAGAGAGTAGAACACATGTATTATGAAAGGAGAGAGGGAGAAGACTGGAAGTGACAAGGTTTAGATGGGGTGGGGTGGAAGATGGGGTGGAGGAGGGAGTGGAGGGAAAGTTCCAATGTGTGCAGATGCCATATGGAACTACGCTACGTCACATCTAGTGGAAATGTAATAACATGAAGCGTGTGAACACAGGTACCCTGAATGGATGAATAAGCCTGACCCCAGACGCCGAATGCTATTAAGCAAGCATTGCAGTGCTCGGTGTTTCCTTTCCTCGGGAATTGTTGGCCAGGAAGGTTCTAGAGGCATCAAAACAATATAGCCTTTAGTTATTGTACTTGGTTGTCCACAAAACTACTTAGTAAGACTCTATTTTTGAATATACCACATACTTGGGATGCAAAGCATAGAAAAATCATACTGGAACTGAGCTCGGAGCTTGCTCCTTGCTGACTACCTTTCGTAATGTGAAAGTTGGCATGTAGGACATCAAGGAAGGAAAGGCATAAAGCCTCTTACCCAGGTGTAGATCTTGTCTGTTGTAGGATGTGCCCGCTACTGTGATAATAGAGAGTAATTAACTCCATCCTATGTGCTCTGAGACTGCTGTTGTGGATCTGGTCAAATACCAGAATATAGTATGCACATGTATGAACTTGTCCTACCCATGGCTGGGGCGGTCATAGGCTCTATGGTTGTCCCTATTCCTTCTGCTTTGCTAAATGTGCATGTTGTCGTACTACTTAAGTATGTATGTTTATGCACACCCATGCAATAGTGCTGCCCTCAACCTCGGTCAGAGAGCTTCATTTTCTGAACAAATAGTGGTTATGCAGAACCCATGGATAGTTGTGGTGCTGAGAATAAGTGACTCCGGTGCTCAGCCCTTAACATGATTCTAAGCCTCAGGCAACATCACAAATTCAAGGACAGAAAGATTGTAAGAGACAGTCAAGGGGAAGGCAGGCCTCTGAAATGCTGTCTTCATGGTATGATACGGCCCTTGTATTGACGAACTCAAAGCAGCCGTGGTTTCCTGACCAGGGCCTGAACTAAACTGAATCAGTCAACATTCAGTCACAGATGAAGATATGAACTCATGGAGCTCAGTTCCTGACATTATGGAGTGGGGTGGGGACTACTGACCTTTGATGGGTGGGAGAGGGGAAGCCATTGTCTTCAGTGGTAGCGACTGATGGATTGCCTATATTCTAGAGTATAGCCACAGCCATGGCCACTTAGCAGCTCTAGGAAAACTCAGTAGATCATAAAACTAAAGCAAAAACATAGTTGGAAGGGGGCTTGTTAGGCATTTGTTGGTGGGAGATGGTTAAGAGAAGGTGACCAGAATATTGTCAAGGAATGAATTGATAAAAATCAAACAACAAATAAAGTGTGCTTTGATTTGACTCTGGCCACAGAAGTACAGGAAAATGGCTTCCATATCAGTTTTCACTGGCTGATAGATTTAAATGATCTCACAGTCAAGATTTTTTAATTTATTTTTGTGTATCAATGTTTTGCTTGAATGGGTGTAAGCCACCACATGTATAATGCCTGAGAAGACCTGAAAAGACTGTTGGGTTCCCTTGAACTGGAGCTAACAGATGGTAGTTAGCTCCCCGGGGATACTAGGAACTGAACCTGGACCCTGGGGAGGAGCAGTCAGTGCTTTTAACCACTGAAACATTTCTTCAGTTCCCTCTCCCCATTTAAGGACTTCACATTTAATCTTTAGCCATCAACCTGATAGTGTGTAGAAAGGTTTATTTATAAACCTACGCATGTGACATATTCATTACAAGGCTTCTCAGTGACAAGAAATTGAATCTACCTACTAATTATGTCTATCAAATTTGCTTCTTATTTGTGCCCTGTTTTACTTTTCATACATAAATAAATTTTCATCATGTAAACACTAAAAACCAAATAATTTTCATCATTCTTGGTAGTTCACTAAATCTAATCCAGTATATACAGTGAGAATCTTATGACTTAGATATTTATATTTTTTACATATTTATTTTATGTGTATGAGTGCTTTGCTTGCAAGTATGTAAGTGTGCAATATCTGCAGAAGTCAGAAGAGGGCATTAGATCCTCTGGACTTGGAGTTATGGATGGCTGTTAGCCACCATGTGGCGGCCAAGAAAAAACCCAGGTCTTCTGCAAGAGCAGTCAGTGCTCTTAAGTGTTGAGGCATCTCTCCAATCCCTAAACAGTTCTTGGTAGCCTGGGTGTCTGCATTTTTACTGCCATTGTTCCACATTAGAGCTATGGTCTTCCCCTCCTACCCAAAGGACCTGGAGGTTGCTATGTAGTTCACACTGGCCTTAATTAGATGGCCGTTAGCCTCCAAAGTGCTATGATCACAGGTGCCTGGCCTCAGATGGACATTTTTCTAGGCAGTCCACATGAGGCTGTTGATCCAGTTCTGAATGCTTCACGGTCTCCCTCTCCTGACATGTTGCCCCAGCTCAGTGTTCCAGTATTATTATTCCTCTTTGGATTCCTTGATTTTACTGAATTTATACTCCAGGCATTTACACATGATGAGTGTTCTCTGGTAAGCTCCTAATTAAAGTTTGGTTCTTGGCCTTAATTTCATTCTTCAGGCATATATTCAAATTGTCTTAATTAAAGTCCCCAAATTCTTCTTATTTTCTATCAGTGATTTCACAAATGATTTTTCATGAGCACTTTATTCCATTTATACATTGACTCAATTATGAACTTTAAATTCTTTTTCCATTAAAGTTTAAGATTCATTAACTCAGAGCTTGTGTTCATGTTTTGAACACTGTGCACCTAGCACTTGTTATAGAACCTGGTAAATGTTAGGTATTTAATAATTACTTGTTGAACAAATAATTGGAGCAAATGGATGCACAACAAAAATGAACTTTTACTTCTCTCTCTCACTATCTCAAAAATAGCAAATGATGATGCATCTGTGACATGTGTTGCGTGATATAAAGCCAAAAAATATACAACATTTAAGAATTCTGAATTTGTTGTAGCAAATTAATGTAACCTCATTATAAATTGCTTGGAGCTATTCATTTACAAAATAATGTTACCAAGTGAAAGCACTGGGAAACGATTCCAATTTTAGAAAAGAACATTTTGAATGAGAACATTAACATTTACAGAGACATTTATTTTCAATTTTTAGCAAGATGACTGAATGGTAATATGTGCAGTGCTTTGTGTGTGAAGGTGTAGTCAGTCGGCTCCACTTGGATGCTGAAATGAGTATAATATCTGCTAAAACCTGTCGAGTTCATTTGCTCTCATTTCGCAATATAAGCCCAGAAAATGTTGAAATAGAATTATGATCTGCCTGGTGACAATGTGACCTCTGCTAAATATAGGTTATGACCTTTGCATCCAGGATCTGTGGAAGTGGGTACCTCCTGTTCTGTAAGTGATAGCTCTCTAAGGCCTGGATGATTAGATGCATTTGTCCAGGTGGCAAGTTCAAGGTTGGTTTTCACGGACATCTGATTCTAATTCACATACTGTGGAGCTCTTAGCCACACTCCCTTTTCTTGCCAGAATCACTGAAACCATACACTTAAGTCTTCGGCTGAAGTTAAACACCACAAGGAATTTTCTGGGATTTATATTTTAACCTTTCTGTGTTTTCCAGCTTAAAATGTTAACCTTGGTTTCTCTGTCAGAAAAGGCCAGTGAATACTTGTGAGGATTTATTTACCTGTTACTCTTTTTCTGCAGAAAAATGCTGGACCTTTGGAGAATTTTTGTTAGCTGTCTGTAATTTAACAAGACTCTTCTAAGAAAGTTCAGGTATTTGACAAAATTTACAAGAGTCACTGTTTTGAAACTGAGAAATTCAGAAGGAAGAGTAAAGTTTAAACTTCTTTGTGAGGTTTTTCAAGGTGAAAATTCTCATATTTCAGAGTTAGAATAATGCAAACTATATTCCGTATATACAAATTCTGATGGTCTTCTTTCTTGGGTTTTACATTACGTTCTTTTGTGTCAGGAAGAGTGAGGATTAGGAGAGTAAAGAAATGTGTCAACCAGTATCTACGGGAGTGGTTGCCAATCTTGCACTCTATTTTGTTTATATATTTATTATTCAAGAATTTCAACCAACATATTTTGATCACATTCAGACTCCCCTCCCCCTCTTTAGTCTCATCCCACTGTTCTTCCCTTCATGTCCTCCATTATCTGGTCTTTACTTTACATTTTTGTTTGTTTTTTAAAAAGCCCGTTGAATTCAATCTTTGCCTCCCAAGTGCTCCAGGGTGTCAGTCTATTCCCTGCAGTTTATTTTTACAAAATAAAACTATCTTATATACACTTGATTATATATTAGAAAATTGCTATGAATTATTTTGCATAAACCAGAACTGTTAGTTGATCTTCTACAAGTCATCTCCCTATATGATGTATGCAAAACAGACGGCCTGTCCTTTCGTAAGACAGCATCCACGCTATCCAGTGTTATTGACAAGCTATGGATAAAGCTGGCAAAATAAAAATGGAAATTCACTGGCATTTGATTTATTCTCAAAAGCCTGTTTTTTGTTATTGAATCTTGATGGTTTTGGTTATCATTGGCTGATTTCTGAGGCAGAAATGTGAAGTCTGGTTGAAGCTCGTCACCTGAAAATTATTAAATATTTTAATTGCCATCTAAGAACTTTGAAACTGAGTTTCAATGTCAATTTAACTACAATATTCTGGAGGAAAATACTTTCTTCATATTTTAGAATTATACGCATCTTTAGATTTGATCTCTAGAAACTTAAGGAAAACATCATAAAAGTACAAATAATTCCATTAGCTTTTGATTAAATGATTTTAATAGTTTTACTGTTGGATGAAAAGAAAATTAAGAGAATTATGAAATGTGTTTATGAGAACCAAAGAGCTATAAAACTATATGTAATATGCCATAAAATAATTTTATATTATCTGAATTGAGACACTGAGCAGAGTGCTCCATATACTGATCAGAGCTGTGAAGTCAATAAAGTGTGTAGGATTTGGCGAGGAGGCATGTGTTGCCTTGGCTGCCCACACTACTACTCTTACAGTGCTCTCCGTCTATACCGCCAGCAGGGTGCCTAACTGAAGGGCCTCCTTCATTTCTCTGTTGCTGTGATAAACACCATGGCCCAGCAACTTGGGGAGTAAAGGGTTTATTTCAGCACAATTGATCACTGAAGGAAGTCAGAGAAAGAACTTGAGGCAGGAACTGAAGTACAGACCACAGAGGCACGATGCTTACTGGCTTGGTTCCTCTGGTCAGTGCTCAGCTTGCTTTCTTTTAGAACCTAGGATCACTTTCCAGGAGTGACACCACTCGCAATGGGCTGGGCCCCCTCACATCACTCAACGCTAAAGAAAATGTCCCACAGATATGCCCGCAGGTCAATCAATTGCAGGGAATTCCTCAAGTGAGGTTCGCTCCTCCCAGGCATTTCTAGTATCTGTCAAGTTGGCTAAAATCAACCAGCACACTGACTACATAGTAAATAGAAATCACTATAATTTTCATAAGAGAGCTATGATTATAAATATTTTACACATTGAATTTGCTCATTTATTGCTGATACATAATGCATATATAAATATTACATTGTCTACAGTTAAGTGAGTTACTCAGGGGATTTTGAACATCATCTACCTGATATCCAGGTCTGATTTTTCACATTGGAATTGTTGATTTACCCAATTCCACGGGATCAGAATTGTGAAAGGAATTTGGGAGCATACTGATAGCAAAATTCAGCAAGTAAATAAACAGAAAAGTTTCTTAAATCCTACTTATAAACAGCATTTAAGAAAGCTCCCTGAATCAAAGTTGGCATTTTACCAAGTCTTTCAGATTGATTGCTGAATTTGAGGAAAAGATTCTTTCTTTACAACCCAGTATTTCAACCCAGTATTGTGAAAATACAGTCAGTTTCTCTACTAAACTCTACTAAACTTTTTTATATGTAATTTCTTCAAGCTTATATGCCATTAAACCTTTAAATATTCATTACTACTTTTATTTATTTAGTTTTATTTATTTGAACACAGATGATGGCTATAATTTTTCTTCAAAAGTTTTAAACAAAATCTAGACTAAATTACCTCTATCATTAATTAGTTCCATAGTAGAAAGTAATAAGTAAACATTTATTATTTTCTATTTCTTTGGAATAGGTTGTTTCCTCTCATTTTGTAAGAAGTTTCATTTACATTGAGTGCATGTTAACTAATATAAAACAACATGAATACACATACATAGACACACAAAACCCCACAAAATTGCATATAAACAGTCAGACACCATTTTATATTCTGTTACATTTTGATATAGTGTGACCACAATTAAATCAGATAAAACATAGTGAGCTCCTCAAACATTCTTCTTTTGTTTATAAAGAAAGCTTTTACCATCCACTTTTCAAAGTTTCTGAAATACACAGCATATTATATTTATCTAGTTACTCTCCTGTGTGATAACACACGAGAACTTCTTCATCTTGACTGTGCCTTTGTGTCCACTGATCAGTCTCTTCAGAATCTTCACTCATCTTTAGTGTCTGCGGCCCTGGGGGAAATCAACTACATTCTCCTTTCAACTCCTATAAGATCAGATATTTTGGATTGCACTTTTAGGGTCACATGACTCCTGACTTGATGGGCTTAATTTAGACCACTTACTTTGATGATCTCCAGTTCCATCTATTTTGACACAAATGCAAGCTTCCATCCTAGTTTATGGCAGAAATACAGTCCATCATCTGTATCTTCTTTGCCTAGTCATCAGTTGATGAAAACATAGGTTGTTTATATTTCTTGACTATTTTAAATAACGTAATCACAAAGGAGTGGAAATATTTCTCGAACAAACTAATTTTAATTCCTTTGGCTATACACTCAGCAGTTGGATTGGTGAACCAAATGGTACTTTTGTTTTTTCAAGGTTCTATTTTCTACAAGGGATGCACACCATGTCATCCCTTTTTGCTACATCTTTGTCAACATTTGCTTTCCTTAGTCTTTTTTTCAGTAATCATTCTTGAGTCTTGTACATTTCACTGTGGTTTTGACTTTTATTTCCTCACTGATGTACAGTAACCTTCAGTACTGTTTTCAGGTATGTGTTGCATGTTTGTTTGAATATTTTTGCCCAGGTCTGTTTATCAGGTCTGTTGTTGATTTTATAATCAGGTTATTTGCTGTTTTATATAATTTTTACTGCTATTCTTATTTCTTGGCTTTTGTTTTTTATTTTGTTATATATTATATATATTCACTTTCTCTTATTAGATCTAGAGTTAGTTTCCTTTATTTCCTTTATTGTTATTTTGGTTTGCTTACAAAATAAGCATTTTCAGATCTGTATTTTTTGTTTGTGTAGGAAGTTTAAATTTAAATGTGATCTTAACATGTTCCTGTCTTCAAGAATATTTCATCCTATTCAAGAAAAATAATGTAAATAAAGAGGTACTTAAATCATTTAAAAATAAATATAATCAAATAAAATAGATTTTAGTATAGGAAATATTTGTCAATCTGTGGATTTACCAGCTAAAATATTGCAGAGATAAATTAGGTTTTATTAACAAATAGACATAGTGTAAGAATAGTTCATTCTCTCAGTTTAACTCCTTGTGTGGCATTAATTCTTGTGAATTCCTAATTTAAAGGTGATCATTTTATGGTTTCTAAAATGCGTTTGCAACTTTTGTGGAAAGTAGCATAACATTCAGCCTCCTCTTAGTGATGGCTGGCTTGTCCTCAACTCTGTTATCTGTTATCATTGCTTTGTGTTTATTTCTACAGTAGTTGAGACTGGGCTTGAATTCACTGAATAGTCCAAGCTGGCCTTAGCCTCCCTGGAATCATCCACTCTCAAATCTCTGAATTCTGGTATAGCAAACATGAGTTACCACATCTGACTAACTCTATTTCCTTGGAGTTATTTCTAATTAAAATTAATTTGTAATTCAATTCTGAACTCAGTTTTTTCAGATTCCAAGGAATCAAAACGATGTGGAAAGTACGCCTTTAGATTTTAGACAGAATTCTAATAAACAGGTGATTTAAAAAGAAGTCTAGGTGTTTATTTCTGAGTATTCCAGGGCTAACCAACATTTATGACAAATCTGATGTTCTTGTTAGGTTGCTTGCTTCATGGTTACATTTTCTCAAAGGAGACTCTTTACTACTAAAGAACTTTCACATCTCTGCAAGCATTTAGGAAGCAAAGAAACCTTGTAATCGAGAGTATATATCATACACAAATGATAAAGAATATTTATTACTAAAGTTTAACGACTTCATTAAGGATGAGTAATGGGGCTTCAGTTTATAGGGATGGTTAAATTAGATGGAGGAGACTGAATTGATCCTTTCAGAATTAATGCAACTTAATGTATTAACTTATAAAAAGCTACTATTCTAATTTACAATTGATTCTTCATATGGTAGATGGGATATTTTTTATCAAGTGAAGATCCCTCGATCTAACTAGCTTTGGTTTAACTTTGCATTGTTTAATGATGACAAAGTGGAACATATTTTGTACCCTTTTTCTTTTCTTGTTTTAAAATTTCATTATTTTTATTTTATGTGTATGAGTGTATCGCCTGCATGTATGTAGGTGCACCCATGTCGTGCAGTGCTCACAGAGGTCAGAAGAGGATATTGGATCCCCTGGAACTGGAGATGGTTGTTACAGATGGTTGTTAGCTGCCGTGTTGGTGTTGGAAGTTGAACTGAGGTCCTCTGCAAGAAAAGCCTGTGCTGTTAATGACTGAGGCACCGCTCCAGCCCCTATACTCTGTTTCTTCAAAGTGGGTCTCTCTATGCAGCCCTGGATGGCCTGAAATTATCTACATAGACCAGGCTATTTCAAATTTACAGAAATTCACCTGACTTTGCCTCCCGAGTGCTGTTATTAAAGGTGTGGGCCACCATGCCTGGCTCTTCTTTCCTTTTCTTGTTTAACATTTTCAAATTCAAAATAATGATAAAGATTCCCAAATATTAACTTGTTAATAGCCAGAGATAAATGTATTTCATCTATTCCAGTCAGTTATAGTTAATATTAATATGCAAAGTTTCCAAATTTTGGCCAGAGGAGATCTTTTTCAAGGTTATTCATTAGAAATTTTGAGGTGAAGATTAAATTTTTGGAAGAGTCTCTGTTCTTTGGGTAATGTCCTAAGAATGTTCTTAGGCTAATGTTCTTCCTGGCATTTTCCTGCCTGCAGTTTCCAAAGGAATCCTTGGATCCCTTTAAGTTTCATAATTAAATTTATCTCATGAAGTACACACACACTCCCCTCCCAGTGCCCCCCCTCGACAAACAAGTCTTGATCTGATTCCTTGTATCTGTGCTAAAAATTCCTGTTCTCAATATTAGTGAGACTTCTAGAATTAAAAGGCAAAGTAATTACTTGTTGCCTTGTCTCACATTGTGCACGCAAGTAAATTAGGACAACACATTGGTACTAAAATGTGAACTAGCACAGGGGTGCTCGACAGAGAACATGTCTCACTTCCCAAGACTGCTAGACAAACTAAAACCCAAATCAAAATATAATGTGGATGGTTAAATGCTTCGTTTTTTGTTTAACAGCCTTATCGAAACATAACTGTTATTCAAATTTGTAAGAGTTTATGTATTTGGATATTTGCAAACACCTGTGTTACCATCAACACAATCAAGGTAATAGTTTCTTCCTTAGTACATATCCCTCCGGAATATATAATTAAAATATCATACTTTAAAGCCAGTTTTGATGTTGTTTTCTTTTTTATGCTGCCAGTTGTAAACACAGTTTTATTTGTTTCGTGGTGTATTTTTATAAATTATCTTTAATGAAGGTAATTATACAGGTCAACATAAAACATTGGTTTTCAAATGTATAATAATAAAAAAAGGCATATTCAAAAGACTGTAGTTTCTGAGATCAACTTCCCATTATTTTCTTCCTCTTAGAGGAAACTGTCTTTTTTCCTTTAATATTTCACTTATCCATCCTCCACGGATTTATTTATTCTTTTGTTTCTTATGTAAACAGTATTTTTTTCTGTTTGTGTGTTTTACTTTTTGATCCTCTGTTTGTCTTCACAAAAAATATCTTTCTACAGTTCCCCTAATTCTCTTTGTGGTTATGTTTTTTGATTCCTGAGCATAAGGAATAATGAAACAAGTTCCTTATTTTTTCTTCCTCCTGTCCTATCTCTTCCCAAACGTCTCATTGGAAGCAATTCAGTTTAACTCACAGTTAATAACTATATGGTTGTCAGCAAGCAGAGCTCATTCCTTATTCTATTTAGTTTGATAATGTTATTCACATCTGATTTAGGCTCAGTTTTCAATTAATGACATTCCCTAGGCCCTCTCCAATTTTCTTCATTCATTTCCTAGAAATCATAGGTTTGGAATATTTTAAAATATTATTTCCTGAATATACCATATGTTCAACTTTGAATCATGTATATTGAATACATATCTAATTTTAGATGCAAATGTTAATGAAATGATTAAATGAATTTGTTACAATTTAATATTTCATCCCATCTTATATTTTTATCTTCTAGAATATTTTGAATTGGTAGTGTGATGGAGAGGTTAATAGTGTCTATCAATACGTTAAGACAGAAGAGCTCAAATCAGCTTAAAAGAAGCTCAGGGTTTGGGCACTGAGCAATAGTCTGTCTAACTCAAAGGGAGAGGGAGTGTGCTGGGAACTGAAGGCATGACAGACTCAAAGCTATTTACCACTTTAGATTCTTTATCAAAGAACTTATTTTTATTAGCTCAGGAACACTGGGATTCTCGATGAATTCTTTAATTATTATTTATAATGTATTTTAAATAACACAGAACTCTTGCAAAAATGTTTATATATAAGTATGCTCGGTAACTAAAACTTTGAACTCTCATTTGTGTTTAAATGCTTACATATAAATGCTGGCATTTTGTTTTAGTATTTAAGAAGAATAAATGTAGAATAAACTTGATTTGAGGAAATAAGCATTACTCTAAACTAATACAGAAGATGAAAACAAGACCCACAAAGTGAATTTACCTTTGGACACCAACCAAAATGTATGCAAAACTTTTGAGTGGATTACAATTACTTCACTTGTTGTAAAAACCAGACTTTTCCATAACTGAAACTCTATTACTTTTAATTCTAATGAAAATAAGCAATATGTATATATAGAGATATTTATATAATCTTAAAACTTGATAAACAGATAGCAGATTAATTACTGGCTCAATGGAAGTGGACTAACTGTTACTCAAAACTAAAGGGAAAGATACATAGTTTTTCTGTTTATTTATTGTGTAGTATGTGTATGAGTGAACTGCCTGCAAGTATATAAGTGCATTCATGTTATGCAATGCCTGTGGAGGTCAGAAGAGGGTGTCTGATTCCAGAAACTGGCGTTACTAACAGTTGTTAACTGCTATGTGGGTGCTGGGAATTGAACCCCAGTTCTCTGCAAGAATAGCCAGTGCTCTTAACTGCTGAGCTGGCCCTCCAGCCCATACCTCTTCTTTTCATAGACATACCATTTTATCAGGCTTGTTAATCTTCAATAGAAGCCTAGATTGAACGTTGCTATAGATACTTGCTTAACAATGAGCTCAAGATTTCTGATGTCTTACAATCTAGTCTAGTCTAGTCATCATACATTAGAAATGCAAAGACTGTGACAAGCAAACTTGCATTATAAAAGAGCACATTTTAGAGCAATTAAGAGTATGAGAAGTAAATTTCAAGACACCTGCCTGCATTAAAGTACTGCTATAATATAATATGATTTAGGGTAATAATCTACTCCTAAATGCAGAATACAGCTTCATTCCAACTTGCCAATTATGCATCTAGGAGAATGATACTGTGCTGACAAAGAGAACAAGTGAGACCCTATCTCCCTTTACCAGCACTGAATTTCTGACCGAGAACTTGAAGATGTCATGAAATTTTTAGTCTAAAATCATAATGCAAACATTGCTTTGGCAATCCCAACCCTGTGTAACAGCTTTTACAACGAAGTTAGAATATTAATTTAATATTAATTAATTAAATATTCCTAATGTTTGTGATGAATTTTTTGAAATATGCAATGTTAGAATGAAATATTTTAAAAATAACAAAAATATATTTAAAAGTATTTACAAAATATTGTACTATGGATGCACTTTTATATGCACTGTCATAGTACATATTGTAATTTTGTGAAGTCACAAACTCAAGCATGAACCTATATTTCACCCATGAAGGGACTCAGTAAGTGAAGCTGCATAACCCTGGTCAAGAGCTGCAATATCTATTTCTATATTTGTCAAGGTTTTTTATTGGTCAGTTAAATCCATTGAAAAGGAACTAAAGATATGCCACAGATTTCTATCATGTAAATCCCAATAACTGTAAGTAGCATATCCTTATATATATAAAAATACATTCTCTATACAAGTCTGGGGAATTAATAGCTACCTGTATAATGTATGTGTTAAGAATTATGCTAAGAATTATGCCTCATTTTTATGAATATTAAGGATCAATGAAATAGTGCAATAGCTAGTTTAGAGAAGATTCGTATTCAATCAGTAAAAGAAATGAGCATGACATAAATTTCTGCAATTGTATTAGAGTAAACTTAGTGAAAGAAAAATAATGAGGGGTTTTGTATTTGAAAAGTTTTGTATTATTAATATTGCAATTGAACTAGCATTAAATAGGGCGACATTTCATCTGCTTCATAATACTCTAATGTGCACATATTCACAATGGGTGTCAGAATGTTCCGAGTCTTTCGAGGCTGTAGCCACACTTAAGGATACAAGGTGGTGCTGTTTCATTTCAGAATCAAAACTGCTGCTGCCAAAAATAAGTACAGCTTCAATGAGGACATCATAGCTTATAAAAGCAAGAATACAGAAACCAGCTCCGTATCTCTACATGCCAGCTATGACTTTGTTTAACGGACAAATGGACAAGTTATATCTGTATACACTGCGAAATGTCAATGCAAAGGCAATAACAATTTACAACATAGAATGAAATGTTCATTCTTAGTTTGCAGGGTTTGGTGGCCTCCAGTATTGAGAGGCTGTAAAAGCCCTGGTCTTAAGGGAGCGACACTTTGTGTCTTATGAAACTAAGGGGGACGTGGAGGATATTTCTACTCCTTTTGACTTCATCTGCCAACAAAATTTTGCTGGCTTTAAAAATGAAAATTCAAGCTTCTCTTTTCAACTTAATCTCACTGACCTGTGATACTGCTGAAGATCAAAGGTTCTGCTCACTTCTGTCTCTTCCAATGCTGATGGCTGTGGCCAGCAGACTCGAAAATTTATGTGCTGAAAAGTGGGAAGCTGATTTCCATCTCTCCTTGCTCTGTGCTTGTCATTCCAGACAAAGGAATAAGGATCTAGGGTCCACGTTCCATCTCAGTTTTCTTACCTGACATCAGTCAAATTAAATTACCTGTCTGGGCCTATTTTTGAATACAACTTAAAAGTGTTTCAGTGTTAAACATTTGCAGAGCTTCTTTGAGATGTTTGTTGGGTTTTTAAAAATAAACATGATAAGGCAATTTTTTAAAAGCATAAACATGCTTATTTATTGGAAATTGGGAAAGTAGAGGAATCCCACAGTTTCATGCAATTTGGTTGTCCTCTGTAACAATTTTTCCATTATTTTACTACAGTTCAATGTCTGTATTTACCCTGTGCTAATGTTTTCCTTTTATTTTTTGAAGACAGGGTCTCATGTAGGCCAGGATGGCCTTGAATTCATTACATAGTTGAAGATGATTTTGAACTTCTGACCCACCTCCTTTCACCTGCCAAGTGGCATGGTTACAGATGTGTGCCACTATGCCCAGACTAACTTGTTTTCTCTTTTACATTTTCTTAATGTAATTTAATTCATATTTTTAATCAGTATGGAAGAAATAAGTGCATTATCTTTGTTATACAATCCATTTATTCCAGTCATGCCTTATCCTTGACATTACTGACAGATAAATACTGGAGTTTCTCATTGATGACATCACATTATGTGGTTTATTATTGTATGGAATACAGACATATTATCAGTATTTTCTAGAGATTAAATTATGCCTATAGGAGTTAAATGAATGAGGGGATTATGGTACCATAGTTCATGTGGCATCAAAGCGCATTATGAAAGCATTTAACAGACAGTACATCTGAACATGCTGGAAGGAGATCAGATGGCCTCTGATACTTGCTCTGCCCTCTTTCCCCAAAACGTGATGTCTAAAGGCACAAATGTTAGAGATCATTCTTTTTAGACACATTGTGTTGTAGTGTGCAGTATGCCTTGAAATTACTTAAAAGCCTGGCTTGAAAAATTGTTATGCAGCTCATTATTATTCTGTGGCCTGGGGAAAATAAACCTTCATTATAGATCAATATAATGGGATAATGGGCCAGAACTGCATGTTAAGCTTCAGCTGAACCCGGAACACTGAACCACAGGTAGATACACAGCCTCAGCATCCTCAGCAAGCCTAGACAGCAGTTATGCCATCAACACCATTTTTAAGACCATGTGCCTAGCTCCACCCAAATCCTGAACCATAAACCACAGGTAGACAAAAGTCCCAGAACCATGCCCCAAACCCGGACAATGGCACCAGCTTCTGAACTATTTCCAGATCCAATTGTGAGTGACTCCATAAAACCCTCAGCCTTAAGTTGGCACCCCTAAAAAGCCTTTGTCAGCCCATATGACAACTCCCAGAGCCTGTTATGTCCCCACCAACCACCTTACCCATCAGATCACAGGGGGCCTGAAACCATGAGCTCAGGTTTCAACCCATCCCCCACCCATCCCCCTCCATCTGAGGTCCATGTGACAGCCTTCTCTGGTCCCCAGGGAACAGTGCTCATTCCCATTATAACCACGGCCGATTAATCCAAGCATCTCCAGCAGAAGCATGTGAATTTTCCACAGAAGTCTGAAGATTAGCAAAGGAAATGTAATTCTACAGAAGGTTTGCTTCTGCCAGAAGTGCACATATCCCCAGCTGTTAAGGGAAACACATCTGGCACCCCTCTTGTACATCAATACAGAGTTACACAAAGATCAAATATGATGCACTATTCAGCTGGTTCACAATCTGATTAGTTGAAGTAACAGCAAACAAAGATGCAAATGCCTGCTCAATAAAGGTGAGACCAGATATCCATACCAAGAAACACTACCAATCACCTAATTCCAGATGTCTAGATCAGATTGCAAAACCACAAACAGTATGTATAACCAAGACAACATTTTGCCCTCAGGAATCAGTCCACCCACTCCAACACCTCCTGAGAAGAACAATTTAATTAATGGACAAGACAATAATTTCTTTTTCCCCCTTTTTAAATTGAAGTTTTGACAATTTCATACACTGTATTTGGGTTATATTTAGATCCCCTCTCCTATCTGCACCCCCTTACTAGCTCATCAACTTCATGTACACCCTCTAAAGGCCCTATAAAGTCAAATTTGTCTTCCCAAATGCCTTTCAGTGTGGTACCCATCCACTGAGTCTGGTTAACCTACCTAGAGTCACACCCTTAAAAGAGACTGACTCTCCCCTTCCAAGCAGTCATTAGTTTCTAATAGTTCTTTATGTATGTACTGGGATTTTGTTTGGCTGGCTTCTAAAGACACAAAGCAGATCTCCACAAATTTAGGAAAACTGAAATGCCATCCTATATTCTGTCTGACCAGAGAGAAATAAAGCTAGAAATCAAAATCAATAAAGTTAGGAAAAGTACACACACTCATAAAAAACAAACAACAGACTATTGAGTGAAAATTAGAAAAGGGGAATTTTAAAATTCCTAGATTGAATGAAGATGGAAATGCCACCCAAACCTATGGGACATGGTGAGGACAGTCCTAAGAGGACAGTTTACAGCACTGAGTGCCTGCACCAGAAAATCAGACATCTCACATGAATAAATTAATGATGCATCTCAAGGCTTTGGAAAACCAAGAGCAGACAGCACTAGGCAAAGAGCAGAGAGGAAGAGATCAATAGGTAAGGTTGAAATGAACAAAACAGAAACAAAGCGAGCGATGAAAACTATCAATGATACAAAGAGCTGGCTCTTCAAAAAGATCAGCAAGACTGACAAAACTAAGCTAAATTAACAAAAAGAAGACCCAAACTAATACACACAGAGACAAAATGGGGAACATTACAACAGACCTTGATAAATAAAAAAGCATAAGGACATACTTAAAAATCTATTCCACTAAACTGGAAAGTCTAAAAGAAATGGATGGACTAGATATGCATGGCCTACCAAAGTTAAATCAAAACAACAAAAACAATTAAACAGATCCATAACAACCAATGAGAGATGAAGTAATTAAAAATCTCCCTATTAAAAAGAGCTCAGGACCAGATGGATCAGCACAGAATTCTACCAAATCGTCAAAGGAGAACTAATACCCAGGCTCATGATTTTCTGTAAAATAGAAAAGGAAAGAATACTCTCATGTTCTTTCTATGAAGTCAGTATACCAGACAAAGGCCACCTGCAAAAAATGAAAATTATGGACATAGATGCAAAAATTGTCAATAGAATTCTTGCTAAGTGGATGCAGGAGAACATCAAAAAGATTATCAACATAGTCAAGTCCGGAGATGCAGCAATGATTTATCACATGCAAATTAATAATTATAATTTATAAACAGACTCAAGGCAAGAAACCACATAATTTTCTCATTTAGATACAATAAAGGCCTTTGACAAAATCCAGCATCCATTCATGACAAAAGTCGTGGAGAATCAAGGGACAGAAGGCTCTTATCTCAAATAATAAAGACAATATACAACAAACCAGCAGTCATCATTATACTAAACACAGAAAACGCAAAACCTTCCCATTAAAATCAGGAGCAAGACAAAAATGTCCACTTTTTCCATTCCTGTTCAATATAGTACTTGAAGTCTTAGCTAGAACAATAAGACAAATGAAGGAGATAAAGAGGATATAAGTTCAAAATCAAGAAGTCAAAGATTTTTTATTTGCAGATGATATGATTCTATACATAAAAGACCATAAAGACTCCTCCATAGAATTCCTAGAGTAACCAGTAACATTTATCTATCTATCTATCTATCTATCTATCTATCTATCTATCTATCTGCAGGTCACACTGGAAAGCTACGTGTGGAAGAATTAAATTGGATATCTAGCTTTCATCCTGCACAGAACTCAAACCCAAATAAGTCAAAGATCTCCAACAAAGGCCTGATAGTTTGGATCTGATAGAGGGGACAATAGGGAATATAGCAGAACTTATTGGCACAGGAAGGACCTTTCAGAACAAGTTCCCAACAGCACTCACATTAAGACCAAAAATTGACAAATGGGACCTCATGAAACATAAAAGCCTCTCGATAGCAGAAGACAGCATCATTCAAGTGAAGAGGCAACCTACAGAATGGAAGAAAATCTTTAGCAGCTATACATCTGACAGAGGGATATTACTTAAAATATACAAAGAATTAAAAGAAATTAACATAAAAATCAAACAACCTAATTAAAAATTTGAGCAAGGACTAAACAGAAAGTTCTCACAAGATGAAATAAAATGGCCAAGAAATACTTGAAAAAAAAAAAGTTTAACATCATTACCTACCAAAGAACTGCAGAGTAAAACTACATTGAGATTTTATCTTAACCGAATCAGCATGGTTAAGGTCTAAAACCAAGTGGCTACAATGCTAGTATGGTTATGGGAAAAGGGGACCCCTTAGTCACTGCTGCTGGGATCATGACCAGTGAACTGCTATGAAAATCAGTGTGGAGATCCTTTAAAAAGCTAGAAAGCGACCTACCACCTGATCTAACCATAACTTGCTTGAGGAAATACCCAAAGTCCTCCATATTCTACTGCTGAAATACCTGCTTATGCATATTCATTGCTGTTCTATTCTCAGTAGTCAGGAAATGTCTACTAATGATGGACTGCTACATGTCCATCAACTGATTAATGGGTAGAGACTGTATGGGGCGTATGCACAGTGGAATTTTGTTCCACTGTAAATAAAAATAAATTAAGAAATTCACAGGAAAATAGATGGAAAGGAAAATAATCATCCTGCTTGAGGTAATCTATACCCAGAAAGAAGTGTTACGTGTTCTCTCTCGTGAGAAGATCCTAGCTTTGAATCTTTAGATATGTGTACCTCAACTGGAAAATCCACAGAGGTCAGGGAATTGATAAGGGGCCAAGCCAGGGCTTCATGAGGCACAGGAAGAAAGGGACGATAAGAAAGGGGAACGGGTAGGTAAGACACAGAAGGGCATAAAAGGAGGGTGACTAACACTAATACGCTTCTGAAAGTTACATGAAAGCCTATTGCTACAGAAGCTTCTTAAACTGTGTACAGTGTAAAGAGTTTTAAGTGAGCCAGGCGTGTTGGCACACTCCTTTAATCCCAGCACTCAGGAGACAGAGGCAGGATGACCTCTGTGAGACTGAGGCCAACCTAGTCTGCATAGTGAGTTCCAGACCAACTGAGGCTGTAAGGAGACTCTGTCTCAAAAGGACGAAAAAAAAGTTTAAGTGGGTTTACCCTCTAATGTTAAGACAATGTTTTATCAAACATTACAGGCCAACAGAAGCAGAATTCCAGAGTGGACTCTCTCTTCTGTGGTTTTATAGAGCCCCCAATACTGCTGCTACGTCCCTTTCTCTTGGTTAACTACTACAACTTAACAATAAAACACTTTTCCTGAAGGAACCATATGTGTGAATCATTGAACAAATAAGGAGAAATCAAGCTGGCACTGACCTCAAAGCTTCATCTCAACCTGTTAGCCTTCATAGCTCTAGAAGGTGCTGTGCATACTACTGGAAAAGTAGTCATCATTACCCAGGACTGAACCCTGTGAGTTACAGTAACAATTGGACTTGCAAGATATGTCCACTGGTGCAACAGTGCCAAAAATGTTATGGGAGTAACCAACCTCTTTCTCACTGAATTTAAGGCCTACTTCATAAGATGGAGCCTTTTCCTGGCACTATTATGAAGAACCAGTGGCTAGACTCACCATAGTCCATTCAGGAGGATCTCCTACTGTTATCCAGCTAAAAAGATATAGTATTAAATCAGCTCCTAATGACTTATTTCATCTGTCAGCTCTCATCAGAGAAGCTTCTTCTTTTTGCTTGTCAATATGCTGAAAATGAGGCTGTGTGGAGTGCACAATCCTAACTGAGACATCTGTTTCATGTTCTCGCTCCTAAGTCTCAGGGATCTTTACATAAGAGCTAGAAAGACTGTAAGAGCCAGAGGTGGTGGACAACAAGGAAAGAGTGTTTTCTGAACAGCAGGGAAGCTGACATATGAAATGACAGCAACTGTGACAGGATGCAGACGACCAGTAGCAGCAAAGCCAGACAAAAGCCACAATCACATCTTAGAGGGGCGAGGGGAGGTGGGCAAGACCCCCAACACTGGCTGAGGACCTATTGGCAACTGACGGTTGCTTGGACAGGGAAAGTCAATTTTCTTAAAAGGTGTGACTCTGTGTAGGTCTTTCAGGCTCCAGGAGACAGATTTCCACGAACACTTGAAGACAACAATGAAGCTGAATAGATTCTTCAAAAATGTGCTAACTATGGATCATTCTATTTACAGAAAGTTTGCCTGTCAGCACACATCAAAAAAGCTTCTTTTGCAACAGACTTTTACCAAGAGCCACAACTGATCACACACAGAGATTCATTGTCTGTGAAATGCCCAACCCTAAGTAACACATCTATAATGGAACCTCTACACTTATGGCTTACAGAACCTAGTGTAACAAGTGGTACAGAAAATAGTAATGCACCTTTCAGCTTTCATCATCGAAGCTCCCTCATGTAGCAGATGGCAACAAACACAAAAGGACTCAAATGGCCAAAGCACAGAGAATAAGAGTTTGTAGAGCGTGGGTCCCTGGACAGGACCCCTATATTAAACTGCAACCACTGAGGGCTCAGGGACCATTGTGAAAGAGGGAGTGGAAAGATGGTAAGAGCCATGGAGTGGGTGCGTGACCACATGGATACTGAGTCTTACAGGCTCCTGGAACCTTGTGCATGTGAACTTAAAGCAATGGTGGCTGGTTGCACAAGACCCATGTAAACACAAGCAGACAAAAACCCAGCCTAGAACTGTGGAAATTAGCTGTAGGCCCTGATTTGAAGAAATATTGGGCAACTGATTAATGCTGATTGAGGAAGAACTGATCTTCTCAAAGGGAGGGACTCTAGATAGGCTGACTAGCCCCCAGTGGATGAATGTACACTGAAGGACATCAGGGGACACTAACTTGACATGATAGGCCTTAACATAAGTGACAGAATGCATGAAATTCAGTGGTGGGGCTATGGGAAGGTGCTCATGGAGAAAAGGGATAAAGGTGATTAAGATGTTGTGTATGAAATACACAGAAATTCATGCAAAATCAAAGAACACTCTTAAATGCACAAAATAAGAGGACATGAAGTTGGTGGAGTTAGTAAGATCAGGGCAGAGAGGAGAAAAGGGGTCTGAATATGCGCAAAACACATTGTATGAAATTCTTCAAGGCTCAATAAAAATAATTTTCAAAGAATAAACAAATAAATAGATAAATAAATAAATTAAAAACTGGGGGATAAGTCTGCTTCCTTGTGGTTAAAAGCTCATTGTGGATAATATATTTAATATAAATAGCACACATTCAATAATTAGGTAATTAAAAATTCAAGTAAATAATTTTAGTACACACCTTTGAGTACTGTCAGAATACTTATTGTATTTTTAATTTGCCGCCTTCCTTATTTATAATGAGGCTGGGAAATGGCTGAATTTTTATTCATTGCTTCAAAAACCTACAAGGAGAAAACGGAGGATGCAAAGTGACCTCACAGGAGAAAAAAACCCACAAAGTTGCCCAAATCAGATATTCAAAGTTACTATAAACAGAAAATATGCATTTTGGGGGCTGGAGAGATGGTTTAGTGTTAAGGGCATAGAGTAGAGCCCGTCCTCTTGCAATAGAGCCCCGAAACCTCAGCTTCAGGAGATCCAAAGCCCTCCTCAGGATTCTGGGGGCATCTGTGCTCACATGCACACACCCACACAGGAGCACAGAGCAGTCACTCCATTGAATATGTTAAATGATCAGAGATTTAGAAGCACCAGTCTAGGGAAGTAAGTCAGATCGGAGAGAAGGACAGACAGGATCTAAGGTCACCAATCCACACTTAGAAATTATCACTAGTCTCTTAACTTTTTGAAGATCGTGAGGTCAAGATTTTTATCTTTCCTTTGATGCCAGAATGTTTTCCTTTTTTGTGTTTCTAACTTGACTTTCATTTGAACCATTAAATAACTAGTGACCTGTGTACTGGTCATTTCATTAGTTTTCTCTGACTTTTGACACAGGACAATGGCCGAATACATTATATATTTGACATTTTCTTCCTTTTCTTAACAGGATAAATATTTGAACACATTATAAAAAAACTATAGTTCAAGGCATTTATTCCTGTTTTGTAAACATTACTCACATGCATACATACACATATACACTTACATTAAATGTCTTTTTATTTTAATTTTAATAATTTATAGTGCATGATATAGTAAATTGATTTTTACATATATTGTGTCATTAACTCATACTTTTCTATATCTCGATTTTAATAATTTTATATATGTGTACTTATATATTTAAGTATACATTTACATATATATATATATGCATACCACATATACATACAACATATACCAATAAAATCAGGGTAATTAGTATTTTATTTTCATTGTTGCATTGTTTCTAGAAACTGCAAGTTCATCCTTTCTATGCTTTTTACTCACATGTTGTTAGTATAATTATTGTTGACTTCATGTACTTTTAGATCACTTGTTAACTGACTTGATTTAACACTGACTCCTTTTTTTAACAAAAGGAGTACAGGAGATATATGACTTGGAAATACTCAAAGTTAAGAATAATCTTTCTTTGACTTCATAACGGAGTACTATCTTGGCCTGAGTCCATGGCAACTTTGGCCCTTTGCTTCTTTCAGAGCTTTGTACAAATATATTTATCATCTTGTGATATTTATTGTTATGAATAATAGTCTCAGATAAGCCTTATTTATTCTTGTAAGTGTCTTTATTAATCAAAGATATCTAGAAATCCTTTCTTTATCTTGGATATTTAATAATATCGTTGCAATATGACTCAATGTGACTGTCTTTTATCAAGTTCTTCCTGGAACATGATGTACCACCCTGTCCACAGATATCTTCTTCCTTCTTTTCAGACAGATTTTTCTTAATCTGAATTACTTAAAAATTTCCCATTCTGTTTATTGAGTTCAGTACCTTAGTGATAGCCATTTTCTATTAGTATTATCTGAATTTTGCAGCTGTTATCTTCTGCATAATAGATTTAATGTATCTATGTTTATGGTGACTACCTCAGAACCTACCTCTGTATGAGCCTTTCATTTTATTTTCCCATCCTGTTAATCTATTCCATCTTCTTTTCTTTTAACACTTTATTCTCTTATCTCTGAATTACATTTTTACGGTATCCTTTTTAATCGTCTAATTTTTGATGTCTTGTTTCACTGCTTTAATATTTTTATTTGGTTGTTTGATTACACACAGCTCTCCTGCAAATATTCCACTTGAACTAATCAGGATTTTACTCAATTCAATAAGGAGCACTAAAACCACATTGATTCAAACAAAATCAGTTTATTTTCTTATGTGACACAAGGTTGATATTCCTGTTTAATGAGTGGTTTTCACATAGATGTTTTATGGCTGTGGCTAATTATCATATTGGAACTTCCAAACTAAATACTTGATCTTACTTATGTTTTGTAACTTCAAACATGTTATTTTTATAACATTGGATAATATGGAAAAAAATATCTATTTACCCAGAGTTAGAGACTTTCTGTTTAGCAAGAGCAGCATATATGTTACATTATTTCTGCTGATTCTGTTGTCATTATTTCTATCTATCTATTTATCTATCAATCAATCATCTGTCTATCCTCTATTATAAGAACAATGTTATTCTTAGCTGAACTTTCACTGACTGAAAGAAAGTGGTTTTGGTTGGGCAGTGATAATATTAATCACATAGTCTGTTTTTTGACTTGCATTTTCACTAGACTTAATAATAATTTAATTTTAAAATCAGTACTATATGTGAATATTTCCTATACAAATCCATTTCCTTTGGATAACATTAAAGGATGCTTTCTGTATACCTGTACAGTCTGAGAAATTCCAGTTCCTAATGACCCTCACACCCTGCCTGTTCCCCTTCTAGTCCTGGGCACAGGCCAGATCTCTGGACTAACCCCTTATTCCAAACATGCCCACTGCACCCTGATCCCCTACACTCAGAAGGGGTGAATTTTTCAGTCTAGTTTGTTAGACCCTTCCCAGGCTGTCCCCACTACCGCCTTGCCTTTGGACTTGAGACCAGCTTTCTACCCTGAATGTCCCTACCTCCACCTTGATTTTCTAGACCGGGCTTCTTCCCTGGTAAATATGATCCTACCCACTGCAAATTGACTCTGCTATAGACTGCGAAACTCTGGTTTCCCTGACCCTTCATCATGTTCCTGGTTTTGGACACAGAACAGCTTTTGCTCTTAGCACCTCAGATCTCTGGACTACCCTCTTCGCTCTGTGGTGGTGAGTTTTCCAAATCCCACCAATCTCATCCCACTATGCTAGAACCACCTGCAGCCCCTCCCACTGCTGGAGGGCTAGGCTTCTCTGTCATTGAGTAAGGGTCAAGACCTTTGCAGACTACATGAGAATGCATGAGTGCAGCCTCTGCTGAGCAAGCTTCTTAAACTGTGCTTGCTCTTTAGGAGGGTCTAGACCTTAGGAGGAAGCCTGAGAGAGTCTGATTGGCACCTGACTTGGGCCTCTGCAGGAGCTACTGAGTAGCTAGACTAAAGTCATCTGGTCCCTCTGATATAAATTCAAAAGAAAGAACATGAAGTCTGGATGAACTCGGTGTTCACATCCAATAAGTCAATAACCAAGTCACAGCAAGTATACAAACAGAATCAGATTCCAACTCAACAAAGGAAGGCTTGAGTTTCACACCAAACTCACAAGCAATAAAAGAAATTCATATGCCAAAATCACAACAGAAAATAATAATACAACCCCCCCCAACTCAAATATGTCCACACAAGACCTGTAGAAGAGTTCTATACTGAGAACCACCTAGAGATAAAATCCAGGGCACAGAATTTAAAAGAAGAATCATTGAAACGACAAAGGAATTCAATGAATTTAAAGAACTTACAAACAAAAACTAAAAGAAGACAGACATAAACTTCTTGCTGGAGTCACAAAAGAGATAGAAATATTGAAGAAAACTCAGGGTGAAATGAAGAAGGAAGTGAAACACTCAGTAAAAAAATTTGAAATAAGAGGAGAAAGCCTCAGCAATGGAATGAATGAAATGAAAAACAGAATACCAAGACTAGAAGATAAAGCTGAAGAATTGGAGCACTCAAGCAAAGATTATGAAAAAACAAACAAACAAAGAATGGAATATGCATGAAATGTGGGACACCATGCAAAGATCAAATTTATATGTCAGGCAAAGAGAAAGAAGAGGACTCTCAGGATAATGGTACTAACCAGATCTTCAACAGGATTATAGAAGACAGTTTCCCCAAATTAAGGAAAGACATGCCCATACAAATACAAGAAATACACAGAACACAAAATAGACAGTACCATAAAAGAAACTATGTACAACATAGAGTAAAAACACTAAATATGCAGACCAAAGCTGGAATACTGAAAGTTGCAAAAAAAAACAAAACACAAATCACATACAGAGGGAAAACTCATCAGAATTGCAGTTGACTTTTTGATGCAAACTATGAAAATTAGAAGATCCTGGATTAAAGTAATTGTTCTAAATGACCATAGATACCAAGCCAGAATACTTTATCCAGCAAAAAAGTCCATTTGAAGAAGAAAGAAAAATGTTCTGTGACACAAATAGACTGAAAGAATTCATGTCCACAAAATTAGCCCTTCAGAGAATTCTTGAAGTAATACAAAGAACTGAAGAAAGGTATGACTATACTCAAGGATAACAGAAAGAAACTGAATGAAGGTATAACTGAGGAACCACAAAGTTAGACCAATAATGCAAAAAGAAATTAAAATGATGGAAATGAATACACATTTTTCAATATAACTTTAAATATCAATGGACTGAACTCCTTAGTCAAAAGACACAGACTAGTTGAATTGATTAAGAAACTACATCCGTGATTTATTACCTGGAAGAAACCCATTTTACCTTCAAGGACAGGAACTACCTTACAAGCAGAGTTGCAGTTCTAGTATCTGATAAAATAGACTTCAAACTAAAACTAATCAGAGCAGATATGGAGGGTCACTGCATTCTGATCAAAGTAAGAATTAACCAAGAAGATATTACACCAAATTCTGTTGTATATAGTTCATAAAAAGTACTTCAGTACTTTAAGACACAGATAAATCCCAACTCACTAAGAATAGGGAACTTAAATACCTCACTATCTCCATTAGACAGGCCAACCAGACAAAGATAAACAGAGAAACCTCAATGTGAAACTTGAAACTCTGAAATTGTTAGAACAAAACATCAGTAGTAAAATCCAAAATATAGTTGTAGGAAAGGACTTTTTAAATCAAATATTAGTTGCTCAGGATTTAAAGTCAACAATCGACAAGTGGGACCTAATTAAACCAAAAAGTTTCTGGACAGCAAAGGAACAACCAAGGATATAAAGAGAAAACCCACAGAATAGGAGAAAGTCTTCAGCAGAGACACAACTGACAGAGGTTTAACATTCAGAATATATAAAGAATTCAAAAAGCAAAAAAATAAAGAAAACAAGTGACCCAATTAAAAGATGGGCTAAGGATCTTAGCAGAGAGTTCTCAAAAGAAAAAATAAAGATGTCTAGGAAACATCTTAAAAAGTGTTAAACATCTTCAGCAATCAGGGAAAAGCAAATTATAACCTCTTGTGATTTCATCTTACCCAAATCAGTTTGGCTATAATCAAGGAGAACAAATGGTTTAAAATACTCATGAGGATGTGGGGAAAGAGGAACGCTCATTCACGTCTGATGGATGGGATTGCAAACTTGTTAACTTCACATGGAAAGCAGTGTGGAGTACTCTTAAAAATTTTACAAATGGACCTACTGTGTGACCAATTTTACCTTGGCATATACCCAAAGGACTCATCCTTTTGAAGAGATACTTGTACATCCATGTTTGTTGGGTCTTTTCACAATATCTAAGGAATGAAAGTAACATAAGTGTCCCTCAACTAACCAATGGATAAAGAAAATGTGATATATTTACACAATGGCGTTCTACTCAGTGGAAACAAAAGAGGAAATTGTAAAATTTCCAGGTAAATGGATGGAACTAGAAACTGTTGTACTAAGTAAGACAGACTCAGAAAACAAAAACCAAATTCTTTTTATGTGAATTTGTATCCTGATGCAGCTGTAGGAACCAGGAAAATGGAAAGGAACCAGGGAAGCAAAGGGAAAGAAGAAATCTGGGAAAGAAGAACAGGAGGGAGGCAGGTGCTACTAAGGAAGAAATTAATAAACTGGAGGTATTTTATTAGGATGGGTAAGGAAGGGTTGTATAAGGAACTTTAGAAATAAAGGGAAAGCAGGATCTCAAGAGAGGTGGGACCATAGGAGACTAGTATTTTCAAGGGAGAAATGGATATAATGAAGATACTTTAAGTGAGAAAGGCATAGAGGGAAGGTTAGACAGGTAGAGAGAGAGAGAGAAATAATACCTAGCTAGTGTAAAACACCAGAGGGAATCTAGTGTAGCAACCTGATGACAGACTCCATGTACATTGTCTCTACTTGAGTCCTTCTGTATAGTTTAAGGCTATATAACAAGAAACAGTGCCAGACAGGAGAAATTTCCCTTTGAGTTGTTGTCCAGGGTGGTCCAAGAGACTCCCAAAAGTATAAGGGTTATTGCCACAGCCCTTGACTGTGTCCCAGAACTTGAAAGTAAGACCCTCTTGCGGAAGACAGAATATACTTCTAACACAGATTTGGAGCAATGGAACTGGAACCAACCTGGAAGTCACTTCTGAAGGCTAGTTCTCAAAGTTTAAAGAGCACTAGGGGGGAACATTCATTGATAATCCAACCCCACCTTCAAGGCTAAATAACCTCATCAATGAGTACAGCATATGAGATTTGTTCATTAGTAGCATCTTTTTCTTGGGGGCAATTAGCAGCTTCCTAATTTGACTTAAAGCCCACTCAGTAATCCTAGTCCAATATACATGACTGGATAGGTCATAGATATTAGAGAAAACTCCAAGACTGCCATATCCCTAGACTAGTGTAATCTTTCTATGTGCAAAATATGTATCCTTGGTCTGTAAGCTAGGTGGTTGCATTGTAGAGGTGCACTTAGGTTTGGACAATTCACAGACAATGTCTGTGTATGACCAGTTGTGGTACTCTGTACTGGTTTCAGTGTAGTGTAAGAGAAGCTTCTTTGATGAGTGGTGACTGGGATTATTATTAATTTTTTTTGTGATGAATAGCTGATATTAAAGCAGGAGACTCCAGATAGGCTGACTAGACATCAGCTGATGAACTTGCACTGAGGAATGTCTGTAGACAGTAACTTGATACAATAGGCCTGAACATAAATGACAGAATGTGTGCATTCCAGTGGAGGACACGTATGACATATGGTCATGAAACTACTCCCTGGCTTTTACAATGTGTCTGCATCTTCTTCCATAATGGTCCCTGAGCTTTGGGTGGGTGGAGTTTAATACAGGAATCTTGTCCAAGTGTCCACACTCTGCAGAATCATATTTTCCATGCTTTGGCCATTTGTGTCCTTTTGTGTTCATTGTCCTCTCTATGGAAATAGGGTCCTACAAGCTTTTGGGGCCCTGCTCATAGGAACATACTGCAGAAGTTTAAATATGCATAAGACCTATGCAAATGCAAACAAACAAAAAATGAGTGCACAACTGGGAAAATTGGCAGCAGACCCCAATCTAAGCTGAAGAAATATTGGCAGGTGATTACTGCTGAGTGAGGAAGAGCTGATATTATTAAAGCCACGGACTCCAGACAGCCTGACTAGACCTCCAGTGATGAACTTGTACTAAAGAATGTCTGTGCACACTAACTGGACACATTAGGCCTGAACATAAATGACAGAAGGTATGTATTCCAGTGGGATGGTATGCGATGCATGTCATCGGGGAAGGGGGTATAAAGGTGATTAGCATTATTGAGGTGTTCCGTATGAAATACACATAAATTCAATAAAAAATTTTCAAAAATGAAATAAAATCAGAGGAAAGATCTATTTGCCCTATTTGGTTTCTCTATGATTTTCTTTTGATGCTTATTTAATTTCTTTTCTAAATTAAGAGTTGTAAGACACATATTTTATATTTTAACCAGATCTATTAACTCTTAGGGAGTGCTGGAGATTAGAAGGAGTACCATGAAGCCCTAAATGCACTCCTTGTCCTTTTTCCCTTGTAACTACTTTTTGAGGTTTATGACATTGAATATTCTAGTATTTCCTGTTTTAGTTGTACCTGATAATATATTACTAATTTTATTACATTTGTATTTCACTGACTGTTGGGAGAGTGCTCATGCTCTAATTGATAATGGTGCTGATCTTCTGCAATTTGATTTCTTTTATACTATGGAGGAGAGAGGGCCAAGTTGTTTGCACACAGTATTGTAAGCCATATCTAGAATGTCACATTAGTAAACTTACAAATAACCTTTGCTTATCTTAGTCAATGTGTGAGTTACCAATGCTCATAAAGCTTGAAGATGTACACACTGTTTTGATGTTTAAAGAAATTAAACGCCCAAGTCTTAAATGAGATAGATAAGAAATTCTACGTCTAAGAGACAGGGCATTGAAATTCTCTATCTATAATATATTGTTACAGTAGAAAAGTAATACCTTCATAGACATTTTCATTTCCTATGTTGGAAAACAGCTGGAAATCATTTATAGTTCTATCACAATTATTATTTGTCCTGGAAACATGGATAAGGAAATAAATTCTACTTGTCTTGATATTTTGCTCTCTTGCTTGTAAAATCAGTAAAGGTCCTTAATTATTTAAGCAAATAAATGAATCATTCCTAATTATAAATAGAATAGTTCATAAAGTTGAGAATACTTACCTTGTTTGCATTACAACTTGGTACCATGTGCCTTTAAGTATGACTGACATGAAATATCAAATGCTAATACAAATTAAAAAATATTACTACCACTAAAGCTCATAAGAATCAAAATAAAATGAGGCAACTTTTAAAAATAGTTTTCTTGGATTGACTGAAACATAAAATCTTTAGTTGTTTTAAAAAGCCAAGTCTCTAAAAAGACCAATAATGAAACTACAGCCTTGTTTCTAGGTGGAATAGTGGTTCTGTGTGTCTGGAATCTGAGCCTTGAGCTTCGATTTATGATTGCCATATGCAATGTATTCCTTGTACACTTTTATTCTCTTTGCTCCAGTTTCATTTTTATAGACTGTCATGTACTATATATGAACTCATTTTTACACTAAAGCCTTTGGCAAGCTCGCTTTAGTATTTAAGGAATTGCCTGTCTATTTGAGAACTTGGCTTAAAATAACAAAGGGGCAAATGGTAGAAACATGGCAAAAATCTGCTTTTGGATTAGCAGCCAATGAGCAGAAAATAGACATGTACACATACGTTAGGCTGGGTAGCTAAAATCAGCTATGCTTAATTATAAACTAGGGAAATCATTAACATGAGTCAAGTCGTAGGCCTTGTGAAACGCTCTAGTTGTGGGGCAGAGTGTGTTGTATATGCCCAGTGCAGGGAAAGGTCCTTACTCCAGGGCTGGGGTTCCCTGTAGAAGCCTTCCTATCAACATTAACCAAGACATATCAAATATTCTTAATCTTTTTTTCTTTTGAACTTGAATTTCTTAAATGATATTATTTTGGTTCAAATGGGGTATTCACTTGTACTATATTTACTCTGAATTCCTTAGATTACAATTATAAATATGGGTGCTTCCATAGTAGCCTCACTTACGTCAGCAGATACATAATGTTCACTATGAAACAATGCAAGTGGCAAAAATATACCTCAACACACATACAATGCAGTTTATGATGTGCCCGGACACTTCCTAACTTGCTGTTCTTCACTTTAGCTGGCAACAATAGTTCTTTCTCCCTAGAATCGTTTTTCACTTGTCCAAGTATCCTGTTGAATCTATTTTTAAAGTATGGTAAGTTTCTGAACATTTGCCTTCACTGTAGAATTAGCATTCTGGGCCAGGCCTCCAATAGTTAATTGCCTGAATTGTTCCATATTCTCCTTTAGGATATCCCAGCTTCTACCCTTTACAGACATTATGCATTTAAGTTCTAAAAATCCCCTCATATTTTGCCATTCAGAAGACCTATTACAAAGTAAAGGTAGATGAATTATTTCTGCTGTATTTTATTATCATTGAAGTTAAGCTCCAGCTAAGGAAGGTTTTTCGATACATTTCTATTGAATATGCAGAATACTGAAGAAAGAATATATGCTATGATAAAGACACTCGCTAAGGATTTCAGCTAGTCTGAATAGAATTCTCTTTCTACCATCAGTCTCTATTGAGTACAATAAACATAATTTGATTTGTGTCTCCACATCCCAACATTTCAGATACACAATATGAAATAAGGCAATGTTATATCATTTTACATGACCACCATACATAAGTGAGTTTTCAGATATCAATTGAATTGCGACCAATTACAATATTAGATTGAACAAAAAAAAATCCATGAAAAGTTAAATAAACCAAATGGAAATGACAAAGTAAGAAAGAGCAGAACTCCTCCCTTTCTTTAGGCTGGAGGAGGGAATGGTGCTCCTGGACCTTCTTTGAAGGTCAAGTCACAGTGGGTCTATCAGATGCAAGGTGGAAGCACGGAGAAGACACAGTCGAAAAGTTGCCCAACAAAGATGAAGGCGTTTTGGCTTCTCTTGTCCCATTTCCCTCCAAACACACTTCATTATCTCCACTGTGCTATGTAGCAGAGAAGGCTGGTTGGATACCCAGGGAAATGCACCATGAAGAGTTGAGCTCTCATAGAGAATCCTGGGCTGAGGCTGGGGTTGAGGGTCTGTAATAGGTCTTTTTCTTAGCGCGCATAAGGCAATGGATTAAATTAGCAGCACTATCAAAAATTCAGTGAATGCATGGTTTCATCTTCTCCTGCAGTAATTGTTTTGGAAGCCCCCCGCCCCTTTTTTTTCCTCTCCCATCTTAGCTTAGACTGAAAGCAACAGTAGAGACCACCATTGATCACCTGCTTTCAGGGAATACACCCAACTTTGTGTCCTTCAGGACTATGGAGAGATACTGACAAGTCTTTCACTCTTTGTTTTATCCTGGTTTGCATGCCTTTCATATTACTGACATTTTGTTTTATTTCTTTTCCTTCTTGAAAAAATTAAAAGGATCATTTGAATTTCCAGCACACTTAGTGTTGCCCAATTAAGCAGTCATAGGTCTGAAGAAAGTTTGTAATACTGATCAGCTTGTAGCCTTTAGGTAGTTTTATAACTTTAAATTCCCATGTGTTTCATGTAGAGTGTATAATACGGACTAAAGTATCTCATTTAAAAGCACCACTAATCACATTACATTATTGTATCTTATATACTTAAATGAACTTTAATCAGCTATAGTTAATATTTGATGGAAACGTCTTAATATTTCAACAGTTTGCTATGTAACCACTTCTACTATAAATAGGAGTACATCATGTGATTATCTTAGAATGAATGAAAGAATAAGCCAAAATGGTTTATAATTTTGTCAGATGTACTCAATTCATTCTAGAACTTTGGAGTTTTTAGTTTGAAAATACGATTTTATCAGGAAAATGTAAGAGGTATATGAACGTTTTGTGCTGAAAAGATAGAACACAGTGGCCGAGATGCTATGCTTATTTGAGCAGTGTTGAGTTTGACGAAAGTAGCGTTCCTGAATGGTTTAAATAAATGATTTTTACTAGCAAAAATCATATTTCATTGGGCTGTGGCTTGCTTACAGTGATGTGCTTTCAAACTATGCTTCACCCACATGGTAGAAATTTCTTGACATTTTCTTGGTATCAGCTCACAGTCTTTCACACTCCTTTCTAACTCCTTCCTCTCTCTCTCTCTCTCTCTCTCTCTCATCTTTTTCTTACACTTTGGAAAAAACCAATAATCTTAATTAAATTCTTGTTTCTTTTTAAGAAGTCATAGCCTGAAATCAGGATGAACATCCCTTACATTTTCAGTCTGTCAATTTTTAGGCCTACTTAGAATTAGGGTGATTGTCTTAAAACAGGTAATAATATGTTACAATATTTTGTGTTTAAAAGAACTTATGTTCAGTTCCACATCAGTATCTAAAATGCATATGAGGAGTATTACCAGACTCCTTCTATTTTGAAGTAATATGCAACTTTTTCTGGTACATTATTACTTTCGTTACTTCAACATACAGAACTTCTCATGAATATATATTAGAAGAGATGTATCTTAGGGAGGAAGTAATTGAAATTCATGAAAAAAATGTTCCAAAAAAGTGTAGTGCTGTTTGCAATCTGCATTGTTTAGGTTTCAGATTGAAGACACTGCTCCAGGGACTGTACAGGCCACTGTTGCCTGGGATCCCAGTATAGTGTTACTGGCCCCTTTGGAGATTCCCCTCCGGAATGCTTGTACACCAGTGGAAAACTCATCTTTCCTCTAGTATACCCCAATTTGAAATCAGGATTCCTTTTGCTCTTTGAATTCTTTCATCATGGAGAACTGTTTTTCTCTTTCCTAGGACTTAAATTTTTCCTAGAATGCAAAGTCAAAGACTGAGGATCATGTATCACCTTGTCTTTTGAAACGTGTAACAAAATATTCTCATATAATAGAGCTCACTATGTATTAATTTAATAAAAGACGTTTTGCTCTAAATTTGCTCACTGATATACAAGAACACTAACATGAGGCTGTAAGAACAGAAGGCACAGCAAGCATTAAGGAACTATCAGAAACAGCGATGGAAGGGTCACTAACATCTTTTCTACATGATGCAAACAAGTCAAGCCTCTAAAACCTCAGGAAGCTTCTGAGGATACATAAGAAACAATGGCACAGTCTTATTTGAAAAGGACAGATGGAAAATTTACATTTAACTTCTGCAGTAGGTGATGTGAGGTAGGGGCTGTGTGGAAGTTGGACAACTTGGACTGTGCAAAATACTGAGAATAGAAATGCTACTGTTATGTATTCATTCTATTACAATTTTGGAGAGAATTGAAAGTGATTTTATATTAAATGCTGAGAGCTCTTAGGGCAAAGCCATATGCTAGAATTTGTATGAAATCCACTTTAAGTATTTAAGTGATGGAAGCTTGGAGTAAAGTAGCATATTGCTACACTTTCTTATGCCTCGTAAGTCATACAAAAACCGATTCGTTGAGAGTAGAAATCTTGACTTTCTTGACTCAAAATGAAAACATGCAGTCTTCTATCCTTAAGGATATTCCTGTCCGTGGAAAGAAGACAGAGAGGCTGATGGTTCCCGTGTTGTCACACTCATGAATATTCCTAAGATTGCTTAATCAAAACCTTATGTTTTATACAAATTACATATGTGAAAATGTTTGAGTGGTTTCTTTTCTCCTGGATGACTGCATGATGGTTGAGTTACAGCATTACGTAGTAAGTAATCTTGCCTCATTTCAATCAAGTAAATCTGAAAAATTATCTTTTTAAACAAAGTCAAACATACTGCTGAAAGTCTAAAATGATTTCCTATTTAGCACCATAGATATTCCTACAACATCAATTCAGACCTTTCCTAGCCTTTCAAATATATTCTTTTTTTCTCTTTGTTCTCAAAGTAGTTAATATATTTATTTGGGAAAATTAATATTGAATTCTTAGGATTGAAACTATTTAAGATAGCTAGAAAAAATATTAACTTTTTATGATAGCTTTAAAATATATTACAGTTTAGATGGGTCTTAGTTATTTCATGTTTTGAGAATTCCCAGAGAGCTGCAACATGAGATTCACTATACAGACTTGCCTAAATATCTGGTGACAATGGAAATAAAGATTCTTATTTATATTAAATAAGCATTTGTATTTTAAACATGATAGTTGATGATCTATTTAAGAAAATATGGTAGAGGAAAAAAAACACTTGAAATGTGTGTTTGTTGAGAAATGTTTGGCGTTAACTCAAGGTATTCTTTTGAGTCAATTGATGTTCATGCATTTCAGTCATTTCAAATGATACTTAATCTGTTTATACTTGTATAATTTAAGTGTTTTGAATACCACCACTGGACAAAAATAGTGTATACTGACTGAAGTGTATATTACTGAAATACAGTTATTTGCATCCATTATAATTTTAAATGGTTGATGTGCTTTCCTTGAGAGATTAGTCTATTAATGTACAAAGTTATGAACATGCAAACAAAAGTTTAAATATCTTTGAGTCTGGCACCTTAAACCACTTCACCTTGAATTAAATATCTTTAAAAAAATGTGTTCTTAAAACTTATTTTCTTTTAGGGTTTTAGTAATAATCCACACAAAAATGAAGAAAATCTGTTTAGCACATGGAACTGCTATCCCACATGTAAGTCTTTGCTGGAATACCAACAAATGACAGAGACCTCTGAGGCCTTTTACATCATCAATGCTTAGTTCAAATATTGGAACCTGATTCTTTGTGTTATACTTAAATTGTAAAGAGATTTTTATGCAGAGACTATTGAGTCAGAAAAAATATGGCTGCATTATTTCTTCTTGATATTATTGTTTTCATTACTAGTAATGAGACCAAACAATTATAAAATGAGATAAAATTATGAGACTTTGACAATTCCAAGATTTGTTGTCTATAGGAACTAATAATATCTGCTGGGCATGTGGAACTTTCCAAACAATACAATGATATGCTACATTTATTAGATTTTCTATGACCAAAATCACTGAATGGACCTTATGCAGACCAGCAGTTTGTGCACAGTTAGAATGTGGCTGCTCAGTTTCCAGATCTCTTTGACAATGACCATGTATTCTTCCAAGACATGAAATGGTTTAAGCAGCTCTCAGTCAGGATGATGGCTATGTAGTTTTCAGGAAGTGCCAGTGCAAGCTAGTAGATGTTCATTCTGAGCAGCTGCTTCACATGGGTTTTATATGCTTCACTGGACTTTCATTGCATAACCCTTGGCATGATCATCTTTAGTGTTGTAACCCTAATATGTAAGATAGATGAAAAAGAACAGAAAAATGGATATTTTAGGGAAAAGAGAATGTTTATAATTCTTGTCTTCCAAATCTTTCCACATTCAGAGACAAATTAGTTGTCTTTATCTGTCTGTTTTGGTAAGAAGGGCATGATTTAATTAAAGTAGCTTTTGTTGTTTGGAAATGTTGTTGAATCAAGACAAAGCATAATCGTATATAAATGAGAATGATTCTATGAATTTTATTCTCTCATTTTTTATCATATGGATTTGTAGAAAGGAAATTTGAAGTAAATAAGGTTTGTTGAATAGTTTATAAGTAGATTTATTCAACAATCCTTATAATTACTTAAGTCTTAACTTGCTAAATACAGTCTTAAATTCTTCTATAATAAAATGTTTATTTCATTTTAAAATAGAATCAGAGGTCTACCAGACTGATTCTTCATTAAAGTATATGAAATGAACTCACTCCAAAAAGGCTTGTTTTGTGAAGGTGCATTTGTAATTATTTGGTTTACAAAGTTCATCTCAGTAAAGCAGAGAAGGGGAGTTAGCAGCTCCCATTTGTAAAAAGGGCCATAACTTATTGTAATGCTCAATTATCTCTGGTCCATGGATTGTTCAATTATGCAAGCACTCATCTTCCCAAATAAATACTCATTAAGGTGAACATCTAAGCCCAAAATATAAATTTTCTGTGTTTTTGCCTTTATGTACACAAGAACTCTGGAGAAATGGATGAGTGCCATCAATAAAACCCTGAAATATAGATGCAATGAAACAAATTAGATGCCCATTAAAGAGTAATGAGATGATCTGTTTAGAAATATGGATTCAAATGTCAGGTAGAAACATTCTCTGAAATGACCACAATCAGTGAAATATTACATTACCTCAAATTCTGCTTTTATAAAATACTCAGAAAGGGTCAAAGGTAAAAGAAGTGAGTGTCACTCCAGTCTTAGGTCAGAGTAATAAATAGCACACATGCCTGTCCTGTAAAGTTCTTCAAGCACAGTGAAAAAAGACGAATTCTTGCATCTCATTCAAACTTCAAAGCTGCTTTCTCCTTTTCGTATTTAAACCAAAGCTTTCAAGAATGGAGGCCAGGCTTTCTTTACAATTTAAATTCAAATAGCACCACTTTGAAATTTAATAGAGCAGTGTTTGCTAAAGTAAACATTTTAGTCACAGCGAGGGCAGATGCCTCTGTGTATGGCAGCCCTTCTGTAGATATTAACGTAGTGCTTCATAATTTGGGCATGGTTTTCCCCAAGGGACATCACAATAATACAGATTTCACGGTATGCAGAAGACTCTTACTTCTCCCAATGAACTACACCTTTAGTGTTAAAACAATTTTGAGATTTTAAAAGTTCTTCTGCTACTTTAAAAGAAAGAACACTGAAAATGAAGAGCCCAGATTTTTGTTAACAGTGTGTAGAACTACCATCTTCATCCACACAGGCCTGGAGAAAAAGACCTCTGGGAGGAGGGGAGAGAAGTGGACTAGACAAGCATTTATGGTATCATTGTGTAGTGCGAGAAACCTTTTGTATTGCTGAAGAATGGAATACTAACACTGCTCAGTGAAAGGCCTGTTTCTTCTACAATGCATACCAAATCCAATTACAGAAGAAGAACACAGAAAATTCTTTTCTTATTGAGAGTTAAACCAGCTTACTAAACCATGTAATTTTTTTGCAGTAAGCCTAGAACAGTGAAAAATATATGCATTAAAAAACTTTCCTTCATGCATTGACTGCTACGTGTTGCTAAACATCCTTTTCAGTCTTATGAAGTATTTCTACTTATTCTGTTTTATTATTTCAACTATTTTCTATTCAGAATATATTTGAATAGATACATAAATTGCAATGTGGCAGAACTTGATTTACAGAAAATGCATTTGAATCTTTCAATTTTAAATATGTTTTCATGTCAGAATCTATATCCATATTGGAATACATGTAATATTCAACATTGCATGTTCATAAATGAATAAATATGTTTATAGTTTACATATCTAAGTTATACATGTATGAAAATATGATTTGCAAACAAAATTTCATGTAATAGCCATATTTTTCAAGGTACAATTAAAATTAAGTAATATTATTTTGCTTATGCCACATAAATATATTTTGATTTCTGCAATAATACTCTTCTAGAAATACATGACATGGTGCATCATATATATTTTTCTTACATATAGTCTTTCAATTTGAATAGATAAGCTCTTTGTAGATTCAATTTTAATAATAGAAGTAAAATAATTTACAAGTTTCATATTTGCTATGTGTTTCTCATTTCTTAGTTGCATTCATCTCTAGAAGTATTATAACCTTTCAGTCCAAGATATGCTGCAATGTATTCCATTTACTGATGGGAACTTCTTTTCAAATGAATGAGATTAAATATAGAAAAAAAATTGAAATCAAGAAAGCAGACATATTCATTCCTAAGCATGCAAGAGGCACACTCCCATGCATTCTTCTGTTTGTTGTGCTATCAGTTGAATATGCTTCCCCCTCTGGCACAATAATTATAGCATTGCAGTTTTCTGGCAACAAATGACTGCTGGGGGGTCACCAAATGTCTCTGATTTGCTACAGCACTTAATCTTCCACAAAAGCTGTTTACTGCTTCATATACGCTGAACGCCAGGAACATTATCCTTTAAATCATGCCTAGCTGCTAATTAATGGATGTATAAATGTCGAACAGCCAAGTCTAAACAGAACCATAGCAGACTCTGTGCACATGACTAAAATAGAGTTCTGATGAACCATAAACTCTGATATTTCTCCACAGCTATTGTCACGCTGTGTGTCTAACCAGATTGAGGCCCACTTGAGAAATTTAAAGCCGTCTGAAACTGAAAATTATTAGCTGCTCTTGAACAGTTTAGCAGTACCTTGCTACATTACGGGACTACCTTTCCATCTCTCCCATGATCCTTCTGCATGTCTATGTTTTGGAAACAAAACAAAGGACTGAGGTTTGACATTTAACACCCAGATTTGACATTATGCCACTGTGAGACAGCTGTCACCATAATTTCCTGTACTTTCTTTAAGTAGAAAGTACTCTCAAAATATTTCTTTTCTATTTTTTTCCACGCCTGGTCAAATGTAGTTTGATACAACAGTCTCACAGAAGATCTGATCATTAGGCTGTATTGTGCATGGACAGAGTTGTGCTGGGACTGGCAGTGTAAGAAGCACTGCAGCCTGTGTGGTTTCTTTCAGTCCTGTTTGCAGTATGACATCCTGAAGGAACAAGATATCTTTGATTCTGGATGGGAATACATGCAGGAGCTCACTGGGAATTTGAAAACTTGCCCCGCATTTCATGGTGAGGTAAGAGATCAGTCTGAGAAACAAACTGAGAACAAACAGACACCAACCTTATGCCACAAATACTGTAATACATTTCTGTCTCCTTAGTCCTGTTTTTACATGACATACACGCATTTTTGCAATTTTTAAGTCACAGGAAAAAAAGGCTGGAAAATAAGATAAAATCAATCAGGGACAACAAGAGAAAGGGTCTAGCATGACTGAGCAGACAGCTTAAGGAAAGCAGGAGGGATGCCTCTAACTTCTCAACGTTGGACGTAGCTTTCGTGACCTGTCACGTGCTGGGGTGACCTTTTCAATGACACAGCTGTCTCTGAGTCAGTCAGGTTCCTGTAAGTCAGCCCTGCCCCATGCTCCTGCAAGTAATACCAAGAGACTCAATGATAAACCAAGCTAGATTTGGTGGAACTATTTCGTCGGTCTGTAGTATGGGGTGAATAGGCATTTACTTCTGTTTCTCTAAGAGAGAAATTCCACAGCACTTCCCATATTCAGTGTGCCAAAGGTTCTCGGAACTTATCATGTTACAGATCATGTCTAAATCCAAGAAATGATGGGAAAACCTAAGAAGAACTTTGATAATGGGAATATTGGTAATATGGTTCGCTTGAACATTGACTGTTAGGTTAATTTGCATACAACATTTGTATGAGGCCAGAAGGCAGGATCACCTCTTTTTGGATAGGTTCAGCTATCTGGAGAGTAAGCTTTTTACATACACATTTAAATTAACAATTAAATTTGGTGAAGTATCTTAATAATTTTTGAAATATATTCAAACAAAAAACTCACAGTAAACTTAGTTTATAGTTTATAGGAATACTAGGACAGGATGTGCATGTCTTACTCATAATCTAATATAAGGTTACTTTTGTAGCAAGTATGCTTGAAATGTTTCAGTGTAGGCATGTGTTACTGAGGGCTCTGTTATGGAACTTTGGTTGTCAACTTGATACACCTGGGCAAAGAGAACCTCAGTCAGGGGCTTTCTTCTCTTGGACTGGCCTGTAGGCATGTCTGTGTGGCATTTTCTTGGTTGTCTACTGAGGTGGGAGGGTCCACCCACAGTGCTGCCACCTCTGGGCAGGTGTTCCTGGGTTGTGGAAGAAGCAGGCTTTGCACAGGCAGGGAGGCAGGCCGGTAAGCAGCAGCCCTCCAGCTCTGTGCCTCAGCTCTCGCCTCCAGGTTTCTGCCCTCAGTTTCTGCCTGACTTCCCTCAGAGATGGACAGTGCTTTGCCATTGTAAGATGCCATTAAACCGTTCTTCCACCTGGTTGTTTTCTTTTTATTTTATTTTTTGAGTTTATCACAGGAAACCCGGACAGGCCCTCTTTATTCCAGTATGTAAATGCGATGAAAATTTGTTCCTCCAAGTTAAAATTCATTACCCAATAACATTTTCCTTCAGCGTTTATTTTCTAAGCAACATCACCCTATATCTTCAGTTCCTCATGACATGAGTTCCCAGGTTTGAGGACAGATACCTTCTCTGTCTGGTCTTTTAATTTTCAAGCAGCCCCTTCCACAAGTCAATGAACCATTCTCAAACTATTTTCATATTGCCTTACTGACACTTTAGACACATTTCTAGTTTACATATCACCAATGTTGGCACAGACTCAGCACATTATTTACCACTTGGACTCATCAGCGCAGCTTACAGAGAGATCATTAATCCTGTGACAGACACTGAACTTCTATGAATGCAGAATATAATTGCTCTAGCTTCATTACAGTTTGAATAACACTCTGGGTTCATACGGTCTTCTAAAAAATACTGTTGCTCAATACCCCATCCTTATTTAGTTTTTGTGCACCTTATTTTTTAAAACACAAATAGAGTAGTAATTCATTCTCTGAAGACATCTGAATTCTGTCTTCTCTTGTGTGGCTTAGTGTCATCTGCAATGTGATGAGTACCTTCCCTGTGTATGACGAAGAACATTTAGTTAGTGTTGTGCCATTTGTTTTCTTTGGCTAGTATTTTGTTTCAGAAATGACTTCTGCAGAGAACTAGAAGCTCTTTTCTTAAATAAAAGAAGTAGACATTATGCATCTAGTTTGTGATTAAAATAGTTTATCATTGAGAATTCTCAATATAGTTTGAAAGTCATATACAAACAATATCTAATATGTAGTGAAGTTTTAAAATTCAAAATTCAATGGAAATAAAAATAAGAGAAAACTACATCTTCCTTACAAGTCCTAAGAAACATCATGCAGGTGCTCAGAAAGATCGTAAGAGAGGATGGAAGAGAGCATTGGGGTGTTGTCTTCAGTGTAGGACATGGCTGTCACCATACGGAACATGCTGTCTTCTGTGTAGGGCATGGCCGTCACCATCAGCAACACACAGTAGATGCACATAACCTGCACACACATGCACAGGCAAGGAGAGGTACCAATGAGGCAGGAGGTATTCTGCAAGAGAAAGAGAGCCATACGGAGGGGTAACGGGGAACAATATGATCGCAATAAATTCTATACATGTGTATAATGGTCAAAAGAGAAAATGTCAGGATGAAGGAACTGCTAAAATTCTGCAGGACAATGACAGGGTCAGAGTATTGTTTTGGAAAATAAATGTGTTGTAATGTGAGTAATGTACTGAGGAAACAGTATGCAGAGTTATAGAGGTCCTTTCAAGGTGTAGAAACTGTAACTACATCAGGGACCAAGGCACTGATCAGGAAGACTGATGAGGGAATTGAAGAGGATTGATGTCTTCCTAAATTTAATACTGGAGAAACTGGTAAATAAATGTAGGCAGATTTGAACAAAGAATTAGAAACTTAGTCTGTATCCTAAGTGCAATAAAGTAGATCAATGTTTGGATTGTATACTATTAAATTTTGGGGGTGTGTAAAATGCTATCTAGCAATTAATCTGAAATATTGATTAAAATTTAAGAATTGTCTGGAAATTATAGAACTAAATTTGGGGTGTATCATCATATGTTGTTTAACTCCATTAGACTAGAATCATAGAGATTGTTCATCAGTCCGAAGGCAGATGAAAAGGAAGAGAAAAATTGCATGTGCTTGGCTCATGCCGTTGTTCAGACACAGGGCTCAGGAGTCTCCTGAAAAGGTGACTATGAAGAAACAACATAGGGGCGCAAGAAGAAGCATCTTTCTTCCACTCCTTTCTTTTTCTTAATCACGCTAGAGCTCGTACCCAGGACATCCCACACGCTCTGCAAGCACCATTTAGCTACACTCCCAGCCTGATGCGATCTTTCACCATATGCATTTCAGCATATACACTGTGCTGCCACAGTGTTCAGAAACGTTCAGGTGTTGAATATGTCACCAAGCATATGTCAAGAAGCAAGCCATGATGGATGTCCATAGACCGTCATCATTTTGTTCAAATTAATATTGAAGTTAACAACTACCCATGATAACCTAGCCATTCTAATCAATAAAGCATTGAATGATGTTAAGTTTTACTGAAGAGACATGAACAAAAGTCCACTATTCTCTCCAGATAGGACACCAATGACAGATCAATTAATGATTCTATCAAAGTCTAAGTTGGCAAATCAATGAGTTTATTTTGTTTACTTACAGAGAATGAGTGAAGAGGAGTTATTTGGAGAAGAATGTGTGACCCCAAAACAGCTCTATCTCTGCAAAGTTATACCCCATCATGGATGAGGATCTCATGGAAGTTTAATCAAGGAGTGCGACATCAAGTTAACCTTCCACTTCTATATACTCTAACATCTGTCAAGATGACTTACAGATGGGGAGAGACTGCAAGGTGAGAGTCCCGTTATCCTCCTCTCTCCCTTCTACTAGAGGTTGTCAGTAGCTCCATTAGGTAGTGTTAGATACCTGTGCATTATTCTGTGTGATTAGTTACACTAAAAATATAAAGATCGTGTTATACCAACAGAAGAAAACTGTATTATAATGCATGAGTACTTTGATCAGGATTCTTTAATGCCTGATTTTTGGTGAACACTATTATAAGTGAATGCCCTGGCAATCAGGCATTATTCCAGAAGCTAAACATCACATGAAGGCAAAGATCTCTGTGAAGATACTCAGAGGAATCCATGCATAAAATAAATGCATGGGGAATTATTTTCATTTTCAGAGGTTTGATAGATCAGTAGTAACTTGAACAGGATTTTCAGAGAAGGGACAATATTCTTGCTTTTACGCATATTAGATTAAGTAAAAAAGATTCAATTCAAATACTGGAGAATGTTTGCTTACTGCTCTTCTCAAAGTTTTTACAGCATCAGAATTTGAGCCTGAGGGAGAGTGTACTATTTGAGCATGTATCCTGAAGTGAGAATACTCTGGCTTGCTCATGCTACATTCTGGCATTTTCCATATGAAACTCAGACTGTCTTATTTCCTAATTGCACACTCAGACCAAGCATCATGGTGCTCTGTATTTAAGTGTTATGTGTAAGTCAGACTGCAGTACACTTCAGTTGTTTTCCTTATTATGAAGTTTTTTTTATCTATTTGTTAAGCATGTTGGGCTCCCTAATTACTCTTAATCGAATATAAAGTTGCTGAAACAATATTTTCTAAGTCAAGAGTTATTGCACAGAAGTGACCTGTGCTCTCTATCCCCTTAAGATTTGGTCTATGAACACTTCTTCAGCAGAAATAATATTAAAATGCCATCTTGGTCATTAAACCTGCATCTGCTGTAATTTTGGTGATCTGATTTTTTGCAGCTTCGTTGTCTGCATGTTTGATGATTTTGGACACATTCTCTATTTTGAACAAAAATTATTCCATGTTAATTTTTATTTTTCCCATGTTCCCTTATTGAAATAATCTTCTTTGCATTGTATCTGATCTTAAGCACCTCCCCCGAGTAACATTCTCAGTTTGGGAGCAGAGCTGAGTTATTCATTCAAAATAGATAGACAACCTACTTTTATGCTGAAGTCTGGGTGCTCAGAGCCAGGTCTTAGAGCATTCCTCACGAGGGAGTCAGTGCAACAAGTGGTGCCGCTGGGATTGAATCATAGTTCTATGTACTGTCATCTAACTAGACCTAGGGGTCTGAGGGAGTGCAGAGCCATGAGCCATCATGGTGGGCATCTGACCTTCACTGTGACTTGTAAGAGGAACTGCACACTTGGTGTTCATCCAAAGGTTTGTTTGAAAAGTACATCTGTATGTATGTGTGTGCATATATACAGATAGGCACACAACTACTCTGTAAATATGTGTATTAATAATGAATTGGAATCAAATTTTCAGCAAATGTTTAGGTACATTTTATTATAAATGTCATTAACTACCAAGTAATGTAAAAAGAAAACAGAAAATTTATGAATATGAGTGAGAAAATTTTGTTTGGACAAATCAGCCATTCAAGTAATGATTTTCCATTTTGCTCACCTATCCATCCACCCTAAAGCACATTAGGTAACAGTCATGAAAAGAACATTAATCAGTGTGTTTCCTTAAGACAACAGTATATCTATTATACATATTTCTGGTATAGATAAAATATGTATATAATGTTTATTAAAGAAAATTCTGAGTGGAAAAAAAGTTGTCAGCATATCACAGCATTCTTGATTTGTGAAAAATTTGAAACTAAAATGAAAGATAATGAACCTTTTTCCAACAGATTTGTTTTATGAAAATATGTGTGCAACAGGATGGGCCAACAGGTGAATGCACACCTCTGTGTGTGCAATGAGCACGTGAACACCAAGTAAATAAATACAATAAAAATTAAATAAAACACAAATAACTACACACCTAAATACTTCTTTTACTGTTAGTCTCATTGAAATAAAATCTCAAATTCTGACTTCATTATAATTAAATTTGTGTAGTGGAGTGGGGAGAAGTGAAAGATCATATTTATGAATACTCACTCTCCTCACCAGGCAAATGAGGTCTGAATAGTTTTTTTCCAGTATACACAAGAATGCTTGGCAATAGACATGGCAAAGTAATAAATACTGAGCTGCAGATGATTCTCACTGGCTGAACTTATTGTATTTGCTGAGAGTTTACAGCAGAAGCCTTGATGACGTCCTGCCGAAGTGTTCCACTTTCACTATTTCACTGTTTTCATTCTTCTACATTTCTACATTCATTTTTCCCCATTACCATTTGTTGAAGATGCTTGCAGTCCTATAAACTTCCAAAACAATTCAGGTTATTTATCATGGCCCTAGGTTGCTTCCAAGTAATTGAAGACAAGATTCTACTGCTGAAGACACTACTCATTTTGGAAACAGGACTAGGAGGACTCAAAATGGACTGTCCTGGAAACCATCCTAAGGCCTATCTCTTATAGTATTGCAAGGCACTATTGCAAACTGCCAAGAAATAAAGTTAATTAATGGTATCCAGCTTTAAATCATACAACAATGGTATTCAGCAAGATATCTCCAATGGTTCAAAAGTGGTATTTTTATCTTGGGGGTCATTAATAGCTACCTAGTTGTACTTTAGATCTGCTCAATAGGAGGGAATTCAAACCTGGTACTATAAACCTAGTCAACTGCCCTTGACTGACAATGGCGTAGAGCATACACAAAAATCTACAACTGCTGTATTCCTAAACCAAATTAGCAAATGCAGTAATTTTTAACTGTATTCTAAATACGTATCCTATATCTACCATAAGAATAACTCTTGCCCACTATCAAAAAAAAGTTTCTTTATTTTTCAATTGGAGGAGACTATTACAGAGATCCACAACTGGTCAAGTACAGAGAATAAGTGATCACGGGGTCTTCAAACCCAACTGGTACATTCACAATACAAACCCTACACACCTAAGGTTCAGGGAACATGGGGGAAGGAGGAGGATAGCTTGTAAAAGCTAGATGACAGATATCCTACTACAAGACATTGTCTTCACATGCGATGAGGAAGCTGCACCAGAAACATCACAACTAAACAACTGTTTTAAACAGTCTTTCATAGTGGCACCACCAATCAACATGCCAACACTGATGGGGGAAATTTCACAAGGTCCCATTCAATAGGAAAAGCTACAGGAAAGCAGTGGTTTCTGAGGGAGGGAGAAACAGTTTTCTCCAGGAAGGAGTTCCCTGATAGGTTATCCTATCCCAAGAGATAAGCTCCAAAAATATATACATACATATAAATGTATGAGCAAAACTGGACTTAGTAGATCATGTGTGTGTGTGTGAATCTGTGGAAGACAAAAGTAATGAATGATGAGGTCATGAATTTGGAGGGCATGTGAGGAGTTGGAGGAGAAGAACGTGGGGTATAAATGGTATAGACACATTAAGCATACATGAAATCCTCAAAAACAATCTAAATGAAGAAGTCGTGATACTCCATCTATCTAAGTAGGCTTTACCCATGGCGATGAAACAAGCCATTCCAGGGACATGAGGGTTACTGTGACTTTGGTAACAACTTCAATAATAACTAAAGAATATGTATATGTGATCCAAAGTGAGTACTGGGGGTTGAGGAAGAGATGACTAAGCAGTCAAAGTGAGTACTGGGGGGTGAGGAAGAGATGACTAAGCAGTCGGAGTAAGTAGGTCTTAAGAAGACTCCCAGCACTGAGGGCAGGCAGCTCACAACTAGTGGTAACTCCAGCTAAATGGGACTCCATGCCTCTGCCATAGACACCTGTACTCACGTGCACAAACCCACACATAGTCACCCATTCATATATATACATGCTTTTTAAAGTAAAACTCTTTAAAAAGAATGTCAAAGTGGAGCATTTCCCACTGATGACCTGGTAGACACTGGCAGAATATACTATCACTTTCATGGGAGGAGAAGTCAGAGAGGGGTTGGAGGGAGAGGACGGATGGTAGGCAGGATCTACATACACTGTATTTATATAGGACATTACCAAGGAAAGAGTAAAAGCTCATAAAGTGCAGCTACATTGACCACTGACTGTCAGACCTTTAGATTTATGTCAGTTTCTTCCTTAATTTTGCTGACAATATAGCAATAGGCCTAGTGTGTCTACATTTTGAATGTCTGTAGCAGATAAAAATGATACTTAAATGTCCAGTTCTGCAACTCTAGACTTTAGCTCTGTGCTTTCAAATACATCCTTTGACCAGGTGGTACAAGCTTAAGAAGGCAACTAAATCAATAATTATGATTATGAAGGAGATGAACTTCAAAACTATTATGAAGCTTCAGAAATTCATGAAGTCGAGCTGAGAAGGAAAGATTTAGACTAGAGTAAAGCATTTTCAGAACATCTACCATAAGCCTTGTCAATTATTCCAAAATATTTTTTAAAGTACTTAGTGCTCCATGCCTAAAATCCTTAAGACATATATTCCAATCCATAATATCATATAGGTATTTTCATTTCGCTGTGGTCAAGAACATAACTTTTAACTCCCACATATAATCTATTTTATACACTTTAAAAAATAGTCATACTTTTACAGCAATGCAAACTCAAACCAGACAAAAATCCCAGCATAGACATGGGAAAGTGAACAAGAAACCCCAATGCAACCCAAGGAAATTTTGGTAACTGATGGCTCTTTGGGGCGGGAGAGATGGTCTTTTTTCAAGTACGAGACTCTTGGTAGGTTAACTGGGTTCCATACAATGAAAGATATTTGGGGACACAAATAAGGCTCTCTTTCTCTAATTCTCTCTCTAATGTATACATACATGTGAGAGTAAGAAAGCAGTATATTGAACAGGGGACAGAAAGGGGAGGTGCAGGTAGGGAGGAGGTCTAAATACCATCAAACTATATTGTATGGAAATCAAAACATTAAATTAAAAGATAGTCACACATTTAGAAGGAATCCAGAACTTAATTTCGTAGCACAGCCTGAGCTCTAAGCATCTATCTTAGTGAGAAAAGAGCACTGGGCTTTGCTAGAAGTTTCCTCTGGGGTCCATTCTAAGACACTCTGCTATTTGGGGACTAAGAGAGGTTTGTCTATGTTTTAGTTACAGTCTTCCTTAGTCTCCGAAGACTCACCCTGCTCTCTGGCAGCCAGTGACCTGACAGTCATCTGACATGCTGGGGATATTGTGGTAGATGGTAACAAACATTTGGAAACCCTTCTAATCCCTGTGAAATCATCACATTATACTGGAAGTGCACATACTTACTTCAATAAGTATAAACTGTAGCTCATTCTAATGTGTCTATTAATGTCTCTTGCTTCGTAAAATACTGAAGACAGCTTTGCTGATGTGCCGCCCTTTCCTCTTCACTTAACGTGGCCTCTCACTTCCGGTCCCCTTCATATAATGTTTATAGGATTCCTTTTTCATAAATGTTCCAGTTTTTACATTAAAATTGTATGGATGCCCTAACTAACCATACATGCATATTATTCTTATCTTGTCTTAGAAACACTCTTTCTCCATTAGATGACCAGCCTTCTCCTACAATTGCACACTTTCATTATTCTTGTAAAATATAAAAGCACCCCAAACAGAACAAACAATTGGCCTAAATTTCACCGCTTTATTATTTTTACATAATTCTGTGGGGTAATCTTTGATTCTTTTGTTTTGTGTAGTGTCGAGAGCAGAGGATGCTAGAGAATTCAAATGGTCTTAGCAACTCATAAAGCTTTTTCTGCTGACCTGTGGGTGACAGTTCAGTTGAACCCTGGCCCAGGTCTTCAGGTCTCTTCAGGTTCAACAGCAAGAGGCCTTGACCCTATATCTACAAGGCAAAGCTTTATTAGCATATGAATAAAATATTCACTGGTAACAAATTACAAAGAAATTAATTTAAAAGTACTTTTTGGTAAGCATATAATTTCATCATTCATTAAAAACAAAAGCAGACTTGGGTACTAATGAGACTGATGCGCTTATTTATTTTTTACTTAAAAATTAAAACTTGCCTGAATATTTGATACTGCAGGCTGTCAAGCATGTTTGGAAAGAAGAAAGCAATGGAGACACAAATCATCAAGACCTACTAAACACTGTGGTAGGCAGAATTGTCAGTGAAATGTTTGCCCATTTCATGCTGGACTTTTTAAACTGTGGATTATGATGCACAAGAGGCCATAAAACTGAGCGTGGTAGGCACAAAATAATGAAGATTAAAAGTTTCTGAATGTACAATGACCAAAAATTAATTCAAAATCAGGTGTGTGATGAATCTCAGCTGTTCTGGGCAGCGCTCACTCAAGACACACCGTGTGACACCTCTGAACTCACAACCTGCTCTGCTGACTGCACACACCACTGCACTTGACAGCACCTGCAACCCAGTCTCAAAAACCTCATCTCAGACTTGAGATTATAGCATGCAATGAATTCAGGGTTTTCAGCTTTTATAGAAACATAATGACTTGATTCCAGAAAAAAGACTTAGTGTTTTCTTAGTGACATTCCTCAGCATGTAAGGATCAAGTTATCATATATTTGGATTGTATTGTGTTAGACTGTTTGATTTTAAAAATTACTATCTGTGCTGCTGACTTGTATTGCATAAGAATTAATTAGATGAATCTGGTTTGATATTAGGACAGAATTTTCAATAATTTCTGAAATGGTTCTAAGTACATTTCTGTCATTTCTATTACATATTTGTGAAAAGTCAACATTCTCAGAACTGATACTTATATAAAAATATTCATCAGCTGAAAAATGTTGAAGATGCTGTGTCTTCCAGCATTTAAATATTTAGGCAAGATTTAATTCTTTGTTGTAGAAATAAACACCTAAATCTCATTAGTATTCAAATGCTTCACTTTAAAAATGTTAAAATTTTGTATATATATATATATATCATACAAATGTCATTTATATGTAAGAATTGTTTTAAAGGTCTTTACGATTTGTTATCAGCGAATGTTTGATTTGTAGGACTATTAGGATTTTATATATTTATAGATCTAAGACTTCATAATAATTGCTCGGGCAATGCAAGAAAAAGGCTCAAAACTCTGGTATAGTCCATGTGCTGTGAAAAGGACTGCATATTCCAAATTCACTTTGGTATTAAGATGAAATAGTGTCTTTCTTGAAAGGGCTGCCTTTTAAAGCATAATTAAGATGATAGCTGGTAACTGTGATTCTGTTGTGGTATATGGGATTCCATTGATTTAGACTGGAGAGATGCACTCACTGTCTTTGAAGAATAAACTATAGTGGATTACTGTGACTCAATGTGGATATGCCCTGTAAAATAGAGACGACAGTCTTTCAGAAACAAGAGACTGAAACCTGCTGATAATCTGAGTGGTCTTTCAGAAGGATCCTGTGCTGCTGTTGATATTGCAGCCTTGGCCTTAATTTTATTCTGAGAATGTGCTGAATGTAATCAATACAGCTATGTGACCTATGAAAATAGTCAGGATAAAAAATCATTAACCTGAAGAATCTAGGAATCTCATACCTTACAGACCTCATTCTCACACTTTCCTTATCAACTTTTGAGATTATATTAAAACATATTGTCAGTATTATTGGATTGTCTTGGCCTTTTACAGCTTGATTTCTTTCTTCATACTGAGGTAGTAGTTATTTTGAGTGCTATATATGTGATAATATTGGAAGTTAGGGTGGTAATTTAAGTTGTTCACTTCTAAACTGTTATATTTAAAGCCTTCAGTAACACTCCTCTTCTTAATAGACGTGTATTGCCGAGCAAATAACTTCGAGTTCCTTCATGCTACTTGCATTAATAATTCTGAGTCACCATTCTTTCCATGTTAAAATTTGATGCACTCTTCCAAATCTACCCAGTATTCTGTCTGACATTATGTTTATCCAAAACTTTCACTTCCTAATTTTCATTCATCACTTTCCATATTCCTCTGAGTACCTCCACCTCCTCAGAGATTTCACTGTCAAGACCACTTCTTAGATTCACATCTTTACCCAGTTCCCCCACCATATCTGAAGCTTATTTCATCCTTGTTGTCCCTACAGTACATGATATTACTATTGTTGTGCTAACAGAGCTTCAGAACTTCCCAGGTCTCTGTGGCTTCATCTTGTATATAGAAGAAAGGTGATAGATATGGGGCCAAAGCCCTTCCTGCAACTGTACAACACACAAGCTGCAATTACCACATATGACTAAAGTCCACTGACTGAAAATAGCTATGCAATCTCTGTTTGGGTAAATTCTGACTAGCAGTCTATCTAGCTAAATGTTGCTATTATTTTAGCAAGTAAAGAAGGTACTAAGATATACTTTCAGCCTGTCACACACAGCAATTAACAGAGTCTCAGACCTCCGAGATCTGTGGCATCATCATCAAAGTGAAATATGAATTTCTACATAAATAGGTGTCTATACATTAAAGTTTTTAAAAATGTGTTATTTTATTTTTATTTTATGTGCTAGAGTGTTTTGCCTGCATGTTGCAAGTGCACCTCATGTGTGCAGTACCTGGCAGAGACCAGATGATGTCAGACCCCTGGAACTGGAGTGACAGTTAGCTGTCATGTGGGTGCTGGGGAAAGAATGGGAGGCTTCTGCAAAAGCAGCACCTGCTCTTAACCACTGAGCCATCTCTCCAGCCCCATCACAGTGTTTTCTGTGGGGACAATGAAAAACAAGTACCATAAAAAGTAGTCCCTACCCTAAATGCCAATTCTTCCAAAGGACTCTTAATTATGCTGTAGACTTGTTTATTTTTAAATTAGGAATCATTTTAAGTGGCTGCTGTAAGCAGTGGGTAAATAAATGATGGATAAATATAGGGTCTGTCCTTGAAGGTCTTCCAAGAAAATGGAAATAAAAGGCTGGCAAATGTGAAATGGCAGGAATACAAAGCTCACTCATAAAGGGATCTGAAGACAAGGAGGGACTTAGTCACCCTCCTTCTTTATTAGGAGCAGGGTGTGAGCAGAAGCAAAGTATTGATTCTGAGAAATAGAATTTCTTCCAGAAAAATTGACTTGCTTAAAACATAGACACTGTCCAGTGTTAAATATAGTCTCCTTTTATTATTTGAGCCTGTATTAAGAGGAATCAGCATTTAAGCTTTAGCCAAAATGTTTTCTGTTGTGAATTCTAAGCATATCGATTATGCAAAGGTTATACTAAATAGGATTTTTAATCACGTAAGAGCTTTAAGAATAAAGAAGAATAAAGAAATGGACATGAAGAACCATCATTTCATAAAGATAGAAAACAAGAGTACAAACCAGAAGGAAAATCACTGACAAATTGGCTTTTCTTTAGTCATAAATTTTCTATGACTTAATTGAATCAAACAAACTATACTCAGAACAAAGAGGTAAATTGATTTTAAAGGCTGTAATGCTTCTTTGTAGTTTTATTTTACAGATGCTAGAAGGAATCCAAGATAATTGATGTCTTTTGAAATTCTTGGAGAAATAAAAAAATGTATTGCTATCAAATAAACTCAAGGTAAACCTGAGAAAGTTTATTAAATCTTTCTTTGAAAGAATATTTAAGATTTATAAAACCCTTAATGAATTTTTATACACACAAACGACTTGATAGGCCTCAACATATATGACAGAATGCACTAAATCCACTGGAGAGCTGTGGGGAGTGCAGGGGGGCACATAAAATGATTAAGATGTTTTGTATGACGTGTGAAAAAAATTCAATAAAAATATCCATTGAAAAATAATTATCGGTAGGCTGACAAGACTCCAGTGGTTGAACTTGTACTGAGTGACATCTGGATACAAACTTCTTGACTGGATAGAACTTAGCATATACGACAAAATACCTGAAATCTTCTCCAGGGGGTGGGCGAAGGGGAAGGGACTCGGGGCGGGGATGAGGGAGGAGGTCTAAGTTAGATGAAACATATTTATGTAAAATGCACAAGACAAAATTTATCAGCCAAAAACAAAGGTTCTTATGCAAGACAAATATGCCTTTCTATCATAAACAATATCTGCATACATACTATCTAGAGGTTGTTATTAGAGCCATTGAGATTGTTTGCACTTTCACATTTACTAATGATAATTTTTCTATACCCAGTGTTCAAGTTGATGACTGCATTATAGTTCATGATTAATTCAATTCTAACAGAACCATGAAACCATTCTGTAAATGCCATTCCAGTGTGCTCACATGAGGCCTCATGCCCTAACGGATGAATAATAAAGAATGGATGAACATGTCAAACCGTCTGCTAATGCTGGCACTGTGGCACCTCTGTGCCATTCTATCCCTTTATACCAGAATGAAATGAGAAGGATGCTTCATTGTTCACCAGTCCTCCTTAGCTAGAGTTTCTGAATTTTTAATGGGGTTATTTTATACACTCGTCTCAGTTATGATCTGATTCAAATTCATAGTAATCTTATAGTATCAATAATTTTTAAATTTCAACTTATCTGAGTTTATCATTTTGAAATTTTTACACTTTGGAAATCTTCCTCCCTTAAAGATAATAGTGAAATTATTTTCCATTAGTTATTTGAGGTAATCTAAATTTAATCAGTTACATAAACATTATTATAACTTTATGTCTATCACTTATATCTAGATGTGGTTAAGATATAAATTATAACAATGTGTTTTCAAAGTTTCCCGGTGCTTTTTTAAACTGAATTGTCCTTTTCTCACAGACCTGAAACACCATGGCAGTCTTTCATCAGAAGTGGAACTGGGATATTCCTCAGTGCCTTTCTGTTCATTCTCGTTTCTAGTCAGTAAAGGATTGCTTCAGTTATGCACTTTGCTGTCTGTTATTCTCAACTCCTTCATTGTTTTCTGACTTTTGTCAAAATTACCTTGATCTTTATTAGTACAACCTTGCACTGTCTGAATTAGGAGTACATTCTATGTACATATTTTTAAAGATTCTGTTAAATAATGCAAACCTTTGGGATATTTGCACAATTTATTTTTTACTTTTGGCTAGGCATCATTTTTTATTGCTGATAACAAAGTCTCAGTTAAAGTTTATTTTATAATTGTAAAAGTGACCTTGTAATATGTATTTGACTACTTTTCACTCATTTTTATCTTAATATTACCTTATGAAGCTTGCACTTTCTTTATGATGTTGGGTGCTGTAGACGTGTCACTAACTTCCTGAGATTAGTATGTTTACTGTATTAGCATGTATCTTTATTTTTCTCACCTGCTTTCACTATTATTGTGCCTATTCACTTTGTGTCAACCAGGACATTTTATATGAACTTGTGTTTCCAGGGTATTTTCATATTTGATTTTTCCAATGTTCCAATAATTTTCTGGCAATAAAATTTTTGTAACATGTCTTAAGGTGTTTCTCTAAACATTAAAAAATTTATACTCAGAGATTGATAAAGTTAAATAAATCTTCAAAGAAATTCCTTCTCTCTTGTCCACTGCTTTCCTATGCCTAGACACAGTCATGTTACATTCATTATTTAGTACTTACAGGAAAGTTATGCCTTAATACCTCTATAGTAAAGTTTTTGTCCATTTAATGTGTGGCAATGTGTGTGAGGTCTCAATTCCAACTCCCACATTACTCTTTTGAGGCGTAAACTCCTTACCCCATGGGAACTGAATCTGCTTGATCTCAGATCTGCTATGACAAGAAGGTTCTCACACCCCAATCAGGTATGAATTGCCCATGTTGCCACTAGCCATTGAAATGTTCTTTTCTGTATCTCTAGTGAGAGGAATTGTAGGAATGGGGATTTAAGTCATCATGTTTTTTTCATTTCTATAGTCAGAAGACTTGCTTTGTTTTATAAGCTTTAATTTATAATTAAATAAATGATGCCTAACTTGTCTTCTGAATGAATGAAAATACCTATACTTAGATTTTATATGTGAAATATAAATATATTGTGACTTCAATTCAATGATAAGCTCTGATTCTGTAGCACAGTGTTACCTGAAATTGCTCAAATGCTATTGTGGAGCACTTTCTCAGCAAAACAAACATTAATGAAACAATCAGATAAGATCACCTTTGCTTTTCCTGTAGAGGCACTGGCCAGTGCACAGCAATCTCTCCATTCCATCACACAGAAATATGATCTCTGTAAGAGAGACACATAGTCAGGTTCCTGCAAAAACTGCTTGGCATTCACTGAAACAATCTCCAAATTTCTTAATTTGGCAATAATTCTGAGAAAGGATTTATCATTCTTTACATTGTCAAATTTAAATGCAAAAATACAAACTTTTTCTCTTTTTAATCCTTCAAAACTTCCTCTTAATGAGGAAAGGAAATTCCTTTTTAACTAGGTTCTAATAATTTTCACTCACAATTCTGCAGTTGGAATAGAACTGGAATTAGACATAAAAAATCCCTTTCAACTTCTGAGCACAATTTTGAAGACAAAGTTTTATTCTGAATTTGAAGCATGCCAAGGTCTGTGGCTGTGTTTCAGATACCACTTCCCTTCTTGGCAGTAGATAATTTGGAAATCAGAAGTCTGCACACTTGTGATATTTCCAGGCTTGGGGTGTCAAAAAGACAAGATGGCATATGGAGAAGTAGAAAGGATTTCTCACATTTGGGAACACATTTCAACTTCCAAAACACAAAAATAAATAAGTGCTTCTTCAAATTCATAAGAGAAATAGTGAGAGTTTTGCCCAAATATTATAGACATACCAAAGTGAAGCAGCAAGATGCTTGAGTCTGTCACTTCCTGCAAGCTTTTTGCTAAATGGATAAGTTCAGATTTCAGGAGTGTCATGGTGACTTTGGCATGAAAATGCTTTCTTCCTTGGCAAAGATGACAGTAATTCCCCTCAAGGAAAAAATTACAGTCTAATTAAAGTATACAATTTGATGTTTTCATACCAACGTTTTCGTGGGAAGTTTCTTCACTATTCGCTAGCTAATTTGAAGTTCAAGTGGCTCAGTGTACTAAAGGGGCTGACGTGGGTGCAATAGGATCTGCCAACATGGGTCATTCTGTTTCCATTTAAAAGTGCTTTATCTGATTGCTCACTTAGTATAAGACAGAAACTGATGGGTTCTGGATCTGCTACTCTAGTTCTTTATTTATTGGACTTTTGTCTACATGATACTTGCGATTATCTCGTGTCATAGGAGGGTCACGCCATTACAGACTAAATTGTTAACTACTGTGATTTCGTCCTATTAAACAAGCTTTTAAATGACTTCAATAGAAGCTACAGAGATGGCTCAGTCTATAAAGTGTTTTCTGTGCAAGGATGAAGAACCGAGTTAAGAAATCCAGCATCACATGAAGAGCATATGCAGGTTGTAGTCCTGTTACTGAGGAGGCAGATGCTGGAGAATCTCTGGGGGTCACTGGCCAGCTGGTGTCAGTTTTGTGAGTTCCACTATCAGTGAGAAATTTTGTCTCAAAACATCAAGTGGAAAGCAATAGAGAAAGATACCCACAATTGACCCCTGGCCTTCACACACATGTGCAGGCACTTGCACAAATATACACACACACACACAAACACACAAACACAGAAACATGCATATACACACACATGCACAAAAGGCTCTGTGAAGTATAAAAGATTAAGCATGCTTGTAGCTTGGCATTATTTAGGTTAATATTATAGGCTAGTGTTTCATCAATATGACCACTTAATCGTTTCTTCTTAAATTCAAAGTGACTGAAATGACAGCAATGTTTTGGTCTTTCAAAGAGAAGATATCAAAGAATATAATGAAAAAAAGTTTTATGAAGATAGATTTAAACCAATGCAATCTTTCTGTGACAGTCTCTTTGGAATATGGGTGCAAGTCTAAACACATTTGGGAAATGGCATAAAGCTAACCAAGAAAGTAGCATATTGTAGAATTCAATTTATAATGCAGCTTCCAAACTGTCAGATTATGGAAGGCATTTGTATATGGCTACAGTAGGATACTTTTCTACAACATTTATTTTTAGGTTATAAATGACTTCCAAACTTAAATGTCTCATTTTTCTAAATCATAAAGCATGAAGCTCAAGTCCTTTAATACCTCCCAATCTTTAGCCACTAATCTTGATCTTGATCTTGATCTTGATCTTGAACACCATAGGTGTTCATAGAATGTTTTTAAAAGACTTTGTTATTATTTTATTTATGTGTATGTGTGTTTGGCCTGCATGTAAGTATGCTCATGTCATGCAATGTCTGTGGAGGCCAGAAGAGGGTGTCAGACCCTCTGGAGTCACAGACTGGTGTTCACCGCCATATGGGTGCTAGGAACCAAATCCTAGTCCTCTGCAAGAGTAGCCAGTGCTCTTAAACACTGAGATGTCTCTGGCCCTCCCCACAAATTTTATTAAAAATAAAATTCTGTGTCTTCTATGCCTATGTTACATAGCCAGGAAAATATCAGGAAAAATGTGCTGCCCTGGACAATACAAGCGTCAATTAAGCTATGCAGATTTCAGTTTTCTTTGGTGGTCTGGCACTGAAACAGGGTCTCCAGTGGCTCACGTTTTCCTTAGATTTGCTAAGTAGCAGAAGAGGAAGGAACTTAAAGTTCTGAACCTCTGCCTCCCCTGTAAAGTGATGCGATTACAAGTGTGCCCACGGTTCTAAATTTCATATTTATACATGAAAATAATTACTTGTATGTCTAATAAAGAAGGCTAAATTCCCCATAGGAGGTACCTTGATATCTTTAAGTAGAACACAATAATGTATTGGTAAGATTCATTCTGATACAAGCTATAAATTAGTTAGGAATCAAAATGAACTATAAAGTAGATAATTTCATTTATTGAAATAACACCAGACAATTTCCTTCAGTTTCATTATAATATATAATATCCATCTCAGATCATAATTTGGTCCAAGAAATAGAACTAAAAGAAAAATAGAATTTCCATCAGTATGCAGAACAAGTTATCAAATATCTGACATTCATGTTAATTATAATGTTTTTATATCAATTTTGAGTTTTCATAAATAACAGAACACACTTTTTTCATATATATGGTTATCAATAGACTATTTTGAAAGAGCTCCCTTTTTCCTGAGGCTTTATTGATAAATGTGACTGGGTTTGAAATATTTTCCATCTCCGTAATTACTAAAGAACACTCACCTTCAAAATAATTTATCACTCCTTAATTTCTAGGTGTTTATTATGGGAAAATATCTGAATTCTCCCACAGAGATATGTATATTTAAGTAAAAATAACATTATGGATAAAAGTGATAGTTTAAACCCTTCTTAAAACAACTTTGGGAACATCTATATGTCATTTGCTATTTAATATTAATGTGAAGTTCAAAGCTATTTTCAATGACCAAATATCAAAGTGGAAGTAAAATGTTTTAAGTATATGATATTAAGCTGGGCGTGGTGGCATGGGCCTCTAATCCTAGCACTTGGGAGGCAAAGGCAGGCAGATCACTGTGAGATAGAGGCCACACTGGAATGGTCTACATAGTTAATTTCACCCAGCTCCAACTACATAGGTCAATGTATCTCAAATAAACAAACAACCCACAAATTCTAAATTCAATAATTAATGTATATATATAAATTCTATAAATATATTGCAAAAGTTTCTCCTTAGAAATGTAAGATCTTTATTTCTAATGAATTTCTCTTTATATAGTTGCTTTTAGGTGCAAATGTATAAATACAAACACATGCATATATTTGTGTATACATATATATATATATATGTATACACATGTTTATACTGATCCTATGTTATAAGTGCTATTTATAATATGGTATTAATTTGATTGCATAATCGACCATCATCATTCAAGAAAAGAAATACTTTAAATTTAGTCCTGGGTAGGTGGTCCAGTCAGAAGACCTGAGTTTGGATCTCCAGAACTCATGTGAAAACTGGGCATGGTCATAAGTCTGCAGGCCTACAGCTGGGGAATCGAGTACAGGAGAATCCCAGAGCAGAGCACCAGCACAAGAACATGCAACACAAACACGTTTACATACTATACACCCAGAGAAGTTGAAGACAATGGTAAACTTATCCTATTCTTTGAGTAAAGTGAGTATATCATATGAGGTCCTTGTACAGGTATCATTTCTTCACTTTATTTGCATGGATGATTACAACCTTTGGGTTAACTCCGTACAATCAGAGTTCTTCATTCAAAGAACACAGTTTTGTTGACCTATTATATTCATGATGTAGGGGATGTCACATTCTAAGGCTTTACATATTTCATTATGGGTTTAAATACTATTTACATATTGAAGATTTCATTGTCAAACTTCAATACAGGTGTCTTTCCTAAACTCTGAAGTTACAAGTCACACTAAGTGATGACCACACTTGGAAATACAGTAAGTATAAAAAACACAAAATGTTTTAAAAAGAATAAAAGCTTTTAAGCAACACCTCGTGTATGTATTTATTTACAACATTAATTATGATAATATGAACATCTTCATCATAAAATTTATCATGAAAGTTGCATGGTTTCTTTACGTGATTCTCAAATACTTTCCCTTTAATTTTATGAGAAGGATGATGTTGAAGTAAATCCTGTTCTGTTTCCCCCATCTAAAAATCCGTGCATGCATCACATACGTCTACACTCAGTAAAAGTTGAAGAGTACTTGCTGTGAAACGGCTGCTGCCTCTTTCTCTTTAACTTTTCTCCTTCTATTCACTGTTCTCTTAGGATTGAGACTTCCAGCAGTAATAGAGATGTTGAGGAATGAAGGAAGAGAGAAAAATGAAGGACATGTGCAGGCAGATGCAAAGACAAAGGTAGATATTCATAGAGAAAATGGACTTGAGAGAACGACTGAGACAGACACTTGGTTTACATATGACCAAACCTCTGATTTCATTTTTTGCACCTTTTCTGAGTGAAACATTTGAAAAGAAAAATGAGTTTTCGATACATATGTTAAAATGTAAAAAATAGAAGGCCACAAACAATGCACCATGATTAAATCCGGATGGTGAGATATGAGATTATTATGGTTTTTAAACGAATGTCCTCATTCTGTTCTCAAAATTACTCTTTGGACTAACTTCTAAGATTAGTATAGAGGGGTTGTCATAGTTCTCAAAGCTGAACCCCACATGTTCCTAGTGTAAAATTTTCTAACTTAATAAAACATTTATTTTCCATTAAAATTTCTCCTATTCCTGATATTTTCATCTAACCACATACATTATTTCTGGGCAGTTACTGGAGAACTGGTAAGAATGTTCATTAAACAAAATTGTAAACACTACTTAAAGGTATTCATTTAAATGCTATTTGTTACAGTGGGTATTATGAATGATAGCTGCCATTCATTGCACAGTAAATGATGAAGATAAAGTCATTCTGGAAGCCATTATTTCATCTTTATCAGTGATTGCTTCGGTTTATTTGTTTTACACTGAGAGAAAAGAGACAATTGCAAAGGGGACAGGCTTACAGACTTTCATGAAAAATAGATAATTCTTATTCATATTGCATAGAAATAATAAAACTGAGGTCTAACTGGCAATAAAAAATTTAGGGTAGGTGGAAAGGAGGGAGTGAGGGAGAGGGAGGGGGGTCGATTCAGTTATTGGAGTAGATGCTAGTCGTAGATGCTAGTCTGTAAAATAACATCATTAGGGTGGCAGGGATTCCCAAGAAAGCATCTCAAACCAGAAAAAAAAAACTCATTATAAACATCAGTCATGGGATTCTGAATGGTTATTGGGTTAAGTGGTATATCATTTCTGCTAAGTATTTTGCAATTGGTCCATGCCTTTGGAATTTAATAAACAATGGTGACAGAATACACTAAAGTGTAGCATATTCAGCCCTAAATGTAGCATCTCTATCATAACAATTCCCTGAAAGTCTCAGGGAATATCTTGGAAATGGGGTAGAAAGACTGTAAGAGCCAACAAAGGGAGGACTGTTACAAGAGTGTATTCTGGACAAGACAGGATTGTTGCATTCATGATCTTGTATCATCTATGGCTACCTGTGCAAATCAATCTAATCTACATTCTGGCAAGGATCGGGAGGGCTTACAAGGTCCTCTCTTCAAATGAAGAGCTTTTGGCAATTGATGGCTGCAGAGGAAGAAAGAGATTTTTTTTCAGAGTTCTAACCACTCTTAGATTGCCCCCATTTCAATGGACGACCCTAGACCCACACACATAGGAACAGCACTAACAGGACTCAGCTTCATGCTGGGAAGAGTACACGGTGGGATACAGAACCAGGAGGAGTCGGTGGGCTGTTGGGGGAGGAGTCAGGGGTTATAACTGAAATAATATATATATATATATATATATATGTATATATATATATATGTGTGTGTGTGTGTGTGTTTGTGTGTGTGTGTGTATAAACATATTTTGTAAAAGATATGATGTAAGTACCACATACTTACATATGCACACAAACTGTGATTTCTCAACAGATCTTGTGACATCATCAATTATCCATTTTTATAATGATGCTTACTCACTAGCAATAATTACCTAGTTAAATACATGTAAAAACACTACTGGTTCTCAAACTAATTTTTCCAAAGTATCAACAGCCTTATAGAATCTGGGGTGAAAACTGTGTAACACAATACTGGCAGTGTTTGAATTATGCTAATCATTATTTGTTGAATGTTTTTTAAACAAAAGGAGAATTATACATCACTTAACAGGTAAAATAGATTTTGATGATTTTTTTAATAATTTAGACTAATCTAATAATGCTTTCATTTTTATCAACATATGAAACAAAAAATATATTTAGCTTGTCATACAGGCTAGGTGTGCAAATATCAACAGGGCCATGTGTACTCCCTATCTAACATGTCCCAATTAAACCTCTGATTCTGAGACCAAAGCTGTCTTGTGTTTTCTTCTTTTGCCCTTTTTTAAGCTTTCTAATTCTCATTTTTCTTACCATTCTCCTCAGGCGTTTCTTCCTTCCTAGTCTGTGTGGCAGTCATTCATCAATGTCCATTTGCCTCTGGGCCTGGCAATAGGAAAGGCCTTATCATACTTGACAGTATATCATGTTCTCACTCCTATGAACACTACTTAAGAGTATTCTGCAATTAATTTTAAATTCTTAGTGGATTTTTCATTGTTATTCTTTACTGTTTTCCTTAGCATGTAGCACATGGGATAAATATGATAAATATTGCTTAAGTAACAAGTAAACAAATTGTTAAACAATGATCACCCAATTGTGTCTCAATGAAGAGAAATTTAAATCACAATTTTCATCATGCTTGTACTGGTTACTTTAATTATTAGAAGATCCTCAAAAGTGTTACCTAATTTGGTTCAGTAAACAGAGCTTATAGAGAGTAACTGTGGTAGGTATTAAGTGCTGAAATAGGATGTGTCAGTTATCTGAGAATGTAGCATTGGATGGTTCAATCAACTTTTTAAAATTCTCTGACTAAACTTCTTAATTAGGGAAAATGTAGTTTTTTACTGGCAAGTCAGAATCACACACTGTGTATACGTGTGTGTGGCAAGGGTGGGCAAGGGGAGAAAGCAGACACATTCTATTGAAGTAACACATGATACTAGAAATATAATCAACGTCAGAATCCAAACAAAATTCCTATCATAGTCATTTAAGATAATTCAACGATCTATATGTTTTCAATGTGTTTAAAATAACAATAAAAGCAACTAAGTTGATCAACATTTTAAATACGGAAACATTTACCTGAGAGTTGCATTTATATTATTTCTCTGATTTGTCCCAGGTCTTCCCCACTCCCTATCAAATTGAGCAGAAAAGAATGCACACTGAGATAAAAGAGCAGTAACTACTGGAAAGATGTTCCTCGGCCACTGGAGGAACAGGGTAGGGGTTTCTATTCAGGATCAGAGCAGAGCTTCCTGGCATGCGCCTGTGAGGAATGCCGGGAAACTGTTTCAAGGAACTGTCACTCCAGGGACTGGAAAATCTATGGGATGAAGACCCATCCCTGACTTAGGAAGAGCAAACAAGTAACAATTATTTACTTGTCCCATTATTTATTGCCCTCAGATGTCTCTAAGGATCAGAGAAATTGACAAACTTCAGTTTTTATGAAGAAGTGTGCACAAGTATGAGAGACAAAGGCTGAGGCTGAGGTAGAGCAACTTCATAACTGGTACACATACGGAATTTGCCAAATTAACAGCATTTTCTAAACATCCCTATTTTATTGGAATTTTCATGTGACATAACTGATTACATGCTACATTGTACAATAGCAGTTATGTGTTATATATATATATATATGTATATAATGCACACACATATATATATCCACTGAAGTTTATGTGAATTTAATTTTTGCTTGAGTGGAAAATTATTTAGACAACTTGAAGGTTTTTGACTAGAGAGTAGTTTCTTAATAAATTTATGCTTCTTTGGCTGTGGTAATTGAAGCCAGCACTATATATTTTGCTACCACTTTTTTATCTTCCATTGAGAATGAGAATAATATCTACAGTCCTGCCTTGCCGGTTATGGCCCATTAGTCACAGGGAAAAATAGACAGCAGTATGGGGAATGGTTCAACCCAAATTCATCACGGCCACTAGAAAAACAACGCAGACCAAATATCCTATTAGTGATGTGCCAGGAGCTTGATCATCAACAGTGAAGGATGGTGTGGTAATGAATTTATATAAAGACAGTTCTCAGATTCACATATTTCAAATTAACAGCAATCAGTCAATTACACGCATGATATTGACTTTTTCACATATTGCCCTTGAGCAGACTGGAGACATACAAATGAAACAGAGTCAGATGTATGATGGATTTGCAGATTCCTAATTTAAATCCAGCTAATGCTTTATCTTTTTTAGATTGAGGGTCACACAACTTTAATTAAAATAACCAAGTCTAAAAGAATCATGATTAATAGCTAAGCAGATATAGAGAAAAACAACAAACAGCATAAAAAATTCTATGGGGAGTTAAGAGGGAAGCATGGAGAAGAGCCAAGGACCCTTCATTAAATAACAGATTTTCCTAAAGAAAGCTGAAAGATGTTCAGAAGACAGTTATAAAAGTGGGTTCTGAGCATGCATGGGTCAGAGTAGCCCTGTACAAATCCATCTTAATGCCATAATTTCAAAGTATATACTGTTTAAGTGTAAAGTATTTTAAATATATTTGTATATTGTTGGAATTGATAAAAGACAAAAGCAGCAACACAGGCAACATTGTATTTATTTCTTGTCTGTTTTGCTAATAGATATAATTAATTAATGCCACTTTTAGCACTTTATTAAGCAATGTCTCAGTTGTGTCCAAGAAGGGATGCACTTTATCTCAATGTGGCAAAGTATATATTAAATTTGGACAACCATTGAAAAATCTTTGAAGTACTTTGATCATGAAATTTTAAATAACTCACAAATATTCAAGTAGAAATCCAACTGAATATTCAAATTATTTTTCATTAATGATAGATACATTGTTCATCTTGATCTTTTCTTCCAGATAGACTTTAGTGTTATCCACAAGTAAAAAGATAGACATTACTTGGGTCTTGGAATGAGACTGTAAGAATATATTTTAATAATATATTTAAGGCATTAATAACACATCACATTTTAGTTTTTTTGTTCTGCATCTTCTGATGACTGAACTTGCTGAGGACCCGTTTATGCTACAAGTCTGTGAAATTTAATGTTCGTTCCTGCTGTGCCCAGCAAACGTCTAGATGAGAAGCAGAAACCCTCCTTGCAGTTTCCTGGGACTAGGAGGTGGAGATTTTCTGAAAATCTTTTAATTTATTGTGTAGTTTATGAAGGAACTGCTTTCTGATTGTCTGCTGTAACAGTACAAAGTGCTGATCCCCGTGTATGTAGTGAATATGCCGACAATGATGTTGTTCAAGGCTCTGCAGTTTGTCCGGTAGTCTGGTTTACCACTAAAGAGCTTGCCTCAACACTAGATTTGAAGGACATCGCTCCCTCTCTCCGAAGCTCTGAAGGACAGCTCTGCCCAAATTTCAGTCTTCTTTATATTGTTACTTATTTCCTGTGTTTATTTTTTCAGTTTTGACTAACTACTGGTTTTTAAAAACCTGACATATATTTGATAATGTAAGTGGCAGGTGTTGAGAATGTGAAAGTGCTGGATGCTGAATTCACTGCGGGGAGATAAGATGCTGGGTATTTCTGGCACATATGAAGTTACAGAGTTGTTCTTAATGAAATAAAAATAAAATGTCAACAATAAGAGAAGGCATTGTTTGCCATAAAAGCCCAGAACCACAACCAGCATTTTATATGCTGGTATTTATAGGTGCTATTAAGCATTCTATAACATAGCAAAAAGGAAACCTAAACTAAATGAAATCAGTTCTTACTAATCTGTTATTTAGAAAACAATTATTTGTGTACTTCCTCTTGAAAAATCAATGTATCAAAAAATGTGCCAAAAAATTCTGCCAAGAGTTGCAATACATTTGGGTCTATGTAAAAATGTAACATATGCACATTGACTTCTTAAAGTTTAAATCATGTCATGGAAACAGACCACTCATCACTAGCTATAGTGGTTGCCATAAAATGAAAGAAACTATGAAATACAAAGCTGAAACCATGAATCTATTTGGTAGTGGTCAGATATTCTTTGGGAATAAGGCAATATTTGTCAATTGTCTGTGTAATGAAATTTCTAAATGACCCTAGGAGTTTTATATCTCTTAGCTCTCCCTTGGGTAGTAATCACAGAAAATGAGGAAAGTGAAAGAAATCTCTCTGGTGTGATTCCTTTGAAATTCATGAATTTGGCATGCTGGCTGATGAAGAATGCAGACAGACATAATCAAAATAGTTAACATTTGTTGAATTTTACTGTATGACAGGCAATTCCTTAAAAATTCTGTATTTGAATTACAAGTGTTTTTTACATTAGTCATCTATTTCCTGTGCTAGGCTGTGAAGTACATGCAATTATATTTTTCCTTTTCACAGACATTGATATATCTTTATATCCAACTTAGATTCTGTAAGCAAAGAAATTTCTACTATGTTTCAGTAGATAAATGAATCCTCATGTTTATCAAAACATGTAGCATTTAAGTTTCTCTTAACCCGAGAACTGCTAAAAGCCATTAAGAATTTCAATTGTGAAACAGAAGGTTATCTATTTAATATTGATAGAAAGAAAGATACAAAAATTTCTAATCTAAATAAAACCTCAACCTAATTTAAACTAAGTCTTTGAAATACAAAGTGCTTTTGTATATATTAAATTACAGAGTATACTTAATTGCCTTTAAACAATCTAATGTTACCCTAATGCAATTGGCCATGTGCTTTGGAATCTAATCCAATGAAACAAAAACATTCTGTTTGGGTTCAAACAAAGTACATGCTTATTTAAGTTACTGCCATGTGAGATTTTAAACTTTGTTTAATTTGTCTTATATTGTGTTTAATGACATCTAAGAACGTTCGTTTTAAAGAACAGATCTTAAAGAAGGAAAAGGAAGAATTAAAATTAATGGCTGGTTTGTTGTTTCTTTTCTGTATCCCCGTGCTTGGGAGTCAGACAACCAAGATATGCAGTTTTCGTCACCAATTCGGGGAGAGGTGATATGGTCGGTTTTCTGATCAGGTGAGTTAATGTGAACACTGTGTATTTCCCTTTATGTGTTAACAAAACCAATCAAAATGGAAATTGGATAGGAACTTCAATGAAGTAACAGAAATTATGGACTCCGGGGTTTATATTTAACACCATTTGCCGATGATGTTTTAATTTATTTATAATGTTATGTGTTTGATCACTTGATCTTTGAAGCTCTATATCTTTCTTTTTCTTGAGACATATCATTGGGAGAGTATTGTTGCAGAGACAATTCACCCATGCTGGCTTTGCCAGTATATTTTTTAATTCCTTGTATTCAGCAACAAAGAATTCTATGCCAGTTAGTTGATTTACAGAAACAACAACAACAACAAACAGTTCCTTGATATGACTGAATCTAACTTAACAGTCTTATTAAACAACTGTTTATTTCAGTTAAAATTATTGAATGTAATTCTTCAGACAATCACTACCATTTAAATTCAATATTCCCAGAACAAAGAATGAATTAATGAGAAGAATTCTTTTTAACCAGCTGTCTATTATAAGATTTAAAGGGACGATGCCTGATTGACACAAATTACAGAAATGAAGATTTTCTTTTCAAAGAGTTAGGCACTGTATGTCCTGTGGAAATATGAGATGCCCTTCTCTCTTCTGCTGTCTATCACATTTGCCTACTCATTTAAATAATAATTCCGTTAATCTCTCGTTGTATTTAGTGTGTGTGTGTGTATATATATATATATATATATATATATATATATATATATACACATATACCTAGTGTATGTGCAAAGGTCAGAAGACAATTTGCTGTGGTCAGTTCTCTTTTCCCACCATGTTGGTTCCAGAGATTGAACTCAGGTTCCTGGCTTCGTAGCAAGGTCTTTAACCCACTGTGCTAGCTAGCTGGTCCTATTTGCTTTTATTACTTTTTAAAAATTTATTTTTAAGTTAAGAAAGTTGATACACTGACAGGTCTGATGTTCTGCTTTAGTAGATGACTTGAGAGTCCTGGGTCTGAAATCCAAAGAACTAAAGTTTTATAGAAAGACTCTAATTATTTCCAACTCATTAATATTGGGTGACTTGCTCTTCCCAAATATATTTTCAGCTAGAATGACATTAATGTGTTTCTTCTTACCTCCTTAGGGAAATTATCCAATGAAAATGAACAAAGGTCTTAAGTCCACATTCAGTCCACTTGTATGCTTTTGTTCCTCAAATTCTCTTACCTTAGTTCTGAACTCTGTTATGGCTACAGACAGGCCATTTCCTGGGAGAAGCTGAAAGGATGGAATATATACTATATACTATATACTATATTTATATAAATATATATTTAGTGAAGGAACATGTGTAAACTTTCTCCCCTTTGTCCCGCCTACTGTGAACTCCTACTACAGATAGGATATTTTCTTATGCTTGTGAGTGAGACAATGAAGAAAAGAATAATTCTCACAGCATTAAGGCAATACAAGATGGGACATAGGTCTATCAAAACACAAATCTTCATGCACATCTAATAATACAGTGATATAGCTCCGTAGACTTTAGGTTTGTGTAGCATGAAGGATATTACCTAGTATGCAGTGAGTATAGATATTATCACTCCAAAGTTAAAATTAGTGCCTTTGAGATTTTGTAATATTTTCTGATATTTCCAAATATTGAGAAATTTTACCTGCCAAGCATCATTAGGCAATATTGTAAACTATGCTTTTAAATCTTACATTGTCAAGAGAAATTATTTTAAGTAAGTCATTAGCTTTGAATAAGATATGATTATTAGTTATAGCTTATTTCACGAAATACATTTTGGATGTGTGTGTGTGTGTCTGTGTGTAAGAAAGCACATCAAATGGGCGGAAGGGTAGAGGGAGGTAAGGGTGAGGGAGGGGTTCTCAACGCCATCAAACTCTGTTGTGTGAAAAATTACAGACATTTAGTAAAAATAAAACAACTAAAGCTTAGAATAAAGTAAAATCAGACAGTTTATACATGGGTCATCCATGTGGAGTCCGTGCCAAATTTTAAATGATGAATTGGCATAAAGGTGAAATGAACTTTGACACATTGTCAAGCACAAGATGTTCTAACACTAAGAGTATAGCGATATGATTACTAGAAAACTTCCCCAGTGTTTTTATAATAATGAGATACACTGCGTGCTATAAAGGAAACTGAAGGAGAGGGTGCCCAGCAGGGTTAGCTCACAAAGAGCTTTAGGTCAAAATCAGTACTACCTGTGTGTCAGCTGAATCAACACCTGGAGGCACGCTCATTTTCAGAAGGTAGCAAGAAATGACCTACCTAGAGAATCTGTTCTCAGTGAAAATACTACTATCGCTCAGTAACCACCACAGGAACGTTTCATTTCCCTGGGGCGCCTACACTGTAGCCGGCATGTGGAAAGCAAGCCTAACCTTAAGTAAGGAAAATGCATTGTGTCCTGGAAACTGACGAATAGCATAGGTAGAGAGATGACGTCCCACCCTGGCAGATAACCTGAGTTTGCTTCTCAATAGCCATGTGGGATGGCTCACAAACACCTGCGGCTCCATTCTAGAGGATCCTAAGCCCTCTTCTGGAACCCTCAGCCACCTGTAGACATGTGGTACACTCTCACACAGGCACAGAGAGACACACACATAGACAGACAGACAGACAGACAGACACACACACAAATTATTTCCTTAAAAAAAGGAAACAATGTGTGGGCAAAGATGGGAAGAAAATGCAATACACCACTTAGTAGTCAAAATGAGACACATGGAAAGATTATCAAGAGTCGCTCTGAGGACATCCCTGAGTTAGACACCCCAAAGAACACTTAAGAAATCAGGCAGCCTATAGAGCATGTAGATTGACTTTACTCTGGACTGTCAGGATAGGAGACTGAAGTCCCTTAGAGACCAAGACAGAGTAAACAGCAGATCCCTGTAGCATTCCAGCATGAGAGACTGCTTGGTGACAAGATAGAAAGCTACTCACCAGTCAGCGACATGGCATCAGGAGGACAAACTGGTAGAAGTGACTTTTAAACTGTGGTATGATTTTGGAAACAACAGCTGGGATCTATCAACCTGTAAAGACTTTTCCTACTACCTGTATGAATACTTATTGAGCCCACTGTTAATTTCTTTTTTATGTACCTTCAACAATGAATGGAGAAGAGCAATACTGGGAGAGAAACCGTTCATAGAATGTGGTGACAAAAATTATATTCTTTATTATTAGTGTAGCTCTGATTAAAGCATGAAAAACCATGCCTAGAGGAAGGATGCAGAGTCTCTAAAATGCTTAAAGGGGCTTAGTACCCAGAGTATATCAAAACTAAACATTGAAACCAAACAATTCAATTAAAAGTTTGGACCAGAATGGAACAGAGAATCTGAGAGGATGAACTGGAAATGACTGAGAAGTACTCTTTTTAAATACTCAGCATCTTTAGTCATCTGGGAAAAGTAAAGGAAAACTTCTCTGAGATTTCATCTAACCTCATCATAATGGCTAAGACACAAGACTCAAACAGGGACAGACACTAATGAGGATGTGGGGAAAAGGCAACTCTTATTCACTATTCAATGCTGGTGGGAGTGCAAACAGGCACAGCCACTATACAGACCAGTTTGGACGTTCTTAAAAAGCTAGTAATAAATCAACCACATGATCTAGCCATACCACTACTGGGAATAAAACTAAATGACTAAATGTCCTACTACAAAAATACCTGGAAGGTGCTTTACAAGCCTCCAGGAGAGAAAAGTGAGCATCAAACTTGCCCACCTGTTAACCTAATCCTACCAGTTACAACAACTAGCCTGGCAAGAAATACCACTATTACAAATAGTGGCCTTCCATGCAACAGAGTACATAAAACTGGGTGGGAATATCAAGGGACTGAACATAGGAGAAGACTAAAGTATATGGTATGAAATTTGCAAAGTAAAAAAACCAAAAACCTGTGGTGGTCTGAATAAGGATGTCCCCCGTAGGCTCTCAGCATTTGGACATTTTGTCCCATTTGATGGCGCTGTTCTGGGAGGTCTTAGAAGATGTGGCCATGCTGGAGGAAGTAGGTCACTGGAGGTGGGCTTAGAGAGTTCTTAAGCCTTGCCAGATCTCCAATTGCTCTTTGCTTCCTGTGCCTGCTTGAAGATGTGATCACTTCCCTTCTACTCCAGCCTCCTCTGCTGCCATGCCTCCCCTCTCCCCATGATAAACCCCTCCCCTCTGGTACCGTAAACTAAATAAACTCTTCCTTTTATAAGTTCCCTTGGTCAACGTTTCTATCACAGCAACTGAAAAGTGACTAATACAAAACCCAAACTACCTCAAATCCTTAAAAAAAAATTGATTCTCATATCATTATAAACAAATATCAAAAATTTATGTTCTCTAATTCTTTTAGGAATGAAATGAGTAACAGCTAAGTACTTTATGTCTGTTCTAACATTGGTTTTGACAGAGAATTACTCGCACCGTATATTTCTTGTATACGTGAGAGTGAAAACTGCTCTGTATAATTCAGTAGGAACACTCTTCGTGCCGTAGTCATGGAATTTTTGAAACATTAGATTCCACGTAATAAAAATCCAATTCCTCTTGCCTAATACCATTCAACAAAACTGTCATTTAGAAAAGTAGTCATTAATTACTCAAGTAGTGGACATAATTATTTTTAGATATCTTTTTGGCAGTTCAGCAAAAAGAAAACACAATTGCTTCTGCAGAATAAGCAATTGGAAAGTTTTGGAAAGTTTCTTTGTAGTCAGCATTTAAAGCTGACATCTGATCTGCTGTTAAGACTCCCACCTCTGGAAAAAGAGCATCTGGCACTCTCCCCTCACCTATGCCTACTTTACAATCCATTCATAGAAAAATTAGAGGCTCAACACCAGCATGATTTCATCCTCGATGCTTGCTCTTCTTTTTCCTGAAGAACTACATCAAATACGACACTGGTACATTGGGATTTTACTTTCCCCTTACAGAGCAAAGATGTTGCTGATTATACAGAACTTAGAATGAAAACACCGAGATAACAAATTTAAAGGATCCAGGACATTAAAAAGAAGGTATACAAGCTATCAATTGATATGCCTTGGAATACACTTCAGGACATGAGAGTCATAAATGTTCATGTTGGTCTGAGTTTCAATTTAGAGCTAATTTTCTTTTCTTTTTCTCACCAGCACCTCACTTGTAAATAGCACATGCTTCCAGTCAAAGCTATGTCATACTTCTGTGGCTATCTCAGTTCAGATTGACTGCCTATTGGTCAACCTGCGTTGGTACCTTCACTTAGCCTACTTTTAGGACTATAGAGAATACAGAACAAACAAAGAAAAACCCCAAAAAAGAAACTAGCATTAATGGTTCCTATTGATACGAGTTATCTAGTTTTTGAAAGGTTACATTTCCATGTCAACAAAATTAAAAGAAACAAACCGAATTACCTTAAGCATTACTCTAAACACACTGTAATCAAATAAAGCCCAGCAACTTCAGTGTTCAGGGTGGTTATAAAATCAAGTTGTAAAGAAATGAGAAACTGATAATAGTGAAGTTAGTATACACGAAGGCACAGTCAGCTGTGGGAAGGGATGGTGGAATGGAAAATTCAGTCATGGCCCAAAGACGGTGTCAGCTTTCTACAGCCACAGCATCCATGATAAAGAATCCTGAATGGCATTCATATTTCCGGAACAAATGCAATTTCAAAATAAAATATTAATCTGTATGGCAACTTATTTTAAATTTAAATTTTGTTCATTTTGTATATATTTGTAGATTTTAATACAGAACCTAGCATAAGAATTTTGTACTATTTAGGTAAAATTATAATAACCATATTTTATTTAAAGATAGCAGAGTGAAATTAGGTTAGTGAAGTCCTAAAGATAACAAGCAATGAAAGAAATGACCATGCACACAAAATTAGAACACTTACAAATATTCTCCAGCAGAAACTGAAAAAGAAAGCACCATTAATCTTATGCCATCAGTAAGAAGACACAACTCCTCAGAAGCATTTTTTAGCAATGTGAGAACAGTAATCATATTTAATAAATAATGTGTGTTTCCCACTTCACAAAACACGATGGTTGGCCAACAAGGAGAATCAGAATGAAAGATGCCAGAAAAAAATGCCTGGACTGTGGAGATTTTAGAATGTGGCAGGTCCAGAGCCTAATTACAGTTTTTCTTAGGCTCTCTTTCTCCCCTAAATATTCACTCCTTGATCACCTCTGGGTCTGAAGCAGCACCCTGTGAGTAACAAATAGAAAAATTGACTTTTGGATTGTATTAACCTAACAAGACCTTACCTTCCACCAACAAAATGCGTCTGAGCCTCTCGCTGAGTATGTCTCCTGTGCTGTAACTCCCTGCCTCATGGTTCCACCAAGGTGTTTGAAAAGTGCCTTGACTGATGACCCTCTTTATCTGTTACTACAAAAACATTATGAAACTGCTTCCATGTTGAAACATGGAATTTGGTATGACCTAAATCTGTGTTCCCAGGCCATCGTCACATTTGGCATCGTCACATTTGCCCCCCCGCAAAATCTATCATTTATCCCTTAAAACAAAACCAAAACCAAAACCACACCAAGCTCAAAACAAACCAGTACCCATACACAAATAATTAAAAATAAAATAAACCTCAAAAATATATTGAGGAACAAATTATCACCATTGATGGATCAAATAATTACAGGAGGAAGAGACAGTACTTTAAAAAGATAAGAGCGAATCTCAACAGTCACAAAAAGACAGAGCATTGTCATTTGAAAGCAGCTGGAAAAATTTAACAAACGTATTAAAGTACTAAGAAGGCACAATGTCTTGAAACCAATGCCATATCTGCCACTGAATATCCACCAAATGAGCTAAAATGTATTATCTCAGGGAAAACATTGCTATGAAATGAAGTGAATCTGAAGATACCAAAGGCCCATAGATGTTTTGTATAAAATTTATACTAAGTGCAGCCTACTAAGGAGGCTCATTGGATATTTTATTTCAAGCTTAACTAAGGAAATTTTCAGACAAAGGAAATAACAAACAAAAAACAACAACAACAGCAAAATCCCTGAAACTTTTTCTACCTAGATTAAAGTTCTGAAGAAAATGGAAGGGTACCTACAAATTCTCAAGTGAGAATTTGCAAAAATACAATTTATAATTAATGTTTAAAGGTAACTAATATGTGGAAATGCACTAGAGAACATTAGATACAAAAGAACACATGAGACAGTAATTCCCTGAAAGCCCTCAGAGAAACTATCTACTGCTTTAAATAAGCTAACCAAGTAGTATATCAAAAATTTAAAACATGGGGGCTGGAGAGATGGCTCCACAGTTAAGAGCACTGTTTGTTCCTGCAGAGGATCTAGGTTCGATTTCCCCCACTTGGGGGCAGGGCAGAGTGGTTCAGTGGTTAAGAGCACCAGCTGCTCTAGCAGCTGGTCTGGGTTCAGTTCCCAGCACCCGTGTGGTGGTTAATAACCATCCAGAATTCCAGTTCCAGGGAACCGAACACCCTCCTCTGGCTTCCATAAGCATCAATGGCACATGCTGCACCTATGCTCAAGCAGACAAAACAATAGTACACATAAAATAAAAAGATATAAATTCATTAAAAAGAAATACAATCAAAACTAAGGACAGCATCAGAGCAAAGATAAAGAAATGAATTGTACCTAAACATGCTTACCGAAGAACAATGAAAATAATGCAAACTTATTTCCCCTTGGTTTTTCACACTTACTTAAAATTACACATACAGTAATTACACATACAGTAATTACACATACAGTAATTACACATACAGTATCTTTACATGTGTCCATGTGTATCGTTGAAGGCTATATAACAAAAAACAGTGCCAGACAGGGGAAAACTTTCTTTTAGTTGTTGGTCAGGGTGGTCAAAGAGACTCCCAAAATTACACAGGCTATGGCCACAGCCCTTGACTGCCTCCCAGAACTTGAGGGTAAGACCCTATTGCTGAAGACAGGGCAAATTTCCGACACAAGACTTGGAGCAGTGGAGCTGGAACTGACCTTCATGCCTCCTTCCTGAAGACAAGGTCTCGTAATTGTGGAGAACACCATGCAAGCTGCTAAGGGAGAATATCAATCTTTGGAGCAATTCTAGCTTTAAGTCCTAATAACCACAATAATGACCAGCAGAACAAACTCAACTGGGGCATTAGTGACACTTTTATCTTGGGGTAATCAACAGCTATGTAATTGGACTTAAAGCCCACTCAATAGGAAGAAACTCAAGTGTGATGCTGTAAACATAACAAAATACACATGACTGGAGAGGTCATAGATTTTAGAGAAAACTCTAAGGCTGTCATGTCCCTAGACAAGTATAATTTCTTATTATATGCTAAATATGTACCCTTATATTTACAAACAAGTATGCTAGTCAACACTCATCAAAGAAGCTTCTTTTGCAACAGACTATTACACAGTTCCCCAACTAGTCACACAGAGGATAAGTGTGTGTGTGAAATGCCCAATCCTAAATAACATATCTATAATGAAATCTCTAAACCTAAGACTCATAGACATTGTAGAACAAGGGGTAGAGAGAACATTAATACATCTCTGAACTCTCATCAGTGAGGTTCCCTCATGCAACAGAGAACAATGAACACAAAAGGCCACAAATGATCAAAGCACAGAGAACAAGGGTCTGCAGAAGGTGGATCCTTGGACAGGACCCTATATTAAACTCCACACTTCCAGGGCTAAGGAACCATTGCAGAAGAGGGGGCAGAAAGAGCCAGGGTAGGTGGTGCAAGGCCATATAGAAACAGAATCTTACAAGCTCTTGGAGCCTTTCTCATTTGAAGCTCTAGCAATGGTGACAGCATGCACAAGATCCATGCAAACTCTAGCAGTCAGTGACCCACCATAGAACTGGTGAAATGGGCAGCAGGACCCAAACTTAAGTTAAGAACTATTGACCACTGATTACTGCTTGGTAAAAGGGAGCTGATTTTCTATTAGGAAGGGACTCCAGATTGACTGACTAGACCCCAGTGGATAAACTTGCACTGAGGAAAGTCTGAGAACATTAACTTGTTTGGAAAGTCTTAACATAAATGACAGAATGCATGAACTCCAGTGGGTGGGAGGGGAGCCTCTGGGAAGAAGCAGATGGCAGAGCAGAGAGGATATAAAAATGATTAAGATGGTTGTATGAAATTTAAAAATTCAACAAAAATATTAAACAACAAAAAAGGAAGAAATGGCAAAATGACTAAGGATTAATAACAGAAGAGAGAGACTCTCCTGACTTTTGAAGTAGAGTTATTTTGATATAGAGAATTTAAACTTGGAGAAAGCAACAATTACTTATATCTATATTACTATTATTAGTCTAGAATATTTTTTCTATATTTAAAGATGGTTTTTGGGGTTACAAATATTTATTTAAACAGAAAAACATTTATATGATACTAGTTTCATCTTGATTTCTTTTGATTCTAATATTCAAGACATATTGTATTTAATGTTAGTAAATAAAATACATGATCTATTTTATGAAAAAGTATTTAACACATAACTACATTTTTTCACTCCCCCCTGCCTAGAAGTAAAGCAGAATGAGGCTGAGTCCCCTTCTTAATGAGATTCTATAGGTTTCACATATGAAGTCTTTGTGCATTTTTATAATTCTTGACTAAACAAAGCATGTGAGGAGTCCTACAGATGCTACAAAATCATTATGTTCAACTTAAAAGAAGGCTGCATAATACATCTGTGTAGAGTGGATTTGTCGCTGTGATTCCAGGTGGTAAAATCAGCGGGGATTGGCAAAGAAAATAATGAAGACTTTCTTTCTCATAATTTTAGGGCCTAATGTGAAATATGTACTTTTACCTTAGCCCTGCCTGGTACAAGTGAAAGGATTTTTATCACGTCTTTAATTTAAGGCAAAAGCAGTAAGTCTCTTATTTGGATAATGTTGTTAAGGGTGCACTTGTCGCTGCCAAGCTCTGCTGTCTTCCAGATCACATTTTCTAAAAGTCTATTTCTATATTTATTAAAAATCCATATGGTATATGAATTCCATGGGAGTTTTTGGCATATTCCTTGGCTTTATCCAATAGGTACAACTCCTGAAAAGCGTCGCTAATAGCTTCACAGAAATTGAGAGAACAAGGGATGAGAGCAGTATTAATCTTTAAAGGTGTATGTATGTGGCAGAATGATTTTGATACTGAAAACCTGCAAAACAGAGCAAATATTCAGATCGCCATCACTTAATAGAAAAAGCCCCTGATTGACAGTGAAATTTTGTATCTTGTTATCTACTGAAATGACCTTTAGACTGAGTGCTGACCTCACTACTCCACTGAAGGTTATCAGTAAAAGGCCAAGCATAGATCTATCTGCACTTATGAATCTTCCATGAATATCCCACAGTCATTTACACAGTGATCCTTTCTTTTTGAAATGACTAAAAATTCCACTTTTAAATTCCTCATAATTTTTATTCTGTAAACATGCTGATGGACATTTTTGTTTTTGCTAAAACAATGACTTGGAAAAACTGATTTTTAGGAAAATTCTCTTCCTGAAAACTTGGTGGATAATTTTTACAACTGTTCATTAATATTATTAGTTAAGATGGACATCTTTAAAGCCGATGGAAACAAAAGAGTAGTAGAATTCTTTCTTGTAGGTTATTGGTGTCTTTGAGCTTCTCTCATATTAATTAGAATAGAAACAAATAGGTCATCTACAATGATCTGCTCTTAGATGCTGTAATATTCTGCCCTGAAATACCCTTCCTTTATTCCTTCCTTAACTCACATCTGATTCTGGTTCAGTGATGCTCAGAGTCAAAGCCAAGAAGGGTTCTGAGGTCGGTATCTTTGTTTTTGAAGTAAAAGAATGTCTTTTATAAATGTCTAAGGGTTGACACTGTATATGCGGATATCATGTTTGGAGCATTTTAGTTTTAAGCACCTCTGACCAACACTAATTATGTCCACATTCTGATCTCTTGCCATGTGCTCTAAGCAGTGTGCTTAATTCCCCTCCAGGTTTTCAGGTTTTTCATTTTCTCTAAAAGTTCCTCCAGTATTTTCCATATAGAAAGAACACTTCTTGCTTTCTAAAATTTATCTCAATTTTGAAAAATTATTTAATTTTAATGTTATTAACCTCTCTATCTAAAGTACATTATTTTTTATATAATTTTATATTTTTTCAGGAAACTTAGCTTATATTTTAAACATGCCAGCTTTTCCACACTGCATGTAACTGTATAGGCTGTAACATATGTGATAGAATGCATGAAATCCAGTGGGGGGACTATGAAGAGTTGTGGATTCAGGAAAGAGTATAAAGATGATTAAGATGTTCTGTATGAAATACAGAGAAATTTAATTAGAAAAGAAATAAGTTCTTTGGTTTTATGGAACTTAAGTTTATGACCACAAGATAGGAATTTGAGAACTGGCTATCAGTTGAAATGCTCATATAAATTTGTTTATTAAGAGATATTGAGAGCAGAGTTTTCAAATTTAGAAAGAAAACAGGACCTTTTGTTAAATTTGCCTTTCAGACTTCTTTTTTCATATAAATGTGTACCAGATATTATGAAACATAGTTAAATTAAACTATTTGCTTCTTTCTGACATTAAGGTTAAAGGTATATACTAAATTTTATCTGACAACTTAATTGAAATATATTTTTTATTTATGTGCTATTCTCTTGTCACTGTACAAGCAAATTGTGTCTTCATATACCTACATTCATACACAGAGATGTAAAAATATACACACATATACAGAAAACATATTTAGTAGACATAAACATACCACATACATGCATATGTATACACACATACATACACATACACATAGATGCAGATACACACAGACATATATACTGTTACACTCAAACATACATACACACATACACATCTACATTCACACATACATACAACATACACATACACACACATATATGTGCATACATCCACATGCACACATGCATACATACACACAGATAAACACATACACACCACAGACACACACATGAACCGTCACTCACTTTTATACACATTTACACACATGCACATTTACATATACCAACACATATACACACATAAACATATACACAGACACATATGCACAGTCACACACAGAAACTTGCATGCACACATACACACATAATAACACATATAAAGACACACATGCATGCTCACCCAATAGACATATTCACACTTGTCCACACATGTGCTTTGAATACAATCATATTTAGAAGGATAAATACAGAGGCTAGTTTTTACTTATTTGGTGGGTTGAAATTTTTCTCTGTGTGCACTTCTGATGTGTGTGTGTGTGCACATGCCTGTGTGGATGTGCACGTGACCTACTTTCATGAGGAGATGACGAGTATTCAGCACTATTTTCAGGTTCCACAGCACACTCTTAGAATGTAAATAAGGCTACAGAGGCATAAAAACTCCCTATAGATGCAATCAGATGTCAGAAGTTTATGCTCTTAGAAGTAAGATCTATTCTTAGAAAAAAGACGTATAAGCTTGTCCATAAATTACATTTCATTTGAGAAGGTAATGTTTCAAATTCATTTCAATGCATTTTCTTTTCTTTAATTATTTTTTTATCATTTTGTCAATCTGTGGTTATACATGGGCAAATTTTTATTATATTTGGACTCTGTCAAAAGTTTTTAGTTCAGGAAAATATTTTCTGCCAAGTTCCTTTATGTTCATTCCAAGTAAATTTCAATTGCTTTATAAACTGTGTATTTTAAATTAAGTGAATACATACATTTTAGATTCCTTTACCCTTAACTTTCCCAGCTGGCTCAGAAGACAGCCAATAAACCTTTGATTCAAGTTATAAGCAATTGATTGCTTAAAGATTCTAGACATGAGGAAGCAAAGCTCCTCATTTGTAGAGAGTAAATGAACCCGAATGCTCTAGCTCAGTGTTTGGAATGACAGTGAAAGTCATACTCCCTTGAGTTTAGAATGAAGCATTCGACTAAATCTCACTGAAGTTATTTCAGTGTTTCATCAAGCAGTCAAACCTAATAGCTCAATGACTACATGTGGTCAATCATATTAAATTCACTAGCTTACTAATGTGTGTGTGTGTGTGTGTGTGTGTGTGTGTTTGTGGCATACTGCTATCAGGACTGTCAATATATGAAGAAATATCAAAATTGTAATATTTAGTGTTTAATACTATGCTACTTCAGTGTGTGAGTTAGCTTCTGCCGTGCAGTGAAAATCAGAGATACAGATATCACTAAAATATGCAAGGAAATGTTTGAACATATTGGGCATACCTGTTTTTTCAGTTTAATGTCTAAAATATAATTCATATAAGATAATAAAATGCTAATGATATTGATTTTTATAAGAAACTCATTAAACACTGGTGCAGTAGTGGCACTTTTATCTGGCCTACCTAATTGTTCTTAGAGCCCACTCAATGGGAAGAAACTCTTGTGTGGTACTGTAATCATAGCCAAATACACATGGCTGAAGTTGTCATAGATCTTAGAGAAATCCCCAAGCTAATGTAACTTCTTACTAAATGTAAAATATGCATCTTTATATTTACAGTCAATTATCCCAATCACCACTCATCAAAAATGCTTCTTTTGACCAGATGGAGACTACTAAAGAACACCACAGCTGGTCACACACAGACATTGTCTGTGAATTGCCTTTGCCTAAGCTCTGCATCTACAATGCAACGTCTATACCTAAGGCTCATGTAGCATAGAACAAGGGGGAAAGAGGACACTGATGAATATCTCAGTTCTCATTAATGAATCTCTCTCATGCAGTAGAGGGCCAGTAACACAAGAGGTCACATATGGCTAAGGCGTGCAGATTAGGAATCTGCAGAGTGTGGGTTCCTAGACAGGACTCTTATATTAACTCTCACTCATCCAGGCCTCAGGGACCATTGCAGAAGGGAAGATGGTTGTAAGAGCCAGTGAGGAGGGCAGTGACCATATGAAAACAGAATCCCACACATTCCGGGGACCCTGGTCGTACGAACCTACGGCAGTAGTTTTGGGATGCCCAAGATCTATGCAGACTCACACAGACAAAAACCCAGCATTGAACTGGGGAAATGGGTAGCAGGCCTCAATCTTTGCTGAAGAAACACTGGTAACTTACTACTGTTGGGTAAGGATGAGCTGGTCTTCCTAAAGCAAGGGACTCTGAGTAAGCTGACTAGACCTCAGTGGATGAACCTGCACTGAAGTCAGCTGGGGACACTAACTTGACAAAACAGGCCTTAACAGAGATGAAAGAATATGTGGATTCCAGTTGAGGGGTTTTGGGGGGTTGCTAATGGGGAAATGGATATAAAGATGATTAAGACTGATTGAGATATTCTGTATGAAACACACAATGATTCAATAAAAATATTTTTTAAAAACTCCAGTAAACTTAACTGTATGCAATATGCACCTATATTTTTAGTCTTTGGAGTCTGGAGAGATGTCTCAGAAGATAAGAATGCGTGAGGACCCAAGTTCAATTCCCAGCACTGACATCAGATGGTTCACAACCACCTGTAACTTCAGAGGATCCAATGCCCTCTTTGGGCTTCTGAAAGCACCCACGCATGCAAACACACACACACACACACACACACACACACACACACACATACTCACACACATCTTAAACAAAAAGACTCCAAAGTTATTCACTTCCAGCTCCTTGGTGGAAACTCATTATTAGACCAGATAATCTCCTCTACCCATAGTTGAGTTAAGTACTTATGGATGAGCAAACATAAATAGCACTGAAGCGTTGTAGAAGGGGCTGTATTCTCCATGCACCTGGCACATGTGGATCTTGGAGACACTTGCCATTTACATCTGTTTGGTTCACCGTTCAGTTATGATCCTACTGGGATGCTTCTTGCTCCTGTTCTCATGACTTTGAAGTTTGTATAGAATTTACCGTACTGTGCATTTGTGGTTCCCATAAAGTTTTGACCCCATTATTCTCTTCATGAGTTCTTTAAATAAAACACTGAGCTTACAAACACTGATGTGATATTTTTCTTCCTCTCCCTTTTGTTTTATTAATCCTGGGCTAGGGAAGTTGTGCTCCTGTGTGTGTGGGGTGTGTGTGTGTGTATGTGTGTGTGTATTTTCTATTTGTGGTCATCTTTGTTAGAAAGATGTAATTTAGCAATATTGATAGCAATATTGCTAAAATACTTTTCCTCTAAATTATCTCTAAAGTAGACCTCTCTAAATTATTAAGATTTCATAAAATAAAGATAGACTATTAAAAACTGTCAACTGACCTAAATTCTGAATTAGTATAAGGATGGAGAATGGGGAGTGTGATGTTAATCTTCATTCTTGATTCTCTGCCTTGCTGAATTTAGAATCACCAAGGAAACACACTTCTGAGTGTGTCTTTTATGAGGGTGTTTTTTTTAAGCTTGAACTGAAAGAGGGATGTGAACAGCACCATCCCCTGGACTGAGGTATAAGACTGAATAAAAACACGGAAGTAAGCTCAGCAGTCCTTTCAGCTCTCCCAGCTGTGTGACTGTGGACACAATGTGACCAGCTGCTTTACATTCCATTGCTCCACACCACGAGGAGTTGTAGCTCTGAGCCAATAAAATCCTTCTTCCTTTATGTTGCTTCTCATCATATAAATGTGGTCACAGCAATGAGAAAAGTAACTAATACAGAAAATTATTTCCCAGGAGTTGCTGTGTCATGTGACTTGCAAGTCTTTAAGACTGGATTGCAAGTGGAATGCGGGAGATTATGAGTTGTGGGCTAGAGGAGTCCTAGAAGCTGTAAGCAGAGTATAATGGACCACTTGTAAATGAGAATGTCTAGAGAAATGCAGATAATGGCGCCCTCTCCATGATGTTTCATAGGGGGCCTAGGCCTGCATTGGAGAGCTAGGCTAGAGTCTATTCACATCATATTACTGGAAAGAATCCAGTTTAATTCTGCTCATGCTCTGAGAACTGAGTGAAGCTCAGTTAAAAATACAAGAGTAATTTGTTTGTGAAAGAAATGTCAGAACAGGCTTCTTTTCATATTAGCATGGCTACTGGTAAGTTGTCTCACTGAGATCAATCCACAGTGAAAGAGGAACATAAAGATGTAAACAAGGCAAAGTTTGGTGGGACAAGGAGTGTGAGAAAGTGTGAAGCTGTGAACAAGGACAGTACTAAGAAAGGAGCTAGAATTTTCAAAGAAATGAATACCATTAAAGAGAAATTTTATCATTTAAACAGGATAATATGAAACATGCCCTTTGGGCAAAACATTACCCTTAAAAATCTCCGTCTTCTGAAAATTTAAGTTCATTTGGAAAGAGAGTACCTAAACTCAGAGTATCACTGAAGAGATCCCCTGTTTCAAGACAACCACCAACCAGGTTCACTGCGGGGAAACCAGAGGCTAACGCAAAGAAGACTGTCTAAAGAAGAAAGGCTACATCTTAATGTGGCCCCAGATGTGGCAGCATGGTCTATTTGGTACTAGTGTTATCAGTATGACAGATGCAAGAATTAGGAGGACATGGAGGCTGTGACAAGGCTTAAGAAAGCTGCTGAAGCCACACAGTGTATGAAAAGGGTTTGGGTCATAAAGGCTGAAAGGGCTGTTATATAAACCTGGGAAGGTGAAACCTATATTTCCTTAGAAACCTCAAGATCTTGGAGGTGCCAGGATTTTGGGATTGGCCAAGGAAAGTTACAGGCACAGGGTAGAACTGACCCAAGTGAGAAGCTATGTACATGGTATGCAGGTGGCAGAGGTGGAGGGTGGAGGTCAGAGTCCTGGATCATTGCGTCACAAGCCCGGATACCTGAGAAGGGCGTGGAATTTGGCATTTTCTCCGCTGTGCTTTGGTCTTGCTTCAGTGCCATCTTTCCTTGCTATGCCCAGTTTTGAAATGGGAGGCATTTATTCTGGACCACTACATGTGGAAGTATGGCATGAGCTCACAGTTAAGAGATGGTCTTGAGTCAGAAAACAAGTAAGTTTAGACTTCTAAGAGTTTGTTAACTTTTATGGATGGATTAAATGCATTATGGGTTATGAGATGAAAATGAGATGGTAGGACTGGGTGGCCAATATTGTTTAAAGTGATGTATTTGGACATCAGGTTGGCAAAGGGTGGAGTTGTAATGGTTAATCTAGATTGTTAATTTCACTTCCTTTAGAATCGCTGTGGAAGCACACTTCTGTGTGTCACCCATGAGGGTACTTCTTGAAAGCTTTAACTGAAGAGGGAAGAAGAATCAGAAATGTGAGCATGACCACTTAATGAGCTGGCATCTTAGAGTGAATAAAGGGGATAAAATGAGCTGAGCATCTGAATTCCCATCTCCCTGCTTCCACGTGATGCACACAGTGGAATGCTCACCCTCACTCTCCAGTTTCCACACAGTCCTTAGCACAATGGATTGAACCTCAGCCTGTGAGATAAAATAAACCCTTCTTTCTGCAAGAAGTTTCTTGTCGGTAATTTATCATGGCAATGAGATGCTAATTCAGAGAGGAAATCTCAATAGCTTTCACTATGACTTTTTAGGAGGAATTTATCCTCAATATTTCATTATCTGAAATCTATGCCAGGGAAGCTTTTGCAGCAAAATGCTTCTGCGTCACGGGCTTAAAAAAAAAAAAAAACAACACCTACAAACTCAAAATTACAGAAATAACTTTGTATTGTTGTTATTTTAAAATGTAAAAATGGTGAAGTCCATTGACCAAGTGGCACAGTCATAAAATGCAAGGATAATAAAAAATGAGATAAAATAGAAAATCTTTGACACTGCTCTAAGTAAGGTCTGTGAGATGCTACAGGATGGGAATCTGCTCTGGAGGTGGGTGGGATGGGAAGGACTCTGCTGCCTATGCTCAGATTTATACTCCATAAAATGATGTTGGGGTAGTCAAGAAAGAAAGATAAGTTACTGTAGTTCCTGGAGCCAAAGTGCATCTCGTACGTTGGAGAACAAGAAAAGTTGGAACACAATCAAGATTATGGAATTAGAAACATATTTGTTCAGACTGTGTCCTGTGGATTGATCAGGATCTATCAGTTGTGCTCTTTCTGCACTGCAGCAGGACTCTTCATTTTGTTTTATTCATAGAACTGCTTTGAGACAGCATCTTGCTTCACTGCTGAGGCTGCCCACAAACTCCTGGCCTCAAGCCGTCCTCCTCTTAGTCCCTGAGTAACTGGGACTGCAGGGTGCATGCAGTTCTGTGCATTTAGTCTAGCTTTATGATTTCACACCGTAGTCACTGGTGGAAATCAAATGTACTCAATATGCAGGAGGTAAGTTCACGTTGACAGGTCAACAAAGCTTAATGGAAATCAGAAGTGTAGTTTCTGTTCTGTGAAAAGCTTTATAGCATAGACAAAGCATAATACATCTGCAGGCAATATTGGTGGCTCTCCAACAGTGGAAGAGAATCCCACATCCCAAAGATGATCTGTAACAACTTGTGAAGTGATAATGAACTTACTGCATTACTTTGTAGATTATGACATGCACGTTTGAAATTCTCAGAAAAAAAGTTTCAAAATTGTTCATTTCATTATTATTCAAAGAAACGCTTGTTCTTTTTCTCTCATTTCAAGCCTGTAGCACTTGGCTTAAAGCTCTCTTTTCATCTCCTTCAAAGTAGGATAGCAACAATCTCCTTGTAAAGAAACAGGAATTAGTCATTCTTAAAATGTGATTCCCATTTTATGAAATAGGCACAATAATTAAGTTGACTAGAAAAATACATAAATCTACATTTAAAAATATTTGATTAGGGGACTAGAGAGTTGGCTTAGTGGTTAAGAGCACTGACCACTCTTGTAGAGAACCTGGATTTGATTCCCAGCACCCACATGGCAGCTAATAACCATCCATAACTCCAATTCCTAGGGACCCGATGCCTCTTCTGATCTTCATGGGCATTTCAGAATATGGGTGCATTTGCACACGTGCAGGCAATGTACTCATAAACATAAAATAATAAATAAAATACTAAAATATTGATTAGATGGTGAGATATTAAGATATTGACCATTGCTGAAACTGCTTGGGTTTCTGTCCAATTCTGGTATGCAAGTTTCCATAGTAATTTTCTTTCCATAAATTTGTAATCAATAATCCTATTTTATACCATTGGCAGTTCATCTAAAACTTTTCAGTATTGCTCATACATTCTGTTTTCCACATTGCATTTTGATGTTTTCTCATCTGAGGTTCATGCAACCTATCTTTACTCCACTTAGCTTAATGCTTTGGAAACTGAGATTCAAGGTTGTAAGAGACCTAATTTAAGCCTCTAAGCAGTAGTAGGAACACAGCACAAAATTCCCACTTGCCTTGCTACTATAACAGAAATGTGTCTTTTTTTCAATTCCCTATGCGTACACCAGGCTGGCCTTACTCTCAGAGTTCCTCCTGCCTCTACCTCCAGAGTGCTGCGATTAAAAGTGTCTGCCACCACTTCTAGCTTAGAAATTTATATTCTTTCTTTGAAATATCCTTTCAATTATTTAATTTTGCTTATCTTTGAAAGATATCTCTGAAGGAAAAAGATTTGGTAGCAATCTAAAAGTGTGAAAGTATAATTTAAATGATTCTTTCTAGAAATTAAGCATCAAATTAGAGCAAATTCAACAGAGAACAAAGATCTGAGTCTTCCTGGGAGGTACCTTTCTCAGTTTGCAAAACAAAGACAGAAGCAACTGTTCATTGAACTTGATACAATTGTTCTAGGTTTTTCACTCAAGTAGTAAATGGCTCTGCAATTTATGTGCTTTTTCTTATAGTTTATGATTTAATTGCAGCTTTCACCACTTCCTTTGACTTTGAACTGCCTGTCATCCCTTTGCCAGATTCCTCCCTTTTCATTGGTCATAGATGACCATCCTCTGGTATTTCTTTTCAGGCCTGTATTTTTGTTCCATTTGCGCTAATGATAAATCCTTCACTTGTAACATGCTGCTTAGGGTAGAATTTGCTGGAGTTAATTATATTCCCTGCATAATGTAATTCTGAACTCCCTAGGATGAAAATAGCATTAGAATTTTCTATAATTTTATGTTTGCTCTCTCATTACTTCTGAGATTTAAACAGATTTAGTTTAGGTGACCTGAAGTTCAAGGTTTTCCTAAGTGAACTGAATGAATTATCTCTGCTTTCCATTTAGCAGTGATGTTTATGAACTGACAAAGAGCGAGATGACAGACTCCTAAGGGTGGGAGCCAGGCAAAATGCTGTCAGCCTCAACGCATGCTTGTTGGTATTTATTTTTATTTTATCTTTTCATTGATTCTTTGTTCATGAAAGTCAAATCACAAAACAGTCCTAAACGATGCTGAGGTCAACCGGGACTATATTAGCTGCTCTCTCATTTTCAGTTTTTGATGAGAAAACATGAAAAGAAGTAAAGACCATTTCTTGAGCAAAAAATAATCTTTTTTTCCTGATAAACTACCTATGTATTCATGTGAAATAGTAAATATTGATTTTGGAATGGTGATGGAATTTTCTTCCAGGTTTACGTATGGCTGTGTGGTATAACAGAGCAACTTCAGTCAGAATAGACTGCTGGCCTCTGCCTTCACATGGGAATCTAAAATATGGTGTTCATCTTACGAGTGTGATTATAAAGATGATGTATGGTAATGTACATTGCAGTCACTTAACACAGTTAGTAGCTCTTCCTTGCAAATTCTGTTCATAGGTTGATGGTGCTTAGGTAGAATAACATCTAAAATGTTTAAAGCTTCAAATATACAGAAGTTAGAATACTCAAAACTCCCTCACAGCTCTTTTTAATGGTCATTCTGCAGTGAAGATGGAGTTAATTTGCAATGGCAGCAGGCTTTGTTCTCAGGATGGTGCCCATGCCATTTAAGCCTTTCTTTTCTGTTTCAGGTAGGTCTGTGGTGTTTGATGTGTTCTTTTCAAAGCTCACAGCACATATTTTCTTCCATCACAGCCATGTGTTGCTATTTGATATCACTAAGCTACTATCCTCTCACTGTTGCAATTGATGGCCAGATCCTCAAACAATGGGATCATGAAGGCCACTTCTCTTAATTCTTGAATCTGGGACATTGCTTTCATATAAATAAATACAAAGTAGAGTAAGTAGAGCATATTCTTTTCATATCCAGCTCTACCCAGAATAATCTATTGCTTGACCATAAGGTAGAACATAATTTTCATGGTTTGTCTTACCTGACACACAGTGGTTGAGTTTTCAGGTTACCTGCTGTTTTCCCCCACAGGAACTCAGAAATAAGATAAAAGACAAACGATGATCTGACATCATCATCATCATCATTAAAATAAAAACTCCCCCTTTGTTCTAACCCTCATTTCTGTCTACTTGTGATTCCCATTTGTCCTCTGGCTAGACAGCCTAGTCACAGATTCAGAATGCCTTGACTACTGTGTATACATTATTCTCCAGTGAAAAGGCAATCCTTTGTCTTATGAATTGAAACATGCTGACTAGCTTCCTTCTTCATCCTTATACACAATGGCTTTGGATACATTATCCAAGGATGAATATTTGCTTTTCCTCATATGATGTCATGCAGTTATAGGCAAAGCAGACTGAAATCACCAGAGCTCAATGCAGACCTGCAGTTACCTAAATGCTAAAGATAAATGATGGAAAACTACTGTTAATCACAGTCATGATTTGCAATTCTTTACATTATTTTTTTCTGACATTTAACTGGTTACTTATCAGAGACTCACTTTTCCAATACTACTAGTTTCTCATAAAAAATATTTACCTGCTACCATCAAAGAAGGATTCCATATTCAACAGCACTGTGGGGGTTGGGGGGAGCAGGGCAAAGCAGATAGAGTAAAGGAGAGGATTACTCGTGAACTTACTCAACTGTATGGAGTTTCTTATAGGTGTTAGCAAATTATTTCATGAGAAACTACAGGTACTGCATCAAGAGATTATCTACTTTGAATCTTTGTATGTGTTAGAAGTTATTTCTTAAAAAGGCTAATAATTTCATAATAAAAATTAAGCATCAAACTTAAAAACAGTTGTCAGGATAACATAATTTATTATACTTTCTCACATAGATTGAAAATATTTTATAATTTCTAGGAAACAAAGCAGGGAGGTTATCATATTTGGATATTTGGTTTGTCACAATAGCTGTGGGAATTTACAATTGTTTCACCTATGTACAGTATAGAAGCTGTGCAATGATTCATTGTTAGAAGATCTTAATAGTTTTTAAGGAAACATATTTTCCTCCTAAAATAATTGCTTTACTAGTGTATTGAGGATATTCACTTCGCAATGGAGTTATTTTCTAATTACTCATGAATTACTGAACAGCCTAGGATTCTATACTATCATCTGATGCAGAAATGTTGAAATTAAAGATGAACTTAGATAAGAGATATTATTTTCTTTTTAAATAAATGTGCCTTTCCATTAGATTGTTGTATCCTGGGCTATCCCACTGAGCTGTAATTATTCTCATTATTCTATCCTGTGTTCATTTTCTGTTGTCTTGGTAACAAACTATAATTGCCTTTTAAATATGTATGTATTTTATTCAAATGCTCCTTTTAAACCAAAGGAAAAATGAGCTCTTTAACAAGTTGAAGGGCATCTCAATTTTATTCTCTATAGAACTTATTTTCTTTCTTTTTTTGCATTTGTCTTCTGTTAGCTATATAAAATTAACTGAAATGAGTATGGGGATGAACACAATCCCTATTATTTGAATACAATTTTTATGCCCACGAGTCGAGCTATTCATGTTTATTTAATAAAAATAACATGATAAACAAATATGATAATCAACTTCTCTACGTTATGGTACGTGCCATTGTTAACACACTAGACATTTTCACTGTATCATACAAAGTAGAGTGATGATAGTGGATTCTGTCTCTTTCACAGTGTCTATTGCCAAGATATGCAGAAGTAAGCCTGGCTCATTTAAGATGGTCTGTTTTAGAGATACTTGTTAGCCTTTAACCTGAGCAAAAGCCTCTAAGAGTTCAAATAAATTTAAAACATTACTTTTCTTTTAACAACATTTTGTTTCAATGTCTAAATATAATTTGAAGAATTATTTATAAATATCTTGAGGATATCACAGTAAGTGATGATATGGCACATTTTCATCTTATTTTTACTGGCATCGTAATTTTAAAAAGAAAAAATTAAAGCAACCTAGTACATAAATTAGAGATAAGCATATTGTGCAAACAGATTTCAGTTTTTAAAATGGAATCTATTAAAAAAGCTAGTGAAATAAAAATTCTTTTTTAACTTTTTAAGCAGTATCAGCCTAACATTTTACTGTAGATTGTACATATCAATCACTTTTTAGATAGTTTTTATTTGATGTACATTTCAGAAAATATGTAATGCTGTGAGCAGAAGTAACATGTAAAAATGAAAATGCTGACAAAAGGAAAATTGAATAACAACATTTACAGATATTTCCAACCTTTGAAATGATCAGTTTAGCTGTGGTTCACACACCGTAAACAGTAAAGGACTGGTATAGTTAAGCATCTATCTCACTCTAATTTGTTACATTGAATAGGAAGCTTATAAACATAGAGTGCTATAAAACATATATATTCATAATTAGTTTGGGGAGTTATTTTGTAAGGCTGATCTTTGTGTGACTAAAATATAACTACTTTATATTGTAGATTATTTTAATCTAACCTAGATTATGTAGAGATGATTGAAATTCATATGTTTTACATTAACATAAAGTACAAATTATGTTTCAACCCATAACTAAAGCAGCTTAAAGTTGCTTGAAAGTTTAGATGAATTTTCTGATATATTCATACTGCAGCAGTAATGCTAAGTCTTCACAAAGCTCAAGCACCCAGAAAGGGCAAAATATCTTTAGAATGTTGACCACAGAGTAATGAGTGTGAAAGAGATCTGCTTTTCTGTGTTCTAGAACAATCTTCCATTCATTCTTCATTCATTGGTATAGAATCAAAGGTACTGGAAGAGTAACACCCAAGTTAACATTCTGAGGAGGGCCTGCTAAACTTCCTGCCTCCTGTGCCATAAAATATGACAGGAATGAGCAATGAATTTGATGTTTGCATAACTGCTGCGACCATTAGGAGCATCAGTTAGGATTCCTTATCCTGATATACACACACACACACACACACACACACATATATATATATATATATATATATATCATATATCATATATATATATATATATATATCAAGTAAGCATATACATGGATAGATAGAAAGGCAGAACAATGATAATGACCTTAAACATCTCAAAGTAACTGAAAGATTGTATTTTCAGTGAGTTTTACACATTAAGCTGCACACAGGTATACATATAAACAGGTACAAGTGTGGGTAAAGTCTTAAAAAACTATAAAGAAGACCAAGAGAGGTTAATAATAGGTGACAAGGAAGGATAGGGGTGTGAACAAACAGATGCATGGAACAAAAAGCAGAAAAGGTTGTGGGAGAGGCTACAGGGAAGATCAAGGGTAGCAAGGAATGAGTGAGATGGGGCAGGAGAGTCACTAAAACATGCTGTGTGAAAATGCTGCAATGATATTTAAACTTTATATACTAAAGAATGACTTGGATGACTTGTAGGTAGGAGGGGAGGTGATATGGAAGGAAGAAAAGAGAACTATATACACACATGTACATACATATGCATATATAAACACGCATGGATTTTTCAAAGAACAATTCATGGAAGTGTCAAAAAACATATTTAATTAAAGACTAAAATGATCAGTTCCATCTTCATTGCTTCAAATCCAGTCTCTGAAGTATGTCTTGTTTTTAGCAATAGGATTTTATCTTCAAGTTCTGGGAAGCAATCAAGGGCTGTGACAATAGCCTATGTAATCTCGGGAGTTTCTTGGACCACCCTGGCCAACAACTCAAAGGAAGCTTTCTCCTTCTTGTTTTGTAGCCTTCAGCTATGCGCATGAACTCACGTAGAGATATTGTATGTAAAGTTTATCATTAGTAGAGATATTGTATGTAAAGTTTATCATTAGGTTGTTAACATTAATATGATTAGTCTGTGTCTAATATGCAGAGTTAGACTAATATTCAGAGTCTGGGTTCCTTTACAGGACTCTCACTCACCCAAGGCTCAGGAGTCATTACAGAAGAAAGGGCAGAAAAATTGTAAGAGCCAATGAGGTGGTGTGTGACCATATGGAAATAGAATCCTACAAGCTCCTGGGACCCTGCTCATATGAACCTACAAGTGAGACTCTGGATAAGTGGACTAGACCTCAGTGGACGAATCTGCATTGAGGAACATTTTGGGACACTAACTTGACACAAGAGACCTTAACACAGATGAAAGAATGTGTGGATTCCAGTTGGGGGGGGGTGGCTTTAGGGGTGCTGGTGCAGAAGGGTGTATAAAGAGGAAAATAAAATAAATACCATTTCCTTAATGAAAAACCAAGACTGAAAAGAAACAACTGTAGCCAGATTTGATGGCGCATGGCAATACTGCCACACTTCAGATGATGAGTAGTGAGATTCTTATGACTTTGAAGCCAACCTGAACTCCATAGTAAGTGCCAGGCTAGCCCAGGTGACAGAGCAAAACTGCCTCAGAATCAAAACAAAGCAAAACAAAACGGTTGTTTCATGAATTTGAGAAAGGTTAGAGATTAAAATGCTTTCAACTTGCAAAATGTTTTATTTGATAAGATTAAGTAATAAATGTATTTTCTTATCTTCTGGGTAAACTCTTGGTTTATTTTAATTCTTAATGTTTGCTTTTATAGCTGGGCCATAAAAGCATTAATAGAACATCACATAATGCTCATCATATGTGTATATTGCATGTGATTAAGTCAGTTTAAACATATTTATTCCCTAAAACATTTGCCACTTGGGGGACACAACATTCAAAACCCTTTCTTTCTTGAAATGGAGAGTTCGTTAATGTTATCTACTCATAGCTTCTGATACTTTAAGCCGTGACTCCCAAATGGGGGCACATGGGAAAATAGACAAAAAATAAAAGATCTGAGAGCACACAACAGCAATGAGTGAACTCAAAACCACTGTGTAATGAAAAGGAGGGTTTCAGGGGCTCTTGACCACTTTACATCATGGTGCTAACTCGCAGCCTTGGTTCTGAAAACAGGATATGCACAGTTTGCACTGTGAATGTTGTACACAGCTCCAATACTGGAAATACCTCAGCTCAGAGTTCGGACTGATGTTTGTGGAGTCCCTGTATTATTACTCTGCGTTCAAAGCTTCTTTCTCTTAGAAACATGATAGTTTAATTACATATATCAAAGTCTCAGTATCTTCCTAAAGCATTCTATTATTCAATATGGTAAATATCAAATTAGCATGTCTTTAGTTTATATTGTGTTATGAATCTTGATTTTAAAAATTGCTGTGTGAGTTGCTGACTTGAGATTTATTCAAAAACAAGTGAATTTTGATTTGAGATTAAGTTGTTCAAATAATTTCTGAGATGATCCTAAATATACTTCTGCCATTTAGTACTGTGTGTTTACACAATATGTCCTTCTTAACATTAATAACTAGAAAATAAATTATTAAAGAACTGAAGAACATTGAAGATGCTGCAAGTCCCGTGTTATCAAATATTCAGTCAATATTTAGTTTCTATCGTAAAGTAAAAAACACTTCCATCTCATGAGTTTGCAATTTTACTTTATCTTTAATAAATGATAAACTTAAAAATACTAAATTTTTAAAATTTATGTTATATTATCAAAAAGTATTTTTTTCTTTGCTCTTCTACCTAACTTTAAAAATTTCTTGTGAATGGAAAAAGTTTAATAGCCCCGATGTAAAATTAGCAGACTGTACAATAGTATAGATTTATCAATAATAGATTAATTGATTTACCAATTAATAGATTTATCAATCTGTCCCATCCCTCTTTCTACCACTCCAAGTTTCTAATAACCATAAAACAAATATATTTTAAAAGAATTAACCAAGCATTACTGAAATAAAATATCACAGAGATCATTCTACATTATCTCACTATTTTTTGACTTTTTAAAAGACAGATTCTCACAGTATAGTCCATGCTAATCATGACCTCACTGTTATGTCTGTGTGCCTCATAATCCTGACTGCTAGGATCACAGGCATGTGGTGCCATGCCTACCTCCTATTTTTATATATTTAACAATGAGAATTTTTTGACATATTCACATCATTAGGATAGCTTTCTTCAGAATATCATATCATTAAAAACGCATTGCTTTGAAAAATAAAGCAAAAATAAATAAATAAAAGTTATATATTTTTTTCTTGTTGGTTATCCTTTCACTCTAGGAATGGTCTAGTAAAATATGCCCTTCCACTAAACTGTTTCTCCATTACATTCTAATCACTTTAAATTTGCTATTAATTTTTGACTATGGGATAAATGATTCTACAAATATATGTGTGTATAATGACAGTTGCTGCTAATTGTTTGCCAGCTTTGTGTATCAATGACTGAGAGTGCTTCGAAGTAATGGATTGCCTTAATTTTCTTTCCAGTTTTGGTTGTACCACACATACTGGGAAGCTCTATACTGGTATATTTACATTCACTTTTTGTCTCGAAATGTTATTAAAGTCTTTGGATCAGGCATGAAACCAAATGAAAGCATGCATTATTTCTCCTCATGGGGCTCCCAAAATGTCTTTCTCTCCTGTTAATCCCTATCTGGCCTCCTGAAGCCCAGTAGTAACATCACTTGAGTAATCCTCCTACGTTATGATTCAGTTATTGGAAGTCAGGTTTGGCTATACCTACATTCTCCTGTCTTTCTGTTTCTCGATTAAAATTTTCCTTGGGACCTCACATGGGTTCTGAAAGACATGCATGATTTCTAGCCTGTCTAACTCAGTAGGCATGGCATTTGAAACTGAAATAATTTCTCAGAATGCATATTTCCAAGAACTTTTTTATTTTCCAAGGCTAGCCATCTTTGTTATATCTGTTGAGCTTACTATCCCTCTCCTCCCTTCCCTTCCTCTTTCTTTACCTCTTGCCTTTCTTTCTCAGCCATAACTCAGTGTTACACAATATTATTTTGTAAAATTTTAAATAGAATTTTTGTGTATTTCATGAAGAACATCTTATTCAGTCTTAATCATCTTGGCACTCCCTTCCCCAGTGGCACCCTCCCCAAGAGCCCCCCACTAGAATTCATTCATTTGGTCATTTGTATGAAGTTATCATGTCAAGTTAGTGTCCCCAAATGTCTCTCAGTGCAAGTTCATCCTCTGGTGTCTAGACAGCCTATCTGGAGTCCCCACTTTAAGAAGATCAGCTCTTCCTCAGCAGTTATTAGCTGCAAATAATTCTTCGACTAAGATTTGGACTTGTTGCCCGTTACCACAGTTTTCTGCTGGGGTTGTGTCTCTCTTGTTCATGCTGACACCTTTGATTTAGGTTTGTATGAGCAAAGCCAAGGAGCCTGTAGGACTGTATTTCCTTATGGTCAGTCATCTCTCCCTGTATCTTACAATCTTTCTACCTCCTCTTCAGCATTGGTTGCTGAAGGTGGGAGGTGTGGAGTTTATAATAGGAGTCCTGTCCAAAGACCAACACTCTGCAGTACTCTCTGTACTGTGGCTATTTGTGACCTTTTGTGTCCTAATGTCTGGGAAGTATGGTCCCTTGTACTCTTAAAGAAACATACTAATCACTTTCATTTTTTGGCTATACTTTCCTTTTGGGTGTTTAAGATCATACAATTTGGCCCAAATAAACCGACTTCATTTTACTCTTAAGGTCAGTTGAGTATCTGTTCCTCAGGGGGATCACATGAGCTTAAGGAGCTCCTGGCTCCATAGGCCTTTGTTTTACCAGTTCCATCTATGTGAAGATAAGTCAGAAAGCCTTGCTAGACCATGGCTTCATTTGGAAGCAAATCTAGGAAATGTTTTCCTGTGCTGACCCTCTTCTTTGGAGATTGGACACTGGTTCAAGTCCTTCTAGTTGGGTCTCCAGGACCTCCCTAAACAGGAGGACAGGTTACACATCACAGTTATAGGACATTTCAAGAGATGTCCCATAGTCCCCTGGAACTTAGTTGACCTTAGAGGGCAAGAGACAAAAACTTGTCCCTGTACGTCCCTCTGACCAGATTACTATTGGCTTTTAAATATGGTTGTTAAACACTGAAGAAGGTTAGGTCCACCAATTTGGAACTTTTGTTTGTAGTCTGTCTGGATCCAACTGTTTGTTATGTAGCTAAAGCTTGGGCAAAAGCCAAACATGTTTAATAAGCCTTGACTAGACCTATATTTTGTCCCTTAAAGTATTTGGTTGAACTATTACTTTAGAAACTTTAAGACTATTTATCCATTATTTATCTAATGTTTTCTGTATTATAACATATAAATTCATGTCTTTAATCACTTGTATAGATTTTCTTATTTTTCTTTTTATTCTGGAAATATCTAGTCATTATGATCTTATACATAAACTCTTCACCTTCTCATTTTCTTTTCTTAAGATCATGAGACATAATAACAATAAGAAATTCTCTTCCTGGGTGTACTAAGCAATGTTTTATTCCCTTTCTAAGGCTCTAGTATCAAACCAGTGTTTGATCATATTAAAGTTCACCCTGGGGAATGAATGACTTTACTCATACAGATGGGTGAGGTATTTCTAACAGGCATATAGATGACCTGAGAGTAGATGCACTGTAAAGTCTTTATCTAACACAGATGTTGACTTTTTACAATCTTATGGGTCAAGTCCTTTCTTTTAGCCTTCTCCAAATTTCCTCCCCAAATGCAGGAGAACATTTGTAATCAGGGCAAAATGGCATACAGCTGGCTGGGCAGAGTAGCTGGATACTCAGGTGAGGGTCCAATGACCCTGCTTACTCCTCCTTCAGTGGAAGAATACAACCGTTAGCAAACCCAACTGTGATGAACTTCTGTAAGTAGGCACAGCTGAAGTCATGAGGATGGCAGTTAGTGGACTCAGAAGAGTGCTGTGCAGCATCATCCTAATAAAGAAACATGGAATGTAAATTATACACATAAGATAATATACATTGAACTTTATAAGTTTCTAGTAAAACCTTATAGAAGCCATAAAAGCCATTAAAAATCTTTTTAATTTATCTATTTTAGAGTTGGTCTACCAAAACCTTGCTTTAGGTCTTGAGGGAGTGTAGATACTAGATAGAAAGAAGCGACTGGTACATAGTAATACGTTATCAAATTTAAGTTTAGAATCTCCAGCATAATCACTGGGAGAAGAATTTTAGATGGAGGGTGCTGTCTATCTTTTCCAAAGACTATGAATTGTCCGCTTTACTATACATTTGCATTAGTCAGTGTTAGTGATCTTTATACTGTTGTGAGAAAATAGAGAACTTCATGAGCTACTTTTGCTATAGCCGTTTGTTATCATAAGATGAATAATAATAACCTTTATTGAAATTAATTTATCCCTTAGTTAATCTCAATAGCACAATGGCTTTACTCAGAGGCTGTTTTGTTCCTTTTTTTCTTGTTACAGAGTCAGGTGGCCAGCCTGAATCTATACAAGAGTCATTGCACAGGGGAGCTGTTAAGTTTAATCACTACTAACATAAATGAAAAACACCTATCCGTCTTGTAACTTGTATACATTTATCTAGGCAGGCGAGTCTTTTCATCTGCCGGGTCCTTTATCTAGAACAGGGTTTGATTAATTAAAACAGAAGATTTACTATTAAGAGATTATTTTCCTTAATATTTTTAACCTTATATAGCCATGGGTGTTTGGTGAACATCCAAGATCAAGCAGGACAACGTTGACGAAGTTTTTGCCTTTACCATTGTAAAGATCCTCTCTGGCTGTACTTGGTGTGACTGGAGGTATGAAAACTTATATCCATGACTATTTAGTTTGTCTATTCATGTTAATGACAACCTGAAAGATTTAATAAGCACTCTTTTCATATTTTTAATGCCGTTTTTTAAAGTTATGACTTATTTGTACAAACATTTTTCTTAACTAAACAGAAGGCAAGACTATTAGCTCACAGGGTAGTTTCTTTTAAAGAGAGCTTTCAGTCTGTCTGGATCCAAAAACCATATTATAATTTACCATACAAATTTTGAACTAAATACCCATAATAAGGAACACAGAAAACAATGATACCTAAAGAAACCTGGAAAGAGTTGATACGAAAATGTTTTTATCTTTTAGTCTGTGCAGGACATTGTAACTAGAAAGTGAAAAACAGTGATGCTCAGGACATAAAGGGGCAGGAACAAAAGCAAGCTTGGAGCAACTAAACATCAGAGAGGGAAATATTCTATTTCAGAAAAATGGTCTTTGGATCACAATGCAAAAAAGCAGGAATTAAAACCAGTGAAGGCTACATCTCATATCTCCCATCCAAGTAGGCCATTCCTCTTTACCTGCCGTTGCTGAAACTATGTCCTTGTAGCAGATTTTCTCTTGTAAGGTTTGGCATTGGAGTACTACAAATTCACATGAGCTTCCTAGGATTAACCATCACAAAATGTCAGCTCACTTTTACCTAGGGCTAGAAAAACTTTTTTAAGTTCCCTTTAGAAACTGACAAACACATTATGCTTAACAATGTAAGATTTTAAATAATTATTTTTAGAGATTAGCAAATATACCATATAAAGATGTTAAAATCCAAAATAATTTTCTTTAACAACAGATAAAAATGTTACATAAACAAATATCAGAATTTAAAATAGTTCCTTTTAAAACTAGTAAATGCATTAGACAATGTAAAAATAGTAATTTTAAAAACCAGTAAATACCATACTAAATGTAAATTTTTAAATACTTTTCATTAGAAACAGACCAAAATGATATTAAAATGCTGATATTGTCTCTTTTGAATTTGACATAGAAATGTATTAACCTTGTGACAAAAGACTGTGAGAATCTCTTGCTTTTCTGTGATTCCTTCAAGAATATAAATTGAAAACCAAAGCAAAAACATAAATTGCAAAAAGATTAGGACATATGATTAAAGGCCTGTGGTCCAGGGAATTCCCAGATTATCATGATATCCTAGAATTCTATAGAACCAGTAAATTCCTGAATATGGCCATTTTGAATTATGCCATGTGGCTGGATTAAGATTGTGGCAAGGTCAAGCAGGTCAACCCCATTTTGAAATTTTTTGTCCAAGGTGCCAGTCAGGCCATGTGACTGTCACCATATTGATGAAATCACACACATAAGATATGGAGGCCAGACTTCATGGTTGCTTCTCTCCTAGTAAGGGCACGAGCCATGATGGTATATAATAAAAACCATTTTTTTACTTTTAAGAGACACGTGGTTAAATGTTCTATACAACGTGGTGTATGACTCTTCTGTTCATGAAAACTTAAAATGCTTAGATCTAGTTAGAAAGGCAGCTGTCTTGGAACCATGGTGACTGAGGTCCAAGATACAGACCCTATAACCACTCTTTCCCCCATCCACGAAGAGAACCATGGTGGAGAAAAAGTCTAAGGAAAGAAACAACTTTTAAAACCTTTTTTTTTTTTTTAGCGAAGTAATTACATTTTCAGATAACAAGCTAGATAAAGGCATTTAGAAAAGTTAGTTGGTATACATTTAAAAGTAGAGTCATTTTGACATTTTCAGGCTCACTCTGGCCCATGACAAAGTGATCACAAAATTTAAGGCAAAATCAAAACAGACACAGACAAGTAACACAAGCCGGATTGTTGCCAAGTCACAGAGACAGGATCTGAGACAGGAACCCAAACCACAGGAAACGCTAGGCTAGCCATTTTCACATGTTTGTTTGGTGACTGAGGTTTGATTCTCAGGTTCCTCTAATTATTCATTTCCATACCTGTGTAGGGAACCATGGAAGAGAAAAAGCTGAAGGAACGAAATGTCTTTTCAACCAATATTTTTTCTTAACTCTTAGAGGCAAGGTATTTACAGCTTTTACATGCCCTGAAGCATAACAAGCTAGTTCACTCCCTCACCTCCCTAAGCAGCTTGGTGGAGCTGGTGCATTGCCCACTATAGAAAAGGAAAAGAGGAGAGAATTCTGTAATACAGGAAGAACATTCCCGGGTCCCTGAAAGGGTGCCGGGGGATTCAGTCCGGTACAAACACATAAGCCTCACCACAAGTTTAAGAGACTGGCAACCAGTCTATGAGTTTTTAAGTGGTTGTTGCATTACCAGGTTTCTGATCGGAGAGAGTAAGGCAGAAGGTCATTGCCCACACCCAGTCAGGCAGTCGGGGTCGGGTCAGAGGACATGTGGGCCTTTGGCTAATACCAGGGAGTATCCTTGGTCAGAAATCTTCAATTATCCTGTGACAGCACCCAGGCCCTTGTGAGGGCTCAGACCGAAGGAAAAAGAAGGAAGTTAGAAAGAAACTGTGCCTGTCCTCAGAGTAGGATGGTGAGGCAGAAACCAATGTCCCTTGTGGAGAGCACTCACCTTCTCCAGCACGTCCTGGAGTGTCCCGTGTTCAATCACCATTGTTGGTCTCTATCCACCCACGTTGGGTACCAGTGATCTTTGTGAGGGGAAAAGAGGATTCATATCTACAGTGGCTTCCTGGGACCACATTATCACATCAGGCAGAGCAGGCCAGATGCCTCCTGTCCCTTCAGGATATCCGAGGTTGCTTGGTTTTGTTCAATACTTTACAATAGACCCAGTCCCCACAGGTGTCCTTCCTTAGCAAGTTGCATAGCTCACTCAATAGCTGAGAGCTAGCCTTCAGGAGAGGTGGCTTTCAGGTTAGTTTCAGCTCCATGCTCCAGATCCTGTGTCTGAATTATGTTCCGTCTTCAGCAGTAGGGTCTGACCTTCAAGTTCTGGGAGGCAATTGAGGGCTGTGGCTATAGCCTGTGTAATTTTGAGAATCTCTTGGGTTACCCTGTCCCACAACTCGAATGGAGGTTTCTCCTCTCTGTCACTGTTTTTGGCTATCTAGCCTTTTTATGCAGCTATTTATGTAGACCCACGTATAGATATTGTATGTGTAATTTGTCAGTATGCTTTTGGACTAATATGATTCCCTCTTTTTTTTTTATACTAGCAAGGCATTATTGATCTCTCCTCTCTCTCTCCCTGTCTAACCCTCTCTGCATGCCCTTCCCGTTTAAAGTACCGCATTTTCCCCGTTCCTTCATTGATAATACCAGTCTCCTATGGTTCCAATGTTGAACTCCTCCTTTATCCCCAGAATTCTTTGTATAACTGTCCCTCCTCTGCTCCTACTTAAATATACCCATTTTACCCATTTCTCTCTTAGTCACATCTGCCTGTATTGCACAATATTTTTGACGATCAAGTACGTACCTTTGTGGTAGAAGTCCAGTATCAGGTTAATTTTGCTTTTATTTTCCTAAAATAAAGTTTTAATTGTGGGACAACAATTTTAAAGCTATGAGATTTCACATAAAAATGAAGGCTGATATCATATTGCTTATATCCAATCCTCTTATTAATAGAGTTCTCAGCTTCAGACTGACCAACTGCAATCATGGGCTATATAATTATTATAAAGTCTCCATATATCTCACCATTAACATAAATTTGGAATACAGCTTCCCATTGATCAGAAACTTCCAAAGGTTCAGCATTTCTAACTCAGTAAGAAGAGAAAATGCTAGCCTATTTCTACTTATGATTTCTGCTTATATTAATCCACTGTGATGACTCATATTCGTTTTTAACTTGATACTCCTAGGAAGAAGGAACCGTAATTGAGAAACGTCCTCTATCAGAGTGGCTTATGGACATGTCTGTGAGGCCTTTCATTAACTGGTAATCATCACTGGAGACACCAGCTAGGTGAGCAAGCAAGGAAAGCATTCCTCTATGGTCTCTGTTTCAGTTCCTGCTTCCAAGTTCTTGCCATGACTTCTTGCCTTAATTTCCCTTGATGTTGGACTGTAACATTTACCCAAATAGACCCTTTTCTCTTCAAGTTGGTTTCAGTGAGTATTTTATCGCAGCAATAGAAAACAAACTAGAACAACCATCTTTTGAGGCCAACTCTCATGTATATATCTGGGTGACAGCAGTGAGCACTAGCATGGCACAGCCTGAATTCTGCTGTGTCTTGAATTTCTCCATCAAAGAAATTCGTCTGGTATTCCTGTATTCAGCCTCACTAAAGTACATACAATATGGGTGGGATATAGCCACATTCTTTGCCAGAATCTCACACAAATTGACCCCAGCACAGTTTTGTTAGAGTACTTATTCTAGTGAAAACCCAGGTGAGCTACACCTCAGCTGCCATTGACCCTTTATGCATTCTTCATCTTTGAAGCTCAGTGGTCCACTAATCTGCTGATTCTACCTTATGTTCCCAACGCTTCCATATTCCTCTTGCAAACCAACCAGAATGCTTAAGAACCACAAGCTCAATTTTATTGCAGTGATTCCTTAAATCTTGATTTCAGTTTTCTGTATTAGTTGCATTTCTCATTGCTGTGACAAAATATTCAACAAAAGTTCCTTAAAGAAAGAAAAGTGTATCCTGACTTACAGTTCAAAACGTTAATCGAGATTTGCTATTACAATACCATAATTGTTATTGCAGTTGACTTTTCCTGGACCATGAATCCAAGTGCTGACCATCTACCAGAGGGATTCAACCAAACAACCAACCAAACAAAAGCAGTGGTAAAAGGAGGGGAAGCTGCAAAGCAGAACACATATGTAGTTCAACAAATGCACAAAACACAACAAAGAAACTCCACAAACATCTGGCAGCAACCAGGGATAAAACCTCCAGAAGCCGTCAGCAACTCAACACCAGAAAGCAAGATGATGACGTAGCTGAAATGCTGGAAACTTTACTTACATTCTTACTTAAAAAATCAATCATAGCCAAATGGCCAATCATAGTAAGATAGGAATTTAATTCAGTAACTTGAAAAATGATTACGAAATCAAATCAAGATACAGAAAAGAGGAACTGGCGAGATGGCTCAGTGGGAAAGAACACTGGCCATTCTTGCAACAGATCTGGGTTCGATTCCCAGCACCACATGATGGCTAACAACCATCAGTATCTCCCATTCCAGGGTATCCAAAGCCATCTTCTGACCCCGAGGACACTGCACAACACGGGCGCACATATTTAGATACAGACAATACACTCATATGCAAAAAACAAAAAGAATAAATAAAATATTTTTTAAAGATAAAGAAAAGAATATCTTTGAAGTGAAGGGAAATTATTAACTTGGAGGAAAAATGTAGAAACCCAGAGAAAGATCTCAGCGAGGAAACTGAGTTGCTGAAAAATAACCAAATTCTGAAAGTAAAAGACTTGATCAGTCAGTCAATCAGTCAATCAAGGAAGCAATCAAATAAGCACATCAGAAGGCATAGTCAACAGAAAAGATAGGCAGTAGACTGACTATCATGGTTGAAGGACACAAGTAAGACAGTAAAACACATGGACTAGTGTACAGAAAAATGAACAGGCAAAATATCTCCAAAATGTCTGGAATACATTCGGGAGACCAAATGTAAGAATCTATTGGACTGAAGAAGCTCAGATAAAATCAAATGGCTTAGACAACATATTCAAAAGCATTGTGACTGGGGATTCCTCAAAGAAAAATAGTAGAAATCCAAAGATAGGATACATTTAAATCCTCAAATATACATGACCAGTCAAAACCTCTGAGATACTCTGAGCCTCCTGTCCATGAAATATCATATCCAAGAAATCAAGAAAAAAGACAAATAAAATCGTAAAAGCTATAAGGAAACTATGTTAAAGTATAATACTAAGGCATAAATAGAAAACTAACACCAGATCTGTCATCAGCAGCAATAATAACCAGGAAAACCTGAATGAAATATTTAAAATTCAGAAAGCAAATAGCTGTCAATCAAGACTGATAAACTCTGGAAAATTGCCTATTAAAACTGTTGGTGAAGTAAAAATATTTAAAGACATGAGTAAGTTAATTTAATTCATAACAACTAAGTCAACAATGTAGAATATTCTTTAAAGAATTCTATACACAGAAGAAGAAAATGCAGTTTCCATACAGGAACACAAGATAGAACACACTTTGTGAGAACAACAGATGAACAGAGAGAGCTAGGAAGCAGTAAATACTATCCAGCACAGCAAACATCCCAGACTACTAGGAGAAAAGACTACTCCCAATCAGCCAACAGTGAAAAAATTATAAAGAACAGCAATCCTTTCTCAGTTATAGCCTTGAATGTAAATGGATTTAACTTACCTAATTGACTGGATTAAAAAATCCTTTATTTCCAAAAACATACATGAATAAGAAAGACACTTTTTAAAAATCTGAGCGTTCAATGTTGGAAATCTACTATGAAGCAAACTAAGTCACAACCAGCCTTGCATAGAAATTCTCATATCTGTTTTAGTAGTCTGTAAACCGAATTTGTCAGAAGAGTCCAACAGAGTCATTACATATGAATACATGAAATCATGTATTCATTAATAGAATAGAACTATTATAAATATTTATGCATCATATCCTGAGACTCCCCAAGTTTTCATAAAACCAGCAGTAAAACACCACAAAGATCACATTAGTCATAATACAAAAATACTGGTTGACTTTAATTTCTTACTCTCATGTTTAGATATGTTTTCCAAACTAAAAGTTAACAAAGAAACTACAGAGGCTAATTTATATCACAAGTCAATTTGAATTTATAGACATCCAAAGAATGTTCCATTCAAAGGATAGTGAATACTCATTCTTTTCTGAGACACATGGAACCTTCTTCCAAATTCATCACCATATGGACCCGAAGAAGAAATCTTAAACAAATAGAAAGAAATGAACATGATTTCTTGCATCTTAACAGACTAATCTTAGAAACTAACAAAACTAACCTTGGAAATGCATAAACAGCTGGAAATTGAAAAATATGGTTTTGTCCATCAATGGACCATTGGAAAAATGGAGGAGGAGAGATTTAAACTGCTAGATTCAGATGACAATGGAAGCACAACCTGCCAGAATCACTGGCATCCAGCCAAGGGGGATGAAAGGGAAAGTCTGTAGCCAGTGATGTGCATAGGGAAAATTCAGAGCTATTTCAAAAACAAATGACCTAATGATGAAGATTAAGGCTCTAGAAAATGAAACAAACCCAAATATGGCAGCTGACAAGAAATAATGAAAATGAATGAAATTACACAGTAATCTGGTAACTAGTGGGTTCTTTGACAGGATTAGCAAGACAGATGAACACCATAGCCAAGGTGAACAAAAGAAACTGACAGAAGACCCAAATGCAGACAAGGTGGCTGACAGGATGACTCAATCCCCAGAACCCATGCAAAGATGGAAGGAGAGGATGAACTCCACAGGTTGTCATCTGACCTCCACACAGTGAGATGTCATGTGCGCCACCCCCAGGTCCAGACAGCCTGTACACTCACAAAACAAAAATAAATTAGAGATGAAAATGGAGTTGCTATAACAAACTCCAGTGCTACCTTGGAGATAATTAGCTATTAGCTAGGAATATTTGTAAAATATATTTTCAAACAAGATAGATATTCATAGACACATTTCTTATGGCATGTGACCTACCAAATTAAAGCTAGAGATATAAACTGTTTATATGGAAGCAATAATTATATCTTGTGACCAGAAATATTCAAGGATGGGTGAAGTAATGCTAAAATATACCAAAATGTACCAAACAGTTAAGAGAGATTTAACTCTAACACATCTCAAAATCTTCTTCAAAAGAGAAAGGGAAGGACCAGCTATCAAACTCATTCTACAAAGCCAGTATGCCTGGATATAAAACTAGATACAAAACAGAGCAAGCACTGGTAATCTTTCTTATGAATACTGATGCAACAATTCTCAAAAATTCTAGCTTTAAAAGCAAGAAGACCAGCGCTGGGATCCTCAGAGCTCACAAAAAATGTTGGGGTGGGCATGAGTGTGGCAGCTCTCTTATAATCCAGTTGCCAGAAGGTGAGACGCAGGATCTCCAGCACAAGCTGGCAGCCATGATTACCCATATGAGTGACCTCTAGGTTCGATTCACAGGCCCTGCATCGCGGGAGTATAGTGGAGAATGAGCACAGAATTTTTTATATCAATTTTGGACCATACACACTCATACACACATACACATATATCTGAACACATGTGAGCCTTCACACATTGAAAACATATATCACACACATACACATGGAAAGAAAAAGAAAAAAAAAAGCAAAGTATTTACAAACCAAATTCAAGCTCCCATTAAGACAGTAATACATTACAGTCAAGTTGGTTTCATACTGAGCACACAAGTTTGGCTTAATATATGCAAGTCAATAAATGTGATACACTATATTAATAGATCTAAAGATAGAAATTACATGATCATCTTAAGATACACAAAAATAGTATTTAACAAAGTTTAACATGCCTTTATGATAAAAGTTCTGAAGAAATTAGAAATAAATTGTACTTACCTCAACATTATAAAAGATATATGGCAAATTTATAGCCAACATTATTGTAAATGGGCAAAATTTGGTGTCATGTTCTCTAAAATCTATGCTGAGGCAAGTTGACCTCTGACCTCTTATTCAGTATAATGCTCAAAGTCTTAGAACAGTGAGATAGGATACAGATATTAGAGGAATAGTAACTGGAATGAGGTTAGATTATTCTTGTATGAAGTTGACATTACTTTATACTTGATAACCACATGTACACACTAGAAAGCTTGTAATACTGATAAGCACTTTCAGTAAAGTTGCAGGATACAAAATTAACAAACAAAGAAATGATGACAAATGCTGGAGAGGACATGGGAAATAACGAACACTCATTCATTACTGCAAGCTGGGACAGCCTTAATGGAAATTAGTGTGGATGTTCTGTAAAAAAGCTAAACATAGATCTCCCACATGATCCAGCAATACCTTCTGCATATACCCCAAAGACTCTATATCCTAGTAGAGAGATGGTTTTTCCTGCATGCTGATTGCTGCCTTTTACACAATACTCAGGAAATGGAAACAACCCAGACATCCATCAACTGATGAATAGGAAATTCGAGTATGATACAGTCACACAAAAGAACATAATTCAGCTGTTCAGAAAAATAAAATTATGAAATTCATAAATGAATGGAACTGTAAACAGTCATCCTTTATGAGGTACCCCAGGCCCAGAAAGACAAACATCACATGTTCTCACATAAGTGGACACATGGAAATTTTAAGGCATCAAAAGAGAAACTGGTGAAGAAAATATACTATGGAAAGTTCGTTATTGTCAGAATTAGTATGAAGATGGCTGTTTGCCCAGAGTAATCTACAGATTCATTGCAATCCTCATTAGCATTCTAAAGCATTTTTTTAAAACTAGAAAAACAGTCTTAAAGCTCTTGTGGAAACACAAAAGACCACATATAGTCAAAGCAATCTAAGGCAGAAAATGTAACAAAAGGTAATCACATTTCTTGACCTCAAAATATACAGAGTGCCATAGTAACAAAAATAGTGTGCTTCTAGCACAAAAATCCTACAGGCAGACCTATGGAACATAATAGATAACTAGAAATAAAACTGTACAAATATAGATACCTAATTTTTGTCTAAGGTTAAAGATTCTGAATGGGAAAAAAAGATGATTCAATACATGATGCTCACAAAGCTAGGTGTTTCCACAGAAGAATGAAACTTAATTCACCACTCTCATCCTGCACAAAAAAACAATTCAGAAAAGATCAAAATTTTAACTTAAATATGAAACTTCTTAAAGAAAACAAGGAAATCAGTGGGGTGTAGTTGGGGGCACCACTTTTCTGAATACAACCCCAGTAGCACAGAACATAGCCCAAGAACTGACAGACGGGATCGTTAGGGTTAAAGCTTTTATACAGGGCAAAGCGGATGACATGTCAGTGATTGCTTCCTGCAGAGAATCGGGCTTTGATTCTCAGAACCCACATAGCAGCTAACAATCACCTGTAACTCCAGCTCCAAGTATTCAGTACCCGAATACATGCATGCAGGCAAAACATTCATATACTTAAACATAAATCTCTAAAATAGTGTCTTCACAGCTAAGAAAGCTATCAACAAAGTGAATATTCAACTCACAGAATGGAAGAAAGTCTTAACAGCTACATTTCGGACAAAAAGGTAACACCTCAAATATATAAATATGAAAATGAAACACACACAAAATGAAACAACAAAACCCCTCCCAATCAATGTATGAGTTTGTGAACTGAACAGACCATGTGCAAAAGAAGAAATGCACATCCAGTACATAATTTAAAACATATTCAACATCCTTAGTAATCTGGACATGCAAACTGAAAGCAATATAACATTATGTTTCATCCTTAGAATGGCTGTGATCAAGAAAAAGAGAACAAATCAGCATTGTATCATCAGGAAAGAAAAAGCCTTATTCACTGTAGCTAGTGATTGAAATTGGTGAATCCACTATAGGGATCAGGGTGGGAAGTTCTCAAATAGATAAAGAAGAACTGCCAAATGAATCAGCTGCATCAGTCTTGAATATATACCCCCTGAAACTAGATATCCTAACACAAAGATCCCTGCACATCCATGAACATTTATTAATGCTGTTTCCTTAATAGTAAGGTAATGAAAGTAGTCTACATGTCCATCAAATGAATTGACAAGGAAAATATGGTACATTTAACACAGAGAAAATTTATTGGGCTTCAAAGAAACATGAAGTTATGAAATTTTCAGGATGATGGATGAACTGCAAAATAGTATATTAAGTGAAGCCATCAAGGCTCAGAAAAACAACTACTACATGTTTTCACCCATGTGTAAATCCTAGCTTCTTACTTTTTTATAGGGATGAAGAGAATAAAGGCTGTAAGGCCAGGCAAAGGTTTAAATACTATGATGCTGACTTGGATATCCAGAAAGACTTAAGATGACTGCCACCAGTTATCAGGGAAGTCATGATTAGGCAATAAATATGACTCTTATATGATTTGTTGTATAACCAGTTCTGGCAGAATTCTATTTTTATGTGATTTTGTATAAGTACCTATAAGGCGCTCATCTTAACCTGTGGTGAATAGCATATGTTGCATCTGCTTGTGGTTCTGCACACTTTTAATTTCTAGATCTTTTGCAAACCTCGGTCTCTGGTCCCAGAGCTCAGATACTTAATCGTTGGCTACATGGTGATTCATGTAGGTAGAAAGGGTCATGTGATATAAAAGTGGAAGAGAAACACTGTTGCAGTGGAGAATGGGACAGGAAAATGGGGGACAGAGGTGTGTGTGATGAGCATAAAATAATACAGCAATTCCATAAGGACATAAAGACACGTTCCTTTATATGATAAACTAAAAATCTACATAAAAATATATGGAGGAACATTTTTGCTAGCTTTACTTTACATGCAAAATTATGTGTGAAAGACTGGCATTGTTGAGCCTAGCAATGGTTCATTTATTTGTACTGATAGTCATCAAAAACTTAACTTTATTAATTTAATCAATGTAGATATTGCATTGTTGTCTGGGATTTTATATTTTGGTAACATCATCAATAGTATTATTATTTAAATTAGTTTATAAATGCATATGTGTCACTGAGTGCTGTCTGCGTACATTTCTGTGAATCTAGACTGACTTCTGGAACCCTAAGAAGGAGAGTATGCCTTTGTTCACATTTAGTACACAGTGCCAAGAAGCTTTTTAAAACACAGTCAATATGAGATTGCTAACTTTTTGCTTCAGGGTTAGTCTTGCACATAAAAATGTGTCTTAGGCTTGTAGGATAGCAATAAAAATATAAATGTGGAAAAGATCTCCAAGTCTCCTCATTCCTGAGTTCTCAGCTTCACTGGAAAAGAAATTCATCTTCAGAGATGAATGGATATTTATTTCCCCAGCAGCATCAGACTGACCTGCACAGGTCAGCACCACAAGGCCCTATTCCGGAATGGAGCCTCCGATACTGCCTTTCCCGAAGTGGCTTTCAAGCAATGGAAGTGGGTCTCTTCAATGTTCTTGAGCAGACAATATGCATTCCTCGTTTGTTGTGTGGTAATCTCCCTTCTCTATCAAGTCCAGTCACTGGCCTGCATTTCCAATATCCCATCCACCTGCACCACTCGGTCCTAGGGTGGTTTAAATAGAAAGGAAACTAAAGCGACTCAAATTCTTGAAAGAGAGGCCTGAAAACACGCACAGAACAAGACTTTCCCTCACAAGCTGTGGCCCGCCCCCTCATCTCTCTCTCTCTCTCTCTCTCTCTCTCTCTTGCTGTCTCTCTCTTTATCTCTCTATCTATCATCTATCTGCCTATAGAGTCAAACAGTGTCCCCAGCTGCCTTTCATTGTGGATCAATCTCATCCTAAAGAAGACTAAATCTCCCCTTCAGCCTCTAATACTTCCTCTGCTACGACTGATGTTTCTTACTCAATTCCCCAGTCTATGCTGGGTTCTTGAAGGGCTTGAGCTTATTTGGAAGTTGTACATGCTGGTACCATTGCTGTGAGTTCATATGAGTAACTGACCATCTGGAAAAAGCCTTGTTTTCTTGTGGCCATTCACTTTCTCTTGCTCTTAATTTTTGTAGCCCCTTTTCCACAGTGATCCCTGAGCTTCGGGAGACAGAAGTTTGATTTCGAGGTCCTATTCAGGGATAAACATCTCTTACTCTCTGTACCTTAACCAGTTTGGAGTCTCTGAGATCAGATGTTAACTGAAGAAACCAACTGCATTCTAGTTTTAGTTCTTGTGTATTTGCATATAAGGTATTCTGTACAGCTGCCATGTTAAATAGTGCAGTAAAACCATTCCTTTGTAAAGATTTTAATTTTAATTAAGGCTTATTTGCAGGTGTACATTACTGTCCTTTATTTTTTTTTCAGTGTGTGACAAGCTTCTCTCCTTGAATCTACCTTTACATTTGTATGTATGCAGTATTGTTGATAAGTCACAAAATTCCCTATTGCGTGACAACATGCATATTAGAGAATTAGCTCAGTCAATCAAAGGAGATATCTTTCATAAAATTCAGAGTTTTATTTTCGACATAATTAAGGAACAACTGAACATTAGGTGCTAAATTGAAAATCAAAGCAAACTCGAGGCACCTCATATCTCTCGTATTAAAATACTAAACAAAGTTGTAACAAAGCCTCAGAATTTAATGTATAGTCAGTACTCTCAACTGCTGATGACACAGGTGCAGAAATAGAGTCATTAGTGAAAACAATAGGCCAAAATGTGTTTTAAAGTTGCAAATATGCTTAACTCACTAAGCCCATTCCTGAGAATGGATCATATTTAATATTATTCAGTTTAAAGATCTCTGGCAATGCTAATTCAGAAACAGTTAAAATAAACCTTTAAAAGATAGGAGGTCATGTACCAAGGTTGCTGTAAAAGATGCCGCTCACTGGGTGATTTAAACATCCTCCAACCTCCATCTCAGCTCTATTTCCACCTCCCACAGTTTTAGGGGTCACGATCAGGGTGCTGGGCAGTTCCAGCCTGTGGGAGGCTACTCTTTCAGTCCTGCAATGACGGCCGTCTCTCTGCGTTCTCATATGGTGGAGATGATGAGGTGGGCAGGGATCCCACAGGTGCTTGTCAGGTGTCTCCTCGTGTGAATAAGCGAAACCAAAGGCACAGAGCTCCATTCTCCGGCTTCACTAACCTCAAGTATCAACTTCAAAGCCCTGTTTATAAACAGAGCCCCACTGGGATATAAGGTTTCCACATGGGAAATTTGGGGGAATCTACAGCAGATTGATGACAGTGTAAAACTCTTATGGTTTCATTAAAATATTTAGGAAGATGAGAAAATGGTTAGAGTATATTTAAATGAAAAATACAGAACAGGAAATTCACTGAAATTTTTTAACATGATTTTGAAAGAGACAAATGCTTATATTATATTATTTATATTTATATATTATTTATAAATTAAAAGCACAGTAATCCTATATGCAGCAGGACAATCATTTGACATAAATCAACCCTCTTTTCTTCTCTGGACCTATGTGTGTCCTTACCGAAGTCCTTACACAGTCATTAGTTCCAGGAAGATGAAGGACACGGCATAAACACAAAGTTACAACTGATGGAAAATGTCTGGAAATTGTCTTCCTGCTTCCTGATCCTGTGGTAGGAAAAAGTTACTTTAATAATAGATACTAAGTAAGCCACAACTTCAAGAGAGTCATAATAGTTAACTATATTGAATATAAAGATGTGTCTAGTATTTGTAAACCCATTTCTAAAGGATGAAAAAGAAAATATATATTTTCAACACACACTGAGGATCTTTTAAGGCGAAGAGAGAAAAAAAAACTTGGGTGTCATTGCTACACAGCTGACAATGAATGGACAACTAGAGCTTCAAAAGGCTCTTAAAATGAGAAAAAGGAATCTATCAGAGAAAGGAGTATTCAATAACCACAAGCGTGGGTTCAGAATCATTTGCAACCATGGAAATACAAATAGAAAACAGTTATTTCTCTTTTCATTCTGCCAGAGCAACAAGAATTAATGTCTGATACTATTATTCGTTGTTGAGACATGAACAGCCAACATTTCATGAACACTTGATCTTTTATTTTGAAAACAACTTGGAATTATCTAGTGTTGAAAATCATTTTATCATAACTTGGTAATCAACTGCTTTGCTAATATCTGGAGACACTCTTGCACAAGTGTTCTGGAAGGTTGTATAAGACCATCTGGAAGAGCACTATCCATAACAGAAAAGGACAAGGAAACAGTCCACACAAATATCCATTACTGTTAGAAGGCATGAATAATTATGATATTCCTGTGTATAATTAATATTATCAGACATTGAGAATGAAGTTCTTTGGGTTAAAATGAACGACTCTCACAAGGAAATTATTCAGGAGACTGGAGAAATGCCTGAGTTTTTCAGAATACTTGCTGTCTACCAGGGGACCTGGGTTCAGTTCCCAGCATACACATGGTGACTAATAGCCATCAACCAAAAACTTTAATTCCAGTTCCAGGGGTCTGACACCCTTTTCTAGCCTCCAAGGACAATACATCAACCTTTTTTAGTTACATGCCTAATGACTTATTATTATACCTCTAGATCTGTGCATCTTTCAAACATACTCAGAGAAGCTTCTATTTGTAGTAGGTGCTGATTAGCACAGAGACCTTCAACTGGTCAATGTGCAGAGAATAAGAGAGAGCACAGTGCTCATCCCTAAATGGAACACTTGTATAATATTCCTACCCCACAAGGCTTAGGGATCATTGCAGGAGAGAGGAGAAATACTGCAAGAGTCAGAGGTGGTGACGACCACAAGAAACAGTGTTTTCCTAACACAACGGGGCAGTAGCACTTATGAACTCACAGCAGTTGTGACAGCATGCACAAGAGCTGTACAAGCTCAAGCTAGACAAAGTCCTGGCATGCCTGAAGAGAACAATATGTGTCTCATATATTAGGAGAGGGAGAGTTTATTTTCTTTAAAGTTGTGGTCCTGGTAGATTGACCGTTCTCCAGTGGTTAGTCATACACCCAAGAGAAGATGGGCTACACAAATTTGACTTAACAGTTAAATAAACAGCATGCACATTTGGGTGGATAGGAAGGGTGGCTAACCTAGTAGTGGCAGGGGCAAATATGGTCAAAATACATTGTATGGAATTTTTTTTTAAATGAGGAAAAAACAACCTGCTGAAATTCTACTGAGCACATATTAGTTTTGCATCATCTTAAAGTGTAATTATTAAGCCAAGTAAGTCAAGCAGCTTTTACTTTTTCGGCCCCTGAAAACAATGCTATTATTAACTAGACACTGCCGATATGTCACACTTTCCTGTCATGGTTATTTGGTGTCAAGTTGATTGGAATAAACACCTAGCTTGGCAGTGGTTACCTCTGGGGGTTTCTGTAGATACTTAAAAGAGAACAACTATCATAAATGTGTAGCCTCAAAGCGGAATGAGGAGAAAGTCATGTAGTGCTGGGTTCTGAATTCTCTCCTTGATCCCTGCTTGCCACGAGACAGTTACCTCTGCTACCTGCTTTTCCTGTCAGGATATTTATCTTCACCACAGAAAGAACCAGCAGAGCCAAGTGCCATGGACTGGTGCCTCTAAAACTGTGAGATGAAGTAAATTCCTGCTATTTTAAGTTGTTCTACCAAGTTAATTGCCACAGTATAGAAAAATTTAGGGCCACACTGTGCATTTTCATTATTTTAGCACCTTTATTTACTCTCCAATGTGACTGTAATTGGATAATATTTAAATGGTTGTCATCATGGTTAGTTCCAACTTCATTATCCCATTTGTCTAAAAGGCAGAATTATAATACATGTGTTGGCATAGACTGTATATCATATATATATCCGTGTCAAAACTATTAAGTAAAAGCTACAGAGGTTTAATAACAGACTTAGATATTTTTCACCAAAAAAATGTAAGTGTGACAATGTGTGCTCACACCTCAGCTCTCCTGTATATTCTAACCATATTCTGCATAGTCATGAGACACTCTTGTGTCATAAAAAAATCTCAGAAAATGCAGGTAAAGCATATAGTGAATAGAATTATTTGCACTGAGAGTCCATGTACTTACTCACCCCTAAAGAAATAAGACATAATTGTAGCTATTGTGAGGAGGCAGCTGAGCAGATCTGCGGAAAGAAGTCAGTCTTCCGCTGACTACACATTTGTTCCTGATGTGTTTCAGGTGCCACTGTGTGCTGTGGACTCTTTTTGGACTGAAATCTGATCCTTTCTCTTGTTCTATATACCACCTCCACTGTCTCTAGAAGCATCACTCTGTTTACTGTCAATTCCAAATCCGGAAGATCCTGTCTCCTTCCTGGGACTATGTGGTCCCAGAAAACAGACGGACACTAGCTGCTTTGGACAGAACTAAGAGAGATTACTTACTTGGTCATTTCAGGAAACTATTTTCTAACTTTGAGGAAGTATATATGCTTTTTTAAATATTTGGTTTCCAGAATAAAAATATTTTGAAAAATAATCCTTAAGTATTTGATCTTTTAACTAGAAGAGTCATCATATTTTTCCTTAAAAAAGAATCAAAAGCTTAAAAAATTCAGAAGCAAAAACACTCCTTTCTATTATTATTTTATGTATCTGATTTCTATTTCCATGGAAACAGAATAGAAGTTGCAGCTAGAGGCCAGAAGTAGATTAGAAATCTTTCTTCTGACTTTGCTAGCTGTCTGCCTGAGGTGATAGACTTTGCCGGTATTTTATGAGTGAAGAGGAAAAGAAGACCTCTACAATTCAATGGGCCACTGTCACTTGTCAAATTCTTCAATAAATGAGCATGGACAAACTTTATTTGCTTCAAGCAAACATGCTTGAATATTTTGATATGTTATTACTGGGAACAAAGAACAATTTTTAAGTTAATTTCTCTACTGCCAATAATTAGGAAAGTGATTTACTTTTATTTGAGGTTGAATATGTATAAGTCTAGGAACATACGGAAAATAAACAAAATCGTAGAGGTATGATCCTTAATACTGCCTATCATCAGCACATATGCGTGTAGAAATGTAAAGGAATAGGACTGGGGTATCTTCTGAGATAGGCTGTGATCTGTAAGTGTAAAGCTTTTCAATAATGCTGAACGTCTTAAACATCAGTTCTCTCAAAGCCATCACACAAAAGAAAGGAGGGCATGTCTTTTCTACCCAGTGCTGACAGTAAGGGTGTGCAAATATTTGATATCTGTCATCTATCTATCTATCTATCTATCTTTCATCTATCTATCTATCTATCATCTATCTATGTTTAATGTGACTAATACCACCTGTAGTATTCTTACAAAGGCTCCAGAAATCAAGATGACCAGGTTTCATGGATGCTGAGACCAGCAGTGAGAGAAAACCCCTGCTAACTAAAGAATTGTAAAGATCTGAAAGGTCATATGGATTTATTTTAAATATTATTTCATGAATTAACCACAATTAATTAATATTTAACATGGCACAAAAACAGCTTCTTGAAGATCTCACTGATAATTCAGGAAAAAAAAATTTAAAAACTGTTTATAACATGAACTTGCATGACTTATGTCCACCGAAAAGTGACCATGGAATAGAAGCTACAGCTGCAGGCTTTGAGTCTCATTCCTTCACTCGGTGACTACATTCAATCAGTGACTACATTCAGTCAGTGACTACATTACTCAGTGACTACATTCAATCAGTGACTACATCACTTGGTGACTACATTCACTCGGTGACTACATTCAAAAGGTATTAAATTCAGTAGCTATGTTGTCTAAAAGTTCTATACATTTATGAAATTTAAATTTTTATCATTCCTTCCCTCATTTTATATCCTCAGGGACTCTTTTATATCATTATGGTCTTGTGCATTGCAGGTGGCAGTCTAACATTGAACCACCTCCTCAGTCCTGTTTTCGAATTTAAAAATAAAATAAAGATTATACTCATGGGTTTGACTTATTTGTTCATAGCCCCTTTGAGTTGTTCAGCTCAAAACTCTTATTGCTAACGGAATTATTATTTTTGAATGTCAAAAATAATGATGGAAGCTTGTCTTTGTAGATTTTCTTAATTTTCTTCCGGTTCTAAGATATTACTTTTCTATATAATCGTTTCACATTTTTATTCTGTGTGTTCTCTTTTTTTTCAAAGTTTTTTGGTTTATTTGTTTTTATTTTATTTGTACTAGTGTTTGTCCTGCATTGTATGTAAGTGCACCCCAACATTGAGTGTTTGTGGATGCCAGAAGATGGCATTTAATCCCCTGGAAATGTAATTAGGGAGGACTGTTAGCTGCCATGAGTGGGGGTGCTCAGAACTGAACCTAGGTTGTCTGCAGGAGCTGTCCGTGCTCCTAACTGTTGAGCCCTCTCTCCAATCCTTTGTATCTCTTTTTGGTATTTAATTTCACCTTTATTTTTGCCTTAAAATTTGAACTGATGAAGACATGATTTGTGAAAAAATCATTCTTCTCACGACTGTTGACATGGGATCAGATGATCATATTATTACTATATTTTAATCTAAAAGGATATCAGTTATTATAGTCTTTTTCAGCCCAGTGTGTGGTGCATGCCTTGGGAAGCAGAGTCAGGCAGTTCACCGTGGGTTCAAGACAAGCCTGGTCTACATAGTGAGACCTTATCTATTTTTGATGTGTTCCAGAATTTTGGTACGGTTACATAACTGGTACTCTGGCATATTATTAGAATTCACTGAAATAATTTTACCGTTTGATATTTTGGTTGCAGAAATCAATGTAGTAGAAGCTTTTAGATTCTTTATCTATATAAAGGTTTGAGGATTAAGGTCTTTGTAGTCTGATATGGCAAACCGAAAAGCAAGTCTAATGAAGTATAGAAGCCTATTTTAAGAAATCCGTTAGGGCTGCAAATATTCAGCCTTGCTCCAAAGTGCTATATGCCCATATACCTGTCCCTGGAAAGATAAATTTTCACCTTGCCACAGCAGACTTTATGATGCCTAGTGCTTTGCTTTAAAGAACTCATGTTCTCAGTCGAAGGGGTGTGAGGGAATTTAACTCTGGCTTCTCTGGTGTGAGAGTGGCAGTCTTACAAAGGCTCATTTGAGGAGTGACCTGAAGGAAGTAGTCAACACTGGAACCATGACACATCTCAAAGAACAGTCTACCGAGGTGCTGTGAATTCTGAGAATAAGAGGGGGAGGCAGATTTGTCTTTGAGGAGCACAGTTCAAGGTCAGTGGGGAAAATGAAGGATAAATTAGTTATGTTTCAGGAAAGGTGTCTGTGGCCTGTTGGGGCTGACAAGTTGTGTTAAAAAGACTGAATGCCATTCTGCCAAGTAGCCTTTTGTTGGTGTCAAGCATGGTCATGTCCACCTGGCACTGATTTCTACTTTAAATGACCATGATTTGAAAGTGACCTCTGGGGGAGAATTTATTATAAGGAAAAGTGTACAAATATAAATAAAATCCGAAAATCTAATCTCGGTAGAATGGAGATAATCTAAAGGAAATCAAGTCTAATTTACCTTTGAGGAACATAGGAATCAAAGAGCACCAGCTTTTGGTGCTAAGCAAATGTATATAAATTTGCTTCACGAAAAGAGATGAAGTCTTAGGCATGTTAGGAAAGACAGGAGAATAAGAAAAATCCCAAACTGAAGAAAACAGAGTCATTCTTTGCATCTTCTGAGAAGTTTCAAAACATTATGAGTACAGTAATATTCTTAATACAGTTGTATTATAACAGTATTCGGGCATGTGTCTTACTTTTGTGTACAGAGGGACTTAACAGGAATTTAGAGAGATTGGAGCGACGTCACTTGAGATTAAATGTGAAATTGAAGCATCGTGTAAAATTGATAAAACCATGACCTATTGATTTATGCAGGCTGTGCATTCTGGGAAAAGAAATTATTTCATAAGCCTTAGGACTACAGGGGAGAGTGGTATGGGTTTAGTAGGTACAGTTCCAATGCAGCAAAGGGCTAGAGAGAAATCTAGAATGACAGGGTGGTGCCATAAAATAAAAACTGAATGATGTGCTCTCTGTAAATATGTAGTCATTAAAGAGCTTATCAAAATGACCTTGCAAAGTAGATAGCATCATAGAAATATTTAGTATTTAATATTCCATGAAAAAATGTGTTTTTTAAAATTTTGTCATGGCGGCAAATATGTAGACTAATAGAAGTCAGGAGATTAAGGAAGGAGGGAAACCCGTGTGGGGTCAGCTGGGCTACGTAACAAGATCTTGCCTAAAACAAAGAGACAAACCAAACCAAAGATGGCAAATAAAACACTTTTTAAAAAGAGTTATTATGTGACAGTTTTATAAAATGAACTTTGACCATATTACACCCCAATCCTTCACAGAGCCAGCTCCCAGCCACCCAATTTTGTGTCCCCATTTCTTTATTCACCATCAAGCCCAATTTGTGCAGCCCACATACACGTAGACATGGAGCAATTGTGTGGAGAGTGGTCGACCTTCCAGGAGTCACATCTTTAACAAACATTGACTCTCCCTTTTGTAGCCATTATCAATTGCCAATAGCCCCTCAGCTACGGCTGGGACTTTGTGCCCACCTCCCTCCCATACCTATATTTAGTCTTACTTTAGATTCTCAAATTTTGTGCAATTTGCCACAACCACTGTGAATTTATGTATGCAACCACTAAGTTATGTCTGGAAAACACGGTTTCATTGTAGTCATCCACTGCCTCTGACTTTTATAATGCTTCAGCTGCCTTTTCTGAAATGATTCTTGAGCCTTTGGAGGTGAGCCTTTGGTGTATAATTTAGGGTTGAGCATTCCATAGCACCTTGACTAATTGTAGGTCTGTGTTAATTGACATCTGCTTCAAAAATGTTTGTATTTTAAATTATGAGAGATGCAGTTATCCATGGCATAATGATAAGCCAAGGGAGCCTGTTTAGTGCTCTGTCCTCCAGCTGTAGGTTCGCTGCTATAGCATGTGGTCTGTCAAGACACAAGGTTTCATCTTATGAAGCAGGCTTTAAATGCAATCAGAAAGTGATTGATTACTCCCATGAAATCTGTGCTACTATTATAACAGTAGGCACAGACTGCCAGGCTGGTGAGAAGTAAACTGCAGTCTTACTCAAATAAATTCATCTTTAAAATGACCTTGGTATCATGACCACAATTGTACTAACACAAAATAATTTAATAAAAGATGTTACGATTTTAGAATGCTGATAGGATGCTGTTAAATCATTATTTTTTCATTTCTCTATTTTATATACATTCTATGAAATTAATCTCAACTAATGGAATATATAATTTTAAATTAAAGCCTTCCTGATAAAAATAAGGAAGAATAATTGAGATTATGATTATTTAAGTAGTACTTTTAGTCACTGAATGACTACTAAATACTAAGATTAGAAATCGTGCTAGTGACTGATAATACTAAGTTAGTTATTGCCCCCACTACCAAGTGACTTTATGTCCACTGAAGAGACAGAACAAATATTCACCTTCTTCTTTAATAACAGTGAGGGTTGCAGGGATCCTAGAAGTGGTTAGAAGACTACATCAGGGTTAAACAATATATGTAAATTATGGATATGTGAAAGGATTTCCTGGTTTGTTCAATATTCTTCTAATTCCCTGAATAAGGATGTGTTCACTTGCCTTCCCATCAGGCTATGAGATGATACCAGTGTGGTCACTGGAGGAACACACCTGAGAATCATCAACATCAAGGGCGAAGTTACAGAGATTTAAATAGCTTGGTGAGACTGTGATAGCTAGGCGAAGATCTGATGAATCGGCTGCCTCTAACATCCGTCCAAATTAAAAATTCTCCTTAAGAGGCAAATTAATAAGTACAGATACATTGAATTACATCTATCCCTTGTAATACACATACTTAAGACATGATGATATATTTAATCTAGAATCAAGAGAGTCTATGTGTAATCCAGAAATCTTAAGAATGGCAGTTTATTTTGGTAGACAGGAATCTGGCTAATATCACCTGTATGTTACTAGCAGTGCTGTGTAAAAAGAAAATGAAAATGTTTGATTAGCCAAAGAAGTACTTTTCAGTCCAGTCAAATGCCATACTCAGGGTTAGCAGGATGACTCAGCTGTAAAGGCACTTGCTGCCAAGCTTAATGAAGTGAATTTGAACCCCACTACCCAAATGGTGGAAGAATAGAACTGACTCCCAGAAGTTGCTCCCTGGATCCCACCCATAGATACACTTCAGCATTCACTTGCCTCCCTCACAACACAATAAAAATAAATTTTAAAAATGTAAAAACAATCACACACTCAGTATCAGTGCCCAGCTCTGCCTTGTCATAATTAAGACATACTCTATTCATTGTGTCCAGGCACATGAAAAATCTGCATTTTTTTAAAAGGATAATTCATTTGAAAGATCCATAAAAGTATGAAATTATAGAGTGACATAATTTTTTGTTTCATGTGTACACTGAGAAAAACTTTGAAGTCTCCACCTCAAGTAAGATTATGCAATATCTATTAGTTAGGCTGGCTTATTTGCTGAGTACAATATCGGTCCATCTTTGATGACAGAAATGGCAGGATTTGGTTACTTGCTTTGTGTTGCTAGCATTATGTTGTGGACAGGTACCGTGTGATCTATACCTGCTCCATAGTTGGTTAAGAACACTTGTTTCTCTTTCTTGGCTATTGTGAATAATGCTACAGTGACATGGGGACTCACACTTCAGAATAATTTCATTTCTTTCTGATATACATAGTGAAATTACTAAGTATGGCTATTTTATTTTTTAAATTTTGAGATCTTCCATGCTGTTTTCTACACTTTCTGAGCTACTTTATTGTTATTTTATATCACAATTTTGTTACTAGATATTTTAGCTTCACATTCCTTCTCTTGCCTTTCCCATCAGTTCCTTTTTATAATACTTCATGCAAATGTATCTGAAAATTCATTCTTTCCAAGTAGTACAACTTTCACGTAGATAATCATGTTTATCTTTCTTCATCAAAAAAGGGAAATGTATCACTGTAACCACAGAGCACTCTCCCTCGATGATGGACTCTAGGTTTCCCTAAAATCCAGCATGCAATTTTCATATTTTTATTTTTACCTTTCCAATGTGCATAAAATCAATATGGTTTTACTTCCCATTTTTACCTAAGTAATTGGTATTGCTCTTGTAGAGATCTCATTTTCCTCTTTCCATTCTAAACTAAGTTTCCTAAAGGACTGGGAAAAACTCGTTGCAAGAGACGACAGGAACTGTTCAGTAAATCTGCCTACTCATTTCCTGAAATGCTGGACTGTGAACTCTTGGGAAGGAAAATGGTTCAAGGACTGAAACCGAAACCATTTAAGTAAACACACAGTCTCAACATGGCACACAGTCTCAACATGGCACACAGTCTCAACATGGCACACAGTCTCAACATGGCACACAGTCTCAACATGGCACACAGTCTCAACATGGCACACAGTCTCAACATGGCACACAGTCTCAGCTTTTGGTCCTTGACTTGAAGTGAATATTAACAACCATGAACTAGATTTTCCAATTCTTTAAGAGTAAGGTCTTGTTCCTGTTGGTATTAGGCCAGGATGCATCAGTTACACTTTGAGTGAATTATGTCCTTCCTCACTTGCCGAGCCCTGTGGTAGCAAGCACTTTTTGATAGATTGTTGTTGGTATTGGTGCTAATGGGATGGATTTATAAGAAAACTGTTGCCATCAGGGTAGACAGAAAAATATATTTTAGTATTATAGTAAATGAGTCATAATGCCTAGAAATTCATAGAGCAATATTTATTTACACGTTTAAATGTGCCATCATTTCTATTTCACAGTTATATGACCAATTTGCCCTGGGCAAGGAAAGCCATTTGAATTTTTTAGGAGTGCGGATGAGTTGGTCAGAGCATTCACTCCATTCTCTTACTCTGCTTTAACCCATAGGGAACTGAAAACAGACACCCCTGGCTTATGTTCTTCTGAATGTGATAATGTTGGCAGTAGACATAAGTAAAGTGAAAACGTAAGGGAAACTCTGCCTTGATGAGCTAAACTTCAGAGAGAGTTTGATGAGTAGTTTCCTAGTTATGAGTAATTAGGCCAAGACAGAATACAGAGTCCCCTAGACTGTGCCCCTCACCACTTTGGCAGCTGTCTATGATTTAAACACCACGTTGGCTCCCATGGAGAGGAAGCAAAATGGCCACCAATAGATGACACATAGCCTTTTGGTTTGCTTTCTTCACAAAACACAGAAGATGCTTTGCATTGCTTGCAGCATTACTATATAAACTCTAAGTGTTAGATGTTAAATACACCTAAATTTGGGGGTTTAAGTAGAATGTACACTGGCTTTTGAAATAAGATGTAAGTATATTTAAGTGTCACGTTGTTTCAATTATTATGTAGCATCAAGCAATTATGATGAGCATTTCTTGGGACATGTGGCAGATATACCCAGAAGACATGAGGAAGTGGTATATACGATCAAGGACAGCCTTGCTCAGTGAGAAACTAAAATCAAGGTGGGAAGGAAGTGTCTGAGAGTCTGGGAAAATGGAAATTGCTTCATCGGAGTGTTCAATGCTTTCTCACAAGTAGCAGGCAACAGTTGAGCTTAAATATGAAAACATTTCTTTCATGAATTGCCAAAGTCTTCTAAACTGATACAGAAGATACAAATACCTATCACATGTGTATATGTAACTGTATTTGCATAATATAATAGGCTCTAGCTTTAGTGAAATAAAAAAATAGTTTGTAGCATAATTCAGCGAATTACAATGCTTTCCTTATGGACAGTTCTTTCAGGAGAATAATCAGAGAAATAAAATCAGAATTTAAAACTGGAAGAAGCAAAAAGCTCCAAGATCTTTGGCCAGCAGGGATTAAAATCAGAAAGAGAGCTAACAGGATCATCGTGGCATGGTAAGTGCTTCAGGGAAGAGCAAAACCTGAAATCACCAGAGGGCGAGACGGCTGGTCGCTGGCACACCGGTAGGAGAGCCAAATGGATGACCAAAGACCTGCCACATGAATAGCCTTTGCTTCCCCCAAATCTGGATGTAGCCAGTGTGTGGTGATGTCAGTGCGCTGGAGATGTGAGTGCATCTAAGCTTGCATTTGTGTAGAGTATGTGGCTGCATCATAAGCTGGAAGGCAGTTTGCTATTTCTGTCATTTCTCTTCAGTTTCCTGGACCACGTTAAGATAACAAATAAGTGATTAAAAACCATAGGTTTTACACAGATGAAGATGCTTGAAAACAATCATCAGCAAACAGAGACTTCTCAGCAGAATCTTTAAAAGATACAAACAAAAGTCAATGTGTCAGTCATAATGCTGACCCACTAGGAATGATGGGGACTGGTTGGAAGTCATTATCTTAGACACTTTAGAGTGAATCATACGAAAGTTATCTACGGAGGCCTAAAGACAACAGAAGTGAGATTTTGGCAGGAACCTGTATATTACCCATAAAAAGGAACGGGTGCACAGGGCAATATTGCTCTAAACACTCTTTTCTAAATTAGGTTTTCCTTCATATAAGTTTGGAATGAAGTAAGAAAAAAATGATGCTAGTTGTATTTTATTTTAGAATTTCACGTATGCTTCAATAATATAAGCATAGAAATATAGTTATATAACAGAAAGACACTATCTAAAGCTTTAAGGACAGATATATTATGAAAATATGCGGTTCTGGGGGGTAAATTAGTTAAATTAACTTTTTCTGTACTTTACATTATTTAATTTTCACAAAATATACTTGATTATGATGAGAAATGTCATAGTAATGAGTGTGAGTCAAGAAATCACAATGTACAGCTTTGATAAAGCTTTATGACATACAAACTAAAGAAGTCCTCTCAGAGTTGTGATGTAATAATAAAGTCTAACTCAATTTCCTCATATTAAAAATGATGTCAGATCTCAGAGTCATTGTGAGAATTAGAGGAGACTGCACAGATGCATCAACATTTGTAAATATATGTGTGTGTGTGCGTGTGTGTGTGTATATGGAACAAATATCTGCCTCATGCAGTTTAAAAACTATAAAAAAGAGATCTTTTGGCTAGAAAGATGGCCCAGCTATTAAGGGTTGATTGCAGGGACCTGAGTTTGACTTTCAGTACCCACAGTTGGTACCGTGGTGGGCGGTGGGTAAACCTCCTGTAACTCAAGTTTCAGGGAAAAACTCAGCCTCTTCCGGATTCTGAGGACACATTCCTCATTCACATTCACACATACTCATATACCTTTACTTTAAAAAGAAGAAAAGAAAAGGAAGAACATGGCCTGCTAGCAGTGTTCAGGACGGGTTGGAAGTTTTTATCTCAGACATCTTTGTAGTGAATCATACTAAAGTTATCTATCTTCATAGATAACTAATGCGAGCTTTTTGGCAGGAACCTGTATATCACCCATAAGAAGGAAGGAGTGCCCAGGGCACACAGGCAACATTACTGTAAACACTGTTTTCTAGATTAGTTTTTCCTTAATAACTAGAGTTTTTCTTTAACTAAATGAAGTCATAATCCTCTTAAGGAAGGAGGCGACCTTCATCTTGTGCAGTTACTTGCTCTCAGTCATAAAAATACTGAAAGCAAAGCCAATTTTAAAAAATACATCTGTTACCTGAATTAATATTTAAAAAGAGGACAGATCTACAGACACGTACAGTGTTTACACATATTTGATTTTACTTGGTTAATGCATTATTGAGAGAAATGTGTGATGCCCACTTTTCAACTCACACAATCAACTTCACTCATCATGTCACGATATTTCCTTTGTGAGGGTAAGAAGGCAATACCAAACTAAAATAATGCTTAAAGTTTTGGTAAGCAATGACATATCATATTTTTGATAATCATGCTATCACAATATATACTTGCATTCAAATTTTTGCTTATAACCAAAGTTGCAAAGAATCAACACCTCATTGCTATAAAGAGAAATCTTCAAACTTGTTTACCAACCAGTTTTTAACTATAATACTGGAGGTTAAATATACAGTTATGATTGAGTGCATGTGTATGTACATATACATGAATTTTCATAAATTATACATGTCCAAAATGATTATGTAAATATTTATAGTATATATACATAGATTATAGTCTTTGATGCGCATTGCTATAAATTCAATGACAATTCTAGAAGTAACCTTATTATTTTGTCCAAACAAAAGTGATAGAAACAATTTAATTAATGAACATTCCTAACTGAAATAAATTTTATTTAAATGTGGCATTTAAGCAATCATAAAACACTATAAATCTTTCACAAATGCATATCTACATTGACTGTTTCATTGTCATGTGATCAAATGATGGAATGACGTTTTAGAAATTAAATATTATACAAAGGGATCTCCATCAACAAAATATAATAGAGTAACTGACAGGACTAGATGTTCCACCTAAATTCAAGCCACATCCACTCAAATGAAACCTGACAAAATATGTAAGATAAAAATTTGTAGGCACTGAACCATCAGCAACTCGAGAGGAAATCTTGAAACAGACTGACTCACAATATGAGCTGTGTAGTCCCCATACCTCTGCCACTTTGGCATAGGCTCACAGTTCACTTCATACAGCCTGAGCCCAAGAAAAACACCAACATTCCTTTGAGCTGAGGGAGGAAAATAAAGAGTACAGCACCTCAAGCAGCTGGCAGCATGATCTATGATGTCAGGCGGAGACGGAAGGAGCGGAACAATTAGACTATGATGAATTCATTTTTTCGTCTTCAACTGAAAGCTGGTCTGCACATGTTCTGGTAAAAACTCAACTATGTGTGGTTGAGAATGGAAGAGAAACAGTAGGCTTGAGCAATGCTGAGAGTTCCGGCCAGTGGCGCCGGACCTGGCACCATAGGCAACTGGCTAAGAAGACAGCAAAGTTATGCGTGTTCGGAGGAGGGGCCTTCCTTAGAGTAAAATCTCCTTTAAAGTTGCAATTAAAAATAATAAATAAAGAAAATCACTGCTAAGATTCATAGAAAAAAGGATATAGATGTGTCCTATAATTTAGAGGAGTTTGTTAAACACCTTATGATTTTCACAGATCCACCTTGTCTAATAAAAATAAATCTAAAACATTCAAAGTGATCAACCAATAATAAAGTTATTTGTTTAGTAGAGGTGCTAATATACTTTAAAGAAAAATAATGTAATTTATGGTTCTTACAATATACATTGGCACTACTAATCATGATACCAAACTTCCTTTGTAATAAAAAAATAAGAATATAATGTAACATGTAAATAAGGAAGAAAGGAGAACCAACTGACTGTGAAAGGAGCACAAGATAATGTTGATAAACTCTGGAGCAACCAGTAAAATACATTGAGAGGGAAATAGTCTGAAAACCACGAAGACAGATAGAGCCAGTGAGTAAATTGATCAAATTATTAAAGATATGAGGTTCATATAATATAAGGAATATCCAAGTAAGGATTTTAGACACTAGCAGAGACAATTCAGTTTGCAAGAAAGAATGATTAAATAACAGGAAGAAATGGCTTGAGGGATTTATAGGACACTATTAAGAAGAGAGAAGTTTATGTGGGTGAAAATCTTCCAAAAAGAGAGTAGAGATGAACAGAAAAATATTGGAAAACAAAAATAGACAAAATTTCTAAGCGAACAATATTAAATGAATGCATCAAGACACAGGACGAACTTTGAGTCAGACATTTTACAAGAACTCACATCAGAGACATCATACTCATCCGCTAAAAAGAAACATTCAGAAGAAACATGCTTAATGCAGCCAAAGAAATAAGCAAGCAGTGAGAGCAAACGCCACATTCAGTCATGGGAAGCAAGAATTTAAATGGCAATCCGCTGTCTATCGAGTGCAGGAAAAGATGGAAAGTAATGATGGAATCTTTTAAGAATGCTGAAAAAATGTGAAATAAAAGTGCATATCCATTTATAGTAAGTGCAGCAAAAGGCTTTTCTCAGATAAATGAGTGGACCAACCACTCATTATTATTCAGCTCCACTAATACAAATGTTGAAGAATTTTCTTCGCAGAGAAGAGCATTTGATGGCATTAGATCATCCATTGGAAATGGCAAATCCAGGGAAAACATAAAAATGTCTCCCCAGAATCTTGACAGAAAATTCAAAGTTTAAAAAAATATATATTGCAAATTGTGGTTGCAATATGTGTATGTGGCAAAATATGTAATAGCACTGCAAGTGAGCCCCAAAAGTGCGATGGTTGGAGGCCTTGCTGAACCTCCTGCCCGAAATCCGGAATCAGCTGACCTCAGAGCACTGCATTCCCGTGCCGGTCACATGAAGAATGCATTCTTTTTAGTCCACCTGGCAAGTTTATCAATGTAGAGTATACACCGAGCCATACAAATATTGGAAAAAACAAATTTATGCGCAGTATACTTTTTGAGGGTAACAAAATATATAATATATATTTTCATATTTACGTGTATGAGTGTATTGCCTGCATGTATGTAAGTGTACCCATGTTGTACAATGACCATGGAGAAAAACAGAGTGTCCAGATCCCCTGGGACTGGAGTTACAGATGGTTGTTTGCTGCCATGTGGTGCTGGAATTCAAACGCAAGTCTTCTCTGAGAACAGACAGTGCTCTTAACTGCTGAGCCATCTCTCCAGCCAGGATAATATTTAATTAAAATGAGGGAAATACCTACATGTTTGTGAGTAAAATAACATACTTCTAAGTTCTGCATGTTTCAAGTAAGAAATTACTAAGGAAACTTTAAAAATATTTGAACAGAAGGAAAATTAAAGCACAAATAATATCATATTTGGAAAATATGGTCAAAGAAGTGCTTTTATTCGAATTGATGATGCTGCCTATCATAGTAGGAGGCTTGAAGTATGTAGTGATTATGATCTAACTCCACAAGTTAGGAAACATGGAAAGAGATATATGAAACGCAAACATCTATCCTATGTGAAAATATACAACAGACAAAGAAAAACAGAAACATCCTTTGTACGAACTTGAGGTAAGCCCGGCACTGTAGAGTACTTAGAATGTACTGACAGTTAAACCAAAAGTGGTAAACTGGTCTCTAAAAAAATATATAAACCTATTTAGAGCAAATTCCTTAAATACTGGAAATCAGGCATGGCTAGAAGCATCGCATAGCTTTAAATGTGGGGGACTAGGGGTCTACTGCGCATGAAGAAGCTATATTCCCACATTTAGAAGAGAAGGAGGATGAATCCGGCATGTTGACACATACATGTAAGGAATGCTCCGAGGCTGAGCTGAGGCTGAGTCAGTTTCCTCTGAGACAAAATGGAGCTCCACTCCATTGCTGTCTCTTGTCCCACTAGAAGAGACACTCACTATTTCATCGGAGCCCTTCACTGTGGGCTCAGTGGGTAGGACTGCCAGACTTTCACCCTGTAGGACTGAACTTTAAGACAACCTCTGCCTTCTGTCTCAAGTAGGTGGCCACACACAGCCCCTTCTCCTCGCTTCCTTCACACACTCCCTGTGAGCTCCAGTGTCCCTGCTCTTGCTTTCTCTCTAAATAGTCTATCTTTATCATCTAGATGACGCTGTGTCACGCAGAGAGATATCTGAATCCACTGTTTTATCTGAAAGTTCTTCTTTTGGTGACTTTATTCACTCAAAGAACTGACCAGGTGCCTAGTAAAAGTTAGTTTCTTATACTATGTGCTTTATGACAACAATACTGTGTATATAAAAGTATGCATTACAAAATGTCTATACACATATAAATATTCTTATATAAATATCAAGCATGATTATTCATGCACATCAAGTTTGATGCATTTTATCAGATGTTTATACATTTATATCATACTTAAATATATATATATTACATATTTTATAAAAACTATAGAAACTGAAAATGTTAAATCATCTATTCAAGGCTGAAAATGTGTTTATTCCAAAGTGCAACTCTGAAATGTAGATTGCCTATTTACCATGAATGTAGAATCTGGTTGAAGATGGAAGACTTATAAGAAAGCAGGCAAGAACTAAACAATTTGATATATTAGTGCTTCTACAGAAACAAGAAAATATTTATTTTGTTCTTACATATTTGAATTTTAAAAACATGTGTAGGTATTTTAATAAGCCATTATACAGAATAAAATACTTTGGATAAGAAATAAATGCCTTAAGAGCCTAATAAAGAAAAATCTTTGAATTGGAGTTAGTATGTTACTGAAAATTGGGAAATTCCACTTAATGGGGATGAAAGGGATTTTAAAAGATTAGGGAAAGCTTGGAGTATAAAGAGAAATTCAATTAGGAACAAATATTAATGCTGGTATTGATCAAAGCAATATGGATTTTGCAGAAATTGTGGTCTGGTATATTTTGTATGTCCCTTACATCATGTAACTTACCTAGTAACTTACCTAGTAAATCTCATTCTTAATGAATAAGGAAATGTAAGTGTGGTTCTTAGTTCACAGTGGGATCAGCAGTGAGCCCAACTTCTTATTAATGGCAAGACTGACTTATGAGTTAGACTTTTAAGCAGTTTGCACACGGCACAGTCAAATTTTACATCTAGCAGAAATTGATGCAGATAAAACTCAGAGACTACTGTAAATAAAAGCACAACCAAAATGTTTCAAAATTAAAAAAAATTAGGAATTATGATAATATTGGAATGATTGTGCTGAATACAGATAACTGTAATGATTTATTCGGTAATAACCAATTTTACACAACAGGAATTTGGGTTTGCTCCATGGACAGTTGCTGCAGGGGAACAAGTGAAGATAATTATGTTTTGTAAAGAAAAAAAAATTCTGTGTTCAATCCTGTGTATACTAAGAGCTTGCTGACAACCAATATCTTATTTAATGTTGTGATCATTGGTTTCATTGCCTGGGTCATTAATCTGGGTCATAGAATTGTTTTGGTGAACTAAGATAGGGTAACTAACAATCTGTATTTAAATTATTGTCAAATAGGAGGATAGTTAGAAAAAAAAACTGTGAATTTCTTATCTTTGGAGGCAGAAACAAAAAAAACTTTTGGAAGTAATTTTGTAGAGGATGTCACCTTTCCTGATGGAAAGGTTGGGGAAGGTGCTGAATGGGTCTACGTTATTGTTGAGCAAAGAAGGTCTGTGTGTTACTGCATGGTAAGTTAACTATAGGAACAATGCACAATCTGTTTCCAAAGTTGGAGGAATTTTACAAGGTGAAATGGTAAGAGTAGCCTTGAATTCACCTAGCCGTCCAGAAAGTGCATCTGCCCAGAACCCTGTGCGTCTGTGATTGTGAGCGTGGAATGAATGAATGTGCCTGCTGCAGCGGTCAGCATTCACCCGGACCCCAGGCCTTTCAGCTGATGAGACGGGATCACTGAACTGAAAAGAGCCATTGCCTCGCTTTGCCTGTGGGTGGAACCAAAACATATGTTTTGAGTCCCCAACTGTTCATTGCACGTGTGGGCCTTAGTTTCTATAGATTCTTGTTTTCAATTCACTTTTATAGAGATTTTACTCAAATATCATATCTCATTACATTAGCATATTGGTCTCACAATGACTCCACATGAATGTGCAATATTCAGAAAAATGCTAATTAAAGTGCACTTTCTGATGGGTTACTTTTAGTTTCCTGAAGTAGGTAGGTATGGGTCTTCTTTCGTGGACCTTAAAATCCTGCTTAATCTTAGCTTTCTACTCCCTCCCTGATCATGTTCTTCCATGCAGTATCTGGTGGTGGTTACTGAGTTACACAGATTTCTTAAAATTAGAAGGCATCAAAAGGGTTAGAAAAATTTATGTTTTTCTGATATGCTGAACATAAAATGTAAGATATCTTCAACTTTAGAACACGATGTGCATCCTACATCCGCAGAAAAAATAATAAAATTAAAGTTCCCTCAATGCAGCATTTAGTTTCAAAGAAACACGTTAAATCTCTGATTTGGGGGAATTTGATTGGAAGAAATGAAAAAAAATAGAAAAAGTATTAATACATAAATTTAGAGGAGGACTTTCAGAGACTACTCAGACCAAAGTGGAAATGGCTATGCTGTCTGGTAATTGGTCAATAAATATTTAGTGGATGGTTATAAAAACTCTCAATAATTTGGTAGAAAGCATATATAATCAGAAAGCACTTTGTAAAAGCTATTTTAAGGAAGGCCTCAGGAAAAGTTATTTTCTTTAAATGATAAACATGCTTTTGAATTTTAATATTTGGGCAGATTTATGCAATAGCATTGAGGCAGAGAATTAAGTAGGCCACTGGGGTAAAAGAGTTAATGGTAGAGTATGTATGAAGCAGAAAATTGATCTGACTTTAAGACTAAATTCAAAATAAGTCCAAACAGATTCTAAGGCATTACACTTTGCAAATTAACCTGGGACAAGAAAGTGTTTTAATGTTTTCTACAATTTGGCAAGTTTAGGTGCATGGTGGGGTTCAGATTTGTGTAATGAAAGGAAAGAGAAAGCCATCGATTCTCCAAGAAAATCAGGTTGTTTTCTCAGAGCGAGGATGAAAATGCCACCCTGAGCCAGTATGATCCAGAACACCATACACATTACTGTTTCACTACTGACAGTCTCACACAGAGTGCTAGCAAACCAGCTTTGACTTCTAGATTAAAACCGCCTACCAATTAAATGATCCAAACAGATTTGAAGTCAGCAATAAAACACATCCTGGTTCTGTCTCAATGTTGTGTGGTTGACCTTATGATCTGTGTTTTTATGTGTGTGTGTGTGTGTGTGTGTGTGTGTGTGTGTGTATGTATGAGTGCATCCTTGCTCTTCAGAGCTTAGCTAACACAACAAAAGTTCAATTCTTTCGGATACAAGATTTTTCAGTTCATCAAAAACACGTCAACGATTGTAAAGCAGAAGTTATGGACTGAAGTGAATCCGATCAATAAATCATTACTTTTGTATAGACATCTTGTTGAAGATAACATTTTAGAAATATTAATGTATTCTCTCACTCTCTCTAATTGTATTTTCTTTTTAATTCACATTACCTTATTAAAGAAAGTCCATACAGGTCCCTAAAGTGAGATATATAGACTGCTGAACTAAACCAGACATGAGCTTGAAGACCAAATTCTGTGGACAGCTTACTAAACTATGGATCTCACAGAACATGTTCTAGACCTAGCCTGAAAAATATAGATATTTCTCTCTCAAAGCAAGGATTTGCATGTTTTTCTGTCAGATTACTCCGAGGTTAGACTGAGATGAAAATGATAGGAAGGAGTAAATAATACCTACACTTTCTGATCGTAGCAGTGGTGACCCCTTCCCCAGCTGTCACCCCCAACCCCCACCAGACGCCATATATTTCATAATACATGTTAAGTCCTTCCTATTAAATCAAGCATTTGTGCCAGATGTCCTTTAGTGAAAATTCATCCATTGGAGTCAGGCTATCTAGAGATTGTAAGTAAGACATCTGTCCCAACAGTAATCAATCTCCAGTAGTTCTCAGGTTAGGTCTGGCGACCACCGATTTCTAATGAGTCATGTTTTGTAATCTTCACATTTATAAAGGAATTACATTGTTTAAAATGTAGGAAGACTGATTTACTTGTGATTCTCAATAACAATTATTAACTAAACATTCAATAAATATGTCAGAGTTCAGAGTTTAAGGGTGCCCATAGGCCCTTGTCATTTGTAACTCCCAGAGAAGATGCACAAGGACTTGTGGCCTAAGGACTCAGAACCATTCTTTCTGGATCAGCATGGGGATGGCGAGGGGATAGTGAATGTCAGGTCCTCAGTTCGTGTGATGTAAAGGTGTTCCAAAGTGCTCACGGACATGCCGATCAACAGGAGATTCTCAGAGTGAAAACCTGCCAGATATAGTGATTGGAACATTGTGACCTCTGGGGAGGATTGTATTGATGTACTGAATCTGAGATCAAAGGACAGGATTGAAACTGGCCCTGTTCCTTGGGTGATTTTTATTTTAATAACATGTTTTTAATTAAATATATTTTTATTTAAAAAATACTTTATACACTATTTTTAGGGTTTTTTTTTTGTGTGTGTGCATGTATGTAACTGCGCTCATGTTGTGCAATGCCCTAGGAGGTCAGACGATTCCCTTGGAACTGGGGTTAAGTATAGTTTTAGCTGCCATGTGGGTGCTGGGAGTTGAACTCAGGTCCTCTGCAAGAGCAGTCAGTGCCATTAACCACTAAGTAATTTCTCCAGCCCCAAATTAAATTATTTGAAAATGTATGTATGTATATGTAAGTGGGCATGCATATTCGTGTGCGGAGGTAGAGGGTAACATTGTGTGGGATACTCAAGAACAAAATCTACTTCCTTTGAGACAGTGTCCCTCATTGGCCTGGAATTCACCATTTGGCTAACCTGGCTGTCCTACCTCCTCACTCTGTCTCTGTCCAGATCTGAGAGAGTGTGAGGCACCGCACCGACATTTTTCTGTGGGTTCTGGAACGCAAACTCAAGTCGTTGTGGTTGTAAGGCAAGGGCTTTACCGAGTGAGCTATCTCTTCATCTCCCTTCCTTTTCGACACAGAGACTCATTATAATGTCATGGCTCACCTGGGACCTGCTATGTAGATCAGACTGTCAACAGAACTTGTGGCAATCCTCCTGCCTCTGCTTCCAAAATGCTGGTATCACATGTGTTTGCCTGGCTTGATCAATTCTTCATTACCTCAGCCATATACCATATATCAGGTCTCCAAATGCTTTTCTATAATTATTTAATAGTGTACTGTTTCATCTGAAGTAGAGATAAAACCACAACATACACACACACACACACACACACACACACACACACACAAACAGAAAGAAAAAAGGCCATACACAAATTGGAGACAATTTTTTTTTCTGATAAAGGGCTGACAAAAGGTATAGTAATATAGAAATGTACTACATTTAGTATCAATTAACACATCAGTGTGGTATGATTTTGATTTTTCTTTATGGAATTTCATCTATTTGGAGAAAGTGGTTTGCTTTTCACAATGAAAAGTCATTTTAACTGATAACTAAAACACGAAAAGAATATATTAATGGAGCTGGTTCCACATAAAATTTTGATAAAGGTATACTTTGTGTCAAATTTCATTTATACATAACCTATCCTGCTCTTTAAACATTTACTCTTTCTTTCTTCTGAACCTTCTCAGACTCTCCCTTATAACTTTGTGAGATGTACAGTGTCATACTGTTCCAGTAGTCACCCTGCTGTGCGGGAGAACCCTAGAGAAACCCTAACCCTCCTTTCTCTTGTCCAAGCAAATGCACAGTGATCGACCTTAAAGCACCTCAGCTAAGGAAATCGTTTAAGGACTTCATATATAAGGAGAGATGTGGCTGTCACCAGAAAGGAAACATGTCTATGAAAGAATAGTTTTCAAATCAAATTTAAGAGACCTATTGGAAATCTAGATGTTAAGAATGAATTAGCTTTGGACTGTAAAGTATGAGAGAAGCTGATCTGATTTCTATTTTGAGTAAGAATGTTATGAAGAAACTGATTTTAAAATTTAAGAGTAGCATATTGGATCAGAATCTAATACAATCAGGTAAAAAGTCCTGAAATGTTCAAACATCCTGAGGATAAGATTTTATATTTATGGTGACTCATTACTAATTATCTAAAGGCGAAATTCTATACATTGTGTCTAGTAAATATGTAGTCCAAAGATTGTTATCTAATTACTTTTATAAAGAGGGTGATTCTTAAAATTATGTACTTTTCTCACAATGGATAGGATTTTAAAATGTAATATTTGTATTGGATATATGCTTGTATTAAAACATAACAATATTTTTCCAAATTTATGCTGGGAGAAAATAACTCACTCATTTTACAAGTGCAGCATTGTTACATGAAATCATTCCCAATCGTTACTAGAAGGACTTTTATTATTAATACAGCCTTTTAGCTGAATAGTTTATGCTTTCAACTGCCTTTAGTTATTTTTTATTGAGAATCACAAGTAAGTCAATATGCCAACAAACAATGCAATTTCTTTATGAATGAGAAGGCAACAAAATATTTTATTTCATAAAAGAATGGAAAATGCGTAGAAAGTTAGTGTAATTATTCATAGCTCGCAACAGGCCTTGGCAGAATCACGAAATCATGTTATCCGTTCCTACAGACATAATTTCCTTAACAGGAAACAACATGAGATAAGGCAGGAGCAACTTATTCTTCACTTCAGACTTGTGTTTTGATATACAAATATTCTATAATAAAGCAGAATTAAATCTTCAGTTTCTATAATGGAGTTCAGATTTAAAATTTGAGATGAATTTGCTCCATTTTAGAGGAAAAATGGACATCTCATTGCATTTCATTATCACTTTCATTTGGAAAAGATATGAAGGAACTCTCTTCCAGAAAGATATCAAGACTATGCTGTTTTTGAAACAATAATTCTCACACCTACACTTTGAAAGAAGATTGTCTTGACAGCTTCAATGGATGGAGTGGGGAAGCAATGCTTCATGGGGCCATGTAGAACTCCAAGTAAAGATAAGGCTTGTGAAAAGATTCTGCTCAAAAGAAAAAGGAACACACATGCAGAAACTGTCATTTTTCAAATGCAATATTTTGTAAATCACTTCTGTTCTCAACGTACTCTCTTTTCCCTAAGCAATATCCGAGCTCTTCTTTGCCAGAGACTAAACTGAGGTGAACGAAAGTGGAGGAAAGGATCAGCTTGTCTGGAGGTCTTGAACTTGTGCCAGTGAGTCTGCATGACTATGCATGAGAGATTACTGCCCCTGTCAAGAAAGGTGAAGCTGGTGTCAGGATGTCGGCCTGGCTGCTTCCCCTCTCTTGGTTGGAGTCAGAGTAGCTAAAACAATGACAGCTGAGAGTGGAAATAGCATTTAACATGCTCTCAAATAGATTTCTTCTTTAAAAAAAATGTATTTATTTTCTATTGAATTTTATATATTTCATACAATAGTTCTTAATCAAATTTAGACATCCCCAATCCCATCAGTCCCCCCCAACCTCCTCCTAACCTCATGTATTCTATCATACATGTTAAGTCCTATCCAGTCAGGCATTTGTGCCAGATGTCTTTTACTGCAGATTCATCCACTGGAGCCTGGTGACCCTATCTAGAGGTTTTAATGCATCCTCTCCCTCTCCCTGTAGTAATCAGTCTCCAATAGTTCTCAGTCTAGTTCTGGCCACCACCAACTTCTATTGCTCCACTCTGGGCCCTTGTCTAATTTGAGTTGGCGTGAGTCCTTGCTCAGTTCCACAATTGCCACAAGTTCACATGTACAAGCTTCCAGCGGCCTGAAAGCTTCTGCTTCCCTGAGTTCATGAACCAGCCCTGGCTCTTACAATATTTCCACCCATCTTCCAAAATGATCCCTGAGCTATGGGTAGGTGAGGTTCGATACAGAAGTCTTATTCAGGGATACACACTCTCAGTCTCATACTCTATAAAACTTGGCCAGTTGTGGCCTCTGTGAGCACAGCATCATGTTGTTTAATGACGCTTCACCGAGGAGAGTTGGGAGATGCTTTAGTTTTCTCTCTACCCTTCATTCCACTGTGTTCTGTGAGCCTTAGGTATAGAGGTTCAACTGTGACATGTCACCTAGGACTTGGCATCTCTCAGATGTATATTCTCTTTGTCTGACCAGTTGTGGAGTTCTGCTGTAGCCTCCATATGTTGCAAAAAGAAGCTTATTTGATGAGTGGTGTACTGTATGTCTGTCTGTAAATATAAGGATCCATATTTAGAATATGGTAAGAAATTTCGTTTCTCTAGAGATACGACAGGCATAGGGCTTTCACTAGAATCTACGTCCCCTCCAACCGTGACTCCATTTACACTGCAGCCCGTGAGTTCACTCGCATTGAGAGGGTTTAAATTCCAGCTAGATGGCTGCTGATTACTCCCAGATTACAGTGCTAGCACAGTACCAATGGAGGTAGTGCCTGAGCCTTCTACCTAGTTTAGTTTTCATAATGCATACCACGAAAACTGCTAAGGGGGAAAATAAATGATCCAACCCAACCCTAAGTCCTAATAACTGTAACAACTGGTATAGCAAATAGATTTCTTAAATGTTAAAGCTGATTTACTTCCTTAAAAAACAATAGAATCTGGACTAAATCATAAAATTTTGCTAGGCAGAGAAGTGTCTCAAAAGCATATAAAGGAAATTATTTAAAAGAATAGAATAGGGGCTGGAGAGATGGTTCAGTGTTTAAGAACACTGGCTGTTCTTGCAAAGGACCTGGGTTCAATTCTCATTACCCACATGGCAACAAACAACTGTCTGTGACTCCAGTTCCAGGAAACCCAACACCCTCTTTTGACCTCTGCAGCCAGTACATGACATGTTTGCACCTACCTAAATGCAGGCAATACAATCATATGCATGGAATAAAATGAAAAATAAAAAAGCATATAATAAAATGTAAGGATTGTGTGCATTGATTGGGTGAATTATATCTTTATGAAAAAAATGCAATTTTCTTAATTATTCTCCTGGTCCACAAAGCATTCATATGTTATGCCATGTGTTTCTTTGTAAAAATTCAAACAAAAATACATCTTATTTCATTGATAAATTAGGAGTCAGAGAGTTAAGTATTTTCCGGCAGGGGCACTGTTAATAGATGTTGGCATCAGATTTCATATTTCCTGCTCAGTCTTGCCACAACTAGCTACTTTACTGTAGAGTTTCACCGTTGAGAATTCCAGGAGTGACATGAAACCAAAAGAAAACTGGTATACACAGAGACGAATGAAGGTCAAAGATCATGAATTTGGGGAGAAATAAGTAAGTCTGCAAGTTATAGCAGAAAAGCGTCTCTGAGTTTTCAGTTTAGACCTGTGAGTTGCTGGGATGCACAGAGTGTTACCTATGCCCACAGGCTTGCTGCCATGGGGTTCTTGAGCTTGAAGTCAGATGAGCTATATGTCTCATGTAAATTTTAATTTGCCTAAAACAAATGCTAGATATAAATATGAATTTATGTTAGTTCATAAATGGGCCTAGATTGCCAGCATACACCTAAATAGAATTATTTTTGGAGAGACAATCCATGAAAATTGACATGGAAGTTAGAAAAAAAAAAAATGGAGGCCTGAAGGGTTAGCACAGTCCAAAATCGCCTTTAGAAGCTAAGGCTTACAGACCCAAATGGTAAGCGTTCCATTCCAAGCACTCACAGGTTAAGTACTGTCTCTTCAGCTGTGCCAAGCATCATGGCGCACGCCTTTATTCCCAGTGCTGCGGAGGCAGAGGCAGAGGCAGGTGGATGCCTGTGAGTTCAAAGCCAGCTTGTAATACATAGTGAGTGCCAGGCCTGCTGGGGCTACAGGGAAACTATCTCCTAGATTTCAGCCTTGCGCCCTAATACACATCATTAGAGATATGGCAGTAAAGTGAACAGGACAATGGAAGTTCATTAACTAACTACAAGTACACAGGCCTTTCCTTAAATGGATGCTGTTTGCCACAGTTCTCCTCCTGTGTAATCAAGATACACTTATCGAATTGATTGAAATAAGCAGTCACGCTCCCAAATGTGTCCCCAAATTATCGTAAATGGTAAAGGTAACAATAAAGCAGCAAGGAAATGGCCTTGTTCAAGAACTGTGTGGTATTTACAGATAAATCTTTGATGTACAAAAGATACTGGGAGCTCTGATGAGCTTCTCTTCCAACACTGCATTCTCTAAAAGGAAAAAATGCATGTGCTTTTTTTTTTTTTTTTTTCATCTGCTTCAGGGAGCACTCGTAGTTTTATTATCTATATTTTTATCTGTGCTCCCTGACTGCTCACACTGCTGGAGTGTCTGGCATTAGGGACAAAAAAGCAATGTACCGTGGTCAAGAGTAACTGCCATAGCAGTTCACGTTGAGCAGGCTCTTTGCCCAAAGTCCTAATTCAAGTGATACGAAAGAGCTCTCCAGAGGTTGTAACGGAAGGCAATTGCAAATGTGTAGCCCACAAAATCACTTTCACTTGGTTTGAAGGATACTTACTGAAGGTTTTTCATTCCACTGTTCTTTTTTGTTAGATGCCTAGGTTCTACAAAGAGTGAGGCAAAACGCCACAGTATTTGACCAAGAGGCCAACTGTAAGAATGATAGATAATTGTATTACGTTATTAATAGTGTTCTCAGAGGAAAACTAACCACATAGACTCGGATAACAAAATCTTTTTCACTCTCGTTGCTAGTGATAGATTAACATTCACATGTGGTAAAAATGAATGCAAGTCTATTTGGGTTTCCATGTAGAAATGATTCTGAATTGCAAGAATATTAGTTTTATTTGTTCTTTAGAATGCATCTGATGTAATGGTTACTTCATTGGAGGATTTGCATTTAAGCTTTTAAATTATCTTATTAGATTGATTTTAGTGGTGTGTGCATGTGTGTGGGGTGTGTGTGTGTGTGTGTGTGTGTGTGTGTGTATGCACACGTGCTGTGGAAGACCTGCGGAGGTCAGACAGAGAACAACTTTTGAGAGTTGTTTCTCAAATCTTGCTTTGAGCTTCCTGGAAATCAAGCTCCGTTCATCCATTTTGGCAGCAGATAACCACATGCTGAGCCATCTTGCAAGGTGAAACTTTTCAATATTGATGTTTAATAATGTCTGCATGCAAATGTATCAAAATAAAAGTGTTATAAGGTAAATTCATTCACATTGTTCTCTTGACTCCCCATACCCCGTTCCAGATAGTAGTGACTGACATGCTCAGCATTTTCACAGGGACAGGACTGTGAGCTACAGACTTCCACATTTCCCCAGGAGACTCCTGCGTCCCTATCTCAACTCCAAGCATTCACTAACGTCTGCTGTTGTCATGAAATATCACACTATCGGAAACACACACACACACACACACACACACACACACACGTCTTCAGGTCTATATGAACTTCCAGTTATTTAAATTTTTTAGATATAATGCTATAATCTTTTATATTTAGTTATACAATAGTAAGACGATTTTTGCTTGAGTTGTGTAATATTACTTTGAAATAATTCTCATAGACAGGAAATTAGAGACTAGTATAATGTAGACCCAAAGTCGGGAGTTTTGCCAGCCTGCTTGGCTGTCTTCTGGTGTGCATGCTTGCTCTGTGCACGTATTTCCTCATCCTATTGTCCAGTTGGTTAATAGTGTTGTCGATTGATTTGCAACTAATTTTCAAGTTGTTAATTCTATTTATATTCTTTAACTGAAAATATATATTTTCATCTATATATTTGATTTGAAAACTGAAGTCAATTAGAATTGACTCCCTTTCAGACCAATTACAGTATTAGCATTCTATTCCTATCTTCTATGTGATTTAATTATAACTGTATACTTTTATTTGATTTTTAACACTCTATTTATTAAACCTGTATTAATATTCTTTTAAACTTTAACGCTGATTTAAAATGTAACACATGGACTGGAGAGATGGCTTAGTGGTTAAGAGCACTGACTGCTCTTCATTGCAAAGGACCTGGATTTGAGTCCCAGCACCAACACGGTAGCTAACAACTGTCTGTAACTTCAGCTGCAGAGGAATCTAATGCCCTCTTCTGACTCCACAGGCATTGCATGACGTGGGTGAACTTACACACATGCAGGCATTACATTTTTACACATAAAATAATACTAAAAATAGATTTTTTTAAATTAACGTTTCCTTGTCATTCTGGATTCTTGTTGAAAACATACATTAGGAGTTCTGGTGGGGTGCCATGAGGAAAGGTCAGAACATTCCCATCTTTTTCTGAAAACACGTTTGTTTGACTCTCCGTTTGAGTAACAGTGTGAATCAATACAGTGTTTTCTGCTCACTACTGTGTTCTTTTGGGCCTTTGAGGCTTTCAAATACCAGACGATGAGCCTGGGTTGCTGGCTTCTCCCTGGCCTCCTCAGCATGCTTGGGGTTTGCTCCTGTATTTGGTCTACTTTTGTCTCCATCTCTTCTTCGGAGAAATACTTTCTCTGAGTCATCAAACTCCCCAACCCCCTTTCTCTGACATCTTCTTGATCTTGCTTGTCTTTCATATTGAAGAACAAAGTCCCAAGAATAAGCACACTATTTCATTTGATCCTCTATCACATGCATAGAACACAGCCTAACAGGTACTCAAAATAAGATGACTGAAAGAATCCATGAGACATACAGTTTAGAGGGATATTTACTACATGTTGAATTCTAATATGGTATTTATTAATTGTGTTTGCAAATGAGGAGCTGTAGAACCATTCCCAAGACCAATTTTGACTGTTTTTAGTTGCATATGTTGTAGTGAAGGAGCAGAACAGGGTGCTTTTAAAAACAAAGCAAAATACAAACAAACAGCTAACCAGGTCAAGGATGTGGCTCAGCAGGTTAAATATTTGTTTACAGTGAACAGAGGCCTGAGTTTGACCATCAAACCAAATAAACCAGATTTCTTGCTGCATGTCTGATATCCAAGTACTCAGGAGGTGGAGGCTGGGGGATGAGAAGTTCAAGGTTATCTTTCCTTACATAGGGATTTAAAGCCAGCCTTAGCTATGTGAGACCATGGTAAAAGATTTGCTCCCTAGGTAACTATAATTTGAAGTTATGGATGAGGACTTTTCTTTCTCATTTTGTTTGAGTTTCAAAGCACAACAAATGATAAAATTAATTCAATTGCAGTTTATGAAGTTTAAAGAGAACTCCATTATAGCTTATCTAGTTTGCACTAGTGCAGACTGACATAAACTCTACAGAAAGTTAATATTTTTCTCTATTTACCCAAATACAAATAGACACATATGAACATCACACAATGGTATTTTGTTTACATTGCAACGCTACAGAATCCACAATTCTCTCCATTTTGGGAACTGTTTAAATGTTTTATTGAATTTTTGTAAATTTCATACAATAAGATTTGATAATATTTATACGCTGTTCTATGTCTGCACCACCTCTCAATTCTCAATACCACCACCTGATTTAATGTACTCTGAGATATATATATATATGGTCTATTGAATAAAACCTATGTCCCCAAATGCGTCTAGCTGTGGGTATGTCCACTGGAGCCACACTCTTAAAGGAAGCTGATTCCTTCTCTTCCAACAGCCTTTGATTTCCACTAGTTCCTCAGCTAGGGTCGATTCTGGAATTCTGTCTGGTTTGAGCTTATGTGGGTCTTGTGTATATTGTCACCATTGCTATGAATTCATATGATCAACTTCTCAGCTTCCTGGACAACTGTTTTTTGTGTGTTCATTCACCACCTCTGGCTCTGACAATTCTGAGCACTTCTTCCTTTCCACAATGATCCCTGAGACTTGGGAAGCAGAGGTTTGATAAAAGGTATCTTCTGCAAGGAAAAAGGGATAAGTCATCTGTAGTCTCTTCTTATCTGTACATTGACCAGCTGTGGGTCTCTGTGTTAATCACCCTCTGCTTCATGAGGAGGCTTCTTTGTGAGAGGTGAGACAGGCACTGGTCTACAGGTATAACAATAACCATTCACTAAGAGACAGGTTATTAATAGTAGTACACTTTCTCCCTATGGTCTGTGAATGGTCCAGCTGCAGGTTTGCTTGTTTGAAATTTGCCTTGTATTTAATAAGGCTCACAACAAACAGTTATTCACTACTTTTTGGCAGCCTTAATTTATTGCTAATACTCTCTAGAATGTTGCTCTGTTTCTTTTTCTTCTAGATTTTTATGACATCATATGAAGTTTCCTTAATCTATCATCTAAGACTCTCATATTTTCTACTGATGTAATTTTGATGGTTGCCGTGACCTGTATTGTTTATTTTCTTGGTTCTTTTTCCGATTATTAATAGTGATCATATAGTTATTTGATAGAAAGTTTCTGAAAGTCATAATTTAAAGTTAATGTTTAGTGATCTATGTGAAAACTTCATATTAGAATTGTTTTCTCATGATTTTGGTTGCCTCCCAAGCACCTCTCTTCACTCTGTCCTCTCCCTAACAACTGTCTGCAGGTCACCATGGACACCATGTTGACAGACCCAGGAAGAGTCCATCACCTATACATCTTTTCAAACTCCATGCTGAACCCTCTACAGTTCCTCAGCTTCTCTAGGCAATCCCAGGAATTGAGTTCTACATTCGGCCATGTCTCTACATCTTACAGATTCCATTATGTTATCCAGCCTATTGCCCCAACTGGTACTCTGATCATTCTAAAAATTCATATGAATACCAATATGCAATCTTCAGATGCATAAGCCCCTTTTGAAAACATAAATAGAGATGACCAAGTCAACAGCTCCCATCCAAAGATTACCAATTCCATAGTAATGGTCATTCATGAGATCAATTTAGATGAAATTCAAGACACAAAATTCAAAAGAATAATTATAAATATATTCATATTATTCAAAGAGTACACAAATAAACACCTTGATCAGATGTAAATGAGAGGAAATAAACTCTTGATTGAAGAGTTGTGGAAAACACAAATAAATAGCTGAATGAAATAATGAGGGCAATTCAGGATATGAAAATTACACTCAATAATGACATGGAAATACTGAAGAAAACACACTGAAATGAAGCGAGAAATTCAGAATATAGCAAGTCTAACAAAATTTCAATGGAAATTCTCACCAATAAATTGAATCACACAGAAGACAGAACATTTTCTGTGAAGAAAAGATAAAAGAGTTGGACCACTCAATATAGAGCATAATAGAAATTTTTTAAAGATCTAGTACAAATAAAATATGCAGGAACTACAGGAAACTCTCAAGAGATCAAATCTGTTCATTATGTACACGGAGGAAGGAAAGGAATTCTGGGTAAAATATTTTCAAGACAATAAAAATAAATTCCCAGAACTTGGAAAGTAATGCCTCTCCAGAGGCACACAGAGTATCAACTGGGTAGTAACAGAAAAGAAACTCCTCATGTGATATTAGAGTGAAAACACTACATAAACAGAACAAGGGTAAGATTTTGAAAGTGCAAGAGAAAAAGCACAAGTCACACAAAAGGCAGATCCATAAGAGAAACAGTTGATTCTTCAGTGGCTCTTTAAACGACAGAAGACATTGGAGCATCATGGTTAAAGTTCCAAGAAACCACAGACACTAACTTTTCATGGCAAAAATGTGTGTTCTAAATGAAAGAGAAAGAAAAACACTCATGATAAAATTAGGCTAAAATAAATTATGACCAACAAGCCAGCCAAACAGAAAACACTAGACAACATAACACACAATGAAAAGAAGGAGGATAAACACCCCTCGCCCCGAGATGCTTACAGCAATGGTGGAGGTGGGGACCAAGGACATTAGGGTTCCTGCTATGCAAATTAGGGACAAAAGATCCCACTATAAAATCTCCAAAATAACAGCAATTAATGGACACATCTAAAGAATAATTCTGAATATTAATAGTATCAACTTCCCAGTCAAAAGACACAAGTTAGTTGATTGGATCAGAAAATAGGATCCATCTTTTGTTATATATAAGGGAAACACTACACTTTCACAGATACATTCTACTACTTCAGAAAAAAAAGAACTGAAAATGTATCACAAGCAAATTGCACCAGGAATCAGGCAGATGTTGCTATTCAAATAGCTAACAAAATGGAATTCATAAGAAAACTCATCAGAAGAGAGAAATTAAGTCACTTCATTGTGATCAAGAGTGCAATCCACCAAAAAGACTCTTCAATTTCAAACATAGATGCACCAAATAGAGATTCACCCAGTTTTATAAAACAGATGCTAGCAAACAGCCACAGATTAATCCCAACATGTTCATTTCACCAATGAAGATGTCATATAGATAAAAACATAAATACATAAACATTGGAAGTAAATTATACACCAAATAAAGTTAACAAATATGTACAGAATATCAACCAAAACACAACAGAAGGTATAATTTTCTCAGCAGTCCATTGAAATTTTTCTAAAATAGACCATATACCACGACACAGAGCAAATCTCAACAAATTCAGGAAAATACCTTGATGTATTCAATCTAATCACAGTAGAATAATTAGCTTGAAATCAGTAGCGAAGAAACTCCAGGAAATTAAATAGTGCTGAACTGAATGATGAATGAATCATTGAAAAAAAAATTATGATGGAAAAAAGAAACTTCCTAGAATTGAATAAAAATTAAAACATAACAAAATCTATGTGATATGACAGAAACAGTTTAGGAAGAAAATTTATAGTTCTTAGAATCTTAACTAAAATATCAGAAAAAAATAACAAAAAAAGGAGAAAAAAAACCTTAATATTGCATCTTAAGAGTTTGGAAAAACAAGAATAAAACAAACACAAAAGCAGTACATAGGAAGAAATAATCAAACCTGGTGGAGAAATTGATGTACCAGAGAAAAATATACAAAGCACAAATGAAATAGAGAGCTAGTTCTTTAAAAGATATTCAAGATCAATGAATACTTAGTCAAATTATTCAAAAGAAAGAGAGAGAAGCCCCAAGGTAACAACATTAGAGATGCATAGGGAGACATCAAATCAGATATCACAGAAATTCAGAAAATCATGCTATGCTTTAGAGCAGTATTTCACAGTGTTGGAAAATCTTGAGGAAATAAATGAATTTCTACATACACATGGCTAAGCAAAGTTGAACCAACTTACGAGTTCAATGAAATGGCATGTCATTCTTCAGAGCGATAAAAAGGGAGACCCTGGAGAGAAGACTCAGTGTTAAAGATCACTGGCTGCCTTTGCAAAAGCCCCAGGTTCAGTTCCTAGCACCCTTAGTACAACTAACAGCTATCCATACCTCCAGATTTAGGTGATCTAATGCATTGTACAACGTGAGATTGCTTACATAATGCAGGCAAAGCATTCATACATGCAAAAGCTAAAGATAAAAGAAAAAAATTTAAAATTTAGCTATAATGGCAGCACATGCCTTTAGTCCCATCACTTGGGAGGCAAAGGCAGGTCGATCTTGAGACTGAAGCTAGCCTGGTCTATGTAGTGAGTTCCTAGTCACAGTCTGGGACTATAGGGAGACCATATTTTTAAAAAGACCAAGAATAACTAAGTAAATAAATATTCTCATACACATAAAATTATAAATAAAATATTTTTTAAATCACATGGTAACATAGCCAAAGCAATCTTAAGCAAAGAATGTAATGTCAAGGCATTACTACATTTAACCTTAAGTGTACTACAGAGCCATAATAATAAAACCAGTATAGTACTACTCAAAAACCAAACATGTTGATCAATGGAATGGCCTAGAAGCTTCAAATTGAATTCTACATAATTATAGTCATGTGATTTTTGACAAAGACTTCAACAATTTAAACTGGAGAAAGGATAGTATCTTCAATAACTGATGCTGATAAAACTAGATGTTTACCATATAGAGGAATGAAACTAGAAAATAACCTTTCACCCTACACAAAACACCGTGTAGATTAAAGTTCTTAATGTTAAACTTTAATTTCTAAAAATGCTAGAAATGAAGATTTGAAGTATGTTGCAGGTTGTCGACATAGGTAGGGACTTACTTTTTAATATTTATTTATATGTTTTGGCTGTGGGTATGTAAGTGTACCAATGCATGAAATGCTCACAGGGACCAGAAGAGAGAGTCACTGGCACTGGAGTTACAGATAGCTATTATTCCCAGTGTAAGGTCTGGGAGCCAAACTCAGCTCTTCTACAAGACCAACCCATGCTCTTAACTGCTGAGCCATCTCTCCAGTCCCCAAAGTAAGGAATTTCTAAATAAGACTCCAGTTTCAATAAAAGAAAAAATAAAAAGTCCATATAACGAAGAGTCAGTCTAGTGGAGAGTCAACCTACAGAATAAGAGAAAATCCTCTAGTAGAGGATTAATACCCAGAATATGCAAAGATCTCAACACGCGCTCATGTACACACACATGTATGCATACACACGCACACAGAGATTAAAGAACAATAAAAATGGAAACCAGAATGGATAATGAAAATGTGGAATTTTATTAACAGCAAAGCAGATTAAATTATGACATTTGCAGGTAGATAGATATAACTGGAAAAATTTATATTGAGTAGGATGATGCAGGCATAGAAAGACAAACACTTCCTTTTCTTTCTCATATGTTAATATTGATTTGAAATTTTATGATTTGTACCTTTAACTTGGAATACCTGTAGAAGTCAGAACACTAGAATGGACCCATGTGGATGGGGGAGTGCCTTTGGAGATAACATAACATGATGTGATATGGAAACAGGGAAGGAGGACACTGGGGATGGAAATGTGAACAAAGCAGAAATGGGGGTGGGGAACGGCGACGGGAGGGACACAGGGAGGGAAGGCCAGCCAGAGTGAAGGTTGAATCAAAACCCAGACAGAAAGCTCATACTCATAAGCCAACAGCAGCCGCAAAAAAAATATGTAAGTAAAAATATAAACTTAGAGGGTCTTTATCCTACAAGCCTGCATAATGCCGTTCCTAAAACCCCAGGGTTACTAAACAAAGATCCCAGTATCACATGTGCAAAGCCTACTCATGAGTGGGTCAGAGAGGCCTCGAGAACCCAGAGTCATGCAAAACAATACAGGGTCTCGCTATTCCTCTTGGTTTACCACCAACACTAATAGATAAGATCTTATTCTGAAGACAACACACATTTTCATTGCAAGATGCAGATAAATCCATCTGAAACGGGTGGATTATCAAGCTTCTTCTTGCTGGCTTGCTTTCCTAGTCTCGTAAGGGGCTACACAAGCTCCTGGAAGAAAGAAGGCGCCAGTGAACTTACCTAGTAGTGAACATTATGAATTGTCATTCCAACTTTGGCAAGACATGCCCATTTGTTCAATACTGGCAGACTCAGGGAAGTAATGATCTCTCTCTTATTGGATTCCAGGCCTTCTCCACTGGACAGAATTCATGCCTAAACTGGAATCCCACTTAAAAAGCCATGGTTTAAAAAGGTCTCGGGCCCTAGGTGGGAACTTAGCGTTGTGTAGCTAAATTCATGGCCTCAAACTGCTTTTAAAATACATTATGCCAATAAGCAAAGACTTTAATCGGAGAAGGTTCTCTTTATAAACAGTGGTGAATGCAGAGACTCACAGCTGCTCTAAGTCCTGAGAGTGTGTGATGATTACATGATTAGACATTAGACATAAATAAGACATTGATATCACCAATTCTAAGGCTCAGGGAACACCTCAGAAGATACAACAACAACAAAAAAAATATTTAAGAACCTGAAGATCAGGTGAAGAGCTGTGAATGCTATCTTCTGGGCATGGCCTAGCGATTACAATCACTACCTCTCAGCACGAGAAGCTGCCTCTACTGGATCTGCACAAGACTGTGCAGGTCATCAGCCAATCATGGACCAGGGAGAGGTCTGTGGAGTGCTATGGCTCCTTACTGAACCATTGGAACTGGTTGAGTCTGGAAAAAGGACATTGTTTTCAGTGTTGTAAACATAGATGAGCCTAAGAGGCTCTAGTGGACAGATCCAAGGCAGAGTCACACATATGGCACACTAAAGCTAAATGATCACAGAACAAAGCATAAAGTCATGGATGTGCACAGGGATTTGTTGAAAAGAGGGGTGTGGATAGGAGTGCTGGGAGACTTAGGAGGTGGGAGAAGCAAGAATGCATTATCTATGCAAATGTATAATATATATATATATATATATATAATATGTGATGTGTGTGTATGAAATTGTCAAGGAACAAACTTTCTAACATTTTTTTTTTTAAAAAAAGAATTGTTTGGCGATTTTACCTCCTTCCTCACACACTTAGCTGTCTGTCCATGAAGTCGGGTGTCTCAGGGAAAGCTTGATCTTTCTTTCTTTTGATCATTAGCTTTATTCTACTTAGTTACAGTTTATTCATTATTACCTACTCATATTTTTCATAGACTAAATTGCCAGTATATTAAGTATCTACCAGAAGAAAATTAGAGTTGTTCATACATTGCAGACCACAGTGTGAAGTTCGGCATTTTTTCTCTATGAAGAACAGTAAGGAGACCTTTCTATTCTCACATTCAGTTTCTTCCTCGGGGGTCAGGAAGAAAAACCACAGCCAGAAAAGCACCCACCCAAGCACAGTGAAGGTCAGATTTTCTCAAGAAAATTTGCAGCTCTCTAGGAACTCAACTACTCAATAGAGGCTTCAATCAACTAAGTAGCCCAAGACTTATGGTCTTTTACACTCTACCTTCTGAATCCACTCATTTTCCATCTAGGAAGGAGCCCCCTCCTCTCTCATTTCTTGATAAAGCACAGGCACCCTCTGCTCCCCGATTTTATTTATTCTTTGTCTTACCTTCTGGTTTTACCTTTTTGCGCTTTAACTTTTTCAGAGAAAGAAGCAGCATGGCTTTGTAAATCTTTCTTTTCCAGGATTTGTACTGCAAGTGCATGAGAGTAGATGCTTATGGCTTTAGGGTAAATGGTCAGCCTTGCAGAGCTGAAGCGGCCTGCTTGTCTGGCCAAGATGGACCATAAAGCAGTCTGGCCCTTACCCCTGAAGGTCTGCGCTGAGTGATCTGGAGAGCAGATAAAAGCAAAGTAGCTGCTCCGTGGCGTTTGTTTTATTACTGTAAATGATATCATGTGTTCACATTCTCTGGAAAGTTGATCAAATGTAATAGGAGACAGTGTTGACAGATGCTGAAAAAGTGTTAACCTCTCCTTTTATCTTCCTTGCTTATGTGTCTCCTGTACTATAAGCTTCTTAGATCATTTTATTAGCTGATAGATGAAATGTTGTACAAAATACTCACATAAAGAATTCCATTGTTATAAAGAATTGACTGTGACCCCATAAATGATAGATTCAAACTGTTGGTTCATATATGCGAACACCACACACATTCATTCAATAAAATGGCTTGGTACTGAAATGCCAAAGGAAATGTTAAAGGGAAATAAATTTATTTTTAATGCACATTGAATTTATATTAAGTAATTGATCACAGCCATGTAGATAATTGTTAAATTTCTAGGCTGGTCCATGTGAATTCAGATTTCAAGGTGCGTTTTAACAACTTGACATTAAATCTACTTTTAAAGACTGCATTATCATTTTGTTTCTTATATATTTATAGAAGTAATGGGCTTCATATAGAGCAAGGAATTGTAGGCCTGCTTTCAAAGAGATCAAAGGATGCAGTTTACCCTCCAAAGCTAGTGAAGGAGGTCTATTTACGGCAAAAAGAGTAATCTATGTCAGTTTATTAGCTGTATTTTACCGAATGGAATGGGATGGGCTTTAGAAACTATTCAACTCCTGTCCTCAGACCCCTGTTGCTTTGCAATTCCATTTCTGATGTCAGATACACGTGAGGTGGGAGCCGTCAATTACTTGGTCTTTTTAGCAAAATGTAAGCAGTAGAAATGGTGCACCTGGGAGGAGTTTACTGTTTTCCTTTCATTCCTCCCTGTAAGGTCAGGTGAGCTGTTTCTTCACTGAGGAAAGAATTATCTCTCTAACAAAGACTGAAAAGAAACATAGGAATCAATGGAGAGGAGAGGGAGAGGCACAGAGGAGGCGAGGGGGCAGAAGGAGAGCGGGAAAGAGATGGAAGGAGGATGGAGTAGAGAAGGAGGAGACTGGGACGGGAGCTGGAGGTCGGCAGAAAGGTCAGAAACCAAGCAGAAGGAAGCGGGTCATCCAATAAGGGCTTCCGGTCGTGGTCAAACCGAAGCAAATACATTAAGAAACAAAAAGAATAATAGCAATTCAGGCTAAACCATAACACATTTTACAAAGGAAAGTCAGAAGTATTCCAGAGCAGGAAAAGCATGATACATATGGGAATTCTCTGGTTTCAAGTTCTCTGAGACCCTCTGCTCAATTTCCCTGTAACTCTGTTTTTGATGGAAACAAAACCAGAATAAGAGCATCACGGGTAATTATCCAAAAGATTAGGCAATCTAAGTACATTAAAAATTAAACCAAATTTATTTTATCTCACTAATTGTTGGGGAAGAGGACTTGGTAACTAGTTACTAAAGATTGCCATGTGTCCTGAGTGGTTACTTGAGGGTAGAAAGCAGCAGACTTGTGTGTGCTTTCTTAGCAGCAAGTCTGAGTATGTCTTATTTAAAACTTTCTTTGATTATTCATAGTTGCAGCCAACTACAGATGATTGTTCTATTGTATCACAAGTGGTATATGAGATTCATGTACAATTAATATAATTATTATACCACCATGTGCACTTAAATCCCAATTACATTACCAAGGAAGTTATAACCAAAACTTGCCTTTCCAGAGTAGAATACAGTCTTTGCTGAGGGGTTAGCGTTTTGGGAGAGCTCTTCCTATGATATCAATTTATGATGGGAGAAAAATTTGGAACTTCAAATGTGATGGGTCCCAGCACATGCAGAAGTGGAACTTTAGACCTTAGGGCAAGTTAAAAGATTCACAGACCTGAAAGTCTTGTCACTGACAAGTCTAGGGTGTTGTGTGTCATGTCCCTGTAGAATATGTTCGCACACTGTCTGATCTGTATAGTGTTATTGGGAGATATCATTTAGTGTGTGGTACACATTTAACATAGTTTTTTACTTGGAAATGTACTTGTAATATGTAGTAACCACTTTGGAGTACAATAGCATTTTGGAGCAAAAAAAGTATGTTATATTTAAAATTAAGAATTTCCGTGTCTCAGTGACTCACTCACCTTCGGGGAAGAGGCGACTGACAGGTTTCTTTTTCCCCAGTAATGGCCATGTATCCATGTGCATATGGGTTCAAGGGGATATTAACAATAAAAATGCAAATCAAAGTAGTTCATGGAACTAGGAGGGAGACAAACTGGGAGGACTGTAGGGGGAGCTGGAGTGAGTTAATGGTAGACGGTGATGATGATTAAATGCTGTATAAATGTGCAGAATCTCCAAAGAATAAAAAACATTTAAAAAGATGCATTGTAGTTCATGGTAGACTAGTCAACGCATAAAAGTATCTTTATAGTGAAAGTAGAAGACATAAACTGCATGTGAAACTTTAGTATCTGAAACAGGATTACCCAAAGCAAAGAGAGCATACAGGGGAAATGGGAACGTCCGCCCAAGGCCTTTTGGGAAGTTCTGAGTTCTGTCTTTCCTAGCTCCTGGGAGTCTAGGCTAAGGACAAACGTTCTTAGACAGTCAGACCTACAGAACAGCCTCCTTGTCATCTGAGAGTTTGGTGGGAAAGGATACATACTGAATGTTTGCTGAGGTTCCCGATTCACAAAACTGGAGGATGAACAAGATGCTTAGACAGATTTCATAAATCAAGCTTTTAGGAAGGAACCATTCAGCAGACCGCAGAGATTCTGGCAGTAGCATTGTTCTTGCACATCGTCCCCACAAGTCTAACGCTTTTCTGTTTTCTCATTATGGGTGTTGATGAATAGGTTTGTGGTTTTCTTTGTCAGCAGACAGATGAGTAATAAGCTGTATGTAACTGTCAGCTAAGATTTTATTATACATATTATTGGCCTTTCAATTTGCTAACCATAGAGTATTTTTATTCCTAATACATATAGAAAGATAAAAGACTCCAAAGCTCCCACAAGGTCTGTGTCTATCATCTTAAGGAGATATAAAAACAAAGACTACTGAAAGCTAAATATAATCTGAAATCCTTTCTAAATTACGTTGAGGCACAGGTTCCTTCTATTTACTCACATGAACCTTTTTATGTGAAATTGATTTACATAGAAAACCTTAGAATTTCAGATGTGAAAGGAAACCTCAGGTCATATAATCCGATGTCTGCCACTATACAGACATCAGATGGGTGAGCATTGCTTGTATACTGGCAAATTCTTTCCTTTGTTCCAGTAATGGGAATTCTAGATTAAGGATTTGACTCTTTGGAATTCTTGTTCTTTATTATTTTTTCTACATCATTTTACATACATTTTTATGGTCACAGTTAATGAGTATTGAAGATGAACCATTCCTTGTACATTTAGAGATACTCACTGTATAGTAAATGATTCTCTCTATAATCATGCAGAGTGGATATATTTTTTCAGTATTTTAACAACAACTTGACCACAGCTAGAAGATAGTTTTCCTCTATGTAGGATTTAAGGAAAAGGATGACTCTAACATATAATTTTCAAATCATGTAATTTATAAACATGTTACTGAAACTGGACATATTTTATAAACCAAGGTTTATTGAGAAACAATGGGCTAAATGGTACAATTACAGAAAGCAGCATCATTTTTTTTTTGCCTTTTTTTATTAGTATCCATTAAATGCTTCATTCCCAGTCTTCCATTAATGACATCATCACACTAAACACACAAGCTTCTCTTTACAGTTCATTCTCTGGTCATTAAAATATGATGGTTTTGTTTTTTCACATCTTTGAGTGTCTTGTTTCTTTCTCTGCAAAAGTTTATTGTTTTCCTTTTCTTGTGTCTTCTTAGCAAACATAAGAAATGGTAAATGTATGTTAATTTACTAAGATTTTGGCAATTTAATTAAGTATACTTGAAAAATAATGCATATTTCCACTGTATAATTATTTTGTGCATATGTATAATTTAATGGTTTTTATATAAACATCAGTATACTTTTAGTATATTATATAGCTTAATATTTTATTTACAAACATTAGTACAAGCACGTATGAAGCCAGGCTATACAGTGGTAATAAAATTGGCTATGTGTACTGATAATCAAGTCAAAGATTTAAAGATTTTACTTGTGGGATAGGCAAATAAATAATGATTAATTTAATACAAACAAGAATTAATAGAAATGTTTTTAAACTACTGTCATTCATAGGACAATGTTTCATTCATCTATTAAAAATATTTTTATGGAATCATCGTGTATTTCATACAAAACATCTCAATCAGTCTTAATCATCATTAGATCCCCTTCTGCACCTGCACTATTCCAGTAACCCCACACTGGAATTCATACACGTTTCCAAGTGTGTTACTTCTATTGGGTCAAGTTTGTGTCCACAAAAGTTCTTCAGTGGAAGTTCATTTACTGAGGTCTAGTCAGCCCTTCCGGAGTCCCTTACTTTACGGTTAGCTCCTCCTCACTTAACAGTGAACAGTTGCCAATATTTCTTCAGCAAAGAGTGGGGTCTGCTACCCATTTCCCCAGTTCCATGCTGGGGTTTTTGTCTGCTTGAGTTTGCATAGGTCTTGAGCATGTCGGAACAATTGCTAGGATCATATGAGCAGGGTCCCAGGAGCCTGTAGGATTCTCTTCCATACGGTCGCACCCTTGCTTACTGGATCTTACAATTTTTCTGTCCCCGTCTCAGCAATGGTCCCTGAGCTCTGGGTGAGTGAACCTTAATATAAGAGTCCTGTCCAGGGACACAAACTGTGAAGATTCCTAATCTCCATGCTTTGAGTATTTGTAACCTTTTGTGTAACTTGTCCTCTGGTGCATTAAAGAGCTTCATGAATGAGATTCATTAGAGTCCTCTTTACCCCTTGTTCTATTGCTGCATGAGCCTTAGGTGTAGAGGTTGCATTGTAGATGTGCTGCTTAGGCATGGATAAGTCACAGACACTGTCTGTTTGTGACCAATTGTGGTACTGTATATTAGTCTCCATCTGGTGCAAAAGAAGATTCTTTGATAAGCAGTGACCGGGATATTTGACTGTAAATATAAGGATACATATTTTGTCCTTAGTAAGTTCAGTTAGCCTAGGAACATGACAGGTTAGGGATTTCTCTAAGTTTATGACCTCTTCAGTCATGTACATTTAGCTATAATTAGAATACTACACATGAGTTTCCTCCCATTGAATGGGCCTTAAGACCAATTAGGTAGGTGTTGATTGTCCCCAAGATAAAAGTGCCACTACTGCACCAGTGATGTGTGTTACGCCAGTCTTTGATGTGGTTGTTTGGTCATGAAGCTGATGTTTGGTCAATGATTGATGTCCCTTAGCTGCTGGCACAATGCACTCCAGAGCCATGAGAGCTAGCCTTCAGGTGAAGTGACGTCCAGGTCAGTTCCAGGTCCATTGCTCCAAATCCGGTCTCTGAAGTATATCCTGTCTTCAGCAATAAGGTCAAGTTCTGCGGGCAAGCAAGGGCTGAGGCCATAGCCTGTGTAATTTTGGGAGTCTCTTGAACCACCCTGGCCAAGAACTCAAAGAGGAAGGAAGGAAGGTTTCTCTTGTCTGGCATGGATTCAGGTACACATATGGACTCATGTAGAGATTGTGTATGTGGAATTGTCAATAGGTTGTTAGAGTAATGTGATTCCCTCTGGTGGCTTACACTGGCTAGACTTTACTTCTCTATCTCTCTCTCTCTCAACCTCTCTCTCCGTCTTCCTCTCCCCTTCTTTCTCCCTGTCTAACACGCCGTCCATGATTTTCCATACTTAAGATTTTCCATGTTCCCCATTTCTCCCTTGATGAGCAGTCTCCTGCGGCCCATGTCTACTAAGCTCCTTGTATACCTTTAGCCCCAGAGTGCCTTATATAAGAATCCTCTCTGCCCCTCCCACTTCAATATCCCAATTTCTAACTTTATCTATGTCTACCTTAGAAATACCTGTCTCCTACTATTTTTCTCTCTCAGGTTCCTTCTTTCCCAATTTTAGAGTTTCAGGTTTCACATTGAGGTCTTTGATCCATTTGGAGTTGACTTTTGTACAAGGTGAAAGATCAGGGTCTAGCTTCATTCTTCTACAGGTGGAGATCCAACTCTGCCACAACTGTTTGCTTAAAATGCCATCTTTCCTCCAGTGAGTGTTCTTGGCCCCTTTATCAGGTGACTAAAACTTCATGAGCTCATGTTTGAGCCTTCAATTACATTCTCTTGGCCTATGGGTCTATTTTTTTGCCAGTACTATGCTGTTTTTCTGACTATAGCTCTATAATATAGTTTGAAATCTGCTATACTAAGCTCCCTGCATTGCGTTTGTGCTCCAGATTGCTTTTGCTATCCAGGGTCTTTTGGACTTCTATATGAATTTTAGCATTGATTTTCCTAATTCTGTGAAGAATGTCATGAGGATTTTAAATGGGATTGCACTGAATTTACATACTGCTTTTGGAAGGATGGTCATTTTCACGATATTAATTCTTCCAATCTATGAGCATGGCAGGTCATTCCATCTCCTAGTGTCCTTATCTCTTTCTTTAAAGAAATAACATTTTCACTGTAGAAATTTTTAATGTCTTTGATGAATTCATTCTGAGATATTGTTTGAGACTACTGTGAATGCAAGAGTCTCTTTGTACTCTTTCTCCAATTGATTGCTACTAGTATGTAGAAAGGCTACTGAATTTTGTAGATTCAATTTGTAACCTGACACTTTACTGAAAGTGTTAATCATTTCTAAGAGTTTTCTGGTGGAATCTTTGGCATCTCTTAGATATAATATCATGTCATCTGCAAAAGAAGATAATTTAGCCTCCTCTTTTCCAATTAACATTCCTTTAACTTTCTACTCTTGTTGCTCTAGCAAAAGTTTCAAGCACTATATTGAAAATGAGTGGAAACAGGGAACAGCCTTGTCTGGTTCCTGATTTTAATGGGGATGCTTCCACTTTTGCTCCATTTAGAATGATGCTGGTTGCTCCATAGTTCTCTCAGAGGCACAGGTCAAGGGAGATAAGATGTTCTGATGCTTTCTCTCTCTTTCTCTCTCAAGGTCTGGACCCCTATAGGCAGCATGCACAGCACAATTTGGGAAGATTTCAAGGCACAGCCTGAATTCAGGTTTTCTCGGGTAATCTGCAAAAGTCTGGGTCTTACTAAAGAGCACAGAAGCCTGGCCCTGCGGCAGTGGGGGCTGCAGATTGTAGCAATGTAGGGTCAGGGTCACCTTGCAAATCGGAGAGCTCACAATCAGCCAGAGATAAGAAGGTGGTTCAGAGATCTGGGGGACCAGGAGCAAATGTGTACAGGTGTCCACGGCTGGAAGAACAGGATGTGTGGTGTAGGAGTGTGGCTTCTTTGTGAAGGTAGCTGTGTGGGAAACGCACTAGGCAAGATCAGATTAATTAGGGAAGAAAGCTGGTCTCTGGAATCCAAGGCAAGTTGGGGGTGGGAACTACCAGGTTAGAAGGCTGATCTCAGGAATACAATGGCAAGATGCAGGTGGGGTCAGCCTGTGAGGCTCTGACAAAGCAGACTGAAAACTTGGGTTGGTTTGAGTACATGGGATCATGATGCAGTGACAGGTTTGGACTAAGAGGACAGTCCAGGGACCTTGGGTGCTAAGAGCCAATACAGGCCTGTGCCCAAGACTAGAAGTAAAACAGGATGTAACACAGGAGAGAATGGAGTTGCTCAGGTGGAGTGGGATTATAGATGCAGTGGTTGGGGTCAGACTTACTTACCAGGGAAGGTTGCTCACATGTTGAGGGAGGAGGACAGCCAGGATAAATGGCTGGGCTAGGGCCAGGCAGAGGCAAGTTGGGGTTAGGAACAGCCAATGAAGGCTCTAACAAGCTAGACTGAAAGATTGAGCTGATCTGAGTATGAAGGATCAGGGTGTAATGGGTGGGTCTGCACGAAGAGGGTAGTCTAGAGACCTGGGGTGCTCTTATTCACCGGTTTTGTTTCCATTACTACATATTGAATATCTACTATGATTTAGGGTACAAGCGGTAAGATTTTATAGAACAGTGTAGTCTTCAAAGAGATTTCCTACCCACCATTTATTGTGATGTGTATCCAAATAATACACATTTTATGAAAGGAGAACACGGTAAATTCTATACGTTGTCAAATGGGAATCTGTGCCGCAAATGGAGTGCTGGTCATGGGTAGGAGCTCATTTAAATCTAAGTCAGCACTGTGCTTGAGGTTATTTTACCGGATTTGAGAATGGCATAAGTCGTTCATTTCCTGGTGTAACAAATTTTAAGTCCCTTCTTAGCATTTGGTTATTGTTCATTCTTCAAAGTATTTTTAAATTTGAGAAAGACCTCCTTGAAGATAGCATAGGTCCACTGTCAGGAATCAGGTCTGAAATCCTGGGAGGATATTAGTCTTGTGCTCTAAGGCTTAAGCATGACAGATAAATAAGATGAACAGAAAATATCAGAGGGCAGTACAAATCTTAACTTTGTGGAGCTGTTTCTAGCTTATCAAAAGCTTATTTTTTTTTTAGGTGTAATATATAAGTCACTAACAGGAAGCAGGACTAATAACGGAATGTTTGCGTTAACATCTTGAGTCAATCAAGGAAAAAGCCTGCACCTTTTAAAACAGTGTTTATTTTTATTTTATTTGTTTGTGTGTCTGCTTGTCTCTATGTGTGCCACATGTATGCACACGCTCTGGAGGCCAGAAGAGGGTGTTCAATCCCCTAGAGCTGGAGTTACAGGTCGTAACTCCCATCCAGGTGCTGGGAATCATATTCAGGTCCTCTGCAAGAGTAGTCAGTATGAGTGGTTACTCAGGCATCCCTCCAGTTCCCAAGCCTTCAGCTTTGACAACTAGTCTTACAGGTTCTGGGAGAAACTGATCTGTGGTTGAGTTATGTCTGCATATGATTAAGTACACCTTCGAAGAGGAGCCACGGTGTGTGGAGGGCTTTTCATTCCAGTGGGTGTATGTGTAATCCTCTTCAGCTCCCTGACCATAGTCACTTCCCACCATGAAATGAAGTTCAGAGGAAAACAGTAAGAAGCCCACTGTTCTACATTTGATTTTGAAAACCTATTTTCATTTTTTAATGGACATATCTTCCAAAGAATCTATGTGTCTCAGCTGTAACAAAAACTATTTAAATTCCACATGAGGGAAAAAAAAATTGACATAAGTGGAACCTAGTACTTTACTCTTATTGTCATTGTTAATACAGAAATGCAATATGCAGTTATATGAACAATTATTCTTATGTGTTCAGCTAGTAATCTCACTGAAAAGTATTTCTAATATTGTAGAAGATTTTTTATTAAATTTTTCTCATCTGTTATTCAAAGTTTTGAAAACTGGCATCTAGTTTCTCATTTAGAGTCATTATTCTGCTTCTGAGCTAAGTAAAATTGGTTAAATTGAGGATAATATCCTTAAATTAAAATTGTGCCCATATTGTAAGAGTCAGCTCAGGCAGAATCACTTCACTTAGTTTTATTATAGTTAAAAATGCAATAGATGCCATATCGTTTCTGATAAGGAGAAGCATGAACTGAAAGTCATTTGTGGGTATAGTAGCATTATTCTCCTGACCCTGTGTTTTAAAGATATCCTAATCTCTAGTTAATTATTTGAGAGCGTAGTCGTAACATGTGCTAACACAGCATTAGACTTTTCTCAAAATAAATATAAAATAAGCTTGATAGAAGGGCATTTGATTTTCTGTGACTTCGCAGTTCATGCTGTCCTAAAAGAAGACAACTTTGGTGCTGGCTATTATCCCTGATATGAATACAACAATTTAACATATTCGTGCACATTCTTCCATTACTAGTTTTCTTAGACAGTTATTTTTAATTTTATAAGTTGATATATAATAAAACAACAAGCTAATGGAGAACCAAGCGTTATTACTATATGCAGACACAGTTATCAAATCAGGATAATTAGCATAGTCATCACTTCAAATATCTATCATGTCTTTGTGTTAAGGAATGTTGAAAATCCCGTCTTCTAGCTATTTTGAAATATACATAAAATTCCGGATGCTTTGATTACCTAACTATGTGCAAGGCACAGAGCCAGGTGCTAAAGAATCATTGACAATGTTCTAAATCAGGCAAACAGCAGCACAAGGATCATGAACAGACAAACACTGTCTCGGGTCTACAGTGCCAAAACTTCCTTACATGTTATGAAGAATAAGCTAAGTTGACATTTCAATTCAAAATAAATATGCCAAAGCCATTCTACTCTTCAGAACCTGTGAAGAATCTCAGCAGCCCACATGAACCAACTTGAAGCTTGTATGCTAATGAGCAGTGAAATGTACCATTTGCTAGATCTTTTCATCTTGATGCTCTACCTGAAGATATTTGGAAACTGAGTTAGTCTAGTATGGAGTTGTTTCAGTAAAGACCAAGATGAGGAGAGCATGGCCCTGTTTGACATATGATTACACCAAAGTAGCACCCAGATCATTGTCGTGCAATAATAAATGTAAAGGGTTCACAGAAACATGGGGACTTCGGGACGTTCTCTTCTGAATCAATATAAATGTTGTACTCCCCTCTGGAGCTACAGACCAACCAACAAATTCACAAAGGACTTTACAGTCAAATTGAATAAATATTGCAGCAGAAAAGGCAACTTGTGAGTGTGGTAGTTCAGTTAAGTCACTGCTTAGGTTGAAAGACTCTGACAAACCACTGTGATGCGTTGAATAGATAAACAATAAATGAAGAAAACCATATCTTTTAAGTATCATAATAACTAATGCTTTAATATAATACAGATTTTAATGCATCATAAAAGGAATGATGTGATAAAATATTTTACTAAAGAGTTTAGCAGTGGGAGTAAAACTCAATTGATGCCAGACTCATTAACATTTAATTTCATTTGAGCCTTTATTGCTTGTAATTGCAGGATTTCTTAACCATCTCCTTTGCTCACTCATAATTCTATTGAGTCTTATATCATTCATGGATGAAGGTGTTGCTCTGTGAAATTCCTAAAGCTGAATCCTTCATTTAATGAAGAGACATACCTTTCTCTTATGGCTGGTTTATTATAATTCAGGAAAACAGGAGCTGGTAGGGATTTGGAACTCTTGAATTGTGAAAGCTAAAGTGACTGAAGATAGAAGGAAATGCAGTTTTGAAATTCACTGGTGGTGTAACTCACTTTGCATAAGTAACGCAGGTCTGTATAGAATACCAAAACACCATGAAGCAAAGCCAATTCTAACATTCTTGGGCATCTCTTAATAGGCTGAATTTGCTTTAGACCTACTTATTTCAAAGTTAGAAACATACTAGGAAAATATTTGAGAAATATTTTATAGTTTACTATCACTATGAGAAGAAAATATTGTGTCCTGCCCTAGCTCAGCACTTTCCTTGGAAAGTTTATGTTTTCCATAGTCCACAGATACGATAGCTAGTATTTTGGACCCTTTTTTTTTGTGGGGGGCGTCTTTTTTAAAATCTCCCTGTAGCCCCAGCTGTTCTGGAACTCGCTATCGAGATCCGGCTGGTCTTGAACTCACAGAGATTCACCTGCCTCTGCCTCCTGAGTGCTGGGATTAAAGGTGTGTGCTATCAGTAAGCCATTTTAAATGCTTACTGGAACATATATTTATTAATATCTATGCATGAAGAAAAGTTCAGAGCTTGGGTGCTGTTCAGTAATACAGCCCTTACCTAGAGTACATGAAGCCCAGCGTTCAATCCACAGTACTTCCAGAAGATAAAAAGGAAGGAACTGTGTAAACAAAGTTCAAAGTTATAAAGTTATATGTAGCCACAATCACAGTCTAAAACAATTATCAATTTTATGCTAAAAAGTAATTTAGTCAATGTTAGAAATTGCTTTAATTGCTATATTATTTTGTGTGTCTCCTTAGTCTTTTCCAGCAGCATTTCCTTTTGTGATTTATGCCTTTCTGTATGATAATGTTTTCAGTTTTGTTTTTAAGCATAAATAATAGATTCACACACACACACACACACACACACACACACACAATTGCAGAGGTTCTATAGACGAGGATCTTTTATGAGGTATGTAGGTATGTTCTATAAACTTATTCTGGATTGTTTGTTCATAGTCTTTTTAAAATCTCTCAGTTTATGGTGTACTTTTACAAAAAAAAGTAGCTAGGGTATTCCATGCACATCAGTCTCTTTCCTACTGTATTGATTTTTGATGTACATTTTTGTATACGTGTAGAACAGGTTTTGTTGTTAGGGTTCTCAATTTACTACATTTTATTCTTTGAAAATTTTCTTCCTATTTGTCTCCTATGCCATTAAGATGGACTTTTAAAGTCTAATTTTCATTTGATTTCTTAGAATAAAATGATAGTATAAGTTTACTATTTTAAGGATCGAAATTAAACTTTTAATATAAATATAGTTAATTTACTAAAACCCATGAAGATATATATATATATATATATATATATATATATGCTTTCAAAATTCAACCACACTTTCAAGTTATTATCGTTAATTCCAATTTTCTTGTTTAAAATCCTTAAAGATAATATTTGATACTTTTGAGATTTACTAAAATGTTTTAACCATTTACATTCAGCTCTTTCATACACATTTTTCTTATTATTTAATTTTTACTTTAAGTCTCCTGGCATATTTCTTTCAGTCATTTTTTCAATGACTGTACAATGTAAGCTTTCTGATTATCTCTGAGAATATCATTAAATTTCCACATATTTTTATTTCTAAAGTAACAGCTAAATATTGAGACTATTATTATCTGATCTAATAACTTCAAATGCTTCACTGTCCTGTCTTGAATGAACTTCTTTATTACTCTTTTGAATACAGTCTACATTTATATTTCCTTACTACTTTTAAAGTTTTTTTCTGCTTGTCTTATAATCTTCACTAAAATGTAAACAGGTGGGTTCATTATCTATTATTTCTATCATCTATCATCTATCTATCTATCTATCTATCTATCTAGTATATACCTACCTGTTATCTATCATCTATCTATGTATCTATCTTTCATCCATCAATCAATCATCGATCCATCCATCCATCAATCTATCTCATTTACTGATCATCAGTCTCTATCTGCTGTGCATCTATGTTACATTTATTATTCATCTTCTTCCTGGTGCTTCATTCTGAAATCTCTAGGGCTTTTTGTATTCTCTATCTTTAAATTTACTTTAAATTAATTAAAACAATTTCTTTAAATTTATATCTTTTAGGCAAAAAGCCATGAGTCTTTCAAAAAACTTTTATACTTTATCTCTCTCCATCATGTCTGCAACTCATATTAATCTTGTGGTGAAACATGTTAGTCTTTACTGGGTAAAAGTTCCTATACATTTTCCAAGCTCCCCTTTTATTCCATTTTTTCTTCTGTTTTTCAGATGTGCTTACTCTGCCTATTAAAACCATCAACAGAATTTCCTTCTTAACGTTAGTAAGTTCATTGTGTAATCCATAATTTATGCTTCTTTTTTCTATAAGTTTTTAACAATTATCCAGTTGTTTTTGAGGTTATTGTGTTGTTCCTCCTGTGTATTTAATCAGGTAGTAAGGTTTTTAAATCTTTATTAACAGACTATACATATGAATTATGGATTCTCCTGAAAGTTTCCATTTTTAACTCCATGAAATTGGAAGTTACATAAATAACTTCTCCAGAAAATCTGTCAGGTAAATTGGAAAGCATGTTTTCATCTTGGTTTCACAGTGAGATAATTCTGAGATATCCTGTTGCCTTCCAAGTACTAGTAAGCAAAAGGACTGTAATAGTTCTCCTTAACTGTTTAAGTTGGTTCTTAATGGAATTTCCTGCCTCAGTTCTCTTCTTAACACTTATACAGTTTATCACTCATCTTTGCCTAACTGCATATCATTTGAGAATTATTTTAACATTAAGAGAACATTCCTCTGAGTTTGGTAGACTGTGGGGGCCACTGTGTCCGAACCTTGTGTTTTTTACAGGGAATGAAGCATGTTCAACTTTCCATTCTGAATCATGTATTTTCACTCCTTATTTCAAGGCTCATGCTCAAAACTCTGTTTCTGCCTTTGACATCCCATTGATATATTTATGAAAGACATAAAATGCATGATGAAAATTTCAAAATGTCATCAACTGGGCAGTGTAGATTTGTTGAACTCATTAAACTTGAAGATACAAAAATGATGTATGTTAATGTATGTACAGCTATCCATTTGAAAGTTAACATGAAAATGTTAATTATGAGGCAAATAAGAAAAGTAGCTAACTAAATGGAGACTTTTAGATTTGAATCTTTCTTCAAACTCACAATGCTAGCAGGTTTAGGTTTTGACTTAGCTCGATTTTAGGAATCAACTTTCAGAATTTTTGATAGATTTTATTGTTTAAATAAAGTTCTTTGTCTTTTAAAACATTGAGAACTAGAATTTTAATTTTATATATAGTGTATCATTAATCACTCTCAGAAGACAAAGCAAACATTTATTCACAGAATGTGCAATGCTAACATCATACCCAGCTATGCATGCTATGCTCCATTAATTTTCTACTTGTTGATTATATTGCAGATAATGTTGCTTCTATGGGAATTCAATTAATTACATGCTCAGTCCGACATTCTACTGATCACTTGCATCTTTTGCTTTGTTGTCATTCAGGTGTATTGATTGTTCTGTTCTGCTTTTTACTAACCAATGCAATAGAAGATATTAGAATTATATTTTAAATTAGTTGGGAAGAAATTAATTTTAGGGTAAAAATTAGTTTATAGTCACATACTTGACCTAAAAAGTTTCTATTTGCAGGGCTAAAAGTTAAAGGGTTTTGGAATGAAGCTGAAAATATTAACATAAGTAAATAACATATCTCTTTTCACATTTTCAAGTAAATAAACTTGCCAATTTCTATATTTCCCAGATCACAAGAATTAATTTGAATGTAATTGTCCACTCACACATCTGAATAAAAATGAAAATCATGTACTATTATCAAAAGCAGTAATTAAACAAATAGTAAACATATCAATATGGTAATCAGCAATTATATTATCTCATTAGTATTTATTGAGTACTTACTGCATATTAGGCAGAGTCAGGGACCAAGTGCGTACCAGTGATGAACAGACTTGGCGTTTTTCCTCAGACAGCTGTGGTACGCCTAAGAACAACTTGCCTCAGAAACTACAAACTGTATTCCCTACAAATGCAGATTTCTAGACATCGCATTAAGGCTATCACTGAAAGTTACCGAGAATGGAACGCTGGTATCTTTTGCTTGGAAATTATTTTTTCTAGTGCCTCCATAATCAAAAAGGTTAGGTTTGACTAGTTAATGTGATGTCTGCCCTCCCAAAGTGAAACTTCTTCCGACCTATTTTTGTTATTCATTTTTGTCAATGGAGAGATTTCAAAGAAGAGAAAATGTCAAGATATATTGTTCCAATCTATTAATAAATTATTAGTTATTAGCAATTCATTCCTTACTATAATTAATGTTTAAAGCTTTCAGGGGGATGATAAGCTCATTTGGATATATTTTTGAGAAATAATATGCATTAGGCAGTGTGCATACATTGCTACATTTAATTTTCAATTTTTAGATAAAGAAGCTAAGCCTTGGAAACACAGTCATTGTCTACACTGTAGTCTCACTGATCCCAGAGCTTTTCTCTTTGCTGCAGAGCTGGACTGTACATTTCACATTTATCCACACCCTGCTGGGGTCGCGCTCAGGAGCAAACACGCACTGAGCACTGGCAGAGACAGATGGTGCTACCTACCTCCCCCACCAGCATCACCAACTGAAGGTAAGAAAATGTCATTCATATGATAATTATTCAAATAGAAACCTACTAAAGATGCATTTGAGAATATAACTTTAAATGTAAAGGAAAATCTTTGATATGTTAGAAAAACGAAAGTTCAACCAGATACAAACAACAATTAAAAGCACGATACGAATTACAATTCTAAACTTTAATGATTGTACATAAAGCTTTTGTTAATTATAGATTTCCACCCTATGTTCAGTGAAGTTGATTAAAATCACTTGAAAACAAGAGAATGCTCACCAAATGAAATTCAGGTAAGTGTGATATTTTAATTATCCACACCTGCAAAATTCAAAGAAAAATACCCTAGTGATGTTTTTCAAGTGTCAGAAACAAATATGCAAATTATATTCAGTCTAAAATTTAGAATAGTTCTTCCAAACTTTATTCTCATATGAGACAGGAAAACAACTATCTTCCAGTTAATCTAGGTAAGATATTTCTCTAATCGATCCTTATTTTTTGTGTCTAATCCATCTCTTCCACTTTATTGTTAAGTTTAGCTTTCTACAATTAGATTTTTATAAGCTCCTCCAATATTAGCCCATTTCTCACTTGATAATCTATAACTTCCTGGCACGGGATATACAGTTATTTATTTCTATGCAGTTATGCCTACTTCTAAAAGCACAGCTGGTGGGCAGTTCCCCAGATTGAGTAATACAATGATAGACAAGAGATCCCCAGATGCTTTGCTGAGGTGTTCTAATCACCTGGGCATGGAGCTTTAAGAAGCACGTTGTTTTCATAACAAGAAATTAATTTAAATTAAATCAAAATTTATTAAAAAGATAAATGAATTTCTGTAAGATTCAAAGTCAAGGTGCAACTGTTCTCACTAAAGGTTATAATTACCCAGAAGCTGAGGCTGCCTGGTTGGCTTTGTCTTTCTAATTCGTTCAACGCTTTTTCTCCTACTGTAGTTCATATATTCTCTGGTTTTCTGAATTATAGGTGTGTTCCCCCTTCATACATCAACATTCCCACCTAGAACATTACTCTTGCATCTGTGGTACTGTGAAGACTGGAGAAAATCATCCTCAAGCTGTGTGGGACGCTTGCTAGTATGAACTTTAGATTCCAACCCCCACACAATGTGTAGGTATTTGATGTGACCTGCCATCTAGAAAAAGCTGGCAAGTATGGTAATCCAGGTGTGGATTCTAAGCTGGGGTCGAGGGTAGGGCAAGAACACAGGGTCTCAAGGAGCCAGGAGATTAAGATTCAGGGAGCCTCTGGCAAATGAGAGAGGCTTTATTTTCTCCACAGGGTCATAAGGGCCTCTGGGCAGGTAGATACCCAGCAAGAGTGCTTGCACCTTCGGGCCTAAGGACATTGGTAGGAAATCACACAAAGATGGATTTTCAACAAGCTGGTTGTATAAGACATTACATCGCTATTTATTTTTTGGGTCCCCTGACATGCAGGTGTTAGTCATTTTGTGCTGATTTATTGCTGTCCAAATGAGTAGCGTTAGCCATCTTGACTCATGCGGGAAATCCATATCAGCCCCATGTTGCCTAACATAAAGAGGCTCTCGTGGACTTGATGTCTTACATAAGGTGGTAATAAAATCATTGTAGGGCCCCTTCTGTGTGCTTGAATGTCCTCTTCACCATTCTCCAGTATGCAAGCATTTGGAAGCTGTAGAGCCTTTAGGAAGTAAGGTCTCATTGGCCTGTGGGTCACTGGGAATGGACCTAGATGATTTGTAGTCTGTTCTGATCCTACAAACCAAACAAGCTGTGCACACATTCCAACAGCCTCAGAGAACTTGGCACTATGCCTTCCCCACCATGACAGACCCAACCCAATCGCCTTAAATGTGGAGCCACAACCAGAGCTCTTCCTTTAACTGGCTTTTGTCACACATTTAATCACCGCAGTGAGACAGGCAGTTAGTGCGCTTGGTACAGTGGGTGAGGGCAGGTCTCTGAACCTCAGAGTGACGGTATTCCACCTGTGCCTCATCTTTGATGCTAGGCCTGGTTTTACCGTCAGTAGCAGCTTGTCCTCATTTCTGGGGATAGCAGTCAATTTGGTGACTGCAGTAAGAAGGTGGACCTTCTGGTGTGCATGGCATCCAAGGAGTAAGGACCACTGGAGCTCCAGTCCCAAGCTGGGAGACGCTCATCTTCTGGACTTGCCTCTCAGCTCAAGTACAATGATTCAAATGGAAAACCAACAGGAAAATCAAAGAAACAAAGCAAACATGATAATCACACAAACTTCTGAAGAACCCCACACATAGGGGAGTATCTCTCAAGAACGAAGTGTGTCTGAGTCTCAAGGTCTGAGACTTTCATGTAAGGCTGGCCATAGCAGGGGATCCAAAGAAAGACCCCAGCATTGAAGCTGTATATATATCCGCAATTTGAATGTTTCTGCAGCACTATAGTGGTGAGCTCCAAAGGGCAGGGGAAGCTCACCTCAGGGCTCTGAGGGTATATAGCTCCAGCAATCAGTAGTAGAACAGTGATCACGTTTCTAGGAACTGATTAAAAGTTCAATATGGTTTCAGAAGTCCTGGAAGTCTTTCTAGGACTTACTGACGAGATCTGGCTGTCTAAACTCTTCAAGTCATGTTATTAATGAAGTCTTCTAGACACTCCAACCCCAGAGTTTACTCCTTGACGCTCACTGCCAGCAGAGTTTGTTTCTTGGTGCTTTGCTTTAACACAGATGAGCAAGGCGGAAATGCGTTTCTGTATTCATCCCTGTCATCTCCTCCTCTCTTGTCTGTCTGTCTATATAGCCATTTTAAATCATCTACCATCTGTCATCTTTAGCTTTGATGTCCACCAGAGGCTTAGAACAAAAACATGCCCTGAGAGAAGACCATATCCTTATTAGTTATCCAATTTTAATCATTCTATAGTTACTAGTTCATCCACATATCCAGAAAGAGTAGAAAATTGAACATCTAGAAAAAGCTTTAATTTTGATTCCTATTACATAACATAATATCAGAAATATTGTGGTTCTCTACATGGATATGGTGGATCACTGAAGAGCAAATGAATCAAAGAATTCCTCATTATAAAATGCAATAAAAGCTATTATGTAATTATAGGAGAAATATATCATTAGACAAGGCTAAATATTGAGCAGTTATGTTGACAGCTGGTCAGAGGCTGAGGACAATGGGACATGGGGTATGGGAAATTCATATATATTTTAACAATTTCTCAGTAATACTGACTATTGCCAAAACCATAATTTTGTTCAAGCAACAAATGATCAATTTTTAATAACATGGGAATCTTCCATTGGAATTTTAATTGGTTCTTAAAAGTTCATTGAATTCTATACAGTGATTACACTGAGGATCTCTTCATGGCTGTTCACAAGATGGCATAAGAAATGTCATTTTTTATGTCTTTCTGTTGGAAAGTGTTAGACTGGGATTGACCATGGTGACCTGAAAATGAAGGATGAGAGATTGGCCTCAGGAGAAGATGTTAGAAAGTTTTAGATTGGGATTGATCATTGTGATGTGGTTAAGGGCACCGATTGCTCTTGCAAAGGACCGGGGCTTGATTTCTGACACACACATGTGGGCTAGCAACCATCTGTGACTCCAGTACTAGAGAATCCAATTGGTTCTGACCTCTGTGGGCACTGCACAATACGAGTACACTTGCATACATGCAGGCAACACACTTAGGTATACAGGCAATACACCTATTCACATAGAATAAAAATAGTAAATAAATAAGAAAATAAATAAGAGAACAATGAAGATGGTGACAGTTTTTCCAGAGGTTTTGAAAGTCCACCCTCGGCACAGTTGATGGGCTGCTTATAGGCTTGGGGGACTAGGAAGTCAGGAGGTGGGTAGAGCTAATGCTGGTGACTGGGTTTGGTGGTTTTGAGGCAACAGGGGCTTTTATTATTGTTTTCCAGACAAAGCAGTCTCTGGTTTGGGGGTTTTACACAGTTCCTGGGTTGGAAATTAGCTTGGAGGTTAGCCTAAGTTTTATTCAACACAGTATGGGGCCCTTTTGAAGTTATTTCAGGGCCCTTTTAAATCTAGCCATTTATCCTTCACTTCCAATAGACTGTTTGTATTGATTTGGTCTTGAGGGTTTTCTGTGACCTCAGCTGGACTGAAACTTGCTGGCCTAGCTCTCACTGACATCTCGCTGCCTCTGCCTTCTGAGTGCTGGAATTAAAGGCTTGTGCCACCACACCTGGCTACGTGGGGTTAGGGTACACTCTAGCATTTTGTATTTGTCAGTATCAGTTGTTTTTGTACCAATCTGAAGCTAGACCCTTGAAATTTAGTAATATTTAAGAAGTACAGGTTACGATTTAGTTAAGAATCCTCACTGCCTAGAATTAAATCACATCTCTGCCAATGAGTTGCTTACTTGACTGTAAGCAAAGAACTGAGTATTTTTTAAACTCGATTCCCTTTGATTTTGAAACAGGACTAGTGCTAATATTTATGAGATTAAATATGTGTGAGATGTATAGCAAACACCACTCTGTGTTAAGCCAGCACCCATCCTCAGTTTAACAAGAGGAAAACATTTTCCCACTTTGTAAAGATGTTTAGAGTTCATCAGCTTGGTTACTTCATCGTGTATATGCTCTAATTATTGACTTGATTCTGCCTCCTAGAATCACCTAGGAAGCAAACTTCTGGGCATGTCTGTGAAGGCGTGTAGAATGGGTTGCTTAACTGAGAAGACCTACTTTAAATATGGGTGGCATCGTGGGGATTCAGACACTGATGGACTGTTCCCTTGAAGTGTGCATCAGAATAATCCCTCCCTTCCTCAAGCTGCTAATCACCGTCTTTCTTGGTGGCAGCGTATCACTGGAAACCCCATTGACAAATATTGTATCATAATGGTTTTCATTTATTCTTTGAGAATGTCATACATGTGTGAACACTGCAAATTCTGTGGGCTGCCTTCGTAAGTGGTAGATATACCCCAGACCTTGTGGAACTTTGGAAGCGTGGTCTTCTTGCTGACTTTAAGAACAAGCTCTCCTTTTTGTCACCTTAGCCCTCTCCTCAGAACATTTCATTTTTTCTTATCAAGACACATGCTGTTGTCTGTTTTGTATTTTAGGTTGTTAAAGGCTTCCTACTCTCAAAGTTTCCTCTTTCAAAACATTTCATGGCATGGAAAATCAAATGTCTTGTTGAAATATCCTCATTTCTTGCAGGGATAAAGAACAAATGCAGAGAAAAACACAAATAGACATGTCAAAAATGATCCTGCATGCCACATGGCAATGCTAATTGCTAATTCATTTTTCTATATTCTTTGGAGTTTTAGAACTGATAGCTGAGACATATCTGCATATTTCAGACTATTAAGAGATAACACAGAAAGTATGATTATATTAATTTAAAAATTACATCTCAGGCCCAAGTGATGATTCAGCAGGAAAAAGTCCTGACTACACAAGCCTAGAAACCTGAATTTGATCTCCCAAACCCATATGAAGGTAAAAGGAGAGAGGCGGTCCCACAGAGTGGTAATGCACACACCCAGGCACAAGAGAATTAAAAATGGTTTAAATGGAATGATTTAATGATTAAATAATCAAATAATCAGGAACAAGCACATCTTTGAGATCATTTTTAAACTCAATATCGATATGACCCTAAGGAAAAAATAGGCAGAGGAGGTAGAAGTTAGGCAGCTGTGGAACTGAAGAGAAGTTAGGCAGCTGTGGAACTGAAGAGAAGTTAGGCAGCTGTGGAATTGAAGAGAAGTTAGGCAGCTGTGGAACTGAATGCAAGCTCTGTCACTTAGCAGATACTTACTTTTAAATAGATTTATTTATCGTTACTTTAAATTTTTAAATTTTATTTTATGTGTATGAATGTTTTGGCTGCATTTATGTAAGTGCACTATGTGTGTGCAATGCTCAGGGAGGTCAGAAGAGGGCATCGAATCACCTGGAACAGGAGTTACAGATGATTCTTAACCCAGGAACCAAATATAAGTCCTTTGCAAGAGCAACCAATGCCCTTAACTGCTGAGCCATCTATCTAGCTCCAACTTACTGACTTTTGAGTTTCAAAGTTATACTTTCTCATTTCTAAAATGAGATAAAGTATATAAATAAAAACAAACGTTTGATTATTGCTCATAACAGATTTGAGGTTATGAAAAAACAAAAACAAAACAAAAAACTGACCACACGATGGAACAAGACTTTTGCAAGTGTTAAAAATACTGTCTAAATTGCGGTAGTATAATGATCATTAAACTGTGTATGGTCCAAGCTGCAAATATTACTCTCTGAAAATTTTACCAAAATAAATCTCATTTAAAAGAAACGGAAGCATCTGACACCCAGTCGTCACTCAAAAGCATTCATCATTATCACTTAGAACACTTGCACATTGGAGGAGGCTCTGGTAGAGCATTCCAAGGTGCGCAGTTAAAGGAAGGAATTCTATTGGAAGTATACTCTACAGGTTTGCCTATGTATAACGAGGGAGAACCGATTAGTATTACATAGTGCTGAGTGGTTCAAAGAAGATGGAGGTGAAAAACAGGGAAATATAAAATTAGACCGTGAAGCACGTACTTTCCTTAGCTACACGATGTGTGAATTCTCCTTAGCTACGCGATGTGCGAATTCTGAGAACCCACTATTGGGAAGGGGTTTCTCTGATACTTGTTCTTAGATGATCAATGGCCTCATTTGAATAACCAGTTAAGATGGCTCTAGTTTAAACCAGAAGCGGGGTGTTTCTTTCGGGAGTGATGATCAAAGAAGTCTAGTACTACTGCTGTGGACGCTTAGCTACTTATTTAGAATTCAGCTGAAGTGCGTATTTGCAATGCCTTTGAATACATAGTCAATGTTTGTGTAAAGTTAGGGGTTTTCATACTCTTATGTAAAATTGACATGATCATTGAGGGGATAGTTGAGTTCACTAGAAGAAGCAAAATATCTTAAAACCCTCTCTAGTAGTATTGAAGTCATTTTTTATAGCTTGAGGCTTTTTATTTGCTGGTAACCAAGCCTAAGGGTTGTTATGAGCAGAGAAACAAACTAGACAAACTTATAAGCACACCATGCAGTTTGTAAGTTTTGCAAACTTATATAGTGGAAATTGGATCATTCAGCATCATTTGGGAACTGGAAATCTTCGGTGATTGCTGGAAAAAGGCAAGTGCATTTAAACTGAGGTGTGTGAGCTGTAGTAGCTACATTTGCTGTGATGAGACACTGTCAACAAGGAACTTATAAAAGGAAGAGTTTATTTGCACTTCCGTTTCCAGAGGAATCAGAGCCCATCATAGTGGGGAGGCATGGCAGCAGAAGGTGGTCAGAACAGGAGCTGAAGGAGAAGCTGAGTGACCACATCTTCAAGCAGGCATAGGAAGCAGAGAGAGATTGGAAAGCTGACAAAGCTTAAGAACTCTCTCAGCCTGCCCCCCAGGGACGCGCTTCCTCCAGCATGGTCATATTTTCTAAGACCTCCCAAAACCATGCCACAAACTGGGGACAAAAGGTCCAAACACTTGGAGACTATTCTCATTCCAACCACCGCCTTCCACTCCCTGGCCCCCATAGGCTCAAGACCATATAAACTGCAAAATGCATTTAGTTCATTCTTAAATGTCTCCATAGTCTTTACGAGTCTCAGCACTCCTCAAAAGTCCATAGCACAAAGTCTCTCCTGAGACTCAAGGTAATCTGTTAACTACGAGCCTCTGTAAAATCAAAAGACAAATTACATACTCCCAAGATATGATGGAACTGAATACAATTCCTATTCCAAAAGGAAGGAATGGGGCATAATAAGGACATATTGGAACATAACAAGATCAAAAACCAGCAGGGCAAACACCAAATCGACAACTCTACGTCCAGCTTCTGGGACTTTACTTCCAAAGAACTTAGATGCCTCAACCCATCCAGCTTTGCTGCCTGCAACATATACCTCTCTTTTGGTCTGGAACCACTCCCTGTATGAAGCTCTCCTTGGCAGATGTCTCATGGTTCTACATCACCAATGTCTTCTTGGGGTCTCCACTGAAAATCAGGTTCCACCTTCACAGCTTCACTTAGTGGCCCTTGTTTCTTGCAGCTCTCTGAAACTGGAGGAAGAACCTCTGACCCCTTTACTCTTGTAACTTTCATACCTTTAAAGTCTTAGGCCAGTGACTTGCTTCCTCCAGCGTGGCCACACCTAACTAAGCAGTACCACCAACTGGGGAGAAAATGTCCAAATACCTGGGCTCTTTGGGAACATTCTCATTCAAACCCACACAGCTGGTGTTTGCTATCTTTGGATTTAAACCCTGCCCTTACCAGTTCTGTGATCCTGGCCAAATTATTTACCTTTGAATTTCGATTTCCTCTTACCCTAAAGAGAGGAAATTACAATACCAGTTTCTATCTAGTCAGTAGTATTAAAGTCTACGACTCAAATAAGTACTAAGTATAAGTGTTTCTGTGATTTCTTTACTTGGTGCAGATGAGGAAAAGCAAGTGTAGACCTACAGCTTGAAAGACAAACACAATTTTAAAGGTTTTAATTGAATTTTCGTGATATTTTCATCATATTTACACCTCCTTCCTGCTTCTGCACCTCTCAGAGCCTACAGCTTTCACGCATTCTGCGTGCATGTCAAGGCCTATTGAATTAAGTTTGTGTCTCAAATGCCCTTCGGTTATGAATCCATCCACTGGAACCTGGTCAACCTATCTAATGTTGTTTCCTTAAAGAAAACCCAACTCTCCCTTACCTAGTAGTAATCAGTTTTCAGTAGTTCTCAGTAAACTTTGGGATTACCTTTCTCCTCTTCTATGCTGGTTTGAGTTTGCATGGGCATTATGCATGTTGTCAACATTGCTGTAAGTTCATATGATTAACTTATTAACTGTCTGGAAGACTCTGCTTCCTTGTGGTCCACCACCCATGGCTCTTACAGTCTTTCTGTCCTCTCTTCACAATGGTCCCTGAGCTGTGGGTGCCAGATACTTAAAATAGGAATCCTATCCTATATTAAAGAAACTGCTTTCTGCAGTCTCTTATTCTCTGTATTTTGGTCCCTTGTGGCCTTCTGAAAAACACATTTTTAATATGAATACAAGTTTGCAAATTTCATCTATTTGTTGCATATGTCTTTTTAATCTTGCATTCTCTTTTATCTTATTTTTGGCCTTACAGGAGCAGATTGTGTCTTTAAAATCATTGATGTTGTAGGCAGAAACCATTACAAACCATAGCATGCATAATATTTGTGTGGCATTTCTGCACTGCAGTCCTCACTCTAGACATTGGTTTTTATTTTTGAGAATACAGGTCTAAGAACTGCATACCATCTCCACGTTGCCCTGAAGAAGGGAGAGACTGACTGCACAGGGAGCCTAGCTGTTCAAACCAGAGAAGTATAAAACAACTCCAAGATTCTTTGCATGTAGAGATGGCTTTCAGAATTATAAAATTAAGTTATGACAGTATGAATTTTGTTCAATACTAACATCTCATTGTTCATTCCCTTAATCTAGAATTATTTGGGGTTTTAGTCTTTTTTATGACTTGCTTTCTCTATTCCATATAAAGTATAAGACTGTTGCATTATATCTTTGATATACTTGGGGAAATTTTATACTTTTCGTGATTATTGATAACAAAACCAAACCCTAGAATTGTGAACCTGTTTTGCTTATTAACTGTCAGTGTCAAGATCCATGCAATGCTCATGTGCTAGAACAAGTCAACAGTACTGCTGACATGTCTGGGAAAGTGACAGGAATGCTTTCTGGCTGCCATTCTTACATGACATGAACTGGTCACATAACTGTGAAATCAGATTTTTTCTTCATCCTTTGGAAACAATACAGCATGATAAGTTGGTTGTCAAACTGGGAGCTGTTATATTAATTATTATGTATCATATGCTTGGTCTATTGGAATGGCTCAGTAGATAAAAGAACTTGCTGTACAAACATAAGGATCTGAGTTCGAATCCCCCACACCCATGTAAAACTCCAGCAATGGATTCTTGTACCTTTAATCCCAGATTTAAGTGTGGAGAAAGGAGAGAGAGAGCCATCTCATGATCCAGCCTAGCTGAAAAGGGCAAATTCCCTCTTCCAGTGGGAGACCTGGTCTTGAGGGATTAGTCCACGAATGATAGAGTAAATTACCTCATGTCCACCTCTGTCCTTCAGATGTGCTCTCCCTGGTGCACGTTTCCAGTGCATGTTCCTGCACACAAATGCACGCCCACATACATTCCGCACAACTGCCAAACACACACACAATCTTATGCTTAATAATTTCTGCACCAAATATTATTATTTCTATTCTTAGAGATCATGACAGAAGAAATAGATTTGTCTGTTTCATTCCCACACAGGGCATAGTGTTGCCTGTTTCCCATTCTAACTTTACCTTCCTTCTGTATTACTGTAGATTCAAATACTGCTAAAGGAATATGAACTCTCGGAGGCTTATTATTTTCCCTTCTCCAATGGCCTCAAGGGTGCCGCGGAACAACTTCTGCCACCTCAGCATTACCATAGAGGTCATATCTGACTTAAAGTAACCGCACATTCATTTAGAACTGTGTGTGTGAGTGTGTGTGTGTGTGTGTCTGTCTGTCTGTCTATGTATGTGTTCATTTGCCATTCTTAACTTTTAAACAAGGACAAAATTACTTAAAGACTCGTGACATCTATGTCTTAAAATTTCAGGTAAATGAAAACAGAAATGTGTGATAAAATGACTTTTGTCTCTTGAATGTTATCAGTCATTGCTAGCTTGACCTAAATTCTAAAATCCTTTTCCACTTGAGCTTTCTCTGTTGACATGCTGTCTGGGAGACCATGCTCTCAAATGTGTCAGAAATATCTAATGCCTAGGGTACTATCCTCTGGTCTTGTTTAGGGAAACAAAAACAATTGCTACTTAATATTAAGACTTGTAGCTCACTTTTATAGTTTGGAGATATCATCAGCTTAAATTTTGTTATGATTTTTGGTGCTTAGATGACTAATATAACATATTAAATTGCATTTCTGTTTTAAACAAATTAGATATTTTTGCTACTTGCTATTGAAAATGAAATAATGTAATCTTTTTCTTATTTGACTCATTTTCTTAAGGTAGCAATTGCATGGTTTTATGTTTTTACTTTAATATCTTATTCCACTTATATCATAAAATTGTATTAAATATAAAATATAGATCAAATAACTTTGCACTGATTTGAAATATTTGAAATAAAAACCTACAGAAATTCTGGAGAATTCTTGGTACCCCACACATAATCTTCTCATTGAAGATCACTACATTGTGCTTGATCTCAGGGTCTGTGATTGTCCCATTTTGGTGACTACACTTTTGTATATTCAGGTAGGAAACCCTGGTTTGATTTTTCATTGTTACCTCAGCCCAGTTGTTCAGGTCAGGTCCTTGCACAGAAAAATGTTGCTTTCTTTTAGCAATTTCTGCTCTGCTTCAGGATTCAGAAGAATACAAACCCTATTTTGCACATGTTTATTTTTCTTGCTCTCTCTAAAGGCTCATATGACCAGCAAAAGCTGTGAGGGGTAGACAATTGCAGTATTTTATAGCATTAAAATATGAATAAAATTGTTGTAATTCCAGAATACTAAAGCAGGAAATTCTTAAGCAGAGAGACAATAATTAGTATTATGTTTTTGGCAGAAATATCTTAAAACTACCTATGAAATGTTAATTTGGGCAAATCACAAAACAGCAATACCTTGTGACTCACAACTGAGAGCATTAGAGCAGCTGAATAGAAGGCATTTTGTACTGTTATTGCAGTCTAAGCGGAGAAGATATTGGACTAGAGGAACTTGCTTCTGTGTTTGAGAGTGCCACATAGCGAATGCTCAATTAAGCTGAGCTCTAATTTTTATCATTACAACAAGGATAATGGTGCTGCAAAGCTAAATGTGATGATGGTAGACACGTATAATGTCCAGTTATCCAATGGTAACGGAATTTGAGTTCAATAATTTTATGTACCAAAGGAAGTACAGGGATTTATTGAAGTATTAAAACAGACAGGGGGAGCAATGTACTTTGCACACATACAGTTTTTAAATAATTAGCTAAACGATCATCTCTCCTTACTGGTTCATGTGTCACATCAGCCGTCAGCTCTCCTACCGAGTCCTTTCTTTCAAACCTTATCATTCTATTGTTTATGTTTTAGAAACAGCAAGTACAGGGAGAAAAATCAAGTAAGTGTAAACCATTTAATAACAGCAGTAATTGTGTCATAGCAAATTTATGGAAGGATTTCCTACTTCTGGACGTGCATAGGTTTTGACTGCCAGTGTTTTCAGTGAAGAGTAAAGGGACCAAGCTGCAGCCTCCATAGCAGTTTCCTATGTCAGCGTGTTCAAGGACTCTAAATAACCTCATGCCACTTACGGTACATCTTTCCCCAGGAAACTAGATATGTCATGAATTAAAACGTTTGTCTGTCATGTAAACTACAGAATTAAATGAGGTTCTCTGATATCTGTCACTTATTAGCAGTTAGAATTTGCTTTTATGAAATGAATGGGAATCAATAGAGATTCCCTTTTTTTAGCATTGACTTATACAGTTAATATAGGTCCTTATTTTTGTATGATTTAACAACTGTTTTCAGATGCCTTTATGGTCATCTACATCTATTCATTTACTTATAAACAAAACAAGAAAAGGAAAAATCAAATGATTATTTTTAAATTGATACATTTCTTAGCTCAGATGTAAATACAGGTAATATATTTCTACATCTAGATTTCATTTTATTCACCCGTATATATCATATGACACTTCAAAGCAGGATTTAGAACTCAGAGAAACCAATACTTTTTAGTAATTCCTAGAGGAATTTCTCCTCAAATCAGCAGAAGGATTTATTCTAAAACAGAAATTCAAAGTCTCAACGTGTATTAACTATATGAGTTTTAAATGTAGTATTCAAAAACAGTGTTCAGAAAATATTTTAATACTGGGCAGTGCTAAGCGCTAAAGATTAATGATATAGAATAATAGCTATTTTTCTTTTTAAGTAAGGAAAGTAGGCCAGGGAGAAGAGATGGAAAACACGAACAAGGAAAAAGCAAAACTTAATATGTGACATATTGGGGACAAGGTATTTTTGATGGATCATTGTCTTAGCTTGTTTTCTGACCCACATGGTACCTAATATCAATCAGAGAGAGAGTTTTCAGACTAAATCCCCGTTTATTTCTTCCCGGTAGTCTGTCAAGACAAGGAGAGCATTGATTTATTCACTGTCTGTTACTGGATAGTTTCTAATCTTTCCGTATTCAAAATACTTATTTGGTATTTCTACAAATACTAATTTAAATCGCCAGTGAATATAGTGGCCTTTAGATGACTATATATTGTTTCAACTTAAACCACAGGTAAGAATGGATGTTTTCTTATAAAAATCAGCACAGAAAATCATTGTTAAGGAATCTAATACAAGACGTATAATTTGTGGTTTGTAGCATGTCTGATCGTATTTGTCCAAAATAGACATAAAATTCATCAAGTAACCCAACATTTCAATATTGCTCATTTAGTTTTGTCCAGAAAATTTTGAAAACTGCTCCTATTGTGGATTTTTATGTCATGGAAATATGGTATATAATATACTGTCTATTCTAAACATTGCCAAATTCAGGACTGTGTAATGCAAAAAAGATTCAGATAAAAATGATAGAATATCATGAAATAATTGAGCAGTTTGTCTAAGTAAATGTAAACATGCACATGTTAATAAAACACTGAATTGGCAATTTCCAAAATTTTAGCTCGATATTTAATATTAATTACTATAATTTTTAACATAAGTCCTATCTTGGGCATTTTAAGAACAAATGAATTAAACAGTATGCATTCAGAACTATTTTCATTAATTAAATTACATTCACTCTGTATAGTTTAAAATGCTCTAAATAATACGTGATTTACCTTTAAATACTTCCCTTCCTGTAGTCAAGTTTGTGTCTTCTCTTTCTCTTTCATAGTTTCTCTTTAATTTCATCCTGAAAGGCCAGAATTGTATCTATTATACATGACCCGACAAGAGCAGATAACATCTGTAATGGTTTTATTTGTGATTTCATTTCCTGCCTTGCATTAAATGCAATATAAATCTCTTACACAAAACATCAAAAGTACTTTATTCTGACAATTAAAAGGAAAGAAATGAAGCACTTGCAGAATGAAAACTGATCAGATTTCCAGCTAGAGTCTCTGTTTATTTTATCTACCTGAAATATTTGCATCTCCGGAGTAAGTAGTTTTGCTAATCGGTTTACATCTGCAAGCAGCCTTTGCTTCCTTAAATATTTATACAGTCTTAATGTACACCATGCTGCTTTTATTAATTTTAACCCCAAAGCCTCTCCTACCAATTACTACTTAATGACTATATTGCTTTTTCTCTTGATCGCCTTTGTTCTTTGCTCCAATATTAAATAATGGGGGAGGGAGCATGAGGCTTACCAGGAAACAGCTAAATAAAATGCTACTTCTAATGCTTTGCTGTGAAGGACCCCGTGGAGTTTCTGGGTTTGGTTTAGATTGGTTTATTTTTTACTTTTAAAATCCAAATTCATATACTTTTTATCCTATGAAAACATCTTTTCAATCAGTGGATTTGGTATTAGGCTTCCTGTCCCTTGCTAAAAAGAACATCAAAAGCAGTAAGTTATCCTGTATCTTTTGACCTATCAGCAAAAGGAACCACGCATCCAGAGAGCTTAGTGAGGTCATTCACTAAAAAAAAAGTTATAGTGTTACTATGATGAAGCACAACTTAATATTTCCTTTTATAAAATATGCTTATTAAAGATTAATTTCAAAATTTGTGGTATTTTCCTCATTTCTATTACCTGCCTAAAGCAATAGTTTTAGATTGCAAAATATAACAAGCACATACATTTATATATATATGAAGATATATATATATGTATATGAATGGTGATATTCTCTATCCAAGATTTCTAACTTTATAAAAAAAATAGTGTCTTTAATATTAGTGTTCATGCTTATATACCTAAATATTTTCTTAACTAAATACATCTGAAAAAAATATAAATGCATTTGTGTACTCAGGAAAAATATATAACTTTATTTTGGCTATTGAGAATAAAGTATTATGATTTCAAAGCATTAAAATATATTGAGTTAGTATATATATATATATATATATATATATATGTGACATGTATCAATTTTATCTACAGAAAAAAATCATTTATATATCGCTCTATCATTTATTTGTTGTCAATAAGCTGTGACCTGTCCTACACACAGACGACATTGACATAGCACCAACAAAATCACCTAGGCACAGGAACAACAAATGTACTAAAGGGACCCTGCTAAACAGAAAGAGTTCTAAATTTACCGGTATGAATTTAAAAGTGTTTTATTGTTATTCCTTTCAGCTGTATTGCTAAGATTTCTTGCTATTAATGATGAAAATCTCAGATGATCTAGTTGCCTTCAAAATGGGTCAAACTCTCTGTGCTTTTAGTCACAGTTCTTAACACTCATTCTGTTTGTTTTCTGTAGTAGCTCTATCAACAGATACGTGAATCAATTTAGATAAAGAAAAAATTATAAATTTTATAGATCTGCATTAGACTCTGTAATCACATTAAGATTTACTAAATTATTATTTAAATATTTTTATACTGCACATATTTTCAATACTCAAAAAGTGTTTGCATATTTCATTTAATATGTATTATTATTATTTTACAGTTTATGAATTGAATTTTTGTTAATTTCATGAAATGAATTTATATATATATATATGTATATATATATATATATATATATATATATATATGCTTATAGAGTCAACTCTCTCCAAGAATTCCCTCACAATATCTTTTAAATGGAAATTCTGTACAAAAATTCACAACATTGTCTGGCATGACCTCTGACATATGTTTGTGCTAATATGGATTAATAAATAGAGTCTATATGTTTTCCCTTTATCTTGATCAATTAATGATTGGCATAAGACTCTCATAGATTTATTTTGAGTAAAAAATTTTCTCATAGATTTTCTCTGTCGTATTTCAGACTTTTGTACTTTTTGTTTTATTTTTTCTCAGTTCCATGCCTCTAAGGAAAGCTCAGCTTTCCTTCCTCATGTGAGGACATGCGGCGCTTTTGACCAAACGCGGTGCTCTTCACTGGTTTGGCCCAAGCTGCTGACCCATTTTCCCATTCTTCAGATGTTTGATATTTTTCTGCTTTTGAGAGAACATTCTTCCACTTCTTCAAATGCATCTAATTTTCTCTTAATTTTATGTATTTGTTTCTTGAAACCATCATGCTCCAACCTCTTAGTAGTAATATTCACTTTAAAAATCTTGGATTTAAACCTTTAAATTCCATTGTGATTTCCTACTTTGCTCTGAATTTTGACATTTATGACTCAATCATTTTTCCCTTTGGAATAGAGACACATGTTTCTCTGGTCTCTCCAAGACAGACACTGTGAGACAAAAAAGTGAAGCCCTGTTCAGCATTTGTAGAAACCTTTTCACTATGGTTTAGTGAGTATGACAAGATAATTAGTTCACAATCGTTACATCTCTATCCCATGGAGCACAGTGAGTGTGGCTTCTGAGTAGAAATTTCTCACACTATGAATATTTGATCCTGCCAGTTGAAATGGAGCATTTTCCCGCTGGGAAAAAATCTTTTAGCCCCATTTATTTGCCAGTGATGTTTCTTTGTTGTCTTTTGATGTCTTTCAGATACCTGAAAGCTACCCAGTCTCAATGAATCCAAAGTATTAGAATGTACCATCTTAGATTCATACTAAGCCATAGCTTTCTGTGTGAGCAGGAACTGTGACACACACACACACACACACACACACACACACACACACGTGCACACAAACACACTTTCCTTTTCCTTTTTTGGTTAAAACATGAAATTCAATCCCTCTTTTCTGTTCAGTATTTTTAAATTGTGGTTAATCAGATATTTCTAATATAACAACTTTTTAGTCTTTATTATGGCATAAGGCACAAGATTGTATTATAACAATTTTAAGAAATCTTATTTGACCATTGAAAATCTTCATTTTTTCAAGGAGCTCATTAACTCCATCATCTAGTTTCATATTCTGGAGTGTGGCTGTAGACAGGAGCACATTGCTTGAACTTTTCTTCTCTTCTACCTCGACATTTTTATAAAATATTCATGAGAAACTGTTGACTGTGGAACTGTGACAATTCTCTGGAGTGATCCTGGGAGTTTTTCGTCAATGAGCTCCACGCAGCTCTGGCAGCATGAGCTACGCTCCATAAATCAGGCTAAAACCATTTTATGCTGCTTTCTAAAATTACTGCTATCAACAAAACCCATGAGCCTGAATTACTTAATCTATGCAGATGTTGTTAACTGCATTAATTATTTAAATCTGGCAGTAAAACAGCAGTTACATTTGCCTTAATACAGACAGACCATTCACAGAGCTCATTTTTGAAAGAATAGCAATGATGTGACCACTAGATGGGAGTAGAAAACCTTCCAAGCAATGCACAGTTTAGGAGTGGAAGTTGCTAAACTTAGGTGATGTAGGGTAATTCTAGGTTACTATATTCCATTTCTAACCAAAGCTCAAAGATATCCTTTGTTAATTAGAGGAGGTAGCATTGAGATTGAGTTGCTTATCACAAGAGGACCTTACTGATTGGAAGAAACTTTCCCCCTCAGTACCAGCATTGTCACCTACATGATTGCATGATAAGCTAACCACGTACAAACTTCTTTCAATACCTTTACTGACACAGGACCAACTTTAGATTGCAGCTAATTAGCCAACAGTTTGAGAATTAAGATGTCCATTTGCAAATACAATTGTGTTTTCAAAAATAGTACATAAACTAAAAATGAACAAAAGGAATTGAATAAGCTATTCCTGTCTTAAGACTATGGCTTAATTGATTAGTTCATGCATATGTGTTAAATAATAAGCTTCTCCAGTGAGAAAGTATTCACAAAGCAAAATGAAAGTTTTTAACTAGGTGAGATTTGGCAGTGCACCCTGGCAGGCCAACGTACTTATAATTGCTTCTACTTAGTACTTTTCAAGATGTTAATGATTTTTTTGGTTGTTGTTGTTAAACTGTATCTACATCACATAAGAATAAAAGTAAAATTGTTTTGAGAAATAACATGTTCACAGTTCAGATTGTTCTTGACTGGGACAGTGGTGGTTAAAATAAAAGCCACCTGAAATTGCAATATTTTTCCCAAGGAAAATCATATTACTGTAATAGCCATACTTGTTTTGTTACTGCTGTTATCATCCATAGCTACACAGCTAGTGAAGACATTAACTTGAGGCAAATGTCACACTTTTTGCACAAGCTTTGAACTCTCTATCTCTGCTTTGTTCCTTCTGACTGGCTCTGTAGCACGCATATTGAATCTGGGTCGGTTTTTGTAATAGCATGATACCTCATTTCTAAGTCCCATATAGATTAAAAAATATATACTTAGCCTCTAAAAAATCTTCTAGTAATGTAGCTGATAAATTTTTCATAAATTTGGTCAGTCTAGATTTCTTCTATCTGATCCTTAAACCTTATTTTCCCAACCTCAAACTCAGAAACCAGTCACCGTTCAATCTGGCACAAATATTATATTTTATTCTAGTTTAATATTTTCTCAAATATTTTTATTTAAAAATGCAAAAGAAAATGTAAAATCCATTTTATGGCAAATTTGCAAATTTAAATAATAAAGTAAGAATTAAATATATCTCTTATGTTATTAACTTGTAATAATGCATCGGTCAAATTATGAGCAATAAAAGTTGTCTTTGTAATAGTAGATAATAAATGCAATTTTAAAAGAAGGTTCAAACTTGATTTAAAATGTCTAATACATCATTTACCAAAATTGAATTTTATGGCAGCATTTTATAGTAAGATTAACACTGGTTCTTTAATATGTTTTAAAATAAACATTTTAATTATGTGGAGGCCGGCTGCACCCTAAATCCACTTAAACTGGCATATATACCCATTCCCACGGTCTCATTTTAAGATTGGCATACATATCCACTCACAGGGGCTCATCTTATGTTGCTTAAGAGCTTTCATAGTCTGGTAAATTGATTTCAGGAAAAACAAACCTAATATTATGAGACACTTTAAAAATTTCAATTCAAAATCAGTGCTGATTTAACTTTTCTTGTTAAATAAGTGTGACAACAGATGTCTCATAAAGAATTCTTAAACTATAATTTATGTATCTCAGTAAGAAAAACATTAAGATTGCTATTAAATGGTGATTTGAACGCCTTAACCTTCAGTTTTAACTAAAATAAAAATAATATTATCTTAAATAGTTATGTTTATTTTAATTCCAATTTTAAGAGTGGCAATTGATTAATTATTTAAACAGCAGTATTAAGTTTGTTTATTTACATTTTCTTAGTAAACTTGAAAACAAGTCAAAGGCCATAGGATCTGAGCATAATTAACTATGTAGATTAGGATTAGTCTCACTTTTTCTAAAATTTTTGTTGAGTTTTTGTGAATTTCATGCAGACCATCTTAATCATTTTTATACCCGCTTCCCAGCTGGCACCCTCCCAAGCCCCTCGGCACTGGATTTCGTACATTATGTCATCTGTGTTAAGGCCTATTGAGCCAAGTTAGTGTCCCCAGACTTCCCTCAGTGCAAGTTCATCCACTGAGATCTAGTCAGCCTATCTAGAATTGTCCCTTTAAGAAAATCAGCTCTTCCTCACTCAGCACTAATCATTTGCCAATTGTACTTGGGTTAAGATTGGGGTCTGCTGCCCATTTTTGTCTGCTTGAGTTTGCATGGGTCTTGTATAACATATACGATCTCAGTTTTAAAAATTCTTCATCTGATTACAGGAGCATATTTTGACACACTCTATAGTTCTCGATTGATTTATGATTGTTCTTTGTAAAATTTCAATGAGTCAAATATATGTTTTATATAGCACAGTATTTTTGGAATGTGTATTTTAATTTATGTAAAATCACCATTTTGCATTTATATGAGAACTGAGATGTCTTAATAGAAGCCATCTAAGTCTACTTCTATGCTCTAATTCAGTGCTTGACAACCAGTCAGTCCATGGAAATTCCAAATGTATTCTGAAGGGGCTAAGAGACAGGACATAAATGATTTCATTTGTTTTTACTGTCATTTTTTTTCTGTGTGTGTGTACAGTTTGAAAAAACAAAGTGTGGCGACAGCAACTAGTCTTCAGTTTAAATAAGAGAAATGCAAATGAAATCAATATGTGTGAACATGTCAAAACTAAATTAAATGAAGATAAGGACATGAACTTGATCATGTTTGCTTTTATTTTTCTTACTTTGTGTTTCTTTGGCTTGGGAGCAGAAGCCACAGGCAGTGCTGTGTAGAGAGCCGCGGATTGCTGCGTCTTAAAGATGGCGCCTGCTCCCGCCTCCCACCATCCCGAGGTGGGCGCTCTCTGGAGCAAACAGCTCCATGATTGGCTGTGGCTGAGGTCTGGCCCTGCTTCCGCCTGTGTGCGCCTGTCTGCTTTCACCACGTGGTAGTTTGGGGTTGGCTGGCAGGAGGGAATTTGACTGTGTGGCGGGCTTTCCCCGGAGGAGAAGGAGAAGCAGTAAGGAGGGGAAAGAAGGAGTTATAAAATTAAAAAGCCAAAAGGTTGTTCAAGGTTCCTGAATAAACTGCTTTTGGAAGAGTCCGGAGTCGTGTCTTCCTTGCTGGACGAGGTGGGCGCGACAGTGCTGGGCTCAGCCTGTCCCCCTGTGACATCATCTGCAAGCCATCTCAAGAGCTCTCCCCTGCCAGCCCTCCTCTTCTTTCTCTTCTTCCTCCTCTGTGTGCTGCCTCTTCTCTGCTCCTCTTCCTCATCTTCCTCCCCTCGTCCTTCTCTCCCTCCTCCACCTCTTCCTGAATCACAGAACTGTTAGAGGAATTAATGGAATTAATTTTGATAAAACTTATTTGGCACCAGAGGAGAAAATGCTCTGAGGAAATGCAATGTGACAACATCAAAGAAAATGTCTTTCTACAGCATGTGAGCGTGTGCAGGCCAAGGCAGAAGCACGCCATCTACTTGACCAGGTGCACCCAGAGCTGTTGTAGCTCCGAGGCCGCTTCATCACCAATAGACTATGCAGCCTGAGGATTCCTCAAGCTCAATAACTTAAATGCCTTCATCTCTCTAGTTGTGTTGCTTTTGCCAAAGCTTAAAATGAGCCATTTATTTCCAGTTACATCATGACCCCGGTAATAGAGATATAAAAGACATGCCCTCTGGTAATATCAGAACTGGTGGAAATATAAATTTATTTTTACCGTTTCCTGTTGATTACTTAATGGGAATTCTATGTTGTATACGTGCTTACACATATATACATGAGCTGGCACATTTCCATCTATACTCAAACTGACTTACTAGGTTTCCTTACTATACATTTCCAACTTAAATATAAAATTTGACTTTTAAGATAGAGTAAATGAACTAAAATATAGAGCAGCCCCGATAATGAATTTAATGAAGTCAGTCAAATATGCATATCTAGGAAATACTGCATATAACAGACTTTGCACCACATATATACTGCATGAATACATGCACATGCGTGCGCCCACACAAACACATGCACTCACGTACACCTTCAAAATCATTCCAGTTTACCCACATAAGATAACATCTCAAACTACATTCTCTTAAACAAATGGTACTGAGAGACTTTTCTCTTTCTTTTAAAAAGAGAGCTGTTTTTTCAAAGCTCCAGAATTTAAATATATAAGAATGTATTACATTATATTTTACAGTCACATTTAGCATATCTGAAGGAAAAACGCTATTCGTGAATGAGAACATGGAGTATGCTTCATAAGGCAGAGTCAAACTATGAGTTCAGCATTTCCAGTGTAGGGAGTACAGGCTTTCCAAATAACCTGATTCGATCTGGTAATTTTCCAACTAGTTTAACATAAACTACGTTTTAATTCCAGAATAATCAGCCAGAGGGAATGGTTTTATAGTCAACACATAAGGTTTGAAATACTTGGACTTCCTGCAACCACAGGTTCAAATCCCAGTAGTGCTCCATTATTTGGTGGTGGCCGAGTAAAGTACCACATGCACGTGTGTATACATGTGTGAGGGGATATTTTACAGATGAAACATCCAAAATGTGAGCACTGGTTGAACTGTGTGAAGATCCCAGGGCAATTTTCCTAAGAACAGAGTGTGTGGCTCATGAATGACTTGCAGCTTCTGGGAACCTTGCCAAAACCTAGAGCAACAGAGAGTGTGGCTTTGCTCTAAAGGAGATTAAACTCCCTACTTAAAAGCTCCCGATACGCCACCATTGTGAGGGTTACACTCATTACTTTTTCCATGTTAGATGGTGAGTTAATACACATGCCTGAACGCAATATCTTAATTCTCTTTGCCCTCTGTGTCTCAGAGTTGGTGGACTTGCTACCACGTGCAGCATTCAGAGTTAGGGATTTACAACAGCCACACACAAGATGCTATTGTAAGGGAAATACTGTGTCCATTGGACAGATAATCACATAAAAAGCAATAACTGACCCACTGAAGTGATCTCAGTAGGAATGTTAGAATAAATATATTTTAAAAGCTGAGGTAATAAGGTTAATTTCCCATTGAATCATTTAGTCACAGGTTTTCTCGAGATGTGTTGCGGTTTCTCATTGTCACCACTGTAGAAGGAAAGGGAAAGAAATATGAACAACTGAAACATAATAGTACTTCCTGCTTACTTTCTATTGTCCATCAGTTATTATAGATATGCTAATTTATTTATGGAAAATAAACAGAGCATAAAAATATGCATGAAAATAACCAAAATGCTCCTTGCTAGCTGTGTGTGTGTGGGGGGGATATATTTACTTCACTAAACAAAGTAACAACTAAATATAATAAATCCAATTTAGTTGAAAATATTTAGAGTTTCATAGTTGGAAGATCAAAACATCAGAAACATCAGAGAGAATGTGAAATAAAACATAATGAACACTTTCTGCTGCTATTTTCCCAATAACATGTTAATTTTTCTATTAAAGATACTGTTATAATTTAATCAGTAATATATCACCTATGGATGCATAAAATAAATATTATCTAAGCTAAACACTTTTGTTTGCATCAAAAGCAGTGCAGTGATGTTTAAACTGAGAATCATTATGAAGTTCAGTGGCACACTAGATGCACAGATCACATTGAGAAGCATCCTGAAAATATGGGACATTTTCTAGTAATGACATTTCTGTTAAAATATCAGTTTTGAAGATATTGGAATAGCAAAAAAGGAAAAAAATACTCTTTCTAAAAGTATTTCAAATGGCTGATTAAACCGTAAAGGCGAGTCATGGTGACTATCATTAGAATACATTTGGCATCAGAGCTAATACTAAGAATTGGTGATATGAACAGATTCAGTAGAATTCTCTTTCTGTGATTTAAAAGTCTGTCTTGAGCATCGAATATTAGAAGTTGATTATTCTGCTCGTGCCTTAAGGAAAACCTGGGTTTGCAGCACAGCAGAATTCAGTGCTCGTGCTGAGTCACATTTCACTGTTCCTATTGTCCTTTTATTTGCAAATAAAATTTTTTTTTTTTTTTGGAAATAATGTTCTCCATAGCCCTGGAAGTTACCAAGTTGATCATCTCAGGCGAGACTTGATCTCACAGAGATTCACTTGCTTCTGCCTCTTCCATGCTGGAGTTAAAGATACACACCACCCTGCCAAGATTCTATACAAAAAATGTTGATGGTATAGCCGTTTAAAGAATGGTAGTACACTTACCTTCAGAGAGAAAGAAAAACACAAAAATAAGATGATTTATAATGAAAAATATTAATGCGTTATCAGTATTAAGATGTTTAAAATAGGGGCTGGAGAGATGGCTCAGTGGTCAAGGGCACTGGCTGCTTGTAGAGGACTCGAGTTTGAATACCAGGACTCACAAGGTGGCTAATGACCATCTATAACTCCAGTCAGGAGATCCTACACCCTCCTATGACCTCTGTGGGCACTGCACAATACCAGTGCACTTACACACATGCGGGCAATACACTCATACACATACAATAAAAATCATAAATAAAACATTTCTAAAATGTTTAAAGTATTTTATACTCAGTTCCATTTCTGTATAAAAGAAGGAAAGATATGAGACAATCTAATTATATGAAAATTCTACTTATAGGTCTGTCAGAAAATAAAGATGTCAACAACGTAAGATGTGTGTTAGTTCTGAAGAAAATTAGAATGATTTTAAGTGGAAGAAACTTATAAAAAATCTACAAAAATAGGTCATGTCCTTGGTTAATAGATGAGAGCAGTCTAAATTGTAAATGTTCTCCACGTATTACAGATTCGCTTCATGAAACCCTGCACTTCATTTTATGAATCTTGTCTAGATGATTTTGAAATAGTCTATCAAAGAGAAAACACAAGAGACTTTGAAGTCTTCCCTGTGAAGAGCAGTATAAAACTAATGGTTTGTCAGATATAGATTATTATAGGCTTATGGGGAATAAGATAACAGTATTATACTATGAACTAAGAAAACAAGTAGGGAGTTAAAAAGTTATGTTCCTAATACATACAACTGTGATTAATGACAAACCAGTTTTGTGGGTCTGTTGAATTTATAAACATATAAATTCATCATATAAATTGATGATATGGTTCTCTACACGGACACGTGTAAAGTTGGACCCTAGACTGCACCATGTAAAATGTCATCACAGATAGATGTAAAAATATTAATGTGAAAAGAGAAACACCAAATCTTTAATATGTCAATATAGATGAATATCTTTGTGGCCATAATGACACCTAAGACTTTTTAATGTTAATTTACAAATTTAAAAATCAATAGGAAATACATTTTAGGACCAGTGAGATGACTTAGCAGGTCAAGAAAATTGCTGCTTAGTCTGACAATCTAATTTTGGTCTTCTGGACCCACATGGCAGAAGGAGAAAATGGTTTTCCACAAGTTATCATTTGACCTCCCAGTATAAACTCTGGCATGCATTCCCAAACAACACACACACTAATAAATACATACATAAATAAATGAATGCAACATTTTTAAAAAAGAAAGTCATTTAAATTTCAAACAACAGAGAATATATAGGTCAGTTTTAAAATGGCAATGCTTAGAAACCCAGTTTAAATATGCAAAAAGAAGGACAATTTAGAAATAGACAATAAAGGTGAACGATGCACTTGACAAAGAAAGGACTGACTGGGAATCAATGAAAAGAAAGACCAAGACATCCAAAGATCATGTGAAAGGCAACATGTTCTCATGAAGAGTTTTTAAAACTACAGGTAAAGAAATAAAATTTAAGACCGATACTATATAATTTCCTAAATTAATGAAAATCTTTGACAATGCAAAATAAAGATGAAACTGGAATACCTTTACATTATTGGTTTAAATTAGTAAAATATCTTTTTCAACTGGGTCATAAAGTGCCAAAGGAAGAGATGGGTATGTTGGTGCGGTGGAAATACTTCCTTTGATATTCACCCAGTAGAGATGTGGATATGGAGACATGCATCAAAATTGTCTTATCAGCACCTCCTCGTCGGGCAAAATGAATATGAAATCAAATTTCTAGCAACTGTAGAAAGTGCCCATGAATTATGACCTATGAGAAAATTATACATTGATATAAATGAACAAATATGAGAAACAAACAATATCATAGCTGAGTCTTGGTGATACCGTGTAAGGCGCATGAAACGCACTGCAGAGAAATGTATACAATTGTTTCAATTTATATACATTTCAGAACATGAAAACCACAATATGTTAAGAGCAAATAATTTGAATAAAATCAAAGATATAAGCAAAGAAAAGTGTGAATTTCAGCATAAAAATTGTTTCCTTACTGAAAACAGAATAAGGGCAGGAAATGTAACTTCGGTGTGATATCCAGGAAAAAATGACAAACTAGGAAACAGACACCACACCATTAGAATTGATAGGGGGAAATTCATGCGTAAGATTCTGAAGTAACAGAAATGTTTAAATATGAAGACTGTCCTTGGGCAATATTAATGTTAATGAATTTGCTTGAATATCTATGAATTTAAAGTTACTTCCATCTTTAGACTTTTAACAAGTAATCTTTACGTCCAAGGGAAACAAATACACAGAAAATCTTATTAAACCACCATACATTATTCTTTACTGGAAGCATTTCAAACAGACTTGTAAGCCCGGCTAGTGCCCCACTCAGGTGCCTTTAAGGCTACTTTTTCTGAAATACAGGTTGAGACCGTGACATCCCTTGGCAACCCATGAGAGGGGAGCCGCCCTGACATGCTGAGGGCATCTGTATTTGGGACGCTCCCGAAGACAGTTTGCACTGCAGCATCCGGTGAGCCATCCTCAGAGTCAGTGAAATAAAAAGTTTTGGTATTTTTTTTAAAAAGAAAGCAGACAAGAATTAAATGTTGAATAAAAGTCTGATGCACACATTGAATATCCCTGGGGACCTCTTGATAACTAGATTCTAGATTCTTTCATTGAATGTCCCTGGGGATCTCTAGGATAGCTAGATTCCAGAGTCTTTCATTGAATGTCCCTTGGGATCTCTATGATAGCTAGATTCCAGATTCTTTCATTGCATGTCCCTGGGGATCTTTAGGATAGCTACATTCCAGATTCTTTTGCTTTCCACTGCTTGCTTACCTACCTACTTTCAGTTCTGGCACCCTTTGCCTCCGTCCACCCTTGGCACCAAAGGAAGGTTGCAGTAAGAATGTCATATATTTACTCTGCATTTCAGATTATTTTTCTAGCACTTGTTTTATTCTCAGAATTTACAATATTTTATTTTTATTCCACTCTGAACTTTTATTATATCAGGTGTGATGCATCTCTTTATGAAGGATCAGAGTATAAAATGTTTCTAGTCAGAGTAGAACAGTGGTTACTAAGATGAGGGAGAAAAGTGTGGAAGAGATGAAGAAAACTTAATCCCTATTGTTGTAGCTACACAGGGCATGAAGTTCTAGTAGACTAGTAGTATGGAGATTCTAGACTAATGTAAGTACTGTGCAAAGAGACTGTCTTCACTGTGATCTTTTCATAGCCCATGCAATGTACTCTGGACTGTTCACCCCTCTGTCACCCTTTGGTCACCCTCCTTTCCGTCTATTCCTTTCTAAGTACCTACTGTTCCTTTTTCACTTCTCTTCTTTCTTTTCCCTAAATTCCACATATGAGACAAGGTACATCACACCTGTCTTTCTAGGTCTAGCTTATTTTGCTGAGTATCATAGTGTCCAATCTCATTCATTTCATTCAAAGTTCACGACATCATTCTTCTTTATGGCTAATCATTTTGTGTAATTTCTATGTTTATTATATTAGTTGAAAATAAATTTAAAAATGAAAAAGAGAAGCTCAATAAAAATGGTGTCTAAAACCTATTAAACAATTTAAATACTATCACTGATAATATACAAAAAAAATAATATCTGAATTTTTGAGAATATTCCCTTACAAAGAGGATATCTACAAAATTAATCCTACCAATTCAATTTTAAATTGTTTATACAAATCATGTGTTATAAAGCATTTTTAAAGGAGCATGTTTTATATGTATGAATTGTTTGTGATTTTAAAAGTTGTGAAAGAGACATGCAGGAATAAATTAATATTAACATAAAACATATAGACATCTGAAAGGGAGGAGTAAGAGAGACAGAATAAAAACAGAGGTCTTTAGATGAATGTAAACTACAAAAACCTACCTATATTCCATCATATCTAAAACACAGCAGAATCCCGAGCCAGACTAGCTCAAAATTAAGACTGCTATTTCAGATCACATATTTCAAAATCACATAAATTTCCTCCATACATATTTTAAGCTGACTCAATGACTCAGTTATATAAATACATTCACATATTTTTGTGTGCAGGGAAAAAGAGCTAGTTTTCAGTGCTTGGCATCAAAGCAAAAATCAAAGATGTGTAAGTTGAGCTTCACATGTATAAGCTGGGCTTGTAGCTCAGTGGTAGAGTGCTAGTCTAAAGTGTGAGGCCCCGTGTTCAATCCCCAGTGGTGTCAAAGAGAACACAGTCAAGACTTACAGTAGACAAAAGTTTTGAACTTTGAAAGATGGTATATAAAAGAAAAGGGTTAGTTAAAAGAAAAATCATCAACTGAGCCTTTGAAAACTGATTTATCAACATGTAGATCTTCCAAAACTGTACAATATCAGATATAGGACATTTCAAACTAAGGAGATGTAATTTCTCATTGAACAATTTTGTGGAAGATTAAACTATTGGCAGATGGTTATTGCTGGGTGAGGGAGAGTTGCTGTTCAACAGGCTGAACAGGCTATAGTGAATGGACTCACATCACGAGACATCTGGGGACACAAACTTGACTTGATAGGTCTTAACATATGTGACAAAATGCATGAAGTCCTGTGGAGGCTGGGGGGAGCGCAGATAGGAAAGGGGGTAAATATTGTTAAGCTGTATTGATAATATTCATAAAAATTCAATAAAGACATATTTAAAAACCCCACTCACTCTGACCCCACCATCTATAGAATCCTTGTCCCACTTTTCTTTAGCGGTGATCAGTGAAGTGCACAGACTATACTTCTTTCTGGCTCAGTTCTACAATGAATCAGATATAAAGACCCAATACCAATTACTATGGTACAGGAGGTCAGTTCTGGGCATTTCATAAAGCTCTGTAACTTGCCAGTCTCCATTTCATCAGGTTCAAAGCCTTGCCACATCTCCAAATGAGTGCCGAGACAGTCTTCCTGCTGGTGTCTGGTGGGTTTTGTTGTAATGAAGAACACTTGCTCAGTGACTTTGCTGCCACATTTCTCTACATGTCTCCTTCCTTCCTTTTCATTTATCTTCCTTTTCATTTTGTCTTACTGTGTTTTTGGTGAATGTTAGTCTGTCTTTTAACTCACTGTACTTACAACCACTCTCTTCCTGTTCATGCTAATTCTGTTTCAAATAGTAGATTTTGTACTAGCAGGTGATGGTAAGGGATGATCTACTTAACATTTTTTTAGGCTTAGGGAATTTCAGAGTTAAATCCAGTCATCATTAAAATCTTTGTTCCATATATTTTGTGAAATAAGTCAGTTTAAATTAACAGACATGGTAAATGTAATTGATTCAAGAATGACCCCAGTCCAGTAGACATAGTGCTCAGGATGGGGATGGTATCCAGGAAGGTAGGGAGTCAAAGGGCCCTCAGCAGCCATCTGCTTCTGCAGCACCAGCCAGACAAATGCCTGGATGATAGTAACTCCCTTTACAAAAGTAGATGGCTGTGTTGTTTGGCTTTTCCTGAGGAGATGTGATCAATTCTGTTTAGCTCAGGTAACTGTACCAAAGACAGCAATGATTGCACCAAGTCCTAAGTACGAGCCAGTGAGTTTTATTGGGGTTTCTTATAGGACCATGAATGGAAGATTTCTTTTCCTCTGTTTTACTTTTAATTTTGAAGAATTTCATATGTAAGTACATCATTTCCAGCTCTTCCTCTCCCCCAACCAACTCTACCTGTGTTCTGACAACCCTTTAAAATTCATGACCACTTCTATGAATATATACAGATTAATACACATATATTTATATGTGTATATGATTATATTTTATATATGCATATATTATCTGGACATATATACAGATATTCATACATATACACACAACCTGCTGACTCTCTTCAGTGTTGCTCATATGTACCTGTATTTAAGAATTTAAGGACCTATCAGGGTGCCCCTTATTGAAAATAGTTGATTCTTCATTTCTGGGCATCCACTGTCTACCTGCAGCTCTTCATCTAGGGGGTGGGGTCTTGTGAAAAACTGCCTGTCTATGTTGGCATGTCTATTGATGGGATATTGTGCAAGAAACCATGTTGTTGAGAGTTCATGGGTGCAGCCTCCCTGCCATGTCTAGAACAGACTATTTTCCAACAGTCTTTCTGGTCCTCTGGCTTTTACAATCTTTCCACCTCCTTCTCCATGGTGTGTTCCCTGAGCTTTAGCTGTTGGATTTTTATTGATGTGTCCTGATTGTGGCTGCACACCCATGGACGCTTATTCTCTGTCCTTTGACCCATTGTGGAACTCTAGAAAAGCCACCATCTGATGCACATAAAACTTCTTTTTGAGGGGTGAGAACTGCACTTATCTGTGGATGTAAGGGCAAGTATTTAGAACACAGTTGGAAGCTATATTAACTTACGAAAATGAGTTGGGCTCCCTTCTAGGGTATATGGCCTCTCTGGCCACGGGTACTTGGCTAGGTTTTCAGTACCAGGCATGAGTTTCCTTCTATTAAGTTGGCCTTAAGTTCACATAGAAAGCTGTTGCTTAGCCCTCAAATGACTTACTGGTCCAGTTGTTGTTAGGGTATGCGGGTCTTACAGCTGGGTAGGACTGCTGATAGCTTTTCTCTTGGCTGCTTGCATGGTAGTGAGGCATTTCTTAGAGCAGAGACAGTGACTCAAAAAGCTCACTTTAGTTTGGGTGTCCACTCAGGAGAGCTCCATTGCGTGGAGCTGCCTGCCAGTCATGTATGGAGCTCTGGAGTGTTGTCAAAATGTCTTCTTCCCAGTAGAACTAATTTCTTTATAACCTTGGGAAGGGGCCTTGAGAATCTTGTAAGTTTCAGCTTTCCCGAGACTTGAATTGTTGGTTTACTTCCTGAGTTTGTCCCTTCCCTCCAGGAGGGAATAATTCGATTCAAAGGAAACTGCCATACTACAGCTGCCTTCCATTTTCAGTCCAGGTGAGGGAGCAACTCCTTTGAGGCAAGTTCCCTCCAGTGTTAAACAGAAAATCCTGTTTAATAACCTAAACGCCGTCAATACGCTAAAAGGCAATAAACAAAATAAGACTTGCCTGAGGATGGAGTATGTACTTTGTATACCCTAAAAGCTCTGCACTTCAAGAAAATTGACTGCAGACCTTCATTCCTGGAAATTGTGAATAGATAGGGAGTAAACTTATTTTTTTTTTAAGGAGATATATTTCGAGACCTTCAATGGGAAAATTCCAAGGAAATAATATCTCGTTTTTAAGTACTGGTTTTCCAGCACTACATTAAAAATAGCTAATTTAGTGGTAAATATCCACAGACTGGTTATAACTACTTGTGAGGGGACAGGACAGAAAAGACTCCATCTTGCAGAAAGTCTCCATCTTGTTGTTTACTGTAAAAACACCCAATTCTAGGAAAAACCACAAAGAGTCCCCTGCCCCACTTGAGCAGTCCTGAGGTATCCTGTCTATAGCCTAGCTCTGTCTCTGTTACACAATCGGCTTAAAATGCACCCTTACCACATAACCTTGCCCAATCAAGAAAACACCAAGGCATGGAATTCTCTGCTTGCGGCTATTCCCTTTAAGATCATGTTCCCCCTTCTCTCGGGCCACTAACCCTTCACCTGCTGCCTAGTGTGTTGGGCTGTGGACAGAGCTCGAGCTTGCAAATAAAGATCCTTGTGAGACTGCATCGGATTTGGCCTCCCTGGTGGCCTTCTGAGAGGGCCCTGTGACTTGGGCATTGCACTTGCAAATCAAAAGATGAAACAGCAGCCTGGGCCTTACACTAGTTGCAAGGCTACAAGAGAAACTGATGACAGTAGGTTAATTAGCTGTTCATTCCAGAGGCAGAGCTAACAGACAGGCAAACTGACACAGATAAGTGGTGTTAGCTATTCCTTCTTAGTCATTAAACTAAAAGGTAAACTGACAACACTAAACTATTGTTATTTTCTTTTGGACATGTTTTGAGTTGTAGGACACACACTTTTTCAAAGCCAAAAAACATTCCCAAGTTAAATGATTCCCCCTTAGCTGCCCCAAAGGACAGCTGCTTTTATGCCGTAGGTAGGGGACAATTCTACACCTTTTAAATGCAAACTAAAAGCAACAAAGGCCCTGGGTATCTCCATTTTCTTTTTCCCTAGTGTGCACATCCTGTGTCTCTAAGGTTCTTAATTTTTGAAAGTGTAACTTTCTGCCTTTCTTTCTTCCATCTCTTTGCCCCAAACACTTTAACCCTAATAATCAGGTGGGCCCTCCCTCTCTCTAATTCCAACAAATTTTTCTTGAGTTCCTTATTGTCTCTGTTTTTAAATTCTTTTATCAGCAAAATCAAGAAATCTCAAACAGGACATTGTGTCACAGTCACATTTCCTGTCCCAGATCCCTTAGTAGAGACAGCTTCCTGTGTCACACCACACTTACACTGTGCCGATTCTTAAAGACCCTCTCTAAACTTAGAATTCTTGCTCTACAGCCAGTGAGAGACACATATATTAAAATAAACTGAACAATGAGTTACAAACTCAGAACAATGTATACCATGTTATGATCGGTATTTCACATATTATATTTAAAAACAAAGAGAAGGAAGTATCTGATACTGTCAAGTCTTGTTTAATGTCTATTCCTAGCTAGCAAATTAAGCAGACTATTCACAACATGTGTATAAGTTATTCTTAAAAGAAAATATTTGCCTTGGGCACATGTGAACAAACTAAGCATTTGTTTCAATAAAAAAATATTTGTTTTAGCTGAAAAATGGCTTTCAGGTTTATATAAGCATTTCCAAATAGATTTCCAATTGTATCAAAGTAAGCATTTAGTTGATGGCATTTAGTGTACCCAAACGCATCTGCACATGTTTATAAAGGCCTGGGGTCTCTCTTTGGTCTCTGGATCCCCAATGTGTCATTCCTGGTCTGATTAAGAACTTGTCGTGTAGGTTTGAATCAGAATCACACCAACTTCCCTCTAAAGGAAAATAAAATTTGACAGGAACCCATCAGAATTCAAAAGGTCTCCTGGATCATAATACAAGATGGCTATGCTTTTGAAATGTAAGTTCAGAGAATAACTGCTAAATTTTTTAAGCCTAGATCTTAGAGAAGAAACAATGATGCTAGAACAGAGCTTCAGCATGTGTTCCTCTTAATAGTGGAACCATGTGTCAAGGTTCTCTTCACCTCTCAGGCATCTAAGAAAAGACACATTTGCAGTCTGTTGAGGAGATAAGCAAAATAAATGCATATCAATTATAGACCCCTTCTGGCAGTCCTGAGATGTGGTCTACCTTTGTTTCCTATATTCATGAATTTCCAGATTCCTGAGTCCCTTGTGGCCAGATGTGATCACAAAATTACATCTTAACCGATCAAAGGATATAAAAGAAATAGCACCACTTCATGAAGCTGGGGTTTGAACTTTCTGCCTCTCTTGGTATGTTAGTAATTCAGCATCGTCAGAGGGACAAATAGAGCCCCATAATTTCAAGAAGATGGTATAATGGGTTGTTTCATATCATAGGAACCAATTTTTTGTCTTGAGTTCTCTTAATTACAGCAACCTACCAAATAACAATTAAAATAAATATCATACCAATTTAATATATTATTAATTTTATAATTATGGGATTTATCTTTTATATGAATTATGATGATCATTCCTTTAGTGGGAAATTCAAAATCTAAAGTAGAAAATATTGCTTATGACAGTCAGTACCTGCTTTTCTTAGATCACTAAATTTCAGTTCATAAATCTGTGCACGCTTATGGTTTCTTGCTAAGGATTTCAATATAATTTTTAAACTCATAAAAATAAAATAAAACTGCCAAAAATCACATCACATCAGTGTACTTTTAGATGCCATCCATTTTTTTGCCAAATTAGTAAAATACCTTATAATAAATTCATTCTAGAAAATATATTAAAAACATATAGAATAATATTTTAGCTTTAGATCATGTTATATTTTCCCAAGTTGAAAATAAAAATGCAGACCAAACTGCATTATTTAATATGATAAATATCAAAAATTTTCTTGCACAGAAACAAGCATTTGAGATGGAAAGTCATGAAAATTAAGTTATGCCTTCTGAGTAGACTGCCTTGGCTACAGAGAGATTTCAAGATATGTCTTAGCAACATAATGGGACTTTGTCTCAAAATAAAAATTACAAAAAAGACTGGATACATTGCTCTTCATTTAAGAATTTCTGTGAGTTGTTAGATTCAATTCACAATATCTCAAAAAAAAAAAGAAAAATCAAATTCACTCTAATTATAAAGATCAACTTTCAAATGAAAAGTAAATAATGAAGTTAAAATTATTTTATGATATAATTTAATCAATCATTATATACTATACAGAATATAATTTTGATCTGTGCAAGAAAAGATAATTGTGTAAATATCACAATAGTAGAATTTCGATCATACAACAGTTACATATATGTACTTATAATAAAACAAAAGTTGACACTAACTTAGTATCTTATTTTAAGAAGGGACTGTATTTGAGTGCAATAATGATCATAATAAGGAGGATGGCATTTCATTTGTTTGTCACCTTGTCAGTCACCTTGACAGTAGCACATCCTTTGGTACTAACAGGAGCAAACACTGCCACTTGCTTATTCACAAAGATAATGAGTGTGCAGCAGTATTTCCCAAGTATCAGCAACAACCTGTGAGTTCTGTTACTGGATTTCCTTTTCTCTGTTTTTCCTCTCTAGATATGGGTGAACACCCTGTAAATAATTCAGCCATAGTAGGTGCTCTGAATGGAGGGAATACTGATGTACCTAAAGACTTAATGGGAAATATCAGAGGGTTATCTGATAGTTTTCTATACCTAATATGTCTTGAGTGAGTATAAAGGAGTGTTCCCATGGGTAAATGTGTATACTCATAGAACAATCAGCAAGAAGAAATGAGTAAAAAGGGCAAACATGCAAGTCCTACAGAACAAAATAGCCTACTATCTCTGCCCAATAACTGAAAAGGAGGGTGCTAAGGAGATTTAACCAAAATATCAGTATCTGCTGTCTGCAGTGATCAGATCTGTTCCTAACCTTTCACCTACACACTAAAGGAATAACTATCATACTTCATGTATGAGACGATTTCCAGAATTCCAAGATTAATAATATATTAAATTGCTATGGTATTTATTTTAGCAGTTAATAGGTTAGGTCATTGTAATGAAGAGATCTTAAACAGCGGCAGCAACAGCAGGCCAGATTCTGGGTTGGCGAGTCCGTGTTTCCATGAGGAAGCCTGTCACTGACAATCAAGTGTGCCTAGAAGACTCATGCAGCAGAGGGCCTGCTTTTTCACATTTTTTAGCAGCATATGAAAAGGCCCACAGTTCTGACAGTGTCCACAGACCTGCTTTCTCTCCTTTCTCTGCTCAGTGATCAGGCTCTTATCTACCCCACCCTCTACTGGCAGCAAGTCTACCTTTATTTTTTACTTATTTATTTTTTGCTTATTTATATTTTACATGTACGAGTATTTTGTTTGAATTTATGTCATGTAATGCTTTCAAAGGCCAGAAGGTCCCCTGGAACTGGAATTAAGGACAGGTGTTAGATTTGTAGCAACCATGTGGGTACAGGGAAACAAACCCAGGTCTTCTGCAAGAGTAGTCAGTGCTTTTAAGCACTGAGCCGTCTCTGCAGCTTCTCTATCACACCTTTTTACCTTCAACACCACCACCAGAGATGTAATGGAAAGTTCAATGTCATTGGCTTAAATATTGTGTGTCATGTGGGTTTGATAACTCGAAGTGATCGATATGTCTGGCACTGCAACTTCCAGCTCTGTTATCAGCATTTGAAGGTAATCAGCCAGAGATGAAGCAAAACCAGAAGAACACAGTCCACAAAGTCATTGTAAACACATAGAACATCAGACCATCCCTGTAATCATAGTAAACAGTGGCAAAATAATACTTGGGTAATAAACCTAAACAGGGTGTCTACCAATGAAAACAAGATTTAAGAGCCAGGTCCCCGACTAAGATATATTACCATGTACTCAGCACATACTTAGTGTATCAGCAACTAAGAAAATCAATGGTAAACCGAAAAGATAATCAATTGTAATAAGCATCTCAATAAATGAGGTATTGGAAATTTCTGTCAAAGACTTCAAATATTCTCTTAGAAAAACAGAATCATTTGATCAGTTACCAATGCTGTATGCAAAACTAGAAATGTTATTAAAGACAGAGAAGTTATCAGACATAACTTAATGGAAACTGTAGAATTGAAAAATGTAATTACCCAAACAAAATCTGCTAGAATTGTTGACATACAACGAGGAATCAAAAGACCTGATCAGGGAACTCAGAAAAAAACTCAATGGAATGGAATCTGTAGTGTAGAGTCTAGACTGATTAAATATATATCCTGAAAGTGTTTCTGGGATTGTGGAGCAAAACAGAGCTTCAGTTAGAAACAGAAGAAAGGAACCTTGAAAAATGTTCAACAATCACTGAAGACTTGCACAATTTGACAATAAACATAAATTTACAGACTTAAGAGGCTGACTGAACCCCGGAGAATCAACTCAAAGAAATCCACTCCATGACACATGTCCTGAAAAAAGAAAGACAAGAAAAAATATGTCAGAGGCCTCTTAGAGAACTGAAGTATTGCCTACAGTGGAAAACCAACCATGAAGGACATGGCACAGGCTTTTAATCCCAGCACTCAGGAGGCAGAAGCAGGTGGATCTTTGAGACAGAGCCTAGCCTGGCCTACATGGTGAGTACCAGGCAGGTTGGGGTTATGAAACACCTCATATAAAAATAAATCGTGAAGTACAGAAAAGGGACCAGAATATTTTGAGTGCTAACGAACTTATCAGTCATAAATTCTATATTTGTCAGAACTATCCCTTGGAATGAAGAAAAGTTAAAGACAACCACAGTAAGGAAAATTGAATTTGTTATTAAAGTCTTAGCTTAAACAAAGGCTAAGAAGCTATCCAATTAGAAGATAAGGGATAATATCTTTCTCAGTTTCATAAGTGAAAACTGAACATGTAAAACTATGAAAAATGCAATAATTTTTTTCTCACAAGTTTTAAAGATATTAGGTGGCTAAAATGAAAAAAAAATATGCCCTTCAATATATACAGAAAAAATAACTGAGAACATTAATTGTGATAATGCAGAGAAGTTAAATCCTCAATAGAACAAGGATTGTAATTCTTCCTCCTAATTGTTTAAATGTCAGCAACTGTTGATTATGATAGCGTATGTAAACATATTTTTCTACATAAGACAACAATTAAGATAAATAGAAAAGTGATACATTTAAAAAACCCCAAGAACCAAAACTTTGGAATTATTTTTAAATGTTCATATAATCCAAAGGGGGAAAAATAACAAGTGAGAGCTGATGGAGTGACTCTCAGAAAATAAGGAAAGCCAAGGAACAGACACTGACCCTCATTATGCTGCTTGGAAGACTGGGTTGACAGAACACATTTCGATTTTATTGCATTACCTAACCAATTACTTTATTTGAAATATAATAGGTAAATAAACACTTGAAAAATCGAGAAATTGTTTTTTATATTAATTTGGAGAAACAAGCACAAAAGAAGTATGTCTATATTAATATCAGGGAAACTAAATGCTTGGATCCTGAATATTCTCAGAAGTCCATCAAGGATGTGCATGCAGAAAGAAAGGAATAGAGAGCCCCGGATGTGGCAGCTCTAGAAAGCTGGCCCAGGAACCACAGTGGTCACTAACACATCTGTATAACCAGAATATGGGACTTCCCAACTCATGAGATCAAGAAGTGGATGGCATTAAAAGAGGGAAATGAACCCAAGTTACAGTTAGAAACTTTCACACTCTACTCTCAGTAATTGACAGAATTAATAGAAATTAAACAAAAAAACCCAGAAATGAATACCATTAACCAAAGGGATCTCAGTGTTACATATACATGTTTCAATCAACAAAAGCAGATGTTATTATTTTATTTCAAATAAAGAGAATACAAAATATTTTGAATTTTAAAAAGATTTTAAATATTAAAGAAGCTTAAATCATATAGATTACGGTTTTCAGCCATAGTATAATGTTAGAAATTGCTAGCAACAAAGAAAAACTTAAAGCCTTTGTAAATTAACAAATATATTTTATGATGGTTTTAACAATAAATGTCCCCCACAGACTACATTATTTGAGCACTTGGACAGTTGGCACCATTGCTTAGGGAGGTGATGGAACCTTTAGGAGGTTCCATAGGAGCCATAGGCCTTCCTGGAGGACCCAGGACAGACTTGAAGAGTTCACAGTCCTTTCCCGCTTTCATTTGATCTCTCTGCTTTCTGCCTGTGCTTACAGAAGAGAGCTCGCACTTTCTCCTGATGCCTTCTTGCCTGTAACTTGCTGCTATTTCTCTCTGCCAAGATGAACTCATTCATCTGGAACTGAGATCCCAAATCAACACTTCGTTCCATGAGGTCATGGTGCTTTATCACAGCAACAGAAAAGTAATTAATACACATTTTAACCCACTTTGGAAAAATAAGAATCTGAGAGGGGAACTTAAAGCTATATGGAATTAGATTTAAATTTTACAAATTATCAATATATCTAATATTCATAAAGCAGGGCTAAGAAAAACACACTGCATTAAATGCAAATGATATGACATACTTTGGACATAGGACTTGGAGCAATTGAGCTGAAACTGACCAGAACGCTTCCTCCCTGAGGACTATCTCTTAAAGTATCAGAAGATACTATGTAAATTTGTAAGGAAAAAAACTAATCAATGATCCTAACCAGCTGTAAAGCCTATGATTTACAAAGGTGACTGGCCCAATAAATTATCTCTATTGGTCCAGTAACAGCAATTTTGTTTTGGGGGTAATCAACAGCATTCTAATTGGATTTAAGGCCCCCTCACTAGGAAAAAATTAATGCATATTACTATAAATGTAGCCATGTGAAAAATGCTGGAGAGCCCACAGACTCTGGAGAACAACCTGCTTCTATCACTTCCCTAAACTAACATAATTTTGTAAAATATTCTAAATACACATTCTTTTTTAAGAGAAAATTTTATCTTTATTTATCATTTTTATTTTATGTGTATGAGTATATTGCCTGCATCTGTGTAAGTGCACCCATATACTACAATGCCTGCGGAAGCCAAGAAGAGGTCACTGAATCGCCTGGAACTGGAGTTACAGATGGTTGTTAGCTGCCATGTGGGTAAAGGGAAAGGAACCCAGGTCCTCTCCAAGAGCAACCAGTGTTCTTAACTGCTGAGCCATCTCTCCAGGCCCATAAATCCACATTCTTATAGTTACAGACAAGCGTACCTCTCACCGCTCATCAAAGAAGCTTCTTTTTGAAAAAGATGGAGACTGTTACAAAGTTTTACACCTGGTCAAGCATCGGCTATGTGACTGTGAGGTGCAGGTGACACATTTGTAATGCAAACTCTGCACACAATGGAAGAGAAGGCAAAAGAACGTCAGATCCACAGGCACAAGCACTCGCTGCTAGTTAATGCATTCTAGACATTCTAGGTGACCGACAGCAATAAACTACCATAGTAAGGCAGTTGAGTGAGATCTGCACAATGACAAAACCAATTAACATGAAGAGGTGAATGGATGAAATCTCAAGTTCCCACATCCATATGAAGAGCTACTGCAAGCAATGGATGCTGAGTGAGACTCGGCTTTCATGAGAGACCAACTCCCTGAGAGGTTATCTAATCCCAAATGGGCAGGCAGTCCTAAACATAGGTACACACAAATATTGCTAAATGGACTCAGTGTATTATACACACACACACACACACACACACACATGTCCATATATATGTGAATGTATGCAAGTATATGCAAAAATAATAAGGAAGAGGACAAGACATTGGGAGGGAGTTGAAGGGACATAAAAGGAACTGGATGGAGACTTGGAGGGACAGAAATAATGCAAAGACAATGCTCATATATGAATTTCTCATAGTTAAAAAATAAAAAAATAGAATTTATAAGATAGAAAATGGAAGAAAGTAATTTAAAATGGAGAAAAGTATAAATTTCAGTTATTCTAAGAAAAATAGAAATAAAACAGTTAAAGAAAAAGCCAGTAACAGCAATAATATTAATAAACTTAACCTAAAAATGACAAAAAAAGAGAGAAAAGTATTCGAACTCCTGTTATCAAAAAGAAAAGGCAATGTAAATACAAGGGAATTTCACATTTAACTGTGCAATTTGGTGACTAAAAAATGAAATGATTAATTAGAAACTGTAAAATACTAAAATTAAATTAAAATGTACAGACATAACCATCTTAAACACTTGAACTTCTCATTAAAATACTCACAATGAAGAATTCTCCAGGTCCAGGAGGTTGGATTTAACGAACCATTTATAGAATTGATCACAGGCTTGCATACCCTCTTCCAGACACGGGAAGGAGGATGAGTTCCCACGTGTTCCCAGTGTTGACATCAAATGAAAAAGAAACCCAAATAAAAAACACTCTGGGATAGAAGGAGAGGAAGAATACAGGGAGGAGGGAGGAGAGGTGGGGAGGGGGGAGAAAGGAGGGAGGGAGAGGAAGGAGGAGGGAGGAGGGAGAACTGAGGAGGGAGGAGGGGGGAGGGAAGGAAAGAAGAAGGAAAGAAGAAAAAAGAAAAGTCCAGATAAACACCTTGCAGTTGATTAGATTCTAAAGTTCATTTGCATTTGCTCTTTCTTTCTCATGATTTATTGGGCTAAATGTCTGTTTATCTAAAGTTCATAACACACCAGTAAGTTTTAAAAAGACTTTTAAGTCAGGAGAAAGGATTGAACATTATTAAGTGATGAAATAAATTTACATATAAAACATTGAATCAGCTTTCAAATAATTAGTCAATATAATCAGTCATGTCAACAAGCTAAAACATATAATTATCCTAACTAAAACAGAAAAAAATGTTGCATGAAATGATTTATATGTTATATATCATATATCATATATTATATATTAATAGTTATAATTTCAAGAAACCTTTCAGCAAACTAGGAATTCAAATAACCTTTAAAACCACCATATTTTATATTTTAAACACATGGATTTATTACTACTCAAATTGTATCTATATAAAGCTTTATTTTTAAAAAATATTTTATTAATTATATTTTATGTGTATGAGTGCATTGTCTGTGTGGATGTAAGTGCATCCATGCCATGCAATGCCCATAGAGGTCAGAAGAAGGCCTCAGATCCCCTGGAACTGGAATTACACTTCACTGTTAGCTGCCACGTTGGGTGCTGGGATTCGAACGTGGGTTCTCTGCAAGAGAACCAACCAGTGTTCTTAACTGCTGAGCTATCTGTCCACATCTCTCCAGCCACAATATAAAGCTTTCTTATCATAAGAATTTCCTGGACTTGGTAAAGTGCTTTATTATTTTTTTTTCTCTTTTTAAAACAGTCTCTCTTCCTGAAGCTACAGCAGGCCTGGAACACACCAAGTACACTAGGTTGCCTCTGCCTGCCTCTCTCTCTGCCTCTGCAAGCCCTTAGCAGGCCTGGAGCACACTAAGTACACCAGGCTGGCTTAGCTCTGCCCTCTGCCCTCTGTCCCTGCCTCTGCAGCGATTAAATGCATTCCGGATGCATCCCTGACCACTCTGGCTCCGTGCATGTAATTTGATTACATGCACAGCTTTCCCCAAGCCTTCCAGCTCGCCACACCTTCCCTAATTTTGCAGCTTTGTGCTCCCCTCTTATTTTTAAGGTCAAATCAAATTTGTGCGGCTCATGCACTCTGTCTTGGCTGCTGGACCATCTTCTAGGGAATCCTTAAGCTACTAGATTCCACAGTCTTAAATCTTATTTGTGTCTCTAGTAGCTATCATATATCAATAGCTCCTCAGCTAGGGTTGGAATAGCATTCCCACCCTCTCCACGATGGGATTTTTGTCTCTCTTGAGCCTGAGCAGATATTGTGCATATTGTCACCACCTCGTGAGTTCATATGTGCTGCTGCTCTGCTGTGTCTGGAAAACATTCTTCCTTGTATCCATCCACCACCTCTGGCTCATATAATCTTTCTTCCTCCTTTCCACAAGGATCACTGATTCTCGGGAGGAGGGAGAGTAACATGAGGTGTCGTTTAGGGCTAAGCATTTCACAATCTCTTACTCTCTCTGCCTTGATCAGTTGTGGGTCTCTGTATTTATTGACATCTATTGCAAAAAGAAGTTTGTGTGATGAGGACTGAAGGAATCACTAATCTATAGGTATAAGAATAAGTTATTTGGACTTAATGTTATATTGTGATCATTTAGCAGAGTAATAACAGGTTCTCCCCTGGGATCTATAACCTGTCTTCTCACATATTCTCAGGTTTAATATCTGTGTGAAATATGGGTTTCAGTTTGTGGAGCAGGTCTGAAATCCAATCATAAGTGGCTGGTTGTTACTACTGTGACAGTAGGCATGTCTGCCAGGCCTTCATTATAGTACCTCCTAGCATTGTAAGTTAGTAAGATTGATAACTGACAGAGGGTTAGTATCTAGAATACACAGAGAACTCAAAAGAAAAAAAAAATAAGTAAACATCAAGAAAACAAACAACCCAATTAGTAAATGGGGAATGAAACCAAATAGAGAATCCTTCAAGAATGAAATACAAATGACTGAGAAAAGTTTAAAAATTTAGACATCCTTAGCCATCAGGGAAATGCAAATTAAAGCTACTCTGCTGTCTTGTAATACATTCAGAATGGAAAACATTCATTCACCGTGGGTAGAAGTGCAAACTAGCGCAGGCACTCTGGAAACCGCTGCGCAGTTCCTCTGAAGCTAGAAATAGATCTACCACATGACCCAGCTACACTCTTAGGTATATGTTGAAAGGTGTCGAGGTCCTACTTCAGAGATACTTGCTCATCCGTTTGCATTGCTGCTGGATTCACAATAGTGAAACAGCCTAGATGTCCATAAACTGATGACTGATAACAGAAACATGTTACGTGTATACAATGGAAAATTATACAGTTGCTGAGAAAAACGAAATTATAAATTTCAAAATTATAAAGTTTATAGGTAATAGGATAGAGGTGAAAGCAATCATTTTGTATAACATAACCTAGACCCAGAAATCACATTTTCTCTCATTTGGGGATGTTAGCTTTGAATTTAAAATTTTTAATTAATTTATCTTTATTTTGTGTTTATGAGTGTTTTGCCTGAATATGCATGAGTGTGCCATGTGCACGTACTGTCCTAAGAGACTGGAAGATGGTCTTGGATCTCTGGAACTGAATTTATGGATGGTTGTGGGCCACCATGTTGGGAATTGACGCCCTGTCTTCGGCAAAAGCAGCCAGTGCTCTTAACTGCCTGAGCCATCTCTCCAATATCTAGCTTTGAATCTTTTGATATGTGTGTGTCCTCTAAATACCCATAGTGGACGGCAACTCGGTAAGGGCCCTGCAGTAGAGGGAAGATAAAAACAGAGAAACAAAGGGGTAAATGTAACAGATTAGGAGTGTTAAATTGGGTAGCAGGAGAGAAGGCGGGTAGAGGAAGTACCTGCAAAGAAGACATTCAGAAAACTCCGTGTAGAAACCAGCCGTTGTGTAAAATTCCTAAAACACGAGGCACCTACCCAAGCACATATACAAGGAATTCATATGGAGTTTCCCTAGAACAGGCAGGACAATTCCACTACTAGACAGATACCCCAGGCTATCAGAGACTAAGCCCTGTGTCAATAACCTGAGTTACCTCCCTGCAAGCTGTTGACCATTGAAAGCACATAGATTACACAACAGGCTACTTCCTTTGCTCTAGAACTTGATGGAGACATGATTACCGAGGACATCATAGACTTAGTGGAGATATTCAGCTGATGCTGACCTGGAAGCTTCATTTTTATCGGCTAGCGTTCATGGTGCCAGAAGGTGCTCGCATGCTACCAGAGAAGAAAGGGGTTTATTGGGAAGATTCTTTCTTTAATATTTTTTTTTTTGGTTTGGTTTGGTTTGATTTGGAGACAGAGTCTCACTCTATAACTCTGGCTGGTCTGGAACTCAAAAACAGTTTGCCTGCATCTGCCTCCCTAGTGTTGAGGTTAAAGATGTGCACCACCATGCAACATTACTTTAAAACGATTGATGAATTGCTACAGCTAGAAAACAGATTCATTGCAAACATATATGCAGTGTTTTTAAAATTCTTTAAATTTTGTGAATAACATACAATATATTTTGATCATATTTAGATATCCTTTTTCATTTGCACCCCTCTTTACTAACTGGTCACCAAATTGCTGTGTTCTAATATATATGAAGGTCCATAGAGTCAAGTTTGCCCTTTGGTGAGTGTTTGCCCACTAACACCTGGTCAACCTACTAAGAGTCTCAGCCATAAATGAGACTGAATCTCCCCTGCCCATCAGTCGTTGCTTGTCTGTAGTTCTTCAGATGGGTTATTTGGCACCCACTTCTCATGTCTATGATTTTGTCCAGACTGAACTTGCCTGGGACTTTTCCATGATGTCAACATTGCTGTGAGTTCATATGAATAATAGACCAACTGTCTGGGAAAATTCTGTTTCCTTCTGGTCATCTTCCTCCTCTGATTCTTAAAATCTTTTCTCCCCCTCGTTCACAGTCATCCCTAAGCCATGGGAGGTCAAAGTTTGATATAGGTGTCCTATTCAGGGATGAGCAGCCTGGAGCCTCTTACTCTCTGCATGTTGTCCAGACATGATTCTCTTTGTTTATCGGCACCCGGATTGTTATACGGAATCTTCTTTGCTAAGAGTTGAGAGATGCATCAGTGTAGTGATCAGTTTAAAGCTACATCTATTTAGCAGAATTGTTCTATTAGGCTTTTCCCTATCGCCTGTGGACTGTCAGGCTTCAGGCTATTAGGCATGGTATCAGTGTCAGGTATGGGCTCCATCCTATGCAGTAGACCTTAAATCTAATTAGGAAATTGGTCACACCTATAATATTCATGCAGATATTTCACCAGTGGACTTATCTTCTAGGCAAATTGTTGTAGCTTGCAGGATTCACAACTGGTAAGATTCATGCTAAATTTTTCTCTTCAGGTAGCTTGTATAGCACTTTTAGGCCTATGGAAGCTAGGTATCAGAGATGAGGCTTTGAAGTCAGCACCATGAAGAGTTCTCCTTGCTTGTTCTATAGCTCATGATAATGTCTTCACATTAGGGTATTATAACTCAGCTCTTTGAAAGATGCAATTATTGAACTCATGGGTAGATAAATGGGTAGAACTGGAAACAATCATTTTGAGTAAGTTAGCCCAGCTCTAGAAAGACAAGCATCTCATGTTCCTCCTATAGTTAGATGCCAGCTTGAAATCTTAGCTATCCATGTTTCAATGTTAAAACTCAGAGAGGAAAATACTAATAACTGACCTTGAGTGGAGGGATAAGGGATGGGTCTCTGTGAGGGCGAGGAGACTGCAGTGACATAAGGGGAAACAAACGGGGACAACAGAGGGTTAGGTTAAATGGGGTGGGGAGTGGGAGGACAGGTTAGAGCACGGAGTGTGGGGAAGTTAACAAACACTAAGGACCTTTAGAAAAGTTATATGGGAACCTACCACTATAGAGGCCATTTAAAGTATGCTCACTATGAAAAGAGAGTGAAAGAAGCTACTTTATACCACAGGACATTGCCCCTAGTAGACACCACAGGCTAGCAAAGGAAAACTCCAGTGCTGGGAATGGACTCCTTTTTTGAAGCTGTTGACCAGGCATCCCATAAACCGTCAAATGTTATTAGCAACTGACCCTCCCTTGGTTACTCAGCCATAACATGCATTCTTTTTTTTTAATTAATTAAAAAAATTATTTTATATGTATTGAGTGTACTGTCTGCATGTGTATACTGCACCTGTGTCGGGCAGTACCCACAGAGTCAGAAGAAGGCTTCAGAGTCACCAAGACCTGGAGTTACAGATTGTTGTTGGCTTCCATGTGGGTGCTGGGAATTGAACCCAGTCCTCTACAAGAGTAGCCAGTGATCTTAACCACTGAGCCATTTCTCTAGCCTCTTATTCTTACTTAAAATAAAATAGAATCTAGTTCCTCTATCGATCCAAGGAAAAAAAAGAGCGAAAAGCACATAGAGTGTAAAACATTGTTCTTTACTGGTAAATCACATGTACATGTCAGGGAAAATACTTAAAAGGAGCCTCTTGTAGCTAATAATTGTGATAATGTAAGTTGCAAGACCCAATTAGCAATAAGCAAATACTAACCCTTTTATGTAAAAAGAAAAATGAACATGTGGGAACTAAATAAAAACACAATGCTCCTTATAATCATTCCAAAGAAAAGAAAATATTGTACTCAGATTAGACACTTTTTATGTGTATGTTCTATGCATACATGGGTGTTTAAGTGCATGTGTCCAAGCACACACTTGTAGAGACCAAAGCAGGACGCTAGTGATCTTCCCCCGTCGCTCTCTACCTTACTGCTGTGAGACAGAGTCTATCGCTGAACCAGAACCTCACTGTTTGCCTGTGTTGCCTGGTTAGGAGCTTTCAGGATACCTTACTTCAATGCTAGGATTACAGGCACATGCAGTTGGCTTTTCACATATGTGCTGGGATTTGAACTTGTGTTTTCACACTTGTAGAGCAAGCGCACTTACCCAGGAAGCAATCTCTCCAGCACCTAGAAAATATTTAAAAAAATTTATTGAGCTTTTGTACATTTCATATCACTGTTCTGAATCAAAGAATAAGAATTCTTTCCTCATCGTCCCCTACCCCCACCAGGCTCATGTGTTCCAGGACACATGTTCAGTCCCATCTAGTCAAGCAGTTATATTATTAACAATTTCATTGTGTTATTCCTATTGTCATACAATATAGTTTGATAGCAATTTGGATCCCCCGACTACCACCCCCAAATGCCTCCTGTCCAATTGTCCTTGAGTGTGGGTCCATCTCCTGAGCCCACCAATAGTCCGAGTCCTGTAAGACACTGTCTTTCTCCCTCCAGGAGTCAATAATTGCCCAAAGATCCTTAGGGAGGGCTTGGATTTCTCCCCGGGTCCCCCATGTCTATGCTGGGAGAACAGAAGTTTTGTATAATTAAAATCAAGTGAGAAAACTCCCTTATTTGTTCCACTGCTTATAGCTGGTGTCCAGGAAATTACACTTAGTAGTGTCTAGCAATGGACCACAGTGCTTGCCGTATCAGCATGGAAATGAAGTGGCATGAAATTCCAAATCATGATTTGATACAGCGATCATAAATTGGCCTCTCTTGTTAGTCAGTGTACAGCAAAGCTTCATTTCACAGTGTGTGATTTGCATTTGCCCTGATTGATGCGAGCTTGAAAGTATTTAATATTTAATTGCATATGAAGCTTTATCCGAATCCTCCTGTATTATTTATTTCTCTTCTTGCTGTGACAAAATACCTGGCAAAGCAACTTCCGGAAGGAAGAGTTTATCCTGGCTCCCAATTTGATGGTCAGGCCGTCACTACAAGGAGTGCTCCGTGACAGGGCTTGGGGTGTCTGCTCACATTTGGTTCCCAGTCGAGAAGCAAGAAATAGGGCACGAGATTGGCTCATTATGTCAGCTCAGGACCCCCAACCCATTGACTGCTCCCACTCCCAGTTAAGGTGGATCTTACCATCTTAATTAGTCTAATTTATGTAAGCCTTCTCAGGCAGGCCCAGAGGTTTGACTCTTAGGTGATGCTAGATCATATAAAATTGGAAAAATTAAATATCTCAACTCTATGTAGATCAAAAGCAACAATTTGATAAAACAAAGTGTCAGGTTACATTAACAACAGCCATTTGCTTATATCTCATGATTTTTCTTTCAAAATCTCATTGCTCAGGCAACAGAACCTGCAAAAGTAAAGGTTTCAATACATCTTCCCCTGCTTTTATGGTGATAAATTTGTTTAATAATTTTCCAAATTAAAAGTTTCATCCCCTATCTCTCCACACACCTTGAACCACCATCATATCTCTCCAGACACCTTGAATCACCATCATGACATAGAATTTTGTTGGATATTCAGTTGCCAACTGGACAACAGCTGGGAATAGGGACCCTCAGTTGAGGATTCTCTTCTAGCAGACTGGCATTTTATTGATTGCTTAGTGGTATAGGAGGACCCAGCCCATTGTGGGTGGTGACATCTCTTGGCAGGTGGTCCTGGGTTGTATAAGAAAGCAGGCTGAACACAGGCCAGAGGATCAAGCCAGTGAGCAACATTCTTCCATTGTCTGTGCTTATTTTATGCCTCCACATTCCTGCCCTGGCTGCCCTCAATGATGATCTGTGATTGGGACATGCAAGCTAAATACACTCTTTCCTCCCTAATTACTTTTGGTCTTTGCTTTGTTATAGCAGCAGAAAGTATCTAGGACAAGAATATTTGGGGAGTCTTTCTACATATATACTGCAGTATTATTCAACCATAAAGAATGGAATCCTGTCATGTGCAAGAAAATTGATGGAGCAGAAAAACATTTTGTTCATCAAAATAAGTCATAAACTGAAAGCCAAGTATCATTATTCTGTTTTCTTGTGTGTGTGTAGAAAGGCTTAACACCAAATCATGAGGGTGTTAGGAAGAGGGCTGGGCATGGACAAAAACTTCGAGGAGAGTAAAAGAAAGCTTTATAAGCACAATCAAAATGTTATGTATGCCTGTCTGGAAATATCACAGTGATCCCATTAATTTATGTAATTCATAATGTGCTCATAATCATAATAAAATAAAAGAACAGTAAGAATAGTTTTCAAAAGAAGAGAGACCCTGTGAGATACCTTAGTGGTTTTTACTATGCCATCTACTGTACTGCCTGAAAAGTAGCCATGAATACTGAAGCTCCATCTTTAACTCTGGAGACATTAAGCAAACAATGAGAGTAGCTTAATGCACAGCTGAACAGAGTCTTCACACCACATTGTGTTTTAGCATTCATGGACTATCTATACTCTAAACTCCCAGCCGTGCAAACAGATTGAAATTTTGCTTAACTTTCTCCTTTTGATGACTTCTGATCACAGAAAAATCTGGTCTTAACAGTGGATTCACTGTTCAGTTCCTGAGATACTCATAGTAACGAGAGACAGTAGAGGGACGAGAGTAAGTTTGACTAATGTAAGTAGATTTAACCCTGATGAAAACTACACTGTTCATATTGGATCAATTTAAAATACACAGAAATAACTCTATTCATACATTCATACATCTACATTTTAAAAATTTTGTAATTTTTTAGTAATTTTAAAAATTTTTCTGTGAACATCGTTCGTCCCTCCAGGTTCCCCTCCAACTCCTCCTGTTTCTCCTCCACTCCCTCGTTTAATGGTGATGATGTCTATCTGTGCGTAGGGCTGCCCATTGGGAGTCAGATAACCTCTTGAGGAGCTAGTCCTCAGGGAAAGCAGATTCTCCCTGGCTCACATCCATTGGTTGCCTGCAACTCTTCATGTCGAGGTGGAATTCCCTGGAATTTTACCTGTCCACCGTGCATGTCAACTGATTTTGTTATTACATGCTGATCTTGCTAGACTACCATCACAGCATGCATCTCCTTTGGGTAATAAGCAATGTCAATATTTACTTAAACTTAAACTCAGCAAAAATCACAAATTATCTCTTCAACCCAATCTTACTAGGTAGTAATACAATCAAGTTACTGTTTAAAATTGCTACACAGTCCTCCCCTAGCATTCCATCAGGAAGTGATAAGTTGATTTATGTTTCTCATGAATTTAGTCAGTTTTCCAATATTGTTTACAGTGAGAGACCCTGGCTGAAGTCGCTAGGCTCTAACAGTGCAATGTGCTTATTGTACATTGCAAACAATTCTTTTGAAACATGACTAATAAGGTTGTTTTTTAAATCTTAGTTTAAAATTACCAAAAAAAAATGTGGTTGTTGACTTATATAATCTTTATGTGCACTCACAAAGTATATTAGTAATAACTACTGGGGTAGAGATTTATAGTAATGTAATGTTTTCCAAATGCATTGATTTGAGTATGAGAAGATTTCACTGTGCTTTTAAAATTATGTTTTGTGATCTAAGCAAATGTATGTGCACATTCAATCTTAAAAAGAATGAAAGAGCCGGCAAGAAATGCTTTGCTCCTCCACCTATTGCTGGTATCTAAAAATAGTATTTCCAGCTGGGTTAGTTGTTCTGGTATTTTTCTCCTTTTTCTGAGTAAGAAGCATATGCTTCTATGGGCCAATTGTTCAGTAGGCATCATTATCTATTCATTTATTCACAATGAATGACTTCAAATACCACTCAAGTACCTGCATTCACAGAACCCTACACATTTGTTTCATAACTTGTTTTTAATTAGATGTGTACTCTTCAATATGCATGGAGTGTCTTCAGCAAGCTCTGAAGTTTGTCATTATTTTTGCTAAATTGCATACTATTTTTTGTTCCAGAATTAATAATTATTTTTGCTTAGTTTTCTGTGAACTTTTTTATTTTAGGAAAGCAATTTGGCTATATTTGGAAAAGTCCCCTCAATGCATTCAAACATTTTACACATTGTACTAGGCCTATGTTGGTCCTTGATAACATCTCACCTGGACCTCCTAGACCTGTTCCTTTTTCATTTTCAGTACATTTGTTACACTGGGACCTATGTTCCTCATCTGGTGGAGCCATTCGCATTTTGGCGGTACAAGAAAAAAATAGAAATAGAACTTGGTGTTCATTTCCCCGTTTTTCCTACACAGCCTGACCCATCGAGAACAGACGCACAGAAGCCAAAAAGTCAGTATGCTTTGTAAGGAATGAGACTTTCATTTGGACAGAAGTTTCTTCGGGTCCTGCCTGGGCATTGTTGTCAGAGCAGCGAGCAGGGAGACGCTGCTCCCTGCTTCTCTGTCACTGTCTCGGAGCTCAGCTCCCTGAAATCTGCTCGCCCACACATCAGATGTCCAACACTCCACATTGATAACTTCCTCCCCAGGCATCCATTGGAATAAAAGAAAAGAGGAGTTATCTATTTCTCAAACTAGGAGAAAAAAACGAAGTGTTTTCATATCATACAGATATTCGCCAGTTATATTTTAGCTTTACCTAAACTTCTAATGCTAGAAGTGCCAGGTGTCAATCATTCCATAGTCTTTAAGGTGTATTGTGGTTTTAATTCGCCTCCCTCCAAATTCTTCTGCTGAAACCTGGTCACTGAGGAGGTTGTATTAGGACTAGGCTTTGGGAGGGAGATTAAGTCTTCAGGACAGAACATTTATGGGTGGAATTTGCGGTATTTAAACTTGACTGTTAACTGTTGGATTCAGAGTGCTTGTGAGATTAGTAATGTGTCTCTGAAGATGGTTCCAGAGAAAAGCACAGAGTAGGCTGCATGTGGGTGGGATCATCCAGCTGGCTCAGGAACTAGAGGGAGCAAGATTGGAAGGTACAGGCAGACTGGCACACACAAGCTCTCCTCTTCCCCAGGGACTCGTCCAGGCATAGCAGACTCTACCTCCCGCAAGTTTTCGGGTGTGAACTCAAGGAGCAACTCTCTCCGAGGAGTTTCCAACTTTCCGGTTCAGACCATAGGTACACTTGAGCCTTCCTGGGTTCTGAGTCTGCTCCCTTCTTGGACAGCAGCTGTTGGGAGTCTCGGGCTCTTCAACCTGCTGCGGTCCATTACTGCACAACTCACCCCCAATTGTGTAAGCCAGTCTAATAACCCTCTTTTGTAATATTACACGGACTCTACCTGTTCTAAAAGAATTTACTAACACAGGATTAGTGCACTTATTAGAAAACCCAGCCCATTATACCATGTAGGGACCCAGGGAGAAACTGCTGGTTTTTCAGTTTCAGAATGACTTGAGCCTCTAAGATAAAGAATGCCTTTCCAGCGCAGGGAAGCCAGTCAGTGTAGTTTTGTTACAGCAGCCTTAATGACAAGGGCCTCATGGCGTACATTTCTGTCTTTTATCTCCATGTTATTTTGGACGTTGGCTCCTTCAATACTGATAGTACCTTGCTTTTAATTGTCTTCACTCCAGCTTCTGAAATGTGGATCTGTGTCTCCTTTCACCTCATTGACCTTGTTGGTTTCAGTCATGACAGAATGACTTGAACAGAATGACTTTAATGACAGAAAACCTCCTTTTCATGTTATTGGTTATATGAAGTTAGAAAAAAGCACATATATTAATCACAGCTTTGTTGCCCCAGCATGAGAGCATCTACTTTAAATGTCATCCAAAATAAAAATTGTACATTTTTACCTCTAATGAATAAACAACTGAAAAGGAAAACAATAACAACTCACAAATCACTTAATCCCATATCAAGTAGACACCAAACTATCAGAGTAATTATTTGTGGAAATGTGAAAGTAACATTTAAATTGGTTAAAATCCTGCCTCCTGTAATCTTTTTCCACTGTTTTCAAAAGTGCATGATGCAGAATGTGGTGCATAATTTATTCATTTAGAAGTAAAATGATCTGCTGGCTACTTGAGCCACCTCTGAGGTCAAAACCGGTATGCGCCCTTGTGATCACTTTCACCCCACACTACGGCAGTACATTACTGCATGTCATTTGCTCTCGGCTCCTACCATAGAGATTTTACTGCTTCTTGAAGATATTTTCCTGCCTTTCAACTTTTGACCACGGAGTTACCTCTCCGTCCCTGGCTTCCTCTCAATTAGAGGAGAATATGGTCTGTCTTTACAATCAGAATACAAGAGAGAGATTAGTCTCCCACCACAATTATTCAAAAAATCTAAAATTTGGGAACTAATAAAATACTTTAATTTTTAAAATGTTGAGTTCTAATATAAAGACACCAATGTAAAAGTAGTCTAGTTTCTGTATCCCAAATAAGATTTCAAAGGATAGTCTTCTGTTCCTAGCTACTTTATGTAATTGACATCAAAGACAAAATTTTATGTTTTGTTAAACAAAAGCTCATATTTACATTTCAGACTTTCTTTGGCTACTTATAATCATTGTTTTAATGAGCCAGAGAGAAAGCTCAGTGGATTAGGGTGCCTGCTACCAATAAATGAGAATCTGAATTCAATCCCTGGGACTCAAACTGTGGAGGGAGGGAAGTGGATTCCCATAAGTTGTCTTCTAACCTCCACATGAGCATTGGAGCACACATGCACCTGTACACACCTGTGTATGCATTTACACACAGAAAAATAAATAAGGGTAATAAAGTTATCAAAAGAAAAATATTTTCTGAATGTTAAAGTTCAAAGACACATTTATATGTCTTGAAGTTGTATAGATGACTGCTTTGTAAACACGTAATTTAATTGATTTTAATACTTTCAATCCCTCACGTATCTGTTGCTGGGTGCATAGCTGAGTATCTAACCTTTAAATATGAAAAATCTTCCACAGTTAAAGGCATGTAAGTTTAAAACAAGCAAGATGAACAGTAATTACTGCTTTTAAGACTCAGATGAAAAATCTGCTTTGGGTACAGTCTTGCTATTTGAAACAAGTTTTACATGGACACGATTTCTCATACCTCTCAGGAAGTATTTTATAGACTGATCCCATTCCTGGGTTTTGGACTCTTTTGAGTCAGTGTGCCTCCCTGATTCCACTGTCTCCCAACCTGCTCATCATCTAGTCTACCTCCAACTTATTCTTATAAGATTGGTCAGAGAACACAAGATGATTCTTTATTGTCAGTATACATAGTTTGATTGAATCTCTGAGAATCATTTCTCCCAAATGAAGTAAGAAGCATAATTTCAAAGAATCGGAATGTGGGACTATTTTAGGTACCATTATTTTACCTGATGTAGGCTTGGTCTTAATTATGTTGTACTAAGTAACACATTTTCAAAAGAAACATGGTTTCTTCTAAATAACAACAATTATATTTATCTTTACTATGTGCTTTTAGTATGATATATTTAATATGATATCATCATCTTCAGTTTTTAGGTGACATGAATACATATAATCTTAATGTGTAAGTGACCAGTAATTCTAAAGCTATGTTTCCTGAGACAGAATACTCTTCAAAATCCATTAAGCTCCATAGACCATGTTTAGATAAATAAAAATCATAAATAGAACACATTTCTGACCAGGATCATGCAAGTTATCCGATATTTTAAAATTATATTCTGAAGTTCACATATCTGTGAAGCCATACTCTATGGAAGGTTGTGTATTTCCATATGTAGATGGATAATTTATAGCACTGAGCTATGATGTTGTAAAACAAATGTCAATTTCATATATCAAGGCAAGTAGGTCTTCATCTCCAGTTCTTAACCAGGCAGTAACTGAGGTACTCACATGAAAGGATTTTGTTAATACAGCTAATCTGTGGAATCAGTTGATATTGAGTACAGATAATGTACAGATGTACAATAATGTACAGATAACGTACAATAATGTAAGTGAATCCCATTGAATCAACTGATAGATAATGAAAACAGGTTTCCTAGATAAAATAAGTCCTGCTTCCTACTGCAACATCAATATCCACCTGAATTTTCAGCCAGTCAATCTTTCATTAAGATTCCAGGTCTGGAAGATCCACCATCATAGGAGCCAACTACCTAAAATGTGCTGCGATACATATATATGTATGTATAAAGACTTTGCTTACCTTCTGTATCTCTGGAGACAGTTAATTGCTGCTGATAGCTGTAAAGAATCTTTTTAAAACTTTGGTTTTTATCAGCAGTAATTTTGAATTTAAAAATCCTGGGGAAATTTGCCAGTCATGTACAATGAAATAGTAATCACAGGGAGTTTAAAGTCAAACTTCTGATAAAGTGGAAAGCCAAAGAAAATCATTAGCAAACTCTTGGTGAAATGGCGCCAGTCTTAGCTCTGTGATCAGACAGTCTGTGTCCACAGTTTGGCTCTTGGGCAAATTACCGACTTCTCAGAATCCAGGTTTCCATATGCATAATGGCATTATTAATGACTCGTATTTCATGGACTGTTGGAAAGATTTAATGAGGACCTGGATGTAAAATAGCACAATGCCTTGCATATAAAGAGCCCTCACTGAATCTTGTAGTAAATTAAGCAAATATGAATCTTGTTATAAAGATCAGATTGAGATCCAGAATTAAGAAATGCCAGACATTCTAATAAAACTTCTGTGTTTCTGGATTTGAAATAGAAACATGCATTACAGAAAAGAAAACCATTTATAAGCAAAAACGCCATCTTCAAAGGAGAAGGGCTTTGAAAAGTAAATTGGAAACTTTGGTGAAAATTACAGCAATGAGTTTTGAAATGTTCCATGAAGCACTCAGAAGTAAACAGCATGCTGACTGGTGAGGCTGTGAGGAAACATCACTGTCAGACCACATGGGCTATCCTGTGCTCTTCCCGAGGTAGTAAGTAGCTCTGCTGAAAGAGCACAGTAGATCCATAGGCTTCTCTGTCAGGGACCCCATCACTGTCCCATAAAGCTGTTTTGGCTTTTTGGTAGCCAGCGGGGACTCCAAGAGGGAAGAGCAGAATGTGAGCAGTCAAGTGCTCCAAGGTTTGAGAAATTATTGGTTTCAGTAAATAAAACTTAACATTTTCAAATAACATTGCAGTGTAATTTTAAGGTAATATAAATGATACTTCGTTATTCTTTTACAGTTCCTCAGTCTTCTCTTCGAGACATAAATATATTGGTGCAGTTGTGTTAAATCTCTCATTAAATATAATTTGTATATTCATTTTCATAATATTCTATCAATACTGAGTATTTTCTATGCTAATTTTGGGGAATGGACACAGCTGCAGCAAACTAGGTGAACCACCTTAGCTGAACCACGTTAGTCTGTTTGTGAGACAGAGTCTCGTGTACCCTGTACTTGAAATCACTACATAGCTAAGTGATCTAGAACATGGAATTTCTAATCCTCCTGACTCCACCTTTTAAGTGCTGGGACTACAATTTGTACTACACAGTCTGAGATTTCTTGACATTAAAAAACAATAAAAAGAAAAAGACAGTTTGCTCTTACCAACAACCCCAATTGTTTAGTTCTGTTCGGAAGTGGATGCTACACATGTATGAAAATGTCAGTGAAGTCCATTGTTTTCTGCAGTCAATGTATGCAAATAGAATAAAAATAAAAATGGGACAAGGAACAACAGCAATAAAATGCATTTTGTCTGGTTTTCACAGTGTCACAGCAGGGATAACCCTGAATACCAATTCAAGGTGCTAGAGCTGGGATAGTGAGATGGTTCAGTGAGGTGCTTGTGGCCAAGCTGGACGACCTGAGTTGATTTCCTACATGGAGGAAAAAGAGAACCAGTTTCCACAAGCATGTCTTACCCACATAGAAGAAATGCGGAAAAAAAAACACTAAGAAAAGATTAAGTAAGTACAGAGCTGGAGACTTTAGCCTGCTGGGTTCCTAGCACCTTTGCCCGTGGCCCTGAATACAGAGCAGTGTTGACTCTACTAGGTTTTGGTGCCCAAGAAAAGGTGTTGTAACCACCTTCTTTTTGTAGAAACCAGTCTATGCCTCAGTAACTAAGAGCTGTTCATTTGCAGTCAAAAGAATGACATCACTAAGATTCAGGGTAACCTTCAACTGTCTCTCATCTGAGATCCAGAACAGTACCAGAACTTAACTGTTGACAAACACTGGACTTTACAGAAAAACACTAACCAAAACAAACACATTCCAAGGGACCATTTCAATATACTCATACAAATGGTGCTGTTTCAAACTCCTTCAGTAATGAGAGTATAAACACTAGGCAATTCTTTCTTTGTACAGCAAACACATTTTATCCAAGGCCCCAAACATCCCAATTCTGAGTCTTTTAACTCTTATTCTCTCTCTCTCTCTCTCTCTCTCTCTCTCTCTCTCTCTCTCTCTCTCTCTCTCTCTTTCTGTCTCTCCACCCCCTTCCTTCTTCTAGCCTATCTTCTCTAAGCCTATCTTCTCTAACTGGTCACAGAAAATGTTAGAAATTAATGGTGTCTGGTATAAAGCATAACTATTTGACATGTTTTAAATTGATACAGGGTTCCATGCCAGCATCTTGGAGAGTTTTCTTTAAATCTTACATTAGTATTTCTTTCTCAGTTGATTTTGTATCACTCAACTATGGATGCGACTCTGCTGTGTAGTAAACATACTCAAACTGTGGGTTTATAAACTAGCACAACTTCTACTACACTCAGTAAATCAAGAAAAAAAATATTTGGGAAAATGTTCTATTCTGAAGTTTGTCTTCAAGTTTCACACAGCTAGTGCAAAGTAGAAAAGCCAATAAATTACTCAAGTAAGAACTTATGCAGTAGTCTTTAAAACACAACAGTTTTCCTAGAGAAAAGCCCTTCTATCCTCAGGAAGCTGTTTAGTTATACTTATTATGGCAAGGGTGGTTTCCTACACTGGGATTTTGCCCATCATGAAGAATTATAATTCATAATCAAGAGAAAGAATTAATTCTTCAACCTCTCTGCCAACAATGTCTAGTGTTACATTTTAAACTGAGTTTATATGAAATTATTCTATACACACAATACAACAAGGAAACATTTTCCATGCTTAGAGTCATTGTTACGTTGCTAAAAATCAAAATGTTTCATTTTGAGAGTTGTCAGGATAGTAATGGGTTCTCTGGTGAGAATGTCACAATTGGTCATCAGTTTAAAAAGTGGTTTCCCCATTTTGGAATTTTACATAAGCCAGTAATCTGTTGTGAAAAGAAAAATTTAATATTCTAGGCTAAATTGTATATTAGACTCATGAATTATCTTTTCTTTCTGTAAAATGTTGCAGAACATTTCAACACAAGAAAAAGCCAAAATCTTTAACTTTTATGGAATGAAAAAGAAGTTAAAAATTTCAGATTGATTAGAACATTGTATTGCACTCAATAATTGGCATGCTAGTATTGAATTATTAGTATAGGCCTGTTATCACTAGAATAATTCTCTAAATTATTGTTATTATGTATATATGCATTCTTCTCTTTTAAACTGTGGTTCCTAACAGTAAATTATTTAAGGAAATAAATTCTTATATTACAGAATTAAGGATGATATCCTGGATATGCAGAACTGTGGGATGGTGAAAACGTGGCAGAGACAATTCAAATCAGAAAGTCTTTGTAAATGAATGTGTTCCTTTTGACAGTGTTCAGCAAGAAAATAAAATGCACAGATATTTCAAATAAAGGAATTTTAAGGCAGATAATGTCTAGGTGTAGAGCAGGGTAAGGTAAGGGAGGCATGAGGCACAGCACTACCCAGGCCTTTGAGACTGCGGAGCAAAGAGAAAGGCAATGCTTCTCAGAGCCCAGGGAGAGGAGACTCGGAGTCTCGCAGTAATAAAGGACTATCAGAAACACATTATGGAAAGAAACAGAAGGCAGAGAAAGCATCTCTGGCCTGTTTCATATCCTATCTCTTATGACCTTTCCATTGGCGAGCTGGAGCAGAAAGCCACTATCGAGGCTGCCCTGATTTGACAGTTCACAAGGACCAGACTTTCAGAGGATGGTGTAGGGCAAAGGACTTGAGTGGAGGAATTCCCGTAGACAGCTTCCTCTCAGACTGGGCTTCCTGAAGTAGAGAAATCTCAATGACTATTTGAATTCCAGGTCAAGGATGACAATAGCATAACATACGGCCACACAAAGCAAACTGACAATGACCAGTGTGCAAGAACAAGAAGTAAAGAAAACTATAGTGAGATCTGCCAATAATTTTTGAGGTTTTCATGCTTATTAGGAAATTACACACTGTTAGTGACCTTTCTGTCTCATGTAGTACCTGATACCCTTGCTTTCTTGTAGGTATTTTGTTGTTGTTTGTTTTGATTTGGGGACAGTGTCTAACTGTGCAGCTCTGGCTTCCTTGAACTTTCTATGTAGACCAGGCTGGCCTAGAATTCAGGGATCTGCCTGCCCCTGCCTCCCAAGTGCTGAGATTAAAGGCATAAACCACCATATCCTGCAGAAGGAGTATTTTCAGCATAAGAGTTTTCTGAAGCATTTACAAAAGAACATTAAGTATATTTTACAGTTGAATAGTAAGCACAGATTCTTGTTCTAGTTTAAATGGATAGTTCTGAAATTAAAAAAAAATTATTCATTTTTTAATTTTATGTGTATGAGTATATTGCCTGCACGTATGTGAGTATACCCATGCCTTGCAATGCTCAGGGAGGTCAGAATAGGGTGTGGGAGTCCCTAGAACTGGAGTTACAGGTGGTTATTAGCCACCATATGGGTGCCCATGTCCTCTGCAAGGGTAGTCAGTGGTTTTAACTGCTCTCCAGGCTTTACAGTTTTGAGTTTTGTATAATAAGTTATTACACATACAACATGTTTTATTTTCATGTTTATAGTACAGAATGTACTTATAGATCATTTTACATCACGATAAGAAATGTGAGATTGAAGTCCTTTTCATCTTTGAAGACAATGAAGCGGATAGGAAACACAGTATACGTACATGAACATGGAGTATTCTGGATTCCTCTTCACCTTGAAGTTGTGTTTCCCAACACATTTCTTCTCAGATGTGAAAAGCTTTTGCTAAATTGATAAAATAAAAGGTAATTCATAACTTTCATCTTTTCTTGAAGAATGCACAACAGTATTCTAAATTGAGTAGAGACAGAAAAATTACTTCAACAAAAGTTCAGCTTTGGAATCGTTGGCTCTAGTCCTGAAACTTCGCTGCTCATCAGCAGCAGAGGCTGACTTATGGGAGTCTTCTGTGTACTTTGTCTATGAAGCAAAGTTAGCACAGAACGTTTTCACTCAGTCATGGTATCTTTCATAATGGAAGTGCAGAGTTTCGTTCTTAGAAAATAGAAATGATGATTAACCAAGTTTAAAATAATTTTGAAATTGACCCAGAAAAATTATTTTCTATTAAAGATATGCAACGATATTCAGTATTAATATTAAGCTAGTAATGCAGTCTGCCTGCTGAGTGGTTTCAAGGCAGTTACCATATAAAGTTCTAAGTCACTAGTGAGTTATCATTATCTCCTTAACATGTACATCAGTACACAACCTCTTATGAAAAATAAAATAGTTCAAAAGACATAACATCAAAGCAGCAGATAATAGGCACTCAACAAACATTAAAGTACAGGTTACTGTATAAACTTTAATAACTACTCAACTATATTTTCATAGGACTTTTAAATTAACTAATACATAGCTATATTTGCTTCTAAAATTCTTTCATAGTCACTCCACATTTTAGGGTGGGGATTATTCACACTTAATGTTCTAGTATGCAAAGAAAATTCCATCATTCTATGATCTGTTATGTCTAAATATATTAGTTATTTGGATATCTGCATAAATTTATGTGTCCAAAAATTACCAAGTGTGATACTTCATGTTGTCAGTTTGACAAAATCTAGAATTACCTAGGAGAAGAGCCTCTGATTGGGCCTATATGGAATGGTCTTCAGTGCATTTATTGAAACAGAATGTCCCAATTTCTGAGAGTGGGACCATTCCCTAGGCAGGGATCCTGAACTGTACAAAATGTAGAGTGAGATGAATATTGGAGTCCATTGCTCTCTGATTATGAAGATGTGATCAGCATTCAAAACCTGTCACCTTGGCATCCCTGCTGTAATGAACTGACTACAGCTTGAACAGTGAGCCAGAATAAGAGCTTCCACCCTTATGTGACCCTTGTCAGGATGTTTTATCACAGCAACAAGAAAAGAAACTGAGATATGAAGATATGATAAAGATAGCATTATGAGTGAGACTATTTCACCTGCATATAGAGAAACAAACCAGTGGTTCAGCTGTGTTTGATTAGAGGAGAATTTGAAATGGTTAAAGTGACTCAATAATGACATATGCAAACATAATAAATGTGAAAGCATGCCTTGGAAAATAATATGAGCTATTTATAGAAAGCATCTAGAACATGTGGATGTTGGCAAGCAGACATGAGAAGAGTAATACAGGAAAACCCCCAATGGAATGTGTGCAGAAAAGTTCATGTGAGAATCTGAGAGGGAGGAAGTCATACCCAGGAGGCTTACCCGTGGACAGGTGACCATAAGACAGAGTGGCCTCCCAGGGTTCCTGGAAGGAAGTCTAGGTCTGTAGAGTACTCCACTGCTTTGGCCAGGCTGCTGCACTAGTTATTGAATTTCATGCTAATAATTAAGAAAGCAAAACATTCTATCAAGAAAAAAAATGTTTTCTAGGGCTGGAGAGATGACTCAGCAGTTAAGAGTACTGACTGCTCTTGAAGATCTATGGGTTCTGTTCCCAGAGCACACATGGCAACTAATAACTAACTGTCCCTAACTCCAGTTCAAGGGCATCTGATGTCTTATGCTGGTCTCCAGGGGCCTTGCACACATGAGTGCACTTATGTACATGCAAACAAAACTCTCACACACATGAAAAACATCAAAATACTATGAGTAAATAATACCAGACCCCAACCTTTGCTTAAGAAGTATTGGCACTGATTACTGTTGGGTGAGGATGGGCTAGTCTTCTAAAGAAAGGGACTCTGGGTAGGCTGACTAGACCTTAGTAGATGAACCTGCACTGAGGTCATTTGGGAACACTCACTTGACACACAGACCTTAACACAGATGAAAGACTGTAAAGATTCCAGTTAGGGAGCTAACAGCAGTTAGCCTAAAAAATCTCTTGTGTATTTGAATACCTGAAAATGTTCTAAGCAGACTTAATAAATTGTCTAAATAAACAAGCACTCATAGAATGACTTAGACATATATATTATATACATCAGCATATGCTGTTTATTCATATACATACATCTTCCTAACTTGCTGATAAGGAAAGCAACAGTTAAGACTTGATTCTAAATAGCAGAACATAATGGTAAAAGCATCATAGTTTCTTGATAAAATAGTACAGGAATATAGGGCTCAAATATTTAATTGCCACCAAAGATTCTTTATTTAGAAAGTATGTTTAAGAAATCCGCTTAGGGGCTGGACAGGTTGCTCAGTGGTTAAGGACACTGGATGTCTTTACAGAAGATCCAGGTTCAAATCCCACACCACTATGGGGGCGAACAACCATCCATAACTCCAGTTCCAAGGGTCCGACACCCTCTTCTGATTTCCGTGGGCACTGCACAACACAGATGCACTCACATACATGCAGGCAATACACTCACACATATAAATAAAAATAAATAAATTAAACTAAAAAATTCTTTTAAAAATCAGGGATATTAAAATTGCAGTCACTCACACTTCAGAAGTAAAACTTAAAGTATGAGCAGTAGCAAGAGAAATGGCTGAAGATGAAACATCTAAAAATTTGTAAAACAACAAAGAATAAAAGTTAGCTGAGATGGAGAGATAATGTCTGTTATAATTTTAAGTGGGAATTTCACAAGGAACGACGATTGAGATTAACCCGAATATTGAAAAAATTCATATAGAGTAGAAAAAATATGCAAATAACTTTGCTTCCTATCTGTAACCCTTTTATTTCCTTGAAGTATTTTACCCTGGAACTGGAATTTCCAGCCAACACAGTGGTAAAGTAAGAAGTAGATGTAATGATAGAGAAATGAAGCATTGTGAAGAACATAGATTATTTGATTATACACCTACCAGTCAGGAAAATTCGTTGAGAAAGTGCCAAATAAATCAGTGAATGCTTAAAACTGTTCTTCTAATAATATGGAATATTTAGTGAATATTTTGAATTTTATAGGTGATATTAGGGATTTTTATGCTTTGACTATTTATTTTTAAATGTTACCGTCTTTGTAAACTGAATACCGTTAGTATCTGGATAGTGAAATGAAAAAAAAAAAACAAAGTGGGCTAGGTATTTAGAGGCTTAGTAGTAGAGCACCTGCTGAACGTGCACATCTCTTTGGTCAATCCCCGGCATCTCAATCCCCGGCATCTCATGGGCACATAATGGATTAAGTAGTGAATGGAAACTCATTATGCCACTGCAAATGTTAACGTTAATCACCATGCCTTACTACTTTTAGATCATTCATAGCCAGTAAAATATTTTCCCCAAACATTACAATACCAATTATAACTACAAACTCCGAGTACTTAGGAATAAGCCTTACAAATTTTATGAGATTTCAGAATTAAATACTCGTGTTTATGTATAGGTACAAAATAGTAATAAAGAGAGATTTCAACTTACATAAAGAGAAAATGCCCGGCTCGCCAAACTAACCCATGAGAGTGATCCGATCCCACTGTGTTCCCAATACGATGACCATACAAACGTTTGAATACCTTCCTGACAGTGCTAGGGGTCAGAAGTATTCAGTATTTTGGCATTCAGAAGTATTTACAGCTGTGTATTGAAATATCTTAAGGTGGTGTCCCAGTCAAACACAGAACTCAGTTATGGTCCTGATGTGTGTGTGTGTGTATTCTAATGGAAATTTAATGAAATATTTTCACTTCATTTTTGTTTTACAGTGTGATAGCTTGAAAAAGTGTCTCTCATAGACTCCAACTGGTTGGAACTTTGGTCTCCTGTTCATAGTACTGTTTGGGGAGGGTCATACGACCTTGGAGGAGCTGTAGTCTTACTAGAGGAAGCACATGATGTGGACAGACTTTGATAGTGTGAACTATCTGAAGCCACTCCCACTTCCAGTCAGTCTCCCCTCTGCTTCCTCTTGGGGAAGTGTAAGCGAAATGAACTCTTCCTTCTGAAGTTGCCTTGGTCATGGTGTTTAATCACAGCAACAGCAAAGTAACTACTACAGACAGCACGCATCATGAGGAGTGGTGTGGTCTTTTTCACTGGTAGCAACATGTTGACACTCAGAAGATCAGGTTTGGGAGCATTTGAGATCTGGATTTTCTGATTACTGATACTCATCGCATATCATGCAGATTCTTAACTTCATTCAGTAGTATTAACAGACAAGAACCAAAAAGTGGTGTGAAAAAGAAAATAAACAATAAAATGAACCATGTCAATTATCAGCTCACTTCATCAGTAGAAAGAAAAATAGTTAACAATGACAAATAAATGATCAGTTAATAGGTTAAAGGAACAAATTACATAAAGGTTGCATGGACATACTCATGCATACATATATGTATATATAATTTATTTCTGATTGGGAATATGTTGACAATGTTCGCAAACACAAATGTGTAATGAAAAGAAACTTACATAATAAAATTCCTATAATCATTCTAAAACCATGAAGCATGCAAAAACTTTGTTAGTCTGCTTAGTACATTCAGAAAAATAATATTTTACCAATAACTATACTGGAAGAAGGAAATATCTAGATCACACACAGCAAAGTAGTATCTATAACAAACTCACAGAGCTTGCAAATTAATAGTTAAATGTAAAACATGAAGAAACACATTAGCAGTAAATCCATAGAAATATTACATTTAACATTACTGCTAGAAAATATAAAAGGCACAAAATATTATTTTCCTTTTACCAATTTGTTAGCCAAAAGTTCAAAAGCTTAATAAAAATGTAGTGAAATTACAGAAATGTCAACACCCACACCCTGCTGTAGTTGAGTAAGTGGTGAATCCCCAGATGGGAAGAAATTTTCACATGTTAACATGTGGCATATTCAGGCAAAATAATATAGACCCTCTCTGATAGGTCCTCTGAAAATACTTGCAGCCTCAAAATATGTGTAGAAGGAGGCGTAGGGGATACGGTGCTCAGAATTTAGAGATTATATCAATTTAAAGTTCTAACTAGAGAATCTTTTGTATAATTTATATTTGATGTACTATGAAGCAGTTAAAAGAACAAGCTGGAATCATAAATTTTGTCTTAACAATGAAACCTCTGAAGCATAATGATGAACTGATGAACAACAAATTTTAATGAGTTCAAAATAAACAGAACCAAATGACATTATCCATCATCCTGGGTATGAGTAGAAGTCTAGATAGTTTGTAAAATTATAAAAATATGTGATTTCTCATCTGAAATGAGTTTCAAATTGAGGTAGATGACAAAAACAGAAAGTAATATAAACACAGTAGCAGCATGTGTGGCTCAGCTCTTGGCAACCCATGGGAATTAATACATGGGAATGAAGAGTTGAATGATAAAGCACTTTTCACATGATAGTTATGTGGGTTGTCAAGTCCTAGAACCAAAATAAAAGCACAGCAAACATGCACTGTCAAGAATAAGAAATGACCTGAGATTCTTACCTTAACCCACAACTTAAACTGAGTCTGCCATGGTTTCAGGGATTCTAAGAGAAAACAGCAAATTCTCACATTAGCCAAATAGATTTAATGACTCATTGCTTAGAAAGTAGAATGATCTTTGCTTTCCTACCATATTTACTGTCCCTGAAGTACTTTTAGGGCTAAGATGAAGCAGGTTCATGAAGATGATGTCTTCCTTAGTCTCATTAGAGCATGTGGTGAAGAAGCACTGTGACACTAAATAGAAGACCTAACATCAATTATTCCGATACATGTGACAGCTTAGGGAAGTGTGTTATGGTATTTTCTTTCCAGAATAAGTCTTCACAAGAAGTAATGAAAAACAAATAAAAACTAATTCCCCCATTTGAAGTATCATATCACTATTCATATCTTGACTCTTCAGGGTCTTTTCTGAGTCAACAGCAGGTAAGAAATATTCAGAACAGAACTGAAAATCTGAGAATGTATGGTACTACACAGAAAATATTGACCTGCAGACCCTACTTTTTATAAAAAGAAATCTGGAAGCTGCTGGAGGTGCAACAATTATATGCTGCTTGGATGATTAAAGAAAAAGAAACTGCGAGAAACTGGGGAACAAGAAGGAAGTCCACATGGCCCTGTGCTAGGCTAAGAGAGACAAACTGCTCCTCTGAGAGGACACAGGAAGAGCAAAAGTGGAGAGAAAGGAGAACCCTTCTGAGCAAGATGTGACCAAGAGAGCTGCAAATTATCTTAATTCCAATGTAATACTGACACCCAGTAAAAAATCTAGAAAACCTAAACCTGGGCGAGGGGCACCTGTGGACAAACACAATGATGCGAGTATGTAGAGCTTCAGAGGTGGAGGCTGGACCACTAAACTGTGTAAGGAGCATCTCATCGTGGAAGAAGTGGAAGTGGTGCTGTCCTAACATGATTACAGCAAAAGCAAAAGTGAAATTAAGGCCCAACAAAGCAGTGGCTTGGCCATCACACAGTCAAAGAGGCATGCAGTTTTTTGTGTTCTCTGACATTCTTTAGCATGTGTGTGTGTGTGTGTGTGTGTGTGTTTAGTAAAAATTCTTTAGCAAAGTTGGGGTCTGTTACTTGTTTCCCCAGTTCCATGCTGGGTTTTTTTCTGCTTGTTTGTGTGGGTCTTGAGCATATTGAAACCATTGCTGTAGGTTCATATGAGCGGGGTTCTAGGAGCTTGTAGGATTCAGTTTCCATATGGTCATGCACCTCCTCACTGGCTTTTACAATCTTTCCACCTCCCCTTCGGCAATGATCCCTGAGCCCAGCGTCAGTGAAACTTAATATTAGAGACCTGTCAGGGACCCACACTCTGTAATGATTTCTAGTTTCCATGATTTAGCCATTTGTGACCTTTTGTGTTACTGGCCTTAAGAAATATTGGCAACTGATTACTATTGGGTGAGGATGAGCTAGACTTCCTAAAGTGAGGGACTCTAGATAGGCTGACTAGACCTTAGTGGATAAACCTGAACTGAGATCATTTGGGTACACTAAGTTGACACAATAGACCTTATCACAGATGAAAGAATATATGTATTTCTGTTGGAGGTCTATGGGAGGTGCTGGTGGGGCAGGGGTATAAAGATGATGAAGACTGACTGAGATGCTCTGTATGAAACACACAATGATTCAATAAAAATATTTTTTAAAATGTTTAAGCATATATACAGTATTTATCAAAATTTACAGAAATAAGAAAAAAAAGCAGTTTTACGGAAGCATGAACATTTGCTATAACCAAGGTTAGCAGTCGTTAAATTATCAGCACAAATGGAAGGATTAGAAAACCTGTGAGGACTACTGTAAAGGAGCTAGAAGGAAATAAGAATAGCACGAGAGGTTAAAAGGAAACTTGGATCAGGAGGTAGAAAACACAACCAAGCCAAGTGCAAATGTGAGAAAATAGATACATAACAAGAGAATCATTTGACAGTGACAGTTTTCAATACCCTGAATATATCAGAAGTAAGGATGACAGAGAAATTATCTAAACATAAATACAAAAAGAAATCATGCACAAAAGACAATATTAATGAAATATGTCAAAAAACTACAACAGATTGCTTCAGATATTGAATTCTAGGACTGAGATACAGAACTACTTCACTTACAGACATGCCAGTGGAGTCTCAGCAGGGGAAAGGAAGGGACAGAAGGCAAACCTTACGTTGAAAAGGCAAAGATATAATAAGAGACGTATACACACATCATGTAAAGGATAGTCAGAATGGAAGTGTGTATACAATAATGGAGCACAAATATTGTGGACAGAGGGAAAAGTACATCCAAAGAACAAAACTTAGAGCTACAGTTGATAAAAGTGAGTGCATATCAGAAGACAATGTGGTGCATTAAAGTATGTAAAAATTAGCAGGGAGTTAAGCATTTTTAAATTAAGGAAAATATTTTTGCAACCTGAAACTTGCTAAAAGATATTTCAGCTGGAATAAGCTAGAAATGTTTATTTAACAGACTATCGTGTAAGAAATTGATACCAAATGTACAGTTTTATAAGAGCTAAATCAGTAGAGTAAATGAAGCAATAGAAATATATACTGAATATATAGTACACAATGTTTTCTTCTTTTATGTAATTTAAAAGAAATCAAAAAGAAAATTGTTTAAAAAATCTTAATAATGATTCTAGATAATTTTACATTGAATGCTGTAGGTCAACATATCACAGATCATGGGACATGGGAATAAGTATTTGTTACATGAAATGGAGCAACACTTTATGAAGGCACAGAATTATAAATTATCAATTATATTGGAAACTGTAGAACAAATTCAGAAAGTCAGAAATAAATTCTCATTTGTCAGCTAACACTGAAGATAAATAACACCATACATTTTCTGTTTATTTAAAGATAAAGGGACTGGAGAGATGGCTCAGCAGTTGAGAATATGCACTGTTCTTGTAGACAGCCAAATTTTGGTTCCCTGTACCTATATTGGGCAACTCACAATGGCCTTTAATTAAAGTTCCAGAGGATCAATGCCCTCCCTGGCATCTGTGGACACTGCACTCATGGGCACATAATCCCCCACAGAACACATACAAAAACAAATTTAAAATAAAAATAAATCTAAACAATAATTTAAAATAAAACATCAATAAATAGGAGTCCCCCAAAGTAGTCAGGATGCAAAAGATGACAGTGGCATTGAGCACAGGATCCTCACCACACCATTAGTCAAGGGATCGGAGGGATGAAAGAAACGGGTACCCAGCTGACCCTAGACTGGAGATGCTGGAGACTGGCGGTTACTGGGTGGGGGAACCGACGCTTCACAAGGCATCTCTGGATGGGCTGACTGGACTCCAGCGGATAGATCTGCACTGATTGCACTGATGGTTATTTTAAACTCTCTCTCACTGTAGAACCTTATAAAGGATTGACGGTGTTTGGTTGGGACATATGATTTGGGTTTTTCGTATTATTATTTTTTATTGTTGTTGTAATCTTGGCATGTGAATTTCTTTTGTTGTTTGTCATTCTGATATCAGATTCAATCCTTCCTTTACTGAGTTGAAGTCTGATTCTGTTTGTATACTTGTGACTTGGTTGTTTTCTTATTGGGTATGAAAAGCTCATTGGTCAAAGCTTCAGGTTCTCCCCTTTGATTTTACATGGAGCAACCAGATGACTAGTCAAACTGCTCAGGATTTCCCTTAAAGGCACAAGTGAGATCATATGCTTTCATACTCTCTCTTAAGTTCTGGGCCTCTCTAGGGAACAAGCACAGCACAATTTTGGAAGATTGCTAGGCAGAGCTTGAATTCAGGCTTTCTCTGGCAGTCTGCGAAGGTCTGGGCCTTTACTGAAGAGAGCAAAAGCTTAGTTGTGCAGCAGTGGGAGGGTGCAGGTGCTACCAGTGTTTGAGGATGGGCACACTGCAATTCCGAGAGCTCACAGGGAGGCGCAGGTAAGAGGGTAGTCCAGGGACGTGTGGGTCTAAGAGTAAAGTGTGTCTGTGCCCACGCTAGAAGGAGAAGAGATGTGGGGGGGGGGGGGGAGGCTCACCGAAGCAGTGGAGAAACAGTGAGCACAATCAGATTTACCAGGGAAGAAGACTTGTCTCTGGATTCCAAGGCTATTTGGGAGTGGGCACTGCCAGGGTACAAGGCTGGTCTTTGGAATGCAAAGGCAAATTGGGGTGAGGACAACCTGTGAAGGCTCTAACAAACTAGACTGAAACACTGAGCCAATCCTAGTAAAGGAGATCGAGAGGCAGTGGGTGGGTCTGGACTAGGAGGCTAGTCCAGAGATCAGAGATCTTGGGTGCTAAGAGCAAGATCGTGCCTGTGCCCAAGGCTAGAAGGAGAACTGGAGACTGGGTCGGGGAGAATGGACTTCCTCAGGTAGTAGAGGGGTGGAAAGGCAGTGAGCAAGATCAGACGTACCAGGAAAGACATTTGCTCACAACAGCCAGGCAGGTTGGGGGAGGGGACAGCCAGGGTAAATGACTGGTCTAGGGCAGGCAGTGGGAAGGTGGGGGTGAGAACAGTCTGTGAAGGCCCACACAAACTCGACTGAAAAATTGTGCTGGTCTGAGTAAGGGGATTCAGGATACAGAAGTGGGTCTGGATTAAGAGTGTGGTCCAGCGATCCAGAGTGCTAAGAGCAAGAGCCAGGGGCACCGAAGGCTAGACAGAAAAGGAAAAGAGTATATGGGGCAGGTTTATTATTTTTTAAATTTTTGTACTGATCTTTTGTAATTTCATACAGCTCTCAATCAAGTCCAGACCACCCCCTAACCTCTAACCAGACCCCATTACCCTGAGACACACAGCAAGTTCCATCCTTGACCATATATGATCAAAGAATTCAATGAATTTAAAGAACACAGAAATAAACAAATCAAAGAACTAAAAGAAAGTAGTGATAAATTTCTGACTGAATTCTCAGAAGAGACAGAAATATTAAAGAAAATTTGAGCTTAAATGAAGAAAGAAGTGAAGAATTCAGTAAGTCAAATAGAAACAGCAGAAGCAAGCCTCACCAACAGAATGAATGAAGTGGAACAGGAATATTTAGACTAAAGGATAAAGTTGAAGAATTCGAGCACTTAAGCAAAAATTATGAACAATTAATAAAACACAGGAATGTAATATCCAGGAAATGTGGGACAACATGAAAATTCAAAACTGATGCATCATAGGCACAGAGGAAGAAGAATCTCAGCATGCTGATGTTGACCAGATCTTCAACCAGATTGTAGAAAATTTTATTTTCCCAAATTAAGGAAAGACATTCCCATACAAATACAAGAACACATCATATAGACAGGACCAGAAAAGAAACTCCCCATGGGATATCATAGTTAAAAAAATAAAATAAAATAAAAAATAAAACACTAAGTGTACAGAAGATAAAATACTGAAAATTACAAAAGAAAAACAATGTAAAGGAAAATCCATCAGAATTACAGCCTACTTGTCAATGCAAAATTTGAAAAAAGAGAAAAAAAACAAGAAGAGCCTTCATCAAAGTATTCCCAGTACTAAATCACCATAGATTCCAGTCCAGAATACTTTACCCAGCAAAAATGTTGATTATAGTTGAAGGGGTAAGAAAAATATTCCATGATAAAAAGAGGCTGAGAGGATTCATGTCCAGAAAACCAGGCCTTCTGAGAATACTTGAAGCAATACAAAGAAATGAAGAAAGAAAAAAATAAAACTATACCAAAGGGCCAACAGAAAGAAACTAAATGAAGGTTTAACTGGGAAAACACAAAGTTAGACCAAGAAAGCAAACAGAAATTAAAATGATGGGAAGTAACACATCTTTCAATAATAACTTTAAATATCAATGGACTGACCTCCCCAGTTAAAAGAAAGAGGTTAATTGAACATATCAAGAAACAAAATCCATGTTTTTGTTGTCTGGACCCTCACTTAGAAGGTCAGGCACTTAACGTGAAAGGATGAAAAATATTATTCCAAGCAAATGGCATTAAGAAACAGACATTGTTTGCCATTGTAATATCTGACACATAGATTTCCAACTAAAACTAATCAGAAGAGATAAACTAGGGCACTTCGTTCTGATCAAAGGAACAATCAACCAATAAGATTTACAATCATGAGCATACATGCACCAAACTCTGGTGCACTCAACTTCAAAAAATAGTATTACCTTACCTTAAGACACAGATTAATCACAACTCACTAATAAAAGGAGGCATCAATACCACACTGTCTCCATTAGACTTGTCAACCAGACAGAGAGCAAATAGAGAGACATCTGTATTAGATAATACCATACATCAAATGGACTTAACAGTCATCTACCAAATATTCCAACCAAGCACCAAAGAATACAAATTCAATTCAGTACCACATAGAACTTTGCCTAAAATTGATCACATATTTTGGCACAAAACAAACCTCAGCAAATATGAAAAAATTGAAATAACTCCATGCAATCTATCAGACCACAATGAAATAAAGCTTAAAATCAACACCAGAAGAAGCCCTAATAGTTTTACAAACTCATGGAGTCTTAACACACTCCTGAATGATAACTGGGTCAAAGGAGAAATTAAGAAAGAAATAAAAGTATTCCTGGAATTAAACGAAAAGGACAATACAACACAACAAACCCTCTGGAACACTTTAAAAGCAACCTAAGAGGAAAGCTTATAGCTCTAAGTGCCTACATTAAAAACAGAAAGAGCACAACTAAATGATTTAACATTGCAACTGAAGAACCTTGAAAGGCAACAACAAATGAAACCAAAACCCAGCAGCAGAAAAGAAGAAACAAAAAATACCAGAGCAGAAATTAATGAATCAGAAATAAAGAAACCATATAAAGAATCAATTAATCCAATAGCTGGTTCTTTGAAAGGATAAACAAGATATACAGACCCTTAAGCCAGTTAACCAAAAGAAGGAAAGAGAAACTCCAAATCAACAAATCAGAGATCAAAGGGGAATCACCACAACAAACAAAAAGATCCAGACATCATAAGGAAATACTTTCAAAAGCTATATGCTATTAAACTTGAAAACCTTAAAGAAATGGATGCATATCTAAAATCATGGGAATCACCAAAGCTAAACAAAGAAGAGATGAACAGGATAAACAGACCCACAACATATAAGGAAGTTGAAACAGTAATACAAAACCTCCCAGTTGAAAAAAGCCCAACCCCAGATGGATTCACAGCAGGATTCTACCAGAAATTCAAAGATGATCTATATCCAATACTGATTAAATTATTTAAAAAGATAGAAACAGAGGAACTCCTTTCCAATTCCTTCTGTGAAGCCAGCATCACTCTAATACCCAAACCAGGTAAAGATACAACCAAAAAAAGAAAATATAGACCCATATCCTTAATGAACAAAACTTCTCAACACAATACTTGCAAACCCCATCAGATACATACCATAAAGATTAGCTACCATGATCAAGTCAGCTTTATTCCAGAGATATAGGGGTGGTTCAATATATGTAAGTCAATTGATGTCATAAATAAACTCAAAGATATTAATAACATGGTTATCTCAATAGATGCAGAAAATACCTTTGAAATAATTCAGCATGCATTTGTGTTAAAAGTCCTAGAGGAAACTGGACTGGAAGGAGCATACTTCCACATAATTAAAGTTATATACAAAAACCAACAGCCAACAACATTCAAATGGAGAAAAAATGGAAGCATTCCCATTAAAATCAGGAACCATACAAGGCTGACCACTATTTCCACTCCTTATTAATATAGTGCTTGAAGCTCTTGTTAGAGCAAAAGACAAAAGAAGGAAGTTAATGCAGTACTCAATGAAAAAGAAGAGGTAAAGGAGAGGTCAAATTATCCCTTTTTGCAGATAGCATGATATTATACCTAAGGGATTCCAAAGATTCCACCAGAAAACTCCTAGAAATGATTAACACTTTCAGTAAAGTGGGATGATACAATATTAGTCTACAAAACTCAGTAGCCTTTCTATACACCAATAACAAGCAGTTGGAGAAAGTATACAAGAAGAACTTCCCATTCACAATTGACTCAAAATATACCAAAGCCACTACAATGAAAATTTTGTTTCTTTAAATGAAGAGATTGAAAGGACCTCCCATGCACATGGATTAGAAGAATTAATGTGAAAATGACCATCCTATGGAAAGCAGTGTATAGATTCACTGTGATCCCAATAAAAAACCCCCATGACATTCTTCACAGAATTTGAAATAACCACCCTAAAGTTCATATGAAAGTACAAAAGACCCTGGATAGCTAAAGAAACCCTGAACACAAAGAGCAATGCAATGGGGATTACATAACAGATCTGAACTATATTTACAGAGCTACAATCCTAAAAAAGAATGGTCTTGGCACAAAAATAGAACCATATACCAATGGAATATAAGACTCAAATACGAATACATGAAATTTCAGCCACCTGATAATTGACAAACGGATCAAGGACACTCACTGGAAGACATCTTTAGTACATGATGTTGGCAAAACTGGATCTCCACTTGTAGAAGAATGAAACTAGACCCTTATCTTCAGTGTTGAACAAAAATCAATTCCAAATGGATCAAAGACCTCCAATGAAATCTGAAACTCTCAGAAGGAAACAGTGGCAGTAACAAATAAAATATAAGAATAGGAAAGGACTTTCTAAATCAGACATCAGTTCAGGAATTAAGGTCAATCAGCAAGTAGGACCTCATTAAACTAAAAGGTTTCTCTTCAGTGAAAAAAACAACCAAGGAAGTGAAGAGAAAACTCACAGAGTGGGAGAAAGTCTTCATCAGTAACACATATGACAGAGGTTTAACATCCAGAATATATAAAGAACTAAAAAAAAAATAATAAAATAAAATAAAAAATAAAGAATCAAGAAAAAAAGTGACCCAGTTAAAAGATAGGCTAAGGATCTAAGCAGAGATTTCACAAAAGAAGAAATAAAGATGGCTGATGAACATCTTAAAAAGAATTTGACCTAACTAATAATTAAGAAAATGCAAATAAAAAGTTTGTGATTTCATCTTACACCAGTCAGACTGGCTAACGTCAAGAGAAGAAATGATATGAAAATTTGGGTAGGATATAGGGAAAGAAGAAAGAAAGCTCATTCTAGTTGGTGGGGTTATAATTTCATGCAAACCCTAGGGAAGGCAGTGTGGAGAACTCAAGAAACTAAGAATGAATCTACCATTTGACCCAGTTATATCACATCTTGGCATTTGCCCAAAAGACTCATCCTATCGCAGAGACACTGGTAGATGCACGGTTGTTGCTGCTGTTTTCACAATAGCTGAGGAATGGAAGCAACCTGTGTATCCCCCAGCATAATGAAGACGGATAACGAAGGTGTTGCAATGTTTACACAATGGAGTTCTACTCAGTGTTAAAGACCAAATAATGACATTGCAGATAAATGGATGGAACTAGAAACTATTATTCTAAGTGAAATAATACAGATTCAGAAAACCAAAGACCTGTGTTCTCCCTCATTTGTGGATCCTAACACCAAATCCTTATATGTGAGTATGTATCCCAATGTGACTGCAGGAACCAGGAAAATGAGAAGGAACCAGGGAGGTAAAGGGAAAGAAAGAATCTCAGAGAGAATAATAGTAGCAGATAGGTGTTAAAAAGGAAGAAATCGATAAAAGGAGGCTATTTAAATGGGTGGAAAAGGGAGGGTTATACAAGGATCTGTGGGGATAAAGGGAAAGAAGGAGCTCAAGTGAGGTGCGGCTTTAGGAGACTGGTATTATCAAGGGAGAAGTGGAGAAAATGGGGACACTTTATATGGGAAAAACATGGAGGGAAGATTAGACAGGGAGGGAGGAAGAGAGGGAGGGAGGGAGAGAGAGAATAGATAAATAATGTCTAGCTAATATAAAACACGGAGGGAATTATATTAGTCTAACAACCTAACCCAAAATTCCACATACAATATCTCTACATGAGGTCACGTGCATAGATGGAGGCTATATAATAAAGAACAGTGCTAGACCAGAAAAACTCCCCTTTGAGTTGCTGGCCAGTGTGATCCAAGAGACTCCCACAATTACATAGGCTATTGCCAGATCCCTTGATTGTCCCCCAGAACTTGAAGATAAAATTCTATTAATGCCAACAGGACATACCCAGAGACAGCATTTGGAGCAATGGAGCTAGAACTGACCTGAAAGTCACTTCCCTGAAGGCTTGCACTCATAGCTCTATAGAGTGGTGACTAGCATTCATATTTGTAAATATAAGGATCCATATAGTAAGAAATTACATTTGTGTAGGGTTATAACAGTTTTAAAGTTTCTCTAAGTGCTATGACCTCTCCAGCCACGTGTATCTGGCTATGTTTACAGTATCAAACATAAATTCCCTTACATGGGAGAGTTTTAAGTACAATTAGGTAGCTGTTAATTACTCCCAAAAGTGCCACTATTTCCCCAATATAGTTGCTGTGCTAGTCATTGTTGTGATAATTATGCCTTAAAGCTAGGGTTAGACCATCTATTGATGTTCTCTCTTAGCAGCTTGTATAGTGCTCTATAAAATTATGAGTGTTAGCCTACAGGGAGATGACTTCCAGGTCAGTTCCAAGGTCAGTTCCAGCTCCATTGCTCCATGTCCTATGCTCAAAGAATGTATTATCTTCAGCAATATGGTCTTACCTCTAAGTTCTGGGAGGCAATCAAAGGTTGCAACAAGAGCCTATTTAATTTTGGTAGTTTCTTGGACCACTCAGGCAAAGAATTGGAAGGGAGATTTCTCTTGTCTGACGCTGTTTCTTGTTATATAGTCTTCAGCTATACACATGGATACTGTATGTATAATTTTTCAGTAGGCTTATTTTAAAGGTGGAATAATATAGGATAGATGTGTGGATAAACTGATGTATAGATATGCAATAGATAGTTGCATAGTTGGTAGATAGATATAGATAGATGATAGATAAACAGATATCTCTTTTTTAACCCATGTGTCTGTACAAAGACATAGTTTGTTACCATATGTAGCCTAATATGATCAATACTGTGATGAATGTTAAAGTGCGAACATTTCTACAAGGTGATCATTTCCTTTTCTTTAAGTATATGCTTGCAGAAATGACTATTAGTTCTTGTAATAATACCATCTTCAATTTCTCTAGGAGTTTTCGTTGTTTCCCATAATGATAGATACAGTCCATATACTCTCAATATATATCTAAAATAAAATTTAAAATACAATTGTTAATATTATAATAATTTAAATATGCAACAGATTTTAATTGAGTAACATGTATGTGTGTAACTACAAACATTGAAGAACTGATGGTCAAGGTAGTAGTTAAGTAAGTGGCATCAGTGTTGATGGTAATCATTGATCTCTCTAAGAGAGTACTATTAGGAAGTAATCTTAGTAACCAAGAAGAAATCATTCACACTTGGAGATTAAACAAGCAGGAGTGGACGAATGGTGGGGGGGCACAAACCAGAATTAAAAGCAACAAGACAACATCTTCTAGCCAAGGTTGCTATGCCCATGAAATCTCAACCTTACTTCAACAAGACCTGCATCATAACAACACCAACCAACATGCTAGTGCAGATGACAGAAATTTCACAAGCTCCCACGCCTAGATGAAGAGCTACAGGCAATCAATAGCTCTTGAGAGAGAAGAATCAGTGTTCTCTAGAGATGAGCCCAAAGCCATGAACATATGTAGATATGAGCAACACTAATGGACTCAGTACTTGTTGTTCAAAAAAATACTGTAAGCTTGAACCAGCCCACAACTGCCTTATTCTAAACTTAGAGTTGACTGTGGCCAACGTTACGAAGTTGGGAATGCCTGGCATATCTTGGGCTTTGTTGTTGTAATGAGGGCGTGAAGGCTTAAGTGCCTTTTAAAGAAAGGATTCCAGGTTCTGGAAGCAAGGGAGGATGGGAATCAATGGCAGCCAGTGCTTACAGCATCTTCACATACTGCAGAGTGGATAAAAGTCGGCTTCTACAGAAAACCAATAGCATTTCTCCTTGAGGCACTCCAGTGGCTAGTCCCTGGAACAAAACATCAATGGCCTGTTGGTAGGCTGCAGTAACTAGCTAAGACAGAAGGATCCTCAGCTTCCCAGGGATCAAATCTGTTGATCTTAAACTAAAGACATACTCATCCATATATAGGAATTCATTATTAATGGGTTCATTGTGAGAAGCCCAACAGGACAGAGTCCAGATATCAAAGCTTAAACGAGAAAATGGAATCCTACCCAATTTTTGTATAACATTTGGAAAAAGCTAAGACAAAACTAGCAAATCTTTAACTGAAACGACTTAGTTAAGACTTTTTTTTCAAGAGGTTAAAAAACCTATTGAACTCAAAATAGCCTTAAAATAACCTTGCTGAAATGCAAAATATTGGTTTTTAAACCCATTTTTAAAAAATGTTCCCAAGAGCAGACTGATATTTTAAGAGAACCTTATTATTTTAAACAGATGACTAGATTTTAATTTTATATCACTACATTGAATTTGAACTTGGGCATTTTAATTACCTTTAGTCATCAGACAAACTATGTTTAGGCTTGTCATTCATGAAACTTCTGTGATTACTCAAATTTTGTGACATGTTTGTATAGTTTGTTTTTGTCCTCATGCATCCTTCGTTATTTTAAAAAAATCATTTCTTTTACTTTAAGACAAAAACTTACCGTTTTAAATTTAATTGAATTTATGTGTATTTCATAAAGATAATTTTAATCATCTTTATATCCCCTGCCCTATAGGGCCCCTCCCACACACACTGGATTTCATGCATTCTGTCATTGACTCAAATTACTGTTCCAAAACATTCCTTAGTGCAAGTTAATTCCCTGGATCTCGTCAAGCAATCTAGAGTCTGTCTCTTTAAGAAGATTAATTGTTCCTCACACAACAGTAATTGGCTGCCAATAATTCTTCATCTATTTTGGGTCCTCCTGCCCATTTACACCATTCTATGCTGGGATTTTGTGTGCTTGCATGTTTTTTGTGCATGCTGACACCATTGCTGTAATTTCACATGAACAAGGTCCCAGGAGCCTGTAAGACTCTGTTTCCATATGGCCATGCACCTCCTCCCCTGGCTCTTACATCCTTTCTGCCCCTCTTCAATGGTCCCTCAGCCCTGAAAGGGTAGACTAATTATTTCTTTGGGTCAATCAGACTTGATTATCTCTTCCTATTTTGTTATTTTTTCTTGTATTTATAACTTTCCCTGTGGAATAGTAAGGATAGCCAACAAAATTTAGCATGAAGAAATCTTTTGTGACTGGGTTCCAAATATGAATCTATATTTCCTACGCCTTGTATTGATTGTCTCCCTAGATTGCAAAACTTCTGAGGTTTTACAGTTTATTCTGTGATTATGAAATCTTACTACTTGTACTGTCTCTCTCAGTATCACTTTTGTAAATGTATCATTTGTTGTTTTTATTTTACAAAAGTCAAGATAATTTTTTAAGTCTTTTTTTTTAAGTTACCTTGTAGCAACTCAGAAGCAGAATCTTAGCCTGGTATGCTAGAGGTCCTGAGCCCAATACCTAGCCCCACGCAAAGCAAACCCAACAAAAACAGAAACTATGCCCCCCAATTGGAATATTTTTTTCAATATTTTTGTCCAATATGAGGAATGTAAAGCATATATCACCATTTATGTTTCTATTCAATATTTCTGTGAGTATATATATTTATAGTAATATGTATCAATAAAATATTAATAGCACACTTGGTCTTGTTGCTTATACATTCTTTAAGAAATTTATAGGGTTTCCATAATTATAAAATTTCACTATAGTTCATATGGATAAAGAATCAAAACATATCTATAACTTGAATTATCACCATGAAGAAGTTGTCACTCACATTCATTTGAAAAATAGAAACTGATTGGCACGTGTCAAAACGCAAACAAATTCAACTGCGGAAAGCTGTCACTTGGATAGAAGGCAATTTTGGTGATAGCTGGTGTTTGTCTGTTTGTGTAGACAGGGAGAGAAGGGACCTGTCTAGATGATGACACTAAAGCACATATTCTGCTTTCGAGGAAAAATGATATTTAAATAATAAACCTTAGCATACTGATTTTGTCTATTAATTTCTGTTTCAGAAAGAGTGGAAAGCATTCATAGCTTCCACTTCATTCTTGAATGGTCCTTGGTGAAAGGTTAAAGGTTTAGGTGTTCTGGATTCAAATTCAAAGGTCACTGTAAAAATATCTGGATTATTACTTCAAAAATATTTCTTTAAAAAATTATTCTTTTAAAGGTTTGACATGCTTCTGAGTTCTGGAGCTATTTTTTTCTTAACTTTATAATACTATTATACTCTTAAAATGAAAAATTATTAAAAATAGTTGGAAAAAAGACATGTTAACACCCTATGGATTTATCATGTTATAGGAGTGAAACAGACCTCAAGGACAGCGCCAATCCTTGGAAACCCAAGTGTGTCAGTACAGTGCTAAACTGTATACAGTATGTAGATGTTGTTCCAAGCTCTCTGTGCTAACCCAGTGTGGGCTGTTGAGAGTCACGTATTACATACCTACAGTAAGGTAACATTTTAATCACTCAGAAGAATACGCTATTCAAAACCTTTTTTTGTGAGATGTAAAGATATAAGAACAATATGTAATATAAACAGTTTAAGGAAACAGTGTTTGGAATACCTTTAATATTTAAAATGATATCCTAGAAATAATTGTTGACACATTTGGATTTTGTTTCAGTATGTAAAGTAGAAATAAGACAATTCCATCACATGTCTTTTGTTGTTGTAACATGAGATTAAAAACCAAAGTCAGGAGCATATTGCAATTGATGATGTCAGGAAAAGGGAGCAAGCAGCCTTTGTCAGTTTTCACAATTCCATTTATCAAGAAAATGGCCAGGCCAGCTATCAACTCTGAGCTTAACACTAGTATACTTCATATAGGATATGGTTTACAGTGGTGATTGTTTGGAAACCACTGATCTATAATTATGTAATGCTTTGGGCAAAGCACTTTACTGTAGGTAAATAAAATTAATACTTCTCCATCAAAGAACACATTGCCAAATCTCTAGTAGCTTTTTACTCATCTAATTTTATTAATCAATTTCACTTCTCATAATATTTTATCTATTTTTTAAATTTTGTTCATAAATGGATGTTCCATTGTTCTATTATTAAAAGAAGCAATTTAACTGTTGCACGTGACCAGTGTACCTTGTTTCTCCAAATGGATGCTTGTGGTTTCAAGGTGGGAACTAAACTGTCCATCTGTTGCCCTCGCCCATCTGTTATTTTGACTCCAGGCACTATTAGCAGTGAAAGTTTTGTAAAATGCCTAATAATTTATTACTTTGGCTTGATACTTAAGATTCTCAACCATTCTCTTCACAAGCATGGCTGTTAGATATTTTAATCTAAAATGCATTTCTAATGATAGTTTAATATTCAACACAGCTTATAATCAGGGAAACGTTATCTCAAGAAGCATAACCACCTTCACAAAGCTGCCGCCTCACCACACTGCATGTCATGGTCACAACTGTTTTTGTCTAGATAGACACGTATTTTATATGAACAACCTTTATAAGACCAAATCATTTCTCTTTACAAATGTCTTTTCTCATGAGTTATTCTAGCCTCACGGAATTATGCTTCTATGCAGAATTACTAAACCACGGATTAAGTCATTAAAAGATGAATTTGTCATTTTTATGAGTGAAAATATCTGACATTTGAATTTCAAAATACTGAGCACGGAAAAGCCTGATAAGATGTTACTATTCAGCTTTCCTTTAAGATGGCAAGTTGATAAACTGAATGATGTGCCAGGAAATCTAGGCCATCTTGTATATTCTTTCACATGTGAAAATGAAAGCACTTAGGTTACTATTTTTATTGCTAGTTTGTTATTATTAAACAGTTCCTGGATTTAGTGACATATTTCGTATTTGTCTGGTTTGTATCAAACACCATCATTTATCTGAAGGTTTTCTGCCTCTTTGACAACACACTGTTTTATTTCATTCTCCCATTATCATTCCCTGTTCTCTACTGTTTGCCCATTTCTCTTACTGGACTTGCCCTAGTCTCTCACAAATAAAAGATCCAGTCTTACCACCTGAAAATTTAACACAATGCTTATTTGCAATGGAATCAGGCGTTTTATAGAACTTTATAGAACCAGTGAGATGGCTAAGTAGACAAATGTGCTTGCTGCTTAGGCTATTGTATTCAGTCCCGAGAACACACATGGTGGTAAGTGAATTGACTTTCACAAGTTGTCCTCTAACCTCCACAGACACACTTGGGATTGTATTTACACATATACAGAAGACAATAGATGATAGATAGATAGATATAAGAAAAATAAAGAACTTGTAGTAAACATGTATTTTGGGTTGGTTGTCTCATTATCAATTACATATGCTAGACTGAGAGATGGCTCATTGTACTCACTGGTATTTGCAGAGGACCCAGGTTTGATTCCCAGAACCTACATGGAAGCTAGCAACTATATGTGACTCCAGTTCCAGGTGATCCAGTGACCTTACCGGCATCCAAAAGTATTGCAAGAATGTGGTATTCATACATACATGCAGGAAGAAACTCATTCATGTAAAATAAGAAGACATTTAAGCACAGAATCATATTATAGCTAAAATTGCCCTCATTGCAAATTTCATCCTTGAAATGTAGCAAAATTATCATGATTCAAATGAGAGTTTAGGATCTCAAGTTGTTATGACATCTTTTCAAACACTTGTATATAGCACAGAGAATGTGTATCATTAATATCCATTCCTTTTTGGAAAGATCTCTCAATTTGTCTGGGCTTCATGTGCCAAAATCCTAGAGCTGTTCCTGCCAGAAAAGGATATTTGGTGATTTCTTCTCCATATTGACTTAAGAATATGATCCTCCATTTCTAAGTTCTGCTGTATTTTGTTCTCAAAACCTATATTTTGTACTTCTGAACACAGGCTTGAAGTTCTAAGCATTTTCTACAGAGCTGTTTTATGGGCCCAGGTAAAAATAAAGAAAATTGAATTTCATGTCTGCAGGTTGAAATCTCTGATTAAAATTCTCCTTTGAGTCTCAAAATTAATTAATAACATCAATAATTAATTAATAACATCAAATAAACAAAAGTACCATAACATCATAGTAACATGGACTGGTAAAGACAAAGAATGTGACAATGAATAAAACAAGTAAGGCCAAAAATACCACAAGAAAACCTCAATTTAAGAGTAAATCTGAAGAAGAAGGAGAAGAAAAGCTGAAAGAACAGTCTTAAATCATCCCGCGATTCTTTTAGACTTTCCTTGTTAGTATTTGAGAGGTGAAGTAGATTTCCAGGTGTACATTTCAATTAGTAAGGCAACAACTCTGTTTGTACTAATAATTGAGGTCAGGGCCTTGTATAGTCATTCAACTGATAAAATCAAAGCTTTCCTTAATTTTCTCATGTAAAATATGTAAAACTGTGCAGACTGAAGATAAAGGAGTCGGAGGCAGCACGTGGAGAGGAGCAGGCCCGGACTCACGCAAATGCTGTGAGGCTAGAACTGCTGAAGGTTGTTTTCCCGACCGCTAGGTCTCATTAAGCCTTCCCCGAAGGGAAGAGTCCGCTTGCTCTAGGTTTTCTCTCTCTGTGGGCCTAAAAGACCAGAGACAGAAAATCAGCTCACACCGTCTGAATGTTAAAGGTTCCTGAGGATGCTGCTGTTCTGATGGGCACATAGACTTTCAGGAGAATTCTGAATCATGACTCACTGTGTCTAGTTTGGTAGATTAAATGTTAGAAAAGCAAGTGAGTATTTATGAGGGACTGTCAGAGCAGAAGACAGGGATAAGATTTTTCAATCATATATTTTAATTTATGTGCATGCTAACTTCCAATTAATTAAAAATGAGTACTAGAAAGTAAGTTTAGTAAAATCTTACAAAGTTAATGCTATTACTTCCATAGACAGATAAAAATGAGGTGTGCAGCGTTTTTAATGTTTTTATTGAGCTTCTGTACATTCATACAACAGTTCTTAACCAAATTTAGACTTCCTCCCCCATCTGCACCCTTCCCCGACCCCTACACTGGGCCTCATGCACTCTGCCATACATGCTCAGCCCCATTTGGTCAAGCATTTTACCCAGATGTCCTTCTGTGCAAGTTCATCCACTGGAATCCATTCAGCCTATCTAGAGATTTCAAGGCATGTCTGCTCTCCTTCACCCAGTCGTAATCAGTCTCCACCACCCATTCCCCTCAAGCCACCCTGGGCCTTCGTCTGATTGAGCTGGCACGGGTCTTGTTCTTGACACCAGCATTGCCACAAGTTCACATGTGCGAGCTTCCAGTGGCCTGAAAGTCTCTGTTTCCCTATGTTCATGGACCAACCCTGGCTCTTATTATCTTTCTGCTCCCTCTTCCAAAATGGTCCCTGAGTCATAGGTGGGTGAGGTATAATATAGGAGTCCTATCCAAGGACACACATTCTGCATTCTCTTGTTTTCAAAAACTTAGCCAGTTGTGGCCTTCTGTGTGCATCACTCTGTATCAGAGGCCTCACTGGTGAAAGTTGAGGGGTACACTAGTGTTCTCTCCACCCTGGTCTCTCTATGTTCCATGAGCCTTAGATTTAGAGGTTCGTCTATAGATATGTTGCCTAGGGCTGAGCATCTCTCAGATGTACATTCTCTATGTCTGACCAGTTGTGGGATGCTGCAGTAGCCTCCATCTGTTGCAAAAAGAAGCTTCTTTGGTGAGTGGTATAATGTATACTTGTCTGTAAATATAAGGATCCATATTTACAACACGGTAAGAAATTCCATTTGTCTGGAGACATGGCCCAGTTTTTCTCTAGAATCTATGACCACTCCAGTCATGTATATTTGGCTTTGATTACAGTGTCAACCATGAGCTCACTCACACTGAGACGGCCCTAGGTCCACTGCTGCACCAATAGAGCTGGTTTGTTGTGCAGTCAATGTGGATATTCTATTTTAGGACTGGGTTGGATTTTCTCCTTTAGAACTTTGCATAGTCCTCTAAAAAGACTTCCGGGTCAGTTCCTGCCCCGTTACTCTAAGTCCTGTGTTTGACTTATGTCCTGTCATCAGCAGTAGGGTCTTACCTTTGAGGTCTGGGAGATAAGCAAGGGCTCCCAAAATAGCTTGTTTGGACTGGGAGTCTTTTGGACTAGTCTGACCAACCACTCGAGGGCAGTCTCTCCTGTCTGGCACTATAGTCCTTGCTATACAGCTCCCAGGTATACACTTGCACTAATGTTCAGACACTGGGTGTGTATTTCTCACTGATTTCCCAAGTCAGCAGAGTTTCCTCTGTCTTCCCAGGCTACCTTTTACCTTCATCACTTTCTCTCTGTCTTGCAAGTGGTTCTGTAAGTTTGGGAAAAGCAGCAATAAACAAATGTTCACCATAAATGTACTATAATTTAATTTGATTATTTTCTCTTTTAGAATCATTTTCTTTTCCTGATCTCATTTAAAACACAAACAGGAAATTTTTGTTTCTTGCAATATAGCAGCTTAAATGTTTTTCAGGTCTACAGTGAATAATTATTCATCAAATAAATAGCTTAGACATATATTCAAAATCCGTGCATATTTGAAAATAGAAGTAAAATCAAAGCCTTCCTGGAGAACACAAGAGGAGCTTGCTTTCAAAGGGTGTGTTTGCTGAATGCTGTTTGTAGCATCAAGCATGGGAATCAGGAGAACCAGACTAGTCCGCCCTCTGATCCAGACAGAAGTTAATGAGTTTTAAAGCAATCCCCCTTAACTCTAAGAACCCAAGAGTGACTACCCTCAAAATTCATATCAAACTTTTGGAATAGGTTGATTAATGCAATAAAAATATAAACTACTACATACACTTTGTTAAAAGCCTGTAATTGACTATGAAATCGATATTAACATTCTTATCATTCAATAATTTCTATGAATGATGGACGAGTATATATTCTATTTTGATTATATAAATACATCGTTTCTCAGCCGTTTGGCTAAGATCCAGTGTAGAATACACGAATATGGGGCCGAAGAGATGGCTCAGCAGTTAAGAACACGGGCAGTTCATGCAGAAGATCCAGCTTGAACTCTCAGCACCGGACGGCTGCTAACATTCACCCATACCTCCAGTTCTAGAGGAGTGTGATGCCCTCTTCTGGCCTTCCATGGGCACTGCATGACACAAGTGCTTACACACAGGCAGGCAGAACACTCATACATAAAATAAAAATAAAAAAATAAAAAGGAAAATACATGAATACGTACACCAAGAGAAAAATAAATACTTATACCAAAATGTTTGCAACAAAGCTTGAAAATTCAAATTTCTATAAATAAGAATGAATTAATGAATGGGGACATGTACATACTGGGATCTGAAGTTTTCAGCAGGAAAGAGGAATGAAATTTATCTAAATGTAGTACCATCTTTCAGCATCAAAAACATTGTACCAAGTAAATCAGACCATAATTTTATGGATATAAATATCAGGTAAAGCCAGTGAAACCTTTTAGCGAAGGATAGACAGATGCACAACGTAGCATTGATACATTCCAAAGTGGTGCACTGGAGAGACAGATGCACAACGTAGCATTGATACATTCCAAAGTGGTGCACCGGATATCATCGGTGCTGCTTTTAGGCACCTTCAAACATTCTCTTTAATCTTCTTAGATCAGAGGAGCTTATTTAAATTTTATTATTTACATCATACACATTTGCTTTAAACAATAATTTAAAAGAATACGGCGTGGTTAAAAGAAAAGTCAGTTAAAGATCACAAGTGAACGGACTACACGGAAGAAAAAGTGAAGTGGTGGGCAAAGGCAGGACAACAGCCGGGCGGAATTCTTCATCCGTAGTTCCCAAGGCCGCCCTCCCTCCTCCTGATTTGCTCTGCCCTTTCCCATCCATGAATTATCCTCTGTTTTAGGAATAAAACTGAGTAAGAGACAGCTTCTTGACGATTCATTAGAAAGCATTTTTTATTTCACTTTCTATTTGCATTCTAATTCATTTGATGAAGGAGTTTTATTTTGAGAATTACTTTTTCTCAAACTGCTAAGCATTTCTCAACTCTCCACTACCTTCTAATCTTAATACATTAACTGTCCAAGGAACTGGACTGGCCATACAGCTCCTCAGGGAAATGTGCTTGCCTCTAAGTCTGGCAACTTGATTTTGATCCTCAGAGTCCACAATGCAGAAGGATAAAACCGATATCCACATGATGTCTTCTGACTTCCACATGTCCACAATACCCCCCACCCCTTAGAAATATGTATGAAAAGGTTCCATTACTATTCATGCTTGTGTATTAGAAGAATCAGTATTCTAAAAATACCCTCATTACATATGGAATCCACAGGTTCAATGCAATTGCTGTCAATGTTTGAATGACATTCTTCAAAAGAAGAATTATTAGACAAACAATATGAAAATTTTCATTTAATTAAAATAGAAATTGGGTATATGGCTCAATGATATTCCTTGTCTAACATAAGCACAGCCCTGAATTTGATCCTAGCTTGGAAAAAAAAAGCATTAAATAAAAATTTAAAAGTCTAAAAACTAATAAAAATAGAGATACTATATAATCTCATAATCTGCTTCTGCATGTGTTCAAAAGAAATGAAACCAGTATGTAGAAAAGACATATGCACTCCCATATTGGCTGAGACACTCCTCCCTAGCCAAGGGGTCAAAAGAAGCCATGTGTCTGTCTGTGGTGAAGGGGATAAAGAAGCTTGGATATGTGAACACAACGGAATATCATTCAAACCTAACTATGATGCAGCAATGATGGCGGATATATCATGACTGGAGGAGGAGGGCATGTCACCACAGCAGCTCCCCAGGGGCCCTTTCCCTTCCCTAATAGTCTAACTCTTTCCGATTGTCTTCTTAAAACTCCGAGCTTCCACACAGAAGTGAAAACAGAATACCCGTCTTGCCGCATCTGACCTATGTGGTCCCAGTTTGGAGATATCTATCTGTGTACATTTTCTGGCAGATGATACAATTTTACATTTTCATTTAAGGCATAATGAAAAGTCTCTTTAATACTGTTGTTTCGTTTTGTTTCATTTTGACTTGTTTCCCTGATTAGAGCCCTTCTGAGTGAGGTGAGATGCATCTCAATGCAGTTTCCTTTGCATTGCTCTGTTGGGTGAAGATGCTCATCATTTTCTCAAAAGTTTCTGTCACAGCTGTAGTTTTCATCTGAAGAGCGTGTTTATTTCATCATTTCCCTTGTTGGTAGGGTACTTTTCTCTTTTAGCTCTTGATTTTTTGAGTTTACTGTGTATCCTGGAAGTTAGCTCCATACCAGATCTAGTGTTGGTGATGTTGTCACATCCGGTACCTGTCTTTTGTCTCTAATGATTGTGTCTTTGCTTGAAGGCTTTGAATATGGTGAAAACTGGAGAGATCAAGAAAAAAAAAAGCCATACTACAAACTCAAGTGTCATATATTTCTACATATATGTAGTATTTGTGTTAGAACTATATAAAGCAAAAAGGAGCTTAACATGGTCGTGGAAGTGGAAGTGGAGGAGGAGATAGTGTTATAAAGGGATGAATATTATCAAAGTATGCTATATACATTATGAATATGTCTTAGTGAACCCCATTACACTCTGAAAATAGTGCACACCAACATTAAAATGCACTGTTCTCATACACCACGATTGCATTTTCCATTTTTGAGTCAATTTGCATTCGTGCTGATTCTACCATAGGTAGCTTTGCTACTGTGATGGGGCTGCAGTACACAAAGAACTCTCAGTGTCTCCCCCTTGCAATGACTCTGATTCCTTTGGACATATGCCATGGTATAGTTTAGCTCAGTTTGTGATAGGTATATTTTTAGTTTTTTGAGGAAATTTTATACTATTTTCTATAATGGCTGGACTACTTTATATTTTCACCCCAGAAATATAAAATGTCATGTTCTCCAATCTCTTCTCATAATTTTAAAACAAGATTTTTAATTTTATAGTTCCATGCATATTTGTGATGGTATACTTTTGCTTATACATGTACACATCTGTGCATGTCAGAGGTCAATGTGGGTCTCAGCTTCTATCACTCTCCATCATATTTTTCTGAAACAAGGTCTCAGTGAACTTGAAGCTCTGTGTTTCAACTAGAATGTGATACCATGGAGCCCCTAGAATCTGTGTTCTTCTGCCCTGTCAGTGCTAGGGTTATAAGCTTCTACGGGGTGCTGGAATTTGAATACAAGTCCTTATGCTTGTATAGCAAGGACTTTACCTTCAAAGTCTCCTGGATAACATTATTTATAATAATCATTCTAACTAGTATGAGATAGACTCACATTGCAGTTTTGATTTTCATTCCCTTCATAGTAAAATTTCATATATTTTTTCCATTCAAGTCAGTTATTAATACATTAATTGGGTTGATTCTTCTTTTGTTAATTTTCTTTACATTGTATATAGTATTCTTATGTTCGACTTTTGGATGGCAAAAAAAGATTTTATTCCATTTTGTTGTTAATCTCTTTGTTCTATTTGATTTTGCATTGCTGTAAAGGTTTTTTTATTTCTTCTTGTCCCCTATGTCAGTTCTTCCCTTTATTTCTGAAGCTATTGAATTTCTATTCAGGAAAGTTTTGTGTGTACCAAAATCTTGAAATATATCCTCCTTGTTTACATTTAGGAGTTTTGAAGGTTTAGATCTTACCTTAAAGAATTAGATATATTTTTATTTTCAGCCTCTATATTCAAAAGGTCTAGCAATATTTGTTGAAGAAATTCTCTTTTCTCTCTTGTGTAGTTTGACAACTTTTGAAAACTCTATCCATTATTTCACTGGTCTATGTGTCCATGTGTATGTTTGAATACAACTACTATCCTAATTTTGCTGTACAGTTCCGTATGGGCCTTGAGGTCAGGTATGATATGTGGTACCTCTATCATGTCATTTTTTCTTTTTTGACAGAGTCTCTCTGTAGCTCCAGGTGGACTGGAACTCCCTAAATGTAGACCAGGCTGACCTTGATTTCTTGAGTGTTAGAAGTAAAGTTTTCTCTACCACGGCCAGCATTCCTGGCTCTTTATTTAAGGTGCTTTGGTTGGTCAATGACTTTATGATTTCATATGAGTACTGATGTTCTTACTTCTGTAAAGAATTTATAATATAAAAATAGCAAATGCACTTGTAAATACATGATTGCATATAGACACATATATACATTTGTATATGTTTTGCTACATTTATTTTCTTTGTCATTAAAGAAAGTGTCATTAGTTAATTAATTAATTTTGCTTTATGTGTATTACTGTTTTGCTTGAATGTGAGTGCACCAACAACATGCAGTGTTTACAGAGTCCCTGGAACAGGAGTTACATAAAAGTGTTAGCTGCCAACCTGCCTTGGAGTCCTGCGAACATCCTTCTTCCCTGGTAAATTGGCCCCACCCACTGCCTTTCCACACCCTACTGCCAGAGCAGCTCCATTCTCACCCACACACATATATCCTGTTTTCCCTTCTAGCCTTGGGCACAGGCCTGGTCTTGCTCTAGGCACCCCAGATCTCTGAAATACCCTTTTAGACCAGATCCACCCACTGCGTACTGACCCCCTTGCTCAAACCAGCTCAGTTCTTCAGTCTAGCTTGATACAGATTTCAGAGGCTGTCCCCATCCCGATTTGTTTTTGCATTACCGAGACCAGCCTTTGATCCTAGTAGTGGAGACCAGTCTTCCATCCTAGCCGTGTCCATCGCCACCTTCCTTTGATTCTGGAGAACAGCCTTTTTCCCTGGTAAATCAGATCCTGCCCACTGTGTCTCCATTCCCATAACGCAGCAACAACACCGAACTCCCCTATTATATATCCTGTCCTTCTAGCCTTGAGCACAGGCACACGTTTATTCTTGGTCGCCCAGAGCTCTGGATCACTCTCCTACCTCTGCTTGACTGTCAGCTCTCCAAATCGCACTGCGCCCAGCTGCCTACACTGGGACCTTCTGCAGCCACTCCCATTGCTGAGGGGCTATATGTGCTGAGGCACACTTCTGTGCCCTTTATTAAGCTTTTGTGCTCTTTATTGGGGCCTCAGATCTTTACAGACTGCCTGAGAAAGCCTGAATTCAGCCCTAGATGGGACTCATATTAAGTTTCACTCACCCAAGACTCAGGGTCCATCGCAGAAAATGGGGCAGAAAGAATGTAAGAGGCAACGAGGAGTTGTGTGATCCTGTTTAAAATCCATGTGTGACTCATGTTTAAAAGTAACATACATATATATATATATATATATATATATGTGTGTGTGTGTGTGTGTGTGTTATATATATAAAATCATGTACAAATCTTCAGTACATATCTATAAAAAGATCAAATCTCTTTAATGCACATCTTCTAAGCTAAATTCACTTGATTTTAGAAACAATACAAATGTAGCAGCAATAAGAAATTCAAGGGCCAAGAGTGGGATCTCTAAAAATGTACAATTCATATGACTCAAACCTCTGTGAGACTTAGCTGATTCCAAGTTTGGAGGACAGCACACATGAAAAGAATCTGCCACGATTTGTTTTACAACACATCACAGAAGCTATGAAGACCACGAGGCTAGCACCAAATGAAGTAAAATTTGGAGAAATATTTCTGAAAGATATGTATTACTTACTTTTCTCACTATCAACTTGTCACCAACCTCAGATTAAGTTAAATTACAGCATTCTACCTCTGTAACCTGCAATATAATTTAGTCCATCTGTAGAAGTTCCAACCATCTTTAACAGTCTCAACACTGTTGAAAAATTCAAAGACCCAATGTCTTTAAATTTTTAAAATTATTTTTATTTTATGTGTGTGAGTGTTTTGTCTGCATGCCTGTAAATGTAGAGCACATACGTGCATTGACCACAGCGGCCACGAGAGGGGGTCAGATTCCCGGAAACTGTAGTTACAAATACTTGTCAGATGTCATTAAGGATGCAGTACAAAACCCGGGCCCTCTGGAAGATCAGCCAGTTCTCCTAACCACTGAGCCAACTCCCAGGCACCCCTTCCTCCATGCGTCTTCTAAGTCTAAAAATTAACACTTATGAGGCCCCTGTACAATAAAATCTCCGGCAACTGAACTGTACAGAATAACAGTGGTGGTTTCAATGAGAATGTCCCCCACAGGTTCAAGTATTTTAACACTCAGTTTCCAGTTGGTTGTGCTGTTTGGGAAGTTTAGGTGGTGCCTCATTGCTGGTTTGTATGTCATTGGCGGCAGCCGTTGACACTTTGTCCTCTAGCCCCACTTCTGGCCACTTTCTCAGCTTCCTATGTGCAAGTGAAGATGTGTACTCTAAGGCTCTGGCTGCTGCTGCCACTTGCTTCCATGTTTCTCCTCTACAATGGACTCTTATTTCGGCCCTTAAGCCAAAATGAACTCTTTCTTCTTTAAGTTTCCCTTGGTAATGGTGTTTTATCGCAGAAACAGAAGAGTAGCTAAATCAGAAGTAAGCACTACTGTTCTCAAAGGAAAAAATACAGCTACAGCAGTGAAGGACTGGATCAAAGAAAGACAAAACAAAGCCAAACATCAATTTCACAGTTAGACGTCCAGCATCTACGGCTCACGTTGGATTCGTCTTCACCTGTGCTTCGGCACAGTCACCCCTCCAGACCTGAGGCCTGCTGCACACATGGCCTCTCTCTTGAGCTGTACTTCAGGACTACAACTTTCCTCAGCAGACATCCAATGTTCCTGGGGTCTCTAACATCCTTGGGTCTTCATTGCAATGTTGGCTTCACATTTACAGATTCACACGGAGGCCATCTCAGGCCCTCTCACGCTTTGCTTGGCCTCCGAAGCTCTGGAAACCTTTCAAAATACAACTGGATATCATCAATCTTTCATATTTTATTCTTGTAAAACAGTACCATGTGGGTGATGCTGCCTAGATCTGCTACCAGCTCAGAATATAGTCTGAGCCTCTTTCATCAACCTTTTTGTGATAACTCGGAGGAAACACCTTCCGAGGCTTTCTCTGTTACACTCTTTACTTTCAAATGAATTTATGGGGCTTGCAGGGGTGGGGTTTACAGAGGTGGGGTTCTGCATGGGTGGGGTTTGCCCTCAAAGCCCCTTTCCTATTTCCTAGTGTAGAGCACTATGTTCTTCTTTAAGGGTCTTATTTCCGTAGTAATTCCATTGGCTTTCTCAGCACTCAGCGTTAAAGCTTCTTTAACCACACTGCTTTTCCCACTAATCTACCTTTTCCACATCTTTCTCTTGTACTTACTGCTCTCTCACTGCGATCTGGATTAGGACAGTGGGCTGCGGTCGTGACACAGCATGCATGCTGCGGATCTGGATTAAGACAGTGCGCGCGGTCATGACATAGCGTGCACGCTGCTGCCTTGTTTTCAGATGTCACTAAACCGGTTCATCTGCCACTTCGGAAATCAGTCTTACCCATGTTCTCAGGACAGGGGTAGAAGCCGACCAGATTCTTTTCCAGAGTAGATGATTGGTGTCGAGCCAGTTCCTATAGAATCTGATTTTTCCTCTGAAACCTCATGAGTCAGGCGTCCACTGTCCATATTGCCTTGGAATCCTGGTCTTCCAGCCCCACCAGAATGATCCATTAATGCCCTGATCACAGCATTCTATGATTCTTCCAGTTCAAAATGTCCAAGTCTTCTATATTCCTTACACAAACTAGTTCCATAGGCCAAGAAACCACATGGTCAAGTTTATTATAATAATGCTTTTACTCCTCAGGACCATTTTCTCTATTTGTTACTTTACTCTTTGCTGAAACAGAATACTCAACAAAAACAATTTAAGGAAGGAATGGCTTATTTTAGCTCAAAGTTCAATGATGCAGTCCATCCTGATGGGGAAATAATGGCAGTAGGCGCGTAGTGCAGCGGGGCACATGGCATCTGCTGTCAGGAAGCTGAGCGATGACTGCTGGTGCTCAGCTCACTGTCTCCTTTTTATTCAGCGCAAAACCCCAGCCATGGAATGGTGCCACTCACAGGAAAGCTGGGTCATTACTCCTCATTATGCCTCTGAAACACCATTATTGACATACTTACAGATTTATTTACATGATAATTACAAATCCACTCAAGTTATCAAGGAAAGCAAATCACAACAACATCATTATTAAAAATATCTGCAATAGATGATTACATAACAAATATGGTCACATCCTTAGATTCATACATAATGTAAAATCTGTCTTTTGGTTTAATGCCTATGGAACCTCTTAGTAAATATACATTTATCTGGGTAGACACCTCATTCTTTTTGTAACTTTTCTCCTTTGTCTATACATGTATGGTTGTGTGGGTGTACCAGCACACCATCACCATTCTCTAAATAAAAATCTAAAGTAATTTTGTCTACTGAGTTAATTGATTTATTTCGTTATATGTTTTAACTGTATTTATGTTTTAAAAATAAAAACATTAGTATATTTTATTTTCCTAATGTCTTATAAAAATATTTGTATTTTTGGCACTACTTTTTGTATAATAATTGAAACTATAATAATTCAATTTATGAAGAACTCTATCTAGAAACTGGCTGCATTTCTTCCATGTGATAGGGAATACTTGGATGGTAGAATGCTCTTGTTACTGGCTTGAGGCAATTCTTTTATGGACAGTAAAGAGATAGGAGCAATAAACTTCATGGATGAGGAGAATTAATGACAACACTATCAGTCACAACAAAGATAACCCCAAGCATTACTGGTAAGGTAAATTATTTAATAAAAAAATAGCACCTGCCCTAGAAGGCTAATGGTGCAGATCTTTAAGAAGTAGAAGTGGCCTTAGGTGTTGGAATTTATACAGGCTTCCTGAAAATGCTCAGTTTTCCTTTCAGAATGCATTGATTAACTAGAAATGCCATGATTGAAGGAGGGGAGCCTTTAACCTTGATAATGAATAGGCCTCAAGTTGCTGCTCTAATGTTTGAAGACCTCAGTTTATCTTTGTTTCTAACAGTGTGACTCTAAATCAAGATTAAAAAGCAACTCCACATGAGGTAAAATGAGAAGGAGGTCATTTAATCACCCTGTTAGCCTCAAATGATTATTGATTCCTGGAGGTGATGTCTAATTCTGTTAGAAAACCCATTTCAGTAATGATTGCTACCTCAGTTGCAATGATATGATACCTGAGGTTATTAAAAGTAGAGGTCTCAAGAGAAGTATACAACTTTAAGCCATTAATATCAAATATTTCACAGTTTTATTAGAACAGATTTTCAAGGTCTGTCTTTTATCCTACAACGAAATCACGGTATTCATTTAGGAATATTTACTTCACAGGTTTTATGATTATCTACAGTCCTTTTGAAAACAGAAACACATTGAGATATCTGAGATATAAATTGCTGAGTAGAACATGTAGCCTCCTTACTGTTTTTTATTAACATATACACACAGCACTCAAAATTGTCTAGAAATGTCACATTACTATATTGTTTGCTCTTTCCTCACAAAAGATTTCATGGTCATACATTAAATTCTATTCTAGTCCTAGATTTACAAATACAGTGAATGCAAATTTCCAAACAAATTTTCAAACAAGGCTGAAATGAATACAGGAAGGAAATGTACCTGTAATGCAAATAAAAAGAATTAAAATCATTGTGTACATAGGATTTGATATATTTGGCATTCATGTATTGGGCCTGTTTCAATGCTGGAATCAGGCAGAAGAATGAAGCAAAGTGCAACCTTATGTGTCAAACTACACAGCTTGAATGTGCTATTTAAACTTCTAATGGACTTCTAATCTAGAATAAACTTAATCAGTCACCTGTTCTCTTCAATAGAAATGAAGAAGAGCAAGGAAATATATGGGAGTAGAGAGAATTGTTCATTATATTGTAGGCCTGGCCATTGAATGTAAAGTGAGTGGAAGAATCCGGATGGACATAGAAGATGGGGAGGTGTCATCAAAAATTATGAAGTCAATCTTGAGGGACATAGTATGGAATTAAAGTTTCATCTGTGAAATTTTGGAAAAAAAATGATTTTTATAAAATAGTAAAGAGTATAATTAGTAAATTGTGTTTAATTTTATACACCATCATAGTAAAATGAATGCAAAGGAAAAGACGGATAATATCTTAGTTGAATTACTGCCAACTTGACACAGTCTGCAGTTACCTGAAAAAACAGTCTTAATTGAATAATTGTCTTTTTTAGTATGTGAGCACATCTTTGAGGGATTTTCTTAATTGCTTAGTTGATGTAAAAGGGCCCAGCCTACGTCAGGAGGCATCATTCCTACTCTATACATGAAGACTAGCTAATCATAAGCCTCTGGGTGAACCAAAAGATGAAACAGCAGGCAGTGTTCCTCCTAGACTTTGGTTCAGGATTCTGCTTTGAGTTCCTGTCCTGACTTCTCTTAATGATGTACTGGGACTGAAAAGCGTAAACCAATGAATCCTTTTATCCCCTACGTTGCTTTTGGTTAGACTGTTTTAACAAATCAACAGAAAGGAAAGTAGAACATATAGAAATTATTTCACTCCTTCCACCACATGAGTCTGGGTGCCCAACTCAGGTCATCAGGCATGGCTGCAGGTGCAGACCTGGATGAGCCATCTCAAGACCCAAAGGAAAGAGAGACTATAACAGGAAGCATGAGGAATGGGAGGAGGAAGTTGCTTTCAGTTATTCTGAGCTTTGTTTATATGAATCTTTGATTCAAAAACACCATAATTGTATTAAATACATTACCCATGGATTCATATGGGTAGAGAGAAAAGCATCATAAAACATTTGCAGTTAAAAAAAATAAAATTGTCATATAATACTACCAAATACCTATACATTTCTGCTAGAAAATATTCATTTGAAAAAATCTGTTTGAAACTTGATGTTGTCACGTTTCTGTTATTGATTATTTTTCATTTGCATATCCCTTTAATCAGAACCAGGAAGCAGAGCCACCTAAAAAAGAAATTAGTAAAATATTAAATAATATACAAAATATGGAAAAATTAAGAAAGCAAGTCACTCTGCAATTTCAAAAACATTGAACAGGGCACATGACTTCTATAGTAAAAATTTTCCCTTCGAGATGAGAAGGGAATCAGAAACCCAGCTGGGGTGCATTGATGTAAAAATGAAGTGCCTCACTGATAATGGGCATATCCACACTATGAATAAAAACTTAGGGATGGGGATAGAGTTCAGTGGTAGAATATTTGCCTAGCATGTAAAAGGACCTGTGGTTGTGCCTCTTTACAACGAAAAAAGATAATGAATGAATGAATGATAAACTAAAGATTCCATTTTTCATTCCTCACAGCAATAATGAAAGGATATTCCAGAATACTAATGTGTATATATATATATATATATATATATAAACATATATGTAGCTTCTGATACATACACATAGTGATGTATATTGTTATATAAGTGCATATTCTTGATTTTTATTACATTTTTGCTGAAAAATTAGAAAATAATGTGCACATTATTATTTTATTATTTTTAGTTGCTTATATGTAAATATTCTATATATGGGTAAGTTCCTAATAATCCTGTCTTTGGCTTAGAAAATAAATCTTGTGGCTTCATTTTTTTCTAATTATTTCCTATTACATTGATGAAATTATTCCAATATCAAGACATTCATGTTATGCTGTTGAGAAACTAGTTTCTTTCCTGTAGAAACAGTGGTTGAAGGATCTCATATCAAAATGTGCAGTTCCCTTTGTCATTTTCTAGACTTGGACGCATCTGTACCAAGCAGAAATCGTCATTTCCCCCATCCCTATAAAAGTAGACTGATGAAGAATCAAGAAATCCACACACACAGCAGATATGAGGCCATCTTCTCTCCCACGATGTCATTGTAAGTCACATGCATAGCAACAGCCTTGTCATACCATTGCAATGGTAAGGCCGCATTCTTATGCCACCTAATTCAGAAAAAAAACTTGAAATTCTGCTGTCTCCCATGTGTAAATGGTGTCACGCCTTTCTTCTTGTGCCATTGGGATATCCATAAAATGCAGACGGAACGGAAGATGTAAATGCGACCTCCAGTTGCTTTGCTATAGGTGTAATAAAGCAACAGGACGAAGGCAATTTAAAGAAGGCTTCTTCTGGCTTAGAGTTCCAGAAAATAGGAGAACACATGGTGAAGAGGCCTGGCAACAAGAAGCAGCTGCTGCAGAAGCCAAAAGCTGAGAGCTCACATCTCCAAGGCAAACAGAAAGCAAAAAGAGAACCGGAAGTGGGGTGAAGCTGTGCATCTCAAAGCCCAACCCATCCACATAGTTCCTCCAGCCAAGCTCCAGCTCCTAAACATTCCATGACTTCCCTGACGCCAGCTAGGGGCAAACTGAATTTGTGAACCTATAAGGCACATTTCTCATTCAAAAGAGCACACACCAATCCCTGGCCCCAGTAAGCTTAGGGTCATATCCTAATGCAAAATATGTGTACAGCAATTAAAACTCCAGTCTCCTTTGAGAATGAAAGCAATACTCTAACTGTATCCCTCTCCTCCCAATAAAATAAAATAGCAAATTACATACATCCAACAAACTGTGAGACAGAACATACATTCCCATTCCACAGGAAAGGAATGGGAGTTTAATGAGTGAATAATGGACCAAAGCAAGACGGACACCCAGCAGAACAAACACCAGTCCCTGAGCTCTTGGTCCCATGTCTGGCACTTTAAATCTGCAGGACTTAGACGGCTCTGCTCCTCCGGTATTGCTGTCTGCAGCACACATTTCTCTCTTGGGCTGGCTCCACCTCCTGTCTGTAGCTCTCTTTTACAGGAGTCTCACAAGTCTGGCGTCTTGAACATCTCGGGATCTCCTCTGTCCCAGGCTCCACTGTCATAGCTTCACGCAATGGCCTATCCCTCCTCCCTTGCCTCTCAGGGACTTCTGGCAGCAATCATGGCTCTCACACATTGCCCTGTCTCCGGGTCACTGGAAGGATTGCGTTTACCCCTCACTCTTGCATTTTTCATTCCTACAAACCAGTACCACATGAGCAACCCTGCCACGTTCCGCTGCCAGCTCGGGGTGACTCTTGACCCACTGAATCACATTTATATCAAATTTCAAATTTTTTTTCAAGGAGTAGAAAAATCCTTAGGCTTTTTCCATTCACAAGTTTGAATGGAAAGTTGACCTTGTGGGGTCTTGCCTTGAGAGACTTTGCTTTTCACTTGTTCCGGTGCAGAGCAGGAGGCCTCTCCCTAATTGTGCTGAACTTGTCAAGCACATGCCTTGACTGCTGTACTAAGCTTCCTAGCGACTTTTTCCTCTCCAAACTGTTTATTTTGTGTCTCCTGCTTATCTACTTGCAGTTCAGAGTCAGAGTCACCATTAAAAACCGTGCCACTTCTATAGAGCACTACTAAAATATACTTTGTTTAATGGACAATGATAGACACAGCAAATACTAAAAGGATTCACAGTGAGCAACAGAAGAGTCAAAAAAATTAAAATGGTGATAACTGAAAACAGAATAAAATGAAGAAGACTTTAAATTATTAAAAATAAAAATACTTCAATGAATCAAGGAGACATGTTTAAAGAAAAAGTTAAAATCAGAAAATAAACGAGAAATTAACAAAATTTAGAAGAAAAACAAATCTAATATAGATAACTGGAATTGTAGTAATACGCACTAAACTTAAGGAGTCAATTCAGTGAACACTAGAATGAATAAACCGGAAGATAAAACAGTACGGACAGGTGATGTGAAAGCAGACAGAGCAATTAACTACCTGAACATAGCCTTGCGTGATCCCCAGCAACACACACACACACACACACACACACACACACACACACACACACACTTCAAGCAAAATAAAACAAAAAAAAACCTTTCATATAAGCATGAACATAAAACAGATTTAAATTTCTTCAGAGAGCTGTGTAATTAAGATGAATGATCTGGCATTGTATCATCAAAGTTTCAGCACAGATGGAGGGAAGGTAAAATAAAAAAATATAATTAAAAAGAAATATAGTAAGAAAACTTTCCACACTTAGTAAAACATATAAATTCAAGATGCTGATGAACACCCAAATGACATTAACCCAAAGAAATTTGTAATAAAGCAAGTCATGGTAAAACTTCTCAAAACTAAAGACAAAAGAAAAGTCTTGAGATGAAGGTGCATTAAGGCAACCCTACTTATGTGACAGAGAATGGATCACCAGGACTGAAAGGGGCTTTCTGGCTGCCATGGAAACCAGGATGGAGACTGGCTTTCAAGAACTGAATGAAAAATTGACCAACAGAAGTCTTATATCTAGAAAATCATAACTCAAAATGGACATATGAAATGTTTTCAAGTGATAGAAATCTAAGAATTTTTTACCGAAGAGATAATGAAAAGAATTGCTAAAGGAAGTTCTCTAGGTAGAAAGGACCATTGAAACAGACAACACACACAACAATGTAAGCAAAATGTGGGTGAAAACAGTACCAGTCCCTTCCTTGAGGTTTCTAAATTATATCGAGGCAAGTAGTCTGATGCTGTAGTATAACTCTATCTTAACACAGAGGGAATATTTCAAACACTGTTATACATGGTGGACTGCAGAGAGATTTAAATGAATGTTTGTACAGTTAACTTGATAAACTAAATTGATAATGCAAGTTGATTGTGATAAACTGTATATACATATGTACATACATATATTATCAGAGCAAACAACCACAGCAAAGATAACGTTAGCAATCGTGAAGATTACTGGGGAAAAAAAGACAAAACTATCAAAAGCAGAGAAAATGAGATATCATCACATGTTTGAAATGTTTCTTGTTTCAAAACTGAATGGCTTACCAAAATGAGAACCAGAAACTTTAACAAAATTTAACATCAGGATATAGAATACATCAGTAAAAAATAGCTTTTCAAGATGCTATATCAAAAGATATCTTCTGCCATGTCAGGACTCCATAATTTCCTTTTTTGTCCCTTCTTTACTATAACCTCTCATAGGGTAATCTCTGAATGTGTGTGTATGTGTGTGTGTGTGTGTGTGTGTGTGTGTGTGTGTGCTCCCCTGTACATGCAGACTGTGCTCACCCATGAGTGCTCCTATGGAGGACAGTGTTAAAAATCAGGTGGCTTCCTCTGTAGCGCTCCATCTTAGTCTTTGAAACATAGTCCTCATTCAACCTGGAATTTTTCATGTCAGCAAGAGTGGGTGGCCAGCACGTGTCCCACCCGTCCCCTGCACCTGCCTGGCTGCATCTCCTTTCATTCGTCTCTTTCCTCACTTCCTTCCCCTTCCTCCCTCAGCTTCCCCCTCTCCCTCTTTTATTTCTCCATTCATGTTTGACTCTCTATTTGCTAAAAATGCTAAATTTCCAAAATGTGCTTGGTTCGTTTGAGCTGTCTAATGAAGGTGTGGTGGAAATGCCTATCAGTAAGTTCTTTTTGATGTTGGGTAGTAAGACTTCATCTTTTTTAATACACACCGCAAGTCCATCTTCTCACTTCCCTTCTCCTGCTAATGTAGAATTAGAATAAAGGAAATCACACAGCATGTGCTTTACATTTTGGATCTGCTGTTCTCCACACACTCTACTCACACTGACTCATCCATGCTGTAACCATGTGCATAACTGTATCCTTTGTACTGAAGCTTCAACAGTACATTCTATCCTGATAATCTGCTATAACAGACATGCTGTAATTTGTCTAGTTCTCACCTGCTGATGGGAATTTGGCTTTTTCCTTGTCTGGCTATGTATAAATAAAGCTTTTATGAGTGCCATGTACCAATCTTTGGAAAGGCATGTGCTATTTTTCCTCTTGTGTAAATATCAGAGTAAAATTAAGTAGTCATGTGGTACATGTATGACTTCCAAGTGATTATTCTATTTTATAACTTCACTAATAGGATATGAAGGTCTCTGTTCTTCTGAAATCTTGTGAAGAACTTATGTAATCAGTTTAAATGCTATTGTAATGAGTATGTATCTATAACACCTTATGATAACTGATAATGTGTAGCATTTTTCATGTAATGACTATATTCACATCTCCTTAAGGGAATTGTGTATTCTACATTTTGCTATATCTCTACTGTTGTTTGATAGAACACTCCATTCTAGTAATTTATAAAATAATTTGAATATAGCTCTTCTAGTATTTAACTTGTCTTTTTATTATCCTTTAAATGTGGTTACAATTTGTTTAGAGATTAGTTTTCTTTATACTTGTGTGTGTGTGTGTGTGTGTGTGTGTGTGTGTGTGTGTGTGTGTTGGGGGGTAGTGCTTGAATGCAGTGCCCACACAGGCCAGGAGAAGACATCAGGTCCCCTGGAGCTGCAGTTACAGCAGTTGTGAGACACCTACTTTATGCTAGAATCAGAACTCAGTGCTCTACAAGAAGCATACAGACTTTTAACTGTAAATCCATCTCTCCAGCCCCAGTGGTTTACAATTTCGATGACTCCCAATCAGTTGATTTGTCTTCTGGTGAATTATAGTTTGTGGTTTTATATTAGAAATATGACACTCTGTACTTTAAAATTTTTACTTCCAGCTTTTTTATGACAAGAAATATAAAGGTTTGAAATTCTTTCTACTTCTTATCTGACAAGATAGTCTGTCATAGTTTCATAAGTGCTGGCAAAACTTGAGAGACCATGACTCAGAGACAAAGGTCTAGCTCTTCACTGACCAGCAGGCATAAGCTGGAGTGCTTCTCTCCTGTGTCAGCCCAGCCCTGGATGAGAACACAGAAGCCTCTCAGGAGAACACACTGAATATGAGCTGACCAGACTGAAAACAACCTTTACTGGAGTCTCTGCCTATGTTTCTATTCTCCACAGCCTGGAAACTGACAGCAGTAAGCACGAGTTAATAACACAGGCTTCAGCTCATTTACTTCCTATGTCAGAGATCAGAGTCTTTCATTTTCTGAAATTCAATGTCTTAAAAAGTTGGATTTCACATAGTCTTAATATTTAGATATTTTGGTCACTCGTAATTGTAATTTATTTTGGTCAAAGTTAGATTAATTTTCCAAAATTCATAATTAAACATTCAGTGTTGTAACAGCCATCCCCAGAGAAGGCAGGAGGAGTGTGCATCACTAATTTAAGTGAGTCTTGTGAAGGTGTATGTTGTGTAAACACAGTAACTGAGTTCTGTGACTGAAATCTTCAAGAAGTGCTATTGTTAGCTGTGCCTTTATTTTATTTAGCTCAATCAAATGCAAAGAATGAGAGGTGCCCAGGAGTGATAAGCTTGATGCTTTCGTGCCTGCTCACAGCCAAGGCACTGAAATGAACTGTGTTAAATTATATCAAAGATTTTTTGACCTGTCTGATTCCTCAGTCCTCTCTCTAAATGATGGCAAAATAAGCTTCACTGTATGAGAAATTAGTCAAATGTGTTCTCTGTAACCATCCTGACCACAAGTCCCTAGATTTAGATGAAATTTAATAACTTACTAGGGAATTTGATTTAGTTTTTGTTAGAATCTGCAAAACCTATTTGAACAATAATATAAAATGCTTACTTTATTTTTCAAGTTTCAATAGTAAAGCAAATCCTTATGAGATTAACAGCTCTGTGAGATCTAATTCAAATGATCATTTTATACTAGTTCCTTGCTTACAGTGCACCATTAAATGGCATTGTCTATTTATAAAGTAGATTTCATGGTCATAATTAATCAAACACTGTTTGTTTGGTCATGTCAGATTCCATTGTAATTTACATTTCCACTATGTTTTACAAAATTGATATTGACACTGCATAGGAAGAAAAACATCTCAGCTAACAAATTGAGCACATGAGACCCATTAATACTAACCAATAGCATGTTATATGATTAAGTGGAACAATTATCAAGGAGCTAGTGGAAGCTAGTAGGTCATTCCACAGTTCCAGTTAACTCACGATCAGCTGCCTGTGCCTGCTAATCTGTGACTCTCTCAGCTTTCCACTCCTGGCTCATCGCACTGATGAAACATCTCATACTTTAAAAGATCCCATCGATATACCCAGATATTTTATCTCTCCTGCTTGATAGAATCTTATTCTTAAAAGTAATAGGTACTGTGCACAATGGATGACTTGATATAATGTATTATTTCTTCAGGTTCTCTTGAAGTTAAATTCCAAGTATTTCACATTTATAATTCTATGGTTCAGAAATACGGTATACAATATTAATTATTTCAGTTTTATTTTCACAGATTACACAACTTTAAGATTATTGAATTTTTCATCTGTTCAAATTCCCACATTGTCTAAGTGAAACTTGGAGTTTTAAGAAAGGAAAGAAATAATTTTATTGAATATTCATCTGATATTTCTATCCCTTGTAATGGAATATTTTAACAAAGATAGAATTCAGAGAGTAATAAGGAGAGAAAAGGAAGTAGACAGAGGGGACAGGTTGTAGAAAGGGATGTGGCTGCTACTGCCCCTCAGTTCAGAACAGAGGCATGTTAGCCAGCACTGAGTGCAGTCTATGTAATATTACTTTTATGTGCTGCAGTTATCAAGACAGTGAGGAATGAGGTGCTAGAATAATGTGCATATGTCTAACTAAGCATTTATCTTGCTCATCTGGAGACCCCCATATTACACCTGTAGCTGCTTGTCTGACACACAGCTGGCACAGTCTATATTTATGACACTCTCTGCCAGCCTAAAAATCCATTGTTCTAATGAGAATAACCATTGTGATTACAGGCGCATGAAATCCAAAGAAAACCGCTTTCTAGTCTTTCTCACCTCCATCTGTTTGTTGCAGCTTCTCAGGTGTAATATAGACAGACAGATGTGCAGCCTGGGAATCCATCCAAATTCACTCCAGTCACTTTACTCTTAAGGAAAGAAAAACATCCAATATCGCCTTCTGAAAACAATTCAGTCTCTGTGTTCTGTCCAATCTGTGGTGATATGTTATTCTCTAATCAGAACATGGAAGATGTGGGTCTAAAGATTTTAACACAAGACTTTTGACCCACATACCAGACAGTGTTGCCTTAGGGCTTCTTTCATGCTTCCTTCAGACAACCATCCTCAGTTATATTGGGAGTCTCTGGATGACAGCAAAGGACCAACGTAAACTTAGGTAAAGTAACCCAAAATCTGTCCCCTTAGCTAACAAACCCAATGGTGAACACAGTAGAATCATCTAAGTAATTAATGTCATAAAATGTTTAGGGCTTGTTTACTAACCAGACACAACTAGAATGATTAAATATCTGAAAGGCTGATCATTAAAATGATCATTACAGAAGCATATAAGAGAATGGAGACAGATTAACTCATTCTGTTTTATGACCTGGGTATTAATCAGGGACGAACTGCAACAATTAACTCCAAGATTCTGAGTACACCAAAAGACAAGTGTTCCCTGATTGGATATGTGAATCTTTCCAAAGAATTGGGTAGAACTGGTCATATGATGTCATTTAACAGCCAGTTGAAAGTGAAAAGTATCATTTTCATGGAAGGAGAGTTGAACCAACTATGCATAAGTGTTAAGCTTATTTACTACACAGACTGCAATATTAATCATTAATCTATAAGCCTGTTGAATTTTTTTGTTTTATATTGTTTCATTTGCACATGAATGTTTATGAAGAAAATAAAGTCCTAATCTCTCCTTCTTCTTAATAAATTCTAGACCCAAAATAGATACCTTTCTCTTAGTTGCTGGAAAATTCTGAGCCCTGGGACTGCTGTACTTTCCCCTAAACAAAATGTAGCTGTTCAGAAAATGTGGACAAAGATTGCATCCGTTCATTTAAAAGGACTTTGCCATCAGTGACTTAGTAATGCATGACTTGCTGAAAATGATGGCCATCCTGCATTTGGAGAGGCCGTTTGAATGCGTGAAGCGTGGTGGCAGAAGGTAGCATGGTATAGAGGACAAGGGTGATGCCAGGAAGAGTACATTAAAAGAAATAAAAAAGAGTAACTGTTACAGCTGCTGGTGAGTGAGTGGACAGATATTTTTATGGTGTCCCAGACTTTCAGCACACCTGTTTCAGAAGCAGATAGCATGACATAAACATTGGCACTTTTGATCTGTTTTGACACTGTGAAGAAGTCCTGAATTGTTGTCATCTGTATAACCCAGGATTTGATCCTTCTTCTCTCTATTAGCTACCTGTTTTTGAATTTAGGTGTATATGTGTGTATGTGTGTGTGTGTGTATGCCACATGTATGTGGGTGGCTAAGGGGGACAAAAGGAATCAGATCCCCTGGAGTTGGAGTTACAGGCAATAACAAGCCATGCAACCAGATGCTGGAACCAAACTCAGGTGCTATGACAGAGCAGCAAGCACCCGTAAACTCTGAGTCATCTCTCCAACACCGAGTCAAGTCATTCTTGTCCTGCTGCGCTCATCTTACTCAACAACTGGAGACAAAGCTGCAATGAAAAGCAGGAAGTAATTGCAGAATTTTACATTGCGTAAATTCTACTAAATAACAGAAATTTTATTAAGATACTACCAAAATACTTGTGATGATCCAGAACTGACATCATTTTATAATGCCATTATGACATATTCTCAATATCTACAAATAAATTTATAATAATATCAAGGCACGCGGTAGACCTAAGTATTTATTAAGTACATAGAAAAAATATCTTAGATTATAAGAAATTATTTGATTCTACCAAATGTAATTCAGAAGAATTTATTATATATGTTTTCTATACATGTGAACTCTAAAATGTTGGAAGAGAATAAAAGAGATCTCAGAAATTAAAGATACACTGACAATCAGTCTAAAGGACAGGCCAGTAATACTACAGTGAAAAGGCAGAAAAGTGGATATAAACAGAACAAGATGCAACAATGATGAGAGAAATTTAAGGTTCTGTATGCTTTTATTTCTTTCTGTACAATATGAAATCTCCAGGGGAAATAGGATAAGCCTAATGAGTTTGAGTCACCTGTGAAGGAAACACACACACACACACACACAGTAAAAATAACCTCATATGGATGAAAACAGAAAATCTTGGTCACTTCCAATATTCAACATAAACCATTATGAATTTGGGGTCTTAGGAAATGAAGATAGAAAAAACGAGTGAGTAGGACTGAGGTCTCCTAAAACACTTTTGTTGCCATGTATTCCTCTTACAGAGGTTCAAGTGATAGCAGCATCTTTCTTTACAAGTCACATCATAGCATTGTAGAAGAATACTTTCAGTGTAAAACTCTGGGGAAGGAAATCACTTGGACCTATATTTTAATGTTAATTATAAGAAATTATGATGATTTATAAAATCCTGATGGATATCTTAGAGATGAACGGACTTATCCTGTACGGTGGTAACACACATCTTAGAAGTAAAGTCAGCCTGACATAATGCAGCTAGGTTTCATTAGGATAAAAACAAAGTAACTTTGTCAATGTAACATTTAATGCTTACATTTTTCTCAGATGATTCAGGAATCTATAACTATTAAATGGTGAAGAGTGTGCATACCAGACAGGATACAAATCTTCATTCTATAAATGGCTGTATTTTAGTAACATGTTATTTCTGTTGCAATCTGTGTTTCCAGTTTTCCACAATAGCCTTCTTCTAGTTTATTGTATGTTTCATGTAGTTATTCTAGTATATTTCCATTGAGTAATATGTAGCAACAAATAAGTCCTTTCTTTAAGAAATTATATTTCAGACTGGAGACTTAGCCTTTAAAAGCAATGCCCACTCTTACAGAAGACCTGAGTTTGAATACCAGTACCCATGCGGTGGCTAACAACTTTCCATAACTCCAGTTCCAGGGTATCTGATACCCTCTTCTGGCCTCTAAGGACACTGCACAACATAGGTGCACTTACATACATGAGAGCATACATACCACTCAGTTTTCAGTGATTCTGGAGCATAATGTCTATTGATACACAGTGAGTCAGCAAATACCACAGAGTTCCCTCAACTTACTATGTTAAATCGGCCTGATTTATAATATACCATGATGTGTTTTACAAATGCACTTGCCATTATTGTGATTAAGTAGTCATTGAAGGCCTATGTTCAACACTGTATGAGTTTTCCTAGGGAGATGAGAGCAAATGTCTATAGATCCTGTAGAGACTGATCACAAACCAAAGAAACAGTTCCTTCGAAGTGTAGCTTATTGAACCAGTGAGTTTGTGGGAGTCAGTATTAGGAGCACTGATGTCTCAAAAGCTTCTGCATCTCCAAAAAGCCTAGCATGGGCCATGAATCTGGAAAGCTGCAACCCTGGAGCTCCTCACAGGACTTGCCTGGTCAAGATCTCTTCTCTGTAACAATTTTATTGCCTCTAACCCTCAAGAGAAACCTTGTGAATCTTGAAAGCTGCAGTTTCCTGGGATTTGTGTGTTTTGTTTACTTCCTGAATTTTAACGAGACTCCCACATGAAGTGTTTCTTTTTAAAATATTTAAAATATTTAACTTTTATTCCATTTTTATTTGTGTTTATTTTTATTGAATCTTTGTAACATTCAAAAAATATTTGGAAGAAGTTGTTACCCAACAAAAATTTATTACCTTCTTTGGGGACTGAAATTTATTGACCATTTTTGTTCAATTAATAGGATGAAAATATCACATTATGGTGCCTAATGTCTAACTTATCAAATCTGTATCCACATAGAAATAATAGTACAAAATATTAGTGTAAAACAACATAGAATATCAACTCTACAGCCACAAAAAAAAAACAGTTTGATTTTAAGAATGACAATTAATAATTATTGGAACTTGGAAAAATACCTAGATTCCTTCAATGAAAAACTTTAATATGTTCCTTTCAATCTCTGATTTTTTGGTGTGTTTGGATGAGTGTTTTCATAGGATTTTTTTTTCATACACTTACTGTTTCCATCACAGAGATTATTTTAGAGATTTCTACTAATTTGTCATTATCGGATCTGGTTCATTTGTCTTGCTCTTTGTATTTATGAATTTTTACTTTTCAATTATAGATTTGGATTTATATTTTGACTCTGTCAATATGGCCCTGGCCCTGAGCTTGTGTTTTTGCTGAAGCAGTGGTTTGGCTTAAACGAAATTCTAGACTTCATTCCACATATAGAGTGAGTCATTGAAATTGATATTCTGTCTTGTTTGAGGCCTTCCTCAAATATTCTGACATGAGGAATCAACCAAAGAATTGGGAATTTACTTGAAAATGTCAGGTCATGACTCTGCAAATTTCTTTTGTGCGCTATTTTACATCCCACACTGTAAATGTTTATCTAAGCAATGTAAGACTGTAGAAAAGATGGAGCCCTGTCGATTTAAGAAAGTGGGGAGGCAACGTACTTCTCAATCTGTCCATGTCAGCGTCTCCATGTTACATTATTCATGTCGGCGGCAACATTGCATTCTCAGCCGGCACCTGCGTGGTGCACTTGGTGCGGCCTGCGTGGCAGGCTCATGAGATACTGTCGAAGATGGTACAGAAAGAATGCAAGAGTCAGAGGGACAAGGCACCTGCTTTTAGCTACTGCATTCTAGCCATGATATGGAAGCTGCGGATGAAAGCGCCACAGTACGGTGGTCTAACAAGACCTGCATAATGACAAAACCAGTGGCTGGGGGAAAGGTCTCCAGTCCCATCTCAAGAGGAACTGCTACAGGCAATCAGTGGATGTTGGAGGGAGGGAGAATCAGTTTTCTTCAGGGACTAGCTCCACGAGACCTTATCTAATCCCAAATGGACAGCCCTACACACAAATACACAGGAGCACCATTAAATGAGCTCAGTGCATTATATATAATCATACCTATTTGTAGCTTTATAAATGCATACATAACAGTAATAACCCAAGAAGAGCTCAAAAATTGAGAGGGAATTAGAGTACAATGAGAGTACATAGGATGAGGGTACCTGGAAGGGATTGATTGGTAGGGTCTGGGAGGGTGCAAATGATACAAAGACAATCCTCATGTAGGAATCTGTAAAAGTTTTTAAAAGTAATAATAAAAATTAAAAAAGAACTTAGGTATATGACAGGTGTAGTCCTGAAAAAGTTATGGTAATCATCAAATGTAACAAACAAACAAAAACATCATTTGTGGCCAGCATAGAATCAACGGTGAGTATATGGCACAGTAATTAGAGAAGAGACATGATCTAGTAATAAAATATACACAGTGCTGAGCAATAGAAAAAGGTTTTGAAAACTAATTTATCCTTTGAATATTTGGATTAGGATGAAGGTAGTAAATTTAAGATTATATTACTGATCTAATTGTTTTTCAGGATATCAAATGCATTCAAATGTATTTTATTGTTCTGGAATGTTCTCTGAGCATGGGTTAGCCATTGTCCTCAGCAGTTGTGGAAGCCTGCACACAGTTAGTCCTAGTAATTTCTAAGAATTAGGAGCTCTCTCTTGATTCTCTACCCCTTCCCAAAGATACATAGCTGTGAATAGTTGCTGGGGGAGGACTGAGAAGTTCACACCTCAAGTATTTATGGGAAGCTAACGCTTACCTGGGGGAAGAACACCTATATAACAGACTAATAGTTGTGTGTGCTCCTGTAAGCCACCCATCACCAATGCTCCGATATGTAACCAGAGTGAAATCCATTGATTCACCAAAGTAGACTGGAGCAAAATCTTTTAATAAAAGTAATCCATTGTTGGTGCCCTGTCTAGGACTAATAAGCATTTGTTTGCCTCCCCAGGAAACAGTTCACCTGCCTGTATTGTATCCTTTATGCTTTTCCATTAATCAAATAATTCATATATGTAAATCTTAAAACATAGCAGGTATTTTCCTAAAGGAAGTGAAATTGGTATTTTGAAGAGTCATTCTCTGCTTCTTGATGCTCTATTCAAAATAGCCAATAAAATATCTTAATATCCATTCAGTGACGAAGGAATGAAGGCGAGGTAGAACACTCATAAATGTGATGCCATTCATCCTTGAAGAGTTGAGTCCTGTCTTTTTCAAAAGCATGGATAAGATTAGAATCCATGTTCTTAAGTACATTTAGCCAGGCATAGAAACATAAGTACCACTTGTTTTCAGTCCTGTGGAAGCTAACTCACTTGCTCTTAGAAGTTGAGAGTAGAACGGTGGACATCAGGAGGCAGTGGGGAGCGGCACGGTGGACAGATGAGGGATTAATCAGAAGGAATGCTTTCTAAAATATATTCAATATTTATTTATTTTATTTTATGTGTGTAAGTCTATTTCCTGCATGTATGTAAATGCACCCATGTTGTGCAGTGCCCACAGAGATCAGAAGAGGGTGTCAGATTCCTTGAATTGAAGTTACAGAGGAGTTTTAGCTGCCATGTAGGTGCTGAGAACTGAACCTGGGTGCTGCAAAAACCAGGACTTCTGCAAGAGCAGCCAGTACTCTTAACCACTGAGCTATCTCTCCAGCCCCTCAGTAGGTACTCTTACAGCTACGTAGAAGACTTTCTTGGTACTATTGTCCTGGAATGCAAGTGTACATTTAATAAAATACTGCATATTCTTTGCTAAAACAAAGAATTTCCAACAACATGTTAAAAGAGAAAATGTACTTAACTTTATTTAAACAGCATACAATAAAACATGTATTGAAACTTCACATGGCATCACATGAATGTGTATATGTCTACATTTTGTTCTGTTTCAATTAAAATTATCCAAATAAAAAATACAGAAATAAAACAACTTTTGATATCTTTGAGTAACAACTATTATCTTTATTTCTTTATATTAACAAACTGATAGCTAAGATTTCAGTAGAAGTTTATAAAGGACATCTAGAAAATATTTATGACAATTAGCTACCTTGGAAAAAAAAGCATTATAAACTTCCCACTCTAAATGTCATTTTTTTTTTGTTTTCTCCTTAGTGGCAATTTCGGATTGTAGGCAACAGGGTTCTGTCATTTGTCTGAGAGGCATAGACGATGCTGATGCTGCCTTGGCAAAGCATTTCCCATTTTCAAAGTGGCTCAGTTCTTGAGATGTCCTTGTGAGAAAATCTCCTCACCTGTGCATTTCCTCATTGTACTAATGGGGACTGTGGCGCAGGTCCCTCTACGTTCACTTCTGTCACTGGGAATAATGGATGCACAGCACAAAACTGCAAATTGCATTTGATGACATTCTTAAACAAGAAGTAATTAGTACGGTACAATCATCCTGGTCCTCGTTACTGAATTTGTCTTGAGGAAAATTTTAAACAAATTTAGACATGAAGCATGTGACAGATATCTGCAGTGCTGATTTTTGTACACCTGATTTAGAATTAAAAGCAAGTTAAAATACAGAAGAGTGAAATAGCTTTTCCTATGGAGGTTTTTGGATTTCATGATTATTTTAAGACTGTTTTGGCTATTGTATTTATTGATAATTCTTTTTGTTTGTTCCTTTCTTTTGAGACAGGGTCTTTCTGTAGCTCCAGCTGGCATGGATCTCACTATTGTAGACTAGTCTGGCCCCTCTGCCTCCCGATTCTGGGATTAAAGGCATATACCACCATGTCCGGCTGATCACTCTTTTAAGTATTTTAATGTATTCTTTGACAGTTTCATGAGTATATACCATTACTATTCACCCCATTATACACTCTTATCCCATCCCACTCCTGCTGAACCCTTTCTTCTTCCCCAAACACATCTCCAGTTTTCATATTTTTTCTCTTGTTTTGTGATCCACTTAGCTTAATTAGGGTGGACTGAATAAGTGTGGATGGGAAATTATTTACACAGCATGGTTAATTTAAACTGAAGAAAAGGGCACCCCAATCCCAACAATTATTAATTGCCAATATCTCTTCAGAGAGGAGTGAAGCCTCGTGAGTCCCTTCCGCATCAAAGGCAGAATGTTGAGAGGACTGATCTTGTGCAAGTTTGGGCAGTTGAGCAAAGTTGCTGTGAATTCATGAGTGTACCAGCTATATCAGGTCTAGAAACCAGCCTTGCACAGCATTCCTTCCCACCCTCTGGTTTCTACATTCCTGGGCTTTGGAGAGGACTATATAGATGTTCTATGTAGGGCTGAGCACTCAATAGTCTTAGCACTTTTAATCAGTTGTGACCTCTTAATTAACTGCCTCAGACTGCAATGGAATCTTCTGTGGAGTTCAGCACCAGTCTATGAATATAAATACAAATATTTGGAAGGAAATTTGACAAAATATCTATTTAACAAAACAATGGTATCAGGTTCCTTTCAGACCTATGACCTCCATAGCTATGGGCTTTTGATCCAGTTCACAGTTTTAGACAAGAATTTCTTCTCATAGAGCAGGCCTCAGATTCAATCAGAAAGTTTGATCCCCACAATAGCTATGCCAACATCATGACTGTGGTACATTTTTCTGACCTGATTAGTACTGCAGCATGGAAAGTGTGCCATTGCATGGGACCGTCTATGGCTTTCTTTTGCTCAGCAGACTATCCAGCTCCATCAGGAGCCATGAAAGCTAACTGGAAGGCTAGAAACTTGCAGCTCAGTCTTACCATGAGTTCTCTATCTCCTCCAATCAAAGTATGTGTTGGTGTTGTCAGCCATATGATATTGTAATATACCAAGATCAATGGCTATGGCTTCTATGGCTTTGGTGCTCTTGAGCCTCTTGATCAACATCACATAAGGCAGTATCTCACTTCAGCACTGGGGTTTTAAAAACTTATGCTTCTGGAAGGAACATTATCAACTCATGTACGATATCTCCATTCAAATGTTTTAAAACTATATATTTAAATTTGTTTACAAAGTAGTAATATGTTTCCATATGGATTCTCCATATATCCTTAGTTTTAAAGGGCTATTTGCCTCTTCCAGAGTTTATCCCTCAACTCCCAGCTTCGACCACTTTACGCAGGGAACTCTACCCTCTACTTTCATACCACGTATCCAGCACAGCCTGCTCCCCTGAGGGCCTCTTTTTCTCCCTCTAAATGACATTTTACTGCAGAAAAAAATAATCCTGTTAAATAAGAGAAACATCTTAGGCTTTATTATGCTATAATCGACAAAACTCATATGTGTTTATGGTGTACAATGGAACACAATAAAAGATGATTCTATCAAGAAAAGCTCATTTCTATCATTTCATATACTTTCTTGTAATAACACAATATCTCTTAAATTTTTATGTATGTGAAATATTATTAACTGTGGCTACTGGGATATAAAATATGCCTCCAGAATTTATTCAACTGAAACTTTATATTTTTTAACCAATATGTCCACTTGTTTTTCATTCTCCACTGAATATAAACAGTTTACTCTCTGTTTTTATGAATTAAACTTTTATCGTATATTCATGATGTGTGTCTATCTGTTTGTCTGTCTATCTTCCATCTCTGTATGTGTGGAGGGTGTCTACAGTGACCCGAACACAATGTCAGATCCTTTGAAACTGGAGTTACAAGAAGTTGTAGCCTCCTAACATAGAAGAAGCTGTGAAACAAATTTGGGTCCACTGGAAGAGCAGCAAGTGCTCTTAATTGATGATCCATCTCTCCATCCCCAAATAAACTTTAAGAATATATATTGCAGACTATGGAAAGAGATAGCTCAGTGATTAGGAGTACTGACTGCTCTTGCAGAGCAAAAGGGTTTGGTCCTTAGTCCTCACATGGTGGTTAAAAATTGTCCTTAACTCAAGTTCTAGTGTATCTGATGCCCTCTTCCGACCTTGGGCATTGGACATGTACTTAGTTCACATACATATAAGCAGGCACACACTCGTAAGATAAAAATAAACAAGTAATAAAAATACATCATTCATCAACAAAATTGTGCATTATTTTTCTTTCTGTGCTTTCTTTTAACATAATGGCCCCAGGTTATATGTGGAAGAAATTTTTACTATTAAAGACTGTATAGCACTGTGTGTGTGTGTGTGTATCTCACAATTTCTCTATTAAACTATCTGTTCATTGGCATCTAGGTTGATTTTGTATGTTTTGTGCATAATGCTACAATGAACAGAGTTGTCCAGGAATCTCTTTAACATTTTCATTTCTTTCTCTTTGCATATACATGATGTAGTGGGATTATAGATCGTGAATATGTTTGGCTCAATTTTTTTTTGAGAACAGTAAGAAGCGTTACATTCTTTTTCATGAGATAACACAAATTTGCTTACTACCAGCAGTCTCCTGGTCACCGTTTGTTTCTTCACTCCTGATTCCTTCTACCACTATACACAGACTTTGGTTGTATCAGCCTATTTTGGCTTTTCTTACGTTTGCTACTGAGATCAACACCAGGAAGTTTCCCCATTTTGCCTGGAGTTATTTTATGTTTGAAGGCAAATATTGCAGCCTTCACTCTGTTTTGACATGGTTTTGTAATGTGGTTTGAGATGTGGTCTGATCTTGCTTGTCTGCCTGGAGATATCACAGCACTGGATTTTCTTTCTTCTCTGAACGTTGCTCTCAATTAAACCTTTCTTTGTTCAAGTTTCTGAAGGTCTTTGGTTGTTTTTTGTTACATGGATTTACATGTGAGAGAACATGTGCACTATCTGTCTGAGTTTGTTTTGTTTTGTGGAAATTAAAGTATTCTGCAGACTGATTTGGATAATAAGGACATTTCATACTATTCACTTACACAAATATATTTCTATACATGTCATCTTCAGTTTCTTCATCTATAGTTTTTAATATGTACTTCATAGGCTTTTCACTTTCATGACTGAATTTTTTCCTAATTATGTTTTTCCCCGTTTGCTATCTTTGAGGAAAATCAATATTAAACACTGACAATGATGACGGCAATAGTTTTGTGATATATGACCTTGTTTGTGAAGGAAAATTCCTTTCATAAATAGTTTGTTGAGAAATTTTATGAAGACAGTTTATTAACTATTGTCAAGTGTTCTTACAGCTATTACATATGCTTTTATAGGTATTTTTTCTTCATTATTTTCTTGTGATAGAGTTACATTTATTGATATGTGTACATTCAACATGCTGCATTTGTATTCCATAGATAAAACATTTATCATTGTAAATATCCTTTTAAAAACGCTATTGAATTGTTTTGTTAGATTTTCTTCAGGATGTTTTATCATTTATCATTTATCATTTATCAATGATCTGAGCTTTAATTTTCTTTTCTTGGAAAGTTTCATTTAGCCTTAAGATTAGACTATTGATGGCTTCTGTAAGTTGGTTTAGCAATAGCGTGTTGTTTGATTACTACGGAAAATGTATTGTGTTTTGAGGTCAAAGAGGACTCTGTCTCCTAAAAGATGACTTTAGCTATTTGAGAGGTTTTGTAGTGCAATGAAAGTTTTAGAATGTTTCTGATTATTTGAAAATTCGCTGATATTTTATAGGAATGGGACTGAATGTGTAAATCTCTCTGGTTAGTACAGATACTGTAACATTGTTAATACTTCAAGCCAAGACCACACAACATCTGTCATTCTGCTGTTCTGTGTATCCAGTTCAATTTCTCTCCTTAATGTGTGTTATAAGTTCCAAGTTAATATATTTTTATTATTAAATATTTTTCTTAGATGCTTTTACAAATACTATAAGATTTTTAAATTTTTTATTTACAATATTTGAAAATTTTTATATATCGATGGTACTGATTTGCTTGTTGACTTTAAGCAACTTTGCTGAATGTTTTTATCATCACTGGTAGCATTTTGGTGAAAACTTTCACATTATATATATATATATATATATATGATCATGTCACCTGCAACGTGACAGTTTTCACCTTATTTCCAATTTAAATGTCCCATTTCTTCCTTTTGCCTAAATGTTCTGGGTGGGTCTTCAGTACTACGTACAAATGAAAGTTGTGAAATGGAACACCCCTGTCAGAGTTCAGGCCTTAGAGAGCAGGGTTAATCCCTATTCCACACTCAGAGTGATGTTGGCAACAAATGTTCACCACAGCTGTTAGGGTTTGAAATTATATGGGGTCAAATGTTACTTATTTAAGTTTGATAGTTCAGATGTTTCTGTCACTGTATTCAACACAACTCTGTAGCATGAAAACAGCCACAGATAATACATAAAAAACTATCAAGACACTGTTGATATAAAATGTTGTTTATAAAATACAGGTCATCTATCATACTGTGAGAACCCCTAATTTAATAGATTTACTAGATCCATAAGGAGAGACCCAAAAATGTATTTTCTTTTTACAAGGAGAAACAAGTTTTTAAAATGGCAGAGTAAGTTCATTTGTCAAAGTCTAGATCTCATTCTAGAGTACCCTCCCAATCCCATTCTAGAGTACCCTCCCAATCCAAAGGCATCATTATATGTTAAATGTTTATACTTTATATATAAATGACTCAAATTCAAGTTAATTTAACACATTAAATAGCAAGTAGCACATAGAAATAGCAAGTTGAGAATTTTTCATATCAACAGTGTCAATTTATTTAGCTGCTTACATTTCCATTCTTTTTGCAAGCATAATTATTTAAAAAAACACAATTTATAGTTAGTACAATAAGATATTCTCACAATTAGGGTTTTCTATGTCCTTGTAGAAGAGCAAAAGACACAGGTGCCTGGTTTTACTGAGTTCTGAATAAATGGAAACCATAAAAATGAGATTGTTTGCTTTCCCAGGAAATAACTTTGAAAATAGTCTATTCATATTGAAATCAATCCCTGACTAGGGTGTTTGTGTCAGCCTTAAAACATTCATTCTGTGTGATTGGCATCTATGTCCCACACAACAAAGGAATGGTTTAGTCACCTATGCAGAGGCATGTTAACTCCATTCACGCCAATGCCACATTAAAATATTTAGAAATAGTCATATTATGCATTAAAGTATCTTTATTGAATACATAATTTATTTTCCCCTAGTCCATATTAAGAAATCTTAGAAATTTCTTTTTAAAATGTCTGACTACATTTACTCAAGTCATAGTTTATACATTTAAAATCATGCCTTATATCAAGGTAATTACGTGATTTTAAATAGGATTTATTAGTATATTTTATAAATATCTCCTAGTAACTCAAAAGTGCATTTGAAGATATAATAAAGGAATTATATAAAAGTTAATTTCTCTCTTTTGTTTTCATTTTTGGAAAATCCATACAATATACTTTCATCGTATTTAGACTCCCTCCCCACCCACCTCGATCTTGAGGTTCCTTCCTGATTGCATGTACTCAATCATATTTATTAAGGAGTCTCCAGAAAAGATTGTGTTCTCAAAAGCCCTTCAGTGTGGGTTCATCCACTGGAGTCTGCTTAATCTATCCAGTATCACACACTTAAAGAAAACCAACTCTTCATCTTCCAGAAACTACCAACTGCCAATAGTCTCTCAGCTGAGGTTGGGACTTCTAACCCACTTTCTCACTTCTATGCTGGAATTGTTGTCGTTATTGTTGTTGTTGTTATTGTTGTTTTGACAGGGTCTCCTTAGTCCCAGCACCCCTGGACTCTACAATGTTGACCCAAGGTGGCCTCCATGTCATAGAGATCCACCAGCCTCTGCCTCCCAAGGGCCAAGATTAAATGCACATCCTACCATGCCTGCCTATCCTGGAATTTTTTTCTGGCTTGAGTTTACGTGGGTCTTCTGCATGCTGTCATGATTGCTGTGAGTTCACAGAAGTTCCCTCCAGCTGTGTGGACAACTCTTTGGGATCATCTACCATCTCTGGCTCTTGCAATTTTTCTTCCCACTCTTCTGCAATGTTCCCTGAGCCTTGGGTGGGGTTTGATAGAGGTGCTATATTCAGGGATCATCACTCTGCACACACTTTTTCCTTGCGCTTTGGCCAGTTTTGGCTCTCTGGGTTAATCATTGTCGGCTACATAAGGAAGGATCTCTGGTGAGAGTCGAGAGGAGAATTAATATTATTTCCATGCCCTGTTCTGTGATATTTCCTGAGCCTTAGGTGAAGAGGTTGCATTGAAGATGTATCGCTTGTGGAAAATGGGACCTCTTTTAACAGGAGAGGGGATAAGGAAGGTTCTAAAGGGAAAGGAGAAGAGAGAAAAACAATGCTAAGGTGGTGTGAAAATCAGAAGGAAAGACTACTGGAAAAAAGAAAGTGTGTGTGTGTGTGTACATGTATATAGTGTATGTGTACATTTGTATAGCTTAAAGATATATAACAACAACAACAAAAAAAAACAACAACAACGCAGGGCCAGGCAAGAAAAACCTCCATTTGAGTTGCTGCTCAGGATATTCCTAGAAATTCCCCCAAATAACACAGGTTATTGCCATAGGCTTTGATTGCCTCCCAGAACTCAAGGGTAAGACACAATTGCTAAAGACAAGGTAAGCTTTAGACTCAGAACTTTGAACAATCAAGAAGGAACTGACTTGAAAGCCTCCTCCTTGAAGACTACTGTCATAGTATCAGAAGATACTGTACAAGCTACCGAGGGAGAAAACCAATCACTGGTCCTGCTCAACTATAAAGCCCAAGAACCACAGTGACAGGCTCAGCACATTTCTTTCCCGTTGCTGTAAGGGCACCTTGTCTTGGGTAAGCAACAGCTGTTTAATTGGACTTAGACATGCTCGGTGGGAGGGAACTCATGTGGTACCGAGAACATAACCAAATGAACATGGATGGAGATAGCAGAGGCCCTAGAGAGAATCCTACTTTTGTCGTGTCCCTAGAACAATGCAGCTTCTTAATATATTCTAAAGATATAACCTTCTATTTACAGTCAAGGATACTTCTCATCACTCATTAAAAGAAGCATCTTTTTTTGCAACAGATAAAGCCTATTATGAAGTTCTCTCTTTTTTTTTGAAATAGAAAACCCGAATTGTACATATGTTATAGGATCAAGAACCGAGCAATTCTCCTGCTTCTCCAAGTAGCTGAAATTCTAACCATGTGAGAATATGACCATCTTAAGCTTTAATTCTGTTAAACTAAATTATGTTTGTGTGTATATATATTATATATATATATCCATATACATACTATGATTCATCTGTATTCACCATATTTTAGTATATTTAGGTTCATAACTTTCATTTTAGCATAAAAATTGATAGTAGCATTCATTTTGTCTTTTAAAATTTCTTTTTCACTGATAATTTCATAAATAGTTACTACATTTATATAATTCACCTCTTCTTCTCCCCTAACTTCTGCTTTACTCCCTTTTAATTTTGTGATCTTTTCTTTAATTATTATTCATACTTATATGTATACATATGCACATTTTATGTATATACATATACATTTGTGTTTATATGTGTGTGTAAGTATAAACTACTGAATCTATTTAGTGTTGCTCATATGTACATGTGTTTAGGGCTGATCAGTTGGGAATGGATATTCTATCAAGAGGCTCATCCTGCAGAAAACCGATTCTTTCTCTCAGGAGCCCTTGATTATCTGTGCCTCTTCACCTAGAGGTGATGTTTTGTGAAACTTCCCCATCCATACTGACACGTCGACTGGTGTTGTCATTATACAGGTCCTGTTTAGGCAACTGTATTGCTGAGATTTCATGAGTTCACGTCCCTGTCATGTCTAGAAGACACTATTGAGCAGAAGGTGTCTTGGTCTTCCGTCCCTGACAATATTTCTGCCTCTTCCTCTGGGATTTTTCTAAGACTTAGGCCTAGGGCCTGCTACATAGATGCCTCACTTTGGGCTGGCACCCCATAGTCACACATTCTCTGCATTTTGATCAGTGGGGATCTCCGTAATAGTCTCTATCTGCTGCAAAAAGAAACTTCTTTGATGAGGGGTGAGAGCTGTACTTTGATGTGAGGATAAGTATTTAGATTACATTTAGGGGTAATATTGGCTCAGGAAAATGGCTAGATTTTCCTGTAAGAGACTAAATTCTCTTCTAAGTACTATAACTTCTTCAGTTGAGAATTTGGCAAGGTTTACAAGTACTAAGTATGAATCCCTGCCCCCCCCCATTGAATGGGCCTTAAGTCCAAATAAACATGTGATAGTTATTCCAAAATAAAAGTAGCACTATTTCATCATTAGAGCTATCATACTGGGCTGGTCATTGTGTTGATAGGGTTCTCAGATGTGAACGACTATTCATCTCTCCTTTAGAAGATTGCGTGGTCCCTTCAGATACTATGAGAGACAGTCTTCAGAAAGAAGGCTCCCATGCCAGTTCCAGCTAGATTCCTCCAAGTTCTGTGTCTGAAGTGCGTGATGTCTTCAGCAACAAGGTCCTACTTTCAAGTTCTGGGGCAAACAAGCACAATGCCAGTAGCCTGTATTGTTTTGGGTGCTCCTGATTCTCCTTACCAGGAACTCAAAGGGAGGTTTCCCATAGCTGGCATTGGAATTTTTGTTATAGTCTATGACTCTTGGGGATACCATTATCACTCCAATGTTATAACAGCATTAAAACAACAACAACAACACACACACACAAAGTATATTTTTAAGTAGGCTTATACAATATATAAAATACTATGTTTCCCCTGTGACTTTTTAAGATATCCTCACTGTTACTTCCTCCCTTCACTCTGTATTGCTCTCCCTCTCCCCAAGTAGAGTCCTCACCCTACCTTTTGCGGTTCCTCCTTGAGGACACCTGTGTCCCACCATCCTATTCTTTCCACTTCCCTGGCTTCTGTGCTTACTTCAGATTATACATGTACATCTAAAAGTCCGGAGCTGGGATCCACAAATAAGTGAGAATATGTCTTGTATTCTGGGTCTGAGTTACCTCACTGAATGTGTTTCTATTCCATTCATTTACCTGCATATACCATGATTTCATTTTTCTTTACAGGTGAATAGCTTTCCATTGTGTACATGTACTACATTTTCATTATCCATTCAGCAGTTGAAGGACTTTTAGGTCATTTTCATCTCCTAACTATTTTGATAACAGAAGCAGTGAACATGGATGAGCCAGCATCTCTGTAATAAGATACTGAGTCCTCTGGATATGTGCCCAGGAGTGGTATAGCTGGGTCATGTGCTAGATGTACTTAGATGTTTGAGAATTATCCACATTGATCTCCACAGTGGCTACATCAGGTACCAATCTGAGCAGGAATGAACGTGAGTCCCCTTTTTCTACATCCTTGCCATCGCTCGTTTCTTGGTTTTTGCTTTTTTCCCCCGGATCTTAGCCACTATGACTGGGATAACATGAAATCTTAAAGTAGCTTGAATTTGCATTTCCCTAATTGCTAAAGATGTTGAAAAGTCTTTAAATGATTTCTTAGTCATTTTAATGTCTTCTTTTGAGGACTCTATGGTCATTTATATAGGGGCTTTTGTTTTCTAGATTTTTCTTTAGTTCTTTGTATATTCTCTAAATTAATCCTCCCCTGGGTATATAGGTGCAGGGGACTGTTTCACAATCTGCTGGCTTCCTCTTCACTTACCTATTCCCTTTACTGCATAGAAGCTTTTTAGCTTAAAGAGATCCCAGCTGTCAATTGTTTGACTTAATTCCTGAGTGAATCAAGCTCCCTATTCATATAGTCTTTTTCTGTTACTGTATCTTTAGGGGACTGCCTATGTAGTATTCTAGTGATTTCAGAGTTTAAGGTTTCACATTTAGGTCTTTGATCCATTTGGAGTTCTTATTTGTACAAGATGAAAGATATGGGTCAAATTTCATTCTTCTATATGTGGACATCACTTTCCAAGTACCATTTGGGGAAGATGCTGTTTTTCTTTCTGTTAGGTTTTAGGGGTTTTAATTCTTTCCAGCTGAGAACTCTCTCCCTGTTTAGAAATCTATCCCAGTAAATGTTAGACCTGAGAGCTGAAGAGTCCCAGGTAGGAAAGAAAAAGCAAACAACCTCAAATAATCCATTCTGACCTTTTTTAGTCAAAAAGGGGTGACTACTGAGCAGCAGGAGTCTGCAGTAGCCACAGAGGCCAAGGGACCGGGGAGCTGAGTGCTCTTGTGTATGTAAAAAGGGTGATGGGGGTTGTGCAGAGGATTCAAGGTCTGCATTCCTCCCCATGGAGAAGGGTCTCCAGAGGGCTGGTGGGAGATTTCATGTCTGCATTCTCTCTCAGATAAAAGGGCCCATTTACAGAAATTTATGGTTGGGGACCTTGGACAATCTTGTTTACAAACAAGAATTGCTTTATGGTTTGGGGTTTATGGAAATCTCCTTTCACTTCCAATGTGTATTTTTGGTATCTTTGGCAAATATCAGATGGCTGAAATCATATGCCAATATTTGCATCTTCTATTCAGTTTCATTGATTTACATGTTTGTTTTTTGCAAGTATGAGGCTATTTTTATTACTATGACTTTGGAATGTAGCTTGAAATTAAATATGCTAATCCCTCCAGCATTGTTATTTTTGCTTAGGATTCCTTTGGATATTCAGGATCTTTCATGCTTCTGTATGAATTTGGGGATGTTTTTTCCCTATTTCTGAAAAAAAATAATGTCATGGGAATTTTGACTAGCGTTACACTGAATTTGTGAATTATTTTTCATAGGATAGTCATTTTCCCAATATTAATTCTACTAATCCATAATCATGGGAGGCATTTCTATCTTCTATTGGTTTCCTCATCAGTCTCTTTCTTCAGAATTAAAATTTTTATCTTTGCCTCCTTGGTTAGTTGTATTCAGAAATTTTATTTAGCATTTGAAACTGTTGTGAATGAGAATGTCCACAATCACTTTGTTAGTATGCTCACTATATATGGAAGAACTACTGATTTTTAAATTCTATTCATTTTATTTTACATATATGTGTGTTTTGCCTGCATTATGTAAATGTATCACATGGTAGCATAGGCCAGAAAAAGGGAATGGATCCCCAAGAATTGGAGTTATAATAGTTGTTATCTGCCATCTACGTGCTGAGAACCAAACGAGGTCCTCTGCAAGAGCAGCCAGTGCTCTTAACCCCTGAGCCATCTTTCCAGTCCCAGGCTGATTCTTTTAAGTTTATTTGCTTAAAGCACTGATCTTCTCTAGAAGTTTTGGGGTAGAATTTTTGGGATCTCCTCTTTATAATATTCTCTGTCTGCTTAGAGGAATAATTTGGCATCTTCTTTCCTTATTAGTATCCTTTTAATCTTCCATTGTCCTAGTGCTTTAACTAGGGTTTCAAACATTATATTGAAAAGAATAGTATATAAGTCCTATCTTCTTCTGCTTTTAATGGAATTGCCTCCACTTTTTCCCCCATCAAGGATGATTTTGGCTGTGGGTCTTTCCTATATAATCCTATCCTTTCTAGGACATTTGTCACGTAGGCATGATGGATTTATCAAAAGCATTTTCTCTTTGAATCTACTGAGATGAGCATGTGATTTTTGTCTTTAAGTTCATTTATATGATGCATTTTGATCAGGCTGGATGGTTTTTCATATATGCCTCTGTTCGGTTTGCAAGTATTTTATTGACTATTTTGCATCTACATTCATTGAGGGACTGGCACTTAGTCCTCTTTTGTTGCATCTCTATCTGTTTTAATAAGCAGAGTAATCCTGACTATGCTGCGAAGTGTTCATTCTATTCCTGTTTTCTGTGGCTTTTTTCAAAAATAAATTAAGAAGGATTTGTTGTAGTTCTTTTTGAGGGGTTGATAGAATTCTGCTTTGAATGCAACTGGATCTGGGAAAATTTAGTTTGAATGCTTTTTATTACTATTTAAGTCTCCTTATTTGTTATTGGTCTGTTTAAGTAGTTAATTTATTCTTGTTTTAACTTTGGTGGTTCAGATGAATCTAGAAATTTGTCCTTTTTATTTTTTTAGGTTTTCTAACTTAATTGAGGTAGGGTTTTAAATAGGGTTTCAAAACATTGACTTAAATTATTCTGAATTTCTTTTAAAAAATATTTTATTTATTGTATTTATTTTATTTGTATAAGTATATTGCCTCATAAATGCATTCATGTCATGCAATGTCTACAGAGGTCAGAAAAGGACATTGGATTCACCTGGAACTAAAAAATGGTTGTTAGCTATATTGGGGGTGCTGGGAATCCAACCTGGGCCCTCTGCAAGAATAACCTGTGCTCCTCACTGCTGAGCCACCTCTCCAGAGTAAAGCTCTGAATTTCTTTGGTGTAATTTGTAATATTTTTTATTTTCACCTCTCATTCTGTTAATTTTAAGGTCTCCTTTGTTCTTTGGATTGATTGCCTAAGTGTCTGTGTATTTTTTTTTAATCTTATCAAAACACCAGCTCTTAGAGTCATTGATTCTTTGTATTTTTGTTGTTGTTTCTATTTTATATTTTCTGCTTTATTATTATTATTTCTTCCTGTATACTGGATTTGTGTTTGCTTGGCTCTTGTTTATCCAAATATTTGCATTGTATTATTAAGTCATTTATCTGTGCTCTTTCTGATTTTCAATGTAGGTGTTTATAGATATAATTTCCATTTTAGCACTGCTTTTGTTGTGCTCCAGGTTTTGTTGTGATGAGCTTTCATTTTCCTTTAATTACAGGAATTTTCTTTCATTTCATTCTGAATTTTATCTTTGACACATTATTCACTAGCGTGTTGAATAATTTCTATGAGGTTCTTTTATTGTTGGTTTTCTGATTTGTTGCATTGTAGTCAGATACGATACACAGAGTTATTTCAATTTCTCTGTATTTGTTGAGATATTTTGTGTCCCATTATGTGATCTATTTTGGAGAAGTTTCCATGAACTGCTGGGTAGAATGTGCATTCTTTGTCATTTGACTGGAATATTCTATAGCTATTTATCAGGGCCATTGATATAAGATGATGTCATTTAATTTCAGTGTCTTGCTATTTCTCATGAGGGTATTGAAATCACCTACTGTTACTGAGTTGGAGTAATCTGTGTTTTGAAGCTCAGTAGCATTCTTTATTATGAAATGTGGTTATCCAGATTGGACCATATTGAATTAGTTTAGCCAATGTGGTCCATATTGAATTAGGATTATAATGGCTTCTTGGTTAATTGTTCCCTGTTCTAAATGAAGTGCCATTCTTTATCTCTTGTGATTAACTTTAATCTGAAGTCCATTTTGTCAAATATTAGTCCAACAATGATTGCTTGTTTCCTCAGTGCATTTGCTTGGAATATATGTTCCACCCTTACTCTCTAAGATGGTGTCTGTGCTTGATGTGTGTATTGTAGACAACCAAAACATAGATTTTGGTTTTTATTCCATTCAACTAGCTTGCGTCTGGATTGTGGAGTTAAACCACTAATATTTAGTTACTACTGAATGTAAGGTGCTAATTTTCCGTCACTTTGCCTGTTCTGTTTGTACTAGTCTTGTTTTGTGTTACAGTTTTTACGGCTTTATTCATTTTCTTTCAGTTGGCTGTGCTTTTCCCTCAAGTCAGCCTGAGATACTGCTTTCAATATTCCCTGTTGAGCTGGTTTGGTTGGTGTCACCAGATTTAATCTAACCCAAGGAAGGTTAGGGAAGGGAACATGGAGACCAGGTATCAAGATCCAACAGATCTGTTTTATTGATTCAAAACGAATTAAAAACAGATTCATTCAACACAGTGTCACACAGTCTTTGATACCTGTCCCAGAATAGAGGTAGTCCTGGGCACCGGCTAAGGCAGGCGGTTCCAGTGGTGCAAGCGGGTCCTGAACGCCTGGCGGGTTCTACAGCTGACCCAGTAGGTGGTGCTGCAGCTCCGGTAGTTCCAGGGATGGCTCCAACTGGCAGGGCTGGTCTGGTGTTTCCTGGCTCTGCGGGTGGCCCTGCGGGTGGTCCGCTGGCAGGTCTGCAGGTCCGGCTCCTGGAGAATTCGCTTCACGCCAAAGCTGCGCGGGCCTCAAGGCGTGACCCTTTCCACTGTGACACGTCCTAGGCTGTACTGACGGGACTTCAGACAAGGGGAACAGTCTCGGGATTCTTGTGGATTAGCGTTGGCCATCTAGCCCTTCCTTGGCCTTAGGCTTTATAGGGAATTTGGCAACGTAGCCCCATCAGCCAATGGGCTTCCAGATGACTTCCCTCACTGTGCTGCTTGTATCTCAGCTCTATGGCCTGTGTGACTAGGGGTCTGATGTGGGAGAGAGACCTGGGCTCGGCAGGGGGTCCATCTTTAAGATCTGATGCTATGGGCACTCTGTCCACTGGGCGTTTGGCCTGAGTTTTTCCAAGTAGAGAAAAGGCATTTTTAAGTCTACCCTGGCTTTGCTAATAAAGTGCTCTGGTCCTATAGCCTAGAGCTTGACCAGAGACCTTCCTAAGAAACAGGAGGCACTTCTAGGCTTTATCAGCCCAGCCCAGCGCTTCCTGGAGGCTTTTGATCTTAGCTCCGATAGGGAGAGTGCTCTGAGGTCCCGTCCCCCCCCCCCTCCCCCGCCTTAGTTACAGGCTTCTAATTTGTGAAACTGGGCTCTAACTTCTAACTTACAGAATCCTAGTTTATGAGATTATATTACGGGTTTACAATGTCTTCTATGCTAATCGTCTATTACTTATATGCTATATTGTCTTTTATGGACTTTATAACACTGTGGGCTTACATTTTTACAACTTACAAACTAGTAAACTTACAGGGCTATGGGTTTACAACTTATAGACTTAATTACTTAACGCGTGCTTCTTATACTTATGGATTTAAAGTAATTATTTATCTAATACATAAAATTATACTTATAAACGTATGGGGTTACATCATTAAAGCTTACAAACTAAATTTTTAATACATGTTCCTTACAGTTGGCTTGAATTCTTTTAGCATGTTTATGTCATGGAAAGGTTTTCTTTTTCATTCAATAGTGGCAGATAGTTTTACTGGGTAAAGTAGTCTGGGTTGACAGCTGTAGTCCTTTAGTACTGGAATACATTGCTCCAGGCGCTTCAGGCTAGATTCCAATGAGAAGTCAGCTGTTATTCTGAGAGTGTTTTCCCTTTTATGGGACTTGTAGAGTTTCACCTGCAGCTTTCAATACTCTCCCTTTGTTCTGTGCATTCAGTGTTTTAATTATAAATATCCCTTGGGGAGTTTTATATCTGGTCCTATTTGGTTCTGTGTGTTTCTTTTATCTGCCTGGGCATGTCTTTCCTTATTTGGGGATGTTTTCTTCTATGATCCTGCTAAAGACCTACTCTACCCTGTTGACAAGGGATCCTTTCCTTCTTCTATGCCTATCTTTCATAAATTCTGTCTTTTCATGTTCCAAAGTTCTTGCCTATTCCACTCCTGTTTTAAAAGCTTTTCATTTTGTTTCATTGAGTGACTCGGCATTCTAATTTATCTCTAAATCTAGATAATCTATTTTCTGCTTGATAAATTCTACTGGTAAGACTTTCCCCTGAGTTTTTTTTTTAATTGAGTTTTATACATTTCATACAACAGTTCTTAATCAAATTCAGACCCCATCCTCTGTTCTGTGCCCTCCCGCAGCCCACCAGATCTCATATATTCTGGCCAAGTATAGAATAAAAGACTGCAGAGTAAATATCCCTGGATAGGACTCCTATATTGAACCTCACTCACCTATGGCTCAGGATTGATTTCAAAAGAGAGGACAGAAAGATTCTAAGAGCCAGCACTGGTTCATGAACTTAGGGAAGCAGAGTCTTTCAAATACTGGAAACTTGCGCATGTGAAATTACAGCCATGATGTCACTGAGCACAGGATCCACACCAACTCAAATTAGACAAGGTCCCACAGTGGAGGGATAGAAATTGGTGGCAGGCCAGACCTAGAGGGAGAATGATTGGAGACTGATTACTACTTTGAAAGGGAGAGTATTCCTTACTTAAGATCTCTAGATAGCCTGATCAGACTTGATGAAGTTGTATTAAATGACATATTTCATCAGTATTTTTATAGTTTTACTGAAGTGGATTTTAAAATCCTGAATTGTCATTATTTCATTCAGCTGTTATTTGTGGTTATTTGTTCTTCATTCAGTAATTTATTTACATTCATTTATGTGTTTTGTGTGTTCTTTAAATTCCTTGAGTTCATTGATCACGTTTATGATTCTTCTTTTAAATTCAGTATCCTGGGGTTCAGTTCATCTAAGTAATTTTCAGTGTATAGCAGTTTAGGACTTGTGGGTTGGCAGAGAATATATTGACTTGGCCTTTCATGTTGTTTGTGTCTGGGGGATGTGATCTGGGCATGTGGAATTCTTTGTTCCTTGCGTGTCTGCTAGCCCCCGTTGAATGGAAGTTAGGTCCTGTTTTTGTTGTTGCCTAGGCATGACTGATTTCAGGTCAGGTGTAAAGAGATAATATGTCAGTGCTTCAGAGATACTCAACTCTGTGCTGAGTTTTTATTGGAGAGATAGGGTGTTTCCAATTTGGTGATAACTAGGAAAGCATGCAAATGTGACCGCCAGACTGACTCTTCCTATTCTGGTGTGTATGCTGTGCAATCCCAGACCCTGTGAGTGTGTGCAGGCAGATGGAAAGCTCCTCGAGAACACGTTTAGCTGGGCTGGGGCTTTAACTACACAACTCTAGCCAGTCCTTGGATTGTGGGGACGGTGGTGGGGCAGTGAAGGCTGGCTGTATTCTGTGGGACTCACCAGGATGAACTGAGGCATCAGCTGTGCACACCAAGCTAGGCCTGAGACTGTCAGAATGGCAGGTTAGATGGGTTAGACTCTAGGGGGGCTTCCCAGGCTGGTCTAGAGTATAGGTAGACCAGCAACTTCAGCTAGGTCTGTGAATGGGGAGAGAGTGATGTGAATGGGCCAGTTCCTAGAGCTAGGCTTATGCCTTTCTTCACTTACAAAATTTGAGGCATTCTATGAACTCTTTCCAAATGTGATATCACTATGTGTTAGTAGAAAAACATGTGGTTTGGCATTATGTATGTATATATATTAAAAACACAAACAGTATGTAAATATGTACATCTATGCATACTATTAGTATATATACACATATATGCATATTAATAAAATAAAACATTAACATTTATCATCATTATTCTTAAAATTACTTTCAAGAGAAATTAAGAAAAACCAGAGCTCAGAATATGCAATAGTATTAGAAAAGCCTTACTATCATACGTAGCATGCATTATTTTCACATTACTTATTCATATCATTAATGTGCACCTGGAAGTCTTCAACATATCTGTGATAAATCCAAGAAAAAAACATAAATTTGTGTCTATGTGAAGGTAGAAGACAAACAGCATAACAGAGTCACAGAGGGACATTCAAAATAGTGACACTAGACCCATTGCTGTCATCAGGTGTAATAATTAACCTGAAGCTGAAACTACTCAAAGAAAATATAGACTATTGGAATTCACAGCTAATTAATTAGAAGTCTCCAAGAACATAAAAGGGAAAAGAAAACAAACAAGCAAAAAATATCAAACAATTGGGATGCCATTAAATTAAGAAGGTTCTAGATAGCAATTCAAAGAAGAAAGTGGAGAGGAAACCTAAAAGGTGAGAGAAATTTTTTTAAAACTATACATTTGAGAGCCTGGCATGGTGGTGCTTGCCTTTATTTCCAGCACTTGGAAGGCAGAGGCAGGAAGATCTCTGTGAGTGCCAGGCCAGTCTGGAATAAAAAGTAATATTCCAGGCCAGCAGGGGCTACAGGGAGATCCTGTTTCAAGAAGACCAATATATATATATCTGAAAGGAGCTAATATCAAGTACTATGAAAACTCAACAGGAAAATGGCAAAAAAGGAAATATGCAAAGTATTTAAAATTCGCAATGCGTTTTGAGAGGTTGAGAGATAGCTCAGTGGTTAAGATAACTCCAGTTCCAGCCCAGCACTGCACAGCACTGGTGTGCTTGTGTACATGCAGGCAATACACTCATAAAATAAAAATAATAAACAGAATATTTTAGAAAATGGTAATATGGAGACATTTTTCAAGACATGCTGTGGCCAGATGTTCGTGAAAAGTTCTTCCTAGTCCTAACTGATATATGAAAATCGAATCAACAATAACCAGGATAAACAGTTATGGCATAACAACAAAAGGTAAGAACTGAGAAGTCAACATGTAGACATAAAGGAGCCATCATCTATTACCAAGGAAAATACAAATTATAGCTGTTATAGCAAAGAGGGTATGGATTCTTAAAGTAATTAATGTTTTGAGACTTATTATCATTTTAAACATTGTGCGTATGTGTACATGCTGCTTCTACAGAACCTAGAAGAAGGGACTGGAACTGGAGTTAAACTGGAGTTAAACAATTATGAGGAACCTGAGATTGGTAATATGAACCAGCCTCAGCTTAGGTTTTCTGAAAGAGCAGTACCTGCTATTAACCACTGAACTATCTTCCAAACCCCAGTCATGGAGGAATCCCATTGGAGGGCACATTTTTAAAATAAATGAAATCTGTCTGGTGAAAAGATTCCTACCCTTGCATGTACACTGCATAATGTTCACAACAGATCCCCTGAGTACCCACCAAGTACCCATCACAGGGTGAAGAAACCGTGGCACGCACGTATCAAAAACTAATCTCTGAAAATGAATGCAATGCTGACAGTTTCTACGGCACAGATAGACCTAGAACTAACCATTAAGTGAAATAAGCCAGGCACAGAAACAAAATATGTGATGGCATCCACATGTGCAATCTAAAACACTTGAGCTATAGAAGTTGATAGACAGTCCTGGTTAGGAAAGGCTAGAGTGCACAGTGCAGAGGAATAATGGGAGAGAGGATGATCAACGGCTAATAGGTCATAAAAAGGAGTAAGACATTCTGGTATGCTGTTATTAGAAAAATTATCATTGGTAAAAATAAACTATGCTAGGACTTTTGTATTTTCACTATTAAGAAATGATAAATACTTAACCATATAGATGTGTTTATCTTCACTCAAATATTATATGATAGATATGTGAATATAAATATCACATCCCTCACAAAAAGTGAAATCTTCATTTTTAATGTATTTTTATTGAGTTTTTGTGCATTTCATATGGTAGATCTTAATCAAGCTTAGACTTCACCCCCTATCAATGCCCCTTAATAGCCCACCCCATTGATTTCATGCATTTTTGTCATAACATATATATGTTATGTTCTATCCAGTCAAACATTTGTACCCAGATGGCCCTCAGTGCAAGCTCATCCACTGGAGTCTAGTCAGCCTATCTACAGTCACTCCCTTACAGATGATCTGCTCTTCCTCATTTCCAGTAATCAGTTGTCACTAACTCTTCAGCTAATGTTGGTGTGTGCTACCAGTTTCCCAAGTTCTCTGCCGGGGCTCTTGTCTGATTGAATTAGCATCTTGTCACTATTGTTGCAAGTTCATTTGAGAATATTTCTAGAGGCCTGAAAGTTTCTGTTTCCTTATAACCATGGACCAACCCTGGCTCTTGCAATCTTTCTTCCCCATCTTCCACAATGGTTGCTGAGCCATGAATGGGTGAGTTATAATACAGGAGTCCTAGCCAGGAACACTCACTCTGCAGCCTCTTATTCTCTCAAACTGGGCCACTTGTGGCCTTCTGTGTGCATCACACTCTGTTATGTGCGGAAGCTTCACTAGTGAGAGTTGAGGGATGTTTTAGTGTTCTCTGTATCCCCTGCTCTAGGAGTTGTAGGTGTAGAGATCCACTGCAGATGTATCACTTAGAGCTGGGCATCTCCCAGGCACATACTCTGTGTGTGTGACTAGTTGTGGAACTCTGTACTATCCTCCATCATTTCAAAAAACAACACTTCTTTGATGAGTGGCGAATACTATACTTGTCTGTAAATATAAGGATCTATACTTAGTATTCAGTAAGAAATTTCATTTGTCTAGAGATACAACAGAGATATATTTTCCTTAGGATCTAAGACCTCTCCAGCCCTGAGTATTTGGCTATATTTACAAAGCTACCCATGATTTCCCTCCCATTGAGAAAGGCCTAAGATTACTCCCTAGATAAAAGGCCACTACTGCACCAATAGAGATAGTTTGCTGTTGTTTGCAAGTTTGTTGCGGTTATTAGGCTTTACAGCTGTGTTGGGCCAGAGATTGTTTGTCTCCCTCAGCAGCTTGTATAGTATCCTCTAGAACTATGAGTTCCAGTCTTCGGGGAGGAGGCTTCCAGGTCATTTCCAGCTACAAGATCTGTGTCAGAAGTTTATAAATGCAAATCGAAACCACTTAAAGATTTCATCTTACCCAGTTCGGACAGGCTAAGATCAGAAGAACAAAAGAAACCAAATCCTGGCGAGGATGTGGGAGAAGGAGAACGCTCATTCACTGCTGCTGGAATTGCAAACTCGTGTAATCACTGTGGAAAGCAGTGTGGAGAACTCTCACAAAACTAGAAATGGAGCTTGAAAGATGACCCAATAGTTAAGAGCACTGGCTGCTCCTGGACAGGACTGTGTTCAGTTCCCAGCACCCATGTGGCAGCTAGCAACAATTCATAACTTCACTTCCAGTCAATCTGACGCCCTCTTTTTACCTCTACAGTATTGTGTAACATGAGTGCACTTACCTACATGCAGGCATTAAACTCACACGTAAGGGAGAACATCAAGTGATGGTCCAACCCCAGCTTTAAGATCTAATAACCACGAACATGACTGGCACAACAAAGTTTATTGGGACAGTAATGGCACTTTCATGCTGGGGGTAAAAAAACAGCTACCTAATTTGACTTAAAGCCCATTCAATGGGAGGAAACTTGTTGGAGGTCCCAATCTCAGGGCCAGTCTGAGGGGGACTAAAGGGTTTCCACCACAGAGACGGGGTGAGTAGGTGTGGAATCAAAACACCAACTCTGGGAGTTGAGTAGAAAGCCAGCAGTGGTGGTCTGCTGCAAACTCATTTATTCAAGAAATAGCAGAGAGTCTTATAGGTCTTGTTAGTCTTATGGGGTGGGTCCTCACCACAGCCAATCACAGTTTGTTCCCAGGTGGATCAGGTTCCCTCCAGGTGCTGGGCAGAAACTGGCTTCACAACCAACTGGTGTGGAGCACCACACCCACGAAAGTCATTCCTCCATTCCTCGTGGCAGGTGGCCTAGCTAGGCCAAAAGAAACTCATGTGTGGTACTGTAAATATATCTAAATACAATGACTGAGGTCACAGATCTTATAGAAATCCCCAAGGCTGTCACATTCCTACACAAACGTAATTTCTTATCTTGTGCTATATATAGACCATATATGTACAGAAAAGTATTCCAATCACCACTAATCGAAGAAGCTTCTTTTGCAACAGAGATTATTACAGAGTTCTGTAACTGATCACACGCACAGATCATCTATGAATTGCCCAACTCTAAGTGGGCATCTTACAATGGAACCTCTACACCTAAGGCTGAAGGAACATAATAAAACAAGGGGTAGAGAGAAAAAAAATAGGACAGACTCAGGAGGGCTGTCAGTCACATTGAAGCAGCTTGCCTTTATTAAGTCTCCCCTATTTATACTGTGAAGTGAGCAAAACAATACTAACACAGGCAAACTAACTTAAGACATGATTGGCTTCCTTCAAAGATCTTCATGTGACCTCAGTCTTAGGTGCAAAATAAACTTCTCCTTAAGTGTGAATCATTTGCGTAATGAAAACTCCTGCTTCCAATCAGCACTTTTGTGCACGAGATTGACTTCTGCCTAACCCAAAATTAGGGCATAGTTCAAGGCAGGCAAATGGCTCCCGACATATTCCCCTTTTTTATTTTTTAAATAACCATAACATTTCTGATTATGGCCAGAAAGACTGTGCCTGTCTTAGGTCATTCTCTCTGAAACACAAGCCTTACCCATCATTGGTACGTGAATGCCCACCATCCACGCCCTGTCTTAGGCCAGCTTATTTCGAGAGAAAGTTGCCTGTCTTTGGCTACCAGCCTCTCCTGCAAGGGGCAACTCTATTCACAATAGAGTTCAGAGCCAAACACTGTGCACGTCAGCTGGAACATCCCAGAATGTGCTGAGAATATATGTTCTATGGAAGGAATATGCAAATTCTAAGGCGAATATGTAGACCCAAGATTATAATATTTTCTGATCTGAGGTCAAAGAAGACCCTGAAGGCAAAGAGACTTTTAGCTTATCTAACGAAGCAGCAGCAGAAACTGCTGCGTCAAAGTCAAATAACTATTTTTTTACAGTTAACATAAATCTAAGGATATATGTTCATTATGCCAAACCTTGCGACATTTATAACTCTCAAACCACACATATAACATTTACAGAAATCATGATAAATGAAAATTACTAAGATACCATAACTTGCATTAACCCATGGGAACAACTGAAATGCAATTAATCAAGTTACATTAAAACACAAATACATTGAACACAGAAAACATCAAAACTAGTACCATTATGAGCAATATTTAAACTGTCCAATCAAAAGTATATATAGGATTGACTTAGGCAAGCTATCATACGCTCTTAACTTTGTCCATGGCTGCTGTCTGTTTCCCTATATAAGTCTGCAGGAAACTGCCATCTGATTACCAAAGTCCTGTACTTAGTTGTTTTTCTTGTTCATCAGCATTCCCTGCTGTTCTTCTCATATAATGATGTCTTGATAGGCGAGTATCATTCACTATTGCTGCAATCTCCTTTTCTTCCCATATGGCTGGATGCAGCATAGTTGGATTTTTTACCTAAGTCCAATAAGTCCATCAGGAACCGATTCCAACAGCAACGTCACAGTTTCCTCGTTCAGTCCCTATGAACCAGACCAGCCTCTCTGACAGCCACCTGGCATTTTCAGCGTCCTGCAGAAAAACACAAACATGCCCTCTTCCCCATATTAGTACCGGATCTGGGCCATCAATCGGGTCCTTACATTTCACTTGTGCATAGATATCTAAAGTCTTAGGATGCTACAACCTATCTGCAGCAGAAAGTCCAAAAGCATCTACATTTTGAAATTACCCAATCTATCTGTTGTTTTGTAAATGGAAGTCCTATTATAGTCGGTTCTTTTACTCAGCTCTAGCCATTTGAACTAAACACGCCATGGCCTCATAATAAGGAGTTAACATTCTAGCAGGTGAGACAGGTAAACACAACCATAGCAAAGGGCCTTCCTGCCATAAAACTGTAGTCGGAGTATGAATAGTAGCCAAAATATATGCTGCCCATTCCTGGGTATAATCTATATATTGTATTTGTTGATTCTCAATTGCCCGTTCTACCTGAGATAATGCCTTTCTGGCCTCCCCTGTCAAGCTTCTAGCCGATTTAGGATCTGAATCACCTTTTAAAATGTCGAAAAGGGGCCTCAGTTCTCCTGTAGCAATTTTTAAATGAGGTCTAAGCCAATTAATATCTCCCAGTAATTTTTGAAAATCATTCAACGTTTTCAACCCATCTTTCCTAATCTGAATTTTTTTTGAGGCAAAATTGTTTTAGGATATAATCTATAACCCAAATATGAATATGGAGATTCAGTTTGTACTTTCTCAGCTGCTACAATTAGCCCTTGCTCTTTCAGAGCCTGCTGCAAATGAGCATAGGCTGCAAGCAAAGTTTCCTCTTGTTTATGAAATTACTGTATGCTATGCAGCTAAAACTTGGGCAGAAAACAAACATTCCTAAATAAACCTTGATTAGACATATTTTGTTTTATTAGGACATTGCTTCACTTGATGTCCTGGTTGTCCATACCCAAAAGAGCTTCCTGGGAACATATTATCGAATTGAAGCTTGCAGCACTAACTGAGAAGTTTTTAGGTGGAGGTTGCCATTTATCTTTTCCAGGAACTGTAAATGGTATTAGTGACTTTTTGTTGGTGTGAGAAAATAGAGAATTCCATGAACTACATTTGCTATAGACATGTTACACCATAAAATGAATAACTACCTTTGTTGAAATTAGTTTATCCCTTATTCTCAACAGCACAATGTCCTTACTCTGAGGCTGTTTTGCACAGGGTCAGATGGCCAGCCTCATCCTGTGTCCTTTATCTCAGAGTTTACAAGGGACAGAAGAGCTGCCGAGTTCAGTAACTACCAGTAGAATGAAAACACCTGTCCTGTTTCTGTTGCCATCACCTCTGCTGAGTAGCAAAATAATAGTACAGTTAATACCAGGCACTGTTAGGACAGGAACCAGCTGTCTGATTGGGAAAAGATCAGTTGTGCTTGCGTCATTCAAATAAGAGATGTGGGTGAGAATTGAGCTCACAGCATTATGTATGCTAGGTAAGTATCCTACCTAAGCTATAGTCTCAACCCAGCAAACTGTAAACTGAAAAAGTACTGCCAAAACTAGGGCATAGTTCAAGGCAGGCAAATGGCTCCCGACAAACTGTTATACTGAGTGAAGTAAGAAATTGAGAAAATCAATCTTTATTTTTATACATTTTATATTTATTAAATGTATTAATATAAAATGTGATACATGCTAAATATGTACATAAGTACACAGAATACATTATATATATATATATGCATATACATACAGTGTTTACATGTATACATATGAAGAAATAAAGTGTTGAATAACCTGGTCATGAAATGTCTGTTTCTCAGACATTAATTTGAAATGGAATATTTTTAAATATAAACAATGCAATGTTGTATGTGCCATAACCCACTGTCTGTGTCGTAACAAGAAGAGGAGAATTTAAATACAGGTACAACACAAGAGAAAAATTCGAGGCAGAGATCTGAGTGATGGGATTAAGTACTGCTGGAACCCAAGATGAGCAAGAGAACGCAGGACTTGTTTCTCCCCAAACACTACAACAACACGCTTCATAAACAACTTGATTTCTTATATGTAGCCTCTGGAATTTGTCAAGAGTACATTATTGTCATTTTTAAACTTTCAGTTCATTGTGTCTTGTTAAAACAGCCTTAGAAAGATAATAAATGTAGTTGGCACACAGGAGATAGGTCATGGACAGATCCTCTTATAGTTCCTGTGGCATACGGGCAAGAATATAACAAATCTCCAGTAATGGAGATTTGGGTAACAGGATAAACTGCGTGGTGGAGCAGCATTTTCTAATCATTATGAGGCCTTAACAGGACAGTGGAAAGCATGAAACATATTTGAAAGCAATTTATCCACATTAGTCTCGATTTTTTAACATTAAAAATCAGTCATTTGAACATTAATTATCAACTAGGCTAACATGTCTTTTCAAAGAGGCCCATTTCTGCTTATTCTCATTTTGAATGGCAGGTATGTAACAGATCCCATTGTTGAAAGTGAATCTAAACACAGATGAAATGCTAATACTTGTCAAGCTCTTTCAAATACATTTCAGATTTTGAGATTAGGGACTATATCCCAAGTACAGCAGCTTCCTAGAATATCCAGCATAACAGTTTAAGTGTGGGTTGATAAGAGATTTGTTGGTGCAAATCTCAAAATGTCAGCTGGACCAACACTTCTTCCATACATCAGGCTTAATAGAACCTGATGGGATTAAATCATTGACTGAATTCTTTGACTTTGTCTAACGTGTACTGATGTCATCACTATTCAGTATTGCCACTGGCATCTGCTAAATTATTGTTTGATGAGCTAAGACATGGAATTTAGGTAAAGCTGTTTGAACTTGTACTTAAGTAAAATAAAGCAGACTAAAATTAATGTTAAGATAAAATATTCTGATTCTTTATACAATAGAGTTTGACTGTTTTTCCTGATCTCCTTTTCAATTAGGCTTTAAAATTTTTCATCCCATATATCTGAACATGACCATCTCCATTTCATGACAAGGAGGAAAGAAAATATGGCAAAGCACAGATAAAAGTCTGTCCTATGTTTATTTCATGGAACCTTTGGCCAGAAGTTAGTTAAGGATGTGAACGTTAATGACTGCAGAACAGTCAGGGTTACTTTCGATTTTCAGTCAGCCAGACTGTGCTGTGTTCCTTTTCCAAGGGTAACTGAGAGCTGAATGAATCATGAAATGACATTGTCCCATCAGTGTATCTGAAGTGGTTCCAGTGGATGAGAGTTAATATCCCAAGTCCCCATTTCTATCCAACTCCAACATCAGATCCTTTGCAGGGAAAATGTCTTGCTGAATATTTTGATGGTGAGATTATTCAACTGACAAAGTATTTACTGTATTCAGCTCAAATTGTTTAGTAAAGTGATATAAAATAACTGTCTATTGTAAAATGTGACTAATAATTATATACAATCAGAGGATTATGTAATTTTATCTTCTTGAATAATGACATTTTAAATATTCATGTGTTTTACCCTATTACAAACACTTTTATTTGTTTTCTTCTCGAAAACTACAAAGCTCAAATGAACATTTAATAATTCAATAAAACATAGGGTTAAAAACAGGCAAAAGTTAAAAAAAATAGTTTCCGAATTCTTAATTAATTTTTGTTTTTTTGTCTTTGTGAGAAAAAGCTGGGAATATAATATAAAGTACAAGTTGTTGAGTATTTAATACACTGGGGTTTTTTGTATTGTCTTTCTAAACTAAATGAAATTAAACATTTGCTTGTAAAATGCTTTTATGAATATTTACTCTTTGACCTTCACAACAATACTGACACTGTGAAATAATTAGTGCAAACCTCATTGCTATACTCTTATTAGATATGAAAAACAAAATTAGCTCATTTAGTAAACTGTGAAGACAAACCATGAATTTGGATCAAAACAACAAAAAATATTAGTATACGCACTGCTGGCTTCCATAGTGATAAGCTAAATATGATAGTATTTAGGTCATAACAAGAATTAGAATGATAACTAAGTAAACAGCATAGAAATTTGACAAATGAGCACGTGTACATATACATCAAGTTCAAACTTTCCTCCAGAGAGATAAAGAAAATCCAGTATAAATAAAATTAAATAGAGTTCTTTGTGTATTCCTGAAATTCTAATATATCAATAAGTATTCTGAGTCACGGATAAATTTTATTTTGAAATATTTATTTATTTCATATTTATGTTATATGCATAATTATATAACTATAATAAATATAATTATATAAACAAATATAATTATGCATATTATTTATATGGGGATTTTTCATTAAGGAAGCCTATTATTTACATTCCTCAATATAATTATGAAAAAACGACAGAATGCATTATCATTCTTGAATTGTGCTCTAGGATTATGTTCAGTGTTCAATGAATTTATTTTCATTTTTAACATGGTACATTTATTAAGACTTGTTTTTATGCCATAGTCCAAGACACAGAAAAGTGAATATTGTTTTCTTCTCTAATTCTCACATGCTCAGAGCCAATCATACCACAGCTGATGACATTTTCCCATATCCAATTTGATAGCTTCTTTATTGATTTTCAGCTCCCACTCAGACCTCAATTCACCTTAAACACACCATTAAAAGATGTAACTTCCAAAGTGTAAATGCAGCTAACATTAAACCCAAATCTCCCAAGACCTTTATTAAATAATAAAGTCGAAAGCTTTTAAGTTCCTACAGGATGGTTCATGGTCCGCCCTCCACCTCCTCCCTCTGAACCACAAGTCCTCTTCAATCATGGTTCTCTGTGTCTGTACCCAAGGCAGCCTTGTTGTTCACCAGATATGCCAAGCACTTCTTGATTCTTTCCATATTTCTTAGTATATTTTTTATTTTTAGATAATTTCATACAAAAGTACTGTGTTTGTACTATTTCTCCTTCTCCTAGTCCCCTTCCCATGTCCAGCCACCACTCCTTCACAATTTCTTTTCTTCTGTCCTTGATTATTATTGTATAAGTATATATATATATATATATATATATATATATATATATATATATGATTTGCTGAGTGCATTTAATGATATTTGTGTGTACATGTGTTTTGGGCTGCCCACTGGGTATTAGATAACCTCTCAGGGAGCTTGTCCTTGAAGAAGTGGATTCTCTCTGTCATAGCATCCTTTGTCTATAGTTCATCTTGAAGTGGGACTCCATGATTTCACACTCTATGCAAGCCATTCCTTTATTTCTCCTGCCTTTATACCCCTTCTTAGATAAGATCATATAAGAGCATCTTTTGATGGACACTCCTTTTGCTAAGCCTTTTCATGTTTGGATGAAAAATGTCCCCCATATGCTTTGAATACTTGGTCCCCAGTTAGTGGTACTGTTTGGGAAGTCATGGACTCTTTAGGAGGGTTAGTCTTCCCAGAGGAAGTGTGTCACTGGGGGTGGGCTTTGACGTAGCCTCATTCTACTTCCAGTTTGTTCTCTCTGTTTTATGATTGTGGTTCAAGATGCCATGCCTACTGCTTGCAGCTGTGTCTCCCCACCATGATGAATTTTTATCCATATGGAACCATAGGCCAAATTAGCCATTCAGACAATACATTGTTTTGGTCAAGGTATTTATCAAGCAGCATAAAAGTATTAATAGAGAAGTTTGTACCAGGAGTGTGGTGTTGCAGTGAAGAACTTGACCATTTTGTGTTTGGAGGAATGTGGACGACGCTGGAACTTTGGACTAGAAAAAAGGTTAAATGCTACTAACAGAACTTAGCTGGCCATTTTAATAGGAGCCTGGAAGACACAAGAGAAGAAAGTAAGATGACTGTGGAGGCCCAGCACAAGAGGTTTCAGAGGAGAATAATATTAGCGACAGAGCTAGAGACTGGCAATTCCTGTAATATTTGGGGAAAGAATCTGGCTGCCTTCTGCCTTGTCCTAAGGTCTTGCCTGAGGCTAAATTATAAAGTAATGAATTAATTTCTTTGGTGGAAGATAATGTTGAGTCTATGCTTTGGTTATTATTGTTCTTTCTTATGTCTGTTTACAATGAAAAAGAGTAAGTGGGACAGACAGAAAGAAATGAAAAATGTACAGTTTGGAGATAAAAGGGACACTAAGAAACTTAGAAAAATATTCAGATATTTTATCACATAAATATCCAAAAATTTATTATATTTAAAAAGTGTAGTTACTGGACAAATTATTTGAATACAGAGCTCCAAAATAGAATACAAATTAGTAAAAAGATATGAAAACAATTTAGTATAATTAACCATCAGGGAAATGCACATCAAAAGTACAAAAAAAATTGTGCCAAGTGTGGTGACACACATTGTTAATCCTAGTTCTCTGGAAACAGAGGAAGACAGATCTCTATGACATTGAGGCCAGACTCATGACAGACAGTTCCAGGTCAGCTAGGGTTATAGTGAAACCGTATCTCAAAACTAGCTAGCTAAACAAATAAATAAATTATTAAACAACAACAGCAACAACAAAACCTTAATATTATTTGTTTTTCCCAGTTAGAATGACTAGTGTGTGTGTGTGTGTGTGTGTGTGTGTGTGTGTATGCTTTACAAATGTTTACTGAGAAAACTTTTATACACTGTTAGCAGATATTTAATTAGTAAGGAGAGAATATGGAGATTCATCAAAAAACAAATCTAAATTTACCATTATTCAGCTCTGCCACTCTAGAATATACATCGAGCAGAAATGAAATTTGTGTGTCAAAGAAGTATCTGCAGTTCTATGTCTATTGTGACACTTGTCACCAAAGACAGCTAAAGCAATAGAAGTATCCATCATGCAATGAATACATATTGAAAATGTTGTATATATAAACCATAGAACACGACTTAAATAAAAATATGACACACTGACATCTGAGACAAACATGGATGGAACCACAGATTACTGAGTCAAGTAATATTATCCAGACACACAATAATTATATATATATATATATATATATATATATATATATATATACACATTCTAACCGCTGCCTAAACTTAGATATGATCTCCTAGAAGATGAGATCTGAGTGGTAGATACTAGAAGCCATTCATTGGTAGACACAGAGAGATGTACTGAAAAATACATATTAATTCCACAGGAATACAGTACTTTAGTGTGCTATCACACAGTATGACCACAATAGAAAGCAATAATGTACAGTATGTTTTTGAAAGGCTAGAAGAAATATTTTGAAAGTTGTTAGAACCATGGTGCATGCCTGTAATCCCAGCACTCAGGCATCTAAGGAGGATTATGAGTTCTAAAAGAACCAGAGGAGATGAATGTTTAAATTGATTTACATGTTGCACAACACATTTTCATATATCGAGTTTTAATGTGGTACCACATGAATATGTACAATATTTATGTTCTATGTCTCAGTTATAATTAAAAGTCTAGAAAAATGAAGTCTGCATATAGAAAATATACCTACATGCACACATTTATTTTGGCACTATTCATTATTGTCAAAGTCGGCCTTTTATCCATCAACAGATAAATGGATGAAGAAAATTAGACAAACTACATACACAAGGAAAGGGAGGGAGAAAAAGGGAGAGGAATATTATTTAGTCCCAATGAAATCTGTAGTTCTTCCATTTGCAGCAATATAGATGGGACTGAATTCTGTCCAGCTCGGAGGGAGGAATCATATTCTCTCTTGCTCATATGGAAATTAGAAGTAAGGCTGACTTAAGAGTAGTTCCATATTTATAAAGGATTGCAGTTGAGCTAGGGAAGCAGATGATCAGGGTAGAGATAGGTGGTTATCATCACCACGTGTCATTTATGATTTATGGAAATATCACTAAATACCATAAATATTTTTAATGAAACATGTGTCAATGAAATTTGAAAAAAAGATTAAGGATTCATTGGTTATAATTTAGAAGAGCTAAATCATCCTTTAAGATATGTTCCACTTGGATAAAATGTATTGATTCTTTTAATATAGTGCTAAAATTTAAATTCTAGTATCTCACTGAGAGATTTATAGACTGGTTTATGAGAGATATTTGCCTGAATTTTCTTTTGTGTGATGTGTTAACCTAGTTTTAGTATCGGATTAGTGTAGGAATTGTAAAATGAGTTGGGAAGCATGTCATCTTATGTGTTTTTCAGGAGGTGGTAGAGAATGAATGTGATTCCTCCTTAAATCTTTGATAGCTCTGGCCATCGCCTTGAGGAACAATCTGTACAATCTGAGATTAAGGGTGGCTGAGATTAATAGTGTCCTTGCCATCTTCTGGACTTCTATAGATCATGTTTTATGACAGCCAGCTTCATGATGCAATTTTCTTATGATTCCTTGGTAAATTCGTGTGTCCTCTTTACCTTTGTCAGTATCATTAGGGCTTTCTCAATGTTAGTGATCATTTAATAATTTCTTGTCATCATTCTATCTAGTATTTCCTTTTTAGAATATACTGCTTTCTGATTTTTCCTTATGATTTTTGTCCTCCTAGTTCTTTATGCTTATCTAGAATTCATTCCTTAGTTTCTTGAAGTAAAACTTTAATTCTTCATTTCAGTTCTTTTGTGCATTTTGTTATATCTTTGCTTTTTTAGTGGCATTTTATTTGTTCAGACTTTTTAATGTTTCCTTTTATTCAATATGATCATCTTTTGCTGTCAAAGAATATTAAAAATGACTGAGCACATTCTTTCCTCTTGATTATTTTATTTGTTCCTTCTATTTTTTGTGTGTTGATGTATTGTCTGCACTTATGTAAGTTCACCATGTCATGCAGCGCCCTCTAAGGTCAGAAGAGGGAATTGTCTCCACTGGGACTGGAGTTACAGATGGTTATGAGCCACCACGTGGGGTGCTGGGAACTGGACCGGGGTCATCTTCAGGAATGCTGCTCTCAGCCACTGAGCCATCCCTCTAGCCCCTCCTCTCAATTCTTGTACCATCACAGGTTTAGTATATATTTGCATTTTCTTTTGTGTGATGAGATTTTTCCACATTTAGTCTATACAAAGTAAATGTGGATTGTGCAAAGAGTAATTTGAATATGTATAATGATATTGTCTAGAGGTATAGTGTCCATTTTCTTTCCTAATTAAAGAATTAAAAGGCAGGGAAGAAATGTTACCAGAAATCTTGGAGAGTCCACGCTAAGCTAACATAGGACATTAGAGTCTTCTGTGGCATTCTTAGGGTCATTAATAAAATAATTTAAAAGCAGATAAAAATGGAAATTTGAGGACAAAGAACAGATTCAAATTACACTTTGAGGACAATTTATTAGTGTTTAAAAGAAAAAGTTAAATTTGGCTGCAGCCACCCTTAATCTCAGCCCTTGGGAAGCAGAGGCTGCTGGATTTCTGAGTTTGAAGCCAGCCTGTTCCATGTAGTCAGTTCCACAGTGAGACCTGTCTGAAGAAAAAAAAAAGAAAAAGAAGGAAGGAATTAGGAAGGAAGGAAGGAAGGAAGGAAGGAAGGAAGGAAGGAAGAAGGGAGGAAGAGAGGGAGGCAAGGAGGGAGGAAGGGAGGGAGGAAGGAAGGAAAGAAGGAAGGAAGGAAGGAAAGAAGGAAGGAAAAAGGGAGGGAGGAAGGGAGGAGAGAGAGGAAAGAAAATGGGTAGTAGACCTCAAACTTTCCTTAAGAATTGGCAACTGATTACTGTTGGGTAAGGACAGGCTTGTCTTCCTAAAGCAAGGAACTCTGGGTAGGCTTATTAGACCTCAGTATAGGAACCTACACTAAGGTCACTTGGGGACTCTAACTTACACAACAGACCTTAACACAGGTGAAAGAATGTATGGATTCCAGTTAGGGTGGGTACCAGTGGGAAAAGGGATATAAAGATGATCAAGATTGACTGAGGGAGGGAGGGATGGAGGACGGCCAGCTGTAGATCTCACAGTTACCAAAAATCAGGCATGGAAGCCAGGCACTCCGAAAGGCTTACAGAAGCGTAAAGCCTTAGACCAGGGATTTAAAAGCATGCGTAAGCTTTGGACAACATCACAAAAGGAAAAGACAAAAGAGAAGAAAATTAATCATTATGTCTTTTTGAGTCAGAGCTCATAAAAGCGTGTAGACTCTGCAAAAACCTGTGGTGGTCCTTAGGAACTCCTGGAGGGGCCTGCAGTAATGTAATGTTCTAGCAAGGAACATCACATTATCTTAAAGCCTAGGTGGGGCCCCAGTTCTTTGACCTGGATTGACCCTGAAGAGAGGGGACACCTAGAGAATAGATTCTGTTCTTTCAGTGTTAATGTGGATGTTGTTTAAATATAAAGGAAAATGATAATTGTGTTTTAACAAGAAATTTCATTGTTAGGGAGACTGAATGCAATTTTCTGCTTTCATATATTTCAGTATAGATTTTCTGGGCTATGATTCCAAGGAAGTTCTATTCTCAAAGTCTCTACCATGCCATTCTTCTATGTAAGTTCCTTGTACATAGCATTCTAATGATCAGACTGAGACTAGGCATTGAGTGAGACTAGGCAGTGTAAACTCCCTAATCAGTGGTATGGCAGTACAGTCACTTAGGGATATTTACTGAGGAAGTGAGTTTAGGGGTTCTTCTGGGCCCAGACCCTCTCCTGTTTAATCTCCCTAATATTTCTTGGTTTTATCTGATTTCCATCCTTCCCTGATATTGCAGATGATTCTGGAATACCTTCTTTAATATACTGCCACAGTTCCTTCTGTAAGGTCCAAGACTACAGATTCACAGCTAGTACACAGGGTTATTAGCCTGAGGTGTCTGCTGAGAGCTGCTTCTGTCCCACGTCATGGCCATCAGGGCTGTGGTAGAGGAAGAGTTGTGTGGGAATGGAATGGAAACATGAAGAAAATGCAACTCAGAATACTACGTTTTCAGTGTGTCATACGAAGCAACTATGTTCCACTGTGTGATCCAGGAGACAGCGTCATTAAAACTGTTCTGCCTGTAGTCAGTGCACACAGTGTATTCCAATCTGTCTGTAACTGCAGGGAGACATGACTAGCAGAAAAAATGGCAAACTGTGTACCAGTTTAGTGAATATTCTCATCGTTTTCTCATCTGCCTATTTCCATATACTTTTTATGCCCAAGATTTAAAGTTTCATTAAGTGGGAAAAACAGAGCTTGTCTAAACTATTTTCTCTTGAATCAGAATCTCTATTCACATGTAAAAATATAAGAAAATTTCCTTCAAGGTTATTTAGTAAACAAATATATGGTTTGCAATAGCTAGAATATACATTTTTAAAAACAAGTGACAAATAAATCCATGTTGTCTCTGGCAGATCTTAGAGACCCGTTTCACTCTGTCTCCGGAGTGCTGGGATGAAGCTGTGCAGAGCCATTCCCAGCTAACAACTTCGTCTTTCGGCTGTTCAATCTATGAAGACAAATCAGTGGTCTCATCATGTATCCTACACTGTGATTCTTAATATACAAGACGAACTCTTTTGAATCCCTATGCCACTTAATCTCAAAATGTGAAGGAGAAAAAAGTAGTGAAGTAACTAAAAACATGATTTGATTAAGGAAAAACTTTCAACAGCTCAACTGGTTTTGACATTTTTCATACTTAGACTATAGGAGTCAATACTGAATTAGTGATTGTGTTTTTACTCTAAAGGTAAAATCTTCTAGGTCTCATGTTTGCGAGCATTGTTATTAACATCAACATATTATTTGCCTCTGTACGCCTATATTTCGAGTCTATCACTGTAAAATGCTTAGAATGACAAGCCTGAGGCACTGTACAACAGGAATTATCATAAATACCACAATATCTGTATTCATTAATTTAAAGTAGACAAAATATACTTCGGGGTGATTATAAAATAATGAATTGACCTGAAATAATTGGGAGTAGGCATTTTTAGTAATTCAAATATTTCATCACTCATACAATCCATATTTTAAAGCATATTGGCAGTCAAGAAATGTCTATCATAAAGTAAAGCAGGGTGTTGCTGCCTGTGACTGTGAACCCAAAGCTCCACGCGCTGCAACAGCATGATCTAGAGTTTGAGCTAGCCCATGCCACTGGTTGAGACCATGTTAAAAAAAAAAAAAGGAAAAAATAAATCTTTAAATATCTAACCTAGAGTTGAATAAATACCTCTGAAGAGAAACAATGAATACTGTCCTTTGGTGACAGTAAGAAGTTTGTTCTTCAGTACTTTTGTTGTGTTTGTTCATTAATTTTCAAACTTTAACATAGGTTTCTTGAACATAAACTATTATAAATATATGCTAATATATGCCAAATATAGTATAGAATTTGAAAATAAACTAATATTCATTGTCTTTTAGGATTAGCCATACAGACTTTCTTGAAATAAGAACTTGATATTCAAATTATTTGAGAGCTTTAAAAAATAGAACAAGCACCTTGCATGGACCTGTAATCATTCCTTGTTTTAGTAAACTTTGTTTGTTTTTCAGAGTGCCCAAGTGGCAGACAGCTATAAAATGCTTCATTACACCATTAGGTTGGGAGTGGCTGGCTCCACATGGGACGCTTCCTCTACATTAGGAAGCAAAGTGTGCCAGACTTGAAAGACGCTTGATGTTCAGATTCGGGGACTTCATTTATATAAAAATTCTACGTCTGAAGTATATTAAATGTAATTTGTCTTCACCAAATTAAACATTCAAATTATTTCACCACACTTGATTTTCTATATAATAGCGTATGTGGAAAATCTTTTAAAGATATACAGAAAAAAATTTTAATTGTCTGGAAAATTGCAGTTTCTGTATTTGAAATGTTATTTGCTCTGGTGGAAAAGTTTCTATGACAAATTCCATAGTCCCAATGTGATGTTTTATTTCTCAACTATATAAGATAGAATGTCTTGGAAGAGGACAAGAATTAACATTAAAAGCATAAAGAACCTTTAGGTTATGTAATAATGTGGTTTTTCTTGAACCCTGGGATGACTGCAGGAATTCCTGACGCCTGCAGCATAGTTTGCGGTAGAAATACATCTAAATGCACATACCACACGTGGGGGTTAATTTAAATGTCTACCTGCCACAATCTGGAGCCTTCTGTGAAGACAGTCTCAACTGAAGAATTACCTAGATGATGTTGGCCTATGGGCTTGTTTGTGAGGGGATTTTCTTGACTGTACATGAAGTGGAAAAATCCGACCTGAAGGCAGGTGGCGCCATTCTACGAGATAGGCCTGGGCTTTATGTGAGCAGAAAGGTAGGGGGCTTGCCAGCCTCCTTTCTCCCTGCTCCTCCTGGCGAGGCAACTCTGCTCAGGCCACTCTGACTTCTCTGCTGTGATGAACTGAAATCTACAACCGCAGGCCTAATAAATCCTATCTTCCCTGTGTTGCCTTCTGTCAGGTTGTTTGTCACAGCAACAAAAATAGAACTAGAAAAATAGACTCTTTGAACTGATTATCTGCTTTCTCTCAGCTGGTGATTTAGTGGTTACTGCTATTCGATTTAAGAATAAACCCGAAGTATAATGCGTCTGGCTCTTGCCGAGATTCTGAGGTTGGACTCAGGTTTTGTTCACATATTGGTTCTGTTCTGCTGTTTTTTGCATTACAGTCACTTATTCCACAGCTATTTAGAGAAAGAATGAGAGAGAGAGAGAGAGAGAGCACTTAAATGTGTCAACATTTGTTATACATATGCTGCATAAATAAGTGAACAAAACATTGTAAAGGATTCTTGTCCATGTATTAGAAGACATAAATGCTAAGGAAAAGAAGGTAAAATAGGATTGTAGAGAATTATGAAGCCAGAGAAATGTGGACAGACTAAAATGCTGAATGGAATGGTCAGGGCCAGGGCCAGCCTCATGGTAAAGGGCACAGATGTGAAGAACTTGAGGAATTTAAACTAAAGGAAGAATAAGCTAAGGAATCAGACAATATAAAAACACCAGGAGTGGGATTTTCTTTTGCTTTCTTTTAGGTTTATTTAATTGGTTTATTTTCTTATTCTTACAGATTTTCCTCAGCAAGGTAAGAAGGCACAGAATGTAAATTATTGGCAAAGTAATACAAGCTAAAGAAACCCCAGACCTAAAGGACAAATACATTTGATTTTTGTGATTGTTATTGGGGCAGCCCTGAACTTTTAACCAGTGTCTCAGATATGCTATTGCTCCAGATCCAGGACCCTTTTATTCTAACATGGTTTCTCATTGATTCAAGTGAATCAACAGAAAGAAAAGAGATCATGTAGACCAGTGAGAATTAAGGGCTTGTTCCATTGTGTTAAGAAAAATGGTAAAGTATTAGCACAAAGAGGTAGAAGTGTATGAACAGTCAACTAATTGTAGCACAACTATAGCATAGTTGAGTTTTTTTTAATGAATCTCCTATGTGACTCTGTGTGCATGCAAATAAGGAATTTCAGCAATATATAATTTCTCAAAAGAACTGAGAAACATTTGAAAACTGAGGTATTGTTCCCTGTTTCCTGACTGCTAGAAAGGAAAGAGAGGAAGAAAAAAATGAAGGAAAAGGAAAAAATACAAAAAAAGGGGGAAAATTAAAAAGAAGAAAGGAAGAATGAGGTAAAGGAGAGAGAAGGAAAAATAATACTATCATGGTCGTCTGCACATTCTTATGTACGAATCATCTTCAGTCATAGGGAACTGTGCGCAGAAATCTCCATACTGGGAACTGTGCGCAGAATTCTCCATGCTGCCTTGCTTGCCACACCATCACAGGTGGAAACCGCTGAGAAAGTACAGACAGAATGCTATCACTAGAGAACAAAGTTGCAAAGAAAATCTTAATCCTGAAATCCTCAGTAGGTAGAGTCTCCTTAAAGGCAAGTTTGCAGACCACTGGGAGCTAAGAAGTGAAATTGCATGTGAGATGATCCGTCTCCCAGAGACCCTTCTGTATGCTCATTTCCCTGGAACCAGGACAAGAGGCCTCATTTCCTGACAGTGAGAAACGCCTTAAGAATTATCCATCACCTTTAAGTGTAAAGTACCTTGTAATATCGTTTACAAGTATGCTCATTTGCTAGGAACGGAGACTGAAGATGGTTGCTTATAATTGCTCTGAATTTCATTTTCTGCCATAAGAAAGGCTGTAGATACTTCAAAAAGTTAAAGAAAATAAAATTAAATACTCTTGAGCATGCTGCAGAAAATAAAACTGGGCAAAATAGTTTTCTTTTTCTTTTTCAAGTATTGGCTTCCTGGAACATGACTGTCCCAGGAATAATATGTTTTTAATACTTAAAGTGGAGAACATTCCAAAACACCCCATTGTAATGTGAATGAATCTCCATTTTAAAAATACTGGCAGCACTATAAAGTTCTAAATGCTTCCTAAGGGTTTTTTCAATTAATTATCTGTGATGCAGCAGGCTGTTTATGATGTAGCTCTTGGTCCAGTTTTTATTTTACAGATGAGTGCAACACCAAGAAAATCCATACACCCCAGGTCCAGCAACAGAGGACTTCGACTTTTCCTCCACATCACTATTAAACTCTGAGGGAACTTTTCATTGTGTGGTCTAATCTTTGCCTCTGCTTCTCAAGTAGCCTCTGCATATAACTAGGTATATTTAGTTATTCAGACATCTAGCCTCAGATTCTTTTTCTAAGTTTTACTCTCTTACGGGAATTTATTTATTGGTATTCATTCCCAATAGACCTGCGAAGTAATTTCTTCTCACAAGCTAATGAAATAAGGTGCTTTTATCCTACCTAATATAACTACATTTCTGAAGTGCCCCTTTGGAGACATTAACTCATTATGTTCACTTAGGGAAAATAATTGACTTTGATTGACACCTTGGCATGAGCAGGCCTCTTTGACCTGAAGTCATTCAGCTCTTTTTGACTTACAGTGCTCTTACCCTTGGTACCAATTTATCCCTATAAGAGCTAGACTTTAAAATATTTTGGTAATCACACAGCTATTCTAAATTTCCTTTTCAAATAATAAGCTGTTCATGGTGATCTGAAGACATCAAGACATCAGTTTTAACACAAGTGTTCTCTATCAAAGGGTAAAGCATGATACTTATACGTATTTAGTTTTGGAGACCTACAAATGACATGGATTTTATGCTCTGTGAAAGTTCTAAAATAATGCCACAAAACAGGCACTTTTGACACGTTCAACTATGTACAGCCTTAAGTGATACTGACAAAATAAACTACACAAAGTAAAATATATTCAGAAACATTAGAAATTTTCTGAGTAGCTTAGGCTTGAGGTTATTTATATCTTATGATTTTCAAAGAAAAATTTATCTAGTAATGTAATAGTGCAGCAATATGGGTCAATTCTACAGTTTCTAAAACATGGTTATATATTATAAATTAGGCACATATTTTTGAATAGGGCAACTTATAGTAATGAAATAAAGTCATGAAGTTCACAGAAACATCATTAACTATTGTGTAATTAATGAAAAATCTTTAAACTTACACTATGGCACTATCATAAATCCATAAAACAATGTTTGTACAACCCATTTTTAAAAACACAATTTTCTCTTTTATGAAACAATAATACATTAATGTGACAATAAATGATTAAATGTAGGATATCATACATGAGAAGCAAATGATCTAACAGCGAATATATCGCCTATATTTTAAGCTCGAAAAATATGCTATACAAGGTCTTGCTACATTACCCAAGCTGAGTTTAACAGTTTCTGTACTTCAGGCAGGCCTTGAATTTATGATAATCCTGTCTTAGCCTCTCACGTTGCTATTGTGGTATTTTGAAAACTACGATTTTTCAAAACATTTAATTAAATGAATTATTATTAAAAGAACCTGAAAATGTCCTCCATACTAGATGTTAGAGCAGTAATTATGTCATTTTCATTTTAGTTCTAGTAAATTTACATTTATATACTGAAATTCATATTGTGATTAAACCATTGATTTTTCTGTCAAATGGTTTTCTATATTTATAATAGCATATGCCCATATTAAATTTTGCTATGGAATAAGACATGGTATCATAGGACATTATGAAGTAGGCTCGACTTGCTGACTGATATGGATATTATGATAATATTGTTTTATATTGGCTTTGTTAATAGCAACCTGTAACAGGTTGTGTGATACTTTAAGCTGCCTCTGCATTTCTCTTTAATGCATATTGACATGTTCCATGCTGTTAGCTCATATTGCTGTAATAGTAGAATCTGACCAAAATAAACCTGGGGAGGAAAGGATTTATTTGGCTTACATGTACTGATCCTAGTTCATCACTGTGGGAAGCCAGGACAGAAATTCAGGATAGGAACCTGAAGGCAGTTAGCTAAAGCAGAGACCATGGAAGAATGCTGCTTACTCAGTTCTCCTCTGGCCCGTGCTCAGCCTGTTTTCTTTTACAGTCCAGGACCACCTGCCAAGTGATGGTTGGACTCAAGATGGACTAGGTCCACTCATATTACACAATCAAAATGCCTAATCTGATAGAGGAAATTCCCCAGTTGGGTTTCCTTTTTCCTGGGTGTGTCAAGTTGACAACTGAAGCTATGTAGCCTTGTCAACTTCACAAACACATCACTAATCAACCATAACCTTTTCCATTTCTTGTCTGCAAATCTCATATGAACTTTAATATCATAATATTCAATCCAGTACAACTTTAAAAGTCTCACAGTCTTTAAAAGTTCCAATACACGAAAACCTCAACCTTTCTTTAAAACAAGCCAAGTTCTTAATTGTGAGCTCCAGCAAAGTAAAACTAAGGTAAATGCTTCTTACTGTAAGAGGCCACAATCAGATAAAATCAATATATATCAGTGTCAGTCGTCTAGGATTCACGGACAATCTCAATCTTTTATGGTACAAAAAACTTTGGCAGCTCCTCTTCTCTGGGACTGCCATCCACAGCATACAGCTTGTCTAGTAGGGTCAGTCTGGCTCTACTCCACATCCGCTGCTGCCCTTAGTGATTGTCCCACAGTTCTGCCATCTCCAATATGCTGGTGTCTCTGCCTTCACTGAGGCTATCCCTTCACCAATGATGTTTCCTGACCTCTCCCAGTGTAAAACCTCAGGTTCTTTCCCCCTGACCATCTGAATTCTGAAGCTTCCATGTCATCTCAGCCAGCACCATGTAGGAGATGCTTATACACTACCAAGCTGTACTCCCAGTTTGATATGCAGCTTTGACCCCCTTTGGACCACAACTTCTGGGTGCTACCCTGAGGAAATACTTCTTAGAAGATTTCACTTTAATGATGCTGGTCTCTTCTTAATCAAAACCAGGTTTTAAGCCCCAGTTAACTAATATCAAGGTTTCATTTCAGTGGTGCTCAACAGAAACCACAGATTCAGAATTCAAATTATCACACAAACGCCTGGCTAGAGACTTTGTGGGACTCTCAAACGCCCTCTAAAACTTAGAAAGCCTGGTCTCGATCATCTACATCTCTTTCAGCGTTATCTTCCAAGTTCCCACAGAACAGCTCACTAAGTTCCAAATACTAATAACTTTTCCAGTCCAGAGCGCAAACAACTTCCACAGTCTGCCCTTAAACAAGAATGTCAGGTCTATCAGAGCAATGTCTCATTCCTGGTAACAAGTTCTATTCTAGTTAGCTGTCTATTGCTGTGATAAATCATTCTGACCAAAACTAACTTGTGCAGGGAAGGGTTATTTGGCTTCTATATCTTGATCATATTTCATCACTATGAACTGTGTGAAGCTCAGGCAGAAATTCAGATCAGGAACCTGGAAGCAGGAGCTGAGGCGGCTACCATGGAGCAATGCTGTAAACTGGTGTCTGCTCAGCTTGCTTTCTGATGCAACCCAGGACCACCTGTGAAGAGATGGCACCACCCGCAGTGGACTTAGCCCCGCCCCCCACATCACAGGACAATCAAGAAAATATCTCATAGACATGCCCGTATGTCAAACCAGTAGAGAAAATCCCTGAATTGAGATTCCTTCCTCAAAGGTGTATCAAGCATATTTCATTGTGAATCTGTATTTCTTCTACATAGCATAAACGTTTTGTATAAAAAGCCAATCTAATGAACTATTATGTAAGCAGAGAGCATATCAGAACTATTTCCAGAAAGGAAATAACAACACACACATCAGTGTATATTAACATGGCTAGAAAGTACTCATAGATATGGAAGACTTCATATGTACTCTGAGACTTCTTTCAATCTGTAAAATTAAATCAATAAGTAATAAGATAATGATTTCATTGTCTGTGTTTTTCCACAAATAAATCTAGAAATATAGTGCCTGAAAGACAGCAGATACCCAATAAACATCAGAGGATGTCTGATTTGGATCTCAGGCAACAGCAGAATGTGTAAGTGGTGGCTGATATTTGCTTGCAGAGTAAGAGATAAGCTGTTCAGAAGGTCATGGGGAAATCAGTCTTTCCTGAGAGAGTTCTGATAAGTGGGCAGAAATGATTGACCTTAGACTCTAACAGGAGAGCTCTAAATGAAAAAGAGAGTAAACTGAGCGACAGCATTTGTCACTCTCTGCTCCCTGACAGTGGATCAGTGTGATCAGCTGCCTCGAGCTCCCAGTGCCATGACTTCACTACCATGAACTGTGAGCCAAAATAATTCTCTTCTCTATTAAGTTGCTGTTTTCCAGGCATTTTGTTGCAATGTGATAGGGCAACCTAGGACTGACCAGAACTATGCCAAGGTGCAGCCCTAGCAGATCCCAGCAATGTGAAACTAGAGGCATTTGACTCAAAGACTTTTCAAAGATAGAAAAGTCTGGCCCAGCTGACCCAGGATATGGGTCTGAGAAAAGAGCAGTTTGTGCCTGACTGAAATGTCTGACCGCTCTTGCTAAATGCTTATTGTTAGCTCCTATGGTTTCTGCTTAGCTTGCACCTGAAGGAAGAAATTGTAAACTGTTGGGGACTTTCCATCCCTGAGCTGACCAAGATGTAATTCTTCTGTTTTTTCCGTATTAAAGCTGGACCAAATGCCCAGTGTCATTACGACCAGCCATTAAGACTTCCTTTTGGCAATATTCTGTACCTGGTGATCTTCTCCAGCGAGTAACCTCACAAAAGCAGCAGCCGGTAAAGTAACTAATAAAGAGAAAAAAGTTACGAAATTCAACACATAATTAAATGAGAATCGTCCTGCTTGAACTGGAGTTCAAGTTACTGTGCATGGCAGAGTTATTTAGAGCCCAAAATTGATAGCTATAAAAAAGAAAGAAAAAATTACTTTCTAGCTTAATGGCATTTGTTGATAAGATAAGAAGTTGGTGAGGTGAAATTTGATGAGTTGGTATGTTTTAGTAGCAAACGAAATAAAAATGGCAGAAATATTTTTATAATTTGGATAAATGTAGCCATAAAACTTAGTGTCTAAATGGGTCTTCCATAAATTCTCTCTGACATTTTTTTTAACAACTCTCAAGAAGTAGCTTAATTCTCTTACTAGGAAAATAATTGTTCAAATAAAAAAGATTAATATTACAGTATTTAAAGTGAGGAAATTCCATGAAGTTGAACTTCTGCTCCATTCCACTCATTTTAAAGAGATTTATTTAGCTGTTGTGTTAACTAACACATGACTGTTTAAATGGCAGAGACGATTAGTCATTAAAATTGCACTGCAAACTGCAGGTGTGTGCTGTACACCCTTAACTCCACTACTCAGGGCAGAGACAGGTGGATCTGTTAGATCAACGCCAGTCTAGTCTACATAGTGAGTTCCAGGGCAGCTGTGGCTACAGGCAGATCCTGTCTCAAAATGGAAAAAAAAAAAAAAAATAGAGCTGTAATTTGGGACCATGTAGAAGCACAGAACAAGCCATACGAGTTTCAAATGACAATGGATAGATGATAGATTCATGTGTGTGATAAATTTGCAAGTCTATTAGGAAGATAGCTACAGTACATTTATTTGTAGCTTTTGACACAGGATAATTACGATTATGGAGATGCATTCATACTAAACTTTAAGTTAAAAGCAAAGAGTTTGATGTGTATTTTATAGAAAGCTCATTTTTGTCCGTAACAAATTAAGTGCTATCCTGTGATGTTTAATGGCTGAAGACCTTCAAAAACAGCTTTAGTGGAATATGTGATACATAATTGGTGACTTTTAGAAGTTCAGAAAAAGGTGTTAAGGTTGATTTGGAGATAGCACCTGGTTTGGTGCAGTCTCCTGGGCTTGTTGACATCCCTGGTACTTTGTGAATGAGGCCCTTTTTATTCTCCCTTCATTTGTTTAGCTCTTTACCTAATTGATTTTCTTTGCTAATACACTAAAGGTCTGAAGAAGGCAGTGCCTCAGGTGTGACGGATGAAGTAAGGGGCTTTTAGTCATTGCTTTTATCTTCCATGTCTAATGTGTTAGTTACAGCTGTGCAGTTTAACAGCAAAATCGATGCGTCATTTGCTGTGGGCTCATGAAGGAATGGAGCCCTTCAGGAATTTAACTATTAGATTTCCTCAGGGGTTTTATTTAATATTTATTTGTTTGCTTTCAGATTCTGAATGTCACAAGGTGAGAATTCTTTTCTGCCTCTTTCTCAAGCATTGTCATTTCCACTAACTAGTTAACTTACTTTGCTTTGGATTTTGGAACATCTGCCAATCTCCATGAATCCTGCAAAGTGTAAAATAAATGTTTAAAAAAATCTTTTCCATTTTGTCTAAATCATTTTTGAGCTTAAACATTTAGCATATGTTCCTCCGCAAATGGAAACACTGCATTGTGCTTGAAAAGCAGGATGTGTGGGGCACGTGGGCTCTCCACGTTTGGGGCACCTGGGCTACCCTTCAGGTAAATGAAAGTGTTTATTCCAATTTCCCACTTTGAATCAGCAACACAGTGATTTTAGCATAACGCAGAAGCAAAAACGTCTTCATTAGGACATCTCTGTCCAACGTTCTCTCAATCTGTGTGAGTATATATCATATACATATGGCTTTTCATTCATAATACTTGAACTGATTGGTTCTTGTTAGATTTGCTTCCCTGCCTCGAGAGTGAGGTTCCAAAGGATGTGAAATGGGTCACACACATTCAGGCAAATGGAAGGAGAGAAACTCCTCCAGACCTGAAATTCTACACAGAATTCCCCAAGTGTACCCATGTTGTGCAACGCTCATGGAGGTCAGAAGAGGGCATGGATCCTCTAGAACTGGAGTTACAGATCGTTGTCAGTTGTCATGTGGTTGCTGGGAATTGAACCTCTGTCCTCTGGAAGAGCAGTCAGTGCTCTTAATCACTGAACCATCTCTCCAGCCCCTATGCTTACTATTTTAAAAAATGAACTTATAGGATTATTTTTAAATGCTTAAAGATTATAATGTTTTAAATGAAGTAAATTGTAATACAATAGTATAATTTCATTAGTATTTATTCTATGTTTTAGCTGAAAACTATGATTTAAAACAACTAGTTTAAAAGATTCTATCAAGAACAACAAGGCATTTAGTGCAATTTTTCCTCCTCTTTATGAGGACAAAAGGCAAATCAATGTGCTCCTTTGATAAAAGAATATATCTGTTCATAGTGTAAGTTACCCCTGATACTCCGTTACTCCTGAGATCTCCGTTTACATCACATTAGATAATTAAGGAACTTTTATCAGCTGACAAAAAATTCCAACATTATCCAAATTTTGAAACTTGATTTTTCCTGGCTACTATTTTACAGATTTCATAAGTAATATACATAATTACTAATATCAGTAGCAATTAATTGAACTGAGGTGCTTCCGCTGCCCCTTAGACATCTACATTTGCCTTACTTGGAATAATTATACTTGTAAAGTATATCCTAGCCCAACTCTGTCTTCTGGTGGTATTTTGCAGTATTTTGTAATGCATTTTAAAAGAAAGGAGTAATAATTTATAAAGATTTCTTGATTTTACAATTTCCAACAATTATCAATAAAATATAAATGTAGGAAAACATACTTGATTATATAGCAGACCTGAGAGGCTAGAAATGGATCTTTGTTCAATAAGAAGAGTTAAGGATGATAACTAGAGAAACAATTTAACCAATTCCTCTCTGAAAAGAGGAAGGTCCTTTGTAATTGAAATGCATGTCTATTGTCTATCCAACCAATGAATGATGTTACTTTATTTGAATTTTTTGGTTTTTTGAGATAGGTTCCCCCTGTAGTCACAGCTGGCCTGTGACTAATTATGTAGACAAGCTGGCCTCATTCTCATAGAGCTCCACCCACCTTCCCAGGTGCTGGCTTTAAAGACATATGCCGACATGCTGGGCTGAAAAAATGATGATTTAGTTAGTGCTTCAAGACTGTCCTAAGACCTGCAACACTTATGGAGCCATGCGCAGGGATCCTATTTTGCAGAACGACTTAGGATTTAGTGAGCAAAGGATGGGAAGTCAGAAATAAGCAAAAATGTACAGTTCCATGACCATAAACTACGCTTACACTCATACACCAATGGTGGTGTCACTGTCCAGCATTTAGTCACTTCCTGCTCGTTTAAGTACACAGAGAGAAACCATGTTTTACGGACCATCATTTGAAATTTTATTTGTTAAAGATGTATTCGCTAAAGAGATGACATTGGAGGTTACAGTTGATAGAACAAGTAATATATTTTTATAAATATCTTGAAAAGGATATAAATTCTGTTCTTTTGAGTTTACATGTATTTTTTAAAGTTAAAATATTAATAAAATTGTAATATGTATCTTTTTTTATACTGGATATTAAATCCAATGCATCATGCATGCTAAGCAAATATTCTATCATTGAGCTATCTATCATTAAGTCCACTGTGGATCTTAATCTTCCAAAAGTGGTTGTTATTCAAGCATGACTTCACTTTGTCAAAGAACAGGAGAGAAACAGGACTTTCTAATTTTTTACTTCATTACAATTAATCAGAAATGCTATGTCTCCTTTTAAGGTGTCATATAGAAGCATGAATAATAAAGAAAAGTATGTGATTTTCAGTTTTACTTTAAAAGATGTGGCAGTAGAAGTCTCCTAACGTAGGAATAAATACTGAGCTTTTCACAGATTAGTTAATTTTCAAACTCCATTGGAAAAGCCTTATGATTCTCACAATTCCATTGTTTTATTCATTGTTTTTATTTTATGTATACAGGTGTATTGTTCACATATAGGTAGATATACCCATGTCATGCAGTGACCATGGAGGTTAGTAGAGGGTGTCGAATCTCCTGGAACTGGAGTTATGAATGTTTGTTAACTGCCATGTAGGTGCTGGGACTCAAACCTAGGTCCTCTGCAAGAGCAGTCAGTGCTCTTAATAGGTGAGCCAGCTCTCAAGCCCCCGTCTTGTTTATATCATTCATTGATCTGTATTTTTATTGAGCATTTGTAGATTTCATACCACAGCTCTTAATCAAATTTAGACCTCCTCCTTCATCCATGTCCCCCGACCTCACCCCCACCAAACCTCATGTATTCTGCCATGCATGTTAAGTTCTATTCAGTCAAGATTTACACCCAGATGTCCTTCAGTGCAAATTCATCCACTGGAGTAAAGAATATTCAAGAGGTAGATTCTATGCCTAGGTGAGAAAATTTGAGAGCGGGCCATTATACAGAGAAAGGTTCGGGCAGTGTAATGTGTTTCTGTTCCTCACCATCCTGTCCTGTGCGGAAATGCTTGATTCTGTGAGTCTCACACTTGCCTGGATTTTGCTTTGCCATCATTGGTAAGTTCTCATTGAAACAGAAAGAATCACAGGGGAGGAATCCTTGATGTAGTGGTTTATTTTGCTGCAAATGACTTCTTTTTGTGGTAAACTTACAAAGTTGCAGACCATTTCAGTCAGAGTTTCCAACAGCAGAACTACAAATCAAGACAGACATCTGATTGTTACCGAAGCATGTGGTCATGCTATAACTTGCTCTTTTGTCTAGGGTTTCTTTACAATTCTTCCTAGATCAGATGTAACTCAAAACTGCCTTTTTTAAAAATGGAATTCAGGGTGAGTTGGAAATTCCTGCATTACATTTCAGCAGCACCAGTTGTTGGAGGCCATGGGGTCCATTTTAATTTATGAAATGCAGTATTAATGAACTCCTTTTGTAACGTAAAAAGTCAAAGGAAATGAAGGTCAACAGTATATGTTTATTTTTTTGTGATATTCAAGTTTTCAAATCAGATAAAAGGCCTGAATACTTATTATATAAAGTGGGTATGAACTCGTTCAACAAATTTAGGAAAAAGTACTGAATGAGGTTCATGTGGAAGCATTTCCAAAGCCAGTCATGGCCATTTTCCTTATATTTTCTGAATTATACACTAAACTGCTGCTTCATTCACAGCACCAGAAAAAGTCTCCTCCAGTTCAAACTGATGAAAATCTATAGTAGATTAAGTACTAGGTGTAAAGAAGGAAATCTTAAAGTGACAAATGGTGAGTTTTACAATTAGATGCTTTATTAATATTCATATTCTAATAGTCTTCCCATTTACATTTTCATAATTTAATTTGAAGGTTATTGACTTCCAGACTCACAAAGAAAGCCTTATTTCCCTATTCTAGAATGTTTGTTTGTTACTGATGCCAACAGCATATATACAATAGGTTAAAGCAAAGTATAGGACATCTAGGATAGGGTGTGTTGAGTATTTCTTTTTAAATTCACAGTGTTATAGTAATATGGAAAATTCCAAGTTGCCTGTTTCATCTTTACGGCCATAGTTTAGCCATGATTCACCTTCAAAGTGGTGAATAGCAGATTTGGTTCCGCTATTTTGAAGCACTCTCAGAGCAAATTCACACTTGCTAACTGAGATTCAAATGATGTTCTCTGAACACCACATGTATCTAAGATACAGGTAAAGTTCTAACACACTTAAATTTTTGAGAGTACCCAAGACTGACATCACTCGTATTCAAGTCTCTCCAGTCACCTGTCATATGTGTTTACTGTATTTTCCTCTCCACTGACATTTCATGTCAATTATGATTTAGTGAATTTCATCAAAATATAAAGACTATAGTTGCTTTTTAAAACAGATTTTATGGTATATTATGCGATGCTTTAGATGCTTTTAAACCAGGTGTGATTCTATAGTTCAAAGCAAGTCTCATTTTAACAATGGCGTAAGTGTGTCCTGTGTATACAGCCCCAGAGCTCTTTCTTATTCTTTATGATGTAGAGCTGAAGAAGTATAATTCAGGTCATCACCTCTAGTGCTTTCCAGGGAAGAGAAGTACATTAAATGAGAAGTGGACAGATGAAAGCTTTTTCTACACAGTACAGCCAAACTATGAATGTACAATATTACTGATAAATTCTAAACACTCGTATGGGTCATTGAAAATTGTTTGCAAATGGCAATATTCTGATTCCCAAGGAGAGGTTTGAAATATTGTCATTCTTACTGGCAAAAACCTGGACAGCAAGAATACCTTTGAAGAAAGTACAATTTCACTTGTGAGGCCAATTAATTCATCTATTGTGCATAGAGTAAGTTATTTGTATTAAAACAGCCACTATGTTTTTTCAACCAGGCAGGGTGTATAAGTTCCATTTTTCAAACTTGAGAATAAAAGCATCAGAGTTATAAAGTAATTGTCAGGATCATGAGCATCATTGTAATGAATGGAGAAAAGGAAATCCAGATGCTGGCCATAAAGTAAAGTTGTTTGAAGACTTACTCTTCCACTATGAACTTGTAGACATATAAGGTTGAGGAAGAAGTGATTGTTTTCAGCAAGTGACGATAAACATAAACTGTGACCTTTGAAGAACGGGAAACAAATGAGATATATATTTGTTCCAAAATGTCCTCTGAGGAAAGTTTCATGTTATAATAAAAGAAAGGAGACTTAGTGCTGTTGAAGAGCATAGTAACTATGTTCTCTTTATTCTTTGAAACTAGAAATTCATAACAATCTAAGCATACATAGACTGAACTCTGACAAGACTGGTCACAGACGAAATTTGAAGGTGTGATAATTACTGATATTCACCATATTATGTAATTTGCTAGTTAGTTTGGAGACATAATGAATTCATAAGCATTCAGTATAGTTTAGAATGTATAGGCCTCAATAATACTATAATAATACAATAATACAAATAATTTTAAATCACGTATATGGAAAATGAAAACAAGCACACAATGATAACAAAAACAGAGAAATTTGTTTTCAGAGAAATGTTTAGCCTCTTAAGTACTTGACAGATCAAGGACCAACATTTTTAAAACAAAGAAAACATCTATTAGTTCAAAATATAACACCACATGCAAACAAAAAGAACCAGACATAAATAAGGCAAGTCAATAATAATTTAGTCAATTTTCATCCATGAATGACAAAATTCTAAAAATTACTCTAGGGCATTGCATATGAAATGGCTACTGTACTGGGTGATTTGACAGAAACAAACTTAAGAGAAAAAGAAATATAAACATATGCATGACCAGCAGTGATACAGACTACAAAGATAGAAAAATAGTAAATTGAGTCAGCTCTCAAAAGAAAATAATACTGAAGTTCAGGACATGGCAGTGTAGCCTATCAAGAGTATACACAGCTAATATGCTAAGAAAGAGGAGAAAATGCAATTTTATCGAATAACTAATGGCACAGATAAAGAATGAGAGATAAAGATAAACTTCAGGAATGTAAACAATAATACCAAATAAAGTAATGTGAAAATATGATAAGTTTTTATCCAAGTAAATGAATGATTAATTGCTTTGAACATGAACCATTTAAGTTCACCAGTTAAAAGATAAAGATTTATTTGATTTTGATCCCTTTATTTAATTTTAGCTACTAATTTCCTGGTTTTATGCTTATTCTTATATTTTTACATATGAAACCCACTTTGTATATAAAGAAAATGTACATTAAAGTAGAGGAATCGCAGACTACACACCATGCTATTTTGAGCCACAATATAGCTATCTTACCCACATACAACCTGCTTTTTAAAAAGAAATAAAGAAGAAAGAAAGAAAGAAAGAAAGAAAGGAAGGAAGGAAGGAAGGAAGGAAGGAAGGAAGGAAGGAAGGAAGGAAAGAAAAGAAAGAAAGCAATTTCAGGGTAAAAATACAGAAAACCACAGTAATGAAAGGGCTTATTCCCAAAAAAAAAGAAAAATAAACAAAGGCTTTAATGGGAACATAGCTAAAAAAATGAATCAAAATAAGATAGGGAGGAAAGGGTAGAACCATAGAGAAATGGCTGAGTGTGCTGACGCTGGGAAATGTCAACACATTTCCCTGAGCAATGATCAGACATAAAAGGTAAAAAAGCCATTCATTGTCAACATAAACACAGGCCATGCCTGTGAAAGAGATTCTAAGCTTGAGTTACACCCCCCCCCCCCCCCCCCGCTGACAGTAGAATGCTTGGGCTGAAGTCAAGAACTACATAAAAGCAGAACGTTATCTGAGCGCAGCACCATCTCTCTCTGCCTCCTGCCTGCTTTTTGTCTGCGCCACCGCGGTGGACTACATCCTCAAATTGTGAGACACAGTGATATGCTTTTTTCCTTGAGCTGCTTTTGTTAAGTGTGGTGTTTTTTTTTGTTTGTTTGTTTGTTTTAAGTAACAATAAAAGTAACTAATACAGATATAATATAATTAATAAATTACTTCCTCCAAAAAATGAAACCTACCCTTTTCAATTTCATGTGGAACACTCAAGAGAAATCACATTCTGTGTCATAAGATAGACCTTAAGAAATGTAAAAGAATAAACTTCATATAATCCTTGTTTTCAGATCACAATGGAATTAAAAGAGAATTCAATAACAGTGGGATAGCTAGAAAAATGCCTAAGCTTAAATGGAGCACTTGTAAAAAGCTTGTTAAAGAGAAAAACTATAGAATAAAAATTTTAAAGTTGAACTAAATGACATTTAAAACAGAATTCATCAAAATTGGATTATTCTGATCAGAAAAGATATTTATCACACTGAATGCATGTGTCATATAAAATAATGCTCTAAAGTCAATAATCAAACTTCCACAGTAGAAAATTTAACATGGAAAAAATACAAAGTCAGAAGAGGAGAAGCAATAAAAAAAATACTGCTTCAATAAAATTTAAAGAAGGTCATCATTTTTTCCTGAGAATTTTATTTTATTATTATTCTTTAGAGCTGAATAATATTCCATTTTATACATGTATCAGATTTTCATTATCTGTTCTCCATTTATGGACAAGTAAGTTGATTCTGTTTCCTTATATTAGTGAATAGAGCAACAGTAAACATGTAGATGCAAACTTCTCTATGGTGAGGTATGGAGTTTTCTTGGCAGGAAAATAGATTTATCTAGAATGCATAATATTAAGCAAGGTAGCCTGATCTCTCTTAAGATAGAGTACATTTTTCTTTTATTTATTTATTATTGGTTATTATTGATTTTTGTGAATTTCATACAGTATATTAGATTCCTTCCCATATCTGCACAGCATTCTAACAGCCAACCAGATTTCTGTACTCACATATATTAAGGCCTATAGAATCAGGTGTGTATCACCAAGTTCTCTTCTGTATGGGTTCATATACTGGAACTGGATGAACCCAATAAGAGTCGCACCTTTAAATGAAACTAAATCTCTTTTTCTCAATGTGATTTCAATAGTTCTGCAGGAAGAGTTGGGGTTTCTTACCTACTTCCCATGTCTGCTGGGATTTTGTCTGGCTTGAGCTTGCATTGTACTTGTCCATGCTATCACCAATGCTGTGAGTTCAGATGATTTTGGAAAACTCTGTTTCCCTGTGGTCATCTACCGCTTTGGCTCTTACAATCTCTCCACTTCTTCTTTTGCAATGATCCCTGACCCTTGGGAGGCAGAAGTTTGATGTAAATGTCCTATTCACAGATAAACACTCAGTAGCCAGTTTATTCTGTCTATAATGGCCAGTTGTCGTTCTCTATGTTAATTAATCAACATCTGCTATATAAGGAAGCTTCTCCTAAAGGCAAACCTGAAGACATAATACATTTTAGATGCAAAATATGTCCTTAAATGGGCAACATCTACATGGAATTCCATGAGAAACTGTTAATTTACTGTTATTATTTGCATATTTATTTACCATGTTTTTTGAATATACTAGTAAAATTTGTTTCTTTAAATAAAAAATTTAAAGCAGGAATTTAGTAGAGAAATTTAAATAGATCAAAGGGCAATTTGAAAGGCTCTATATTATTTGTAATCCTCCACCCAGATTAACAAAAAAGGACACCACTGAAAGAAAATGCAGGCTTAAAACAAGCCACTCACTAAAATCCAATATAATCAAACACACAGACTAAATAAGTAAGAAATCCATAGTGTTAAATAAACACAGTAGATACAAATAATTTTTAATAACAAAACAGGAATCAAGGAAATTTCTCCAACTTGGTAATGACCAAAAAAGATGAAGTGCAGGGCAGTGATGTCTCCACTCATCACGTCCTTCCCACACCATAGAAGAACTTCCAGTTAGTTCAATAACAGCAAAAATGGAGTAAGGAATATATAGTGTAGGATAGAAATACTAAAGGGCCTTTTTGAAAGAAGACACACTCTATAGAGAAAATTAAAGCATTGGGAGAAAATGCCAATGTTTACAAACAGAGGAAAGCTATAGTGTTAATGTTATATATGTATAATGTTAATATACACAAGCTCATTGTTTTTCTGTATACAAATAATTAACAAGTGAAATTTAAATTTCTAAGCATAATACAGTTTACATTAGCACCTCACAGATGAATTATATAGGTATAAATGTAATAAATAACAAAACTGTTTTACAAAATCTGAGTAGTATTTTTAAAACATGTGTAAAAATCATAGAAGAAACAAATGGAGATATATTCCATGCTCATAATTAATAAAATTTGACATTGTCAATATTTCAGTTGTTCCCAATGAAGTAGAAATTAGAAAGAAGGATTTTGACCACATTAATTTTGAAGTTTATTTTGAGTCAATGAATATCTAAGCACTGAAGGAATTGAACAAAGTCATAACATTGACATTATTTGATTTAAAGACTTAATAAGAAATCTAGTGTTCAAGGCAGAGAGATTTTGCTGAAATACACAAGTATATCAAGGGAACAGAATAAAGAGCCGAGAAATTGGCACACAAGAATGCTGTCGGTTGATCTTTGGCTGTAAGAATGGTATAGTACTAAAGCAAAGATGGGCTTTCTAAAAAAGGAAAACTGTGCCTTGTGGGCATGCATGAGAATGCTATATACACAGATTATACATCTCACAGGATCCAATTCAATCTGAGTCATGGATCAAGATATAACATAAATATATCCTACAAAATTATAAAACCTCTAGGAGCTAAAATTTAAGAAATATATAAAATCCACTGGGCATGGTGATGGCTTTTTAACACAACAACAAAGGCATGACCCACAAAAGACAGAATTGAGGAGCTGGACATCATCACAAATTTCTACTCTGAAAAATTGATGTAATGACATTGACAAAACACGAGATACACACAGAAAATATATGCAAAAGATTTAATAAAATGCTATATACATAATATCAGAAAACTTTCAAACTCAACAATAGTAAGATGAACAGCCTAAATAATAAGTGGACAAAATACCTTGCCACAGTTTATTAAAGATACACATGGAACTGGAGAGATGTCAAGAAAAGAAGGCAGAAGAAATTGAAGCTGAAATGGTACATGCAGTCAACCCTATAAACTTGCTAGAATTTGATTTTGATTAATTCTTTAAAAGCCTTTGGTGGGGTTGAAGAGATAGCTCAACAGTTAAGAGCACTGGCTGCTCTTACAGAGGACAAGGGTTCAGTTCCCAACACTCACATGGTTGTTAACAACTGTCCATAACTCCAGTTTCAGGGCATCTGACATGTTCTTCTGACCGCTGCAGGCATTATTATTTCTATTTATTGAGGTCAGAAGAGGGCATTGGATTTCCTGGAAAAGAAATTACAGGTGGTTGGTAGTTGCCATGTGGTTGCTGGGAACTGAACCCAGGTCCTCTGCAAGAGCATCCAGTGCTTTTAACTGCTGAGCCATCTCTTCAGACCCTACAAACAAAGAAAAATTTAAATGGTAAAAAAAAACTTTGGTATATATATAAGGGAGAGCTATATTGCAATATTAATATGCAAGTGTCTGGCTTTATTTTCCCTAATTTCTTTTGGAATGTGTACCAAATATATAAGTAGTGTGTTACCTATATGAAACAGTATCTGTTGAAAAATATATTGATTTATAAAAATAACTGATCTTTGTCAAAATGTCCTACCAACTATAGAAATGAAATGTATTTATAACTCACGAACAGTATCTGGGCACATACTACAATCAATGCGTTATTGTGTTATTACCTAATATTTCATGGTCTTGACTAAAATTGAACTAGCTGCAACTGAATTCTAGAATCATCAGTGAAAATCATGGAAAATTTCCCAAAGGAGTGAAATACCTAAGGCTAATAAAACCAGGATAATTAAAAGGAAGTCATTTGACTATGTTTAAGAAGCTCCCAGTTCACATCTGTTCACATTATATAGCAATGCTTTAGGGGGAAACTACTTTAACTTGAAGAGCTAAAACAAGTTAAGATAGAAGCCATCGGTATTAATTACAATGATGATGCATTAGAGAAGTTAGAGAACTAAAGTCTTGTAATTCAGTCATTTAAGTAGCTATGTTATACATTTAAAGGCTCTGCTGAACACCCTGATTAAAAGGGAGTAGCCAGGGCTCTTGAAGAAGCTGCTCTCACAGTTCAGTCTAGTGACCTGGGCCTCTATGTCACCCCTGGTCTCAGTGGTATGCCTTTCCATAGAGCTGAAATCCCTTTCTGCTGTACTGGATCTACTAGTGTAGACACAATATGATTACACCATCGAAGACTGGGCTAGTACCCTTCAATTCAAATATTACTTCCTCTACCTAAGGAGTTTTCTAAACACGCAGAGATGTTTGAGCTTGCAAATGGGGTCTAAGTTGTTCTCAGGCATGCATTCAGGGGATCAGACTGCTCCCCTTGTCCATTCTGGCATTTCTTTCCTAAGATTGCACATTACACAAAACTCTGCTTCCAGATTGGTGCTGACACATTGAATTTTGGTAATTTTATTTTTTTTTATATATCTTTAAGGGGCTTTGTGTAATATATTCAAGGGGCTTTCTTTTCAGCTTTTCTGATGTGAAAAAAGAAAGATTAAAGGACAGGGAAGGCAACAACAAAAGTGTAAAGTGATGGGGTCTGATGGATTTGACAAGAGTAAATAAACTTTCCTTACCATCCTAGAAATGGAGTCATTCTGCAAGTGAAGCATAAAACAGCACATGGAAAAATCTGCATTAAAAAATTAAGCGATTGGGGTTGGAGAGATGACTCAGTGGTTAAGAGCACTGGGTGTTCTTGTAGAAGACCCAGCACCACAAAGCACCAAACAACTGTCTGTAACTCCAGTTTCAGGAAACCTGACACCTTCTTCTGATCTCTGTTGACACTGCAGGACACAGGTGCACATACATTCACACAGGCAATACACTCTTACACCCAAAGTAAAATATTAGAAAAATAAAAATACAGGTATTTAAGAAACAGGTAAAATATGGAAGCAATTTTAGAAATCTATTTAGATTGGGAATTGGAAACAAAGGATTTTATTTTGTTTAGCTTTGTTTTGTTTCCTCCCCCAAAATCTCCATAGAAATGATGGATTATTGAGTCAGCATGTCCATGATCTAGATTATTCAACTAATTTGCTATTTCCATGATGGAATGAAACACGTATGAATGTTATTCAGTCTGGTTTCACAGCATGCCTAATTTCACATAACGTTAAAATTTTGCAAATATTTTCATTTACATATGTATAAATATTTTTAAGTAAATGGAAGTTATTATTTGTTGAGTTTTCATCCCCAAACTGAACTATTTTTGTAATACTGTGAATTCAAAAATATCTGTGATGGCCTTAAACACAAGTAGATAAGATCAAGAATTTGTACTACCTAAAAAAGTACAATGTGAAAGTATTGAAAACAGAAGCTGTATTTTTTAAATGAGACAATGAAGGTTTATAAATTTGAATGCTTCAAAGGACAAATCGTAACTGGAAAATATATATGTGGAACATGGAATTGAAGAAACGTGCTTTCAGTAGGAAAATAATCCAAATTTAAAGAATATTTTCTGGGGCTGAGAAATGGTTTAGCAGTTAAAAAAAACAAAACAAAACAAAACACTTGTTACTCTTACAGAGGACCCAGGTTTGATTCCCAGCTCCCACATTTGGGTAACAGCCTTCCATAACTTCAGTTCCTGGGATTAAATGCCTTCGTCTCATCTCCACAGGCATTGCATGACATGGGTACACTTACATACAATGCACTCATACATATAAAGTAAAAATAATAGATAAAACATTTTTAAAAATTTCCTACGAAAACTCTCTGAGAACAGTAATGATGAACAAGAACACAGCAGAAGTCTCCGAGGCACTATCAGTCTACGAAATCTGTGATAGCTGAGAAAGAGCTCCGAGGAGAGCTAAGGATCCTTCAAAGAGGGAGAAAAAGCCGGACTCACGGTGGCTTTGTACAGAAAGTGGAGACAGAAAAGGCCTTCTCCCCTCAGTGCTCGGTGCTTGGCGTAAGGCAAACAGAAAAAAATCATGGTTTTATTTTAAGGACTTCATTGATGTCGCCTCCATCTAAGACCTTCTGTGAAGCACACAGTTGGGACACTGAAATGTGTCCCGTGACTCTGTGGTGAAACCAGACCAACAGGATACTGGGACAAGGGAAAGGAAGCTTAGAATCAGATTTCCACAGGATTCAGTAAGCTGAAAAGTCAAGGGAACCAAAATCCATACAAGCAGCCTGCAGAACATGGAGAACCGCTTCATGGGGTGGAACCAGAGCTCAAAACCAAACCCTAAAGGAAAACATCAGTGAGACTGTCACCTGAGACTCCACGTAGGTGACGCCCATGGACTGCAGCAGCATAGGTAATCCAGCCATCCAATGAATGAATCAGAGGGGAAAATGGGCCCACTCTCTGCAAAGGAACTAGTGGGAACATTTCTATTAATTCTTTGAGAGTTTCATACAATATATTTTGATCCGAGTTGCCGCCTACTACTCTTAACTTACGCCAGATTCACCATCATTTAACTACACATATTCTTTATTTTTATTTACTTAATAAACCATGGACTCCAGTTTGTGCTGTCCACATACTCCTTGGTTTAAGACCATCCTCTGGAACACGGTGGACATACAAGGAGTCACACCTTTAAAAAACTAACCCTTCCTCCCCAAGAAACCATCAATTTCCCTGTCTCCTCAGAAGGTGCTCAGGAAACCTTGCTATGTGCTAGAATGTCTACTGGCCTGATTTTGTGGCGATCTTGAATAGGTGACCACAGCTATGGTGCTTATTCAAGCACAATAATCCTGACATGTCCAGAAGATTATGTTTCTCCGCAGTCCTACGAACCTCTGCCTCTTAGGGTGCTTCTGATACCTCTTAAATGGTGATTTATGAAGCTGAAGGAAAAAGGTAATTTGTAAAATTTTCAGGTGATGGATGGAAGCTGGAAACATTCATTATGTAGAATGATGTAACTCAGATACAGAAAGACAAAGTTCAAGTGTTCCCACTCATGTGTGGAATTTGGGATTGGATATTTAGATTTCTGTGTTTAATCTGGATTGTAGAATCCAGGTACTACATATTCATTATCGATTTGTCAGAAGACAGGCAACTAGAATGTTTCTGCATCTAGATGCTGTTTTATTTCATTAATTTTGGCCCGGATTATGATTATATTTTCCTATCTATGGAATAGGGATATTGTTTGTTCCTTTTTTTATCAAGACCTTCATGTACATAATTGCTATTAATTTGAGATTTCCCAAATATTTCTTTTCATAAGTTTTTGATGTATGTACTGAGTTAATACTGTTCACTTACTCTTAGGACAGCTTTATTTGTGTCCCATAGATTTAGTTACATGTGTTTTCATTTTCATTAAGTTCTAAGAACATTCTTTACTGTTTTCTTCTTTAATTTAATTTTCATTAAGTAGTATATCATTTAGTTTCCATTAATTTGTGTACTTTCTATAGTTTCTGTTCCTGTTAATATCCAGTTTAATTATAATTTGGTCAGATATAATGCAGAATGTTAATTAAATTTCCTTGTTGTATTTGTTGAGATTTGGTTTCTGTCCTAATATCTACCTGACTTTGGACAAAGTTCCGTAGACTCTTGAGAAGAATGTTCATTTTTTAATGTTTGGAATTAATGTTCTGTAAATATCTGTCAGGTATATTTGTCTTATGTCATTTAACTGCAGTGATTCCATATTTACTTTTTTTCTGGAGGAGCTGTCTTTTGATTAGAGTTGAATATTGATGTTACACGCCATCACACTGTTGCAGTTAATCTGTTTTAAATCTAGTAGTATTTCATTGTTTGAAATTTCAGTACACCTGTAATTATTGCATGCATGTTTAGAATAGAAATATCCTATGTTCTTGCTAGACTGTTACTTTATGATGAAGTAACCTGTTTTTTCTTTTGAACTAGTTTTCAGTTGAAATCTACTTATTTCAAATCTTAGAATAACTATAAATGCTTTGTTCTTGGTTTTCTTTGCACGGAATACCTGTTCTATCCTCTTATCCTAAGGTGGTATCTGTTTTTGATGGAGAAGTGTGTTTCTTGAAAGCAACAAAAATATGAATTCTGTTTTCTAATCCAATTGTTATCTGTTTCTCTTTATTAGGTTATTGAGAGTTATTGGTGAATCACATGTATGAATTCTTGTCGGTTTTATACTGTTGTGTTTTCTTAAACCTCTGGAATTGTTTCTTTATTCCCTATGATTTCTTGGATATTGTTTTTCCTTTCTTCTGACCAATGTATTCCTTCTAGTGTCCTTTGTAGAGTGGGATCATGGTTACAAATTCCTTCATTCTACTTTACAACCAAAAGTTTTAATTTCTCCTTCAGTTTTAGTCAACAGTTCTGGTTATAATATGCTGACTTGGCATTAGTTGTCTTTTGGAGCTTGTAATACATCTTTCCAGGTCAACCAAACTTTAAAAGTCTGTTGAATAATCAGCTGTTATTTTATGTGACTGTCGTTGTAACTTTTGAGGTTTCTCTTGAAGCTTTAAATGGAGGAGCTGTCTGTTAGTCAGAATTGTGTACTTAAGTTACCCACCATCCCAGTCTTGTGGTTAATCTGTACTTTAAAATCTAATAGTATTTCTTTTTTAAATTCAGCATGCCTGTGTTTGGTGCACATATGTTTAGAATTGTAATATCATATTCTCTTGCTAGATTATCCCTTTTCTTTCCATGCTCTTTAAAAAATGTTTTAACTATAATATGTCATGGGAATTTCTTTTCCACTTCCATCTATTTGATGTTCTTTAGGCCCCCTGTACCTACCTGGGAGACTCCTTCTCTAAGCTTGGAAAATTTTATTCTATAACACTATTGAAAATACTCTCTATTCCTCAGTATAATGTTCTTCTTTGTCTTCTATGCCTTCACCCAAAACTTAGGCATTTTTGTCATGTCCTGGAGCTCTTACTTTCTTTCAGTGTTTCTTCTTAATTCTTCATGAATATTTGCTGAGTGACCTTTTTCTTCTACTTGTTTCATCCCTGAGTAGCTGATTTCCACACAATCTCTTCTAAAGCTCAGCATTTCACTCAGATTTTAATTTAGCTTACTGAGTTCTTCACTTATTGAATTCTAAACTTTCAGTTTAGGTTTCTTTCACAATTCTATCTCTGTTTTCATATCTTGATTAACTCTCTTATTACCTTCAGTTCTCTAATTGTTTTCTCTCCAGGCTGATATTCATGACTTCTTTGAATTATTTGCACATACTGATAGTCATTATTGAATCCATTGGCAGCTCTTCCAAGTAATTTTCATTAGATACCATTATTAGATTAGTGATTTATGGCAGAGGGATGTTGTCTTCTGTTTGTCATTTTGTTTCTGCTTCTCTGTTGGTTCTTATGCATCTGGAGTTGGTTTGTTGGTTGAGTTATTCTTTTTTCACTTTCGTGTTTATTATTAAAATTCTAGTCACCTTTTGTTTGTCTGTTTGTTTGTTTCAGTAGCCTTGTTTTCAGTGTTAGGTAGACTATGCCCTAATGGATTTGAGGTTTCATTTTCCTCTGTGGAACTCTATTTAGGGCCAAAGACTTTATCTCTAGACTTCCACTGAGGATCAAGTATTGTTCTGTATCAGCTAGAACCTTCTGTCTGGGTCTGCAACTTTTTCTCTACATATCTGTGATCCTTACCTAGCATCAGGTCTAGTTCCCACCCAGGTTCTTATCTGCCCTTGAGCTTCAAAAGATGTGGAATTTTATGTGCACTCCTGAGTCTAAAATGGAGTTAAATCTTGTCCACAACCTGGGTCTACAGGTTCTCTTGAAGCTGCTTCAAGGTGTGGAGCTTCCCAAGCACTTACAGGCCCTATCCATGTTTAGAAAGGTTCATCTCCTGGGTCCACAGCAAACTCCAGAGCAGCTGGGAGGTGTGAAAGTTCTTGCAGCCTACTGGACTGAACCACAGATTCAATCCTGTCCTCACCTGGCAGCTTCTTCTGAAGCCACGGAAGATGGAGATCCTGGAAGATAATTCTATAGGAGATGAGACAGAACACCAGGAATCACCAGAGAGTCTCCAGATGGAATTCATCATTCAGCCCCATCAATCTGTATTTGCTACATATCCGTGTGGCTCATTCTCCCTGATGCCTTTATTTCTTGTTTAATATCCAGTGTCAGTTTAGCAGACCAACTCGATATCATTCAGCCTTTATATCTTTTTAAAAAATGTTTGCACTTTTCTTTACCATTTTCCTCTCCCAAAGCACACAGACTGGCCTAGTTTTCAGGATCTCTGTTCTATGTTTTTTGACACCGTATTTTTACCATCTTTCTGTCTACCTTTAGCTAAGATTCTCCCATCCCTTCTTAACACTTACACATCCCTTCTTTTACACTTTTTTTCTTTTGTTCTCTATTAATCCAAATGTGGCCACTTGTCCTATTGTGTTTTTTCCCCTCCTTTTTTCTTTTCTTTCTCTTTCCACACATAACAGTGTCCTTTTACTCTCTAAAGCATCTTCTGTTAAAGTGATGATTGTTGTATAGTTGACTTACACTATTTTCATATTGACTCTACATATGGATAATAACTATTGTTGTAGACAGTAGGGAAAGATTGGGCATAGAGCTTGCTGTCCTGAACACCAGCCTAACAGAAGAAAATGACATGCCAATCCTACTACAGCCTACTTTGTTCTAGACATTGCATACACTTCTACTGAAAGAAGGTAAATTTTTAAAAATTGGGAGTGGTAGATTTGGTGAAAAAAATATATATATATGAAATTTTGATATAATAAAAAACTCCACTAATGATCTAACTCCAGGTATGCAAATCCCAGTGCAAAAATACAAGTAACATGTAAAACTCAGTAAGTCAGATAAAAAGCTCAATGAAAAACTTTAACAATCAAACCGATCCCAGGAAGGGCAGAGCAGCAGCACTGGAAGAAAGGTTATAGAAACTGGATCATTCATCTAGGACAAAGGTAAACAATAAAAATCATAGACTAGAACACACAAGAACATTTGGACAAAATGAAAAGACCAAATCTATGAGCTACAGGCACAGCAGAAGAATCCATTGCCTAAGGCACTGGATTATTTTCAAAAGATTATAGAAGAAAATTTCCACAGTATGTGGATATTGGTTACTACAGTGGCACAAGAATACCATAGAACAGCACCAAAACTCATAATTAAAACTTTAATTTTAAAGTTTTAAAGGAAGAGTGTGTCAAAGTTATCAAAGAGAAATACCAGGGCTGGAGAGATGGCTCATTGGTTAAAAGCTTTTGTAGATGATTCTGGTTGAATTTCCAGCACCCAAACGACAGTCAAAAATCTTTAACTCCAGTTCCAGGAGATCTGATGCCCTCTTCTGACCTCTGTGGGCACTGTATGACATAGGTACACTTACACATACATGCAGACAATACAATCACACATAAAATAGAAGTAATAAATAAAATACTAAAAATAGAGACATACCAACTCCTATTAGAATGTAACTGATTTCTTAACAGAAATTTTAAACAACAGAAGGTCTTACAATGATGTATTTTAAGCTCTAAAGATATGAAATCTGTCATTCTCGACTACTATGCCCTGGAAAACTATTTGTCATAGTTGAAACATAAAGGAAAACACCATTATAAAAGCCTGCTACTGGGCTTAATGACCACTGAGCTAGGGCTACAAAGCTCTCTAGAAGGAATTCTGTGGGCTAAAGAGAATGACAAAGATACACAGAGCTGCAGGGAAACAATAAAAGATGCTAGAACAGTAGTTATGCAAATGAGGATTAGGGAAAACCCACTCCTCAAAATCGAAATGACAGTAATTAATGCTATCCTTCCAATAACAACACTGAATATTAATGGTCTCAATTCCTCCATCAAAAACATACTCTAGCTGATTGTATTTCAAAACAGGATCTGGGCCTGGAGACATGGCCCAGAAGTTAAGAGCACTGGCTGCTCTTGCAGAGGGACCTGGGTTAAACTCCCAGAACCCACATGGCAGCAAATAACCATCCATACCTCCAGTCACAGAGGAATCTAACACCCTCTTCTGACCTTTGTGGGCACTGTACTTACACACAAGCAGGCAATATATTCGAACACAAAAAATTAAAATAATTAAAAAAAAGCAGGAACTATCCATTTGCTGTCTCCAATAAACATACCCCACCATCAAAGATAAATACTAATTTAAAGTAAAATGTTGGAAAGAATATTCCAAACAAAAACAATTAAGAAACAAGCACTTGTTGCTATTGTAATATCTATCAAAAGACAGACTTAAACTTAAAACTATACAAAAGAGATAAAGAAAGTGACCTCATACATATGAAGAGAAATATAATGCAGAATATAATTCTAAATATAGGTCTACAGAGCACAGGTACACACAACTTCATAATGCAAATAGTGATAGATATAGCTTTATAGATTGAATCCAAGTCATTAATAATGAAAGATTTTAATAGCCTATTCCATCATTAGAGCATTTCAGTAAAAACTAGAAAACTTTGGATTTAAATGACATCATAGATCAAACAGACTTAGCAGAACATTCAGTTCAAATACTGCAAAATACATATACTTCTCAGCTGCCCACAGAACTTACTCTAAGAAAGATTATATATAAGTGCATAAAATAAAGTTTAGAAATATGGGATATTGGAGAGATGAGTCAGCAGTTAAGAACACTGGCTGCTCTTGCAGTGGACGCAGGTTTGATTCCTAGCACCATCATGGCAACTAACAACTGTCCCTACTTCATTCCAGGGGGAGCCCATGCCCTGTTCTGTCCTCCACAGGCACTGGACCACAGAGATGCAACTTGCATACCTGCAGGCAAAACACTTATACACATAAAATAAAAATAATAAATAAAATATTTTTAAAATTGGAAATATGAAAAAATTGGAATATCTTTGTATATTCTCTCTGAACAGAATAGACTAGAGCTTGTAATCAACAACAATAACAAAAGTACTTACTGAAAATGCAGAGTCACAGAGATTAATCATCATGCAATTGAATTATTTAAGTGTTATTGTCAAGATAAAGAAATGAAAATTTTTCTATAATTGAATAAAAGCAAAAACACAAAACACTCAAACCTATGAGGTATATTGAAAGCAGAGGAAAACTCACACCTAAATGTTCCTATATTAAAAAATCAAAAGCTCACAAAATTTAACTCAATTGGAAAAAACAGAAGAAGCCAAACCCGAAAGCACTAGAAAAAATGAAATAATCAAGATCAACATAGAAATTAATCAAACAAATGTAAAATACTTCAGAGAATCAATGGAACAGTTTTTTTTTTTAAATAGAGAAAGTCAACAGAGTCTTCCACAAACTAACAAGAAGAAAGACTCAAATTAATAAAATTAGATATGAAAATGGAGCCAACATTATGGGTACCCTGTGTCCCCAAGCCCAGGTAGCCGTGCCCAGAATCCATGCATCTATACATCTCCCTTGTGTCCACCCAGTCCACCAGGCCACCTAGGACCAAGTGACATCCTGTGATCATGCTAGTCACCCAAAACGTGTGCTCAAAGAATCCATTCCCTCTCCTGCCCCCACAAAGCTACCCACCCTCTTTGCTGCCTGGGTACTATGTGGTATCCTATGACCTGACCCGAAGTAGGGACCACGAAAATGCATTCATCCACCTATTTCCCTGCCAGCCAGCTAACTTACCCACTGCTATGTTCAGGGACCGCACAGCATCCTCAGACACAGACACAGGAACTCCCAGTCTGACCTCCTTACCACCTACATCATCTTCAGGTTGGTGTGTCAATTTAAGCCTGTCCTGCAGAAAGTACCACTCACTCCTGCCATGACCCCAAACCTGTCAGGCAAGAATGACTTGTAAAACCAGTAAGCCATCTACATTTTTCGAAAGATCTGATACTAGAATATTCTAACACTACAGAAATCTTGCACTTGTGTTCAGAAGTTGCACCTATCCATAACTCTTCCTAGTGTCACTTCTGACACTTATTCACATATTGTCCTAACACAAAGTTGCCCCAAAACTGAACCATAAGCATTACTCAGCTGATCAACAACTTGATAAATTGTGATAACAACAAAGATCCAAAAAGCCAATCAACCAAGCTGAGATCAGATATCCACATCGAGATAAATGACCAAGGATCTGCATCCAGATGCCAAGGTCCCATAGCAAAAAGCAAAAACAAAAAGTAAAGCAAAACAAATAGCATAAATAACTAAGACAATATATCTTGTCCAGAATCTAGTACACCCATCATAATGTTCAATTGAGGAAAGCAACTAAGTTGATACATAGGATAATGATTCCAAACTAGCAATTATAAATATTTAAGGAACTCAAAAAGGATATTCACAAATTATGGAACAAAAGCCATTAAAACACAAAAAATTGAATGAAATAAAGAAAATAATTAAGATACAAACAAAATGAAATAAAACTTGAAATGAGAAATGAAGTTTGATAATAAAAACACTCAATGGAAATTTTTACCAAGAGAATGGATCAAGTAGACGTGAGATGGTCAAGGCTTGAGCAAGAATGGAATTCTCAGTAGAAGGCAGAAGAATTGAAGGATTGGATCACTCAGTCAAAGAAGATGTTAAATGTAATAAAACCCACAGGAACAGAACATGCAGAAGCCCTGGAAACAGTAAAAGTCCAAACTTATGATTAATAGGTGTAGAAGAAGAAACTAGAACAAAGGCAGAGAAAATATTTTCAAAAAAATCATAGAGTAAAATTTCCCAAATCTAAGGAATCAAGAGGATTATATCTAGAATATACAAAGAACTCAAAAACTAAAGAGTAAGAAAACAACACATTTGAAAAGCGTGCAAGCAATTCCAAGTGACACAAAGACCATGGGAACCACTCGGTCTAAGGCTCACGGAGCACAGTGGAACAAGGGTAATGAAAACACCAGTGCGCCTCCCAACTCTCGTCAATGAAGCTCCCTCATGCAAACTCGTGCAACAGAGTGCAATGGACCCAGGGCTCAGGGACCACTGCAGAAGAGGAAATGGTAAGATTTTAAGAGTGAGGGGAGGAGGTGCTTGACCATCTGGCAATAGAGTCTTATAGCTCCTAAAACCTCGTATTAACCTACAGCAATGGTGTCAGCATGCACAAGACCCATGCGAACTCAAGCAGACAAAAATCCAGCAAGAAGTGGGGAGTGGGCAGCAGGCTCCAGTCTTGGCTGAAGAACTACTGGGCGGCTGATCACTGCCGGGTGAGGAAGAGCTGATCTTCTTTAGGGGAGTGACTCTAGGTAGGCTGACAAGACCCCAGTGGATGAACGTGCACTGAGGGACATTAGGGACACTAACTTGACTCGATAGGTCCATAAATAACAGGATGCATGAAATCCTGTGGTGGGGGTATGGGGGTGATGCGGAAGAGGGTATAAAAAGGACTAAGATGTTGTGTATGAAACATACAACAATTCAGTAAAAAATATATTTTAAAAAATGGGACAAGGACTGAAACAGAGTTCTCAAAAGTTCAAATGAAAATGGCTGAAAATATGTAAAAATATTCAATATTCTTAGCTATTAGGGAAATGAAAATAAAAACTGCTTTGAGATTTTTATCTTTCACAGTTAAAATGGGTAAAGCAGAAAGAAGAAATGAAGGCAAACGCTTGCCTTGATATGGAGAAACGTGAGCATCTGTTCACTTAGTGAGAGTGCAAACTGGAGCAGCCACTCTGCAAATCACTGGAAATTTCTCAGATAAGTAGAAACAGAGGTAACTTGATCCGGTTCTACAGTTCTACCACTTGTGGGCACATACCGCAATAATTGTCCATCTCCCATCATCCATGTTCATCACGCTGTTAACAAAAGAAACCAGCTAGAAGTCTCTTCAGTGATGGATGAATAATGAAAATGTGCTACATTTACACAATGGAGCATTATCCAAAGGTTAAGAAAAACAAAATTATACAGTTTTCAGATGAATGGATAAAACTGGAAACAATTATCCTGAATAGAATAACTGAAATCCATAAAAACAAACAAAAATGGATGCTAACTTTGAAACTTTAAATATGTGTTTCAATTGGAAAATCCACAGGGGTCAGGATAAATAAAGGGTTGTTGCCTTCAAGGGAAGGAAGGAAGCACAGAATGCAGTGCTATAAGATGGAAAGCAGAATCAGGAACAGGAAGGGTTAAACGTGGGGAAGACGATGAAGGTAGGGCAGAGGAGGCGCATGGGGCAATAACTAAAACTAAAATACTTTTCAAGAAGTCAGATGAAAACCTGCTGCTGTGGAATCTTTGTATGCATACCAAAGGGATGTAATTGGAGTTATCCCATAACTGAGGGACAGCAGCCTCAAAGATACCACAGAGTGACACATCAGAAGCTCAGTGTCAGGAACAGGCTACCTCTTTTAAGGTGTTTGCCATTGGTCTTCTACACAACTCCTGAACATTGGAAGCTAGTCCTACTGTCAGTGCACTTGGTTGCCCTCCAGAACCTGACAGGAAGACCCCATCGCTGGAGACACTGCAGACTTTAGTCACAGAAGTGTAGCGTCCGAGCTACGTTCGTTCACCGAGTCTGGAGGAATGCAGATTGAATGATGCACAAGACAGAGACAGAGACACAGACACACACAAACACACACACACACTAGGTAGGAGGAAAGGAGAATGACTGACTTTATTGAGAGGCAGCAAGCCTTATATACCCTGAGGCAGGGCTTTGCAGGAGGGTAAAAGTTCAGGTTCTCAGGAGACATCCATCCACATAACACACATATGATGTAAACTGAGGAAGTCTGCGGTCAAATCAATAAAGGTCAAGTTGTTTACTTCAGAACTGCAACTGACAAGATCCGGCTAGCTCTTGGCCGAGAGCCTAGCACTAAGACAGAAGGGCATGCATGGGGGGCCAGAGCCCTACACAGAAGATGAAGATCAAATTGCTACTAAATTGGAAGCTTCATCCCTACCAGCTAGATTTCATACTGCTGAAAAGGGCTATGCACGCAAATGGAAAAGTGACTGGCCTGGTGAGATATGACCACTGGTTTAATACTAGCACTAATATTACAGAAGTGTCCATACACTTTAGATAGGATTTAAGGCCTTCTATAAAAAAATCAAGCTATATAAGGAGAATCAGTTTTCTTTCAGAGTGTCATCACTAGTAGGTCAACCATTCTCCACAGAATGGACCCATACCAATGAGTTCTTGGTCAACACGAATTGGAATCGATGGGCTTGAAAAGCAAAAACATAAGGCTGGGGCATTAGGTGTTGATGGATATAGGATGGCCTGGGGAAGAGGCTAGATAGATGTTCAAAATACATTGCATGGAATTCTCAAAGAACTTATAAAATACTGTTTCTTAAAAATGGAAATATTACAGCAGATACCCAGTTGGGTATTAAAGTAATAAAAATACAAAAGAAACTCATTAGTTCACCCAAAAATATTCGTGAAAGAGAGGAAACATGTTTGGTGAGAAGAAAGGACTCAGGGGTGTAATAGGGGGATAAGAGATGGCAAAATGCATACATATATATAATAGTACATTATATACATATTCAAAATATAATTTCACTCATTACTATGCAATAATGCACAATTAATTTCTCTCAATGAAACATCAAGAAACTACCCTTAAGTAGTAGATCTTAAGGAATATTTAGTCTATGTATCATATCTTTATGTATTATATTTCATACACATAGAAAACACATTATGTAATATAAATAATTAAAACACAAATACATGAAGCTATGTAAAATATATTCAACATTGTCCTCAGTTGCCGGCTTGAAGACTGAGCAAGACCTAATGCACATTCCCTGTCTGTGTGCAGTCTCTGTGCAAAGGAACAGTTCATGTACTCAGCTGGTGTTACTCATGCTTCTGAACTAAATAGACAATACAAAACACAACTAAAAATATGGAAAGAATGAGTCAGTTTGGATATCCTGGCTTGAAAAGAAAGTCACAGCATGCTTTTAGTATTATTTTCTTTTGACATATTGTAGCTTTTATCTAGGTATGTGAATATCTATTTTAGCTGTTTACAGTTACCAGCAGAAATCATTTAATCGATTAGGGTAGATTCTGAGTTTAGAAACTAGATACATTTTTCACAACACTATATGCTGAATTTAAAATATGACATGCTAATAATTATATTATGATTACCATTATTATTATTTCCCTTTCTAGGAAATAACTTCTGAGTTTCTAGGAGCAACATATCCATATTAAACTTTATAAAATTAGGTGCTTGCAAAGAAAATACATAAACTATACTGAGCTTTCTATCAGACTAAATCTATAGAAGTTATGATGTGCCTCAAAACATACCAAACTATCAAAACTGATTTCTCTAAAGCAGCAAATAGAATGCATCTGCTCAAGCTTTGGAGACTGGGATTTTAGTCTCTGTGTCAAAGATTTTGGGATGGGATAATTACACTTCTGTTAATTGTTTCTATTTGCTAAACCTGTCTTTAGAATGAAGCTTACTGAAAAGGAGAGTGATGGTTTTAAATATCAGCTCAGTGTAGAAATTTCACTATTGGAATGATTCTTAGTCACATCTCTAATAAAGAATAATACACAGAAAAACTAATTAAATAGAGTTTTTCTCTAATCACAAGCATCGCTTCCATGTGTTTTATGTATATTTCATTCTTATTACACTTTTACGTGGAGCTTCTGCTTAGGAAGAGCTTGCTCCCCGGTGTCTCCTGGTTGTCTCATTTGTCTCTCTTTGAAACTGCACAGAAAACATATTTACATGCTTGCAATGACCCTCATTGAGACACATGAATTATCAGTCTATGTGTATGGGAAAACTCAGAAGAAATGTGAAATGAAACTACAGCTTATGTTTATTCCAAGAAGAAATAATCAGACAAATAGAAGCAATCTAGTGTTTTATCATAGAGATATTCCTTCTTTGACTATAAATTTATTCATGAAATAATCTTTTCTCTAGGTCTGTGATCCTAAGTTTATTGAATTTAACGTAGATGAGCATTAAGTAGTCCTTTCAGCTAGCTATTTTGTCTAAAACTTCTCTTTAGTGAGGATACCTTTCTCTATTCAGTCAATGAAGATAAAACCACTCCTACAATCCCAGAGGGTCCTCTACAAGGCATGCTCCTTATACTGACAAATCCAATAAATACTCAAATAATTTTGCATTTTGCTTATTTCTTCTTATGTTTTATTCATTTTTCTTATTTCAATGGTGATCTTTGAGGTCTAGTAAGCAAAATCGTTAGAGAGAATGAAGACACTGTTCTTCTTTTGCTTATTTGACAAATGGGTAAAATTTTCACAAAATATATTTGAAGATATTATCACTGATATTCAAGTTAAAGAGATATCAAACTTTAAGAAAATATAATAATGTTTTCCTAATGGATATACATAAGATAAATTGTTCATATTTAGAAATAATGTTAGATGTATATATAATCACAGTCATTCATAAGTCGTAGTAATAATCTATTAACTATCACTTCTTCATGTGTACGTGGGTAAGGTGTGCAGGCTTAACCCAGGGATCCACTGTTTATTCTTCAAGCTCTTGGGAGTATAGGTTGGGCCACCATAGTCACTGAATGTGTACACGGATGCTAGAGACACGTTACTGCCCCTCCACATGCTGTGCGGCATGTGAATTTTATCCACTAAGTCATTTTACTATTCCCTTCCTATGTATAGATATTTCATGTTGTATTTTCAGTTTCTATGAATACAAAATTATTAGGGACTGATATATAGATGAAATAACATACTAAATTTATTACATGTGTGCCACTGTAATCTGCCAAAGTAGGTTCAACATCTCCCTCCATTCTTTGTAACACAAGGACTCTCAAAACTCTCTCTAGTTATGTTTAAATTTATATATCTTTTATTTTCTGAGAATTACATACATGAATACTGTAGTTACATCGTCTCCACCCTTCTCACCCTCCAAATTCTACTAAGCCCCCATTCCCTCTCAAGATGATGATCTCTTATATAAGTAGTATTGTTATGCAGATATCACATACGCATATTCTGTAAGTCCATTTAATGTTGCACTTCTGGACATGTGATAGAGTTGAAAATTTGGGATATAATCTCAGAAAAGAATCTGTATCTAGAGATAGAGATGCTCAGACAGGTACAAGAAACCTAAGTAAGCTAAGAAAAAAAATAGACAAAAGAAAGTGTATTGGAAGATGGAAGAGAATAAAATCTAGTCATATAAAGACAAGCCCATGAGAATAACATATCACTATTTCACAGAAACTTTCAGTGCCAAAGGATTTGGAATGATGGAGTCCAAGTTCTGAAAGAATACAATTGCCAACTCAAACTATTATACCCAACAAAACTATATATTCAGATTAAAGGAGAGATGAAAACGTTCAATGATAAACATAGAATAAAGGAATTTATGAAAACTAAGCCAGCTCTACAGAGTATACTGGAAAGTATATTTTGTTTTGAAGACATGGATAAACAAATCAAGGACACTACAGAAATGATTAAGAATACCCAGACAATAAATCAAAAGAGGCCTGAGAAAACATCACTGATCCCCACCAATACAAAATCAATACATGTCTCTCAATAATAGCTTTAAATATTAATGTTCTTAATTTCCCCAATATAAAACAGAAACTATCAGATTGGATTAGAAAACAATATCCATCTTTTGCAGCCTCTGTTAAACATACCTTTATACAAAAGATAGACACTACCTTGGGATAAATGGATGAAAAATGGTGTTGCAAACAAATGAAACTCTTAACAAACAGACATAGCATTTCTAATATCTAAAAAATAGACTTCAAATCATAAATAGAAGAAATAAGAATACTTTAAAGTATAGCTAAATGATTTTCACAGATAATTCTACATACAATTATAATCCATCACATTAATGGGTTAAATGTCATAAGAGACATGATCATTTCAATAGATATGTAAAAAGCCTTTGAGAAAATCTAAAATTCCTTATTTATCAAACTCATGGAGAGGCTAGGGACGGAGGAAGCATACCTCAATCTAATGAGGATCTGTAAGACAAACTTACAGCCAAACTGTACTAAAGCGAAAAAAAAAAATACAAAGTATTCTCACTAAGATCAGGAATAAGACAAGGGTGGTCACTCCAGTTCTTTAGAACATAGTGTTTGAAGTCATAGCTAGAGAAATACCATAAGGCAAGAAAATAAAAGTAATATAAATCAGAAAAGAAGAAGAAGAAAAGGTCTCCTTCCACAGGTGATAAGATTGTGTTCCTCAGAAACTCCATCAAAAACTCTTAGAGATGCTGCACACACTGTGCAAAACTGAAGGGTAGAAACCATACAGAAACCAATATGTTTCAATCTCATTCACAATAGATACAGACACACACTCATACACACACTCATACACACACATACTCGTACACACACTCATTCATACACACACTAACTCATACACACACACAGCTACTCAGGAATAAATCTAACAAATGAAACAAAAATCCATGTAATGAAATTGTAAGAGACTGAAACAAATAGAAAAAAGATGAAGAGACCTTCTATGCTCAGGGATTGCAGAATTAATATCATGAAAAGGACACCTTACCAAATCAGTCTGCAGATCTAATTCAACCTCAATGAAAGTCCAATGATATTCTTCATAGACATAGAAAAAAAGTAAAAAATAATATCAATATACAAAAGACCAAGGATATCTAAGGCAATCGTGAAAGGAAAGAAAAGCAAGGTAAGAATTACTAGTAATTCTATTACTATATAGCCATAGTAATAAAAACATCGTACCTGCACTTAAATAGATTTATAGATCAATGTAAAATAATTGAGGACCCAGATATAAGCCTACACTCCTATAGCTCACCTCCCAACCACAACTTTGACAGAGTCCAAAGGGAGAAAAGTCTGTATTATCAAGAGATGGTGCCGGAGAAAACTGGATTTCAACAAGCAGAAAAACGAAACTAGATTTTTTTTATCTCTCACCCTCCACAAAACTCAATACCAAATGAATTGAAGACCTCAATATAAAACCAATATTCTGAAACTGTTACAGAAGAAACTAGGGTGTGAGTCAATTTGTAGACTAAAGCAAAACGTGTCTGGATGAGATTCTGATAAGAAGAGAAATAATATCAACAATTAACAAATGTGATATGAAGAAACTAAGACATTTCTGTACAGCAAAGGAAACTGTGAAGCCAGCAAATGGGAAAACCACACAAGTGGAAGGTTTTGCCTGCTGTTTATCCAACTGGAAATATGTGTCTAGAATGCACAAGAGCTCAAAAGCTACATATTATAAAATGATTGTTATAAGACTTCAGCTATATTATGCATACACACACTATATATGTGTGTGTGTATATATATATATATATGTATATATATATATAGTGTGTGTGCATATTTTTCAGTAGGTTTATAAAATAATCCATTTCCACTTGACATTTCACATCATCTAAGTACTATTTATCTCTTCTTTTCCTCAGTATCTAGCCCTTCACCCTCCTTCCAGGTGAACACCCCCCTCGCAGTGAACCCCATTTCCCTGTTTCCACTATCCTACTTGAGCTCCCTCTTTCCCACCTCCCCTATGAGTCTTTTCTATTGCTGGTTCTTGTAGTTTCTTCACGATCTATATTCACATCTAAGGGTTTTGAGCTGATTTCTAAGGGAGAGAGAACATGCTTCACTTGTTGATCTGTGTCTGTATGACAGCACTTAATTTAATTTTAAATTGCAGACATTTACCTAATTAAATTATTTCTATTTTTGTTTACAGAGCAACAGAACTCCATTGTGCACATGTGCCACATTTTCATTACTCATTCAGTATTTGAGGGACATTTAAGTTGCTTCCATCTCATAATCATTGTGAGAAGAGCAGCAACAATCATGTCTGAGCAAATATCTCTGTAGGAGGATGTTGAGTCCTTTGGGCGTATTCCCCCAAACTAGTATACCTGTATCATATGTAAACCTACTCACAAGTTTTAAATTTTCTCTCATTATTTTTAAGTGTATGAGTATTTTATTTTCATTGCCACCAACCGTGAGTGAGTGCTTCCTTTACCCACATCCTTCCTAGCAGTTGTTGTCAGGTGACTGGGGTAAGATGAAATCTTAAAATAGTTTTAATTTGATTTTCTCTAATTAGTAAGGATATTGAAAACTTTTTGAAGGTATTTCTTACAAATTTTTATTTCTTCTTTTGAGAACTTTCATTTCTAATTTGTAGTTCAATTTTTTGATTGTGTCCCTTCAAGCTGTCGGTCAGAGTAGTCTAAGAGACTCCCCAAACACTATAGGTTTTGGCCAGAGGCCTTGATTTTGTCTCAGAATTTGAAAATAAGACCTTGTTCCTGAAGACACAACATATTTTCAACACAACATTTAGAACCATTGAGCTGAAACCTCCTCCCCAAAGACTATCTCTCATATTATCAAAAGATATTATTTAAACTGCCAAAGGAGAAAATTAATTGATGGTCCTAGTGAAAATTTAAAATCACAACAATAATCAACCCAACAAACTATCTCTACTGTACTTTTATCTTTGTGGGAACTAGCAGCTGTTTAATTGAACGTAAGACCTGCTCAATTGGAGGGAATCTATGCTTGGTACTATAAACATGGCCAAGTACACATGATTAGAGAATCATAGAATCAAGAAATGAACCTACTTCTTGCACTTTCTTAGTCAATGCAATTTCTTTCTATTATATATATGTATATATATAATAGAAATATTATATATAGAAATAGAGATAAATAATATATAGAAAGAATCTATATACAGTCACAGAAAAGTGTATCTCTCACCACTCATTAAAGAAGCTTCTTACAATAGATGGAGACTATTACAAAAGACCACTACTGGTCAAATGCAGAAAATTCTTGACTATAAGTTACCAAGTCCTAATGATAGACCTATAATGCAAATTCTACACCAAAGACTCAGTAAATATCACAGAATAGGAGGTAATAGTCATGTGTGAAACCTAAAAAATAAATAAAATAAAAATAAAGACTGGTTTATCCAATCTACTCACATTGGAGTATAAATGTATAAATACATTTTTAACATATTTGATGACTGAAAAGTTTACATCTTAAAAAGGAGTCCGAAAGTCACAACATAGTGTCTGCTAAGTTTAAAGCTGAAAACAAAGTAATAAAATAAATGCATTATTCATGTAAAGAGAAATACTTCATGTTTTTTTAAATTTTTAAATATGTTTCTTCATTGAATCATTGTGTGTCATAAAGCATCTCAATCAGTCTTATTCATCTTTATATCCCTTTCCCTATAAGAAGCCCAAGTATAGTCTCCTAACTGTAATCCATGCATTCTTTTATCTGTGTGAAGGTCTACTGATATTTTAAGATTTATAAGTAAGCAGTTTTAACCTAATTAAGAACCTTCATGGTTTTATTGATTGAAGTTTTTGCCTCCCCATTGATGGTGATATTCCTGTTTCTTAGGTCTGGAAACAAGTGGACTTACCCTCATGAGGATCTGTGGATGGTTTAGGTCTCCTTCCAATGTTAACAGCATTAAGAGCATGCTCAGCAGCTACACGGATGAAATCTAATGAAATGCAGTCTCTTCCATTGAATTAGAGGATAAATAAAAACATAAAAATGAGAGTAATTGCTAAAAACACATCCATTGTGTGTATTTAATGTTGCAGAGCAGGCATCGCATCAGATCCCCACATCATGTCAGGATTCGCCAGCTCCTGAAATATGAAAAAGGCTTAGGAACGTCATAGATGCCTCAGTGCCCATGATCCACCCACTTGAGGGAGGGATGTGAAAGCAAAAAGGGGTGTTGGTGGCATTAAAGAAGTATAAAAGACATTTTAATGACAGTGTAATTAAAGATTACACACCAGCTGTCACAACCAAGGCAGCCATAGTAGTTGGTGGTGGCCAGAAGGCTTTTTCCAAAATAAGTTTCTATAAAGGCTCATCTAAAACTCTCACCAATGTGCACGGCTGACATTTTAAATTTTCTTTAGATTATAAGTTTCGTGTCTTTTATAACCTTTTCTTTGTAGAACAGTAGAGCTCATAGCTTTATAGTGAGTCATTAGAAACAAACGTAATGAAAATGGAAAATATTTATACAATGAAGATGTTTAGAGGCCATTTAGAAGGCAAACATTAAAGTGATTAACACTGTACCCTAAAGTGTCCACAGATATAGTATGTATATGTGAAGTTCATATTTATGTCACTAATTTGCTTGGTGAAATGTCTTGATATTTGGGACCAATTCACTTTTAGGTAGATGAATACTCATAAATTAAAGCAGTTAAATTGTCCCCAAATCAAATTTTGTCTTCTGTAATGGTGAATGGATCTAAGGCATCTCAGCTGTTCACTGTCCATTTGGATATAAATATCCATTCATATCATTGGAGCATTTTTATAATGAGTTGCTTTCTGAGTTTGTGGGTGAGCTGCATAAGGATCTTAGTGGAATGTATGATATGTGGTTATTCTTTTTCCATATCGTCGTACTGTCCACACTCATCCACAGGTTCTGCTCTTGCTTACAAATATCTTTCTACTGGTCATGCCAGTTTATTTTGTTTTGTGACTCACTGAGATTAACCGGGAGCAATGTGTGTAGCCATAAATGTTTTAGTTTTGTTTTCTTTCGCTGTAATAAAATACCCTGATAAAAGCGCTTAGGAGAGAAAGGATTTACTTTGCTTACAGTTCCAGAAGAGATACATCCGTTCATACATCCATCATGGTTGGGAAGGCATAGCGTCAGGAACACGAGGCTAGCCCATCACACTATAATCAGTCCAGAAAAAACAGGAGCAGGATATACTATAAAACCGCAAGACCGACTCCCTAATATACTTCTTGCAGCAAGGCTCTGCCTCCTAAAGGCTCCATAACCTTCCCAAACAGCACCCCTGTATGAGGACTGCGTATTCAAACACAAGATTTTATGAGGGACATTTCACTTTCAAACCGAAACACTGGATTTGGAGCTATTCCTTGGGGCACTTGTGTGACTTCACACCTGAAAACAATGATGTCTCCTAACCCAGAAACTATCAGTATCCAGTGGTTTCCCACTAACGGATGGGTTCCTCTGAGCCACTCTCCCTTCGGTAGCTGATTACTGGCAGGAGCTACTTTTGGGTGGTCCAGTGCAGGTGACCCAGTTGTGAGTTCAGGTCTGGAGTCATTGTAAAGCTTCCAGAAGGTGGCATTTTGCAGCTTGTTCCCGAGACTTAGAGGAACTGGTATGCGTATCTTCTTTATGGCCTTGCCTTTGCGCCTGTTGTCAGTTATCTAATGTGGGCATTTCTGTGAGTAACTCTGAATTCCCTAACCCTTATCCAGTAATGCCAACATCCTTCAACATCTCGTGAAATCGAGAAAAAAAAAAGAGTTAATTTTGTTCTTATTGATCAAAATAGTTATGAATATTCTAAGGGGCATTTTTGACTTTCCATATAATTTTCAAAATCAGTTTGATGACAAAATTGTTGCTTGGATTTCAACTGATATGGACAGTTCATGGATAAATCATATCATAAAAATGTTTTCTCAGTTTCCTCAAATGCAAGAACAATAAATATGTATGGATATGTATACCTATTTAAATATTAAGTGTTCTTTGAATTGCTTTGTCTGAGTTTTGAGTTCCTTCATCCTGATCTGGAGTTTTCTAAATACATACTCTATATGTATTTTTTTACATTTTATACTTAATGTTTATCCTTTCTTTGTATGTTCTTTTCTCCTTCGCTTTCTTCCTTTCCAAAGTCCAGACAGCGCACATACAGAGGAGACAACAGGCCTTTCATAAGGTTTCTTCAAAGATCTGGGGAGCTTTTGGCCAAGAGGGTGGCATTCTTTCAGAAACTTCTTCCGCACTGTTTCCCCCTTTTTATTGAATTCTTGTGAATTTTGTTTTTGTTTAGTTTATTTCATTTTCTTTAGTTTCCTCCCGTCTGCACTCCCTTACTGTTCCCCACCAAATTTCAGTTCTGTGTACTACATTATATGTGTGTGTGTGTACATATATGAGCAAAGACAGAATTAAATTTGTGTCCTAAAAAATCCTTCAGTATGGATCCATCTGCTGGGCTCTGATTACCCTATCCAGAGTCACATCCTGTAAAGAAACTGAATCTCCCCTTCCCAGAAAGTAGCCATTGATTTCTAGTAGTTCCTCGGGAAGGAATGCTGTTTCTTACCCAATTTCCACATCTGTAGTGGTATTTTGTTTGTTTTGAGCTAACACGGTACTTGTGCATGATGTCATATAATTCCTGTGAGTGCAAATGAACAACTGACCAGCTGTCTGGTAAACTCTGTTTTCTCGTGGTTGTCAACAAATTCTGGCCTTTCAATCTTTTCCCCCTTCTTCGGCATGAAACTTTGGAGGCAGAGGTTTGATACAGGTGTCTGTATTACTTACTTTTCTGTAGCTGTGATATAATACCATGACTAATGTAACTTAGAGTGAGTTTATTTGCATATCGTTCCAGTATGGTTCCAGAGGGTAAGAATGCATCAGGCAGGTAGGCATGGGGATAGAGGTGGCTGGAGTAGAAATCCAAGTGTTCATATATACAAACAGGCCCGAGAGAGAGAGAGAGAGAGAGAGAGAGAGAGAGAGAGAGAGAGCGCGAGAGAGAGAGAGAGAGAGACATGGCTTTGAGCTCTCACAACCCACTCCCAGTGACGTGCCTTCTAAAGGTTCTGCGACACTCCCCAAACTGTGCCAGGAACTGGGAACCAAGTGTTCAAATACATAGAATGCTAACATTCTTGTTCAAACCACCACAGCATCTAGATCAGAAATAATCACCCTGCAGTCTTTTATGGTCTACATGCTGGGCAGTTGTGCATTTCTGTGTTAATGGCCATAAGATGCACAAGGTAGCTTCTCTAATGAGTATTGAGAGATGCATTTATCTACAGGTACAAGAATAATTCATTAAGAGTCGCTCTAGTACTATATTGAATTAGCAGAAAAATGGTATTAGACGCTCCCTTAAGGCCTGTGGCCTGTCTAGCCACGTGTTCCTAGGCCCAATATCAATGTCATAAATGGGCTCCATCTTATAAAGCTGATCTTAAATCCATTTGGAAAATGATTGGTTAATGCCATAATATTTGTGCCACAATTACAACAGATGTCAGATCTTGGCAGGACAGTTGTTGAAACACCCAAGATTCCCAGCTGGGTAAGATTTTTTTCTCTCCCAGTACTGTGCATAGCCCCTTTCAGCACTATGAAAGCTAGCCGTAGAGATGAAGCTTTCACGTCAGTACCAGCTTGGCTTGTCATTTTTTCTATGGCTCATGTTTGTAGTGTCTTCAGCAGTAGAGTTGTGCCATCTAGTTCTAGGGTAACCAAGAACAGGGACAATGGCCAGTATTGTTTGAGGGTCTATTAACTTCTGGTCAACAGCTTCAAAAGAGTGAGTCCATCCCTGGCACTTCGTGTAGTAGGAAAAATGTGCCCCTGCTGTAAGGTACCTCTACTAAATCTTGTATAATGCGCATACTTTATGTACATTCCACAGTGACAGGCTTCCATACCATTTCTCTGAAGACCTTCAGATTTAGTTATCCCTCCTCCGCCCTGCCTCCCATTCCCCATGCCTTCTTCCTTTATGATACTTCACTTCACAATATTTTAAGCAAATTTTTCCCACAACACAGATAAATGACTGCTTTGTCTCTACACGCTTTCTGTCATTATCCTCTACCTGGTGGGATTTTTCTCTTTTGTGAAAGAGTGAAGGATGGACATGTGACCCAGAGATCAGAGCTACACTGACACAAACCAAGTCACCCAGACAGGCCAGCAGCTGAAACAAAGAACCAGAAGTACAAAGAAGGAGAGGAACTTAGTAGGTGACAAGCTTTAAATGTTAGGGCTTGAAAACATATCTTCTCCCTCCTCAGTGTCCGCTTGACTGTTTATAAACTACCATGAGTGAGGATCAGTCCATGTTAGGTAAGAATTGTAAGAAATGCAATTGTGGTTAAACTAAACATTGCATCTCATTTGGGGTCACCCAAGAGCAAGAATGAATGTTTCCTAAGAAACACTTTTAATCAACTTAAAAAATAAACTAAAACCAAACCTGACTAGCCCTATTAATATAAATATTAGTTTGTAAGAAATTCATCAGGGGAAGGATGTAATCACATAAGTCTATAATGTAGAAATGTCCATATCTAAATGAATACATTTTTCTGCAAACAAAAGTCCCAGAAAAGAAAATAAGTGAATGGCAACACTGACTTAAGAAGCTTATCAAACACATCCAGCCATTTAACCCTATTAGGTCATGATTGGAACACATAACTTTATGTATGATTGAGATAATTGATGAAAGTGAAAATACTGTATTAGATATTAGACTATTATTCAGCTGGGTACTTTACTGATGGAGGCATCTCCCTAGCCCCTGGATTATTGTTAATTTTATGTGTAATTACAATCTAAAAAAATTCTTTGCTATTGTATATGTTTATAAATGAAGCAATATACATTTGATATTAGTTTTTTTCCATTCCAGTTAAAATCCACTAGTAAGTAAATAATATTGTGAAGGCTATAATTAAAATAAAAAATTAAAAAATAAATACTGTTAATTATTTAATCTGACTGTTGTTAAAAGGGGGGTTATTATAGAGTATCTCAATGTGTAATTTTGAAAATTCCCATATTAGTTGAAAAAAACATAGTATTCCAAAAAGCTGTTAACATGCTAAAGATATTATAATCAAGCATATTAATCACTCTTCTCATTGGTCTGATCAAAAGCCTGACCAAATTCTTACAAAATGAGAGATTTGTCTGGGCTCCCGGTTGAAGGACATAGTTCACAGTGGTGGTAAAGTCGTGGTGAGAGCTGCTTCAGGAGACTCCATTGCACCCACAGTCAGGACATAGAGAGAAATGAGTACTCGGTTCTCAGATCCCTTTTCATTTGTATTTGTCCAGCAGTTAGAGTGAGTTGTCACTCCTCAATCACCTCAGTTAATTCACTGAATTACTCTCTCACACGGACGCCCAGAGGCTTATCTCTTAGCCTATTCTGGATCCTTTTAAGTTGATAATCAATATTGCACATCACACTAAGCATATAAATAATGAAAACAGATTCACAAATAGATTCAGTCTAATTAGACCTGTGTAAAAAATATCTTTATAAACCTTATAGTTTATGCAGCATGTATGAATATGGAATGATGTTTATGTAACTGGCAACAATACCTCTGGCATAAGCACATTGCTTTTTCATATTTTTTAGAACTTTAAATAATTAATTGATAAGTCATATAATTAAATGTATGTTTGAGAGGTTTCCAGTCATGTTTTGCCTGATCTCAGAAAGTGTCTACTACTGTTATTTGCTTATAATACTGTTACTGCTATTGTCGTCACTAAAGAGATGTTTCAGAGTCTGTGTATTCATAAAAAATAGAATCTACACCTATTCAGATGATAAGACACCTACTTGTTTTGAAAATATATTTATTATTATTATTATTATTAAATGTGTATGAGTGTGTTGCTTGCATGAATGTAAGTGAACCATGTGTGCTTGTAATGCACATAGAGGCCAGAAGAAAGTGATGGATCTCCGCAAACTGGAGTTACAGAGAGTTGTTAGCCATCATGTGGGTACTGTGAATTGAACCTGGGCCTTCTGCAAGGGCACCCTATGCCAATCACCTCTTTGCCATCTCTCCAGATCTGCGTTATTTATTTATTTATTTATACTTTATGTGTAAGGGTGTTTTGCCTGCATACACATAAGTGCACCAGTGTAGTGCAGGGCCCTGGAGTGCAGAGAACGGTGTTGGACTCCCTGGAACTGAAATTGCAGATGGTTGTTAGCCACCCTGTGGGTGCTGGGAACCAAACACAGGTCCTCTGTGTCCTCTTAACCACTAAGCCATCTCTCCAGCCCATTATATTAATTCTTAAGCATACACACATTCATTCATTTACTCACTCATTCATTCATTCATTCATTATCTTTTTGGTGTAATATCAAATTGAGGTTGCCTAATAAATGAAATCCAGTGCTCAGGCCACGAGTGACAATAACACATAGTTTTGTTAGGGTTAATTAACAGTCATTAGGCCAGATTACGTCCATTTATAAATTCATTCCTTACAGGCACAGAATCAACAGCCTTCATAAACTTAAATTCCCTGAAATGGGTACATACATTAATGTATTATATATGTATATATTATATACATATATACATTATGTATGTATGCTTCAACAAGGATACTTCACTTTATTTTTCAGTTTTTCCCTAAAAGATGATTACATTGTTTTTTATTGTTGTTGTTTTATTTTGTTTTGTTTTTGTGTTTTCTCTGCCTTTGTGGAGGCTCACAGGCTTGAAATAAAGGGAGTCTATATTCATTAGTGCAAAATTTACTGGATTTACTGAGAAGTTGAACTTTGTCTCTCTCTTAGATTACCTAAAAGCCTAGGATGTGTGGCATTTAGGAGCATCTGGAAAGAGGTTCATTTGCACAGATTTTCCTCAGTGTTTCACATTTCTGATAATTTCTCCCAGTACCAATTAGACCATATTATTTTCTTCTGACTACATACCAGGACTCTAGATTATTGATCCTAATGCCTTCTAATTAAAGAGCAATGCCAAGGACTGCTGCTTGAAGCATCACTGAAAGTAACAATGGTGATATCTCCTAAGGGGCAGATGTGATATCCATTTGGGCCATGACTTGAAGATTGCTTTCCCACCCCACTTCATGTCAAGTGTGTCATATTTAGATACAGAGAAAGAATACTGTCTTTGCTTGAAAGTTAAGAGAAACGTACAGTGCCGGGATCGCGGGCAGGTAGGGCGGTGGCGAAGCTGGTCCAGCCGGTCTCCTCCAGGGGCTGAGCGGGATGGTGAGTGTCGCGACCCCGCCCCTCTCCACTCCGGAGAAAAACAAAAAAAACCCTGCCTAGTCTGGAGTCTGTCTAGCAGGATCTCGTTTATTAACTGTCACAAAGTAACTTATATAGGGTGGGGGCGGGGCTAAAAGGGAGTGAAGGACCAATCAATCTCTGTAACATAATCTGCAGCTAGGCAAAGTCCATTCTGATAGGCTGTCAGACTCGGGTGAGGCTCTGACAGCTGCATTCTAAACGGTTCCTGACGGTTGGTTTGACAGTTGGAAACGTTAGAAGTCTGGCCGTGGCAAGCCTGCACTAAGGCTGAGTCACGATCGTCCCACGTCAATCTGCAGCTCCCAGTGCGCATGTGAGGACACCTGTCAGTGTTGCGCAGTCTGGCCTCGAACTCACAGATCCTCCTGCCTCTGCCTCCATCAGCTTATCCTACCGGTGTGCGCCACCATCACCGGCCCCCAGCAGCCTGCGAGAGGCTCGGAGCGGGGGCTGGCCCGTCCTGCCCTGCCTGGAGCTGCCGAGCCACGCCGCAGCCTGGGTGCTGGAAAGCGGCCGCCATTTTGCCTGGGAGCTGCGTCACACCACAGACTCCACAGCAGTGGCCCAGGAGGGGATGATCCTCGGGGGAGGGGTCAGTGGGGGTAGGCCGAGATGGGGGGGGGGCCTGGCGCGGAGGTCAGCGGCCGGAGAGGGGGCGATCCTCAAGGGCTCAGGAGTGGGGGGCGGATCGCCAGGGGCAGCGCCCTGGGAGAGGGCATTGGCCAGGGCAGCAGCTTGGGAGAAGGCAATCATTGGCGGCGCCTGCCACGCCTCCATCTCCCAAACTGCAAACCCAGCTGCAGTCGGCCCCACGGGGAACTGCAAACCCGCCCTTAAAGGGCGGGCCGGAGCTGCAGCAGCCCTGGAGGCCCAACAGTACAGTGCATAGAGGGGATCCTAAATCTAATGATTGTTATTCTGTAAGAGGAGAGGAGAACACAGAAACCCAAAGAGAAGAGGAGAGGTAAGCCAAAGGAGATTGGATACAGATACCTGATGTCTGATACAGAGGCCTTCTTGTGCCTAGTGAAAGCTGGAAGAGGCAAGGAGGACAGAGGATTTCTAGCCAATCCCAGAAGCAAAAAGCACACTGAGCGATTTTACTTTCAAAGCATCCAGAATTAATGAAGCTTCAGATACCTGAATTTCAGACCTTTCCCTCTTCATCAGTGAGAGATTATCACAGCTGCAGTAAATAAGCCTTGTCACCCAAATGAGAACTTTTGGGAACTAAAGCCTCGTTTACCTTAGTCAGCACTGAGCTGTGTCCCTGAGCTCATTTCCCCTCTCCTGCATCCCACCAGTTCAGTTAAACTGTATTGTCCTCCCTGCTGATCCTTGGGAGAGGGAAGAAAGAGTGACACAGTGCTGTGCTGCATGATTCAGCTCTCATTGGATCTGGGCTCAAGCCATTCTTCAGCCTCAGATTCTGAGTAGCTGGAGCACAGTGTGGACTGCCATGCTTGGCTTCCTGCTGCACTTTGGATTCAGCAATCATTTCTTCTTCTCAACCCTCAACCTTTTGCATTTTGTATTCCACAGCAGTAGACATATTGTTCAGAAGTTTTATTGGTTTACTTCATAACTGACCAATGGAGTTGAGGAACTCTGACCTTATAAAACGAACCATTTCTGGACATTTATCTTACTATTTAAAAATATATTATTATTTTTACCTTATATGTATAATACATTGCTTGCATGTATGTAAGTGCACCCATGTCATGCAATGCCCACAGCGATCATTCGAGGGCATGGGATCTCCTGGAACTGGAGTTATGGACAGCTGTTTGCTGTGATGTGGATGCTAGGAACCAGACCCCGATACTCTGCAAGAGTAGCTAGTTCTTAACCACTGAGCCATCTCTCTAGCCCCAATTTCTGGATAGTCTTTATTAAAGAATGAAAGTGGCAAAGGTCCTTCTCACTTCCATTCCCTCACCTTCTTCTCACACATACTGTTTTCCACAACATTTATCACATAAAAAATTTTGTTTACAGGCTATTGTAGTGGAGATGATTCCATGGTCTCTCCCTCAGCATGCATCTTATTCCATTGAACACATTGGTTTGTAACTAAAGTTACACAGTTAATAGAAGAATGACAGACTCAAATTACTCCCAGTTCAAAGAAGGTAAAAGTTCTGCAATGAAAATGAGAAGATATATAAAACATTACAGTTACCATATTTTCATATAGTTGTTGCATTTGGTTAGAAACAGTGAAGCAGAATCGACTAGAGCCCTAAAACCTTCAGATTATGGGCCTTTCATTTGAAAGGTTTACGTGATGCTATATCATATCAACATGTGCATACTAATTATATCAGAAAATTAAGCAACAATTTTGTCCCAAATAGAATGACTCTGACTCTAATTAAGAAAGCAGATAAGTACATGAAACCCTGTGTCAAACTTTTTTAAAAAAAAATTGCAAACTAATCGTACCAAACATTGACTAGACTGTGGACAAATGGGAATCCTTACACAGTGACAGAGAGAACATAAACTAGTTTAGCTGCTGTTAAAGTCCTTATAAGAGCTTCTCAAAAAATATATCTTTCACATGACCCATTATACTACTTTTCTGGGCATTTTCCCCAAAGTCAGCATATCACAGAAATACTTCCATATCAATGTTTATTGCCCAAACTCAGCAACAGAGGACTGAATAGAGAAAATGTGCTACTCACATTCTCCATAGTGCCCTGGACTTCACGCATTTTGTCACACCGAGTCACGTTTGTGTTCCCAAATGTCCTTTGGTGTGATTTCATGCATTGGAGCCTAGCAGCATCATTCCCTTAAGGAAGACCAACTCTCCCTCTCCCAACAGTCTTTGTTTGCAGATGGTTCTCAGATAAGGTGGGGCTTCTCACCTACTTCCCTACCTCTGTGCTGGGTTTTTGTCTGAGTGAGCTTGCATGGGTCCTGTGCATGCTGTCACCATTGCTGGAAGTTCGTATGAACAACTTCCCAACCACCTGGTAAACTCTGTTTCTTTGTGGTCATCCACCATACCTGACTCCACAATGTTCTTTGAGCCTTAAGTGGCAGAGGTTTGACAGAGGTGTCTTACCCAGGGACAAGTACTCTGTGGTATCTTATTCTCTGCATATTGGTCAGTTGTGATTTTCTGTGTAAATCACAATTGGTTACATGAGAAAGCTTTGCTGATGGAAGTTGAGAGCTGCATTCATATTCCTTTCTGTCCCCCTTACAGTATTCCCTAAACCTTAGGAGCAGGGTTTGCATTGTAGATGTGTCACTTTGAGATGGGTATCTCAAGAATACTTATTTTCTTGCTTGACAAGTTGCAGAACTCTGTAGTAGATTAGTAGGATTAATATTGTTAAAATGGTCATCCTACCAAAAGCAAATTATAGATTCAATGCTAACTTCTATATAATATCACAGTAAACATATACAAGTTAAGAATATATCCTAAAATTATGAGGCATTAACCTTGAAGAACACAACCAAACCTATAAGACATGATAACAAATTTTAAGTGTTAATCTATGTTTACCTGCATCACGTATGTTTTCTTTAAAATACCTGCTTAGGACTTAGGAGATGACTCACTCCAAAAAAGTGCTTGTCCCAGAGCCTGATGCCTTTGTTTGATGTGCTGGACCTGCACAGTAGAAGGAGAGAAATGACTCTTGCAAATTGTCTTATGATCTCTACATGTGTGCCATGGCATGTCTACATAGACACACACACACACACACACACACACACAAAAGTAAATAAATGTAATAAATTATTTAAAAAATACAGCTGGCCCTCCATTATCATTATTCCATACAGACTGTTCTTTTCTTCTCTTGTTGAGGAGGATAAGACAAAGAAAAGTAAAATATGAAATTGATACTCTTCTGACAAAATATCTGTTAGTCTACAGTAAATGTAATTTTGTCTTTATCTTCCAATATTACACTCACGTCTCATGTTCTAAGCTTTCTTAATGATTGTTGTGAGATATGTGTGAGAAATAAAGCTTTAATACTCATAGAAACTTTTCAGATACAAGATTATATAACTATCTGTTCGGTCTTCAAGTGACTGCTATGTTTGAGCTCTGAAAGACAGGCTCATTAAAATAGCAATTAGACGCTGCCAGGCGTAAGCATATCATCTGTTGAAGTTGCAAGCAGCATTACATGCTGTGAGTCATAGCACTTAGGTGAAATTTGCTTAGCCTTTCCCTCAGACAGCCCACTGCCACCTACCACATGCAGTTTTTAGTTTAGATGCAATAATTATCTGATACTTCATATTGAATTTCATGGTCATTTTGAAGAATTGATGTGAAATCATTATGTAAAATATATTAAAGTGATGGCAATTGTATAAAATAATCATTGATGACCATGTTTTGACAAGCATATCTTTTTATTTTTAACTATTAATTTTATTATTAATATCAATTTACTTCTCTTGGCTTCATTTTCTTTGCCTGTTGATTGGTATTTTATTCAGGAAATAGCTGTAGATTTGTCCAAGAATTATCCAAGACTGAAATTCTATACTGTTGATGGGCCTTTTTAGCTTTATTGTGATTTTTTCAGAATATGAGTAGACTATTCAGTAGCCCTTCTAACATCTTTGGATCTCAATTCCAAACCTGGCTCGGGTGTCCTGATTTTCAAAAATATGTTATATGTTGGTATCTTATGCAGATAATCACTTCAATATGAAAAATAATTTCTTAATCATCATATGAAAAGCAGACAGGATAAGGGATGTTGAGATGGCCCCATGGTTTGGAAAAATGGCTTCTGTTGCAGAGGATCCAGGTTCAGTTTCCAGCACCCACGGCCAGGTAACAGTCACCCTTAACTCCACTTCAAGGGGATCTGATGCCATCTTATGACCTTCAAGGGCATGATGCACTTTCATACATGCAGGCAAAACACTCATACATTTGAAATAAAAATAAATAAAACTAAAAGTATTTGAAAATGTAAGCACAGTAAAATGTAATGAGGGCAGTATGATCAAAATCAGAGGACCAAAAGAAGTTACATGGGCTCACTGAATGAGACAAAAAAAAACTCCATTGTAAGTTATTATCTGAAAACTAATAATGCAGTAAATAAGAAGTTCTAAGAATAACCAAATCTGGCATTATAATTAATTATTGTGTGCACATCATATTAGTAGCCCCAATCACATCTGCAATAATTAATTATCAGTTCAAGAAAAACATATCTTAGGGATGATACATTCTTTCTTATTGTACCAGATGACAGTTCAATAAACCAGAATTCAAAGCTTACCTTTTTCCAAAACTGTGTCTTTGAATTGAGTAACATATATACACAAAACTAATTCTTAACAGAATTACCAAGAAAATAGTAGAGGAAGAAAAACCTTAAAATCTGAGCTGACTACTTTCCTGTTCGGTGGAGGGAAAGTGGAAGAACAGAGAATCAGGTCAGTCATCCTCATGACCCCAAGCTGAATGTCACCTCCTCAAAAGGGTACTGGGATGGTGAGACTTTTTCACAGTCTCATCAGTCATAATCCTCATTTGTATGCTATCAAAGGGTAAATATGAGAAACTAGTTTACTGGCTGTTTTGAGATTTCAAAACAAATTTTTCTTCTTTTGTTATATGTCTCTAAAATATTGAAGATTGATTATTATAAGAAATTCATATTATGTCATGAGAGGACTGTGGACCTCCAAATAATCATGTTGACAATTTATATGACTTCTTGAAGAATTATCCTATGGACTGAATGCACACTCTAAATGCAGTCCACATATCCAGAGGTGGAAGGTTCAAATGGAAAATGAGCATTTGCAATGTTTATTAAGCTATTAAATAAACACCGTTGATAATTCCTCCCTTTAATTGTGTAAGCATGAGACTTGTATAGCAAGCTATACCAGAAATGAGCAATATTTAAAAAGTAGCAGGATTCCTGCTAGGGTATGGTGTTATTCTTAACATTAACTACCCCATATTATAAAAAAAGACAGGTCAGCACTTCCAGTGTTTTCTTTATTTTAATATTCCTGAGGACCTACAGATAATCACTGAAACTGCAGAGTTCCCTAACACTCAGCAAAGTGATGTCAATACAGCAGTGATGTCAGCATAGGGATAATGTCAATAGAGCAGTGATGTCAACCCAGCAATTATGTCAGTAGAGTAGTGATGTCAGTGGAGCAGTGATGTCAACAAAGCAGTGATGTCAATAGAGCAGTGATGTCAACACAGCAGTGATGTCAATAGAGCAGTGATGTCAGGAGAGCAGTGATGTCAGGAGAGCAGTGATGTCAACACAGCAGTGATGTCAGGAGAGCAGTGATGTCAGGAGAGCAGTGGCTCCAGTTTTGTTTGCCTGCTTCTATAGTCTCTACTACCTAACTTGAGAGTGCTTTATGAAGGGTTCACAATTGGCTGTGGGAGTGTTCCCTGTGCATCAGCTGTCTCCAGTAATAATTCTCCCATTACAGCTAAACGGACAAAAACCTCAGGTACAAACAAGTTTCTTTTTAAAAATATTAGTCATATCTTGAAAGAGTTTATATGAATATGTACTATTTTAGCTAAATTTTCTCAAAGATTATTATGCTCATAATAGCAAAGATAAGTCAACTATTTCTCATGCTAAAGTTTAGAGTTTGCATCTTTTTTCTCTGCAGCAAATATCAATAATAATAAGAAACACAGCCTAGTAACTGCCAAAAAATATCTTCAGCTATCAAGCAATAACTTAATTTCTGTATAGCTTGAGGGGTGTCTGCTGCAAAGGGAGTGTGAGAAGTTCATTATTATCCATCAGAAAAAAAGGATCATGATAAGAAGAAAGTAGTATTTTCCTACTGGGGTTTCTCTGGACTACATGATTTGCATGAAGGGCGCCACATCAAACACAGTGGGTGCCCTTTTTCAAATATTAATGTGAAGCTTGTTTTAAGTTCTCTCTTGACTTTGTGCCACCTTGTATCAAAGGAACTTAAAAGTAGGACTTGGGGGTGGGGAGAACTTTTCCAACTGTTTTAACACTTAAGAGAATTCTTTCTGCATTTGATCAGTGTGCTGCAGATTTGTAATCATTTGATATATATGCACATTTTTCTAGGATGCCTATTTTTCAAGATGATCCATCTTTTATGTTTTGTTTCTGTGTGGTATACTTAAATAGCTTGAACCAAAAGGATTTAAGGGATTGATGAGTGACACACAGAAGCAATAAACACGGACACAGATAACTACTTGAATTTATGTTGAGGGAGGATTTCTCAGTGCTGCTATTTTAAATGAAAATTCTCAGCAATTTAAGCAGAGGCTTTTAATCTCCTTCCTTCTGGCATTATTAAACAAATCAAATTTGGGACTGGTTTGGAGATAAGTCTGTCTAGAGGCAGATGTGCATAAAATAGGTACAGACTATGGGATGAGATTGTTAAGTTGATCTACTGTGTGTAAATCTGGATTTGTTTCTATGTGGGTCAAAAAGTAATTTGATCTTGCTATTGCTTATTAAATAATTTAGTGCTTCAGCCTGATAGTTCATGCCAGAATCAGTTTTGGTTATTAATTTTAAGAATTAAAATTTAAAATATTTATAGCCTGGTGTCAATTTATACACATTTCTTAAAATACAAGATTGATATAAATTTAAATTGGAAAAATGCATCTTAAAAGTTAAAATCTACGCATAATGTTACTGCTGGTTGATCAGAGAGCACACTTCTACCAGCTTAGGGTGGTCACGGCCCAGTGTGCTCCTTTTTGCTCTCTAGTACTGAGTATGATGGGTCCTGTCCAGTTTTGCATCCTTCCTTCATTTCCTACATACAATGTTATATTTACAAATAAAAATTAGTATATCTGTTGATACTTTAAGCCATCTTATGTCTTTAATTTCTATCATACTGGTAGAATAAATGAGTTTCAAAAGAGTTAGTTTCAATTTTCACTCAATAATAATCAATAATAAAGCAATTACTGGATAAAATTCTAGGAATCTTTATTATGACCTCTTACATTAAAGCCCTTTGCATTGTATTATAGTGGACTTTACTTCAGCCTCACTGAGGGGAAGTAGAGCAGGATGCAGATGCGGGTCCTGTTATATAGACAGTCAAGAGCAGACAGAAGAAAGAAATTCATGCTCACTTGTTTGGCTGCTTGCTGATGTTCAGTGGAACTGGTCCATTCTTAGACAGTTCAGGATTCCCTACCTAAGGAATAGTTCTACACAGTGGGCTGAGTCCTCTCACATCTATAGACAGTAAAGACAATCCCTCACAGACCTGCACACAGGCCAACCTAATATAGAAAATCCCTCAGTAAAAATCTTCCGAGATGACTCCAGGTCATGCCAGGTTGACAATTAAAACTAACCATCTGTAATATCATGAGTCTTTTCTGTTTAGGAGGATTACCAGATCAAAGAAGTTCATAATCTTCATTATCAGAATCTTCTATTACTCTTCTTAATATACAAAATAATTCCTCTGTATTTACACATGTTCATTTACATAATTCTTAATATTACTCAAACTGATGTATGTTTACTTTGAATAATTTGAACAAATTTCCTAAGTTTTGTCACCATCATGCTGCTTAGTAATATATGATTTTGATAATAGTTCAATGTAAATGGTGTTAAGAGAAAAGTAATATGTACAGTGTGTTAGCTATCTTTTGAATCATAATGTGCATACCTGTTAAGAAAGTTCTGGAATTCATAATTTTAATATTGATAATGTCTTACATTTGCCTATGTATTTCTGGGCTATCTCATTTTCTGACCTTCTCTCTACACTGTCAAAGGAAAACAATAACTTTTTAAAAAATCTCCATTATATCCTTTCTTTCAAAATCGCAATATTGGTTCAATGTTTCATAAAGTGCATATTTGACAGACTCTGGGCTCAATCTGCAATAACTCCAAGCCCCAGGGGTCCAAATAAAAGGAACAGAGGAGGACTTTTGATTGTTTCTTTTGTGTGGAGATTACTTTGGTTTTGCTCTGCAGTTCTGGATTTAAATTTTTCTGTAACATTTATTTATTTATTGGTGTGGGGGGTGGATTAGAGCTACAATGTAGGCTTGGAGATGACAGGACAACTTATAGGAGTCAGTTCTCTCCTTTCATCATATGAGTTCCAGAGATTCAACACAGCTTATCAGGCTTGGTGGTAATCTCTTTACCAACTGAGGCATCTTGCTGGTTCTAGGTTGCTGAATTTTTGAGATAGCATCACCTTGCATAGGGAAGGCTTTATTTCTTAGCTTTATAAAGAATTATAATACGATAGGGTGTGTAGTAGTTAGAAGATATTCATAGGATAGTCCTGGAAACCTGTGACTAAGTTACCTTATATGGAAAAATCTAAGAGAACAGGGAAAGGGACTTCCACTCGCAAGGACTATGGACAACCTTACACTGTGGTTTTAGCCCAGTAAGAAACACTTTAGATTTCAGTCTCAAGAACACTGTCTGATTTTTAAGTTAAAACTAAAATAAGAATCTAGAAATTGGGAAGTTATTTAAGGCTAGTTAGTAGGTTGTGTAATTACAAGGGCCCCTATAAGCAAAACACTTAATGAAACTGGGAGGTAGGTAAAAAGAGTGGAAGACCCAGGTGCAGTGGCAGTAGAGTTCGCTCTTTTCTAAGTGATGTCCCAGAATATGGAAAAGGATGAAGAGTCAAGAGCTTGGCACCAGCTAGAGGTGGAACAGCAAGGAGACAAACTACCGTTGACAAGGTCACTTCAGACTGTGATTTTAACCTTGTAAGGGCATTTCAGACTTCTGATCTCCATAACAATATTGATGATTTTCAAACTACTAAAATATAGACTAATTGATTATAGTAGCCATAAGAAATTAATACTGTTGGCTGTCACATACTTCTAACATGGAATTCTGCTTTTAGTGTCTATGCTGGTCTTCAGGTTGGGCAATTGTGTGACTGCATTATAACTGATAATTTTATTTTCTAATCAATATGTGTTTGACTATTTCTCCAAATAAAAATGGGGGGTGTGTGTTTTGTTTTCACCTCTGCCACTGAGAATAATGTTACTCAAAGAATTGTCCTGAGAGTGTACAATCGACATTTAATGCTAATTCTCAAAAACTTCTCTAGGTGAGATTAGAATTGGGGACTAACAACTCTCAAGCTTGATAAGAACAATTGAGCCTCTGGAAGTGTTTTGATAAGTTTTCTCGATATCAGCTTGATGCTGCTCTTTCACGGTGCATGTTACTATAGTTACTTGTAGATGGTGTTACACACTGTGGCTAACTACTTTTCACTTTAGGTACTTATAAAGAATGCAGTCTCTCAATGGGTGATTATAGATTCACTCATTTTGACACATTAAGTATTTCATATATATATATATATATATATATATATATCTTGCTGACTTCATTACAGTTACAAAGTCTCACTTTTTTTTGTATAAACATATTGTCCTTGTGCCATGTATGGAGGGATGGAGGGAACTCCTCACATACTAATTTCAAATCAACCTCTGTCATATCTAGCTTCTATGACTGTTGCAGTGTGTTCCTTTGCATTGTTTTGTTCTTTTGTTTCCTCCAACTACATTGCATTTCTTTTTTACTGGTTAAACTTCCTTAAAAGTCTCAGCCATTTGTATATCCTGCATTCTTTTAAGCAGAGAAATATAAATATTGCTTATAATATTAAATTGCATAGGAATGGAGACATGGCTCGGCAGGTAAGATCACTGGATGTTCTTGCAGAAGACCCAGGTTTAAATCCAAGACCCAACATGGCAGCTAACAACCATCCATAACTCCAGTTCCAGGGGATCCACCAACAGTCTCTGTCTTCCGCACTGCATGACATGGGTGCACTTACATATATGTAGGTATAGCACTCATGCATTTATAATAAAAATAAATTAATAAAATATTTAATCTCACAAATATTACTGGACTCAATAGTCAGATTTTAAAAAATAAGAGAGTCAGATCTTCAACAACCTTAAACAACTTGTTGCTTCATTCCTGGACACAACTAAGAGAGGGACAGGAGTCTTTTAAGTGTTATGTCCTTTCCCTGACTTCTTCCTGTTCTGTGGCATTACCATTATGTATATTTCTCAAAAGACTCTATAACATGTACTTTTATTAATTTATTAATTAATGTATTTAGTTATTTGTCTTTTTGAGACTGTAACCCCAGCAGGCCTGGAAATTGCTATGTAGACAAGGCTGGCCTTGAATTCACAATGATCTGCCCCGCTCTGCCTCCTGAGTGCTGGGATTAAAGATGTGTTTTAAAGACTGCTTTACTTTAGTTCAGCTTTATATTTGTAGGCTTTTTTAAACTTATGCTTGGATATATTTAAAAATAAAATATATTTTATTTAATAAAATAATAGCTAATCAATCTGTTAAATATATCAACTCTTGTGGGGTCAGTGAGAAACTCAGCAAGTAAAGGCGCCACCCAGTCTGAAGACCGGAGTTTGATCCTTGTATCCCACAGTGGCAGTAGAAAGAGACTGGCCCAGCTGTCCTCTGATATTCATGCCTGTTTCATGCCATACAGATGCACACACACACACACACACACACACACACACAAACGCACACACACACACGATATCAAAAACCTTAGAAGAAATATGTAACTATGTAATCTGCAAGAACTCAGTTTTAATGCTCTTTCCATTCTAATTATTATGAGATTGGTCTTTATCCTATACTTTTCAGACTAGAGCTTCCCATTAAAATATGAAAATTAAAAATTTAATGCAACCAATTGATGCAAGTTAATTTGAACTGAATTGTCTCAAAGATTTCTCTTTTATACCTATTATGTACTCTAGGAAACAAAAGCATCTTATAAACAAATTGGACAGAAATGTTCATGGAATTATTAATTATAGTCCCAAATTGAAATCAATTCAAATACCCATCAGCTAACATTAAGAAAACTTGCTGATTATGGTAGTGCTTTCACAATTTTAATGGGTACAACACAGTGACTGTTTATACACTTTGAAAAGATGAGTGAACGGCATGTGAAATTTAAATAAAGTTATTATCAAGGTAATAAAAGTTGTCAAAAATAATTAAAAGATATGAAATAAATTTTTGTGTCCATTTTATAAATAATTTATTAAGTTGATAAAGCAAATTTAGAAACATGAATAGAATAAAACTACTCACATCTACTTAGATTATTTAATTAATTAATGCTCTCAAATGTTTAATAAAAGAAGATCTTATTTTATTTCATGGTTCCTGAATGAAAAGATGTTCCTAAAATAGAGTAATCGAAACATACTTTACGATGCTTATAAGAAGGTAAAATATCACAATTGTTCTCCTTTGATTTTGAGATACAAAGTGACATGAGGGAGGTAACATCACGATTGCCACTCCTTAAAAGTTAAAATACCATGTGGAAGGAACTACCTAGAGCTAGGAGGACTTTGTTAAGGCCCCTTAAGGAAAGGCTATTTCCTCCTGGTAAATATGAAACATTGGGTATTTCATAAGCTTTTGAAAAAGCTCTTATGCACTACATCTTTACATTATTTGTTTGGTCAAAATAATGGAATATAAGATGTGTATCTGGTCAGTACTTGCACAGTGGAGCAGTACTGGAGCAAAAAGTCTAACTCCTGCAGTCATTTAAACCAAGAGTGTGCCTAGTCTGCTCTCAGATCTGTTCCCTAATGATTTCTCTCAGATCTGTTGCTTTCAACAAAAGGCACACTCTCCTTAGAAATGCAGGACTTCCAGCATGATAAAGGAAAGGAAATGGGAAATCTGTCTTATCAAGGAAAATGTTTCCTTTTCTGACCCTACTGACCTAGAATAGTATACAAAACCACAAACACAGAGGTTATCAACCTAGGCCCACAGGTGGCTGGCTTATTTATTGTAATGATGTGTTCATAACACACACACACACACACACACACACACACACACACACACACACTATTCTGGCAAGGAAGGACCATCAGAGAGAAATACGGAGCATAGTTTAAGATTAAAAATATGCAATTAGTTTAGCAGGTAAATGTTTATTACAAGAGAAATCCAAAGCTTAGAAATACTGTTCACACTATTTTCTTAAAGGTTAGTTAGATTTAAACAAGCTAGGAAGGCAGATTTAACAGTTAGTGATACCTTAATGACTTAATGATCTCAAAACATTAAGATTAACTTTGGTGACAAGATTAGGTAAAACAGAGTCATTCCCAAAGGTGGAGACAGCACACTCAAAATGCCCAAAAGAGTGTAAAATTAAAGGACATGTTAGTGTTCTCTCCTCTAGTGGCAATATAAACGTGGCTATCAATTACCTAGACACAATGCTCTTCGGAAAACCTACATTTGAAGACATATTAAGAAAGTAGAGGAATAACCATCGCATTGGCTAAATATGCAGTTAAATGTAGAAGCCCCTTCAGTGATGCAGTTGCTCACAGACTCCCTCTGCTGAGCACATCTCCTGTTCAAAGTTTAGCTCAGAAACAGCAACTTTCTCTGTTTCTCTTTCTATCTCCCTTTTTCTGACTGACCGCAATCCAAAGCTTGCTTCTTAGTATTCTGTGAACTCTCATTCCCGCTCTAAAGGCCGTCCTGCTACACTTTAGCTACTAGCAGACTTATTTCTACCTCCTAAGGCTTGCTTCTGTTTTTCTTACCCTGCGCACCAAGATTTACAGATTGCCTGCCTTGTCAATTTTCTCTTCCAGTTCTCCTAAATTTTTCTTGAAGTTTCCTTCTCAACTTGTTTTTAAATTTTACTAGAAACCCATAAAATAAAACACTGTAAAACATTAGTATTAAACTAAAAATTTTTAATTTATTTTTTCAATGTGATAGTGATTTAAGTTAGGTACTGAGTGAGATAGGGAGAATTAGTTTTTGTAAAAGGACTAGTTCCTTAAGAGATAATCTAACCCCAAATCATCAGCCTAAACATATGCACAAGAAATAGCACTAAATGATTTTGGTTGGTTATGTATGTGTATGTATATGTAATAATAATAAGGAAGAGGTCATGAAATTGAAAGGATGCAGGGTAGACAAAGAATGAGTTAGATGAAGGAAAGGAAAATGTCAAATGTATCCTCATGAATATAATGCTGAAAAAACTAAATTATAAAAAAAAAAAATTAGAGGTCCTGAGAGACAGCTTAGTGGTTAAGAACAATGACTGCTCTTGTGGAGGACCTCAGAAACACGACAGGGAATACCATCTTAACCTACAGTTCCAGGGGATCTAACACCTTCTTCTGGCCTCTGCAGGTATTGCGCATGCACTTACATATGTGCAGGCAACCCCCCCACACACAGATACATATTCAAATAAATTAATTTGCAAAAGGTAGCACATCAATATAACTTTAAATATTGACAGATTAAAGGGGAAAATACGATTGCCATTTAAAACACGTGATACAATTCATTGCTGTTTCATGACCTTACATATTGAATCAAAATACAAACATATGAACATATTAGAACATTGTTTACAAATTAGAACTAAAACAACTTTACCACTAATACCATTTCTACTGTATTTTCTGAAGGTTCTATTCACTGCAATTAGAACTAAAAATAATGGATAAAAATTATAAATTAATAAATTGGAAGCAAATGTCATTATGGACAAATGATACAATTTTCCACAGTGATGCTACAATCTTAAAATATAAGATAATAAATGTTTATTAAATTGTGTGAGGGAATGTCAGTATATTAAAATTAAATATAGACTCAGTAAATAAATAAATGCATTTCAAATTAAATTTCAAAAAGACTAACATCTAAATAAGTTAGGATAGTATGAAATATATTTTCTTATATTTAAACTGACTTATGAGAAAATATAAATTTACTAATATTTGTGTAAAAGTGTTTTCCATACTTGGAGTTTAAAAGGCTGAAAATTGTGTAAATCAGAAGAAATATACCATCTATGTGAAATTCAATACAGAAGTAAAACAATGAAATAGGAATAAGGCACAATTTCTATTGCTCACTTTTAAGTAATCAAGATTAAATGTATCAAGAATATCAACCTAGATACTGGATTTGTGTGGGATTAGAAAAGCCATTGCCTAGTAAGACTGGCAAGGAAGGAAGCAGGAGTTCCTGGCTTAGTGGGAAATGGGATCAGGGTAATTCACAGTGCTCTAAGTGATTATGTTTAAAAGGAAAGAAAATCAAACTGAAGGATCACCAGTATCTTGTGGGAGATGCCAGAGATCAGAGCTCCAAATGACTGCGGCCCTTTGGCTCTCCTTCCTAGAACCCAGCCACTCACATGGTCGCCACCTACTCCCCAACTATATTCCCGGACCAGACACAACCTAGAAAAGGAGCCCCTTCCCTCTCTCCAAAGAAGAAAAATAGAAAAATCCTGAGCCTATGAGAGAGGTCGCTTTTCTGAATCCCAGTGCCCAAAGGGGTGCTTGGACCCCAGCCCTCAGGGAGGGTCCCTCTCACTCAGCGGGTTTGTTCTCCCAATGAATCTGCTTACTCTGTTGAAGTTGATGTCTTCCTCTTTTCTGCCTTCATATTTCTTTACAGACGGTGCCAAAAGACAGGAGAGATTTCTCATCAGGACTAGGTCCCAAGCTGATTTCCCTCTCTCTTTCTCTCTCAACATTCTCACTTCTGACATTTAGGACCTAAGGCCTGTATTGGCTAAATGGCAGCTAGGAGCTTCTGGAAACTTTGACTCTCATGGTCTTATTGCTCTGGAGGCAAGGCAGGAACTTTTATTGAGGTTCTTATTGAATGATCCAGAAAACTTACTGTTGAAACTCCCCTCCTTCTCGTCTTTATCATTAATACTGCTTCTCTGGTTTTCTGTCTCTCTGATCTCCACATTAAGAGTCATCATCATCATGTCAGTCCACTGCACTCAGTCCCAGACATCGTTGGCCATGTTGATGGTCCCCCTAGGGTAGGTATTTCAAACATTTATACTCTTGATCTAGTGAATAGATCCATCAAAGCCCCACTTTCAGGACTGCCTCATTGGATATCAAGAGATTTTGGTATCTGGCCTCACCAGCCTGTTTTTGTTCTCCCAAGATGCTGTAACTCAAACCTGGCCCTTCAGCATTAACCCTGCACCCTTGTTCTGCAGCATTGACCCACAAATTTTCAAGTTCCCTGGTGGCATTCCCTTGGCTTGTCTCTTAAATAACCTCTCAGTCTTGGAATATTTATCAGCTGTTGACCTCTATTGGGACATTCTACAAATTAGATAATGATATTTGGTGACCTGAATTTGGCACATTTGATTCAAATTTCTATGAGAAATTGAAAATTTCATACATTGGAATGACAGATAGTCTAAGGTTTCCTATTTCCAAATTTTCCTTCTTCAGTCTCATCCCTAACTTTGGAAGGTCTGTTTCTTCTCAATTCTCTTAGCACACTCCTATTAATAAATTGTCATGCGCTATTTGAGTTCACTGAGAAGCTGGCTCTGGAGATAGGATTGAACCTCCACTTGAGATTCAACCATGATTATCCCAAAGGGTCCTCTAAAGCCCTCTCCTGAGCCACAATGGGCCTTGACTCTGAAAAAGAAAAGGACAAAAAATGAATGGTAAAAGTAGAATTTGAACATAGGGAATCCTCAATACTCATTCTTTCTGGAAATTAGGATTAGTCAAAAGTTGTGTTCACATCTGAAGTGTTCACTATAAAGGAAATTTTGGTTAAAAGCAGTAAACCCATATGCTATTTTTATCTGGTAGTAACATTATCCACAACAAAAGAGATTTATTTTATCACCTCACTCATTCAAATTGCAAACTGCAACAATGCAGTATGCTCATTGGCAATGGGATAATATAAAATTCTGAATCCTATAAAAACCTGTAAATTTTTTTGGTTGCCAGTATCTTTAGTATAAGAAGGCAAAAGAATGTTTGAAAAAGGGAATATCAGTAATGATCGTTTCCTAAGTTTGAGGAGCTGTGAAGAGATAGGAAACTGGGTCAGATCAGAGGATATGAAGACTCCCTGTGACAGTGGTGAGATTCCAGGAGAGAGGGAGAATGCTGACAGTCTTCCTTGTGATAATGGATTTAAAAAAGAATAAAGGACACTGTTACAGCACCAAGTGGAAGTACCAGAACATCAGACACGACATGTTCTGAATCAGTCAAACTTTATTAGCTGGCCAGAGACTGCACTCTCTGGGTTGGGATTTAGAGAGCACAGTGCTGACTTAGAGGAGTGCAGAGCTTAGAAAGGCAAAAATCACATCCTGATTTACTGGGTGGTTATACAAGATTACGCAGGCACGACATGTTATTCCTGAAGGAGGCAAGCAAGTTGTTACAGAAGATAGTTAAGCATTAAGCCAGTGGTTACAAAAGCTGTATGACATTAACTAAGACTCTGGATTTTGTGGGAATAAATTTCTGTGGTCAATTCTTCCTGGAACAGCCCTGTGGTCAAACTTTCCTGGAACTGCCTTCCAGAGTTAGAGATAGATGCCATTTAGATGGCAGCCTTATACAAAAGGAAAGCACTCAGGCCCTCACAGCACGAATAAGTTGTATGGAATGATTAAAACTTAGGTTCTCCATCTCCCTAAAAATGTCTGAATCCCAATACCAAGATAAATAAACTGATTATTCTGCTTAAACACTTTTACATTGTAAAATCAAGGTTTTAAGACTATTTTGTCCAAGATTAGATGGTCTTTATTGAGATAATTTCCTGCTTCATTTAATTAATATCAAGAACTCTAAAGATATATCCAGGTTAAATGATTTAGTAATAAGCCAGAATGATTTTCTCTGCTAAACCATGGTGACATATGAAGTTTCTTTGATGAGCAAGTGACTAGTTCCTAGCCAGTACTGTGTTGTGTCCAGTGGAATTTGACCTCTCACCCAGCAACCCCGTAAGGGAAAGACATTTAGTGTCCTGAACACAAGAGTGGCAATAGAATGTTTAGATGTCAGCCCTGGTCTTTGTTCTTTATCAGTTAGTCAGGATGGAAGGAGAGAATGGACGTCATAGAGGAACAGAAGGGAACGCAGTGTTTCCTCCTGCTGAGAACAACTGGACTGGGGATGTTTTGTCAAATTTAAGTTCTTGTATTACAAGAAATCAACACATGAGAATAAAAGCCTCAGGTCTACGACTGTGTGTCTACATGAACATGTGGTTATGTAGGAGATTTGATGATTCATTTAGAATTCTCCTTGGAAAAGGATATCACTTAATCAAGAGGGGAAATACAGTCCATCAGCTTTCTTCAGGAGTGTGGTCCAAGTGAAACGTGGAATTTTTTATTTGGAATAAGAATGTCAGTATTGTTTTATTTTCTCTCTTGTTCTGTGACTGCTCAGACTTCTTCATCCTCTGCTGAAGAGCCCTTTCTGAGGCTGCAATACAGTTCCATTTATCCTATCTAAGGTATCTGGAGGAGTCTTTTTGTCTAAAATTGCTAAGAAAAGTCATTTGAATAGTTCATTTAGCAAGAATATGTTACTGAAAAATGTAACATGTCTTCTCCTAGCCACTAAAAAAAAAAAAAAACCTCATGGATCTCGTAATCCAAGTTTGAAATGCCTCAAGAGCAAACCACATTTAATATGGAGGGAACATGGAACTAAACATGTTAAACTGTTAATAGTGCTACCCTCTGGAAAGAAAGATATTAATGGTAGAGTTGGGGTTTTGTGTTGCTTTTGTATTATTATCAAGTGTTAATATCATACATCCATTTTAGAACTGTAAAACTAAAACTTGAGTTTAAAATTTTCTCACTCAATTTTTCATATGAATAATAACTATTAAATAAGAGTGAAAATATAAAAATATATTTCTTCAGAAATGAAATTTTGACTATAGTTGAGGCAATTAGTGGCATAAAATCTGATGCAAAAGCAAAGACTGATCAATAATCCTGCTGTTACAAGAGGAACTAGGAAACACATCTGAGGTGATTTCAGTGCTTTAGTCAAAAATGAAATGCTGGTGGGTCTCCAGGCACCCAAAGTGTTGTTTTGGATAAACCACAGACAGTGTAACCTTTTCAACTACCTGTTACCTCAAGAGAGGTAATACAGTTAATACAGTTACTAAAAGTTATCTTTCCACTTGTAATTTACCTATTTTGTGGATTTAGATTCAGCTAGAAGTTACTTCAGAGCAATCGAGATGGCTGTGTTCATCCCTCTTCAACTCTTCAGCCCACATCTCCAGTGTATTCAAGATTGCTTATCGTTTTTCTGGAATGCCTTGGCTTTCAGCATGGGAACCATTGCCTTCTCTGTTAATGGCTTCAGAGCCATTTGTAAAAGAAGTTTGATGTGCAGTAACAGAAGCTTAACGTATAAAGTCATGGATGCTTTTAGCCTACAAAAAGCAATGACAGGTGGTGGACAATCTGAAATGATTAAATTCATCCAAATTTTAAAAAATCTGCTATGTGGTACATCAAAATGATTTTGACTCATCTTGGCTGCTTTGGCAATTTATTTGAAAAATTCTGCAGAAAATGTTATTATAAAGATCAAAGCTGTGCTTTAAAAATTGAAAGCCATTTACTATTATAATTCTTTCAATGTAGGCAAAACTAAAAAGATATATAAATATTAATTGAACTCAAATTTATGTTTTTATAAACTTCCTCTATTCCAATGCCTCTCACTGACAGAATATCTCTTTATACTGTAGAATAGATAGTCCCAAAGATCAAGTGCAAAAGGAAAAGCTTAAATATCACTCTGGTGAACCAGTTTCTGAATAACAGTTTAAACATTGAAGATAATCTCACTGTGATAGTTCATGCTGTCAGCTTGACAGAGTGAAGATTCACCTGGAGATGGACCTTTGAACACGCCTCTTGGGATTATCTTCATCACATTAACTGAGACAAGAAAACCTGCCAACTTTGGGTGGCACAGTTCCCTGATTATGATCAGAGACTATAAAGTAGAGGAGTGAGTGCAAAGATCCGTGCATTCATTGCTCTCTGCTTCTAATCGTCCATGTGATGTGAGCAGCAGTTTCACAGCCCTCTTCTCCGTGATGGATGATGACGTGACCTGTACACTGTGAGCCTGAATAAACCCTTCTCCTTTGTGTTGCTTCTGTAGGTGTATTTTATTGCAGCAACATGAAAGGAAACTGATAAGAGACTCAGTAACCAAATTACACACAAAAATTGAAGATACCTAAAACTTCATATGCAAAACTTATTCTATAGAGCAGGAAATATACCTGTCAACTCAGTCTGAGGCCAGAAGCTTGCTCCATATTTAAGACTATCTTGGGATACACAATCAGTCTAGGCCTCCTGAGACTACTTAGTGAAATATCATTATCATCAACAAAAAGATATTTCTATAAAGTAAAAGAAGTATTGATATATATATATATTGGCCTACAGTTAAAAATAAATTGCTTAAAAGGCATTCTTTATGTGTGTGTATGTGTGTGTCTGTGTGTGTGTGTGTGTGTGTGTGTGTGTGTTTTCAGACAGGGTCTCACTGTTAGGCCCAGGTGGCCTGGAATTCACTATATAGACCAGATTGGCCATGATCTCAAAAAGATCCACCTAACTCTGTCTCCTGAGTGTGGAGATTAAAGGTATGTTCCACCATGCTTGGCCATAAAAGGCATTCTTTAAGATGACAATTTGTAGACATATTTGGGTCAGTGGTTGAAAAAGAATTAAATTGTATTCTCTCTGAGTCTCCAGCCTAGGTTTCTCATTATTTAAGTAAAGTTTCTGCCACATGTAAAGATGAAGAAAAAATGTGAGGACAGTAAGAAAAACATGTGTCAATATAATAATGTTAGTGAGGCTACACTGGGATATGTCTACTAAAAATACTGCAAGAATCACTACATATAGCAGTAAACAGTATTTCTCTACACCAAACAATATTTTAATTTGTACATTTTCAAAATCTCTAAAATTAATATAGGAAAGCAGTAACGGATTGAAATTTGAGTAAAAAAAAATAGCTATTTCTTTGTCTGGAATATTCTTTACAGAATTATATGGTACTTATACATAGCCATTATTGCTTTGAAATCTTTTACGTAATTATACAAATTTTTTCTTGGTAGGAAAGTAAATTGGCACAGTAACTAAAGACATTAGCATTGAGGTCCCTCGAGGAGCAAAATACAAATCAGCCATATGATCTAATTACTCCACAACTGAGTATATAACCAAAGGAATTCATGTCAGCATATTATTTGGTCACACATACTCATATTTGTTACTACACTCTCCACACTAGGTAGATATTTAGAAAAACAAGACACCCACCAATGGATGAATGCATAAATGCATATGATGCACATAGATTATGGAATACGATTTATTCATAAAATAACACTCTGCTATTTGGTGGGAAGTTCATGGAACTGAAGAATATTTTTAATAAGCGAGGCACAGAGTAACAAGTATTACATGTTTGTTCTGTCTCATATGTAGACATTAAAGTGAATGCTGACATCCCAGTGTAGTGAACATGTCTGTAAACATATCATGTACTAATATGAGGTGAGAGGATCACTTGAACCCAGGAGTTCAAGACTAGTCTAGGCAATATAGTGACATGCATCACTGAAACCAACAACAAAATATATCTTGGCCAGACTGTGTAATATTGATTACTAAGGACTGAGATGAGGGCAGAGGGTTAGATCAAAGCTTGGGTAATGGATATCAAACACTGCTAAAGATATGTTGAAAGTTCCATTGACCATAGGACTTGGGCAATGACAGTTCACAGTAAATTATATATTTCATGAGTAAGATATAATGTATAATTATTATATTTTAAAATAATATGTATTATGATAATTTATAATATCCCATTGACCTCTTGGGATTGGATAACTTATAATGAGGCTAATTCCTTGAAAAATGGATTCTGCATCCCTCAGCAGCCATTGATTTACCAGTAATTCTTCATCTAGGGGTAATGCCTTGTGAAATCTCGCAAATTCGCATAGACATGTTCGCTGGTATGGTCATTATGCAGGTCTTGTTTGGGTAGCTATATTGTTGAGAATACACAACTGCAGCTTCCTGGCATTCTCACAAGACACTGTCACACACAGTAGGTGCCCTGGTCCTTTGGCTCTTACAATCTCTGCAGTCTATCTTTCCCACAGCCTCCTGAGCCTTAAATATAGAAATCAAATTATAGATGTGTCAGTTAGTTCTGGGCTCCTATAGTCGTTTATTCTTTGCATTTGACAAGTTGTAAATCTCTGTAATAGTCTCTATCTGTTGCATATAACTGTAGTTCTCACCCCTCATCAAAGAAGCTTCTTTACGCAACTGATAAAGTCTCTGTTGCAAAAGAAGTTTCTCTGAGGAGCACTAACTGGCATACTTGTTTGTAAATATAAGGGTCCATATTTAGGATATAGTAAGAAATTGTGTTTGCATAGAAATGTGATAGACTTAGGGTATTCTCTAAAACTACTCAAATCTTTAACAGTGTTTTCTGCCACTGATTTTGCCTTGGACTTTGTCATGTTTTCCAAGGCTCTAAGGTACATCCTATGACGTCTATTTGAGGTCACTCTTCTTTATTAATTTAGGCACTTAGAGATTTACACTTCCCTCTTAAGACTGCTTTCATTGTATCCTGTAGGTTTTTGTATGCTGTGTTTTAATTTTCATTCATTTCTAGGAATCATCATTTCTTTGTTGACTCCACAATGACCCATTAATCATTCAATAGTTGGTTGTTTAATTTCCATTTGTTGGTGTGTGTTGAATTCTTTAGTTTACTGTTGATTTGTAGTTTTATTCCATTTTGTCCAGAAAAAAAAAAACACAAGCCTTTAATTTCAGCATCCATCCTTGATAATGATGTGCATTGGCATAGAAGTTGTAAGTTATTGGCTAGATGTCCCTATATATGTTACTAACTGTGTTAAGATGTTTCCATTGTGATTGCAGAATGGCACCTGATTATCTGGGTCCTATAGAAGTGTTCTACAATAAAAAAATACCTACAGGAATACCAGGACACCGTATTTTAAAACACAATCATATACATGATGAAAATAGTGAAAACATTTAAAGAACACATAAACAACTCAAAGAACTAAAAGAGGAGAGAGATGAACTCCCAGTGGAAGCCACTGAAAAAAACAAAACACGGATGAATGAAATGATAGAAACTACTCGGGATTTGAAAAATGAACTCACCAGAAAGAGAAATACTGAAAAGATCAGGCTTTCCTGATCATCAGTCATCAATCAGCCTTCCTTCCTGGCTTCTGCTTCCAGAGCCTACTTGAGATCCTGCCCTGACTTCCTTCATGGGGAACTGTGATCTGGAACTACAAGCCCCCAAATTCCTTTCCTCTCCAAGTTGGTTTTAGCCATGATATTAGGACACACACACACACACACACACACACACACACACACCACACACACAAGAATTTCTAAATAGTTATTGGGGTGTTCGTGCCAGCATCCATTGTGTGTTGAGCACATGTCACTCGGACCCTGGCTCCCTTCTCTTGTTCTTCCCATGAGTCTTCTTTGTCACCTACAGTTTTACTTCTACTTTGAGTTCATATTTATTTTACACGTATGATTTTTACACATCTATATGTAATTAGAGGGCTAGAGATGGCTCAGCAGTCAAAACAATTACTATTCTCTCAGAGGACCTGGGTTCAATTCCCAGAACATACATGGAAGGTAACAACCATCAGTGACTTCACTTCCAGGGAATGCAACACACTCTGCTTACTTCTGTGTGCGTGTCATGCACATGGTACCCTTACATACATGAAGGCAACACACTCATACAAAAAAAAATAAAATTAATAAAGTATTTTTTTAACTCAGGTTGAAAATATGATGGAATTGAAAAAAATCCAATTAGTCAATTTGAAATGACAGGAAAAAGCCTCATCAACTGAAGGAAAGAAATGGAAATCAGAATATCAAAGCTATATGATAAAATTGGAGAATTAGAATGCTTCATCAAAGAATGTAAAAAATTTAACAACAACAACAACAAAATTATACTATTAGAATATGCAGACATTGTTGGACACCATGGGGAAAGAGGAACAAATTTAAACATAATAGGCACAGAGGAAAGAGAAGAAACCCTCATTCAATGCTATTGACCAGATCTTCAACAGGATTATAGAAGAAGATTTCCCTAAATTAATGAAAAACATACACAGATAGAAGAAATACATGGAATCTCAAATAGACATAATCAAAATAAAAACTCCTCACAGCATATCAACACAACTCTAAATGCACACGCCCTAGAAAAGATATGGAAAACTGAAAAAACAAACTAACTAACAAACAAAAAACTGAGTTAAAACTAAAGAAAATTCCATCAGAATTACAGCCGACTTTTCAATGTAAACTATGAGATCAGAAGAGCATGGAAAAAATATTTCAAATTTTAAATATCAAAAGATGGTAACCCAGAATACTTTACCCAGCAAAACTGTCTATCTTCATGAGACAGGAAAGAAAAATCTTCCACGACACAAAAGTCCTCTAAGAATTCATGTCAACAAAATCAGTTCTACCGAGAACATTTAGAGCAATCCAAAGAACTAAAGAAAGGAATGACCATATCCAAGAGGTTACACAAATAAAATAAATGAAGGTACAATTACAGAGACACTTATAGCCAAATAATGTAGGCTATGAGTATGTCCATTGAAAATTTTTTTAAAAAACATAAAACATAAATAAATGACTTAATGATAAAACTTAAGAATCTGGAAAGATAAGAAAAAAACAAACCCAGTTGATAAGAAGAAATAAAAAGTATCACAGCAAAAATCATTGAAATAGAAATGAAGTAAACAACAAATAAAATTAATGTATCTAAGAGCTGGGTCTGTGAAAAGAACAAGATAGACAGACTCTTAGAACAGGTAACCAGAAGAACGAGCAAATCCAAACCACCAAACCTAAGATGAAAGAGGAAGCATCATAAAAAGATACCAAACCTTCTAGAACACTCTGAGGGAATATTTTAAACATATACTCTATTAAAATGGGTAATCTAAAGAAATGGATGAGTTTCTAAATTCATTGAAATGACCAAAGTTAAATGAAGAGGAGATCAACTGCTTAAACTGCCCCATAAGAAATGAGGAAATCAAAATAGTAATACAAGTCTTTCAACTGAAAAGTTCCAGGCCCAGATGGATTCACAGACAAATTTTCCCAAAACATAAGGAAGACTAACAACAATACCACATAAATTGTTCAAAAATATGTAAACAGAGGGAGAACTCCCAAACACCTTCTGTAATGCCAGAATCCCTCTTAAGACCAAAACCAGGAAAAGAACCAACAGAAAAGAAAGCTATAAGCCCATATATTTTATTAACATAGGTGCTCAACAAAAGACTCTCAAATTGCCCACAGACACATATCAAAAACATAAGCCACCATGATCAGGATGTCTTTATTCTAAAAGAGCAGGGATGGTTTAATATATATAAGTCAATAAACAATAAGTTGTATAAAAGGTCTTGAAGACAAAAATCACATGGTTACCTCAGTAGAAACAGGAAGGACTTTGAAAAAGTCCTAGAGGGGAATGGATTAGAGGGACTAGACCTCAACATAATTAAAGACTATACATCTAAAAGAGGATTAATATCCAGAATATACAAAGAACTTAGGCAACAAAAAGCAAGAAAACAAATTACCCAATGAATTAACAGGCTATGGATCTGAAGAAAGACTCCTCAAACGAAGAAATAAAAATGGATAACACCTTACAAAATGCTCATCATCCATAGTAATTAGGAAAATGCAAATCAAAGTACTTTAAGATTTCATCTATCCCCAGTTGTAATGACTAATATCAAGAAAACAAATGGCACTAAATGTTGGCATGGATGGGGGAAAGGGAAACCTTTATTCACTGTTGGTGCCATTGCAGTTTAGTGTAACCACTGTATAAATGTGTGCAGAATGCTTCTGCGAATAAATCTACTGTGTGATTTAGTTCTACCACCCCTTGTCAAATACCCAAAAGAGTCACCCTACTACAGAGATACTTGCACAGCCATGGTTGTTGCTCTTTTCACAATTGCTAACATCCAGAAACAATTTAAATGTTCTTCAACTGACTGATAGATAATCAGAATGTGGTATATATCCTCAGTGGTAAAGCAAGACAAAATGATGAAATTTGCACATAAACGAATGGAACTAGAAACTGCTATACTGAGTGAAGTAACATAGACTCTGAGAAAAAAGTCACATATGTTCTCTCTCATTTGGGAGTCTTAATTCCAAACTCTTAGATGTGAGTATATATCCATATGTAACCACAGAAGCCAGTAAAACACAAAGGAACCATGGGGAAGAAGGGGAAGAAGGAGCTCAAAGAGGGGACAGTAGCAGAGAGATGTTATCAATAGAGAAATGGGGAAAAGGGAGGTATTCAACTGGGCAGGGAAAATGAGGGGGAGATATGTGAGATATCCTTTAGATGATATGAAAAAACAGAGAAAGTTAGTTCAAAGTCCGACTGAAAAACACACATACAATATATGTGTGTGAAGCATATATACATATGCCATATATATATATATATATATATCTGACTGAAAAATACACATAAATATATATGTGTGAGGCATATATACATATGTCATATATATATATATCTGACTGAAAAATACACATACAATATATATGTACGAGGGTATATATACATATGTCATATATATATACATATCTGACTGAAAAATACACATACAATATATATGTATGAGGGCATATATACATATGTCATATATATCTGACTGAAAAATACACATACAATATATATGTACGAGGGCATATATACATATGTTTTATACATACATATATATATGTATATATATATATATGACTGCTATATAACAAAAAATACAGTGCCAACCAGGAAAAATCTTCCTTCTACTTGTTAATCAGGGAGTTTCAAAAGACTCCCAAAATAACACAGACTATGCCATAATCCTTGATTACCTCCCAGAACTTGAAAGTAAGAAGACCCTGTTGCTGAATCAGGCTATACTTTTGACACTGGGCTTGAAACAATTGAGCTGGAACTGATCTGGAAGCCTCCTCCCTGAAGGCTAGCTCTCATGGTATCAGAGAACTCTTTGTAAGATGCCAAAGGAAAATTATAAAAAAATGATCCTACCTAGCTGTAAAGTCTAATAAATATTGACTGATCTAACAAACCACTGTTATTGGTACAATAATGGCACTTTTATCTAATCAGAACTAAGGCCTGCTCAATGGGAGGGGACTATGCATGCACGGTAATATAAACATAGCTGAATACACATGGCTGGAGAGGCCATAGATCCCGAAGAAAAATCTGCTTTTGCCACACCCCAAACTAATACAATTTCTTACTGTGCTCTAATATATATCTTCATATTTACAGACCATTGTACCTCTCATCACTCATCAAAGAAACTTCTTTTTGCAACAGTTGGAAACTAACACAGAATTTTATAATGCATGAAACTCAGAGAAGTGTCTGTGAGGCACTTAGCTCTAAATGACAATGTTCATTGCAGTCAGTATACACAAGATTTGCACATCTCTTAACTCTCACCAGGGAGATTTTCTTATTCACCAGATAGATATTAGCACAGTAGCCTTCAATTGGCCAATGTACTGAGAACAAGAAGCTACAGAGTGCTCATCCCTGAACAGGACATGTGTTTCAAACTTCTTCCACCCAAGACTCAGGGAGCATCATGGAAGAGGAGGTGGAAAAATTATAAGAATTAGAGTTGGTGAATGACCACAAGTAAGCAGAGTTTTCCAGATAGGTTATCATTACACAAATGAACTCACAGCTATGTTGACAGCATGCACAAGTTCCTAATCAGACCCAAATCACAGTTTACACATGGGGAAGTGATTAAGAAATCTCATTCTGACCTAAGGAACTTTTAGTAATTGATGACTGCAGGGAGGGAAGAAGACAATGTTTTACAGGCATGGCACTCTTGGTAGGTAGGTTGACCAGGCTCCATCAATGAACCCACACTGCAATGCATTTGGGAACACAAATGCATTTTGTATATAGTGGCATACACTGAGAGTCATAGGAGTGCAATAGGAAGAGATGTGGATTGGGGAGGGGATCTAAATACTATCAAATTATATATTTTGCAAGCCACAGAAATTCAAAAAAATAAAAATAAATTAGAAATAATTTCTTTGAGTACTAATATAGGGTCCCATGTGTTCTGACATCTTAGATAGAAGGTTCTGTAGATGTCTTCTATATCTACATCATTGGTATATTTGAACCTACAATTTTGTTTAATTCAGTTGGTTCTCTGTTTAATTTTGTTGAGGTGACATGTTAATGTTCAGTGTGTTGTTGAAGTCATCCATGGCTATTGTGTTGTTTTCAGTCTATGATTTTATGTATTATTATTTCTTTTATAAAACTGCATGCATCTTGTTTGGTTGTAAATGTTTAGAAAGGTAATGTCCTCTGAATAGGTTGTTTACTTCATTAGAATAAAATGAACTTCCTTATCTTTTTTGACTAGTTTTGTTTTGAAATTTATGTTTTCAGATATTATAATAACGACCCCTGCTCGTTTCTTACCTATGCTTACTGGGAACATCCTTTTTCATGCTTTCATTCAATGAGATCATCTTTGTTTTATAGTACTGTGCATTTCCTAGGGACATACAGCTACATTTTAATTAATTCTGCTTATCTGAGTCTTTTTGTTAGTGAATTCAAACCATTTATGTTCAGTGTCTTCATTTTGAGGTATGTATTATTTCCATTATTTTTTGTTGATTTGTAATGTTTGGTATTTTCTTATTTTTCCTTTGTTGTTCATATGTGGCTTATTCCTTCCCATGGCCATAAAGATGTATTTATCTCCTTTTAGACTGAAAGATGCTTTTCAAGTATCTTCTGTAGAGCTGGATTCATGTTTGTGAATTCTTTCATTCTGCATTTGCCATGGAAAATGTTTATTCCTTCGTCTATGGCAGATACCTTTGCTGGACAAACAAGGCTAGGTTGGCAGTTGTCTTTAAGAACCTGAGATCCCTCATTCCGAGCTCTCCTGTTTTTTAAAGTTTCTCTTGAGAAATCTTGTGATTCTGGTGGATCTTTTCTGGCCCTTTTCTGTGACCTGATGCTTCTCCCTTGCTGCTTTCAATATGTTTTCTTTGTTCTATATATTTAGTATTTTAATCATTGTATGGTGAATAGAGGTTATTTCTGTTTCTCTTCTGTTTGGTGTTCTAAATACTCCTCCTTCTGGATAGTATTTCTTCCCATAATTTTGGGAAATTTTCTGCTGCAAAATATATTGAAAGTGTTTTCTATGGATTCATAATGAAATTATTTGCTTCTATGGTCACAATTCTTAGATCTTGCTTTAGCATACTATGTCAAATATTTTGAATGTGCTACTGGAATGTCATCTAATTCCCTTTCACTAAAAGCCATTACTCTTGGATTTGTAATTTTTGGAAGCACTGTATTACATTGGTTTTCCCTGTTTCTTATATTATTGCTTTGTGATTTACACAAACAAGTTTATTTTGTTGCTTGGATTTTTTTTTATTAGCTGTATTCTTTCAATATTTGCAATGTTGAAGTAGTAGTAGATGGTGGTAGAGTTGCTGTGTGGAAGTCAGAAGTTTTAATCTCAGTCCTGGAGCTTGGTGCAGTCTCTATAACTTCTAGTGTAGCATATTAACTGTGAGAACAGCCATAGCTGGTGGATATTCCTACTATGTAACTATTGTACTAGCCAATGAACAACAGAGCTCTCTTTGGCTTCAATAATATTTAGTGAGTTTCCATCACACGCATATGGAGATGTGCAGTGTAATTTTCAGTCCCTCCTTACTGCCTTCTTGGCTAGGCTGGTTCATGTGTAGAGGGGTGACAACTGTGAGCCTTTGACTTCAACAACTGTTCCTAGGGATGGTGTGTGGGAAGGGAGGTTGTAAGTCATAGCCCAGTAGTTCCTCAGTTGATGTGTGCACCCTGTTTCAGCTTGAGTTGTTGAAGGGCCTGTGTGTGTGTGTGTGTGTGTGTGAAATTCAGCCCAGGCAGGTGAGATACTTCCAAATTTATCCAGAGTGACCTCACCTGAAAATAGAAACAAGAATATGTCTGCACCCCCTTTTCTTTCCCTAATCATGCATGAGTAGATTCAACTAAGAGTTCATTCACTTTTAGAATCCTAGAGGAGGAAAGGTGACCCTTAAATAACATCATTACTAAAAAGTCTCACCCCAACTTAGATGACAACTTCCACTAGGTCTGCATAGCCAGAAATTCTGTAGAGTGAATTTAGCTGGGATTTCACTGTCTTGATAGACACACCCATTGAAGGATAAGCCCATTAATGGAGGCACACACTAAGTACAGAAAGGGGCAAGACATGCCTCTAGGAATTTGTTTGATGGAAACAGAGCCAATACAGTCAATCATTTTCCAAACAATCAGTGATGAGGCAGAGGGCATAGTGGGTAAAGCAGGGAATTCTGGGGACTGTTCGAGAGCTCTGGGACAGAAAGTGCCACGACCACACGGGAGGGAAGGCAGTCAGCAAGCAGCCAGAGGACACAGTGATCGGGATGGATGGCAGCAGAGTCGCATGGCGTGGCAGCCGCAGCAGGAGAGCAGCAGCAGGTCGCCAGCTTGGCAGGGCTCGTGCTGGGTCCACCACCATCCTTATCAAAATCCTGCCCCCCCATGCGAGACTGCAGTCCCCCTCTCTGGTGACCAGTGTTTTGCAAGTAAATCCAATAAAACCCAGTGTGTCAAATCGGAGAGTATATACTCTGTTTCGATCAGCAGATTCAGAACTGGGGGTGGAACCAAACACTGCATCCCACAAAATTCTTAAGACAGGAATGGTGTAGTCAGCAGGATTTGGATGAGAAAAGTCCGTTCTGAGGAAAGGACTTATGTGGCCTCTGACGTGGGGATCCATGAAGGTAATGCGGACAAAGGAGGTTCCGGCATGGCTTGTTCAGTGAATCCTCAGGTGGTTGCCTAAGATGACATCATCAAGGCAGACAATGTCTGTGGGATAATTTCCAGGGTGGGAATAGACTTGTAGCTGGAATGGAGTGGCTTGCGTCCTGAACTGCGGAGTGGCATCACAGAATCATGGTGATGCACTGAAAACAGCGGAGGATGTAGAGTGAACTTCATGGATTCTACTAGGGCATCAATGGCGGAAGTTCCAGTGTGTGGCTCTAGAAACTGGCTCTTGTTATGTGTTATAAAATACTTATCCCAAGTAGAGACTATAGCCCAGAGAGATACTGAAGAGTTGAGAGAGAGATTAAAATGAGAAAGAGAAATGAGACTGGCCTCTCCAACATTAACCTCTGACCTTACTGATAAATAAAAGGGGAAAAAATAGGTTTAACCTTCTGCCTTTTCCAACTAAGACAGCAAAATAAAAAGAAAACCTAGAGTACATCTATAATGCAAGATCTGTCCTGGGACTCCTCAACTGGGAACCAACAAGAGAAAGGGGAAAATATTGTTTTCTTCCCCCTAAACAGGCTACATTTCTCCCAGTGAATGGCTACTCCAGAGGTGGAGTCAGTTTGCCCAGTCAGGGCCTCTCCCAGCAGCCAGGTGTAGACAGTGGAGAGACAACAGGTGTGGCTAGAGTCAGGAGTCAGACCCAGAGTCTACCTAGCCCTGGGAAACAACAGTTTTTCCCTGAGGAAGGGAGAAACCCAAGGAAAGCTAAGAGTGTCCCTCAGGTTTCAGCTGTAGCACAAGGAAATCCAGATGTCAGCATGCTGACGGAGGCCTTCACAAGCATGAGACTTTAGCAAATGCAGGGTACTCAACATGGAAGCCGCTGGTACTAGGGGGGGCATTCGAACAAGCCTCTCCTGGCTCCTGAGGATCTGGAACACAGGAGCACATGATATTAGCTTCAATACTACTGAGGCAAGAAAGCTGAGCAATATAATTACTCATCCCTCTTTGAGACATAGGCTGTGTAACCTGAGGCAGCAGAAGGGGAAGCAGTCTTGGATTGACTGGTTTGTGCGAGCCATTGGAGATACTTGGTTATCACCAGTGTAGGTTCCCATGGATGTCGGGAGCTGGAAGACAATTAAAGAGGGACAGGTGCTGCTGAGAGAAATATGCAATACATGGTGCCCATTCATAAAACCATATAGGACTGTGTTCACTAGAGATTTAATGAAGGACTTAATTGAACAAGGACCTCGACAGTGGTATGGAGGTTTAGTGTCCCTGCTAGATCCCCTAGTGGGACAAGATCTTTGCAAGGCAAGAAAGGCTTTGACTGATATAAGTGACCTAGTCCAGCATGTAAAGTTTTTCTGTAGAACAATAGGACAGCCTAAAAATGTATAAAAAAGACAAAACAGAGAAGGAGGTCTGCTTGGGTTACTTAAAGATAAATGTGGCAAAACCTGTGTCTAGCCCAACTTCCTAAAGAAAAGACTGACAAAAAGCCAAATTCTGTGCTAATGTGCTTCTGGGAGTCTTTAAAACCAGAGGAACAGTTCAAAAAACATATACAAAGGATAATAACTATCCCAGGGGTAGATAATTCTTCCCCCTAGAGTAAACAGGATACACTTCTCCCAGTGAATGGCTACTCCAGAGATGGAGTCAGTTTGCCCAGTCAGGGCCTCTCCCAGCAGCCAGGTGTAGACAGTGGAGAGACAACAGGTGTGGCTAGAGTCAGGCGTCAGACCCAGAGTCTACCTGGCCCTGGGAAACAACAGGTGCAACAAGGGCAAGAGGAGCCTTATTCTTCCTTGGCCCTTTTTAGGGCCAAGCAGTTTGGGCTAGCTCCAATGAATTTACCAAGGATAGAGAGATGCATGGAGACTCCACATAAGAATTCCAGAACACTAAATGGATTCCAGATGGTAACTAAATATAGTAAAGGACTGACTAAGTTACATGGCATATCTATGTACCCAACATAGATCTGTTGAAAAAAACAGCTGATGCAAATGAAAAAGAACTTTCCATGCTATGTTAGACCTTGTGTATGTATATAATGTTAACTTCTGAGTGGTTTACAGATGTGAAACCCAGATGAGAGTCATCAAGTACACTTGAAGAAACAAGGATGGAATGTACCTTCTATAGGGTACAAGGGTGAGGTAGAGCTGTGAAATTCTTGGGAGCTCTGAGGGCCTAGGACTATAGATGCCAAAGAGTAAAAGGATACTTTAAATAATTGTTAACTAGCAATTCCAGCACCAGGAGTGAGTTGCTCCCCCTGTGAGCTGTTGGGCAGGGAAGCCTTGGAGGCCTCCTCTACAACAAAAGGAAATTGCCACTAATGCTGGTTGCACGCTAGAAACAGAGAGTAAGGCCCTATCGCTGAAGACATGATATGATTTGAGCACAGAAAGGAGAGATCTAGCTGGGAACAAGCTTGGAATTCCTGTAAACGGTTGGCTGGCCTTCATAGTGCTAGAGGGTGCTATGCAGACCACTATGGGAGAATGGTCCTGAAAAGCTCTGCTTGATGACAGATCTTTCACGCTCCACTGTCAGATGCCAAACAAGATGTTCCTTCTGGTGTTATAGTGGCTCATCTAGTATGTGCATCCCTAGCAGATTTCTAATTGGATTTAAGGCTCGCTCCTCAGGGAGGGAACACACATCTGACGCTAGGATAGAGGTCCACCCCCCAGTGGTGAAAGGGAGAGTTATAGGCTCCTGTAAAGAGATCATAGTCATTGCAATTGTTTGTAAGATGAATGTGATGCACCTACTTAGGTACTTTCTATGCAATGTGTTTACACACATATGTTAGGTCATTATAACAATCAGTATTTGTATGGTTTATGTGGCTGCTACTGCTTTCCTTTTGTGGCTGTTGTGTTTTTGTTTTGTTTTCCACAGTAGGAGAAAATGGGAAACAGGCTCATCCCACACCTATCGCCCCCTTTTGAGGCTCAGGGATTTTTTCAGAAGAAAAAGGCAAAAAGTTGTCTGAGAGCCAGAGAGAAAAGATGTGAGGTATAGAGTGAATTTAGCTGGAGTTTCACTCCGACTTGATAGACACGCCCATTGATGAATGCACCCATTGATGGAGGCTCAAGATGGATACAAACAGGGGCAAGACAGCCTCTAGGAATGTGTTTGAGGGAAACAGAGCCAATGGACTCATTTACTTTCCAACCAACCAGTGACCTGAGGGGAGGGCATAGAGAGAAAAAGCAGGGAATGCTGGGGCCGCTCAAGAGCTCTGGGACAGAAAGTGCCATGACTACGCACCTGTATAGTCAGTCAGCGAGTGGCCAGAGCATCCAGCTGACAGGATGGACGGTGTCGGAGGTGCGTGATGTGGCCTCACCGCAACAGAGGATTGCTACCTTGGCAAGGAGCAGGCCAGAGGTCCGTGGCACTTCTTATCAAATTGCTGGCCTCCCCGTGTAAGATTTTGGTCCTCCTCCCGGTGACCAATCCTTTGTAAGTAAGTCCAATAATCCCTGATTTGTCTAATTGGAGGGTATACTCTCTTTTGCTGAGCTGATTTAGAACTAGAGGAGTGGGGCCAAAGGCCCTGTTCCAAAATATTCTTAAGACAGTTTGCTTTGCATTTTTTTCTGAAAACTTTTGGGGCTGTCAGAGAGAACTATCAGAACAGCTTATGATCTTTTCATAACTCTGAAACTGACCTGAGAAATGTGTGGGAATTTTTGGTGTGTGTGTGTGTGTGTGTGTGCATGTGGTGGGTATTGAACACAGGGCATTATGCATGCTAAGTATGTAGTTTACTACTGAGTTATATCCCAGTTCAAGGCTTGTCTTTTAAATAAACTGAAATAGATATGCTAAAATAAGTTTCCATATATATATATATATATATATATATATGGAAATATTTATAGTTGAATAACTGGTTAGTTTTCTGGAAATACTAGCAAAGGACAGAATAAAATAACACCCATTCCAAATTTCAAATTTTATTTAACATCCTGTATTATTTTATAAAGAATACTGGATTTACTGGGAGTCCCTATTTTGATCAAAGAAGGAATGTAGAGTTATTAATACACTGATTTATTCAATAAATAGCCATTGATCTTCTATGAACTTATCAGGGAATTATCCCATGACAAGTATAAGAGAATCATTCATGTGTTTAAAAAAAGAGCAATGAAATTAAACCTATGCTTTAGAAAAGAACTCTGACTCTAGCACTGAAAGATGCTGGACACTGAGAGATACTTGAGATGGGAGCAAGGAGATCATCAAAGCAATCAGGATGAGGATGATTAGGACCTAAATTACGACAAAGTCATAAGGAAGGAATGAAAGGTATACTCAATGGAGGATGAAGAGATAGAAGTAACAGAATTTTAGATGTGTGATGTGAACAGAGAGTGAGAAACAATTCAAGGACCCTACCTAAGTCAATCACGCAAGGACTGATTTGGCGAACTACTTAGAAAACAAGGATAAATTATGGCATTTTAGAACTGGAATAGTTATGACATTGATTTCTTAGGAAATACTATAGAAATTTCAAATATATTTAAAAGAAGATGGAATAGTATTACAGTATGGTTTACTTCCCTAAGTAAATAGTATTATTTATTCTCATAGCTGTAATTCAATTTATAAGAATTTGACATTTTTATTTTATCCATTCTTTTTATTCATTTTGATTTTGAACACATTTTAAAGCAAATCACAGAAGCATCTTACACAAGGTCATGCTTCAGGAAGCAGCATGCATTTCCATAGCTATGGGCTGTGGAAATTTTATATCACCATAATCTCATTTTCATATGTAATTATACTAGCAATGGTTCTTTGAATTAACCTGCTGTGCAGAGTACTACCATACATCTGTGATTAATTTTATTCCTAAAACCTTTATTGAAATAAATCAATCATATAGAACTATGCATGAACTCAAATTGTACAGTTTAGGGAATTATCATAAACTCCCCTTCTAACCATCATTCAGATGAATAAGTCATAAAGTACTCTGACCTTGGATCATGACTCTCAAATCTATAAATGAGCACTTACTTCTTTTTAAAAAGTTATTTATTTTTATTTTTGTGTATATGAATTTATTATCTGCTTGTATGTAAGTGTACCCATGTTGTGAAATGCCAGTGATAGTCAGAAGAAGGTACCAGATCCCCCTGGAACTGCAGTTATGGAAGGTTGTTAATCAGCATGTGGGTGCTGGGAATCAAGCCTGGCTCCTTTGCAAGAGTATACATTGTTCTTAAGTGCTGAGTTATCTCTCCAGGAGCCCTTTAGTTTTTTATCCAAAATTCTGGGTTGCAGAAATGACTGCATAATTAAGAGTCCATTCTGTTTTTTTCAGAGGACTTTTGTTCAGTTCCTAGCACCCATTTTGAGTGACTCACAACTGCCTCTAAAGTCCAGCTGTAGGAGATCCAATGTCCTCTTCTGGTTTCTGAAGTCACTGCACTTATATGCATATACCCTGACACAGACATATATGTATATATAGTTTTTTAAATCTAAAAAAATAAAAAAAGTTGAGAATCCTAAAATCATACTAATCTTTTATATTTTATTTTTAAAAATTAAAAATATTTTACACATTATACAACCCATGAATTTACCTTTCTACCAAAAGTTGCATTACTTGAATTAATGTATGTTGATTTTAGTTACAAGTTTTAACTTGTTTGTCAAAGTGTAATATCTCTGAAGGTGTAATCCATGATGATCTATAACATCAGTAATAGCCATTGTTTTGTTTCTGATGTGTGGCTTTTATGAATAGACTTCTTTGAATATTCTTACTAAACTTATGCTGTACATATATGCATCTCTTTAATCATGTGTTTAGAAATACCAATATGATTGGTAAAGAATGTGTATTTGTTTATTTCCCAATTAAAAACAGCTTTCAAAATTTCTTTGCAGATTATATTCACACTAAGCTTAGTGTCTCCCTTTTCTTCCAACGTTTGGTTTTGTAATAACTTGTTTATAACCATAGGTTGTTTTTTAAAGGTTTATAGATATTTTTTTTTAATTTTTGTGAATTTTTAATAAAGATGTTTCTTTGCTGAAATTTATTGATGTGCATCAAGCCACATGATACTTTTAGATTGAGTTTTTGACATTTTAATTAGGATAATTGTTTTCAAATTTTTATGTTTATTAGCTCTTTCATGTTTATGCATGTCAGTGATATTTTTAATTACCGTAAACATTATGGCACCATTAGTATCTCACAGAAAGTATTGATTTTATTACTTTCCAAAGGCTTATACATAAATTAGAAAAAATTGTTTTTGTGATACAGTATGAGAACAATGTAAAGACTTGTATTTCCACAGAGCAAGGGAGAACTATGAGCAACTTTTATTGAGAATCTTCTGAAATTTCTTTCTCCTTATATTCCCAACATTAATCCTTATGAATATGTCACCAACTCTATTGTACATAAAATAATACACAAATTCAATTTTCCCAGCATCCACACTGATGGAAAACACATAGCATTAGATGTGATATGCTTGTGAAGTAATTTTACTCAGGAAAGCCAATCTGGGATCTTATTATAAAAGAAACATAAGCTTAATTTTAATGGCACCCTTCTTCCCTGGTGTCACAAGTGCCCAGTTGACATGTTACAAAAATTTTTCCTGAACTTGAATTACCTCTTAGACTTTTAGAAATGAACTTTCATGTGAATATACAAAGACACACCCTAAATACACACACATATACACACAGACACACACACACACACACACAGAGAAAGACAGAGCACAATTGTTGATCTAAAAGTTACACATGATACACTTGAAATGTGTCTGCAAAAGACCGCATAATATCAAGAATGAGGAATAAAATATTATGTACGAGAGAGATATGGTTTCTTGTACTTTTTATTCTAGATTTTGCATATATCAAATTATTTATTATTAACCAAATAAATGATTTATAGTTAGATCCATAAGTTTCTCTAAACCATTATAGTTTTTTTATTAAAGAATACTAGTTGGAGAATACTGGTAAATAAACTGATAATTTTTTTCACTGTTGTATTTAGTGAATACAATACTAAAATTTCAAAAATTTGACATACATGCTGATGCATTTCATTATAAGAAAGATTATAAGAAAAATAACACTACTGATGTAAAAATACACAATTATCAGGTGGGTAGGTGATCTTAAATATCTAATAGAGGTGTTTTTGAGTTACAGTATTAAGTATAAGTAAATATTATGGTGATATATAATGTTGCTAAAAATAGCCTAATATAAATGCAATATTTTTCCATAAAAATTTCTTTAAATGAGCAATAGTAACATTTTTAACAGTAATTCAGGCAATGCTAAAATATTACATAGAGTAATACAAACACATAAGTAAACAGAGGGTTGCTATTGGCAGAGGAAAATTGGAACAAGATCCTGAAAGTCTTGAGGGCATGTAGACCTATTCTTTGTTGACCCCATGCTTACACATCCACTGACTACAGAACTTGGAGCTGCCCTTTTTGGAGTAGCAGTTGACATCAAAGCTGCAGGTCTCAGGCAGTTTTCCATGATCATCAACAATGATCAGACCAAGGAATCAGTTCTGTACCCAGTAGTAGGGCCTTTGGAGAAGCTTCAGAGTACATGTGCATTGGTGGATGTATCATTATGTTCAACAGCTTTCTGGAAATGCTTCAGTGAGAATGTGGTCAGAGTTCTAGAGTTTGTATTTTTCTTGTTGATAATACCTGTTTGCTTTGACAGATTTCTGGGATAGGCATTTTTAAAGGAAAAAGAATCATTGATTTACATTAAATGGGACAAACTACCTATGACTGACTATCTATGATAGCTTTATTTGTTATAGCTATATTTGAAGAATCTGAAATTTGTTGATTAACTTGCCTAATGGTTTTCAGTTTACTGCTGTTCCTTCTTGTTTTCAGTTGGTTCCCACTATTGTTATTCAAAATCATAGGCAAAATCAGTAATACTTATGCAAGTGGGATTTTTTTAACTGTACCTTTTAAAAAAAAGATTTAAAATTTTTAAAAATTTCGTGTATGTGTGTGTGTGGGTGAGTAAAATAGTGCAATACACGCACAGTCCAGAGGAGGGCACTGGATTCCTTGGAGCTGAAGTTACAGGTGGTTTACTGTTAATTTAAACTCTCCAGGCTTTAATGTTAGGATTAGGAGTTGAAAGAATCATAGATGGCAAAGAAAAATGACCAACCTCAACCATCCAAACTGACCTTTATTAGTTAATGAGGGTGACACCTGGGCAGAGGAAGTCTTCAGTAGCCACATAGGCCACAGGCCAAACAGCAGGGCAGCTTAGGTACCTGTGAGTATGCAAATAGAGTCATGAGAGTTGGTTAGGGACATTTGTAAGGGATTTAGGGGCCACTCCCACCAATGCTCTCAGAAGTACTTGCTTGCAGAGCAAAACATGTTTGCAGAACAGAGACTGCTTTGGAGTTGGGATTTATAGGGGTCCTTGGATGAACTTATTTTCAGAGCAAGAATTACTTTACATTTTTCTGTTTATGGGGTTCTCCTATTTATGAGCTGTCTCATGTGGGTGCTGGGAAATGACTTGGGTCCTGTATTAAGAGCAGTACATGCTCTTTGGAGCCATCTTTCCAGCCTCCTTGTGATTGTATTTTATTTCAGGGAGCAATTCTAGAAACTCAGAACTTTTCCTTTCTTCTAAAAATGAAGTAAAACATTTTAAATCCTATTTTTATTCATCTTTGGGATGAAATTGTGATGAAATAATGCCTCTAAACACAAAATAAGAAATGCTGAATGCTTCCAATATGAAAGAAACTTCTATAATCCCAAAGAAATATGGTGAATTTATTTGACTGATATTGTGTTGTTTTTAAAACACATTAATGAAGAATAATAAGCAATCACATAAGACAAAATTGCCAATTGTAAGTGCAGGAATAAGTTGATAACGTAATTACACCTACTGCTCCTAGAGTTTTATTATCTAGGAAGGAAATAAGAAGAGGAACAATTAGAGAAAAATAAGTCAGGCGCTAAAATAGAAATATGCACAGGTTGGAGCCTATGATGACACAAAGGAAAAATTATTTCTTGAGAATTTAATGGTTCTCCAGAGGAGACAATGGATACAGAGCTGTTTGCAAAGCAATCCATAGAGAGCTGGTGCAGTAAGATAACTGAAATGACATTCAGATCCTACAGAAGAATCACACTTAAAGAAGCATTTAGAAACACAAAGGAAACAACTTAGAAAGGATTAGAAAGGAACGCTAGTATGCTTCACTGTTGAGTCATCTACCTGTAGTTTTCCCAAGTCCTGCCTCTGGGTACACTTCTGTTTGACATTGCAAGCTACCAATCTATTTGCAAACAAAGTGAAGACAATGGCTTCTAGTAGTCATTTGTGGTTCACTGATTGTACAAGCAAGTCATGCAATCTAATTAAAGACAGGAGGAAAGAATTATGAATAAATATGCTGGTCCTGGGTACGACCTTTGGACTTCTTAACATTAAACTTTACATTTTAATTGTCTAGTATCCTACTCATTCTTAGCTTGGCCAAGATGTTGTACTTCCAGTGTCCCTTAAGACAAGTCTAGAGTTTTCCTTGGTGAAATGGAAAATGGATTTTACCATTGATAATAAAATAAAACAAAATTTTTATTTTTATCTGCTAATCAAAAATGCATAAAATATCAGGGATACTTTAATATTATAACAGCGTTGAAATGCTTATTTCCGTGGATCACAGTAGATATGAAATTCTAGGTGAAAGTAATTTGATTTCCTAACTACCTTTGAAATTTCCAATAGTAAAATGTATATAAGATTTTACTTGTGCCAGGAAACAAAGGTACAGAAAACTTAAGTTCTGAAAGCAATGAACCCTTCAAAACGCATTGAGAAGAATGAGAGGGTAGTTAGAGGGCAAGCAGCTGTGCAGAGCAATAAGTATGAGATACGATGAAGCTCCCTTCAGGTATTTACGTGGTCACATTGCATAGTATATTAGTAACTTTTAATCTCAGCTCAAGAGTGGTTCTAGGCCAGTACTTTAGGCAACCAATAAACAAAAGCATTCAGATCTATAGACTGTGTCTAATTCATTTCCACTGTCATTTAAATGCTGAGTTTTCATTCTTTTCTTGCAAGCAATATGCCATTTTTACTTAACCTACAGTCACTGTTGTGCAATGCATTCGCTTTTGTTTTCAATGCATGGAATGAAATCCAGAACAAACATTCTTCCATTGAGCTGCAATCCTAGCCCTCACATTTAATCTTTTACTTAATTCCTACTGCGAGCTAGGGTAAGATATTAAGAACCAGGGGTACAGCTGGGCGAGAGAGCATTGATCTTTTTAAGGGAGTGACTCCAGGTAGTGTGACCAGACTCCAGTGGCTGAACTTGCACTGAGGGACATCTGGGTGCACAAATTTGACTCAATAGGCCTTAACCTATATGAGAGAATGCATGAAATCTGGAGGGGGAGGATGTGAGAGGATGCGGATGAGGGTTAGATGATTACGATGTTTTATACGGAATGCACAGAGATTCAATAAAAAATATACAGAAAACAGATGAAAGATGATGACGCCCATTCCCTGTCCCCACTATCAGGGAGCTTACTAAAGCCTACGAGGAAGATGGAAAAGTAACAAGAGCCCCAGAGGAGTAGGACAAGTGTTTTCAGGAGTGCTAGAGGAAAACGAAAGTTCTAGTTAATCAGAATCAGAAAAGAGATAAGAAAAATTAAGTCAGAAAAATGTAAACAAATAGTTTTAAAAGTTGACAAGTAAAAAAGAAAATGGTGGGTTGAGAGAAACAGGATCGGTTTCCACGATGGAACCTTTGTTCACACACATGTCAAGAAACAAAGACAAGGGTAAGGGAAGCAACCCTACCTCGGAGAATCCAAGGGTCTTACAAAGAACCCTGAACCTCAGCCCTAGGTAGTGCATAGTCATGGCAGCACTCTGGGTGAGGAAATCAGGTAGAGCTCATCTGGAAGCAGAGCTAAATTGAGACAGAAACAGACTTCTGATTTCAGAGAACAGAGTGCTGGAGGCCCTGTTCCCTGAAGCCCTGTCAAGTTTTTATTCTTAAAAGTATGAAACAAAAGTGGGTGTCACAGTCAGACTCTCTTAGAGGTAGAAGGACAGTGGGGATTGCCATCAATTCTAATTGATTCGGAATGTGATTGGGTATTGGTTACATTATTGAGATCAATATAAAACCAAAGGGAGGTCAAACAAACTGTAATATTCCTAGAGAAGAAAGGAGCATTTGAAGAGACACTGGGAATGTTCCTGTGGGGAGCTTTTCTCTACGCATAGGAAAGATTTGTGGGTAATATTTAGCTTAATAGAATGAAATAGCATAGCTTCCCTTTTGTCTGTTACTTTCTCTTTACTTTATTCTTTAAATTGCTTTAATCTTATTGGTACTACTTACTATCCTCTTGAGAAAACAAATTTGCAAAATTGACAGCAGTGAAAAAATTATGAGAAATATTGATTGTGCATGGTACATTTTGTTAGAATTTAGTGTTGGATATCTGGTTTTTAAAATGGAAAATAATGGTTATTAAAAATCTTAAGACATAACACCATCTTTACAAATATTTGCATATTTTATCTGATAATACTTTTTGAAATTCTAAATTTACAGACACATCTGGGTAAATCTAACAGTCACCTTTTCATAAATATATATCATTAACTGTAAATATTTACTCATGGGCAACTGTTTATAAAATATTTTACTCTTTAATTTTATCCGTCTATCAACTATCTATCTACCTATCTATCTACCTATCTACCATCCATCTATCATCTGTTTCTTGCATGGGATAGAGAGAGAGCTCAATATCAGCCCGAACCAATTTGTAAGATATTTCTCAATCAAGAAAAGAAAAAAGAAAACTTGATATATAGCTTAGTGGTGAATAACTTTTCTAGCATGCATGAGAAACTGAGTTCAGTTCCCAGTCCTGAAAATTATATATACATATGCATATATACATATGCATATATGTTTTCATTTTCTTCCTCTGCTGAGATCAAGTTAAAGGCTTTAAATTGTTATGCATGTTACTTTCCTTATCTGTAAGATTGTGATGGATGGTGGGAAACTATCATATAATATGATCCCCTATTTGATTTTTCTGTCCTCTTTGCAATGTGACCCTCTCCTTCTATAAGAAAATAGGTGCATCTGTCCTAGTTTCCTTTCTGTTACTATGATAATATCCCAATGAAAACCGACTTAGAGCAGAGAAAGTGTTTATTTGGATTCCAATTCCAAGTTTAGTCTATCATTTCAGAGAAGTCACAGTGGGAAGAGTCTGAAGCAGCTGGCCACATACACACTCAAGAGCACAGAGCCCTGACGCACTAGTCCCCACCCCACTCCTTGTTTGTTCTCAGCTCAGTTTCTCTGCTGCACAGCTTAGGAGCCCTTACCCAGGGAATGGCACCACCCAGAGTGGGCTCAGCTTCCCCACATCAGTTAGCTTAATTCAAACAGTTCTCCACAGAAACGCCCACAGGCCAACACTGTAGATTAAACCTCATCGTCTATGTCTTCTCACTTTATTCTACATTGCAGAAAGTTGAACATTAAAGCTGAGCATCAATCTGAGAACAACTTTTAAATCACAGTCGGATAGAATCTGGAAATGTAAGAAGTTTTCTCTTTAAGAATGATGTTTATAAGGGACTACATTTATGGACGGAAAAAAAAGTTAAATCTAGCCTTAAAATTTATGATTAAGCATCCTGTATCCTCATCTGTGATACATGAACAAATGTAAAAATAGTTCCACAGAGGGGAGGAAATAAAGGAAGCTCATGTTTGTGGAAAAGCATATCACAGCCTCATGGGCCAGCTACAGGGAGGTAAGTGCTGAAGACGATAATCCGAGAGTACAGCACAAATGACCAACTTCATAGCAAATCAAAATGAAGCAAGAATTTCAGGGCTTCTCTTCTAGGTTTTAAAAAGTTTTCACCAGAAACTAAGAAGAGTTTTTGTTTGTATTTTCTATATTTTTGTTACTAGCACAAAATAAAGTGTGTGAAAAAGCTTTACCAACTAAAAAATATAACAAATATGATAACTGAATATAGTATTTAAACTCGAAGACCACAATATTATGTCTTAATTTCCTCTTATTCTCTTTACCCATGTATCATATAGTTAACTTGTCAAATTTTAAATAAGGTACTGCTCTATGCACAGAAGTACTTCCTGTAAAAGAACAAAGGTCAAAACAACAAAAGACGCGGTACAAAGGAGGTTCTGTCTTCTACAACCTTTCACCCTCAGTGGGAGGGTTTGAGAGAATTTTAAATAAAGAGATGGGAATGGCAAGTCTGTCACTTACAGTTTTGGTGCTCACGCTTCTCAAGGTGCCCACTGATTGGTCTACACTCGTTATTTGGACCATCTTTTGCTTTTTTTGTACTTTGTTGATAGATTCTAAAATTAACTTTGAAATAACCATATGTCATTTATATGTTCACTCTATGATTTGCATCTTCCATTGAAATTGTGTCTTCAACCAGATAACTCAGTATGTGTCTTAGAAGCAAAGAGGACAAAAACATTTCCTTGGGTCAAATTAGATCTAAACAAAAAGAGACATAGTGATCTGACAAGCCCCAGATAATAGATTCATCTAAATAGAAAACAATGACAAAGCACTCATAAAACAGGATTTTCTACACTCATAAAACAGGATGGATAGTTGCCATATGCCTACTTGGTTTTTCATTCAGTGTACCAAAAGTTAATTCCTGATGACAACGTAACGCATAATCATGTCTGCAGTCTGTGCATGACTTTAAGATGCTGTGCACTCAGAGAAATCTTGTTTCCAGACAAAAATAAAAATGAATTTCCCATGTGGATATATATTTCATTATGGTGGCAAAGATTGTTCCAGCTTTGAAATGGTACTTATCAAATACACCTGTCATTTAAGATAGTGGGGTGTCTTCCTTGTGACTCTGCCTTGTCTCTAGCTGGCTCCAGAATCGAGGTTTGAGAGAACGAAAAGCTGGGGACGGGACTGTCTTTTCCCTTTACACTGTACCTGTAGCTTTTCTTTCTATCTTGATCTCCTTTGTCTGTCTCAGTAAGTGGACTGGCTTCATGCTATGCACAAGCAAGCTAAGGAATGCTGTGAAGGTTCAGAGACAAAATTTTACATGTTCTTTATCTTTTATTGCAAGAATTAAAAAGAAATGAAGAATTAAACCTCAAAATGTGAACTGCTGCATGGATATTCTCAAATAACTTGAAGTAAGATTACTTATTGCTAAATGAGTACTAAACACTTACACAGAGTTTTCCTAATTCCTGAATAATAAAGAATATTTCCATGATGCAATTGATGGTGGAATTATTTTTATATTTTTATTTTGTATTGTTTTGTATTATAGTTCATTATGAATGAATTCAACTTTTATCTTAAGAATTTTCATTAGAATTATTCAGTAATTTAAAATGCAGGTTACATCTGAGTAGATTTTCCCAAATCATTGATCCATCTTTTAAGGGTTATTTTCACCAACTTTTATGTGTATGTTGTGCTTCATAATCACAGATCTGAACTCTTCTGATAGACCTTGTTTCCTCTCTTGGTCTTTGCTAAGTTTTTCCCAGGAGAGGGTTTCTGTGGCCCATATAACTAAAGAGACTATGAGCCTTTGCCTGGTTTTCAGGATTAACCACAGAAGTCTCCTCGTTCCTTACACCCCTTTCCCATTTTAGAACTTTTTATCTTTTCCGGGGACTTTCACTGATTCCGACTACTGCTACATCATATTCAGTGTTCCCCTTTGCTCTTGTCTGAGCTTGATCAGAACCACAGCTTACCTTGTTGCTACCTTGATGAATGCATCCATAAACTAAAGAAAAATGCAGACTATTTAGCATGAACTGGGGATTTCCACAGTTCAGAGATGCATACACAATCTCATCTCACACAATTTTGACTGGGTGTTTTCTACTTCATTGATACGAGTTGCTGTCTGGCCATTGTCCCTCTCTATATCTTATTCAGGCTTCACATTCTCTGTTTTCTATTGCTGAAAAATATTCTACTTACTTTCAAATATGAGTTTTTGGTAGGAATAATGGAAAGCCAGTTCCCCAGATTCCTGCTTCTAGTGTCCATGCTCTCTTGATCCTTGGGTCTCATGTTTACGGTATGTTTTACCTCCATCAGTGTTTTCCTTGATATAACACGGGTGACTTAGAGATGAAAGATTGGTCTGGAGAGATGCTTCAGTGGTTCAGAACACTGGCTACTCTTCCAGAAGACCTGTGTTTGGTTCCCAGCAAACCATATTGGATGGCTCACATCTGTGTATAACTAAACCTCCAGAGAATGTGACACCTTCTTCTGGGGATACCTGCACACACATAGCATATGCTCACATAGACACACACGAACACATAAATATAATAAAATAAAGAACTATAAAAGAATTCTCATTTGTAGAAGAATTTAATTAAGTTGAGTCCTAATTTGTAAGGTTCTGTTAAAAAAGAGAAGGAGATTAGAAACTTAGAAGAATTCTGTATAAGGGAAATGCATCATTTATTCTTTGAAATGGGAAGAGACCATATGGAAAGCAATTGTGAGAAGCTCATAGTGACAGTTGGATGACAGCTGGAAATGGAATGGAACCTCAGTCACATAATTGCAAAGAGCTGGATTTTGCCAAGCCAGATGAGCTTAGAAAGAAAACTTCAACCACCACCAGAGGCAGGCACATTTCTTTCAGTGTTATGAAATGTCGAGTGGAGAACAAGGTCAGTCATGAGCAGATTTCTGATCCACAGACCCTATGCAATAACAGTGAGAGATCTTTTTAAAGATAGCATTTGCAGAAACTTCTTATATACCCAGAGAAAACTATCTGAAATGCCAATGTCAGGGGTTAAGTGTTAATCCTTTGTTATCTCCCATTTGTCACTAACACTGTAGTAAGATATAGTTCTTTGTTCTTCACTATCCAAGAAATGGACTGTACCTTACCTGAGAGCCTTTGAATAAATAGTGTACAGGGCACTTGTAATTTACTGGAATTGAATAACACACTGAAGTGCCAGCATACTATGAGTAGGTATTTACAGACAGAAGTAGAGAATTTATTTTCTGGGTTTTATTCTAGTAAAAATCTATGCTCCGATCTTCATACTAGGCAGGTTTTCAGGTGAAGTCAATGATAATTCTCTTATGCAATCATTCTAATTTTATTGTAAAAGCAAAGCTATTGTAGACGTTTAAAATGTATCTATTAAAATATTTACTTATTTTGTGTATGTTTCTGTTCCTGATTTTTTGTATTTGCACCTTGTAAAACAGATCATCAAATCCCTTGGATCTGGAGTTACAGGTATTTGTGAGTTGACATGTGGTTGCTGGGACCTAAAACTCTGTCCCCTGCAACAAAAGCTCTTAGTCATTGAACAATCTCTCCAGAACCTTAAAACTTCTTCCTGAATTTGTAAGAACATTCACTATGGTATGCACAAGTACAAGCACGAGGAAAATCGAAGAGTGGGGAGGAAATTTCTCCTTTTTAAATATAAAAGAAGAGATTGTACAGAACTAGAAGATTTCATCAATTAAGATTGTTGCTCCATGAAAGCTTACAATCTGTGATTTACAGATGACAATGTGGATGCAACTTGTGCCAAAAATTTGGAAGCAGACTTTGCCAACATTTCATTGACATGTACTTAAATTTAGCTGAGAAATATTTGGACTAAATATCTTTCATTTTTAGCGTTTGTTTTACAAATACTATGAGAACAAGACTATCTGATTCCTCCTGATGGAAGTCCGTTACCTGCAATGCTAGTAGCCACCTAACAGTGTCAACATTGTAAACTTACAAAGTATCAAGAAATACTCAATTTTAAATCAGTTTTTCCTTTAGTTTTCCAAAGATCTATGTACATAACTAGTTTCATTAAAATTTCATCCAAATTTACTTTTTGAGAAAAAAATTTAAGCAGTATGATTAAATGTAGATTAATATACTCATTTATGATGATAAGTGGTAGTGAAATTCATCCATTTGCTGATGAGAGAGCAAATGATTAGTAACATTTTGTTTTCAGAGGAGAAACATTCAATAAATAGAGAACCTCCTGATTTGAGCTAGAATCCTGGGAAGTATAATAAAACTTGTTCCAATCTTCACCTTTCAGGAGATCCAATTTCTGTCTGTCTTCCTGTTATCATTCACAGAGGATCAGATTCATTTATTTTCTGCCTATTGTACATACGCTCTAACACCCTAACTGCAATGATGAACTAAATTGATACTCAGCTGTGACAGAAGTCATACATAATGTTCACCAAAATATCCAGCACATTAAATTGTAAAATAAAGAGAGCTTTGTTTCTGTCTCTGAAAACAAGGATAAAATATCATACAGCAACAGTGAAAAGAATAGTGAAAATACATGGTCAATAACGGTGAATGTATATTCATAGTTTTACAGAGAGAATCAAAATCTACACCAGAATTTCCTTTTCAGCCTCCCAAGGTCACATGCTCTGTAGTAGTTCTGAGTTGGTGCTATTTACCTCTCCTTTCTCCTCTGGCATATTAAGGCATACAGTTCCAGCCCACCTCACATCTTTATTAGGAACTGGATGCAGCTGATTCCCAGATATAAGAAAGTATAAAAAACTGGAGTCCCAGTGAATGATAGTTAGACTGGATATTACAAGACTTGTGAATGTCCTCAGCTGTAAGGAAATGGAAGAGGCAATGGAAAACGGCATAGAAGGCATTTATTGTAAGGCTGCCTAGTATGAGATATGTCAGTCTGATGAACCGAGCTAAAAAGCCTGCAGCTTACTGTAAAACACACATTGTGATGCCCACTAAGTCTAACCTGTCTTCCTTATGCTTTCTTTTCCTGTCACTGCTCATTCCCTAGGCTTGTGAATTCTCAAGCATTTGGAATAACTAGAGAATCTGGTGGGAGACCACAGCTATGGAACAGAGAGGAGGTTCCCAGTGCCAGCGGATGAGGAAGTATCCGAGGTACCATGGACAGAAGAGGACCTGGAATCCCATGGCTTTGGTTCTTGTTCTATTTATGCCTATACTGACTGTTAGAATATTTTTTGCTTTCTGCTAAATCTTGTTAAATAATAACATTTTTTACTATAAAGCTTCCAAATTTAAAAAAAAAAAGTGCCTTATATTTGGTAAAGAAACTCAAAGAATTTACTTCCTTTACTCCTTTTTGGGTTTTCTTTTAGAATTTTGGTCCTTATTTATGGATATGTGTCTATATGAACGTGTGCACAAGTGTGTGCGGGTGCTGACGGAAGCCAGAAGGTGTCAGACAGCCTGTAGCTAGAGTTACAGGAATCTGGGAGCTGCTGGATGTCGGTGCTGGGAACTGGACTCTGGTTCTCAGCAAGAACACTTAAGTGCTCTTAACTGCTGAGAAATCTATCTACCCCCTCGACACACACACCTCTTAATGCAATGCCTCCTGTGTAAGCATCTGAGATCCAGGATCTGCATTTGATAGAAGAGGAGTAAGAAACAAACTCATAGCAAAACATTTATATAGTGCAAATTCTAAGAACTCCTAGCTCTACTCAGCAGAGTTTTGAGTGGTAAGGATCAGATTCTCCTTGGCCACACTCCTTTTCAGACAAAACTACCTATATCATGTAAGCATAGTTCAGTTATCTGAACCTTTGCACAGTAAGCCTTTCCTACCTTAGGACATCTGCTATTCTTACATGCTTGTCTCTTCTGAGTCCCTATGTCACGTAACTTGAGAGTTCTGTCCAGATGATATCTTTTATTACTAATTGCTAAGTTCTTTCAATGATTCATTTTTAATATTTTTTATTTGATGTGTATGAGTATATTGCCTGCATGTATGTAAGTGCACCTGTGACATGCAATGCCCATGGATATCACTCAGAAACGGGCATTAGATCCCTTGGAAATGGAGCTATGAATGGCTGCTAGCCACCATGAGGGTGCTAGGACTTGAACCTGGGTCCTCTGCAAGAGTCATCAGTGCTCTTAACACTAAGCCACCTCTCAAGTCCAGTGCTTTAAATTATTAAATTTCTTTCTTTAAAATGCTGTCTCAATAATTCACTGATTGAAATCAAGGCCATTATAGTAAAATATTACATGTAATTGTTTTGTTTAGGATTGCTTTGTTCTTTTGTGATTTCATAAAATTTTTAAGTTTTCTCCTATATCTATGAAAATTGGCCCTCAAATTTTCATTGGGATTGTGTTGAACTGATACATTGCCTTTGGTAGATGAGCATCTTCATAATATTAATTATTTTGATTCTTAGGTGTGAGGTGCGCTTTTATCTTTTGGTATCATTTTCAATTTCTTAAGGTTTCATTGTAAAAGTTTTCTTTTGTTTCCTTGATTAGGTTCATTCCTGATTTTATTTTGTGTCTGTATGGTTATTATTAATGGGATTATCTTTTTTTCAGCATGTTTGTAATTAGTCTATAGGAAGGTGACTGCTTTGTGAATGTTTATGTGTGCGTGTGTCAATTTATATCATTTTATATCCTGCCACTTTATTGAAATTGTTTGTTAACTCTGAGAGTTTTCAGATGGAGTCTGTAAAATCTTTTATGAATTGATCATAACATCTTCATGTAGGATTACTTTAACTTCTTTTTCCTTTTTAATTTGATCTCATTTTTTCTCATTTATCTAAAACTTCAAGCACTATATTGAATTTCTGTAATGTTCAAGAGAACAGTTTCAGCATTAATAGTTAAAGAATAAGTAAGTAGCAAGGCATGTGAGTCTCAATTTCTGGCAATATAAGATAACCTTAGAGCCTGGGGCTGATGACTCCCTATAAAACACTTAAAAGTTACAGAGAGTGTACAGCTGTGGTAGCAACAGAGTTGGAAAAATGTGAGGTAAAATCTAAAAGAACGAACCTCAAATTAAAAAATAGGAAAATATATCCCTGACTGATTAAAGTTGTGTTGTAGTAGACTGGATTTGGGAGAAACTCTACAACCTTGCAGGACTGTGGTAGTGAAAATACATGTGTGAATCTAGGATCGATATAAACCAAGGTCTGTAAGAAGTGATCAAGAGGCAGAAAAATAAGACATCACCCAACACAGGAAGAAAAACACTGAGCAAATATTGTACCCTACTGGCTTTGTCACTGAGGGAATAAAACTGTTTAGAAGAAAAAATGACCACTTTCATAGGCTATTTGCTTCAGAAGTATTGTTACATTAAATGGAATTTATATTACAAACCATTTAAATGGGCAGAGTTTCATTGCATCAGTACATTGATAAGGATGTGAGACCACCACACTCATCAAATTCTAAAACATTTCCATCATTCATATGAAAATCCTACACATTAAATAATGTCTTCATATTCTCTCTCCCACATCCCCTGTCAATCACAAGTCTGCTTTTGTGTGCAGAATTAGAAATTCTAGACATTTCAAATAAATGGAGCCATGGAATGTGCCTAACGGTTTTCTGAATTCTATATACCTCATCAACAATTATCACTGTCTACATTTTTCATTTTACAAGGCTTCCTATTCATCAAATCCTATTCATGGATTATACAAAGTTATAATCCATGTCTTATTCAATGATGCCATTAGCTCATGTAGAGGTTCATTTAGAAAAATTATTAACAGTAGTAACAGGATTTATCAAGATGGATATATCAGCTTATACACAACCCAAGTTACAAATATTTAAGTTTTTAAAAGTTAATTTTTTTCATTTTTACAGGATCAAATTTAAAGTTTGTTGAACTAATTCTGACAAGTATGTAACAGTGAAAGAGAAAAAGAAAATGACAACATGTTTCAAGTTAAATAAATATCCCTGGAAAGATAGGTCATCTCTGTTTGTTTATTTAAGAATTTTGAGATAAGTTTTCACTACATAGCACAGGTTGACTCAAATCCTACCACAGCCTCCTGATCACTGGAATATAGGCATGTGCCACTGAACCTTACATAACACTGTAATTCCTAAGAGAAAATATCAGTGAATCATGGCCAAGCAAAATGGAACAGCAGGTAAAACTACTAACCGTCATGCCAAACAACCTACATTCAAGCCCAGGTCTCATAAGATGGAAGGAGGAAGGAACTTCAGCAAGTTGTTCTCACTTCCACACACAAGGCACACAGACCCCATCCATACAGAAGAAATGAACAAATTCAATTTTAATAAATTAGAATAAATTCTAAGAGCAAGTTACCGGTTGGAGAAGATACTGTGCAAGCTGCCAAGTGGGCAAAACCAATCAGTGGTCCTACCCAACTGTGAAACCTAATAAACAGCAGTGGCTGTCCCAGCAAACTATTGTTCTATCTGCAGTAGTGGCACTTGTGGCACTTATCTTGGGGGTGATCAGCAATCATCTAAATGATCTTAAAGATTTCTCAATGGGAGGGAACTCATGTGTGATATTGTAAACTGCCAAATAACACATGACTGGGGAGGGCATTAATCCTAGAGAAAACCTACATCTGTCAGATCCCTAGACAAATGCAATTTCTTATGGTGTGCTAAATATTTATCCTTATATTTACAGACAAGTGTACCTCGTATCACTCAATAAAGAAGCCTCTTTCCGCAACAGATGGAGAGTGAAGCATCACAACTGGTCAAACGCAGAGAATAAATGTCTGTGAGATTCCCAGCTCTAAGGTACACATCTCTAATGCAACCTCTACATCTAAGGCTCAGAAAACAGAGTAACAGGGGGCAGGGAGAGTATTAATGCATTCTTTAACTCTCACCAGCAAAGCTTCCTTATGCAACTAATAGTGACTAACAGAGAAAGTCACAGCTGGCCAAAATGTAGAGAATAAGAGGCTACAGAGTGCATGTCCTTGGATAGAACTCATATATTAAACCTCAGATACCAAAGGTTCAGAAATCATTGAGGACAAATGAGCAGAAAGACTGTAGGAGCCAGGGTGGTGTGGTGTTAAGGGTGTTCCAAGCAGCCGGGAACGTGCTCAAATGAAATTGCCATAGTGCTGACAGCATACACAGGAACCATGCAAACTTAATCAGATGAAAATCTAGCACAGAACTGGGGAGGTGGGCAAGAGGCTCCAAAATTTGATGAGGAGGTCTTGGCAACTAAATTCAGCTGGGTGAGGAATAGTGGTCTTCTTTAGTTACATTAGAAAGAGTGGCCAGACTGCAGTGGATAAACTCACACTGAGGAACATTTAAGGCCAGAAACTTGACTTAATAGGTTAATGGTATGACAGAATGCGTACAATCTGAGGAGGGGGGGGCAGCTACAGGTGCAGGTGCACAGGGAGAGGGCTGAATATGATGAAGTGTATGAAAAGCACAAAGGTTCCATTTTTTAAAATTCTCGCCCAATGTGGAGATGCCTGTGTCCTCAGCCCAGTGTGGTGACACCTTGGGCCTCAGCATAGAGGAGGCAGAAGCAGGCATGGGGATTTCTATGAGATCTAGACCAGCTTCGGCTACAGAGACCCTGTTTCAAAATATATGGTTTTCATAGTGAATTTTTCTATTATTCATAAGTGCTCTCTAATTTTTCTTTGCCTCAAGTATATTGACCTTTTACAGATTTCATTTTTTCATTACAAGTTTCTCTGACAAAAAAGATAGGTTTTTGCTGATTTCATTTGCTTTCTTTCATTTTTTGAACTCTTAATTATTTCCACCAGAATAATGCTAAATTTATAAACAACAAAATTATAATATCCCATTAGAAATGAGCCACTAATAGGCCAATATTCCTTTCTAATATTTAATTTCTATATATTAACTAAAAGAAAATTTTATAAGCAATTCTGCCTGGAAATTGCTGACATTTAAGAGAAAAAAAATGTCCAATCAGAAGATGGTGACATGATTAAATGTAAAGGATTAGTACCATTTTACCAGAGAGAATAATAATCAGACAGAACATCTTGAATATATTCACCAAAAAGACACAATAAATGTTGGAACCAAAATTGTACACATTCAGAAAAACTGTTAAACAAATTTTTATTTTATGTCGCAGTTTCTTTATTCCTAAAAAACAAATTCAGATTTTACTTTTAATCTTACATCCTGCAATCATAGAAAATGCCCAATATCCTTTACTTGGATGTACAGCTTTCTGTGCTTGATACTGATGGTTTGCCAGGAGTATTTCATACTGAATGGGTCCTTCCTGCTGAGCTGCCTTCAAGGCTGTCTTAAGTTGTTAATGGTTTTGATCTTTATTCTACGTTTCTAACTTTTTATACTCCCAACTTTTCCCCTAACACTCAGCCTCTTATCTCATTGGTAGCTTGGTTCATGTGTTTCTAAGCCCACACAAGGAAGTTCTTGATCTTAAACTTATATGGAAACTTTCACTGAGACCTCTTGGTCAACAAGTTTTTACTAAATGTCATATTGATCATTATTCATTGTACCATGTTCTTTCAGATCTCTTCTTTATTCTTGTCTCTTTACTAAGTATTCTTTAATATGTCCTCTAACCTTCTGACTGGGAGATTCCTAGAAAGGCTAAATTTTCTATGAATTAAGATAATTTGCTAAGGCCAAATTAGATTAACTCAATTTATTATTTTTCAGCCCTTAATAGCTTATCATTGATTTTTTAACCAAAATTTAAGGAATGTATACTTTGAAAACTAAGTCTTCCGTGGAATAGAACGGCTAGAAATTTGTTAAGTTATTTCAAGAGGGCAAAATAGGGCTGATATCAGAACGAGGAAATATTTTAAGAAAAATTAGAGATACAGAATAGCATTCCACTAATAAAATATACAAAACCTCAACAATTTAAGAACATTGTGCTTAGCAATATATTTAGCAATACATTTAATTTTCTATATTTTCCAAAATAAATGTATAATTATTTTCACAAAGGAAAAATAGGTGGAGAAAGTCAATGATTAATACTTCCTTCATGATAAGGTTCACCTTACCATTAACACCATAATTCATGTTGAATGTATGATTGCCATCCTGTTGGGATCAGGAAGAAAGTAATGTCAGTTATTACTATTTTTATTCATAATAATACTGGACATGCAATAGTAAAGTAGGTCAAGCAAAAGAAAGACCCTATCCAAGAAGTTTCTTTTTGCAAGTGGAGTCTGTCACAGAGTTCCAGAACTGGTCATATGCAGAGAATGAGTGTTTATAAGACATTTAACCCTAAGTTACACATCTTTGATGCAACCTGCACACATAGAATGAATACATCTCTGAGCTCTCACCAGAGACGTTTCAGTATACATTACATTACAGATGGTAATTGACAAAGAAACTCACAATTGGCCAATGTGCAGAGAACAAGAGGTCGCAGAGTACCTATCCTTGAATAAAATACTTATTTAAAACTTTTGCCTCCCAAGGCTCAGTCATCATTGTGGAAAAGGAGGCAGAAAGACTGCATGAGCCAGAGAGGTAGATGACCATAAGAACACAGCTTGTCTGTTACACATATGAACCCACAACACAGGTAATAGCATGCAGAAGTCCTATGTAAGATCAAACCAGACAAAAATCCCAGCATAGATTTGGGGAATTGGTATGAAATTCCAGCACAACCTAAGGAACAAACTTTTAACAAATCATGACTGCTGGAGAGGGGAAAGAGAATCTTATAGGGTTGAGACCCTTTATAGGGCCAACGGATGGATCTACACTGAAGGACATTTCGGGACCCAAGTCAGATTTGGTATATCATTACTCATTTGAGGTGTCTTTGTTTGCTAAGACCTTCAGATGCATCATTAGTTCATCTATATGAGATACTTCTAATTTTCTGGGGTAAGCACTTAACACTATAAATTTTCCACATAGGACTTCCTTTTGTCCAGTAGGTTTTTATATGTTGTGTTTTCATTTTCACTCAATTCTAGGACCTTTTAAAGTTCCTGCTTGATTTCTTTCTTGATCCAGATTTCAGTCAGTAGTATGTTGCTTTGCTCCCATAAGTTTGCCTGATTTTTCATATTTTTATTTCTGTTGTTATCAAGTTTTATTTGTTTGTGCTCAGATAGAATTCAGGACAGTATTTCAATTTTTCCAAATTTATAGATATTTGTTTTGTGTGGTCAATTTTGGAGAAAGTTCCATGGCTTACTGAGAAGAAAATATATTCTTTGTTACATGAGTAGAAAGTTCTGTAATGATCGTTATGTCTATATGATTTGTGGTATCACTAAACTGCAAGCTTTCTCTATTTAGTTTTTTTCTGGTTGACCTGTCTAGTGGTGACAGTGGAGTATTGAAGTCATTTACTATCATGATGTTGGAGTCTATGTATAATTTTAGTTATAATAATGTTTCTTTCATGAAATTGATTGCCCATGTGTGAGATGCATATGTGTTTAGGACTCTAACATCTTCCTGGTATATTTTTCCTCTTTAATGAGTTTGAAGTGACTTTCTTGTCTCTTCTGACTAGTTCTCATTTGAGGTCTCTTTTGTTCAATGTTGGAATACACACATTTGCTTAATTCTTAGTTCCATTTCTTGGAGTATCTTTTTATTTCTTTTACCTTAAGATGTCGTCAATTATTGTTTCTTGAGGTGTGTTGCTTGGAGGCAGAAAATCAATTAATCTGTTTCCTCATTCAATCAGTTAGTCTGTATCTTTCTGATAAGGAGTTGAGATTAGTAATAGTCTCAATAAAAGTTATTATTAACCAATGTTTATTAATTCCTGTTATGTTTGTGCTGGTATGATATTTTCTTAGATGTCTTTTGGTTAACTGTTCTGGGATAATTTATTTCTTCTTTGTGCCTTCTTGAGTTTGTTTAATCTCTTCTGGCTGAAATATTCCATGGTATATTCTCTGTAAAGCTGATTTCATGGATATAAATACCTTAAATCTGTTTTCATCGTGGAAAGATTTTCTTTCCTTTTCAATTACAATGGATAGTTTTGCTGGTATCATGGTCTGGGCTGGAATGTGTGTTCTTTCTTGACTTGTCCTGCCCTCGGTTGCTTTGGGCAACAATTACTTAATAGGATTTCAGGGGTTTTTTTGCTTCTTAATCTGGTAACCTGGGGTATTTTTGCTGTGGCCTTCTTGATAGCGCTGCTGACCTTTTGTTGCCTTGAGAAAGCACTGCATCAAAGCAGAGCATCTCAGACGTTGACATCTCAAATTCTCCAGGCCTCCATCCAGGCCTCGGACCTCCCCTCAAATACCAAATATTCTCTTCAAACCTGGTATCAGCAATACAGGACAATCCCATTTAATGGCCACTTAATAACACCACTTCCCTGATGATATTTAACTATTCTCACTTCTTCCTGAGTCTTCTACAGGGTACAAAAGCATTCTTGTCAAGGACTCTCACACACACTACAGGAGCCTTTCTGCATGAACCTCTCATGACATCTTAATTACCCTCCTAAGTGACAAGCATTACCCCTTGGGTTCTTTCACCAAGATGGTGGGTAGTCAATGATGGGTTCAAGACCTGGACAAATGGCTCAACCTAAGACAGGCACTGCCAACTGAGGTGAACCCCTTGGGTTCTTTCACCAGGATGATGGGTAGTCAGTGATAGGTAAGACCCTGATGAATGGGGCAACCTAAGATAGGCAATGCCAGTTGAGTTGATCACTAGGGACCTAGGGTCAACAATAGCTTGACAAAGAATTATGCCTCTCAGGGGCATTAAATTAATAAAAACAAAAAGGAGGCTATGTATAATGTAATGCAGGATGGGCTTTAGTCAGGCTGCCTTTCATGAGGAACAAGGAAATGGCTTCCTCCCATGAGGCAAAGGAAAATGACTCCTGTGGGCATACAGAAGAAATGACTCCTGTGGACATGGTGTTCCACTCCGGCCAGGCGTGACACCAGCTTCTTCCCAGCATCTGGAGAGAACCTGCACTGAGATGATCTACCTGGAGTCAGATTTCTATCTGACTCAGTCGGGAACCACCCCATAGGGCGATTGGCTAACCAAATCCATAAAACCCCTTGCACTTCCTAGAATAAATGGAGTTTGCAGTGTCTCGCCCTCTGCATGCTTCCACAAGCCTCTGGTGTCTCTGTTCTGACTCCGTGCCTCTCACCCTCTCTTGGCAGAGACCTTTCATACCCCTTGGGCTGACCCCAAGTAGAGCGACAGCAACAGGTGGTTCTATTTCAGGAGCTTTTAGGAGCTGTAGTCTTGCTGGAGGAAGTGAGTCACAGGATAGAGAGGTGGGGGCTTTGAGAATTCTTGTCTTGTCAGACTTCGACAAGGCTTCTGCTCTCTGCTTCCTGTGTCTAGCTGAAGATTTATATACTCCAGCCATTTCACCATGCCTCCGCACCAGGACAGACTCTAATCATTCTGGAACCTGGCACTGTAAGCTCAAATAAACTAAGTCTTCTTCCTATAAATTCCCTTGGTCATGGTGTTTTATTACAACAACAGAAAAGCATCTAATGGACGCCAGGAGTTTCTTTTCTGGTCTTGTTTAGTTGATGTCAGGTATGTCTCTTGAACCTTGATAAGTACCTTTCCCTAAATTTGAGAAATTTTCTTCTATTATTTTATTAAAAATATTTTCTCTGCCTTTGACTTGGGTTTCTTCTTCTGTGCCTATTAATTGTAGATTGGACATTTTATAGTGTTCCAGACGTCTTGCATATTCTGTTCCTTTCTTGTTTTAAATTTGACATTTTCTTTCAGTGAGTGATCTGTTTCCACAAGCTTGTCTTCAAGTTCTGACAGGAGCATTAGTTGGGGTTGGTGAGATGTTCAGAGTGTAAAGGTATTTGCCATCACGTCTGAGGACCTGAGTTCTATGTCTAGGACTTACAGTGTGGAAGGAAGGAATGGACTCCTGAAATTTATCCTCTGAGCTCCACAGATATATCATAACTATGCACCAGCCCCATGAGTCTGTGTTCTCTAGAACAGACAGACAGACAACACACACATACACACACATACACACACACACACACACACACACGTAAAGTAGTAGTAAATGTAAAGATTTTAAAAGCATAGCTAGGCTTGACAGTACACACCTTTCATCCTGTCCCTGGAAAGGCAAAGGAAGGATCTCTGTGAGACTGAGCCCAGCCTAGTTTACATATTGAGTTCCAGGCCAGCTGGGACTACAAGGAGATTCTGTCTGGAACAAAACAAAGATTAAATTGTTTTTAAATATAAAAAAAAATAACACATTGACAACTCATTAATGCTGTGAGAAAGCAATGTATAGTATTTCTAATACAGAAATTACAATTGTTAAGCAGAAAAAAGATCATAACAATTATTTTGTCTCTGTAAATACACTGTGGGAAATATGTTAATTATTTCTCTAAAATAAATTATGGTGAAAAACTCTGGTTTTGAGGTTTGACCAGTGACACTTTCAGTCCCCACCCCACGCTTCTCCTTTCTTCGTCACCTCACACGTGAGCAGTCTTTTAATGCAGTCAACACTGACTCCCAGTCGAATAAAATTTAGAATTTTCTGACTCCTCTGTCTCTTGAGGAAAAAACAAAGTCTTTGTCTTGGAGAATTAGTTGTGCTTCTAGGTGTCCATTATTGTCTCAGGGCCATTTGCCCTGACATCTGCATTGATTCCTGGTTTAGGGAATGACCAGAAATTCTAACAAAAATAACAAGACAAACAGCATGACAATTTCGAAACTGATTTGTATTTTTTATTCTCTGGCCATTCATTTTGCTCCTTTCACCTTAACGTGTAAGAGCAGCTTGTCTAGTTAATTGTGACTTGGACCACTTGACAAGCAAGTATGAGATCAGTTTTGCATATATTTTCATGTCAGTTGAAAGAAAAACAGTTGCTGAATTTAAAAAAATATATTTATGTATTTCTATACACATGCTCTGTGACAGTGTTTTATAGAGAAGGCTCCACATGTTTCTACTCAGGGGAGAGCCTTTTTCCAATGTATACCAAACAGAAAAAGAGCCAAACACATTGGCTCAGTTCCTCCTAGCATCGTGGAGGCAAATCTTTGGACATGTTTGTATACTGAACTAAACCTGTCCCAAGGTTTAGCCAGAGACATATGGGAGCCAAATTGTACCTGCCAAAAAGTCACTAATGAGAAAACGATGTGGGCCAATGTATTAATGCTCTTGATTGTTAATGTTTGCTGTGTGACCTTCCCATTAGCAGAGATGTGTGCCTCTCCTTCTGATACCTTCATCCATCTCTCTAATGGCCTTGCCTCTGTAGCAGCTCTTAGCATGAGCTATTCATCACTGCACATAGAATGTGCTCCATGCAGTCATGCCTTCATTTCAGATGAATATGGTATGGAAAAACTACTCATTTGTACAAATTTCTCCTTTTTTATATTCTAAATGGTTTAATATTGCTACAGATCTGAACTTCAGAGGCATAAATTTTCCCCTTTTGGAGTTTCATAGAAAAGATCTTCACTGAGCTAAAATATGAAATGAGGGTGAAATTAAATTTGTCTTGAGTAAAAGATTATCTAATATTGAATCCCGATTATACATTTGAAAATAACACTTGTTAAACATTATTAGAAATAAAATATGAAAATAAGACTCCAGTCAAAAGACTATTCTTTCTGAGCAACAATCCCCTGAACACTTTTATCTGCACTTTCTCTGATTCTACTTATTCATTCAGTTTTCTTGTTTTGAAGAAGACATCTCTGTTGTATTTACTTTGTAGATTTTCATATTGGTTTGCAGGCTGCAGCTTTATTGTATAAGAACAAAGAACAAATCTTTTTATACAAATATTTTATTATTCTTATTTTATGTGTATGAGTGTATTGCCTTAATGTATATAACTGCACCTGTGTTGTGCAGTGCTCACAGAGGTCAGAAGAGGCCACTGAATCCCCTGGAACTGGAATTAGAGATGGTTGTTAGCCATCACATGATGCTGTGAATTTAAAACCACTCTTCTGCAACAGCAGCCAGTGATCCTAACCACTAAGCCATTTTTTCAACCACCAGAGAACAAATCTTTGTCTTTCCTGTGATGCCTGTTATTGAAGAAAATCAAACTGACTGACTTGAAATGAATCAAATTATATATTCTTTTGTATTAGTTACTTTACTGTTGCAATAAAACAATATGACCTTCCTATGACTTCCACATAGATGCATCTGCATACATACATATACACAAAAGGTAAACAAATGTTTAAAGATTATATAAAATATATAAAAGCAAAGACACAATTTTGAAAATTATCTATGAATTTTTTTGAGATTCTAAGAAAATGTTTATCTGTGAACAAATGTAGACGTTGGAGTTTACAGGCTCTTTATCTGCAGTTCAAATGTATGTTTCTTTAACAGACTAATAGTCATAGTATGTGAGAATATTTTAAGCGACTTTGTGAAATTTAGTTATTTCATGTCCATGACCTGCCATATTGAATTCAGTTCTAGATTTGATACATCCTGGAAATTCTGTCATTGGACATTGGAAGGTTGGGTAGGAATCTGTATATTATAAGTCAGGCACTGTCTCTTTCTTTACTTGCTCCTATTGAAGGAATTCTGGTGCTTCAGTGGAATAAGAGGGAAGAATCATATAGGCAGAAGCCAACTCAGAAGTCATGCTGTAGCAACTCAGAAGTCATGTTGTAGCAACTCAGAATTCATGTTGTAGCACTGCCATGTCTTTAGTTTAGAACATAGTCTATACATTAGGCTTAGTTACAAATGCTTCATGATGATGATGATCTCTGAAAGCAGATGGCAAAGGAAGCCTGGTTTGAGCAAAGTCACACCTTGTTCTTTTTGAAATTGGTGGAGCTCATGCCTAGGATCACTATATACATATACATATATATATATACATATACATAATATATATACATATACATTTTATATATATATATGCTGGAAATTGGACCAAATATACTGTGGGCTGAGGAGGTGGATCAGTGTGTAAAAGCTCCCATCACTGTCGCTCCCTCTCATGGTGGTTGCAGCAGACACCAGTCAGTGTTCTCCCTCTCTCCGAGTTCCTTGTCTCCCGTCCAGTGGGAGAGGGTGGCAAAGGGGAGATCAGATGCACAGCTCGTGTCCTTCTCTTGGATTACCCTGGCTCCCACCCCGCTGTTGGTAAGAGCTCTAAGAGGGGATCAAGGGGAGATTGGGTGCACAGCTCACCCGTTCCCAGCCTCCTGGCCCGTCCCAGGAGACAATCAGACGCAGCCTGGGTTTCTGTCAGACCAAAGAATTGTGCAGCGAGTCAGCTCTTTTAGTAGTACAGCGGGAAGCCTTTTATTGAACTCAGCAGGCACATTATAAAAGCTCAGAGGCACAGGTATTAGCATATGGTGTGAAACCTCTACCAATCACCATACAAGAGGAAGTATTTTTTCCCTATCATATTCCTCTTCAGACTACACCTAATTAGCATACAAGGGAGGGGTAGTTTTCCATATGAGGAAGTAACAGACTGCTCCTATGGTAACACTTCTACATTTCATCTCATTAGCATAATATATTTCACCTTATTATCATAATGTTTCACCTTATTAGCATAATATGCTCCTGTTTCTCAGCTAGTCCCAAGATTCTGGTAAGTTTCACTTCCTTTAGGCACCATTTTAATTATCAAGCTCTAACTTATTTTTATGGCCCGACATACCACATATTCCTGAGGACTCCCAGAACTCAAGGAAATTCAGGACACATGGACACATTACAGGAGCAACTGTGATCCCAGTACTGCAGGGAGATGGGAAGTAGAGGCAGAAGAATCCCTCCTAGGTAGGAGGCAAGCCTGGTGATGTAATGGAAAACAACAGAAACTCAGTTTCAAACAAAGAGGAAGGTGAGACTGACACCTCATGCTGTCCACAGACATCCGCCCATATATGCACTGTGGCATGTGTGTGTACACATTCATACAAACAAATGTATGTACATACAAATGCAACACACACCACAATAAACACACATACACCACACACACACACAGAGAAACACATCATTCATATTGTACACAATATACAAAAATTTGAGAAATGCCAGGGTATGTGTATGTCTGTGTTTTAATGTCATTGTACTAGTAGTAACATATATTTATATTTAAAATGCTACATACATTTTAAAGTGCATTTTCATCAGCTTGTTCCTAACTATATTAATTCATTAACTAACAGTCTTCCTTTTATTAATATATGCCACAGCAGATATGGTACATTTGCAAATTAAAACAGAAACAATACATAATGAATTATTACTGCTCTCACTGTTGTGGAGAAAGGAGAGACTTGTTTTGGGTGAGTGTTTGTGAGGACCTACTCATCAGGATGGATTGTGGAGGGCATGTGCTTGCAGGCCAGTCCAAGCATCTTCACTAACAGGAAGCAAAGAGAGATGAAAGCTGTTTGGTGCTCAGCTTTCTTTGATTATTCTACATGAGTCTCCTGTGCTGCAGACAGAACAACCCACATTCTGGATGGGACTTTCCTCATCAATTAGTCCTCTCTGAACTACGACTCAGTCTCATCAGAGATGCTAAAGCAAGTTTATGAAGATTCATAATCACACGGAGTGATTTTTTTTGTCAGTTCTGACAACTCTAAGGAGACGTTTTTATTTCAGTTTCGTATTTTCTATATACAACCCCACAAGCATCCTCCAGGATTTTCCCTCTGACGCTGCCAAGTCCAATGTGCTTCGTCCCTGCAGATATATTGTAACTCTATTTAAATGCGTGGCCTATGTAGAGCTACAGAGTATTGTAATGTTTCCTATGTTTCAACTATTGAAGGAAGTAATAAGCTTTATTCCATTGCAGACAACAATGTCCTATTAAGAGCCCATATAAACCCGGTGTGCGAGGGTCCACTTAAAACCCAGGCCCTTGGGAGGTGAGTGTAAGGTGATGGCTGATTCTAGACAAGCCTGGGCTGAAAGGAGACTTTCAGGCCAGCTTTTAGTGCATCCTCTCTTAAAATGCATGTGGCATTGTTTAAACCTATTTAAAACATTTTTCTAATTAAATTTTAGCTTTACTGTTTCATGGACTATTTCAACTTGATAAGCCATATATATATTACTATTTTACTTATAATCATCAAATTTTTATTTGGAACATGAAATATTGCAGAAAGGCTCATCTTAAATATTCATTCAACTAATATTCTGGCCATCCAAGTTTTATCTCTGCAGTTTAGTGTTCTCCTACGTCCTTCTACAGGCTCGATTCCTTTCTAGTAAAGAGACTCAGTTGTGTAACCCCTGTCTGGAAGAGATTCCCACTGACCTTAGATTCACCTTAGTTACTGACACATTTCTTCCCCTTACTAAGAGAAAAATTCTAATTCACATCACTCTTTAAAACAAAACCAAAATAAGCCTGACATGATGAGGCAAGTGCTTAAACCCAGCACTCAGAAGGCAGAGGAAGGTGGATCTCTATGAGATCAAGGCCACCCTCATTACATAATGATATCCAGACCACCTATGACCACAGGAAGACTCTATCTCAAAAAATCAAAAACAACCAATCAAACAAATTTAAAAAAATAAACAAAAAAATTTCCTGGGTCTCTCCAACCCGTTTTGATCATTTTGATATTAACTTTAGCACCCTGGATAAAGCAAATCTTAACAAGAACATAGATCACACCTAAATTGATATCCCAATGATACACTCTGAGTTCAAATATTATTGATCTATTATTCCTTAAAACTTACTGACTACTCTAATTTTTTATGGAATATAGAACTCCAAGATTACCGAAACTCTGCTATACTGTGTTTTGATTGTGTTCCCCAAGTATTATGTACTGGAGACAATTCTGGGAGTCCCAGAAAACAAACTCAGGTTTTCAGGCTCAGGGGCAAGCCCTCCCCGAGTCATCTCACTAGCTCTGGAAACTTTGGAGACTTCCTTAAATCTATAAAGGCAAAGAGCCTTTTATAAAGCAATATCTAAAATTAGCTGACAAAATACTGCTTTTCAATTCCACGTTTTCGTAGTTTTATTGACCCTCAGATTCCATGCTCCTCAATTATGTCTTCTCTCCCCCACATAATCATCTTTTTACTTTTGTACCTCATGTGGTCTATTATCTCTAAAGGTCTTTTTGAGGATTAAATTCCCAATTCATAAGTAGAAGACAGCCTAGAACCTAAAAAGATCCACATACATTATTGGTTATCATGAAATCACCACAACAAACCAAGAAAATTATAGTAAATACTTTTGAGGAAGAACATAATTTTCTCTTATTTTTCAACTTACAAAAGTTTAGACGAAGTAATTTCACAAATAATTTAATTGATTTTCTTAAATTACCCCAGCTAGTTTGGAAATAGACTTTAGTAAGAAAGAATATGCAAATATGTCATATGTTAATCTTGTGTAATCGAAAATGAAATGTAGAAAGTTATCACAGCGAAACACTTGTAACTGGACAAGTTTATAGAACAGTGGTTTAATGTACGGTTCACATTTCTGCAGGTTTTAATGGAGGATCAGGCTTTCTTGTTGTTAACACTTCTAATGCAGATGCCACACAGATAGAGAATGGAAGACCACAGGCCTGTAAATCTTCTGACCTCACCATGAGTTCTTAGGAACCCACCAGGATTTTATCATAAGGCTCCACATTAAAGACTTTATCTAATCCTATTCGTCTCTCAAAAGCCTCATATCTAAACATCATGACAGATTCAAATGAAATTTCACTCCTGGTAATTTACTATTTTGGAAGAGACATCAAACCCTGACACTCAGCCATTGTAGGCAATGCCCTCCCACTGAGCTACCTCAGGATGGGTATTCATTTTCAACACACAGACCTCTATTGTAGCCACTCAAATCAAAGCCAAGCCAATCAGTTTTCCAACATGTTACAATGTGTGTGTGTGTACAAATGTGTTTATATATGTCAATAAATGTAAATCATATTTACACACATATTTTGAACATTCTATATAGATAAGGATGACCTTGAACTCTCAGTCTTCCTCTTCCTACATCCCATATCTTTTATTCCTTATTTATTGCTTTGAATTCTGATACTATGTTAAGATATAAATTATTAATTCCACTTGAAGAACGATGTGATTTTAAAATTTTGTTATTTACTCTAGGTGGTCCCACTAATAAACAAGCAGGAATTCAAACCAAGGATAATTTTTATGCAAAATCACAACTTTCCACTCTACAACTTTTTATGTAACTTTTGAAAAATGTAAGCTCTAAGAGAGTCTAAAATAACTTCACAGTGCTTCACTTGATATTTTAAAAGCCATTCTGAACTGGGGCATTTCTGTCCTAATAGGTTTCTTAAACTAATTTGATATTTTACTCTGCTGGAGTTTATATAGTCTCAGGTCAAGAATTAGTCTCTTCAATATTCAAGAGTCCACTCCCCACCTCATAGATTCCTGTCAATTGCCATTTTCCAGGAACTTGCAGATAGTCTACCATGGTGATTGCCTGTGCAATGTACTGCAAAACTATCAAATGGGCTACTTTTTAAAATAGGGTATGTTAGACAGTGTTTGCTCCCTAGTCATTATGGTGAAACAGATCTGTTTCATACATCAGTCTTTCTCATTTGTATTGGTTTATAACCTTTGCTTGTATACCTATCTTAACCACCCATGCATGTGTAATGGCTTATTCTATCAAGTCTGCTTGAAGGTTAATCTAATGTCTATATTAGGTCAATATATTCTATAACAGAAATCTATGCAGATGGGATAAGAAATGATTTCAAAACTATTCAAGCAAATGATAATAGTCATTTAGTTTTACCTTAATACTCTTAGTGTATGGGAGAGATATTGAAAGAGAATATAAAAATGCTAACAGAGAAGGTTTGAACCAAGAAGCTATTACATTATTTATCTCCTTTTTCTCCAGAAGAGAAAGGACTATAGCTGATTTCATTATGAGCATATTAAGTATTAGACATAAAGATTTTTCATGGTATAATAAAACTTTTAAGAAAATAGAGTTGGCATTCTGTTATTTTGTTTTTAATTTGTACCATAAATTTGCTGAGAGATATGTGTGAGTACACATATATAAAATTGTCAAACAAGGCATCATAAGTTAGTACACTAAGAATAAATACCTAAGCCTTCACTTAAAAAAAAATCTTGTGGCTTGCCAAACAGCTATTAAGCACAAGAAATATTCTTTAATGAAAGCATACTTAGGAATTCACTGAATGTCAATTGAATGGGCTCTTAAAAATAGACATTTGCTCTTGAAGTCTTGGTGTGAGCCTTTAATCCCAGCCCTCGACCTGTCAGGAAAAAATCATACCACACTAAAGAAAAAATAGACATTTGCTATACGTAGGTTGAAATGTAGGACAAAACGCCCACATAGAGCACAGAAAAATGAAGACAAACAAAAGTAAAAGATTAATAATGATATGTATTTGATATTATGGGAAAAGATAAGAGGTCTGGAAATGAAGCTGGAGAATGGCATGTTGCAATTATCTTCCGGTATTTAAAAGGGAAGGTACAAACTAGATTTTCCTTTCCTCTATTCCTACTGTCAACCCTTTGCCTCAGCCTCACTCTTATACACGCAAAAATACTTGCTCTAGGCTTAATAAAATACTCCAATCGTCCTTCTTTTACCTTGCATGTCTTGTTTCTTATATGTTTGTATTTGCTCATGAGGTAAGATTTTCTTTGGCTCTCTGTTTGGGTCACACTATTGTAGACTTCTTTGACCTTACTCACAGAGTCATCTAGAGACTTGTTAGAGCAGTTACAGACTTGGAATTCTGGGCTTGGATAACCACCACTACTGATTCATGACTAAACAAGTACTGGAGCTCCTGTGACTACTCTTGTAAAAGCACGCTTGTAAAAGCACAAGGAATGACAAAATCACTATCAAAATTGTTTATTTTATGAATTTTTAAGTTCTTATTTTTTCATTTATATCTAGAACTTTGATTCATCAGAAATGGTTAACTTTTCAAATAAAATGGGGTGAATGAGCCATACATTGTTGACATTTAGAATATGTCTTCTGATATCCCTAACTGTCTTTGTCTCTATATATACATACATGCATCTGTACAAAGATATACACATTACTATTTTATTTTAATGACATTTCCTTCTTAGTTTTGAATATTTCCTCTGAATTAACTCCAACAATCATCCAGATTTGGGATTAGGGATTTGCATGTGGTATTTATCCTAAATTTAGTCATTATTTTTAAACCCTATGTCATTTAAAAAAATCCTTAAAAAAATAATTTCATATAAAGTTTAAAGCAATATTAATTACTGAAAATCAGTATCCTGTGGTTAAAGAAACAGAATTACCAGGCTGATTAAAAACAAATACCTTCTGCGATTAGCATAGAACCTTGTTTTGTAATTACTATTCAAAATGCCTTGTTTTTATAAACTTTTCTCTATTCCATAGTTTCCAGAGCAGTCTTCATTGGATCTGAAAAAAAAAAAGAAGTCCATTAATTAACCTCTACAGGATTCTGTCACTTATAATATTTAAACCACAGTAAAAGTTTATCTGCTTTTTATTATATGCTTTTTTCTTATATGAAAAAGTATAATCACAGATAAAAACATCAAAAATGTCATAATAGCAACTTTTATGCAATCATGACATTAACAAATTATGAGAACAGCATGTCTAATCATCCTTACTAGAGTAACTATAAAATGACACTTACGAATGTTACTTCTATTCCCTATGGACAAGAGCTTGAAACACTTCCCTACCTTTTTATGTTGTAATTCCTGCCATATCCAGAAAGATACACATTTGGATTGATGAATTTTTTCTAAACATTCATCTACAATTTGTTTTGCAGACATAAATAATTAATAATACATATGTAATAATGGTTTTAAAGGAAAAATCTTCATCGGTGAATGTGGCCATTTTCCTTAATCAAGCTGAGCCTAATCAAATACTAGCACGCTAAAGAAAAATCATAAACTTAGTCATGTTACTCTTAAACTTCTCCTCAGCAAAACTTGTGATAGTAAACTTTTAGTCACTGAGAAGATACTTAGAAAACCATCTTAAGGGCTGGAGACGTAGCTCAGTGGTTAAGAGCACTGTTCTTGCAGAAGATCTGGATTTGAATCCTCGTACTCACATAGCAGGTCATAGCCATCTGTAACTCCTGCTCTGGGGGTTGATGCCCACTTTTGTCCTCCCTGAGCACTGTATAGCACAGGTACACTTACACACTTACACACAAGCAGACATCATAATCATAAAATAAAATAAAAACATAAGAAAACCAATTTAAAGATAGACATTTGTTTTGGCTAATGGTTTTAAGGGTTTCATTCATAATCATTTGATTCTGTTATTTCTGGAAGTGGAGTGAAACAATCTTGGAAGTAAACAGCGGGAGAGAGAGGAGATGGGACAGGAGGAAGGCAAGAGAGGGGAGATGGGACAAGAGGAAGGGTGGGTGGCTCACCATACCCCCATTGGTATGCACTCGATTATATTTTTCTAAAACTAGTTCTACCTCCCAAAGATTCTACAACCATCCAGTGGTGCTTTAGTCTAGCACCCCAGCCATCACCACATGTCCTTTACGGCCATTTCATATCCAAACAGCAACACTTCTGCTCATAGTTTTTTAAATCAAACTATGTGTATTATCCTGAATATTGCAACAACTATTTCTGGAGAAATTGATCTTCTAAATTTCTTTTGTTCTTGCACACCCATAGATTTAGCACATGTAGTCAGGGAAAGAATCAGTATCTATTTTGGAGAAGCCTTTTGTACTTGTTTGGTGAGTTATGATGTTTAATCCCATTATAATGCAGATATTAAAAAAACTGGTTTGTTATGAGAGTTCATTGAAGCAATATTAATGACATCTTCAAAGCTTATTAGTTTACCAAAGGGTTTTCATGAATAGCTTCATAATTAAAGTATCCTAGTAGCAATACTAATGAAGTAATAAGAGGTGGACTGCTTAATATGTGTGAACTAAGAAGTTTAATGTTACTTTCTGGAAACATTCCTGCAACAGCAACTTTCCTCTAACCACAGCAGTTTTCATGAAATGACATTCTGCTTCAGCATGGCTGGGTCTTCAGCTGAGATCCTGCTTCAGCATGACTGGGTCTTCAGCTGAGATCCTGCTTCAGCATGGCTGGGTTTTTAGCTGAGATCCTTGGGACCAAGTGCCATTTTCTCACTTTCTTACCTATAAAAAGAAAACTGGCTTCATTGTGATTTTTACTGCATTTTTCTAAGAGTGCTTATTTATTTCCCTCTATTTTAAACATGCCCAGAGGCTCGATGGTCTATGCCTATAAATTTAAATGTAGGTCTACTTATTTAGAAATAAATGAGAAAATAAATAAAATATGTATTATGGATGCTAACAGACACTCAGCAGAATAGAATGTATTCTGATTATTGACTAGAAACATGGTAAATTTTGTCATCTTCAATTTAACTGACTTCGATCTGACCAAAACTTTCTCGACACAAATAATGATGTGTAGAATGGAGAAATGCTTTGTGGAAGAGGTGAAGAATTTTTTTCTTTTGCATTTTCCCCTGAAGCGGGATATAAGCAAGACTGCCATTCAGTTGGAACACTGAGAACAAGTTGAACACAAGGGGTCCTGACCTCATAGAAACAGTTATTTATGGTGAGGCAGTGTCTGCAAATAGCATCCATTAGGGCTAAATGCCTTGTGTATGAGATGGAGAAAAGGTTCCTTCTCGCAAAAAAAGTAATATCCAGATTAGGTGCCTGCTCCTGAAATCACTGGCTTTAGCACAGAAAAGTTCCATTTGCTCCCAGCCCTGAGACTCACACAATACATTCTCCTATCCCCCCAAAATCAGCCCAGAGAGCAAAACATAGTTTTGGAACTGGAAATAATGCTAGTGTTTGAATGGATTTGTTTCATATTTTTCTAGACACAGCACTCTCCTCTAAACTATTTCGGTATTGTTAAGGTATGTCTTTAGTGGCAAGCAACACTAATATAGATATGCTAAAACTTATAAAATGAACAGTGTATCAAATAATACTGTAATTATCTTTAATGAATGTTAATACTGAAGTTCAGGCTGAAAAACGGATTCCTGTCTAAAATGGCAGCACGATTTATTGTATTTTTTTCCTTGTGTCATGTTGAAATTAAAAATTATGTACTTGCTAAAAGAGAAATATGCATATCCAAATGTAAAAGAAAATTACTCCATCGATTTAAAAATAACTGCTCACACCCTGTAGCAGGCATTCCACTGAGGTCACACCACAGCCTCTTCACACCATTTCACAAAGAATATCCCAGGAAAGTTACATTCTTGAAACTATCTGGGGGTATGGCGTACACACATTTCTAGTTAATTGTTTTAGCGTAGAAAATATACTAAAATTGCCTTCTGCTGATCTGAAAATTAAAGGTCATGTAAATTAAATGGAAAAGTCCAGAATACTTTACTCATGAAAGCCAGTGCATTTAAATCAGTTCTAATTGAGAATACAAATACAATTTTAAGAACAGAAACATTGATGAAAATATCAATTCACTGACATTCTTAAGCATTTGTTGTGTCCAAAACCTGGGACCATGTGAAGTAGAATTTATAAATTATTAAAAATATAATTGTCTACCCGAATATCAGCACTGAGAGTTCTCCGACTCAAAGCAGAGATGCAGTTGCCCTTGCTACAAGTTCCGCCAGAGCAGATGCTCATGCGAACTGCTCTTGACATGTTCTCTTTTGTTTCAATGTATTATCACACTTAACATCTCATATGCAGACGAGCTCAGCCCTAAACCATGGCAAAATGTCATATGTACATATCTGTTCACGGTTGCATTTATCATGTTATGCTCTGCTTATCATCAATGAACCTGATACTTACACAAACTACAAGAGCAGAGACTTTACTGGTAGGCGTCACCAGTATATATGAGAAATTTTTATCATTAGACTTTTATTTTTTTATTTAAGGTGAATGAATTGGGTGATCAATAGATTTGCTTAAGTTAACATACAAAGAAAATTCCATATACTTTTAATGATAATTGTTTCTAGTGTGCATAATCTATTAGCAAAATAATTTTTATAATTCTTTTTAATATTTAAAAAAAACATTTATTTTATTCATTCTTTGTATGTGAGTATTTTGTCTGCATTTATGTAAGTACACCCAAGCTGTACAATGCCCATGGAGGCCAGAAGAGGGCATTAGGTCTCCTGGAACAGGATTATGGGGCTGTTGTTAGCTGCCGTGTGTGTGCCAGGAACTGAAACTCTGGGCGAGCAGCTAGTGCCCTTAACCACTAAGTGACTAAATGAATTTAGGTTGAGTTTTATCTAGCTTTTCTTCTCATTGTGACAAATACTTGACAGCTTAAGATAGGAAAGATTTATTCTGGCTCCTAATTTGAATCCATCATGATGGGGAAGACATTTTAGTAGGAACTGTTTGGATCAATGTTCAAACACTTCAGTGGAAGACCTTTCACATTCAATCCATAACAGTAGCTATCTTGCTAAATTAGGGAAATTATCAGTTCATCTACTCAATGTTTATACGTGCATATGCTTACATATGCCCACATTTTCAGTTAATGGTATTCAGTATAGAGTTTTAAACCACATATCAATTATGTTAATTCAACTTTAAATATAATAAAAATCACTGAGATTGAAAACAAAGTTGGTAAAGTATATAAGACTAATTTCACTCGATTAGTATTTTTGGTGTTTATCACCAACGATGTAATTTTAAGAAGAGGTGTTTTAGATTTTGATCAAAGCAAACGATCTTCAGCGGGAGGCACAGTACTTCCTCTTGATGCATAGGTGATTAACACCCTAAGTCTTTCTGCATCTCTTTTCATCTTCATAATGAAAAGCTGTGGTTCTTCCACTTTTTGCCGAAGCTGTCAATACTGCTTGAAGGAGGGTTTGGACAGAGTTGGCTCAGGTAGCTTCCTTTGGTGAACTGTACCCCACAACACTTGTTGTTTTCACTTGTTGCAGGAAACACGCCCGTCTTATTTTATAGTGGCATGATTTATTGTACTTGTTCTTGTTTCATTTGTTTAAAATCGAAAATGATATCCTTGCTAAGTATGAAATATGCATATCCAAATGTAGAAGAAAATAGATCCATCAATTTGGAAATAACTGTTCATGCCCTACAGCATGCAATCAAATTTGGTATTCTAGAGGAGAGGTGCTAATTTGATGTTAGAATAATTTGATGTTTGAGGAAGAATTTGGTTTCATTTTTCTTATCATAGACTATCTGTAGTGCTTTTGACACTGTTACCATTTATTTTATTTGTTTGTCCTGTAATCTTGATAAGATACCTAAGACTGAAAATGTCTAAAACTTTTCTTGATGTAGACGATTGTGGATTCACTCATCTCTTCCACAGCCTGTCTAATCTAACTTTTAATCAGAATAAAATCTAAACCTTTGTGATTTCCAGAAAAGAAACTTGCAGTCCATGCCATGAACAACTTTGACTGTCATATAAAATTTTATTTATACTTATCAAGTAAAATTTGGTTTACAGGTATTGAATAAAGGCATTATCTAAGGGAATTATTTGTTTTGCAACAAAATCTTAAAATGTTGAGGAATTATAGAGATGAACCGTTCTTAGGGCTTTGCATTCAGTTCTGCTTGAAGCTTGTTACAGCTCATTCAGCTTTGTTCCTTGCATTTGGTTTACATTATCGGAGAAGCTAGTTTGGGGATGTAATTCTCTTAATATTGTAAAAATGGAAATTTATTTGTATTACATTCTGTAGATAGGTTGTGAATCTCATAAGCATTTCATTTTTATTTGAAATGATGAAGACTGGAATGAAAAAGATTTATGAGAAAAAGATCAAGAAAACTGGATAGTATAGGAAAGGCACCCTTATTTTTATGTTTGTAACACCTGGGAAAAGAAGATGAGGTCTATTCAAAACCTGTATCCAAAAATGAAAGGGAATAACTGAAAGTATAAACAGCACAATGTTATATTCAGACACAGATGAAGATATCAGTGTCGATCTAAAGTGTGCATTCAAGCTGAGAACAGCCAGCACAAACATGGAGGACACACAACTATCTCTACATAACAAATGCAAACAAAGGAGGAGCGCAGGGTTGATAAGAGAATAGAGCAGTGATTAGATCAATTCTATTAAAAGCTGGGGAAGACAATAAATGATTCAGTAGCAGTAATCTGAATGCCAGCTTGTTCAGTAACCCACTGGAGGGCTTTGTCAAACTATTTTGACAAGCTAATTAAAAGCAGACAGTTATGCAGAAATTGGTGTTTACCTTTGTGAAATGAATCAACCTATCTTCAAATTCTTTTTTTCGTATTTTCTCCACTGTCTTGTCATAGTGACCTTTATAGTACAGTATCATGAATAAACTACATATTCATCAAGAAAGCCTTGATGCCACAATGAAAATAAAATGTCACCTGCAAAGATTTTCTTAACTACTGTTTATCTCAATGAAATAAATGTTCATTGGACATTGAATATGAACTGGGTTTTTTTTTTTTTGCCAAGTATTATAAGCACATCAGTAAAAATGGCTTCTGCCATTGAGGAAATTGTGATATACTGAATATTTTTAGAAATGTAATATAAACATCCTCTTTAAATATTTTTTTCTGAATTAAAATGGTAAATTTTTCTCAGGAAAAATGGTGCCTTTTTACCAGTGAATTGACATAAGAATATATATTAATAGCCAACACACCTTTAACAGATTTCAAAATAAAGAAAAAAGGGAAAAGGGGTTAATTCTGTTTTGTTGCTGGTTTAATCCTCAGTGTAGAGTAACTGCAGGAGTTCCATGGGAAGACTCGTGCCTCGAGGCTACTGTGGTTTATATTTTCCCTAGTGCTTGGAAAATAAGTAGAAACTGAAATGAACTATTCTTTATGGCTGTTCTGTCCTTCAGGCTTAGTTTTGCTTAAACAAAGTCTTCCTATCTAAAGATTCAAAGTAGGTCATCTCTTCAAGCTAGCCATCTCTGACTCAGTCTCAGAAGAGGCCAGCAAGATCGGCGAGCCCAGCTGGATCATTTGAAGAGCTATGGAAACAGTCTTAAATATACATATATTGAATAAAATATATGATACTCTAATTTTCTAGATTATTTAACTTTATTAACTTATTTAACAATATCTTTGAGTATTGTAGACATAGTGAGGATTTACTGTTATTAACTTATTTAACAGTATCTTTGAGTATTGTAGATGTAGTGAGGATTGACGCCCACGGTACGTCTGCTTAGAGTGACATCATTTTGTTCTTTGTGTCGATTCTTCAGTGTAGAATGAGAAAAAGAACAAGTTCAAGGTGGCGTTCTTACAGCATCCGGGTCTTCATCCCTTTGTTGTTTCTATTATAATAGACTACAAGACAGACTCATCATGTGTTAAACACTTGTCAACGTGGACTCAGAGAATCTCCTATATTAGCTGCATGAGGCAGACACTGCCACTATTGACACTTTGCAGATTGGGGAATTAAGGTGTCAGTAGGAAGAGAAACATATCCAAGTATTACTTAATCCAGGGTACAGCTTAGATTCCCAACTGGGCCATTTCTATATTGATTCCAGGTCTTAATTTTTTAAGAATGGAAGAAAGGTATGTGAGCTTTGACAATGAGACTTTTGTTAAGATTTATTTTTACTCTATCAAATTAATACATATATATATATATACATAGGTTCATAATCTTTATAATAGGACCTGCAACCTGATTCATACTGAATAACAGTCGCTAATTTTGATTATTGTCTACATAATTATTTTATTAATATTTTATTTATTATAAATTATTTTTATTTGTATGACCGTATCATCTCATGTAAGTGCAACTGTGTCATGTAGAAGACAACACTGGATCCCCTGGAACTGGAATTATGAACTGTTGTTACCCACCATGTGGGTACTGGGAATCCAACTAGAGTCTGCTGCAAGAGCAGTAAGTGCTCTTAACCACTGAGCCATCAATCAGGCCCTGTCTACATAATTCTTAAAAAATAAAATAAAGTGGTCCTGTTTATTCTTTTCTGTCTTCTTTTCCCATTTCTGGAGAAGAAATTCCCAGTCACATTGTATGGTAGGCAAGGCTAGGTCTACACTAATGAGGTACAACCTCATACCATCAGCTCATCATTTTACATGTTCTGATGCTAAAGAGAAGTAGCTGTATACTCGTGCACACATACACTCTTGCCAGTTTATGAATGATAGTCAATCATTTTTCTTCAACCAGTATTAACAATTCTATGTAAATCTTATGCCTGGATAAATTACAGAGATTACATTTTCATTCCCATATAACTCTTAATTTATCCGAGTAGCTACCACATTCCATTTTCTTACCTGTTTAGGTACATTCCATTAATTCAGTCCCAATAACCGGGCAAACTACAATAATTCCTTTGTTATATGTTAAAACTGGCAGTTCCTTTGTCAAGTGCTTCTTTCATGTCCAATGAGTTCTCTTTCTTGAAACTCCCTTCTTTCCTGACCCAATCTAATCTATTTGTCAGCATTTCAGACAGTCTTTTTCCTATGATTCAGAGCAACTGTCTCCTCTTTGGCATTAATAGAGTTTTGTCCTTTACAAGGACTTTAAAAGAAACTTCTAGTTTTCATTACTGTCAGGAAACCATACTGTGGTGTTATTAATTTTATAGAACATTTGACATATATCTCTAATCCAAGCACCTGGGAGGCAGAGGCAGATCTCTGTGAGGTCGAGACCTGACTAGTCTGCATAGTGAGTTCTATGCCAGCTGTGGCTACAGAAGACCCTGTCTCAAAAACAAAACAATGAAGAAAAAGAAAAAATACAAAATTAATAATACCCTTGTTTTTATCTTACACACACCTATTCAAATTCCTATAAGCACAAGCTTCTTTCCTCTCCTAAATTTACACACACACACACACACACACACACACACACACACACGTAATCCAGAGAAGTCATATGAGGACCTTCCACTACTGAGATGAAAAAGGGGGAGCTGACATTCCAAAGACAAGAAATGACTCTAACTCAGGGAACTTAGCAACTAATGAGAGACTGATACAGAAACACAGATCAACACATACATCAATAATGCTTCTAGAAACTACCAATAAGGAAGGAAAATCTGAAAATACAATGATAATACAGAAATATATTCACTCTAGTTTTGCCATGCTAATAATAGTATGTATATTTTAAGTATATGATATCATCATCATAGGACATACTTCTGATAAGTTTAACTAATGCCACAAAAGACAGCATGCTTAAACTAGTAAGTGAAAAAGACCCAGCAGAAATAGACAGGTCCACCCTGTTGTCATGGGTCACACAAAGCCCAGGGTAGCTATGAATGTGGCCCAACCCAAAGTCGTAAACTTACTTAAAATATTATGCAATAAAATTTGTGATTCTTTTGGTCGCTCAAGTACACAGTTTGTAAGCATTAATTTATAGATGACAAAGTCATGACACATTGTCAAAAGGTGAGATGTATCTGAGTTTTACTCCGTCCCTCAGAGTCAATAGTTCTAAGACATCTGGTCCTGCACATTGTTCAAAACATTCAGAGTAATCCCCAAATAAAACTTCCCTTGGCTTTTTTTAGGAGGGCAATTTGATAAAATCTGACCATTTATTTTCCAAAGTTTATACAGAAATGAGGAGTCTGAACTAGTCTGAACACTTGCGAAAATGAAGAGTTGAAGGACTAACAACATTAATGTCAAGACTTTTAAAACATACTGTTATAAATCTATAAGTAATGAAAACAACAGTTATCAACTAGAGAAAGACATACTTAAAAGGAAAAAATAGAGAGCATAGAGACAGACTACACATACATGAACAATTAGACTTTTATACAGTTACAAAGGCAATCAGGAAAGAAGAATACTTCCAACATTAATATAGCCAAATTTTGATATGTATGTGGAAAACATCAATGTGCCTTACAGCATGCAACACACACAAATTTTAACATAGATTACAGACCTGCTATTAAAATATAAAATTTTAAAATTATGGACATGAGTGCACTTACACATGGGAAAACATACATATACATAAAAGTAAAGAGATCAAATTAAACAAAAAAATTTTAAAAATGAATCATGGCATAAAGTGACTTTTATAATTAAAAACTTTGTTTTTAAAAGATACTATTAAAAACCAAGAAGTCAGGTAATACCCTGGGAGAAAATATTGACAATCATATATAGGTTTTAAACTTTACCCAGAAGATGCAATATACTATACAAATATTCATATCCATAATGTATATTTCTTATAGAAATAGGTTCAAAGTGTAAATAACATATTGTTTTCCACATTTCTATTTTTGTTGATATTCACCTTTATTCCTTTGTAGTCAGGTAGAATACAGGATGTTATTGCAGGTTTTTTAATGTGTTGAGACTTACTTTGTGTCCTAATATATCTTTAATTTTGGACAAAATTCCATAGGTGCTGAGAAGAAAATGTATTCTTTGGTGTTTGTGTGGAATATTATATAAAAGTTTATTAGGTCTTTTGATTTATGATGTCCTTTAACTCCAGGGTTTCTCTATTTAGCTTTTGTCTTGATAATGTATCTATTGGTAGGAGTTGGTTTTGAAGTCGTCCACTATAACTTGTTGGATTTTAGATCTGATCACTGTGGTTTGAGATCTGATATTGTTTCTGTTATGAAATTCAGTGCATCTGTGTTTGGTGATTATCTGTTTAATACTGTAAAGTCCTCTTAGTACCTCCCCTTTAATGAATATGAGCTGTCCTTCCTATCTCTTCTGCCGAGTTTTAGTTTGAAGTCTGTTTTGTCAGATAGATATTAGAATGGCTATTCTTGCTTGTTTCTTAGTTCAAGTTAGAATCTAGAATATACAAGTAACAAAAAAAATTTATAGCTATACGATTAAAAACTGGAGAAAGAAACTAAACAGAGATTTCTCAAAACATAAATTTCAAATGGCTGAGAATATTTTAAAAACTGTTCAACATCTTATTAGGGAAAAATATATTAAAACTATTTTGATAGTTCTTCCTATTCCACTCACAATGGCTAAAATTAAGAAAACAAAGACCAGCCAATACTTGCAAGGGCATCTGGAAGGAGAACACTTTTTCACTGCTTGAGGGAGTAAAAACCTCTGTAGCCACTATGGAAATAAGTGAATTGTCTTCAAAACCTAGAAATAGATCTACAATATGATCCAGCCATCACACTCAGTGTACAACCAAAAGACTAGATATCCCACTACAGAGATACCTATTAATCCTCCTTCATTGCTCTAACAGCCTGGACATGGAAAGAACCTATATATTCATCAACTGGTGAATGGAAAATGAAGGCATGGTACATTCATGCAGTGGACTATTATTCAGATAAGCAAAATTATGAAATTCAAAAGTAAATGAACAGAACTGGGAAGAATCATTCTGAATGCTGTAACCCAAATTCAGAAGGCAAACATCACACTTTCTCTCCCATATGTGGAGGGTAACATTGAATAATTAGATATATGTATTTCAGATGGAAAAGTCATAGTCATAATGAGTCCTGAAACTCATTAGAGGTCATGGATTCGGGGGAGCACTTTCCCTCAAGGGGAGACAGAATGCAGAGATATAAAAGAGAGAGAGGAGTAGGATCAAGAAGGGTTAAATGGGGCCGGTAATTGTCAGCAGGTGGAGGAGGGAGTGTGGGCAGGAAGAACGCGAAAGGCCTGTGAAAAACAAAACAACAAAAACTCACATGGAAAATTACTACCATTGAAGCTTCTTAAAGAATACACATACACAAAATAAAAAGAGCTTGGTTACAGTTTCCCTATGACTGGGGTTCAATGGCCCTGCCAGACCACACAGGGCAGCAAATTAAATTCCCACAGCCAGGAACCAACTCCTCTTTTGATGTTGTTGCCACAAGGAGGGTGATTCCACAGATTCTCAAGCAATGCTTGCTCTAACTGTTGCTCTTGTTTACCTTCCAGAACTTTATGGTAAGACTCTCTTGCTACAGACACTACCTAGGTGAGAAATCAAGCTGGTACTGACACCAAATGCTTCATTTCTACTGGCTATTTTCATACTGCTAGAAGATGCTGTGCATGCTTCAAGAAGAGAAAAGCAATCATCACCTTTCCCAAGCTGTCAACTCTGCCATAACAAGAGGCCTGGCAAGATATGCCCACTTGGTACAATAGAGCCAAAAATGCTATGATTGAGCAACCATTTTCTGATTGGATTTCAGGTTTTCCTCACAATGTACAAGCCACACCTGGCACTGTTATCAGACCTAAAACCTGTGACTAGACAGGATCCAGGATATAGATTTGAACCTTCTACTCTTAGTCTGTTAAATGGATACAGTCGCAACTCCTAGTGAATTAACCTTACCCCATAGGAGAAGGTCCACCCCCTCCTCCCAAGACTCAGGAATTATTGTTCAATAGGGGTAGAAAGATTGTAAAAAGCCAGAAGTGGTAGATGAAGAAAACAATGTTTACCAGACAACAGGGTAGTTATTCATAAAAACTGTACATGCAGGACCAGAAAGACAGATGAGATATAAGTCCTAAAATGGATTGTACTGATGTTAACTTTGTTGTTATAAGATTCCCTCTTCTAAAACCTCTTTGCTTTAGGTTATTCTTCCTGTCTGTAAACAGACAGAAATGAGTTGAGGCAGAGGAAATATTTCTTCTCAATTTCTAGTTTATTTTATTTAGTTAGTTATTTTAGATTCCATGAAATGATGGGACTACATTATATTATTCAGCAAAGTTTGAATCAGGCATGGTGATATATAGCTTTAATCCTAGCCCTCAGGAGGCAGAAGCAGGTGGCTCTCTGTGAGACTGTGGCCAGCCTGGTCTACATAGTGATTTCCAGACTACCTGGGGCTACAGGAAGACCTTGTTTTAAAAGGCCCCCGAAAGTTTATAATTACAAAAGAGTTATTTCCAGTCTCAGCCATGCCTGGCATACCATACTATATCTTATTTATTTAATCTGTTTGTTTAATTTTGAGATAGGATCTTAATATCTAGCTCTCCTTGCCTATAAATCATCATATAAACCTGCTGAACTTAATTAACTGACAGATATCCCCTGACTCTGCCTCCTGTATGCTAGGATTAAAAGTCTCGTAATCTGCCTCTTATTAAGAGATATGATCTACTGGAGTGGGAAAACTGATGAATGGCAGCATGCTAATAACCTTTAAGTAACTTGCCTCCACTCTTTCAAAATTGGAAAATACAGTGGGAAATGGGAGTGCAAAAAAGTATCCTATGCTACAAAGCATTGTGCAGATGCTAAATGACCTTATTAGGTCTCTGAGGGAAAGACTTGAATCAGAATAGGGTCATCATAGCCAGATTCAGAAGTGATGCTCTATATTTTCAATAGTAGATGGATTCATGGAAAGTAAAAGCTCACTTTTATAGCTGTTAGATATTTGGCAGGAATAAAAATTGACCCTGAGAGACCTCTGACCTTAACTCCTCAAGTACAGTTCTAAAATCCTCTAATCTCTGCTGTTGCGAACATGCCCAGTCCCAGTGTCACAGGGCAATGACTATGATGGTGCAACTCAGAACCCATTACAGCAAAAATTGCTGTCTGGGCAGAGAACTCAGTGGCTATGGGATCTGACTTTGCAAACAAATTGCCTGAGTTTGCATCCTGCCTCCACTACATGCTAATCATGATTTTAGAAACTAGGGCTGTTCCTAACATCCACTTCTCTTTCTTCCAGCCATGTGATAGGACAGCACTTTCTCCTTTGAATGCTGGTGTGGTACTGTAACTAGCATTGACTGTGAGCATGTGAGCAAAACAACATAAATCTTTTCCAAGAAGAAGCTTTAGGTTCTGTTGCATTGCTTGTCATGCTTGCTTCCTCTAGACAGATGACAGGGGAAGCTGGCATTGACATGAGGCTGCTGATGTCACCATCATCCAGCACCACAACCCACCAGCAGAATGTGGCTTGGATATCTAATATGTAGTTCTACCGAGAAATAAATTTATTTTTTATTTCTTGGTCTTTGTGAGACAGGGTCTCCTTGTAGCCCCAGGGGCCTGGAACTCACTACTTAGACCAGGCTGGCCTTGAACTCATAAAGATCTACCTGCCTCTGCCTCTCACATACTTGGATTAAAGGCATGCCTCCATGCCGGGCATAAAGTTATTTTTGAAGCCTCTATAGCTTTGATATAACCTTGTTCATTCTAGACAATGTTGTTTGCAGACACGGGAGGTCACTAAACTTCTTAATCTCTATATTTCTGTATTTGTAACACAGAGTGGTAGCTGTATTTTCTTCAAATGTTCTTTGGTGAAAAAAATGTAAAGTTCTGTGTATACACCAATCACATAGTACTAATATATTATTATCCTTTTTTCTTTTTAAAAATTGAGAAAAATACTTGATTCCATTCATATTAAATTATTTAATAAATGTTAACTAAAAGCCTGGTAAATTAATTATTTCATTATATTAAATATGAAATAGAATCTTCATGATAGTATACTAAAACTTTACAGGCATTTTAAGTATATATATGATTAATAAGAAATACTTGTATGACTGCATTACTGACAACAAATATATTATTTCAGACAAAATTTAGTTGAATTTCACAATTTATGAATAAACAGCACACAATCAGGATTTATTAGGATCCTTTCTCAATCTTATTATATTTATTATTATCTATGTATTTATTTTAAGAGTGGGTCTCACATAGCCCAATCTGGCCTTGAACTCTTAACTTCTGATCCCTCTATGCCTTCCTCTCACATACTGAGATTTCAGACCTGCTACACCAGGCCTGGCACGTGTGATGCTGGGGCTTGAACCTAGGGGGTCTCCTGCACGCTAGGTAAACATTAGACCAAGTGAGCTACATTCCCAGCTCCCATATATTATGTTTTATTGCCCTATATCACAGAGGTACAAGTTCATAAGAAGTAGCATGATGATAAGATTATAGAAAAGAGCTAAACATTTTCTAGAAAAGGAGGAGAATTTGGAACATCAATTGTACATAAAGCTTATCACTGATTTTTTTGTGTCATTTACTTTGCATGATTCTGTAACTTATTTCATTGAGTAAAGTTCTAAAGGGTAAATAACGAATGAAAGCTTTTACATAGTGCATGTAAAAGTGCATAGATGTCAACATTAACCTATGTTAAACTACTCTGGTAGTTGGACGGAAAGTGGCAGCTTTGCTAGAATGACACAAGGTTGCGTAATACCCCACACTCCGCTGGCACTGAAGTCCACCTTGAGGAGGTTTCTCCGGTGCAGAACCGTGATCCCATGGGCCTCACAACTAAAAGCCTTGCTCCCTTTAAGGGAAACGTTTTAAACCTTCTCGAGACCCCCAGATAGGCACTATTGGACAATAGTAGACAGCACCCTACTGCCTCACACTGCTGGAAGATGAACTAAGCAAAACAAACTGATAATGATTTTACAGCCACGAAATAGCATTCTTTAGTTCCTTCTTAAGTATGGGTTGATAAACGAAATCCTCTATTTTATTGTTTAAACAAGAAAACTTCCCTGCTGTATCTGACATCTTACTACCTCAGGAACCACTTAAGGATGCAATCTGATCATTCAGTCAAATTGAAAACTTTTATCTTCAGTCTTGCTGTACTGCTTAGCCAGGGTTGTAATTAGGATAGTGCATTCTGATGTGCTCCATTGTTTAAGATTTTTTACTTAGACCAACTATATATATAGTTGGTAGACCCAGGAGTTGTTCCTCTACCTCTGCCTCTGAGATAGACCCTGGACCTAAGAAAGATACATGAAGTAGGCTGTGGGATTAGTCCAGAGCTCACCGGGGATTCGATACCAGTGCTAGTCTTGTCTGTCATCTGCTTGGTAGACTTTGCATGCTGTTAATGTATGCTTTTGTGTAGTTCTTTAGCCATGATTTACCTAATTCACTTGCAATCATTTTATATAACATTACAATCATATTTCTACATATTTCAACTTAATTTTTTGTTGAGTTTTTGTGCATTTCATATAATAGATCTTAATCACTTCTGGACTCCCTCCCCTGTCTGCCCCTCACCCATTGACCCCTACCAGATTTTATCATTTTTGTCATATATGTTATGTCCTATCTGGACAAGCATTTTGTTATAGTTTGCTTCCCATCACTCTGACTAAATACTCTGATAAATACCAACTTGGGGAAGAAAGAGTTTATTTGCTTATATTTCCCCCGGTCATAGTTCATTACTGAGGGAGCCCAAGGTAGGAACTCAGGGAAGGAACCTGAAGTTCAGGCAAGAGCTGAAGCACAGGCCATGAATGATAGCTGCCCACTGGCTTGTTATCTTGGCCCATGCTTAGTTTGCTTTTTAATACAATACAGAGCAATCTTCCCAGGGAAGGAAACACCCACAGTGGGCTGGGAACTCTCATATCATTCAATAATCAAAAGACTACCCCATAGACATGGCCACAGGCCAGTCTAATGGGGGAAAACCCCCAACTGAGGCTCCCTCAACCCAGGTATATCAAGTTGATAACTAAAGCTATCCAGCACACATTTGCGTTCAGATGACCCTCGGTAGAAGTTCATCAGCTAGAGCCTCATCAGCCTATCAAGTGTGAATCCCTTAAAGAAGATCTGCTCTTCCCCACCCAGCAGTAAACATAGTTCTTTGGCTACCGTTGGGGCCTGCGTCCCATTCCCATTGTCTATGCTGAGTTTTTTGCCTGATTGAGTCAGAATGGTACTTGTGCATGTTGCCACTCTTGCTACAAGTTCATATGGGCAAATTCCCAGTGGCCTGAAAGCCCCTGCTTCCTTATGTTCATGCACCACCTGTGGGCCTTTCAAGGCTTTCTGTCTGCTCTTCTGAAATGTTCCCTGAGCCATGGGTGGATGAGCTTTAAAATGAATCCTATCCAGGAACATCCACTTTACAGTCCCTTATTCTCTAAAAGGTAGCCAGTTGTGGTCTTCTTTGTGTATCACATTCTGTTGTATGAGGAAGCTTTGGTAGTGAGAGTTGGGGATACACTAATATTCCTTCTATCCACTCTTCCACTATGTTCCATGAGCCTTGGGTGTAGAGGTTCCACTGTAGATGTGTCACTTAGGGCTGGGCATCGCTCAGACATATATTCTCTGTGTATGACCAGTTGTGGAACTGTGTAATGTAATATACTTCATCTGTTGCATAAAAGAAGCTCCTTGAGTGAATAGTGTATAGTATACTTGCATGTAAATATAAGGGTCTGTACATAGCATGTAGTAAGAAATTTCACTTATCTAAAGAGGTTATAGAGATAGGGACTTCTCTAGAATCTATGTTTCTAGACATACGCACTTGGCTCTATTTTCAGTACCACCCATGAGTTCCCTCCCATTGAGAGTGTGTTTAGTCCAAATTAGACAGCTGTCGATTATCCTGTAGAGAGTGTTGCCACTACTGCACCACAAAGATAGTTTGCAAATATCAGTAATTGTGTTATTAGGCTTTGGAGATGTACTAGCCCTTAGAATGATTTCCTCCCTTAGCATTTTGCATAGTATGCATAGACTATGAGCTAGTCTTCAGGTAGAATGCTTCCAGGTCAGGTGCAGCACCATTGATCCCAAGTCCTGTGCCTGAAACACTTCCTGTCTTTAGGGATGCATTCTTACCTTCAAGTTCTCGAAGACAATCAAGGGCCGTGGCAATAGCCTGCGTTATTTTGAGAGTCTCTTGGACTTTACTGAAACAACTCGAGGGAGTTTTCTCATGTCTACCCTGTGTCGTTGTTATATAGCCTTCAGGTATACACATGGAATCCAGTTCAGAAACTGTCTGTGTATTTTTCAGGGGATTTTGAGTTAATACATTTCCCTCTGATTTTTCATGCCATCTAAGTTTTGTCTCTTCTCTCTCTCTCCCTCCCTATCAAACCTTGCTCTTTCCTCCCCAGTGAAAACACCCCCATCGTCCCCTAGTAACACCTGTCTCTTATTAACACTCCTTTTTTGAGTTCCTTCTTTGTCCCCGTGGTTGCTTATGTCCTTCCCGCTTCCCTTTCCAGCTACCATTCCCATTCTCACCAGTTCCACCTTGGGAAAGTCTCTCTCCTACTATCCCCCTCTCTCTTTCACTTTACCTCTCTGCTGCTTTCCATTTTCCTGGCCCCTGCTGTCACACCAGGATATGTACTCACATATTGGCAATTGACGCTAAGTTCAAAGAACATCTGTCGCTTGCTCTTCTGAGTTGTGTTAGTTCACTTAGTATAACACTTTCTAGTTCCATCCATTTACCTGCAAATTTCATTTTTACTTGCTGCTGAGTAGAACTCCACTTTGTAAATGTACTACATTTTCATTATCCAGTTCGTCAGTTGAGAGATATTTATGTTGTTTCTCTGTTTTAACTGTTGTGAAAAGATCAGAAACCAGAAACAAGCATAGATGGACAGGTGGACAGCTATGACCAGACCATATGGTAGATTCCTTTTCAGTTTTAAAACCTTTCTACACACTGTTTTCCACAGTGGTTGTGCAAGTTTATGTTCCCACCAACAGTGAATGAGCCTTCCCTTTTCTTCACATTCTTGCCAACATTTGGTATTTTTTGTTATCGTGATCTTAGCCAGTCCGAGAGGTGTAAGATGGGATCTTATAGTAGTTTTGGTCTGCTCTACTATGATTACTAAGGATGCGGAACACTGTCTAAGCTGTTTCTTAGCCATTTTTATTTCTTTGTTTAAGAACTTTCTGTTCAGGTTGATAACCTATCATTTTATTGGGTCATTTATTTTCCTTGTTTCTTTGGTTTTTTTGAGTTCTTTGTATATTCTGGATATTACTCTTCTATTGGACATGCACGGGGTTTCCTGTTCACTTCCTTGGTTGTTTCTTTTGCTGTACAGAAGCTTTGTAGCTTAATGAGTTCTCATGTCTTGATTGTTGACCTTAGTGCCCAAGCAATCTTGTCTGATTTAGAAAGTGCTTTACTATACTTATATCTTGTAAGGTATGTTTTCTTCTAACAGTTTCAGAGTTTAATATTTTATACTGAGATTGTTGATCGATTTGAAGTTGATGTTTTTTCAGGGTGAAAGTTAAAGGGTCAGATTCATTTTTGAACAGATGGAGATCCAGTTTTGACAGCATCGTTTGTTGAAAATGCTGTCTTTCCTCCATTGTATGTTCTTGGGACCTTTGTCAAATATCAGGTTGCTGACATCGCATACATTTATGTTCATGTCCTCCATTGTGTCCCACTGATCTGTGTGTTTGTTTGGGGGTCAATACTAGGCTGTTTTAATGACTATAGTTCTGTAATATAATTTGAGATCTGGTACAGTCATTGCCCCAGAACTGCACTTTTTGCCGAAGATTGCTTTGGATATCCGGGGTCTTTTGATTCCATATAAATTTGGGGAATTTTTTTCTAGTTCTGTGATGAATGTCATAAGGATTTTAGTTGGCATTGCATTGAATATATAGATTACTTTTGATAGAATCATCATTTTTCAAAATAACAATTCTGCCGATCAATGAGCACCGTAGGTCGTCTTCCCACGTCTTGCTGTCTTCTATCTCTCTTTTAAAGATTTACAGTTTTCATTGTAGAGATCGTGAATTTGTTTGGTTAGGTTTAGTCCTAGATATTATTGAGTCTGTTGTGAATGAAAGGGTTACCATGTACAATTCTCTGATTGTTTATTATTGGTATAGAAAGGTAACTGATTTTTTGTAAGTTGATTTTGTAATCTTCCTCTTTGCTAAAAGTATTGGTCATTTCTAGCAATTTTTGGGATCTCTTATGTATAATGTCATATGGTCTGCTAATAATAATTTGACCTCTTCTCCAATTATCACTCCTTCAATTTCTTTCTCTTATCTTATTGCTCTAGCAAGAGTTTCAAGCAATATATTGAAAAAGAGTGGAGATAGTGGACAGCCTTATCTTATTCCTGATTTTAGAGGGAATGTTTATAGCTTTTCTCCATTTAGAATGATGTTGGCAAAGGATTTTGTGTATATAGCTTGAATTATGTTGCGGTATGTACTCTCCAGTGAAGCTCCTTCTAGGACTTTTAAATGAAGGCATGGTATATTTTGTCAAAGGCCTTTTCTGCATCTATTGAGATAATTATGTGATTTTTGTCATTAAGTCCAGATATAAGTTTTATTAAATTTATTGACTCATGTATGCTGAACCATCCCTGCATCTCTGGAATAAAACCAACTTGATCATGGTGGATGATCTTTTTGGTATGTGTCGGCACATAGTTTGTATTTTGTTTAGGATCTTTGTATCTATGCAGATTAAAGATATGGGCCTACAGTTTTCTTTCCTATTGTTGTATCCTTGCCTGGTTTTGTTATTGGAGTGATACTGGCTTCATAGAAGGAGCTTGGGTGTTGTCCCTCTGTTTATAGCTTTGTAAGAAACAGAACTAACACCATGTTAAACAATGAAAGTAATACTCTTTACTTAACTTTCCTGACATGTGAAAGTAGGATTGTTTTTGTCAAAGTTCCTGACGTGTGCTAACCCGTGGGTAGCTATCATAAAGATGTTTTGAAATGCTTGCTTATTTCTTATGTTAACGAGCAAACCCCAAAGTGCCCAGGGTAAGGACTGTTTTGAAGTTTTTGTTTGTGTTAATGATTGGACATTAAGCTGGTAGGCACAGATTACGATGACACCAAGAATGACCATGGTGACAAATGGCCATAAAAGAAGGTTGCCAGCAAGCCACTTTCAGCAAGACACCACTGTGTCTCCTAAGAACCTGGCTAAAAGTCCTCAGCTCTGACTTCACCCACCAGTGTGTAAAGTAGTTTTTGGAAGACACTGGCTTTAGAGCTCTGGCTTTGGGGATAGAGCCAATGTGTCTTCCATGTTCACCAGAAACATTTGGACTTCCAGTGTCTTCCTCATATCCACCAGAGCAGTTCTGGAACCTCAGGATGACTTTGCTCATGTACGTGTCTGGGAATTCCCTGCTGATATATCTCTCACTATCCTCCTCATTAGATGAGCATGAATTGTGTGATCTGAATTATTGTTATTTAATTTAAGCATTTCTGAAAGGAATATTTGGCTCTGATATCCTTGACAAATTATATCATAACCTGTAATCTTATCCTCAGTGTTCATGACAATCTTTTTGAATAATTTAGTAAATATTGATTTTATATCTTTCTTGAATATCTGGTAGAAGTCTACTGTTAATCCATCCAAGCCTGGGGTTCTTTTAGTTGGTAGATTTTGTATTACTATTTCAATTTCCTTATTTATTATGAGTCTGTTTAAGCTGTTGGTCTCTTCTTTGTATAACTTTGGTGGTTTCCATAAATTTGGAATTTCATCCATTTCTTTTAGATTTTTCAAATTTAATAGAGTATAAGTTTTTAAAGTATTCCCTTATAATTTTCTTGAGATAGATAGATAGATAGATAGATAGATAGATGATAGATAGATAGATATGCATCTGTTGTGATGTTTCCCCTTTCAATTTGAATTTGTTACTTAGGATTTGTTCTTTCTTTCTTTTTGTTAACTGACAATAAGGGTCTTTCTTGTTTAATTTTTTCAAAGACCAGCTCTTAGCTTCACTGATTCTTTATATTGTTTTGTTTGTTTCTATTTCATTAATTTCTGCTTTGAGTTTTGCTATTTCTTCTCATATACGAATACCAGGAATATTTTTATTTCTTTCTTAATTTCTTCTTTGACTCATTCATCATTCAGGAGTGTGTTGTATATTCTCCATAAAGTGACCCTCTTTATCTCTTCTTACTAGTTTTAATCTGGTCTATTTTGTCAGATACTAGAATGCAGCACTTGCTTCTTTAGTGCCATATGCTGGGAATATGTGATGGTTTGAACGAAACTGTCCCCCGTAGGCTCCAAGTATTTGGACATTTTGTCCCTATTTGGTGGTGCTGTTCTGGGAAGTCTTAGAAAGTGTGGCCATTCTGGAGGAAGCATGTCACTGGGGGTGAGCTTAGAGAGTTCTTAAGCCTTGCTGGATGTCACACTCTGCTTCCTGTGCCTGCTTGACAATGTGAGCACTTAGCTTCTGTGACTATCATAGCCATGTCTGCCGCCATGCCTCCCGACCATGATGGACTCTTGCCCCTTTGGAACTGTATGCTAAATAAACTCTTCTTTTTATAAGTTTCCTTGGGTCAGTGTTTCTATCACTGCAAAAGAAAAGTGACTAATACAGAATATTTTTTCGAATCTTTGATTCTCTGATAATGCCTATCCTTGAAGGTGAGATAAGTTTCTTAAAGTCAACAAAAAGATGGATTTTGTTTCTAAATCCATTCCATTAGCCTGTGTCTTTTTACTGGGAGTTGAGTGCATTTGTAATTTAGTTATTGTTGAAAGATGTATTTCTGCTACTGCCATTTTAATTTGTTTGTGTTCTTGGTCCTATGTTGTGTTTCCAGCATACATTACTTGATTTTCTTTCTGGAACCTCTTTGGTCATTCTTATCTTCATCATTTGTATTGTTTCATTTATTCTCTGTATGACTGGTTTGGTGTAAATGACTTCTTTCAGCCTATTTGTGTCATGGAAAATTTCCCATGCCCCTTTGAACATGATAGATAGTTTCTCTGGGAAAAGTATTCTGGCTTGGCACCCATGGTAGTTTAGAACAGGGAATGCTTGGTCCAGTCTCCTCTGTCTTTCATAGTTTGCACTGAAAAGTCAGCTGTAATTCTGATGTGTTTTCCTTTATACATAAGTTGTGTTTTCTCTAGAAGCTTCAGGACCCTCTTTCTGTTCTGTGCATTTAGTGTTTTTACCATGCTATGCTGTGGGAAGTTTGGTTCTGATCCTGTCTAATCTGTATTCTATGTGCTCCTTGTCTCTGTATAGGTATGTCATACCTTCATTTATGGATGCTTTCATCTCTGTTCCTGTTGAAAAGCTGACCAATGCTATTGGCCTGAGAGTCTTCTCCTTCTGTATGCCTATGATGTGTACATTTGGACTTTTCATGGTGTCCCACATTTCCTACGTATTCCATTCTGTGTGTTTTTTTAAATTTTTGTAGACTTTGCTTGAGGAGTCCTTTTCTTCAACTTTGTCATCCAGTCTTCATATTCTGTATTCTATTTCCTTCATTCTGCTTCTGAGGCTTTCTCCTGTCTTTTCAAGTTGACATATTGAGTTTTTCAATTCCATCTTCATTTTAGCTTGGGTTTTCATCTGTGTTTCTATCTCTTGTAAATTCACTTTTCAAGTACTGAATTGTTTTTGTTATTTCATTCAGCCACATATTTGTATTTTCTTGAGTTTCTGTCTCAAGTTTATGCCTATTCTATTTTTCTTTGAGTTGTTTGTGTGTTGTTCTTTGATCATATATATGATTATTCTTTAAATTCTTGTCACATTGGATGATTAACACTGTAGTACACTTCTGTAGGACTGGTGGATTTGGGGGAAATATTGTCTTGGTTTTTCATATTATTAGTGTTTCTGTGTTGCCATTTGGGCAACTGTATCCAATAGGAAATTCTATTTTGTGTTTGTTTTTGTTTTGTTTAAGTTTGTTTTTTTTCTGTATTATTGATATAGTCTGGTTCTTTTTGCTCCAGCATGAATTTACTTAGTGTGTGCTTCAGGTTCTCAAAGGGTATTAGGCTGGTCTATGTAGTAGACAGGTCTGTGGTAGGTAGATCAGGAGGGGGGTCAAAGGCAAGACAGGGATAGGGAAAGACTATGGAGGGTCTAACAAATGAAGCTGGAGAATTAACCTAGTCTGGATGCAAGGGATCAGGATGCAGTAGGCAGATCTGGACTACCTGGACTATCTGAGGTGAAAGAGTGGGATGGGCCTGGGCCCAGGGCTAGGAGGGGGCCACAGTGCAAGGGAGAGCAGAGCTACGCAGGCTGCAGGAAATCAACACACACTGGGCTGGATCTGACTTAGCAGGGTGACAAGCAGGTCTGAGGCAGGTCTGAGGTTAAGCACAAGGAGGGGTTGATTACAGCCTTCAGGAGCATCTAGCAAACTATTCCTGAGCATTAAACTTGTCTTGGTTTGGAAGCTACTCCAGGGATCTGAGGCTAAAGAGCAGGAGTGGTCCTGGAGCCATGGCTGCATGGGATGAGGACGGACAGTGGAACTGTTCAGGCTACAGAAAATCAAGAAGCAGTGGGCTGGATATGACTTACCAGTGTAGTCAGAGGGTCTACGGCAGGCAGATCAGGAAGCCGGGCCAAGACTGGGATGGGGACAGCCTGTGGGGCATCTACAAAACTAAGTTGACGAATTGAACTGATCTGAGTGCAAGGGGTCAGGGTGCAGTGGGTCGGTTTTGAATGAAGAGGTTAGTCTAGAGATCTGGAGCAGCAAAAGCAGGAGCAGGTTTGGAGCCAACTCTAGAAAGAGCACAGAGAGCAGGGAAAGAGTGGAGCTGCTCAGGCTTCAGGGGAATCAAGATGCAGTGCATGGGATTTGACTCAGTAGGGGATTCTATGTCAGGCAGATCAGGAGGGTAGGAACATGGTGGGAGTGGGAACAACCTGAGGAGAGCCTAGCAAACTACCCTAGAGGATTAAGGTAATCTGGATTAGGAAGGCAGTCCAGGGATCCTAAGCGGAAGTGCAGAATCATCCCTGGGCCCAAGGCTAGAAGGGGGACAATGTGATAGGATAGACTTGATTTCTTAATATAATTCCCTTGATTTTCTCTTATCTTTTAAAATTAGTAATTATATTGCTATTTCTGTTTGTTTCTACAAGAAATCCCAGGAAACATGTAGCAAGGCACGTAATACTATAGAAGTGACTTTTAAAAACCAACAGAATCATCACTAGCGACTTAATTAGCCAAGCAAAATCATGTGCTCTGTGTCTTGTGACCTGGGAACCAGATCTTTTTTCCTTGGTAGCCTCAAGTTCTCCCCAAAACATAATGAATGAATCTGGGTATGCTTGACAATGAACATTTCAAAGTGCTGAAATCAGACACACCATCTCCTTTGAACACAGTGAAGACTGGGAAGAAGGACTGACCTTGGTGGAATGAGGTAGCCTAGAACTAGGGATAAAAGGGCCAGATTATCTGTTAAAATTAAGGTGGAACTAAACTTGTATTTCTCTAGGTGAAGATGGAGAAAACATTTTGAGTAAAATTATGAGTGGGACTAGACTCAAGAAGAGAGCTCCAAAATCAGAGTTTCAGAGAGTTCCTTCAGCACATCTCCAGGAAGTATCTAGGTGATGTCATCCTGACATGGAAGAGATATCTTGGGGAACAAATGTCCTCTGAGTTTGTTCCCACTCTTATAAACTAAATGTAAGAGGCAGGCTTTTTATTCAGGTGCTGTAGTAACACTCAGCCCTCCTATGTAATTTCAACAACCAAAGAGATTTGTGGTGGTTTAAGAGATAAACAAAATTGTACTCTATAACTTGCTGTTATTTCCCTTAGGTGGGATGTTCCAAACAGTTACAGATAGGTAGATAATCTTGCTATTAACCCTAGGCAGTGTCAAGAGCTAGCAATTCACCATCAATGAGTTTTGAGTTCATAGCTATAATATTTTCAATCACATACATATGAATTATAAGTATAATCATATCAATGCATACATGTTTCTTTTAATGATGTAGTCAGCATTGACAATACAAACAAGAGAAAAACATTTTTATAACTGAAAAATTGATACTCATGATAAGCTTAGGCTGATAAAATTTTCCTGACACTCAAGTATTCAATTTATCTAGTGTTCTAAAATTTTTCTTCTCCTGACAGGCAGGGAAATGCTTTGTTGACATTTTTTTGTTTCCTCTGAGAATATTAATTGTGTGATGCAATGTCCAGATAGTGATCAAGCATAAGTCAAGCCATGCTATGCATCTTGCCTTCTTTTCATATCAAAAGACTCTGTTGAAAAATACCCATGGATGAATCAAATGTTTAAATTTAACTGTGTGTGTGTGTGTGTATGTGTGTGTGTTTGGATGTGAGTTCAAACACAAGCTGTCTTCCTCAGTTACTCTCATCCTGCTTTTTAAGACAGGGTCTTTAATCTAAGAGCTTGTTGATTTCGCTAACTGAATGGTCATCACAGGGATCTTGCTCAATATTGTAATTATGAGTGTGTGCCAGTGAACCCATTTTTCAAATGGGCTCTGGGGGATTGAACTCAGGACTGAATGTGTTCATGGCAAACACTTTACAGTTGAAGTCATCTCCTAACCCCAGTATGTCATTAAAAAATGTGATCTTTTATCTTGAAACTTTGTGCCCCATACTTTACAAATGCATTTTTCTCATCAAATATGAAATCACAGTATGGGAAGTTTTTTATTCCAAATGTAGTAGAAATTAATAAGCAAACAAATTAGCTATAATTTTGTAATATTCTCAGACTAGATTTTAAATAAAAGTAAGCAGAATAAAACAATACAGAACAGCTGGAATAGGGTCTTGGGAAATTTATCTTGTACTGCTTTGGCTAAAATATTTTTGGGGCTTATACTTTTAATGATAATGACTAAGTTTAAATTAATTAATAGTATTACAAATGACAATATCACATATGGTAAGAAATGTCACCAACAGTGATTAATATTACTATTTAAATGATATTTAATCTCTTCTCTTCTTCAAAAGAATGCAATAACTCTTCACTACTACTGTCTTTTCACCAACAAAAACTTTTGTGATTTGAATAATATCTTTATTTTCCCAAGGTATAGTCTATGCAAGTTTTCCCCATCATTGAGTATATTACCTTGATATTACTGGAAAAAGCATAGTTATGTTTACCAAAGTCAAGATCAGTCTTAGTCTCAGTATTACTATTCAGTGAAACTGAACTGACTACATCAAACTTTCTTGAATTTTACAGAAATCAGAAAGATCACAACGGTGTGGGTGAGTCTCTACTTCCAGCATGGCTGTTACGCTCCAACCATCCCAGAGAATGGAGGACGATCGAACAGGTCCTCGGGTGGCTCAGAGTGCAACAAGAATTTCCAGAAGACTGCATCAGTGGGCAGTTCATTTATTGAAACCAAGGCAGGGGTTTAAATAAGGAGGCCTTTCTGGACATTAGAGAAGGTGGGAAAGATAAAGGTGGGGTCTTTAGGTAAACGCAGGAAGGTTGTAAGGCTGACAGGGAAATTAGGAACAAGGAAATGAAACCCAAAAACCTGATTCTGGTCTGGGGTGATTCTGATCTTTAAGGAGGGAAAAGAAGATTGAGCAACTGCTGAATAATGAGGATGTTGTATCTGCAGTGGCTTCCTAGACCTAGGTTATAGCTTCAGGCAGAGCAGGCCAGAACACCTGCCACACTGCTCGCTCAATGCCTTTATTCAATAGGCCCAGGTCCCACACAACAGAGCATGCAAAAAAAATCTCAGATAATGAAAAACAAGTAGATTACAAGCATAAAACAATAAATGAGGTGTAAAGTAGTTAAAATTTATCTTATATTATTAGCGAAATATAATAGGTTGAGGAAAAATTTAAGAGTAATTCTCAAAAATGAGTATATTTCTGAGTAAAAGTTCATGAAAATCAAATTCAAACTTGAAAATAATTTGGGAAGATATTAGGATATTAGGATAACCATAATGATTAGAACTAGAAATAGGGTTCAGTGGTTTGGAACCCTACCTGCTCTTTTATAGGATCCCATGCTCATTCCCAGTATCTACTTCAGGCAGCTCAGGACTTCCTATTACTTGAGCTCTAGAAGGTCTGATGCCTCTGCTGAAGCACATTGGCATACACTCACACAGACAAACATATACACATATCAATAAAACTAACAGTGAAACTTTAGAGATGAGTCTAAGTTCAGATGAATCTTGAGAGAACAGCTGAGCACTGCCATCAGTTCCATTTGCTTTCTGTTTCTATTTTGTCTTAACTGGCTTTATCTATTCTTTCTACATGTCAATAAGATCAAGAATGCAAGTACCTGTCATTAATATCCAGAGCAGGAAGCACATCTTTACTGCAATAGCCATACCAGAACAAATCTTGAAAATAACTTCTGTTGCCGACATACGCCAACATATGGCTATGCTGTTTTGCCAAACAGAGAAATTTGTATGGGAGAAAAATTGACCTTTGTGAGGAAATTCTGCATGAGGGTTGCATTTTTGCATACTGTAAAAGCAATTCACAAATTAGTCTTTATTTTTGAAATATCTTTCAAAGGCTGTCTATGTTGTAAGCACTCTTGGGAAATAAAATCAGTGTTGCCTGATAAAAAGATCCCATCTGATGCTTCTGTCATACTACAGTGGAGTTCTAGTATGCCAGAGAATACAGTGAAAAGACCTAGCTCAAAGTACACTGAGGAATTAGCATCAGTTTTTCATGCATGATTTTTTCCACAATACTTTTTTGTGGGGATTATTGATAAACCCATAAATTGGCTATCTTGCCCTAGTTTACTACTTGACTTCTTTATAGCCTACTTGAAACAAGATCAAAGACAGCCTCAGAGCCACACTAGTAGATGGATACAGACCTATGTGTTTAGAAGACAATTTGACATCATGTTCACTAGGGAAAACAAGGGTAGTACGTTCTTGTTCTGAACCCATGCCCTGCCAAGCTGGGGTCTTTGAACCAGTTTTCCTATATCAGTTGTATATTACATCGGAGTGAGCCTTAATCCAATCACAGAATGGTTGGTTATCTCCAAAGTAGACATGCTGCTGTTACATCAGTGGATATGTCTTGATTGCTGCATCAGAATTGGGGAACATTTGGTCTTTGCCATAGTTAGAACACTGATAGCTTTTCCTCCTCGGCAATCTGCGTAGCACCTGTCAGGCAGCAGGAATGGAATTGTAGCTCAGTTCCACTTTTATTCTCTGTGTCCTAAAATCAAAATTAATCATTTCAGCAATAAAGTCTTATCATCTAGTTCTAGTGGGCAAATAATACCAATCGCAATAGCCTATGTTCTTTTGGGATCGCTGAAGCCTTTCTGAAACCTGTCTACCCAACAACTCCTAGATAATTATTCCATACTCAGCATTAGGGTTCTTGCTTAAAAACCTCTAACTTCTGGGTGACAGCCTCACAGATATGCCCAGAGTTGTGTCTTGTACATGTTTCTAAATACATGCAGTAAAGTTGATAATGAAGATTAACAATAACATACAACATATGCTTCACTGTCTTTTTATGATTAGACAATAGATGAGCTAAACTACATTACACATTGTTTTAAAATAAAGGCTAAATGAATGAACTTTGGGACTAACAAATTATATGCAGTATGCATTGTCCACAGAAGTGTCTTAAATCTCAGGATTAAAAGCATCAAAGTCTGAAAAAATTCTGTTAATGTTATAAAATTATGTAGACTGGTAAATTAATTAAATGTGACTCATGTTAGCTTAATGTCTTATTTATGACACTGAATCAAAAGTAAGCTGATACTATCATGACTTAGAATGATTAAAAGAGGGCTAGTGGGAGTGGATAGCTTCTGGAAGAGGGAGAATCATTCTTTTTTGAAGATGGGGCTATTAGTAGGTCTCCCATGTTTCAGTGGATTACCCCACACCAATTTCCCTATGGGCAGTACTAACTCAACTCAGTGGGTTGAGAGGGAGACATGTTGGGGTGATATAGGAAGAGGTGGAGGCGGAAGGCATGGTAGATCTGATCATATGTCATTCTGTTCATGTATGAAAATTTTAAAAAGCATTTTAAAGTTCTTGTTAAGTATCTGAAATAAAACTGTATGGAGTAAAAATATGTTTAATGCAATTCAGTCTTCAGGTGCTAAAATTAGTATATTTCTATTTCAAAAAGTGATCAATACAATGAGACTATAGTAATAAGAGATTTTGATATAAAGATTATTAGAAAATTAGAGAAAGAGATTGTTGAATATAGTATAGTCTAAAACTAGACATGTCTGTGCTTCATTAACTCATAATAATGAGTGCAGTCAGCTTCATGGAACAAGGATAGTCTTTTCAATGAATTATGCAGAAACAACTTGATATCTCCATATGAAAAATAAATCTAGACATAATAATTATACCTTTCAGAAGAATTAATTTAAAATGTCAAATGTTAGACCATAAAGCATTCTAAAGAGAATATCTAGAGGAAGTTGTTGATAATAATTTTAAAAGATAATCCCAATAGTATAATACACAAAGGAAATAATTGATAAACTGGATTTCATTAATGTTAAAATGTTCTCTAGGATAAATTAAAGGAACATTTGTTGTCTCAAAAAAAAAGTAGGCAAAAAAACAGAAACAAAATCATCTGCTTCATGCAAGACATGGCAAGAGCCACAGCTAGAGAGTATTTGAAGAGGTATCTGGGAAAGAATTCTTACTCAAATGTAAAAAACTCTTAAATTCTGTAGGAAATCCTTAATCTAATTTAAAAAGTGAAAGATATCTGAATAGAAACCTCACCAAAGATTACCATAGATAGAAAATAAGATTATTAACATATTAAAAAATCACTTATTAGAAAATAAAATATTAAAGAAATGTCATTACCACTCATTAGAATGGGCACAGTGCAAAGTTCTGGCATGGGCAGGTGTTGCCTCTAGAAGAGGCAGTAGCTGTGAAACCACTTCTGGAGATCATTTACTGCTGAAGATGCTGTTACCACAGAATTGAGTGGTTGTGCTTCTGATTTTTGAAAACATGCTTGTGCACAAAACCTTTCCAGACGTTTGTACTTGCTCCATATGTAATTGCTGAATTCTGGAAGCAGGCAAGATGTTCATCAGAGCCACGCATGATGCTATACCACGTTACTAATAGCACCCAGAAGTTTGAGGCCAGCCTGGTCAACAAAGGGAATTCTAGCACAGTAGGGGATATGCAGAGAAACCTTCTGTATCACAAAAAGAGTTATGCAATATATGACTGTGAATGGGTAATAAACACCTCCCCCACCTCACCCCGCCTCCTCTCCCTCTGTCACATTCTGCGTGTCTCCTCTGGACTGGATATCACCATTATTTTTATAACCCACGGAGTCTGCTTAATGCTACCCATATAGCTATGGGTGTGGGTTGATCCACTGGAGTGTGGAAAACCTTCCAATAACCACATCCTCCAAAAGATATGATTCTTCCTTTCTCAGCAACTATCCAGAAGGTAGTTTAAAACAAAGTTAAATGAATGACAAAGTAAAAAAAAAAAAAAAAAAAAGCAGTACAACTCAAGAGTGGAATATTATTCTGTGACACAAAAAATCCCAAAGATTTATAACTGCACAAAGTGTTGCATTATATATCACTTCTATTAATTAGAATTTAAATTTCTGCATGAACTGTGAAATATTTCTCTAAGTGTCTTATTAAATTTATTTCCATGCCTTGGTGGGCGGGGTTTGGTCAGTCCTGCAGAGCAAAATGGAGACTAGTGCTCCACTTAGAGGGATTAACTTACTTAAGGTGAGTCACAGTTATTGCTGGAATATTTATTACTACCGGCGGCCGCCGCCATAGCGTCTGCAGTCTGGGCGCAGTGCCACAGTGTGCAGCTCCCATCCCGCTTCGCCCTCGTTCCATTTCCACTCATGCTATTCTGGGGCTGTGGGGACCTGGAACGCTGCTGGCCGAGTCGCTGGCTCTCCATGTGCCTGGGGTCATGGCACCTTCCTTCCTCGTGGCTTTGATTCTTCTCTGCCTGGTCCATGTTTTTCGCCCCTGTCTCCCCTCCTTCCTCCTCCTTATTGGCCAAAGGGTGGGAATAGCAGTAAAAATACAGAGAGAGATGTTTACTCTACACTCCACCCCTTTTCTCCCTGGAAAACAAACAAAACATAACAACACAACAACAGCCACAAAGGAGAGCAGTAACATCCACATGAGCCATCATTAGCACAAATGCTTAGACAGTTCCTAAGTAGATGTTTCATATTCATCTTTCAAACAATTTCAGTAGCTTCTTTATGGGGGATTATCACTCCCCCCACAGCCACAGGGGGCTGACATTTTTTCCCTAATATCAGATGTGTGTTCCCTCCCTGAAGAGTGGACCCTAATTCCAATTTCAAATAGGCTGAGGGTACACATACCAGACAAGCCTCTATTTCACCTGTAGAGACATCTTGTTCGACATCTGACAATGAAGCACACAGGCTCTCCCATAGCAGCCTGCATAGTGCTCTCTAGCACTATGAAGGTCATCCATCCATTTGTGGATAGTTTTCAGTACGGTCACAGCTTTCCATGCTCGAGCTATGTCAGATCATCAGTAATAGGGCCTTACTGACCTCTTCCAGTGTGCAACCAGCATTATAATGTGGCAATTAATTGCCTTTTGTTTTGGTAGAAGGGGGCTTCCAAGACTCCCTTGACCAGCAGCTCACAGGGAGAGTCAACCCACACCTAGTACCGGAATTGTTATATAAAGTATCCCTTTATTCTTTGGCATTTATAGGCCAAGGCCATAGAGCTCCTAGAATTTCACAGCTATACATTACCCTTGTACCCTCTATGAGTCACATTCCATCCCTATTTCTTCAGGTGTACTTGACATCTCTCAACTGGGTTTCATAGTTGTAAAGCACTCAGAAGTTAACATTATATACGCACACAAGGTCTAACATAGCATGGAAAATTCCTTTTCATTTGTAACAGCTGTTTTTTCAACAGTTCCATGTTGGGTACAATGGCATATAAATTAATCAGTCCTTTACTGGCTTAAGTTATGGTCTGGAATCCATTTAGTGTCCTGGAGTTCTCACATGGAGCCTCCATGCATCCCCTTATCCTTGATAATCTCATTGGGGCTGGACCGAACTGCTTTGTCCTACACAGGGCCAAGGAGGAATAAGGCTCCTTTTGCCCCTGTTGTACCTGTTGTTTCCCAGGGCTGCGTAGGCTCTAGCCACACCTGTGGTCTCTCCACTGACCACAACTGCCTGTTGGGAGAAGATCTGGCTGGGCAAACTGTCTTCATCCTTCACATAGCCATTCACAGCGGAGGAGGGTACCCTGTTTACTCTGGGGGGTTGGTTAGTATCCACCCCTGGGATAATTTTTTCCTCTGTGTACCTTTTGTAAACTGTTTCTCAGAACTTAAGGCCTCCCAGAGGCACTTTAGTACAGAATTTGGCTTTTTATCAATCCTTTCTTTAGGAACTTGAGCTAGACGCAAGTCTTGCCACATTTGCCTGTGAGTAACTCAAACAGACCTCCTTTTCTGTTTTGTCTCTTTTGTACATCTTTTAGGCTGTTCTGTTCTTCTACAGACATACTTTACATGCTGGTCTAGGTTGCTTAAATCTGTCAAAGCCTCTCCTGCCTTGTAAAGTTCTTGTCCCACTAGGGGACTTAACAGGGACACTAAACCTCTATAACCGATGTCGAGGTCCTTGTTCTATGAAGTCCTTCATCAAATCTCTAATGAACATAGTCCTGTCTGGTCCTGTGAACAGGCACCACATATTGCTTTCCTCACACCCAGTTCTCTCAGAGATGCCTGTCCCCCTTTTATTGTCCTCCAGCACCTGACATCCGTGCAAACCACCACTGGTTATAACCAAGTATCTCTAACGGCTCACAGATATCAGTCCGTCAGAGACTGCCTCCCCTCAGATATAACTGGCTGTTTGGCTCTAAAATAAAAATTCAGGTCTGGTTACATCCTTTCTTATTGTTAGTCAGTGGTGTCGTATACACCCATCCAAACACTACAGGGTATTGATATTATTATTTTTTTTATTCTCCAGAGATTGACAATAAGACTATATTGCTAAAAAAAATCACATACCTGAGTCTTAGGACATTGATAAATCAAACTGTCACAAACCTGGATGTTTCATTCCTACTGGCTAGGTTTCATAGTTTTAGAAATCTCTATGCATGCTATCATGGGAAACTAGTCATCTTTAGCCTTACCCAGCAGAGAGTGAACCCTGATAACTTCAGTAAGACTGACCTTGCAAGATATGCCTACTGGTGCAATAGTGGCAGGAATGCTATGGAAGAAAGCAACTGATTTCTGATTGAATATATATCTATATCACAAGATCGATCCCAAGCCTGAGTTCAACATCCATGACTGTCAGATCATAGGTCCTTGGGGAGAACACTGTACTATTATTATACTAAGTAGATGTAGTCATAAACTACTTCCTAAATTCTTATCTTTATAAGCCATGGGTTAGTTTACCTCTCAGCCCTCATCAGAATTTCTTGTTTTCACAGTAGATGACACTTAGTACAAAGATCCATAATTTATTGAACATGCAGGAAATAAAAAACTGTGGATTAGTGAGCTCTATGGAACATCTATGTTACACCCTCTGCTGCAAAGGCTCAGGGATCATTATGAGAGCAGAGTGGAAACAAAATAAGAACCAGAGTGAATAGAAGTTTGTGGCAAAATAGTATTTTTTAAGCATGACAACACATTTGCAGCCATAAACACACAGAGAGTGGTTGAGGCTGCATTCATAAGACCTGCATAAGATCAAGTCAGTCAAAATCCCATCATGAATAGTAGAAGGTTCAGGAAGTCACACCCCTATCTGAGCAGCTGTTGAAAATGATGGCTGTTGGTAGATATAAAGTCCCTTTTCTTCAGGCATGTGGACCTTGGGAGGCTACTTGTGCTTTGATAGATCGTCCCACATCCATGGAAAGCTAAGTGGACTCAGTGGTTATTAAGTAAAAGTAATATACAGAGAGAATGTATGAATTTAAGATAGTAGAATTTAAGATAGAAAAGTAGGGAAAGGAAGGGTCCTGCAGGGGAGGGATAGACAAGGTCGGTCTGAGCACATTGCATACATTTATGAATGTTAAATGAAATACTTAATAAACAAAGTTTTCTTTAAAAAATTCGAAAAGTAATAATTAAAGTTGTAATACAATACTCTGTCTTTTTGAGTATTTTGAGTATTCTTACACTTATCTTCATGAATATAATAAAATTTCTCTTATATAATTCACTAAACTATCTAACACTGTACAAACACTTTGTTAGTGTCCAATCAAATGACAGAGGCAGGATTTTATTTCCAAAGCAATCATTTTTCCTGAAACATCAGTTTTAAATACATAACTTGTCACAACATAAAGACTTGTTAATGATCACAAATGTACACATAATAATAGTCTGCAATGTAAACAAGGTTGTAACTCTTCTGGTGACAGTGACCTAAACTATAGGAATAACAACATGGAATTATTTATGTTGAAACAAAGGACCCGGATAATTCAACAGCATGTAGTGTCTTGAGGGGTTTATTAATGTTTATTGAGTGTAGAGGCATAAATTGTTTCTTTTTCTAAATGATTAACTAATGAAGTTGATCTACATAATATGTCTAACATATTATGTGAGATGGTTGACAATTTTATTAGCCTTTATGTAGTGATTTAAAATGAAATGAAGACATTCTAGGAACAAACCTAATATTTCAATAGTAATTAGCATAGTGTTATCAGAAGAACATTAAAGATCCGTAACAGAAAAATGTATATCTGAAAGAAACTGCCATATTCTTCAGATACAGGACCCACTCTCATAGTATTGAAAGGTGTTATGCAGGCTGCCCAGGAAGAAAAGCATATGAGCCAACCACAACAGTGGCTGATGCACATCTGTCTCCAATAGTGCAAGAGTGACATGAGTTATCATGACAAAATGATGAGGGAATTTTCACGAAGCCCCAACCCTAGATGAAGACAGGCAAGCAGTGGATGCTGAGGGAAGGAGTATGCTTTTCCATAGGCTAGTTCCCTGGTCGGGTATCCAATTCTAAGTGATATGTGTGTGTGTTACATATATGTGTGCAAAAATAATAATTAAAGAAGGGGTCATGAAGTTGAGAAGGCGTGAGGTCCCAGGGGTAGCTGAAGAGGGGAGGACTGGTTTACAGGGGGAGTTGAAGTGGGGGGAGGACTGGTGTAAATGATGTCAGTACAGTAGTCACATGGGAAATCCTAAAAAAAATGAGATAATGAAAATAAAATACTTTGTTAATAAAACAGAATAATCTTATATCAAGAAAAAACTTACTCAGATAATGTTTGCTGGATCCACACATTTGTTTTTTGTTTATTTATTTTAATTAAAAATCAATTGCTGAATGCAAAAGAACAAATTTAAAGTGACTCAGGAAAAATAACTTTGAACCTAAAATCGTTTTATCTGCTAATCTTAAATGAAAGGGAAAGTTACCATGCTAGAAAATACAAGGACACAGGATTCAACAAATCAATATACCACTTTCTACATGAAAAATAACAGAATTTCTGCAAAACTCAACTACAAAATGATTAAGTATAACAAAGAGCTAAGAAATGAGATATTCATAATCACAGAAATTAATTAACAGTGTATTGAGATACAATTTTCTGTGTGCTTTCAAGGGAGGCCCTAGCATCCCTGGTCTTACTCCGTACAGAAGGACGCTCTTGTGACATGCAGCAGTAAAGACAGTCTTCCTTCTACAGCCAAGGGCAGATTCCTGATAGTCTGGAATGTCTAGTCTCTTTGGGCCAAATGACAGACATCATTATTGCTACTATAAAAGTATCTGTAACCTCTTGATTCTAGCCTTATAAAGGACTCGTTTACAAAGGTGCTATGAAATCTCTACATTTTCCTGTGTCAGGTGAGGCTCACAAACACCATGAGAAAATGCTGACAGAGTTTTAAAAGTGTTGTGTGATCAGTGAGTTACTTTTTCCTTCTGAACCAGCATCTTACGTCTTCTGCTCACATGCAAGAATCTGTATACATTTGAATTTGTAGCTAGCAAGTAAAATTGATGTCTAATTTACCATAGCTCTCCACAAAGGCCATATGATCTGAAAAGTAACTGTGAGTCAGTACTCCTGCAGTCTGTATCAGTATTTTACATATTTAAAAGCTATGGAAATTTAAAGTAGAACTGTAATGTCTTCACAGAGTCCAGTATCCAAGTAAATTCACTCTCAAAACCATGTGAAACAAAAAAGCTCCATTCTGTACATTTAGGGGAATTCTTCTCCAGCTGCAGAAGGGTGTGTTTTGGGAAAAGTCTCAGTGAAATATTAGAAACTCCATCTTTCTCCCACATATTTAAAAGAGAGAGACATTCCACCTCTCACAGGGTGTTGAAATCTACGAGATGAGAAGTGAACATAAAAATTATTAAAACTCCATATTAAATATCACTTTCATTTTACTTTCTAAAATTTATTCTTTTGCCTGCATTTATATAGATGAACCAAGTACTTATTATACCTGCCAATGGCATCAGATCCCCCAGAACTGGAGTTACAGTTTAACCACCGTGCAGCTGCTGGGAACTGAACCTAACTCTTCTACAAGAGCAGTCAGTGTTCTTGACTGTTCAGTCATCTCTCCAATCTGCTGAAATTACTTTTTAATGATTTCTGCTGAATTCAGTGGTATAGCAGATTACATAGAATATAATTTTCCACTGAGAATGAATTTTGCAATAAAAATGTAAAAGTACATAATCAAGGAATTCACCAAAACAGAAAGATGAAAGTTAACCAAAGTGAATTTTATAATGTAAAGACTGGGCTACCATTTAAAATTATCTAAAATAAATATACTTTAAATGATTACAATATTAGAGAAAACAATGTCAGTAGAGGAACAGAGATACAAATGCAAGATATCTGTTTATATATACCCATGTTTAATTGAAATGGATTGTATCTCACTTCAAAATATAAAAATTATCATTGATATAAAATCTAAACATATGAATTTATTCTAATATTAGATTCATTAGGTAAAAATGTATAAGCTAAAGAACTTGAAGAAATTATACCAATCACAATGTGTAGGAAAAAAAATCAAAGGAAGTACAAAAAAATAATAGAAAAATAAAATGCCAATCCATCTCTAACAGTTCATTATTTTAACTATAAATTTATTTTCAAATTCAGATTTTAACTGTGGTGCACACGTTAAATTGTTTGTAGCTGAAGAATTCTTAGAGTTGAGTAATTATTTTGCTTAGCATGAGTAAATTTGAGGGTTAAAGATAATTCTATACATTAGGTATTTTGTGTTACTTAGACTTTAATAGCATACAAATATTTTCTAAGTTAGATACCTTTAAAAACACTATGATAAATTTTATTTTGGTTGATGTCGTAGGCCATCAGACAAATAGGTTTTTATAGTTGAAGTTGAGTGTCTTTTGTGACAATTATCCAGATTGCGCTGGAATCTGTACATGAAAACACACAACAGGATCAGACTCAGTGTAAGAACTGGTAGAAAACTGTCTGCCATCCAGTCAAATGGTCAGAAAAAAATAAGACAGAAAAGGCGTAAAGTACTGAATTTATGGTGTTAAGCTTAGTGTTGAAATGTGGCTCACTTTGGGAAATGCAGACAGCAAGATCTTCTTATTACTCTAATTACTGTTTTGATCAAGTAGTTTCTTCCAAATTGTACTTGCCATTTCATAAAAGATTGAATAATGTTGGCGTCTTAGTTGTGTTTCCTGTTGCTGTGATAAAACACTCTGACAAATTCACATTTAAGGAGAAAGGATTTGTTTGGCTCACAGTTCTGGGTTATAGCCCATCACTAAGGGTAATGTTGATGCAGCAGGAATCTGAAGCATCTGGTCACATTACACCCAGATCCAGAGAGACGAGGGTAATAAGTTAAGACACTCATGTCAGTACTCATTTGGCTTTCTCTAGTCTTCTACAGTTAAGGGTCCCCTCACAGTGGGTTGGGTCTTCCTACATCCACTATAAAGGTAATTTTAAAAATCCTCCACAGATATGCCCCCAGACCAATTTGACCTATACAGTCTCTGACTGAAACTCAGGTTATATCAGACTGAGGTTATATCAGAAAGTGTCAAGAGGTTATATCAGAGAGTGCCAAGCTTAGTAAACTCATCAACACAGTTGTTATCATTTAGACTGTATAGTATTTTGAAAGATTTTTTCCATTTTTAATTGTGTACATCTCTGTCTTTGAATATGTTCATGTGAGTGCAGGTGGCCACAGAAGCCAGAGGAGTCAAATTCCCTGGAGCTGGAGTTTCAGGCAGTTTTGGGCTGTTCAAACTGAGTGCTAGGATTCAAACTGGTATCTCTTTTTCAAGAAGAGTATATTTTACTAACCTTGTCATTTCTACAATCCTGCCTCCTTAGTGTTTAATGAATGCGTAGCTTCTTTCATTTATATATACATAATTGAAAGAAAAAAGCATAGTGTTAGAAAACTGATCCATCTGTTACTATCAACTGCATGTTGCATGATAGATGATATTAAGTGTGCTGTTTTTGAAATGGTAAATATAGCTTTTATTGGCCTTAGAAATTGATTTGATTGAATTACAAATATCAAGACATGATTGCAACATAAAGCAACAAAAATATTTGTCAGAAAGATTAACCTGAGTCATCAGGATCCTATTCCATCCAAGATCAGTAGACACCTAGTCTTGGCACTGTGAGTCTATCCCCTCCAATTCAACTCTCAGGCCAGCCTGGGTCTTCAGGGATCCTTCAACTTGTAATATGGAGCTGAATCACTCAGAGGTTCCTGTGCCCTGCCATCTGAGCTCTGTTAGATCTAGATGGAACTCTCACCTTAACTACCAGCCAACCTGTTCATTAGAAGCTCCATCTGAATAGGCTCAACAAGGACTTTAGCAGTTAGTTATGAAATTGCATCTCAAAAGTTGCACCTAACTCTAGCTGAATTGAGATTTTTCTTACACCCCCAAAATGGGCCAAAACTGAGCACTAAGCACTACTGAGCTGGGCTATAACCTGTGAAGTTGAGGAAACAACAAAAAAGGTACTGAAATTCAACAAGGATGAGATCACTAATCTAAACCAAGACAGACCACTACACCAATCTAGATTCCTAAGCTTCAACAAAAATGAAGAAAATAAGACTAATACAGAAATGAGCAATCCCACCACAATGTTTCCTTATAATGGCAACTAAGTGATGTACAAGACAAATTCTAAATATGAATAAAAGGTTGAATGAAAATAGTTGAATGAAATGACTAAAATAATTCAAAACATGAAAATAGAATTCGGTAAAGAGAATCTCTGAAGAAAATCCAATCTGAAATAAAACTTGAAATAAAAAAGCTAAGGATCACACAAAAGCTTAGAGGAAAGAAGAAAAAAGAAAGAGGAAGAAATGGAATAGAAACAGATCTTGAGACAGTCATTGATCACTCATCAAAGAAATGTCAAATCTAAATATGTCAGGAATATTCAAGGCCTTTGGGGCATGGTAAAAAGACAAAACCTTGTGGGCCAAGAAGAAGAACCTAGACCAAAGGTGCAGAAAATATTTTTATTAAAATCATAGGAGAAAATTCCAAATCTAGGGAAAGAGATAACTATCAAGGCACAGGAAGCATACAGAACAAGTAGACAGGACCAAAAAAGAAACTCTTCACATAATATAGCAGCCAAAACACTAAATGAGAAGAGAAGAAAAAGAGATGATATTGAAAGCTCTAGGAGAGAAAGACTAGCAGCTGTCTTTTCAGTGAAGACTATGGAAACCAGAAGGACATGGAACAATTTCATACAAGTTATGAAAGAACACAGATTTCAGCAGATTACTATACCCAGCAAAACTATCAGTTGTAAATTAATGAGAATGAAAACCTTTCCATGATTAAAACAGATTTAAGGAATTTATTTCCAGAAAACCAGCCCTCCAGAAAGTACTCAATAGAATACCTTGGTCCTCTCAAGAGAATACAAAGAGTAAAAATATACTCCAGAACAATCAACCAAAAGAAGTTTAAGAAAATAGCTCCACACACCAACATAACAGGAATTAATAAATATTGGTCAGTAATAACTTTCAATATTAATGATCAACTCGTCAGTAAAAAGACACACATGATTTGATTAGGAAAGAGGATCCAGCCAGGCATGGTAGCACACACTTTTAATCCAAAAACGCTGTGAGATTAAGGTCAGCTTAGTCTATGTAGTTACTTCCAAGTCAGCTGGTGTGACAGGGAGACCTGTCTCAAAAAGACCACAAACAAACAAAAACCAAAAACTTGGGTGGCCAGAGGGATGCCTAGTTGGTTAAGAGCTCTGGCTGTTCTTGAAGACCCAGGTTTAATTTTTAACACTCACATCATGGCTAATAACCATACCTAACTCTGGTTCCAGGGCAATCTGTCACCTTTGTCTGACCTCTACAGGCAATACATGACACAGCTGTACTTACATACATGCAGGCAATATTAGTCATACACATAAAATAAAAATGATAAAATAGTAATAAAAAAGAAAACAGGATCCATTAATTTTCTGCCTCCAAGAAACATGACTCAACAATGGTGGTTAAGACCACCTTATAGTAAAAGAATGGAAAAGGATATCCCAGACAAATAGTACCAAGAAACAAGCAGGTGTAGCTATCCTAATAATCAACAAAACAGACTTCAAACTAAAACTAGTCAGAAAAGTCAGTGAAGGTCACTTTGTATATATTTTACTATGCTGAGATATGTCCCCCAGAAGCCCACACCCAACACCATATTAAATTGAAAAAAAACTGAAATAATTCCTCTTAAGCCCAGGAATAAAATAAGGCTGCCCACTTTCTCTATTACTATTCAATGTAGTACTTGAAGTCTTAGAGCAAAAAGAAAAAAGGAGATAGAAGGGACACAAACTGGAAAGGAAGAAGTCAAAGTATCTTTATTTGTAGAACATATGATTATATGAGCTGCTCAAGAATCCACCAGAAAACTCCTGGAATGAAACATGCATTCAGCAAAGCAACACAGTACAAAATTAACATGCCCAAATCAGTAGCCTTCCTTTATACAAACAACTAACATACCAAGAAAGAAATCTGGCAAACAATTCCCTTCACAATAGCCTCAAAATCCATAAAATATCTTGGAATAAATCTAACAAAGGAATTTAAATGCATATAATAAAAACTTTAAGACATTGAAGAAAGACATTAACAATGATACCATAAGATGGAAAGACCTCCTATTCTCATGGAGTAGCAGGATTAATATAGTGAGAATGGCCATTCTACCAGAAGCAATCTACAATTTCAATGCAATACCCAATAAAATTCCAACATAATTTCTTCAAAAAAGTAGAAAAGAATCTCAAATTTCTAAACAAATTAATACTGAACAATAAAAGAACTGGTGGAAGCATTATCTCCCTAATCTCAAATTATACTACAGATCTATAGTAATAAAAACAGCATGGCCCTGTCATAACACCAGACAGTGTGGTAGAACTGAGGATCCAGATTTAAATCTACACATTTACAGCCACCTGAATTTTGACAAAGTTTCCAAATTATACACTGAAGAAAGACAGTATGTTCAACAAATGATGCTGGCCAGACTAGTGAAGGGCATGAAGAAGAATTAAATTAGATTTCTATCTATCACCATGCACAATACTCAAATCCAGTTGAATCAAGGACTTCAATATAAGATCTGAAACAGATAGAGGAGAAATTCCAGAGTATATTATTACTTAAAGGCCCAGGAAAAGACATTCTGGACAGGATTCTCATAGGACAAGAATTAGGTTTAATAGTTGACGACTGAGATCACTTGAAAGCAAAAGCCTTTGTATACCAAGGGACACCATCATTCAAGCAAAAAGACAAACAAAAGAATAGGAAAAAAATATCCTTGTGATCTATAATTCTGATAAAGGCTTAATATCTAAAATATAAAAGGAACTCAAAAAATTGAACATTAAAAAAACAGAAAACCCAATTTAAAGTGGGGCAAGGAGTTGAACAAAGAGTTCTTTAAGGATAAAACACAAACTCTTAAATTTTTTGAAGAATTGTATTGACATTTTAATGGGTATTGCATTGAAATTGTAGATTACTTCTCTTGTAGGATGGTAATTTCCACTTTAAAAAATGTTCAGCATGTTTCATCATCTGGAAATGCAGATTAAAACAAGTTTGAGAATTCAACTTACCTCTCTCAGAATGGCAGAGCCAGAAAACATAACAATAAATGCTGGTGGGAATGCCAAGTGGTGGAGATACTGTGGAAATTAGTGTAGAGATTCATCATGAAGCTAGAAACTGATCTACCATTTCTCCAGTTGTACCACATCTGAGTAGATACCCAAGACACTCTATGCTATACTACAAAAATACCTGTTCATTCATGTTCTTTGCTGCCCTTTTTTAATAGCCAGAAATTGTAAACAACCAAGATATCCTTAAATTGCTGAATGAATAATGGCAGTGTGCAACATATACACAATGGAATATTTTTCATCTCTTAAAAAGAATGAAACTCACAGGTAAATGAATGGAATTGGAAATAGTCATCTTGTGTGAACTAACCCAGACTCAGAGAGATAAAGTCACAGTCAAGTGCACAGATTCGTGCTTCCATGAGTGTCACATCCTATGTATTACTATTTGACAGTATGCTTTTATATTGCTTGAGATATTTGAAAAGAAAGAAAATAAAATACACTTTTGTGATAAATTAATTGCATGGGTGCAATTTTATCTACTCTGCATACTAAATGTACTCTCTTCAAAGTTACTATCAAAATGAGTAGGTCTTCCCAATTTATAAATAGTCCTTTGCTATGAATCTGATTCAAAAAATCTACTTCTTCATAGTCAGTGTATAAGAGAGCTTTTTATTGCTATGATAAAACACTGACCAAAACCAGCTTGGGAAAGTTAGTGTATATTTTATCTTTTATCTCCCAGTTCACAGTATATCACTGAGGGAAGTCAGGGCCAGAATTTGGAGGAAGGAGCTGAAGAAGAATACTGCTTACTGGCTTGCTGCTCTGGCCTGTGCTCAGTCTGCTTTCTTGTAAGACCCCAGGACCACCTGCCCAGGAACAGCACCAACCAGAGTGGACTACGCCCTCCCACATCACTTAACTACTGCTCATAGATAGGCTCACAGACCGATCCAGTAAAGTCTCCAGCTAATGTTCCCTCTTCCCGGTTTTGTCAAGTGGAAAATTGAAGCTGTCCAAAATAATTGACTTGACAACTTGACAGACAAATATGTCACTATTAAACCTAACCTTCCCACTTCTAATCCTCAAATTCTCATAATAACATTAACATTACAATATAAAACAGTGTAACTTTTAAAGTCCAACAACATCTTTCAATACTTCAAACACTTTATCAATTCAAAGTCTCTTTAAAATTCTCAGCTGTGGTCTCTGGAAAATCCAAAACAAGTTACATAGGGTGTTATTTAAAGAGGAAAGACAAGGCACAACTAAGCAAATGCATCTAGGATTTGCATATGATCCTCTGGGCTCCGAAGCGCTCAGGCATCGTCTCTGACTCTGCCTTCCAGACCAAACCTTGGATCAGAGACACAGGCCTGCTCCACTTCACACCTGCTGCTGCATTGGTGGTCACCCCACGGTTCTCACACCTCCAGAATGCTGTGCTCCTCACTTCAAAGTGAGTACGATTACCAATGGCCTCCTGAACTCGCAGGGTGTCAAGCCTCAGCTTTTCTCCATGACACCTTCAGTCCTGGGGGTGTTCACATCAAACTTCACCAGTGGTCTCTCCTGGCGTCACATGATGCCGCGTCTCAGATGCCATGACCTTATCAATTCTGCAACTCTCATGGTGCCAAAACTACTATCATGCGGGAGACTATCGCACGTTACTCAGTACCGCTTCTAGCTTGAGATGCACCTTTGAATCTTTCTGGACCACAGCTTCTATGTGTTGAGGCTAAAGAAATATTTCTAAGAAGATTTGCCTCAATGATGCTGTTTTTTCTCAATCACAGATGATTTTTCAGCCCAGATTGTCCCAGGAAAGCAGCAGCTTCACTTTAGTGGTTCTGGTCTCTTTTTAATCACAGATGAGTTTTTAATCCCAGCTGACCAGAAAGCATAGGGTTTAATTCAAAATAACACATTAACCACCCTGTTAGAAGTCTTTAATGGACTCTTAAAATTTCTTCTTAATCCCCACATGCCAGGCCTCTATCATCTATGTTTCTGTAACCTTTCTTATCTTCCAAGGTCCCAAAGAATAGCTCACTAAGCTCTAAGCACTAAATGATTTTTCTAGCACATAATTCCAAATGCTTCTACAATCCTCCCCTAAACAACATGGTCAGGTCTGTCGCAGCTATAGCTCCCTGGTTCTAATTTCTGCATTAGTTAGTTTTCTTTTGCTGTGAAAAAAAAGGCTAATATCAGGTTGGAGAGGAAAGGGTTTATTTTATCCTACTTCTCCATGTACATCGCTGTGGGATATCTGTGTACAAACCTGTAGGCTGAAGTGCAGACAGTGTAGCAAAGTTGCTTAGTGACTTACTCCTCTGTCCTATGCTCAGTCTGCTTTCTTATACAACCCAGGATCACCTGTCCAGAACCAGCACCAACCACAGTGGGATGAGCACTTCCACATCGCCCAACAGTCAAGAAAATATCTCTCAGACAGACCACAGACCAATCCAATAGAGTCGATTCACAACTGAGGTTCCTTCTTCCCAGGAATGCCAGAGTGACAACTGAAGTTTTCCAGCAAAGCCACTTAGGGTTAAGTGTCTCCCAGAGGCTTCTACTCCATGTTTGACTAGTTCTGGAACTCTGTAATAGTCTCCATCTCTTGCAAAAAGAAGATTTTTTGATGAGTCGTGAAAGGTACACTTGCTTGTAAATATAAAGATACATATTAAAATAAAGTAAAATTAACCTGCTCCCTTTTCTCGAGCCCTCTTCCCGTCCCCATGCTTCCTTCCCATTTTCTTGGCTCCTGTGGTTACATCAGTGTATGTACTCACATCTAGGGCTTTAGAGCCAAGATTCATAGATGAGAGAAAACACATACTGATTGCTTTTCTGACAGTGTGAACTTCACTTAGTGTACTAGTTTCTAGTTCCATTCATTTGCCTACAAATTTCATGTTTTTTTTTTCCTGCTGAGTAGAACTCCATTGCTAAGACTGACGCTCACTGAACTAGACTGGCTGGCCAGTGAGGCCCAGCATCCTCCCGTAGCTAACTCCCTGGTGTCGGGATTACAGTTGTGCTCTGCTTTGCTTAATTTTTGGGGTGGGATGTGGGAGATATAACTCAGGTTCTCCTGTTTTCTATAGCAAATGCTTCACCAGCCGAGCCATTTCCTTAGTGCCTAAATATACTTTTCTGTGTTTTCTAAAGCTTATGGGATAAACCTTTAATAATTTTATCATCAAAATAATGCTATTTTAAAAGAAATGTTTTTCAAATGAAAAATGTCTTTTTAAAATCTTATACACTCAGGTTGGTGGAAGCATTCAGTGGTAGACTGCTTATACAGCATGAGCAAGACCTGAGTTCCATCTTTAAGACTGAGAAAATCAGGGCAGGAGGGCTTTCCTTCTGTCCCATCTCCTATTATAAAGACCGGAGTGTTTGTATGGAATTTCTTGCCCATCCCTGTATATTTATCAGTCTAGTAAACATTCCATTGTAGCTGTGAGATAAGTTACAGATCATGTTTAGAATAATTTTGTGTTTATTTCCATTTTAGCCTCTACTGAACAGGGTTACTTTATGAAGACATACTACAGAAAATGAAAAAAAAAAGTTATGTATGTGCATTATATGAAGACTGCATTAATCAGTTTTATTTTAAAATGATATCACAGTATAAGTATCAATGATGTTGTTAACTATGTTTTCCTTAAATGTTTATGCTTCATATTTTTATATCATTTAACAAAATAGTTTAATTTTGCATTAATTAGCAAATATCTATTTAATTGAGCAGTTTCCCAAATATAATATATTTGATGGAACTACTTTTTAAAAATCTGTTACAAAAAGAGTTAGAATTTAGATTGGCTACTCACCATGAAAATTAAACATAAATTTAACATAAATATCTCTAAACTTCAAAATTCTCTTCTCGAAAATTGCATGAAATTCCTACCATGTGAATCATTTAATTTTGAAGAGTGAATCATTTAATTTTGAAGAGTGAATCATTTACTTTTGAAGAAAGCCATTTAAATGTTCTCTTAAGTATTTTGTGGTTTTCACCATACAAACAATACTGTTTTCCACTCACTGTTATTTATGCTCCTCTCCCTAGTGTTGATGTGTGCTTATTCATAGTTATTGGAATTATACTTTCTGTTTTAAGGAAAACATCTGTGTGTACCACCCGCCTTCAAACACCCATGCAAAAATATGAATTCTGGCAAGCTTACAAGAACAAACTGACACCGAAGATGTACATAGTCGTAGGTGGGATGAGCTTTAAGCCATCTGTGGCACATGCCTATTATGGTCATTTGTCAAACATTTTATTGGTTCAGTTGTATGCAAAGTAGAAATCTGGAAAAAAAAATCACTTTTGGATAACATGTGTCTTATTCTATATCCCTAGTTAAACAGAAGAGATTCTATAAAGACTGACACTTTTTGATCAGGATAATTTAGAGTTTATCCATTAATTATAGTGTCATTAGGACCACAATAGTTTTATTGTTTAAAAAAACTCTCAGTTTAATAGGACAATAAAATTTTTTCACATTAAATTACACAAAATTTCCCAAGCCATTATATGCACTTTAACTTAGAATATTAATTTACATCTTATTTGTTTTTAAGAAACAAGTGTTCAGTCAAATAATATTTATTTCTAAGTATATGATTAAAATATTCAAATTAAAACATGGGCACGTATCAGTAAGGGAAAAATTCTTATCTCTTTTATTTCTTTATTTTTTATTTTATGCACATGAATGTTGTGTCTGCTTATATTTAAATGCATCACATGTGTACAACACCCCTGAGGTTGGAAGACGGCATCAGATCAGTTGAAGTTGGAGTTGAGGACAATTGGTAGCCATCATGTGGATCTTAGGAACAAAATTCAGGTCCACTGCAAGAGCAGCAAGTACTTTCAGCCTCTGAGTCATCTCTTCAGCTCCCAAGTTCTAATTTCTTAACAAAAACTTTCTTAGTATATATACAATTTTAAACGGAGAAGTTAAACCTAATACCTGTGAATACCTCATACAGTAGAGTTTGTTAGTATTTAGGACCCCACCCCTGTCTGCACCTGCCCCCACTGCACTCTGCCCAATTTAATGTAGTCTAATACACACACACACACACACACACACATGTATGGTCTACAGAGTCTGATATGCTTTTGATGAGACCCAGGCAGCTGGACTTGCCTCATTGGTGATGTTTCTGGTATAGGTAGATGATCTCATCTTTGTTGAATGCTTTTATCTTTGTTTGTTGTTTCTCAAACTTGTCAGGTTATGGCCTAGCTGAGCAGTGCTTGGTGTTCACTCTGGGGGACATTTTATGTTGATATACAAAATAGGTGTAAGATATCGTCTCAGTTAAACTGGAGGTAGGTGCAACTTTTCCTTTGGGTCTTCACGTTCGACTCTCCATGTTTTTGGAACAGCAATTCGAGCTGGGCAATTGCTGGCTGAACATGTTGACTAATTGGTAGGCTAGGAGTGTTCTCAGATCTTGAATACAAGGATGCCAGTAAACGGAGTAGATCTGAGAGGGGAGATCCAGGAGAGCAAGGAGGTGTGGTAAAGGAAACTCGTTATGGCATTTCTGGGGAAGATCCTGTTTTGAGGTGGCCATAAACGGGTCCTAGCAAAGCTGAGCTAAAAGCTAAGCGAGGGATTGGGAGGTAGCTCACCACAGCAGTTTTAGGAAACCTCCTTATCTGTTGGTTCATTAGGGTTCTGACAGAACACAGGTGGTGGGACAGTGACAGGAAACTACGGTAGAGGGAGCATACCATGGCAGGTCTGTGCAAACTCTGGCAAGCTCTGGCAAGCTCGGCAAGGGTCCTGGCAGAGCTGAGATGACCTGGAACAGGGAGGTGTGGGGGAAAAAAAACAACAAAAAACCACCATCTTAGCTCATTTTTGATGGTGACAGCATTCGCAAGTTCCATGAAAGTTCAAACTAGATAAAATCCCAGCAAACACCTGGGGATGTTCCCAGCCAAAATCCCAGCAAACACCTGGGGGTGTTCCCAGCCTGAGGAAGTTTTTGTGGATGCTGCAGTGGAGGAAGACACTGTCTTACGGGGATGGGACTGGGGGGCCTGTGAATGGACCCACACGGAAGGACATTTGGGGCATAAATCAGACTCTACAGGCCGTAATCTGTATTACATTAAATTGGGTGAGGGGCTGTGGGGGAAGATCGGATAGGGGAAGGGTTCTAAATACCATTTATATTGTACAAAAATGGAAAAAATTAAATTATAAATTTACAAAAAAATTTTTAAATGACAAACACACAAAACGTTTTTTTCCAATGTGTTTATTTTTATATTATATGAATGTTACATTTGGCTTCCGTGTGTGCAATGACCACAGACGTCAGAAGAGGGCCCCACATCCCCTAGAACTCTATCATCAGAGAGTTGTTTGCTATTCTGTGGGTGCTGTGAACCAAAAACTGGCCTTCTCCAGCCTCCTGAGCCGTCTCCCCACACTCCCTTCTTTCCCCTCATTCTGTATGAGAATTTGCATTCTCATTGAATGTGAAGTCTTACTTTGTTTTTCCTTGGAAGGTAATCTTATTTCATTCAGCTGGATGACCAAAATAGGATTTCCAGTAAGAGATGCTGCTGAGGCTACAGCCATTATCCCTCCCCTCAGGATCCTTCTTGCTTCCCTTGTGGGTGTCTGTAAGGAGCAACAGAAAGAAGGAAATCACGAATTCCGAAGAATCCACATTAATCATAGTGGAAAAAGTAACTATGAGAGTTCTCAATCAGAAGGAAATTTGGGTACAGCATACGTGTTAACATAGGACAAAGACATTCAGTAAAAGGAAAAAAATTAGAGGCAAAGAACCAAACACTGTTGGTCTGCATCTGGCGCAAAAACAAGCAATGTTTCTTCATACAGACACAAAAGAGAAGAGGTGGCCTTTATAAAAAGACCCTTTGCCATGATTGCCTTGACACTTTCGTCTATTTTAGTTTTATTATAATATATAATAGTTACATTAATGATAAATAATAATCCAGTAGTATATTATACACAAAAGCAAGCTGTAGGAGAACTCTTAGACATGGGGAAGGTGGTGATGCAAGAGAAGAACAGAAACAAAAGTGAAAGGTGCCCCTGCTCTCCTGACTTTAAGGATAAAGCTGCATGGTTTGTATTTTACACGCATGTATTTGGGTTAGGTACAGTCTACGTGTTTCTTTCACATTACCATTCGTATTTTAAGTAATATGTGCGGTTTCCTTTTCTTTCCTATTTTCTTCTTAATAAACAGCTCTTCTAAAATCTGCCTGCCTCTGAGCTGTCTACCAGCCACTATTGATAACTACTCTTGTCAAACATAATGTTTACACAGCTGCAAGCAGGATTCTTAAATAGCAAAGGTGCAGTGGAGACATCCTCAGCAATTAATAAATATAATAATAACAATATCTGCACTTGTGACTTTTTCTCTCTGAGCAGACCAAAGCACTTTGCAAATAAACATGTGTTATTAACCTAATTTTTTTCAGATGGGGAGGAAAGTTCACTTGATTTAGGTTAAGACTGCATAAACGACTTTGCCTCCATTTGTTCAACAAATCTTAAGTATGACCTTGATGGAGAACATGATTCCAGTCAAAGCTTTCTCCAAACCCTCTACTTCTGAAAATCCAACACCGCTTAGCATTTGAACTTCAGATGAGTGCCACTTTATGCATTCATTGATAGTAGCATTTGCATGAAAAACACTACATTTTATTTTGCATTAAATTATCTTTAAAAAGTAAACATTGTATTCTGGAGAGTTTTAAGAAAACGTTAAATTCCTAACCAGTGAATGATAAAACATCTCAGGAGTACTGAAAGTGAAACTCAGTGAAGCAAGGGAGACCCAGTGAGCCAAAGAGAAGTGATGAGGGCTGCACTGGGTACCATGCAGAGTGTGGAAGACGACAGCCTCTCTGGAGTGCCAGGACTCTTCCCAGGAGACTGCACTCCAGACTTCCTACATGATCCCTAAATTGTGGACCTAATTTTGTTATGACCCACATTAACACATGACATCTGAGGATTAAATTGTCTGTGGTTAATTGAATGTACTGTCTTTTCATCTATGTTCTCTATAAATCAAAACCATCATCTATATGACCTGATTATAGCTACTGTTCTACCTGTTTAATGAAATTTCCTAATCTTCATAAACATCTAATTCCTTTGATTTGGACATTGTAACAGTGACTGTACTCAAGAACATGTTAGAAAATTATCAAAACATTTTCCCATCATTATTCTTCAAGTTAACATGGCAATGTCACTATAATACAAGTTTAAATTAATGTGTGATTATATAAATGATGTAACCTTTTAATTATGAGTAGATACAGAAAGTAGATATATCATTTTCATTCTTTTTCAAAACAGTAAATAAACAGAATGATTTGGCCCTTTTATTACATTTATGATGCCAAGTCTTTACTGATGAAGACACAATGCACTTTGATTTCAAGATACAAAAAATCCAAGATGTAACTGAAGATAGAAATGTCCTCCTTGGTCACTAGTTTCATAGTACAAGAAGTTGCTATGCAGGCTGCTCTGGGGGAAAAGGTGCCAGCACTTTTACACAAGTCTTAATTTCACAAACTGTAATACCAAGCTTCTGGGCAAGATGAATCCAATGTGCAATAGTGGCTCACGTATTATGGAGGTAACCAACTACTCTCCGTGAGGACTTGACACCTTCTCAATAGGATGAAATTTATTTTAAACTTCATGCCGCCCGTGGAAGTAATAGGCCCTAGGGAGAAACCTACTAATCTTGTTAAGCTAATTGATGTAGTATCAAGATAGTTTCTATTTATTTCTGTTGTTACAGTAGAAGCTACTCCCTGAATTATCAAGAGAAAGCTTTCTCTGAAGTGAAAGGCAGTAAATGCAAAGACATGTGACTGCCTCAGGTACTGAGTATAAGTCAATGTCGAAGCCTCAGTCATTAAAGAGCATTTATATTTTTACCACCTCCTTTTAAGGTCGAAAGGTTGTAAGAGCTGAAAGATAGGAAGAAGGGCTGTGGGATGCCATCTACTAAGCAAGACACAGCCATTGAAATCATGAACTCTGTGCAACTGTGCTTGCCTACACTGAGTCAGCACAAAATTGGTCTGCCTGCAAAGACAGTGGCCACAGTTAGATGGTGAGAAAGGAGGAGTCACTGCCATCAGTTGCATCGAACTTTTCTCATGTACTACTGACTCTTGGTATCTGCTTAATTCATAGTCTCTGTAGATCTGTGTATCAATCCACTGTCCAATTTTTTTCTATAAAAATACTATCCTTCTATTCTGTAGATTGCATCTGCATTCTCTTTGATGTGCAAGGATACTTTAGTCTAATATAATACCGTTTATTTATTTTTTGTTTTGTTTCTTTTGTCTTGGTCCACTCCAATAACCTGGCCCAAGCATTATACTTATGTATCTAGTAGATTGTGTCTTGTTTCTTAATTGTTAACATATTTGGGTTCGATTTTCATAATTTGTGAGAGGTACAACTTAAAATCATTCTTTTGCATGAGGAAGTTTAGTTTTCCTAAAATCTCTGAAGATTGGCCTATAGTCAACTGATATTCAATAAAGATGCCCAAAATATACATTTAAAGAGGGGTAGTTTTTGTAAATTTACTCAAACTTTTAGAGAATTTTAAATACAATTTAAAATTATATAACAAAACAGCATTAAAAGCATATTATTTCTCACTTCAGTTCTCCAGCTACAATACTGACTTAAAATAACGTAGAAGCACTCTACACATATCTGCATCTTGTTACTGCTATTTTGTATATAAATGTTAAGAAAATTGTCTAAATGTTTTTTCTATAATTTACAACAGAATTTTGAGTAATTTATAAATCAAAATATGTAGATTAATCTAAATTCTATTAAATATGTACATACATTTAAATAATCTGCCCTCCATTGATAGATATTTCAACTTATTCCATGTATGTTTTAATTTTAATTAATGATAAAAGTTAAGCTACTGTGCATTTGCATATACATTATATACATTATTATGTAATATTAAAAGAAAATTATAACAAAAGTGTATAAATTTAAAATGTAATAGATATCACCAAAAATAGTCTCCAATTTTCAACTAAGGTATAGTTACTGTAACAATTGTAAGATTATACAAGAAATGTATTTTCTCAAAATAATGTTACAAGATAACTATATTATCATATCTACGAATTTTTGATAAAATCATATTGAAGATATCATTGCAATCCCACACTAGGCTATCTGACAATATATTGCCAGAATTGTAATAACATCAACTAATTAAAAACAGATATATTTAGATTAAACATACACATCTAGGGACCTGGAGAGATGGGTCAGAGGTTAAGAGCACTGGTTGTTCTTGCAGAGGACCTGTGTTCAGTTTCCAGCACCCACATTGTGCTTAACAGAGTTACATTGTCTGTAACTCTGGTTCCAAGGAATCCGACACCCTCTTCTGACATTCGAGAGCATTGCATGACACTGATACGCCTAAGGTACATGTATGCAATACACTCATACACAAAAAAGGAAATAATAAAAACACAACAAACAATCAGCTAGGCCTCAGTTTTTGACCAAGCATGACTATGCTTTAACAAAACAGTATGCGTTTTCTTGAAAAGGTGAAAACAATGTTGTATTCCCTCTTATCATCAGCTACATCATGATGCAAACCCAGAACCCATTAAAATCAGACACTGGATAGCTTAGTCAGCAAAGGGCTTGCCTTGGAACGGCGAGAACCTGATCTTGATCCCTTGTAACCCACGTGGCAAAGCTGGGCATGTTGGAGTAACTTGTAATTCCATGAGTGGGGAGGGAACGACAAGTGGTCACTGAGGCTAGCCTATTAGCGAACTTTGGGCCAATAAGAAATCACGTATCAAAAAATATATATATATAAACATACGGAGAAAAAAATTCCCAACAGTGTCAATGGTATCTGAAAAATAACACCTGGAAATTCCCCTCTGCCCTTCACACACATTCACATACTTATGCACTCACACACATGTGAATATGCACACATGCACACACACAATTGGAAAATGGACATGGCGAATTTGCATTTTAGTCATACGTTCTTCTGAGCATTGTGAGCTGTTGGTGAACTGGGGTGAGACTTTACTGCTACTGTTTCAGAGTGCTAAATCATAGAATAACTTTGCACACAAAAGCAAACTGGGAGGAAAGTCAAAGAAAAAATGGGGCCAGGACTCATGTTGAAGGACAGCTTCTTAGACACACCACTACAGAAAGAGGTGAAGACAAATTTTTTTCTTGAACTGCTTTGAAACTATAGTTTCTACACACTAGGAAAGAATTTGATAACTAAGTACTGGAGAACAAAGATGGTTTTGATGAAATTCTAAAATAAATTTGGAAAGTGTTAGTAGAAATACACATATCAGCTTACACTCAACTCAACACATTTCTAAGATAAAAGTTCACACTAGCTGAAGAGGGGTGCTGTGCAAAGCATTTCTTTGTATTATGAATGAATAGATCTACATAAATACATATATATTGTTTTAGAAAATTCAAGCAAAATATATAAATAGTATGTCATTATTATATTCTTGTAATTCTTTGGCATATTAATTGTGCAAAACCCATACATAGACGTTTATATGCGCATATTATAGCTGATTATGTTAAATTATTAGATCGCCCACCACAATAAGAGGGTTCTCTGACCAAGACTGAAAGAGGCACAAATCTATAGGTATAAATACAAATGGTTAGATGGCAGTTTAGCAATGAGATCGTTTAGCAAAACAACAGTAGTGAGTTCTCCCTATGACCTCCCCAGGTCTGAGCTTTTGAATTGGTTTATGGCGCTTGTACACAGCTTCTTTGTATAAAATTGATATTAGTGATCCTATCCAATGTTGACCCCTGTATGCTTTCTTTTAAAATATGTTTTCTAATTTATTATATTTGGCATTCAAGAAAATATGCAAGTTATCAATACACAGGTTAATGAGTTGTAACAGGTGAGCATTATTTTATAGCATATTTAATTAAAACATAACAGGAACATGTAAATGAATAAAGAAATGTGGTATATATACACCGTGAACTTTTATGCAGCCTTAAAATCATAAACCATGATATTGCCGGAAAATGAATAGATCTGGAAATCATTAGTTAAGCCACGTATGGCAAACTCATAAAGACAAATAGCCCATGTTTTCCTTTATATGCTAAACCAACACTTAAATCATACATACATGTATGAGTGTATTCCTATTTGTATTCATTTGTTTAGGTGTAGGGCATGGAACTAAAAAGAGGATCAGTGGAGAGACGGAAAACATATTAAAGGAGGTGGGAAATAAGAGAGTAAGGAAGACCCGGGATGCGGAGAGATTAAATGGAGAATGGAAAGGGACAGGTGCAGGATGAGGGCACAGAGCACGAGGGAGAGGGGCGTGTCTCAGAACAGGGCATAGCGAAGATCACACGGTTCATCACTTTGTGTGCGGACTGAAAAATAAAGACCTAATGGATTTCCTCAAGAGCATGTCCTGTCTGGTATTATGACCCCCAAGGGGCCGGTGCTCATCTCGTTTCTGTTACCTCGGTTTTGTTTTCCCGTTTGAAAGCTTCGAGTTAAATGGATCAGAGTCTAAAACTATTTTTGCAAGTTCTGCACAATTTTTGAGATGCAGCCTTTCCTTGCATTCAAGAATTATATCTACTCCTTTTAACTGAGAAAAGTGTTCTACTCTGTGGCCACTTCAAAATACATTTACTCGATGACTGACTTCAGTTCTGGACATTGGGGAGAAAATTGCTCAGATTATTATTTTATTCCTCTTGGAAAAATATGTAGATGGATAGCCTCATTCATAGGGTAGAAGTGTTGTAAGAAAAAGCTGCCAAATTGCTTTTTCCAGTATTTACATATTTACACCAGTGATTAGAGAGAAAAGGTTGATGTGATAAAGCCTTACTAAGACGAATGTTTTCCATGTTTTTAATTATTGCTTTCCTGGTTGTTGTCTATTATATTTCATTTTGATTAAATCTGTACTTCTGAACATTGTTGAACACATGCTATGCACACTGATAGTGTGCATATACCCCTTAAGAACTGTCAGCTAACCATTTTATTTGGAATCTTACATTTTCATTTATATCATTTTAAAATTTAATGCATATGTCAGGACATAAGACTAACCTATTTATATGATAATATATAAATTATGTTTGTCATGTAATTATTAATAATAACTATTATGATAACATCATAGTAAGCTACAATATTATTCAGTATGATGAAGCAGAAAGAAAACCAAGAGAAACCAATATATAAATAAAAATTAGAATGAAAGTTAAACTTTGCAGTCATTATTATACAGCGGTATTTGTTGTAAATGCAAACCTCAAGGGATGTAGAAAATTATGCTAGAACAGATATTTGATCAAAGCAGTGTATTAAGTTCACTGGATGTAATACCCACTTATAAATGCCATTTATAGTTCAATATACTACAGTGGACCGGTTCAACAGCATCAAAATTATACACTAAGGAGTACATTTATTGACACAATTTTAGGGCAGGAAAAAATAAAGTATTACAAATGGAAGTTAATGAAAATATAAAGGGCCATGTGGTGTTAATGGATTTAAAAGCTTAATATTGTTAATTGGTAACTCCCAAATTGATCTGTACTTCAGATTAATATCTTATTAATGCAAACAATCAACAAGCTGTTTGAGAATTTTTTGTAAGGGTTGATAACTTAAAATAGTCAAGAAGAAGAATGCGAACAAATATGAACAGATATTCTTAATGACGATTCAAAGGAGGAGTTCAACAAATGGCTTGTAGTCATTGTGGATAACTGCACGCCAAACTGTTTTGGCCCTGGGACTCTATTGGCTGTTTTTCTTTAGTTCTGTCCTTCGCTTCTCACACGAGTGTGCTGGAGAACACTGACGCTGTCTTGGTGGTTTGGCTGTACTTAGTGGGTCATGTGCCTCCCTCCTGCATCTTGCTTCTTTTTCCTCCTTCCTTATCACCTAATTGGTTTTGAATATTTTCCATTATCATTTTTATATAATTATATAAACTTTAAAAAACACTTTAGCTACAGGAGATTCCATAAATTTTCCACTCCATTACTAAAAGTATATTTTACAAATTAGGAAATCAGTGTGGATAACAAAATAATTGTAAACCATTAGTTTTAGTTTAAAACCAATCCTCATTTTTATCTACTTCTATCACTTGTTAATCTATGGACAAGAAAATAATTTTTGGCAGGTGTGGTGACACACACCTCTAATCACAGAACTTGGGAGGCAGAGGCAGGTGCCTCTCTGTGACTTTGATGCCAGCTTGGTCTACTTGGTGAGTTCTAGGCCAGCCAGAACTACATAGCGAGAACTTGTCTTAAAAAAACAAAGTAAAAAAATAGTGTTTTCAGTCACTGAGTAACTTTGTAAGTACAATAAAAAATAAAATGTTTTGATGGACCTTGTCAATACTTAAAAGTTAGAGGCTAACATAGTTAATTAAAAATATTTTATTATTTTAATTTTTGTGTATAAGTGTCTATATGTATGTAAGTATGCTCATGTCATGCAATGACTGTGGAGGTCAGATGATCATGTATAATACCCTGGAACTTAAATTATGAATGGTTGTTAGCTGTCATATGGATTCTGTGAATTAAATCCAGATCTTCCACAAAAGAAGTCAGTGTTCTTAACTGCTGAGCCATCTCTCCAGTTCTATAGTAAAGAAATTTTAAGCACATGTATATAACCCCAGTAAATCAAACAATGAGCTCATTAATCTTTGTTATGATGTCTAGTCTTGGTTATCTATTTTATTGGATCTTGAATCAACTAAGAAATACATCTCTGGATAAGATGGTGAAGTTATTTCCTATTAAGATTGATGAGGGAAACCCTCCCTCAGAGGGACCAGAGCCTCCTGCACTCCAGCTGGAGAAAAATACCTCCCCACCTCCACTTCTTATTGAGTACATGGATTCTGCAGCCGCTGTTGCTGCTGCTGCTGCTGCTATTGCTGCTGCTGCTGCTGCTGCTCTCATTTTTCATTGACATTAGGACTCGCTTCTTCAACCTTCCCATGTTTACAGAAGAATACTGACTCTCCAGGAGTCTATTAGGCCTTCAGTGACAGATTGAACTGCTGAGGTACCCAGTCTTATAGAGTAGCAGTTATCTGGTCCTCAGCCTCTCCAGCACCCAAACTGCTCTTGCTGGACTGCCCAGCCAGCTCATATCATGTAAGCCAAGCTAATTTATCTCCTCTGTAGAATATATCGATTCTATTGGTTTTAAAGAACACTGAGGAGAACATTTGTGAATTCATAATTACAAATGGAAGGCAGTATAAAGAGGACTAAGATGTTATGTATGAAATACACAAAAAGTCATTGAAAATATATGAAAAAAACCCAAAATACAGCTTCTTTATATAGAGATTTTGTGAGAGTAATTTTTTTGCATGAACGATCAAGGAGCATTCATAAGCTAAAATGAACTTCATATTCTACTGTTTATGTTTGAATCACACTGTGGATGATTTCTATAACCACATTTTACTTGCTTATTATCATTCCCTGTATTTATTTCCCATTAGAGTTATTTTTATTTATTATAACTGCTTTGTCAACCATAAAATCATATGGATTAACTGAATATCAAGTAATATTTTGATACATGTATATATTGTATGATGATTAAATTAACTGAACCAAATTTTTCAATATTAATTCTTCATTCTGAATGCTTTAAAACCCTTTCCTGTCTTTTGAAGTACATATTTTGTTATCTTTACTCACTCCACAATGTAACTGTATGTAAGATTACCCTATTCCCAACTCTTATCTAACTGAATGCCTAATAGACAGCCTTTCCTCATCGTGTTCCTTTTGACCTCCAGGAATCCCCATTATAACCTGGAGAAATTGCAGAGCCTGTGGGGTCAGAAGAAGTGGGACTAATGGACATGGAAAATAAAGACCTCAGAAACACCTTTCCAAGAGATGCTTCATGGTCCTCGCCACAAACAGCCCTGAAGAAGCATAACTCTTGCTTTCAGTCTTAGAGTTCTTCTTAAGATGATGTGCAAAACAGAAAACAAACTACTTTAATGTACACAGCTGTGCCAGGATATATCTAGCAACCACACCCTTGTTTCACATACCAAACATTAGATTTCCATGTGTTTCAATCTGTATCCTCAACCCCCTAGTATTAACAGGATAAGAAATGATAACAAACAAATACATATGCTCTGGAAAACAGCCTGTGTTTGTTGCTCCCATGATCCGTTCAATGTCGCATTTTCCTTTATAGTAGCCTAGAGCAGGTATAAGAAAGGAAAAAAGGAAACAATCCTAGGGTTAAAATCCTATGATATGTGGAAAATTATAATTGTAGGCAGATTTTAAGAATTCTGCACCTGTGTGTCTTAGCTTAGAGTGGGTAACTCCAAAAAGTAAATGTGTGCACTATTGTAAATAAAGTGTGAATTAATTCATTCATTTCAGATATAGCTTGGACTTCTAAGCTTAATACTAAAGGCAACTGAGGGGTGACAAGTGTTAGTTACAGCAATGTGCGACTCCAACATAAACAACTGGCAGCAGTTTAATACTCCTACAGAGGACGTATATATGAACCAAATGTTTAATTTTAAATATTACACATCAAAGGCATCTTCTCTTTTTTTCTTGTTGCAGTAAAAGTACTTTTAACACAGTCTGGAAATTGGTTTACAGAATATCTTATAGCCAAAGACATGAGCACAGAGATTTCGACCATGTGGCTGCCCGGAGTAGCCACTTTGCCTGCCATGGATGATTTAGCAAGATCTGTGTAGAAAGAGTCAAGACACTTTTGGTCTGTGTTTAGCAAGTGTACTTTGGAACAGTTTAAGTGGGAAGGTCCTTTATTTTTGGAAACCTTGACTCTTTTTATACTTTCCATTCCTTCAGCTGGCCGGCACCTCTGCTTTTCTCCAAATCAGGTGTCTGTCTACATGGAAGCCAAGGTTTCAGGAATTAAATAGAAATAACACTTATTATTTCATATTTTCAAATGTCAAATCTCTACTGAAAGGCAAGGGCAATTTAGGTTAAAAATGCATGTGTAAGTTGGCTGGCATTTACAGGGGGGTAAAAGGAATAGAAATGTTGCTGTAAATCATATGGCAGAAGTGTCATATCGTGCCTGAGTCACACATGGTTTCCTTTAATAGAGAAGTCACTCCTATTATACAGGGAGTATTTCCCTGTAGTTATTCACATCCTCTTAGTGTTCAAAAGCTTGCAGAAGTGAGAGTCTTTGAAGGCTTAAGTTCATACACATACGTTCATAAAAATGACATATTCATTAGCAATTAGAGACCAAAGAAAGCAGAGCATTTTCCTCCAGAAAAGGAATCTCATAAATAATGAATGGGAATCACGGCATTTCTGTTTTGTTTTAAAAATACCTTTTTAAAAATCTGACTTTGCTGATCATATTTAGGTCGTGTGCATGGTACGAGAACCCTTGACACAAATTGCTCTGCTTTCAGTCTCTTCGGGGATTATTTATGTGTAAATTATTTGATCTTGGTTGGCTCATTTACTTAATAATTGAGAATGATAACAGATAAATGATAGTCTGAGGAGGATTAAATAAAGTCACACATCTAATATTCTTATTATTGTAATATTCTATCTATTATTTTTATGTGTATGAATGTGTCACTTGCATGTATGTAAGTGCACTCGTGTTGTACAATGCCCGTGGAGGTCAGAAGATAGCATCAGATTCTCCAGACCTGGAGATATAGATGGTTGTCAGTCACTATGTGGTTGCTGGGAACCAAATACAGGTCCTTTGCAAGAAGAACCAGTGCTCTTAACCTCTGAATCACCTCTGCATATTATGTCTAATATTTTTGAAAAGTCTTTGGTAGATAGTACTTTGAACAAGTGTAGATATCACCATAGCTAGTCCTCATGACAACTTGTGCATCGGATGTCAATGTAACAAAATGAAGACTCGGTGACACCGTTTATCCTTTCTAGCTCATTAGAGATTTTAAGTAGTAGAGTAGGAGAGTTTGCTCTCACACTCTGTTTTACCCAGCACAAAGCTCTGCCAACAAGTTTTCATTGGTATTCAGTTGTTCTGAGTTCAGTCATCACAACCTATTTTGAATCAGGAATTATTGGGGTCCTATGTTAAAATCTAGGATGTCAATGATACAGTGTATCATTTAAAGAAATATTTCCTTAGAATGAGAAAATTAATCATTCAAACATAACATTGTAAAGATTTTACTTATGAAGCAGAGAAGCAATCTTACCTCTTTGGCAATTTGAACTGTAGGCTGTGAAGACTTAGAAGATCGTACATAACACTTACTGCCCAAGCAGGGTCATGCTAGTAGAATCCAGTGATTCAGTCAAAATTATTTTTTTTAATTTAAATCACTAAGCAATTCTCCTCTAAATTGCCTGTAGACCATATTTTTTGCTATTTAAATTAACTATAGATATTTAGCAGAGACTTATAGTTATTTAAATAGATGTTAAATTTTCTCATAATTTTAATCTGAATTACAATGAAATATTTAATTTTAATTTTGTATTCTTGATAAATTTCAGTTGTGTACTAAAAGTTATTTCAACAATGTATCTTTTTTAAAGATAGGGTCTCCTTGTGACTCCAGGTGATCTGGGACATCCTGTGTAGAGCAGGCTAGTCTCTACCTCAGAGAGATCCACCTTCTTCTGCCTCCTTACTGCTGGGACTAAGGTCTGTGCCACCATGCCTGGCTTATTCAGCAATATCTTAAATATGATTTTTAATACAGCTAATGTCATGAGAAGTTAGATTTTCTAGTTAAAATTGCTTTAAGATCTCCAAATATATGACAAATCGGAGATTATTTGAAATTTATTTACTAACCTCTCTTCACATAAAACTATAAATTTTACAGCTGTTTAAAATAAAAATCTATATAATCAATTAGTTCTGGTATATTACTCTGATTCTTACTCTTAGTATTATGCCTTTATTTTATTTGAGGATCAGTGTTTCAGATTATAATTATTGGGATACATATATGATTATTTGGGAAGAAAATTCAATTTAAGTTTTGTAAATGTTGTTTTATGACTGATACTTGTAGATTTCTACATATGAAGCTTTAATTTAAAGGGTTAGATTATCTGAACCACAGGACTCTGAGTTTAGAAAGCCCTTCCATGTTAGTAGGGGACAATTCTGCTAGGAGGCTGGAGTCATATGGCTGCTCTGCTCCCAGGGATTCCTCTGCAAATCTGTTTCTGTTCTGTATCTAGGCCATGACATAACTGGTTATTTAGTGGTGTTTGAGATCAAATCAGTTGGCATTTCTCTAGCTCTTTCCATCTTATACACATTGTATTATCTGTTCCCAGTGAAGTAACAGATACTTAGAAATTGTAAAAGGTGTGTGTATATTCATTGAACATAAGCAGTTGAATGGAATTTTTTTAAATAACCACAATGTTCTTGGGAAGCTTGTTAAGTTTTTAATGAAACTTGCTTTGTTTTGAACATATTTAATAACTCATATAAAATGAGTCTAACTATTGCAAAGATGTTCCTTGCCTCAAAACAGCTATGAGTTGATTACTTTTGCTTCAAAAGAGCATGATTCATAATTTATGATTTCCTTTGTTTAATTTTTTAAAATCTTTTGCTTATTTATTATATTCTGAAGTTTGTGCAAACAGCCCACAGGATGATTTTCAATGAGAAACTTAAACTATGAAGTACATTCAAAACAACTTTCTAAAGACCCAAACACCTTATAGAACTTTGATGAGTAAAAATTAATCAGTCATCCACAAGCTTAAAATGGCTGAAAAAGTTTATAAGGCAGAAAATTATAATACAAATTTTAAAGATCTCAAGGAAGAATGAAGAACAATCTAGTAAACACCTAAGCAATATTCTCTACTTGATCTTAAACCTTCTTTCATATTTAGCTTCTGTTTTCTAGGCAGTCTTTAAATAATTTTTAAATTTCGTCTTGATCCAGAGGCATATTGTTTGAGAATAAATTTCATAATTCTCTGTTGTTTTTAATCTAAATGCTCATGTTTCTTTTCATATTATTAAAATAATATGAAATAAATAATATGATATATGTAAAAAGTCAAAGAAATTAATAATAAACTAGTGTATCTTTTAATCACTTGAATTGTAGATTAGTTAATATTTTATAGTGCGGTGATTATAATTACCAATAATATATTACATTATTTATTTATTTATTATATATTTATATTTTCCTTTTTTCGAGACACTGTCTCCATGTAGTTTCAGCTGGCTTATAACCTGCTCTGTAGAATAAGCTGACTTCTAGCTCACAGAAATCAACCTGCTTTTGTCTGCTGGGATCTTTAAAGGTCTGGGCACCAAGCCTGGCCTATATACTGTATTCTTAACAGTAAGTGCTTTATGCTTTAGCTATTCTGACTACAAAAAAACAAAACCAATAAATGAAAACAAAACTACATGGTTAAAGTGTATCTTCCTTAGCCTGATTCAGTCATTTTACAGGATACATATTCTTCAAAACATGCAGAGATGAGTGTTTTGTGATTATTATTTAATCACTGTCCTGCAAGTCTACATTGTCTGAGCATTATGATTGGCTATGTGTCTAACGAGTTTATAAAATACATAATTCAATATGAATTTTTCCAAACTAGCCAAAATCTTGGTGCAACACTAACAACTGACTTTTAGGTACATTTTATGTTTATTTTTAACTATTCCTTGAAAATTTCTTACATGCATACAATGGCACTTGATCATAGGCTCATCTTGCCCCTCCCCTCCGCCTCCCTCCAGGGCCCTTTATTGCATTCCCCTCCTGAATTGGTGACCTTTTTTATGTTTTTAATTCACTTACTTACTTTTTTCTCCATGTATACTTTTATTGAATTTTTGTGTGTTTCATGTAATACTTTTTAATTATAACCAGACCCCCTCTACCTTCAACATCCCCCAATACTTCTACACTGGGTTTCATGCATTCTGCCATCCGTGTCACAGCATATTCAACCAGTTTGTGATCTTGCATCCAACCCTGACTCTCACAGTCTTCCTGCCCCCTCTTTTCCAATGTTTCCTGTGCCATGGACTGGTGAGGTTTAATATGAGTCCTATCCAGTGACACACACTCTGTAGGTTCTTGTTCTCCACACTTTGGCCATTGTAGCCACCTGTTGCATGACGCCATTGAATGAAGAAGCTTTGGCGGTGAGAGTTGAGAGATACAGCAGCATTCTCTCTACCCCATTCTGTGGTGTTCCATGAGCCTTATGTGTAGAGAGGTTCCATTGTACATGCTCACATAAGGCTGAACATCTCACAGACAAAAGTGTCTGTGTTTAACCAGTTGTAGAACTCTGTAATAACCTCCACCTGTTGCAAAAAAGATCGCTTCTGTAATGATTAGTGAATGGTGTATTTGTCTGTAAATATAAGGATCCATACCATATGTAGCATACAGTAAGAAACGTGTGTCTAGGGATGAGACAGGTAGGGCTTTCTCTAGGCTCTATAATCTCTAGAGCCATGTGTTTTGGGCAATGTTTGTAGTGCCATACATGACTTCCTTCCCACTGAGAGGACTTTAAGTCCAGTTAGATAGCTGCTGATTATCCCCAAATAAAAGCACCGTTACCACACCACTGTAGTTTGTTGCGCCAGTCATTGTTGTTATTAGGCTTTAGAGTTGGGTTGGATCACTGACTGATTTTCTCCCTGAGCAGCTTGCATAATGTCCAGAACTATGAGCACAGTGTTCAGGGAGGAGGCTTCCAGGTTAGATACAGCTTCATTCTAGCATGGAGAGAACAGGCGTTTCTGAGACTGAAGTTCATTTATTTACTTTTTAATGCATTTATTTCACTTAGAGCCGCCCATATGGTGGTGGTGGTGAATCTTTCACTGGGGCATACAGAACCTCCCAGTTGCCACAATACTCAAGAAAAGTGACTTTCTCTCCCCTAGAAACCAACAACTTCCAATAACTCCTTAGCTGGGGGCGTGGGGGATCTCTTACTTTATGTGAGTGGGTGTTTTAACTACATGCTTTTTAAGTGCAACCATGTCATGCAATTAATATGGACTCCAGAAGAGGGAGTCAGATACTCTGGAACTGGAGTTATGGATAGTTGTTAGTCACCTTTTGGATACTGGGAACTGAACCCTGGTCCTCTTCAAGAGGAGCTATTGCTGTTAAGCTCTAACCTACCTCTACAATCCTCATACTGGACGTTTTAAATGGTTTGACCTTGTGCAAATCTTGTGTAAATAACCATTCCTGCTCTCAGTTCATGTGTGTAACAGCCATGTCATACCCAGAAGACAGCATTTTATAGCACTTTTCCCCATCCTCCAGCTTTCTTTCTTCCTCCATTTCCACAGTGTTCCCTGATTCTTGGGGTGGTGGTGGTGGTGGTGGTGATATCCCATCCACAATTCAGTACTCACAATCACTTATTTTCAACACTTTGAACAGTAATTCATGTTTTCTGACATGAGAGATGTGGATGAGCATCTGAGATGGGAAGTCAGACCAAAGACACTACCAACGTCCAGCTTGATGAAACAAGGAGTTGAAGTTCCTTACAGGAGGATGAGTGAAGGCTTTCTTACAGGAACAGAAATGATTCAAAGACAGTTGTACCACTGAGAGTGTAATCCAGCATGGGTGATGGCTGAGGAAACCTGGAGCTTACTGAGAACTTGTGGCAGTTTGACAGGTTGATGAGTTTCATTTCTAGACAATTCATTCATTTGGTCTGAGACTCTCTCAGCCAGCTTATCTGGTCTACGAGTTTCTCTCAGTAGTCTTTATTGTTTGTATAAGCTTCTGGATGGAGGGGCCTATTGTATTTGGTCAATTTCAGGGCTTTCTGACGCTCTGAGTTGTTTACTTGCTGAGTCATAATAAGTCTCCCTTTAGGACAATCTGAAACTTAAGGGATTTCTCTGTAGAATAGAGTGTTTCACCTCGCTTTAGAGCTTTCTGAGTCTTAACAAGTCTCCCAAGCCCCAAAGCGAACTGTTTTATTCCATAGGAATTTGCCACACAGGATGTATTAACTACTACCAATTGCAATAAGAACCTTCTTTGACCAAAGTGGAAAGCAGTAAATATTTCTGGATATATATATATATATATATATATTGGTCGGTTTGACATGATGACCACTTAGATAAACAGCACCAATAAGTTCCCCTAAGGACTATCACTTCCCAAACCACAGGGGTTGACCGTGTTTACAAAACCAGGCATAAAACTCCAGCTGTGGAACTAACCTCACATTCAATCAAGACAGAATTTGGTTACCCTCATAAACATGCTGCCATTGTTGCACCAGCAAGCACATCTTGCCTGGGAAGTAGATACTGCAGTATATAAGGCCTCATTGAATAAAACCTTTGATATCCTTTCTCCCCAAAGCAGTGTTCTTATGGCTTCCAGCACTATGAAAGATAACCAGCAAAGAGAGCTTCCTGGTGAGTTCAAGATTAGCTTCTCCATGTCCAGCAACCAACGTGCCAAGAGCAATACAATAGCCTGACTTTTTGGGGGTGTCTCTGGGGTCTTCCTGATCAACAATTCATAGGTAGGGAGCCTTACCTGTTTCTGAGAAGAACACTGTTTAATAATATGGGGTACTTTATTTAGTTTCTTAGAATATTTTTAATTAACTGATAAGTTGTGAGGTTCCATCTTAGGCCCTTGGTTTTGGTTGACCTGCACTGTGCCCCTCCTCTCCTGTGTCTCCATTTCCCCACCCACTTAGACAGTTAACGCCCTGTGCTTGCCCCTGTATCACTCTGTTGTACTGTGGCTTCTTATTATATTTTGCATTAGGATTGCCACACCATAGGTTCACATGTAGCCACACCTCATTTTTGCTAACTTTTGCCCTGGTCCTTCCTTTCCCCATCCCCACGACTCAGCCATATTCATGAGCACTTCTGCCCTAGAAAACCCCCTCTCTGCTTTCACTTCATCCTTATTCTACTACCCTTATTACTTGCCCCCCACCAACGCTCTGTTTCTAATGTCTTAGGTTGCACATGCACTCCATGTTAAACGCACAAAAAAATTATTTGAAGCTAAGACCTTCAGATGAGAGAAAACATGCAGTGTTTGTGTTTGGGGGCCTGAGTGACCTCAGTCAGTCATTTTTCCAATTCCATCAGTTCCTGCAAACTACATGCTTTTACTTTTTTTAAAACAAAGCATTATTCCATTGTATTTATGCTGTGCATCTAGGCTGCTCCCATTTCTTGGCTATTGTGAGTAGCTCAGCAATGAACACAAATAAGCATATATCCCTAAGTAAGAATTTGTGGTCATTTGCATTCCTGATGATGGTCATTCTGAGGGTCTGATGAAATGGTAACACTCTTTTAACCTGCATTTCACAGATGGCTAAGAAGACTGAACACTTTTTAAAGGGTTCACTAGCTATTTGTGTTTCTTCTTTTGAAAACTTTCTGTTTTGCACCAAAGCCCATATTTTAGTTGGCTTTTTTATTTTCTTGGCATTTAGGTCTTTGAGCTTTTTATTATCCAGGTGCTAATCCTCAGTCAAAAGTACAGTTGGCAGATGATTTTCTCTCTTCACTTGATTAATTTTGTCCTTTGCTCTGTGGAAGCATTTTTGTTTCATGAAAACTATTTGTCAGTCTTATTCCCTGTGCTATTGGACTCCTATTTAGAAAGTCCTTACTTGAATTTACCAATTGAAGTTTACTTCTGACTTTTTCATCTAACAGTTTCCAGGTCTCAAGTCTTACATTGACATCCTTGATCCATTTGGAGTAAAGTTTTTTTGCAGAGAGAGGTAAGGACATAGTTTTTCTTTTCTCTGTGTTGAAATCCAGGTTTCCTAGCACCATTGCTACAGAGACTGTCTTCTCCAATGCTGCTTTTTGGTATCTTTGTCAAAGTTCTATATTACAGTCCATTGAGATATGTGTATTTTTTTGTGCAGTGCCAAATTTTATTACCATGGCTCTGTAGTACACTTTCAAATTAGGTATGGTTTTAATTTCTGTAGAGTTGTATTGGCTATCCTTGGTCTTCTGTGACTCCAAATTATTTTAACATTTTTTTCTATGTCTGTGAAGAAAGGTTCTGGGATTTTGACTGGAATTCCCTGAATCTGCAGGTTGCTTTCAGTAGGATAGCCATTCTCATGATATAGAGTCTTTTGATACATAAGTATGGGAGATCTTTCTATATTCTGATGTCTTCCTAGCTGCTTTCTTTGATTTTATTGTACAAGTCCTTCATTACTTCAGTTTTGTTGATTCTCAAATAGTCTATATTTTGTGTGGTTATTTAGAATGGGATTTTCACCTGATTTCTTTTTCAATATGTTTGTCATTGTCCCTAAGAGGGATACTGATTTCTGTGTGTTAATTTTTTTTGTGCTGATACTTTGCTCAAAGTATTTGTCAGATATAAGAGTTTTGGGTGGAGCCCTTATGGTGTGTCTAATGCACAGAATCCTTTCAGTAATGAATGGGGATTCTTTGACCTCTTCTTCCCCTGCTTGTGTTTCTTCTATTTACTTCTCCTGCCATATTGCTCTAGGTAAGACATCAAACAGCACACTGACTAGGAGTAGAGAATGGACACCCTTGAGAATGGACACCTTTGACTTTTTCTTGATGTTCGTGGAAATGCTTTGCGTTTCTTTTTCTTTCGTTTGACACGATGTTGGTTTTGGTTTGTTGTGTGTAGTCTTCATTATGTTGAGATATGCTTCCTCCATTCCTAGGCTTTCTGTGACTTTTATCATGAAAGGATAATGAATTTTATCAAATGACTTCTCTGCATCAAATGAGATAATTATGTGATTTATGTTTTTGAATCTATTATATGATAGATAACATTTATTGATTTAAGTATATTTAGCTATCTATGCCTCTCTGGAAAGAAGCCAATTAGGTCACCATGAATGATCACATTGATACTGCCTTGATTTTTTTATTATTTTTATTTTATGTGAATGAGTGTGTTGACCACATGCGTGTAAATGCACCCGTATTGTGCAATGCTTGCAGAACTGGAACTGGAGTTACAGAGAGCTTATTAGCCTCTTCTAGGTGCTGGGAACGGAACCCAGGTCTTCTGCAAGAGCAGTTAGTATGTTCAGCTGCTGAGCAATCTCTCCAGCCACAACCAGAATTTCATTAAGAATCTATGCTTATGCGCATCAGGAAATTCACTATTTAATTTTCTATTTTCATTGTTCTTTATCTGGTTTTGGTATCAGAATACATGCTTCATTTTAAAAGTATGGAAACTGCAGTGATTTGTAGGAGAATGTCCCCATAGGCTCCAAGCATTTGAACATTTCGTCCCCAGCTGGTGGCTCTGTTTCCCGAGGTTTTAGGAGGTGTGGCCTTGCTGGAGGAGATGCCTCACTGGGGACGGGCTTTGAGAGTTCTTAAGCCTTTTTTCCAGTGCTGAACCTGCTTGAGCTGTGAGTGCTCCGCTCTCTGCTCTGCTCTCTGCTCTCATCATCTCCTGCCACCGGTCTTCTCTTACGATGGACTTTAATCCTCTGAACCATATAAACTCTCCTTCTGTAAATTGCTTTGGCCACGGTGTCTTATTACTGCCACAGAAAAGTAGCTAAAACTCCTGAGTGGGAAAGCCTCTGGCTTCTTACTAACATGATCTGTCTCAAAAGAAAAAAAAAAAAGGAAGATGGCAGAGTGCTTTTCTGCTCCACAACATAGAAAAACCTGTAGAGTGAATGAAGCTGGCCAGGGTCTGTCCCAGGCTGGCAGTTGAACCTAGTGTTCACATGGTGTTGGCTTTAGAGGCATGAAAGATGCAAGAGTGAAGGGGTCATCAGTTCTCTGTGGTTTCAGAGAGCCTCATTTTTGGAAAGATAATGTGTATAAGGCTCATTGTATGTGGGAAGTATACAATTTGTCTTTTGATTTTACAGGGCTTACAGGGAGGGATGGGAAACACTTAGAAAACACTGGACCAAACAAGGCAGAAACCCAGGGGCAAACACCACATCCAGTAGCTCCTTGTGCAATATCTCAGCTCTCCAGCTTTTTTGTCCTCTTGGGCTGATACCAAACACTCCCTGTAAGCAGCTCTCCCTAGCAGATGTCTCAAGGCTCTGGCATCTCCAACATCTTCCTGGGATCTCCACTGTGAACCAGGCTTCACCTTCACAGCTTCATACAAAGGACGGTCAGTGCTTTCTTTGAGTAAAGACACTCCAACTGCATGCTGCCTGGCCTCAGCAGCTCTCAGAGTCCATGCAGGAAGACCCAGTGGCCCCTCACTCCTTTTTGGTTCTATCTGGTGTTCTTTGGTCCTTTTTATATGGATGGGCATATCTTTCTCTAAATTTTAGATAATTTCTTCTATGATTTCTCATTAAAAATATCTTCAATGTCTCCCCTATGGAATTTTTCTCTTTCTTCTGTGCCTGTAATTCAAAGGATAGGTCTTTTTATGATGTGATCTGCTCTGTTTGTGAGATTTTCCACTGAGGTTTATACTTGGTTTCTTTAGTTTATCAATTACAGTATCATGTAGGTTTTCTTTAGCAATTCCATTTCTTTATGAAATTATATATGCATATTATAGATTAAATTGCATATCTCATTCATCTCCATGTTCTCTTGGATTATGTTCTTCCTCCTTAGAGTTCTTTGAACTCAAAGCTATTCTTTTGACTTCTTTGTCTAGAAGGTCTTTCAGGTCATTCTTATTTGGGGGTCATTACTATTAGTAATTGGGACTCTTGTGATTTTCATGTTACTTTTGTTTCTGTGCTAGAACTTGCACATCTGAACCAGTTTTTCAGTTGATCCTTTCTTTTTGTTCAAATCAATTTTTCTTCTTTCAGTGTACATGTGTACAGTGTTCATGAAAGTATGAGCTGTAAGAGGATTGAGATATCGTTTTTTCCTGTGGAAATGACTTTTCAGGTTGCAGCCCTTATTGCTATTCTTTAGAGAGGCTGTTACTATCTGTGTGAGCATGCACTATGCAAAGGGTAGAACATCTGGTCCTCCCCTTTACTGCCTTCTGGTGTGGCTCTCTTACTGGTTGCCCCATCTGGAGTAAGCTCTGTCAACCTGTGATTGGGGCAGGAAAACTCTGAACACTGTGTGTGTCAGGAACATGCTTACCTGGAAGTGCTGGATAGAAGCCAGACGGGAAGGTGGTTTGTAAGATGGGAAGGATCTGACCTAGTCTGAACTATGAGGACACCTAGTCTGAACTATGAGGACAGAATACTCTAAAAGAGGAGAAGCAGAGTGGCCAGGCCACATGTGGAATCCAGATCTTTGAAGAGCTGGGAAGTTTCTGAGGTATGGCAGAGTGGTGCCTACCCAATGGCTCAGACCAGGAGGAGGAGACAAATGACCTATGGGCCAAGAAGAAGCTGAGCCCACCCGGGGTGTTGTGTGTACGGAGGGGTTGGAGAAGGCCTACCTGGCAGCTTGGAGCCAGGAAGTCCTGGAGAAATTGCAGAGCCTGTGGGGTCAGAAGAAGTGAGACGGATTTTTATTAATAGCACTGCATACTTTCCTAACATGAGATATGCAGCTCATACGTCAAATGTTAGCCAAGGTGTATTTTAAAACTACCATGTTTTTCAACAATGATCTAAAATTTTAAACATTTTTATTAGATTCTATTAGTGTTTCTAAAATTACTAATCAGATATTACCTTTTTGTTCTTATAAAATAATATTCAAAGACAGTGAATGTTTTTCTTTAAGAATTCCCCACATAGTAGTTTTACCTAGGTGTTTTCTCCTGATTTCATTTAAACTTCTTCTCTAATCCTGTTTTTCCTTTAAACTTCCAATTAGGTCTGAAGCTTTTATAATTTAAATTTAAATATGGTTTGCCAAAATGGCAGTGATGGTGTCACGCTAGTCATGCTACATTGCAGCAGTTGGTACCCACTTTCACATTGGCCTAAAGAGAAGGATGTTAATTTCCAGCTTTCATTTTTGTTTTGCATGTCTTTAAATTATAAGTGTCTTCATTTTGTGACTAAAAATAAATTTGTGACATTATATATCTGATTCCTTGAAAATATCTGATCTCCCTAAATCCTTTGCTTTCAACATTCTCAGCACAAACCAACGACTGTATACCAAATCACCAGCTTAATAGAAGAGATTTTCTATGTGGCTATTCCAATGTTTATAACAGGCTTTCTCCACAAAAGACATTTTTATCAACAGAAAATAAACCAGAGTTCTTTTATATATAAGAACTACTAATATGTTTCAAGAATAAATTCATTAGTGCTGTGGTAATCTTTGTTGCAAACTATTACTCTTTGTACTTAGGTTCATTTTGTTTATGTCATCATAGGTTCACATTTTTCCATTAATTGCGTGTTTTCACACATTAGTCATTGTGAAGCTCAATTTGTTTGAAAATATTTAAGGTAAAAGAAAATCTTAGGGAATACATCTCTAATAAACTAGATGAAAGTTTTGTGTTTGCACCTAAAACATGTGACTAATTTTTCATATGAATAATTGGTCTCTAAAGATAGATCCTTGTAACATTGTTGTCTGCTAGACCATGAACTGATTAGGACTGGATACATTAAAAGATGACAAGACTAATACGTTCAACTAGACACTGAGTCAGACACAGTTACCTACTCAATGACACAGAAAAAGCTTTTACCATTATTTTTATCAAATATTCCATATTATCACACTCAGGAATTGGCTTCCAATGATTTATAAATATAACCATATATGCTGCTAATTTTTTTCTAAATTTGCTTTGCTAATGTCAACAAACACAAAGCGGTATCTCTTTAGTTGGTTTATATTCTATTATCTATGTTTGTAACTTTATGGAATAATCAGTGAATTAGAGAGTGAGGCTATAAGTAGACACTATTGCTAACAAGTTGGGAACAATAACTTAGTATTTAAAATAGAACAGCTAGCCCCTTGGAAGACAGAACATAGGTGATCACCACAGACATTAATAAAATGTTGAATGAAACCTAACACAGAACAAGATAAGAGTTGATTATGTTGACAGGACTTATAAAACATTCTCACACTAAAGCTTTCAAATAGCTAGTTGTCACTCAGCTTACCAGATGGAAATCTGCCTTAGGTGGTACTCCAGCTCACCAGGAGAATGTCTGGAGAATATAAACTCCTTTCCTTGCATGAAAGACAGTTCTGGAAATCAACTAAGACACAGGAAAGACTTGGATCCTGGCAGCACAATTCAATATAAGGTGGAATTAGGTTCAGGGAACAAACACATCAGAAAGTGTGGATACAATGGTTGGCTTGGTGTGTAGTCTGAATGTTGAAGAAATCTCCTTAATTCTGCAAAGACCAAGATGGCATTTGATGGACCTGGAGTTTAGTGCTTGGGGAAAAGACGAGAACCCAAGACAAAAAAGCAGATTGAGACCCAGAAGGCACAAATCTTGATGGACTGTCAAGAAAATGGATTTCAGATGCTTTGCCTTACCTTTGGGTTGGTTCTCCATTATTTTATTTATTTCTTTATTTAAGATGGGGTTTTAGCATGGGAAGAGCACCTGCCTTATGGATGCCCCATTTGTGGCTGAGAACTTCCACAGACACTCTGCATTCAATTATTCCCAATTACTTGGGAGTTTCTGAGTTAAGCACAGTTCACTTAACCAGATTTTCCTACACTGTCTACACTGTTGAGAAAAGCTGGAATCAAGCAGTGCCCCTTCTTCCTCTTCCCAAACCAATGTAACTCTGTCTGACTTGGTCTTATTTTACAAGTAAGTAATTTAATAGAAAAATACAATTTAAATTTTACTTATTGATTGATTGATCTACCTAATTACTTAACTATTCATTTAATTAGTTTTATGAAACAGGTTTTCAGATTTCAGCCTATGCTAGTTTTGAACTCTTGATCATCCTGTCTCAGCTTCCGAGCATTGGAATTACAAACTTATGCCACAATTCTGATTCGTTTCAATTGTTTGAGTAGATTCTATAATCTAAATAATTGTAATATTTAGTAAATGTTATCATAAGGAAATATTAAATAATATTTTAGTGATAAAAATATTTGTAAGTTGATCTTATACAATTTGACAGATACTTAATGATTAAGCATTTACATGGTTTAATGATTCAAATTTTTATATTAAAATTGCCTTTTACTTATGCATTAGTCTGATGCCATATAGTACTGTCTTATTGTACAAACACACTGACATTAATTCAACAGTTGCTATTAGTTGAAATTTTATTTTCTTATACACCTACTCCTGAGTGTTTTAAAGTGAAATATGAGCCCAGTCAGTCACTGTACACTAAGTTCATATTTTCGCTAGATAATTGGACCCTTTTTTCTATCTAAACTCTCAACATTAAAGCATAACTGTGAGAGCTTAGAAACAAAACAGAACACAAATTCGGGAATCCTAATAACCCTAAGTGAAGCAGGCCCTATTACTTACTGTGGTTCATTAAACACATGATTATATGTAACAGCTTTACACCATCATTTTAACAGCACACAGTTTTAATTAGTTTAACTGCATCCTCTTCACTGAAAAATGTAATGGCAGACTGGATGGTGACAGTCCATTTTTCCTGATTGTACTTTTAATAATATTTTATTGATTACATAGAAAACAGTTTCATCTCTGTAATAACCACTCTCAAGCAAGAAATCCTTCATAAATATGTTGAAAGTGTTACAACTTTTGTCAGCTTTTTAAAATAAAGTCCTGGGCTTATTCTGAAAGTGTTATCATCTTCCCCAGGTGACTGGAAAAATAAGTCAAGAGACTTTGTTTTCATCCAATGTAAACAAAATAGCTCCTAAACTTAGGGACTGCAACATGCTCACTATGATCTTGAGCAAGCACCCGACTCCTTTTCAAAATTTACCTTAGCACTCTGATCATGTCTTACTTTAGGGTCTGTACATGTAGGTGCCTTTGCGATGCAAACACCTTGACAAACAGGGCCCCTTTTCACTTGATTATGTTCAGTTTTCTTGGATATGACTGCATTTGGGCTCTAAATATTAGCTGTGTTTCTCAAAGATCTAAATCTGGATTGGTAAAATGTTTGTCACTGAAAATGCAAATTCTCATAGTAAAAAAGTCTCTTGATGCCTTTTCTGGTTTGTGCAAACATTACCTGCTAATACTTACTTGCTCGTTCTCCCTTGATCTCTCCTCGCCTCAACCTTTCCCTCTATCCCCCTCCCGTCTGTCTCCTCCACCTTCCTCTCTGTCCTTCTCCACATAGTATTTTCTCTCTCCCTGAAACTTGGACATGTCTCTCAAGCTGACATTTTAAAATAAGTAACCAAACTATATAGTGGAAACATTACCTATTCTGGGTACTTATGGTATAAATTTTATAATTAATGGATAATACTTGTAAAGCATTTTTGTTCTTGGGGGAAAATTATCCCTTTGTAGCATAAAGAATAATTATACCCATTTAAAGTGGTCTTTCAACACTCTGCATTCAGCACCAACATTCCATATAGACCATGATCAAGTCGTACGCAAATTCTTAAAATAACAAACTAATTTGTACCAGCGTATTTTAATGAATGACAGTAACTTGCATTCTTTCAATCTCTAGTAAATATTTGTGTCACATAGCACAACCATGTGCCACCTTAAAAATAAAATGTCTTCTGATAACCACAGATAATTTTTACCTACTTACTTAAAAAAAGACTATATGCACTCTCTCCAATTTTTCTTCAAAATTAATTTTTGTTGTTAATTTCTGTTGAAATTTCTGTGTCAGTCTTTAAAAAGAAGTTTGGATGCTCAGAGTTTTGTTAATCAAAGATTCATTAGCCTATCTCAAAATCATATGTCAACTCTCAGCCTCACTAGCATTTAATGATAATTTCCCCTGAAAACTTTCTCTGGCCCTTACCTTCCAGCTGACCAAATCCATTAGCAGTTTTGGTTCTGCTCATTGGCTTCCTGAACACTTCATTCACTATTTCCCAGATCTCTGTCTGTAATATCTTCTCATCTCTACATACTAATCTCTTTGGGGATCTCTTCATGTCCTAAGCTTTTACACATCATTACTGCTTACAGTCACGAAATTAGTATCTCCACCCTAATGGCTTGCCTAAACATCTAACTCGTGTAGACAGCTGTCCAATTTAATGTCAATTTTGATATCCAGAATGTAATAAGAATGAGTCCATATCTTAATAGTACAATAGTGGCCCAGTAATTAGGAGGATCAAAGTGTGATTCCACAGTGCTGAGATGAATAGGTAAATAAAGTAAGCAAAAAGTAGTAACAGAATTTAATATATCTGTGGACAGATTTTTATTCCTCAACTTTTGTCCATATGATTATTTGAAAATGCCATTATTTCCTTATTTAGGACAAAATATAAATACATCATTATATACCATATACTGTTACACCTAGGTATGCATTATGGTTTTTTGTGCAATACAAATTTTAAATCAACCTCTGTCTCGTGCACCATCATGCTATTTAAATAAAAAGCTGTTGTATGTTACCTGGATAACTGCTATGCTCTGTAACTGGTGTTCTGCTTTTGGTCTTTAACTCCTAAGTCTCCATTGTCATTGAGAGGAATTGTGGAAGTGGGTCACTGTCTCCGCTTGAGAGCGGGCCCCACTGCTGTCCCCCATCTCACTCAGAATAAGGGGTTAACTGCCTCACCTTTAGTGCGGTCTGATGTGGCTGTGCAGTGTGGGCCCCTCCCTGTGGCCACACCTTTACATGTTTCAGTCACACAGGGCTATTAAGAATGACAGGCATGCATTTGAAATGGGCTTCTTCTTGATCATTTCCTAAGCAGACACTTATTCATTTTATTTACCTCAAAATTCCAGAGAGGTATTTTCTTTGCACTTTTTAAAGAGCAAACAACCTTGGGATATTTATCTTCCACATACTGTGTCCCTACAAGCTCTACAAACAAGGCTAAAATTTTTACCTATAATGATTACAATTTTTGTTGACTTTTTCTAATTGATATATCCTTTTCAAGAGCAAAATGAAACAGGAAATTTTCCCATGACTTCTCACTTTACCACAGCAAAGCTGTAAGGTTGGAAAATGAGTTACATCACAGCATGGAAGGCTATCGGTTGGAGGGTTGGAGGACTTTCACTGAGTAGAATAGAACATTTTTCATGGTGTTACACTGTGACCGCAACAAGGCAGAATGAAGAACAATTCAACTTTCATCTCTGAAGTGACTAATATGCAGGACATTAGGAGGGAAGGAACGGAGCAAATGTGCTACCTTCTAGGAAGCCTATGCCCAGGTTCGACCTAAATGATAGTGTGTTGCCAAATGGTATTTCCCATGATTATTATATTTAATGAAAAGTGGAAGGTGACTGAGTTACATTATTGACATTCTTTATAATTCAATATTTACCATTATAATTTAATTTTAAAAGAAATGTAATATGTAGTACACGAATAGAGTGGGAGAAGGTTAACATTTCAAAACTCAGGGCCTACTGAGAAAAGAAAGGAAGAGGAGCGAAAGAGGGTCGTCTCAGGCTCATTTAACAGGACCCCATTCAATCATACTCTCTTCCCCTCCAGGCACCTTCGTAAAGATGGTCCCTGCTGAGTTTATTACTAGGCTCCACTCCTGCATCTAGGGGGAGAGATGGCTAATGGTTTTGCATGCCCCTTGCTGTGCTCAGAATCATATGTCTCCTCAATCAAATGATACAGATAATTACTAATTCTAATAAAGACTCAAGCTTGACAACTTTTACAAAATTAACTTTAATTTCTTTCCAAGACACTCAAAATCTCCACAGTTTTGACACAAAATTTATTATTGCCATGGTTTAATGGAGTAGTGCTCAGCATTAGTATCATGTACAGATATTGGCAAATCGATCAAGGAGCAAATGTCAACCTTGCGTCTCTCTGTAATCAGATTTTGGGTACTTAGTAGAGCTTACATCCTGTTTTTTCACCTATGAAACGAAATTATTTCATGAATAGAGTAATTATTCATTACTGAGAAAGGAAAGCTGCAAGGAAAAGGCAGACAGGAGCTCCTGAGTGTGTCTTGCGATACACTGAATGTTAAATGCCAACCATCTACCATCCAGCTTATTTTATGTGTTCATTTTAACAGTTTATATCTTAACAAATTGAGTGAATGAAGTCTCTGAGAACAGGCGAAGTGCAAGCTAAAAAATAACACTAGCTGGGTTTCAAGAGGCTTCTTCATGCTTCTTTAGTTTGGGATAGCCTATTCTACTTTCTCCATCCCACTGTCCCTGTCCCCCTAAACTTTTAGGCCCCAGGGTACCAGATTCTTCCTTTACACCACATGTGTTCCTCTGTCCCTTTTTCTTCTTTTTATGTTTTATACTTGGAGTACCAGACTGCAAGTCCCGGGGAGCTCCTTCACGTGTAAACCCCTCTTCCCCAGCCTCCCACTTCCCATCGCCATCCCATACCTGTTTGATGTGTTTTTTCTAACTGGGATGAGATGGGGATCAAAAATTAGTTTTAATTTGCATTTCATGGATATATAATGACATAGAACAGTGAAGTGTTTACTAACCATATGTATTTCTTCTTCTGAGGACTTCCTGTTCAGTTCTATAGCCCATTATTTTAACATTTTTTGAGCTTTTGAACATTTCATAAAACAGTTATTAATCAAATTTAGATCCCTTGCTCCATCCATATCCGCCACACCCCCAGGCCTCATGCACTGCCATATACTCTAAGTCTCACTTGGTTTAGCATTTTACCCAGATGTCCTTCGGTGCGAGGTCATCCACTGGTTCTAGTCAGCCTATCTCGGGACCTTACGGAAGCTCTACTCTCCCTCACCCAGTCATAAGCAGTTTCCAGGAGTTCTAGGGGCGGCCTGTCACCCATTTTGACCACACTGTCCTGGGGCTTGTCTAGTTGGGCTGGCATCCATCTTGTGCTGGACATCACAAGATCACACGAGCAAACTTCCAGTGTCCCGAAAGCCTCTGTTTGCCCGTGTTCATGGGCCAACCTTTCTCTTACAATCTTTCCACCCCTTTTCTGAAATGGTCCCTGAACCATAGTTGCCACTGTAACCACAACAAAGTATACATGTCTGGAGAGATCATAGATAATAGAGAAAACCATATCTGTGTCATATCTGTCCTCAGAAATCTCTGACTTATCCATCTATACCACTCGTACATATACTCAGAGAACTCAGCATCCTAGTAACGATGTGTCTTCCCATCCACGTTTCTTGTTGGCCTATTCACAATGGCCAGAAAATGGACACAGTCTAGATGCTCATCAACAGATATGATAGAAGTATGGCAAGTTTACAAAACGGAATATCATTCAGCTGTTAAAAAGGGAAATTATCAAGTTCATTTGGAGAGAACTGGAATCAATTATCCTGAGTGAGGTAACCCAGACCCCAAGAGACAAATTTTGTATCTCCTCTCTCATAAATGGATCCTAGCGTTGAATCCTTAGATATGTGTGTTTCGATTGTAAAATCTAATAGAGGTCAGAAAACTAGTAAACAGTCATGGGTTCCGCTCCCTGGAAAGGGTGCTGACAAGAAGTACCGGAAAAGGAAAAAGGGACATAACACACTAGGAAATGTTAAATGGGACAGGGAATGGAAGAACAGAGCAGAGGGAGTGGAAGACAGGCATCTAACATTAAAGGCCTTCAGAAAACGTCATATGGAAATATGCTATGCTAGAAGTTTCTTGAAGTAGATGCTCAGACAATATAAAAAGAGGTTAAAAGGCGTTATCCTATAACAGGGAGAGGGTACCAGTACCATATACCATAGAGTAGCCAATAAAAAGCCCAGTGCCAGGAATGGACCCCCTCTTTTGACGCTGTTGATTGGGGGGCCCATAGACCCTCAGACAGCACTGGTCATTACCTCAAACCCTTGTTACCCACCAGGACTTGACAGTAACACCCTGCTGCTGAGACACTATGTACATGAGTTACAAAACAAACAAGGAGAAATCAAGTCGGTGCTGACCTCAGAGCTTCATCTCTGCTGGCTAACTTTCACAGTGCTGGAGGGTGCTATTGGAAGGGAAATGTGGAGATCGTCGCCCGGCTGTGAATCCTACGAGCTACAATCACAACGGCCTGGTAGGGGATGACCACTAGTGCAATACTGGCACAAATGATTTAGAAGCCACTAACCCCTTCTGACTGAGCACGGGAATATTTTCAAATGAACGGAGGAATGGTCTCTGATCATGGGAATCTCAGCATATCGTTACATTCAATATCAGCTAAAGCTTAGATCTTGTTGGCCAGAAAGATGAATCAGTTGATAAATTTGCTTGGCGCTATGCCTGGCAACCTAGTACCAACTCCTGAAAGTCACTCTGACCTCTACATGCAAACCTGTTGTGTAACAATTTCCTCCAAGAGTAAACCCTGTATCTCAGAGGGCACTGGGTAGTGAGCGGTAAAGAATCTCAGCTTGCAGGGAAGCTCGCTAAGCTCTAGAATTGAACAACTGAATAGCTCCAGAGTGTCCCTGAAATTGCCCAAGTTCCCTCGGCCCTTCCTTCCTTAAAAGACACTATGAGGCAGACCAAGAAGAAGCAGAGTCCAGCTGAGCTGCTGGAAAAGTTGCTCTCAACCTGTCGAGCTAGTGCTGGTTGCTCAGTGAACGCCAGGTTCCTGCTTTCATGAGCTGCTACCCGTGCTCGGGGTGGGCATTGGCTGATGCAGCTGTATTGAATCTGTTCTACTCCTGTGAGAAATCCCTCCGTTATACTCCTCGAGTAATCCCAATAAAACTCCCTCTTGACCAGGCTGGACTTTGGCACCTTACCGTGGTCTGTCACTGGGATGAGTAGACATTTGTTCATTTCTCCCCCGTGGCACACGCGCGCGCACACGCACACACACACGCACACACATACACACACACAGATACCACAATAAATACATAGGTAAATAAATGTAAATTTTTAAAAAAATCTTTACATTCGAGCTTCAACACGGCAGTAAACAGCTTTATCTTTGTTGAAACCCACATTTCCACACACAGGTAATTAAGGGATGTAATCAAGCAATTTCTGCCTACATTACTTATGATATCTTTTCAATGGCGTGGAATTGGCACACATTAATAACGCCATACTTGCATTTAAAATTTTTTTTGAATATTGTTCTATGACAATTATCTCCAAAACTTACTTTATTATTTGTGAATTTGCAGAAGTCGAAGAATGGTTGCCTAAGTTGTGTTACCTCTTCTCGTTTATTTTAACTGTTTGATAATTTGTTTTAATGTGCTCTGATCATATTCACGCCGCCCGCATTTCCTGTCAGAATACCCCGCTACCCACGCGCCTTTGCGTCATCATTGTTGTGTAAAACCCATCAATTCCAGTTTCGTTTCGGCTGCCCATACAGTCTTGGGTATAGGGCCGTGCACTAGATAGATGATCATGGTCCACCCGCCAGGGACTACCCTTAAAGAAAACTACGTTTCTCTCCCAGGCGCTACCAAATGCCAGCAGCTTTGTGCTCGGTTCCGCAGCTATGCTGGGATTTCTTCTCACCTGAGCTTGCACAGTTCTCTCACGCATGCTGTTTTAACCACGATGAGCTCATATGTGTGATTGTACTGTAGCGTTCAGAAGAATGTTTCATTGTAGTCACCCTTTGTCTCTGGCTGCAGCAATCTTTCTTCTCCTCCTTCTACATTGATTCCTCAGCCTTGAGAGGCAGGTGTGTGATACAGGTGTCCCGACTAGTGCTGAGCACTCTGCAGTCTTTTATTCTCTGAAACTTAAAAAGTTGTGGATCTTTATGTTTTTTTTTTTTAATGCGAGAGATTTGATTTTATTACCATTCGTGCATTTAACTGTTTTTAAAAATATTGAATTGATTTGTTCTTAAAATGATCTGTGCCAAAGACATACCATATATGTGTATATTGTATGTCTATATATGTCTATTCAGGTTGCTGAATAGCTTCCTGTCACGACACACCTGTCCATCAGTGTTTGTAAGACATTCGGTCCCATGAATGGCACATTTTCTGGTTGTTATAATGGCACAATTTTTATACAAAACCTGCACGTATCTTCTCAAGTAGTCTCTAGATGTCTATGATAGTGAACTCAACACAAGTAGTTTGTAAATGGTGCCTATACTATATTATTTAGGGAATGACAGCATGCAGGCAGGCTATGCATGTGCAGAATCAATTTAATTTGTTTTCTTCTTATTTCCATCTGTGGTTGGTTGAGTCTGAGGATATGAAACCACAGATATGGAAAACTGTATTTAGTTTAATAATTAAAAGCAACTGCTAGTGAACAACATACTGAATACGCCTGTAAATTTATTGTATATTTGTACTAATTTTTAATGATTTGAGATGTTGACATAAAACATGTTTTTTAAAATTATTTCTATTTAATCCTCCCCAGTACCCAGTAATTCTTGTAAGAGGTTTTTTTTTGGGGGGGGGGTACCAATTAATTACTGCATTATATTCTGAATGTTAAAATATTTCTTGTTTAGCCTTTATTTGTTTTGTTACTCACTGACACAATTGTAGAAGTTGTCTAATTGGTCTAGACAAAGGCTAATGAATCAGATATATACCAACATAGTCACCCTTCACTCAGGTAAGATATCGTAAAGTCCTTACTAAATATTTTATGACGTTCCCATTTGGAGTTTGCTTTTAAGATCTCAGGATTTTGACTACATGATTTTATAATGTGATAGACAAAGCAAATTTAGAACTTTTGAGTGTAAAAGATAGCAAAATTGCTAAATGCAAGTGGCTGGGAGTGGAGGGCAATGCTTGTGGCCCCAGGTTATGGCGTTCCACATTGCATGAGTTAACTAAAGACATCAGTTGGAGAACACCAATTTACTATGACGATGTAGCGCCCCTTATGTAAAGTGTTTGTGGGTAGGATGAGCTCTGAGAAGACATCACTAACTGCAAGCACAATGAAAGAAATCACTCAAGTGAAGCCACAACCATAATGCCAGCATCTGTCCTCTGAATATGCTACTCTCTGTGTTGGCTTCACATCTAATTGTTAGCAGCAAAATGACTGCCAGTAGTTAGAGGGTAAGTTTTCCTTGCAGTATAAATGATTTTATGAATAACAGCAGAAAACACTTTAAAATTTGCCAGTGTATGTGATTGGCCTATTTGACTCTAAACCAGACACTGGAGCTGGCCTGATGCTGTGTATATCAGAAACCACTGTTGGACTTGACACGTCAAATCCAACTGGACTGGTATAAATACCCTAATAGTACTGATGTGGGGACTGAATATGGTAACCCCACAGTAGTAGTGGACAGCTAGATAGTTCCCAGACTGAAATAAGCTGAATATCGTTTTACAGAGACAGACTGTAAACATGCAGTGAGGTCACAGGGAGTCATTATCTGCAACTTGGTTTTGCCGCAGGGGCGTGGTCACCACCAGCCATTTGGCCAGTTTTTCTTCAACGGTCCTAATTATTTTTACTTACTCTCTCAAAATTTGAGTTCCACATTTTGCTCTATAATCATAACTCTTTGATAGTTTAATAAGAGTCACTAACTTTCAGGTACTCTTGTTTTCCTAGTTGTGATAATGACCTCCCACCTTCAGTGTGCTGGGCCAGAAACGAATTAAATTGTTTTACTTGAACACCGATAAAAACTTTACTCAATTTTATAGCTTCCTCTTTTTTTACTTTAGATGAGGTTATAATTTATAATTTTGTCATTTACAAGAGAGAATTATATTTTGTAGAATGTTACACCATTTTGCGGATGGAACTGAATGTGATGATATTAAGGGAAAACATGCATCAAGTGACTTAGATATGCAGAAAACATGCATAAACGCAAAGCAGAATTTTAAAATGTCTTTATGAGTCAGTTAAATAGTATAACTATTTAATAGAAAAGTAGTATTAGACTCTCCCCTATGTCCTGCGACATGTCCAGCCTCAAGTTCCTAGGCCTGATATCCATGGGCTCCAGTCCCTATGAAGCAGACCTTAAATATAATTAAAAAGTGACTGATTGCTCCCCTAATATTCTGCACATCTTACCAGGACAGTTGTTGGGTGTAGTTCACAGGATTCACAGCTGTGTACGGTTGATGATTTTTTTTTTTCCTTCCAGTAGTATGCACAGCACCTTCCACCATTATGAAATCTGGTCAGTAGAGAGGATTTGGGGTTAGTACCAGCGTGAGTTCCTTATTTTTTCTACAGCTATTGTATGTGGTGTCTTCAGCAATAGGGTCTTATTGTGAAGTTCTGGAACAAGGACAATGGCCAGTATTGTTTGAGGGTCTATGGGACTCTCCTGATCAACGCTGCAAGAAAAGGAGTTTCTATCCCTGGCATTGGGGTTTTATTTTGTTAGCCTAGGTGTTTATTAGGGGCAATGTCCCTGTTGAATACTATCACTTTTTAGTCCTATTTTATAGTGTGTGTGCATGGACTTTAAGAAGCTTCTTCAGTGGTGGGTTTCCATGAGGCTTCTTCTAAAGGCCTCTAGCGTTGGTTATTCTCCCCAGACTCCCTCTTTGGCTCTCCTTTCCCATACCTCACATCTAACCCGTTCACTGTCTTATTCCCCTTCCCCCTATGTCACTGCATTTTCTTCCCCTCTCAGGAAAACACTCCCCATGGCATTTGTTAGTTTTCCTGACTTTTCTGAATGTTTAAATTGAAGTATGCATATTATGGAGCAGATGGTGATTCACACAAAACCCCACGCTGGCCAATGTTCAGGGAGCAGATACAAGATACTGCACTTATCACTGACTAAGAGACATTATATCAAACTTCTGCCTCCCATGTCTCAGGGATCATTGGGGAAGAGGGAACAGAAAGATTGTTAAAGTGAGAGGAGGTGGAAGACCCCAAGGAAACAGTTTTCCAGACAGCTGGTCTGTTATTCATATCAACTCACAACAATGATGACAGAATGGATAAATCCCGTGTAAGCTCAAACCAGACAAAATCCCAGCATACACATGAGGAAGAGGTAAGAAATCCCCAACTCTGCCTAAGGCTACTGGTAGCTGCTGGGAGGAGTGTTGTCTCTCAGATGTGGGTCTCTTTGTAGGTTAACCGGGCTTTAGTGAATTCATCCACAGTGAAGGAGATTTGGGGACATAAATTAAACTCTGGACTCATAGGCCTTTATATATATATATATATATATATATATATATATATATATATATATATTTATATGTATATATATAAAACAGCACATTAAATCAAGAAGGCATAGTAAGTGGAGTGTAGATGGGGAGGATCTAAATAGCAACAAATTATATGAAAGTGACAAAAGGTTAATAATTTATAATTTATCTTTAATGATATTATCATTGAGAAATAATATGATTCTTATAAAATAAAATATTTCCTGACATTTAAAACCTCATATACATTTATCTAGATTTCCTTTCATTTTCAACTCCCCTCATATGAATACAATCATTTAAATTAATATTTTACTTGATCTGAGAACATCAAACATTTCCAGCATGAGACATCTGAGTAGAGCAATGATATTTTTCTGAAACCTCAAAGCTGCCTTCCAGTGTCCCTAGCAGGATCAATGCTTTGAATTTGTGAGATGAGACAACAGAGAAAGGCATTCACATCTCACTCTCTTCCTCCATCAGAGTATTAATTGGGTGACTACCAGTCTCTCTTCTCCTAGATCTTCATAAGATCGTTATGGGTATTAAATTATAAAGTGTTCTTTTGGGAGTAAAAAGGACTTTTTAAAGACAGGGTCTCCCTGTAGTCATAACTGGTCTGGAGCTCACTATGTAGACCAGGCTGGCCTTGATCTCACAGAGATCCACTGGCCGCTGTCTGCGTTGGAGGAAAGGTATGTGGCACCACACCCGGCTCTTACAAACTGCTCTTAACATTGTCAGAACCATCACAGTTGTCTGAATTTTGCTTTTAGATTCGTTTAAACATATTTCTGCACACAGTGAGTCCAGCTATCGAACTTCGTGTCTTCTTCTAAAGCCATGAATTCGTGGTCTAAGGTGTTGCGGCTTCTGTGGCTAGGTGCAGCCCTTGCTCAGCAGGGGTGAGCAGAACTGCAGTTACGCCATGGACCAATGTGAGGAACCGCAGTGCTAATGCATGAAGAGCAGCTAACATTCAGGTTAATAACCGCAACATTCGTTTGTTAAATTGCCCTCAGAGAAGACACACGCAAATGAGTGGAAATATCAGAGTGGATTTTTAAAAATTTCTTCTCTTCTGCCATTTAGGTTTTTCTTTTTTCTTTTCTATGTTGGTTTGATATTTTTATTTTCCAATGTGAGATACAGCTGTCCCTAAAGCCAGCTTCCATTTTCTCTCTTAAAACATTAAAATAGTATCTATTTTACAATAGGAGGGGAAAGGGTTCTCTTTTTAAGTTTTAAATATATTATTTTTTTATGTGTATGAGTGTTTGTCTGCATATGTATGAGTGATTTCATGTTGTGCAGTGCCCACAGAAATCAAAACAAATTAGATCTCCTGGATTATGGTCAGCTATTAGCCACCATGTGGGTGCTGGGAATCAAACCCAGGTCCTCTTAATGAATAGCCCGTGTTCTTATCCACTGAGCCATCTCCCAGTCCTAGGATTTCATTCTTAAACAGTTACCAGCATCAAGAGGCAGCCTGTAGTGTGCACTTCTTGGGCATATCAGCACACATGCTCATGTCTGTGCGGAGAGAGGGCACACTATTCTCAGCCACATGCAGCACTAGTTAGCAAAAACAGAGTGAATGTAAACCAGAGTTGTATATAAGTTCTGAAATAAATAGAGAAAACAAACACTTTCAATAATCTGTCCTCAAAATGACATTCCTAAATGTATACATATATAGATAAATATACACACACACAACAATTCAAATAATATTACTACTATTGACATAAAAATGAACACATAAGTGACACAGAAAATAAAAACTAATACATATTTTCTCATATAGGTCTTAAAACTCAAGATGAAAAACATCATCAAAATGTAAACAGATTATTTTATCTGTCAGTTATTATTGTCCAGCTATTTTCTTGTAGTCATTTGGAAAACTAACAGCTTAAAGTTAAAAATCACCTTCATTTCATGATTTGAGCCTTCTAGTGTCAGGGTGCAAGGGATTGTAATCTTTAGCTACTAAATTCTAATGCATTTCTAGATATTGCTAAGTTCATTTTTTCTAAAATTTCAAATTTTCATATAATGTAATAAAATGTGTTTAAACCAATGGAATAAAATATTATGTCCATTGTAGATAAAATTGTTTATTGAATATTATAACCTAAATGTTAAACATGATATTCAAACGTTAGTATTACTAAATATCTTTCGTTGCATGCTCTGTGATTTGCAGAGGGAGGGAGAAAAGAGGAAATGTCTAAAATCTTATTTCACAAAATTTCACACCCTAGACTTTACCTTATAACATGAAAATACATATCCAATAAATATTTATGCCTTCTAATATGGCTAAAATGCCAGAATTATTTTAGATTTAAATTAAATCTTTCGTGATGTAATTTAGACTGAAGAAAGTTAAAATTTAGGCAGTTTTTCTGTTCAAATAATCTTGATAAATTTGAGTGCAAAGAGATAGCCTGAATATCATGTAAAGTATTCAGTTTTAGGACAAGACTAATGACTAAGATGAAGAGGTTTCCTTCTCTCAAAAATTATTCAGTAAATACTGATATTGGTGTTTCTCTCTGTAATGGTGGAAGGGTTATGAAAATGGGCTGTAGGAATCAGATTAGTTCCCCTTATGATCATGCTCAATTAGAGCTCACACACACAAATACTTCAAAGTTAGAAGTTATTGACATTGTTATGAATTCCTGTGCTTCCTCCCTATTAATATAACAGGCAATTCTAAATAACCCATTGAACTTTCATTTAGCCTGATTGGAATTGAAACTACAGTTAAGATCTACTGACTTATTCTGAGTATAATATTGTTTTAATGGTTTTCTTTAAAAATATAAAGTGAAATCTTTATATTGGGAAAAATTATACATTTGGAATTTTTTGTGTTTCAGTATTCTGAATTTGGCCTTTTGAGGTAACAGAGAAGGGCCCTCTGGGTGGCTTTGGTATGGTGCTGTCTGAACCAGAAGAACCAAGTATGTGACTGAGGGATTGGAGTCTTGGTTTTTGTGGTATGAGAAGAGTTAGTGCTAGAGACAATTCATTCCAATAAACATGCTGCCTATGAGACAGAACTCAAGACAACCTCTGGACACCCAAAGCTTAAGACTTTTTCCTGCTTATTCATACAAATGATACGACAGAAGGAACATGAGTTTTGCTTCTACAGAGACAAAAATATCATAATTTTTCTAGACCATTCCTAGACTTTGCCCAGTGGATTTACAGTTTTGGAAGATTCTGTGTGTATTTTAATAATAAAATTATTAGCTCCAATATACAGAATCTTCAAATTTCAAATTTTGTGTCATTCTCCCATTACATGGTACTGAGAACCCCCAAGTCAGAGCCAGTTGATCAGAAATATGCAGACTCGAAACTTGAAGCTTTCAGCAACCAACTTATTTTAGAGCCGTCTTGTGAGAGATTGTGTCATTAACCAGTGAGTTATGAATTATGAGTAGTTAATGTCAGAACTCCCTTGTAGAAATAAAACACATAACAATTAAAATACAGCCAACTTAGTATGAAAATTAGATTCAATATTTCTGCAACCATAAGAGTAAAATAAGGAAGAGTGACAAATAATATGGTGTGTTATTGAAAAAGATATATTTAAGTTCTTGTTACAGCACATGTATGATATATTTCTTTAAATTACAACGATCACTTAATAACACTGAATGCACTCATACATATATATACATTTTAGTTTTTTAAGATTTTATTAGAAAATTTATAACATGCAAAATAAAAATTATCAAACAAAAACATTGATTGTACTGCTACAAATATTTTAATAAGCTATATCCATTAGTCTGATACAACATAAAAAATTGCATGCCATGATTTTTGAATGATCCAGCTAGATTAAATACTGTTAACCATGATATTCTGTAATCTGCTTATCCCATGATGACCCTATGAGTTTTAATTCTGGGAATATGCATATGATTTCTTCAGTTTGGGATAGATGACTATTTCTTTAAAGAAATGCTTTACTGCAGGACTTTTGACAAGCATCTAGCAGATATCCTGATCCCTTTTCTTTTCATTCATTCTACCTCCCTATCCCAATGCATAAAATTCCCAAAGCCATGGCTAAAAGCTCATATTTCAAATAAAGATCTCTAGATTATGTCCCTCATAATGGGAACCTCTTCCCACAAAAATAATAGATTCTTGCTTTAGGATCTATTACTTTTGCTTACCCTCTACATTTTACTATTCAATTATACTGTGAAATTTTTAAAAAGTATTATATTTGTTATTTTTATTTTATGTGTATGAGTGTATTGCCTGCATGTATGTAAGTGCACCCATGCCATGCAATGGCCTCAGAGCCAGAAGAGGGAACTGGAGATACAGCATGCCATGTGGGTGCTGGGAATGGAACCTGAGTCCTTTTCAACAGCAGTCAGTGCTCTTAACTGCTGAGCCATCATCTCTCCAGCCCAGAAGTAATTTCATTTGTATTTGGCCTTTTCTCTACCATTTTAAATAGAATCAAGATTGCTTTATTGTATCTTTAGAGGAAGATGCATCATTATTTCTCAATTTGAACAACTTTTTTCCTTCAATCAAAAAATGAATTAAAATACAAAAATGTTATCTCATGGCAAAGTACATGCAAACATAATTGAATTATAAAAATAAATATTTAAAAAGAATTTAGTAAATATGTATGTTATTAAATGTGTGGCCGTGTTTTCAATAATTAATAGGTGATGTATTTTTAAGGCACATTAATACAGTGTACAAAGATTCATAAAGTGCATATTGGAAGACTCAATATTGATTAAAAATTAAGTTACATTCCAATGATACTAATCACATTGAAAGTAATTTCAAATCAATTAAACGATAAATTTGAAAATAAGATTAAAAGGCTGTGGTCTGATCCAAGAATCACAAAGATCACTAAACAAAAACATTTATGTTACTGACATTTCATTAAAGATGCTTGAATAGTAGAATTAAATATTCAGTAATAATTATCAACAGATTAGAGGTAGGGATGGTTATGTCCTTTGATATTTAACAGACAGGAATTCACTCATGTTACTCGGTGTGGTGCTGCCAGTTTCCTTATATGAGCACCACGGTGTGTCAGGTGCTGACTAAAGCTTGACTAAAGCTTCCCTCTTGGAGTAACTTAACCAAGAGTGATCCTGGTCTGTTCTGAGGTGTTCTCATTTCTCTCAGAACAGCTCTTTCAGAACTGTGTTGAAAGAAGAGTTCTCTTTCATATTTATTGAACAGCATGTCAAGTATAGCTTGGGAAAATCTGAGCAATCTTTGATAACAGTTTTTAGAAAGGAAGGAACTGTTTTTCTGACCCTACTAACTCGGAACAGCTTACAAAGCTACAAATAGATGGCATCAGCCTATGCCCCGTGTTGTTTTCAACATTTGTGGGGGAGACGTCTTTAATCTCATTGTTGTTTCCAGCATCCCTACTGTCATACCCCTGCACACATACATGGCTCTGTGTCAGGCATAACTGAGTCACAAACAGGAAACATGGTAGAAGATTAAAGTTGTGTGTTCAGATTAGCTTGTAAGCTACACTAGATTCCACTGTAAGACCGGTTACACTATTTTTTTTACAGGTCAGTTCTAAACAAGCTGAGTACTCTCAGTCAGTGAACAGAAGGAACACAGTTCTAAATGTGTATAAAACATGTAGTTAACAAGGGGATGTAAAAGTTCAGTCTGTGAAGGCTTGTTAGAAGTCTTTCTCAGAAAAGTCATTGACACCACACAGTTTTGTATCTCAAGAAGTCCCATGATATGGTCCTGCAAGCTGAAAAGCAAAGAGTGGTGTAATTCAGTTCACTGTCAAAAGATCTCAGATCCTGAGCTTTAGTGAGTTTTAAAGCCCAAAGTCTTGAAAAGCATTGTCCATACTCTAGAATAGTGTGACTTTGTCCTTGTTATGCCTCTTTATTCTACTCAGGCCACAATGGACTGGGTAGAATCTGTGCACTTTGATGAGGCTGTGGCTTCTTGGCTCAGTGTAATGAGTCAGATTCTAATTTCTACTTGAAGCAGGCCATTAAAACACCAGAAACAAAGTGTCCTCAACTCTCTGGGTCTGAATTTACCAACTCAAGTTGACAGATGAGATTAACCATTATTCATGGGAACAGAAAACTCCAATTTTGCACTAATAATTTTTGATAATTAACAGAAAATTAGAACAAAGGAGAGAGAAAATGTTTTAGAAAGATATTTGTTAACATTATGAATGCTTTTCTTTTGGGAACGGTACACAAAGAAAAATTTAAATTTGTTTTAATGGTTACACTATCTTGTTATCTTGTGAGTAAAGCTTTATTCATTGAAAATTAAGCATCTCTAAGTGTCTGTGTCATCACAGATAGCTTTTAGAAGCAAAAGAAACATATATTTTTAGCAATGTAGTTATGGAGAGTCTACTAGTGCTAGATGTCAGACTAACAGACATGTCCATGCATCCATAACAGAAGAGATAAATTTCTTAACACTGAATTTAAAGTTATTTTCACTTAAGTACCTGAATTGAAACTAAATTGTTCTTTTTGTATCTGAAACAACACATAGCCGAGCCTGAGTATCCATGGACCCTGCAGCTGCACTTTCAGAGTCTCTGAAACAAATATATTCAGAAATATTTTGCATTCTACTTGACCATGAAAAACGCTCTTTTCGTTATGCTCTGAACAATCACTTGTATAGCACTTATACTGTTGCAGGCTTATGAGTAATCTGGCCACTTTAGGTTGTAAGCAAACGCCACACCATTTACCTCAGGCATTTGCACATCCTGAGATTCTGTCTCTCATGTGGAGTCTGGAACCAGGCCTCCGTGAATACTTAAGACATGGATATTCATTTCACGTGAGCTGGCCTTACTTAAATTTCACCTGACTCTTCTTCATACTTCTTACTTCATAAACCATGAAGTAATCAAAGCCATTACTTGATGAATAAACTTAATTTATCCAAATAACAGTAAAGGCTGAATCATAACATGAGAGAAAATTTTGGCTCAGTGTAAACAAGAGGATGATGATGAGCCTGAAATCATAAAGAGCAACAGAAAAGGCAAGACTGAATCCCAGAAGGAAGTTGTGTTCCTGGAATGGCTTTACACATAAAGAATCAGAAATAGTAGTTTTTAATAAATCAGAGTAAACTCATTATTTTCATAAGTGAACACTCCAAAATTATGGCACACACAAAACTACTTTTGCATTCATTTTAGAAATTTTATTTGGAATTCACATATTTACACCTTCTGCTATTTAGATTTTCCTGAACTATTCATCATTTATCTCTCTACTTTTCTGAACCTCCATTGTAGTTTTTTAATTGCTTAGAAATTAATCAAATTTTGTAGTTAGTAGGAAGTTTACAGTTTATTTGTGGATGTATAGCAACTTTGAAAATCAGAATGTTGACTTTAAATTTGTGATGCCTCAATAAAAATCACAAAAATAGATTGTTTACAATAGGAATCAAATTAAATTGTGACATATTTTCAGATTTTAGTGCCATAACTGCTCTCCACTATGTTACTTTGGTTAAATGTTTTAAAACTCCATCATTAACTCTAAATAGTTTTTCTGAATTTGGGGGAATATTTATTTTACAGTCATATGAAACTGGCAAAGTAGAAATGATCCACTCATTGTCTTGCTTGATGACATTTTGACATAATTCACAGAGAATACTGTTAAACTAAATGAGATATTTTTATTTAACTGCAATTAATTCTGAGAATTCCACAAATTTAGTTATTTTTCAGTGTTGCTGCAAAAAAAAGTTGTGATCAGTTCAGAAGGACGAACTAGTCAGTTAATGTTATTAAATTTTGTGAGGAATAATTCTAACTTAGTTATCATATTGAAAACAGGCCATTTGATTATCTTTGTAGTATCATATTTACTAGGAAGAGTCATGTACTCTTCAGGAAAATGACAGTCATTTTCTCTGCAAGTATGAAGTGCTACAGATGTTCTCAGGGTTACGCCAACTTTCCCTTAACTTTTAACATCAGTGTACACTGAAAAGATTTGGAAACGGTAAATTTAAAGGTACTGAAATTATAAAAGAAATGATCCTATGCAGCAAAAAAAGTTGAATATTAGGGATTGTGATAATTAGTGCTGATAAGAAGTTACAAATCAAGGTTCTTACCTCAGACACTATATCAGGCCAGGGAATACCTAGGGATGTCCTTACAATGGCAATAACTTAAATTATTGATATTCAAAATAATTAAATAACATTTTTGTGATTCCATTCTTTGCATGTTATTGGGAGACATTCAGTGGTTTGGTAAAGCCAGAGCTTCTCTCATGCTGGACAAGTGTTTTATTACAGAGCCAGATCCCATTAGTATCTACCTCTGTTTTATTTCATGTTTCCAACCTATTGTGAAATACTTGTTTTTAACTTAAAGAATGAATGTGCGTGTGTATATAAGTGTGTGTGTATATATATATATATATATATATATATATATACACACACATACTTATATAATTTACCTAGATTGCTATTTTGTCATATTTGATTTAGTTTCCTGTCTTTGTTTTTTCCTTTGAAAGTAAATTGCATATTTCATGAAGATTTCCTAAATATTTCCACTGTGTGTTTGTGTGTGTTAAATGCCATGAAAATAATGCTGTTTTCACTTTCGCTAATGATAAGAGGAGGAGGTAGAAAATGGCCAGGCAGTATAGGTAAAGACCCCAAGAGAAAAATGGCCAGTTTCTCTTCTGGTTGAGAGCTGGAAATTCCTCGGATCTGCCAGTAAACTTGTCTCTACCTGAGATTGGAGATGCCAGAACTATCTAATCCAAAGATGTCTCCGGTTTCATCATAGCCAGAAGCTGTGGGGTCCAGTAAGGGAGCTCAGTTTTTTTCCTAATCTCTCATTTTCTGAAGTAGTACACTGTTGTTGGGAGATACACTGAGGATGTGATCAGGATCTGGAGACCAGGACCTCCTGACAAGGACCATCTGACCAGGCTTTCAAGGGTCCTGAACATCTGGAATGAGAACTGGACTGACCAGCTCATCTTCTTCTCTCCTGGTCCCTCCACTAAATTCTTATAGACCCTAGAGACTGAGACTCAGTGGTGTCCCATTCCTGGGAACCCCTCCAACTGTATAGAATCTCTGCTTTCTCTATTCTAAATTCTGTATAATAAAATACTCCTCTCTAAAACTCTCCCTCTGTGGTCTGTGAATTTCAGTCTTTGAATGCACAAGACAAAATACCAAAAGCCTCTGGCTTGGGGTGGTTTCAGTGGCCCTTGAGTCTCCAGGACCCTAGTCTCTCAAGGTAAGCACAATGGAGCCAAGAGAGGCTCCATCACTCTCAGAGACATTCCAAGATTCCTGTATTACTAAGAGAGTTTGAGATATAGTTTGGTAAATTGACATTTTATGAACTATTTAATTTTAATAATAAAATATAAAACATAATGAAATGTTTTTATTTTGTAGTACTTATCTTGGGTATAAAAATGTGTTTGTTAATTATTATAAGCTTTCAAAGATATATCATAATAAATGTAACAATAGTAATAACTTTTGTTATTACTTGTAATTAGTTTAGAAGACTACTACAAAAAAAGTATAAATTTGGGAGGAAATTTAATGTATGGGCTCTTTATATGGCAGTCATTTGTCAACATATCTGTGCTGAAATTTTTTATAGAAACCCCTGAAATTCCAACTTCTTTTTGAGGAACTCTGGTCTCAACACATTGCATATTTAAGAAAAGTCAATACAAGCACTGAGGTTGAATAATTTCGTCCCCTCCTATAAGGAACATTACCTTTGCCATAGGTCAAGCTATCCTCTACTTCAGCCCAGCCCTGGGCTCTGGATCAGTTGGCATTCATTAGCGGATGCTCCTCCCTCTTTGTTCCCAACACTCCTGATTGTCCTTGTAGGTCCATGCTGGGTCAGAGTCCTGTGGGGCACTGGCTCGAACTAGTTTCAGGATAAGGTAGAATAAGACTATTTTGCTGTTTGGGGAATAAAGGAAACAGCAGCCTTGCTCGTGCTCCAGTGAAGAGCGAAGATGAGAAGATGAGTGCCTACTCTGCTCCAAGTGTGTCTGGAACACTTCAGGGGGCCAGGAGGGCCCCGCTGTCCCTGCTGTGAATGAAAGCCCTTCAGAACCATCCTTATCAATTTACCTTTAAACAGTTCCCTTTTTCCTGCCTCAATATGAAGTGTCAGTTCTGGTATTTTTAGAATTTTCTTTTCTTCCCTTGAATGGTTAGTCTGACAGAATCTTTTGGAAAAAAAAAAAAAAAGTACATTCAAAAGTTTGAGGTAATTACAACCTGAGGTCCGGCAGCACCAGGAGGAGCTCTACAGTGAGAAGGACTCGCTGTTTGCACAGAAAAGCCCTTGGCTCACTGCTTGCCTGATACTTCAATTATTTGGCTATAATTGCATAGTAAAGCAGATATTGATTTCCTAGGTATTCAAATTATACCCCTAACTGAAGTACCAGTAAAGGATTTTATTTTGGGGGCATTTTAAATGACACACAATTTGATGTAATGGGTTTGTGCTCAGGCAAGGGTATACATTCATGCACTCTTAAAGTCATATTTAAAACCCCGTCATAGGAATAATTTTTAAACATATTTAGACTTTTCCTTGTAGGGGGTGTTCTTTCCATTGACATATAAAAGGAAAAGTACATTGTGATTAGAAGACTGGAACATTTATGAAAATAAACAGTTATTTTTTCTTCTCTTACAAGTGCTCCATATATATTTATTTTCCTTTTGTGATTTATAAAAAGTGTGTGATTATACACTCTCCAGGGTTATGTAAAATATTAAAATCCTGGGTATCAGTGGAAGAATAGAAGCTCCATTTTGCCCAACTATATTACTGAACTATTTCCTTTCTCAATTCACCATGGAAAATTCAAGGGAAGATATTAATGCTTCATTTGAAAATGACCAAATATATTTGTTAGACTTTAAACTAGTGTTTTAAAATCAGGCTTACAATTCTTTTGTGGAAGATCATGCCTTTCTAATCATTAACAAATTTGGGCATGAGTTTTTCTTTCTTTCATAGAAACCATACTCCATACTTATGTTTCTAAGCAAGAGGCAAAGGAATGAAGCCCACCAAATACAGAAATAAGACTCCTAGGCTTAGAGAGTTTGCCTGGATCAGAACATCTAAACTACACCAAAGGGGAATAAATCACAGACATCCTGAAATGTTCAAACAAGCCTACCATTGTTTTCTTTCTCTTTTTTAAGTTTCCACTAATGGGCCTTAGTTCTCCCCTGTGAAGAACCTTGGGTAAATGTTGATGAGCTTAGGTTACTGTCTTATTCAGAACTGAGTCTCCAGGATTTAGTTTTAAGTAAAAGAAACACTGTGAGAATTCTGCCAGTATTAGTTAAAATGTTGCCTTACTTCCTCTGATGGTGATATTTTCAAAGAGGGAAATATGTTCACAATTGAATATTCAATACTTAAATCTTAAGTTATTCTTTTTCTTAAGCTCTTCAGTCTATCAAAACTATGATGATCTGGGTGTACTGACACATGTCTTTAATCCCAGCAACTGGAAAGCAGAAGCAGGCGGATTTCTGAGAGATCTACATCAGCTTCATATACATAGTGAATTCCAGGCCAGCTGGGGCTACACAAGTCCCTTATGTCAAAAAAACAAAAACCAGACCAAAACAAAAGGCAGAAAATATTATGCTGTTAAAGAGTAGCCACAATCTTCATCTGTCTAATGTATTTCTACTAAGCAAAGCATAAAGGAAATTGAGACTATATTTTATTCTGTTCCTGTATTTATTTAACTATAACATTAATTTATTCATATAATTAATGTTCTGGGAAATAATTTATCCTGTTCACAAGGATATTAATTATAAAATTGCAAGTGTTGAAAAACAAATGCTGGAGCTGGAGAGAGAGATGGCTCAATGGTTAAGATAACTGGCTGCTCTTGCAGAGAATCCAGGGTCAATACCAACATCCACAGGTTGCCTAACAACTGTCCTTCACTCCAGTTCCAAGGGGATCCAATGCCCTCTTCTGATCTCCACAGGCACTGCATGACATGGGTGCACTTACATACATGCAAGCATATATGTATACATCATATAATTGAAATTAAAGAAAAAAAGGAGAAAAACACACTTTTTGATATTTATCTTTCTGAAAGAGATCTATTAAATAATGTCTAGCCTGGGTGCTACAAGTCTGTTTTATTAATTTCTGTGTATTTAAAGATTTTCTAATTACATAAATTCATGAATAAGATAATTATTTATTTTACTAATTTTCAAGAATTATCTATGTAATTCAATGATTAGTTTATGGTCTATTACTTTTACCACTTAAAAAACTATTGACTACATCAGCAAATTTAAATAAAGCCTATGCATATGGCTCTATAGGATGATAGATAAATAGTTTTCATAAACACACCAAAATAAAAGTAAAATGGGAGGAGGAATAAGGTTTACTGGCTAAGACTACTTGTAAGTCAGTATTTGTGTCTTTTTAAAAACAGCATTATAAATTAGATTCTTAAAACTTGACATAATGATAATTACAAATTACAGAACTGTATTCTGACGTTTACCAGTTGGTGTTATTGCCCTTAGCAGATAGATACTTTCTACATATCTGAATTTCATTTTTTTAAAAGACAGTGACCTGACTTCCAGCCCAGTAATCCTCATCATTAATTAACTGCCTTAAGTCAGATTCCACATGTGTTATTTTCTTAGTGTCCCCATCAGTTTGAAGTCTTTAAGTTTTAGAGTAAATTTCTTTTTTAAAAAATATTTTATTTACTTTTAAATTTTATGTGTATGAATATACTGCCTGTATCTGTGCCTTTGCAAGAATACACTGCCTCTGGATATCAGAAGAGGGAATTGAATACCCTGGAGTACTGGAGGATTGTTACCCCATGTGAGTGCTGGGAATCGAACCTTTGTCCTCTGTAAGACCAGCCAGTGCTCTTAATTGCTGAGACAGCTCCTTGGCCCCTAGAGTTATTTTCTAAAGAACACTTGATATTGTGACCATACCGTTTACAAATTTTGAGTAAATATTTATGGAATAAACGTATAAGTTTAGTAAAGAACTGCTATATCAGGCTACATTGAGTTCTGAACCACAAAAATACAACACCCACATATTTGAATCCTAAGCCTACTGTACACATAAATGTGTCTTATTTGGTAACATATCTGCAAAAATATAATAAGATGACATAAAGTCACACTGATAATAGTGCATCCTGCATATGACATAAGAAGAAATAAGGGTCCAGACCATGGGAGAAAGTCTCCTGGACAGAGAGTAGAAGAATGTGTCAGTGAGTGAGTGAACACCAGGACTGAAGGCAGCAACAGGGGAGCTAGGAAAAAAGACGCAAATCAAGATCGCCAAACAGTGATTTTGTAAGCCTTGTTTCTAGGACTGTGACAGAACACTGTGCTATAGTTTTAAGTCCCCCAATTTTGGGTAGTTTGCCATATAAATTCTAGAAACACAATATGTATAAAAACTATATAGTATAGTGTATTGTATATAGTATATAATATAGTATAAAAACTAATATATTACATCACAATAAATTATTTCAAACTGGTGTGATAAATAAATGTGATTTGTGTTGTGCCACGTGTATCTTAACAGAAACATTATCATTTGAAAGGTGTTTGTAATTAGACACAGTGATATTAATACGGAGCGATATTATGGCACCATTATGGTTACACCTGAATAAAATTGTCTGACGCTTAAAATTTGATTTTTAAGAGGGCCTGCAGCCAGGGGTCACTAGCTCCCAGAGCTGCCTTTGGTGTCCTGGAATTGTGCTGTAGGCACTGTCAGGCTGCAACTGTTCTGAGTTAAGCCCTGCCCATGATTTTATTCAAAATGGTTTCTCCAGCTTCAATTGGGGAAGTATAAATTTGGACTCATCCTTATCAGTAAGCATTCTTTCTTAATCTTGCTTTCTCATCTCTAGTTCTAGGATACCTCAGACACTCAATGCCAAACTTCCTTCCTAATCTTCAATGAAGATGTAGTCAATGAAGATGAGTGTGCCCTCCCTCGGCACTTTGAAATGTTAATTCTCAGGCATACCCACATTCATTCTTTATCTATTTTTGGCTGTGGTAGCAAATAAAGGTTCCCAGCAAACAAGATTACTTGCCCAGGTCATAAGACAAAAGAATGCCTCTTTTTGCTAGTGTTGAGAGCCATTCGTCCAGATTATCTCTATTTTATAAAAGTCATTCCTACATTAATCTTGTGGTTTTTAAGTAAACTCCAATTTATTCTATCTCATTATTTCTAAAATATACTTATGTTATCTTCATGTTAGAGTTGAGTTAATTGAAACCTAATGATGAAAATCGATGTGTATATATTCTTACAAATAAATACACATGGGAGCTCTTCCAAAATTGAAAAAAAAAATTAAACAGCAGGCAGCATTTGTATTCATTTTATTATGTCCAGTCTGAAAATAAGGTCATAACTGTTTTACAATGGCTTAGATTTTAAATTTATTGTTGTTAATTAGGTATATTTTGATGTAGAAAATCAAACCATCTCTTTAAATGAGTGTCTGATATGAACAATTCAGAAGTTTTCTGTAAGCTGGTCTTCTATCAAATGAATGAGTAGATCTGACAAGTTAAATATTGTCACCATACATGAAAAGCCAGAATCTTCCGGTGATTCTTGAAGTCAATGGGAACAAGTAAGAACCAGAAATAACTGTTCCATTGCCCTCGCTCTGCCCTCTTTCCTCACAAACCACTGCTCTGATTACTGTGAGATGTGTGTTTCTGTGTGTTGATCTTAGGGGCACAAACTGAAAAACTTATAAAGGGCAGGGTGGATGAGTTATTCCCTGTATAAATTCTGTTAATTTTCAGTTTGCTAAACCGTTGTTAAATAAAAATATGCTTGACTATTTCAATATGAGGTTGCTTGTATTAAACAAACTAACGAGAGAGTACACAAGCCCTGGCCTTGGATCCTCTAAGACTTCCCCTGAATTTCAAAGTGTTAGGTTTCTAGAGAGAGTTGTCCTTCAACAGTGAAACTGTTTTCAAAGTAGACCTTTGGTGGAGAAAACTGCTGAACTTGACACTGCTGAACCCTGAGCACCATGTCTTCAGCTCAGCTCAAAACTGGGATCTTGAACGTGGAATTTGTCAGTGGGTTGTTAGATTGATATGATTCCCTCTGATTTTTTTTTTTATGCAAACTAGGCATTATTTATTTCTTCTCTCTCTCTCTTTATCCTTTCTCTCTCTCTCTTCCTATCTAACCTTTCCTCCATGCCTTCCCCATTTAAAGTGTTCCCAATTTCTCCATTTTTCCCTTGATAATAGCAGTCTTTTATGGTCCCACCTCTCTTGAGCGTTTTCTTTCTCTTTATCTCCAAATTTCCTTGTAGAGCCCTCCCTCTCCCTCCCATTTAAATAATTTTACCCATTTATCCCATAGCCACACCTGTCTCATCATACTTCTTTCTGAGGTTCCTTCTTTCCCTGGTTCTTTTCCATTTTCTTGGTTCCTGCAGTTACATCAGGATATATACTCACATATAAGGATATGATGCTAGGATCCACAAATGAGGAAGAACATAAATTATTTGTTTATCTGAGTCTGTGTTACTAGGAAATGTGTTAACATTTTCTAGTTCCCTCCACTTACCTTGCAAATTTCAAGACTTTATCTTTCTTTACTTCTGAGTAGAACACCCTTGTGTACATGTATCACATTTTCATTTTTCACTCTTTAGTTGAAGAACACTTAAGTTGCTTCCATCTCTTACCTATTGTGAAAAGAGCAGCCACAAATATGGATGTACAGGTGTCTCTGCAATAGGATGAGTCCTTTGGGTAAATGACAAGGAGTGATATAACCAGGTAAGAAGGTAGGTTCATTTTTAGTTTTTTAAGGGTCCTCTCAACACTGCTTTTCATAGGAATTGTACAAATTTGCACTTCCACTAGCAGCGAATAAACATTCTACTTTCCCCACATCGTCTTCAGCATTTGGTATCATTTGTTCTCTTGATCTTAGCCAACCTGACTGGGGTAAGATGAAATCTTAAAGTGGTTTTAATTTACATTTCCCCAGTTACTAAGCATGTTGAACGCACTTTAAGATGCTTCCTAGCATCTTTGAATTGGGTCACTTGATTTCTTCATTCTTTGTTTTATGAGTTCTTTATATATTTTGGATGTTAACTCTTTGTCAGATGTGTCACTGGTGAAGATTTTCTCCCATTCTTTAGGTTTCTCTTCAGTTCCTTGGCTGTTTCTTTGCTGTACAGAAGCTATCTGGTTTAATGAGGTCCTACTTATTGATTCTTGAACTTAATCCCTGAGCAACTGCCCTTTGGTTTAGGAATTCCTTTCCTACACCTGTATCTTGTACATTACTGACAAAATTTTCTTCTAACAGGTTCAGAGTTTTAGGTTACATATTGAAGTCTTTGACCTATTTGCAGTGGACTTTTGTGCAAGGTAAAAGATAAGGGTCTAGTTTCATTCTTCTACAAGTGGAGAGCCAGTTTTACATATAGCTGAATGTTACATAAGAAGAAACAGTGTCATACAGGAAAAACCTTCCTTTGAGTTGTTGGCTAAGGTGGTCTAAGAGACTCCCCAAATCACACAGGTTATTGCTGCAGTCCTTGATTGCCTCCTAGAACTTGAAGGTAAACCCCTTTTGCTGAAGACAGAACATACTTCAGATACAGGATTTAGAGCAATGGAGCTGGATCTGACCTAGAAGACACTTCCCCTGAAGGTTAGCTATCATAGCTCTGGAGAGCACTATGAAAGTTGCTAAGGGAGAACATCAGCTGATGGTCCAACACCAGCCTCAAGACCAAATAACCACATCAATCACCAGCACAGCATATAACATTAGTGCAGTAATGGCACTTTTATCTTGGAGGCAATCAACCTACCTAATTGGGCTAGAAGCCCACTCAATGGGAGGAAACTACTGTGTGGTATTACAAATACACATGGCTGGAGAGGTCATAGATCTTAGAGAAAACCCCAAGATTGTCAAATCTTTGGATAAGTGTAATTTTTACTATGTGCAAAATATGTATCCTTGTATTTACAGATAAATATCCCAGTCAGCATTCATAAAAGAAGCTTCTTTTGCATTAAACAGGAATTATTACAGAGTACCACAACTGGTCACACACAGGCATTGTCTATGAATTGCCCAAGCCTAAGTAGCACATCTACAATGCAGTCTCTACACCTATAACTCATGAAACACAGAACAATGGGTAAAGAGGACCCTGATGAAGTTCTCAGTTCTCATTAGTGAAGCTCCCGCATGCAACAGAGGGCCAGGAATACAAAATGGACAAAGCATAGAGATTAAGAGTCTACAGAATGCTCGTTCTTAGACAGGACTCCTGTATTAAACTTCACACACCTAGGGCGCAGGGATAATTGTGGAAGAGGCGGGTAAAAGGATTCACCAGGAAAGAGGTGCATGACCACATGGGAATAGGGTCTTACAAGCTCCTGGGACCCTGCTCAATAGGACCTACAGCAAAGGTGACAATATGCACAAGATCCATGCAAACTCAAGCAGATAAAAACCCAGCATAGAACTGGGGAAATGGACAGCAGACCCCAATCTTAGATGAAGAAATATTGGCAACTGATTACTGCTGGCTGATGAAGAGCTGATCTTCCTAAAGGGAGGGACTCTGGATAGGCTGACTAGACAACAGTAGAAGTAGCTCTGAGGAACGTGTGGGGACACTAACTTGGCACAATAAGTCTTAACACAGGTGACAAAATGTCTGAATTCCAGTCAGGATGTTATGGGGCGGGCAGTGGGGAACAGACTATAAATATGATTAAGATTGACAGAGATGTTCTATATGAAATAGGCAAAAAATCAATAAAACATTTTGTAACATAAGACCTTGCCTGAATAAACCCAGGCTTGAAGAATAGAGTGATACTGTTTGCCATAAAATGGATGGAACTGGAGATTATTATTTTAAGCAAAATAAGCCAGACTCAGAGATAAGCTATGTTTTCTCTCAAATGTGTGTCCAGACTATCATCTAAATTTATCTCTCAACCTACCTATTAACTTATCTATCATACGATACATAATTTATCCATGAAATATTTAATATGAAAGTCCAATGAAAGTATTTTGGAAAGAAAAGGTTCTAGTGCTAGAGGGAAGAGAGAGGGGCAGTGGGAGGACAATGGGCATAGCATATGGTAAAAGGGATGATGTGACTGGATGGAAATGTCTTTATCCTTGTGGGAGCTGGAGAGATGGCTCAGTGGTTAACAGTACTGACTGCTCATGCAGAGGACCCAGATTCGATTTCCAGCACCCACCTGGTGGCTGACACCTTCCATAATTCCAGTTCCAGGGGAATCTGACATTCTCTTCTGATCTCCAATGGCGTAGCATGACACAGGTGCACTTACATACATGCAGGCATTAGACACATCATTCACATATAAATAAATAAATAAATAAATAAATAAATAAATATCGATTCATCCTTGTATATAATGAAACATATTAATGAAAACAGTTCAAATTTAAAAATTGGTTTTGGAAAATATTTTATGGTACTAAGTTTTAACTTTATCTTTGAAAAACATCAGCAAGATGTGCACTTCTCTGAGGTAATTCATTATTTAATGAACAATCCATTAGCAAGTCTCACAGAAAATAATATTTGCTATTCTACCTCAGAAAGTGTGTATTAGATATACAGTGACTTTAGACTTTCTCACTTTGTTTTCTCTCTCTCTCTCTCTCTCTCTCTCTCTCTCTCTCCTTCTCTGTTTGTTTTGTTTTGCTTTGTTTTGAAACAGGTTCTCCTGTAACTCCAAATGGTTTAGAACTCACTATGTAGACCAGGCTGGCTTTAGTCTCACAGAAAATTTCCTGTCTCTACCTTCCAAGTGATGGGATTCAAGGTAAGTACCACCATGTCCAAATCTTTCTTCAGGTATGCTTCCTCTTTTTAAAAAAGAAACTTACAGTTCTTATAAACATAAAACTTTTCTCAGTAATGTGTTTTTACAAGAATTGGAAGTAATCTAAAATTCCTATGTTAGCCAATATTTAAGCAAATGAATGACTAATACAGTGAATGGAATTTTACATATCAAATTATCAGAATAAACATATTGTTAGAAAACCTTATTTAATGGAAGAATTTTTTAATATTGTGATATGACTATTTCAATATGAAAATTATACAGTATACAAGAATATTAATAGAAGAATTTACTAATGGGTTTATTTATATCATAAAGTTTAGAAAAATTGTGTTTTATTTTCTTCTTAAAAGAAACTTCATATACATTCATTCAGTGAATAATAATTACTGGGGAATAAAGAAACTAGAAAGCAATCTCTTTACCTATTCTATAATATATAACATCGTTATTATTTCCTGTGTACTTGCTCTTTAGAAATACACTTTTGGGTTATTTCTTATATTAATACTTGTGAAAACAATTATAATTTTTATTATCTAATTTTTTAAAACTTCATACAAGAGTACAGTTCCTATTACTTATAGTCCTCCCTCTCCTTCCATTTCCTTTTGCATTCTCTGTAACTTCCTCTCAATTTAATGACCTCTTCTTTAGTTATTATGATACATATCTGTGTGTGTGTGTGTATAGACAACATACTGAATCCAATTTGTGTTCTTTGTATATACATTGTTTAGATGACCACTTGGAATTGGATCACCTATCATGGAGCTTATCCTTAGAGAAAACTGATTCTCCCTCTTCTCTGCAGCCATTGATTTCCTATGGCTCTTCATCTAGATATGGGACCTTGAGAAATTTCTCCAGTCCACTGGTGTGTTAGCTAGTACATTATGTAGGTCTTGATTAGGAAATCATATTGTTGAGATTTCATGAGACCAGCATTCCTTTCATGTCTAGAAAATACTGTCCTCCAGCAGAAGTCTCAGTCCTCTGACTCCTGCAATCTCCTATGACTGTGATATTCCTTGAAACTTAGATGTAGGAGTTGCATTGTAGATGTACAGATTGGTACTAGGCACCCCATAGTCTCTGACTAACTGTGGCTTTCTATAATAGTCTCCATGTGTGCCAAAATGACATTTCTTTGATGAGAGGTGAGAGCTACACTTATCTTTAAGTATTTAGAATACAGTTCAACATTATATTGGTTTAGGAAAACTGCAGGAAATACTAGGTTCTCCAGAGTATATGACCTCTCCAGCCATGGGTATTTGGTTAGACTTCCAGTACTACTTATGGGCTGGTTTACATATGTTGGGCATAATGTAGGGCTAGCCTAAGGCCACCCACTGGGAGGAATGGAGGAATGGCTCCTGTGGGTGTAGCATTCTGCTCTGGCTAATTGTAAGACCAGCACCTGGAAAGAACCTACCTACCTGGAGACAAACTTACTATTGGCTGTATTTGAGACCCCATCCCATAAGATCATTGGCTATCCAGACCTATAAGAGCCTGTGTACCTATCAACAAAAGAGTTTGCAATGCCAAACTCTGGGCTGCTCCCAGAGCCTGTGGCTTGACTCTGCTTCTGCTCATCCCCAACCCCTCAGGCCAGCCCGAGTGGTGAGACAACAGAACGAACACGACTATAACTGCTGCTTCCCGTCCAACTCCCGGAGCCTGTAGCTTGACTCTGGGTCTACTCACTCCCAACCCCTCGGGCCACGACCACATACAAGGAATGGGCCTTAAGTTCTGTCAGACAGCTGTGGTTACCCCAAAGATAACAGTGTCACTTTCGCACTATTTGGAATCTTGGACTGGTCACTGTTGTAGCTAGTAGACGCAACAGGTGGGGAGATGCATAGAGAGTAGGTGCCCCCTCCGTCAGCTTGCATAGCACCTTCCAATGGTATGGGAGGTATTCCTCTGGAGGAGGCTTCCGTGACAATCTCCGCTCAATTTTTTCAAGTCCTGTGCTGTGTCTTGACCAATAAGGTCTTCCCTTCAAGTTCTGGGAGGCAACTAAGGACTATGGCAATATTTTATATTGTTTGGGAGTCTTAAGGACTACCTTAACCAACATTTTGAAGGATAATTGTCAATGGCAGGCACTGGGGTTTGTTAGATATTATACAGTTCTTTCAGGGAACATTATCATCCCAAATGATATAACTCCATTTGAAATAGACAGATATATGGAGTTTAAAACATATTCGTACATATATTGTGTAAGTATTTTTAAGTTAGCATATAAAATTATATATATATATATATATATATACTTGGGTTTATTTTAATTTTATGTATATGATTGTTTGCCTGTGTGTGGGGCGGGCTCCAAATGCATGCAATACATCTGGAGGCCAGAAAAGGGTATTATTTTTATAAACCTTGATATTACATTAGATTCTGGTGCCAAGCTACCCAAAGATGAATAATTTTATTTAGAAATAAATTTTGTGTTATAAAATATATAATACTCTTTATTGGGAAAATTTAAGTTTGCAGAAAGTTATAGAAGATAGGACAGACAAGTGCCCTTTACTTAGGTAAAACCATCATTAATAACGTCACTCATTATTACAGCACATTTTTTACAATGAAAACCAGTATCAAGAGACATTACTGTTATCTGGAAGTGTACAATTACAGCCCTTTCCTCTCTCTCTCTCTTTTTTTAAAAATCCTAATAGTAGCCCTTTCCTTTTCAGGCTACCATTCAGAATTCCATATTACTTGTTTTCCAGGTGTTTCTTTGACTTTCCTTGTTTCTGATGACCTTGATAGTGCTCCTGTGTAGTCACCCAATTTATTTCTTGCCATTTCCCTAACTTTATCATGAGAATTTTAGGAGGCTTGCACATATGTTTATTTGTTGAATCACCTGGCCTATCTTCTCCTTTTTAGCTTTTATTTATTTTATTTATTATTTTTATTTTTTTGGGCATGTATGTAAGTGCAGCCATATCATGCGATGGCAGCAAAAGTCAGAATAGGGCATCGGACTCCCCTCAAATTGCAGATGGTCGTTGGCCACTTGTGGTTGTTGGGAATCGAAACTTGGTCCTCTGCAAAAGCAACCAATGCTCTTAACCACCGAGCAATCTTCCCAGCCACTGTTCATTTAATGTGTATTTTTATTGAATTTTTGTGCATTTCATACAAAACATCGAAATCATTTTATACTCCCCCTCCAGCTGCGTCCCTGTAGCCCCAGCACATTTCATGCATTCTGTTCTATGTGTTAAGGCCTGCTGAGTCAAGTTTGTGTACCCAGATTTCCCTCAGTGCAAGTTCATCCACTGGAGTCTAGTCAGCATTTCTAGAGTCCCTCACTTACAGAAGATCAGCTCTTCCTCAGCCAGTAGTAATCAGCTGCCAAAAGTTCTTTGGCTGAGGTTGGGGCCGGCTACTTCTTCCCACACTCCCATCTTGGGTCTTTGCTTCAGTTTGCATGGGGCTTGTGTATGCTGTTGAAACCAATGCAAGTTCCCAGAGGCCTGGAAGACTCTGTTTCCTTATGAACATGTAACAACCATGATCTTACAATTTTTCTGCCCTCTTCTGCAATGGTCCCTGAACTCAGGGTCTCTCCTTTGGCATTTTATGAAGTGTCTCCTAAGGATCTAAAGCTTTCCTGTTGATGAAACTGAGAATGAACTCCATTTTTCACATTAGGATTCAGTCACACACTGAAGCAGTCTTAAATATATATTTATTGAATATCAGAAAATGTCTCAAATGACTGTCAGAAAGTTTTATTGATCTATCACCAAGTACTTCATTGTGAATGTGAAATGTGAAACAAAGATTCTACTGATTTTTCAAAAGTATAGTTCTTAATTTTAGAACATTTTGTTTCAGTGCTTGATATTGCACAATACAAATTCAGCAAAGCACATACTTGCAATGAAAGAAACCACAGTGTAGAAAACATCACAGAAAAGGCTGTGCTGGGAGAAATGACTGCTTAAAACACAAAGTCAAGGCATGCATGTGTGCTGTGGATTATCTAGATAAACTGGCTTCAGGAACCTAAAACAACTAAGATTACAGTTCCAAAGAGGCATTTTCCACAGGGGCAGTAAAATAGAATAACTGTTCCCTAAATTCTTCTAAGCAGATTTTCAAAGTGAGGTCAATTTGATTTGCTACTGCCAAGAAATGGAGTCAGAGTTCATGACAGGCACACAGCACCCTGACACAGAAAAGGAGTCAGTTCACTTTTAAAGACTACTTACAATGGCTAGCTACTTGTGGAAACACTGGACAAAGAGCTTTTGTTTGCTAAATTCTAGATGGCAAAATTAAGGAAATAATACACAATATCGTGTTAAATATGAGCAAGATGCTGAGCTGATGAACTTTTCTGCCGCACCGTTGTTCTTACAGCTGAACAAATCTTCTGTTTTAGCTTTGGCCACTTTATCATAACAGAGTTAAGAATATCCTTTTATATTTCACTTGAAAGTTTTCATTCTCTTTCAAATTTATTTTTATATCATTCCAAAATATTTGATTCCCCCTGGTATTCATCTAGTGATTTTTGTTGAAAGCATGCCGTGGAGACAAAGCAAGTTGCACTACAATCTCACTTCTCTCCAATTAATTTTTAAACTTGAGACAGAAAATTCATCAATCATGATGTTGGAATGATGTTTCAGGCTTACAAAGCACATACGGATATCATTAGGGAAGCTTGAATCATTTCCCTTCAGTATGAAAAGCTGATTCAAATCACCGGTTTGCCACGTTTTAAGGAATAGACAAAGACAAAATGTATAAATGTTATTTTTATGATTTGCAGAAGTTTCTGATACACTTTCTTGTTCTGAAGCCTTATCCCTTAGAAAACTCACCAAGTTAATTATTATTTTGAATGGACAGGACTTTCCTTGGCATTACCCTTAGGAAAAAATGGAATATATGTCTTAGTCAAAATTCCAGGATGGTAAAAGTCAACATTTATTCTTAGCTTCTGTTTTGCTTTTGATAAAATGGAGATACTGGGTTATGTGAGGAAAGTTTATTGTTCAAAAATCACATAGAACATTACTTCTGATATTCAAGAATGCTATAATTGAATAGCTATTATTATACATAACATGTTAACACTATGAGGCCATTTATTAAGAGGAGCATTAAGTGAAACTCAGTAGAAAAGGAGAGTGAAAATGCACGGATAGCATTTCATGAGTGAAGATGGCCCCTGGACTCCGTGATCCATACTCAGAATTCTAATAGAACATGGGAAGAAGGGAACTTCAGGATGAAGGGATTGTATTGCACATGGCTAGATTTGAAACACAACTGATGTTGTAGTCAAATTCTGCTGCTGCATTAAAGTTCCATAGACCAGGTGGATATCAGCTACAGAAAGTTTTCTCACTGTCCTGGAACCATGAAATCCTGCATTAGGGGAGCCAGAAAAGAGTTAAAGTGATGGCATTCTGAACTGAGGGCTGCTGGCTTCTCCGTGTTCTTTCAAATATGGAGTAGAGATGAGGCAAAGGCTCAGGTGTGCTGTCATAATCCATCTGCACGGTTAGTCATCTCTCAAACGCCTGCCTCCAAATGCCATTTCTTGAAGAGTAAAGATTTCAGCATGATATTTGGAAAGAATATACACACCAAATTAATGTAATATGTTTACTACACTGTAAAGAATTTTGCACAGACATATATAGTGATATGTCTGAAATGGAAGTCTTGGTGTTAGATGTACGTGTATACATATATATTAATTTAAAAATTGAACATAAAATAAATTTCCTTATATTTTCATACATAAGTATCATTGTTGTACTGGTCTAATATTCAACCCATCATTGTTCTGTCTTTGACTCTAATCCCTTTCCATTAGACCTTTTAAACTAAGGGGTCCCTTTTATTCCTAATTATTCTTGTATATGTATGTATTTTCTGTGTGTGTATATATATGTATATATATATATATATATGCACAAAGATATATTCTAGGTTTTATATATATATTTAATCTGTATTCTGCATATGACTTAAAATTTGTAATATTTACTCTTCGGAATCAGGCTTATTTTGTGAACCACGAGTATCTACAGCTTTATCCATTTTCTTTCCAAATTACATAATTCTTACTTTCCTGGCTCAATCAAAGCTCACTGTCAATATGTCACAGGTTTTCCTGACCCACTCTGACTCTGTTATCAGTTTTCTGTCCAATAGTCATTTTTTTCATTTGAACAGACTTTCATATTTTGGTTTATTTATTTATTTATTTATTTATTTATTTATTTATTTATTGACAGGGTCTTCCTGTAGCTCCAGCTGGCCATGAATTTACTTTGTAGACCAGTCTCACCTCCATCTCTCAGAAATCTGCATGATTGTCTTTATTTTTATTGCATTTCTTTAACATATGTATTTAGTATTTAGTAGTGTACACCTGTGTGTGTATGTGTGTGTGTGTGTGTGTGTGTGTGTGTGTGTGCACTTGCCACAATGACGTGCAGATTTGCTTCTCCCTTCCATCATGTGTGTCCAGGGAATCAAATTCAGGTCATGAGCCTTGATGTCATAAATTCAAGGCATCTATATCTCTGGGTTCTGGAGCTGGAGAGGTGGTTCTGGAGAGAACCTGAGTTCACTTTTTATTACCCACATCACATGTGCACAATAAATGCAACTGCTGAGGATCCAACGCCCTTTCCTAGCTGTCCTCCTTAAGCACCTACACAAAACCACACAGACACACACCTCCACATAAATAAACACTAAAATAAATTTTAGAAAACAATGAACTCCTAGATAACTTCTTTTATCTAAGCATTTGTTTCTATCCTGAGCTCTCAAGTTCATGCCCTCAAAATATTTTCATTCAGTTGTCCTAAAATATTTGTTTCTTCAACTTAATAACTTTACAGAAATTCATCTAAGCACTTGGATTTTCTCTCTTTGTTTCCAAAAGAGTAATTTATACCCATTGTCTTCACATCTTTGTTTATTTATATATCTGTTGGAAGTCCCAGCACTCAGGGCTAGACCGAGGGGGACTGAAGGGTCTCCGTCGTAGGGGAGGGGGCGAGTAGACAAGACACAGAGTCAAGACACAGACTCCAGGAGTTGAGCGGAAAGCTGGTGGTGGTCTGCTGCAAACTCATTTATTCAAGAAAGAGTAGAGAGTCTTATAGGTCTTGTTAGCCAATAGCCTTATGGGGTGGGGTCCTGACCACAACCAATTGCAGTTTGTTCCCAGGTGGATTAGATTCCCTCCAGGTGCTGGGCAGAAACTGGCTTCACTGGAGCACCACACCGAGGAGAGCCATTTCTTCATTCCTCCTGGCAGATGGCCTAGCTAGGCCCATCCTGCATTATGCCCAACATATATCCTAATTTTGAATTATTTCAAATTCTGATTTCTAGTCCTCAAGAATTTAGATTTGTGTAATAAAGATATCACACATTTGGAAATGTGGAATTTCTATCCTCTTCATATTACTAAATAAATGACCATGAAGTCTCAACTTCACTGTTATCGGTGAAAAGCCACTGAAAGTCGATACTCTGTAGCTTTAGGGTGAATGAAAAGACCTAATTTAAATAGCATACTTAGAAGAGTGTTTGGCACACATACAGTACTTGACTCTTACCCAATCTATTTGATTTTGATTCCTGCCATGAGATTCAGTAACTGACTAATATTATCCTGGCAAGCCTCTTGGTAAAGTAATTTATTAGTTTTAATGATTCTGAAGTATATTTAATCTTTTACTGTCTACTTCACATTACTCCCTTTCCAGTCCAAATGCATAGTATGTTTTCTATAAATAATCTCTTTTTATCATCAATAGCCAGTCCAGATATTAAGCTGGATGTTTACTAATTCTGGCCCCATTCACAGTTCTCGCTTTAGAATTTTGTGCCTGAACTTTGTCCTGAGCACTTTCTTAAAATATGAACCCTAGAAATGTCAGCCCTCACACACACACAGCAGCTTCTCCCTTCCTCATTAATCACTGTCCTAGATATTAGTTAACACACGTATCATTTTCAAAGTTCCACACTATGATAAAGAGAATAATACTTGTCAAAGATGTCTATTTTCTTATCTACAGAACTTGCAAATGTTATTTTCTACTGGAAAAGGACTTTGCAGATAAGGATGGGACAATTATTGTCATTTTTCAGGTGGGTTCAATGGACTCAAAAGTGCTAGCATGTTAGTTTTGGAGAAAAGAAGGAATGAGTTTATCCTAGTTCGGTGTCATGTGCTCTGCAGGGTTAAAGAGAATCCTCACCTAAATTTTCAAAAACCGCTTTAAATTATGATCAAGGATATGAACTCTCCCTTAGAACTTCAAAAAGATACACACCTCTGCCAGTGACGTCATTGTAGCCCATAATACAGTTTGTTCTCCTGGCAAACTGAATTGAAATAACTCATTTAAGGAATGTCAACGGGTAAGTCTGACTTATCTCCCAGGAAATCAAATGCTCATGACACAGGTACTAAGGCCTCTTTTGTCAGCACCGTCCGTCAAATGGTCATAAGATTATTTTATCTGGAGATTCATTCCCTCTTTGAGAATGCTTTGCACAGTACCACTATTAAAACGCCGTTTCCACTGTGCTTCTTTCAGTTCATGTGTCCTCAGTCTCATATTAAAATCTGTGGCTCTCACAACTATTCATAGCAAATTTTTCGAAGTATGTTAAGCATACAGCTGACAGAAAGTTAAGAGGTATGACTCACTTCTTAAAATATGCTTTTAGCCGTGTGTTTATGATTCTGTATATTAAATAAATATAAATAAATATTGATGTGATTTAATGGGGTTTGTGGTGTAAAAAGTCTAAAAGTAATTAACTTAAAAATAACTAGTATTCAGGAAAGGCAAATTGCTAAAGAGTTAGGCAAATGTCACAAGTTTATAAAAACTAGACTAGGATCAGCCATGGTGGCTCATGTTTTTAATCCCAACACTCTGGAGGCAGAGGCAGGTGGTCTCTGTGGGTTCAAGCATAGCCTGGTCTACACAGTGAGTTCCAGATTAGCTGGGGCTACAGGAAGACCCTGTCTCAAAGATACCGCCCCCTCAAAAAAAGAAGTAAAAACTAGAATAAATACTTTTAAATAGCTTACTATTAGCTCTACTACATAAGACTTAAGAAAAATTAAGGTAATTTTTTACAAATTATGCACATTTTGTTTTTGAAATCATAATCTTTTGATTTTTTTTATTCTTGAGAATTTAATACAGGTTTACAAGAAAATAAAGATTCCCACTACTATTATGATCAGCAAGACTATCAGCAATTTTTGAAATATTTTTACAATATTAAAAGTAACTAAAAGAACCACTAAGCTAGAAAATTCTTATCACTAGGTTTAAGACAGTTTTATAGTTCTTCAGAATTTCAAACTTGAAAACACAGTCATTACTAATAATTCACAGAAAGTAGTATGGAAATAACTAGATTTTTAAGTTCCCTCCGTTCCTTTCCAGTCCTCATTTAGTGCTCTGAAAGTGAGGACTGGTATTTGCCTTGGGTGAGGAAGCTTGAAGTTATAAAAACGTTTGTGGAAAGACCCATCCTTTCTCTATAAAGTAGTGAAAAGTAAATAAACTATACAGTAGATAAAGAACTCCCATTCAAGCACATTGCTTTCTCAATAGCACTCCAGTTATAGGGTATTCAGACAAGGCCCACAGGTTAAGAGCTCTGGTTGCTCTTGCAGATGACCTGGGTTTGGGTGCTAGCATTCACATGGAAGTTAACAACCATCCATAATTCCAGTTCCAGGTGATTACACTCCCTCTTCTGACCATGGTAGGCATTGTATGCACAAGGTGCATTTACATTCAGGCAAAACTCATACACATAAAATTAAAAAATAAATAGAATACTACTGAAGAAACCTGGAAGCTTTTCCAAAACTGAGGTTTTTTGTTTGTTTGTTTGTTTGTTTGTTTGTTTTTTAAGTACAGAACAAGAAGTGTTAGTATCTATTTGTCTGTGGTCCACTTTGAAAACAGACTCATGACTATTCATTAAAATCCAGTGAAATGAACAAAGTACTCTGAAAGTTACAGAGAGCAGAGAGTCTTTGAATAATCTTCTTTAAGTCACATTGTATTTATGATGTTCTTAAGTGAGTTCCATAATTACTTCATTTCCATCGATTCTGCTGTTCACAGATGAACATAGAATAGTGGCTGCCAGATGTTAGGAGGTATGAAGAATGTAGGTGAAAGGATGGATGGATTTGATCAGTAGATGAGTCAATCGTGCACTGGAATACCACACTGAAACCCATGAATAAGTATGAGTGATATGCTGTTTATAACATTTAACAAAACCTTAAAAATGTAAGAACTAAAAGCAACTAAAAAATCAAACTGCTCAATTAATAAAGTTTATTATTTAAAATAACAAAATATTGAAATTGATCAATAGCTCAAAATGGAATGGTAGATGGTCAACATAAAAAACTGTTCCACATCATTAGCCTTTAGAGAATTATGAATCAAAACAACATTGAGATTCTATCCTACCCTTGTAAGAATGGTAATCAGTGAGAAACCAAAAAGCAACCAATGCTGAGGATGTGGACCAAAAGGAACTGCATTACATTATGGTGGGAATGCATATCTATTAGCCTCCTCTGCCAGTCACTGTAAAATCTCCTCAAAAATAAAAATAAACCTAAGACATCATCTACATCTGCAGGGAGCGGTCAAACGCCATTACAAGATGGCGCCGGCTTCCGCAGCAGCGTGAGGTAAACAACTCTATATTTGGCCATGCTTGGCGCGAACCCTATCCGAGAGTGCGCATGTGTGTGGGTTTGAATTGTCCCTAGCCAATCCTGTGGCATTTTGCTTAGGGTACTCGAATTACAGCCAATCCTGAGATACTATGTTGCCCTTCAAACTATAAAAGCCGCAGCACAGGCTCGCCCCTTGCCCCCCAGTCTTCATCGCCCATCTGTTAATCAAGAGCTCTCCAATAAAGTGTGATGCTGGAAGACTCCTCGTGATCGCGTGCTTTCTTCCTCTGCTGGCCGGAGGCGTTCGCCACATACATCTAACACTCCTCGATATTTACCAAAAGTTTCCTTGTTAACATATCATAGGGATGTCTGCACACCAATGTTAGGGCATCAATAGTTCAGTTATGAAATCAACCTAGGTGTCCAACAGAAGAATGTATGAGGAAAATATAGTGTGTATTCACAATGGATTTTTTCAACCCTGATAAAGATGAAGTTACAGGGGATGGAGATAACTGGTGATAATCACATTGTTTATTAAGTCAGTCTCAGAAAGATAGATGCCACATGTTTTCCCTCATTTATGGGTCAACATTTTATATAGCTGCATAAATCTTGTATATACACAAAACATAAAGGTAGAAACAACAATGGGAATTGACTTGAGTGAAGAGCAGAGAGAAAGAGGAAGGTAGAAGGCCTCGAGGTACGTGAAAGTGGCATTTTCCAAGCCAGTTTAACAAAATGCAAAAGGTTTAATAAAAACAACAAAAGTATTTTCTCACTCATTCCTTCTTCTACCCTTTCTATCTTTCCTCTTCCTTCCTTCCCTCTGTCCTGCCTTCCTTCCTCTTCCTTCCCCTTCCTTCCCCCTTCTTTCCTTCCTTCCTTCCTTTCTTCCTTCCTCCTCCTTCCTCCCTTCCCATTCCTTTTTCCTTCCTTCCTCATCTGTATTTTATACAGTGTGTAGTTTTTCTTTCTTATATAATGAAGAGATGAAGTGTGTTCTTAAATAAACAAAAAAAAAGGCTCTTTGTAAATTTTGGAAAAGTTACATGTTTCCTAGAAATAGAGCACTCAACTTTTAAAAAAGGAATTATATCTCTCTTTTAGACTTACTGAAATATTTGGAAGGAATAATAACCTAAAATTTGCTTTGTCTAAAAACAACTTTCAGTAATTTTAGTATTTGTTTATGTTCCTTTCTCCTTTCTACTCCTGAGATATTTTTCTTTTCTCCTTTTTTTTTTCTTCATATCAAATTGAAATTATCTGCATTTCTTGATGGTTCATAAGTAGAGCAATTTGATGCTCTAGAAATACATAATAGATTTACTCAGAAATTGCTATTATTGTAATAAATTGCTTTCTAAAAGTTATACCAAAAGGGTCATTTAGAATAAAAATCTTCTTGGTGTTTATTTATTCATTTCTGTTTTTGAAATCTAAATTATTTTCCCAAAAATTCATGATTAATATAGACAAAATAAAGAAAATGGAACACATATGAAAAAATTCCCTGGGGAATTTAGAGGAACTTGTGCCTGCTTTTATTATAATGAAGTGATATAACATGAGGTTTAATATAGTTTACTTATGGATGAGGAAAATATTCTTTTATGAACATTGCAGAGATAAATAAATACTTGCCACAACATTGACTAGATAGAGGCAAGGTTGAAAGCAGATTTGCCTGCTTCTGCCTCCTGAGGGCTGAGATTAAAGGTTTGTGTCACCACACCCAACTGCAGATATATAAGATCCCTATCCCCTCCTACCCAAAGGAGAAGCACACTGGATACCATATGCATGGTTTTAACTGAGAATAAATGACTTGCTCTATCTAGCAGAAACAAGGGTAGGGTATCATTTTCAGCCTGGTTAGTAAGTGCAATATGATAGCCATAAACAAGAGCTTTAACTGTTCACTTGGATTAAGAAGTTTGAAGGAGCAAAGAAAATGTCAAAATCATGGTTAAGACACATGTGACTCTTCCTAGTTCACAACTTAAAATGACACAAAATATTAGACTGTAATTTCAAACATTGCATCTCAAGTGATAACTGGATCAGGAACTACTGTTGGAATTCATCAAGCAAACAGCCTACATCAGAGATCTACGATTAAAACTATTTGTGGTGGTACAGACCTGTAATCCCAGCATTTAGGATGTGGAACCTGGAATCCAGCGTTCAGGATTCTCTGTGGCTCTGTACTTAGTTGAGGGAACCTGGCCTACATGAGACCCCATCTCAAGAAAAAACTGAAAAATAGAGAAAAAGAGTAATGTCTAATGCAGGATTAAAGGGAGAGAAGACACTTCTAGGACAGGAGCTGAACTCTCCATGCCTGCTGGGCATTTGCTAGAGCACTTCACCCCTGCTGGACTTAGTTTTGAGGCCAATCACTTTTAGGTTTAGAAATATTAAAATTTCATTACTCTTTGAACAAAATTATTTACAACTCAAAAACAAAGCACAAAGTTATGCTTTGTAAATCATTCACACACTTTAAAAAGTGTGCTTTTAAAAGAATAACTACATGAACATTTTCATTTCGTTCACTTATTCTTTCTGTTTCTGGAAAATTAACAAGACCTTTTTGTAAGTTTCCATCAATGACATTTGCATTTTAAATAGATTATTTAAATGAAAAGCATCATTTTTGTTAAGAGGATGATGTAGATGTACCTCTAGAGATTTGGGGTTAGTTTGAACCACTTTGTTCTTTCTCTTTCCAAAAACATATGCTAATAAGTTCCCAGAAATATTATAAAGATAAACTAAAAAGCACTTGGCATAAAAGAAATGGTATATAAATGCAAATTAATAGAACTAATGTATGTTATAATTATATATAGAACCTTCCAATGTGAAGCACTGTCTTAAGTTAGGATTTGTCCTGTGGGGGAAGATAAGAATGAAAGCGTTCACAAAAGCACACATAAAATGGTTAAAGTAAATGAAACTTCGTCTGAACACAAGAGAAAGAGGGCAGTTAAGACTATTTACCCTGCAAATGTGAAGAGATATGGAGAATATAATTGAGTTATTTGGGATTTTGAAGGGTATTTGAAGGTAAAAATTGATAAGATCTTTTTGCGTATGCTAGTCCATAACACAAGAAGGAGAGATCGCTCAAAACTAATGGAAGGTTAATTTAAAAGGAACAGGAGGAAATCCTTATACTTAGCATAGTAAAAAGTCAAACCATGTAATTTAATACTTTGAGAGATTATAGATTAAAATACACAAGCTACGTTTCATAGAGAGAAAACTGCCCTTCTTATAACCAAATGAATTTCCCATCTTAGATGGAAGAAAATAAAACATTATTTCCATGTAAAATTATGATGAACAATATTGTCAGTATGATCACAATTCCAATTGTCCACACACAGAAGCATCCAGTTTCACATGGACATTACTGAATTTTCAGAAATTTTTATCCTCTTCTTTTATTTTCAAATAGAAAGCAGTTACTGTAGAAGTGTGTCCATAACCTACAGTGGCCAATTTCTTTTCCTCTGCAAATAATCTGGGTTCTTTTTATTAACTTTCCCTTTCTCTCTATCTATTATCTATTCAATCAATCACTCTGTACCAAACTTTGAGGAATGGAAATGAATACACAGAGCACAATTTCAGTATCTAATGTGACTTTCTATGAAAACATTAATAGTTGTGTAATTTCACTAAGAATATTTTGAACAGATGTTTCAGACAAACGCAGTTATACTTATAAATGCTCTTTATAAGAAGCAAATGGTTTCCTCTTAAACTTCAGAGGAAATTGAAAATATGACTTATAAACAAAGCATAATATAAAAATGATTCTGAATATTTATGGTAAGCTTAATGTTTTCTTAGTTTCATTATTTTGTTTTACTTTATTCATTCATCTTAAATATTGATGTTATATACTAAGACCTTTCACTTAAAAACTAAAATATTTTACTGTGATGACATGATGATATATACGAAATAAAAGAAGACATGTGAAAAAATCCATAGGTATATCTATACACCTTTTCAATGTTGCTATTCCACAGTCTCCGTGTAGAACAAGGCTTCTAATCAGCTGTAAACAAAGATATTTCCATATCTCCCTTAAGTGCCCTGTTCTCCCCTGGGTTAACAACGAAAACAAAGGGCCTGGGGAGATGGTTTGGTGGATACAGGTGCTTGCCACCTAGCCTGAAAACCAGAGTCACATCCCCAGGAACCACATGGTAGAGAAAGAATAATCTCTGGAAAACTGTCCTCTACTCGCATGCCGCGCGAGCGCGCACGCTTGTGTGTGTGTGTGTGTGTGTGTGTGTGTGTGTGTGTGTGTATGTACACAAACAGTAAATAAATGTAAAGAAATAAAATAGTGTAGTGAATCCAGAACATCTGACCAAAACTGACAGATACAGGTACTACAGCCCGCCTGATCAGAGCTGACTTAAGGGTTCTAACGTCCCTTTTATATTTTTCTTATACTGCAATATATCTTCTGCTCTTCCTTGCTTGTTGTTCTACTTCATTCTCCCAACCCTATTTCTCTCTGAAAATCATGTACAGATGATTTCATATATATATGCTGATTCTGTAACTTAGCTCTTGTGGATTGTGCTATGATAAACATGGTTGTCACATATCTCTGTAGTATGCTGACCATCAGATATGTTCCCAGGAGTGAGACAGCAGGGCCATAAAGTGGTGCTACTTATAGTTTTGCAAAGAACCTCCATAGTGATTTCCATCCAGGTTGGACTAATTTGTTCAAGTAGTGTACAAAGGGTCCCCATCCTCACCAGAAAGTGTTTGTTTGCTGAGAGTCACTCTGAGATGAAAACATGAAATAGTTTTAATTTTCATTTCCCTGCTGGTTAATGATGTTGAATATATTTCTTATTTATTAATTATTTCATCTTTAAATCCTTTTTTAATTTTATGGCTATCAGTATTTTGAGTGCATATATGTAAGTGCACCTATGGGTATAAGGCCTGTGAAGGCCAGAAGAAGGTGTTAAATCCCTTTAGACTGAAGATACCAATAGTTACTAGTCACCATGTGGGTGCTGGGAATAGAACCTGGGTTCTCTGCAAGAGGAGCCAGTGCTCTTAACTGCTGAGTCATCTCTCCAGCCCATTGACCATTTGTCCTTAATGGTTTGTAAACGAATTGTCCTTTTTCTCAGTCTGAATATCGATTACATTAGTTTTTGGTCCTTAGATATTTTAGCTCTTTTTAAGAATTAGCTCTTGTTTATCTTGCTGTGTTAATGGATTTGCTTTGAGCAAGCTCTCTCTCACCCCTGCTTACCATCCTTTTAGTCACCACTGCCCTTCCTATGAACCTCCCGAGCTTCTCTAAATAGTTTTACTTCTCCTTACAAAGCATATACATATGTATGGTTTTTTTGTTTCCATAAAAATCTAGGTACCACAAATGAGAGAACATGTATTTGTATTTCTGTGTTATCTTTATACACAGTATGATTATGTTCACTTGCATATATGTTTCCACACTCTACATGGCTTTAAGGTAAAAGAAAGAATCAAGTGTGTCTATACACCACAGTCATCCATCCCTCTGTTGATGGACACCTAGGTAAGTTCTGGATCTTTGTTGAAGTGAACAGAGTTGAAAAAATACTGATGTGCAAGCATATCTGTTACATGTCAATTTGGAGTCTTCTGAGAAAATGTGTAGAGGCATTATAGCCAGGTCCACGATCTGGAAGATCTCTTTTATCTTTGGAGAGCCTCCGTATTGACTGCCCTTGCCAGCAGTTTAGAATCGTTCTTTGTCCTCATCCTCATCAGCTTTGTTGCTCTTTGTTTTCTTAGTGACAGTCATTCTGATGGAATGACATGGGATCTCAGTGGAAGTCTGGATTTTACAATTCTCTGATAGCTAGTGAGACTGAGTACTTTTCCTGTTCATTAACAATTTGTATTTTATCTTTTGATAACTAATTAATTCATTTATTGATCAAATGACATGATTTATTTTTGTTTAGGTTTTGAGTTATTTGCAGATTACAGATATTAATCCTCTGTCATATATATATGTATATATGTATATTATATACAGCCAGCAAAATTTCTCACACTTTTAGACTGTATTTTATATACTTATCTGTTTCAATTGCAGTGAAAGAAGCTCTTTAGTCTCGATAAGACATGCATCATCTCCCACTTGTCGTGCTTAATTCCAGAGTGACCAGAATCCTATTCAGAAAGCCTTCATCTATGCATTTATCTCTAGAAGCTTTTCCTACGTTTTCTTCTAATAGGTTCAGAGTTTCAGGTCTTATGTTAATGTCATTGATTCATCAGGAGTTGATGTTTGTGCAGGGTGAGAGATAAGTATCTACTTTCATTTTGTGCCTGCTTTCTCAGTATGCCTAGTTGAAGAGCTTCCCTTTGGGTTGCAGTACAGTTTTTGGCATATTTGTTAAAAATCAGGTGAGTGTCTCCGGGTGGGTTTCTATGTGGTTCATCCAACCTATTCCACTGATTTGTGTGAGTTTTCTGGGCCAGTACTATGCTATTTTCATTACTAAGCACTATAATATAACTTGAAATTAGATACCTTTAGTCTGATTAATTTTTCTCATGATTGCATTGGCCATCAGGGTTCTTTTCTGTGCTTCTATATAAATGAAGAGGGTTTTTATTGCTATTTATATAAAGAATCACATTGACCATTTTGACTATATTTTCATTAAAATTGCAGACACCTTTTGATAAGATAGACATTATCATAATATGAATTCATTCAAGCCATGAGCATTGGATGTCCTTCGTTTTCTAATTTCATTTCAGGTTATTTCTTTAATGTTTGAGACTTTTGATTGCCACACCAGGCATGATGATGCATGCCTTTAAATCCCAGCTTGTGGGAGGCAGAAGCAGGCAGATCACTATGAGACTGAGGCCAACCTCTTCTACATATCTAGTTCCCAGCCAGCTGGGGCGATAAGGAGACCCTGTCTCAAAAATCACCCCTTCCAAATAAAAATGTTTCTGTTACCGAAGTCTTTTACTCAGTTGGTTAAAGGGATTGGGGTCATGATTAATTTCTCACCATGTTTATCAATGACATATAGGCAGGCTACTGATTTTTAGCCATTTCTATACCCTGCTATTTTGCGGAGGTGTTTATCAGATCAGATTTCCCTGGAGAAGGCTTAGGCTCATATCCTTAGGACCATCTTTTCTGTAAACGAAAATAACTTAACTTCTTCCTTTCTGATTTGTGCCACTCGTGTTATTTCTTGTCCTCCTGCTCTAGCTACAACTCCCAGTACCATATTGAATAATGATGGAGGAATGTGGGTGTTCTTGCCTTATTCTTGATTTTAGAAGAAATGCTCTGAGTTTTCCCACATTTAGCAAAAGGTGAGATACAGTTTTGTTCCATACATTCTTAATTCTATGGCTGGTTTCCTTCTATTTTATATGTCAAGGCTTTTATCATGACGGTATGCTGGACACTGCCAAAGGCCTTTTTTGTATCTATTTTAATAATTCTGTGAGGTTTTTCCCCAAAGTCTGTTAATCTGATGTATTACACTCATTGTTTGCATATGTTAAGTAGTTCCTATCCCAAGAAGGAATCCAGCTTGTTCATCGTGAATATCTTTTGAGGCACTGCATGTTATTTTGTTGACACAGTTGGCATTCATATAAAGAAGAGAAATTGGATGCTATACTTCTTTATTTAGTGTATTCTTACCTGGCCAGTATCAGCTTAATACTGACTTCATGAAACGTGTTTAGTAGCTTCCTTCCCTTTTCCATCCTAGTTCTTATGGTCTTTCTATCCTCTCTTCTACAAAGACCCCTGAACCTTGGAAGGCAGAAGTTTGATGTAGGTGTCCTTCCTGTTTAAGGATGAGCACTCTGCAGTCTCTTGTTCTCTGCACACTGGCTAGTTATGGGTTTCTGTGTTGATCACCATCTGCTACATGGTGGTGAGAGAAAGAAACATTCATCCTATGTGCAGAGGTTGCTTTGAAAACATGTCACTTAGGGCAAAACATCACATAGACAATTTTTCTCTGCATTTGACCAGTTGTGAACTTTATGTTAATCTTCATCTGTTGCAAAAAGATGCTTTTTTGATGAGTCATGAGAGGTATACTTGTCTGTTAATATAACAATTCATATTTAGAATAAAGTAAGTAATTGCATTTATCTAGAGGTGTGGCAAAATAGGTTTTTCTCTAATATCTATCACCTTTCCAGCTGTATATTTGACTGTTTACTCTACCACATGAGTCTCCTCCCATTGAGCAGGCCTTAATTCCAATTAGACAGCTATTGATCATCCACAAGAAAAAAGTGTCACTGCTGCACCAATAGCGATAGTTTGCTAGGCCAGTTGTTATTGTATTTTTTATTAGGCTTTACACTTGAATAAGACCATTGATTGGTTTTCTCTCTTACCAGTTTGCATTGTATCCTCTAGAACTATGAGAGTTAGTCTTCAGGAAGGAGGCTTCCAGGTCAGTTCCAGCTCCATGACTCCAACTGCTGTGTCAGAGGTATGGCCTGTCTTCAGCAACAGGGTATCAATTTCAAGTTTGGAAGGCAATCAAGGGCTTTTGCAAAAGCCAGTGTTATTTGGAGAGTCTCATGGACCACCCTGACTAACAACTGAAGGGAGGTTTCTCACTGGGTTATTTTGTTATAGAGTCTTTAACAATACATAACACTCCTGTATACATTGTATGTGTACTTCTAGATAGGCTTTTAAACTAATATATTTTCCCCTGGTTTTTCACACGGTCTAAGCATTATCCATCTCACCCTCCTTCCCCCTGTATAATCCTCCCTATTCTTCCCCAGCTAAAATCTACCCTCCCCGCCCCTTGATGATACCGTCTCCCGCTATCCCCCTCTATGGAGCCCCTTCTTCTCCCTTACCACCAGGTTCCTTTCCATTTTCATGTCTGCTATGCATACATCAGGATATATACTCCATCTAAGACTGACAACTGATTCACATAACATCACTGATTTTTCTGAGTCTGTGTTACCCATCAATTTTATGAATTTGTTTTTCTCTACCACTGAACAGAGTTCCATTGTGTGAATATAAAACATTTCCATTATCCAATCATCATTGAGGGTCATTTAGGTTGTTTCTATTTCTTAGCTATTGTGAAAGGAGCAGAAAAAAAAACATGACTGTGCAGGTGTCTCATTAGTAGGACGAATCCACTGGGTAGATGCCAAGGAGTGATCGTGTGATAGATTTATCTTCAGCATTTGAAGAGTTTTCCACACTAATTTCCACAGTGGTTGCGCAGTCTGCAATTCCATCCACAGGGGATGGGAGGTCTCCTTTCCCTGCCTCTGTGACAGCATTTGTTGTTACTTGTTCTCTTGACTTTAGCCATTCTGACTGCAATTAAATTAAGTCTTAAAGTAATTTTGATTTGCATTTCTGTAATTACTAAGGAGATTGAACATTTTTTAAGGTATTTCACAGACATTTTCGTATAAATGCATTTTATGGAGCAAAGTTTAGGTCACTGGTGTTAGCTCCTCTTTAAAGTACTGGTGGAATTCATAGGAGTAGTTTTCAATTTCTTACAAAACAATTTCCCTATCTAGACCATTTAGAATTCCAATGATAATTAAAGGGATGTGTTTTATTTGAAAGTTGATTTCCTTTTAAAAACTTAGAACTTAGTAACTAAGATTTTATTAAAGTGGGAACTTGATTCAGTTTCTTCTTAGGAACTTATTTAGTGATTTCCAAACTCAGTAAAGTGTTTGATAAATTCTAGTTTAAGTCCTATCACTAGATAGAGAAAGGACTATGAAGCCAAGAAAGAACTATGAATAGAAGGTAAATGACAGTACACATTCACTGAGTTCTAAGTACGAGGACTGTGGAAAGAGTTCAGTACAAGCTGAGAACTGTGTGGCGTGGGGAGAAGGCTGGAGGTTGTTTTGTTACTGTCATTCAGTAAGTGATTTTAAGTATATTAGAATTACATACTTTCTCCGTTACCGTTATTGCATGTTTATAACAAATTGTTTTCATGTTAGAATAACTCAGCTTTGAAGCACACCCTATTTTTCACAAAACAAGTAATTTCCTCCTATCCTTTAGCTAAGTTCTAATTTATGAATGTGTGCTTTGACTAAAAAATTAATTTCTAGTATATTGAGGTTATGAAACAAATTAAATTTCAAAACACGTTGAAATTGAAATTGCTACTTATGTAAAATACTCAGTGCCCTCTGCTATGATTTATATGCTAACTCATTGTGACCTCTGTCTTATAACAATCTGAATATTTTTCAAACATATCAATAATACCATTACCAGTTGTGATTATTTTAATTAAAGTTATTTAAATTTCAGTAATATTCTTTTTTGTATGAATATTATGATTATGTCTAGAGAAATTTCAAGAGTATTTAATTGATGATACTCTAAAATTAAAACCTATTGAATATATATATATTTTTGTAAAATAAATCAAGTTTTATATTTCTAGGTCATTTACCTAATTAGATACTAATATATTTTTTAAGTAATGGCAGTTGAGCTTACTGGGCAAATTGCTCTGATTCATTAAATTTAAAATGCATCTGCAGTTCAGGAAACAGATTAATAGAGAAAGAATGACTGTCTACATTTTCAAAGTAGCCTTGGTCACAATCTACATATCTTTTTAAGATGTGTTATTCATATTTAAAAATATGTTATTAGCATTGCTTTCTATAAGAAGGAACATGATTACATTGAAAGAGGAGGTGGAGAGCTTGAAAGACAGTGGATGGCAAAGTCACATTAGAGGTATTTTCATGTCTTTATGTGAATGAAGAGCATTGGAAATGCAAACATAGACCAACATAGGCATAGGAACGAGGACCGTGATGGGGATTCCTGTGTGCCATGAGATCACGGAGAGTAAAAGGGGCACAAATGTGAACTACTGTTTATCATGAAAGAGTCACTAGCAAGTATAAATTCAAGCAACAACTGAGTGGCCAGATATCCTATCTCTAGCATTATAGACTGAAAGCTTTGAATTGCTGTTTTAATTAGGAAGGTTATTTCTCTTATAATATTAAACACACAAGTAATAGCTAATGCTAAAGAAAAAACATACTACAGAGAGTTAAATCGAAGGACGGAAGTGAGCTAGTAGAGAAGGACGGAAAGATGCTCTGAGGAAGGTGGTAGTTGGGATTAGGCCATCAAAGGTTGGTAAAGCGAGCGGGTGGAGCTCAGGTCCTTGGCTCTCCAGGAAACTGGGGACAGTTGCGTGTAGTTTTGAATTTCATTTCAAGGAAAGCTCTCTGATCCTTGTAAATGATTTCACTATCTAGAGACTGGAATAAGAATTTTATTTCAAATGGACACAGAATGAATTTCTACTTTAAATTTTGTAAAGAATTTACCAAACTATCTAAGGTTGGGCAGAGCCACTAGAAGTCCATAATCAGGAAGAAATCTATGTAAATTGAGTCACACTGAGATATGGGAATGTAGTGGCTATCTTTGGTTAAAAAAAAAATCAGCGTTTACAATTATTATGGTTTAGTAAGTAAAGAATGTATCAATATACTCTTAAGGAAAAATGGCTAGCTACTGTAATCCCCATAATATCACATTATCACTTGAAGCTGTGGTACGTTTGGTGTTTGGTTCTTGCTTGTTTTAAAACCCAACTGGTCTGGAACTTGATATATAGACCAAGGTGGACTCAATCTCACAGAGATTTGCCTGCTCTACTTCCAGAGTACTGACATTGGAGGCATATGCTCCCATGCCTGATCTTTCTGATTTTTTAAAAATTTCTAGTAGGATTAGAAATTCCCTTCTTGGCACTGTTTTTAATGTGTCCCAGGAATTTGGGGATGCTGTACTTTCCTGTTCTTTGGTTTGTAGGAATTTTTTATTTCCTTCTTGATTTCGTCTCTGACCTCTCATTATTCAGTAGTGTGTTTGTTTGTTTAGTCTCTATGTATTTGTATAAAGTCTAACGAGTCTTGTGCTGTTGATTTAAGTTTTTTTTTTTTGTGGTCAGGTTGGATACGTGAAGTTATTTCAGTTTTTCTGTCTTTGTTGAGATTTGTTTTGTGTGCCACTCTGTAATCTATTTTAGAGAGACTTCCATGGGCTCCTAAGTAGAACGTGTATTGTATGACATTTGAGTGGAATATTGTGTAGGTATCTATTAGGTCCATTTAATCCTGGTGTTTCTTTGTTATTTTTTTTAATCCAGATAACCAGTGTATTGGACATAATGGAGTATTGAAATCATTTATTATTCCTGATTTGGGGTTAATTTTTGACTCAAAGTTCAGTAGTATATTTTTTATGTAGCTATGTATGTATATGTTTAGAATTATAATTTCTTTTTGGTTAATTAATTGCTTGATCAAAATGAAGTGTTATTCTTTTTTTTTCTTCTATTTAATTTTAGTTGAAATTCATTTTCTCGCACATTAGGAGAGCATTTCCTGCCACCTGTTTCCGAGTCTATTTGCTTCGAATATGTTTTTCAATCCTTTCTCTCTAACGTGATGTCTATTCTTGAAGGTAAGATAAGTAATTAATGAGGTCATTAATATTTAAAGTTAATATTGCAAAGTATGTGTTCTGTTGGTGGATGTTATTTTTTCTGTTTGTGTTAGTCCTGTTTTGTGTTTCAGTAATTATAGCTTCATCTGTTTACTTCAGTCTGAAGTATTCCTTTCAACAGTCTCTGCTTTGGTGGACATGAAGTCTATTAGCCTCCACATATCATGGGACATTTGTCTTCTCTTTCGATGGAATAACATAGTTTTTCTGGGTAAAGTAGTCTGGGTTAGCAGCTCTGCTCTTTTAGGACTCTGCATACATTACTCTAGTCTCTTCTTTGTAAAGTTTCCAGTGAGAAATCAGCTGTTCTTCTGATGGGCTTGCTTTTGGCTTATGACTTTTCTCTTGTGGCTTTTAATACAATCCTTGGTTCTGTGTGTTTAGTGTTGTAATTGTAATATGCCTTGGAACAACAAAGCTAAAGAAGTATGATTTCACCAAATTACACTTTGGGAAACCAGAGTTTATTTGGGCTTATTTATAGAGCAATTAGTGAGGAAGGGGACAGAATCCTCCTACTGAGGACAGGCAGCGAATTTTACATTTCCGCCAGGACCACTGATATTCTGACAGCCCCCAAGATGGCAAACCACATCCCTGCACCAGTCTGGTCTCTTTCCCACCTTCCTCTGCTCTCCTTAGCTCCTCTTCCCCTCATACAACTCAAGTTACAGTCAAGGTCCTTGTGTTGTGTTCCCAGTCTATGTGGTCTATTCCACCAGTCAGAGTAAAAATTTCATACAACAGTGTACGAGTGTATTGCCACATGTTTGTAAGAGCACCTATGTTGTACAATGACCACAGAGGACAAAAGAGACCTTTAAATCTCCTGGAGCTGGAGTTACAGACAATTGTCAGCTGCCATGTGGGTGCTGGAATTCGAGTCCAGGTCTTCTGTAATAGCAGCCAGTGTTCTGAACCACTGAGCCATTTCTCCAGCCCTAGATTTCATTTTTTAATGTGTCCCAAAGTTCCTACGTACTATTTTCATGTATTTTTCAAAAACATTATCATATTTTCATTGATGGGTATAACTTCCCTTCTTGATATTCTGTCTTCTACTTGATCACTGCTACTGGTCAGGCTCTCCTCTGACTTTTCTAATTGGGTTATTGATTTTTCATTTCCATTTTTCCTTCAACTTAGGGTTTCATCAGAATTTCTATCACTTCAGTGAGTTCAGTCTTCAAATCCTCAATAGTGTCTATCATTTCATTCAGCCAAAACTTTTTGTTTTCTTGGAATTCACTCAAGAGTTTATTCATATCCTTTTTACACAGAGGTATTTGTCATCTTTAAACTCCTTGAATTCTTTGACCATGCTTAAGATTGTTCTTTTTAAATTCTGTTCCCGGGAGTCTTCTAAGTAATTCATATTGTGGACCATTTATATGAAACTAGGTTCATGGAGGGGTCATGTTTCCTTGGGTTTTTGTCGGCTTCTTTCACTGACTATGTCTGATATGAGATTCTGTTTGCCGATGCTGCATGGAAGTTTGGTTCTGTGTCACGAGACTTAATCTCACCCAGGGAAAGTTAGGGAAAAGGAACATGGAGACCAGGTATCAAGGTCCAGCAGATCTGTTTTATTGATTAAAAACGAATTAAAAACAGATTCATTCAACACATTCTCACACAATCTTTGATACCTGTCCCAGAATAGAGGTGGCCGTGGTCACTGGCTATGCCAGGAGGTTTCAGTTGTGCAAGCGGGTCCCGAACTCCTGGCGGACTCTACAGCTGACCCAGTGTAGGTGATGCTGCAGCTCCAGTAGTTCCAGCGATGGCTCCAACTGGCAGGGCTGGTCTGTCCGGTTCCCTGGTTCAGCGGGTGGCCCGGCAGGAGGTCCTATGGCAGGTAAGCAGGTCCTGCTCATGGTTCATGAACTCCCTTCATGCCAGAGCTGTGCGGGCCTCAAGACGTGACCCTTTCCACGGTGGCACATCCTAGGATAGACTGATGGGACTTCAGACAAGGGGAACGCAACTTTATAGGGAATTTGGCAGTGTGACCCCACCAGCCAGTCAGCTTCCAGATGACTTCCGTCACTGTCTTGCTCTATGGCCTGTGAGACCAGGGGTCTGATATGAAAGGGAGTCCCTGGGTTCTAGGCAGGGGTCCATCTGTAAGATCTGATATTATGGGCACTCTGTCCACTGGGTGTTTGGCCTGAGTTTTTCCAAGAAGAAAAACAGCTTTTTTTAAGTCTATCTGCAGGGTGCCTGGCTTTTCTAAGAAACTGCTCTGATATTATTGCTTGAGGCTTTGAATTTAGCTCTGATAAGGAGAGTGCTCTGAGGAGCCTGTTTAGTTACAGGCTTCTAACTTATGAAACTGGGCTCTGACTTCTAACTTAAAGAATCCTAACTTATGAGATTATATTATGGGTTTACAATGTCACTACTTGTATGCTAATTGTCTATTACACACTTTATACTTATAACACTATAGCTTACATTGTTACAACTTACACACTAGTAAACTTGTACTTACAACGTTATGGGTTTACAACTTACACACTTAATCACTTAGCACGTGCTTCTTATACTTATGAATTTAAACTATTTAATACATGAAATTATACTTATAAACGTATGGGGTTTACATCATTACAGCTTACAAACTAATTATTTAATACATGTTTCTTACATTCTGTTTTTGATGTTTCCCAAATTTGGTTCATTTCAGATTAGGGAAGAAGAATGAACAGCTCTGTATTAAAATACTCTTTGTTAATTATTGAATAAAGATACTGAAGTGATTCTCTGATAATTCTGATTTGGGGGTCTTAAGATAGTGTGAGATTGCTTGAGTGAAATATAAGAAAGTCTCCTGGCTACTAGCAGGGCCTAGATGTGCAAAGACAGTGTGGGGTAAAGTACCAGGGAAACTCTATGAAAAAGCAAAATGTGGTTTCTGGCCAGACCTTGTACAGAGAAGAATGGGAAAAGAAAGATGTGTCTGACTCACCAAGAAAGTTCAAAGATACAGCTCCTGCCTAGGCTTGGAGGATTAGCATGAAGGATTAGTGTTAGGTGAGGATTTAAAAGATTATTGGTGAAGTAATTTACCAACCAGAATGAAAGTGTTATGAGTAGAGATATGTCCCTCTCGTTTTCCTTCCCACCTTAGATCTTGTGCTCCTGCTGGAAGAATATTCAGAACTGATCCCCATAAACCAAATTTATGTTTAGCCGACAAGAACACAGGAATAGAAAGCACATCCTCTAGCATGGAGAAGAGGCAAAGCTGAGCGGCTATGGAAAGGCCTGTCTCGTGGAACTGGACCCGTAAGTCCCTATCTACCCTCCCTCCTATTGTCTACTTTTGAGGCAGTCCCAGAGAGTCTCTTTCTTAGAAGCAATACTCACCCACTCTATCAGTTACTTTACTGTAGTTGTGCTAAAACTCCATGACCTAAAATGACTTACAGAAGAAAGTTTATTTTGATTTATGGTTCCATAGGGAGAAGAGTTCATCATGGCGGGCTGCATGGCAGGCTTGACTGCAGGATCATTCATCTGAGTTCATATCTTCAATGGGAAACAAAGTTGAGGGAGAGAACTGTAAATGGGCGAGACTCTCAAAACCCACTCTCAAAAAGCACTTCCTCCCACAAGGCTACACTCTCAAAGATTCTTTGACCTCCTCAAACAGTGCAACCCAGAGGGTACTGAGTATTCAAATACTTGAGCCTCTGGGGACATTTTTTTTTTCAAACCAACATGCCCCCAAATGATTCTGTTATTTTTAAGAGCATGTGGAGGTATAACTAAAAATAAAGTCATCAGGTTTGCTAGAAGAAATAGTAATGGCACCTTGCACATGCTCCTTGAGAAGGGGATGGAACAGAAGAAGGCTGGAAAAGCCTGCTCTCTTATTTTCTGCAGAAGCTTGTCCTTCTGCCCATTCATTTAGCAAGACTGTCTCACATTTTAGCAGTAAGGACTCTAATTTATCTTTCCTGTGTTTTGACCTTACCTTCTTTAACTATAGCATTCCTTTAATGCCAACAAAAGGAATTCTGATGTGTAAAACAGCATAGAGTGCACAAATTGGAGCTGTGCATAAAATAAGGATGCTAGACTTTACAGTGTTGTAAGTTGCTTTGTAATCTTAGGGTATTATACATAAGAATTTGGAAAAAGCAAAGAGAAAATCAAACCTCTTTAAAAGTTCAGAAGAAGATTTAAATAGTTAAGTAAATGAAATTAAACCAATATATAAATGAAAATAATACCATGGAGCTTGGTTATGAGGAATTCCCAGTGAAAAATAATATTGTACCATTTGTTTACTTATAAGTATTTATTTATTTTTGGAAAACAATGCTTTGAAAATGAATATTTTAGGGTAATTCATAAAACTGAACAAGTAATTATTTCTGTTATACCAGTAATTATACCAGGTGTCTTTTTGAATATCTACAAAATGTAATTCTATGACAACAGCATGAAATTTCAAGTAATTATTAAACTTTGCATTAATAGTTCTGTGATTACTGAAGCATGGCATGTGAACAGTGTCCCATAGCTTTGTATGAAATAAATACGAAAGCAGGTCATAAAACTAACTAGCAATTTCAGTCATTTTAAAATGCCAGTGTAGTGCCTTTTAACGCTATAGACGTTTATGTTGTCCAAAATGTTTTCTGTGCTAGTATTTTTGTATAAATATAACCTAATTACTGTTACGGCATGAATCTGAAATGACTGCATAGGGTTATGTATCTGAATAGCTGGTCGCAAGCTGCTGGCACTGCCTGTGAAGACTGTGAAATCTCCAGGATTCGGAGCCTTGCTGAAGGAAGAGGATCACTGAGGGTTAGGGATTTTTCTTGCCAGTCCTACTTCCTGTGCCATCTCTCCACTCATGATTGCAGATGTAATTTTAACAGCTACCTTAGGTGTCAAGCTACCTTTCTGCTATGATACAATATATCCCCTTGAACTGTAAGGCAAAATTACTTCTTGTCAGGTATGTGGTTACAATAAGGAAAGGAATTGATACAGGAAAACTGATAGCAAGGAATGAGGCACTGCTGTGATAAATTTGCCATTCGTAGACCTTTGGAACCGGTTGGCAGGAGAATTTTGGAAGACTGTGTGGGTGTCTGGGTATTGAGCAAGGCAAGCAACTCCGGATATCCTGAAGGGACTGCAGGTGTTTGGCCTGCTCTGCCTGATGTGATATCCTGGCCCCAGGAAGGTACTCTGCATATGAATCTTCCTTTCCCCTACCCCAGACCAGAACCACATTTTTGGGTTTTGTTTCCTCTTTCCTGAACTTCCACATCAGCCCTACAACCTTCCCGCCTTTATCCCAAAACCCCACCTTTAACTTTCCCACCTTCTGTAACAGTCAGGAAGGCCTCCCTATATAAACCCCTGCATTGGCTCTAATAACTGAACTACTCACTCTCGTAGTATCCTGGGAGCTCCTCCTCCAGAAGCACTCTGAGCCACCTGAGGTCCTGTTCGATCGTCCTCCCTTCTCTGGCATGGCTGGAGCACAACAGCCTTGCTGGAGATGGAGACCCACCCACAAGACTGGTCAGTAAGAGAAATTAGAACAATGGAGAGTTGATTTGTGTGCTTTCAAAGGAACACAAGGACTCTACTGAGTAGGAGACTGGAAGAGTCTGGCTGTATTCTGCCTACATCTTGAGAATTTGAATGAGTTTGAATTCAAAAGCGCTAGTCTAACCTGTTTGATGTGGACATTTCATGACAAGAAAATATTCAGGTTGTGTTATGGTTACTGCTCGTTGTTTTTCTCCAAGTCTGGAGTGCCAGAGAGAAGCCTGGGGGCAGCAAGGTGTGAAAATGTGCAGTTTGTGGAGGAATGGAGAATGGAGGTTTTGAAATTAGAGACAAGGCAGAGTGAAAGCAGCTGTTAACTGTTATCAGAAATTAGCACCACTAAGGAGAAACCCAGCACTCTATCCTGGAACCATAGGAAAGATGCCCTGAGGGTAAGACCTTATTTATCCAACCAAGACTCCAACTTGTAACAATCTAGTTCATTTGACAGGAGGGAGCCTGAACTGACGATATCACTGAAGGGGTCCCTGTCACAGAGGAATTGCCCCAGAAAGTGCTATTTTCATATCCAGCTGCTAAGGAGGGGGAATACAAATATTTGTATACTCGTCTCAAGGATGCAGAGTGGTACATCTAGAATTGTCAGAAGAACTAAACATTTTTCACATGGAAATGGTTTTGCAGCCAGGAATAATACAAGAAAAGAAGAGTTCATTGATTTCTGCCCCAAAGTTTCAGAAAGTTTCTGAGGGCAGGCAGTGTATGGCAGTGTTGGATTCTCTGCAAGAAGGCCGAGAGGTCACTGCAGAAGATATGTCAGTAAAGCCTATGCTTCAGTTGAAATTCTAAATGTGTGAAAAGCCTGGACCTCTATGTTCTCTTGAGGAAAGCTGCAGATTCCAACATAGGCCCTGGATTGGACATGAACCTTTAGTATTTGGTGTCTGACCTGCAGGATGCCTTCTGGCTTTGACTTGTTCTTTTCTGATCATGCGCTCATTACTCTTCTTGAATGGGAATATGTATCTTGTGTCATTGTGTTTTGAAGTAAGTTACATATTTTTGTTATATGAAAGCATTTATAGATTATGAAAGAGATGGCACTGAGTCTCAGAAGAAATTTCTGGAATTTTAACAGTATTGTGAATATTAGCAGACTGTGAGGAATTTTACAGTTGAGTTTTAGTATAAACATTCATTATGAGATGGTCATGAGCAGGTGTCATGAAATGACTGCCATAGGGTCATGTGTTTAAATACTTGCTCCCCACATGGTGGTAATGTTTTGGAATGTATATCTAATCTTTATGAGGTAGAACATTGCTGGAGACAGTAGGTCACTAGGAGAGACCCTTGAGATTGTGTGTGTGTGTATGTGTTTTTATGTGTCATGTGTGTGCACCTACGTCTGGAGGTACACATGTGGCTGGGTGGGCATGCATGTGTGTGTGTAGGCCAATGTTGATACTATTCTTTGCTCTTTTTACCACTTTATTTTTGAGACAGCAACTGTCTCACTGAATCTGGAACTCAAGAATTCAACTAGTCTGGATATCAAGAGAGCCCTAGGGATCCTCCTGTCTCTGCTTTCCTGGCCCAGGGATTCCAGGCATGGACTGTATCATACTGACTTTTATGGTGGTGCCAGAAATGGAACTCATGGTCTCATGCTTGTGTAGCAAGCATATTACACACTCAGCCATCTCATCAGTACCTGACTTTTGAGATTTTTATAGTTTAATCTCAAAATGGTCTGCTTTCTAGTTCTTGACTGGAGACACAATGTGCCGCTCTGCAGCAAGCTCCAGCCTTCCTTATCATGATGGTCTTTATTTCCTGTAACTCTAATTCGTATCAACCCCTTTTGTCTTCGATTGCATCTTACGAACTTATGAACAGTAACATGAAAATTAACTAATACAACTATAACTTTAAAATATATTTAAATAAATAAAATCAGATCTAGCTTAATTATTAATCAATGCAGTTCATGTGCTGAATATTAAAAGTCTATAGGCAATGAGTATTTTATATTAGCTTGTGAAAGAGTCTTCCAATCCATAATCAGTATCTTAGAACACCCACTTTAGAGAACAACTGTAGAACACAATGCAGTTGCAGGTAACTAGGACATTGCTTGCATCTAGACTATGAGCTAAGATGCCTGTGCAAGTTCAGGTTTTTTGTTCTTTATTTTGAGATGGAGTCTCACATAACTTAGTCTGACCTTGAACTCCAGATGTATGTGAGGATGACATTGAACTCCTGACCTTTCTGCCTCTACTTCCTGGGTGCTGAGACCACAGGGCTGCACAACCACAATCAGCATGGAGTCTAAAAGTTTAATTTAAAGCTTAGAGTTTGTTACAAAATTTTTATTCCTCTCATAAAGTGGTATAATGTTTTTAATATATTCATCACGGAATAAATAAGATTAATAAATGTAAATACAAAATCTTTTTAGAATAATTAATCTTAATTATCAAAATTCACTGAAGTTTGAGTAAAATCTGTATGTATTTATGAATATACATAACAAAAATCTGTACATGTATGCCTATGTATATATACATATATTCATTTTATATTGTGGATGTGTGTATGCATCTTTAGATGATCAGAAATTGATCTGGTGATTATAAAACAAGCAATGCCACATCCATATAATGAAATATGTAAAGAAACAGTTACATACATAATGTATAGATAAGTGTAGAAGGAAATACTCACAAAGCATATATTTGCATCTGTAAGACACATGCTTGTCTCTGATATCATGGAAAGAACTGAACGTGAAATAGAATACAAATGAACCTCTTAGAGCATTAAAACTGTTGTACGTCTTCATGGCTGTGAAAAGTAAGATCCCTCTAAGTAACTTTATCCTCATATGGTTGTACAGACACAAAGTAAAACTGGTTTAAACTAGATTGATAGATTAGATAGGTGAATGGCAGCTGGCAGGTAAGTAGATAGATGTGTTCAACAAAACTCCAACTATTTTAAAATCTCAAGTTCTTCTGAGGTAAAAATACATTTATTTATTCATTTTGTTTTTAATACTTCTGTCTTCTGTATTTTAACCTCTATATTCTGTATTTTTAAAAATTTATCAACATACAAAGAGCCTTATTTGTTAAAGTATCTGAAAGCTTTCAAGTATTTATCATTTGTTTACAAAGCTTGTCTCCCTAAATGGCATTTATAGCCATTTAAGTATATAGGCATTTAAGTATATATATATACTTAATATATATATATATGTATTTAAGTATAGATGAGAATCTCTCTCCTTGGTAAAAGTTCCCTCAATAATTAAGTTTTTAAAAGGGTACCACAGGTTATTTGCTTTAGTCTTCTGCCGTTTGATGCTTTATCGTAGGCAATGTGGCTGTTTTAAATCTGCAAATATGTGAAAATTTCTAGGTACTGACAATTTATTTTTTTTTAGATAAAAGGATTGGAGGGGTGAAAGTCCCCATCTCTAGAAATTCCAGAAATTCCCTTCACAAGAGATGTTAGATGTGCTGTTCCACTGGCTCTTTTTATGTCTTTCTTAGAAAGTGGTTTTCATCTTCGTCATCCATTTATTGTTTCGGGAGGAAAGAGTGCATGGAAAAGATGTGCTCTCCATCTTTTGAAACCTCGTCTACACTCTTCTGAAGGCTTCACTGAGTATGTCCTTTGGTCATGATAACTGTAATAGAAATCTTAAGGTGTTCCTTTTACTTAGCTAAATCAATCTCTCATTACATATACCTGTTCTTCTTAAGGGAGGAAACCAGTGCATCTCTCTTACTTCATGTGTGCTGCTGAATCCTTGATATCATCTTAAACTCATAAACTAAATAAACATTTCCTTTACAAACATACTAGTTATAAAATGGAAGGTGAGTGTTCCCAAAAATTTTGAATAAATCAGTAAAGGGACAAATGAAAAACACACAACTTTCACTAGTTCATAGAATAACCAATCTTGTTTTTATAGCAGTGGAGAGCAATAACAGCCAATTAGTTTCCATTTAAAAATGTGCACAGTACATAAATGATGAGTAAAGAGAAAAGTGTCTGTCATGAAATCCATGCTCAATCAGTGCACATTCGAAGAAGAAGTACATGAATGACATATCTTTCATAATAGGAAGATACTTTGGATTTATTCATATCTGTTGAAAAAAAGATGTATCTTTTAGTCACATATTGGCTAAATGTTGAGACTTTTAAAATTTAAAAAAAAATAGTGGACTTGTGGTAATTAAATATTACTTATAAAATGAAAATCTGTATTCATCTTAGAAGGTAGATAAATTACATTTAAATGTTAAAGCTGAAAATGGTCTCCTGATGAAGTAGATAATATTTTTCATGAATCTGGTAAGGAAATGATGCAGATCAAGATTAATTGCAAAAAACTGGGTCAAACATTGCATATTTCTTCTTACAATTGCTACTGCTAACATTATTAATCATTTTAATCATATAGTTACATTGTGTTCTAAATATCAACCTCAGAACTTTCCTAAATTCTGTCTTTTACATAGAAATTCTCTGTAATCCATTGATTGTGATTATTATATTATTAATTCTGTCCATCAATGATCTCTGTCATAAAATTAATACACAGTCCAGTATATTCACATACTGCTCTTCTTTCTTCCTGATATTCCCATTCATGCTGCCATTAAGTCATAGATCTAAGTTTTACTTCATTTCCTGAACTAGTACCGAACAGAGAGAGACACACAGAGAGACAGACAGACAGACAGAGAAACAAACACAGAGAATCACATACCATGTAGCTAAAATTGTGTGTGTGCATGTTTAGTGTCTTCTGATTTTCAACTATTTAAAAGTAAATTAATCTGTCATTTAGAATTTGAATACAAAAATCAATGTTTTGGGGATTCTTTTAAATTTTCTCCTCCTCCTCCTCCTCCTCCTCCTCCCTCCTCCTCCTCCTCCTCCTCCTCCTCCTCCTCCTCCTCCTCCTCCTCCTCCTCCTCCTCCTCCTCCTCCTCCTCCTCCTCCTCCTCCTCCTCCTCCTCCTCCTCCTCCTCCTCCTCCTCCTCCTCCTCCTCCTCCTCCTCCTCCTCCTCCTCCTCCTCCTCCTCCTCCTCCTCCTCCTCCTCCTCCTCCTCCTCCTCCTCCTCCTCTTCTTCGTCATCATAGTTGACGATGTCGTCAGGATCTCACTATTTAGTCCCAGCTGACTTGGAACTCTGTACACCAGGCTGGTTTAGAAGTCACAGAGATCAACCTCTCTGTCTCTAGAGTGCAGGCAATAAAGGCGTGCACCACCATGCCCCGCCTTTTGGAGATTTCTAAATGCCTTTGGAGCTTAGGACTCAGACTGATTGGTCACCCATATGTCCACTTCACAGATGAGCAAAGGGAAGCAAGCACCACGTGGTGTACAGCAGGTGGACCCCAGCTTCTGCTCGCCGTGTCGGCGCCAGTGTTTCACGGGAATTATGGACCCGAAAATTCAGACACACGTCATTCTCTATATTAAAATAATTTTCTTACTCTAGACACTGAAGATTTTGAGTACAGAGACTCCACATCCAGAGAGTAGTGTGTACTTACAGCATCATGAACATTTGCTAAATTTGAGAACGACAGTTTGTTATTTCGTGAACACTCTGAGTAAGGGATCTCTGAAAGTCTCCTCAGTCCTTCAACTGTGGTTTTCGTTTTCCAGTGAAATTGGTGTTGGCTTGTTGTTATTCTGTTTTTCATGATACACATTTCGATTTCTTTAGGCCTCGCTTGTCCAAAGTACTTCCGAGAATTAGCATCACCGCGCAGGTCGGCTCCGCGTGCCCTTCAGTTTGCCAGTGCTCTCGTCACTCCATCTCCATACTTTAATGAAAGTTCCTACATCTCAACGTCACCTTACATATCAGTGAAGTGGAAGCGGAATTGCTTGTCATTGGGGCATTGTAAAGTTTCAAATGATTTACTGGTGACTCATTTGCATACCTCAGGTTTTCACAGGAGAGCTGAACAACAGGATTTCTCTCCGTTTGTCATGGCAGTTGGGAATCCTGGCAGTCAGTGGGGGCAGATGGTGTAGACCAGGCATTGGCAAAGTCAGATCTCAAGATGACTGGGTCCAAGAAAGTAGAAATGGACCAAACACAAGTCAAACATGAACTGGCCAAATATATATATATATATATATATATATATATATATATATATATATATATATATTAAAATTAAGACATGAAAGAGGAGCTCAAAAATAATTCTTTATGAACTGCTTTGCACAGTCTCATATTTCTTGAATTCAAAGCAAGAGCAACTTACTGCTTTACAATCTTTGGAGAAAGAGTTAAAGAGACTTTGATGTGTCAGAGTGTAATTGAATTCTATTCCTGAGAGAGGCTAAATTCATTCTGCGGGGATGTACGCCCACTTTCACTCAGTTTCTGTATCCCTGGCAGGGAGCATGAGAGAGACTGCAAACACTTTTCATGTCCAGTAGGGATATGACTCAATGCCAAGTATAATCCTTCTCAAATGATTCTGATTTTAGCCAAAGTAGCACATCAAGTACATTGTCTGTTAGTTTCAGAAGGAACACTGATCTGACTAAAATTATAAGGAAACCTGAGTTAAACTTATCGTGGTGGATATATCAAAAGGAAACAGCATGTCTTCATAAAATATATTCAAAAATAAAGAAACAAGAAATAAGTTAAATAAGATTAAAACGAAGGAAACAGGACAGATTCAGGGAAAGTACACAGATGCATTGGCCCTTTAGACATGAGCAGTGAGACACAGCTCAGCAGCATAATTGATTGGTCTCACTAAATAGCAAATTATAAATTATAAATGATGACTATTCTATTGCCTGATCCAGACAAGAGATCTGTTCAGAGATCCATCTTCTGTAATCTCCACTAGGCAATTGATTGGTATTTTTATATCTTAAGGAAATATTAACAAAGAAGCATAGTACTCATTATCTTATTTCTTCCTTATCAAAATAAAATTTAAAATTTCCTGCTATAAACAGATTACATAATGATTTTCTCTAGCAGAAATTTTAAGCCACTTGTTCTGTAATATTGTTTGAAAATTTTATAATATAAAAAATAATAATCAATCTATTTACTAAGAGATCAATTAATTTTATCTATCAAACAAGCATAATAGAGAACACAAACTAGAAAATCTCTGTAAATGTTTAGAAAAAACATTGTTAATACTCTAGTCAGTAGGTGATCCCCAGTTATAATGCAAATCTTTTGGTTAGGTGACAGTTGGGTAGGAGATGCTTTATATCTGCAATCAACATTTCCTTCCTTCCTTCCTTCCTTTCTTCCTTCCTTCCTTCCTTCCTTCCTTCCTTCCTTCCTTCCTTCCTTCCTTCCTTCCTCTCCTTTTGATTTTTGAGAGGGTCTTCCTATGTTTCTCCCAGCTTCTGGCTTGGAACTCCCTATGTAGACCATTCCAGCCTGACCTTGATCTGCCTGCCTGTGCCCCTGCCTCTGGCTCTGGAGTTCTGAGCTCAACGTTGTGCACCATCACATCACCATTTCCAACTACAGATAGAACTAGTTTAGTATGATCTCATATGGATAAAATAACTGCCCCTGAATAAGTACATGCCTTGGTAGGAACATAGATACTAGAGAACATAGATACTAGACTAACATAGATACTAGAGAACATAGATACTAGACTAACTTAGATACTAGAGAACATAGATACTAGACTAACTTAGATACTAGAGAATATAGATACTAGGCTAACATAGATACTAGAGAACATAGATACTAGAGAACATAGATACTAGAGAACATAGATACCAGAGAACATAGATACTAGACTAACATAGATACTAGAGAACATAGATACTAGACTAACATAGATACTAGAGAACATAGATACTAGACTAACTTAGATACTAGAGAACATAGATACTAGACTAACTTAGATACTAGAGAATATAGATACTAGGCTAACATAGATACTAGAGAACATAGATACTAGAGAACATAGATACTAGAGAACATAGATACCAGAGAACATAGATACTAGACTAACATAGATACTAGAGAACATAGATACTAGACTAACTTAGATACTAGAGAATATTGATACTAGACTAACATAGATACCAGAGAACATAGATATAGACAAACCTAGAACTTTTACTTGCTATCACTAGCAGATTGAAGGGTATGCTTATAGTTTCCAAGCCAAATGGTGGTATTTGAAGTTTTCAACATGAAGTAGAATTTCTCTTCACCATGAAAGTAAAATACTGACATCCTTTAAAAGTATCCTCCCTAAGTTACAAACTGTTCTTGATTACAAACTATACAATCAGCCTAACATCCCTTTTGGCTGTTGTAATCTTGGCAATTCTAAAGAGAAAACCATTGCATCATGTGGTAGGATTTGGTCAGTTTGGCCTGGAATTGACCAAGATGTGGATAATAAGTCCAATTTGGAGAAATAATAATAGAGTGTGCCTACATCTGAGTATTCCTTAGATTTTTATATGCAGTGAACACATGACTGACTTCGTGGAAAAAAAAACTGAATCAATTTCTTGAAACATCATATTAAGGGATTTTATTATTTTCTGAAAGTTCCTAAAAGAAGTAAATAATTCAGATAAAAATCTAGTGTACCCTCTATCATCCACATTTACAGTTGCTGCTGACCTACACTCAATACTTGTAGCTGTGTAATATGTTTAGAAAGTATGAGAAAACATGAAGTGCAGCTCTGACTCACGACTGGCTTTTCCTATTTTTTTCATGAATGATGCTGCTTATCTGAGACATCCGAGCTTTCATCGCGGAAATAGTCACATGTGCCAGTATCCCACTGCTAGCGTTCAATTTGCAAACAGTATGTGAAGGTTTGTCAAATTCACGTGTTTTCAGCACGGTACTCTGTCACTGTCTTGCAGGTTAAAAAGCCACCACATCTTCTGCTGCAGTTTTCCCAGCAGAAAACAGGTGCGTATTGATTATCTCGTCAGCAGGGAAACAACAGTTTTGTCTCTTCCTTACCATGTCATTATAATGTAAAGTAGCAGCTAAAATATGGCAACAAGCTGGTCTGTAGTGAACTGGAGGTAAAGTTTCCAGGTGTTTGGAAGTTCCTGATGTGCGTTGGCAGGGTGGTTTGCTTTCCTTTATTTAATGATAGCATTGCTTATTGCTTTTTTAAAGAAACCTTACTGTGATTTCTTACAAATATAACTCCATTCTCCATTCTTTCTGTCTATCTGACTCTCTCTCTCTCTCTCTCTATATATATATATATATATATATATATATATATATACACATATATATGTGTATGTATAAATGTATACCTCTGTACATAGATAGATAGATAGAGATATAGATATAGATATAGATATAGATATAGACATAGATATAGATATATATACAGATGAGTGCATGAGAGCTGAGAAGCTGCATGACACTGTCAGGCAGGTGAGTAGAGATTCCATCAGGACTTTCCCTGTGTCTATGTGCTTGTTTTTATTTATACTTTTTACATCAGTAGATTTATTTTTGGTATTTAAGGCATATTGATGGAATTTTAAACATGGACACTGAGGATGTACATTTAGAATAAGAGTACTGAGTTGATGAGATAGATCAGCAGTTAAGAGCTGGTCTTCCAAAGGTTGTGAGTTAGGTACCGCAACACCTATGTCCCCTTCTGGCCTCCTCCAGGACCTATCTATAAGTGTGATGCACACACAGTGACGCATATAGACAAATAAGACCAAAAGCTTTTTTACGAGGATGTTTTTGTCAGGTTAAATGTAGTAACATTCTGGACTGGAGAGTTGGCTCAGCAGCCCCTGTGCACTGGCTGCTCTTGCAGAGGACCGAGGATCGATTCCCAGCACCCACCTGTATCTCCAGGTATAGGGGATTCAGCACCCTCTCTGACCTCTGCCGTCATTGTACAACAAGGCACAGATGCATTTACACACATGCAGGCATTCATACACATTCATAATATGCATATTCATACACATTAAATAAAAATGATGAATAAAATATTTTTAAAATATATTAACATTTCAAGTTATTTTCTCTTCTCATTCTAGGTAATGTATTTAAATGGTTAACAACTAAAATGTATGCTACTGATGTACAGGAGTATTTTAAGGTCATAAGCTAATCCTCATGGCTGACATTATAAGTGTAAGGACTATTCACAACAATAAATTATCAGAAAAATGACATTTCTTTTTAAACTTCTTATTCTTTGTAGTTGTGTGTGCACTCTGTGCTGTGGCAGTGGGAATGTGTCTGCCACGGCAAGGTACAGCATGCAGCAAGTACTTTACCCACTGCACCATTTACTGGTCATGAAATGAATTTCTTATGAAAACATAGATTAAAAATTTACTATATTTGGGGCTGGAGAAATTGTTCAGCAATTAAGAGCACTGGCTGGTCTTGCAGAGGACCCTTGCTTGAATCTCAGTACCCACATAATGGCTAACAGCCATCTGTAATTCCAGTTCCAAGAGACTCTGACACTTACTTCTGACCTCCATAGGCATTTCACACACAGGTGCACTTACTTACATACATGAAGGCAATACTTTCATATAAATAAAATTAAAATAATAAGTTTGTTTAATTTACTACATTTAAAAATACAGTATTGGTGTTGGAGAGATGGCTCAGCTGTTAAGAGCACTTGCTTCTCTTGCAGAGGACCTACGTTGAGTTCCCAGCACCCACAAGGCATCCATCCATAATAACCATCCATAATTCCAGTTTTGGGAGTTGCAACACCCTTTTCTGACCTCCATGGGCATTGTGCAACATCGGAACACTTACATGTATGCAGGCAGTACACTCATACACATAAAATAAAATGAAAATAATAAAAAATTGAAAACATAACATAAAACATTGGAATGACAGATATTTTATGTATCTCAAAGGATACTGTTATTTTATTTTTATTTTTTATGTCTTTTTAAAATCTTGATTTATTTTTATTTGTGTGTGTGTGTGTGTGTGTGTGTGTGTGAGACACACGTGAGTACATGTCTGCCTTCAGAGACCAGAAGAGGGTGTTCCGGAATGAAGAGTTATAAGAAGTTGTAAGTAGGTCAATCTGGGTCCTTGGAAGTAAACTCTTGGCCCCTGAAAAAGCGGCAAGCACTATTAACCATTAGGCCACCTTTCAAAACCCAAAAAGTATGTTTTAAAAACCGTGAATGTCTAACAATTAATAACATGAAAAGAAGGAATTAAGTGAAGAGTAATTTAAAACCGTATGTTCTTACTATAAATTATCACACTGAGGATTTGTTGTCATTTTGTTGCTATGTTTAAATAAAGTTCTGATGTGATTTGAAGACCCATACTGTCAAAATATTATCATCATTTATGAAAACACTGATCTAACTGAAAAAGTCTTATAGTCTCTTAGTTGTTTATCTTGTTTGTCTTGAATATCTACTAACTGACAGTCCCTGCATTTTTACAATCAATAAATGAATACCCTTTCCCTCCCTAGGTCATGGCTACAGACAAGGGCAGCCACGTTGTGTTCCTTCTCCTAAATTTACGCTCAGCCTCCACTTCATCTTCAATCCTTGGGTAATGTGTTTTCTGGCATGAGTTTCGTTTTATTAAAAGTCAGATGAAGAGACTTGTCTGATGCGTGTGTGTCATCTGGGTGTTCGCAACATAAGGCATCTGTATGTGACCAGTGTTGCTTCATGTTGATGTTCAATCACGGCACTCCAGTAGATGGAGTGATGTGTAACACTGCTCAGTTATTCACCGACCAAGCAGTTGGTGAAATTCCCAATATACAAGTGTTTAAATAGAGTTCCTCTATAATGGGAGCACAATGCCGCCCCCCCGCCAGACACCACAGGGTAGCAAATGAAACCTTAATGACAGGAATGCACTCCCTGTTTTGGAGATGTTTGGGAAGAGGGGTCCTGTAGATACTCAAACAATATTGGTTTGTTGCCATTTCTGTTGGTTACCCAACAGAACTTGATGGTAAGACCCTATTTCTGAAGACACGACATACGTAAGTCAGAATAAAAATGAGAAATCAAGCTGGTACTTGCCTCAAAGCTTCGTCTCTGCTGGCTAGATTTCACAGTGCTGGAAGGTGCTGAACTGCTACTGGCAAAATAATTATCAAACTCACCCAGCTGTTAATCATGCAAGATACAATAATGACTGGCTGGCAGGATAAGCTGACTGTGCAATAGGGGCATGAACGTCAAGGAAGCAATCAAACAACTCCTGGGTGAGTTTCAGACCCACTTCATAAAATGGAGCCATAACTGACACTGTTATAATGGTGAAGAACTGTGGTTAGACAGGTCACTGACCATAGAGGAGAACCTATTACTATTATTCAGTTAATGGACATGGTATTAAACTGACTTCTGATGACTTATTTTATACCCATAGGTTAATCTATAGCTCAAGTCTCACCAGACAACTTACTTTTTTCAATAGATGATAATTGGCACAGATACTCCAAAGGTTCCCACCTCTCCCCCAGAGGTGCCAGATCTGGTGCCGAAGGTTCAGGGTGCACTGTTTGCCACTTTTTCAGGGTCTGATGAGAGACGTCACAGTTAACTCTTAGACGTCACTTGAAATGAATTTATTGCTGACACATAAGCAGAAAGGATAAAGATAAAGCTAGGGTTGATGGTATGTCAGTCCTTTAAGGCTTGGAGAGCTGCCTGGGGTGAATGGTGTCTTGGCTTCTTGTGTTCCAGGGGCAACAAAAGAAGGTCCATGGAAGGCAACCCCTCCTAGCTTCGTAGCTGAGAGTCGCTAGACTCAGAGGGCTGAAGAACTGAAGGGCTTAGTTTGGGGAAGGGCCCGAAACTCAGGTTGAACCGTTGAAGACGCCTCTGATGATTTCAGGTTATTACACGCTCCTCACATTTTAGCATAGGAGGGATCTGGGTGAGTCCCATGCTCTCTGAGAAGAATGCTGTGCGGAGCCCTCCAAGACTGTCGATGCGGGGATGTTTCACTTTTATCGCTGTTCCACATTCAGCCTCTGGCTAGTCTTCAAAATGTCATTTATGGCCCTTTCTAGGGTGAAAATGGCACACCTCTGCGGCCGCAGCTGTCTCCCCAGACCTCTGGTTGGAGCTTGCCCATTACACTGAAGAATGCAAGAAATGTCACTTATTTTTGCTTTGTGAGCACTTTATCTACTGAAAGAATGAAGGTGGGTATTCCAAGTTGCAGCAGAAGACAAAAATCCTAGCAGTGTCCTCCCTTCTCTGTCACTGGGTTCGTTTGCCCTGTTATTAATTAGTGAAGCCAGGTTCTCACGGAGTATAAATGTGCCTCTTTGTTAACACAATTTGAATTAGAGTTTTGTGAGAGTCTCTTAACTGTCATTTGCAAAATACTCTTGGCACTTTTTTAAATAAAATCAAACATTTTGATTTGTTACTTTTTAGTTTTATTTTGTGTCATATTCGAGAATCTCAGTCTGGAAATATTTTCTCATGTTGTTTCTCTTATGCTTTTTCTACATATCTTTTATACATCTCATTTAAATCTCTGATTCATGTGCAATTTACTCTCATGTTTTGTAAAGTGTTCAGTTCATTTCTTTCTTTGATTTGTTTTGATATGAATATACTTTCTTCCTGATTTCCATTTTCGATCACTCTTTCTTATTACTGGAGAACATGTTTAATTCCCTTGGTGTGGATATTTTGGGAAGTAATTCTTTGTTATATATTTCCTTTGAGCTCATAGAATTGTTTATTCTGCATTATATTTGTAAAAAAATAATCTATAATACTATATATTCAGTGTTTCCAGTGCAAGTGACCTGAAAAATTATGCAAACTATTCTATGTATTATAAACTATGCAGATCGTAAAACAGAACTCTCCAACAGGATTTGGCAACATGAGAATATTCATTTGTAGTCTGCTACCTACTCATGCCCTCAACATTATGTGGAGTGTGGCCAGTACAACTGAGGCACTGAGTTTTAATGTTAGTTTAATTTTGGTTAAATTTAAATAGCCACATATAGCTGACTGCTTCTGTAGTGGAGATAAATTCTAGTTTTTATCAAATCTAATCTTACAATTATTAAGAAAAATGAATTGCACATAAATTGCTCTGTCATCACTGGTTTCAAAGGAAAGGTGAGCATGTCTTCCCTCCTGCAGGTGAAGGGTCAACACAGATGTCCACACAGGGCTTTCTGAAGTGCTGCTCTTCATTTGACTTATCCGTTGGTATGATGAGCATTTCTCACATCTGTAAAAATAGACTGTTGCAAAAATAAAGACAAGCAACTTCTTTAGTTACCTATATTATTTTTAAAATATGGCTCTGGGAGATTATGGTGCTTACTCATCTTGGGATAAAATACGGATGAATTTAACTTAATATATATGTATATATTATATACATCAAATATATAATATGTGATATAAGTGGACAAATCTATTTAATGAACCACACTAAATTTTGTAAACAATATCCTGACAGTAAAGATCAAAACTGAAAATTAGAAGGGGATGTTTTGACATTCTGTGGACGTATCTTGAGCATTAGACATTCCAGTGTTGTCTTTATCTTGTGTCAACTGGAGACAATGAATATCATGTGTTGCTCAGAGTGAAAGAAACTACACATTTTCAATGATTTTTTGATAAATTTTACTTTGAACAAGCCCCAGGATTCTGATATTACAACTCAATATAAATATCAACAACACTGAATGTTTAATTTTACTTGTCTCTATTATGCACATGGCACAAAATACTTAACATGTATGTTAATTATGAAATCTCCCATTTACATCGCATCTCATATTTAAAATAGGTGACCAAATTATATTTAAGTAGCTTCATTTATTAATCATTTATAGACAGAAAATTTTTGTGAAGATGCTGAGATGTAATTCAGAAGTCCATGAACTGAATCATTTGTCAGTTTGCAGATTTGCCCCATTCACCCCCTGCTGTGTCCCAACATTATTTCAGCTAGATGAGGTGGTGTACAAACTACTGGTAATTTAGCTAGCTGATAATAGAGGCATAGCATTTTAGCACTACAGCAGGGAGTCCTTGTACTGCCTTTTCAGTTCACAGCATTGTTGCACAAGGTAACACCAATTAACACTTAGATGGTAGAGTTTCAGTTTCTAGGTAGTCTGGGAACTCTCCTTTGATGCTCCTGTGGCAGAGCCTGTGCGGTTATGATATTTAACAGCTGAAAGCCCAGGGTGCACTTGCAGTGCTGCTATTATTCACAATTTAATGTAGCACGGTCGGCATGGCCAACCTCACTGGCATCATTTGTGCAAGGTTTGATGCTTTCGGGTAGTGCTCCTAGCTTGGCTCATGAGGTCATTCTGGTACAATGTGAAAAAGCATTTGAAAGGGCTTGTTTTTGACTAAACTCAAGGAGTAGGAACAGCGAAAGCATAAAGCAAATAGTTAATCCTCCAATTTGTGCCAATTATCAAATACCATGCATCTGTGTGACAGATATCTGCATACATATACATGGAAAGTATGATTTCACATAAATTATCTCAGTCATCTCTACAACAGGACTAATTAGTCACGGTGTTGATAGCATTCTTGCAATGGCATTCCATCCACTAGCAGTAGTATGACACAGAGTAACAACTGAAAGGGTTCTACACGGTTTCTCTTACTAAATACACATTAATTACTCAGGCATTCTTCATGAGGACACTGCAATATCATTTACTTAGAAATGCAGGTTGCACCTTGGGCGTGGTGGCACACATCTTTGATCCTAGCATATGTAGAGACAGACAGATCTCTGTGAAAGTGAGGCGTCCCTGTGGTGCTTTCCAGGCGTGCTGCAGGTTACTACTGAAGTAAAGTCTAATTTCAATAAGCAACCACCGGGTATTTACTTTTAATCCAGTATCTTTTCCTCTGATGTCCTTTCTTCCATACCCATTTTATACTAATGTAGATTCTATTAATTTACTTTTGATTTTTACTGATGTTGTTCAACAGCCACAACATTTGTTAGGTATTCACAATATGCTAAACTATAGCAAATATTTGGAATACACATCTTTCAGCAAGACAAATTCAAAACTATCTGAGCAAATTCTATAGTTACAAATCTTGTCTTCCTGGAACTAAATTCCTGTTATGGGCATCCTTGAGACATGCTATTTCTTTCATTTTCTTTTTTTTTTTTTTTTTTTTGGTTTAAAATATTCTGTTATTTTTATTTTGTGTATATAAGTGTTATCCCTGCATATGTATATGTGCCTCAATGTTGTGCAATGCCCCACAGAGGTCAGAAGAGGGTGTTGTTGGATTCCCTGGAACTGGAGTTACAGAAGGTTCTTAGCACTGCCAAAACTATCATGGCATTCATTAGATTTCACATATTGCCTGTAAATATCCTTGATTTTGGAAAGCTGTGACCAAAAGGTAGTCTAACCTTTTGTTTTCTCTGCCTGCTATGGTTTTTTGTTTGTTTGTTTTGTTTTCTTTTTCTTTTTGTTTGTGTAGGGGGGTAGAATGGCTTGTCCATAAAGAGAAACTCCATTGAGAGCAGTTACTGCTTACACCTGAGTAGTTACTTAGAAAATGCCGTGACATAGCTGATTTCGCTCATCTCTCTTTTTCAGTGCCGCATAAGCAGCCACGGTAGTGTGAAAATTAAATACAAGGCACATAAACTAACCCTTCATGGTTGTTGGTGTGTCATATGCAGTATTAAATTATAGCTCATTAATTTTATTATTTATATATAGGTAGAAAGTAGTATATGTGGTGGTATGCTTTTTTTATCTGGCCTTATGAGCTACAAATTAAAACAAGAGCTAAGGGAAAATTTTATCTTCAAAAAAATTACTGGATGGGGATTTACATGTTACAGGCTGAAATTCAAACTTGCTACAATTAACAGATTTTACTTTCCAGAATTCTCAAGGGTTGAGACTGGATGAGCTAATAATTGAAGGATTATTTTATAATTTTAGAGAGAATTAATTGCAAAGTAGTTTACTTTTCTTAAAGTATTAGGAATTATATGAGATAAATATTAGCTTTTAATTTATTTAAATGATTAAATATATTTCCCTCTAAATTAATATGATATTAAATCTCATCTAAGATGATTATAATTATATACACAGTTTCACCCCCACCTTCATCATGACTGATGAACTCACAAAAAACTAACTTGCCAGTTGATTCTTAATACTTTTTAAGATGGGGCTGGAGAAATGGCTCAATGCTTAAGAGCACTGGTTGCTCTTGCAGAAGACCCAGGTTTGGTTCCCAGTACCCACATAGTAGGTAACAACCACATTGTCTGTAGCTTCAGTTCCAGCAGAATTTGATGCCCTCTTCTGACCTCTGTGGGCATCACATGACATGGGTGCACTTACATACATGTAGGCAATACATTCATATTCATAAAATAATAAAAAAGATAAGTAAATGTTTTAAAAACTTTTAAGTTAATTTACATTCATATGTATATATGGCAATTCTGGTTTGCAATATCAACTTTGTTTTGATAATGTTATTTAGAGAAAATTTCAACTTGAAAAATCTTCATTTTATTAAGTACATTCCATTAGGTATAGCTTTGCAAACTGTTTCCACGTATCTATAACTATTAAAGATCCTTCATGGTTTCCTACAAACTAACTTTAAGATTTAATATTATTTAATTTATTTCTATAACATCATTGAATTTTTATAAGTTGAAAATGAATGGCTTGTTGTTATAGCAGTAGAGATTCTACTACAATTGTTGAAATAGAAATAATTTAAAAGAAATAATGATTTATGAATAATATGTATCTTTTGACAGTAGTTCTAGAGGAAAGCAAAGGAAGACAGGATTGGTGTCCCCAGGGAAAATTCATAAAATTAAACCACATTTGATGATCACCATTCCTGAGAGTAGAGGTTGCTGGCAGAAGTAGAGAGTGTTGATCACATAATGCGTAAGATTGCCCCTGGAGGAAAGTGTCGTCAAAGGGTACTGCGGTGCTCAGAGCATGAGAGCGTCGGGGTCCCTGTGCTCGCCTGAACGGGATGCAGGGTCTCTGCCATGAGGTGGTGAGTGGCCTGGAATCAACACACCGACACCGGAAGCTGGGTGAAAAGCATGCAGAGGGTGAGCCACAGCAAACTCGTTTATTCACAGAAATGCAAGGGGTTATATGAGTTTGGTTAGCCAATCGCCCTACTGGGTGGGTCCCAACTGCAGTCAATAGAAATCTGTCTCCAGCAGATCATCTCGTTGCAGGTTCTTCCCAGATGTTGGGCAGAAGTTTGTGTCATGCCCAGCCAGAGTGGAGTGCCACACCCACAGGAGCCACTCCCTTATTCCTTTATTCTCTGTGGTGGTTGACACAATCAGCAGATGGATGGGCTATTTTTCATGCCCTGAGGTAGAACCTTGCATTGGTATCTCTTAACTGGGACGTTATGATTAGGTTCCCAGACAGTAAAGGCAAAGAAGGGCCTGTCCTTGACCCCCAGAAGGATAGGAAAAAGCAGTCCTTAATATCTAATATGACTTTATGATATTTAATAGGAATGGCTCCAGGATGGGGGAAGTCGGTGAGAATTGAACTCAGAACTTTACATATGCTAGGCAAGCACTCTACCACTGAGCTATACCCTCCCCTCAGGCCCCACCTCCAAGACCCTAGGGCCCCAGGGCAACCTCTGGGCCTCCGTCACAGCCCCACCTCCCCAGTCCACCCTGGGCAGATGGGATGCCAATGCCTCGGTCTGGGGCAGTAGGCTGCACAGGGCACAGCCCGTCACTGGTGGGCCTCTTCCCTGGCCTCTGTGCCAACCCTCCCCCGGCCCATGTAAGAACAGAAGGAAAGAGTCAGCACTCTGAGCATCTTGTAAAGGGAAGTCATAGCAATAGTTAGTTGAGTTCAGCGAGCCTAGAATCCTATTGACAGCACTTCCAGTGAGTACTGTCCCAGTGAGACATTAAAACTGTTAGACAAGCCTGGTAACACGGAGGAAGCAGGCAGAGAGCTTCGCCTTCTGTTTCCTCCTATCCAAGTGCAACTGAAGCTAGCTACTGAGAGCTGAGGCTCTGGACTTTCGAACTGGGAAAGACAAGACAATGCTGAAGGCTGTAGCTGAAGTGGAGGCCAACAGGAGGAAAAGTACAGACATTTGATTTGATTTTGAATTTTTAACCAGTTATCTAGAAAAAGAAACCTAGAAAAAGGGAATTTGACTAACTCTGCCTATTTTCTTCTTTATTTATTTCCAGAACTTTTCCAATGTTATTTTTGAATAAGACAAATAATTTGAATATTTTATTTACCAGCTTTATTTCTGTGCGAAAGTGTATTTATCTCTTTAGATGTGAGTGTACCTGTATCATGCAGTGCCTGCACAGGTCAGAAGAGGGCGTCAGATGCCTTGCACTGGAGTTACAGATGGTTGTTAGCTGCCATATGGGTGCTGGAACTGAACCCAGGTCCTCTGCAAGAGCAGTCAGTGCTCTTAACTACTGAGCCATCTCTCCAATCCCTGAATATGAGAAGTTCAATAAATCTTAAAGCCTATATACTTTTCTTCATTTTCTTAGAAGAAAACCATTTTACATAAAAACTCCACAGTTTAAATATTTGAAACATTACATCCCATTCACAGTTCTGTTTAATATATATTTGTCAGAAAATGTTCTCAGCTAATGGCTTGTGGCAATTAAATCTGTGTGGGAGTATAAGTTTTGAGAAACTTGCAAAAAGTTATTACCTTACAATCTAATGATATTAAAATTTTTCAGTGCTTATAGAGAGCTGATTTCACTGTTCCTTTTATGCTCTTAAAACAGGACCCCTAGCTGGGGATTAAATTAAAATTAGCCTTTTCATATATCGTTCCCAGTGCAATGCAAATTACAATTTTAAGATTGTGGGTTCTCCATAGCCTGTCTTTGCTATTTTCCTATCAAAGCTATTAATTTTAGCATACACTATGTGTTTGTGATATGATGAGAAAAGGATGGCCAAAGTACTAGAATATTAAAAAGTAAATCAGCAGGGTCAGATCTGGTTCTGCAGGCTGACCGAATGAACTCCTCAGCACAGACACAGTGGAGCTTGGCTTCTGTTCTTCAGAGGACTCAAATGAAATAACCCCCAATATCCCACATACTCTGTTTTCAAAAGAAACTTGTATCTTGGATCATAAATAAACAAATGCTTAATATAAAGACTTAATGTTTATGAAATAGCCTTAATTTTTTTTTATTTTTTAGAATTTCATACATGACTATTGTCTGCATTATTTCCATTCCTCTCTGTTCCCCACCAGCTCCTACTCCCTTTCAATATCTTGTCCACTTCTTTGATTTTTATTACAGTCACATTTACAAACAAGCATTTATAATCACACACGCACACACACACACACACACACACATACACACTGAGTACATGGTGCTCATGGATACCTATGTTTAGGGCTGCCTACTTGGGATTAGATAACCTCTCAGGGAGCTAGGCCCTGGGGAAAACTGATTCCACTTCCCTCAGGATCTGTTGATTGCTTGCTGCTCTTCATCTTTAGGTGGGACCCTGTGACATGCCCTCTGATCACTCTTGACATGTCGACTAGTCTTATCATTATGCAGGCCTCATGAGACAACCACACTGTGGAGATTTCATTGGAATAGCTTCCCGCTCCTGTCTGGAATGCATTCACTAAAATCAAGTGTCTTGTCCCCCTGTGTAGTTAAAATTCCTCCTCAAAGGGGCTAAGTTCATCCTTTCCTCCCCAGGTCCTACAACAAATGAGACACAAATTCCCCAACTCCCAGTTAGGCAAACTCTAGTTAATTTATTTGGGCTTGGATCTTGTGACTTCCCTGGAGGTCTGACCCAAAAATGGCAAGGAGGGGAAGAGTAAGAAGGGCCAACTTTGTGACACCCTCAGCTTAAATGCTTTTAGCTGGATGAACATTGTATTCAAGGCCAATGGACAAGTTGGGAGGGACATAGACTTTCCCAGGTCCTCATTTGTCCTGAGCAAGGCAGTCCTGGTTAAATACTAACCAGCCTGAGAGGGAGGTATTTGTCCAATGTTCATCCAGCTTGTCCCTTGGAGAATCAATTCATTCCACAGTCCACACCCTTTTCCATCTCTTACATCCTTGGTGCCATTTTCTTCCGCAAAAATCCCTGAGTCTCAAAACAGGACGAGATTTAAGATGAGCCTCTTTCCCATTGCAGCATAGGATAAAATTCTTAGGCCATATTATTATTTGGTTTAGTGATATTCTTCCCATTTTCTCCTACTGTGGAAAACAAAAACTAAACTAAACTAAAACACAACAACATCAATAAAAAGAAAGCAGTATCATCCACATAAACCATACAAGTGTTGATTGTTATAATGACCTTACCTATGGGCATAAACACAAATGCTTGGATGTACCTTAGTAGGTGTATCACATCATCTAACAAAACAATCGCAGTGGCTTCCCCACTAAGACCCTCAACATCCCCTTCCACTGGGGGTCAACGTGGCTTACAGTACCAAATATGGGTCCCCTTCTTGGGAGCAGGCCTTAAGTCCAATAGGAAATCTGACAGTTATACATACACTAGACAAGCCACTGCTGCACCAGCAGGAACATCTTGCTTAACATGTTGATGGTGCAATGTGCAGGATCCATCATTGAGCAGGACTGTGGGGAACAATTCTCCCCCAACCTTCTGCATAGCACCTTCTGGCACAACAAAGGTCATCCAACCAGTGGCACATACTTTCCAGCTTAGTCCAAGCCTGATTTCTCCCTCTCTGGCACTTACCACATGGGGCATCTTCAGCAACAGGGTCTTATTTCTGCTTCTGATGTGCAATCAACATTTGTGGCAATATGGTTTGGGGGGTCCCCAGGGCTTCCCAGACCAACAGCTCATAGGGGGTCAACCCAGTTCTGGTACTGGGATTTTTCGTGTAACAGTCATTTGGCTTCTGGAAGGGCTCTCTTCTATCCATGTAGGGTTCCTTCTCATCTCTTCCTTTAATAACCCATTTTTTTCTTTCAATCAGCCATTTCCCCAGTAGGATTAAAGGGAAGGTGGACATACCATTGAATCTGGTTATTTTTGACCCAGGTTTGTACATCTGCATTTGTAAAGTGGGTTCCTCTGTCACTATCAATTCTCTGTGGGCACCGAAACATTACACTGAGCTGGATCAGGCCCTTAAATGTAGCCTTATCAGTTTCTCACTTGCATAGAAGGCCTATGTAAGGCCCGTGGCAGTGTTCATACAAATGAGAGCTTACCTGCAACCTTCACTTACTGGAAGGGGCCCTGTATAATCTATTTGCCAGTCTCTTATGGGAGAAACAGACGTGTCCCATCATGGCATCCATCCTCCAGGGCTGTAGTCAGAAACAAGCCTCACAGGTCTGGACTACTTGCAGAATGTCAGAGTATTTTACAGAAATGCATCAGCTTTGGCTATTTTCCATCCCATTCTGGCTCCCCTGTGGCCAGACTTCATATGAATCCAGGGAGCCACTTCTAAGAGTACCTAGGGCAGATAGCCCTCACCTTAGTAGAACATCAGCTTCCTGATTCCCTAGGCTGCCTTTTGATAAACCACCAGGGTCACCAGCTCCTGTTGCACCTTACTACATATTTCCTTTAGCATTTGTTGTCCCCACAGTGGCCATCCCATTACCTGCCAGTTCTCCTTCTCCCATTAGCCATTCATAAAGTTAGGCCTTTGAACACCTCCCAACTGTCAGTACAGATGGTTACCAGCCAGGACTCTGGCATCACTACTATCCATACTGCTCTTAATACAGCACGCTGGCTGCTCTCCCCTTCTCCCTGGTCCAGCCACATGGTGTCAGTGTTCATCTGTATTGCTACAGCTACCCACTCTTGCTTAGCTCCCCTGCTGGTGCCATAAGGATACCAAGCATCAGCAGGGATTGGGGGACTCCCTTCTAGCACCTGTGCTGGACCACAGGGTCGTCTATAGGAGGTGAGAGGCGAGGCTCAGCGCCTTGAAATGACACTGGCCCTAGTACTGCCTGCATGGCATTGGTTTTCAGGCTTGCCGATACCAGTCCTTGCTGCTGTAAATATGTGTGCCACCTATGCAACATTTGGTTTTGTGCAAATGTTGGTATGCAGGGTGTGTCCCAGTAGGGCATCCACCGCCAGGATGTTCTCTTGTAAGGGAGAGATGCACACTGTGTACTCCTGGGGTTGGAGGGATAATTGCCCACCCTCAGAGTAAGTCTAGTATGCTTTACCTGTATGGTCTATCTCCATACCCGTCCACTCTCACCCATAAGCATTGGCGCAGTGTTTGGGGGATTTTCATGAATTAATTTGCACTCCATTCCAGTGTCCACTAGAGCCCATGTGCTTTGTATATTAGTGGGGGACCAATAAATCTTTAATTCAATATGGGGCCTCCCGTCACCCAGTATGACTCTCGCCCCTGGGCAAACTTGGCCACCCCTTCAGGGAAGCGGGTAGGGAGCCTCCTGTTCCATGACACTCCCTTCCCCCAGAGCAGGTGTTGTTGTTGAAGTCTTAAATCCACCCCCCTCTTCTGACATGTTCCTTAGATGTATAGGTTGCAGTGTAGATATGTGTTCATAAATTTTTTTTTGCATTCTATTGACATACTAAACAAACCATTCTAAACTCTCTTTTTTTGATCTTGTATTTCCTTATAAAAAGAGTCATTTAAATGTTACATTCTAAATATTCTGTATTTTCCAGTTCTTCACTCACAATAATCTGATTGTCTTTGTTTTCCATTTAACAAATTCTTAATGCTTAATCCTCTCTGAAAATCTATTATTGGGATCTTTCCAGGAACAAGTTCTATGTATCAGAAAGAAAACTAATTATTTCAAGAAGTTTGCATTTTTTTTACAATATCATTAGAAAGGAAAGAAATGAGAAAGTAAGAGTCATTTTGATGACTGATTTTTGAGAATGAAACATGGCTTAATATGGTCCTATTAACTTCATGCTATCATCATCATTTATTAGTAATTATTTACCACTTAACATTCTTCAGTAGTAAAAGGCAAACTGAATGAAGACATTAATTAGCAGATATCTCATATGACAATATTTGTTTTTGTTCTCTGAACAGTAAGTCTCCAAATCTTTATTTATTTAAATTTTTAAATTTTTATTTTTATGATTTTCATATAGTCTGTTTATAATGAAATAAAAGGCTTAAAAAGGTTTAAGTTAAGATGTGGAGGGCAAGGATGAAGATGGTTCCTACATTAGCATCTTGACTTGGTGTCATGAGCAGGGAAAGATTCTACCTTTTTAATTGCATGGTCACAGGAAAAAGCAAAGTATCAGTCATTTTATAGTCATTATTTTAAAATTCTATTCAGCACTCTATCCTCCATATCCATCAACATCTGCCAGTTGGAGGGATCTGGCCAGATGACAGTCAGAGATCATGGAGGATGAAGGACTTACAGAATTATCACGTGTTCGATGTGGAACAAGCAAACATTTCAGATGGAAAAACAACTGTAGTGTAATCCTTCCCTGGAGTCACAGCTCCCCAAGCTGCTTTACCACAGAACCGGAACGCACTAGAGGAATTACTTGAAACTAATAAAATATGAATGTTGGCAACCAATCTAGACAGAATTTTTCAAAGCTGACATTGGAAACTATTTTTTAAATTTGTGTTTACTTCTAAAGTTTACAAGGTAAAATGCCTCCAGATGCAAGATGAGCAATGAAAAATACAGTTATAGGAGAACATGCAGTGAAATTTGTACTCTTCCATAAAAATTGTAGCCTCTTAAAAATTGTTTTATTTGGTACAACATTGTGTGCACAGGGAAAGAGAAAAAGTGTGCAAAGTTAGAGAATCTACAGCACAACTGAGAACCGATTCAGGCAGGGTACATCATAACCTTGAAAACGGAATGCAGAGGCCAAAAGTCTGGAGACTTGGAATGGACAGTTCTTTGGTTAACTTATCATCTGCCCTTCCAGGGCTAGGAGGAAAGATCTGACCAGGAATGGGAGTATCTGTTTCCACAAATTTAGGGAAGTCCTACCTCCAGCAGCAGCAGTAACTCTTCAGACAGCCATCTTGTGATCACAAAGGTCAGAAACATAAGCAGTCTTCACACAGGTGCTATAGCAGATACTCCTGAGTGAAAAGATACAGAACCTCAAGATTGATCCTTCCAGCTTCATTCTCTGAATGTGAGAAATGTTAACAGCAGAGCTGGGATGGGAGGGATCTTGACATAGACTGAAAAGTTCTCTAGATTAAAAACAAAAACAAAGCCCACGGAGGCTGGTAGATGGTGTCAAATCCCTTGGAATTGGAGTTATTGACAATAACAGTACTCTTGTATACATGTAGGCAAAACAGTCAGACACATAAAATAAAAATATATAAATTAAAAAAATAATAATAAAAGAAAGAAAGACCAGCAGATAGAGTTGGATACAGTGACGGACCTAATCTGAAAAAAGTATTTGTAAGGAAAGGTTAAGGCAGTTACCTTTTGTATTATATGGTTCTAAACTGGTAATTGGAAATGCTAAAAGTTAAAAAAGAAAGTGGGGGAGAGAAATTGTAGAATTTTAAAGTATGGGATTTGAGAAAACATATCAATGAAGTTTGTGGAGAGAGGTTAATGTAATTTCTTCATTTAAACTGTTAACTGACATGTGACCGGGTCATTAACATCTGTGAGATCTTTTGATGTTTAGTGATATGTAATAGTGTATGTGTTTATGATTTCAATGACTGCATATTTAGAGGATTTATTATTTTAATTGATATGTTAATGTGAATGTTTTGTTGAATAGCTTTTTTCATCAAACATTTTTCAATGCATAAGATAAACAGTAACAGAAGATAAGGCAGGAGTGGTAGCAGACACTGGTAATTCCAGATCTCGATGCAGGAAAATTAAGAGTCAGAGGCCAGCTGAAGGTACGTGAGGCCCTGGTCACAAAAACAAAATGAAATAACCAACCCAAGGGGCAGGGTTTAGTACATTTTATATGTTTATTATATATAGCTCAATGGTAGAGTGTTTACCTACCAAACAGTATGGGGCCGTAGGTTTGATAGTCAGAATTGAGAAAACAAAAATCAAGAAACAAAACAACACATCACTAACCCCAAAGTTTCTAGGCATCAGCTTAAAGACTCTCTTGAAGTAAAGCCTCACTCCCTAATGGGCATCATACATAACTTTTGGTTGGGTAGTTAGACAGCTCATAGGAGACTGAATGTGGGCAGATGTAGGATAGCAGGCCATGTAATGGCTAGGTCCCCTGGGTCATAAGAGGATAGCACCCCCTCCCCCCAACACACACATACCAGCAGTAAAAAAGCCTGATGCTACCATGTCCAGGTAGAGTGAGTCTCCCAGCTCTGACTTTGAGCTTCAGCCACCAAAGAGTTGTAGAAGTCCAGGATGATGGAATGAGCAGTCCAGCAGAGAGGGATGAGGGTCAGGACGCCTGAGACGATGAAGATGATCCCAGAGGTGAGCACCAGGCAAACCTTAGAAACTTTGTCATCTATATAGGTAGTACACTTAGCTGAGGCAAGCTAGACCAGAAGGCCAAAAAGGGCAACCAGGAGGGTGATGACACAGAGGGTTCAGCACCAGCACCAAGTCCTACACCTTGTACTGCATATGGGATCTGCACCACACAGGACATTTACAGCCCTTCCCACACTGTGTGGGCCATGACAGTGCTGTTGAAGGCAGTCACCTTCCACACTGACAGGGCACAGAACACCAGGGTATTAACTCACAATTCCCAGAATTTGTAGACCCGCAGAGGTTATGGCATGGTGAGGGGGCTGGAAAAGTGACCACAGCGATTCCTGGGTTGAGTATAAAAATTATAGTCTTGAGGCATCTTTGGCTTCCCAAATTTGACCTGAATGCCTAATATCTCTCTCTCTCTCCCCTCTCTCTCTTTCTCTCTCTCCCTCTCCCTCTCCTTCTCCTTCTCTCTTTCCAGTTCATATCAGAAAGTAAATATGTGTATAGATAAAATTGATATAACTTTTAAAAATCCTTAAGAGAGAGAATGAGAGAGAGGGAATGTCTATGTTTGCCATGTATGTGTGCCTGCAAAAGCCAGAGAGTTCATCAGATACTCTGAAGCTGGAGTTATTCTTGTCTGTAAGTATCCTGGAATGCTTGCTGAGATCTGAACTCTGGTCCTCTGGAAGAGTAGTAAATGCTCTTAAACATTAAGCCATCTCTTTAGCCCCATCATGCAAGGTTTGAGCCATGAATATAGGCACATATCTGTAAACCCAGCACTTGGTAGGTTAAAGTAAGGGCAGAGGCTTGAAGGCAACGTGGACCACATAGCAATCACCTGTCCCAAAACAAACAAAAATAAGGATGTTTTCAAATATAAATGTGCGCTGTGGTTTAAAGCATCTGAGAACATAATTTGTCACTGTTACAATCATATCCAAAGCTTTATGTGACTCAAATTTAGGTAACTTCAGGATGAGTTTACAATATTTTGGGAATTCAGATTACCCTCAGGGGGTTAGTTTATCCCATTGCTGGAATTGGGGTTTCAGCCCATGTAATAAAACCTATCTCTTTATGTTCTAAATTTTGCATTTCTCTTTTGTTAGCATCCCAGCATCCTTGCTGTCTGTACTTCAGCCTGGTCTGCTCTTGATTTGTTCCTCAACCCCCTTCTCTCCACACCCTCTCGGAGGAAGTCTCCTCTCCTTACTTCTCAAGTGAGTCACAGCAGAATGTCGGACTAATTGTTTATCATTTCCTCATTAATAACTGCTGCCACTGAATTAAGTCAAAGAGCATGTGAACCTAGACTCAAATACTTCTTTTTTCAATACCCTTATTGATTATTTTATTTTATGCATATGAATGTATTTCCTGAATGTATGTAAGTACACCTGTGTAGCAGTACAAAGCCCGTGGAGGTCAGCAGAGGGCAAGAACAGCCAGTGTCCTTAACTGCTAAGCCATCACCCCAGCTAAAAATATTTCTTGATTTTTACACCTGGATACTGTGATACTTTCTGACGAGGAAGCTGCCTTCCTTCACGTCATCATCTAACTTCGAGGCTTTCTTTTTATTACCCCAGAAAAGGAGGTAAATTAAATCAAAGGTATCTCTGTGTTTTTCACTATCAAGAACATTCTGGAACTGTTATGAATGATCCTTCTGCTAGTCTCAGGTGAGGCTTAAGCAAATCTGTAGGGAAAATCAGACAAGCAGTATTTGTTTTCTTTTTTATTTGTTTTAATTTAGAGAAACATTGACACAGCCAACATTTTCTCACAAATAAATCTCATATAAAAACTGGATATTGTAGCATGAACAGGAAGCATTTAGCTTGGTTTCTAGAGGCAAAAAGGAAGAGTCTTAGTTATTTGTTATCACAAGAGATTTAAAGGATGGAAAAGTTTAATATTAGCAAGTTAGGACTCTGCTCACTTCAGCTGTGGGAAATATGCAAGTCCTTTTTTGTTTCTTTGTTTTTTTTTGTAACCTGTATTTAAAATCCAGGCTGTTGTAGGTAAAGGGGGGGGGGATAAAAACATACATGGAAGTTGTACACAAAATAGAATTTGCCAGGGCATAAAGCAGCACAATTCAATTATGTAATTTTAAATTTTATAGTAGCCATACTTAAAAAGCACAAAGACATAAATGTGACTTAAATAATACACTGAATTTAGTATGTTCAAATATTACCAATTTATCATATGATAAATTTAAAAACTGAGATATTGTTTAAGGAAGGCTTTGAAATTAAGTGCCTATTATACACCTTAATGTGGCATTTCAGAACACTACATAACAAATCTCTAGCAGTCATGACAGTGAGGACAGCTAGGTAAAGTTTAGGAGTTTGCTTTGTTACATACACCTTTCTATTTTTAGTATCTGTGAGAAAGCAAAATCATTTTATGTTGGAATAAATAATTATACACAAGATACATTTCTATAACATAATAGTATGAGTTTGGTTTGTGGATAGTGTACCATGCAGAGGTCAGGGGACAACTTATAAGACTGGGTTCACTCTTTCCATTATCTGGGTTACTGAGATAAGACTCAAACTATCAATTTTGGTGGCCAAAGTACTTATTTGCTGAACAATCTTTCCAGTCCTATGCATTATATACATACACATACACACATAGTCGTGATATATATCCAGCAACAAGGAATAATATGAAACAGTAGCTTAGTAATGCAAATACTGGTATCCTGATATTTTTTAATTTGAATTGATTCTTATGAATTAAAATATAAACCAGGTTATTTTGCTACTGTCAACAAAACAAAAACTTCAAATTTTCTAAATGAAAGAAACTATTCAGTTATCTAAATCATACATTATATGATAGAATATTCCAAATTGTGGATAACATCAAAATGATTTAATGCAATTCAATGTTTGGATGATGAGTGTGGTTGGCTGACAGATTTGGTTGGCAAAAACAATACCTGGCACCATTCCTGTCCTGTGAGCACCGTTCCTGTTGAGACTTTATCTCCTTGGAATTGTTTTATTCTACCATCATTGAGTTTTCCATCAATGAATCTGAACATTTTCTGCTTACTGTATGTTCCACATTAATCTGAGGAAAACAACTAAAATCCATTTAGCTAGGGTTTGTTTTAGTAGAATGAGTGTTGATATTGTTTGGGGAACATTAAATCATGAGCTGAGGATCAGCATGAGAGCTGAGAGCGAAAAGCTACAAAACTTCCTAAAATTAATTACAGAAATGTTAAAAATTAGTTCTTTTATTTATTATTTTTATTTCAGTTTATGCATATGAGTGTGTTAACTGCATGGATGCAAGTGCACTCATGTCATGTAATACCCATATAGGCCAGAAGAAGGTGTCAGATCCCCTGGAACTGGAGTTATGGACTTATGCTAGCTGACATTTGGGTGCTGGAATTTGAACTGAGGTCCTTTGCAAGAGCAGCTACTACTCTTAACTTCTGAGCCATCACTCCAGCCCCCAAAATAATTTCTTACTGTTAATTTGTGACTTTGAAAATTAGATTTAGAGATGAATATTTTAAAGAAGATACACAAGTGTTTCTTTCTCTGGTTTCAATTTCCTCATCTTTATCCTACAGAATCTGTTGTTTCATATGCTTAAATAGTTTACCTCTGGGTTTTGTAACTGGGAAAGAGGCTAATGACCTCACAGAGTTCTTTGGATGGAGTGAGAAAATAGAAATACCAAACAAATCCTCTGTGTAATGTAATTACTAACTATTTTCATGACAACATTTGTCTTCAATATTTTATAAGTATTACAATTCAATTTGTCTCATTAAAAAGATTTCACTTTTAGCTTCTTAGAAATTCTCTTCTGTGCAGAGCCAAAATGTCCCAAAAGGCATTGAACTACAAAAAAGAATCATATAGAGTTTTCATTTTGATTTTACACAAATCCACACCATCTTATTTAGTAGACTGAAAATTTGTGTTGAAGATAAATCAACACACTTGTAGCCCGACACCATTAAAGTTTGCAGCAGTGTAAGTAAAGTGACATTTTTCTAATAGGTTTATCACTAGTAGGGCCCCAAATCCCTCTTGACAGTCAGATTATCAGATGCAGGTCAAGAACCACAGGAATACATATCTCTGTGCAGAATATACTTCTTCTAGTCATTATTTTCGTGGTCTGTAAATCAATAAGAACATGCCAAGTATTTAGAGCATTGGAATGTGGTTCAGTTTTTACTGACATCAGTGGCATTCTAAACCTTAATATAAACTCAGAAAAAATTTCCTAATGCTTCTGCAGTTGTAAATAGTGTCCATTTCCCAGCACTGCATATTAAATTACTTATACTAAAGGACAGATTTGCTTAATCATGTGTCCACTTAAAGGAAGTTTCTCTCTCCCTCTCCTCTTCTCTGAGTGAGGGTAAGTAGGCAATTTACAATGTTGTCATCATAATAGTTGGCGTCTTTTTTGTATGACAAAATGCTGTCACATAAGAGATATTCAATTGAACATAGGCAATTGTCTTAAAAATTAACAACGGAATCAGTAATGATATTTGAGAGACATGTTTGAAAGTTTTATTTATTTATCTGTTGTTTACTTTTCCTGTATCTTTCAAAATTGTCTTTAAAAGGCAATTATTCAGTGAAAAAATAGAAATAACATAAGATATGTATAAAAACCAATTATGAACATCATACAAACTAAGGTAGTGTTATCGTTTTTCGTCTCTGTCCCCTCAAGAAAGATCCAAATTACATAATCACATTGGATTTTAAGAATAAATGAGAACATTTTCTGCTTATACAAAATATCACAAAGTACATTTAAGCAGAGTTTTGTTATTTTTTCTATGTTTTTATGAGATAATTACTATCATTAAGAGTTTATTTTTTCCCCTTATTTGCAGTTAAGGAAAAAAGGCCTATACTAATCAGGTCAGAGGGGCTTGAAGGACAGTTTTTGTCTCTTGCCCTCCAGTGTCAACTAAGTTCCAGGGGACTATGGGCCATCTCTTGAAATGTCCTGTAACTATGATGCGTCACCTGTCCTCCTGTTCAGGGAGGTCATGGAGACCCCACTAGAAGGACTCAAACCAGTGTCCAGTCTGCAAAGAGGAGGGTCAGCACAGGAAAACTTTTCTTCAATGCTTCCAATGAAGTTCTGGTTTAGCAAGACCTTCTGTTCTGACTTATCTTCACACAGATGGAACTGGTAACAGAGAGGCCCCGGGAGTCAGAGGCTCCTCCAAAGCCCATATGACCCCTCCCTAAGGAATAGATGCTCAACTTGCCTTAAGAGTAAAAATAAATTGGTTTATTTAGGATGCCTGTATGATCTTAAACACCCAAAAGGAAAGTATAATCAAAGATTGAAATGATTTGTATGCTTCTGTAAGAGTACAAGGAGCTGTACTTCCCAGACATTAAGTTTAAGTTCGTATAGAATGTTATTTACACAATTTCTCACTGTCATTTTTGTTTTTAATAAGAAACTTCTACTCAGGTGTAAGACTTCAAAATCTTATCCTACTTCAACACTGCATTGCATACCAGCTTCCAAGAAAGATAAGCTCACTTTAACCTAACATTTTTTAAACTAAAAATTAAATGATGGCTAATTTATTTTCTCTCCCTGTCTAGAAGCCATTTGGGAGGGAACTTACAAATTCTAGCCACTGAAACAAGCTACCAGGGTGCCTAAAACAAATCCTGACATCAAGACTCTCAAGTCCATCCTTGGCAGCTGAAAGAAAAACAAGGAGATACACCATAGACAGATGCTCTTAAAAGTCCTAAGCAAAAAATTCTATGGATTCTATGGACTGTGACTTGGACATTTCAATTTCCCTGTTCTGACTTTTCTGGGTTTGTATCCAGAATGTGTAACTCTAACTACTCTTGTCTTTACTTCACATCTCCCAGGCACCAGTCAAGGACTTTGTTTTCAGTTCTTCGGCTGACAGTTATGCAGGTCAGGGGTCTTTTAGATAGACCCACTGAAGGGGTACCCCAATTGCCACAGCCTACATCCCTATTTAGCATGGAGAAGTCAGAGCAGTCAGCACCTCAATCCCCTATTGGCAATAAGGATGACCTCTTCAGAGGCTGGTGTAATAAAACTAGGAGATAAAATTGGCAATATAGAGTATTTTGTATGCATTGCAACCTTTATTACTATGGAAAATAACCACAATGAGATTAGAAACCTAAGTGTGAGAGCAGTCACTTCACAACCTGACACCTGTCCTTGACATTCCCAACCTATCCTCACCTTGGAAAGACTTGAGGGACAAGGACTGTGACTCTATGCAAGGAACTATGAAATTGGCCAGTCCTGGTACTCAACCCACTGTAATCATTCTCATGATCTAAAGAGCCTAATGGCTGGGACCACAACCTATTACTTAGTCCACCTGCGGGCACTTGGCTTACTTGTGAGTCTGGTCTCATGCCTTGTATCAGTCCCTATTTCTTGACTGAAACTTTAGATCTCTGCATACTTGTTCATCTTTCACCCCAGGTTTTTATTGTTCAGGTAAAAGAAGATGAGAATTGGCTAGAAACTGGAACTCAGAACTGGTATAAATCTCTGTTTTCTTGGTCCCCATTGCTAATGCCCTTGCAGGACCCCTGCCCCTGCTTCTGTTAACTCTAACTTGTGGCCCCTATCTACTAAAAGCAATAGTTATGTTTGTTAAACAAAAAATCAGTTCTACAAAACTTATGTTCCTTAAAAGCCAATATGGTCAGGTAAAGTCTTAAGATAAAACAAGTCTTCAAAGGTTTGAATACCTGAAAAAAATGAGCAGATAATGTATCAGAGTGACCTCATTTTCCCTGCCTCCCACCAGACTGTGTGAGAATTTAAAGACCCCCCCCCATATCTAATCTTATGAGGAACATCTTAAGCAAATAACATCTGTGTCTGTGAAGTGATAATGGTCTCTAACCAAACCATAGAGACTCCATCTCACAGCAGTGACTCCTGGTTCTGAGGAAAGGGATTCTGAGTCTGACATCTTCTCGTGGTCTCAGGATTGTATGTAATGTCAGGATGTGTCTCAGTCGGGAACCTTACAATGACTAAATGTAAACATCTGCTTTGGACTAGGATGGGAATTTCAGATTGAATATTTGTGAAGCTAATCTTTACACACCTTGTACTTGCCTATAAAAGCTGGATGCTACAATGAATCGGGGTTGCTTCTCAGAACTCGCCCACCTAGAGTTCGCACGTCAGCCCGGCCATAATCAAATCTGCCTTGCCTTTCTCTCGCATGTGATGACTCCTGTTTGGCACCTGTTATGGCGTGTTTAAGAAGAGCTTTTTTCCTTAGGTCTGAGCCTCTTAATTTCAATGAGATTCTGACAAACTGACCTTCAAAAAAAGCAATAGATGTTTGTTTTTTCATAATATTCCCCAAACTAATTTATTTTCTTATTTAAATTACCCTCTAAAATAAACCGCAAGTGTTCATCTTTCCTTTCTTCATATACCCAGACTTTCTCGAACTAAATTTTTCTTGCTTTCCATATCTTGTTTAAGAAAACACGATTTATGCAAAAATCCAAAAAGTGTTTGCTTTTCATTATTTCAAAGCTTAGTCTTATTTATATTTAAACATTAAATTAGCTCACAATTTATTTTTGTTCATCATGAAGCATACAAATATAAATATAAAAATTCAATTTCCTTAATGCTGTTTACTGATTAGATTATTTTTCTACTGGCTAATGCTCTCAATTTGATTATAAAACAGTTTGTAGAGCACAATTCTGCTTTTATAAAAGGTAGGAAACTACAAATACATATACAATACCTGCTGCATTGATATATGTGGTATAGTTTATGACTACATATATATAAATTGGCATATGCCATTTAAGTATACATTCATAAAATGGAAATGTTCATATGCTTTCTCTACTGCTTCCTGAATATTCTGCATATATCATAGTGTTCTTTTCTTCTTTCTTGTCTTCTCTTCTGTCTCTCTGTCTTCCTGTCTTTCTCTTCATTTGTTTTTGTGTCTGTGTTGTGTGTAGTACTGGTGTTGAAACTCAGTCTTGCATATCTTAGTCAAATTGACATTGATTCAATTGATCTAATTTATCGCAATGAAATATTTTAGTATGATTATATAGAAGCATGTTTAAGTAGTAGTATTTAAATAATAGGATGTAAAAAATGACACAAACTCTGCTTAAATGAATATAATAAACTATAATGCAGACAATTTGATTTTTAACTAGCAGTTCATAAATATTTATCTGCATACGCTTGTGTTGGTTTGTATAAACCTGAAGATCGATATGGAAAGGTAAATAAATGCTAACGTTTTCAAGAGACATTGGATTAATCATCCAAGAGAAGGGAAAAAGAAGAATTTTTGCTCAGCATAATTATATATTTTTTAATTTAAGTATATATGAAAGAAAAATATTTATTCTAATACTATACTATTCAAAATTACAATAAATATGTACACAAATATACATAAACTTAAAAACAAAGAATAATTAATCACAGTTAATTATCCATTGGTTTTCTTTGCATTCTCTTGCAAAACATTTTAAATTATATGTTTCTTAAATATTTGGTTGATACACAAAAAATCATTCATATGTACAGTGAATTTTATTTATTTATATGTACTGCATTTTATTTATGAATTTTTATTTATATGTACTGCATTTAATTATATGAATTTTTATTTATATATACTGCATTTTATTTGTAAAATTAAACAGTGGCAGTAAAACTATTTTTAAAAGTGCCTGTGTAACTGTTCATTAGATAAATAATTTATTCCTTTACATTTCACATAGCAATTATTTTGTATTCTTAGTTCATATTAATTTTATAAATAAAATTCAAGGTATTTTCCACTGTGAAACAAATTTTTGGAGACGTATGCTGATCTGGTCATGAAATCTAAATTTTCTAACATACTTAGTTGTAGTTTTCCATGGCAGAAACACTATTAAGACAAATCATAAAATGTACATTTTTCACTTCTTGCAAAAATAGGATCAAAATTTATAATAGTAATCAAATGTCACCCATGCTGTAGCTCCTATCAAAGTTGACAGTTGTTCCAAGCAGGTGGATTCCTTCAGTCATTACCATCTTGAGTGAATACATAAAGAATGTGAAAAGCTTTCTGAAGATCTGTAGGATGCTGGTGAGAGCTGAGAGCAATAGGATATTGATGATGAAGCCTGAGCAAGATAAAAGCTTCCCTCCAATAAAGACAAGCCATTGTTTCTGTGGCCTTCGGGTTGGCAGCCATTTTACTACAAATACAACAGCTGGTCACTGAAAGGCTTGTTTCAGGACCATTGAAGGCTGGAGAGATGTGATGCTATTGCTGCCTACGTATTTGAGATGAAATAGGCCCAGCAACTGGATGCTTTAGCAGCTGGCCAGACAAAAGATATTGTTCAGATATTTAACAGCTGATAATTGAACACTAGTAATATTTGTTGAAAAGAAAATGGTTAGTTACCAAATGGGTTGGAGAAATTGATATTCAAATTTTAGAGAAAGTTATAGAGAGATAAGCCAAAGATTTTCAACTCAACTTTTTCAGGAATCTTTTCAGTATGATTAGGCTGAACAGTCATAGAGTAAAAATGGAATTTCCTACTTGCAATTCAGTACTGTGTACTCATTTTATGCTATTTGGCTGGAGATAGGTTCTTGATGGCACAGAATCCATTTCTTATCTTGATGTCACCGTTTTCTAATAATAATTTACACACACACATATATAAATTTTGAAATGTTTTCTCTGCAATGTCCTAACACATGATTATGCTCTTCACTGACTAATGCATTGAACGGCTTAAAGATCATTTACTCAAAACCATTCATTTGGAATAAAATAAAGAAGGAAAGCATTTGATACTTGTAAACTTTTATACTAAAGATGGAATGATGTTGCTCTGTGGAAATAGGTACAGTGGAATGATGTGGGTGATTTTTGATCTCTCTCTGAAATTTTAGTTCTCAAAATTTAAAGCTTGCCTGTGTTTATATGTTCCACATTGTATAGAAAATTTTTGTCTAAGGAAGTATGAATTCATTTTAAAAATTAAGAATATCTATCATAGGACTGTAGATGTAGCTTGGTGAAAAAGTTTTTACATGGCACACCAGAGTACTGAGGTTCAGTCAGCACCATAGAAAAATACTGAAGATATAGAGTCAGTTGTTCACAACCTCAAAGTTTATTAAAAATAGTAACAGTGATTGATCACTCTTACTAGCCCTCAGACTAGTGATCTGCTTTTGTATACATAATTCTTCAAATACACCATTTTTAGAAAAGTTCTCTTTTATTATAACTTAGTAAAGTCTTCCTTTAACATTTACAATATTCAATGTTTCCGAACAAGAGGTCTATAAAATCTTTAATGTATTCAGAAACTGGAAACATTCAGTGACACAAATTTTCCGTGGCTTCACTTGGATAGAATTCTGACCTCTCTCTGAAATAGATAATGCAACACACTTCCTATCCCATGATACCACAGGAAATATCCTGTTCTGACATCTGAGGCCATGCAGAAAGATCTCAGCTTTGCTCACTTTAGCTGTTACATGCTTCATATAGAAAACAGGAGATGCCAGAGATAGGATAAATACCTGTCCTTTCATAGCTGTGTGAACAGACAGTGACTATAAAGAACATCCACTAGAAGAGTTTAATGCTATGAAATAGTGATTTGAGCTCTTTAGAGCTTAATAAGCATTTATAAGCTTTCTACAAATAAGTCAAGTATTAATACAAATTCATTCTAGTCAAGTGCAGGACAAAAAGTTTCTTTCTAAATATTCCATAATCAATAAGGTCTCTTAATTCTTTTGAAAATTGAAAGTTCTTGAGAGATAATGTCCCTTTTTTGAGACTTTTATATAATATAAAATCTTGACTTGTGGGGCCTGGAGAGGGAGCTCAGCTATTAAAAGCACTGACTGCTCTTGCAGAGGACCTGGGTTCAGTTCCCAGCACTCACTCCACAGCTAGAAATCATCTGTAACTACAGTCCTAGAGGATCTGATGCCGTCATCTTCTGACCTTCCTGGGTATTGCAGGACATAAGTACACTTACATACATGCAGGCAAAGCGTAAAAATATTTATTTTTAATTTAGTACTGACTTTTAAATCAACATGCATAGACAGTTTCAAACTTGTATATAATTCATTCTCACCCCCACAATCTCACATTCCCCCTGCGCTCCTATCCAACTCCCTTCCTCTCCATAAGTCCCTCTCCCATGTTCATGTCTTCCTGTTGTGATTTATGACCCAGTCAATGCATTTAACCTCAGCTATCTGTGTGTCTATGAGACTGCACCTGTCTGTTGGAGCCTGGTGCAGTCCCCAGTGAGTACATAGCTAAGGAAAACACTCAACCCTCTCCCAGAATCAATGAATAGGCAATAGTTCCATGGAGATGGGAAAGTACATGTACCACATTTCCATCATCATTTACCATTGGATGAACTTTTAGGCAGATTAACATTCCCAGCTATTGTGACTAGAGCACCAATGATGTGGGTAAGCAAGTATCTCTGTATTAGGATAAAGAGTCCAGCTGTAGTCAGAGGAGCAGCAGAGCTGGGTTGTATGGTAGCTTTGTTTCTAGCCTTATGAGGAACCTCTATATAGATTTCCACAGTGGATACATCAGTTTATACCCCACCAAGAGAATACAGGCTCCTCTTTTTAACATCCTTGCCAGCATTTGTTGTCCTCTGATTTCTTGATGATAAGCCATTCTGACAGGGGTGAAATGGGATCTCGATGTAGTTTCAGTTTGTATTTCTCATGTATTAAGGATGGGGAGCACTATTTTGGATGCTTTTTATCCATTTCTGTTTTTCTTTTGAGAATTGTTTGTTGAACTTTTCATGCTCATAGATGGGTAGAATTAATTTATCATTAAAATGATTATCCAACAAAAGCAAAATACAGACTTAATGCAATCCCAGTCACAATTTCCATGGCATTCTTTACATCTGTGCTCCTCAGGGACGGTGCCACAATTCTCTTGTTTTGTTGGATCACTGTCTCTTTGGATATTAGAGTAATAATGACTTAACAAGAAATTTGAAGAAATCCTTCCACTTCTATTTAACATGAACTTTAAGGGGTGCTGCTACTAAGTACTTCTCTGAGGTTTGGTAGAATTCTATACTGAATCTGTCTTTCCCTGGACTTTTTTCAGTTAGGAGATTTTAATTACTGCTTGTATCACATTGGTTATTGTTGATTTATTTAAATTACCTACTTCATCTCGATTTAACTTTTGTAGGTCATATATATCCAGAAACGTATCCATTTCCTTTATCTTTTCCAGTCTGTTGGAATATAGATTTTTAAGTTTTATGTTATGTATTTGAGTGTTACACCCCCATGTCTGTAAGGGCACCTATGTCCTGCAGTGTCCACGGAAAGCAGAAGAGGGCATCAGATACCCGGGAACTGGATTTACTGAGAACTGTTAGCCACCATGTAGGTACTGGGATTTGAACATGGGTCTTCTGCGTGAACAACCAGTGATGTTAACTACTGAGCCATCTCTCCAACTCCCATGAATATAGATTTTTAAAAAATAATTTTTAAAACTTTTGTGTGAATGAGTGATTTGCCTGTGTGCATATAAATACATCGCATGCAGGCAGCACTCACAAAGGCCAGGAGAGGATGTCCGATCCATTGTAATTGTAGTTACATATGGCTGTGAGATGGAATATAGGTGCTGGGAACTCAACATGGGTCCTCTGCAAAAGTAACAACAGCTCTTAACTTCTGAGCTATCTCTATAGCTCTGGAACGTAGATTGTAAAAGTATGTTCGTATGATTCTTTGAATTTCCCTCAGTTGTAATGTCTCCCTTTCATCTCCAATTTTGTTGATTTGGATCCTCTGTTTTGGTTAATTGGGCTAAAAGTTTGTCAGTCGTGTTAACCTTTTCAACCTGGCAGCTCTTTCAATTGTTGGTTCTCTGAATTGTTTGTGAGGAGTTTTTGTTTCTGTTATATTAATTTAGGAATTATTTGACTATATCTTTCTGTCTATTGTTTTTTGGGTGTTGTTGGTTTTTGTTTTTCCAAGACTTTCGGTACATCATTACGTAATTAATTTGATATCTCTTAAATTTTTTGGTGTCTGCAACTAGAGCTCTAAGCTTTCCATGGATTTTGATGTGCTGGGCTTTCATTTTCATCAGTTCTAGGAGCCTGTTTAATTTCCTTCTTGACGCACTTAGCATTCAGTAGTATGTTTAGATTCTGTGAGTGTGTGTACCTTCTCTGGTGTCTCTTGTTGTAAATGTCAGCTTCCCTCCATTGTAGTCAGAATAGAGAATGTTCTTTCAATTTTCCTATACTTGTTGAAACTTGCTTTGTATTCTAATATGCGGTTGACTTTAGAGAAAGTTTATTTTATGGGTTGCTGAGAAGAATAATGCACATTCTTCAACATTTAGATGGAGTGTTCTATAGATGTCTGTTAGGCTCATTCATGCTGTTATTTAACTTCAGTGTTCCATTGTTCAGTTTTTATTCAGATGGCCTGTTTGTTGGTGAGAGTGGGTACTTAAGTGGACCACTGTTACTATATTGGTGATACTCTCTGGTTTTAGATGTAATATTTTCCTTTATTATACTGGGTTTACTAACATTTGCTGTATAAGTCAGTGAATTGCTCTTATAATGAGAATGAAATGACCCTTGTAAGTCTTCTGACTAGCTTTAGTTTGAAGTCTGTTTTGCTGGGTATTTGAATAGCTACATTTGCTTATTTCTTAGATTTGTTTGCTTAGAGTACCACTTTTTCTTCCTTTTACTCAAAGATGGTACATATATATCTCTGCTCACTAGATGTGTTTCACAGAGTCTCCAAAACGATGGATCCTGTTTTCTGTTCCAACCATGTAATCTGTGATTTTTTTGGAACATTAAAACCATTAATGTTAAGATAATATGCCATTAAAATAAGGCATATTAATTTTTGTTTTTGTTGTTGTAGCTTGATTGTTTCCAGAAGCAATCCTGCCAGGAATGTTAAGGGGTCAATAAAACACTTTCTGATTGGATTTAAGGCTCATTCCACACCACAGGAAGAAAAGCATATACAGTATTGCAAATATGACCAATAACTCATGCTTGGGGAACTCATAATCCCCAGCTTTTAAATAAACATAAATTCATATCTCTCTACCTATAGATTAGTGCACCTTTCAGATCTCATCAAAAACTTTTCTTTGTGCTGTGGATGGTGGATAACACAGAAACTCACCACTATCAAAGTGTCCAGAATAAATGACTACGGAGGGCTTAGCCACAAATGGGACATCTATAGCACACCCCTCCCCAAGACTCAGGGACCACTGAAGAAGAAGGAAAGGTGGAAAGATTGTAAGACCAGAGGTTGGGGAGGACCACAGCAAAACAATACCTTTTCTGGAAAAGACAAGACCGCTGCATTCATATACTCACAGAAGCTATAATTGCATACACAAAATCAAGCCAGTCAACATTCTGGCATGGAGCGGGAAGGGTTTCTTGAGCTCTCATCCTTAGCTGAGTATCTCGGAATAGTTGTTGGCATCTGGGAGAAGAGGAGTCAGCTTTCTTTAAGGGTATGGCTCCTGGTAAGTCAAACATATTTTAGTGGATGTCCCCATACAAAAACATATATGAATATGACAGAACAAACTGGAGTCAGTAAGTTATTAAATTAAAATCTGGGGGCTAGGGAGGTGGGAGTTGTTCTGGGAGGTGGTAAGGGGAAAAGATGAGTGTGAAATTGAAGGAATTAAAAGTATATTTTAAAAAAGGAAACAGCTAAAAGTGTTGATTTTGGCACCAAAGTTATGTAAGTTCAGGGTACACACAAACACAATTGATAAAAGTACTGCACAGTGGAAATACAGAAGCAAAGGGATGTATGGCTTCTGAAAATCACGTCTGAAAGAGAATTATAGTCTTGCTTATTTACAGATGGTTTGAACTAAGTACTTTTGAGAGAAGTAATGTGAACTGATTCACTGATCTGGAACAAAAGGAAACAAGCAGCCACATGAGACTTCAGATTATCCTTGCATTCCTAGTATCCTAAAACCAGAAGAGTGGAAAAAATTCTGTGCCTTTTTTTCTCTCCTGTAGACTCCAGATACATCCAAGGGCAAAGTCAGGAAACCAAGGAACCCCTCAGGATACAGAGTAAAGGAACACTGAGAGGGGCTCTTAGGAATTGACGCTCTGCAAAATGTTTTAATGATAAATATGAGATGAGGAGAGAGCTCAGTCAGTGAACTGTTTGCTGTGAAGCAATAGGACCTGAATTTAGATTCCAGCACTCTTTTAAAAGTCGATGTGTTGGCTCATGGCTGTAACCCTAGAACCTGGACTTTGGGCAAGTAGATTGGCAGATTACTGGAGCATGCTGCCCAGCCCAACCAGCCAGTCAGTGAGCTCAGGATTCAGTTGAGAAGCTGTTTCAAAAAAAGTTTAAAATCAGTTGAGGAATATACCTGAAATCATCGTCTAGCCTCCACACCACCAGTAGACACCCACCACACCTTCACACTCCTCCCTCTTCCCCTCCCCCTCTCCCTCCCCCTCCCCTCCCTCTCCCTCTCTCCCTCCCCCTTCTCCTCCCCCTACCTCAAGCTAAAGAATAGCATAAGGATCTGGAGAGATGGTTCAGTGGTTAGGAGTACTGGCTGTTTTTGTAGAGGTCCCAAGTTCAATTCTCAGCAACCACCTGGTGACTAGCAACAGTTCATAACTCCAGTTCCAGGGGTCTACCCTCTTATACACATAAAATAAAAATAAGTAAAATATTTAAAAAATTAATTGCCAGAATACATTTGTAAAAAAACTGATAAATTTTTATTTCAAACTACAGTGAGATTCTTTTATTCTAGCTTTAAGAGGTTAGTTAGTTTTCATAGCTTATAAATGTGCTTTATCTCAATGAATTTGATTAAGACATAGGTTTAATTTTTCCTCCAAGCATCTCTACAAGTGGTTTCTCAGTATAATTGAAATTTAAGAGCTTTTTGGATCATTTATTTGCTTTGCTCACAGTTCTTTCTCCATAAACTAGAAAAGTACCTGGCATGTGTTAGGTCAATATATACTCATTAGCTAAGAAGCAGTGAATTCTCCTTCACCCTTGAGCTCTCTTTCCATCTCTGTTGATTACACCACGTGTGGGTCTCATACATTTCAAGTATTTGTCCATTACTAAGTAAAATTTCACATTTTAATTTTCAACAAAATTTTAACTTCATCATTTCCTTGCCTTCAGGCCTGACTTGAGTGGAGATTTTGGAAAAGAGGGAATACTGGAAGGGAATGGTTTAGACCACAAATAACTTGTTCCTCTTCTTCCTCCTCAAAGTCTAGTCTATAGTAGAGAGTGGAGATAGAGAGGGAAGTTAGTAAAATCCTGCACTAGGGTGTTGTGATAGTTCCTCTCAATTGTTAAGTTGTCATGATTGGGGTCTATGTAGTGATCCCCAAAGGATGCACTTTTGTGTGTGAGAGAGATCATTTTCAGAGAGGATTAGATTGAAGAGACTCTGAAGTTATGTGTGGCTGAGATTCCTGATGGATGTTTAACATCAGGGAATTACTGAAGGAAGTAAAAGTTGAAAGCGAGAACTAGTTGGAGGAAGTGGGTCACTGGAAGAATGCCTCCGGGAGTCATCACTTGCCCTGGTCACTTCCTATGTTGCCTACTTCCTGTCTGCCATACGGTGAACACCATCTTCTTCCCCATAATTCTACCACTACAATTTTCTGTCTCACCATTGTCCCCGAAACGATGGCACCAAGTATATGGGTGGAAATATCCGAAACTGTAAGGCAAAAGAAGCAATTCATTTCAGGTGGCTCATGTCAGATATTGATCATAAAGCTAACTAATAAATGTAGACTTACAGCTTTCCTGAAATTTCTCTGTAAACACTGATTAACAGAAATGCACTCTATGGGCTAAGATACAAGTGCTGGCCTTCTGAATGAATTTCACTGCCTCTGTCTCTCATGTTCTTCCCAATCTTAGTTTCCTAAAGCAGGAATTGGATTCAGGACATCATTCCATCTACCATGTTCGTCCCAGCAAATGGGGCAGAAGAGTTGGAAAAAATCGTTCTTTAAATGCTTTGAAAGCTTGAAAATGCAAGTATCTCATTGTGTCATTTCCTACCAAGTAACTATAGTAAAATATCTTTTTCTCAGAACTTGGTAAAATTATTTATCTTTCCCATGACCAAAACCCCAATGACAATAATAGGAATATTAAATAGTAAAATATTGTTTTATTCCTGTGGTCTTAAAAGTTGGCAGGATACAATTTTTTCAAAATAATTAGGACTCAAATCTCAAACTGTTAGTGTCCCTGTTACCTCCAGAGATACTTCTTCTCATTCAGTTTCAGTTTACAGATTCTTCTCCTCTTCCGTGACTCAATATTACATTCGTCCCAGAGTTGATTCTTCATGTCCATTTACACAGTGATTTCTGCTGTCCATCTACTGGCTTTAAATATAATGATAAACTATACCCAAAGCAAACTTCTCTGAGATTCAGATTCCTCTACCAAAAACTGCCCATTCAACCTCTCACCATGGACTCATGATAGAAATCCTGTTCCTTGTATGATAATAACATCTTCTTCCTATTAGTTTTCCTTGTGTCAGCACATGGTCCCACCAACAATTGGTTGTTCTTGTTCTAGGACGTCCACTCTCCTCCTTTCGTTTCCCTCATGTGACATCTAATGCTCTTTCCTCTCCCCTTCTATCGCAGCTATACCCTGTTATGTCCTGTTAAGTGTCCTTCCCAGACTTCCATCCTGCTGGTCAGTCATCTCAGGGTCTTGGAGCTGACTCTGCACTGAAACTTTCATACCAGTGAGGCCTTCAAGCCTTTGTTCCCACTCTACTTAAGAAATGTCTTCCTAATTCTTTGCCTCCTCTTGAATTCTGTTCCTCTATGTCTTGAATCAAGCAGAGAATAAAATGCTAGCTTTTATTTTCACATATGTCTTTCCCACTAGAGGTAATAAAAAAGTTAAAGTTTTCTAGAAGCAGTTTGTCTCAGATATGTAAAAACAGAACGAGAGTGTATTAGATAAAATTTTCTTTCTAAATTTTATACTACTTCTTACCTTATAACAAATATTTTTTTAGTCTATGCTGTGAGCCCACAGGGAAGATTCTGAAAACTAAATATGTACAAATTTAAACTATCAATGTAAGATAGCATTGTTTTAAAAACTAGCAAGGCTACTGCCTCTTGCTTAGATTATCCTACAGAGATAAAATTAAGCCCTGAACATTGAATCCGCAAGCTTGGTTCCTGTTTAGGAAAATGTGGAAGTTATTGTGTTTCTAATTCTATAGACCACAGGGTAGGGAAAAGAAGGCTTTACCAAGGTTTGCTTGTCAGGGTATGAAATCAAACAAGAGAGAAGGTTTTTAGAGGCCCATGATATTTTTAAATGAAACTATAAACTCTTCATTGTACCAAAAATGGATGAGTAAGTCTGATTAATCAAGTGTAGGAGAGTCTTGGGATTACCTTTTAGAACTGAGAGTAAAGTAGGTTTGTGAACCTAGATGTCTACATTTTGGTACACACAACACAGGCTATAGATAAACGATGATGGAAAAACTCAAGATTGTAACTAGTTGTACATTTACAACACACGAAATAAAGCTTCAGGCTTCCTGTGCTTAGCATCCCTTGATACCAGGAGCTTGCATTTCTTCTCTAAAGGCTACTTGGTTTATCTTCATTCAAAACTTCAAGTTCTAGAATTATGAATATGTTATGAAGGACTCTTTTACTAGTCATTTCATTAGTGTATGTTGTGTTCTTTAGTCTAAGTGGACTGGGCAATTTTATAGCCGAAAGCATGACTACAACCTCCTGTAATCATCCTGGGCGAAGGCTTGGGCTGAGAAGGGCTGAAAATGGAACACACTGGGGTTTTGGGTTATTTGTATCTTCCAGTCACTAATCCTTTGCCAGATAAATAGTGCTAAAACAGTATTTCTCTCTCAGTAGGCTGCCTCTTCACACAATTGGTTATTTCTTCACTCATTGGGAAGAAATGTGTTACTCTGATATAAACACCTTTGTCTGTTATATTATTTTATTTATTGTGTTGTTAGGGCATTTTGAAAAAAAAAACCCTGACTTGATCAGTATATATTATATACATGCATTTAAATACAATATTGTGTTATATAAACATGTATAATTTTATCCATTATTCAAAACAGTAAAAGAAGATGAAAATATTACTTTCTCTGAATTGATCATTATACATAATATACATTTATAAAACTACTCAATCACATTTCATAAATAAATATATACATAATCAGTTTGTTTAAAGTAATTATAAATTAAAACACGTTTAAAATCAATGAGTAAAAAATAATAACTAATCAATAATTTTATGTTGACTTAATGTAAAAGTGATATTTTGATATATTTAATTAAATAAAATATTGTTAACATTAATATAACTACTATTGTTTATTCTTTTAAATTTGGCTATTACAAAACAAAATTATGTGAAATCTATATGTGCTTTACAAATGCCGTATCACTGTTTGGTCAGATACTCCATATAATAGGTTGTGTCAGCTAGTTTTCACATGGCCATCTTCCTGGTGTAATCTACAAAATATGAAAGGCAAAGTTTCAGGAAAACAACTCTATTATTGATCATGATGGTGACCTGTCATCCTGTGGAAATTTTTGTCAAGAAGGATTTGACAGAGATTCTTTTCTACATTATTGCAATGAACTCTCCCAACTACAGTTCACAGTCAGAAGCTACTTAATTCTAAATTTCAATAAATGCTCTCAGTTTTTAATGATCACTTAAATACTGATTTTGTTTCCCTTCATTTTTCATGAACATTTTGAAAACTTTGATTAAGACACTCAAGAAACTTACACGGAATACCCTGTAAACCCAAGCACTTCACTTCTGCCATTAGCATTGTGTATGCTTCTCCAGTGTCTCCTGTGTAGTGATTCTCTGTTCCTGCCCGGCTCTGTGAAGAGAAAGGCATGCTCCAAAACTAATCCACACAAAATGCACAGATACATAACTACCTATGGTAGGAGGGAGAGACAAAGAGGGAGAGGAAGAACCATCATGAGGTGCAGGTATAAAACCAGGCTGTTGCTATCACTGGACACGCTGGGTTGAAACCTAACTTTGTAATTGAAGGAACGTTAGAGCAGATAAAGATCCTGCACAGCGCCTTGGAAGTTGCCTGGAGCTTAACAGATTTGAGAAACTAAGGATTCCAGTGAGTTCTGAGCATATTGGACAATGGAAGAATGACAGAGACTGAAGCCGGAGGTGGGAATGAGAGAAGTTCTCAGAACATATTTAGGACTCCAAAGCTGAGGAAATCAACCAGATGCTCCCATCAGAAACATGGAGAACCCCTGGTGCAATTCAGTCTTTTTCCTTGAACTCTATGCATTGGATACATTCATTTTTCTCAATGTGATCATTGACACTGGTGTGAGGCGGTACATCCTACTCTTGGACAGCAGAATGCTCTTGGCACTGTGTATTTGGGAGGGATGAGGTACCTCTGGCAGTGGGCTCTCCTCTCCTGCCATATGCAGGGTCCTAGCGCCTTCTCTCTGGGAAGGTCATGTCCTGACTCTAACACTGCTTTGGATATACATCCTAGTGAGGATGGAAGTTTAAGTTTTCTGTTACGGTATCCACCCACACCACAAGGCAGAGACAGAGACCACCAATCTCATCATCTTCCAGAGGCTATGAGAATCCCCAGTTTCCAGGTTTTTGTGACTACTCTACTGGTAGGGAAGGAGTGACTCCTTAGAAGATGGAAGCATATATTGCATTCTGATTTGGCTCCTAAGGAATGCCTTCTTATATTTTAATGGCAGAAAGAGTTTATCTGAGGCTTAAGGTCCAGAAAAATAAGTGTCAATTATGGCAAAGGATTCATGGTCAGACAAGAGCGTGAGCAAAATGCTGAAGGCTCCTGTCTTCAAGCACATGCAGAAAACAGACCCACTGGAAGTGGGACAAGGTTATGTCTCTCAAAGACTGCCCCCAGCAAGGCCTCACCTCCTAAAAGTTCGATGACCCTCCTCAAATACAACCACTTACTGACAAAGTGTTTAAATACTTAGAGCCAGGAGGAATACTTCTCATTGTAAAATGCATAATATGCAGATATAAAGAGAATTTAGATGAAGCTAATCTATAATGGGACAACATTGCCCCTATAAATACCGCAGGTTAACACAAATCCCATTGCCAAGAACGAGTTACCTGTTTTTGAATTGTAGGACACTGGGGTCCCATAGACCTCCAAAAACAACTGGCTATTGTCACCACTCTTGGTTGATCTTAAGAACTTTATGATAAGAGTCTATTGCTGAAGACACCACATACTTGAATCATAGCATTTGGAGTACTCAAGTTCACACTGATCTCAAATCTTTCACTCTATTGTCTATGTTTCACAGTGTTGGAAAATGCTATACACACTACAGCAGGAAAAAAGTAGCAATCAATCATACCTAATTGTCACCCCTGGGAGCTACAGTAACCACAGCCTGGGAAGTTATTCTCACTGGTACAACAGTGGAACAAATACCGTGGGAGTAACAAACCACTTTCTGATTGAATTTAATGCCTGCTCCATGAGATAGAACCCATATCTCTCACAAGTACTGGGACCAAGAAGTTGTGGCTATACATGTAATGGGCCTTCCAGGAAAACCTACTATTCTGTCAAATGGATATAGTGCTAAATTGACTTCTAATCACTTGTGATTATATTCATAAATTAGTGACTCTCTCAGCTCTCATCAGAGGAGCTTCTTTTTGTAGCATATCACAATTAACACAGACACATAGAACTGATGAATGTGAAGTGCATAAGAGACTGTATCCTGCTCAGCCATATGGAATGGAATAAAATATATCACATCCCTCCTCCAAAGGCTCAGGAATCAAAGCAGAAGAGGATAGAGAAAGAGTGTAACACCTAGAGATGATGGATGACTACAAAGAGTGTCTTGTTTTGATAAGCTACTCCATCCCTGCTATGCAGTAGAGAACAGACTCTGTGTGGTTCTTTTCATCTTTATTCATCAGTGTATTGTGACTGCTGACCCTTCTCCCACTTAATTAGTGGTGCTCCACCTGGCTACGACTTGTTCTCTCACACAGCAGAATCATCTTAGGTTTGCTGTGTATAGTGATGGATATGCATGGCTTACAGCTATTTGTGATAATGGAGATTAAATTTTGCTCTATTCCACTTGGTTGAAAACATTGAATTGACTTTCTCAGTGTGTTAAGCTCTTTGTTTTTGTTCTCTTGGAGTATATTTGTGCCCCCTTCAAATTACTTGTACATGATCACACCAGTCAATAGTGGAAAAGGGTTCATGAATCCCAGTCATAACTTAAGAGTGACAGACAGTATGACTTCTCGTGGAGGGAGAGTCAGCTTTCTCTAAGTGTGTGGTTTCTGGTAGGTCAACCATGTTCCAGTGGATGGCCACATGCCCGTAATTATATGAACAGTGAAAACCGGAGTTGAGGTGTTATTTAAAAAAACTCACACTGAGGGTCATCTGGGAAGAGAAATTTGACTTAATAGGCCTTAACATATATAAAGTGCATAAAACTCAGTGGGGGTTATAGGAGGCTGCAGATAGGGGAAGTAGTCTAAACATGATGAAGATGTAGTGTATGAAATGCAAAAAAAATTCAAAAAATATATAAAAACAGAAGACACAAAGTCATATGTATAGGCAGATTCTGATTCTGGACTGAATTTGGGGTGCTAATTTCTTAACATCTTTTATAGAGGATGTTTCAGATATTGCTTTAGATAATGATTGGCATAGAATGGGACTAAAATTACTAAGTTATACCAGCATCCTCCTGACTGTTCCTGACACTATGGAGTCTGGAGTCTGAGCAAGCCATTAAATAATTAGGCCCGCAGTGATTCCATCTACATACACATGTATCGGGATAACAGGATCTGCTGCCCTTGCTTTACAGAAACTATGACTTTGCACAAAAATGGTTTGCTTTCCCTTCCAGGAAGCTTAATGCTTAGTTTTCATTTTTTAAGAGTTTGACAAAATGAAGTCAATTTCACCATACAACTGTTCTATCTCAGAAATCTGGCTTTGAAAAAAGAACACAAAAAACAGTGCAGAAAAACATGAAGATATTCCCAGTATTTGTAATTGACTTGTCCCAGAATAGTTCGTTTTCATTTCTACCAAAATGCATACTTTGAAAGTATAATTTCCATTATTAATGGAAATTGTAATGCTGTCACTTGTCAAATCTGGCCCATGTGGTAGATGAGTATGAAAAAGCCAAGTTATTCAGAAATAATTTAAATCATCTGATTTCAATTACTGAATATTTTATAATCAATAGTTTGGAAGAAATGTCAGTGTCCTCTGGTTTTTTTAGCCTAAACTATCTTTACCAAATGGGACAAGCTTGTTCAGCAGTTGTTCTGTACATCATACTTGTACTTAATATGGTCACATTTCGATTCTGTCTCTGGAAAATATTTAAATGTTATACTATTCTCTTGAATTCCTTGCTTTATTCTCCACAAAATAAGTAATCACTCAGTGGAATTTTATTTAGCCATAAAGAAAAACAAAATTATGAAATTTGCATTAAAATGGATGGGACTGTAAAATATTAGGATGAAAAATACTGCTATGAGGGTGCATCCTGAATTCTCTCACAGTGCGGCCCAGCATTCAGCCCCACCCCCCACCCCCCCAGGTTTGAACCGATTGAAGGAATGGAGAATGCTCTTCAACTAGAGAAACCAGTTTATTCCAGGTTACTTACAAAGGATTCGTTCCCAGGGAGTGAGACAGAGATTTCCTATGGTGGAGCCTGCATTTTGATCATAAGTTCCCTGTTCTCTGGAACATGCCCACAAGAACGGAGCCCTGACGCCATGCCCGCCTCTCTTTTTCTCATCCTTCCGTGTGTTTCTGCTAGACTTCCCCGCCTTAAGTCATTAGTTAGTTGGATGTTAATCACATTTGGAAGCCTGTCCCTTGCAGCAGAGAGAGAAAACTGTTCATCTATACAACAGAGGGATATTAATGGGATAATTTTAAGAATTATCTCATTTCTGAACCAGAAGCTTAAGACAATTTTATTGAAATTTAACACACACACATACACACACACATACCCACAGGCAGAGAAGTTGTAAATTTCAGGAACTGTGCAAAGAAGGAGAATGGGGAGAGAAGGGGGGAAAAAGTCATGTCACTTAAGCTGGAGTGGTCAGATACATCACAGAATCACAGAAGAGTAGTCATATGGTGGGTAGCAGGCTTAAGAGCTAATTTCTAAAAAGAGAGGTTAGGAGACAGCTGAGTTGCTAAGGTGTTTATCAAGCCAGAATGAGAGCCAGGAATCAGATTCCTAAGGCCAACGCAAAATGCTGCCATAGAGGTGGGCCTATATTTGGAGAAGGTGGAGGGGGTCTAGATTTAGGAAACTATAGGCCTTGTTGGTCTGCTGGTCTATCCCATCTACCTCCAGGTTCTGTGAGAGATCATCTCAAAAAGTTATGTGCAATGTATCGGAGGAAGTTTTCTGTGTTTACTCTGAGTTGAAACACTCCCTCTGCGAGGGAGGAGGAGGCTTATGAAACACAGCAGTTAAATAAACAACCTTACGAGTTATGGAAAGCTCAAGTTTATAAGAATTACAAGGCTGTCTGCAGTTAACACACCTGGGGACAAGTAAGATTGACCTGCAGGTAAAGGCTCTACCAGTCTTGATGACCTAATCCCAGAACCTGGGTCTCACTTGATTGAAAGAGAACCAACTATAGCAGATTGTCCTTTACATCTCCACAGGCAAGCTGTGTCATATGTACATGACACAGAGAGAGAGAGAGAGAGAAACAGATTTTGAAATGTAGTTAAACAGAAAACCTGCCCACACTTTGGCCATCTTTCCTCTCTCAGACTAATACAGGAACCACTGGCTGGGAACCACAACTCAAGCACTCTGATGAGCAAGTAAGAACCTGCCCACTCATTCCCTATCTTCCCTCTCTGGGACTGAGAGGGGAAACCCATGCTCACATATCCTAGTGAACCAGTCAGAACCCCCCAACTCCTTTACCATCTTTGCTCTCTGAGACTAAAACACAAACCATGCTCATTTAACCTGAACAAGCCTGTGAGCTATTAGTACCCACCAACTCTTTTATAATCTCTACCATCACATTTCTAGTTGTGATTACCAATCTGGCACACCAGACTATACTGGCATGACCTGGTTACTCTAGTAAAAAAACATTAAAACTGGGAATCCTAAATGGAGATTAATTATTCATATCTGATCAGAAATTAATGAAGCTATAGCAACAATAAAAACAACCACATTTCCGCTCCATGAAATAAAACCAATAAAGAAATCCATAAGCCCAGGTCACAAAGCAAACAAAAATAATATGAATAACCAAGATAATATGTTCCCACCAATCCCACCAGTCTTATAAAAGTGTTCTACAATGTGACATACCCAGAGGAACCCCCAGGTTGCAGAACTCAAAAGAAAAATCATACAAATGATCACAGAAATCAAAGAATTTCCTGAACACACAAAAAAATCCAAGGAATGCAAAAAAGATAGGAACAAACTCCTGATTGAAGCTCAAGAAAATTCAAACATTTCTAAGTGATCAGAAGTGCCAACACAGAATTCTTTACCAAACAACATTACCACAATCAACATAGAAAAACAAAAGTGTCCATAAATAGGGTGAGAGGACTTATGTCTACCAAACCAGCTCTACCAAAAATAACACAATACAAAGGGCTGAAGAAACGAATAACCCTTACCAGGAAAGAAAAATGAAATTATAATCACGGAAAAGTAAAAATAGAATCAATAACCCAAACAAAATAAAATTAGTAACAAAGATACATCTTTCAATAATAACTTTAAATGTCAATTATCAAGTTAAAAGACAAAGGTTATTTGAATGGCTTAAGAAAAAAATTAATATATCCAGGAGCTGGTGAGATAGTTCAGCCCTTCAGAGCACTGTGAACTCTTGCAGGATACTCTGGTTCAATTCCTACCATCCACATGGTGACTGACAACTATCTATAACTCTAGTTCCAGAGGAATCCAATGCCCTCTTCTAACCTCTGTAGATACTGTACAACACAAGTACACTTGCACACATTCAGGCAATACACTCATACTCTTAAAATAATAAATACAATTATTATTTAATTGAAAAAAACAATTTTTTGATGGTTACAAAAACTCATCTTCAAGGATAGTACTATATTACAGTGAGAAAATGGAAAAAAATTTTCTAAGCAAATAGCACCAAAAGAGAAAGAGACTTACAGGACACAAAAATAGATGACACAAAATAGATATTAAACTAAAATTACTCAGAAGAGATGAAGAAGATCACTTCATTCTGATCAAGGGACCAATTGATGAAGAAAATAATTATAATCATGATCATATATGCACCAAACTCTGGTACACACAGTTTCATTAAAAGAGTACATATGGACATCAAGAAACAGGGCATTGAACATCAAAACACGGATTATTCCAAACTCAGAAACAGAAAGCTTCAATGCCCCATTTTCTCCAACAGACGTTTCAAAGAATAAACAGAACTATCTGAATTAAAGGATACAATACGTCAAATAGACCTATCAAACATCTACAGATTATTCTCCCAAGAACCAAAAAGTACACTTTCTATGCATTTTCCCAAAAATGTTCCTCTAAAACTGACCACATACTGGGGCACAAAACACACCTCAGCAAATACAAGAAAAATTGAAATAATCCCATGTATTCTATCAGATCACAATGCAATAATGCTTAAAATCAACAAAAAAGGAAGCTCTAGTAACTACAGGAACTCCTGGAGATTAAACAACTCACTATGACATGATGAATGTGCCAAAGAAGAAATTAAGAAAGAAATAAATATATTCCTGGAATTGAATGAGAATGAAAATGAACACAACACCAAAATCTTCTGAGACCCATTAAAAGTGTTCCCAAGAGGGAAGTTTATAGCTTTTAGTGTCTACATTACAAAATCAGAAAAAAGCACAAGTTAACGGTACAATTCAAAAATCTGAAAAAGAGCAACAACAAAGGAAACCCAAACCCAGTAGATGAAAAGAAATTATAAAAATCAGAGCAGAAATCAATTCAATAGGAACACAGAAGAAAATACAGAGAATTAAAGTAGCTCGTTCTCTGACAAGATAAACAAGATAGATAGACCCTTAGCCTAGCTAATTAAAAGAAAGAAAGTACAAGTCCAAATTACAAAATCAGAGTTGGAAAAGGGAAAAATTACAGTGTACATCAAAATAATCCTGAGGATTATAACACATTACTTTAAATACTAATACTCTATTAAGTTAAGAAAAATCAAATGAAATGAATTAATTTCTTGATTCAATCCAATCACCAAAGTTAGACCAAGAAAGATCAGCAACTTACAGGGACCTATATTAAATACAGTGATTTAAAGAGTAATACAAAGCCTCTGGATTAAAAATATTCAGATCCAAATGGATTCACAGCAGAGTTTTATCAGACCTTCAAAGAAGGGAACAGAAACTTGACTAGATAGGTCTTAACATATATGAGAGAATGCATGAAATCTTTAGGGATTGTGGAGATAGAGGAGGAGGTCTAAACACAATCAAGGTGAATTGTATAAAATGCACAAAAACTCAAAAAATTTTAAAGTCTTTAAACCATTTTAAATTTTAAAATATCAATGCTACTTAAATTATAAGAAAGATAGAAATAGAGGGAGATCTCGAACTCTTTCTATGAAGTCGGAATCACTTTAACACTAAAACCAGGTGAAGATTCAACTAAAAAAAGAAAACTACAGGCCAATAACCCTAATAAACACAGATTCAAAATTCTCAATGAAATACTTGTGAATTGTGTTCAACCACATATTTAAAGCTCATCCTCATTGACCAATTTAATCTAGGGTTCCTCCACAGGATGCACTGCAGGCAAGCAGTGGATGCTAAGGGGGGGGGGATCAGTTTTCTCTACGCCTAACTCCCTGGGAGATTATCTAATCCAAAATGCACCGCCCGCAACTCAGGTATACATGAGAACTGCTAAATGGACTCGGTGCATTATATATGTATATTTATAAATGTAGGTGTGCATCTGTAACAATAACAATCTAAGACTAGGACAAGGAACTGAGAAGGATTGGGGGGAATGGAAACAATGCAAGGGAGGAGTTGGTGGTTCCCAGGAGGGATATATGCAAAGGCGATACTCGTGTGAAATTCCCCAAAATAAAAAGTAAAATAGAAAATAAACAATCGAACTAAAAACCGGAAGGGGAGTCTGTGTCCAGCCAAGCCACCTGAAAGTCCTGTAGAGACCTCAGGGATCCCGTTCCAATGAGTCACTACTCAGACTGGGTGAGGTGGGACAGGGGCAAGGCTTCTCTGTGATTTAGTTGGTGTTGATTTGTTCCTGCTCCTGTAGGTAACGCCTCACTCATATTCCTATCAGTAACCTCAGTATTGAAAATCATTGGCTTGCCAAGCCGCATTCTCAAAATTTTTATTTGGACCTGTATCTTGTTTCCTCTATCCGATGAGCAGACATTTGTTCATGTACCCCCAGGAAACGTCTAACATGACAATCCAATGTCAATTTCTGACTTCCATATGCACACATATGCATACACTACACACATATGCACACATCCATGCACCACACACACACACACAAACACACACAGACATATACATACACACACACACACAATGAAGCATTGCTGCCCTGTGGTTGCTTTTCCAAGATGATATTTGGTGTCTGCATGACTTTAAATTTCCCCTTCTTTTACCTGTGACTTAAATTTTGACTCTGTGGATTTCTCTCTCTGCCCCCCCCCACTGTCTCTCTCTATCATGCAGCTTTTCAAATGTCTTGAGGGAAGGAAGATTTGGAGACACACAGTGCCTTCTCTGCATCCATAAGTTTTGAGTGGTGTAATGTTGCAGTTTTCCCTGGGGTACTAAAATGCTCTATATCACTTTTTCCAGGATAGTACAATTATTTTCGGTAGTCCTATTCTATATTTACAACAAGCGTTTCATCTTAGAATGATATAAGTTTGCTCTCATTCATAAAGCCAACTTCAGGGTGTGAATCCAAATGTTAAAATGAAATGTTGTCTTCGATTTCTGTGTTTCAACAGTTCCTCTCTTCTTATAACTTCAATTAGGTATGAAGAGAAGAAATACTTTTATTAAATATATTTAGCAATATAAACTTTCGTACGAGAAATGCACACACAAGTGTGGTGGCACATTAAAAAAGAGCTCTTCCCAGCCAGAAAAAATGGTCTACTCCTTCAAATAAAATAGGGCCAAATGTACTCTAGTCTTGCTGTTTAGGCCACTGTCTACAAATTCTGCCCTTTAGTCTCTTTCGCTCTTTTATCCAGAAGAGTCTATCAAGAAGCTATATCCAGAAATATCAAGTGAAATACATCATAAAGAAGGGACTCTGAGAACCTAGTGACCTGAAAAAGTATTACTTACAAAACTAATGACCTAAGAATGCCTTTAAAACAGAGTGCATGTGGTACTGCAGAGACCTTCAAAATGGACACGCAGGCACTGATCCAGACAGGAGATTGAATAGCACGATATATTAAAAGGTGTAAGGCATAATAGAAGCTTAGAGTGTTTTACTCTGTACAAGAATTTCATAGGACAGCTGAAAAAATCAGCTCAGTCTCCCTCTTCTCTTTCCTTCCATCCTTCCTTCTTTCTGTCACCTTTCTTCCTTCCATGGAAGTGATTTCAGTTTCTTACTTTTTATACTAAGGTGAGTTCACCCAATAAAAATAAATTATAGTAAGATATTTACATAGCAAATCAAATATCTATTCATGGAAATAAAATATACTGTCACATTATACTAACAAGCAATTTATTGGCTTGTTAGTAAAATTTATCTATGGAGTTGAGGCAGATAATCTTTCAATTTTTGCATACATCCTGGTCTCCAATATTTTTAAAAAACAATGATTCCTAATAAGGAACTTCTAAAATAATTGTTTGTTCACTCATCTGTTCTTACACTATCTGATCATAGCATAATACATATTTTATGTTGGATATAATGCCACTGAGTTATCATTTTCTAATCAGTAAACTGCTAACAGATTTTAGAGTCAAGTGAAAAAAAACAAAGGGATGTTCACTAATATTCATCATTATTTAGTGATATATGAAATCAATAAATGAAGGTTTATTAATGTTCACAATGACAGTTTTAGTCATAGGGTAAAACACAGTTGTTACATTGTCTTTCATTTAGAAAAAGAGAGGCAGAGGTGAAGTATGCACAATGAATTTCAACCTGCAATTTTCATAGATCAAAATCCTTAAAGCTTTATGATTCATTTTTAAATAGAATATTATGTCTAGTGTACAGTTCAATTGCCTTCATTAGGAATTATGGGTGAGGAGTCTCAGTGCTGGATGGGACAAGAAGCCTGCTTATACACAACTCTTGATATTCCCATAGTATTCTACAAATTATGCTTTTTGTGTACATAATGAAATGGTTATTTTTCTTTCCAACTTCTTATCATAATTAAATAAATTTAAAATGCCTCTTATCATGCAATTTCTATTTCTTAGAAAAGCTTCATAAAGATTCCCATCAAGCCTCAAAATTAAAGCTAATTATAAATCAATTTGCCTCAGATTTGCTTCCTAATTCAGGGTCACCAGAGGAAGTGAAGAAATATCTTTAAAATTCCATTTCTAATATTTATTGCTAGTTATCAGAGTTAAGGATATTATGGTTTAGTTTTAGAAATATTGCTTTGCTAAAATATTTTGGACATTTAAATTTTAAGAATGTGATGTCACTTGAAAGATAATCAGTACATATTAATTGCAAAATAAATCATTTGAACCAGAAAATAAATATTCATCTTTCTGTCTCCCACCCCAATTTTTAAAACATTTTCTGCCTAAATAAACATAAGTATCATAGATTCTGTTTTTGTAGTCTGATTTCTGAACTTGGTATTTCTGGTAACAAAAAAGTCTGACTTTAGATAGTTGGGCAGAACACCATAATGCAGGTTCAGATTTAAGTAAAGCTGATAGTTTTATATTTTGCATTATTAGAAATCATTCTATAAGTATCTCTCTATGTTGTTCTTTCCCCAATCACAGCACAATTTGTTCTCTTCAATTCAGACCCCTATAATAAACACTACACAAAAGTCATCTCCTAAGCAAATAGAAACTCATAATTCTGAAAGCCAAGAAGTCTGAGATCAAAGTGCCAATGTGAGATAGCAAATAGTCCCAGAAGATAAACTTGGATAGACTATAAACTCTTCAGTTTATTTATTGAAAGAGCTATATTTTCAGTTTCAGATCAATCATTTGAGCATAGGACCATAGGAAGGTGGATTCACCTTAAGTTATACTAAGTAGATGGTGGAATACAGAGTGTGTTAATGACACAGGGAACGTGTTTCCTGCCTGTAATCCTGCCTCCTGGGGCAGTCCTACTGGAGCCAGCCACAGACATGCAGCTCTCTGTAAGTCTCCCCAATTTTCTGAAGAATTAAGAAAAGTGTACTCTTTCCTTTTCTTCATCTTCCTTTTCTAAACACGCTTTCCTTAATGCTTTGGCTGCCCTAGCATCTTGTAATTCTTTACTTTTTCTCTAAAGCCGCAGGTTAGCCATGCATCTGACCTCCGTGCAGGCTCTAGGCCTGCAAGGCTTTTTGACTTTTTTCCTTCTCCCTTCATTCTTCCCCTCGAGGCTGTGGCTGAGATTCCCAGCCTGCCCTGAGGATTTTTTTTTTTTTAATTCTAATAAAATTGTCTGAAAGCTTCCTTCTGGGTTCGTTCTTAAGTTCTTTTATGAATGAGACTAAGAAACATCTAGGGGATACCCTTTCTCCCCATTTTAAAGCCAGCACATTTTGTACCATGTGAAGGCCGATTTCTCAGTGACAGCAGCACTAAAGCTCCTTACATCCTCTTTTTTAAAAGGCAGTAATCTCATTTATAAATTTTTATCCTCGTAACCTAAGGTCTTCCTCGAAGAATCAACTCTTTTTTGAGTCCCCGTTGGTTTCTATTCTTCCTTGGACATAAACTGTAATACAGCAAGAGATGTTTCTGTTGTTAACTGAAACAAATATGAAACAAATATGCTGCCATATTTTAGGTAATCAAACATGTCATGTTTTTGTTAGTTACACAGGTGTTACTCATCAATTATCACCTTTACCGTGTCCTTGTTTTTGAATATTTAGATTATTCCTGTGTTTCCTACCATAAATAACGCTGAGAAGAATGAGATTTTGCAGGTTTGTAAAAATTTTCAGTGTTACAACAGTACAGACTCTGTGTTCAAGATAGTGAGTATTTACCCAAATTCTTAGCCAATGTTCCTTGTTCTAGACTGTCTTTAGAAATGACTGCAGATTTTTGTTTTAGGCAGTGTTGGAAGCTGAAAAGAAATTATTATTTTTATGTGAATTATTTGAGTAATTAGGTTAGTACATGTTTTCAAAAATAAAATAACCATGCATATTCTTCTGTGAAATATATATATATATATGTATATATATATATGATTTTACTCATCTTATGTGTGTAGTGTGTAGTCCTTCTCCCTCTACCCTCCACTGTTCCTTCACAGTTTCACGTACTCTTTTTGAAACTCCAGAATCCACTTAGTGATACACTAAGTATGGGGTAGGGTGATCTACTGGAGCATGTGTACCCTCTTAGTGGCCGCCTACCTGAAGAAACGTGACTCTCCCTCTCCCAGAAAATATCATTTGTCAATAGGTTATCAGGTAGGGGCAGGACTTTGTGAGAACTCCTGCAAACCACTCTAGGAATACTGATTTTGTACAGGCCTTGTGAGTTCATATGTTTAACAGATCTATAATATTCAGCAAATATTGCTTTGCTGTGGTCATCCACTAACTCTGCCTCTTGCCGAGCCTCGGGAGAGGGGAATGTTATATTGATGCCATATCTATGCCTGAGCACTCCAGCCTCTCATTCTCTGACCAAGTCTAGATCTCTGTGTTAATTGTTTTCAACTGGAAAAGGAAACTTCTCTGATGATGGTTCAGTGGTGCACTAATCTATGGTTAAAAAATAACAACTTGGGAGACAGTTTAATATTATATCCACTAAACAAAATGATAGTAGTAGATTTTCCTCTAGAAGCTATTATGTACCCAGCAACAGGATCTTGTTTTCATTAAAGGTTAAAGTCATGAGTTACATCTTGAGCAGTGAGCCTTAAATCCAATCAGAAACTTGTTGGTAACTCCCACAGCATTCATGGGTTCACAGCTGGGAAAATCTATTGATTAGTTTTTGTAGCATATGTAGCACCTTCCAATACCGTAAAAGCTACCCAGTAGGAATGAAGTTTCCAGGTTGTATCACTCGATCATGCAATGCCTTCAGCAACAGTGTCTTACCATCAAATTCTGGGAAGTAACCAAGAGAAATGGTGATAGCCTTTAATATATATATATATGTATATATCCATCCATCCATATATATGAAATTTAGGAGGCCTTTGCAGTGGGGTTTATCGAGGGAGTCTTCAAAGGTCTCTCACATTTTCTATCACTCCCCGTCTTCCCTGCTCTCCCCTTTCCCCCATCTCCCACCTTAAGCTACTTGCACCATAGTTCTCCAGCCCCCTCACAGCGCTTGCAGTCTACCTTCCCTCCGTTGACAGACCTGCCCCACATGGCCCCTCACTAGCCCCTGCCTCCCATGGATTTTACGGTATTGGAAGGTGCTACATATGCTACAAAAAGACTAATCAATAGATTTTCCCAGCTGTGAACCCATGAATGCTATGGGAGTTACTAACAAGTTTCTGATTGGATTTAAGGCTCACTGCTCAAGATGTAACTCATGACTTTAACCTTTAATGAAAACAAGATCCTGTTGCTGGGTACATAATAGCTTCTAGAGGAAAATCTACTACTATCAGTTTACTTTATTTTTTATTCAATTTTTAAATCGTTGATAATTCCATACATATGTATCACATGCACATCAGTTCGCTTCATCTGACCCCTCTCTAAGTCCTCCTGTGTTCTTCCTACTCCCTCTCAATTTCATGACCTCTTCTTAAATTGTTGTATATATCTTCTTTAATTATTATATATATCCTATTGAGTATACTTAGTGGCACTAATATGCACATGTATTTAGGACTGAACACTTGAGACTGCATAGCCTATAAGAAAACTGATTCTTGCTCTTTGCCATCATTAGTCGCCTGTAGCTCTTCATCTACAGCTGTGGCCTTGTGAACTTTCCCCGTCTATGCTCTATGTCATCTGATGTTGTCATTATGTAAGTCTTGTTTAAGATCGTTTCCTTGCGATTCGGTGGGTGCAGTTTCCTTGTCATTTCTGGAAAACACAATCCATCAACAGATGTCCTGTTCGTCTGGCTCTTACAAAGTCTTTGACCCCTTTTCTGTGAGATTCCCTGGAACTTGGATATAAGGATTGCATTTCATATGTATCAGTTAGGTGCAAACACTATGTGATTCAGTTTGGAGAATTCTCAAAAAGCTGAAAGTAGATCTACCATATGACTATGCTACTCTTTGGCACATACCCAAAGGTCTGGAAATATTACTAAAGAGGTACTTGCTCATTCTTGTTCAGTACTGCTGTATTCACAATAGCCCGGAAATGGAAACAGCCTAAATGTCTTTCAGTTAATGAATGGGTAATGCAAATGTAGTACATAAGCACCATGGAATTTTACTCAGCTGTGAAGAAATATGAAAACATAACATTTGCAGCATAAAAGAACGGAACTAGAAATCCTTATACTAAGTTAACTCAGGCCCAGAAAGACAAGCATCATGTGTTCTTTCACTTTTTTGTAGGTCCTACTTGTGAAACTGTATGTTAATAAATAGCTTTCAGTAACAGCAGAAGCCAGAAAAGTAGAGAGGCCATGCGTCGAAGGGAGAGAAGGCGTTCTAGAGAGGGAGCTCGTAGGACACAGGTGCTCTGAATGGGAAATGCGAACATGAAGGAGAGCTATAACTGGGAGGTTGAAAGGAACTACAATACAGAGAGAGGGGGCAGAAGGAGAGGTTAATGACTCCAGGGTGTTGGAAAGGGCACACTGAAATACTTCAAAAGCAAACTCAATATTAATAATATTTACAGTAGTCTATATTTATAATGTAAATTTATCTATGTTTCAATTAAAGTTTTGTGACATGGGGTAATAATGCTCCCTGAAAGAACCATAGACTGTCTTACAAAAACTCCATAGCCAGGGATGGGAAACCTCCCTTCAAGTTGCTGGTCAGGCAAGTCCACAAGGCTCTCGACAATATGGGCTACTGCCATGCTCTTGCTTCAACAGAACTTGAAGGTAAGACCCTATTTCTGGAGACCACACACAGGAGACACAGGAGGAATCCAACTGGAATTACCTGGAACTCTTTCATGAGGACTAGCTCTTTTACTATCGTAATGTGCCATGCAAATGCAAACTGCTAAGAGAGAAAAGAAATCCATAGTCCTACCAGCTGCCAGGCTTACATACCACAGGGATAACCTGTCCTGCAAGAGACCCCTAATGGTTCAATAATGGCATTTTTCATCTTGTAGAAAGTAACAGTTGTCTAATTGGACTTACACCTCACTCAGTAGAAGGGAAGTCATACTTGTTACCATACATTTAGCCAAATACCTGCTGTTGGAGAGATTATGAATCCTAAAAGAGAAGTTAACACTTTCTGTTTGCTAAACCAATACAATGTCTAACTGTAATTTAAATGCTTATTTTTAAAGAAGCTTTTTTTGGCAGTAGAGATAGATGGGTATTTCAATTCAAATGGGTATTCTAGTTAAAACACATATCTAAAGATTCAAAGCTAGCATCTATATATACAAAAGAATACACAGAGTGTTTCTTTCTAGAGTTGGGTTAACTCAGAAATTTTTCCAGTTCTATTTGCCCACAAGTTTCAAAACTTCACTTTTCTTTACAGATGAAAATATTTCATTGTGTATATGTATCACATTTTTATTATCAGTTTGTAGATTGATTCACATCTAAGTTGTTTTCATTCCCTGGGTATTGTGTATAGGGCAGCAATAAGTGTGACTGAGAAGTTATTCCCAAAGTACACAGAGGCCTATGTGACTATGCTTAGAAGTGGAAAAACTGAATCATATTGCATTTTTTTTCTACATTTAAAAATATTTTCTTTATTATTTTTAGTTTATGTGTATTGCCTGCATGTATGTAAGTGCACCCATGTTAGGAAATGCTTGCAGAGATCGGAGGAGGACATCTGATTCCTTGGAACTGAAGTTACAGATGATTGCTAGCCTTCCTATGGGTGACGGGAATCAAACCAGTGCTCTTAACCACTTGAGTTATCTCTCAAGCCCCATCTTTTACATTCTGAGTAACTTCTACCTGACTTTCACAGTGGCTACAGCAATTTTCACTCTTGTCAACAATGAATATACATGTCCCTCTTTCCCCACAACTACACCAGTGTTCTTTGTCAGTTGTTATTATTGTTCTGGTTCTATAATATAACCTGAAATCAATGTGTTTATTGTTCAGGATTTTTTTTGGTTTCCTGAGTCTTTTTTGTTTCTATATAACATTTAATTTGCTTTTTCAATTTTTAGAACAACTACATTTAAATTTTAATGGAGATTGCATTGAATCTGTGATTGCTTTAGGTAGGATGGCCATTTTCGGAGTATTCCTCCTACCAATCTATGCGTATGGGAGATCTTTGTATGTTCTTGTACCTTCTATTATATCTTTGGAGTTAAGGGTTTTGTTATACAAATTTTTCACTTGGTTAGATTTGCTCCTAGATATGTTTTTAGGTCATTTTGAATCATTGAGATCATTTCTCTGATTCCTTTCTTGCTGTGTTTGTCATTGGTGTATAGGAAGGTGGGGCAAGAACCCAACTCAGTACCATCACATCAGGATTATGATGTCAGTACATAATTTAAAAAAAATATATTCTTTGAGAATTTCATACACACATACAATGTGTTTAGAACAAATTCACCCCCAAGTTCCTCTCCTTCAACTCCTCCGAGATTCACTCCCCCATGACATTTCTCTCCCATCAAACTTTATGTACTCTTGTTTTAACAAGGAAGCCCAGTTGATAGTGCTGGTGTGCACAGAGATGTAGGGACATCAGCTGGGACACGGACAGCCTCTCAGATTGACATTCCTACAGAAAACTAACATTCCCTCCCCAGCAGTCTTCCTCACTGAAGAATGAGACTGAGCGCTTCCATATGCATATCAGAATGTGGTGAGCTTGATCGCCCCCAGGTCTCGTGAATGCCGTCTTCATTTCACTGTATAGACTGAAAGGGACACAGACAGATTTTATAAATTCTCCAAGCAGAATTTCTTCTTTTAGAGTTGCACATTAATTTTCAATTTTCACATCAATTTCTCCTTGGATTCCAGGAATTTGTAACATTTTATATGACCAACAACGTTACTTATTTTCTTAACTATATTCCAAGTCACCCTGAGAGATAAGACAGATCGACAGAGAAGTAGGTAGGCATACATGTTTCTAATTCATTAGGTAAAGCACAATAGTCTCATATTATTTAACTTTATGTAATACAGACAATTTAAAATATTTTATGCTTATTTTTAGACACAGATATTTATTTGTTTAAAATATTTATTATGGATCTGGGGAGATGTTTCAGAAGTTAAGAGCACTGCACTGGCTGTTCTTGCAGAGAAGCCAGATTCAATTCCCAGCACTTACATGGCAGCCAACAACCATCTGTAACTCCAGTTCCAGGAAATTTGATGCCCTCTTCTGACCTCCACAAGCATTTCACCCTCTTCTGACTTCCACAGGAATTCCATGACAGAGGTGCACTTACACAGATGTAAGTAAAACATTCATACATATAAAATAAAATAAAAATAATAAATTTTAAAAAGAATAAGAACATATCCACCTACTAAATTATTTTGTGAAGGTGTTGCTGAGAGGGGAGAATTCAGAGACTTGTAGTGGGCCCATTGGAAGGACTGACATTGGAAAAAATTGGGGGGCACAAATCAGACTCGGCAGGCTGACAGTCTCACATTGTGTGTGTGTATAATGTATGTATACATATATATGTGTGTGTGTGTGTGTAGACATATATATGTGAAACGGTACATTAAACTGGGTGGACAGGAGCAGTGGGAGGAGGTGTGAATAGGTGGAGGGGATCTAAATAACATCAAACTACATTGTATGAAAAATCGCTAAAAAAGCAATTAAAATGTTTGGCTGCTATCATGTTGTCAGTTTAGTTTTGTTGATTATCTGGGAATGCTAAAAGCAAAATAATGCAGCCCTCGCTTTGATGTGCAATTTCTACCACTTTTAACTGCTATTTTATTTTATTTAAGGGGATTTTCTTTACAATTCTGCTTTATATTCTGTGTTTTTCTTTGTTGTTCTTTTATGTAGGTTTATGTATGTCCTTTTATGTATTTCTTAATTTTTAAAGTGTTATACCTTGACACTATAGTAAGAGATCAAAAAAGATCAAGAAAATAATTCATTGGTTTCTATGCAGCTCATATGGTTTACACATGGCTTTATAAAGTCTGCTTTAAACATTGACCAGCGTTGGCAAATGAAGGTAAACTCTGGTTTTTATTTCAAATTAGGGTGGACACTAAAAGACTACAAAAATTCTGAGAAATAAATCATTTCTTGATTAATCGGAAGCTGAAATACCACTTAAGAAGGAGAATATTCTGAGTTACTTGGTACTCAGAAATACCACTAGTGAAGAATCATAATTTCTTGCAACTGATAAAAATATATCATTACTTAAAACAATGTGACTTTTAAATTATCAGAATTAAAGCAACAGGAAACAAACTGTAACACTTCTGTAGCAGTCTGTGGACTAGGGGATGATATCTACTCTAAAATAGAATAGATATATTTCCATTAACAAACTGGCAGTCAATTTCCCAATCATTTATTTGAAATCAAATTTTCAGGCTTAATATTGAGCTTAACCATGGAAAATGTCTGAGTTGCCAGATGTTAAGGTATATATAACAGTAAAAAAGGAAAGCTAGGCAGAGATACATTCCCAGTGACTGAGGCTTCTTGGGTTGGGTTCCCGGCACCAATTTCAGGAGATCCAAATCCGTCTTCTGACCTTCGTGGGCATTGACCTACCTGGGTTCACTTAACACACACACAGGCAATACACTCAAACACATAAAGTAAAAATAATAAATAACGTATTTATTTTATTAATACAATATTTCCTTCCAAGGTCTGTTCCTTGAGAGTACTGAAGATAATTACTGTTTAAGGTCAAACAAATATCTCTTTAAAAGCTATGCAACTTCACTCAGTATGTTACAAAGAAATGCTGTGATCATTCATTCAGTCTTATGAGGTATTGTACTAATAGTAACTTTATACACAATTTTCAGATGAAAAAAATGGAGGCTAGAAAAACCAAATAAAACGAACTGTATAATTACTTTTGTTTGGTTATTTACTCCTTCATGTAAATCCATTAATAAGTGCTATGGACCCCCAATTCCTTCAAAACACTTGTTAATAAACTGGTATAATATTAACTTACAGTTTCTGGCGTATTTCAGTCTCCTCCACCTCCTAAGCTGTCAATCTTTCTTCATGCTGAGAACTGAAAGCACTCTCCCTTTGTACTGCACCCTTGCCCCACTGGTTCCTTTAATGGTATTATGTACATACCACCCTCATTTCCTATGCTCAGATGAAATATTAGATTAATTAATATCAATGTCTCATCTCTGTTACATGAGATTAGTCATGATAATGAGTTTTAAAGTACTTGTCTATTAAACTTCTATATAGATATCAGTTTTTATAACAGCAGGCTTTATCTAGGATGATGTTTTTTGTCCATGGTGCTCAGTTATTCAATAAAACATGAATCTGGGAGCTGTCATGAATGAGGTTGTGGATGTGGTTAATATGTAGGATTTATTGACTTTAAATACATGATATTTTTATTAATAGTATGGGTAGGAACCCCCAATCAATACTAGAATCTTAACATAAAACTGAATTCTTTTGGGAAGCAGAAGATATTCTGCCTCAAGCTTCCACACTATTTCTGCTCTTTATCCAATCTCAACATGCCAATAGATTTTGGAATTTCCAGTCCTGACATTGCCATTAGCAAGTTTCTTTAAATCTGTCTCTTCTGCCTGTCTATTCTTTCTCTCTCTCTCTTTCTCTCATCTATTGTTCATTCATCTATCTATCTCCTGGCTTCTTTTCTCTGGGCAACCTTGACTGATACCATCCATGTCAGAATCAGTGTGCCTCGAAGACACATTTAGTAATTTCCTTCTACACATCTCTTGTGCTAATTAAGAAAAATGCTGAATAATGTAAGAGGAACACGAAACTCTATAATATCTTAAAGGAAAAAGAAAATGTATTATGAAAACAGGTATAATATGATATGTGCTTTGCAGAGTCTCCAAGAAATGTATTTGGACACTTTTATATGTGTTATCCTATATTTATGGTCAATTGTCAAAATGCATTTACTTTCAAATAATTTAGATCTGGATGTAATATGAATTATGCATTGTCATACTGCTTGTAGGGATCAATAAGGACAATGAATATTTTAAAAGAATCTCTGTATGCATGTGTTCCACAAAAATTATTAATATATGGAGGATATTTTTATCATCTCCAAATTCATAAAGTATGTGTAAAATGAAATGAGCTTACCTGTGTATTTTCTTGAGTAGATAGGCACTTATATAAATATATATAAACATAGTTTTAAAATTAATAGTATTGCCTTTGACATCTACCAAAATCCAAGGCTAATTCAGAAGGAAATGATAACAGCAATACTCTAAAATTTGCACTTTTAATATAAATATGCTTTGTAACTCTCACTGCCTGACATTTGTGCTTTAAATCAAGAGTACTTAGGTGGAGAAGATTTTCGTTTTTCCTTTCTTGCCTGTCTTTGATGAAATTGTGTGGAAGAGGCAAATCGCTACCATTCAATCCCTGACATCCACTCAACTGACATATATTTTGATTTCATAATTAAGGAACCATTCTTTCAAAGAACAAAGAAAGAGAGCATTCTGCACAGGGTGCACGTCCCTTTTGTAAGTGGCAGCAGAGCATAGTAAAGACAAAGTAAATTGCTTCTCTTCCTCACTGTGCTTCCTGACTATGGCACTGGCAATGCCACACCAAAGAGACCACAGCCGCACACCGCACATGAAAGGTATGACATAATGGGGAGCTGGACAAAACTATTTTATGTTGGACGTTCTGGTGAGTGTAATGCTTAAGCTACTGCTATGTACAGTGTAGGGAGCATTCAACACATTACTGGGAAACTCATTTTTAATATATTTTAATGAAAGGCCTTTTTAATCAGGTGGAGATAGGATTAAGGGACACAGCAAGGTAATTAGCATACTAAAGCACCAGAGACAGACCTTCTGGGCAAGGATAAGAGTAATGCATTTACTATTATTTTTCCTTACTCTTCATTCAATTTCATACGAGAGGCACTGTGTGAGACAGAGTATTTCTAGGCCGTGTTTCTCATTTTGCTTTGTTTTCAGTTCTCAGAGTCTTGCACCTTAAGTACATTCTGGAATACAGAGCTCCAGAATGATGTTTCTGGGGGTTCCTATTGACCTGGAAGCCATGGGAGCTGGGCTACTCAAAAAGAGCTACAACCATAGAGGGGAGTCATTTGTTCAGTTCCAGGCATAGAAAGGACAGGGGTTGCTAAAGAAAATCTTGCTTCTAGGCCTTGCTTCTTCTGATAACTTTGTGGAACCACTCAAAAGACAGAAATCAAAGGAGCCTGGATGATGCCTTGCAAATGCTGAAAAATCCTCAGAAAATTAGCACCTCAAAAAGAAACTCTTGAATGTATCCCCCATTAGCCCCAAACTATGTACTGATGATTCGACTAGCTAGGAAAGATGGTAAACTCTATGAGTTACCATTGGATACCATTCTGTTCCTACTTTTTACAATTAAATACCTTGTCAGGTTGCCAGGTGGTATCTTCTCTGGTTCCAACAGGTAGAAACTACGTCAGATGCTCTTCCCAACGTGAATACCTTATTGTAAGGTATCTTCATGTTTTCTCTAAGAGAATCCAATCTTGCTTGTTACTGAGTCCTGCGCCTAATTCCCCACCCCATTTAAACTTTTCTGTTCGGTATTCCTCTTGCCTTATTTATATTACCACATTTGTTCTCCCCTGCAGTGAGCCCCCCCAACCATGGCCCCTTATGGTTTCCTGTCCTCTATGGATTTTTCTAATTTAAACGTGCATATCTAAAGTTCAGAGCCCATCATCCACTTATGAGCCAGAGCAAGCTGGGTTGCTTTATTTTATTCATAAATTCAATAATCAGGGTGATTATTACCATTCTGTGCATTTACCTATGAATTTAAAATTTTCATTTTCTTAACAGCAGAGTAATATTTCATTTTGTAAATGTGCCATTTCATTATCTCTTCATCAATTGTATGTCCTGACTGGTTTAAATAGGACAACAGTGAACATGGATGAAAAGGTATCTGGGTGATAGAATCAAGAATCCTTTAGCTATATGCCCAACAGTGACATGGCTGGATCGTGTGGTAGATCCATTTCTAGCTTGTTGATGGATCTTCACACTTATTTCCACAGTGTTTCATCATTTTCATCATGTTGTGCTCCCACCAGCAGTGAGTACTCATCCCCTGTCCCCATATTCTCCTCATCCCTTTGGACTGGTATAAGATAAAATTTCAAATTAGGTATAATTTGCATTTCTGTGTTGACTAAAGATGTTAACATTTAAAATATTTCTAGGCCATATGTGCTTTAACTTTTGAAAACTCACATGTTTACTTCTCTACTCAGATTTTTAATTGGTTTTGTTTATTTATTTATTTTTTGATGATTAGATTTTGTGTTCTTGTATATTTTAGATAGCTAGCCAGTGTCAGAATTGGAGCTGGTAAAGACTTTCCCATTCTGTAGCTTGCCTCTTAATTTGAATGACACTGTGTTTTTTTTTTGTACAGAGCTTTTAAATTCATGAGGCCTTAATGCTGGTACTATTTGGGGTCCTTTTCAGAAAGTCTTCCTCTGTACCTATGAGTTCCAGTGTGTTCTCTAATTTATCCTCTGTGAGATTTTTGTTATCTGGTGTTGTACTGAGGTCCTTGTTCCTTTTGGAATTATATTCTATGCCTGGTAAGAGATAGGGATCTAATTTCATTCTTCTACATGTAGTTATAGTGTTTGATCAGCATCATTTATAAATATTTTATTTACTATTTTATTTTATACGTATGGGTAAATTGCCTGTATGCTTATGAGTGAACCACGTTGTACAATATCTACAGAGATAAGAAGAGCGTGTGAGATCCTCCCCTGGACCTGAAGCTATGGATGATTGTGGGTGCTGGGAACCAAACAATGGTTCTTTGTAAGATTAACCAGAACTCTTAATCACTGAGCCATTTCTACAGCACCTGCCCAGCACCATTTATTATAAACACTTTCATTGGCCCCTTTATCAAAAACTATGTAGGTTTAAGTGCATGGTGGAGTTAAGACTAGATCTTTAATTCGACTCCATTGATCAATGCACCTGCTTTTATGCCAGTACCATGTTGTTCTTATTACCACAGCTCTGTAGTATAGTTTGAGATCAGAGATGATAATAGCTCCACCAGTTCTTTTATTGTTCAGGACTGTTTTGAGTAATTTTATGTTTTGTATGTTTTTATACGAAATATGAGACTATTTTTCAATTTCTTTGAAGAATTGTGGTGGATTTTAATGATGTTTTCATTGAGTTTTTGGTAGATTAGCCTTTTCCAGAGTATTACTCCTAGAAATCCATGAGCACGGAAGTCTTGGCAGTTTTGGGGTATCTTCTTTGTCCTTCAAAGTCTTAGAATTTCATTTATTCCATGATATGTTATGGGTTTTTGAGGATATTGTGAATGGAAATGTTTTCCTGATTTCTTCTTTTGGATGATTGTTATTGTATTGGAAGATTACCGATAGATATTTATATGTTAATGTTGTATTCAGCTGCTTTGCTGAATGTATTTATCAGACCTAGGAGTTTTCTGATGGAATCTTTAGGGTTTTTTATGTATAGTATCACATCCTGTGAAAATAGAGATACTTTGACTTCTTCCTTGCAGTTTGAATCCCAGTTATCTCCTTCTCTTGTCTTAATGCTCTGGCTAAAACTTCAAGTACAATACTGAACATGAATGAAGACAGTGGACATCTTTGTCTAGCTCCTGAATTTAGTAGAAATGCTTTGAGTTTTTCTCTTTCAGCTGTGGGTGGCTGTATGCTGTGTCTAATATCTTCTTATTTGTTCCCTCTATTCTTAAATTCTCAATCATTTCAGCATGAAGGATTTGAATTTTGTCAAAGGTCTTTTCTGCACCTAGTGAGATGGTCATGTGGTTTCTGTCCTTGAGTCTATTTATGTGATGAATTGTATTTATTGATTTATGTATGTTGAACCATCCCTGTATCTCTGAGATAAAGTCACCTTGATCATAATGGGTAATATTTTTATTTTATTTTATTGAATTTTTGCAATTTTCATCCAGTATAGTTTGAAGGTACTAAGATCCTATCTCCCCAGTTATCTCTATTATTATTCTCTCTCTTATTTCATAAGTCAGTGGACTACAGAATGTTAAAGTACTTTCTTAAGATTCTCTGAATTCCCTCAGCATCTCTTGTAATGTTTGCTTTTCAGTTTCTGATTTTATTACTTTGGGTCCTCTATTCTGGTTAATTTGGCTAGAAGTTTTGTTAATCAGTTTTGTTCATCTTTATGCAGAACCAATATTTAATTTATTCTTTGAACTTTTTCCATTCCTATTTCATTAATTTCAGCCAGAATTTTAATATCTCTTCTACTCTTTTGCAGTAGTGCTTGTTCTTCTTTTCCTAAGGTCTTCAGAAGAATCATTAAATTGCTAATATGAGACATCTCTAATATTTTGATGCAAGCACTTAGTGCGCTAACCTTTCCCCTCAGGACTGTCTCCATTATGTTCCATAGATTTTGGCATATTATGTTTTCATTTTCATTCAATTCTAGAAATCTTTAAAAAAATTATTTTTAATATGATTTATTGTGTTAAATACTGTATTTTATTTTCTGTGTATTAGTGTTTTACCTGCATGTACGTAAGTGTAATTGTGTTGTACAATGTTAGGTGGAGATCAGAAGGGGACATTAGCTCCTTTGAAACTGGAGTTAAGGATGGTTATTAGCCATCACGTGGGTGCTGGGAACAGAAATTAGGCCTTCCTGGAAAAGCAGCAACTGCTTTTAACTGCTCAGCCACCACTCTGACCACTACATTCCTTTCTTACTCTCTTCCTTGACCCAATTTTCATTAAATAGTGTGTCTGGTTTCCATGAGTGTGAGTAGTTTTCAGTTTCTTTTGCTACTGATGTTCAGATTAATTCCTTTGGGGTCAGATAGGATAAAAGATAGTTTCAATTTTCTTAACTTTGTTGAGACTTCCTAATATGTGATTGATTTTATAGAAAGTTCCATGAACTGCTTAAAACAAAAGTTCATTTTTTGGTGTTTATGTGGAATGTTTTTTAGATATCTGTTAGGTTGATATGGCTTACAGTGTCATTAAACTATGGGGTTCCTTTGTTTTGTTTTTGTCTGGAGAACCTCTCTATTGGTGAGAGTGGGGTATTTAATTTACCCTTTATCACTCACTCTGTTGGAGTCAATCAGTGAATTTTAGATCTAAGAGTCTTTATTAAACTGGATGCCGTTGTGTTTAGCACATATATGTTTATGGTTATAATATCTTCTTGGTGCATTTTTTCCCTTTAATGAGTATGGGATATCTTTACCTATGTTTTCTGACTAGTCTTAATCTTGTCTATTTCTGGATATTATAATGGCTGCACTTCTTTGTTTCTTTTGCTTAAACTCCTTTAAAAAAATCAGTTTGTCCTATATTAATATTCTTGGAGGTACAAAAAAGATGAATCTTGTTTTCACTCCAGTCCTTTAGTCCTTGTCTTTTTATTGGGGAATTGACACCATTTTTATTTTAGCATTATAGTTTACAAGTGTTTATTAATACCTGTCACTTTGTTGTGTTGGTTTTATTTACTTTCATCTATTTTGGATAGCTGTTCTGGAATAGTTTATATATTCCTTGTACTCTCTTAGGTATACTTAATCTTCTGTTCAGAGGAAAGTATTCTTTATAATTTTCTCTTTAGAGTTTCTTTAATGGTCATTATTTTTTTAACTGTGCTTTTTTGTTTGTTTGTTTTGTTTTTGCTTTGTTTTGTTTTTGTGGTTGTCTTTGATTTGAGTTAGGCTTTCCTTATAGCCCTGGCTATAATTGAACTTGCTATAAATACCAAACTGGACTTGATATCATAGAAATCTTCCTGACTCTGCCTCTCCAGTGCTGGGATTAAAGGCATGTGCCACCATACCCTGCCTCTTGAAAGTGTTTTTATACTGGAAATTTTTCCTTTTTCCTGCTATTATGAGTGGTAGCTTTGCTAGACACAATAACCTCGGTTGGTATCTACAGTCTTTAAGACTTTGTAGAATGCTGGGCTTTGAGAGATGCCTCAGTGGCTAAGAGCACTGACTGCTCTTGTAAAGGACCTAGGTTCAGTTCTTAGCAACCGCATGGCAACCAGCAACCATCCGTATCTTCAGTTTCAGAGGATCCAATGCCCTCTTCTGATTCTGAGGGCATTACACAACATGGTGCACTTACATACATCCAGGCAATACACTCATGCATATAAAATAATGAATAAAATATTTTCAAAAATGGATAGAATGTAATCACATGTCTTCTTGTCTTTTAGGTTCAGCATCAATGAATGTCAGGTGCTGTTCTTATAGGCCTGCCACTATATGTGATCTCTACTTTCTCTCTTGAAGCTTTCTATATCCTTTCTTTGTTCTGTACCTTCGGTATTTTCATTATTATGTGATGTTGAGTGTTTCTTTTTGGTCCTGTTTGGTGTTCTGTGTGTTTTTTTAGAACTTGATAGCATGTCCTTCCATAGGTTTGAGTTTTTTCTATGAGTTTTTAAAAAATATTTCCTCAGCCTTTGGTGTGTTTGGTGTGGGTTTCTTTTTCCTTCTCTATCTATGATTCTCTCTCTCTCTCTCTCTCTCTCTCTCTCTCTCTCTCTGTCTCTCTCTCTCTCTCTCTCTCACACACACACACAACACACACACATGCCGGGGACCAAGTGACCTCATCTTGTGACTCCCTGTAAAATATCCTGACACCTGTTGACACCAATTATGTTAACCTGGAGTCTCTTAAGTGCCTTTTAGAGTTTTTTATTGTCTAAACAGACAAGTTCCCCTACCTGTAGCTGCCCTTGGCTACACATGCCCTTGGCTCCTGGATCTTCCAGTGATTTGTCTCCTAGCAACCCTAGTCCACCACTCCCCACCTAGGCCCTTACAGCTGCTGTATATGGAGCTCTGTAAAGAATAAAGATTTGTCGATTTGATCAGGAGACTGTCTTGTCGGCCCTCCGTGTTCCTTTTGTCTCTTTCATCCCAAGTTTCTGAGGACTCATGCCCAGCCAGCCAGGGCACACACACACACAGACAGATACACAGACACGCACACGTGTGTGTTCCTAATCCTAATGTGTTCCTGAACATTCTCTCCTGTATTTTGGTTTTTTAGATTTAACATCTTATTTGACCGAAAGATCTAATTGTTCTGTCTTCAAGGCTTGGCATTTTCTCTTCTATGGACTTCATTCTGTTCAGGACACTTTTCACTGAGTTCTTTGTTTTACTGATTGAGTTTCACATTCAATTTTTATTTCAGAGACTCTATTTCTTTATTCAATATTATTTTCATATCATGGATTATAGTGTTTATTTCATTCAGCTGTTTGTGTTTTCTGTCTTCAAGAATTTATGCATATCTTCTTTTAGTTCAATGAACATAATTATTATCACTATTTTGAAATAATTGTTTTGTGTTTAAGTAAGTTTTTCTTCTCAGGTTCACCTTGCAGTGGGTGTACTAATTTCAAGAGGAGATACATTGTTTGGGAGGTTCATATTATTTATATTTGGGGGAATGGACCACCTAGGCATTTGGAATTAGGTAATTGGTGGGTTTTCCTGGTGTAGGCATTAGGCCTCACCTTTGTTGATTTAGTGTTGTTGGATTTTTGTTTGTTGTTACCTCAACAAGTGTGGACAAGCTAACTGAGGTTTAGTTTTTGATCCTATAGTAATTCCTTGTTGATGAAAAGAAGGCATGTCAGGTGTGTTCCCTCATATCTAAGAATATGTGAACTTCTGAGCCCAGAAGTGAACCTTCTTTGGAGTTAATAGATTTGTGCTGTCAATCTTCAGATGTCTGTGGAAGGCTGATATAGTTCTACGGGTAGGTAGTCCTTTGAGGGCAGGAGCTGGAGTTATGGTTAAAGAGAGGCATGGTCCCCAGAAGCAAAGAGAAGATGTTACACTGATCTCAGTTGGAGTTGAATGGTGCTGAGGCAAGGTTGGAGATTGATAACTAGCTTGGAGCTCTCGGGATTCCTTGTAGTCTATGGGCCATTTAGTGGGTGGGGAAGTTGATGTATTTTAGACATAGGTTCTGGGTACTGAAATTTTTTGATGAATGGGATGCTTGGTGTGTTTTGGACACAGGCTCTGAATATTATAATTTGCCAGTGAGATGATTTCTGGAGATGCTTGTGGAGACTTAGTTTAACAGGAAGTCACCTACTTATTCCTGTCCATAGCATGGAGTGGTCCTATGGGGTTTTGATAATTGCAGATGGGTGGGGGAATTCTACCTGGGTCCTAATTTGATATTAATGATTAGCATGTCCCTGGAGTACAGCTGGATGGGAACAGGTGATCCCCAAATAGAGCATAGGGGTCAAGAAGCAGCATAGATCACTGGTAGCAGGGAACTAGGGTGCTAAGAAGGGGCAGAGGAGGTCACAGACTGGGTCTTTGGGCCAAGTGGGGTGACTGGAGAGATCCTCATGCACGCAGCTAGAGTACTGCCAGTCTCAGAGGGTAGAAATGGGGGTGGGAAGATGTGGGGGTCACTGGTAAGTGGTAGCAGGGATTTTTATGCCTCTCCAGCTATCTCATGTGGCCCATGTAGGGTCTTTGTTCTGTTCCTGCTCACTCTCCTCCATTTGGATTAATCCAGAGCTCCCATGATGCTTTCAAGGGAATTCCATCACCACCAGCTCCTGACTAATGCAATAATAAAATGTCTGTGTTTTGCACTGCTTAAACATTAGTCAAGCGTGAGCTTTGTATGGCTTCTGAGCTATCCAAATGAAAGCCTTTTGGAGTGCCATAAATGACACTAATGAGCAGCATAGCCTGAAGTCACCTGGTCTCGCCTTCAGTTCCTCCGCACTGGTTGCTTCACAACAACCACACCTGAAAGGCTTGGTAAAACAAGAACAAACCATAGCCATAAACAGTAAACAGGAAGAGGTAACCAAAACAGAGATGAGCTTCTTCAAAGGAACAGGGAAAGTAAGGATTGGTCCTCTGAAAAGAACTTACAAACCCTTACCTATATTAACATAATAAATAGATCCAAATTAATGAAATTAGACATGAAGAAGGAGAGATTATGACAGATGCTGATAAAATTTAGAGGATCATAAAAGTACATACTTTAGCAATCTATATTCCACAAAAATAAAAATATAAAATAAATAAATAAATTTCTAGATATATGTGGTTTACTGATGTTAAATTAAGATGAAATTACTATTTAAATATACACATAACTCCAATGAAATATAAGTGGTAAATAAAAGATGCCCAATCAGAAACAATCCAGGACTCGATTAATTCCGTACAGAATTATGCCAGATCACCAGCATAGAACTAACATTGATATTCTTCATATTATTCTGTAAATAGAAGAAGAAAAAGAGAAACTTCCAAATACTTTTGATTAAGCCATTGTGACACTCACACCCAAAGACCGAACACAAGTAAGAAAATTACTGGTCAATCTCTCTAATAAGTATGAACAAAAAAATTAAAATAAAATAAAATATTTGCAAACTAAATTCAGGAACATATTAGAAAAAAATATCAGTCATTATCTAGTTGGCTTCATCTCAGAGATGCAGGAATAGTTCAACATATGAAAGCCTGTAAACAGAATTCATCAGACTAAAGGCCATAAATCCCACAACCATCTCATAAAATGTAGTAAAGGCTTTTTACAAAATTGATGACCTCTTCACAGTAAAATCCCTGGAGAACTTAGGGATGTAGGGGAAGACACAGAAACAGAGAATTTCCACTAAAATCCGAATCAAGACAGGAATGTCCACTTTCTCCTCTCCAGGTCAACATAGTCTTTGAAGCTCGAGGTTAATAAGACAAATGAGATAGATGAAGGAGATACAAATAGAAAAATAAGTAAAAGCATCTTTATTTGCTTAAGATATGATTTTATATATAAAAGACCCTAAAAATTCCACCTAAAACCTTTTAGAACTGATAAACACACTCAGCAAAGTATCAGGATACAGACTTTACATTTCAAATCAGTAGTGTTCCTACATACAAACAATAAACATAACCTGAAATAAATCAGGGAAAAATAATCATTTACAATTATCTTTAAAAGTCTAGGAATAAGTCTAATCAAGGAAGTGAAATACTTGTACAATGAAAATCTAAGATAGTACTGGAAAAAGAAATTGAAGATAATGGAAGACCTCCAGGCGTGAGAGTTGTTATGATGCACTCTAAAAATGGCCATCCCACCACAAGTAATCTATAGATGCAATGCAGCCACCATCAAACTTCCAATGCACTTCTCCACAGAACTTGAAAAAATGTCTTGAAATTCATACGGAAACACAAAAAAAACCAGAATAACCAAAAGGAATAAGAAACCACTAAGGAATAAGAAACTGCTGGATATATCACCATTCCAGATTTCAAGTTATAATACAGAGCAAGAGCAGTAAAATCGTGTGGTGCTGCAGAAAGCAGACGTATATAACGGAGGTCCCCACAAGTGTGATGTTTGATAGAGTCCAGAAATATGCATTAAGAGAAATAAAGCATCCTCAACAAATGGAGTTGGTCAAACTGGATAGTTAAATGTAGAAAAGTGAAAGTAAAAACTAATATCTTTCCCTCCAAATGAATCCAGGACATCAATGTGTCATACATATTACCCTGAATCTGATAGAGGAGAAAATATGGAGCCCAATGAAACTTATTGGCTCAGGAAAAGTTTTCTCCATAGGACTCTCATCACTCAGGCATTAAGACTAACAATTGATAAACAAGACCTCATGAAACTAAAATTTTCTGCACAGCAAAGAACACCACTGTGTCTTTGCTACATGAAGCCTACAGAATGGGTTAAAATCTTTACTAGCTATTCATCAGACAGAGTCTTAGTGTAGAATGTAAAAGAATTGAAAAAAAAATTAAGAAAAAAAACTACTAAATTTAAAACTGGGGTATGCTACTAAACAGAGTACTCAAAGGAAGAAATACATAGCTGACATTTTTTTAAATGATCACTTTTGGTCATCAGGGAAATGTAGATTAGAACTACTTTGAGACTTCTTATCCCAGTTATAATGGCTAAAATCAAAACCACAGATGAATACAAATGCTTGCGTGAGCGTGAGGGAAGCACAATACTTTTCCACTGCTGTTGAAAATGCAAACTGTTACAGCCATTATGGAAATCAGTGAGGAGGTTCCTCAAAAAGTTAGAAATAGATCTACCACATAATCCAGCCATACCACTCTTGGGCAAAGACCCAAAACTCAATGTCCTACAACAAGGACAGCTGTCATCCATATTCATCGCTGGTCTATTTACCACAGCTGGGAAATGGAAACCGTCTAGACGTCTATCCAGTGATGGAAGCACAGTGAAAACGAATTACGTTTACACAATACTCTACACTATTAGCTGTAAGAAAATGAAATGATGAAGTTCCCAGGTGAGTGAATGGAGTGAGAAACAATCATTTTGAGTGAGGTCATGCAGATCTGGAAAAAAAAAATATTTCATGTGTTTTATTCCAGGATATTAGATTTGAGTCCAGATGGATTTGCTGCATTCAGAATACCCATAGAGAATTAGTAAAGAGAAATGGGGGATGCTTTCAAGACAGAGAAAGTAGATTGCAATGGTAGAAAGGCATAATGGGAACTAGTGGTTCAGGAAGGGTAAGTGGGGTGTGGGTGAGAGGTCAGGATGGAATAGGCAGTACAGGGTAAGTGGGGTGTGGGTGAGAGGCCAGGGTGAAATAGTCAGTACAGGGTAAGTGGGGTGTGGGTGAGGGGCCAGGGTGGAATAGGCAGTACAGGGTAAGTGGGGTGTGGGTGAGAGGCCAGGGTGGAATAGGCAGTACAGGGTAAGTGGGGTGGGGGTGAGAGCCAGGGTGGAATAGGCAGTACAGGGTAAGTGGGGTGTGGGTGAGAGGCCAGGGTGGAATAGGCAGTACAGGGTAAGTGGGGTGTGGGTGAGAGCCAGGGTGGAATAGGCAGTACAGGGTAAGTGGGGTGTGGGTGAGAGCCAGGGTGGAATAGGCAGTACAGGGAGTAAAGACTCACACTAAAGACCTTTTTGAAAAAGTGACATGGAAACCTCTTACTGTAGGAACTGGTACTGATCTGGAAGCTTCATTCTACTAGCTACTTTTCATAGTGCTAGATGATGTTATGTGTGATACCAGAGGAGAAAAGTCCTTATAGCTGGGAATGAGTGTGGTCAAAATACACTGTATGAGATGTTCAAAGAATTAGCAAAAATGAGGGAGAAAAGCAAATGAATAAAATAAAGGCTGTAAGAAAAGGTAATCTATTATTAGATGTGAGTTTGCTCAGGTTTTAGCCATTGGGTTAAAAGAATCCTAAGTTCTGATTACATCTTCCCGTTTCATCAACCACTTTAGCAGGGTTGCTATGGCCCAGTTCTTTCTTCCAACATTTTATGTGCTGTTACCATATTTTTTTCTCTCTACTATATATTAGAGTTCCTGTGAGAAATCTAAGCTATGAATGTGATAAAAAAATCTTCCAGTGCCTAATGATATGGAGATGACACTTCTTAAATGATTCAATTCTGAATTCCTTTACAGATTGTGTCCCATACTATTATATGTTCAGATAAATAACCAGATAAACTAAATATGATCCAATAAATACAGAAGAGAATTATCAAATCTTTTTTTATTATTGGTGATTCCAACACTTGATAAAAATTAAAGCTATTTTCCTATGATTTTACATAATTAACTCAAATTTTATTTTCTAAAGAGAATATTGAAATCAAATGTTCTCATGTTTCATTCTATTTTTGTGTTGAGCATATATCCGGGTACCACTGACACTTCTGCTAAAAGCCTTTTCTGGTTTCCTGTCATTTATTTGTCTATGTATCTCTTAACCTTCCTTATGAGTATTAATAGTTGATAAAACTGATTAGAATATTCTTTATTATACATTAGGGAAAACAGCAGATATTAGACATAGAGTTGATATGTCGGCTCACAAAAATGCACCGTCAGAATTATGGTGCCCAAAGTCAACATGCATTATTTATTCCTCAATATTATCTCTCTATAAAGTGTAGGTTTGCAGAATATTGGATGCTATTGTTTGCTGTTGTATAACTCCCAATAAAATAGAATTCTCCGTTTTCTTCTACCAGGCTACATTCTTTGCATTTTCTGTTTGTGGCTTGTCATAGATCCGTTTCTCAATATTTGTGTTTTCTATCTGTTCAAATATTTACACTTCACAACTCCTAAGTGTGTGGACAGCCATTACACAAAACTTTTTACTTTCCTAATGCAAGTGGCAATTTTCTCTCATTTGCCAAAAACACATTTGGCTCCAGAAAATGTGCAAACATAGTGTACTACACTGTTACTATTGAAATAGCTGCTTAACTTTCATTCCTGTAGTGAGGTTTGAGGTTTGAAAGAGAACCTAAAGCTACAGATGTGAGAGGTTCTCTGTTATAATTCTTTCAGTTCACTAACTTAGCAAATTGTGAAACAAATGAACCCCTATGATAATATAAAATTGTGAGTTTTAGCTGTTTAATTATCTCAAAATCTCATACTTTCTCATAACATGGAGAATTCCTTTCTCAATTGTCAATTTTTTAAATTTCAATAGAACACTTTTTTGTCCAGTATCCATCCATTTACAAAATATTGCAAAATTAAATAGACTTTAGTGTTTGATAGCTTCATTAAAAACGTGTACATGGGACTAACCTAGTGAAGCCCAGATATTTTGTTTACTTTGCTAACAGTCATTTTGCTTTAGTTCATACATAAAGTAACACAAGTAAAGGCAGGAGTAAGTTGCATGGGTATTAAATGGAATCACTGTGAGATCATCTCACATATATTTATATGTGTTGTTCGGTGTAGAATAAATTGGTTCTTTGAGGGAAAAGCCTGAGGAGCTGTAGACAAGCACCCTTCCTATGGAGTAGCTGGGAAAGTCCTATGCCACTCCCCAACTGACCATTGGCCTTGGATGTGAGAAGAGGAGGGGCTAAAAGTATTTAAACTGGGGGCACCAGGAGGCCGGTCCTTTTCTCCCCTCCCCAATGGGCCATTTGGATCCTTCACCGGGAAGTTGCAAGATCCCAGCCTCGTGGATTTACTAATGTAACTTGCGGAGGGGAGGGTGGATGCCCAGGTTCTGTAAGTAACCCCTTACGCATTGCTCTGTTAGTAAGCCCAAGTAAACTAGCTAGAATTTACTTCACTGTGAGTGGAGAAATTTGTTGTTTGTTGCAGGACCTGAGGAGGAAAGGACTAAGCCTAGTCTGCCTCTCCCAAGAGAAATTTTAATAACATTTGGCTTTATTATACATGTCTAAAATCATGACCTTATTATAAAATTTAAAATTATAGAATAACTTTTATCTCATGAATAATGAAAATTGTGGCAAGAAGTCACACTTGGCATTTTGCTAGCTCTCTAGAAAGCTTCTTTGCCACAACACAGCAAAATTCTAAACAAGACAGCCATCAGTAGCTTGTACTTCTCAAGAGTATAATCAAACAGAAGTTAATTAAATAAGGCTTCTTTTAAAAGAACAACACCAAAAAGAACCAAAACAACAAAACAAAACAAAACAAAACAAAAAACTTCTCACACCTTGCTCCCACGTTTGAGTTTTATAGATTTTAGATTCTGTATAACCTGAATCACAGCCTCTTTAGTGGAAAGACCTGTTTAGCTAAGAATTGAAGTTAAGATATCAAATTTTGCTAGTAAACATTTTAATAAGGAGGAAACTGTCCTTTTCCATGTATCTCCATAGTAGAACAATGTATCTGTGTCAATGAAATCAGGGCCATAACATGGATAACCTGTAAAGTGAATTTCAATCATCATTGTTAAGCAAATTGATATGATTTATTGCATGTAATGGGGTCATCTAGACAACAGGTGATCATTTGCTAGTGTTAATTTAATTTTAAGTAAGTTAAAAATAGCATTTATGATTTTAATATATCCTTGAAACAGAGCTATTGAAATAGAATTTCAGTTTATAAAGTTATGTGTAAGTTTGATTAAGAGTCTAGTGTGTATCAGGCTTATAAACAAGAGATAATTAGTTAAATCACATACTCTTTTGTACCTACAATCACGGCAGCATTTCTTCCATGTCTCCTACAATCTTCATTTGGTTTATTGCAATGAATTCTCTGACTCTTTGATTCTTAATTTGTGTGGATTTATTTTGCATGTGTATAAATTAATATAGAAGTATTCTAATTGCAGAAATGATGAATTAGCTTGTGGTGGACTAACAATCCTCAGATTACTGTCTTAAAAATCCTGGGACCACAACCAAAAATAGACAAAAGTAATGTGAGGAAATGGAGATTAACGAAACTTAGACTGAAGTAAACATGCGCAGGTTGTGAGCCGTAGAAGAGGGGAGCAAATGCAGACACTCTTGTTCACTGGATTTTCAAAACGGATATATTAATTGCTGGAGGAATGACTCAAAGGTTTAGACCACTGACTGATCTTGCAGAGAAGCTGGATTCAATAATCAGCCCCCACATGGAGACTAACAACTGTCGTAACTCCATTTTCAAAAGATCCAGCATAAGGTCCCCAGGCATTGCATGCATCTGTTGAATTTAGATATATGCAGTTAAATCACTCACATACGGAAAGCAGACCACTCAAAAAATTTAAAAATTTTATTATATTTCATATGAATGAATTTTTTTGCTTGCATGTATGTACGTATGTGCACCAGTTGCATGCCTGGTGCTCACAGAAGGCATTGGAGTTATAGATGGTTGTTAGCAGCCACATAGGTGCTGGGAACCAAGCTCCAGTCTTCGGCAAAAACAGCAAGTACTCTTAACCACTGAGCCATCTCTCTAGCTGTCCCCACCAGATGACTTTTTTTCCCACTGAGGGCATTTATTTTTAAAATTCTAATATTTTATTTATTTTTACTTTATGTGGACGAATGTATCGCTTACATATATGTAAGTGCACCCATGTTATGCAATACCAAGAAAGTCAGAAAAGGACCTTAGATCCCCTTGCACTGAATTTATAGATGGCTGTTAGTCATCATGTGGGTGGTGGGAATCAAACCTAGGTCCTCTGCAAAAACAGCCAGTACTCTTAACTGCTGAATCATCTCTCTAGCCCCTGAAAGCATCTTTTAAAGTCTATTGAGGACAAGGCATCTAGAAGTCAAAAACTTTCAGCCATTCTTCGTCTAAGAGGCTAAATTTCAAGATCATTGGAAACAGAGTGGAAAAATCTTAGGAAATAATCTGCCCAGACTTGAATTTCTAAATTTTACATATGATACAACTAACACAAATCTTAACTTGAGTCCTGAGTAGGGGACCTTTGAAGGACACTTGTAAGGATTTAACAAATTCCTCAGTGGCAATGCTGACATTTCTGAGTAGAGATTTAAGTTACTACCCAGTGCAGGAGAGACCATAATTTGGTTTTCAGACTTACCAAGTTGCAGGCTTTCCAGTGATGTTTAACTTTGTAGTAAAAGCTGTCTTACATCTAATGAATCATTCCAAAGACACAGTGTAAATCTAAACACAATTGAACTGAAGCAAACAGAACACCATGATGCTCGACATTTGAATAAATGGGCTACATTTACACAATTTTAATAGTTCATTCTTGTACAGAAAAGACATTAAGGGGCTAGAGAGATGGCTAGTCTTGATTCCTAGTACTCACATGGCCACTAAGAACTGTCTGTAACTCCAGTTCCAGGAATTCCGACACTCTCTTCTGCTCTCAGAGAGCACTGAATGACACAATGCACGTACATATACATAAGCAATACACTCATACACATAAAAAAATTAGAAGTCTAAAAATGTGATTACGACAGGATAGTAAAAGTGATAAGCATAGTTTTACCATTATAGAAAGAAGAGAAAACTCTACAGTCCTTCAAACTCAAAGTAATAGTCAGCAAAATAACTTTCAGAAATGAAGACAACATAAAAAGAATTTTAGATAAACTGAAACATCAGCACAAGATCTAAGACGTGAAAGAAGTGTAGGTAGAAAGTAAAGATTCCAGTGAAAATTTAGCTCTTCAGGAAACAATGATTCACCCTAAGAATGCCAAATATTTAAATATGTGTTGAAGACTCCTAATTTTCTCCCATTCCTAAAAGCCTGGATCGCTTGGCTAGCAATTTGGCTCCATAGATATTGATGCTTACTGTCAGGCTTGACTGCCTGGTTTGCTCTCCCTAGCCCATCTGATAGAAGGACAGAACCAACTCTCCCTCCACAGGCATACTGTGAAACGTGCATGCCAGCACACACACATACACACACACACACACACACACACACACACACACCCCACAAATAAATAAATGTAAAAGTTTAAACCATGAAGGGAGTTCTGAAACAAAAGTTATATGTCACGTGAAATACAAACATGTCATTAAAAACAACAGAGTTGGGATGGAGAGCTGGCTCACTGTGTAAGCACTGTGTAAGAGTACTAACTGCTCCTCCAAAGGACCCAAGCTCAGTTCCCAGCAACCACAGTGGGCAACTCACAACCTCCAGAAACACCAGCTCCTGTGGGATCTAGGGGAACTGGCTTTCATGAGCCCCCACCCCCATGTGTATGTGCACACATAAACACAGACATACACACGTAACTTTTCAAAAAGAAAACTGTGGAGCTGTTCCCTGAGATTGTGTTTTAAATATTCTACATAGTTTGTAAGATAGTAAAATAGTAGCTTGGAAAACTGAAGCATGTATTTGTTATCCCTTCGGTAACCGATGAAATTAGTACAACTGAAAGATGGCAAATTAACTGAAGTGAAATATTAAAATTATGAAATGTCTAAAAGGAGACGCCAAAGGGGGGTACGGTAATAGCAAGGAGGTTATAACCATATCCGAAATTGCAGACTCTCTCTCTGTACGGATATTGTCATAAAAATTTTGAAATTTTAATAATTGATAATAAATTTAAAACCTGAGTTCTGGTAAGTTGGGGACGTTAGTGGTGTGTAGTAACAATTTCAAAACTACAGAACACTTGTGATGATTCACTGGAGAAACCCACCATCCTCAGAGCTGTGCCCTCACACCCTAGCTCACCACTTTCCACATTGATTACTGGTACAAAAGAATAAAGTAAAAAATCAAATATTCCCTGGATGGTCACAAGGAGTGTGATGGAGAAGGAATGCCAGGAAAAGTAGAGGCAGATAAGACATGCCAGTTTTGTGAACACTGAAGACGTAATAGGCTAATAAGAACATGGGGCACGCATGCGTTTTAAAGTTTTCTTTAGTGTTTAGACTTTCACACAGGTATACAATGAAATGTTCGTATCTGTCCCTCCATTTTCCCCATCTGACCCTGTCCCGTCCCCTGCAACATGTCTCTTTTCCAATATAGTCAAAAGCAACATGGTCAAACCGCTTGTGATTTGAAAGGAAAGCACGTCGGAAAAGGTCCTGAGCATGATTTAAATAGAAAGGAGAACAAGAAAACTCGGGCAGGAAACCCACGCAATTTTAAAGGCTGTTTTTCCAGTGTCTCGGGAGAACAGGAGCAGAATAGGTAAAGGAAGGCTTTTGGCAACTGTGTAGAAGAGGAAGAAACGAAAAGAGTTTGACATTAAGCCAGGAAAGGCAAAATAGTTCAATATCATGCAATGAGCGATAGAAAAACAAATCAATAATGAGCCAAGGGATCCAGGGAAAAAGACGTTTAACAATTAATATCAAGAGACTGCATTTCATTCTGAATCTGGGAAGAAATTGCGAGTATCAAACAGGAGGCTCTAAATCTATTCACTCACCTACAAAAAGTTACATAAAGCCAATTAAAAATATCCTGAGTCAAGTACACAAACCCGAGATAAAAGAAGCATACAATAGGACAGAGAGGTAGGGAATGGATTTATGAGAGAAGTACAGCATTTTCACTCTTAGAAACGCACGGGAGACTCTTACACGAGGGCTTGTATTGAGCGGTCCTTTGAATCTGCATATTTTATCCTCCCTCCACATGGGGAAGCAGTGCAAGCTGTCTCAGCAAAAGGTTCACACAGAGAGGGACAACTGCCAGCCTCACTGCCTGCTGGCCACGTGAGGAGACCCTTTGAAGATTCTACAGCACTGGTGGACGTCAGAAAACCACACACGTAGGTGCTCTGTGGTTAATTATCTATGCCAGAATTAAGCAATTAACGTCTCATTGATTAAATATGGAATCACAAAAATAGAGCAAATAAGTGATAATCGTTGTTCACGGAAGCTATTTTCATGTAGAGTTATGGTAGACTGAACAACATAGATCTTTGGATTTTTCATCTTGACCTGGCTCAAAGAAGTCAAATACAGTTTAACTCAAACTATTCATAAAATTTCTTACAATAAATTTTAAACAATATGAGAATATGGTGATTAGAAAAAGAATAGGAAAATGATAAAAAGATACTACTAATTAAAATCATTTGATAAATTCACTAGACACGAGACTTTTCAACTTTACTTTAAAAAGACAGTAATTGTTCAACTTATTCTACAAAGTGAAATATCCAAGGGTCTCATTAAATAAAGATAAGAATAAGAGTTGGAGAGGCAGCACTGTGCTTAAGAGTCCTCAGTCCTCTGTGGGAGGACTGAGTTTGACTCCCAACACTGCTGTCAGCCACTCACAATCACCTTCAACACCAGACCCAGGGAATTCTTTCGGTCTTCTAGGGCACCTTCTGATACACAGAACACACACACATGCCTTTCAAAACAAGAAGCCAAGAATGAGATGAATGAGGGAAATCTGGCTGATGCCACCCTGACGCCGCCCCACCACATTGTAGTGAAGATTATCAGGACAGGCAAAAGGAGCCTTTCAGAGTGAAAGAAGTCATTTAGAATGTCATTAGGGTGGAGTTAACTGCATTCAATAAACCACCTAGAACACTGACTTCTACTTAAAACAAGTGAATTCCATGTTTATTATGTCCTGTCTCAAAGTTCTTAAAAAGTACGTAGGAGAAAAGTTAAGAAAATGTAGTAAAGTTTGAGCTAATGTTAAAATAAATGGAAGTACAGACATATAAAAGAAGAGATAAAACTGTCATTATTTACAAAAGATATTATCATCTAAATAGGCTACACAAGAGAAGAAAGAAATCAGAAAGGCCTCAGTACAAGACCATCATATAAAACTTATTATGTTCTCCACATACCATCAGTCACCAGTAAGAAAAAGGGAAAAGTTTTCAGTCACGGTGACTCCAAAATAAATGATAAAATCTGAAATGAAATGAGAAAAACCTTAGGAAGCAACAGTGTAAGACTTTACCCAATTATGTACAAAGGGAGCAATCCAGAGCAGCTTAACAACCTAGATAAAAGAATCACTATTAAAATATCTGTTTTTAAAATAATCTGATTTTAAAAAGGTATTTACATGAAGTATCATAAGCTAATACTCAAAGCTGTATAAAAATTTTTTTCACAATAATTACTAACAATGAAAAATAGCTCTACATAGTTCTTTAAGGTTTATATCAACCACAATAAGCCAAAGCATTTAAAGCAAGCTGTTGCAAGTGCTGGAGAGATGGCTCAGAGGTTAAGAGCACTGGCAACTCTTGCAGAGGACCTGGGTTCATGGCACCTAACAACTGCCTCTAACTCCAGCTCCAGGAGAACTTGATGCCCTCTTCTGCCCTCTGCAGGTGAGCACAACCTGGGTGCACTCACATCCACACAGATAATATACTCATGCGCATAAAATAAAAACAATGAATACAATTAAAATGCATACTGCCGCAGTTTATTTTATTTGTTATTTTATGCTGCAAAGTAAAAGTTATGTGCGTGTAAAACCTAATGTTCTTTGAAAGCTATGTATCCTGTACACCTGTTGTGGTCCCTCTGCTAGGTACCAGCAGAGGGGGACACAGGGTCTCGGCTGTGAGCCAGTGAGAAGCACAGAGTCAACACACAGACTTCCGAACTGAGTGAGAAGCATGCCCAGGGCAAGCAGCAGCAAAACTCGTTTATTCAAGGAAGTGCAGGGAATTTTATGAGTTTGGTTAGCCAATCCCCTATGGGGTGGTTCCCATTTGTGGCCATGGTCTCAAGCCTGGCTGGATCGGAGCACCACGCCCACAGGAGCCACTCCCTGAATCCTCATAGCAGGTGACCTGGCTAAGGTCCATCCTACATTGTGCCCTACATACCCCAAGTCTATTAAAACTTTTGAAAGTACTATTTTGAATAAATATTTTTTAAATTGTTTGTGTTTGTGTATGTGCTTGTGGCGGGGGGAGGGGTTGAGGAGCAGTTTTCGTTTGTTTTCTATGTGTATGCTGCACGTACATGAACATAACGAGTGTATGTGTATCCATTCATGCAGAGACCAGAGTAGTAGACTGGATCTCTTCCTTTATCCCTCGTGACCTTATGAGCTTGAGACAGTGTTGCTTCCTTAATGAGAAGCTCACCATTTCAGCTAGGTTGGCTGCCCAGCAAACTCTTGTGATCTGCCTGCTTCCAACCTCTAATGCTGACCTTATACTCTCAAACAGCCATGCCCAGCTTTTTAAATGGGTACTGGGGATTTGAATTCAGGTTCTAATGCTTTCAGAGTAAACTCTTTTAACATTGAGGTATCTCCCAAAACCTTTTGAAAAAATCTTAAAGAGCTTAGATAGTAAGCATTAATTACCTATATCTAATTTGTAGTTCTAATATCATTGAATCAATGTTTAATTTGGCTGGTTACCTAAAAATCATGTACCTCAGTTTCTTCTTATATATATAGTATGGGCAAAAATAAATACCCTAAACAGTTGTGATATTAAAGTAGGTAATATATGTAAAAGTTCAGGATAGTGAGAGGACACTATAAGATTTCAATAAAGTTTGTAGAATAACTATGATTGTCCTATAATACATGAGGAAAACAAAAGCAATAGAAATCAAGGGTGCTGTCATGTATTTACAAGAAGTAATAGCCTCAGCGTATATATAACAAATAAATAAATAAGTAAATAGAAGCACTGGTACTGCATGAGAAAATTTACGGTAAAAAATACTGAAGAAGTTGGACATGGTAGCACATGATGCTAACTCAATACACATACTTCTAGGAAGGACGAAGCAAGAGATGTAGTTTGAGGCCAGTCTGATCTACATAGTTCCAGGCAAATAACAGCTCCTATCAAGACCCTGCCTGAGAACAAACCAACAAAAACAGTTCAAAAGGGGCATGGGAGAAAGCTCACATTTCAGTGTATTGTCCACAGAACCTCAAGACACCTTCACATTTACTTCTTGCTGACTTTAGAGCCTCATCTTAGCTCTCTAGCATTTATAGTGCTGGAAGGTGCTATGCATGCTACCAGAAAGAAAAAAAAAATCATCATCATCAACCTGACCCAGTGGTGAAACCTGTGAACTACAGTTACAACTTGCCTGGAAACATAGGCCCACCAGCGCAACAGGGCACAAATATTATGGGAGTGACCAACTGCTCCTTAATTAGATTTAAGACCCATTTCTAATGCTGGAGCCCATAACTGACTTTGACATCAGGCTTAGGAAGCTGAGGCTAGACAGGCACAGGACATAATGGAGAATCTAATACTAGTTTTCCAACAAATACTTATCATCTTAAGCTTCAGAATGCTTATACCTGAATACAACACCTATATCAAACGTCTGCCCCCAAGGTTCAGCAATCATTGTAAAAGTGGGGGCCAACAGATTATAAGAGCCAAAGGCAGTGGATGACCGCTGGGAAACAGAGTTTTCCTATGACACGCATAGGACCTCACAACAACAGTGGCAGAATGCAAAAGTTCCATGCAAGCTCAAACCAGAAAAAAAAATCCTCAGCACAGGCATAAGGAAGTAGCTAAGAATTCCAAGCCCATCTAGGAAATTGTGTCAACAGATGATTTGTGAGAGGGCAGAGACAGTCTGTTTCAAGCATGGGAATCTAGGTTAATCAGTTTCCAGTGGATGGACCCACAGTGAAGGACGTTTGTAGAAACAAATTAGACTCTATATGATATATATGGGGGGAGTACACTAATATAAAATAGAGCACATTAAATTGGGTGGCAGTGCAGTTAGTAGAGGTGCAGGTAGGAGAGGGATTTAAATATCTAAATATCAAATTATATTGTATGGAAATTGTACAATTTCAGTTAAAATAATAAATAGTAAATACAGAAATGGAATTTTCCTAAGCAGTTTGGAGAAATGCTGAGTGTTTATGAGCCTTTGCTCTTGTGTCAGTTTTCAGCACCAACCGGATGGCTCAGAAGTTGAGTTCCTGGAGACCATCTCCCTCTACTGGGCACTGTAGGCATTGCACTCGTGTAGTACACATGCTAAGTAAGCACACACACATATCAATGTACAGTAAAAAATATTTCCAACTTTTCTACCTAGGAAATGACAGATTACTTTTTTCTTCAGATGGGTATTCATTTCTTTAATGAGACCTCTTATAATCAGAGCCTTGAAAAGAAAATCGCTTTCTGTATAAGACTACAAATGAATACCCTTTGGGATTTATCTGAGCAATTCAATTAGCCAGAAGATTAAGGATCCATATATCTTAGAATAGGAAATCTTAAGAAGTATACCTTTATACCTGATTGTACAAGAAGATACAAGTGCTCCTGAGAAAGAATGAGTGAAGAGGCTAATGCCAGCTCTTCTGTTATAAAACCTGGATTAAGGTGTCCACTAAAGTATAGAAATCAGTAAACCATATGGATAACGTATAACATCAGTGTATTCGACACTTTTCTGTTGCTGTAATAGAAACACTGACCAAGGGAATTTACAAAAGGAAGTTTATTTAGTTTACGGTTCCAGAGAGGCAAGAGTCCATCATGGAGGGGAGGCGTGGCAGCAGAGGTGTTTAGAGTAGATGTAGAAGCTAAGCGCTCACATTCTCAGGCAGGTTCAGGAAGCAGAGAGTGACTGGAGATTCCCGAAATTTAAGATCTCTGAGCCTACCCCAAGTAGGCTGTATGGCCACACCTTCTAAGACCTCTCAAAGCAGCACTACCAACTGTGGACAAATTGTCCAAATACTTAAAGCCTATGTGGGACCTTCTCATGTAAACCACCACATTCCACTCTCTAGTACCCATAGGCTCATGGTCATAAAAATTCAAATTGCATTTAGTCTAGTCTTAAAAGTTCTCATAGTCTTTACTAGTCTTAATACTATACAAAAAATCCATACTCCAAAGTCTCTTCTGGGACTCAAGGCAATCTCTTAAATCTAAACCTCTGTACAATCAAAAGACAAATCACATATTCCCAACACACAATGGAAGCAAATACACTGTTCCAGAATGGAGGAAGAGAGGCATAATGAGGAAATACCAGACCAAAACAAGACCAAACCCAGCAGGGCAAACACCAAATCCAGTAGCTCCATGTCTGACTTCTGGAGCTCTACTTCTAAGGGCTTAGATGGCTCAACTCCTCCTGTTTTGCTGCAAACAGCATCTCTTTCTTGCGTTAGTACCACTCCCTGTATGCAGCTCTCTTTGGCAGATGTCTCACAGGTCTGGCATCAGGAGTATCTTCTTGGGGGTCTCCACTGTCAACCAGGCTTCACCTCAACAGAGTCATAAGATGGTCTCTCAGGTCTGTCAGTGACTTCTTTATGCAGGAACACCCCTGCTGCAGACTGCCTAGCCTTGACAGCTATCTGAAATCCCGGAGGAAGAACCAATTCTCCTTTCATTCATACCCTTCATGTCTCTAAAGCCAGCACCAGGTGAACTGCACTGCAAGTACAGCTGCAGGTTTGGGGTGGAGTCTGGCCTGCTTCATCCGCTTTCAAAGCTTTGCTCTCAGTGGTTTTGTAGTAGAAAACCATTGCATCATGTTCCTTTCACAAGTTGGAATTTTTTTCTTGCCTAAAATATGTGGTGCATATGAATGGGTACTTTTCAGAACATGTCAGGCCATTTCTTAGTACTACAGCACATAATCTTTTTCTTTTTCTTAGCTGTTGCTATCTGAATAAAATCTTGTGGGAACTGAATCACACTCAGAAGGTACTTTAGTGCACTAAACATAAAGTATTCGCACAGATCAAGATGGGAAGATCCTATAGGAGCTTGGATTATTCTCATCAGGAATAGAGAATATGATGTCCTATGAAAATGTTCCAGTGGTCAGGAAGGGAACTGAAGTTTTAGACCAGATAGAAATAGAAAATATGTGTGTACAGAAAAATAAATCACAATTTTATGTGGGACAAAAGGGCTCAGAGATGGTCTTTAGTATCACTGAAAACACATTCCTCTAAACTTTAGAATTCTGAAGACCAGCCATTTACCTTACACTATGAGTTCACAATAGATTGGAGTTGCTAAATCTTCTTTTACCCTCAGGAATTATGTAAATGAGTCAGTACATACAGATTATGCTATTTTTAAGGATGTTGGAAATGCACTTCTTACACCATATGCTTTGTATAAATCTTGTTCATTATCAAAGCGATGCAAGATGATGCTGAGACACTTCTTTGTTGAATAGTTCATTAAATCTCTGTATGTCAGAGCAGAAAATCAGTAAGCATTCAAAGTAATTGTGTCCAATTTACTTAAAGTATTTCTGATTTCCATTTCTAACTAATTGATAGCATAGCAAGGGAATGTAAAGAAATGATGAAGCTGCCTTAGGATGTTATGGAAATAGTTTATTAGGTTGCTCACATATTACAAGCTAAATTATAAATGTCCTTATACCTATTTATAAAGTCATAGTTTACTATTAACAACATTGTATTTCAGAATCTGTAGCAGCCAACAAATTAGAAATAAGGTTGACATTAACTTGCAAATTCATTTGTTGCTCATAACAGGTAACAAGTTCCCAAGGTGCTAAGGAAAATAGCACTGACAAGGTGCCTATCTTTTTCATTTTCTCCTTTTCATCTAAAGTTCAGAAGAAAGGACCATTGTATTCCAGTAAAATTCTTCAAATCAACACCTCTTTCGTGTTCTTTCTGAACTTTGATTATTCCGCTGGATTATTGCTGTCAATATTTGTGGTTAAAGTATTCTCTGGCCAAACTGCCTTAATGGAATAATGCTAAAATTTCATTTTGATCACCAAGATATTTTAAAGTAATTTTCAAAGGATTGGTCAAGAGCACGTGAGAACTTTTCTCAGAATGTTAGCATTGTGCCATTTTTACTCTTGGCTAACTTGGTCTCTCAGGTTCACTATCTGTAACCTGTTGCTATTTTAAGTTAACATAATGAAATATTCGTAGTAGAAATAAGATCATCATATTCAATGGAAGTATAGGAACATATGCTATCCTCTCTTAGTGATTAAATCATACTCCACGTGAGTTCTCCCAATAGTCCATCTAGGCTTACAGTAGTTCAGATGATGAACTCATATAACTAGAAATTCTAGGGCAAAACTCCCTTAATTTCATTAAACATCAACAATGGAAAAACTGAATAAGTCACTTTTCCTCTTCACTGTGACCAAATAAATACCTGGTAGAAACATATTAAAGAAGAAATTATTAATTTTGTCTTGCTGTCACAAAGGATTCAGTCTATCATTGTGATGGTTGTAGTGGGGAGAATCTGTTCCTGTCTTATTCGACCAGGAAGCACAGTAAAAAGGGCTCTTGAGTCTAGGTTTACCATACCCTATCAGACCCTGGATAAATCTACTTTTGTCTGATTTCAGAAGTATGTTCAAGAATAAATTAAATACACTTTATATTCATTCCCCACTATAAAATAGAGAAAAAGAAATCTTAATGCAAAAATGCAGTTTTTATTGAGTGTACTACCTTTTAATAAATTTCTCAGTGGTCATATACTTAGTGTATATCTTTAAAGTTGTGAATTATAAACGTGAGGATGTTTTTCTTTTTTATTGAATTTTTGCTATTTCATGCAATATATTTTGGTCAAATATATGTATTTGAATTACCTCTCCTCTCTGCATCCCTCTTTTGATCCCCTCCATCAGAGTTCATGTATTCCATCATATATATTAAGGCCTATAGAGTCAAGTCTGTGTCCCCAAATGTCCTTGAGTTTCTGTGCGTCCAGTGTAGCCTGGTTAACTTACTGAGGGTCAAAACTTACAGAAAACCAAACCAGTTTTACATCTGTTAGTAGTCACCAGTTGCCTAGAGTTTCTCCAGTAAGGTCAGCCTTCTTACCTACTTCTCCACTTCCATCTGAGGATTTTGTTTCACTTGAACTTATGTGCATCTTGTGCATGCTGTTACCATTGCTGAAGTTCATGTGAGTAACTTTCCAATTGTCTGGAAAACCTTGACTCTTACAATCTTTCTACACCCTCTTTCAAAATGTTCCCTAAGTCTCAGGTGGCAGAGATTTGATATGGGTGTCCTGCTCAGGGATAAGCACTCTGTAGTCTCTTACTCCCTGCACTTTAGCCTGTTGTGGCATTCTGAGTTAATTATCTTCTTTTTCATGGTGAAACTTCACTGATGAGAATTGAGAGATGAATGAATATTTCTGCAGGGAGCCGGTCAATGCCATTACAAGATGGCACCGACTTCCTGAGCCGCCTGTAATGAATAGCTCCATATAAGGCAATGCCTTGGCGCGCCAGCCATCCCGAGGCTGCGCATGCGCGTCAATTCGTGCGACGATTCAAACTGTCCCGAGCCAATCCCGTGGCTTTGCTTGTGGCGGGCTGCCTGCATCCAATCCCGAGCTAACACATCGCCCTCCTTGCTATATAAAGCCGCTAAGCAAGCCTGCCCCGCCCCTCGCCCTCATCGCTCATCTGTTAACCGAGAGGCTCTCCAATAAAGTGCGATCCAAGAAGAATCCTCGTTGTGGTGGTTTTCTTCCTCTGCTGGTCGGAGGGCATCCGCCACATCTTTCTGCCTCCTGTTCTGCTATAGTCCCTGAGTCTTGGGGTGTAGAGGTTGTCTTATAGATGTATCATAAACTAATAAAACAGGGAGAACAATGTTAAATCATTGGATGGCAACTGTTCAATTCCAGACACTTGAGAAAGTGATTCAGAAGTTTTTCAAGACAATAATGATATTATTCCATTTAGCATATCCAACAAGTTAGTGTTCAGACATGTCCAATTCCCACTGCACTATTGGTCTATGAAATAAAAAAAGAAGCCCAACTCAATCACTTCCCAAAAGGGACAGCACTTCTTGGACTTAAATAATACAGAAATGATTCCAACTACGTCAATATGCAGAGCATTTGAAAAAGACTACTCAGTGTGTAGGCAATTCCTCTTCTTGGCTTATACAAACCTTCTATGTTAAGTTCTGGTTTTCTTTAAAAATATATTACAATCATTTACTTTTGATGTTATATTGTACTGAAGATAATTTATAAAACTTGGATGCAAAATTACAGCATCTTTAAAAAATACTTTATTGAGCTAGTTCCTAGTCAATTTAGATCCCTTCTTTAATAGAATCATCCATAAATACAAGAAAGCTAAGAGAATGATAACTTATTAAAAGAACTTCTAATAAAGAAAGTGAATCATTTTTTCCCTTTATTGGAAAATAGTGATATAATTTAAATTGCCATTTACCCATTTTATGAAAGTAAACTTCACAAGTTATAATTCTTATTATATATTTTAGTCATAAAGATTTTCAAAAATTTATGTTACTGATATAACAATTCATTCCTTCCCATGAATGCTTTTTCACTGTGTCCTGGAAAAATGCAGCAATTCAAAGTAGCTTGCTGTTTTGTTCTCAGCCTCTCCCCACCACCACAGAATCCAGTGCAGGTGATTTTATACCATCGATGCTGAATGAAATGTGTCCATGCTCATTTTCATTTATTTATTTACAGTTTATCGCACAGATATATGTATGTGGGCATACAGTATGGCTGGGAATGTGCACATATGTGTGCAGGTGTATCGAGGGCCAGCAGTCTGGTGTCTTCTTCAGTCACTTTGTATCTTGTGTTTTGGCACAGTGTTAGGCTGGACGTGTAGCTCTCCAGTCAGTCAGACTGACTTGACAGTGAGCCCCATGGACCCTCCCTTCCTCTTTAGCACTGAAATTTTAGGGGTGCTAAAATGACCACATTTGACCAAAAGTAGCCATGACCACATTTGGCTACTACACGTGTTCTGAGGATCAAACTCAAAACCGTGAGCTTATTGCAGCAAGCGTATTACTAACTGAGTCATTTTGCTGGCCTTCTCATCTTTAGAAAAATAGAAATCTTCCTTGCAATTTAATTTAATAAAACATTCATTATAATGTTATTACATTACATTGGAAAAGGAGAAAAACGTTCTAGAAATCTGGACCGAATGACTGTTCATTTTGCAAAACTTCACATTATTAAATTGTTTGAACTAATGTACTCTGTAAAGTCTTAGTTTAAATTGATATGAAAAAGTTTGTTTCAGGGAAAGCAATTTATGAAGCCATCAGTGACCCTAAGCTGCCATCTGTAGCATGTAGAGCATAATCCAGCACCTTTGTATTCATAATGAAAGCTGCCCTTAGCATCATCTCCACTGTGTGCAAGACCACCTGCCTGGAACTGCAGATTTGAGCTCTCAGAAATCTTTAGATAGTTCTACTTAACATATTCCCAGATCCACTTGTAAAATATAGGGATTTAAAATAATAACTCCAACTAAAATGTGATTTATTTACCTAGGGAGTCCTTCACAGGCTCTTTCATTTGTACACCCAGGGCTCACATAACTAATTAAAAACATGTCAGTAAACTTCTGGCTTAGTCTTGCTGAGGGGTTAGTTAAAAATGCGTATTAGGAAGCCTTGTGTCTCCCTGAGAAGATATGTTTGTAATCTTGGTCCTGCGATTTGGGCTTACAGGTTCTCAAACAGATGGGCATGCTGGGAATGTGTACTTCACACGAAAGGTTCTTGAGTGTATTGAGTCCATTTCTTACCAGCATCATTAAGATCAATCTTGACATGTAATTCAATTTCTGTAATTTTTATTGTGTCAAGAATAGGTTCACATATATGAATAGGAAAGTATCTAAATTAAAATACAGGTAAAGACATACTACCATTAGACAGAAATTTTAAGGCTAGAGAATTACTTGTATGAATTTGACCCTGATGTGAATGAATGAAAGCCAGCTTCATATTCATCTATTCATACAGCTTGAAAAAGTGCTTACTTAATTAACGGTGCATAAGATTCTACTAAATTTGATTAACACAATTCACTTTTTATGTTTTGTATTTTTAAATATCTGATAGAGATAGCACTCTTTTATAAACCTATCTTGGTACAATCCTTCAAAATAGCATACAAATCCCACAAAAAATAGAGGAAATTACTTTTAAGGGACTTTGTTTATATTTCTTTTAATTTGAGCAAATGGTATCATATTTTGTAAGTAATATACAATACCTATATGAAAAGCAAATGAACTAAGCGTAAAATTGTTTAGGAGACAGCTTATCATAGCCTATCACCTTCATAACTTTAAATTTTGTGTAGGTTATTTATTATACAACATTACAAACCTGAGAAGGCATTTGCTAAACCCTGACTGTGATTTCCCGGAAAATGGCTCATTTGTTCTTTTGCAATTCCGTGTTCTCTTGCCTCTTGCACTAAAGGTTCTTTTTCAAAAACAATATTTTTATGAAATCTTCTAGAATTTCATGCAACGTATTTTGATCAGATTTCTCCTGTTCTCCTATCTCCTCTCAGATTTCCTCCCACATCCCTATCATTGTCTGCTCTGTGTCCTTTTTTGTTTCTTTAAAGTCCATCGAGTTTATTTCTGTTCCCCAAATGCTCTTGGATGTGGGCCATCACCTGGAGAATAAAATTGATTCTCCCTCTTCCAGCAACTGTCAACTGCCAATAAAGCCTTAGAAAGGAGTGGGGCTTTCTACCCACCTCCCTAGTCCATGCTGAGATTGTGTCTTGCTCTAACTTGTGTGGACCTTGTACATGCTGTCACGAACACTGTGAGTTCAAATGTGCGTCTGCACCGTATCCAGAAGATACAGTTTTATTGGAGTCATCAACTGCCTGTGGCTCTTATAGTCTTTCTGCCCACCTCCTTTTCGACTAGCCTCAGAGGGAAGGCGCATGATGAAGACACCCCATTTAGATCCAGTTAGGGTACACGTTAGTTGCCATATACTGAAAAAAAAAATAGCTTGTCTGATGAAAGCTAAAAGGTGGAGGTGCAGTAATCTGAGTATAAAAATAAGGCATCAAGAGTTGGCTTAATACTAAGTCCACTTAGAAGAATAACAGTATGACTCTCCTAGGGTGTGTGGCCTGTCCATCCACAGTCCTGACCCCACAGCAGAGCCTAGTACGGGTTGCATCTTGTGGAGAATGTCTCAAACCTAACCAGAAAGTGTTTGGTAACTCTCATAACATTCCCGCAACTATTGCACCATTTTATTCAGCCTAGTCTTTATTTTAGCTCACAGGCTCACAGCTGCTTAAGGCTGATGATTGCTCTTCTGGTTGGATGCATAGCACTTACTAGCACAATGAAAGCTAGGAAGTCGAAGACTCGAGTTCAGTACCAGTTTGATTTTTCCTTGTTTATTCAAAAACTCACATTTATAATCTCTTCATCAAAAGGTCTTGAACAATGGCAACAGCCAATAATATTTTGGGGTCTATTGGAATCCCTTGGCCAACAATTCCAAAAGTGGCAACCCATTCCTGTCACTGGGCCTATTTTTGGTCAGTCTGTGATATCTAGTACGAGCATCGCCCCTCATTATGAGGTAATTCCATTTAAACTCTTTTTATATATGTGTATGTTTTAGGAAGATTCTGCTGAAGTGGGTTCCCACAGGACTTCTCCGAAGTCTCCATGTTTGCTGTCGCTCCCCATGCTTTCTCATCTCTACTGCATTCAGTCTCCAAGCTTTTTAATGCCCCCCCATGGACACTTTTTCCATATTTAGCAACTCACTATTCAGCTCCCCAGAAGTCACCACTAAAAGTCCCTCCCTGTGATTCCAGCCACAGTCAGATTAAAGTTGTAGCTCAACTGCGACTTTGTTGATTGTTTCAACCTCCTAAGCTATCAAATCTTTTAAATTCAAGAATGAGGCTATCACGATGACATTCACATCATTCTTAGTTACATCACTCCAAACCTAGCTCAGATATTTGTTGTGATGAGAACATTATAATCTTGTGAGACATAGATACATAGCAGTATCCTCTCAGGCTCAGTTATTAAAATCAAACCAAACCAAACCAAACCAAAATAAAACAAAACAGCAGGTGTGCAGCCTTCTCCTGGAACAGGTGACCCAAACTGATGCAAATCGTAGATGACCATTTGGATGAAAAAGGTGTTTGGAGGGAGAAATATCACTGTGCTACTGTTATAAAGATCAAGATTAGGATTGTATAGATGTTGTATTAAACCTGAAGAAAAGTTTATGGAATGCTGGATTTAATATTTTAAATTTTTCTAAGAATCTCAAACATCTTTGTATTTACTTAGGTAAATACATCTGTAATCTTAGAATAAGATTATATAGTTTTAGTTCTGATAACTTACAGTAAATGCCTATATTTCTTATTTTTAAAATAAATTATTCGATTTCTGTAATTTCTGCATCTGCTATGTATTGTTGCTATGTTTGGGAGTTTACAGTAGCTTTTATTTAGGTCTTTATTCTACATTATCATTTTATTCTTCTCTTTCTTATGTTCTGATTAGTAAAGGTTTTGCAATTTAATTTATTTACTGTTTTTCTTCTTCTATTCTTTATTTTTTCTTTCTGTCTTATTTGTCTTTCTCTTTGCAACTCTGTTTGAAAGGTGTCATTAATCTGTCTTCAGGAGCACTGAACCTTCCTCCAGCCCCATCAGCTCCAGTGAGGGATTCATTTAAAATATTCTTTTTAATTATAGCTATCATTTATTTTATGTGAGCATGTATGTATGTGGTAGGGGAGGTGTGCATGTACCGTGGCACGTATGTGGAAGTCAGAGGACAACTTGCAAAATTTGATTATTTCCTTCCACGGACAGGCCATGGGGGTTAAACTCAGGCAGGCAGGCTTGATGTCAAGTATCTTTGCCTGCTCAGCCATCTCCCTGGACCCCATAGCAGAAGGATTTTTTTGATTACTTGTTTTAATTCTCAAGTTTCCACCTGATTGCTGGTTTTTATATCCTGCTTCCATTATAATTCTGTTCTTGAATGATGTCTACATGTTTCACCAACGTTCTTACTACATTAACCATTTAAATTCCTTCCTTCTACTCACCCACGCCATACACACAAACTCAACATTTTGTCATGTCTGAACCTGTATCTCTGACTGCAGATTTTACTTTTTTCTGTTGTCTTCTTTGGCCTCCTCCCTAAGGAGTTTGGGGAGGACTGTTGAGGCTATGATCTTCACAAACATTTTTATAGTAGTAAAACCTTTTCCCTTACTTCTTATTATGTTCACAGTGTTTTCAAATGATTTCACCCAATTCCTGACCACTGTTAACTTTAGACCTGTACCCTTTTGTCTGACAGATAACCTATACATGTTTGAGTTGGAGGGAGGCTCTTCTCTTAATAATAACTAGGCTCTACAAAAGTTGGCTTCTCTTTCTTTTGAAGACAGATCTTGGTTGTGGAAAACCTTGCTGTATCTTAGAGAGATTAGTCTCTTCTGGCTCTGCACTGTAGGATCATTCTCAGATCTTATCCAGGAAAACATAGAGTTCACTCAGAGCATGGTGGTGGATGCTTTATTCCACGCACTTGGAAAGCCAAAGCAGGTTGATCTGTACGAAATTGAGGCCAGACTGGTCTACACAGCAAGTTTCAGGCCAGCAGGGCTGTAGGGAGGCTTTGTGTCAAACAAACAAACAAAAATAGGGATTCTATATGCAAAATGTAGGCTCTGCAAATCTGTGACATGTAGCCATAAATAATGCTGAGCTATTTGTGAATATCTCTACCACTGTGTTCATTACACTTAAACTTCACTGAGCTAACCAGACACTTCTCCTCTTAATAGGCAGACCTTAACTCTGTTTTCAGAATGCATATGAATGTTTGTTTTTTCTAGTTTTAAGAGTACTATTTTAACCTGAAACCTGTTTTGAGATTAGATTAAGAGATGGCAATTTTTTTAATCATCAATTTCTCCATTGTTTTCTTAGTGTTGAAATAGGAATAAAAGCTACAAATTTTCTATAAGTCCAAATATAAATCACAAGTTGAGCTCATTCTATTTTCTTATGTTAATGTTCCCTCTTCTTTCACACATCTAAGTGTTGAACTTCCCTGACAGATTTGTGCTTGATTTTTTTTTATATCAAACCATGACAATTAATGTAAAGTCTTGTGATCGTGGCATTTTAACAGTGTTTAAATACATAGAATAAGCAAATTTCTATTTTAATCTTCACCTCTTTACTAAATCTCAGCCATATATTCAATACACTGTACTTATTTTAGAGAATTTTATGTTTCCATGTCTATGTCTAAAAAACACGTTTGGGTGTAAAATTACCAGTGGGACAGATCTAAAATTTATAGCTTAAGAAGATAAAGAAATAAATATATGTAAAAACATGGAATATGCAAGGAGACAATGATTCGGGAAGCATCACCACATGTCATTACGATCCTATCTTTCAGTTTTGGTGAAATGAAGAATCATGTACATTGAATTCATAACTAAATACTTGAATTTATTGTGAATTTCCATTAAATTTCATTTTAATAGTTTCATTAATTATGGAAGTATTTTGAGATTAAACAGCAATTTGGGAATGGAGAGAAGGCTTATTTGGCAAATGCTCGCTCTGCGAGCATGAGGGCCTGGGTTATCCCCACCACTCATGTAAATATGGACATGGTGAACATCCATAGCCTTAGCAAGAAGGGCTGCAGACAGGTATAGCCTCAGGGCTTACTGGCCAACCATCTATCAGAAACAGCAAGTACCATTTTCAAAGAGAACTTGTCTCAAGACATAAGGTGGAGAGCAACAGAAGAAATGAACCGTCTTTGAAGTTTAACCACCACATGAGCAGGAATGACAAAACACACTTGCACAAAATGCACTGTTCCTCCAACCCCACCCCACGTACATACACACACCCACACACACACACACACACACAAAACAAAAACAAAAAATTCTTATTTTGATTTTATTGGAATTTTATTTGTGTTTTAAGCCTTATATGCATATCTAGTAAATAAAAATTTTGAATCTTAATATTCAAAACTACCATGAAGAAACTTCTGTGAAAAACACTTCAGATTTTTCTTTAAAAATAATTGCTGAGGATCCAGTAGGATGTATGTCGAGAATGACAGCTTCTTCCAGAAGAAGCTGTAAGGCTTTGGGTAAAAATAAGGAAAAATAATGATCTATGAAGAAATGAGAACGGAATTAGCAGGCTTCTGCAGTTCAGACTTTTTTCATTTGTTTCAAGTGAACCAATATACATTTTTGGAATACAGCATGTCCCTTTCTGTTATTTTTAGCAAAATGGATTCCTTGCTGTGATAAGTAGAGCGACTGTTAATTTAACCTCAAAATGGATTCTACCAAAGCAATAAGTCTTGTTCGCATTTAAGCTGTTGAACAGTTGTTCAGTGCTATAAATAGTCTAAAATATTATGCTAAATGTTGTTATACTTATGAAATAGCATTTAACTAATTGAAATAACATTATTTTTCTGATTGACATGTTCCTGACTTAGTTTTCATAATAACACTCAGAGCAGTGATTACAGGACTCATTTTACGGACACAGAAATTGAGGACAATGGAGAAAATTTCAGGCAAGTAGTAATGGGCACGATGTGAAAAGGTAGCATTTGAACTGAGTTCCATAGGACAAAAAGTTACTTCTTCAATATTCAGATCCCTGATTGGATTTGCATATATACTGAGGTTCAGGTTCTGCCCGAATACAAATACATATGTAAATATTTGCATGTTTGAAGGCAATGCTGTTAATTAGGGAAACAAGGTAACTTCCATAGCACAAAATGAATACTTTTGAAATTGATAGTAATATTGCGACATAACTCCAGACACAAATCAGGACTTCTCTAGTTGCACTGTGGTGCTGTTCATTCTATATCTAGCAGACTCTAATGTTATGCTTCAAATGACAGGGAATACATTATGGGGAGAGGAATACCATGTGTACCAATCCTATTGACTAGAGCTTTGTATGTATATGAACTTCCTTAAGTGAAATAATCTCTGAGAATTGGGGGGACCAGACAAGATTGGTTCATCATCTCTTAGGCTGTAGTCTTCTTCGTAGAGTTGTTATATTTCCCATGTTTTCAGTAAAGCACCTTTTGTTTTTTTTGTCCTGATCTTCTACTCAGAAGTCTTGATGAGTTTATGAGCTCTTATAAATTTCTTCTATATTTTGTGAACTCTTTTACGCAGAGTCATGCAACCTCTAAAACAGATAATATCACCTCTTGCTTCACACACTACACACTAGGACCTGTTTACTTCTTTGCAGTTCTTTTTCTTTTTTAATTGAAAGTTTTGGAATTTCTCATAATATCTATTGATCGCATTGAGGTCACCTCCCTTATCTGTACCTCCTTTCTATCTCCTGCCAAATATCATGTATTTTATATATGTATATAATATATAGAATTAATATATGTAATGATATATATTGACAGATATATATGTATATATATATATATATATATATATACACACACACACATATATATATGCCTATGGAGTCGAATTTGTGTCCCTGGATGTGCTTCAGTGTGAGTCCACTGGAGCCTGGTGAAGGTCCTAAGACTCACACCCTCAAAGCGACAGTCTCCCCGTCTCCCTACGGCCCTTGGCTTTCAGTCGTTCCTCTGCAGCCCCCTATTTTCTGTTCATTGGCCAGTTCCTATGTTAATCAAGATCTGCTGCATAAGAGATCTTCTGTCCTGAGAGCAGAGAAATGCGTTAATCTGTGGCTATAACAATAAATATTAGAAATAACTTTAATACTCAGTCTATTTAGCAGAATAACAGTATTGGATTCTCCCTTATGGCCTGTGTCCTGTCTAGACACTGGTTCCTAGGCCTGATATCAATGTCAGGTACAGGTTCCATTTTGTCAAGCGTACCTTAAATTCAATTACAAAGTGGTTTGTTACTCCAATAATATTTGGGTCACTACTGCCCCAGTGGGCATATTTTGCCAGACCAGGTGTTGCTGAAGTACAAAGGATTCACGTTAGGTAAGTCTGATGATTAATTTTTTCTTTGAGTACCATGCATAGTTGCATAGTACCTTGCAGCACTATGAAATTGAATCAATGGAGATGATTTTAAACTCATGAAATTGATCTTTAAATTCAGGATCAGTTTGGTTTCTCCTTTTTTGTCCTACAGCTCATGTATATAGTATTTTCAGTTACAGGGTCTTACTGTAAACTTCTGGTGGGCAACCAAGAGCAGCAGCAATGGCCCGTAGTGGTGGAGGATCTATGGGACACCTGGTTAGCCTCAGAACATGAAGTCCATCCCTGGCACTGGTTTTTACTTTGCACGTCTGTGGTGTCTACTAGGGGCACTATCCTCCCGTTATAAAGCAGCTTCTTTTACTCTCTTTATAGGGTGTGCACTTTTTCAGCAGCTTCTATACAGTAGGGTTCCATATGACTTTTCTAAAGGCCTGCAGTGCTGATTACGTCCTCACACTCCCTTCTCTGCCCCGTTGTCCCAACCCACCCCGCATTTCACCTTTATACTCCATTATCATATTGCCCTGTTCATTTCACTGCATTCAAGGAAGATGATGACTGTTAAGACCAAGAATTTGATAAGATACTAACTAATCCTAGAATTGTCTCAGTAGATCTAAATCAATTATTAAAATAGCATTGTTTGTAGATGGTTTCTTTAATAACTTAGGTGTTATTTTTGACAAAATGAAAGAGAAAACATGTATTCAATGTCTATAGACCATCATTTCATACTAAATCAAAGAAAGTTTATTGGGCAAATGAGAAGAATTTCTTTGTAATAGTCTTCATGTTTGACCAATTTTAAAGTTCATTGAAAAATACATCAGTTTTAAGTCAATAGTTCAAGAACACAAATGTTCCAGGCATATTTTGGTAAATAAATATTTTTATGCATTATAGAAATAAATGGAAAAACTAAAATTTTCACACTCAGGAAAACATGATTTGATTATATGGTACTGACTAAAAATACCTTCCTTATCATTTGTTACTATGCATAGTCTTTCATTATTCAAAGTGCACTGAAATGGGAATAAAAAATATTAAAAAGTAAGTACGATGTAAGCACATATGAAGATTTATGGGTTTGTGTGGAATTCAGCATAATACATTTGAATATGATTCCAATTGCACGGTAATGTAGGCCCGGTTCCCAGCACTTGCGATGCTGTAGCAGGAGGGTTTCTGGAAATCAGTAACGAGTGTGGTCTGCATAGAGAGTTGAAGGCCAGCCTGGCAAATTTAGAGAGGGTCTATCTCAGAGTAAGTCAAGTTTTTAAAAGGATGGGAAGGTAGATCAGTAATAAAGCGTTTGCCTGTCCTATCGCAGTCCCTAGCACTAAGCAGAGGTGAGGGCATTTCCTAATTTTCCTTGTGGTGAACAAATTCTATTTTTAAAACAAGTTCAAGAAAAATTATATTTATAATCAGTATGTAGTAAGTTTCATATATGGCACCTAATTATTGCATTTAAAGCCATTTGGAGCTCACATTTTAGTTTCATAAACTAAGAAATCATCTGAAAACACAACAAAACAAAAGCTTATTTTTCTAACTATTGCAATGAAAAAAAACTCATGTGAAGTGTGCTCACATGAAAAAGCTGCTGTAAGATACTGCTCCCATATTTTCCTTTCTGAATGGACTTATTCAGATTACCTCCAATGCCCTTTTTTGCCATTTTCCTTTAGATGGGAAATCATACACGAGCAGAAGCAAAACTTCCACAAAGTATGGCCACACCTTGAAAGGCTTACAGTAATTCAGAGAAACATTTCATGAAAATACTTTGTCAAATAGCAATTTTACCAATATGTAATTGATTCATTCTCTTCAGATAAACAAGTATATAAATCAGAATTTGTCTAGATGACTCAAGATGGAGGTAATTAATCTTCAAAAGCTGATAGTATTATTACTGGATCATGAGCACTTGAAGTCTCTCTATAGAAATACTCAAGATCATCTTATATTTTATAAAAGACATTGACTTACTCACGGGCACAACTCAAAGGAAAAAGGTGTTCCAAGTGAAACCCTAATTGTCCTGTCCTCCAAAGAAGAACAAGCAGTCTTAGGAGTGTTGTTCTCAAGTTCTGCTGAGAACTGAGTGTTTTGCAGAAAAATGAAAACCCTTGAATTTCTAACACCTCTGGTCACCTTGTAAAGCATAGAAACTTCACAAGAGAAAAGCGGGAAATAAATTCATTCACAGGAAAATTTAAATTAGTCCAAAGCAGTATTTTGCATTATTATTCCCTTTAAGGCGAAAGCCAGCACTGCTTCTGGTATCTTAATCTTCATTGTTGAGAGAAACAAAAAAAAAATCAACATGTGAACATAAGGAACTGGAAGTCCAGCTGAGGTGCAAAGCTGTTCTGTTAAAGGGGGCAAAACCCACTGTTCCTCATTTTTACATTCATTTCCAGAGCATAGGATGCACGGATTCTCAGAGCACCCTTGGCTCCCGCCCCGCTGCCTCGTGCATATCCTGGAATCACTGTGGTCTCACTTCCATGCAAGCATTGATCTTAGGCATCTTATTGTGAAGATTGCTGTGCTAACCACGGAGAGGAAGCGTCATTGTCTGGGCATTTGAAGTAAATGGAAGCTGGAAACTAGAACTAGGTTTCTGAGAAGTATGAGATTGAGCCACAATTGAATGGCTCAGATTATATTTTAATGGAAAATGAAGCTTGAAAAGAAGAAATGGACCGCTCTGTCAGACTATGTAATTCAAAATGGTGGTCTCCGTCCACGAAGCTTCCTCAGTCCCCGCAAGCTTTGAAAGTTTTATTTTCAATTTGAATATTAGACTGTGGTGAAACATGGAAATCCTCCCCACAGGCAACAGTCAAATATTGTGTTGCAATACTAATGATTATATCTTGGAAACAGTTGCTGGAATGTGCTTCTTAAAGAAATGGATCTTGAAAGAGAACAAGGATATTGCTCCTCCAGTGAGATAGTGGAAAATGGTTCACTGCATCTTTGAAATAGGTATTGAATTGCTACAGACTGCATGAATGCAGGGGAACAGAATGAAAGCGATCCTATTACCATTTGCCTGCATGATTACATAGGAAAGACTATTTACACTGTAAGCTGTGTTAACTTCCAAAAATAGAGCACAAAATCTAACAGACAGAAAATGTTATTTTCCTTATTTTTGCATTTGTGAATAACAACACACATGGAAGAGGGAAAATCAGATTTGATTTTTTATAAATAGATCTTTTCAGTTAATTCAAAATGGCTTACATATCAGTGGAAGAAAACTGAATGAAGATTCAAATATGCAAAGGAAAAAACTTTCCAATACAGTAATTCAGATATTCATGATTCTGCATGGACATACTGATTTATAAAGCACTTTTAATGAAATAACAAAAATGTTATTATCTGTTTTGCTTTTTGATAGGCCAATATCTGATGTTGATTTTTCTAAGAACTTGAGGAAATGGATGTAGTTAAGAATAGATATTAAATAAATGCATAAAGAGAACTGATATTTTATCTGAAATTTTGTCCTAGAATTTTATAAACCATTCCTAAAACTTTACACTTATTCACCTATATGCCAAATATATTCATAGATCTTAATTGTAGTATGTTTTAAAGTATCAGATTGCCTTATAAAATTCACAAATGAATGAAGAATTATATAAGGAAAATACTTAAATACATTTGTGTTTATAAGTACCTTCAATTATATTGCTTTTTCAAATTGAAATACTGCATTATTTTAAATTTTCCATGACTTGCACATATAATGTAATGTAATAAGTTTTTGGTTTTACAATTAGAATATTATTTTAAAGTTACCACTGCATACCATTAAAATAATTTTAAAACTATTTTATAATAAGCTTTATAAAATAAGCAAAAATATTAAATACTTCCAAAAAGTAAAGACTAGGCTATATTAAATAGTGATGTGATGACTCAAAGACCAGATTTTAATTCTTTCTCTGACTACATGATTTTAGGAGTATAAGAGCAAATTGTTTCTTCTTTTAGAGTACATAAAGAATAAATGCAATCATTCCTAGGCAATAAAAATTTTGCCATTTTCAGGAAATATGATATTCCCTTTACTTCAGCAATAATTTGAAAAGTTTATTACTTGTTGTGTTATTCAGTTTTTCATAATAGTGGCAAAACCTGAGAAAAACAACATGAAGGACCAAAGATGTTTGGGCTCATAGCTTCAGGGTTTTTGGCTATGATCTCATGGCTCTGATGTTTCTGGACTGTGGTGAGGCAGAACATACTGGAGGCAAGAATACATGATAGAGGAAGCTGCTCTTTCACCAAGACCAAAGAGAGAGAGATGGGTGAAGGGTCAAATAAGTCCATGGACGGCACTGATGTCCACTTGAGCTAACTGGGTGCACATCCACATAATGCTGTTAAATTATGAACATATTAATGATGAATTCTTTCATGAATTCAGTGTCCTCAGAATCCAGTCACTTGTGAAATGACTACGACTAGAAAATGGGGATCACGCCTTCAGTGCATGAGCCTTTTGTGGGACAACTTATATCTATCCATAACATATATTTATGAAGAACAATTCACTGTATATTGTGAGTGCAGGAATGAAAGAAATATAAAATGTCACCCAATTGCAATAGTACATAAGCACTATTATGTGAATATTTACTTGTAAAAACCCTGTTTTTACAGCAGAGATTAACCACAGCTGAGGCACTGAAGTAACTGCAAACCATGTGTATTAGATCGATTTTAATTTTAAATACCATTTTGTTGACATACAATAATAAAGTGAAAAAATCATAAGTTGTCCACACAGTGAAAGCCCATCTGGAACAAGAGTAAGCATCTCTCACCTCTCAGAGGATCTGCAGTCACAGCATCACCACCTGCCCCTTCTCACACACTCCAACTCTTCTCCTTTCTAAATGAGGAAACAGAACGTGCTTCTATGTTCTAGACTTTAATTGAATAGAACCATAAGTAATATGGTAGTACTTAATAATTAATTTCAACATCGTGTTTGGGAGATTCACCTATGTTTCTAGATAATGCAAGAAGAAATTCAAGTTCAGTAAAGAACACAGATAGTCCATTGAATGTTATAACTTAATTATCCATTCACCTGTTGTTGAACATTTTTTGGAAGAATTATGGTAAATAATGTTGATTCAACCATTTTTGTACTCACGTGATGCACATGTGCATGTGTATTTTATTGGTATCACTTATGAATGAATTTCTGTTACACAGGATATGTGTATGATAACTTTGTTAGACAAAGTTAAATCACTGAATAGTCAAAGGATTCCAATTTCCACTGTCATAGCAGTGTATAACTTCAAATGATCCATTATCCCAGTCCCTTAGCCAACTCTTATATCTGTCACTCTTCTTTGATTTCTACTCTTTTGTATACTACAACATTGTAATTGTATGGCTGTATATTTAATGTCCTGGTGCTTTCACTTCTGATGAGCAGGTCTGCTATATTTATTAGTCATTTGATTAAACTGTTTGGCTAGATTTATTTTGGATTTTTTTTTTTCTGTGTGCTATTTAGAATATGTCTGGATAAAAATCAGTTACATAAAAGGTAACTTTAATGTATGGCATTTCAATGGAACTACACAATAAGTCTCTGAAATATTTTCCTTACAGATGTATTATAGATTTCATATTTGGCAGCAACAGAGTTTGTCACTTCCATTTGTTTGTCTGCAGTAACGTTAAGGAGGGAGAATGGATATAATCCTGGTGCTAAAGAAGTTGGAGATGGTGCAGTTGTCACAGTCTCAAGAAAATTCATGTAGGATAAAATAGGCATCGGGAGAAAATACTGCCAAGAGAATGGGAATTTCTTATTTTGTTTCTTTCAGTATTTCTCATGGTTCCTAGGACATAAATAACTCAAATTTTGAATGACTGGTCTACTAAGCTTGAGCATCTTTGACAAAGTTTCCATCCTCATCTGCAATTACAAAAGGTATCTAATGAAGTCGTTTCTGAAAAATCTTTACCTGTAGCTAAAGTGAAAAACTAAATACTAGAAAGATAAAACTTCAATACCATACTTGAAAGTTTTCTTAATTAAATTGTAATCCAATGGATAAATTTCTAAGGTAAATACAGATTCACCAGTGCAAAAGGGAAAGGTCTTAGGGTCATCAAACTGGAGAAGGCTTTGGGATGTGGCTTCTTTTGCTCTGTTTCCTCCCCCATTACAGTATTCGTTCTGCTGTGATGACCTCATTTGGAGCTTAAGTCTCCTAGGTAGATGGTAAAAACAATAGTCACCTTTCTGTCCTCTGGAGAGTAATTATTAGAACAACCTCTGTGATCAGCACATTGGAACATATGGTGGCCAGAGGGCCTCATCCTAGTTATGCCCTGTTGATAAATAGACCAGGGAATTCACAGCATCCGTGCTCAGGATCTCTCCTTGTCTGCCATCACATGATGATGCTCAGAGCACTGTTTTATGGCTGAATGAGCACTCAGCTCTTTCAAATATTAAAATATACCTTTAAACATAATCCTAAATCTCCATGCCTCACTAGAATTTCTAAATAAAATGATCTGAAATTATAAGCTGTCTGACTTTTTGATGTTTTCCTGCCTTTTTTTCTTCATTCCAACTCTCAGAGTATGTATTTCTAAGTGACATAAACACAGGAAACATAGCAATAATACTAGAAAATATGCTTTTGAAATAATTTCAGAATTAGAGAATAATCACATAATGTTAGAAATATGAATAAGTTGATATTGTTAAGTCATAAATCCATAATATTATATATCCTATTTTTCTAAATGTAGTACAGTATCCTACTCAGAATTTTGTGTAGCAGACTCTTGTATTATTATGAAATTGATATTGCCAAGAAAATGGTAATATTAAGAAAACTTAATCATGAAGACCAGGCGACAATATGCCCTGCAGTGAGGAACCACAAGGCAGCTTCTATCCAGAATAAACCAGATGGCTTGGGGAAGGAATCTTGAGTTCATGTCCTTGGTTGTCCTGAGACAGAAGAACCATCCAATAGCTCAGTATTCTCTGCCCAAACCTTGGCCAAGCAAAACTAATTCTTCTTTTTGAAGTTAGTGCATTATTTTCCTGAAATGTTACTTTGCAAAGACGTCTGTAGTTGGCACAAACAAGGAAGTCTGATTCATTATAGGCTTTTATTTGAAACATAAATGAACCTCATCTTAAGAATATAGTATTTATAATACCAACAAAGAAGAATCAACTATTTTTTATGGGAGTTCAAAGTCATCGTGGTGGCACAAATGCAGAGACCAAGTCACAAAAGGAAGGGGATATGCACAGTTCAAATGAAATTCAATACCAGAGTGCCACAATTCAACTCACAGACATTACTATAGTGGCCAAATATTTGCTTCCAATGTCTGTATCACAAAGAAAGAAAATGTGTCTATACAGTTGATAAGTCTTTAACATTTGCCCCAAACTTGAAAAAGAGTTCTTGTCCTACATACATTTTAAAACTCAGGATTCTGCTTCATTAAAGTTGAAATGGTTTATTATTCCTGGGGATTATGAGACAAAACAAATTCAGAATAGAATAATTGCAGCCTGCATAGGAGACAGCAACTTCAATCTCTTCAGCAACAGATTATATTAACTGGTATGTCCACTGTGAAAATTAAAAACAGGTGGAAAGAAATATGAAATTAGATAGCTGTAACTGAGTAGGAATATATGTAAAGAGAATAATTTTGTGCTTGTTATATGTATGAAAAATATATTTCAAATTTTCCCAAAGGGCATTATTTTGAGAATGCATTGTAATTATGCTCCTAGTTCTTTGAAACATATGAGAAATATAATTTTTAAATCCTATGGCCAAGTTATGATACTACTTCTGTATAAACAATCATGGAAAAGACCACTCAATTTAAGCACAATTCTTTTTTCCCATAGTACATCAGTCAAGATTGCTGCCTCATTGATGCTTGCGTTTGGTAGTGATAAAGTCGGCATGAACGTGAGTGTGAAGATGTCAGTGTTTGTGAACTCGTTCACCATTACAATCATATTGAATAAATTTTATACATTATTTCCATCAATAAGCAGTATGCTATCCGTATTATCGAATAACTGTTATGAGCACTAGCGATCATTCAGAGTTCAATCCTGGTAAACGCTAAATTTGAGGAGGAAATATATAGCATAAGAGGATTCCAGTTCTTTTCACATGAAGTTAAGTATACATTTTCCACAGATTTCTCATGTTAGTCTGCTCTTATTCATCTACTTTTCAAACAGACACACGGGAAGTGACAAAGTCTTTATAAAAGAAAAATGAAAACACAGCAGACTATCCCTCTCTCCCACTTCTTCGGTCCCTCCCTCACTCCGTCCCTTCCTTTCCTCCTCCCCATTTTTGTTCTTATCCTGGTGCTCATCCTCCTCCGTGTCTTTGGAATTATGTAATGGGTAGAAGCTGAGAGAATTTTGCACAGAACGGCAAAGGAAAAATAAAATAGCTGTAGTGTCATGAAAGGGACACTGTGGCTGACTCTGCGGAGAACGTCAAAGATGAGGAAAGCCTCAGGACCTCCCTCTTTCTGTAAATTACTTAAGGAATTACAACCAAAGTTTTCTGCATGTGTTCTTGTGTGTGTATGAGTGTGGATGTATGCCCATGTGTGTATGTGAGAGTGCATCTTTAGTATGAATTCATGTATGTGTGAACATGTGTGAGTGTATCATGTGTGTATGAATGTGTGTACGTGTGTGTATAGTGTGTGTCTGTGAATGTACATCTGTAATGTTTATGCATGTGTGTGCACATATGTGTGTTGTATGTGTTCACTGAATAAAAAGGTTGACCAGCAAAATAGCAGCCTTAGTGAACTCAGTTGAATCAGTTGATACATTGGAAATACTAGGGAGCAGTTAATTCACAATATATAAAACTGAGAGATTTTGAAACAGTAATTTTAGCCCAGAATCATGATATATGAAGAAAAATGCCAGAAGAATCTTCTCAGTCAACCGAAAGGCACATAACTATGGCGAGCATTTATTTCTTATTAGACAACTGCAATTTGTTTACTTTAAACCAAGTATATAAATAAATTAGATAGTAAATGTAAAAGTAAAGAACAGGCTTAAATAATTAGAATAGGGAAATTATTGTGCTTTGAGGAGGATCAAAGTAAAGCCAAAAGATAGATGTTCATGTTTGTGTATTTTGAATCTACCTTAGAAGGATTTTTGGCATTAATTGACAAAATTTTAGGCTTCATAAAATGATTTTTTGTTAAATAATCAATATAAGCACATTTACATTTGCCATGAGGCATATCTCTTCTGAAAGAGTAACACTGTTTCATCCTTAGGATTAAATACAAGCTTGGCAACATTCAGAAAGAACAAAGATTCCAGTAAAACTCGTAAGGCAAAAGGTGGACCGTGCAGACAGAAAGGTGACAAACCAGTCGTTGCTGACAGGACCTGGGGCACAAGGACTCACAGATGACACAGTTAAAAGACTGCCAAAGAAGGGGGACACGGCGGATTTCCCTATTGTATAAGGGGAGCATGCATTGGGCACCCAGAGGTCTCTTATCTAATGTAAGAGAGAGGGGGACGATCACTTTCTTTTCCCTACAAAATTGGAGGCTGTTCGAGTGATTATCAGCCATCTGTTGTCTACAGCGGTTGGACTGCTGAAGAGTTCTCTAAAGGGGGGAGAAAGCTCATTCACGGTGGAAGGTTGAATGTGCATCCTGAGGTAGCTGAGCAAGTGCCCAGCTAATCCCCTTTTCACAGAGGGACAAGACTGCCACCAGCTCTAATTGATTCTGAAATGAATCTGTATAGAAAATTAGAAGGTTTTAGATTCCCATGTGAGCTTCAATAAAGAGCCAGGATGTTACTCTGACAGCTGAATAGATTCAGAAATGAAAATCTGATAAGCGGCTTAAAACTGTACTTAAGTCCGGCAATGACTTGAATGCTGTTGTTAACGGCGCTTTGTGTGTTGTCACCTAGTTAATTATCTCTGAAGATGAGTTCTTGCACAGGAGAAGATGTGCCATTCTTCCACAGTCCATCCTCATCACATATTTATTAACCCCACCCCACCCTGTGCCCACCTATCACTGCTGGAAGGCAGAAAGGAAGGATTAGCCTGCTGCAGCGCACTGTGCTGTCAGTTCACTGTGCCAAACTTCAAATATGAACTGTTGCATGTACTGTCACCGACATTTCCTTTTACATCTTCATTTGCAAATGAGGAGCTGACAGTGGTTAGGCCTTGTGTTTGCTCCCAGTTCCAGCACATAAAAAGCAAACACTGTCACTGCCGGCTACTTTATTTATTTCTCTGCAGATAGTATACGGCCTATTTAGAGATTTTTCTTCAAAAAAAATTTTTTTTTAAGCTAACTGAGATAGATAGTCGCAGAGCTACATGCCCTCATATTTTATTCAGGAAGCCGTCTGCAGCTTAGCAAGCGTGCACTGCATTTCATAGCTATTTAAAACTGTATTTTTAAAACCAATTTGCACTTTTCTGGTTTAAATTCTTTGAGTTTATTTTCCCTAGATAAATGTGGGTTCATTTCATGATTTAAGAGTTCAAGGTTTCTTACTCATTGATTTTTTTTAATAAAGAGAGAATATTTTCTGCCAAATGAAAACAAAGGAGTAAATTCTAAAAGCATAATAAATTTCCCAAATATTGTTCTTGATTAATTAATGTTTCATTTTTTTCAAAATTACCTTGACAGTGTCAACAGAGCAAAGCTATTGAGATGATTGCTTGTTATCATTAAAGACCATTCCTGGAAAGAGCTTAAAGTCTACTGCCTGTAGGGCATACCTGTGCCTGCAGAGGAACTACAGCCTGTGCAGACACCAGGAGGTCGGCTTCCTCCAATGGTCACCTAAGGACTGTGTTCATATTTAGTTTCCAGTTAATAGAAAAGGCTGTGAGTGCAAGTGTTGCCCTCTAAAATAACAAGCTGAGATTACATATCAACACAATAGCTTGATTTTAAAAGACAAAGATTTAAAGAAGAGTTCACAGTGACTATGAAATCTGAAAGAACAGTGACTGCAGAACCCTCTGCCTTTCTATCAGTTTTTCAGGACCATGTTTTTTACGTTCTACTCCATCACTCATATGTCACAGAGATAGCATCCCTCAGCATTTTTCTGTACATGGCAGTGCTTTCTTTATCACACCATTTGGATCCTTTTCCTTACATTTTCTGGACCCAAGTCCACGAAAGCTTGGAAATCACTGCCCTTTCCCTCGGACTTTCAGAAGTGATCAGTTTAAAACACATTACATGCTCCAGATGCCTAACAGAAATGCCTCCCATGACATATTAAATATTATAAATTATAAATTTCAATATTAATTACTTGTGTTTCAATCTGCCTAGTCTTGCTAGGTGGTAAGATCCTGAGAATGAGAGAGAAAGATAGCAGAGGAGATGAGAGGGAGAGGGAGAGGGAGGCAGAGGAAGGGCCTGGGATGAAAACGGAGCAGAGAGGAGGGGGGAAGCAGGAAGGGCGATTTCTTCTCATATCTGATATTTCTAGCAGTTAAATGATGATAGTACTTTAAGGAAAATTGCTTAATCTTATATCCTTTTACTTCATATTGCTTTACTCTGTCTGCTTGTAAAGCAAAGGATGCAATCCATAGGTTTCTAAAATGCAATTAGGTTGTTTAAAAAGGGAAAAGATGAGTAAATGCCAAAGGGAGCATCTGCCTAGGTGTTATGTCAAGACTAGGAACTAAAAATGGTAACAAAGTCTCAGAAATACTGCAAGAGAAGTCTGTTGAGCTGTCTGAGTTTTCTGACTGTTTTAAACAAGAACTTGGTCCCACATAGTAACAAAGAAGCACCAAGGAGCTAGTGCAAAGCCAAGGCCACTCCCCTCTGTAAGTCTCCCTGAGGCTACTGAACTGCTCTAACTTAAGGAAATAAGAAATTTGGAACAGATATCACAGAAGTCCGTCTACACACCTGCTTAGTTCAGATGGAGGTGCTAGTGTCGTAATTAAAGAGAAGTGACTTTGGAAAGGAACTTAAAAATTTCCTTTCAGTGTTCATGTCCACGGCCACTAATGAAAACCATTACAAGTGGACTCACCTCTTGTCTTTCCACCCATTATTTGGATTTTTCTAGAGCACAGTGCTGCACAGGCTTGTCATTTCTGGTGAAGAAGGCAAACTTAAATCCATGAAATGAGCTAGACACTTCTACTCCATAGCCACAGCCTTCAGCCCCATACAGGAGCTGGCGGTACCACACAACGATGACAATTCTGAAACTTTACTACCATTCTTTTACATAGCTGGACTATTTAATTTACTTACTCATTGGCTGCTTTGACACACATCTCTCAGGGTTCTGCTCTCTTAAGTTCTGTATCATTTCTTTTCAACACTTGAGCAGCAGTACATCACTATAAGGATGTCAGACAGAGGAATGCAGCTTTGCTCATTGCCCATTTTCAAAACTGCTCCCGTAATGCATTTTCATGTCTTATAACACATCCCTTCCAATATTATAGAATCATGCTCTATGTTTGGTCTTTCAGATAGCACCATGTTCTAAAGCTTTAACATTTTAAACTTTTCTCTGATATATTTAAATGTGATTTTTCAAGACTCAGTATAGACAATAAACATAGATATATGGACATGAAATTTTTGCTTAGAAAGTACATCATACGATGAATTCTTCTTTGAAGTTTGTTATGTAAGTATACTGGTCCTGGTCTGGTTGAACTAGCTACAATCCTGCCTGTGGCGGCCAGTTGCCCAGCTTGCTTCCATCCAAGAAGTGAGAAGCTCTTCACACACAGGAGACCATGATTTGTATAATCTGAACTCTACCTGGGACACAATATGCTGGATAAGAAATGAAAAAGTGACATCAAATTAGTCAGGACAGAGATTCCTGAAACGCAAGGGACTAGCGCTGCATTAGCAAAGTCACAGCGGGAGAACTGATAATTGAAGGACTCACACAGACCTTAGTTTGTTTTCAGTCCTCCTGTGAGGAGCTTAGCTTGAAAAGGTGGGGAAAGATGAGTGCATAACAGTTCAAGAAGTAACACGAAAGGCTCCTCCAAGGAGAAGATGATGGAATTTAAAATTAGGCATCTCTCCACAGACAGGATAGCACGATCCATCAATTAGAAATCCCTCATAGAGATTATCTTTGTCTCTATGAATATTGCTTTCCACTTTTCCTTCTTAGCACTTCATTAAAAATTAACAGACTTAACTTGATGCAATCTGGAGGAAACTAAAATACAGACATAGGAAAGCTGAAGACTCAAAATTAATAAAAATTATGACATTAAATTTAAAGACAGGAATATGATTTTATATCCTTAAAATGTCTGAGTAAACACTAATTTAATTGAAAATAATTGTACAAATGCTGCATATACACAAATATCATCAATGAACAATTAATATTTTAATACATGTGATTAAATATATGCTTTGACACAGCTAAACCATGGCATCCAGATATTTGGTCAAACAACAATCTAGATGAAATTAACACTTAAATACCTCGACTTTGACTAAAATTATTGTTCATAAAGCGAGTGACTTCTTTCAATCAACATAAAGCCTGTGGTGGTTATCTTGACATCATCTTAAATGAATCTGGAAACAACTAAAAGATATTCCACTGGCTGGGATTGTTAGGGTGTTTACTGAAAGAAATAACTTGGAGGAGACCTTCCCCAAGGTGGGTGACACTTTCAGGCCACACCCCAGCTGTAAAGATGTGAAGGAAAAGCCACTGCCTTTGTCCTGTCCACACTGACCTCTTGCTGGTGAGTGCATCTAAGCTATTGCTGCCAATTCATACTCTCATCCTGAGCAGACATGGGAGAACAGCTTCCCAGCCTTCCATTAGACAGAAAGCAAGTGTTCCTCTTGGACCAGGCCAGGCTTTCAAGATCAGGTTTGTACTGCTGAGGTAACCAGCCTCAAGAAGTGAGCAGGTAAAATAAAATATGTTTGTAATATATATTCATTCTATTGTTTCTGCTCCTCTAATACTGGGACTTAAAGAAACAAGACTGAAGTCTCCAGGGAAAATGGAATCTTGACTTATAAATGTCTTCTCCCATTCTCCATTGCATGGATGTGCCGTGGAGACTGTTCACTCACCAATGTATAAAATCTCATTATACGCTGCTTAAAATATTTTTAATATTCTACCCATTACTTTTATTTTATGTGTGTGAATATATTGCCTGCATGTATGTAAGTGCAACCATGTTGTGCAACTCCCACAGAGGTCAGAAGAGAGTGTCAGATTCTTCTGGAACTAGCGTTAATGTTGGTTGTTAGTCACCATGTGAAATGGCACCCAGGTTCACTGGAAGACCAACAAGTGTTCTCAACCACTGAGTCATCTCTCTAGCTCCATTAAATATGTTTTTATACCTATTTTATCTCCAATTGAGAATAGTTGGTTTATAATTTGACTACATTAAATAATAACCATTTCATGCTAATCATCATACTGAACTTCACATATTTTCAACTTTTTGTGTGCTGCTATTAAAATTCATTAATTCAACAAATACATATTGACTGGTTACTTCCTGGCATGCCACAGTAAAGAGTTTTGAATAAATCAGTGAATGACCCAGGCATCTTACAGTCTGAGGATCAGGAGCAAATGATCAATTATTCACCTAGTTTATATACAACCATGTCAAAATAATTGACTTACAAGTGAAAAATCAAGCATCATTTGATGAAATTCTGGGTAGTAAGGTCTACCAGGCCTGCTCAATGTTTGACATTGTAACATGACATCAAGTACAAAGTTCATACCTGAGAACTGCATAATAAAGTTACAGGAAAAAAAAAATCCTCAAAACCATTTCAGGGGCCTTATTCATCCCTATTTTCAGGCTAAAAGGCACATGTGCTAAACCATGGTTAGACAGGAGTGGCCGGGGTGTTCGTATGATAACCTGTAAGGGAAGCACCTGAGTGTATTTGAGAAAGGCAGGCGGCTGTTTCTGGTGGCGTGCTATTACTGAGAGGAAAATGACTGATTCAGAAAACAAAGCCGGAGCCAGGTATTTATGAATATGAAACAAGAAAACAGACTTCATGTAATGTATGCCAACTAGAACTCCCTTGGAACAGGAGAGCAGTGTGCTAAGCAATCCATGTCACAGGACTCCTGATCCAAACACTGATGTCACTACCTGGAAACTTCAGGCACTGGAATCTTCAGGAGAGGGAGAGACAGGGTCATTGTCTCTTGTGCTTTTCTACTTTTCTGAATAAACTTGGCCCATTATGGACAGATTTTTCACTTGGCACATCAGTATATTTTCATTAGGACTGGTAATTTATTGTTCTTAAAATATCCTCATCCGTCACCTTAAAATACTCTCACATGCAACGCTATTTTTCTTTGGTAGTAGATTAAGATGAATGATGAGTAGATATACTTAAGGGAATTTAAACTATTCCACATGTGCAGAACACCTAAAATTAACAATTACATAGTGCATATGAAAGATAGCAATTGCTTTAATTTTTTTTTCATTGAAAATAAAGCCTCCTGTAACAAGGAAGACATGAAATGTTCTCCTGTGACTGGAGGTACCTTTTAGTGATGACGTGAACAGAGCCGGAATGTTTTTACTACTAAGAAAAGACGCTACAGCTCTTTTTTCTCTGTTCGGGTCTATTTTGTGAGCAGGGAAAAAACAGGTGTGGATGGAAAAAAGGCATTCAGGTAGCTCCAGTGAGCATTCAGAGCACACAGATGGCTCCAGTGAGTATTCAGAACAAACACTACCTGTGATGAAAATGGACATTGTACTAGAGTATACTAATTATCCTGAAGGTGGGTTATATTTTTTAAAATGCTTCACTGAACAAAATCATTTCTGAATAATGAATGGTATTTATTTATATTTCTTTTCAGCAAACTGCTATATGACTTTTCTGTCCATGAATTAAGACTAACCTCTTTGTTTACCTCAGAAGCCAGAAAATGCTACTGAAGCAATATTTTAAAGGATTAGTAACACACATAGGCAAAAGCAAAATAACATTCCAGTAAAGAATCATCCTATATGGGGAATTAAAATAGGTATTTGCATTTAATTGTGAGAAGATGGGAAGATGGATGCAGGGCAGCAATGATCACATACGTGGGGTCCAGACTCAAGGAATCAGCTTAGAAAAGAAAATCTTGTTAACGATCTATATCATGTAACAGCATTTCTGAATAATGATGCCAGCATTGTGTTGGTTTCACTTACAGGCATCCATCACATTTGATCCATGAATAAACTGGATAGAAGGAAGGTGAGGAAACAAAAAGCAAGATCCTCAAGTGAGGACCACACTTCACTCTGGGGCTGCCCTTCGTAGACCTCAGATTCTTTCTTCCATGCAAACTTCTCTCTGTTTCTATTTTGATTAACCTCATTATACTTAACAACGTTCAGGAAATCTGTACACCAAATTCAAAGTTTTAGGCAAATCAGACTGCTGTAAAGTTGGGAGTAACTACATATTTGGTTCAGTTTGTATTGCCAAGAGTTCATGTTACATCATGCAAAGAAAGCCGGGGACTGGTTTTTGTGATAGAAGAGTTTCTCAACTTTGAAAAATTTATAGGCCTGTTCTTGCCTTTCTACATGCTGAGAACGATGCAACCTACTCATAGCTAACACAGGAACACATGTGTCTCTTGTAATGAAGTGATGCACACTGCTTCTTATTATATTCATTGTGAACAAGTCAAGTCAAGAATATATAGGTAGATCTAAATTGGTAGATGTTAGATCGATAGATGCTAGATAGATAGATAGATAGACAGATCGATATTCTCTGTCTTTTTTGAAGACTGGAAATATAGCTCAAGAGTAGAATGATTTATTAGCAAATGCAAGGCCCTGTGTCCCACCTTCAGAACTAAAGAAAAAGAAGTGCTACTTTTTTCTGATTGCCATGTTTAACATAGTTTGAGCTGGTAAAGATTTGAACCTCCTAATTAACTTTCATGGTGACAAGTCCTGCCCTTCCAGCCTGATGTACTTGGCAGATGATCCAGGTGTGTCAGCAAGATTTGTTCTCCTATTTTGTACTCTGCCTTATGATGTCAGAATCCAGCTTGGCCATTATTTTTAAGTTTTGGGTTTTCCCAAACAATATGGTTTTATAAATATATATTTTTTGAATTTTAGTGCGTTCCATATAATACTTCTTAATCATGTTTAGACTCCTCTCCCTTATCCGCCTCCTTGTAGCCTAGGCATCTGATTTCATGCATTCTGTCATATATGTTAAGACATAATGAGGCAAATTTGTGTCCCCAGATACCCCTTGAGATGTGTTCATGCATTGGAGCCTCTTCAGACTAACTAGCATCAGTCCCTTAAAGATCAACTTCCTCACCCAGTATTGATCAGCTGCCAATATTAGCTGCCAATATTTCTTCAACTGAGGTTGGGCGCCTGCCCATTTCCCCTGCTCTGTGTGGGTTTTTGTCTGATTGGATTAGCTGGGGTCTTGTGCACGTTGTCACCATTGCTGTAAGTTCATATGAACAAGTTCTCAGAACCTGGGAAACTGCTTCCTTGTGGTCACCACCACTCCTGGTTCTTACATTAGTTCCACCCCCTCTTCTGCAATGTTCTACAGCAGCACTCCTGACCTGTGGCTTTCAAGTCACTCTTCCCTGATGTTACCCGAGTCTTGGGGTGAGTGATGTGATATTTATGTCCCACTTAGGGCTAAACACTTGGAAGTTGTATATTGTATACATTTGGTGTGTGCTTTGTGAGGGAGAGTCAGTTTTCCTGGAGTGTGGCTTCTTGTAGGTCACCCATGTACCAGTGAAAGGCCCACACCCATGCACAGACAGAGAGCACTCAGTGGACTCATTATCTCTAAAAAGAAGAGGATATGGAGGTGGACATGGTATCACATGCCTTTAATGCAAGCATGCAGGAGGCAGAGGCAGGTGGATGTCTATGCGATCAAGGCAAATCTGGTCCTCACTAGAGAGTTCCAGGTCCCACGTAAGGCAAAGAAAGACCAAGTCTCAGAATACAAAAAAAATTAAATAAATAAAAATAAAAGAAGCTATGAATCTGGAAGATGGATGTGACAGTGGTGGGATCTGAGAGAGGTCAAAGGAGGACAGTGGGAAGTATATATGATAAAGGTATGTCACAAGTATGTAGGACATTATTGAGAAAATATTTTCTAAAGTTTATATATCTTTTACTTCAAATGTTAATTAAAGAAAGTGAAACCTGCAACTCTAATAAAAGGAAAACAATATTCATTTGGGGGATTCGGGGAGATGGCACAACAGTGAAGAGACCTGGCTTCTCTTCCAGAGGACGCCTGTTTGGTGGTCAGCACCAAGGTGTGTAACCATCTGTCACACCTGCCGCAGAGGAGCTGTGGTCTCCATACACCTGAGAGCATGTGACACTTAACAAGACACGCACATGAACATAAAAGAAAAAGTAAATCTTTTTAAAGAAAGAATATGCATTTTAAGAATTATTTAAAGACTCTTTAGCATCTAGAATAATAACATAAATATAAGAATATTCTGTAAATATTTCTGAAAATAGATGACTTCTCAAAATAAGCAAACTTTAAGTCTACTCTGTATTTCATTTTACTACACTCAGTTGTCTTCATGTGGTAATCCTTTACATATGTTTAATGGCAGCTGTACACACTTAGAAATTTGTAATTTTCTACAGGGTTTTATGAATCATGTAATAAATTGTTATTATTTCTGTAAATGTGTAAAATTATATATATATGTAGATTTAAGCAAAACTTTAATAATGTTAAGTATTTAAAACAATTTAATCTTTTCATGTTAAAAATATTAGTTTCATGCAATTATAAATTATAATTTTCAAAATTTAAAGACCATCATTAATATTAAGCATGCGAATAAATAACATTTAGATAACTTAATAATTTCAAAGAAAAATACTTAAAAATATTAGTCATTAAACTTAGAATTAACTTAATCTTTTTCTCCTGTCTTGAAAATGAAACTAGCTGAAGTTTATCAGTATTTTCAAAAGTTCCTGAATATTACATATGCATGTTAATATCTTTAACTGATAAAAAAATCACTATGTATAAAAAAGTGGAAATATTAGGAATTCTTGATCTTCCAGATTTGCCTACATATACATTTTTATTTTGATTAAAGTCAATAATTGTTTTAAGTTTATATAAACTGTAGTAATTGGATCAAAAATATGTGCAAATAGTGGATATGCTTAGTCATTTTCATAGAAACTTATATTTTATCAATATAGAATACTGGAATACATAATACATTATTATTGTTGATTGATAATATTTAGTATATTGTAGCAGTAACTTCAATGTCTTATGTATTAAGGTAATAATATAGCTGTGTATGTCAAAATTTAAACATAGATAGCAAGTGAAATATATATATAAAGAAATGTCAAATTAATAAAACATGGTCAGTATTTTAACCAGTTTGACTCAATATTAATGACATTTTTATAAGGGTAAAGTGTATGGACCTTTCCTTTGAAATAATATTGGATCAATAGATAAAATTAAAAGATATTTTTCTGAAAACAGCTATCTCAAAATTCCCCTGCCAATACGAAAAGGCTTTAATTTTTAATCACATAATGTACTGTTAACTCCCATTAGTTTTATTATATCCCTAAAAGGAATCATTATTCAGGGTCCTTATTTAGAAAAGCCTAATATCGACTGACAGTATTCTTGTCTTTTAATGAAATTCTCGTTCTTACTTGAAGAACATGGCTTGGTTCCAGGTCCAGGTCTTGTCTCCCCTGAGATTTTATTGTTTTTGTTTTTGTCATTCCCAAATATAGCACAGAGAAATCCATGTTCAGAGAAATAACACATGCAGTTTTCCGGGAATGGCTGCCAGGTCTCAAAACAATTGCCTTCTTCCTCTTATCAAAGATTTCAAAACCAATCCAATTTTTTCAGAACTTTAATATTTATATTATATTATAAATAATGTATATTCATTATAAATAAGTTTTAATGATTATTTCTTAGTTCAAAAGCATGTCAATGTTTAGGAAGAAAGACATGGGCAATATCTGTCCATGAAATGATTTATATTTCTTAATTTTATACATTAGCCAGTTAGGGTCAAGCAGCAACTTCTGCAGGATGCCTTACCCCACAATCTAGAGGTACTAGACAGCACTCTTTGCCTTTATCAGATGTAAGTTCTCAGTGCCAAGGAAATCATTAAATACCTGTTTGAAAACTAATTGCCTGCTCTCCGTGCTGAGAGCTTTCTAATCCTTTATCCTGATAAGACTGGTTAATAATTCATTACCAGAATCTGTATTCTTAAAACAGCATCTTTTTGACAATTTCATCCAAAATTCTGGAAGTTATGTTAAGTGTAACTATCTCCCAAACTTATACCCAATGAAGTAGCAAAGGCAGAAGTCACAATTCTATCAGGGCAGTGAAAGAGGCACACGAAGTGTTTACTTTCTCTAAATGAAAATGATCACCATTTTGCCATTATTTATTTCATGGATCTTTTTTTTTTCTTTTAGATTCTGTGTTTCTGGTGTGGTGTATACCACATCCTTATTGTAATTAGTCATCAATTAAAATTGAAAGAGCAAGTGATAATCTTTACATACAGCTTTAATGTCATTTGCAGAATTATGAACATAGTAGCTCATAATTTTGGTAATTCCAGAATGTTAGACACGATCGGGGGCATCACCGTGTAAACTGTCCACTGCTGATCCTGTGAGACAATTACCCCTTCTGTCACTGACTATGGAGATTTATACGTATAAATGGTGCATCACCCTACTTGGCTGCCATGATCACATGCCGTATACTGGATGGCTTAAACACTGGAAGTGTATTTCTGGAAGGCTAAGAGTGAAGTGTTAGGTACTGCTTAGCTCAGTTTCAGATGGCAGTTCTTGTCGTCATTTGCAGTTAGCCCACCACCTTAAAATTCTAGATAAGAGAGGGAGGGAAGAAAGGGGGCAGGAGAGAGAGATGAAGGAAAACAGAGAGAGAGAGAGAGAGAGGGAAAGAGATTGTACACAAGAGGGAGAGGCACAGGAAGAGAAGGTAAGTCCACTTCCTTCCTGGTGTCTCTACTAAGATAAATCCTACTAGACTGGGCACATTTATGACATCCTTTAACTGTAATTGCCCTTTATTCAGCCACATTAGATTTCTTGGGGCAAACTTGGGAGAGAGACAATCAGACTCATGGAAAGTAATTAAATACTTTTTTAAGATTTATGGTAGAATTCCAAGTTGCTCCTCTCAGCTATAAAATGTAGGAACTCACTGTGGCTTTCAGCTCAGGATTCTAGTTTTATTGCAAATGATATCAACATAAGGCTGTGCTTGTGCTGTGTCATATCATCCCCTTGCAGGTGCTGCTAACTACTTATATGTACAGTAATTAAATCACAATGATTAGTTCTTTAGACTCACATTTCCCAACTCAGAGTAAATCAACACATTCTTTTGACTTGGGAGCTTTCACAACTCTGAAATTTATAATTGAAACTCTCTCAAGACACTCCAGAACAAATATCATCAAGAAGGAGATGAGTTTCCTAACCACCTGCATCTGAGCACAGACCTTCACGTACAAGCAGCATCTATCCAAACGATTTCTAGACAAGGATTGCCAAATGCCACCAGTCACTGAGTACTGTGTCTCCCGTTGTTTCATTCCTTTCCTTGTTTTATATAGGAGGGTATTCTCTGTGGCAGATTAATGTTATAAATTATCAATTATCAGAATTCAAATCTAGACTGCTCATTTAATTGCACTGATTTAATTTATAAGAACAAAAATTTGACATAGCAATAATACCTGACTAATTAATAGTTACAAATAATAGTGAAGAAAAGGAAACAGCATGAGACAGAGAGAACAAGAGTCAAAGTGAGAGAGAAAGGGGACTGAGGAAGAGAGTGAAAGACAGAGCCACTTCCTGCGGTGCCCATTTCAGAAACTTCAGATAGAAGGTGAGAGTCGTTTTCCTATTTGAATTCTGGAAAATAGGCTCAGGAGAAACTATCTTAATAATTCTATTTGTAGCCAGGCAATGTGGTGCATGCCTTTAATTTCAGCACTTGGGGAGGCAGAAGAAGAAGATCTCTGTGAGATAGAGGCCAGCCTGCTCTACACAGCATTTCTAGATCAGCTGTGGATACAGAGAGACCCTGGCTCAATAAAAAAAAAGCAAAAAACAAAACCAAAAAAACCAACCAAACAAAACATACTAATAATTCTAGTTTTGTACTCTGGCATCCAAGCCCAGGGATATCTCAGGACTCCTGTATCTCCTGGGTTTACCTGGCAGGCAGGCAGGCAGTCTACGCCAGTCCCACAAGACACAATTAGGAAAGACCTGGAAGACCTAAAATAATTATCTCACTGACATCTTCACAAAATTACCAGCAGGTAATTCTGCCCAGCCCACTTGGCAAACCTGAATTGTCCAAAGAAAGTCACTAAAATCTGTATTAAATATTCTCCTCATAACTAAAGAAACTTAAGCTGTCTTCTAAAAAAGCTGTTTCTTGGAAGACACTTTGAACAAATAAACTTAACTGTAGGTAAATTGCAATTAATTATGTTACATTTTAGGACTCTTTATTGATTTATTCTGCCATCATTGTAGTGTTCAGTGCTAAGAAGGAATTATTCACTTACTTACAGTTTACAAAGGAACACAGGATAATAAGTGCTATATTAACACGCAGAAAAGAAGGTCAGATAGAAATGTCAGAGCTAAAAATACAATATCAATATGATAACTTCAGATGAGAATCTGAAAATATGAATCTCATTTTATATATTACTGTAAATAGTATTGTGCATGCATGCTGGGAAGTTGAACATATGTCCTCCTTATTCAACAGAGTTTTACTGAGTATGTCACAAATGCAAACATGAAATAATATCTTGGGATTCAACAGTGAATGAAATAGTCAAATGTCACTGCCCTCTTGAAACTTATAATCTAGCAAAGGAAGGTAGATGACCAACCTGCAATACACAAACACAAATATAGGGAAAGAATATAGACCTTGTTGCTCAGAACAGGATCTATATATGCTTGCCATGGACTCCCCGCCAATTTAATGTACTTGAAGATGCCTTCTTTTACCTTTTTCATAGTCACCAATCAGTGTCTTTAGTAATGGATTTCATGTTCTTCTACCTGCATGGATCCATAGATGCTCAAATGACTTATATAAAATGATATGCTTGTCCATTAACCTCTGCAAAACCTCTCATTTAGTTTAAATAATCTGTAGTTTATTTAAAACACCTCATACAATGTAAATATTAGGTAAATTATTGCTATAATAGTGTACTATTTAAGAAATATCAAAAATATCTTCATATTTAATACAAACACAATGAAAAACATATTCTTTTAGGGGGGTTGGAAAGATAGCTCAGTGGTTAACAGCACTAGCTCCTCTTGACAATGACCCCAGTTGGAATCTCAGCAGTCACATGGCAGCTAACAACTGTTTGTAACTCCAGTTCCAGGGGAATCCAACACCCTCTTCTAACCTCCGCAGACACTGCTTAACACGAGTTAAGTACGAGTGTACTTACATTAGTGCGGGCAATACATTCATACATATAAAATAAAAATAACAAATAAGATATTTAAATATATATTCTTTTTACCCCTCTGAGAGTTTTCTTTCATCTTACTGTATACTGAGTGTTCTTGATTTTTGAGAATGTAGTACAGGCAAGTTGTATTGGCGTTACTTCTGCCCCAACCCGTCCCCTCCGGACTCCGCCCACTTCCTCCTCCTTCACAACTCTTCGTTCTTGTTTATAATTATTATTGTTACACATATATGTGTGTGTATATATTTATAAATGCACAAAGCCCATTTAATGGTGCTATTGGGTACCAGACAAAGACTACGAGTACCACAGCTGGCCACACAAAGACATTGTCTGTGAATTGCCCATGTCTAAATGGCACATCTACAATGCAACCTCTACATATAAGGCTCTTGCAACATAGAAATAGGGGTAAAGAGGACAATAATGCATCTCTCAACTCTAATTAATGAAGCTCCCTCTTGCAACAAAAGGTCAGGAGCACAAAAGGTCATAAATGGCCAAAGAGTAGAGAATAGGAGTCTGCAGAGCATGGGTCCCTGGACAGGACACTTACGGCAAGTTTTACTCACCCAGGGCTCAGGGTCCATTGTGGAAGAGGGGGCAAAAAGATTGTCAGAATCACTGAGGAGGTGCATGAGCATATGGACAGACAAGTTCCTGAGACCTTGCTCATATGAGCATACGGCAGTGGTGCTGGCGTCCTCAAGACTCGTGCAAACTCAAGCACACAAAACCAAGCATGGAACCGGGGAAATGAGCAGCAGACCCCAATATTTGCTGAAGAAATGTTGATAGCTGATTACTGTTGGATGAGGAAGAGTTAATCTTCTTAAAGCTAGGGATTCTGGAAAGGCTGACTAGACCTCAGTGGATGAACTTGCACTGAGGAATGCCCAGGGATACTAACTTGACACAATAAGCCTTAACACGAATGACAGACCTTATGAATTCCAAGAGAAGGGTGTGCGGGGTGGTGTGTGTGGGAGGGTGTTAGTGAAGAATGGTGCATAATGATTAAGTCTGATTGAGAAGTTCTGTATGAAATACACAAAAGCTTAAGCTTAAAAAAAAAGAAGTCTTGTGTTAGAGTAGCAAGTATCAGGCTTGTGAAGTGAGAACAATGAGTGGGCTGGAGTTGAGTCATGTGGGCTCTCTTCCACAGAATGGAAGGGGTTCCTTCGTCATTTGAAATGTAAAACAATACGATTCTGGACAAGGAATATGCTCAGTAAAAAGAAACAAATTGTAGTAAGCTCATAATTGATATTTAAAAAATCTTCTCTATGTCCAATCAGTAGGGCCAAATAATCACCAATGGTCCATAAAGATCATAAATTCGTCAGTTATGATTTATTCATAATTTTTTTAGTTGCCATTAGATATTTGGAGAATGAAAGAAATTACCAAATGAAAGAAAATACACATTCTGCATTCTTTTTCAAGGAGAGTATTATACCTATCATGCAAAAACATTGTAAGAATTAGAGATAAAGTTGGCAAGAAACATGACACAGGACAGCAGGTGCTAGGAACTCTTATTATTTTTGTTTGAGTGTTAGATTAAAACCAAGGAGAAGAACCACTCACGAGGAGCACCCAAGCAACAAGAAAGGAAGGATGTGGTGCCGAGGAAGGTATTTCATATAACTTTACTCTGTATCCGTCTTACAGATCTAGTTTGATCCTGATTCTACTACTAAAGCAAGTTAACATTCAGACCCCACACTCTAATGTACTCTTGCTATTTTCCAAAGTACATTTGTATTACCAGGTTCTTAGGGATTCTTCCATTTACACAGGCCTCTTACACAGACAGGACTGCTCTTTTAAGAGCCTTTGGTCACATACTTAAGGCATTCTGAAAGACAGTGATATGAAAGCGGTAGTAACTAAGAGCATAGCTGTTGGCTCCATTCCCAGTTACTTGGCAAGTAGTTGAATCGTGGTTCTTTCCCAAACAAAGACCAATTTCAGGGTAACTTTTTAGGTGAAATCATGAAGAATACTGAAGGAATTTAAGGATTTTATCTGTCACCAGTCTCTTATCCCTTTGGTGGGTTTAAATGAAACAAATGCATCACAGAGTGAAATTATTTGGACAGATGTCAGAATATTCCTAAAGAAAAACCTAACCCACTGTAAAGGACTCCTCAGTTACTAAAGGCATGCACAGAGGTGTGCAGACAAATCCTGTTACTGGGTAATGGGATTTATTTGCGTGTCCAGACATGGGTTTGAAATGAGATTCTGTTCAACACATAAGCAGAAGAGTACTTATGTGGCACAAAATTCTGCCTTCAGGAAAGATGGAATATATTTCCCTAAAGTCAATCTGATGCTCTTTAATAAATTGCTTGAAGGAGAAGAAAGTCTTTGCTGACACAGAAAATACTGAAGCTTCCTGATCTTAGTTCTTTGAAGTCCCATCCAGGGAAGGGATGAAGCCTGGGAATAGAGAATATTTTTGAGTGAGTGGCTTTGGAAGCACTAGGAATTTCTGGTTAAGAGAAATCCCCTCCAATGTTGCTAAATAAGGTTTATAGTTGTAGAATCAATAGTGTTTTAATTTGTGAATGTTTTGAATTAAGGTGGGAGTGCAGTATTTTCATAATAAAGGGTCAAAATGTATTTGCCCCAGAATAAAAGCGTAAGATTAAATATCAATATAAATCTCCCATTACTGCCTTATGCATAGTTGTTCATTTGCGATTATAAGCTAAATGAATTCTGTCTTCTAGTAACTATGAACTCTTTCTGTGAAAAGCATATGTGGTATTCTCCATTCACTGTGTGGCTGCCGTGGTGGGTGCTTCCCTCAGGGCTGCAGTGTAACAGACACCATACAACGTTCATGAGTGGACAGCTATGGCTGCCCTTGCTACAAGGCTGTGGTTTATCAGTCCCTGATCCTGACCACGGTATTTTCATTGATATAGTTTTACCACTTAATGGCATGTCATATAGAATAATGAAAACAATATTAAAAACAAAATGTTTTTGCTCCTTCTTGATTTATGGAAATTAGATTCTTTTTCTCTAGGACCTCTTCTTTGATGTGATTTCAGTTGTTATTTCTTTGATAATCTGAATGTTTATAACACTCTCAATATTTCTAGCAGAAAAATACTGTTATCATATAAGTATTAAAACCTAATTATGAGGGAATGTTCATAATACCCAAATAGAGGGATACTTTATAATGTATCTATCCAAAAATGACAAAGGAAGGCTGAGTTGACAATCTTAAAGAAAGATAATCAGTGCAATGTGGTATGCAAATATAAGAAGACCTGGAGAAGATCCGAGAACAAAAATATCGTAAGAAATAACATCTATGGGACAAATGACAATTAGATTAAGAATTTTGGTGTGCTGGATAGAAGGCTCCGCAATTAAGAACACTGGTTGTGCTTGCAGAGGACCCTGGTTTGGTTTCTAGGACTAACATGGTGACTAACAACCATCTCTACCCACAGTTCCAGGGGATCTGATGCCTTCCTCTGAGTTCTATGGGCATTTCACGTCATTTCACACTTATATGTATGCAGGCAGTACATTCATGCACATAAAATAAAAATAATAAATAAAATATTAAAAATAATGTTGAATAGTGGTACACTTTGTGGAGGCAGTTCCAGAAAAATATGGACTCATTCCTTGGGAAGACCCATGAAGTAGTTAGTGATGGGAACTTGGATAAGATAGCGTTTAACAATCCTTGGTATAAGACTGCTTGATTTTAACTAGTGATACTTTAAACAAACTATTAATGATACAAAAATAGCAATGGTAAATACATACTGGTTCCAAGTCCATTGGCTTTTGTTTCACTAGAGTGAATAAATTTTCTTCTGGCATCTTGGAAATATTACACTTCTGATACCTCCATCTAACTCTGAAATAATTCAAGTGAAATAATACATATGCATATAAACTTATATCGAGAAATCAAATGGGTCAAACCTAACACTGTATGAAAAGTTCATTTCCTTACAAAAACATATTTTAAGTGCTCTACTGCTTAACTCCTTCCTTCTTTTCAAATCCCAACACACATAAAAAGGATTGGGGAATATATTCTCATAAGTAAACTTTAGTTCTAACTAATATCTTCTGACCTGAAATAATGCTTGGTTCAAATGGCAACCCCTTTGGAAAGTGAATGAATACACTCACTATTTGCAGTGATTTTTAAAAGTCACTGCAAATTTTCTTTATGACAATCATCTTTAAAAAATTCTTGTCACTGAAACAATTGAAATAAGGATGTTAGAAATTATTTTTAAAGTACTCAGTCAGTATGAAATACTTCAAATATTGACTTTATCCCCATAAACCTAGATACTATTTACCTATAAACTGGATTGACAGGAACAAGATCACATAGGTGAAGATGGACACTATAACAGAATGGAGCAAAATGATTGGTGAATCCAGAACGTAGCTCTCAAACTGACTCTGGAATTGAGGAGTGTGACACAGATGGAGTCGGGAGGAAGAAGGTGAGCAGTGGCATATTAAAAAATTCTGACAGTTCCAGGTAGAATTTGAATATGAAATATCAAATGATCTCTAGATCTGACTTAGAAGACTGTTCTTTCTATGTACTGAAGAAGAGATTTTTAGTTTACTGCAAATGGGCTTTGCTTTTAGACAGATTCATTCTATTTCTCCTTAGTGTTTCCAAGTTATTATATAGGGCAGGGAAAGAAACTGTATAGCCTTCAAAATATGTTTCATGCTTGTTTTTATTAAATTCTTGGCTTAGAACAGTGAACAGTTATAGAAAGTCTTGAATTAGTTTAAATGCTTTGGGTTTAAAGTTACACCTGAGGCATTGGATCTGCAGCTTAGAGAACCAGTTGCTCTTGTAGATGACCCAGGTTCCACTCTCTGCACCCACATGGTGGCTGACAGCTGTCCATAACTCCAGGTCCAAGGAATCTGATCCCTCTTCTTGCTTCTGTGGGCATTGCTCTTGCATACTCGCTAGCAAAACACACATAAACAAAATAAAAATACATACATCTATGCCTAAGGCAAACAGAACATAGCGGAACAGCGGGCAGAAACAGTATTAATGCATCTCGATACTCACCAGCATTGTGTCCTCACATAATAGATGGCAAGTAATCCACAGAGCCACAACCGGTCAAAGTTAATAAAATAAGAGTGCAGAAGGCTTGTTGTCCCTGGGTAGGACACTTATATCAAAACTTTGCCACCTGGAGCTCAGAGACCACTGCAAAATAGAGAAAAGGGTGTTTATGGGTTAAGGTGGTAGATAATCACAAGGAAACAGTTTTCTAGGTGGCTCAAAACCTGCCATATGATTACAGGATTCCTGACAGCATTCACAAACCACATGTAAGCTCAAACCAGACAAAAACCCAGCTTAGAAATGGGGAAATGGACAAGAGGTCTCACCCTTAGCTAAGGAACTATTGATGACCAGTGACTACTGGGTGAAGGGAACTGATTTTTAAGGGAATGACACTAGATAGATTTGCCAGGGTCCAATAGATAGACCCACATTGAAAGACATTTGGGGACAGTCTTGGCTCAGGAGGCCGTAAGGTGGGCATGGGCCACTGTGAGGGGTAGAGATAAGGGAGGGAGCATAAATATGATCAAGATGTATAAAGTTCCCAAAAGTTCAATTGAAAAAAATAATAAAGAAAAAAGAAATCAATTAAAAGTATTTCAAAAGGAAATTCCATATGAAACCAAAACAATCCCTGAAGCCAGAGGTATGTCATCAAACTTGTAAGAAAGAGAGAAACAGAAGTAATTTTAAACAGGATAAATCTTTCAGAAAGGCACTGGAGTTGACCATTTTCCATTTATATATCTGCAGGGTAACTTTTTAGAACAATTATTATTTTTATATTTTATTTAAATTTTGTAGAGAATTTCATGTATGAATATTTGTTTACATCTTCTCTACCCTCCCTCCCCTTTGCAAAGCCTCCTGCACTCTGCTCCCTCTCAATTCCATGATCTCCTCTGTAAGTACTGCTGCATATACCTGAGTCCTTTTAATGATGCTCACATTTACATGTGTTTAGGGCTGACTGCTTGGGACTGAATAACCTATCAAAGGGCTCATCCCTGGAGAAAACTGATTTGTCCCTCCTCAGCCCTCATGGATTGCCTGTGGCTCTTGGTCTAGGAGTGGGGCCTTGAGAAATTTCACTTGTCCACACTGGCATGTCATGCAGTGCTGTCATTATTCATGTCTTGTTCAGATAAATGTATTTTTAAGATTTCATGGGTGCAGTATCCCTGCCATGTCTAGAAGACACTATCTTAGAAGCAGGCATCCTGCTGCTCTGACGCTTGCAAACTTTCCACTCCTCTTCTCCTGATGTTCCTTGAGTCTTTGGTATAGGGACAACATTGTAAAGGTGCCAGTTGTGGCGGGCTCCCCATGGTCACTTCTATATGTGTTTTGATCATTTGTAAATGTAATAGTCTCCTGCCTCATAAAGAAGCTTCTTTTATGAGAAGTGGTTGATAGCTACCCTCAACTATGAGTATAAGAATAGGTATTTAGAATACAGGACAAAGTTACCTGGGTTTAGGAAAATAGCTTTATTAAGTTTTCCTTTAGCATCTGTTGCATTTCTAAGTCACAATGATTTGGCTATATTTATGTTACCAGATGTAAATGCCTTCCAACTGAGCAGGCCTTTAGACCAAATTAGACAGCTGTTGGCTACCCTCATGTTATAAGTGCTGCACACATTGCAGTATCTTACTAGGCCAGTTATTGTTGTGGTTCACAGGCTTTGTAGCTGGATTGGACTATGGATTGCTTTTCTTCCTTTCTAACTTCCATAGTATTTTCCAACAATATGACAGCTAGTCTTCCATTATGTATAGGCTTGTGTGTCTGTGTGGGGATGTGTCGACATAACTGCAGTCGCCCCCAGAAGGGAGAAAAGGGTGTAAGATCCCATATAGTAAAAGTTACAGGTTGTTGTGAGCTGCCTGATATGGATGCTGGGAACAGAACTTGGATCTTCCAAGAAAGCAGTATACTCTCTTAACTCATTGAGGATTCTCTCTCGCCTTCTTTTAATATTTTTAAAGCATTCATATGATCTTATTTCCATTGTTTTATAATGTTAGCTGATTTTACACTTAAAGTTCATTCCATGATAGCCTTCCTACAAGGACAAACAAAGCTCAAATTGGTTTCTGGAGGTAGAATTTTTTTAAAGGCATCGATACATCCTTTTGCTATGAACATACATGTAAGCAGCAAAAGACACAGTTATTATGTTAGGTTCACAGATAAAGCAATTTCAAAGTCACTGGTAAAACAATTCCTTCAAAATTAAAGTGTCTTCGAATTGTGATTTCCTCGAAATTGTGTTGATAATTTTACTGTTTTGCAGTAGTATCAACTATTTTGATCTGAAATTGGCCAGCTGACCTTCATAAATTTCCATTTATCTTAGTCTACATCCGGAAATGTTGTTTTTCTTTATAAACGCTGTTTAAATCATAAATATTGTTATCAGAGTAGAAGGTCATTTTAAATCTGCTTGTTGTTTCAAATAATGCTTAAAATCAATAGTATTTCCTTCATATCTGCGCACTTGATACAATGGCTCAAGAGGCCACATTCCACAGCTAGTAGAATTATTGTTGTTGAAAGTCATCTTTATCTAAATAATGAAGGGCTTATTTATTTTTAATTTGAAGCTGTATTTGATTGACTTGCATCATACCAATAGCTATCTGATTGATTACTTTAATATGAAGAATTTATTCAATTATGGGTGAAAATATGATATAAAGAATTTTTAACAGATCTCATTGAATCTTTGATGTAGTTTTTTACAAAGGCAAGTATTTGGGAAAACATGAAATAAGCATGCTAGTGTCAAATTCAGATACATTTTACACACACACACAAACACACACGCACACACATATGCACACCATATATAACTGTTTGCAGAGAGCCCTATTTGCAGTGATCCATACACATTTCAAACCTCCAAAGGCATTTTTGTCCCTGCCCATGGGCAGAAGCTTTGGAATTGCAAAGCTTTTTATCTCATAGTATATTACACAAAATTATATGCTTTAAATTATACACATTTTTCTCTTAGGTCAGAAATACACATAGGTATAAAGAAACTTATGTCATTACAATTGTTTCTAGGAATCACGTGGAAGAGGTATTGCATGCATTTCATCTTTGTTGCTTATCTAATGACAGTTATTTCCCATATAAAGACCAGAAACTATTTTAAGAACTATGTTACTTTGTTTTGAAACACGAATGTTAGTGAATTCTTTTCTAATTGAATCTGGGTATTTCATACAGAACATCTCAATCAGTCTTAGCATCTTTATACATACTTTCCTACCAACACCCCCACATAGTTCCTCAACTAGAATCCATACATTCTGACTTTTCTGTTAAGCTCTACTGTGTCAAGTTAATGTCTCCAGATATTCCTCATTACAAGTTCCAGGCAGCCTATCCATTGTCCTCCACTTAACTGTTCCTCAGCCAACAGTAATCAACTGCTAATATTGCTGACACCATTGCTGTAGGTTCATATTTTATTGTATATACATGTATTGCAACATGAATGTTAGTGAAAATTCTTTTTTATTGAATCATTGTATATGTCATACAGAATTTCTGAATGAGTCTTAATCACTTTTATACCCCATTCCTCAATGGTACCCTCCCACCCAACCCCCACACATCCCCTCCTAGGAATTCATACATTCCGTCATTTGTGTTAATGCTTATTGTGTCATTAGTGTCCCTGGACTTTCCTCAGTGCACGTTCATCCATTCAGGTCTGGTCAGCCTTTCTAGAGTCACTTGCTTTAAGAAGATTAACTATTCCTCATCCAACAGTAATCAACTGTCAATATTTCTTCAGCAAAGATTGGGGTCTGCTGCCTGTTTTCCCAATTCCATGCTTGGTATTTGTCTGCTTGAGTTTGCATGGGTCTTGAGCATGCCAGAACCATTGCTAATAGTGCATATTATCAGGGTCCCTGTAGCTTGTAGGATTCTATTTCCATATGGTCATTCACCTCCTCAGTGATTCTTACAATCTTTCCACCTCCTCTTCCACAATGGTACCTGAGCCCCAGGTGAGTGAAACTTAACATAGGAGTCTTGTCCAAGGACCCATATGCTGCAGACTCCTAATCTCCATTCTTTGACCATTTGGGACCTTTTGTGTTCCTGGCCTTCTGCTGCATGACAGAGCTTCATTAATGAGAGTTGAGAGATTCGTTAGTGTCCCTTTATATCCCTTGTTCTATGTTGCATGAGCCTTAGTTATAGAGGTTATATTACAAGTGTAACACTTAAGCTTGGACAATTCACAGATAATGTGTGTGACCAGCTGTGGTACTCTGTAGTATTCTCTGTCTGTTGGAAAAGAAGTTTCTTTGATGAGTGGTGACTAGGACAATTGACTATAAATATAAAGATACTAATTTTGCACTTAGCATGAAGTTACATTGGGCTAGGGATGTGACAGCCTTGGAGAGTTCTCTAAGATCTATGACCTCTTCAGGCATCTATGTTTGGCTATGATTACAGTACCACACATGAGTTTCCACCCATTGAATGGGCTTAAGTACAATTAAGTAGCGGTTGATTGCCCCCAGATAAAAGTGTCACTATTGAACCAGTGTCTTATGCTGTGTTGGTCACTGATGTGGATATTTGGTCATGAAGCTTTTGTTGGTTCATTGATTGATGTTGCCCTGAACAGCTGTCATAGTGCTTTCCAGAGTTATGAGAGTTAGCTTTCAGAGGCCATTGTTTCCAGGTCAGTTCCAGCTCCATTGCTCTAAATATGGTCTCCTAAGTATGTCCTCTCCTCAGCAATAATTCAAGTTCTGGGAGGCAATCAAGGGCTGTGGCAATAGTCTGTGTAACTTTCGGAGTCTTCCGGACTACCCTGGCCAAAAACTCTAAGGAAGATTTCTCCTATGTGGCACTGTTTCTTGTCATGTAGCCTTCAGCTATGCACATGGACTCTCGTAGACATACTACAGGTGTAACTTGACATCAGGTGGTTAGACTAATATGATTATCTCTGGTGTTTTACATTAGCTGGGCATTATCTATTGCTCCCCTTTCTCTCTCCCAGTCTAACACATATTCCACGCCTTCCCCATTTAAAAACTTAAAAGTGTTTTCATTTTCCCCATTTCTCTCTTGATAATAGCAGTCACCTATGGCCTCACCTCTCTTGAGCTACTTGATTCTCCCCTGATCTCCATAGTTCATTGTATAATCCCTGTCCCCCTCCCATTTAAATACCATAATTTTATCTATTTTTCACTTAGTAACACCTGTCTCCTACTATTTTTCTCTCTCAGGTTCCTTCTTTCCCTTTACCTCTCTGGTTCTTATCCATTTTCCTGGTTCCTGCAGTTACATCAAGATACATACTCAAATAAAAGGATTTCATGCTAGGATCCACAAATGAGGGAGAACATAGGCCACTTACTTTTCTGACTCTATGTTACTTCACTTGGCATAACAGTTTCCAGTTCCATCCATTTACCTGCATATTTCATGATTTCGTCTTTCTTTATCACTGAGTAGAACGCCATTGTGTAAATGTGCCACATTTTCATTATCCGTCAGTTGAGGGATGCTTAGGCTCCTCCCATTTCTTAGCACTTGTGAAAGATCAACAACAAACATGGATGTACCAGTATCTCTATAACAGGATGAATGCTCTGGGAGTCGTGTAACTCGGTCAAATGGTAGATTCATTTTTTTAGATTTTAGGAGCTCTCCACACTGTTTTCCGTGGGGTTACGTGAGTTCACAACATGCCTGCATGAATGAGCGTTCATTCCCCTTTCCACAATCCCTCCAACACTTGGTATCATGTGTTCTCTTCATCTCAGCCAGTCTAAATGGAGTAAGATTAAATTTTAAAGTGGCTTCAATTTGCATTTCCCTAATTATTAACAATGCTGAACACTTTTGAAGATGTTTCTTAAGTCATTTTTATTTCTGCTTTTGAGAACTCTGTGCTTAGATCCTTAACCCATCTTTTATTTGGGTCATTTGTTTTATTGATTCTTTGTATTTTTAATTCTTTATATATTCTGGATGTTAAACCTCTGTCAGATGTTTTGCTGGTCAAGATTTTCTCCCACTTTGTGGGTTTTATCTTTACTTCCTTGGTCGTTTCTATTGCTGTTCAGAAGCTTTTTAGTTTAATGTGGTCCCACTTATTGATTGTTGTCCTTAATTCTTGAGCAACTGATGTCTGATTTAGAAAGCTTTTTCTTAAACATCTATCTTTTGGTTATTACCCATGTATTCTTCTAAAAGTTTCAGGTTTCATATTGAGATCTTTGATACATTTGGAGTCGAATTTTGTGCAAGGTGAAAGATAAGGTTCTATTTTCATTCTTCTAGTTCTATTTTCATTCTTCTACGGGGGAGATCCAATTTTGTCAGTACCATTTGTTAAGAAGGTACCTTTCCTCTAGTGAGTGTTCTTGACCACTTTGTCAAATATCAGGTGATTGAAGTTGCATATCCTCATGTTTTGGTCTTCAATTATATTTCATTATCCATTCTTGTACCAGTTATTATGTCATTTTTGTGATTATAGCTCTGTAATATATTTTGAAATTTCATGTAGTAATCTCCCTCCAAATTGCTCTTTGAGCTCAGGGCTGCTTTGTCTCTCATCTATCTTTGGTGCTTCCACATGAATTTTAGGATGGTTGCTTCTAATTCTCTGAAGAATGTCATGGGGATTTTGATAGGGATTGCATTGAATCTATATTTTGCTTTTTGTAAGGTGGTCATTTTCACATCACTAATTCTTCTTTTCCATGAGCATGTGTGTTCCTCCATCTCCTGGTGTCTTCACCAATATCTTTCTTTAAAGATTTAAATTTTCATTGTAGCGATCTTTAATTTCTTTGATGAGGTCTATTCCAAGGTTTTATTTTTGGAGGTTGTTGTAAATGGGAGGGTTTCCATGTACTCTTTCTCTTGTATTAAATGCATGTGCCACCATGCCTAGCTCTTTCTCGCAGGCACTTAGAACTATAAACTTCCCAGTTAGAACTGCTTTTAAAATGTTTCAGAAGTTTGTTTGTGGTATATTGGCTTTCATTTAATTCTAGGAATATTTTTATTTATCAGTTTTTCCTTTGACCTATTCGTCATTTGAGAGTATGTAATTTGTAGTTTAATCTCCATGGATTCACGAGGTTACTAGGGCTTCTTCCAGTGTTGGTTTTAAGCTTTATTGGTTTAAGCTTTATTGCATTGTGGTCTGATAGAATGCATGGAATTATTTCAGTTTTTTTGTATTTCTTGAGGTTTGTTTTGTGTCCCAGTATGTGGTCAGTTTTGGAGAAAATTCCATGGGGTCCTGAATAGCATGTGCTTTCTTTGTTACTTGGGATTAGTAGATGTCTGTTAGGTAGTTTTTATGCATGGTATTGTAAAATTCAGATTATATTCTGTTTATTCTCTGTCCAGTTGATTTGTATAAAGGAGATAAAGGAGACAGTGGTATATTTAAGTACCCTGATATTAGTGAGTTGGGATTAATCTGTTTCTTAAAACCCCCATAGTACTGTTTTTATGACTTGGGTTCATATATATTTATGATTGTTATATCTTCTTGGTTAATTGGTCTTTTGATCAGAATGAAGAGAGACCCTCTTTGTCTCTCCTAATTTGCTTAAGTATGATCTCATTTTTTTCAGATATTAGAATGGACATTCCTGCTTGTTTCTTAGTGCCATTTGCTTGAAATATTTTTTTTTCATCATTTCATCTTAAGGTAGTGCCTGTCTTTGAAGGTGAAATAGGTTTATTGCAGAAAACAAAAAGATGAATTTTGGTTTCTTGATCCATTCAATTAGACGGTGTCTTTTGACTGAGGGGTTCCATCCACTGATATTTGAAGTTGTTATTGAAAGATGTATATTGCTTCCTGTTGTTTTAGTTTCTCTTTGCATCTTCGTCTAATTTTGTGGTTCCCCAGTTGTACCTTCATTTAGAATCTTTCTGTTGCCTTTTGGGTATAGTCATTCCTTTCTTTAACTCTCTGTATTGCTTCAAGAATTTTCTGAAGGGCTAATTTTATGGACATGAACTCTTTTTTTCCTTTCATGTCATGAAAAAAAATTTCTCCTTCACTGTAATAGGAATTTTTGCTGGATAAAGTATTCTGGGTTGGCATCTATGGTCATTTAGAGCTGGGAATACTTTGGTTCAGGCTTTTCGGATTTCATAGTTTGCATTGAAAAGTCAACTTTAATTCTGATTGGTTCCTTTGTATGGGACTTGTTTTTCTTTTGCAGCTTTCAGTAATCTTTCTGTTCTGTACATTTAGTGTTTTTACTATGATATGCCATGGAGACTTTCTTTTCTGTTCCTGTATCCCTATCTTCTTTTAGTTCTTTGATTTGTTTGTGTGTGTGTTTTTTTAATTCACTGAATTCTTTGATCATGTTTATGATTGTTCTTTTAAACTCCATGTCCTGGGATTATCACTATGGAGTTTACATTGTAGAACTCTTCTATAGGACTGGTGATATTTGCTGGGGACATATTATTCGGGTTTTTCATGTTATTATTCTTTCATTGTGATCTTGGCATGTGTATTTCTTTTGTTGTGATTCTGATGTGAGAGTCAAGCCTTCACTTTGTTGAGTTGAAGTCTAATTCTGTTTTTTCTTGATGTGACTTGGTCATATTCTTGGGTATGAAAAGCTGATTGGTCTTGGTTTCAGGTTTTCTCTTTTTATTTTATATTGGAAGGACTGTTGTCTCCAGTTCAGCTTCTCAGGAGTTCCCTTAGAGGCATAATTCAAGGGAAAACAGATGTTCTCAGGATATCTCTTAAGGTCTGGGCCCCTCTAGTCTGGGATCATAGCACAATTTGTGAAAATTGCTAGGCAGAGGCTGAATTTAGGTGGTCTCAGGCAGTCTGCAAAATTTGGACCCCTACTAAAGGGGTGGGAGATGGTCCTAATATAGGGTAGAGGCGCAGTGCAATTTCAAGGGCACAAAGCCAGGCAGAGCTAAGTTAGTCCAGCCATCTGGAAGGCTAAGAGCACAAGTGGACCTGTGCCCAAGGTTGGAGGGAGAGCAGGATGTGGGGCTGTGCCCAAGGTTGGAGGGAGAGCAGGATGTGGGGCTGGGGAGACTGGAGTTTCCCAGGTGACGCGGATGGAGATGCAGGACGGGATTCACAAGGGCAGAAGGCTGCTCTCAGCAATCTAAAGCAAGTTGGGGTGGTGACTGCCAGGGTAGAAGGCTGGTCTCAGGAATGCAAAGGTAAGCTGGGGACAGGGACAGCCTGTCAAGGTTCTCACAAACGTTACTGAATATTTGAGCTGGTCTGAGTGCAGGGGATCAGGATGCAGTGGGTAAGTTTGGACTAAAAGGGCAATTCGGAGATTGGGTGCTAAGAGCAAGGCTTGGTGTGCCCAAGGCTAAAAGGAGAACAGGACAGTCAATACTCTTAAAGATAATCTAACTTTATAATTATTTGTTGTAAAGTACAGCATTTTATATTTATGTGGTAACTTACATGGTATATATTTTTAACATGGTTAGTATTAATACACGTTTTTTGTTTATTTTATTGAATTTTTATGTATTTCATATACATCATCTTAATCATCTTAATTACCCCTTCCCCATCAGCACCCTCCCGTAAATCTCCCTACTGGATTTCATGCATTCTGTCATTTACATTAAGGCCTATCAAGTCAAGTTAGTGTCCCCAGATGTCCCTCAGTGCAAGTTCATTCACTTGGATCTAGTCAGCCTAACAAGAGACACTCCCTTAAAGCAAAGCAGCTCTTCCTCACTCCGCACTAATCAGCTTCCCAATAGTTCTTGAGCTAAGCCTGGGGCCTACTGCCGATTTCCACAGTTCTATGCTGGGTTTTTGCGTGCTTGAGTTTGCATAGGTCTTGTGCATGTTTTCAGCATTGTTGTAAATTCATATGAGTATAGTCCCAGGACCCTGTAAGTCTCTCTTTCCATATGGTCACATATTTCTTCCTCTGGCTCTTAAAATACGCCCTCCCACCTCTTCTGCAATGGTCTCTGAGACCTGGTTGAGGGAAGTTTAAAATAGGAGTCCTGTCCAAAGACTCACACTCTGCAGACTCTTATTCTCCAGACCATTTGTGGCCCTTAGTGTTCATTGCCCTCTGCTGTATGAGGCAGCTTCATTGATGAGAGTTGAGAGATGCATTAGTATTGTTTCTTCTTGTTCCACTAGCTTCAGTGAGGCTTAGGTGTAGAGGTTCCACTGAAGAGATGTGCCTCTTGGGGTTGGGCATTTCACAGACACTTAATCTCTGTGTGTGACCAGTTGTCGAATTGTTTTATAGTCTCTGTCACAAATAAGTTTCTTTGATGAGCAGTGGCTGTCATACTTGTCTGTAAAAATGGGTCCATATTTTAGCACATACTAAGAAATTACATTTATTGATGGATGTCAAATACATATGACTGGAGAGGTCATAGATCTTAGAGAAAAACCCCAAGGCTTTCACATCCCTACACGGGTACATTGTTACACCAACAATTATGTTTGACTATTTTAGGACATTAATACTGGGATAATGTATCTCATTTGTATCACAATATGTGAAATACATTCTATTCAGAGTACAATTCTGTCACTCAAATCAATTGTGTATACATGCATATTCTACATCACTCTATGTCAATTACTTTGGTGATTTTGTGATTAATTTTCATATGAGATGACATGATTCAGTTTTCCCATTGACAACCACATACCTGGGAACATACCCTCAGTGGGTCTCTTCTGGTAAACCACGACAGGGTTGAGTCAGGATTTCCTGTATCCTCCTCCACTCAGCTATCGCCAAAAGAATTTCTGCAGTTAGTCCTATGATTGTCAGCTCAAGATAGAATACTGCAATATCAGAAATCTATTGTCTTCTAGCATTGGTATTTGCCTCTCCCCTGAATATTAGCTCCAAATAAATGAAAATAGCTTCTACTATGTGATTAATTAGGGCCATTTTTTAAGTTTACTCAAGACCACTTATGAATAAATATATTCCTAAGGGGAGAAATATTCTTTCAGGTCATTGCAATTTCCGATGCTGTAGAGCACTTAGCTCTCACTTGACAATTATATTCATGTGCTCTGGGACACACCAGACTGTGTGGGCGGGTGAAAATTAGATCATTAGGAAAACCTGTTGACCTGTATAAGCATGTGCATATTTGTACATAAATTTGTGGGACAATATACTCACTTTTGCCTAGGCACTATTGATAGTTTGTCAGTTTTTATTCTTATATAATATAAAAGGATCTTGCTGGGTTTCATTAACAATTTTGTTTATTTGTTTTTGAATTAGGATTTTACTCTTTAGGCCAGGCTGACATGCAGTTCATCATTAAGTCAGGTTAGCCAACAAGTTGTAGTCGACCTGCCTCGGCCTCCAAGTGACAGATTCAAAAACGTGCACCACCACACCTGTACTAATTAACAATTTTTTTGTTAATCTTGCATTTTGTAGAGAAAAAAATGTTCTGTCAGAGTTCATGTTCTAGTTGTTGCCAAAAATGTACTTCAAATGGTAGTAAATTAATGTGGTTTAAGATTATTGGGATAAAAACTAAATTACGTTAGTATTAAGCTAAACTTGAAAGGCATACGAAATTATGTAAATTACTAGGTAATGTTATGCCTTTCATATAGAATGAACTGGGGCTTTGAATCTAAGGCAAATTTGTATGAATTAGGTTAAAATGAAGATTTGAAGATTTTTCTGTATTTTTATTGATAATAAGTAAATAAAAATCTGAAGATGCTTGTAGTTTTGACAATGCGTGAAATGTAACCGCTTGCTAGAAATCCAATGGCTTATTGTCTTAATTCATATGTTTTAGTCACTTAATCGTTTTCAGAATATGCAAATTGTGCAAAGTAGTGGGTTTCATCGTGAGATTTTCGTGCAAGCACAGATTGGTCTGGGGTAGTGCTCAGCAACTCAGCTAACTTTTAATCTCCTCCTTCTTTCCTGCAGCCCAGTGGTCCCCTTTTCATTTTCATGTCAATCTCCCTAAACTTCACGTACATTCCTCCTATTCCTAGTAAGATTAATTTCAATTGCAATCAACAGATAGTTTTAATTTTTCAAAAAATCCCTCATTCCAAAGATTTCTATAGTCTGTAAGTAAACTGACTTTATGTGAAAATATCATGCATTTAAATTATTGAGAGAATATAAGTCATGTTCAAATGATTCCTTATATCTTTTAAATTTAACTTTGAAAGTCAGTAATACTTTTGATGTGTAGAATTATGAAATTTGTTTGAAATTGCCTTTATGAATCTATTTTAAACATCTTTGTTTCTTTACATTTCTACTGGGTACATTTGCTGCAGTTAAAAATATACATAAGATATTGTATTTGTATATTGCCTGGTTTTAAAATTTTGCAAAAAAAAATGTTATTCAGGAGAAAATAAAAACCTCATGCAAGTTCTGCTGATCACTTAAGCTCCTGAATGTATATCTTTAGGATTAGCATAACAATATTAGCTAAGGGCAATGAAACATAGGAGTTTTCATTTTTAAGTCACTTATTTGAATATAAATCGGGTCTCCAGTGAGGTATCTCTTAGCACTAACAGAACACTATTTCTGAACACAACACAAAATGAGAACTGAGCCCCTTTCCTTTGCTGGCAGTCTTATTAGAATCCATATAGATAATACCAGCTTGTATTGAAATAATGACAATCACAAAATTCAAGAAGCTATAAATAGTGCAGCTGGTTCTTACTGTTTATTTTCTAGTAGACGGATTTAGTTTAATTTGTTTGAGATATTTATCAAATAACAACCAAAAAGCACATGGGTGAGAATGTACTCGCCTGGAGATCTCAGTGCCGAAAGAGAGGTCACAATCCAATGTCTCCAGGTTATCTTCGAAATGACATCTTATTTTTTCAGATATTAGAATAGAGTTAGAATATGGGAACATTAGGCTGCTTTTAATCTAATAACTGATTACAGTTGATCTGGTTAAATTGACATACTAAAAATACTAAAATTTGGCAGAGGATCTTTTTTTGTCCAACAAATAGATTGAATGTTTCTAAATTATTACTTGAAAGAAACAAGCAAATAAATCTGTGTATCTAAATAACAGCAGAGCTCACTTCAAACCACGTTTAACATTTGAAATAGATTATTTTTCAAAATTAACCTATAATTTATCAGAGATTTCTATTTAATTTTTTCATTTGAATATATGTAAAAATATACTTCTAGTTACTTCAATTGAATTATTAGAATTCACAAATGAATTGTGATTGTTCATCTATCCATCAGTGTGTACAAATAGCATTTACCATATTGTTCTAAGAGCATTGAGAGAAATAACTGTGAAGCACAATTCCTTGATGGGTTATTAAGCTACTGCTTGGGAGGAAAGCTTTGAACATTGATTTGAAACTGTGTTTCAAATATTTATATAAATATTATGGAAACAATCATAAAAGCCAAGGCTAGCTCACTGATCATTCAGAAAACAAATACATTCACTATCCTACGTCCACTCTTGTATAGAAACAAGTTGATAAGAATAAAGTTTTGATCTATTTCAAATCTGGAAACTTTGGAATGGAGTATTTAAAGCATATTTTAAATGAGCTTTTTATTTGTAGACCAGTGGTTACATGGAACTATAATCTCATTTTCATCAACTTCACTTTCACACAGATATATAAATTACACAGACATCAGAGAATTTTAGAGACAAACTATCAGCAGGTAATATATGTCTATTATATGGTATTAACTATATCCAACTATTATACATAATTTGAACACATGAATAAGAAGAGGTATCAGGTAAATGCTATCAAATATAAATCCTATTTTCCATAGTTTATTTGATACTCATAATTATGACATTGTGATTTAGGCAATAACAATGCCATTGTTTAATGGACAATATTTGATTAAATGAGGTATTGAGAAGTTAGGACATCTACCTTTATGCACATAATTTTAAAAAGGGTCCCTTACCATTTCAGTCTACTGTTATCACATGTTTATGCTAAACATTCTCAAATTTCCATGTTTTGCCTGTTTATTTAACTCTATAAAATACACTTGTATTTGAATGTGATATTTAGAAAAGAATTAAAAATACATAGTTCAACTATATTTTATATTGAAATGTACTTCCAAATTAATAGGAAAAAAACAATGTATGTTTAAGGTCGGGCTAAAATATTTATTTGCAAAATATTTATCTTCCTCCTAATTACCCTTTAGTCTTGGTTCAGTTTCTTTCCTCCTCAGACGGTTCACCTTGTGGTGGTCTTCCCTTTTGTTACTTGTTACCTGGGTGTTCTTTGTAGTTTCCTTGCTTATCATCCTTTTTCTTTGTCCTCACGGAGTCTCTGATTGGCTTTCATGCTTTTTCTGTGCTGGACAATTATAGATGTTCATAATTTCGCTTTAGTTTCCTGTATGTCAATATGGTATGAAGACATATGAACATGAATGTGCCATCTCAAACAACCCAAAGTATGAAAAAGAAACCAGCTCCACTACAGGCTGAAAAAGTGGATGTTTAATGAAGTTCTTTGCTCTATTTTTTCTACTTATATCTTTTACATGTTCTTTAGAACAACCACAGCATGTCTACAGCGTCTTCCTCAGGGGACCAAGAACAAAAAGATTTAGCTGATTACTTGCCAGTTACTGATGTGTGAAAAGAAAAGGGAAGGTTATTTTTCTTTGCATTTACTGTGGTTATTATTTTCCCCATACTTTTGGTACCTGGAATTCCTGTTTCTTTCCCGTGTAGATCTTCAACTCCTCAGCTGGTACCTCTACTGAAAGTAAATTGCACACATACAAATCAGGTGGTAATGGTAGTCACTCAGTTTGGAGATATGTTTAAGAAGAAAACTCATTAAATACATTTATATATAATATGTATGTATTTAAGTAAATTCAAAGATGCCCCACACATTCATTTATGTTAACTTACTGAGTAAGCGTATTTCAGCCAGAAGAAGATGAGAACAATAGGAGTAAAGGCATCTGGGTTTCTGTACTGGTCTTGCGTTTTATTCCAGTAAAGTTTATCTCTTTTGTGCCCCTCACAACCTATCTGCAAATGTGTGTAGTAATATGTCTTACCATATGTCATTTCTGGAGCACTGAGGAGCATCATTCATATAAGGATTTTAGAGCAATGCGAGCACCTATATTTACAGTAATTCATGTCCTGTCATCCTTTTCATTGTCATTAACATGCTGAATGATTGATATATAGTGAACCAAAGATTAGCATTATACTCTCAACTATTTTCCAGCTTTTTACAGGTACAAAATAGAGTAAATAATTGCTAGCTTCACCCTAAGAAACCAAAATAGAGCTGGATCAGGTGCCAGAAACACACTTCTCTCAACTGCTCTCCCTATTTCTGTGCGACATTATCTGTAAGCCTTACTCTCCAGCACACCCTTGTAGTCTCCAAAAAGAATATGCCCTGAAAGTAATGCACACTCAGCATGCATGCATACACAGATGTTCCAGCTGTGTTGATGGTAGCAACCATATGTTGCCTTTTTCACCGGGGATGTTCAAGCCGGCTTTGCTTTGCACAGTGGGAGTAATTGGGTTCAGTGGGAAGCATGGCTTACTGCGATGGGGCACCTTTTCAGATGAGAATACAAATGAGCTATAGATAAAAGGAAATCACTGTGCCTGATGGCAGAGACAGTATAGGAAGGAAAGGAATGCTAATTGCAGTCAGAGTGTGTGACAAGAGACAATCAGATAAAAGCAATCTAAGGCATGGGGAAGGAATAAGGACATTCATGGCTGACTAGAGAAAATATCCAAATTACTTCAGAGTAAACATGGAATCATTGGGAAGTGTTTTCAAGTGATAAAATAGACAAAAACATAAACAAATCATAGAGTAACGCTGGGAACAGTTGGAATTTGTACAGGTAGGGAATAGCATTTTAATTGCTGCTACTTATCTAGGAATTTGGGCTCAAAAATTAAGCAATATATGCAGGAAAAGAACTGCCAGAGCTATGAATAGATAGTTACTGATACCCACAGACTTCTTTGATGATAGTTGAATGTTGAAATGGGGAGCTCCCACCAGGGCCCACAGCACCCTAATTACATAGCACCTTGCCCATTACTTAGTTATTCAGAGGTATCTGTAAAAATTGGATTTCTCAATGTAGATATAGCACACTAATTCTGAAATTTATTTGGTATGTGCTTCCAAAAGAACTGACCAGATTTATAATGTAGATAGACAATTATTTAAATTCCCAGAACCTATGACTAGTCACCACATCTGGCATCTTTCCTGGCTGAGCATTAGTTAAGGATATTTATAAAGTAAAACACAACATCTTTATATCTGAAAAAAAAATGCTGGTTTTCCTTTTATCATTTTTTTTCTAGATTTTTTTCCTTATTGCTTATTTGACTGATAATAAGAAAATGGAGTAATATTAAAAACTCCATATTAGCTGAAAGTCCCTCAGATTGAAATATGAATATGTAAAAGAGTAAATTTACAGTGCTTTACTTTAGATTATAAAGTAATGCCTTTTTACAATAAATTGAATATATTATCATGTAACTTAATATTGGCAGGTGATGTGCCAATAACGTGCTAAGCCCACTTATTACTTTTGTATGCCTGAAAGCTAATAACTATTACCTAATTTATTGACTAAACTTCATCAAGAGAAACTACATGAAATTCACATTTATGCTCACAAATAAAGTTTAATTTGAATATAATGACAGCAACTATTTGAGTATTGTTTACAGATGCTTTGCCAGAATGATAGCAGAGTTAATTAGTTGTAACAACGTAAATCACATGTACTATCCAGAAAATGACGATCTGACCTCAGTTCTATAGGACAAAATGAGACAACAGATGACTTTTTCTTTATCAGACTTCGAGGCACCAGTGTTACTTGGGTGACCCAAAGGATTTGAAGACAAAGTGTAGACTAGAACAGAGAGGTGATGGATTGTCAGAAGAAACCACAGGTAACGGTCATGACATCACCATTTACAGTCTTCTCTTCCTATTTTGCTTGCATTAGTGCAACCGGAAACTTCTACCATTCACTTTGAATCTTCTAAGGCCTCTTCGAACTTTATTTTTTTCTAATTTTTAACTTCATAGAAATTAGGAGGTAAATCTATGTATTTTTCTAGCAGAGTATTTGTGTTTGTTTGAGGATAGGAAAATAAGAGTGTGTCAACGCTCTGATGAGCACAGGTCATCCATTACGGTCCGCTACAGCCCGAGTCCATTAGCGCCAGGGTAAGGCAGCAGGGCAAGCCTGCTCCATCTTCTAGGTGCAGTCAGTCACTTACCCTTGACCTGTGGGAAAGTCGTTTTGAAGAAAGGGTGGAAGTTCGTGGAGGAGGTTATATTTACATGCCACAGCTGACCAATTAGTGGGACACAGTGCTGAGCTTAACGAACAATTATAAAAATAGACGGACTTCCCTATCCTTAAGGCCCCTCTAACAAAGCAAGGATAGAGTAGAGCAACTAATCACGAAAGTCACGAGAAAGTGAAGTGTCCAGAGATCAAAGAAAACGCATAGCTGCAACTTTTGGGGAACTCGGAGAAGGGGACATGCAATATTCTGGATGTAGCACTGAGCTTTAAGGCTGGGTTCACGATATTTATGTTCTTCGTTCTTTTGATTTCAATTTAAAACATTTCTTGAATGTTTTAAATCTCTAAGCGAAGAGCTGTTCTGCTACTTTCTATTCTGTTCATTCATAAAGACCTATGAGATAGAGAAGCAAATTTATGGCACAGCAGTATGCTTTCTTGAGAGGCAGGTCTCATAACGGGCTTGTTAGTAAGTACATCCAGTGCAATCATGGCAGTCTGATATGGATCCTCTTGTGATGTATTCAGCCAATAAGTGCTCACATAGGTTATTTTCTGGAACTCTACGAGGTTGCTCAAGTGACAGAGGATGCTGTCTGACCTATCAAGCATTCACTTGAGTTCTTCTTGTTTCTGGTGAACAAAACACTTCATGTTTTTATATTTTATCCAATGGTCAGTTACAAGTCTTTAAAGGCTTTGTCAGAATGTGTAGCTTTTCTTTGAGGTTTCTTGATATTCAGGAGAGGATAAGTGATTCTGCTCTCAACCAGCTGCATTTCATCTGATTTTGTCACATTGACAGCAAAGGGCTTACTTTGAGGCAAACAGAAAATGAATGCTGTCTTGTTAAATATATCTTCACTTTAAAACAAGAGTTCACAGAAGATCTTCATGAAATTGAAAGGCCTGCAGTTTTACTAACCATATTTTTGTATCTGCCTTTATTAAAAATTTAGAGAGGTCTCATATGTACCAGCCAATAGAAACAAAAGTGGATAAAAATAAAAAGATGCTGTTTAAAAATTAAAATTCCTCACAGAAATATGTCTAACCAAAGTAGTGAGTGGATGTTCATTATGTACAGAGAATTTTGTAATAAACTTATTCCCTGTATCATAAATAAAGATAAACAAGTCTATGCAAAGTGGTTAAGGAAATTTCTTATATTTTAAATAACGGAAACTTAATTTATAACTTTAAATATATATTCCTTTACTCTATCTTTAAGAATATTTCATAGTACATGTGATAAGAGCACCAGGATTTTAAGAATATCATAGTAAAACCCTAGAAATCTCAACAACAACATCAAGAGTACTACCAGATAATTGTCTTTACTTCTGGTAAAGAGGACAATAATATAGCTTATTTATTTATAATTGGTGATTTTATGACATCATATCTATATGTATACTTAAATATGATACTATTTGGGATAGTTATAAAGATGCACATGATTAGCAATCTGATCACTGCCTTTGCAGTCAGCATTCAAGATTTATGTACATTTTTCAAACAGCTGCAGTTAAACATACTTTGGGCTTCTGTATAGTAACTCAGTATTGGGTCATACTTCTATTAATTTACCAAGTCCTTATTTGTCAGTATTGATTTTCGTTGCTTCTCCAGTTTTGTTATCCCCACAGAAAATGTTGCTATGAATATTGATTTCTATGTGTCTGAGCCAAATGGGAAAGATTGTTTCATTTTGTGACTTTTTAAACAATTGGTACACTGATATGCCTGTGTATCGGCATATTGGCATGCAACAGATAAATGGTCTAACGATGTGTGAATATTAATAGAATGGTCACTATTTTTATATCATCCTCAGATTACTTAATATGCATTCCCTACACTATTTGATATAATCATGCTCACTAGTTGTTTAAATATCTGGGGGAAAACAAATGGCTTGACTTTGAATTTATCTGATTAATTATTACATTGAAGATATTTTTGTATATTTATTTTAAAAGCTTGTTCTTTTTTCCATATTGTATCTACTGAAAATTTTTCTTCCTTTTAGACAGCATTGTGTTTTTACAAACTTTTCCTGCTAGTTTGGTATTTTATTATGTTATCTTTCAGAAACTCTCATAGAGCACTACAACAGATAGCTTTCATAATAGTTTTGACTATGGGTAAATGACAAAAATAGCCTGCAAATTAAGAAGGAGGAATTTTCCACTTAATCACTCAATATTTACATTCATACTTAATAAATATAAAACCCCATAGGGAAGGGGATAACAGGAATGCTTAGCGTTACTGGTCAGCATTTAACTGAGAATTAGGGTTATTATCACAGGAAGATCAGAAAGCCAAGATTAACTGAAATACAAGCAGGAATTCCAGCCCACCGAAATTCACAAGGTCTTCAAGAAACTTCCCAAATAAAAGGCCAACATAGGTACACACAGGACAGGCCAACAACTCCACTGATGAAGGATGGAAAGGATTCAAGTTTGGATGTGGTCCCATCATGAGAACAAGGGACATAAAAGAGAGGCAGAGCTTATCAGGGCTCCTGTCAGAGACTAGAACTCAATGATGTCATTATAATAATGCAAACAGGTTGGTTAGTCAAAGTTAAAAGCCCAAGACACAGCAGTCATCATGCTATATTCTTGAGCTTCCATGGCTCAACTAGGCCCAAGACTGAAGTCAAACAAATTCAATATTAGTCTAGCAACATTTTCTGGTTTGAGTGGAAAAAAACCATAAATTTTGAGAAAGCTGTACTGGTTTGGGTAGATTTCACTTCACGTATAAGTATATGGTCATACTGTAGGGGAAGGGGATGTGTGAATGAAGAATTGAGACACTGTACAAGATGCACAAAGGGCAATGTGGCAACAGTGCATCTGGTGAGAACTGCAGGATCCAGAGTGTCTGTGAAAAGAACTGAATGGAAAAGGAAATGAGATCTTTGTGATGCCAGTGACTATCTCAACAGAGAAACTTGAAATACAAATGTTACTATTGGTAATGGGCCAACTGGGATGATCTTAAAATCACAAATTGCCAACCCTTAGAATGACAAATCATTTAAATTCCCACTAATCAAAATAAGAGAAAATTCCCAGGACTCTAACTTATATTTTCTTTTGGAAATATCTTAGCAAGCAAACTTGAGATGTTCCCACTGTATTTAGTGGGCATGAAATAGAAATAACCCATTGATACCATCCAGCAGGCACAGTGGATCTGACCCTGAGAGTGGCAGATGGTTGATATTATCCCTGTCAGCCATCTTGATCCTATTTAAACTGTGTATTACTGTTTATGGTCATTCTGAAGACAACATCATCATATACTTTATTCTTAGTTGAAAGAATTGCTGAGGAAATGAAGTACATTTAGCCTCTAAATTAAGGAGTTAAATTTTAAGGACAGAGGAAAAACTCATTTGTTTTAAGGTATAATATTTACCAATAATAAAATTGTATTTGCTGTTATTAACTTTTTAATTTCAGTAATAAGAGACTAAGATACTGCAGCATGCTTTTAACTTAAAAGATCATTTTGAATGAACAAGTAGAATGCAAAAATGAAATAAAATACTTTAAGGAAAAAAATCATGCATATTTGATGCCTAGTATTATACGTGTGTTTAAGTTCTAATGTGATTAAAACTTCCTCTGAAAAAGATCTTTCTCTACATTTCTCTTTTGAATCCCCCTTAAAGTCAGCAAAATGCAAGGTGTTTTTCACTATATTATAACTGACAGGAGGACTTGGTTTCATAACATAGACTTGGGTAGAGACGAAAATCATTGGAACTTTGCTGAGTGACTGTTGTCTGTTTCTCAGGAAAATTTGTACACTAAACTTTTAATTTTTTGCTTGTTTGTTTGAAGAGACAAATCCAGTAAAACCTCCAAAAACCTTCCATGTAAGAAAAAGCAATCTTTTTCTTCCTTCTTATGTTTTAACTTTACATGAAATCTAACATAAAGTTGATCCATTTTCTAGAGTATTTGCTGTATCTATTTCTGCTTTGTGTACTCAGGCTGCAATTTCTTTGTTACCCTTTTTTTCAGAAAAAAAGAAAAAAACTTACCCAAATAATACCATTTATCAAAAAGAACTATTATATTATTAGGGGGAAACAAAATTAGGTTTATAAGGTTAAGTCCTAAACTTGTACTTTTTAAAATGTCTATCCTTTGGAAGCTTTCATTAGAATATTTACCAATTAATTATAATATTCTCATTCAATGAACTAAAACATTTCTCAATCGCTTTAAAAAAGCTTCAAAATATTCTCAATTATAATAAATTCATACCAGAGTACAAAAGTAAAAGTAATTCAGTCAGTGAAAGATGAATTTTGATTGCTAAACTATCTTAAATTAGACTGTGATTCGATTTAAGGAAAGTATGCGTGTATAAGCATTTCCTTCATTTTCCAATATCTATCTGCACATGCATAAAGCTACAGTAGGAACCAAACGTTTAGTCTCCCACTAGAAAGCCACGCACGTCTATCTACTGAAAACAGCAGATCCAGAGAAGAGCTTTACCGAATTTACTGCCACACAATATGAGGGAAAGGCCGCTTAGATCTCAACAATACTGCTAATTTAAATATTTGAGATTGTGTTTTAATATAAGATATAAATCAAATGGTATAATCTCTGCAACTGCAGAATGAAAATACAAATCCTGAAAGATGAGGTCATCAGGTTATGCCCTGGGTGTGACTGATAACATTAATTAGAGAGTAGTTTGATTACTACTGCATTTGCACAGACTTTGTAGTTTGTTCTATATGGGGCAGATTTGTTTTCAAAGTGTGACCTGATCTATAAGATCTTCTTCAAAGTTTGTATTTGCTCTTAAAAGAATGAGGATTTGGCACTTTTTTCTTGAAGAGAGGGGACACTTTGTTAACCCTTATCAGCCTTAGCAAGCCATTGATGAAATATTTTTTTAAAAATTTAAATGTTTTGACTGATTTATTTTATGTGTATGGGTGTATATAAGCTACATTTCAACCTGCATATTTTTCGATTTTATTTGTTTTGTGAAGAAAACTGACAATTTTAATGTTATTAATAATAACTATTTTATATCAATTAATTAAGTAAAAAACTGTTACAATGTACAGTCCTCAAGTGAGATAGGGCTGTACTGTAAGGCATTATGATTGATTTTCTTGAATTTAACATTCTAACAGACTGAGGTTCTGGAATTGTGTATAGGACATGAAAAAGCAGAACAGAGTGAGGAATACCTGGCTTCCTCGAAAAAGAAACATGTAGTATTGTAATGCCAAATTACAGTGATGCCTCATCAAAGACAACCTGGCTCTCAGGTCTATTTCAGTCAAGACTTGGACCCAAACAGTTCTGAGAATGAGATCCTTCAGCGTTCTACTGGAATTGTACTTTCCAACAAAGGTTTTGCTCTCTCTTTCTTGAAACCATATATCCAGCATGAAATAAGGAAGTAAAAATGGACCCTTATCTTGTCAAAGAAGTATTTTCAGTTTTCAACCCTATTGACCTAGGACAGCCCACAGAAGTACAAACAGATGTTATCAATCTAATCTCATCGGTTGTTTGCAACATCATTAGAATAATTTTCATTGTTCCCAGTGAATGTTCCAGTGCTTTCAATATTGCAACAAATATTGCACACACTTGCAGCATTTCCTTGATATGCGCAATATACACAGACACATTCATAAATTGCTCTGAGTCAAGGGAAAAGGAAAAAGGGTCCTTAAAACTATATGTTTTTGTTTATGAGGAGCTCAAGGACTAGTAAGCATGCCTACATTATAAACAGGTTGAAATGTTGTTAAATGATCTCAAAACATAAGATTAACATTTTGATACAAGGTTAGGCAGAAGTCATTTGTTCAAAATTCATTTCAACAAAAAACTATGTACATTATATTCAAAGCAATGGGTTGTCAGGAGGCTACACTAAACCATATTTTTATGAGCTATGCAAATTACTCTCAAATTGGAGATAACCTTTTCTGGTAAACATCTTTCATGATAGCAGTAGATATGGAAACAACCATTCCATTTAGTACACTGGAGCAGTAATATCAAAGCTGGTAATCACAACACCTGCCCCTCGTTCTACAGGTTAAAATATTCTCAACATTTGCTTGGAGAATATTTCTATTCCAACAGTAAGCACAAGCAATAATTGCTCATTATATGAGGCAGTATATTATCTAAATTGCATAATTTATGATTAGTAGTATCAAATAACATAAATTATGGTCACACAATTGAAGATGGAAGAGACATAAAACAGACTTAATATTATGATTTTATTTTATAATAATATCAGAAAAATATCTTAGCACATCTACTGGTTTTGAGATTTAAAATAATAAAAAATTAAATAAGTCAAAATTATTTCTTCAAACATCTGATTATAGTCATTCATCCATTTTACATCTCTCCTCAGCAGTTCTCCAGCTAGTCAACAATTATTTTGTCCATAAATGAAACCATAGTTATGTTTACAGAAAGTTCTTCTTCTAATTTCAAATTGTCCTTTAATGAATGAATCTGTACAGTTTTAAATCACTCCATATGCCCTACAATGTGATCTCCATTTTTCTTAAATATTCACACACATACACACATACACACCACAATAGAAACTCACCAACAAATTCAGACCTCTTTCTCCCTGCATCTTTACTTCTAGATTTTCAAAATTCTATTTCCTCATGTTAGCCTCCTCAGACACACCCCCTTTCCGCTCACCCACTACGAGTATCTTATTTCTATATTTGACCTTCTTTCCCTCCATTCCAATTTCTTTCAGTACCTCCTGTACTCGCTGACATTCTTAATCCCTATGAAACAAATACTTTATAGATCGTCCAACTGTCTCTTATCATAGGATAAAAATCACCTTTTGGAGTGATGTTCAAGGACCATATCAACTTCTACAGCATACCTGTTTTTCTTGTTTCTGTGATAAAATTCCTTCACAAAAGAAACTTGAGGGAGAAAACCTTAATTTGGCTTCTAATTTAGGTTGTAGTTTTTCACTTTGGGAGAGTCAAGGCAGGAGGAACATGAAGCAGATCGTCACATTCCCCCCCACACTCAAGAGCAGAGAGTGATGAATTGATGCGTGCATGCTGTGCCTAATTCATCTTGCCTTTACTTCCCCTTCACGAGAACCAGTCAAGGACTTTCTTTTTCTCTGTAACTGTATTTGTCATGTCTTTTTCATAGACCCACTGAAGAGGTAACGCAGTTGCCACAGCCAGCATCCCTATTCAGCAGGGAAGAAGCCAGGAGATGGGCCGGCGGCCCTACTCTGTTGACAATGAGGGTTACCTCTTCAGACGAAGGAGTAATGAGAATAGGAGGTAAAAAGTAATCAGGCAGTTTAGGGTCCAGACCCCAATATTAACATTTTCTTTCTTGTCTGAAAGCACACTCATGAATGTGCTTAGACACTGAGTGTGAGTCTTCCCACTTCAGTTGACCCAAGTAAGAAATCCCCATAGGCATGCCTGTGGCCTACCAAATCTAAGCAGTTTCTCATTGAGACTGCCTGCGCAGGTTTTTCTAGATAGTGCTGCTGTCCTTTTAAGCTAACCATCACACTCTGCTCTGTGCATCCATCCATTACCATCCTTCACATTTTGTTCTCTTTCCTTCTTCCACAAATACTCATTTCATTTTTTACTGATGTTCTTCTAATTAATTCTACTAGGGATCAGACTTATGGCCTCATCTCCCAAAACTACTTCCCTGGTCTCTGGTGATAGTAGGTTTACTTCTTACAGAGCCTCAAGCGTAAGTTACTATAACAACATGTGCTATATACTTACTTTGACACAACTGACTAACCTCCCTGACATTTGAAAGAACTTGTCATCTACCTTAATGACTAGTGTAATTTCCACTTACTATTTCCAGGCTCAGTCATTCAATAGATTACTTCGAATCACTTGTCTATAACTAAACTGTTAACCTTGTGTCACTCTCATCCGCCTAAAGACTCTTTGAAAGACTGTAAAGTTAATTTTCTTCATCAAAGCACAGAGAATAATTGTAGTGTAGATTTTTAACTGTGTTTTGAGAGCATAAGGTAAAAATCACTTTAAAATTATTTGCAAAATGACTTCATATACAAAATGAGTTTCTTTATGCTACTGTGTACTTACACTGTTAAACTGCTCGGCGATTCTAACTGCTTAAGGTAAATCACATAATGTGTTCTTCACTTTTCATGATTTTGTATGGCATTGTATATAGGTCCAGCTTTCCTTATACCACATTATTAGCTCTCGAGAGGTTTTTACTAAAGATTATTAAACATAGACATATTTTAATTGATTTTTGTTCTTATTTAAATTTTTATCAGAATATCAAATAAATTGATAACATCACATAACTTTAAAACTCAGTGTGAACGATCCACATTTCACAGAAAAATGTACTTTCTTATTTTAGTAAACTGTTTTTTGATTTTTTTGGCCATTTGTTGTTGAGGCTATTACATGCTTTCATCCTTCAGAACTCAATTGAACAGTATTTTATACAGAAACCCTTATGACTAAAAAAAGATTTAAAATGTATCTTATAAATTAAAGTCAAATAATTAAAATTCTCCAATTTAAGTTAGCTGTTTTTAAAAAGTATTGATGTGTATTGCTTTATTAATAATCGTCTTTAGGTCTGAATTAAGCGGCCCCATATTTTGTAAAATATACAGCTATGGAATGTGTTCCATTTTGAGTCTTGACAATTATTTCCTTGTTGATTCTAAATCTGGAAATAGAAGCCAGTGGGCTGAACTATTGTAATGCTGCAGCTGCAGCTGCACAGTTTCAGAAGTAGTGGGAGTGGAAGACTACACTGTAAAGTGTTTGCAGAAAGGTATGTAAGTTGTCTTACATTTCTAAGAAATCCTAGACAAACTGCTTGCACCTGGATTCCCAAGAGGCACATTTTGTTTTAAATGACAATAGTATAGTTGCTAAATTTCTTTATCCTGGGTGCATAGAACATTTTAGCTACTTTTTTTCTGATTATTATTTCTGCCTTTGCTTATTTTCAAGGTTAATAAAGAAAACTGGTTATGGCTTTTGTCTGAAATTGTTAGCTCTAAGTTATTCTGTGTGTGTGTGTGTGTGTGTGTGTGTGTGTGTGTGTGTGTGCGCGCGTGTGTTTCAGGTTAGAGAGGAAGTTTAATTCCCTAACTGGACTGACACACAGATCCTTCCATGAAGGAGTCCGACCCTTGTTCAGGTTTTGGGGGAGCGTATATAGACATATGTGAGGAATGCAAGCAAAAGGTAAAAGGACATGCATGATAAGTAAAATGTATACATCCTAGGTAAAGGTTACAGCAATTTGGCAGGCTTAGGAAACAAAGACTTCTTTCCTGCGTAACCGCAGGGGAAGACTCCTGTACACCTCCCTCATTTCTGTCTCCCGTCTCCAGAGCTGGGAAGCTACATTACAGGGTCTTTAAGCAACCATCCAATGTGTTTTCCTAGTTCGGTTATGTTCCGTCCTCTTCACCAACATAATGCCTATCCTTCTCCTAGAGGAAGTCTTTGGTATTCTTAGTGAAAACTGCCTGGAGTCTGATGGTCTCTACCTGGTTTTTGGTAAATTTAGTAAGTGTACTGTCCAAGATCTAAAAGGAGAGTTATTAGACCATAACTATTGGTCCTAGCCATGGGCCCCAAGTATTCTGCGTACTTTTCCAGAAAGGCTCTTTTCCCTTTCCTTTAGATTTATTCTCTCTACTAGCTGCCTTGCATTTTTGCTAAAGATGCTGGATTGATTTGTATTAAAAGAGCACATATACCCTCCTTTCCTCAAGTCTCAGGTAGGGATAAATTTTCTGGCAGGTATGAGGAAATTTCCAACTCTCAGACAAGGAGAACAGGGAGAGGCAGGGAACCAGGAGAAGTCAAAATGGTGCATTTTAAATGTCCAATATAAAATCCATTAGAATTTCTTGATGAGGGCTTCCAAAAGCATCTGTTTTTTTGAGTTTCTTCTCACTTTTCATTTGGCCATGATGGCTGGACTCAGTATCGGATTTTCAGGCATTTTGATAGCTCTTGGAGTAGCTAGAATCACAGTGTGAGTTCCCTCCTAAATGGCTTCTAGACAAGGAGAAAGAAGAAATTTAGTCCTCATTTAATTTTAATAAGAACTATAGTGGACTTGTCTTTTTGGCTGTAGGTGGCACTCCAGTGTTGAACGAGGCCAAGATCTGAAGTTTTATACTTGAGTAGTATTTTACGGAAAAAATCTTAGTGAGAGTTTTCTAAATGGTATCTCATATGAACTTAGAGCAAGTTTTAAATTATTAATTGTTTTTAAATGTTTAGAGATATTTTACATAGGCTTGGCAAAGATATGGACCTTGATAAAACTTGTTATGGGCTCTAAAGAGGCCCTAGTTTTAAAATGTTTACTTTATATAAAATATATCTAAACACAGAGATAAACTGCCCCCTGTAACAGAAGCAATCATTTCTTAAAATTAACTTACATTTTTTAAGGAACAGGAACTATGTCATTAACAATTTTAGCTTACATAAGAACTTAAAATCAATCTTAAATCAAGTAAATTACTAATTTTTAAATAATTGTTCCCTTAGTATTAAATATAAGTCTACATATTCACATCAGTCCCACAAAATAAATACTGTGGTTAGACACAATGCCTTGACAAACTAGTTTCAAAACAACAAAACCTGGACACCTTGATGAAAATTCTAATCAGTATAAATGTGACTCTAAAATTAAAAAAAAAATCCAAATAACAAGATTTAAAACCTTTTACAGTTTACACTGAAGAGAATAAATAGAACAAGCCCACCACCATCTTAAAAACCCCGAAGGCCCCAGTTTCAGTTTCCCGGTTTCTTAAGTTTCAAATTGTAAGAAATTACTAGACCTCTGATTCTTGCAACTCCTGATCTCTGCAACAACAAAGAATAAGGAAACGGTGGTCTGTCCAGGTGGCGAGAACCAATGGGGATCTTCCACTTGTCGGCTCTTGCTGTAATACTTGCTGGAAATTCCCTCTGGGCCCCCAATCATATTAAAGGTTAGAAAGCTTGCTTAATAAGTTCCCAATCATGTTAGAGGTTACATATTCTGTGGTTTTGCTCTATGAAAGTGCTTGTGCCCTTTGTTTGGGGTGCTGTTCTCCATATTGGACAGGGAGCTGTAGCCCCAGCTAGTTGGAATTACTCTTTCATAAATTTGGCTTTTCAAAAATTTATATTTGTAGTCTTTTTCGATCATTCTCAAATCATGGACCTAATGTTTTGGGGGCTCCGCGGGAATTTAAGAATACGAGAATAAACTAGGGAACACTAGAATTTGAAGCTGGCATTGGTAAGTTTATTTTTTCTTACTTCTGTTTTCGGGGTCCAGACAATCTGGGGCTCAATCAGGACCAGGTGGACACACTATTGGTCTCCAAGCCAGAGGAGACCAGGGGACGCCCTGACTCCTCCTCTGGAAGAGTAAAAGCTTGGCCTAACATCTTCATATCAGTATCAGGGGAGGCTGTATTCACAGCTGAACCCGCAGGCTGTGGCTGCAGTCTTTCTGCCTCCTCTCTCCCTTCACGCACTCTGCCAGCTGGGCCTAAACTTAAACTCACTGTCACTGAGGCCACTATTCTCAACTTCATTCTCATAATTGTCTTCTCCTTTGAGTCTACTATAGGTCAACAGTCTTCTTCTTCTTCCTCGCCTCTGGATTTGATTTTTAACCATTTTCAGGACTATTGGAAAGCAGCCTCCACCATGTCAGGTATCCAAGTGAAACGGGCTCGATTCCCAGTGCTCTGCAGGACAGAGGGGCCTGCCTTCAGCATAAACTGCCTTGTGGAGGGAGGGTTCATTTAAACTCTCTCTCATCTATAGGGTCCAGGGAGTGATCTTTGGAATTCCAGGCCACCGGGATCAGATACCCTATATCCTAGGATGGAGATATCTGGTAGCCAAACCCCCAATTGGTTGCAGCCCCTCTTGCCACCTCAGCAACCAAGCAGGGAACCCCTGCCACTCTACTTTCCCTGGGGGGAGGTTAAAGTAAAGAAGCAGCAGCTCCCAGAAGTTCTCCCTTTCTGCACCAGAGGAAGATCTGCTTCCTCTGCCCCTTTCCTACCACAACTCTCAGGTTCCCTGAACTGACATCAGGATCCTTGGACCCGGGAACCATCATCATCTGGCTTCTCCTGGTCCCCAACTCCGGCCTTCCAGAGCTTCCCAGTTCACTCCATACTGACTCTAGGGGAGGGAAGAGTAGTCAGGGCTCTCCCCTTGAGGGAAATAGAACCTCCTCCGGATGCAAGCTGGTTGGCCCAGATGATTACTTCCCTTTCTCCACCAGTGATCTTTATAACTGGAAACTATAAATCCTATGTTTCACAGAGAAACCCAAGGCTAAAATATTTAATGAGTACTTACATCTTTCAGGTTGTCATTGACATAAGTTTTTATAACTCTGGTATACATCAAGTATAGCCAAAGAGGATGTGAGGTCTGACAATGGTAAAAGCAGAAACTTCTGTCAGCCTAGTCTTGCTTAATCTTGGGATATCACCAAGCACCCATGGCTTCATAAAGTTAAAAATATTAAGTAAAATAATCTTTTAATAGTAAATGTTCTGTTTTAATTAATCAAACCCTGTTCTAGATAAAGGAGGACCCAGCAGATGAAAAGACTCACCTGCCTAGATAAATGTATACAAGTTATAAGGACATGTGTTTTCATTTCTGCTAGCAGTGCCTAAACTTAACAGCTCTCCTGTGCAATGCAAACTACTGAGTTAAATTCTAAAGAAAAACAAATGCCTCTCTGTATGAATAATATTAGTAAATTGTCACATGTTGTTTAAGCTCACTGAGAAGCTGACTCTGGAGATGGGATTGGCCCTCCCACTTCAAACGCAAGCCTGTTATCTCAGGATATTCTTCCAGACGTTTGTCCAGGCTGGCCCCCTGACTCTCTGACAAGAAGAAAAGGAGAACAAAACAGCTTCAATAAAGCCATTGTGCTATTGAGAATAACTCACAGATAAACTAATTTCAATAAAGATTATTATTATTCATCTTATGATATAAAATGTCTATAGGAAAAGTAACTCATGAAATTCTCTGTTTTCTCAGAACAATAAAAGGTCACTAACACAGACTAATGCAAATGTATAGTAAAGGGACAGTTCACAGTCCTTGGAAAGGATAGACAGCACCTTCTAAAATTCCTCAGTCAGTGATTATGCTGGAGATTCTAAACTTCAATTTGACAATGTATTACTATGTACCAGTTTCTTCTTTCTACCTAGTGTTAACACTCCCTCAAGATCTAAAATAGATAAATTTTCAAAAAATTAATGATTTTTGTGTTTTCTATAAAGTTTAACTAAAAACTTGTAAAGTACAATGTATACAAGGGTAATATTAATTCATTACATTATCTCATGTGTGTAATTTGCATTCCGTGTTATTTGATTAATATGATGCTGCACAGCACTCATCTGAGCCAAATAACTGTCATCTTCAGGTCTTCAGCATTGCCTACTTGCAAAAGATCATCATAGTTGGATTTGTTGGCTATTGTATTCTTTCACTGAAGGAGGGGTAAGCAAGGTCATTGGATCTTCACTGAGTATCCAGCCAGTCCTCCCAGCCAGCTATATGTAATTTTGCCCTAATCACAAATGGTCTCCTACATTGGGGGAGGAAATCTGGGAAGACTGAAAAAAAGAGGTTATAGAAAGCCAAACATCTATGCTGGATAAAGACTTTGCAGTGCAGCTACTCTCAGGTCACCCATATACCTGTTTGTAATGCCTTACCTATCAGTATGAATAAAGTCATTCATTCTCCAGGGTGAACTTTAATGTGATCAAACATTGGTTTATAAATAATGCTTAGTAGTCCCAGAATGAGAATTTTCTAAATAGAAAAACAATTAACTTTTTAATGTCATTACATCTCATGGTACTAAAAAAATAAAAAAATGAAAAATAATATTAAAAGTATATGGAAATGGAGATATTTTATTTAAGAGGATCAATATAGGAAGATTATAATGGCTGAATATGTCCAGAGTAAAAGAAAAAATGAGAACATCTATTCAAGTGATTGAAGGTCTGAGTTGATATTTTACGGTATATAAAATATGAAAAAAAATTCTGTATAAACAATCTTAAAATTTCTGAAGTAATAGTTCAGTCTAATAGTCTGAAGAACAAATACATGTCTAGTCAAGGTTTATTCAAGAATGTTTGATTTTTGCCCAAGCTTTAGCTGCATAGTATACAGTAATTAAAAGTACCAGATTGGTGGAACTAACCTTCTTGGGTGTTTAACAACCATATTTAGGGGCCTAGACTAATGCAGTCAGAGGAACTTAAAGGGGGACTATGGGGCATCTCTCAAAATGTCCTGTAACTGTGATGAGTCATCTGTACTCCTGCTCAGGGAGGTCATGGAGATCCCACTAAAAGGACTCAACCAGTTTCCAGTCTGCAAAGAGGAAGGTCAGCACAGGAAAACGTTTCCTTGATGCTTCTAAGTGAAGCCATGGTCTAGCAAGACTTTCTAACTTGTGTTTCCACAGTTGGAACTGATAAAAGAAAGGCCTAGGGAGCCAGGGGCTCTTCTAAAGCCCATGTGACTCCCCTGAGGAACAGATGCTCAACTGATCTTAAGAGTAAAACTAAATTGGTTTATATGGGCCAATTATATGGTCTTAAATACCCAAAATGAAAGTATAACCAAAATTAAAAAGGATTAGTATGCTTCTTTAAGATTATAAGGATTCGTATGCTTCTTTAAGATGTACTTCCCAGACATTAGGTTTAAGTTCATGTAAGATGTTATTTACATAATTTCTCACTAATGATTTTGTTCTTAACAAGAAAATGCCACTCACATGTAAAACTTCATATCATGGCCTACCTCAACACTGTGATGCTTACCTGTGGCCAAGAAAGGTAAGTCTACCATTGTTCTAACCCAAAAATCTAATGGTTAATTCTTTTCTTTCTCTGTCTAGAAGCCATTTGGGAGGGAACTCACCCTGACTCTATAATTCTAGCCACTCCAGGAAGCTATCAAGGTGTCCCAAAATAAATCCTGATTTCAAGACTCTCGAGTTCAGCCTTGACAGTCAAAAAAAAAAAAAAAAAAAAAAAAGAAATGAAAAGGAACCCCAAAGATGGATGTTTTTCAAAGCCCTTAAGCAAGAAATTCTAATGGATTTTAAATTGGACATTTGAATTCTTCCCTGTTCTGACCATTTTGTTTCATCATCCAGGTTCCAGTCATGGACTTTCTTTTCTCCCTACAACTAACAGTTATGCAATTCAGGGGTCTTTTAGATCGACTCACTGCAGGAGTACCCAATTGCCATAACCTACATCCCTGTTCAGCTGTCAGCACCCCAATTCCCTATTGGCAATTACTGTGACCTCTTAGAGGCTGGTGCGACAGGAATAGGAGGTAGAAATTGGCTAGGCAGTTTAGGATAAAAAGACCCCCCTCCCCAGAAGTATCCAGTTTCTTTTTTGGCTAAAACCCAAAAACTCTCCTTGTGCCTTCTAACAGCCTACTCTATACTAAAGGCCAAATATGTTCAAAGTACTAGGGAACTCTTATCTAATTCCTAAAAGATTTTAGGGTTGCCTCTTCAGAGGGGGAAATGAAGAGACTAAATAGAGCAAGACTACTGACATCTTAGGGGCCCACCACCATCTTAAAAACCCTGTTGGCCCCAGTTTCAGTTTCCCAGTTTCTTGAGTTTCAAGTTGCAAGAAATTACTAGACCTCTGACTCTTGCAACTCCTGACCCCTGCAACAACAAAGAAAGAAACTGTGGTCTGTCCAGGTGGTGTGAACCAATGGGAATCTTCCACTTGTCTCTTGCTGTAATACTTGCTGGAATTTCCTCTGGGTACCCAATCATAGTAAAGGCTAGAAAGCTTGCTTAATACGTTTCCAATCACATTAGAGGTTACATATTCTGAGGTTTTGCTCTATGAAAATGCTTGTGTCCTTTGTTTGGGGCGCTGTTCTCCATATTGGAAATGGAGCTGTAGCTCCAGCTAGTTGGAATAATTACCCTTTCATAAATTTGGCTTTTCAAAAATTTATATTTGTAGTCTTTCTCCTTCATTCTCAAATCACGGACCTAACAACACAGTATTGAGAGTCACTATTTGTGGAACATATTTTCCAATGTGAATTAAAATTTAAGCTTGAGTCATACTTTATAGTTTTATTTTCATTACAAAAGTTGCACTACATGTTCATTAATATCTGATTGGTCTTCAACATTTCATAGCTGTGTATAAAAGAAATTCTTAAAAGTCAACAGTACTTTATACATACATACACAGAATGCATATACACACACACACTCCTAATTGAGTTTCAAATACAGCAGGTGATGGATAACAGAATTACAAATTTCATTTGTATACAAAGCTAACCATAATAGAAAGTTATAATATGACTAAAACAAGCTAATATGTAAAATATTTTAATTAAAGGCAATTCCATTAAAGGAGAGGGTAAAGAATGGGATGACAAGAAGTATTTAGTCTTTATAAGGCAAAACAAAACCAATCCATTATTAAAGATTATTTAGAGATTGACAATACCAAAAGCATGAGGTAGATTATAAGAAAACAGTTTTTGTGAGTATGATTTAAGTACAGTTGTTTACAGTTAACTCTCTATTGTTAAGGTGATTAGAGCCATTAATGGGACCTCCAGATTTGTACTTGAAGGATTAGAATAGGTCCCTCAGGTTAAGAACCCACCCAGCTATGCTTCCAGTATGTAAAAAGAAAATCCTAAGGAACTTGGTACTTCTAGAAAATCACAACATACAGAAGCTGGTGGTAATTGGATGAAAGAACCAAGGTCCATCCCAGGCTTTCAGCCTAACTTGTTAGTGTCCTTTATAGAGCTGGCTTTAGAGGCATGAAAGATGCAAGAGTGAGGGGGTCATCAATGTTTCCACCACAGTTTGAGAGAACCATTGAGACCAGATAACATATGGTTGAAGAGTACCCATGTAAAAGAAGGCCCTAAAGGCCAAGAGGCCTGATTGCCAATGGAATCCCCAAGATGTTGGAGATGCCAGAGCCATGTGACATCTGTTAAGGACAGTGATTCACACCGGAGCAGTACCAGACCAAGAGAAAGGTGAATGTTTCCAGCAGAAAGGTGGTTTCATCCAATCCCAATGGAAATAAAATCCCTGACATCGTACATGGAGATACAGGAATTGGTGCTTCCCCTGCTGGGTTTCGGTATTGCCTTGGGTTCTGTATTTCCACAATATGTCTGTAGTCCTTGCTCTTGGAATGGGAATGCATATTTGTGCCATTGTAGGATGGAAACACATAATTTGCTTTTTGACTTTTAAAGGAGCTTACAGTTAAGAGAGTGCCATGAGTCTTAGAATGTGGCCATTTGAATGAGAATGTCCCCCATAGGCTTCAAGTATCTATCTGAGCACTTGGCCCCAGTGGGTGGTGGTGCGGGCTTGACCGCAAAAGATGGCAGAAGCTGGTCACTGTGGGTGAGCTTTGACAGTATATAGCCTTGCCCACTTTCAGTTTCTCTCTGTCTCTGTCTCTGTCTCTCTCTCTCTCTCTTTCTAGGTAGGTAGGTAGGTAGGTAGATAGATAGATAGATAGATTGACAGATAGATCTTGGCTTCTTTATATCTGCTTGAAGATGTGAGTTCTCAGCTTTTGGTTCTAGCTGCCCCTCCCATGCCTCACTCCCATGATGGACTCACTCCTTTTGAATCTGTGATGACCTGATTTCCTCTATCTTGTATGCCTGTCACCTTAATGAGCGTTCCCCGACTCTTGCAGGCAGTTCCAGGAAAAATTTGACCACAGGCTGTTCCAGAAAGAATTAACCACAGAAAAATACCCCCACAAAATCCAGAAGGCCTCATTTAACATCTTACAGTTTTTGTAACTGCTTGATTGATGCTTATCTTGCTTAATGCTTAACTGGCTTCTGTGCTTCTGTAATCACTTGTTTGCCTGCTGCAGGAACAAACATGTCATACCTACTGCAGGAACAAACATGTCGTGCCTATGAAATATTGTTTAATCAACTGATCTATCAGAATGCTTTATAAACTCTGTTCTCCTCTGAATCAGGACTGGCTCTCTAGATTCCAGTCCAGAGAGTTCAGTCACTCGCCAGCTAATAAATTCAGCTGATTTGGAATATCTGGAATCTGAGTAGTTCAAATCAAAGACACCAAAGCCTCACTCTTACATCTGTAAGTCTCCTTGGTCATGGTGTTCATCAAAGCAACATTAGAGTAACTAATAGACATGCTGAACAGGGAAAGGAGAAGTAAGGCAGATGAATGTTTTATATAATTAGCATACAGAGGTATGGTGTTCCTTATGACATTTTCATATGTATTTGTTCCGGTATATTCCTGTCTACCCACCTCCCTGTACCCCACCCTGATTGTTCCCTTTCACTTCCAGTAACCTTCTTTCTACATTCATGTCATAGGTGTCCTTTGACCTCCCAAACTCAGTTCATTAAAACTCATTTTTACCAATCTTATGGGCCCCTTTCTAGCTTCAGGTTCTGTATCCATACGCCTACAAACACACATCCATAAGACTGGAAACTAGGATTTGAATATTATGGAGAATATGCACTTGTGTGTTTCTGAGCCTGGGTTCTCTCACTTAAATATATTTTCCAGTTTGATACATTTATTTGAAAAATTTATAATTTCATGTTACTTTCTATTTAAATAAAATCCATTTTGCAGATGTACCATATTTTCATTATTCACCTATTTATTTTGTTTTTGTGACTAGATTGGCCATAAATCCAGATGTGCAAGTATCTTTATAGTGTAAGACAGAGGCCTTTGGGTAAACGCATAGGAGAGGTATGGGAGCAACTTCTATAAAATGAACTTAATCCCACTAATTAAGGGATGTAAATATACTTGAGAATTAACATATTAAAGTGTTCAAAGGTGGTGCATACCCATCTTCATGGCACAGAATAAAAACTGGAAAAGATGCTTTACCTTAGGCAGAAATGAGACATTGTAGAACTGGGGATGAAAAGTCAATACAATCTGTTAAGATTAGGGTGGTGGAGCCAAGCTTATACTTCCCCAATTGAAGCTGGAGAAACCATTTTGAATAAAATGGTGCCAGGCTCAAGGATACATTTTCAGAGATAGGATTTCAGCAAGAGAGTTCCATCAGCACAAGTCCAAGAGACATCTGGGGAAATGAGTGTCCTCCAAGTGTGAACCCACTCTGAAAACCTAATTTTAAAAGTCAGGCTCTCCATTAAGGTAATTATAATGTTGACATAGCAATGATACAGAATTGTGGATCTGGGATATAAGAGCTCTGTTTGTAGTGTTTGAAGAAATCTCCACATTAATTTCATAATGGCTGTACCAATGTACATAAGAATAGTAGATAAGGGGTTTCTCATTATCTGTATCTTTGTCAACATTTGTTGTCATTTGTTTAATAACTATTCTGACTAGGGGAATTTACAGGTAGTTTTAATTATTATTTCCATGATGGCTAAGTTGAATACTTTTAAAAATATTTATTGGCCACTTGTGTTTTTTCTTTTGAGAACTATTGGCCTATGGTAGTTTGGAGTTCTTTTTTCTAGATAGTAAGTCTCTGTGTGAAGTACAGCTAATAAATATTCTCTCCAAATCCATCACTCTCTTTACTCTATGGGTAGTTTCCTTGAATGTGTGGAAGCTTTTTATCTCCATGAAATCCTATTTGTCAATTCATTTTTGGAAAATTTTATTGAATTTTTAATGTATTTCATACAAAGCACCTTAATCATCTTTATACTCCCTCCCACATCAACTACCTCCCATAGCACCCCACCCCCAGATTTCATGCATTCTGTCATTTTATTGTACCCAGACATTCCTTAATGCAAGTTCATTCAGGTCTAGTCAATCTATCTTGAGTAACTCCCTTAAAGAAGATCAACTCTCCCTAATCCACTAGTAATCAGCTGCCAATAGTTCTTTGTCTAAAGTTAGGGTCTGCTGCCCATTTCTCCAGTTCTATGCTAGGTTCTATCTGCTTGAGTTTCCATGGGTCTTTTGAAGGCTGTCAGCATTGCTGTAGGTTAATATCAGCAAAGGCCCAGGAACCTGTAAGACTTTCTTTCAATATGGTCATGCCCCTCCTCCCCTAGCTCTTACAATCATTTTGCCCCCTCTTCTATAATGATCCGTAAGCCCTGTGTAGGTGGAGTTTAATATTAGAGTACTGGTCGGGGGCCTACACTCTGCACAGGTTTAACCTCTAGGCTGTGAACATTGGTCCTCCTTCATGTTTGTGGCCCTCTGTTTCATGACACAGCTTCACTGGTGAGAGTTGAGAGATGCATTAGTGTTCTCTCTAACCCTTGTTTTACCGTGTTCATTCTAGACGTGTCACTTAGGGCTGGGCATCTCACAGACACTTATTCTCTGTGTGTGACCAGTTGTGGAACTCTATTATAGTCTCTGTCTTTTGCAAAAGAACCTTCTTTGATGAGTGGTCACTGTCATACTTGTCTGTAAATATAAGTATCTGTATTCAGCATATAGTAAGAAATCGCATTTGTCTAGGGATATGACAGCATTAGGTTTTCTCTAAGATCTGTGACCATGTGTATTTGACTATGTTTACAGTACCACATATGAGTTCCCTCTCGTTCATTTGTCAATTCTTGGGACTGTAACATGTTATTCGGGTTCTAATCAGAAAGTATTTGCCTTTATTTCCACTTTGAAGTGCTTTGCCTATGTTTATCGATACCATTTCAGGTTTTAAATTAAGATATTTGATTCACTATGAATTTATTTTTTATACAGGATGAGAGATACAGATCTAATTTAATTCTCTTTGGGTGGATATATAGGTTTTCCAGAATCATTTTTGTTAGCCTGTAGTGCTATAAAAAGTTGAATGTTTCAAATAAAATTTTCATTAGACTTTTACTAAGCACAAGATATTTGTTATATACTGAGTTGTATAGACAGAAGTATTGAATCCTGGCCAAACTGAACCTATCATCTTTGCTTTATGGAACACCTCCCCTCAATTTCCCTACAATCAAAATCATTATTTCAAAACTGGAGATAATATTCTCTAGAAGTTTTTATAAGAACAAAAAAATTCCTCCTTACCTCATATTTCAGAAGCAAAATACAAAAGCTTTAGGAAAAAAGGAATATTAAAGGAATATTCAGACAAGTTAAAAATCATCCAACATTTGTAATTAATATAAAAAAAGACTAATCAAAGAGTTTGATAATCCATTTGAGATAATACTATGAGTTGCAAATTCTTTTCCAAAGAAAGGGAGGAAAGGAGGCTAAAAGGGAAGAGAAAAGATCTTGATTAAAAATTAGGAGACTTAAGTTCTAATTTTAGCATTACCAGGACTGTGTTCAAGTCAATTTCTTGTCTTGGTTATGTCACGATTCCCTTATTAAAAGAGAAGATTTTTATGCTTTTTGTAGATCAGAGTTTTTAACTTTATCATCAGTCTTAATGTGGTCAATAGTTTCTCTGTGGTTGACTGTGACAATTTTTTTTTCTTTTTGTGAATTTTGTAAAATTATCTGCAGCTGAGACTACCTTAATTGAAAATACCACAAATAGCTTAGAATTCCATTTGTGAATCACCTTCAGGAAGTTATGCTAGTGATTTTCCCTAAATGTGCCTCACATAAAGTTCTTACTTATACTTCTCTTTGTTAACCCGTAGTTAGTTGAACATGATTCACCTGGTTGATGTGAGACATTTATTTTTGATGCCTCAATTAAGTGATTGGGAGTACCTATATTAAAGTATAATTCTCCAGTTATATTTAAATATAAATGGTGACAATACTGAAGTGATTCTTGTGATGGAGTTCATGATATCTGTACATTAGAACCTTGACCTAATTTGAATTATGGACTATTTATGAATTTGATAAAATCTAAATTTTAATGTTTTATATAAAAATAAAATAACTTCACGAATAAGTGTACTTGCCTGTTTCATAGGTTTATTGTCAGCTGCAGAGTATTTTCAACTACTGAATTAAAAAAAAGTCCAAGATCTTCCTAAAATTCCAGCATTGGATTGTTCTCTAGTTTGTTCTCCCCAATTTGTTCTGCAAAGTCTAACGCCTGCTTTATCTTTAGAACATGTGTTCTAAAACATGCACATAGAACAACATGGCCTCTGGTCACATGCGGCTCTCACAGCACACTGCACATTTTATTTAAATATCCACTTTCCACTCAGTCACTTCTGCTGTTGCTATGATAAAATACCCTGACAAAATCGGGGGGAACACTACTTTGGCTCACATTTCAAGGCTAAAATCCATCAAGTTCTGGCTGTCACAGCAGAAGAATTTGAGGCAGCTGGTCTCATTGCACTCATTATCAGAAAGCAGAAGGAGATGAATGCTTCTGCTTAGCTCACGGTCTCCTTTTTGTATTGTCTAGGATCTGAACTCAAAGAATAATGCCCACCTACAATGGGCAAGCCTTCCTTTCTCAGTTAACCCAGTCAAAATACATCCCTGCAGACATTCATAGAGGCCTGTCTCCCGGGTGTTATTTGGAGCTCAGTGTCCTGCTATCAGAACCATCAGCAGTGGCAATGTAGCTTAATCTTATTTTCACTTAAAAAGTCACATGTGTCAAAGTGTTGGTTTGAATGACAATGTCTCCCATAGGCTTGGTTCTAGTTTCTATTGTGTCATAAAAAATAGTTGCCAATACCAACTTGGGAGGTAAAGGGTTTATTTTATCATTCATCTCCCAAGTCATAGTTCATCTCTCAGGGATGCCAAGGCAGGAACTCAGGGCAGGGAGCCAGAGGAGCACCGAATATGGAGGTTCTCTGCTCACTGGCTTTCTCCTCTGGCCTATGCTCTGCCTGTTTTCTTGTACAACATAGGACCACCTGTCCAGGGGTGGCACTCTACATAGCTGGCCAGCACTCCCATGTCACTCAGCAACCAAGAAAACACCCTACAGACATATCCACAGGCCAATCCAATGAAAAAAATTCTTCATTAAGGGTCCCTCCACCCAGGTGTGTCAATTTGACAGGTGAACGCGACCTAGCACAGGCTCCAAGTGTTTAGACAGTTTGTCCCCAATTGGTACACTGTTTTTGGAAGTTTTCGAAGGTGTAGCTTTGCTGGAAGAAGCAGGACCCGGGGCACCGGCTTTGAGAATTCGTGAGCCTTGCCAGATTTCCAGTCTCTCTCTGTTTTGCATGCCCCTTGAAGATTAGATCACTTGGTTTTCTGTTCTGGCCACCTCTGCCACCATGCCCCCACCTGCCATTATGAAAGCTAACCCTCTGAAACTGTAAACCAAATAAACTCTTCCTTCTCTATGTTGCCTTGGTCATGGCATTTCATGTCAGCAACAGAAACAGAAAATAATTAATACAGAAGTTCCTATCGGGAGAGGTGTTGCTGTGAAGAAATAATAGTCAAACATATTGTCTGATTGCAGATTGCTTCATTATGTTCAATTGTTAACTCTTTTGTATTCTGTAAGCAGGGACAATATAGTTTCCAGTTTAATTCCGTCTTGAAAACACTGGGCTAAATGATTCTAAGTAGTGTTCTTTACAGGAAGATTGTTTCATGGCTATGATACATGAATGTGCATTATACTGTCCAAAGGGAGTAAATCATCAATAGCTTTTTTCAACATTTCCTGCCTGGGCATAGGGAATTTGACTTTACTGAATACTTTATAATGATTTTTACCATCCAAGTGAGAATAAAGAGCTTTAAATTGTTGATATTTGTGATGGTGAATATGGATTGTCATCTTGACAGAGTCTAAAATCACCTAGAAGACATAGCATGAGGAAGTGTCTAGATTGTAATAATTGAGATGAGAGTATCTTACCTAACTGTGGGTGGTAAACCAAGATGAACTTCCTTAAAAGTAGTTTGATATTTGACCACAGCATTGAAAAAAGTAACCAATAAATCAATTGGTTAGCAAAATGGAAGGATTTAAGGAAAACTAGATAGTCTAGTCCCTTCAAGGGCATATAAAATAAGAAAATCCCAAGGAGACAGAGTGTAGGTGGAAAAAGCAGATTAGTGTAGGTGTGGCCTAGGGAACTCCCTGAATCTGACTCTGCTCTGGGCCTCTTTTCCTGGCTGAAGGTGAGCAGATTTTCACCATCAAACCTCTTTGTCCCTGAAGGTCTCTGCCTTGACAGAGCCCTCCGAACACTGGAGAGACCTGACCATGAACCGAAACCTCCTAGTCTTGAGCCAAAATAAAGCTTTTCTCCTTTTATATTTTAGAGTAGGTATTTTGTTAAAGCCTCAAGAGCTAGCACACATGTTTGTGAGATCATTTTCATTTGGGATCATTCTGCACTAGACCACTTTCAGGAGAATAACTGATGGCCATAACTTTAAGAAAATGGAGATTCTATGGTTTCATGTAATATGTTCTGACAGTACCAATGAAACTCTTCATTTTTTTCCCAAAGATTATAAGGACAGATGCATAAATACTCTTTCTGATATTACCTACAATGAAAAATAAACCAGAGTAATAGGAGACTTTATTGCAGCAGACAGCAAATGCTTAATCAGGAAATAGAATAATCTTGCTTGATGTGCTAATAGGTGCTGAGAAAAAAAATAGGGAAACAAACAAAAGGCAGATCCAGGTGAGTGATTTCGTATTGAACCAATTTGTTTTTAACATCAAAGTTACTTACAAAATCACTCTCTCTTAGAAAGTTAGGAAGTTAGTAAGCAGCTAAAGAAGGCTACTTAATTATCCCATTAGCTCTTACATATATAGTTTCTATGTCAGCAAAGAGCTGTAACAATGCCGGACTCTATTTCCAGGTGCAAAGGCTTCCTGTTTCCAATTACATTGTGAACTTGTGACACCCACTTGTCTATTACTTGTGATCCTTTTCATTGCTACAGTACAGCTTATAATTTTGATATTTTTCAAATTTGGTTGATTTTACTCTTAAATATAAAACATCAAAGATGTTTTTAATGAAATAGAATGAATGAATTTAGATGGTTTATTATGCACATATTTTAATGATGTGATTATTTAAACTTTAGTATGAATACAATAGATCTCATTTTCTTGGTTCTTCAGATGAACCTCTTTTTCTATCTTCTAAAGACACTCTATTTTCTAAAAAATACAAAGTTGCTGGGCATGATGGTGTCTGCCTTCAATTTCAGCATTTAGAAGGCAGCTGTCTGTGAGTTTGAAGCCAGTCTAATCTACATAGGAAGGTCCAGGCAACCCAAAGCAACACAGTTTCTTCTGTAAGTATGAATTTTCTTTGAAACGTAAGCTATAGAGTTTGGAATCATCTTGAAAACACAGCAAATGTCCCAGTCGCTTTGGCCCTCTGTGCAGCAGCTGACGATCATTTATCACCTATTTTACAAATAAAAACAGATTTTTGTACTTGACATGGAAAAACACATGAATTGATTCTTTCAATAAATACTTATGATTTGAGCTGCATATACTTGCTTCTCACCTTTAAATTCATATAGTGAAATCCCAATTCCCAATGTGGGTAGAATCAGGAGATGTGGGCTTTGGAATGGACTATGTGCATTATACTGGAGTACTAACCACCCATAAAAGGGCTGCCAAATAGTTCTCTCTTTCCATCACCAAGTTTGAATACAATAGGGTTGAGAATTGCAAAAATATAAATAAAGTTGAACCTTATTTATGTGTGCATGTACTGTGTCTTTAATTAAATGGTGAACTTAAAGTGATGATTACTTGGGCATTTTTTTATGTTTCTAGATTTATTTTCTATTTATTCTCTATTCCCAGTGCTACAATTAGAAACAACTCTTTTCTTCACAATACTAGTGTCTCTGAGTGTACTATCATGACAGATTTAACCTTTTGCTATTGGAACTAATATTATTTTGAATTTTATCCAAAGAACATTTTATGCAGATGAATCTGTCTCAATGAATTCTCTGCCTTTTTTTCACAGATTGCTGGATTCAGGGCTAAATCTACCTTGCCAGCAAAAGAATAAAATCTAGTTTTCTCTAATTTGATCTAAATATTTCTTGAGTTAAACCTACACAAGGCAACCATACTGCTACTGCATCCTGGTTTTGATGGTCGGCCTGATCGTCCTGTAGATTCTCAGTCCATTATTTTTCAGGGTTTTTTTCCTTAGACACATTTCAATGGAATAGAGGAATGAAACCAGGAGAAGGGCTTAAACAAAGCCCACATGATGTCGCCTTGATTTGGGGTTTCTTGTCTGCAGAACTGTGAGAAACATCTGTAGTTTAGAAACCTTCTAGTCTATAATACTCATTCATAGCAGTAAAACTCAGCTAAGAATGAAAAACTTTGAGTGTGTGGAGTCAGAATATCTGATCATAGGCCCAGCAGGCTGAATGTGGGTGAGCTGTAGACTTGCTCGGGTCTGTCACTTCCTTTTCTATTTACTTCACTATTAACAGGACTAATGGGCTTCCAAAGATCAGCATTTTTTTCAGATGCATTATTCTGCCTCATTTTCTTATTGTAATCTCATGGGTTTTGTTAAACTTCTCTTTTATCTGCTCCTTCAGCCTAAATTATATTCAAGCAAGCATACCATCATTTCTCTGAATGTTATTAGACCCACAAAACAAATTCTTCCATGAACATGATAAAAGATACTTGTGAAGGAAAATTTTAAGTGCACTTATGAATGAAGTCATCTCACTTTATAATGGACCTAGATCATCAACAAAACAAACTTCCCAGGAAAGCATTCAGGGGCAGGGAGTAGGAAAAGCCAGGTGAGCAAGCACATGATTAATTCAGGTGAGGAGCCTGCATGTGGCTTGTTGAGGTCTCTTTTCTACATCACAGAGGCTGCTTTTCTTCGACAATTATTTCCTGTGAGGTTGCTCAGTGACATTATGCTCCACTATCGGAAATAAAGAGGACTGTAGACTTGGTATCACATCGTGTCTCCACTCCATGTGTTTCTTCTGCCGGCCATTCCATGTCTTGATGGGTCTGGCAAAAGGCGAAAAACATGTATGGAAGGTTCTAGTATTCCTCTTTACTACCATTCCATCTCTGGAACCAGAACTTTATTTCTAAAGTCGAGTTGCTGGATAGCGAAACTATAGGTGATGCATAGACAAGAGGCGGTTTTCTTTCAGGTGGTTCCCCTACAGCTGGAACACAAGTGAAATCACTTGCTTCGTGTGAATGGAGACTTACATAACCAGGGAAACTGACATTGACCTGAACCTTAAAGTCCAAAACATATTTGACTGTTCCAGTGAACCTCTTTTTTCAGACTGGCTAGCAGATGAACTTGGCCTCTAGCCTTTCCCTTCCCTTCTAGTATGCCATGACTTAGGTGTTCATGTTTTAGCCTGAAATTTCCTGTTCTTTTGTACTCTTCACTTGTAAACAAAGATGAGATCTCAGCTCATATTGTTTGTTTACTCTATTAAATAATTTGTTAAAAATAAGCTACAAAATAAACATAAGAACTCCGCTCAGTCTGTTAATAGACTGAGGTGGTTTGAATGAGGTGGCCCCTATAAATTTAAGTATCTGAACACTTGGTCAGTTGCTGGTTCTCTTTGCAAGGTCATGGAACACCTAGGAGGTGTGGCCTTGCTGGAGAAAGCACAACACTGAGAATGCACAGCCAGGTCCACTTTCCTGATTTGCTCTCCCTGCTTCTTCTGCATATTTGAAGATGTGGGCAATCAGCATTCTGCTCCAGCTGTCTCCTCCCACCGTGATGGCTTATCGCTCTGGAACCATAGACCAAATAAATCCTTCCTTACATATATTTCATTGGTCATGGTGTTTTTGTCACAGCAATAGAAAATATCTATTCTTGTACACAGCATGATTTGATTCTCTTTTGCTAAGTATGTGAGAAACAAACACCAAGTTTGTAGAAGAAAGGAAGACGAGAAACTACTGTACAGTCACCAGAACCCAGACTACTGAAATTATGACACAAAAATTCAACACATTTTGAATATGCAATGTTTTCAGTAGGTATATGTATTTCACAACTTGGTCCCCAGATGAATTAATTACTTCTGCTGAGAAATCACATATACAAAGCAAAAACATAGGAGAGAGAGCAAGCCTAAAGTAGGGTGTGGCTGTGTGATCTGAGAGCTGACTCCCAGTGATGTACCTCCTCCAGCAAGGTTACACCTCCTAAGGAGTCTGTGACCTCTCCAAAGGGCACCACCAAAATATTCAAATATTTGAACCTGCATGGGGGTTTGAATGAGAATTTCCCCCAAAGGCTTTAAGTATTTGGATATTTTGTTCCCAGTTGGTGGCATTGTTTTGGGAGTTCCTAGAAGGTACAGCCTTACTGGAGGAAGCATGTCACGAGGGGCGTGTTAGTGAGTTCTTAAGCCTTTGTGGATTTCCATTAATTTTCTTCCAATTTCTTCCTTTCTACTCTACTGAAAGACGTGAGTCTTCAGCTTTCTTCTCCAGCCTCCCCACCCTGATGGACTCTAATCCCTCTGGAATCTGGAACCATAAGCACAAATAAACTCTTCTTCCTGTAACTTCCCCATGGTCCTGTTTCATCACAGCAACAGGAAAATGACTGATACAGCTTGTGAGGGACATTTCTCATTCAATTCACCACAACAAGCAAAACTTAGAAAGAAGAAATTAAACTAAGTCTTTAGAGCACACTAAGCTGAGAGAGAAAAGTGAGGCAGGGGAAGGGAGAGGACCTGGAGAGGAGGCAATGGAGGCTGCATACATTGTATACATGTGTGGAATTCTCAATAAAAAACTATACACATGTGCAGTGATGATTTTTATGATTAAAAATGAAATGCTGATATGAAAAATACTTCATTTTTATTTTCATAGATATTTTAGATACCATCTTAGAGACTCGAGTTCCTTAGTATTCTATAACTACTAAATCTGAATTATTAGTTTTAATGGTGACATTAGAAAACTTTAAAGTGTCTACTGTCTTCTAAACCACATACAAAATCTCGGAACAGCTATTTGAGGTTTCCGTATAATGAATATTTGAACATTTCTTCAAGAGATTCTATTAATACCTTAGTAAGAAAATATAATCTCAGATCCCTCCCTTTGTGTCCTAGAAAGTAACCTAACTTAACACTCAGTAATTTTCCAAACATATTGTGTAGATGATATTCAGTGTCTGTAAAGAAGAGGGCAAAATCCATTTTGAAGAGTCCTGTCTTACATCACATAATATCAGCAGAACAAAAGCAAATGAAATAAATAACAATACACATAAAATGAAACCACAGTAAACTAAACTATGCTGAAGAAGAGCAACAGTCCCAATCAGAACAGTAAAATATGCAGGCCTAACATCAGAGCAAGGCATAAACGCCATCCACAAACCAGATGACAAGAACCACAAACAACACAGCATAAAGTCATGTATGGTAATAGCAAACAGCATTATGCAACTCAGTTTGCCAGAGGCATTGCTGTGAGCTCACAAGACAGTACTTTGAACTGTCTGAACCATAGATGGCAACTGAAACACTTTCTATGTGTTCTCTTTACATAGAGGAAGGAAAGCTCATGAAGTGACAAAAAAGACCTGAAATTTTTGTTTGGGGCATTTTTAGGTGAGCTCTGCCCCATTTCCTTCAAGATCTTCTCTGACAAGCTGACTAAAAAGAACTAGACAAGAAAGGAGGAGGAGAAGGCACAGAGGAAACGAACACAAATGCCCAGCAATGGGTCCTCTGGCCTAAGATTATACTAGAAAGCGATTCCTCTGTGCAAATTACACACACTGTATCCATCTCCTATTCCAGGTTTTTTATGACATTTGGGACTCAATAGTGCTTTATGTCACCTTTTAAGTAAAAACTTATATTTTCCTATCCCTTGTTCACTGAGGAATTTCCCCATTTTACTTAGGCAGGGCTACAACTTTATCCCATAGAAACTAGCAGTTTATTCAAGAGGGGACAACTGCTGATTCTGTATTTTGTGCCAGTAAGAAGGTAATGAAAATTCAGTCATATTATTGACCCAGTGAAAGAACACCATGGCCATATTTATCCATTTAAGTATTACATTAGAAACCATTAACCCTTTCCACTGTTTACATACAGAACTGTCTTTCAAAAACTAAGTGTGAGTAATCCTTTTCATTCATGTCTCTCCAGACACTGTACAGAGTTGTTTCAATACTGAGAAAAATATAAACCCAAAGTTTCCTCGTGCTCATAAATTTATTTCTTATTTAAATCAGACACTTAAGAAAATCATAATGTGATGATGGCATAAACCTCATTCTTTGTAAGTAGATATATTTTTATTTTTAAATCCATACTAACTATGTGGGAAACTAAATTAAAGGAAAAAATTTTACCTACAGATATTTATTTGTTCAGAGAGTGAGTCGAGTTTTGATCTCTCCTTTCCTTTTTAATGCTACTTCTTAAATTGCCTGAAAATGCCGGCTGATGAGAGTGCTCTGGCTAATACTGTAATTTAGAAGAGCACTGGAAAGTGCCCTCAGCCAGGAAAGGTGCAGGTTCTTGGTTCTCCCACTACTAGTGCAATAGGGAGTTTGCAATGGAAATGACAACACACCATTAACTGCTGCACTGCTCATGGGCATCCATATACGTATCATTACAGATTAAAGACCTCTGCAAGAATTTAGTCAACTAGGATTAGCAATAAAGCTGAAGATAAATTGTGATGGGCTCAATAAAGTAGAATTTCTGTGATATTCTCAGTTTCGTTTGTTTCCCAGAGTGGCAATGATTCTTCTTAGTTTGAGAAGTGCCTCTTATGTGAGCTTCATGGCTAGAATGGAGCTCAGAACTGGATAAGAAAACCTGGCATTATGGTAGAAAATCAAGGAATGGGAAGGGAGGCAATGGATCAGATGTGTCTGGGATGTGGCTTATGGTCCTGAAATCATTTACAGAAGCTGAAATTTCACAGCCATCAGTGCTGTGAGCATCAAATCCTGGGCAATAGGGGAGAATATTTAATCTTTTGGATTTCAGGTCCTTGTAGAATCTGTCAAAGGATCAATTAATTAATGAATCAATGCTGTCAAAGGATCTAAAATCTCATATAGTAGCTATAAAAAGCATAACATTATTATTTGAATAGACATTTACCAGTAATATATACTTGATGCATAAAAATCATCATCATTATCATCATCATCATCCTTGGAATGTCTACACACCTCCCCAAAGTTCCTATGTGAAACCTAATGTGATCAGATTAAGAGATGAGGCCGTTGTGAAGCAATTTGGTTCAAAGAACAACACTTCCTGAACAGGGGAGGCTACCTACTATAATTTGGATTCTGAGTGTCCTCCAAAAGGTCCCTGTAAGGTTCAGGGTTCGAGAGACGCAGCAGACAGAAGGGACGGGACTCCGCTGGCAGCTAACAGGACCCGACTTTATTGAGAGAAGACCAGATGGGACTAGCTCCTCCGCACCCACGAGTGGAGAAACCCCCCCCTTGGGGGCTAGCCTCCCCGAAGAGATGGGGGAGGCTAGCCCCCTCACCCCCATCTTGGGGCTGGGGCTCCGGGGAACCAGGCCGGCCGCGCAGCACTAGCAGCACCAGCAGCAGCAGAAGCACAAGCAGCAGAAGCAGAAGCAGAAGCACGTTGTCCAAGTCCTCAAAACCTTTTAAACCTTCAGTCCCCTCCTGGCTTTTAAGGGAGGGGGGTTGCCATGACATCTGATTGATGTTTCAGGCAAGCTTCTGTCCAGGAAGTAGTCCTTTTCCAGAGCTGTTCGTGAATTCCTTGCTTATCTGCCAAGGAATTTGGGATCTGGAACCGGTTTACAAGGCTTAGATAAGCTCTGGCTCCAGGTTTCTTCCAGAGTCCGAAACTGTTGGGGGTCTCATTCACACCTTACAGTCCCTGTGGTCCCAGGACCAGCATGGAGCTACTGGGATGGGGAATCTTAAGGGGACATATCCTTAAAGGGGATGGTTGGTCCAATTTCTTTCTCTTTCAGATCATAAAGTGGCTGGTTTTGTTCATCATATGTTTCTGCAGATGTGTTCTGTCAAACATCGCATCTTCAAGCACCTTGGTCTAGAAGGTCACAGACTCTTGAATGACAAGGTCCTCGTATAAATAAACAACAAACCAAACTATTCTTAAGACTCACAAGAAAGGAAGTATAGTATGTAAACTTACTGGCCATGTGTGGAGATTTACATTTGTGAACATGTGCACAAGTTACTTCTAAATAAATGTATTTCCTGTATCAGTCCTGCCTCCCTAGTCATTGAGTTTTATTTTCTGCAGGTCATGACTTGTGTAAGCCAAGGAATTGTTACCATATTATTGGCAGGTAAACATTTAAACAGCATCTGTGCCTGTCTTGAGCTTCACATGCATTCCCTACACTGGAGAATTTGCTAGGTTCTTTTCATTTTTCTACATGGGCTTGATTTCTGCCTACTCCTAAATTTTGCTATACAGTCATGTAGTGAACCTTTCGAATCTCTCTGCATTGCTTGTATGAATATATATTATATATATTTTTAGCATTTATCTTATTTTGATGATTAAATTTTGAATACATGACAACTATGAAAGAGAAAGTAAGATCTTTTATTTATTTATTTATTTTCCTTCAGTGTAACCCAGGCTGTGAATCAAGAAAAAGGATCAGAAGGGAAGGCTTCTGCAGAATGCTTAGTCACTTTTCTGCATCCCTCCCTTTGGAGAGGAAATTGAAAGGCACAGTAACCGCAAATGGAAGGGTATCACACAGCAACACCATAGGAAGACAGGAACCTATGGAAGAAATCAAATATAGGTACTCAGAACCATACTTGGTTTTACATCTCTTTTTTTTCTTTCCTCAAAAAGAGAAGAAAATAAGTAAAACCTTTGAGATCAAGGACTGTCTTCAAATTCCTACAGTAATGGCAAAATGGGCCCATAAGAAAGCTGAAAGGTTGACAGTGTGACTTAAAACTTAAACGATGGCCTCTGGGCGTCATTGGGTAACTGTAGCAAGACTAATTAGAACCATTCAATATATAGACAAGAAAATAGTAAAGAACTGAGGTGTCTAACGTCAGGCCAGAACTGGTAGGACAAGAATTCAGTCATGGATGCCAAAATGATGAAGGCTGGGCTCATGGAACTCCTGCTTCAGAGATGAATGGGAAGAGGTGGAAACTACAGCTGCAATCTGAGGAGTCCCTGCACAGCGGGAGAGACTGCGGCTGCGTGGAAACACCTGGGAACAGCAGGCATTTTGATTGAGGGAATGTAGAAGCTTAGGAGAAGCTAAATTATTTTCCTTGAAAGTTAGAACATCTCATTTGGGCAATAAATAAATAAATAAATAAATAAATAAATATTATTGCTTCCCAGTCAGTTACATGTATGTTGCTTATCACACACAAGATTGCTTATCAGGTAGAGGTGCCTAATGCTAAGCCTGGACCTGAGTTCTATTTCTAGGATCCAGAGTGTGGAAAGAGAGACATGACTCCCACGAGTGCTCCCCGATCCCCACAATTGCATGTAGCAGGTGTGCATACTCACACCCTCCACGGGAGAGACATGACTCCCATGAGTGCTCCCCGATCCCCACAACTGCAGTGTAGCGGGTGTGCATACTCACACCCTCCACAGGAGAGACATGACTCCCACAAGTGCTCCCCGATCCCCACAACTGCATGTAGCAGGTGTGCATACTCACACCCTCCACATACTCACACAAAACAAATAAGAATGCAGTTAAAAAAATAAAAATCAGTTATTTAAAGTAAACCAATATGTAGTATTTATTGTGTGTCAGGCATTGTTCTAAATGCTCTGAAAATTATTTTTAAAATATGTATTATTTTCAACAATGATATGAAGATAGTAACATTAATATCCTCATTTTACAGACGAAAAGCCTTAGATCCAGGTACCACTAATGGACTTTGACGCTGGAATGAAACAAGGCATCTGATTCTAGGTACCTAGTAGGTTCTCTGTCGGCATGGTAGAAAGGCGAGTGAGCTTTCTATTTATAACAATGATCCCCGTAACCTGAGAAAACCAGGAACAAGAACTGGTATTTTGTAAAGCAGTAGCTGTATAAAGTGAGACAGTCTGAAAGCTATTTATAATGGAGGCACTACACACATTCTTTAAATTTTGTATTGAATATTTTTGACTTTCATATAAGTTGTGTATCTAAATTCTCTCCCCTAACTGAGTGTACTCTATCACATATACAATATGGTCTTGATTAAGGAATCATATATACTTTTATAATTCATATATAGTAACTGAAGTTTGAAGTAGTAGATATTAAGTGTACTTATTGAAGATGAAGGTACGGAACAATCTCCAAGAGTTCATTAAGTAATTCTGAGAGCAGTTTTAGTTTTTATTTTACAGCACCATTTTATCATACTGAACTAATTTATAAATCTTATCACATCTTTTCTATCATAGATATGAGAACATAAGTTATTTAAAGATATTTGCCTAAGATGCATGAGGCCTGAGGTTCAAGTTCCAGTATCCCCAAAGTAAAAAACAAAATGGATGGATGGATGGATGGGTAGATGATAGATAGATAGATAGATAGACGATAGGTAGATAGAAAGACAGGTAGATAAATAAATAGATGATAGATAGATAACTAGACAGATAGATAGATAGATAGATAGATATGACAACTGTGTTTATTTGTATATGAGAGAATGTTTCTTCTTTGTTGCCCTGCTATATTTTATCTTTTGAGGGATCTTAATTTTTTTAATGTTATGAAATAATATAAACGGATTGAGATCATTTTAATTCTAGATTGTTTTGATTTGTTCTAACACTTAAACATATTTAGATATCTTGAAAAAAATTAGCCAACACAACTTTCCTTAGAAGTAAACCACCATTATTAAAAGTATCTATGAATAAAAGTTGGTGGTCAGAATCTTACTGGCAGGAAGGAGGTATGGCCAGGGGGTTGTAGATTAAGGAGAAGCATACAGGCCTTGAAACTGTGGTTGACTGGACCCAAAACATGAACAGTTTAATATTAGGAAGGTTATTGCTCATTCAAGAAAAAAGGGAGTCTTGTGTACCAGTATCTGGAATACATGGCAGCTCACATGACTGTGTTTGGGACACAGATTGGTGGAAAAAGCATAGCATTTCTTAATTTACTATGACTGGTATTAAAAACATGATTTCTTCTCTATGTTCTTTGATTTAAACTAGTCATAGGACACCAACTTAATGTCAAGATATTATGGGAAATATAGATCGGAGAACACATGGAAGTATTTGAAATAGCAATGAAAATCATTTTTTTTGCTTTTCTTGCTACAAAATAGTATGAAGTGATCATAAATAATAATATGTAGAAACTGGAAGAATGAATTTTTTAGAAAGAATGCATTTCTTTAATTTAAATTAAAAAGAGCTATAGAGCTCAGTGGCAAAATACTTTCCTAGCATGTGTGAGGAACTATGTTGATCTCCCATGTATGTACATGAGTGTGTGTATCCCCTTAGGATGGATATTACCTGATTATATACTTAAAACGGACAGTTTTTGAAGATTAATGTGCTACTGTATCTATCACTCATACTTGACAAACATTGTAGCAATGAAGTTTGAAATAATTAGGGACTGAAACGGAAGACAGTAGTAGCCAAGGAAAAATAGAACTAAAGTATTAAAATGTGTATTAATCCACTGCAGCAATGATCTGACAATAACACATCAAAGTCTGCATGCACTTAACAACTGACTACATCTACTTAAAATGAGCTATACAAAGATTCAAAACCATGAAGCTAAACAAATTCAATAAATTTTTTATGTGTATTATTTTTATGTGTATGAGTCTGTTATCGGCATGTGTGGAAGTGCACCCGTGTTGTGCGAAGCCCACAGAGGTCAAAAGATCTCTGGGAACTGGAGTTATGGATGGTTATTAGCTGCCATGTGGGTGCTGAGAACCAAACCCTGGTCCTCATTATGAGAAGCCAGTGCTCTTAATAACTTAACCATCTCTCCAGTTCCAAATTCAAACAACTTAAGGAGTTCATACAGTGTTAGAAATTAGCTGCTATGTAACATGGTCTCGGCCATAGGTGCTTTATTATAAACAGACACACGTGACTTTGTTTTGTAATCCAAATGAAGAGACCATCAAAACTGGTTTTGTGGTTTTACAGCTTCATGGAGGCAAGACAGAGGCATGATACTTGAACTGAAACTTATCACAGCAAATTAGAAACAAGTTTCTAGGCAAAATCAAGTTAAGGAAAGTTTTGAAACATGCAAAAATGAGAACATGGAGAAGTTTGATGTGATGTAGCACTGTGAAATTTAGCCTGGAAAACCAAAACAGGTCAAGAATCTCCTAATGCCAACCAGTGAGCTTTAATTTTAGTGCACATCAAGTTGAAGAAATTAAGATATTGTAAATGAATGCCAAATTTTCAGTATTTGCATTAAATACTTAGGTTTTTTTTAACCTTTTAAAAACATTCTCACAAGCTGACACACGCATATCACATATTGCATTAATGCACCTCCCTTCTTCATCCCTCTCTGGCTGACCCCCGACTTCATCCCAGCTAGGTGTGGGGTCCTGTGAGCCCCTTCCACGTCCATGTTGCAATCTTAAAGGGACCAGTCCTCTGTACATCATTTGCATGCAGTCAGAGCTACTGTGTGTTGGAGTCCCTCTGCTCGGAGCCAGCCGGAGAGGGGTCACAGGTTCTCGGCCATGGGAAGGGGGTGAGAGGCACACAGTTAAGACTCAAATTCTGGGAGTTGGGCAGATGCATGTGGATGGTGAGCCACAGAAAAACTCATTTATTTCAGGAAGTGCAGGAGACTTTTATAAGTTTGGTTGGCCAACCCCCTATAGGGTGGTTCATCTCTGGAAGGATACAGGTTCTCTCCAGATGCAGGGGCCATGCCCTTAATCCTCATAGCAGGCGCCCTTGCCAGGGTCCACACTGCACTGTGTCCTTCAACTGTGAGTTCAGGATATAATGACCAATAATGGATCAGGTTTCTGACTCAAGTTGAGAAAGTGAACACAAAATGAAAATGTTCACATGGAAAATAACATGCAAGGATTAACTGTATCAATAGCACATTTCATCACATATTATGATAGAATGCTTGCCATGATCAGCACACATGACTGTTATACTAGTTTTTACTTTCCTCATTGTGCCTCCTTGTTGTTTGATTTAATAATGCACACAGGTTTATAGTAAAATAATAGTATAAAGATACTTAATGTAAGTCTAGAACATATGTTTAGGTTAGTTTCAAGCTGAACACAAATTTATTTTATCTTATTGTAGCTGTATGAACTTTATTGTTCAATTTCTGATCTTCATTTACTTCCTATGACATTTCAGAAAGAACCCAGTTTACATAGTTGACAAAATTATTATACTTTAATCTTGCTGTAAGCATGAACTTTCTTTAAATATTGACTTTTAGTGAGCGTGTCTTACAAGCATGTTTCCTTGACTCACATGTTGCTTCAATCCAAAGCCTTTGGTTTCTCACACTTAGGGTTCACATTTTTAGATCACTGCTACATTCACTTGTTTTGCTTCGCAGCATGGGATTTCATCTTGATTCTCATGTCCTCACTCCGAGGGGATGGGTGATTTTACTCAGTGTGCTGGTTAGCTTTTCTCAACTTTACAGAAACCTAGATATGCCTGGGAAAGGGGGACAACAACCGAGGATATTCACCACCAGATTGACTTGTGTAATCCAGGGGGCGCATTTTCTGGAATGCTAATTTGCATAGTAGGGTCCAACCCACTGTGGACTACACCACCCTGGGCAGGTGAGCCAAGGCTGTATGGGAAATGTAGTTGACCAAGCCGGAGGGAGCAAGTCAGTGAGCATTCCTCTGTGAGTTCCGCTTCAAGCTCCTGTCTTGAATTCCTCCCTGGCTCCCCTCCATCGTAGACTGCAGCCAGGTAAGCCCGGCCTTCCTCCTGCTGATTTTCTTAGTATTTTATTACAGCAACAGAAAGTGAACCAGGACACTTGGCCTCTGCAATACAAGTGCAATTCTCTACCTCTGAACAAATAAAATATGCACTGAGAGAGATAGATGAGAGAGAGAGAGAGAGAGAGAGAGAGAGAGAAAGAAGATGACCAGAAAATCTATTCAAAGTAACTGAATCTATAGAACCATTCTGCTTATTTTATTTTGTTTTACTTATAAGAAAATTAGTTAAATGAATTGAAATAATCTTCCAAGGATTATATAACTTGTCACTATTTAAGCTTAGATTTGATCATGGATTTATCTGATTTTTAATTATAGTGCTGGTGATGTTCTGTTATTTAGGATTTAATAACATTTAAGCAGGCTGGAACAAAACTGCAGGTGTTTTAGATGCACAGATGACTTTATTTTATATTTATGCTATCATAAACACATATAAAGCATGTTGCAGAGAGAAAATAAGCATTCTCCTAATCACCATACTGAAAGAAAAATATTGTACTGTGATGTACACAATTCCTAGATATGTAGAATAATGCTACATATCTCTTACTCAAATTCTGAATGTATTCTAGAGCTCAGTAAACTAAACAAATCCAAAATGTGTAACAGAGTAACAAACATAAACATTTAAATTAAATACCTTTCCTATCATAGTCTAAATAGGAAGAAGAAAGTAACACTGTTGGCAGCAGAGTGAAAGTCATTATTAAGAAAGCACAGTCACTCTCTGAGGTTCCCTGGTGCAGGTACACATTAGACTATCCTATAGTAAGTCATTTTCTTTTTGAATAGATGAGTTTCTTGCTGCTGAAAGAACCTCTCAGTACAAACAAGAAAATCATTGTGTTAAAGTTTCTCATAGAGTATGCTGCCATTCATTGCTGTATTCTGTGAAAATGTGTGTGAGACTTTGCTAGGTAAAGTTCACAAAGATCAACTACATATTTCTTATTTGAGCAAATTCTTTCCTAAAATAGCTGCAGAAGGGAAACATTTTTAATACAAGCAATGTGAACAAATATCTAAAAGAGTTCTCAATTCCAGCTACTAAAATTTTGGTTTCACCATAAGCACAATGTAAAAGAATGATTTTAAAAAGGAGTTATTTATTTGGGAGACACAAATCATTCTAAAAGTAATGGCAAACTGATGTTTCAGCTGCAAATATACAAAAGTTCTAGTAGAAAGCATGATAAACAATCCGAGTGAGGAGATGCTAAGTGTTGAATTTCCCCAGCACACTGCTTCCAGTCTGAATTGCATTGCCTCTCCCAATTAACTTCTACTCAGAAGAGCTGAAGTCACACACTTCCTCAAAGTGCTGATTACATTCTCACTGTCTTCTTTAAGTAAGCCAGTCTAATAAATGTTTCACCTTCTTCAATGCATCTTTGGTACTTACTCCCTTTGTTAACTAAGATGGCGTATATTTTATGCCTTACATATTTGTTCATGCTTCATAGTCTTAAATTCAGAGTACATAATCCTAGAAGTCAAGATCTAGCTGTCTAACAAGATAGTACTCACAGTCACATGCACACATCCTTACAAAAATACATGCAATGCTAACCAGAAATCCAGGAAAGTGATAATCACAATCTTCTTGAAAGAAAATAATGTAATGATATCAGTAAAGGTAAAATTTATGTTTAGTAAAACATATGGCATAGTCTAAGGAGCAGAAGATGTAAGTGGATTTGGGGTTATTTTTCATGATATTTTTTAGGAGAAGTAATACTAAAAACATTCCTTCAGTTCCTACTCTATTGTACAATATGTGAATATGCACACTTGTGTTGCTTTAGGTTACAGGAAGTGAGGACCTAAAGCTACAATGGTGAATATCTAATTTCTTTCTAAAGTATAGATACTGTCAGATTAAGAGAACTTGGGGCATAGCAATTACCCTACAGCAATAAGATATAGACAATTTGAGCCACATTGGAGAGAGGAGAGACATGACATTGGCTCTAGTAACTCCCAAAGGGCATAGAGATTGACCAGCAACCCTAGCAACAGAGCCAGTGCCAAGAAGCTACACTCTGTACCAGATGGAAGGTTACAGTTGCTGCAGAAGCTACACTCTGTACCAGATGGAAGGTTACAGTTGCTCCCAGTTTAGAATTTTCAGAGCATACTTAAGTGGGAGAGAGCAAAGTTACTACTGAAACTTGTTTCTAAGGCTAAGTATTTTGTCTTTAAAGAGTGTGCGTGTCACATGCCAGACCATAAAAGCCACGTGCCATGCAGAGAAGAAGTTCTGGAGTCATTTTAATAAGAAAGGAACACTTCTGATTATATGAAACAGAGCTTGAACATCCTCACTTCTCTCCTCAAGCTGCTGGGATACAATCAGATTAGTAAGTACGGAAAAATCTAAAGTTGTTCTTCTTCGTCAGGCTTGAAAGATATAAAAATAATTAACCTTAAATATGAATTTTAGGAGGAAGAAATTAAAAGATAATAAATAATAAGAAACATGCATTCATGGGGCTGGAGAGATGGCTCAGCATTTAAGAGCACTGCTTGTTCTTGCAGAGGACCTGGGTTCAATTCCCAGCTCCTACATAGTGGCTAATAACCATCTGTAGCTCTAGTTCCAGGAACTCTGACACCCTCTTCTGACCTCCGTGGGCATTTGCATGATACAGGTGCCCTTACATGCAAGCAGGCAATACACTCATACACATAAAAATTAAGAATAATAAAAATTTTAAAGTTCATTTTTGAGTTTATAAAAAATACTATACTTGATAGGGAAAATCCACTGAATAAAATACAAATTCTCACAGTTCAGTGTAAGACTAAGAACTTTTGGATTAGGAAAGAGATGAGTATAACTGTTTTAAAAAGAAACCAAAAGACGAGATTATCAGATTATACATTAGCTAAAAAGAAACTAGCAAAACAAATAAAAAGCTTAATCAAATGATCACAGAAGTCAGAGGAAAAAAATAACATACTGATTAATATGATATTACCCAGAAAGAGGGATAAAGCCAGGAAACATTGCAGTAGTAGATTAATATTAACTTTGAAAGTCTGTTTATGCTAAAGTTTTAAATGTATATGGAAGAAGAGTCCAAGAAGACTTGGCAGCTTTATTTAGGAATACTAGATCTTAGGCACATATATAGTGGGTTTTGGGCTTTTAAAGGCATTAAAAGTAATTCCTATAAGCACATAATCGAAAATTAATATATATATAAAAGTGAAAACATTTGGCCAACTACTAAATCTATGGCAATAACAAATATGAAACAAGATTTGTTGTGGTAACTCAATGTGCACTAGAGTAATAAATAAATTTAAAAGTTAGTGTCATAGAAGCAATAGCTATCAAAACATCCCATCTGCATGTTTTTCTAATAAAAATGCAAGTACTCAAAATCAATGATAGATTTCAAATATCTGAAAGATTAAAGTTTAAGATTTTAGAATTGTGTACCAAATTAAACTTAGAAAACTGTGTGCCAAATAAAACTTAGAAAATCATATGATGATGCCTATTTAATAGGAAAATGAAATTTCACAAGGACACACAAATTATTGTTAAATTTTTAAATAACAATAATGATACATCAATCATATCCAGCTATGATCTTTGCTTAATGTGCAAAACTAAGCAGAAGAAAAAAAAAACATTTCAGGGAAAGATGCCAATTAGACATCGTTTCTCTATAACCTGATGAAAGAGAAAAATAAGGTTAAAAGAAATAGATTATGAGGAAAGAGATGAACGAAGAAGAAATAAAATTTGGGATTTACACATTCTTCACTGGAACCTCAGCAGACAGCAGCAGGCAACTGTTTCCCAGCTGAGCTGCCACCAGAACAGTAATTGTCCGGGAGGTGTGTTACCCTCCTGGACACAGTCACCACAAGAACTGAATGACCAGCACTGGACGCACAGTGGGTGAAGAGACTGCTGACGAAGTGCAGACGGAGACACAGTGCTGCTCTGTGGGAGATGAAAGAGGAGATTCACCATGAGTGCGCTGGAGTGAGAAGCCTGAGAGAGAACCATGCCCACTTCTGCTTGAGACAGTCATTTTCAGGAATTCCCAAGTGTGCTGCTGAAACTTGTGCAGTCTCACGAGGGACAATAGTAAGCGTGGGTAAAAACACACAAAACCCCCAAAAAGTCAAATCTGAAGGAAAGACCACCAAAGACAGTAAACAAGCAAGTGGTCCTTCCCTCCCACCGCCCCGGCCTCAGACACAGAACTCAGGGATGGGAAATTACATCACTCAAACACCAGAGCCAGGCTTTCAACTAGCAGCTGGTAGGTCTCAGGCTGGAGAATTCCAGAAAGCGCGCTCCCATCAGGAGACTTGTGTCCACAGGAGGCACATATTCACACAGCTTCTTTGAGTTAATGGGACCAGCAGCGTTTCCCTCTCCTGCTCAGATGACGGCAAACGACAGTCAAGATCTTGAGGGAAGCCACGTTCATTCCAAGCCATGAAAGACAAACAGAAACTCGACTGTGTCGTCACTTTAATTTTTTCATTTTGCACCCCATTTGCCTCCTTTGTTTTAGCTTGTACCTCACTGGAACAGGCCATGATGACTCTGGCTGCATTCTTCTTTAGGATTTTCCTTACTGTTTTGTTTTATTTGTAACGCATAGAATCTACCTTCCGTTCATCTTCTGCTCCCTCTCTTCTCATTTCCCCACCCTTTTGCTTCTGGATTATTAATACCCTTAACATTAAGCTTACAAATTACGTTTCCCCGAGTTGGCACCGCAGTGCTGTTGTCCCCTATCAGGACTTCTATAGCCGATGTCTTCACTCACAGTGTATAGTGTATGCAGCCCCTGGTTATTTCAAATCCAAATCTTGAAAGCTATCAAGAAGTTGAAAATACTCAGGATAGATGCATGGAGAAAGTCTACTTCTACCCTGGCACAAACTCAGGGAACTATCGCTAGGCACACAGGAACTTAAAGAGGGCTGACCGGCCTTCTATTTGGATGACAGTATCACTGGTGTTTATATTTTTCTTTTTCATACTTCTGAACATCGTATAATTTTAACATACATATTCATTGTCTAATTATAAAATGTTTTTGATAAAAAAGCAAATGTTAAGGAAATGTATAAAAATCAAACTGCTTTAATGCATATGATGACTCCATTTACTTATAATCCATCTCTTTAATGTATAAACATTAGATTATTACTTTTAGTGTAATGGATACAAACATTCTGTAAATGACTCTTTAAGCAGTTGTCTGGGCAAGTCCCAAGTGGCTGTGGGCTTGGCGGAGCCTGGAGCCAGCCATGATGTGTCTACATTGTTGAATATGTAAATGAGCTTCAGCTGTATGCTTTGTTTCCTTGGTTAAGCAAATGAGCAGGAAACTGAATTTATGAGACAAATGAAGATGTCCAAATATGTGCTGGCTTCTAAAGAGAGAGAGGGGTGCATGTTGGATCTTGGGTTTGCTTGGAGACCCATTCATTTCAGCCTGAAAAGAATATCTGCAGAACTGGACAACCCACACGGCAGAAGTGAATAGAGTAATTATAACTTTGATATTTCTTCTAGAGTTCTTGGAGCAGCTTTGGAATTAAGGTCGGGACTTCTGTACCTAGGACAAACGTGGGAGACACAAATCTGTCCGTGGAAAAGCATGCCTGCAAGAACAGCAGTGATGTAGCAGAAGCAGTGTCCATCAGGGCCTTAAGCACAAATTAGAGTTGAAAACCAAAATGACTGCAAACACTTTGTGATAGCTCACCACCAAACCGGCTCACAGTGGCTCCGGCTAAGCCTTCAAAGGATGCCGGTATCTTTCCAATGCACTTAAACAATCATGGCACTCAGGCAGTGGGGGGGCGCCTTTGTACCTCATCAGCTGCCTGCAATTCTCGCTGGTCTCATTCCTTCAATATTAAGCTGCTTTTCTCTGCCGGCTTGTTTGAAGGCTCCTGCTCATGCTGCACCATACCTCAGTTTATATTGTTTGCATTCAACTCCAATGTCACCTCAGGGGAAAATAAAATACCCCAAATATGTTCCTCAAAGTAATCAGTACTGTCCTATAAACATTTCGTTCTCCATCCTGAGTCTCTTTTTGTCTACTTGGCCTTGTTGTTGCAGTTTGTTTTTTTTAGTTTGCAAAAGCAGCTTATTATTTCGTTTGTCACTATTTCATGTTATTATGAGTTATAACAACTGAAATGAAAGAGAAAACTTCTAAACATGCCATGTTACCTCATCATGGTACCTTATGATCTTATAGTTTAGTAAACAATTTAAGTGAAACAAAGATAAGGGAGACTCATTTTCAATTGCTTGAGTTCTTTAGTTTTAATTCTAAACATTTCATATGTGCATAGTTTTATATTTGTACACGTCTGTCTCATGAAATTTATTTTCCACACCTTAGTGGGCAGGGTCCGGTTAATCTGGCAGAATAAAACGGAAACTGGTCTTCCATTTAGAAAGATCAATTTATTTAAGGTGACTCACAAAGTTATTGCCCAAATAAACTGCTCTGTGCACGCTCCCGTCCCCTTCCTGGCCTGAGTTCCGTGTCCACTCACGCTACACCAGAGGCACCGGGATGTGGAACGCTGCCGTTTGAGTTGCTGGTTCTCTGTGGGCCTGGGGTGAAGGCACTTTCCTCCCACATGGCTTTGGGTATTCTCAGCCTACCATTCAGTGTCCCTGGCCTGGCCACCATCTTTCTTCCCCGTTCCTGCCTCATTATTGGTCAGAGGGTGGGACTTGCAACTGAATGAACCAATAGAAAAAAAAAAAAAAAAAAAAAAAAAAAAAACCTCAGAAACATGTATCTACAATATATTGTCTTTAGACTCTGAATTTTTTGCAGCACTCCCTTGGTCCCCACATTCAACTCAGCCACTCTGGCTACATAGGAAAACACAGATTCAGCATTCAGATGTTACATAATCTGGATTTGTCTGTAAAGCATAAAGAAATGGACTGTGTCTGGGTCAAATCTGTACAGGCTCCAATTAAGTGAAATGTTTCCTAAGAAATATAGATGTTTCCCACACAAGCTCTAAAAAATCCATGGAACCGAGGAGGCAGTCAATAGCATGAGACTAGCTAACTAACAAAAGGAAGTACGTACCGTAAGCAGCCCAGTGATGACTGGGAAGAGAGAGTTCACTGATAAATTTGATTGCTTGAGCTCTACTAACACAAACCTTTTGGAAGACTTAAATGACCATCTGTTATCAAACACCACTCTGCTTACAAAGGGAAGCAACTGAATGAAGACATTGTGTGGGGAGATGTATGCAGCTTTGAGTAATGACAGGAAAGTGTGTAAGATTTGTGATATTCTGCTTTGTAACCTTTTAGTAACTTCCCTTCTTCTGGCAAAACTCAGAAACAATATAAAATTATTTTTTAAATGCCATATTTTAATTTGATTGGTTCATTTTATCACCTCCCATGGCAATTTTAAAAACTATTTCAAATCTGTTGTGAAGTTTTATGCTTGAAAAGAATAGATGCATTGTAATTTATAAAAGGAAACTTTCTTTCTCCATGAACAATCACATCCCATTGTTCATAACATTTATAATCATGTGTGGTTATGTACAAAACTCTTGAAAAATACTGCTTTGCTTGGTTATTTAAAGCTGCCAATTTGCTCAAGCTTATTAAAATCAAGGCTAAATCATTGCAGTAAGCAAAATCTTAAAGATTTAGTTGAATTGTCACAGGCCTAAGAATAAATTAAAATGTAAAACTTGAACTTGGGAAACATTAAATGATCAAACTAAAGCATTAATGCAGGATAAACCTAATCTCAGCATGACAGGAGTGAGGCTTTCCTAACCACTCTTTCAAGAATCAATAAGTTTTAGTGAACAATAATGTATTTAACACTCCATCTATTAATACTCTTAACCTGGTTTTCTCAAAAGAGAGTATGTAGCCACCTTGGGAAGGAGTAGTCTGATATATTAAAATGCAGATTCAATGTTTCCTTTCAAATGACCTTTTCTCTGCATAATCCATTAATATCAAACTTGATTTTCCTCAATTAAGACAAATAATTTCTTTTGACTATGATTCATTTTCAGTACAAAAATATTTATATTATAAAATTTGGGTACATCATCCAAACTTAAATTATTCCTTATAATATCATCCTTTGGTAAAAAGAATCTTCATCAATAATTAGTCATTTATGAACTGTTAACAAACAGGTTGCAGGTTGCATACTAAAGAAGGAACTAAAGGTATATGTTTCTGTGACTTGCATTTGAAAGCAGAGATGAAGTATATAACTAAATATATATTAAACATCTGGTATTTTTATATTTAAAATTTTAAAACTAGTTTTCTTATTTAGTTGACTTTATACTGTAATTAACACCACTTAAAATCCAATGTAATTGCTTTAAAAATTATTATTTACTTTGTTTCTTCACTAGACTATATTACTAGATTATAATCTTGTTAGGATGGAATATCTATGTGTTCCATTACTGACAGCACATCATTGATGAGAAATTCATCAAGAAGCATCTATCGCCCCATTATCTCAGCTGCACCCAATGAAGCTGCTTTGCTTTTGCCAACGTGAGTTCAGCACTCCCTGCTACCTATGTTGTGCTCATTCTCCACTCTCTGGCTTCCCTGATGTGGTTCCCTTCAGCATTCTGATTATTGAATGTCAGTGCATTCTTGGACCTGGCTCTACAATGGCCCGCTCTTCTCATACTAATATAAATCTTACTTCATGGTAAGATTTCCTTTCTCATTCTCTTAACTCTGCTTATTAAGTCCATTTCTCTGCTTCCAAAAAGGGAGTTTGAATTATCTACTTTAATAACTATTGATTAAGTTTTGTTCTTAAGAAAGCATTTTAAGTGGTGGAAAAATGACAGAAAAGATACATACATACATACAAACTCATTGTCAGCTCATCCCAAACACACTATCCTATGTAGAATACCCTTGATTTGATACAGGCTATTCTTATTATGAACTTGCTAATATAACTGTATGTATTAATAGTGACATCATGAAAATGTTATTGAAATATAAGTTAAGTTGATAAATAATACTCATTGAGGTTAAAATGAATTTTCGAGAACTCTGTAATGATTACAATAGCTTAGCAATCCTCTACTACATAAATTTGATGGTTATTATTTAATAATACAATAAATGCTTATTAAAGGTTCTAAACACCTGAATAGCAGAAGATGAAGAGATAGACAGAGAAATCCATAAAGGTCACATTTTAGCAATGAGAAATAATAAATCACTAAATTTCCATAAAATATAAAACAATATATTGTGTTTGAGTCAATAAGTTTAGGGAAGAAGACAGGCAATATTAAAGAAAATGACGTCACTGAGAAAGGAAAGCTGAATAATGATCTGTGTAAGACGGTGAGTATAACTATTCATAGACTGAGAAAAAAGCAAGTGTGCAAATCTGCTGTGGTGAAAGACTAAAACCAGTGACTACTGACTGACATGGCAACAAATGCATAGGTAAATGGGAGCAGATAAAAGATTATTCATGGTATATGTGCATAATTAAAAGGAATTAACCTTTTAGAGAGTTAGTAACATGGCATCATTTACTTATTCCAAATTACATTTAAATAAGGTCACCCTGTTTAGAAAGGCCAGGAGAAGAAACAACACTTTTAAGTTTGTTGTACTATTTCTGGCTTGAGCATACTCATTGGCATATTAGAAGCAACAGTGCTGAGTGGTACAATCATGTCTAGTTTGGGCTATGGAGCAGATTTGCTCATATGCTGAGTGTGGGCTGTCACTGAAAAAAAGCAAGTTAAGGATGATGACAAGGCTTTAGATTTGGAAACTAAAAACTGAGGGAAATCTGAAGGAGGAGGAGGTTCAGGAAGATTAGACTTCAGTGTTGGATATTGGGTTTGGAATATATATGAGAAGTATGGGGACGAATAACTGAAACTAAAGGGCTTTTGAAAAGCATATGGGAACTTTAAACATATACATATATGTTTATTGTACATATACATATACATATATTGTAGCCTTCAATTTGGATGGGGAGGGTCAATGCCCCAACTAGACACCCCTAGCTAGCAAATGAAAAACCTGGTGACAGGAATGGGTTGCCTCTTTAGGAGTTGCTGGCCTGGGAGTGTGGCATGGTTACTCCCATAGAGCCGCAACAGCATTGCATATTGCTATTTTGTTTTGATTAGCATTTGGAACTTGATGAGGCTGGAGGACCCAGGTTCAGTTCTCACCACCCACTTGGTGGCAAACAACTGTCACTTCAGTTCCAGGGAATCCAACTCCTGGATCTCTGTGGGCACTGCACGGCATGGGTGTCCTTACACCCATACACATAGATAATGTATAAAAGAAATTTAAAGTCAAAGAACATGGAGAAATCAAGCTGTTACTGAACTCCAAGATTCATTCCTGCTCGCCAACACTCATAGTCCTGGAAGGTACTATGCATACTCCTGGAGGAGAAAAGCAACCTTCAGTCTTACCCAGGTGTGAACCCTGAAAGCTACTTCAATGACTAGACTGGCCAGATATGTCCACTGGTTCAATAAAGACCCAAAAGCTATGGGAGTAACCAGCCACCTTCTAATTGGATTTAAGACAATGTCCACAAGAAAACAGATTCTGGGGCTGGAGAAATGACTCAGAAGTTAAGAGCACTGACTGCTCTTGCAGAGGACCTTAGTTTCCCATGCTCCAGTGGGTGGCTCCACACTCATGCACAAATGGGCAGCACCAACTGGACTTAGTGAGTTATCAAAATAATAAAAGCAGAAAGGGTGCTGCAGCGACGGCTCAACAGTTAAGAGCACTGACTGCTCTTGCACAGGACCTGGGCTCAGTTCCCAGCACCCACATGGAGGCTAACGGCTTTCCATAATTTTAGTTCCAGGGGAATCTGACATCCTCTTATGACCTTTGTGGACATTCCATGTCACAGATTCACTTACATGCATGCAGGCAATGCACTCATACACATAAAAAATAAATAAAAAAGAAAACAGATTCTACTTAGATGTCCCACATTGGGAATTATGAAATATAAGCAAAAAAGACACTTTTAGATGTCACATTTTCAGAAATTGGAATTTTGTTTCCGTCCTGTGTAGAATAAGAAAACAAGGAAGCAGAAGTGATAAGAAAAGACTACTTGAAATGAGAAAGCCAGTTTCCTGAACCATCATAATGATCTGAACGTGCATCTTCATGAGGAAGTACAGTGGACTGGCTGAGGGTTTGCAGTTACTGCTTCTGTTCTAAAGAGCCTGAAGTTCCTCTTATTTTGGCTCCAGGATGTGAACATCTAGATACTGCTACACACAACTAAACAAAAGCTCAGGGATCTAGCTCTTCCCAGCCTCCCAAGCGGCAGGAAATCTGAAAATAAGACTTTTTTATATTTAAAGATTACCGTCAAAAGATAAGAAAACATTCATAATATACTGAACACTACTGGTTTCAATTTTTTTTTTACTTTTTAGGCATTTTATAGGCATATATGAAATTGGGAGGATGTATAGTGTGGAGGGGATCTAAATACAATCAAGGCATATTATATGAAATTTGCCAAAAAAAACCAGAAAAATTATCTCATTTTAAATTCATTTATTTATTTCATGTGCACATGTAGAAATGAGGGGGAAATGTGGAGGAGTAAGCTCTTTCCTCCAGTAATGTGGATTCTAGAACTCAACCCTGAAAAAATACAAATGTCATATGGTAGTAAAATGTCATCAAAAATGTAGCAATGAGGATGAGCATAGGTTTGAATTGAATATTCTGCATAGGAGACATTGGCACAGTGCTTAATCAAAGTGCAGTATGTGCATGCTAGGATTATAGAGGTATTTGCTGAAAAATCAAAGAGAGCAACACTTTTACTATCCCATAAAATATTCTTGGGAAAGTGAAAGTGGAGTAAGAGAGTTCATATGAGTGTGTGTGTGTGTGTGTGAGAGAGAGAGAGAGAGAGAGAGAGAGAGAGAGAGAGAGAGAGAAAGATCAGCTCTAAATCCAGCCATGTGTAATGAGCACTTCCCTACTAGGAGGAATCAGCATTGTCTTGGTGTTTATTGAAGTAGAGAGAGCCAATAACACCACAGGGACTATAGTCCAAATTACTTGACCATCTTCACCTTATAAAACTCCAGGAGAAGAAGAAAAAAATTAACACCATGGATAGAACACTGAATATCCAAATTACCATTGTTAGGAGAATACGTTCATATCCAGGCAATTTTTCCATGAAATGCACAAAACACACATTGTTAGCAAACAAACATTGAATTTATTATCATCAAGAAACTACATATATTCAGGAACTGTGTTTATAACTTGTCCTAATTTTTTTCCACTTAAAAGAATAAACCATGAGGAATCAGATGCTGGAGCTAGTCCTCAGGTGAAATTGCTAGTTAACGAGGTGTGCTGAATAGTTTCTTCAGTCAGAGTTATAAGCACCTTCAGACATGCTGGCTGTTTCAAATGAGCACGCATGCTGGAATGAAGACAGAAAACACTACTTCTGAACAAGATTTGGGGGACTCTGTTAATGCACTAAATGACATTATGCACATTTACTTGATGAGACCATTTTAACATCTCCTAATTTCTATTACAATTTAACAGTTACAGCAGACCTGGTTTCACTGAAATTTGTTGTGAGCTTGGTAATGAATTCATTCTACCTGTGCTATACCAAGGATTAAAGAATTCGTTTTGAATAAAATAGCTGCCAATCCTATTATCTTTCAACATTCAGCGTTTTTGTCTGTCCAGTACATTTTGTGAACCATTTTGCTCCCAATGGATCAAAGCTAACATCAAAGAATAAAATTGCCAAACCCTCACCAGAAAAATCTAACAATGAAACTAAAAAAATTGAAATATGTTCTTTCTTAGAACAATTTTAAATTCATCATTTTCTCTAGCAAATACTTAATATTTTATGTGGTATTACATCTTTGACTGTCTTATTTTAATTTATTTCTATGCTGCTTGAATTTGAGTGATTTTAATTTTATTATTCCACTAGAAAATAAAGAATAACAATAACATCAACAATTCCATGTAAAGCCAAGTAGTAATGTCTTTAAAATATGCTATAGTCATCCAATATTTTGAAAAAACATGTCTATACCAGTTTCTTGGGTAAATTGACCTTTCAACTTGCCTTGTTTTGAACAGTTTGGGAGCACTTTGAAATATAAAATAATGCATCATTTGATATGTATTTAGAACTTGCAAACCCCACAAAATCTTCTTTGTTTATCATTCCTGCCACACAAATCAGCACCTGTTCTTCAGTCTCCTACTTTCATTTCTGACTAGATCTTTGTCCTTCTTTTTTATTCTCTTTAACCTTTCAAAATTGTACCTATTATGCTGCGTTTATTTGCTGCCTTCCTTCATTTTTATACCTGAAATTTTCATGTCTATTTGACCACTAAGACATTATATTTTCTAGGTGATATGATAATGTATGTCATATAATTATTATGACATACATCATATTATGTATGTATGTATATATTACCTATTATATATTTATATATGTACAGATTTTTTAATGCTCTCCCTTGTCTAATCTATTTCTCCTAAACGGGTTTTACAAAGGGCTAGAGAGTTGACTCAGTGCTTATAAGCACTAGCTGCTCTTACCAAGAATCTTGGTGCAGTTGCCAACACCCACATGGCTGCTCTAACTCCATCCAACCATCTATAACTCCACTTTCAGGGCATCTGACACCCTCTACAGACTTTTGTGGGAATTGCATACACATGCTGCATTTACATACATACAGGCAAAGCATTCATACACACAAAAAATTCAAATAAATAAAAAATTAAAAAATAGAAGAGTATAATGCTGTAATAAGGTCAAATCCTGGGTCATTAATCCTATATACAAGATGATTTCTTTCATAAGACTTGCATAATAAATATACAGAATTCTATTGCACAATTTTCTTCCAAAATTTAAGGTTGTTTGCAGAACCTAAAACAAGCTGAAAGGATTGTTGTTTGAAATACTGTTAACCAAATTTTCGAGTATTCTTGTATTCACTGAAGATACATAATTCAACTGAAACATGCTTAGAGTGGCAGTATTGTAGGGCAACAGGGAATATGCATCTTGTGGAAAGAATTTAGGCTCAAGAGTTTTGCTACATCTTGAATCTCATCACTAAAATCCTAAGGCTTCAGGGACCAAGCGAACCATAAAACTCATCTTTCCTAGAAAGCCAGCCTCTCCAATTTCTTTTTGATGCACTAATTTACTGGACAATATACCAGTGAGACTATTGCTCTAATTCACCTTAATGCTACCAATAATGAGAACTCATTACCCATTAAGGAATCCTCTTTAATTTACAGACAGTTAATGTGGTATTTGGATAATTTGGAATACCAGGTGTGTGCGTGTGTGTGTGTGTGTGTGTGTGTGTGTATGTGGGTGATATTTGACTCTTTTCCTTACATACCTTAATAACTCATGCTGTTCCCATGGTTTTTTCATTCTGATAAGTTGATCTTTTATACTGACATGGTAAGACAGCACAAATAATTAATATATCTTGACAAGAAATCAAGTTAAGCTTTCAGGATAGTTCATAAAGACTTAAGATCTTAGAAATAACTTTAGCAATGTAAATGTGAAATGGAAGTGACACTTGGGGGTCTCTGAACCAATTCCTTGTCCTTAGGAAAGAGAGGGTCAAAAACCGAAGAGCCCTTAAATGTTAGCAAGAGTTCCTGAAAGATATTGCTACATTCAAGGCCAAGTTTTTCTTCTGTTGTTTAGAATTCTAAACAATATAAACTCTGAATACTTTTGAGTTATCCAAATATAAGGAAAATAAATCATTTTTTATTTCAATAGAGACTGAAATTTGTAAAATCTAGATTTCCAGTCTTCCAAGACACAAAGAAAATTGAAGACTAGATAATGTATCCTGAGATGTGAAGAGAAATTATCTAACACAAAAATGTGATAGGAATTATGGAGCAGACTAGAGATTTGTTTAGGATTGACGGTCATGGAATCAAAGAAAGATCAATGACCAAGAGTGTGCATCTCTAGGTTTTCCAAGTTTCTATAATGGTGTGCTTCAGAGGAGCCAGATAATTTGAATATTGCCAGGTTAGCAGCATACACACTGACAAAATTTTAGAAAATAGAATGGGTACAACAAGCATTGTAAGTACTGTTGTATTGGCCTATGATTATACATGCTGATCTGAAAAACAAACATTGGTGAAATAACTTGGAACTAATACTGAAATTAGAATGTTTTAAAATCAGGCCATTATTAAGTGAATATAGAAATGACAGTTTTCATTTTGCAAGTATACAAATATGTAGATTGTCATATGAAAATTTTTTGAAGAATGTTTTTGAAATGATGTACTTTATATAAATTCTGAATGAAAGTTTGAACATGGAATTGTTTAACTATATAAATGTAATAAATTTCAGAATTTCTCTAGAAAAATGTTGCTTCCATGATGCGTGACTGTTGAAGGGGCGATGGCTGGAGGATAAACTTCTGGTTCTGTGTTGACTAGAGGAAAAATATGTTAATAGGTGCTGGTATATATACTCTGTGTGTGTGTCTGTCTGTCTGTCTGTCTTCCCCATGGGACCATTAACATGGAATACCAGACAAGCATTTTCTGTATGGCTATGGTGCTGATTCCTTGTGCTGGAGGCAAGTGATTTATGAGCATGCACATGTGGACAGTGCAAGGCATGCTTTAAGCATCCAAATGTCCATGTCCGTTTGTTGCATGAAAAAAATGTGATAAAGTAAGTATTGTCAGCTTAAGCAATACTGAGAAAGTAATTTTGAACATGTCTGAAAGCTGTCTGTATCTTATAACTTCATAGTTATTATACTGTGTTCCAATAATTTTGATTAATTAATTTACACCAAATATTAATTTTTAGACTGATGCTCTAGAGAAGAAGCAAAATAGTCAATCTTTCCTGTGAGTTTGTAAACCAACTGCTTACTTTGGGTTTGATTCATGTGAAAATACAGAAAGATAGAGTTGAAATACAATCTGGGTTTGAGACTGGAGAGTTGGCTCAGCTGCTGAGAGTGCTGACTGCCATTGCAGAACATGAGAGTTCAGTACCTAGCTCCCAGTGGCAACTACCGACCATCCATAAATCCAGTTCCTGGGGAGTCCACTGCTCTCTTTGAACATCCAGGGATGCATGACATGGATGCACTTACATATATGCAGGCAATCTGGCTTCTGACTGTGGAATTAGTACTTTCAGTGCAATGCTCATTTATTTTCTTTTTTAAATGATAGAGAAAAGTTGGTTTAAAACTCTTATTGAATGCTATGACATATTCAAAATGTACTTCCTAAGCCTTTGTGTTCAATTTCCTCCATTCAAATAAATAAGCTTAAATTTGTGCTAATCTTCCTTCCCTAATTCCTTTCTCTCTCTCTTTCTTCTTTCTTCCTTTTTTTCTTTGTTCTTCTTTCTTAATTTATGTTCACTGCTGGAAGTGAAGGCAAAACAAATGCTCTAACACTGAGCTACAACCCAAGTCCAATTTGATACAACTCCAGAGAGCAAAAGAACATCATGTGGAAAGTGTGAATACTCTAGAATGGGTTTTTGAACATTAAATCAAGCACTTGACCATGCACATCACTATGACCAAACATGGACATCACTGACCTTGGACAAAAATGTTAGTTCTATGTTTATAGTCTTCGTTTCTGAATCAGAATCCTAAACTTGCAAAGTCCTTGGTAGTTATAGAATAATACATATAAGCTTTCCAAGGATTTGTCCATTGTGTGCATTCAAAAAAGTGACAAGCATTGTTGTGTTGGTGGAGAAGATATATTTAGAATTAATTTACAAGTGGTAAAGATCTGTAAAATATGACACACGTTAGAATTTATGAAAATACTTTTTAATTTCAATTTGAGACAGGATCTCCCTGGAGCCCCTGCTGGCTTGGAATTCCCTATGTCAACCTAGCTGTTCTCAAACTCACAGAGATCCGCCTGCCTCTGTCTCCCAAGTCTTAGGATTAAAGGCATTGTGCCACCACGCGTAGCCATGAAAATGCTTTAAATATTGAAATAGTAGCTAAATAGATGGTTCAGCAGTTAAGAGCACGTACTATTCTTTGAGAAGATGCTTGGCTCCTGGTACTGATAATCAGGTGGCTCACAATTGCCTATAACTCCAGTTGTAGGGGATATGAGAACCACTTCTGGCCTCAGTGGGTATCTGCATTCATGTGCACAAAACACAGAGACGTATGCACACAATTTAAAATTCATTTAAAAATATTGAAACAAAGAGTGAAACACTTGGAATCATCATGGTCTATAATTATGAATGGCACAATAATTTTTGGCAAGAAGCTAACTCTGAAACAAGAATTTAGTACAATATGTGTCTAACTTTTTAGTAACAGTTTGATGACTACTGAAATTTTATCATGTGATGGCTACTACACTAGTATGAATTTATTCAAAATAATTTAAGTAAATGTTCATTATAAGAGTTGCACTCAAATATAGCAGTCAAAACCTGGAAAAATCCAAATGATTGCCACAGATGAATGGATCAATACTATCTATATTACAGAATACTAAACATCGATGAAAACAATGAACTACTGACAAGGCAACAACATATTAACCTCAGAATAATTATGCTGAGTCTAGATGCCAGAATGAAGACACTCTGCCATATAATACTCCCTGTTTTAAATTCTAGAAAATGCATTCTTTAATCTAGAAGGTCAAATTGTTAATTGGAGTTGCTTTCTTATGGAAATTGGTAGAATTACACAACTGCAATATCTCAAGTTTATTTTTGTGATGTTGTGTATAATTGTTCCATTTATTATAAAGCACAATTCCGTACAATGTTGTAAATTTCACACTTCAAATAATTATTGTTTGGGCTTGGGAGAGGGTCAGTCTGAAAAGTTCTTTGAGGCAAGCATGAAGACCTGATTTGAAATCCTAGTACCCAGATAAAAGTCAGCACTGTAGTACTCTGTCTCTGTTTCTCTGTGTCTGTCTCTGTCTACACACACACACACACACACACACACACACACACACACACTATTGAGTCCATTTAGTGTCGTTCCTATTTACACAGGGCTGACCAGTTATCAGAAAGTTGGTCCCTGGACAAAAGAGATTCTCCCACTCTCAGTAATATATGCTACCATATTAACATATCTATAATCTAAAAAAGTGATTCATGAAGACAGAATAACAAATATAAGTTTTAGATTAATAAATGAATTTTGATTAAATAGTAGCTGATGTATAATGTTAAAATAGGTTATTGGAAATAAGATAGAAAATGTTAAGGATTTTTCTAAATATAGTTGAAAGTAACATCATCAATGCAAAAAATAAAAATTAAAAATAAATCCATAGAAACTAAAACAACTACCCATACAGATGATAAACTAAACTAATAACAGATTATATTTTAAAATAGCTTAATAGAAGAATATATAAGTATTTAACTGGTTCCTTCCTAAAAAACATAAAATCAGTCTAAGAAATAAAAAAATGAAACTTCATTATAGTTTTATATATATATGTATATATATGCTTAATTTATAGTAAACCACACTACACTGAAACTGAAAATGTTATAGCGTAATTTTTATAAGAGAAATTTTGAATACAGGGATGGGAAAATCTTTGGTGTATTTGATAAAGATAAATGCAGTCATTAGACAAAGACGGTAGACTCTATACATAGGTAGTGATAAGAATAAGCTGATTATTCACAAACGGCAATGCAGTCAATTTAAAATATTTTAAATCAAAGAAATTATAATAGTGACATGATATTTTTATATGCAATTAGGAAAAATATCTATGGAGACAGAATTAAATGGCTATAATCATAGTAAAGACATTTTGCACACTCATGCATTTAGGGTAGGAGTTTATAAACTTCAGTTTAGAAATGATATGAAGAATCATAAGAAAAATTAGTAACACTTCATTTTTCACTAGTTATTGACTTTCCTGGAACCTATTTTTTAAAGTACACCAAAATTCAATCATTTATCTACAAAAGCGTTTCATCAACTTGGCTTATAATAAAAAAAAAGTCAAGATCTTTCCACTCCAAATGAGTACTAGGTATGTTACAGTACATTAAAGTTATATTAGAAAAGGGCGAGGACTGTTAGCTATTCCCCTTTCTTTCCTTCACCCAAATTAGACCTGAGGCTTGTTTTCTGCTGTATAGGTGATGTTTTTTTTCTGAGTTGATTCTGCTTTACCTGATTTAAATATAACTAACTGGAAATCAAGCTAGTGATAACTGATGGGCCAGACAGGCATAAGCAATCAGGTTCCTATCAATCCTCCTGGATCAAATTGGTCAACTGCATACACAAAACTGAGACTCTAAATAATAACAATGTACAAAAATATCAGTATTTTGATCCTGTAGCAAAGCTTGTGCCAATCTTGGGTCGATACAATGCTCTACAGTCTAGGACAGTCAGAAGCTCCTCTCTTTACAACCACTCATAGCAGAAAATGTGTTTCAATCTACAATGTGAGTGTGAGAATTAAAAGCTCATTGGAAGAGACATTATTATTGATTAAAAAAATTCACTTCTTTTTTAGCATTCTTATTTAAAAGAACACTGAAAAGGATAATGGGGATCTAAAATCGTTGTTCTTGTTTCTGGAGCTGTTTTCAGAACTTTTCTTTGGATAGAACATCAAAGGCTAACTGTAGGGATGAAGACACCATCATGGAAACCCTGAGGAGGCAGGGAAGGAGCGACAGCAAGACACATGGAAAAAATATGCCCAGTAAAAATGAGCAGGGCAGATTTCCTGAAACAAGTGAAAACGAGTCTTTAAAAGCTAACACAATCACGGTGAAACACTTACCATTTTACAGCCATGTTTCAGAAGTCTGTCACTCACTTAGAGATAAATGTGTCCCAAATTAATTGCTTTCATGGATATTTTTAACTACTGAAATATTCTGAGAATGTTTTGTATTTGTGAGCTTTTTTTAAAAACTAAAGTTCAAGTAAGAAAAATAAAATGCCTGAAACAGTAAAAAAAAAGAAAAAAAAGGAAAATAAAAGGAATCTCAATGTGGAACACTTATGACTAGTGGGTTCTTTAGTTTCACCAAGATGAATAATCAAAAAAGCCATATTTTCCATTTTAATTACATTAAAATTGTGACTTGAAAAGCACAAAAGTTATTTTCATGTTATCTCTCCATGAGTCAAACTATGGTAGACCACTAGCTGCTTTTGTTGACAGAAAAAATATAATTCAAGTGAATATTTATTTTGTGGGAATAAAATTTGTGTTCTTCAACAACCAAGTTATATAAAATTATTTTGAGAAGAAAACCTATCAAATTATTCTTATTTCATGATGCTATTTCCTTCTATATATGTGCACTTCTTTTTAGAATGCTCAATATGTGCTGAATACATGCTTTCTCCGGGGGAATGTTAATGTAGTGTGCAAAGGGGAAAAAGGGGTTGGAATTTGTAATACAAAATTTCTATTTGAGCTCAAACCTCCATAGTTGCTGATTCTGGACTCCAAAACAACCATCCGATCCAGCATGTTCTTCATCTTCAGAATTGAGCTAACTATGGCAAAGTCACAAAATTCTCAGAGGATTAAGGAAAACTATTTGGGAAGCATTTAAACAAAACATCTAGTTCTACACATATAGTTTTAAAATTAGCCCTTTACTTCTGTTGTATTTCCCTTTCTGTTCATCACAGTGCTGACTTACACAGCCTAATTATTGTAATGCATAACCTCATCTACACCCAGACTCTACCATAATTTCACTTACACATTAACAGCACTATGTGCCATTTCCTGGGCAGAAGCATGGGAGAAAGCTAGCCCTGGGCATGGGTCGAACAGGCTGGCACTCACCAAGCATATGCGCAGGCAGTGCTTTGGTGCTGACAGGAAGAGATCAAAAACCCAGTGGATGGCCTTTCCCTAGATGACTTCCCCAGATGCTTAAGGTTTCTGAAACAGCTGTTTCAATGAGGGCACAGCAGGCTTCCAACTCTACTCTCCTGATTGTGGATGCTTTGCAACTTCCCTAATGGAATTTCTTTTCCTTACAAATTGGCCTATAGATTAGGTATGACAATAAGAACTGATCTGCAGACTTAGAGAAAGGAAAAAAATTGCTCTGGAACTAAAAGAAAACGCTGTAGACTAGGAAAGCACATAGTGCAAATGCGGGTATTTATAGATGGCATCCTTAGAAGAGACCTTTGAGATTATGCCACCCATCAATCTTGTTTTACATGTGAAGGATCCAGTGATGGATTTTGTTCAGCTGAACAGAGATTGGCACTTCTAAAACTGCTAAATATCAGGGGAGGGGATAAAAGAAACTCTTACAGACTCATTTTGTATATGGCTAAATATTTTGCATATGTCTATTTAAATATAAAATGTACTTGTAGCATTTGATAATTTACAAAAAAATACTTAAAAATTATAATAGTTTGTTTTCTCTTTCATGAATGCATTGTTTCAACTATAATGTTTTTTTAGGTGTAGATTTTGCTGGGGTTCTGGCCAGTGTAATTTTTAGCATGAATCTACCCTATCAAAGTGAAAGGCACTGTAACAATGTTAATTCATTCACTTTATCCTTCACACATTCGTGCAGGCCTCCTATAAACATTTTGAAATGTCTATTGTGATTCTTTCTGGTTGTGTACTAGACACCGAAGACAGAAACAGAATTGACTTTTTGAAAATAAAATATAGTAGTTAAGAAAACTTGTTCTAGAACTAACTCATTGGTTAGAATTTTGTCTTCATTGCCATCTAGCTAAAGAGACCTCCAGAACTTCATTAGCCTCTGATCCTTAGCTTTCTCATCTGGGAAATACCTGTAGTAAGCTAATATTATTTCAAAGGGATTTGTGAAGATTAAATTAGTGAAACTTGTGTAGTTTTAGCACACAGTCTGTTAAATACTATTATTGAATAAATGCATATACATGATTAACAGCATAAAAATGTCCTTGCTTAGTAAGAGATCTAGAAATTACATCATCACACACAACATGAGAAAATAAGCCTGAGAAAGGTAGGCACTGTTTCCCTGTGCAGTGATAAATTTATGATTGCCAACTATGACTACTGTTCCCTGAGATGCTAATCCTTGAGTTACATTTTGTGGATTTTTTTACATTTATTAGATAATTTAGAAGAAATATGTATATTTGTGATTATTTCATATATATATATATGTGTGTGTGTGTGTATATGTGTGTGTGTGTGATTAGTTCAGATAGAATAATATATTTGGGTTTTATAATAATTACTCTAGAAAGAAATTAAATGATACTTTGTAACTTTTCCTGAAACCAGGTATTAGAAAAGCAAAATATTAATAGGTATGCTAAAAATGCATGATTTTGGATTTTCTCCACAAGGTCAGTTCTAAGGGATATACTTGCCATAGACAACATAAGAGATGGGAAAATATGTCTCTAAAGAACAAAATGAAAGCATCATCTCACTAGCTAAAAGGGTGGTGAACCTTTCAGGCTCAGTGCTCACTTGTTCCGATACAGCAGATTGCATGTGTAGGCAGTCATCATAGGAAATGTGTGAACTCTGGAGACAAGAGTTAGTAGCTGTGTGAACACTAGGCACCTGTTCTAGCCTCTGTGGTTGGTATCAATCATAATACACTTTACCTCCAGCCAAGGAGACTGGTATTTTTTTTTTTACTGTGATCTAGTAATAGAGTCCCTTTTTGCATGTCTATGTATATCTAGTCGCACTGAGACACATATAAAATACAAAGTTTAATAACCTCAGTACAAATTTTATGTTAAATATGCATCTTATGTTTTTGTTGAACAACAGAGCCTACATGAGTGCTGTTTTGAGACTAACATAAAATGCAGCCATGTAGTTAAAATGGCACTTACTATGTTTAAAATAATTCCATCTCAATTTCTAGTTATTGATTTCCAAGACCATGCACTACTCTATCAAATTCAAACCTTCAGTGCACACTGATACCTTATCTTAACTGCAGTGAAATGACAATGAGGAATAAAAGCTGATTAGATAATCCTATTTTACAGAAAAGTAAATGAAAGCTGTCTGTATGTGCACAACATCTTGAAAGGGAGCTTTATTCCAAAGTAAAAGAAGTTCAATCTGATTACATAGTGGAAGACAGTGAAAAGACATCATTTTAGAGTCCAAAGCATAGTATTTTCATCCATATTCCTTCAAAAAAAACTTAGTGAATTGGTTTAGGTAAAGAGTAAATGGAAAAACTTGAAGTTGAGACTCAAATGATACTCTGTGCCACTTAAAATGCAATTTTAATTGTTATTTTATTATTATTTAAATTCAAAATAATCCCATTCATGGAATATTACAACTTATTTAGTTAATTTGTGATTGCTGATCTTTGTAGGAGCTGACTGCAGTATTTTCTCATTTCATGTTTCTTTGTATCAGGGACAGATCTTACACCATCCAAGGAAACTTCTGATTTCTTTTGCAGAAACAAAAGAAATAGACAACTTTATATCTGGGTGGTGTGAAGGTCTATTTGCTTTTGAAATGAATGTACTGATCTGATTTGCACTGAATTCTTCATCCTTTGACTGGATACCTGGTGCTTTACAAGGTCTAAAAGCCTCAAAGCTTTGGTTTGAATGGTGCCCAAACCTAAAGCAGAAAGCATTGAGTTTGATCTGACATCCATAAAATCAAAAGTTTGCCTGACTACAAATCCTACATTTTACCATCTAACTGTGAATTGCAGTAGGAAATAAAGTATTGCTTTTATTCCTTTCATCCAACATTTTGAAGGACATTTGAGGACTTGATTTATGGTTTTGAGGAAGTAAGTCTGGATGTTAACAAGTAAAGAAAAATTCAATCACACAGTTGCATATGCTTCTTCAAAGACTCACCTATAGTCCCATGTGCTCCTGTTGAACTTTTTGATTAAATGGTTATGCCTAGATTCTATGACCCATGGAGGAGAATTCTTCCTAGTCTAAGGTTTTTACCAATGTCACTTTAGCAAAATTACCCTATGTTCTAACAAAAATATATGCCATAAATGTTATATTCTACCACTGTGGATTGTGGCTATAATTCAATTCTCAAGCTGCTAACAGATATCTGAAGTATGTGTGGGTCTGTGTGTGTGTGTGTGTGTGTGTGTGTGTGTGTGTGTGTGCATGTGTATGTATAATGCAGGGAACGAGCAAATGAGCAGACACATGTACCAAGTTGCTCTTATAAAGATACATTAAAACAAGAGTGGGACTGAAAATAAACATTGTAAAAATCAGAAAGGTCAGAAATAATCTCACTATGGGGATTAGAACACCAAGTCCAAAAAGGGCTTCAACAAAATAAATTTAGGTAGCAATATGTGTTAATTGCTGAATATTTTTTATTATTTATTATTTTTGTTTTGTGTGTATGAGTACATAAGTGTATTGCCTGCATGTATGTAAGTGCATCCATGTCCTGAAAGTCTTTGTTTAGTTGAAATTTGGTTCTGTTTATATTGTTGATGTAATTTGATTGCCTTTTGCTCAGGTTAGTGTGTGTTTCAGGTTCTCCCAGTGTAGTAGGCTTGTCTGGGTAGTAGGTAGGTCTGTGGTAGGCAAATCAGAAGGGGATCCAATGGCAAGACAGAGTCCGTCAGCCTGTAGAGGACTTAACAAACTTGGATAATTGACCTCGTCTTGGTGCAAAGAGTCAAGAGTCAGTGGGCAAGTCTGGACAAGAGGGTAGTCCAGAGATCTGGGGTAGAAAGACCAGACGGGGGCCAGGGCTCAATTCTAGACCAAGTGCAGGGAGAGAATGGAGCTGTTTAGGCTGCAGGCGAATCAAGGCACAACGGACAGGGGCAGGATGTGACTTGCCAGGGTGGTAGGCAGGTCTCACCAAGGCCAATCGGGAGGCCAAGGGTAAAGTCTGGGAGCGAGGAGAGACTGTAGAGTGTCCAACAAAGTTTGGTAGTGAATTAAACAAGTCTGGGTTAGGAAGTTAGTCCAGAGATCTGAAAAGCCTGAGTAGGCCTGGGCCCAAGGCTAGAAGAGGAAGAATATCCATGAATTTCTCACCACTGATAGCAGCAATACATCTTAATAGCTAGATGTGTCCTTCGTTCTGTTTGTTTGTTTCTTTATTTGTTTGTTTGGTCTTTTTGTGACAGGATCTCCCAGCTGGCCTGGAACTCACTATGTAGACAAGGCTGGACGCCATCTTACCTGCCTACATCTTCCTCAAAGGCTGGGATTAAAGGTATGCCCCAGCATGCCTAGCCTTAGATTTACTTTACATTTTTTTTCAAATTTTCACAACTTTAATGAAAGAAATTTGCCAATACAAAATGATAAATTAACACTGATTAAAATAGACATAAATAAATCTATGCTGATCCAAACTGTGGAAAGTCAAAGAAAAAAATCTTGTAATAGATAAAAAGGAAACAAAATAGACACAAAGAAGCTCAAGTATGAAGACTCATAAATTGAGGTTGGAGAGATGACTCAGTGGTAAGAACACTAGCCACTCTTACAGAGTACTTAGGTTCAGTTCCCAGCATCCTCATGACAACAAACAACAATTCATAACTTCAGTTCCAGATGTCCTACCCTCCCCCATAAAAGAAGTCAGATTTACTTTTTCTATCCCAACCCAAATTAAAAGATCTAGTAGGAATAATGCTTGAAAAAAACGGAAAGATCCTTCATTGATGGGAAAAGTATCCAAGATATAGCAAGAATTAATTGGCTACTCTGCAGCCTTAGAATCCATGAGAAACTGACCTGAATCATATACATGCTTTTGCCTTGTACCAGATACATAGTATGAAGAATTGGAAGACATCACATCTAGTAAACAGTTGAGTGTTTGTGTCTGATATTTTACTACCAAATCTTTCAACTTACTCCAATGCAATGAATATAATTGCTGTCTCAATTCTGACACAAAATATTTGCATCAACTTGCTTGCAAAGTGAATTAATCCTAAGTATTCAATATGAAAACTGGTGTGACATTCATTTTAAAATTTCGTTCTTTGTATTATTTCACCTCCCTCATTACTAATTTATATTTGGTCACACAACTTCCCAAGACAATGCCACAATGTTACCTGGAACAATGTAAAAGTGAAGGCAAAAAGATTAAAATTTTGTTACAGCTTCTCAGTAAAATATATAAAGTGTGGCCACAGGTTAACTATTCCTCAGGATGACAAGGCTTATATTGCTCTTAAGGATAGTGTCCTTAAGAGAGGAGCAGACATTTTATATCTTGACTGCTTGTTTACACTAAGAATTATTTTGTTCAGCTCAACTCTTTCACCTGAAGCAATGAAATCTTTTATGTAGTTCCTTCAAGGTAATATCCTAATTTCATGAAGTTTGTATTATATTGTATCAAAGTGCTGCATTATCCATCTTTGGTGTGTACAATGTAAAATAATAGATAACATTGTATCATTCAAGATCTTAAAACAATAAGGGAGAGCATTCTGAAACAAAATATGAATGCAAGTTTAAATGGCCTAGTATCTTAGATACTCAGCTTCAATCCTTTTTACATTGATTTCTTAGGACTAGCTTTCTATTTGCTGTGGGCAAGACACACCTTAACAACTTACAGTGTTAAACTGTAATCTTCATTTTGCAAGTTAAAGAAACTTAAGTCTTATGAGACGTCTTTCTTTTAGACTACACCAGAAAAAAATAGTGGGAAGTTCCCCATTTTATCTGGCTGGGTTCTCAGGACATTTATCTGTAGAGCACACCTTTTTCAACATAACTGATTTCTTACTTTTAAGGAATTCCTTACTTTTAAGACGAATTACACTGTTTTTAATTATATGTCTATCTGAGTGTTTTTCTGTGGGTTTGAGTACCTGAGTGCAGGTGACCACAGAGACCAGAAGAGGTCTCGATTCCCTTGAATGCAGTTTCAGTTCCTTGTGACGTACCTGATGCAGGCGCTGGGGTCAGAACTCTGCAAGGGCAGGATGAGTCTCACCAGTCCCCCATTCTTTCTTTCTCTTCATCTTAAAATTGAATATTAAGGGCAGAGATACAAACAGATAAGCAAAAATAGAATTAATAACTAATTAAAATTTTATGCACTTGTTCTGATGATGAAAACATGGTTAAAAATATATGTAAGGTGGGGTAGTACTTTCTGGAGTTCAGAATATTTACCTAAACTCCTTCAACAATAGTAATATATGTACTTTTATCTTTATACGCAATTTCAATTTTTGGAAATGCAGACACATAAAGAAATAACTCACTGGCAAAACGAAAAGGGTTTATTGTAGTCATTTGGTGTACAAGACAGGCTACATCTGCTTTGACTCAAAGCCACTTTACTACTTCTTTGATCCAGAATACCCCAAATCTAGTTTCTTCATCTATACAAATCAGCTTCGTAATTTCCTACTTCATAGAATTCTAAGCAGTTGACATGTGACAATTCATGATTTCCAGCCCAGTGCCAGGCACACAATAATAATTCCATCACTTGTTACTGGCATGTCACTTGTGCCGTAGACCTGATGTAGAAATTGCTGGCAGAGTTCTCGGAGAGAGGGAAAAAGGATATTCTGGTTGAAGGATGGCCATTTCAGGTGCACAAAAATTTCAGTTAAGCCACTCATTTGGAAATTTTGATTGGTATTTACAGAATGCTAAGAGTAGGATCAAGGGAAGGAAAGTGATACTGGAATTCATTTAGCTTTAAAGGAATATGAAAGTCTTTTAAAAAAATAACTCTATGACATTTTGACCTTCAGAAACAGTTACTACGTATTTTCAAAACCATACTTGAAATACTGTCCTTGCTACTTGGCCCACGTACAAACCTGATATTGATGCCAGAAGGTAGAATATACAGAACTAGTGAGGAAAGAACGATCTCTGGATCAGAACGCCAGCAGGAGACACCAAGTTAGATCTCTTTGGATAATGATTTCCTTGTAAGCAATCAAGGAAAGATAGAAAGGAAATGCTTAAGAAACACGGGGAGAGTAAACACCAAATCTCTTCATAAAAGTTACAAAAATCACTAGCTTTGGTGCTACAAAAATCAACTCTAATATAAACAGAAAGGAATAGATGGCAGTGTTTAGCAGGACTCACAGAAAATAACTTGTCTGAAAATCCCAGCTTGGAAGAGACTGGTAATTCAAGCCACTCCACGTTTGTTAAAACAAAAAACAAAAACAACAAACAGAAAAACAACACTCCCAGGTGCAACAGTGCAATTGATATTCCACAATGACTGTGATTAAAGACTGGCTGCTAACCTTAAAAAGCAACTGGGTTTTTTGTTGTCAGAAGAAAATAGGTGACAAATAGCAAAAAGGTAAATAGCCCAAAATCAAAGCTTAAAGAATATGGAATCGTCCGTGCATATAGGTCATGAGAATGAAAGAAAACGGTTGTGATACATATACAAGACCTGCAAAAGTCCAAGCCAGACAACATCTCAGCATGGGAAGTGGGTAACTGGCTTCCACCCACAGCTGAGCAGAGATTAACAAGCTGTAGCTACTTCGAGAAGGAGAATTGGTTTTTCTTGACTGTGGCCCCTGGAAGTGAGTGTGCTCCAGTGGATGCAAACAAAAATACATGGGACATGCACACTGCAACAGGGTTAAGAACAAAAAGAGGACGAACATCGAGTAGACAGGGAGGGGCGAACCTGTTGTGGGGTAAATACGACCAAAATACATTCCACGAAATTCTGAAAAAAACTAGTATAAATGAGGAAGGAAAGAAAGAAAATTTGAGGTTATTTTTACATGCACACAGCACTTGTAGGAGGGGACTTTATACTGTTCTCATGTTCCCATTGTGCTGTAGGAATATAAAGAAGAACACATTCATTCATCTGAATACCTCATAAAAGTCATTTATTTCACAGAACTTATAGCACAGATAGTCTTATAATTATAGAATCCTATGGAGCTATTAAAGCATTCCAGATAAAACTGACAATGGGGTCAGTAGACAATGTAAAATTGACATATGTTTGTTCATGTTTTAAGGCTGAGTTAAAGGTATTTTGAAAAAAAAAAGAAGCAGAGAAAGTCCTCAGATAACAATTAATACCTCTCAGATGAGGAGTGTAACGAATTTGTTGAATGGAAAACCTGGTGTGTTTCATTAACAGTAACGAGGTTATGAAGGAAATATAGTTCAAAACACCAAGATCTAAGGCATTAAACTTCTCCAATCACTCTCCCTACACGATTCTTTATAATAAGTCTTAATGATAAGCCATCTAATAATGCAGCTGGTTTTGAGAAAGCACTGTAAAAATGTCCTCTACAAAAAATTAAACAAAGGTTCATCATCCCAGGAAGGCCACACCAGAGAAGGGAGGGTATTGTTTGATGAAAGGAAGATTTTGTCAGTGTAGAGAAAGGGAGTGGGTCTGACTACCAGCCTTCCACTTAGGTGATTTCTGTGGATATATTTTTTGACATTTCTGAACTTTATTTCCTTCTGTGAGAAATGTACATAATAAAACTTTCCTAAATGATTCTCTACATAAAGTTCTAATTATTGTAAGTTGTTCATACATTTCATTGTATTTTAGGGACTGAATATTCTCTAAAAGTTTATGCATTTTTCTTTAAAATGTTAAGCCATTATTTAAAAGTTTAAGAATCATTGAGTTGAAATATTTTTAAATAATTATAATTAATAGACCCTAATGACACAAGTATACTATGAATGTGAATTTGAGGAACAGGAAAACAAGCTTCCTTTCAAAGACTGTGTTTATTAAATAAACTAAGCATTGAGCCTCCATCACTCCATACATTTTTCTACCTTGTTTTCGTATTTGTTTTAAATGAGATTTCCTGTTATATAAATATTTTAATGTACGAAGATATTATTTATTTGTATATCCTTAAAAATTTTAGTTCTTAAGAAACATTTTAAAGAATAAATTGAAAAATAATTGCTGTGTACAATATTATACAACTAAGCTGCCTTCCATGCTGTGCAGAACAGCAGGGAGACAATACATGCATTCTTATAAGCAAATGAACAGGAAAAGTTGTATGAAGCAGGATAAAATTGTGCCTTGTGTGCAGGTCACTGAATGCTTCCCTACACTGAGATATCACGCAACTACCACATAACCAAGAACAGGCTTTTCCTCTCACCATTTCTTCTTTTGACAGAACATTCATTACGGACATTTGGATTTTATATTCGTTTTATTTAAGGAAGAGCATATTGGCTTTTTAATACAAAAAGCATGCACAGACCACATTTTGAGTACTAAATAAGGTAACAGAGATGTCATTAGAAAATCAGTCATATAGTGACACCCACACTAGTGTTTGAATGCAGGCCGTTAGCCTGAATGGGCTAGCACATGCACACAAGACAGGGCTGGAAAGAATAAACCAGGAAAGTCAAGAATTCAAGCCCAGTATTGACTACATATTGACCTCATTCTTAAAAAGCTTAAAAATTATTTTAAAATACAATTTTTGAATTAGTATATTTTTGAGCCTAGGAAGCACAGATTTCTACACATACAGTTTTTTCTTATAAATATGCCACATTTCTGCTATGAAAACATTGACAACTAAAATATAAAACAAATAGAGAAAAAAGTAAGAAGTGGTAGTTGCAAGAGCCAAAGCAGACAAGGCCCTGCCTGTGAAAGCCCTGCCCTGGGACACAGTGAGCAGGCTGGAAAGAATTTTCTACAGCCAATGGAGCCCCACTCAGACAGACAGTGCTGTGAAAATTGCAAGGGCTTCAATGTATTTGGATTTTGACATTGTTATTGATTATTAAACATTTTGGTCTCTTGATTCTCTGTGATAATGATCAGAAAGTGTTGCCTAAATTGTTTTTATTCACAGGTAATTAAATGACTTTACCTCATTTCAGCTATGAAAGGGGATTACACAATTTATCTTGTCTAATAAGGCAGAAAAGCAGTGGTAATAAGCTATTACAGTGTTTCATGTCTTATCACATAGATTGGTAGTAAGAATAAGACAGAAAGGAAAATATTTAAAGTCATAATATACACTTTGAAGCTATTTTGTTCTGATATCTCTTCATCTATCATGTTTTCTGTCAAATGAGTATATTGTATACACTCGTTATATTATCTACTGACTATAATACCTAGTGTACATTATTTTTTTGTAAAATAGTTTAGATGCAATTTTCTTTGATACGTAAAATAACTAGAGGGTTCTTATCATTTAACAATCACTAAATTCTGTACTATGGTAGTTATTTTAACTGCCAACTTGACACAACCTAAAAATCACTTGGTGTAGAGCCTTGTCTACTTTCATCGGCAGAGGGCTGCGGATTGAATGACGCACATAAGAGAGAGAGAGAGAGAGAGAGAGAGAGAGAGAGAGAGAGAGAGAGAGAGAGACTACAAACTAGGTAGGAGGAAAGGAGAATGACTGACTTTATTCAGAGGCAGCAAGCCTTATATACCCTGAGGGCGGGGCTTTACAGGAGGTTAAAAGTTCAGGTTCTCAAGAGACATCCAGCCACATGACACACATCTGATGTAAACTGAGGGCTAGCTTAAAGGTCAAGTTGTTTACTTCGGAACTGCAACTGACAACATCCTGCTAGCTCTTGGCCGAGAGCCTAGCACTAAGAGAGAAGGGCTGCAGGGGGGCCAGACCCTACAACTTGGGAAGAGAGTTTTCATGAGGAACTATCAGAAGTAGGTTGTCCTGGTGGCATGTCTATGGGCATTGGTTTGAAAAGTGTCACCCTGAATGTGAGTGGCTTAGTGTTGAGGGATGAGCCCTGAACTGTGTGAGAGGAGAGGAGGCTAGCTGACTACGTGCAGCAAGTGAGCAAACTGTGGATATGGTGCTTTATGCTCCATGCAACAACTGTAACCAGAAATGTAATCCAAAGAAACGCTTCCTCTCCTAAGTCGATTTTTTGTAAGAACATTCCATCTCAACAATACAAATGAACATAGGGTATATATCTTAGTGATATGTTTTCCTCCATATGAAGAAAGTGAAAGTTTGACAATCTTTGCATCAAATGAGATGAATGTTCAGTTGCTTTTATGGAACTAACTATTCCAGTGTTGGTCATAAATAAGAATGTCATAAAAATTTTGCCACATGACAGTAAAATTAATTTTTAGATGATCAAATATTTGAATCCCTAAACACTAAAAGGCATAAACACAAACTTAATGCCCACTCTCAGAAGGCAGAGGCAGGAGTATTTCTTGAAATTCTAGGCTACATAGTTTCATGGCAGAAAGGACTTCGTAGTGAGATGTTATCCAAAGAAGAAGAAGGAGGAGGAAGCGGAGGAGAATCAGCAACAGCAGGAGGGATCTGTCTTAAGCATGGAAGGTTTTTAAATATATATTTCACAGCTGTAGTATAAATTTACTAAAGCTTGTCAATAGAAGAATCTTCCTGAAATTGAAACGAATTCCCACTTTAAGTCCTGACCATGTGGTTTATAAAATGCACATACGAGATAACATTTGCGTAAGTGAACATGGGTGTTAATCTCTAAGCAGAGGTTGATGAATGAATGTGCAAACTGAACGGATGCATATTAACCAACACATGCTGCTCATAGATCCCATAATCCCTTCAGAAACAAAATCTGCTTGCTATGGCTACACTCAGGTAAACTCTAATTCAACTATTCAACTTGCCATCAGAAAATGCTCATGATGAATGGTATAAAGGAAATCAAAGGATCTAAATAGTACCATGCTAATAAAAAATGCATATAAAATAGTCAAACAAAAGAACATGTGGAAAAGGACGAAGGTAGGAAATGAAAATTCTTCAGGTAAAATTATTAAATATCTCACTATTCTTACTTATGTTGGAGATTATAAGCAAGTAAATAATTTTTATGTAATCAACATTTGTTTTGAAATACAATTCTGAAGCTGTCATATCCAGAAAAATTACTATTACAAGAAGTGCTAACACTTGGCTATATCCTTCTGAATACAAAGCAATGAGGGGGCGAGACTTACCATACCAGATCTTAAACTATAACAGAGCTGTAGTCATAAAACCAACATGGTGCTAGAGCAACAACAAACACGCAGGTCAATGGAACATAACTGAAGACCCAAACATGAGCACATGCAATTTCAGCCACCTGATATTTGACAAAGGGACCAAGAACACACAATGGAGGAAAGACAGCATCTTCAGCAAATGGTGCTGGAAAAACTGGATCTCCACCTGTAGAAGAATGAAACTAGACCCATATCTTTCACCTTGCACAAAAGTCAACTCCGAATGGATCAAAGACCTCAGTGTGAAACCTGAAACTCTGAAACTGTTAGAAGAAAACATCGGCAGTAACCTACAAGACATAGTTGTAGGAAAGAACTTTCTAAACCAGACATCAGTTGCTCAGGAATTAAAGTCAACCATCCACAAGTGGGACCTCATTAAAATAAAGTTTTCTGTACAGAAAAAGAAATAACCTAGGAAGTGAAGAGAAATCTCACAGAATGGGAGAAAACCTTTACAAATGATGCATTGGACAGAGGTTTAACATTCAAGATAGATGAAGATTTCAAAAAACAAAGAATCAAGATAAAAAGTGACTTAATTAATAAAAGACCTATGGATCTGAACAGAAAGCAATCAAAAGAAGAAATGAAGATGACTGAGAAATATCTTTAAATGTACTCAACATCCTTAGTAATTAGGGAAATGCAAATTAAAACCAGTTTAAGAGTTCATCTTACACAAATCAGACAGACTGGCTAAGGTCAAGAGTACAAATGGTACCAAATGCTGCACAGGAAGTGGGAAAAGGACAGTGAACATTCACTACTGATGGCATTGCAATCTCCTGCAACTCCTCTGGAAAGCAGTGTGGAGATCCCTTGTAAAACTAAAAATGAATATGCTGTATGACCCGGCTATACCACTCCTGGCCATATAACCAAAGGACTCATCCTACTGCAGAGACACTTGTACATCCATGATTACTGCTGCGCTTTTCAAAACAGCTAAGACATGGAAGCAGCCTAAGTGCCCCTCAGCTCATGAAAATATGGTGCATTTACACGGTGGAGTTCTACTCAGTGATAAAGACAGATGAAATCACGAAATTTACAGGTAAATGGATAGAAATAGAAACCATCATTTTAAGTGCAGTAACACAGAATCAGAAAAACAAACAACCTGTGTTCTCCCTCACTTGTGGATTCTGGCACCAAATCCTTATATGTGAGTGTGTATCCTGATGTGACTGCAGGGACGAGGAAAATGGAAAGTAACCAGGGAGGTAAAGGGAAAGAAGGAACCTGAGAGAGAACAGTAGGGGACAGGGGGGAAATGGGTGAACTGTGGCATTGAAATGGGAGGGAGACAATGAGAGTTACACGTGGGGGACATGGGGTAAAGAGAATAAGGAGCTCAAGAGAGGGCAGACCACAGGAGACAGGTATTATCAGGAAATGGGGAGAATGAGGGTGCTTTAACTGAGGAGGGTGTAGAGGGAGGGTTAGACATGGAGAAAGAAGAGATAATAATGTCTATCTGGTGTAAAAAGTAAGAGGGAATACTGTTAGTCAAAATACTACTGAAAAATAGCACATAAAATATCTCCACATGAGTCCATGTGTATAGCTGAGGACTATATAACAAGAGACAGTGCCAGACAGGAGAAACCTCCCTTGAGTTGTTGGCCAGGGTAGTCCAAGAGACTCCCCAAATTACACAGGCTATTGCCACAGTCTTTGAGGCAGTATCCTATTGCTAATGACAGGACATAGCATTGAACGCAGGCTTTGGAGCAATGGAGCTGGAACTGACTTGGAATACACCTTCCCTGAGGGCTAACTCTAGTAGATTTAGAGAGTACGATGGAAGTTGCTAAGTGAAGGCATCAATCAACGGTCCAATCCCAGGTTTAAGGCCTAATAACCACATCGATAACTGGCACAGAAAACTATATTGGATTGGTAGTGGCAATTTGTGATCTTAGGGTCAATCAACAGCTACCTAGTTGGACTTAAAGCCCACTCAATGGGAGGAAACGTATGTAAACATTGTCAAATGCAAATGGCTGAAGAGGTCTTACAGAAAGATCTTAAAGAAAATGCCAAGGTTGACATATCCTTAGACAAATATAATTTTTTATTATGTGTAAAACATTAGTCTATATATTATAGACAAATATCCCAGTCACCACGCATCAAAGAAGCTTCTTTTGCAGCAGAGACTAATAGTCAAAGCATAGAGATTAAGAGTCTGCAGACTGTGGGTCCTTGGCTAGAACACCTATATTAAACTCCCCTCAATCAGAGCTCAAGGAACATTGTGGAAAAAGCAGCAGAAAGATTGGAAGAGCCAGAGAGGAGGTGCATGCCTGTAAGGAAATAGGTTCTGACAGGTTCCAGAGACCCTGCTCATAAGAATCTACAGCAGTGGTTGTCAGCATGCGGTGGATCCACGCAAGTTCAGCCGAAGACCCAGCTCAGAGCTGTGGAAATGGGCAACAGGCCCCAATCTTAGTCAAAGAACTATTGTCAGCTGATTACTGCAGAGGAAGAACTGATCTTCTCAAAGGGAGAGTTTCTCGAAAGTGTGAATAGACCTCTAGATGAACTTGTACTGTGGGATGCCTGGAGACATTAACTTGACTCGATAGGCCATAAAACAAATGGTAGAACGTGTGAATTCCAGTGTAAAGGGAGATATCTGATGGTACCAGTGGGAAAGGAGGTCTGAAGATCATTAAGATTTTCTGTGTGAAATATACAAAAACTCAATAAAAATATTTTATAAAAATTGACCATGTCTGGAGAAGAAAAGGACAGTTTCTGCTTTAAAGCAGTAGCTCTCTCAGGACCTGAGCCGGGATGAAGCCTCCTCCCCAGGCTCACAGCCCTCCTTTCCTCTACCCCAGGCTCTCATTCTCTCATCTCAGGCAGAGCCTAGTTCACTCCCTATGCTTCCACCTGAAAACTAAATAAAATTATCTATTGGTTATTTTTAATAGTTTATTTTATTTATTTTTACGTGTATGAGTATATATAGGTAGGTGCCCTCATGTTATGCAGTGCTTGCTTAGGTCAGAGCAAGCATCGGGTTCCCTAGAACTGGAGTTTATAACAGTTGTTAGCTACTATGTGTCTGTCTGGAATCATCCTGGGTCTTTTACAAGACCAGTCAGTGTTCTTAACCTCTGAGCCATCTCTCCAGTCCCTAATTGCTATTTCTTTCAATGTATATTTTGATTGAAATAGAATTTAATAATATTTAGACACCTCATCTATCTGAACCTGCCTATAACCCACCCACAGGAATTCGTGTATTTTGCTACATATGATAAAGCCTATCAAGTCAAGTTTGTGTAACCAGATGTTCCTCTCATTGTGCATTCACCCACTGCAGCCTGTTCAGCCTATGTAGTGTCACTTCCTTAAAGAAGATCAACTCTACCTCACCCAGCAATGATCAACTACCAATAGTTCCTCTGCAAAGGTTGGGGCCTGCTGCCCATTGTGCCAGTCCTATGCCAAGTTTTGGCTTATTCAGTTTGCATAGATCTTGCACATGCTAGCACCATTGCTGTAAGTTCACATGAAAAAATTCCTAGGAGTTTGGAGGACTCTGTTTCCTTTAGGTCACACACCAAATCTGGCTCGCTCATTCTTGTCCCCTCTTCCACAATGGCCAGTGAGCCCTGGCTGGGTGAGTTTAATAGGAGTCCTATCCAGGGACACACATTCTTATTCTCTACATTTTGGCAGGTTGTGACCTTCTGTGTTCATCGCCAATGATGCATGAAAAAGAATAGATAATTTTATTTAATTTTGAGGTGGAATCACGGGGAGGGAACTAGGCTCTGAAAGAGATGAGAGAATGAGAGCCTGGGGTAGAGAAAAGGAGGGTTGTGAGCCTGGGGAGGAGGCTTTCTCCCGGCTCAGGTGCTGAGACAGCCTACTGCTTTAAAGTTGAGAAATGTATTAGGATTCTCTCTACCCACTTTTTACTGTGTTCTGTGAGCCCTAGGCGTAGAGACTCCATTTTTAATGTGTCACTAAAAACACCTTAAAGAGTATTCAACATCTTTAGTAATTAGGGAAATGTAAATCAAAACAACTGTATGATTTCATCTCACCCCAGTCAGACTGACTAAGATCAAGAGAATAAATGACACCAAATGCTGGAGAGGATGTGGGGAAAGAGGAATGCTCATTCACTGCTGGTGAGATTACAAACCCATGCAACCCCTACGGAAGGCAGTATGCAGAACACTACTAAAAATGAATCTACCATTTTAATTGGGTGTACCACTCCTTGGCATAATCCCAAAGAACTCATCCTAATGCAGAGATACTTGTATATTCATTTTTGTTACTGCTCTTTTCACCATAGCTAAGAGATTTTCCTAAATGTTCCTCAACTGATGGATGGATAATGAAAATGAGGTGCATTTACACAGTGAAGTTCTACTGAGCCACAAGGAAAGATAAAATCATGAAACTGACAGGTAAATGAGTGGAACTAGAAACTGTTATACTGAGGAAAGTACCACAGACTCGGTAAACAAGTAACACCTGTTTCTCTTGTTTGTGGATCTTAGCTCTAAATCCTTATGTTGTGAGTATTTATCCTGATGTAACACAGAAGCCAGGAAAATGGGAAGAATCATGGAGGTAAAGCAAAGAGCGAGCCCTAGAGAGGAAGATAGTAGGAGACAGATGTTACCTAGGGGAAGCCAGGAAAAGGGGAATATATTACTGGAAAGGGAGGAGGGAAGGATGAAAAGTAATGTAGTGATGAAGCAGAAGAAGGAGCTCAAGCGAGGGGGATAATAGCAGACAGTTACCTTCAAGGGCGAAATGGGAGTACTTAACTGGGGAGTGAGGATGGAGAGTTAGATAGGAAGAGCAAGAAGAATGTTTAGGTGGTATAAAAAACCAGGGGGAAATGTATAAATTTTAATACCCCACAAAAAACACTCATGCAATATCTGTATCTTAGTGCATATGCATAGCAGAAAGCTATACAACAAGAACTTTGTGACAGGCAGGAAAAACCTTTCTTTGAATTCTTGGCCGAGGAAGTCCACACACAAGACTCCCAAAACGACACAGTCTATTGACACAGCCCTTGATCTCCTCCTAGAACTTGAAGATAAGGCCCTATTGCTAAAGACAGGACAGAACTTTGAACACAGGACTTGGAGTAGAGAAGCTGGAATTGATTTAGAAGCCTCTGCCCTGATGACTAGCTTTTTGTTTGTTTGTTTTGGAAGACTCTTAGTAAGTTTCTACAGGAGAAAAAAAATCAATCAATGGTTCAACCCCATCCATAAAGTCTAATAGCCATAACAATGACTGGCATAACAAACCATCAGTGCAGAGTGACATTTTTATCTTGACAGTAATCAACAGCTATACAATTGGACTTAAAATCTGCTTAGTGGACTCATGTGTGGCACTGTAAACACAGCCAAATACACATAGCTGGAGAGGTCATAGAGCTTAGCAAAAGCCCTGAGTCTGTGACATTCCTAGACACACATCTCTTACTGTATGCTAACTATGTATCCTTATATTTACAGACAATTATATCAGTCACCACTCATTAAAGAAGCTTCTTTTTGTAACAAATGGAGTCTATTATAGATTTCTACAACTGGTCACACACACACAGAACAAGTGTCTGTGAGATGCCCAGATCTATTAATTATTTAATGAGGTCTTCTAAGTTTATTATTTCATTCATGCTTTTCAAACATATTTTTAAAATGCCTCCTTAGAAGAAAATTTGGGATGAAAGCATATTATAGTTTAGTGTCATTTTTCTAAATATTTCCATACTAAAGTTGGAGAACATAATTTCCCACTTGTAGACATCAGAGTTAGTACAAGTGTCCAGATTCATATCTAGGTGAAAATATCTGTGACATACGTTTGGAATGATTTTTCAGATTTGTGTCAAGAAAAATGCATATCATTAAAAGCAATCAGCCAATTTTAGGAATCTATATACATTGATATCTTAAAGGAATACAGTTATCATGTGGAGTCTAAGTGCAAAATATTCACCTTAAGTTAAGTAAGACCTAAATAAGGCATGATGAGACTCCATATACTCATTATTCTATCACCGCTATACCTCAGACTCAGGGAAAACCACAGAAGAGCGGAGAGAAAGAATATAAGCCAGAGGACAAAAAGGCCTACTAGGAGACAGTGTCTTCTAGACATGGTAGAGAAGCTGCACCCCATCCATGAAATCTCCATAATATGATTGCCTAAACAAGACCTGCATAAGGACAGCACCACCTGACTTGACAATGTGGATGGGGGAAACTTCACAGGGTCCAACCAGTAGATAAAGATCTGCAGTCAATCAATGGATGCTGAGGGAAGGAAAACAAGTTTTCTCCAGGGAGGAGATGCCTGTTCAGTCATCTAATCCCAAGTGGTCAGTCTTAAACACATGTCCACCTGAGCATCACTAATCACTAAATAGACTCAGTGCAATATATATATATATACATATATATATATATATGTATATATATATATATCATAAAAAGACAAGAAATTGAGAGTAAGTAGGTGACAGAGGGGATGTGAGAAGAGGTGGAGAGGAAGGAATACTTAGAAACTATATAAACATAGTACTTATAACACTGTCAAAAGATTTTTAAATTAATAAAATTATAATCAAATATCCTCTTCATAAAGCATTAGGGCTCAGTAATATTATGAAATGACTTCAATGACACAGTTCTGCTAGATTTTCTCTTTATGAATTCTCTCTACTAGCTGTAACAGGTTTTTTAAGATGTATGAGTATAATGTCTGCAAGTATGTAAGTCGTTGCTGGAAATCATACCCAGGTCCTATGCAAGAACAACAAGTGCTCTTAACTGCGGAACTATCCCTCCAGCCTTAGCTGTAACAGTTTGAATGCACAATCCTACATCCTCGATTCCTACTATCAAACTCAACCTACTTTGATCCAAAAGAAACCATGCCTCCTTTGGAAGGCAGTGTATTTATCCTAACAGAAGAAGACTTCAGTTACAGTCATAATAAGAAGTTAGACACTATTTTTTTTGTGATTGGCTGGGATTTTGCATAACTCCTCTGACTTTAGACCAAAGCTAAGTGAATTAATGATGCTAGAGAAAGCATTTACAGTTTTTCCTAATAAATCTTTCAGCTAACCAAGTTATGGTTATATCTGCTATTGAAATGGCCTCTCCATTTCAATATCTGTGTAACTATACAATTTTGAAGGTTTAAGATGCTCTCTTTTGAGAACTTATGATGAAACTTTGAAAAGCTTTTGAATAATTGACATTTGGGAGTTTTTTATAAATACTGCTATTAATTAAAGAGCTAAATAATAAGTCACACTAGTTTCCATATGTTCTAAATCTTATCTAGTGCAAATATAATTAAACCTATCTAAAAATTTCCTATCACCCTGAAAGGAAAAAAAAAAAAAACAAAACTTCATGTACACAGTAGAAAGATTGAAAGATAGAACGTCTTTGTCTTGTAATGTCTGTCTCCCTCTCAATGCACTTCAAGAATAATATAAAAAAGAATTGATATTTTAGCATTTCAGTCATTGACTAGTTACAGTTGGTTTTGTAAATACTTCTTTACTCCAGCATAGGACTTTAAGGTAAAATGAACAGCACAGTTACACAGTAATTTCTCATACTCAAAGAAAAATAACTGGTTCATTTTTGGTAAATTGTTACTTGTTATCATGAATAAAAATACATTATACTTTATAACCAGGATAATTAGAGACTGTGTTCTACCATGGCACTCAACAGTCACAACACTTTTAAAGATCTGATGACTCCTGTCTGAGAAACAGTGCTGCCTTTCTCAGCCAAGTATGAACTATCCGACTTTGGTCAGAGCAAAATGGTGACAAAAGCTTAATGTTTGTAATTATTCTTTAAATTCACTATAGCTTGGAACCTAACTGCATGGAACAGAAAAGATCACTTCAGCTATAACTACCTTTGATTTTCTCCACTTAATATGACTTTATATGATTTTTGTGGTGTAGATACAATTTTTCACTTGGAAAATAAAGGAAAAATGTTAAGATGATTAGGACTCTTTCAGCAAAGTTAAGTGAATTTATGTAAAATTTCTAACAATTAATTGATTCTGTAAAAACAATCAGCAACATAATTGCTCTGCTAAATTAATCCATCACTGAGGTACTCAGTCATGCAGTTCTAAATCTCAAAAGGGAAAGGAAGACTAAGCCAAGAAGAACATTACAGAGAACTCCAAAACAGGGTCTTACAAACAGAACTCATTTATTTTTCTTGATACCCTTTACATATGTATATATAATTTATGAGAAATTTAAATCATTTAAAATTTTCTACAATATTTAAATTATTGATACTAGAAAAAGTATAGATTTTTTTTTCAATACTGATCTACTTTAGTGACTGTTGATGCATCATGTCAGTATATAAGTTTGACTCTTTTGAAAATATGTGTTATAAAAGTAGAGATGGCTTCTTTGAAAAATTGTCCTACATTCTGTCAGTCAAATCATGTCAGTAAAACTTTTACCCGTGTATGATGTAGTCTCATTAGTGCTGTACTAAGTATCGACAAGGGTGCAATGTTTTCAGTAATATGCATTGCTATGTTCATCTTTTTAAAATAAGATTGATTCATTATTTTATTTTCATGAATATGAGTGTTTTGCCTACATGTATGTATGTATGTCTACCTGCAAGCCGTGCCTGAAGATGTCGGATCACAGCATCTGCTTATGAGATGCCTTGTGGGTTCTGGGAATGGCACACCCACCGAGTCTTTGCAAGAGCAGGAAGTGCTTTTAACTGCTGGCTAGCTCTCATGTATTGGAAAATGTTAGTAAAATATTTTTCAAAATAGCTAAATGAGTATATTATAAAGCTTTTATCAATGAGTATTTAATAACTTTGCTGTATATTATATTTGGCACCAGAAATAATTTAGCAAATATAAAAGTCACTAGAAATCTATTTTGCTTTTGAAACATGTAACTCCTCAAAGATGTAACAAGTAACTCCATCTTAAAAGACCAGATGTGTTATTTTTCCTTTGAATTCCCATAATAAGTATTGTCATTTTTACTTTCAGTGTTCCCTTAGTTAATTAGTTGATTTTGTCCTGTAAAATCAAATAATCTACAATTTTATATCACAAATCTTTTGGAAGTACCGACCATATGTCAAGCAATTTTCTTTGATTTCTCATAAAAGCAAAAGCTATTCTTTAATATCCAAGTTTCATCTTTGTTGAAGTCCCCTAAAATGTTTCAGTAAGCATTGATAAGTACTAAGTCAAACTCTGACAATGACAGAGGAAATTTTCCTTCCTTTTTATTTATCTCCCTTTTCTTTTTTAAAAAATAAACTTTTAGAAGAATTTACCCTGTAACCTGAACCCACAAGTGGGGCATAGAATCAAGATCATAGAGCTGAGAGTTGTTTTCAACATGTATTCTGATATGTCACTATTCATAACATTGAGAGGACAATTGACAGAATTTCACTACTCTATTCTCCTTGAGCTCAAATTAGTTTATTTTGATTGAAATACATATTACAGAACTAAACCTTGAATTTGAAATTTTGGAAGATATTGAAGCTAAAAAGCAGACAATATTATTTTAAATATCTATTACTTTCAAATCATACATCTTAAAATATTAATGTATCATTAAATAGCTTGTGAAAGAAATCTGCTGATTATGCCATAATCATATCAAGCCTTTTTTTTCTTTTTCGTCTTTTTGAGGTGAGTTCTCCTTATAGCCCCAGCTAGCCTGGAACTCATTATGTAGACCAGGCTGGCCTGGAACTGATGGAGATTCACCTGCCACTGCCTTCCAAGCACTGGAGTTAAAGGTGTGTGCCACCACACCAGGTGAGTCTTATGTGGTTTTTGGACAGCTGGTAAGTCACACAAATATAGAAACATATCTGAAAAACTTACCTGGAGAATCAATACTCTAATCTCATCATTTTGAAAAGTATTTTACAGATCAATGTCTTTATTAATAGTGTATGTTCAGGGAAAGATCGGTTAGGGAAACTGAGAAAACGTGATTTAACCAAACAATGCCTTGGAAGTGGGAAACTTTGTGTCTAGTTTGCTTTCAACTGCGGGACAGAACACTCTGACTAAAACAACGTGGGGGAGAAAGGGTTTGTTTGGCTTACACATCCCTCACAGTTCATGAGGGAGCCCAAGGTAGGAACTCAGGGCAGGAACCTGGAGGCAGGAGCTGAAGCACAGGTCATGGAGGCTTGCTGCATATTGTCTTGTTCCCCTCGCCCATGCCCAGCCTGCTTTCTTATACAATACAGAACAACCTAGCCAGTGATGTTTTGGGGCTCACGGATTGGTCAGCAGCTTCCAGGGAGGAGTCCATTCCTGGCATTTAGCGTTTTTTTTTTTTTTCACTAGAAGTGATAATATCCCTTTATTTTATGGGGTGTTCTAGTTTGCTTTTCCATTGTTTGACAAAACGTGCTGACCAATACCAACTTGGGGAGGAAAGGGTTTACTTGGCTTACATCTCCCAGGTTCATCCCTGAGGGAGCCCAAGGTTGGAACTCAGGGCAGGAACCTGGAGGCAGGAGCTGAAGCACAGGTCACAGAAGTATACTGCTTATTGGCTTGCTCTTCTGGCTCAAGTTTAGCCTGCTTCTTATATAATACAGAGCAACCTGCCTAGGGGTGGCACCACCCACAGTGGGCCCTCCCACATCATTCAACCATCAAGAAAGTAACCCACAGACATGGCCACAGGCCAGTCCAGTGGAAGCGATTCCTCAGTAGAGTCTCCTGCTACCCAGGTGTGTCAGGTTGACAGCAAAGTCTATCCAGCACACTTTGATTCTAATAAAGAGTAATTATAAGCAAGGTGATTGTATAATTCAATATTTCCAACAGAAAAAATATTGAATTTACATAAATAAGCGTTACTTCCAGATGGAAACAATACAAAATATCAAGTCTCAGAATTGTCTCAAAATATAAGAAACTCCAACTCTACCTAAGGATCTTTTGGCAACTAAAAGTTTGAGATTGGGAGTATCAGTCTCTTTCGAGGATGGGACTCTTAGCTGGTTGGCTAGGCTCCAATGAAATGAGCCCACACTTTGGATAGGGGAGGTGATCTAAATACCATCAAGCTTTACTGTATGAAACGTCAAGGACGCTGAGTGTGAGTTTCCTGGCCAAGAACTGGCTTGACTAGAGCTATTTTAAAGATTTGCAGCTTACGTCTGTCCCAGAGAAATAAAGACTGGAAGTGAAAGAAACATTCGGAGAGACCTAAGTGCATGGGTGGGAATGTGAGGGAAGCGTGCGGATTGTGCATCTTTTCCCAGGACCGTGTAAGAAACCTGCCCCGTAGCACTGATGCTACGCTCCCAGGCACACTCATTTCTTGGGATCTTTGTTATCTTTTAAGCTTCAAAACAATTTTAGATATTAAAAGGAAAAAAATAAATATAAGGCAGGCAACTTGTAAATCTTGGCAGCTGTGCAGTGGAGGAGAGCAGTGAACAGGACAAAATAAAACCATGCAGTTAGTTAAGGCCAGATGGAGGTCAGCAAGCAATATAGCAGGCAAGCACCCACATGGCAGACAGAAGAGCTGAACAGAAAGTGTGAGGAACCCCACAGCACCAGAAAAAGCATGATTAGGAGAGAGACAGAAAGAAGAAAAAGAACTAGTCTGCTTTCCTAAGCAATGAGAAAAGCAGACAGACTAACAAAGCTGAATGTTTGTGGCTTTGTAAGTTACTGTGCTGCAGTTAGCAATTCTGAGATGGAAAAATGCACCATCTCACTAAAGGGATAATGATTCTACGTATCTCTTTAGTGTGGCTGCAGACTAGTGTACTGTCTTGGGGTTGCCCTGAGGTGTGGTCAGTTTGCCAGGTGATTGACCAGCCCACCAGAATCCAGACTCCCTCTGACTAAAGATGTCATCCTCTTAACCAGAAGGAACTAGTTTTCCACCAATGGTCTATATCGTAGCTCTGCAGCTGTGTCGCTTCTCACTCTGAAGAAACAACTCTAAATTCATTTAGCAGACGGACTTAAATTGGGGAATAGATAAAACCAACTTTAATATGAAAAATCTAGATAGCCAGTTCCCAAACGATTCACTAGAAGAGATTATTAATTTCTGGTCTGGAATTCAAACCTGCACACTACTTGAAGTCAAGAGACAGGTCCAGAATTATTTCAACTTTAAAAAACCAAATGATGTTATTATCTTAAAAAAAAATAAAGATAGCTAGTATAAAGGATTTTTAAAAATCCTTTAAAAAGAATGAAAATTCTTGAGCAAATAGATTTTTAAGCTCATTTAAACATTATACTATACATATATGTGTATGGAGACATAATATGGTGCTCCATTTTTATGTATTTTATGATTTTACTATCATTAATCAGATTAATTTCAAGTAAAAATGATAGTTGGCTTCATTCACAGCCTTTTTTTAAACCTCAAATATTTCATTTTCATGACACTGAAAGGACAAGGTAGCAAGAGAGAAATTGTTCTATAGGTTGAAATTATCTTAATTGTACTTTATCACTCCAAATTTAAGAAGAATCAGACCGAATAAACCTATGAAATCACAGCTTGCTAATAGAAGTTATACAGATAAAAATTAGTGAGAAAATCAATCACATGACCAGAAAGAAATGCTCAAACTAAACTGAGACCAGTTTATTTTCAACTAACATAAATTTAGTATTTTAACCTTGACATGGAACAGTTTTCTTCCTGTGACAGTGAAGAGAGGCATACAGAGACATAAAGCTCAGTTCTTCCCTTAGACATATCTGCACTGCAAATTTGCTCCTTCCTTAGTCCCTTGAGCAAGATGCTTAACCTCTTTAAACTTGTGTGTCCTTATCTGTAAAGCAGGGTATTTATAGCACAGACCACAAGAGGCTATAGAGGAGATTTAATAAGAATATATTGCACATATTAAGTGTTCACTAAATGTTAGCCATTATTATTAAGAGGGTCAAAGGAGCCCACAAACCTTAAATGTGTGGTTTATCAGAATCTCTGTGTGGAATGGAATCATTATCTCTCTGGACACAATGACCTCTCCCAAAATCACCCACCCATAAATAGCACAAAAAATTGATAAATGTGTCAAACTATTTTATTGAGAAGTAATTTTAGGAGAAAAATTAAGAAATCAATGAATTCAAAGAATTTGTAATTGCAGAACCCCTAAATCACCCAGTCTTGTGTAATTTTTTGTCTTTCTTTTTCACTACAGGAAATCCATCACTCCCTCACTTTTCCATGTCTTTATGTGATATTTATTAATGCTATCATTGCAAGTACTTGTGCTGCTGAACTGATGCCAGAATTACATTCCAAATGCCCTCGGTATTTATATTATATAGAAATGTCAGAGAAGACAAGAAGGGCTTTTTCACAGATAGATCTACAACTAGGTCAAAATTAGCACTTTGAAGATGATATAGCAAGAAGTATAATTATTTATAAATTTTGACATATTTTTATACATACATAAATCATAAAACCATTACTAAAATTATCATGATTAAGGTCCCTGTGTTTGCAGTGTTCTGCCTCACCCCTCATCGGAAGTTACCAATTAATCACTCTCCATCACTGTGGAAGGCTTTTCATTTTCTAGAATTTCACAGAAATGGGATTACAGAGTATGTGATTTTTAGGCTTTAGTTATTAATTTTCCTTTACATTATGTCCTCTGTCAATATTTTGTTCTTCTCCAATGATGAATAGCATTGCATTGCATTCATAATGTTTAAACACTTACCTTATGATGAATATTTGAGTTACTCCAGTCTGGATAACAAAAATTAAAGTGCTGTGATCAATTGTGTGTAAGAATTTGTATGAACAATTCTTTAGCACACTTTTGTAAATATTTAGGAATGAAATAGTTTAAGGCACTAATAATGTGCTTTCCAGTGTTGTAAAATTGCACATCCTCACTAACACTGTATGGTTTTCTAGATTTTCTATTTCTGAACAGATATATCATTCAGTCACCCTTTTCCAATCTTAGATAGTATACTTTGTGCAAAGTAGTATTTACCTAAATAGACTTTATTTTTTACATGATTTTTAGTTCATTTAACCTCCACGGGGGGGTGATATAGATAATATTAGGTATTATTTTAAAAACTATGTCACACTAAAATTGATCAAAGAACCTGACAGTTCTGTTTAAACCCACCAGCCCCTTCTAGCATCAGTGTCCAACACCAGAATGGTGTAATTGGAAGATATTTGTCAGTCAGAGTCCATAGTTTACATTGAGATAGGCTGCCGCTATTGTTCTTCAGATTTCTCAGCTGGGTGGTACTTATATCTTCAAATGCCCACTCTTATGGGAGCAGGCCTATTAGTTTCACTGTCTTGGGAATCCTCGTTCCATCTGTTTACGTTTTCCACTTCTCATCTCTGGTAACCACTGATTTTCTAAGGTCCGTAGTTTTACATTTTCCAGTGTCCTATCCTTGGAGTCATATAGTTTTCAACCTTTTCAGATTTAGTAATACACATTAAAATTTCCACACGCCTTGGTATGACTTGATAGCGAATGGCAGTCAGGATTGGATAACGTCTCATTGACTGGACCTCCTGGGTTTAGGTATCAGAAGAATATTTTGTTTGTTTCTAAGATCTTACAAACAAAGATGTCTATAGGGTTTTCCCAATGTCTACTACTGGCTGACATGATTTACTGTTTCCTACACTTTGACATCTTTATTGAAATACAGTATACTAAAGAAATTGACAAGTTTTAGCCACATCATTCAATGAAGTATTGTGCAACAATTGTAAGGAGGTTGCTCTTTTACAGTTTTATTTGCCCCCCAAATTCAATCAAAGCAAGCTGCAGTCAGTACTCCTCCAGCCCCATCTCCAGGATGCAGTCCCCTCTCCACTATGGTATTCTTTAGGTCTACATCAATTTTCCTTGGCTAGAAACTTCCTATGAACTTACTCTAAGTTATATATTCTTTTATACCTGACTTCTTTTGCTTAGAACAATATTTTGAGACATATATGGTTTGTTGCCTCTTTTTGTACTGAGATGTAGTTAAGTATATAATGTGTTCCATACTGTTTGAAAGTTACTGTTTCCATTAGCTATTTTTTCAAAAATATTTTTACTGAATTTTTGTGTATTTCATACACTATATCTTGATCATATTTAAACATCTTCTCCTATTGTTTTGGATAGCTTTGGTTGTCATCTTGACACTTCAAGATAGAGGTAGGTTCAACTAGGAAATTTCCTCTTTTGGCCTGGTCTGTGGGGCATTTTCTTTATTAGTGAGTGGTTGGAGTGCCCATTCCCCTGTGGGTGGTGACACCCCTGCGCATGTAGAAAGCAGCCTGAACATGGTTCAAAGGGCCAAGCCAGTAAGCAGCGTTCCTCTGCCACCCGTACCTCCACTCCCGCCTCCAGGTTCCTACCACGAGTTCCTAACTTGGGCTCCCTCGGTGATGAACTGTGACCCAGGAGATGTAAGCCAAATAAACCCTTCTCTCCTCAAGTTGGTTTTGATCAGAGTATTTTGTCACAGCAATTGAAAGCAAACTAAAACACCTATTATGGTCTTTGAACTAAGTTTGTATCCCTAAATGTCCATCCACTGGAGTCTGGTCAACCTATCTAGCATGACTCTCTAGACCTCCGCCAGCGGTTACCAAGAGTTCCTCCACTAAAACTAGAGCTTCTTACATGTTCTTTTTGTCTGATTTGAGTCTGCATGGGTCTTGTGTATGCTGTCACCATTGCTGTGAGCTCCAGGAGACAGTTCCTCCTGCCTCAAACACTCTGTTCCCTTGTGGCCATCCAGAACCCCCAGATCTTTCAGTCTTTATGCTCCAGTTTCATCAACAGTCCCTGAGCCTTGGTGGCAGAGGTTTCGTGTAGGAGTTACATCCAAGGAACCATAACCTATAGTGTCTCATTCTTGACATTTTAAGCAGTGGTGGCTTTCTGCGCGCATCACCCTCTGTTACGTGAGGAAGCTTCACTGGTGAGGGTATTTCATTAGTATTCTCTCTGCTCTTGTTCTACTACATTTCCTAAGCTTTAGGTGTAGACGTTGCATTATAGATGTGTCACTTAGAGCTGGCATTTCACAGATATTTATTCTCTGCATTTAGCTAGTTGTGGAACTCTGTAATAGTCAATCTGTTGCAAAAATAAGTCTTTTTGATGAGTGGTAAGAGGTACACCTTCCTGTAAATATAAGGATACAAATTTAGCATACAGTAGGAAATATCTAGAAATGTGATGGAGGTAGAGTTATCTCTAGGATCTATGACCTCTCCAGCCATATGTATTTGGCTATATTTACAGTACCACACATGAGTTCCATCCCATTGAGCAGGCCTTAAATCCAATTAGATAACTGCTGATTACACCCAAGATAAAGGTGCACTACTGCACCAATAGCATATTCTTTTTTCCATTCAGCAGTTAATGTTCCTATGAATTTGTTCTGGTTCCAGCTATTTTAAATAATAATGAAACTGTGAAAGCTTTTTTATAGATGTACGATTCCCATGATCCTGAATAAATAGGTAGTAGTGGGCAGAAGATTTTACAGGACATCTATATTTAACCTTGTCAACTGCAATGACAAAATGGCCAAACTGCTATGCAATGGGCAGTAGCTTTCCCCATCCCTACCAGAGATGTAGATGGAATCAACATCTCCGCATCACTGACAGCATTCAGCTCAGCATTCATCACTTATATAATTGTGATGGCTTCAAAGAAGTAGCGTTGGGGCAAGAGAGATGGGTCAGCAGTGAAGAGCATTGGTTGGGCCTACAGAGAACCCCAGGTCCATTCCCAGTACCTACATGCACTCTAGTAACCAAGGATAACTTGAGATCTAGAAGATCAAATGCCTTCTTCTGTTTTTTTGTGGGCATTTCACACGCATGGTGCACTCATATATATATAGGCAAAATACTCATGTACCTACATAACTAAATTTTCCATTTCCTTTTAAAAGTAGCATTATCTCTTTAGAATATTAATGATCAGTGATTTTATATGTTGTGTCGTCTCCTTGTTCACATTCTGTACATGTTATGAAATTTCTATTTAAATTATTTATTCACTACATAAAACCACTTGATGAAAGAATATGTGATATTTATTCTTACTGATAAACTTATGTTAACACATGTCTATAAAAGGGTGGATCATAGTCTCTAGAAAATTAGATAAAGAGAGTTCTGACATTGCTGTCATATTTTGTGCATATGGATTGAAGTCATCCTCATTCTTTGTAGCTACACATTTAGGGGGAATACTAGACATTTCGAATATTTCATTTTGTATCTCTATTTAAATCCAAAATCCTATGTACTCTTGTCAGTATATTTTTTTCTGGTAAGAAATCATTCAGATGAGACTCAGTCTATGGTCAGAGCCTTCTTTATGTTCTCTGAGGATTTAATGACAGTTCAGTTTTGAAAATGCTATACTCAGATTTATTTGCTGTGTCAGCTAATGGTCCATCTCATTCTCATCTGGTGCTTTATGATCTAGCTAGCTCTCAAAACCTATCTTACAGTGTTCAGAGTCATATCCAAGTGTGCAAGCCTCTTAGGTCAACCAAGGAACTAGTAAACAATTTTCTGAGTTCTCCTCTTGAGTCTCAATACTGCAATCATGCTCTTGCTTCTAGGTGTCTAGAAGTATGATTTCATTAGGCCTCTGGCGCAAAAGCCATCTTTTACCCACAGGCTTCCCGGCTATATTTTAGTTGATATACTCCATAAGAGGACAGAGTAGAATATTCTTCTTCAGGAGTTGAATATTACTTCTTCCAATTCCAAAAGCAGATCACTGTGGGTGCTTCTTAATAAAACTGCCTGATCTATAATGTTGAGAACTACCTGAATTTTATACTTAACCATGTTGCTTATCATAAAGAATTAAAGTAAATGGAATATTGACATTATGATTTCATAATTTTCCTAAGATGGCAGAGATAGCAGGGACAAAGAATGATTTCTGGTTTGAGAGAGAAGGCAGAATGGCATTTCCAAAGTAGAAGGGTAGAAAACTGCTTCCACAAGACCCTCGTGCAGTAGAAATTTCCTTCTTAGTGGAACTTTGTATCCAACTCCATTCTCAAGGAAGAATGGCTGAAATCAAGGTAAAGTAAGAGATAGAAATTGAATGGGAAGTGTGTATTGAGACACTGAAAAATAAAATTTCAAAGATGAGGGACTGGATTCTGTGTGAGCTCTCCATTCCAAGGCTTGCTCAGATCAGTTCCAAGACTTGCTGGGATCACACATCTCCATACATTCCCCATACCAGGGAGTTCTGACAGATCTGCGAGTTTCCCAACCTTAGTGTTTCCTGTCTTCTGTCTCAGCTCTGGGACTGATCCAAAGTGTTGGCTCCACAGACCATTGCAGACCATTGCAACCAAGGGCACTCTGCTCCTCCACTACCTCATGGAGTCTGTTCTGGAACCTCAGGCTGAGCAGTTGCACCTATTCCTAGCTGAACTGGGACCAATTCTTACAACCCACTATCACATCAAGAGAGTCCTGGAGAATGAACACCAAGCTGAGCTACAACCTGACAAGTCTGGGTAACAAGAAACACAGATCAATACCTACTCTACAAAAAACAAGATCAGCTATCCACATCAGGAAACGCCAACACAAGCCAGAAGCCTAGATTCCCTAGCAAAAACACAAATTGTATGAATAACCAATACACTGTGTCTCTTCCAAAATTTAGAACCCCAATTGTAATGTTTCTTGAGAAAGGTCTTTTAACTGATGCACAAGACAGTGTTTTCAAAACAGCAATTATAATTTGGATCAAGGAACTCGAAGAGTAATATGAAACAAAGGCTGAATGAAGACAGGGAAAACAAAAACAGGTGAATGAAGTAAGTATAACAATTCAAGGTATAAAATTAGAATTCTATAAAAGAAGTGGAAACTCAGGGCTGGAGAGATGGCTCAGTGATTAAGAGTACTGGCTGTTCTTACAGAAGACCCAGGTTTGAATCCCAGCACCCACAAGGATAACAGCCTTCCATAACTCCAGTTCCAGGGGATTCTACATTCTCTTCTGTTCTCCACTGACATTGCATGACAAGGGTGCACTTATATATATTCAGGCAATACATTCAGACACTCATACACATAAAAATAAATAAATAAATAAATGATTAAAGAGATGGGAACTCTTAATTAGAGCAAAAGTGAAGTAAAATTTTAGGTGACAAAATAAAGAAGTCAAACCAAAGGCTCAGAAGAAAGCTTCACAAATTGATTGGGTCCGGTGGAAGAGAGAATATCTGAGCTTGCAGACAAAGGGGAAAAGATCATGGAGTTGAAGAAAATGTTGAATCTAAAATAACCCAGGAATGCAACCTGCAGGACCTCTGAGACAATATGAAAAGACTCATGTAAAAGACACAGAAAATATTTTCAACCAAATCCAAGAAAATTTCTCTATTCTAAGGAACGAGATACCAGTCAATTTCCAAGAGGCCTATAGAACATCAACTAAACAGGACCAGAAAAGAAATGATTCATGTCATATAATAGTCAAAATAGCAAATGTGAAGAAAAAGAGGACTTATTAAAAGCTGTGAGAGAGATAGATCAAATCACATAAACATGCATTTCAATAGAGACTTGAAAGCCAGAAGGAATAGGCCCAGTGTCCCAACAAACATGAGAGAGTGCAGATACTAGCCAAGAATACTATATCCAGCAAAACGATCGATTGTAATCAAAGGTGGAAGAAAACCTTTCATAATAAAGACAATTATGTCTACTAAGTCAGCTCTACTGAAGATACTAAAAAGAATACTTCAACATGAAGAAAAGATTGAACACACCCAAAGGGCACAAGAAAAAAATTAACAATTCCAGAACCATTAACTGAGGTCTAAGAAAAGAATGTGATAACACCAATATAAAAGGCATTAATATTCATTAGTAATAACTCATATCAGTGGTCTGAATTCCCCAATTAAAAAATACAGACTGAACATACAGGCATGGTGATGAAAATACAGGCATGGTGATGAGTACCTTTAACCCTAATACTCAGGAAGCAAAGACTGAACGATCTCTTCGAGGCCAGCCTGGTTTACACAGCCAGGTTGGGCTACAGGGATACCTTGTCTCAGAAAACAAAAAAGAAAAGGAAAAAAAAGGGTTCGGGGATACAGATTAAAGAAGTGAATGAAGAAACAGATCCGTCCCTTTTGAGGCTACCCTGGGGTTAAAGGGTGGAAGAAATCCCAAACTAAGGACGTGAAGAGATAGCAGATGAAGCCACTTTGCTATCAGTCAAGGTATTGGACAGAGCAACACAGAAGATGTCATTCATAGTCATTCAAGGAAATATCTGAAGAAGATACACAATGCTGACAAGTATTACCAGAATTGTCCATCTTTTAACCAAATTAACTGAAAGAGAGAAAAAGAGAGGGGAAAACCCAAATCAACAAAATCAGAAATGAAAAAGAAAACATTACAGTAGAGCTTGAGGAAATTCAGAAAATCGTAAGAACATATTTCAAAAGCCTTCATACTAAAATAGCATTAAATCAACTGTCTAGAAACCACTGCCCAGGCAAGTTTACACAAATTTAAATATAATAGGTATAATCATGGTAAGTACATTTGCTTTGCTGTCCCGAATAAAATCGTCTGTGTTAACTGTATTCTTTCCTGCACAAAATCATTATCTAGCCTATAGACTACATGGATTTCACAAATTACTTGCTGATATATTCTTATAATACCAAATGTGAAGTAGGATACCACACTGCACTTAGTTATCCTATCTCCACGTCTGCTTCTATTCTTTGAGAATCTTTTGGCCTTTTTCTTTCATGACTGACACTTTTAAACAGAGCTTATGTGATGGAATCCATCATATCACAAATATGTAATACATTCTCACTTTTATTTGTTTGTCCCATTGTTGTAACTGTGACTACTGGGATTTTCTCTGCACTAATAATAAATGTTATTTTTCATTACAACCTTTGCACATTTCCTGGTCCTTTTGGTTAGTCCTTTCGATTAACATTTTTAGTGTTGAGCATGTTTTAATTAATCACTCTTCCCATTATTGACCTATCAACATTTGACCTATTTTTGACTTGTGAAGAGTCTCCCCAAATGCATCAAAATGTGTTAGGTAGCAAATAAAGACTATGCTCAGCTAGTAAATAAATTGTCTCTTTTCATCGAGCAGCATTTAATTCGAGCCCCTTTACTGAGCTTGCAATACAGTAATACTTTCATTTTCGATAATTGTTATCATAATAACAACGCTTTGTATGTTACATTAGAGTTGAAAAAAATGATCTCTTATGTTTCTTGAATTTCACATTGATGGGTATTTCAGTGTTAAATGATTTTAAAGGATTTTGTTTTAGCTATCTCCAGCAAGTGTAGAAAACTTAAATCCCCAGCATGAGGCAGGAAACCATTTTTTTCTAGTACACACACTCTCCTGCTTCCTAGTATTTATGTCCTGAAATTACTACTGCATAACACACAAAATCAGTTTGAGCTAATAGAAAAAAATAAGTAGATTTTGTAAAGATATATTTCAGCTGTCTGAGTGTTCTTACAGTAAAATTACAACCTTACTTATAGATGGAAATTTTAGTGAATGAAATTAATCAGTAAAATAATCTCTTTCTTAACAAATTATGTTAAATATTATTTGCTGTTGCTCCTTTCAATGTCGTACCATTGGGAAGATGAAACATTACAGTGTGTCAAGCACATCGCATATGTGCAAGCATCCTTCTAATGCCACTTTTACCCAATTAAAAGTTTCCACCATGGCAAATTTAATGTAAAACCGTTTAATGAATAATACCATTATTTTAGAGACAACCTAGTAATTGAGGTTAAATTAAAAGCAGAAATTAATTTTCATGGATGAACCTTTCATAACCACTACTCAATATGCCAGGATTCTCCACTTGGGGAGGGTAAAAGGACATATGAACAGTTAGGTTGCACATCTAGTGTCATGAATTAATAATCTATAACTGAATCTATGTGTTAGCTGTAATATTTATCCTAGAATTTGTATGACTGGAAAGATAGTGATACAAATTACCAGATGGTTAGAATAAATGTGAGCAGTACTATCTGCAAACATAAACCTTGACCAAGTTCCCAAGTATAGTCACTTTATATTTGTTAATATTGCAGAAATTTTTGAAGAATCTTTCTTTTAATCAGATATCAGCATTAGTCTATAGATCTATATAAATATATACACATATTTTTATATATGAAAACTTAAGTTATGAAATTTATTGTAAGAAATTTCCTTCTGTGATTGTAGAAGCTAGCTGTCAATCTCCAAATCAACAACAACAGATGGTACAGAATGCCACCAGCACTGACCAAAGGCATTTTTTGGTAGGAATTTTTCTTTTCTTCGCAAAGCTGTTGCCCTATTTTTAAGATATTCTAGTCTATTGATAGGCTTACGCTCACATCTAGAATAATTTATTTTACTAAAAGTTAACTATTGAAAGATCTTAATTGGATCTGCATAACCCCTTTTCTCCCAAATAATATGTGATCAAATAACAGGTTTCTGCAGCCTAGTCAAGTTGACACATGAAAAGAGCCCTCAAATGCGTTGTTGATTACTAAAGTCACCACTCTGCAACAGCTAATTTGAAGCTTAACGCCTCCCCCTTCTTAGCTGAAACATTGCAACACTGTATTTGTGGCCCAACAAGTTGGCATTTCTTTCTCTCTCTAAACCCCCAGCAACCACATCACTCTCTTCCTCACAAGTGCAGCCTTTTCAGGTTCCAAATACAAGTGAGGTCATGCAGCTGTTGTTTTACTAAACCAGGTCTAAATCGCTTAGTACAATGCCATACAGATTTCTCACTATGGTAACACTGAATAGTGATCCAGAAAGAGAGAAAGAAAGAGGGAGAGAGAAAGAGAGGGGGAGAGAGGCTTTATACAGTCATCTGTAAATGGATGCCAGGACTGCTTCCAGAGCTCATATTTTGTAAAGAACCCTGAAATGAATACCTCATGGCATATTTGCTTAAGAGTAGATTGTACATATTTTTTCTTTGAGAAATGGTCTCACTGGGTACACCTAGCTGACTGGTACTTTGTTACGTTGACCAGAATGTCCTGGAACTCAGAGATCTTCCTGACTATGTCTCCTGATTGCTGTCATTAAAAGCATGTGCTACCACATGGCTTGATTTTACAAATTTTAATCACAAAAAAAGTATGTGAGGTGGTAGATTTTGTAATTATCCTGTTTTAATCATTTGCAATGTAAACATATATCAAATCATTAGGTAATTTTTAAATCATCAGTTAAAATTGAGAAAGAACCATCACAACCATCAACTGAGTCCTGGATTAATCTCTTATTTTACATTAAATTTACGTTTACATTACATTTAGTAAAAAGAAAAAGAAACAAAAACAATGATTCTCTTAACCTCTATCATCATTTAGCAATGGGCTTATAGCTCAAGTAGTGCCTATATGGAAATGTTTTTTAAAAGTATGTTGTTGGAATTGAACACAGAGCTGTTTTCACTATACAGTCAAGTGAGTGCCACAATATTATAAATGACAAAAGGTGTGACACAGTTATCAAGAGTCAAGAGCAGAGAAGTATCTCCTTCAACAATAGGGTCTTACCTTTAAGTTCTGGGAGGCAATCCAGGCCTGAGGCAGTGTTATTTTGTATTATTTTGGGAATCTCTTGGATTACCTTGACCAATAATTCAAAGGAAAGTTTCCTATGCCTGGTACTTTGAGTTTTGTTATATAGCCATCTGCTGTATACATGTAGTCACACTTATAGTACATGCTTTTCTCAACAGGCTCATTAACTTCCACTTTCTCCTTTGGTTTTTCACACTACTGAAACATTATTTTTCCGTCTTTCCTCTCGCTGCTCTTATGTCGTCCTCTCTATTGTTAAGCATGTTAAACATGACACTTTGGACACAGGACTTAAAGCAACTGAGCTGGAGCTGACCTGGAAGCCTCCCTCCAGAAGACTAGCTCTTACACTCTAAGAACATATGCAAACTGCCAAGTAGAAAACCAATCAATGATCACATCCAGCTGTAAAATTTAAAATCACAGCAATGACCAGTCTGACAAACTATGTCTATTGGTACAATAATGACACATTAATCTTGGGGTAATCAAAGCTGTCTAATTGGACTTAAGGTCCACTCAATGGGAGGGAAGCCATACATAGTATTGTAAACGTAGCTAAGTACACATGGCTGGAGAAGTCATAGATTCTCAAGAAAAGTCTACTGTTGTCATTTCCCTAGACCAGTGTAATGTCTTACTCTATATTAAATATATATCCTTATATTTACAGACAACTGTACCTCTTATAACTCAACAAAGAAGTTTCTTTTTACAATAGATGGAGACTATTACAAAATTACACAATTGGTCAAATGCAGAGAACAAATGACTGTGAGGTTTCCAACCATAAGTGACACATCTACAATGCAGCTTCTAAACTTGACGCTCAGGGAACCCTGAGGAAGAGGAGATGAAAGATGTAAGAACCAGGGGGATAAGAAACTTACTACTAGCTAATATATTCTGACACGATAGAGAAGTTGTACTAGTGAAGTCACTACAGCATGAAGGTCTAATGAGATCTTCACAATGACAAGCCCAGTTGACTTGCCAAAGTGGGCAGGGGGAATGCCACAGAGTCCCACCTCAATATGAAGAGCTACAGGCAGTCAGTGGATGCCGGGGCAGAGAGAATCCATTTTTGCCAGGGACTGGCTCTATGAGAGATTACATAATCCTTACCCACAGGAACACAGAAGCACCACTAAATGGACTCAGAGAATCATATATATATATATATATATATATATGTGTGTGTGTGTGTGTGTGTGTGTGTGTGTGTGTGTGTATGTGTGTGTGTGTGTGTAGTTATAAACCTATGTATGTATGTGTAACAATAACAACCAAAGAAGAGTACAAGAAATTTAGAGGGAGTGGGAGGACATGGAGGAGGTGGTGGGGGACTAGAAAGGAGGGAGACAATGTGGAGACAGCATTCATGTGTGAAATGTTCACAAATAAAAAGGTAAAAATTTAAAAAAAAGAAGCAAGGATATAATTAAAAATTTTGTAAATAATTTGAAAACTTATATACCGTATTCATTTGGATTTGGATGGTATTTCTTAATACAGTAACTTAATTGTATTATATTTTCTTCAGAAATTATTCTGTGAGAGTGATATAAATTTTCCAAGAATGTAAGGTAGGACTGGAAATGAAAAATTTAAGGACAACTAACATTATAAGTCTATGATTTCTCACTAGGTATAACAATTAACTTTGATTCTTCTCAAGGTTTTGTTTTTAAATTTTAAAATTACCTTGTGTGTACGCAGTGCATATGTTTGTGTCAGAAGCTGTCAGCTCCCTCTGCTGCTCTGCAGCCTATGCTATAAGACAGATTCTCAAACTGAGCCTTGAGACTGCCATTTCAGCCAGACTGCCTGGCTGCCAAGATCCAGGAAACTGCCTGTCTTCATCCCACCAGCCGTGGTGTACAGGCACAGACCACCACACCTGGCCTTTTCCCTGGTGCTGGGGGTCTGAGTTCAGGTCCTCATGTTGGTGCATCATCACTCTACCCACTAGCCCTTGCTCTGCCTCTCTCTCTCCTCTCCCGCCACTTCCTTGAGACAGTGTGTGGCTATGTTTTTCAGGCTGTGTTTGAACTTACAGAGCAGCCCAGGCAGACCTCCAGTCATGGACCTCCTGCCTGTCTCCCGACTCCTGGGATTACAAGTTTGTGCTTCTATAACCATGTAACGTGGAAATGAGTAGACAATATATTTTTTAAATTTTGTATTGATTTTTTTCAAATTTTATACAATATAAAAGTTGGATAATATTTAGGTCCCTCCCCTATTCTCTCCTCCCATTATTGCCCCCCCCAATTTAATGTACTTTGTATATAATAAGTCTTTATAGAGTCTGATTGTGACTCCAAACATCCTGTAGTATGGGTCCATCCCTGGAATCTAGATAAGCTACCAAGAGTCCCGTCCTTATACGAGTCTATCTCTCCTCTTCCCAGCAGCCATCAATTACCAAAAGTTCCAGAGGTTGGCTTGGGTTTGTAATTTATTAAAAACAGAATGCTTAGAACAAATCATGACGGAGGCCCAAACAATCAGTTTTTTCCTTCAATACTATTTTTAGGAAAATTTCTAATTACAGTGCTCCAGTTCTGTGTTGTTACTTTGTTTCATGACTGATGTAGTTCTTCTCTACTCAAACGCATTCTTCCTATCGCCTGACTAAAGGCTAATTTCTGGAAGTGAGTGGCAGGAAAGGCTCACCTAGAGACCATATTTTTACCACTGAGCGATTTGTCCTCTTCAACAAAGTTACTGTGAATTATTTGCATTACAAATGCATGAAGGGCATATCAGAAACACAAATTCCCAGAGTCCAACCCAGAAACTACAGAATGAGAGTCTGCAGGATAGAACTTTGATTATTACATACTTCATTTAGAAGACTACTCTCCTTAAGGGAAATGTATTCCATACCATAAGGCTTCAAAAATATTTGGAGTCTATTTTTGACTATTTTCAAGAAAGTAAAAAAAGACAAGGATCATTTAAAAGCACACCTCCACTAGTCTAGGTCATTCGAATTAATCACCCTGGGAAGGCATCCTACCTCTCCAGTCAATTGAACAACTTACTTAAGGAGCTCTGTCAGATACAATCCGCTTTGCTTCACTTTGTCCCCCGCTGATAGTGACTTACAGGGGATTGCCAGCATGCTGAGGGCCTGAAGGATCTAAACTCAGATCACAAAAGCAAATCAAATGCATGCTCTCAGGAAGGTAGACTCCTATCTGCTACAACACCAAGTGTTTAGGAGTGAGTCTAATAAGAGAGACACTGCTTTGCAAGGATTTTCCTTTATGAGATGTTCTTAATGCTGAGCCTCAGGAAAAGATTCTCATGGGCAGATTACAAGTGTTCAAAAGCCTGCTAAAGATCATAGAGTAAAGACATGCTGTGTACATGTTCTGCAGCCAAAGTCTCAGGTCTGGGGATGACCTAGAGATGAGAGGATAATTCAATAACATCTTCTCCCACCCAACCCCCCAACAAACAGTTGTTTTGCTATGCTCTTGGTAAGGATCTTTTGAGCAGCATTCAGATGCTATTTCTATAACTCCAGGGCAAGGCAAATCCTTCACACAGGGATAAGGACTTCAGATAGTATGCTGCATGTGTCTAGGGTTTAAGATTTGAATCAAAAATTTTCAATTGTTTTCTTTATCTTTGAAGACTGAAACCAGCTTGCAGGTTGCCAAAAGACCATACATATACTGCAGCATCCTAAGGAATCTTGACAAATCCAGGATGATGTGTAACTAACTGATTTTCAAAATTCAGTTACAGCTACTTCCTGAGGACCACAAAGAAACAAGGTGAGTATGTTAGAAATGATGTTAATAGCTAAACCTTTATCTCATCACTCTGGGGAGCATAAGCCGAATTACAGCCTTGCCTCTAAGAAACTCCTATCATACTGCTGAGGTCACTCAGATCACGCTACCAAAAGTACTCCAGGCAGGAAAATTTGCAATTAAGAAGGATTTTGGCAACCAGATCTTCACAACGGTTTGTTTCTCCCTGTTGGTTTGTAAGTCTGGGTCTTCCCACCATCAGGTCAAAAGCAAGGCTTCTAGGTTTTCCTTCTCAACAAACTTCAGGGTCCGTATACTCTTTTATATTACATTTTGCTGGCTGTTGTTCTGCCATTCAGTTAAATTCAACAGCATAAAAATCTTATGAAAAGTTCTGAAGACATAAAAATAATGAATTCTTTTTCTTGTTTTTATTATTGCTGTTGTTTTGAGTCAGGGTTTCCCTGTAGCCCCAGCTACCCTCGAACTCTCTATGTAAACCAGGCTGGCCTCAGTCTCACGGAGATCCGTCTGCCTCTGCCTTCCTAGTGCTGAAATTAAAATAGTATACCATCACACCTAGGTAAAAGCAATAAGCTCTTACGGAACATTTAATAATGTGTAAGAGAGACTAATAGCTATGATGGTGATGTAATAATACATCATAAATATTTCAATAAAATAATAAAGAACAATTGAGCTTCAAATGTATACTTTTACTTCCAAATCATTAGAAATTACTGCAACTTTTTAAGGGGATGAGAAAAAATATTCAAAACAATGGTTGTCAAATTAATGAATTGAAATTATGATTTTTATCACACTGATTATTGATGCTAAGTGTGAATTTGCAGATATTTGAACTTCATAAAATGTTTTGCTTTTTAAACAATAGAGACAGCACAGTACAGAATTTGAGAGAACACATTTTATCATAAAGCACAGCATAACTCCATGTCATCTTGGGTGATACCTGTACATTAAATTATTTCTCCTTTTTACCAAGCTTAATTTACTTGGCACTGGGGGCTGAGTAGAATATATTTAATATTTACCAGCAAATGATATGATAAAGAAAGACAGGGTGTAATTTCTAATGTTTGTTTCAAATAGGCAACAGACAAGCTTGTCTATTTGGAGTTTTCAAAATGCCTGGCTTTTGCCATCTGGAGTATTTGGAGACTACAGGCTTTCACTGTGTCATCAAAAGAGTAAAAATAAAAACTGCTCTGATCTCAGACCAGGAACTATTAGGACTGTCCAAAGAAGAATGAACAAAGGATGTATTTGTTTTAGATGAGGTCATAAATCCAAGAAGTCCTACTCTCACACATGGTGTGAGCAAGTGAGGTAGGCCACAGAGAAACATGTGTGTTCTCATTTTTCTTGAGCCTTTAGGCTGGTAGGTTTGTCTTTTCCTCTTGTGACAGAAACAAACTGTTGGTAATATCTCTCTGTTCTAAGAAATGATGAACAACAAATGACACTTCATGGTAATGTCAGGAAGATGAATGACAGCAGTGGAACTGGGTTCATTTGGACAGTTTAGGGCCCTTCCAAAACGAGCAGCTGCCACTAAGCTCTTGAAAATCACTTTCACTTGAAAATGCACAGATGATGTCTTCATGGAATTAGGAATTCCAAATCTTTCTATAAAATATAATGGCTTAAATGTTAAGTTAAAAAAAAACAATAAACGGTTAACCTTCAAGCATTCTATTTAACAAATTGTCTGTAGAATTGGCCAAATGAACTCTGACTTCTTGGTGTAACCACGCGTGTGTGTTCCTGTCTTGTCTGTTTATGTTAGCACTGAAAGTAAACGGCAGCAAGAACCCAAGGGACTTGTTTTGTTCAATTCCTGAATTATGTGTTTTCAGCATCTGAGAGCAGCAAGAGAAGAAAAGATTCCACATGGTGCCTAGGGCATATTTGGACACTATAACTTAGCCTAAGCTAGTTCAAATTAAACCTATACAAATTTTGGATGATATAAATTGAAAGTAGAGTCAATATTTCAAAGCTTTCCAGAAAATTCTATTATATTGTATTGCCAATAATTTACTTTGAACTTACATTTTTGTGTAGAAGCACTTCGGTGACATGAGGTATGATCATTATGTACTAGTTTCAAGCTGTCTAAGTCTGCATGCTGAGTCCTAGGTTTTGTGCCTCATGCTGATCCTTCCTGGCCTGGGGCTTGGTTGACAGAATCCTTGGGTTTGCTTTGTACTATGAACCTTCTAGTTCTGCACAAATTATAGAGCAAGCATAAACAAATTGACTATTAGTGTTCTTAACTCTTAAATCATGTCACCATAAAGCATCAGGCTATATTTTACCTTCCGAGCTTATTGTGCTGGGCAAGATACTGATAAGATGCTAAAATCACCACAATCCGTATTTCTTTTGAAGAGCCACGTACTGTAGTCTTGTCCAACCAATCACCTGTATTTAGAATGTTGCATCTCTTAGTTAATGAGACAAGTGATTGGGACTGTCAATTTTCTTCTCACTAAATTCATGAAATGAAAAGGAAATGTGTGATCACATCAGAGGGAAGCAAATAGAATGCAGATGAAATTCAGAGTCCTCTAGGACTACAAATTGGTATAGGACATCACTCAGTATGGTATGCCATGCTATACTGGAGATATATGGTGTCAGCTTTACACACCTGGGCTGAGGGATCCTCAGTTAGGGAATTTCCTCCTGTGGCCATGTCTGTGGGGCATTTTCTTGATTGTCGAGTACTTTGGGAGGGCCCAGCCCACTGTGGGCAGTGCCAGCCCTGGGAAGGTTATTCTGTATTGTATAAGAAAGCAGACTGAGTATGAGTCAGGGGAGCAAGTCAGTCAGCAACATACCTCCATGGTCTGTGCTTCAGATGCTGCCTCCAGTTTCTGCCTGAGTTCCTATCTTGGGCTCCCTAAGTGATGAAATATATAACTCAGGAGATGTGAACAAATAATCCCTTTCCTCCCCAAGTAGGTACTGATCAGAATGCTTTGCCACACCAATAGAGTAGCAAACTAGAACAAAAATTTGTCCCAGGATCATGGGGTATAGCTGTGACAGACCTGACCTTGGTATTTTGGGGAGGATTGTGGAATCATCTGGAACTTCAGGCTAGAAAAGCCATCAAGTGTTTAGAATTTGTTGCTGTGGAGTTTGGAAGAGTTATGCTGAGGGAGTTGTAGGCAATGGAGTCTTAGCTTGTGAAGCTTCAAAGGGAAGCTATTTGCGTGATACTTTGAATTGAGAATCTGTGGATTCTCCTCAGCTGGGGATGAAGAAAAAGCTGTGATTAAGAAGAGACCAGACCTGAAGTAAAATTTTTGCTCTACTGAAACAATTGATGCTGGTGATCTGGGGCTTAAAAATCAGCTGTAAGTAATGAGAGACCAGCATCACTGTGATGAAATCTTCTGGAAAGAATTTCCTGAGGGTCAGGTACAGAAGCTGTGGTCCAGAGGAGGTCCAAGTCTCCATCTCAAACTGGAAGCAGAACTTGGTATGTGTATGAGTCTCCTGAATTGTTCTGGGGTTGAAAGTGTGAAGGGGACACAGAGAGCAGCTGAGGCTGGGTGCCCTGAGAGGCCATGAAAGGCCAGGGGTGAAAGCACAGCCTCAGTTGCAATGAAAACCCCAGGATTGCAGAGTCATGGAGCTAATCTTATGGCTTTGCACTAGGAGGAACCAGAAGAGCCCATGGGTGAAGGTGCAGCCTCAGTTTCAGTAGAGACCCCAGCTTTTCGGGGATACCAGGACCATGGGACAGCCATTAAGGACAGCTGTAGGTGCTGAATGGAGCTGGTCTGGGCCTGCAAGGCCAGTTGTGTGTGCTGCGGATCGCAGAGCCAGAGAAGTGGAGCTGCTGGAGGCCCTTGGGAGCCCCGAAGATCGTGAGTGAATCCCAGATGTCCAGCCTTGAGCTATTTGATGGGCTTGGGTTTTGCTTAGGTGTGTGCCCCATTCTTCCCTTTGAAATAAGACAGTACTTGTTTTGGATTTTACAGACCACAGTTAAGAGACTTTTAAAAGAAACAGTGAACTTTTAAGTGTTTGAATTTTTTAAGAACTGGGGGTCTTTTAAGGTTTTACTGCCTTATGTTATGATATTGTTAACATATTTTGAGGACAAGAAATGGAAAGGTTGTGATTTAATAGTGATGTGTTTTGTGTGTCAGGTTAACAAGGGGTCAGTTGTGCCAGATAGCTTTGGTGTTAACTTGACACACCTGGATTGAGGGAGTCTCAATTGAGGAATTCCCTCTATTGTACTGGCCTGTGGCCATGTCTGTGGGGTATTTTCTTGATTGTTGAGTGCTGTGGGAAGGCCCAGCCCACTGTAGGCAGTGGCACCCCTGGGGAGGTTGCTGTGTATTGTGTAAGAAAGCAGGCTGAGCATGGGTCAGGGGAGCAAGCCAGTAAGCAGCATTCCTCTGTGGTTTGTGCTCCAACTCCTGTCTCCAGATTCCTGCCTGAATTCCTACCTTGGGCTCCCTGAGTATTACCCGGAGATGTAAACTAAATAATCCTTTCGTTGCCTTGTTGGTTTTGGTCAGGGTGTTTTGTCACAGCAATTGAAAGCAAACTAGAACACATGCACATAGCCTCTCAAAACATGCACTCTCACAAATGGAGAATCTCTCCTCCTTTCCCTAAACATACTCATATACACACAAGCTTTCACATAGGCAATGTTGTAATTATACTTTTATTATTCCAAGTATTAAGCTTTCTCATGTATAAAATACTGCAGAAAGTGTATAGAGAGTATGAATTTTATTATTTGAAAATGACTTATATAAGACTGGAGCAGAAGTCAATGTTTTCTGTAACGGCTAAATAGCAAGTTTTTAGGCTTTGTAGGCTAGCTCACATCTGTTTTATTAGTAAAAGGTCAATATATAAAAAGATAACTGTGAAAATATGTTTTCAAGTGAATATAGCTGGCCTCAATGAAACTTTATTTGTAAAAGCAGAGCTTGACTGTATTTTCCCCATGAACCATAATGTTTCAACCTCTACCACAGAAGGCAGTTAATAAACAAATTTGTAATTTTTGAATATTTATGTTTATTGCAAATATACAAACATCCTTTTCAACTATAAGAATCCTCATGCTAAATAAAAATATAATAGGCAACATACATAACTAGTGATTAAACTGGCTAATTCAAGTCTAAAGAATTTTGGTATGATATAGGCAACCAATAAAGAAGTTAAACTTCATTATAATTTCCAAAGTGCATTTTCTTTTAATTTAGACCCTCAGATTGGGAAATGGTTCCTAAACATTTCACTTTATTCTTAGGATGGAAATTAAATTTAAAAACATAAAAATAAAGGCCACAGATAACTTGTACTACAAAGGATGCTCATTAAAATCACCTCATTTTCCTGATCCCTGCCCTAGCTTTTAATTTAATCAATTCTGAATACGATTTTTTAGAAATATCGATTTCACAGATAAATCAGTTTCTCAGTTTAATGATAGCACATTAATTCTCATGCAAATTCTTATTTCTACGCCTACTGAATGATAAAGCCATGGCATGTACACTTACCTCCACAGTCATTCACTGATGAGATGCACCAGCGGCTGGTAAGCATTGTTTAAGACCTTGCTACTCAAACTATGATCCATGGACCAATGACATTTTTGTCATCTGGGATCTTATTAGCAAAGCAGAATCCTGAATCAAAAGTGTATGAGTTTTAAAGTTCAAGAAGCTCTGCTTACAGTACACACATCTAATATTCTCTGAGCTATTCAATAGAAATCTCAGGAGACTTTTTGTGATCTTTCAATGTTTATTTTACTTAGGAAATCAAGGCCTGTAATCTTAACAGTTTGACTAGGACTAGAGAAAGGAAATATTCAGATACTTCTTAGACAAGGACAGTTAAATGTACAGTTGCACAATTACACTTTTCAACTCTAAAATCTTACATTACATTGATGGAATCAATGGGTCTACATGGCTATTAAATGATGTATTGATTATAGTTTTATTGTTGTTGCTTTTAATGCTAATAAAGACTGTTCTACAAGACTAAACTGGCCAATAAGAGGGTAGTTACATCACATCACAGAATAAAGAGACTGAAACAAAAGATAGAAGGTATATTAATTAGATACTCCTAAGTCAAATATATAGATTTAATCAGTGAACTCAACACTTTCTTCATAAAAGATGAAGTAGAGAAATCTCACTATTTCAGATATATGATACCAGTTTAATGTAGTGCTCCCTAGAGTGGATTATATGGTCCTTATTCAGATTACCTTTGAATATTTTGTTGACGTTAATAGACACAGAGTCTGCTTCCACCAGTCATCCCCAAAGTAGGTATTTGTGTATCTGTCAATGGGTGTGCCAGTTGATCATGGGAACAGGACAGTGATATTGAAATTTTATTCATGATTATGCTCTCGTTTCATACTTGTTTTCTCTTTAGAGCTACTAATATGCATTAACACCTAAATCAACATCTAATAAATTTTCATGAATTGAAGATTCACACTCTCTGCTTGGCTTTGTCACATATATGATAAGAATGTGGATTCTTTTGTCCTTCAGTGTAGAAAACCAAGAATGCTCCAAGAAAATAACATCAAAATTCTTTTAAATATTTATGACTCTGGAGGCATGTCTGTGACAATAAATTTAAAAGCAAATATAATATAAAAACATCAATAGTCTGGTATTTTGTCAATTTCTAACAACATTATTATTTTATAAGAACATAATTTTATATATAACGAAAAATTATGTACAAATAATATAGATGTATTATATATATATATATATATATATATATATATATATACACACACACACACACACACAGTCATGGTTAACATGTGGGACAAGAAAACTGATGATTAATTTTATAACAACCTTCTAAAATAGCCATTATTTCTATATGCAAATGATAGTGCTTACAGCCAATATGACATAAATTTTCAGTGAATTAAGTATAGCCATTTTCACACTCTTTGAAGATATATCTCAGTTCTTTGTCTCTATTATCCTCATTATATGTGTATATTTTATTATATACTACAACTGTACAGTAGTCCTCAGCATACTGTTCCTGTTTTCTGTCCTAGATGTTAGAATTAGATATAAATTAATTAACATTTAAAAAATTCCTCTACAAATCTAAGGACTCAGATTGTAAACTGTCTGCTAAACAGGTATCAGGGATGCATGTTTAAAAACATATTTTAAAGACATTCATAAATGTTATTCTATGCAAATAATTCAACAGTTTTAGCTGCTTGTATAAAATAATTCCTATTTTTTCAAAATTAAATTTGCATTAGACCTCTGAAGTACATAGCTCAGAGGCACCACACTGCACTAGAATGCCCCATGTTCCGCACTCCGTCCTAGTAACCGCAAATAAAAGTAAAAACAAGGATGTGTGGGGGCAGGGGGCTGAAGAGATGGTTCAGAAGTTAAGAGGACTGACTGCACTTTCTGAAGACCCAGGTTCGATTCAGCCACCCACATGGAGGCTAACAACAGTCTGTAACTCCAGTTCCAGCAGAATCAGACACCCTCTGCAGGCATTGCACAACACGGGTGCACTTACATACTTGCAGCCAATATAGTCATACATATAAGATAAAAATAATAAATAAAATATTTTTTAAAAGTAAAAGCAAGGTGCTGGAGATACGTGTTAGTGGTTAAGAGAACTGGCTGCTCTTGCAGAGGATCCGGGTTTGGTTCCCAGCATCCACATGACATCTAACGACTCACATTAACTCCAGTTCCAGGGGATCCAGCACCTGTTCTGACCTTCTCAGGCACTGCACAACAAGGGTGCACTAAAAACATGCAAGCAACACATTCATACATGTAAAAAACTAAAATTAAAAATTAAATATTTTAATGGGCTGGATAGAGGGCTCAGCAGTTATAAGAGCCCTGGCTGCTCTTCCAGAAGACCTGGGTTCAGATCCCAGCACCCATATGGTGGCTAACAACTGCCTTAATTCCAGTTCCATAGATCCAGTGCCCTCTTCTAGTGTTCATTGGCATTACACAACACAGATGCAGCTACATACATACATACAGGCAATATACCTACTCACATAAAATAAAGTAAAAATAAAAATAAAATATTTACAAAGACAAAAAGTAAAAATAAAATTAAAGAAAATCTTATATTTGGAAAGCCTGAATGTAAACTCATTGCTGATTAATAGAATGACTAGATAAGTATGAATGTGAATCAGCTTTCTGGACTTCAACTCATCATACATAAAAGAAAGATGAACTTATTTTTATGAATTTTCAGTAATACTCTAAATCACAAAAATGTTTTGAAACTCTTGAAACAGCTCATTATTTTTGGTCATTATTATACTATTGCAAAATATAGAAGTGTTAACCAAGAAATCTTGCTAAAAACCAATTAAATTCAGCCAAAAATTCATTTCAATTTTCATAGGTAAATATGCATACTTAATTTGATTTTTACATTTTAAAGTAGTTTTTCAATTTATTTTTCCTCCTCATGAAACAAATTCACCCAATAAGCTACTTCTACTTCACTGTATAACTATAAATTAAGAATAATATAATTTCTTCTAAAAGTAATCAAAGACTTTAAAATACTCTTTTTAAAAGTATTTTAGCCAAGCATGGTGGTGCATACCTTAAATCCCAGCACTTGGGAGGCAAAGGCAGACAGATTTCAGTGAGTTCAAGAACAGCCTGTACTACACAGTAAGTTCCAGGCTAGCTAGGGCTAAAGGAAAACCCTGTCTAAAATGACCAAAAAAGCAGGTATTTTAAAAGTATTTTTCTTTTGTTAGATCCATAAGTTCAGTTACTTTTAACATATTTTTAGTGATTGTACAATTTCACATAATGTACTTTGGTACAATTTTATGTATTTACTTTATTATTTTTAATTATGTACATTTTAATTAAATATATTTGTTGGTGTGTGCAAATGGAAGCATTTGTCACCCAGGAGCTGAAGTTACAGATGATTGTGAACTGCCTAACAAGGATGGTGGGGACAGAATTTAGGTCCTGCATATAAGCAGTGAAATCTTGTAGGTGCTAAGTCCTCTCTCCAGGCCCAAGGTATATATTACTTAATACTTAATATAAAAATGAAAAAATACTAACACAAAGAACCATAATATAATGGTTTTATAACTATTACTCTATCAACCTAATAAAAATTCCACATATCAATATCTCTAAGTGAGTCCATGTGCATAGCTGAAGGCTACATAACAAGAAACAGTACCAGACAAGGAAACTTTCCTTTGAGTTACTGGCCAGGGTGGTCCAAGAAACTCCCCCAAATTACACAAGCTTTTGCCATAGCCCCTGATTGCCTCCTAGTACTTGAAGTTAAGACCATGTTCCTGAAAACAGGACATACTTCAGAGGCTGGGTTTTGAGCAATGGAGCTGGAAATGACCTGGAAGTTACTTCCCCTGAAGTCTAGCTCTCACAGCTCTGGGGAAGACTGTGCAATAGCCATGGGAAAAGAGCAATGGATGGCCCAACATCAACTTCATGACCAAATAGCCACATCAATGACCAGCATAGCCCTCAACACTGGTACAGTAATGGTCCTTTTAACTTGGGGGCCATCAATGGCCACCTAATTGGTCTTAGAGCCCAATCAATGGGAGGACACTTGTGAGATACTGTACTCATAGCCAAATGCACATTGCCGAAGAGATCATAGATCTTAGAGAAATTGTCAAGGCTGCCACATCCCTATGTTAATGTAACCTCTTACTAAGTGCAAAATGCATATCCTTATATATACAGTCAAGTATCTCAGTCACCACTCATCAAAGAAGCTTCTGTTTTGCCAGATGGAGACTACTACAGAGTACCACAACTGATCACACACAGACATGGTCCCTGAATTGTCCATGCCTAAGCGGCACGTCTACAATGCAACCTCTACAAGCAAGGCTCATGCAACATGGAACAAGAGGTAAAGAGAACACTAATGAATGAAATCTCATTAATGAAGTTCTCTCATGCAACAGAGGGTCAATAACACAAACGGCTACAAATGGCTAAAGCATGGAGATTAGGAATCTGCAGAGTGTGAGTTCCTGGACAGGATTCCTATGCTAAGGGAGTATTGCAGAAGAGAGGACAGAAGATTGCAAGAGTCAGTGAGAAGGTGTGTGACCATATTGAAATAGAATCCTACAAACTCCAGGGACCTTGCTTGTATGATCCTACAGCATTGGTTTCAGCATGCTCAAGACCCATGAAAATTCAAGCAAACAAAAACCCAGCAAGAAACTAGAGAAATGGATAGCAGACCCCAACTGTTACTGAAGAAATATTAACAACTAATTACTATTGGGAGAAGATGAGCTAATCTTCCTTAAGCAAGGGTCTCTGGACCAGCTAACTAAAACACAGTGGATAAACCTGAACTTAGGTCATTTGAGGACACTACTTGACACAATGGACCTTAACACAGTTAAGAGAATGTATGAATTCCAGTCGGGCAGTTATGGGGGATGACTGGTGTGGAAGAGAGTATAAAGATGATTTAGATTAATTGATATATTCTGTATGAAATTCACAACAATTAAAAAAAAGAAATAGTCTCTAGCAAAGAGAGAAACAAGTTCCCAAAAAATAATCTCCTTAAAATATTATTGCTAAAATAATTCCAAATTTTGTGCAACTCTATTTTTTCTTTCTACAAAATTTTTAATTGTAGTACAAATAACAAATAAGAAAAACCAAAGTAATGATATTAAGGTCACATATTTATATCTTTCTAAAGCTAAAAATCAGAATATTCCAGTTAAGTTGGAGGATGTCCATTCTGTGCTACTAACCTTACCCACCGCTCACTCAAGACATGTTAGTCCTTGTTCCAAATCCTATGATGTATATTTGACACTTCAAGAACGCTAACCTTGAAAAAGAACTTTACAAATCCTGTATGATAGGAAAACTCAGTAGAATCCCGAAACTGCTTCTCTGGGATCATTGCTGGTACAACCATTGTAAAAGAAAAAGATTTTGTTCCTGTTGCTGTTTGCTTTATTCAATTTGACTTGACTGTGTGTTATTGATATGCTTCCTAGGAAAAAGCAGGTGAATTTCTAGAAGTTTGGAAAAGTTATGTTTATTTTTAGAAGATCAAATAATTTTTCAGGAATTTTATAGTCAATAAATACAAGACTAAAGTGTTTTATAAGTCCATGTTAGCAGAAGTCAGCCCTTAGTACTATGGGCTTTAGTTGTGTTCTTGTGCCGAGTTGATTTTGTCCAGCTGGTACGTCTGGGTATGTTCAATTTGTTGGTGGTAGTAGCCAAGGGACTCCCAACCCCATTTTGTCCTCAGCTCCCAAGGGCAGACTACAGAGAATGTAAGTGCTTGATGTGGGTAAGAGAAAGGAGGTATCAAGTCATTACTTAGGAACTGAGGGCTACTCCCTTGATTGTGAAAGCACATAAACCAATAGATTTCTCTGGTGCCAGTATGTGGGCATAGGACATAGGACATTGCATGAAACCTCGGAGCCTCTCTCCAAAGACAGAATCTTAACAGATAAACTACCAAACTTAAGCAGTCTTCCTGCTCATTTTGAATAAGATATCAACTGCCCATTGAGAACAAATCTGGGCTTCAGGTGCCCTCTAGTACTGAAACAGCACAACACAACAGTAGACTTGATGCAAATTTAGAATTTAGATACCATCTAGTGTTGAATTCGCCCATGTTTATTAAATGAAATAAGCAAATGGTTAAATTTTTAGGACAGGCATAAAGCCAGATTATAAATACTAGAAAGAAAAAACTTTAATGTACATCAGTGTACAGACAGCATCATATATCAACAAGAATTAAGATATTTCAGGAAGTAATTAATTGACTTAACTAGCAAAATAAGTTCTCAGAAGTCAAGTAGATAGCAACTGATGTCTGCACATCCATGGACACAGAATTTAAAATAAGTGCTTTAAAGAAACTTAGTAAGTTTAAAGAAAATACAGAGACCTAACTCAAGCCAGTCAGCATTCTGGCACTCATAAGCTCCCACTCGTAAATGAAGAGCTAGTGACATTTGATGTCTTCTGGGGTGGGGGGAGTCAGTTTTCATTAAGGATGTGACCTCTGGTAAAGTGACAATGTTCCAGTGGATGGTCCCATATCCTTGAGCATGAGAACAACACTAATTGGGCATGGTAGGAAAACGAAGACAGGAAGTTGGGAGGGTGGAGAGGTGGGGGTGGATCTGAGGGAGTGGGGGGAGGGGGGAGGATGAATAAGATCACAATATATTGTAATAATGTTGAAGAATTAATAAAAATAAGAAAGTTTATCTAGTCATAGTAACAGGAAGGAGGGAAATAAAGGACATAAGAAACTTCAAACATGCCATAAGAATTGTTGCAACAATTCACTAATTCAGCAAAGTTGTTGAACATAAAATTCACCTACAAAACTCAGTAGTACTGCCACGCAACAATAGCAAAGTGTCTGAAATATAAAGAAATTAAACTCATTTCTAACAATTTCAAAATTATTTAGTCCAAGAAGTTAAAGATCACAATGAAACTATAAAATATTTGTGATTGAAGAAAACAGAAATACAGAAATATATTAATATAAGAATTGATACTTTAAAATATACATGCTATTCAAACCAATCTATACATACAATATAATTTCTAACAAATTATTCATCACAGGGTGAGGAACAAAGAATACCTGGAATTTAACTAGAAATATAGAATTATCCAGAATACCTAAAGAAATCTTGAGCAAAAAGGACAAAAAAAGAGAAGTATTACAGAATATCAGTTCAAAATATAATATTAAACCTGGGCATGGTGGTACTTTCCTTTAATCACAGCACTCTGGAGGATGAGGCAGGTGGATTTCTGTGAGTTCCAAGCCAGTCTGATCTACATAGTAAGTTCCAGGTCAGCCGTTGCTAAAAGGGGACCCTGTCTTAAAAAAATGAATAAAAGAACCAAAATATAATATGAATCAAGAGAGTATGATGTTAGAAAAACAGCAAACACACTGAGCAATAAGACTATTTCTAGATTTAAATATACATATCTGCAAAGGACAGAACACTCACAGAGCAGTAAGGACTTACACTGTACAAAGAACAGTCTTTACAATAGGATACTGGGCACATGCTTACAAAAGAATGAAACTAGATCCTTATCATTCACCACAAATAAAAATACAAATAAATAAAAATAAATTCAAAACACAAATATGATCCATGGGACTATGAAGCAAGTGGAATTAAATGGAGAGAAATAGATTCAAGATTCTGGAATGGACAATCCTTTTTATGACCCCTAATGCAAAGGAAACAAAATCAAAGTAGATAAATAAAGTGTAGCCAAATCAAAATATTTCAGATGCAATCAAATTTAAATCTTTCAGAAGAGTCAAAGAAAGAACAACATTAGAAACAATCCAAACAATGAGAGAGAAGTTTTATAAGCTATATAACTAGCAAAGTGTTAATATTCAGGACACTCAAGCAACTCAAACTGTTCAATAAAATAATAAATACTCATTAAAAATACTGAAGAGGGCTGGTGAGATAGCTCAGAGAGAAAAGGCTTTTGCTGTCAAGCCAGGTTAGCAGAGTTTGATCCTTGGGATCTGTATGGTAGACATAGAAAACTGACCACCATAAGTTGTCCTCTGATATTGAATGTGCACTGTGGCTCACACATGCCTACCCATAAATGCACTTGCACATATACAGACACATATAAAAAATGAAAAAAATCCCAGGAGACTCAAATAGATTTTTCATAGACTGAGTTTTAAATAAACATATGAAACTAAAAGCTCATATCACTAGTCATCACCCAAATGTAAATGAAAAAAAATGCCTAACCCAAGTAGTGATGTTACCATTGAAAAAACAAAAGTTATCAGTCAGGTATGATCAGCATCTTATGAGGTAGGCCTTAAATCCAACTAGAAAGTGATTGATTATTTCACTATTGCACCAGAAGTCATATCTTGCCAGGCCAGTTGTTGAAGCACATGTGATTCATTTGTTGGCTATGGTTAATGATTATTTTTTTTCATTCCAGTAATATGCATAACACCATTTGGCACTATGAACTCTAGCCAGTGGACATGAAGCTTTGAAGTCAATACCTGCTTGATTTCTCCTTTATTTTTCTACAGCTCATGCATGTAGTTTTTTTCAGCAATAGTCTTGTTGTCAAGTTCTGATGAGTAACCAAGAGCAGGGGCAATGGCCAGTATTATTTAAGGGACTAAGGATTCACTATTCAACAGCTTCCAAAGAGGATGTTCATCTCTGGAAACTGGATAAAAGTGTTTGCTATCCTATGCTGTCTGTAGTGGCAATGCTTGATATTAGGTAACTCCTTTTTATCGCCTTTTATAATGATTACATTCATATTCTAAGAATGTTCTATGGTGGTAGATTTCCACATGGCTTTGTTTCCTAAAGGCCCTTAATGTAAGTTATTCCTCCCAATGCTTTCTCCTTCACATCATAAGAAAGAGCCCATATCTGGCATTGATATCAGACCTGTAAAAATTTGTCTAAACAGGACATAGTTCAAAGGGGAAAGCCTAATACTGTTATTATGTTAAATAGATATAATATTAAAACAAGTCCTAATGACTTATTGTTATGCTCATAGATTAATGTACCTCTCAGCTTTCACTAGATATGCTTATTTATGCACCAGATGGTGATTAACCCAGAAATTCACGATTGACCCCTGTGCAGAAAATTAGAGACTGACTGAAGAGTGTTTATCACTGAACTGGATACATATACCAAACTTCTGCCTCAAAGGCTGGGGATCATTGCAGAAAAGGGGTAGGAAGATTGAAAAAGTCATAGGTTGTTGATGACCATAAAGAAAGAGTTTTCAAAGACAGCTGGGCAGTAACTCACATGAATTCACAGCAAAGATGCACAAGACCTACATAACCTCAAGCCTGACAAAATGCCAGCAAAAATGTGGGGAAGAAGGTAAGACATTCCAGTCTTCCCTGAGGAGTTGTTGGCAATCAATGACTACTGGGAGGAAGAGGGTCAGTCTTGCTTAAGGATGAGATTCTTGGTGGTTACCCAGGATCCAGTGGATATGCCACAGCAAACGGCATTTGAGGACACAAATCTGACTCTATAAACACACAGACACACAGACAAACAGACACACACACACACACACACACACACACACACACACACGTACACACACACGTCTCATAAAACTGAGGTGGGTATGAGAAGGTGTTCTGAAAGGGGAGGGAATCTAAATATGATCAAAATCTATTGTATGAAACACAATATTACAATTTGCAAAAATTCAACATAAAAAGAAAGAAAAAAACACATGCTGGTGAAAAAGATAGCAAAAAGACAATGTCTGCTGTTAGAATTGTAAATCAATATACACATTGTGGGAAACTGTGTGACGGTTCCTCAGAAATTTAAAAACAGAAATATATTCTGAGGAAAATCGAATTCTTGGATATATATTCAAAAAGAATTAAATCAGCTCATCACAGAGGCATGATCTTTCCATGTTCACTTCATATTCACACTAGTCAAGAAATAAAAACAAGTTCAGTGCTCACCAAGGTGTTAGTTGATAAACAAGTACATGCATCCAGCAAAATCTACTTTGACCACAAATAGTCATGAAATTCTGTCATTTAAACAGCACAAATGGAACGAATGATGTTTTTAAATGCTTTTAATTTTAATTTATTTATTCTGTGTGTGCATGAACAGGTATGCATGCATGCTGCGGGGAACACACGGAGGTCAGAGGACGAACTGTGGGAGGGAGTCCACTCACTTCTTCCACCATGTAGGACCAGAGATTAGACTTAGGTCCTCAGCTTTGCAGCAAGCAAGCTCCCTTACCTGGTGAGTCCTCTAGTGACCCTGAAGCTGGGTGTCTCTAAGTTCAGAGAAGCAAAGTAAGTATGTGTTGATTAGAACCATGTGATCTAACTGTCGGGCAATATTAAAAAGTAGAACTCATAGAAACTGAGAGTAAAGGGTGGTTCTAAAATTTTGATGAGAAAGCATAAAAATGGATATGTAATGCTTAATTAATAGTTTAAGTTCAAATTAATAAGAGAAAATGTGCTCTTATGCTCCTAAATGGTGACTATAGAGAATAGACAATCTAGTTCAAAAAATTATATATTTTCACCATAAAGCACTGAGACCTGTTAAGGAGATGGATGATTCAACATTACACAATGTAAATATCTGTTGAAACTGCATGTAGCATCTCATATGTAGATATAAATTCTATGAAAAATTTTTGAAATGAACAAAAATATTCAATATTTGCATTGCTAAACTAGAGGTAAAAGAATCTAAAGAAAAAAATCATAATAAATGAAAAGTTTAGAGTATATTAAAGACAGTCATAAAGCTCAAATTTCCATTTTCAACATATCTAACTTTCTCAGCAGATTATTTTGTGGTTATATGAATAAAATTAATGGAGCATGGAATGGTTTGTTGATGAGCTTAGCCAACATACCTGATGTGAATTGCTTGACAGTCACTGCAATCAATTCAGATGTGATCAGCCCTTCAGTATTGCTGAGAAAAAATTCAGCCATGATGCAACCAATTTAGAAACTGCCTAAAAATGCAGACTTCCTATAGGGAAAGCAGAATTAAATGATAACAAAATATTGAATATAGCAATTAAAAATAAAGTGAGATATGGTACATGTTTGTAACATTTGAGATTCTCTTTTTCTAAGCCACATACATATCTCTCTACTGTTTATCTGTATAGGTGTTTATATATGCATATATATGAACTTGTAGGAAACCATTTCTGAAAAATAATATGGACCTTTCTCTAATTCACCTCCTCATTATTTTTCATTGTGTACAAGAAAGGTGAATCATAATTTATAGGGAAAATTTCCACACAAATGTATCATATATCTGTATATCACAACTGAAGATCCATTCCAAATTCAGAGAGGAATCAAATCAATAATACTTTGTAGTTTTGCTGGGGGAAATCCCATTGCATCCCTGACATCTTTCTAATCAAATACAACATTCCTAAAGTTTGAATTTGGCCCTGTGCCTTTCTTAACTAGACGTCTGAGTATGAAACACTGACCGCCAAACCACATCGGCTTGCCTGTAAGAAACTACATCCATTTACTCACCACCATGAGGCTCTGCTTGCAGAAAGCCAGAACATATCAATTAGTTCTTTAATTATATAGTTAAATGTTTAGATTCTTTCACCTCTAAATAGTATATCCAGTGCAAAATGTTTTGTGTTTTTGAAAAGTGAAGAAAGTGATTTTTTTTAAGAGACACAATACCAGTTAGATGTGCACAACAACTAACAAAACAAAAAGTAAAAGCTCAAAAACATTAGGCATGAGAACTTTAATATAAAATATTTTGCATAGATTCCACATAGCTTGCTGAAACTGTTTAGAATGAATCCTCCAAATCATACAACAGATCAATGACTACAGTTGAGGAGCTGGATTCAGGGCTGGGAAAAACCCACATCACTTGGATTCCTGGGACTCTACATGGTAGGAAGAGAGAACTGACTCTTGTGGATTGTCCTCTGACTTCCACACGCCCACCTTGACACCTATGCACACACACACATGCACACACACACATGCACACACACAACAAACACACACATAGATGTGACTCCAAATTCTTTGCCAAACTTTCATGATAAGGTAATTTTTCTTTTTCAGTGACTTTAGAAAATCTATTCCATGTGTATACATTCCTGTGCTATGCTTGTCTGAACACATATAATACTAGGTTACACATATTTTTATGGATGTAAAGAAACTTTGTTTTTACTCAGTGCCCTGCTATCATGTTTTCTCAGGTAGAATTCTGAAATGTGTTCCGGTTTCTTAAAAAAAAAATCAATAAAGAAAATTAGAAATGTTCCTTAAAAAGCAGGGGCTGACATCTCAGTGTTCTTTACTGAGCACCACCTGACATACCCCGATAAGAGAGAACCACGGACTGATCTTGCAGTAAGAGCTGTATCAACTGAAAAATATTTACTGTTCCTATTAAAAATGAATTAACCCAAACAGACAGCCTTTTAATTGAAATCTTTATCACATTACCTTCCTATTTAAATGCAAATGTAAAATCCTCTTTACAAACTAATAGAAATCAGAAAATGAAAGGGGAGTTGCACTTACTAATGATTCGGTCACCTAAGGGGAGTCTAGTACTGACATGTCACATGATGCCCAGAAGTGGGAAAGAGACTTCAACGTATTTTTCCTAGTGCTTTTAGGATTTCCTTTTTTCCTTTTGGTCAGTTTGGTTTTTTGTGTGATAGGGTTTTCCTGCAGCCCCAGCTGGCCTGGTACTTTCTATGTACACCAGGCTAGCCTTGATCTCACAGAGCACCCTCTGCCTCTGCCTCCCAGAGTTACTGGTACCACTCCAGGCATGCTTTCCACATTTCTGAAATAATTGTTCATTTAAAGTATCAGGCCTTATTTTTCATGCTGGTTGATACCTTCTAGTATCTTACTACTCTATTTGAAAGGTAGAAAATGTCTGTGTTTATGTAGCTGTCTACATCACTACATCAACTTAATGTCTTAGAGGATCGTTTCCTAAACAAAATATTAATAAATGTTTATATTAATCATAGGAAGAAAAATATACATATTTGTTACTGCAGTCAGCTACAAATTGAAAGAGAAAGATTTGAGAATTACTTCACGGCTCCTGTTGTAAGGAAATAAATGAAGGATTTGCTTGCTATGAATTCTATAATCAGCGTCACATAACAAAGGAGTACTGGGCCTGCATCTGTTAAATTTCTGACTTAATTTTAGGATGCTGGAGTCTTAGTTATAGTACCTTTTGTGAAAATTCTAATATTTTAGGAGTTATGGGATATGAAACTGAAAAGTGCATGCTTCTTTCCTCGAGTACTGTAGGGAGGCTGCAAACAGACTTCCGGCTTCTGAGGTGCAGCTCAACCTGTATTTGATGCAATATGGATTCCTACTTGACTTCACATTTTCCTGTGCAGCATTCTGTGTCACACACCTCCTGCCTTTTCCTTCACTATTTAGCCTGAAGAAATTTGAAAGCATGTTCTCTTAATGAGAGAGGATCTACACACTATCTATGTAAGAATGCTTATGCACCTGTGAATGAAAATATTAGTTACACACACAGAACAGTTCTTAATATCAAATATGTACAAATCTCTTCAACTGATTCTATTTCAGAAGGACCTCCTTTTATTCAGAAACTCGATACTGACAGACTACTGTCATTAGAGATTTATAAAATTAATAGTTGATATATGTTTAGTTATAACTAAAGGAGAAATCAATTTCTAGTTATCACCATTGGAAGCTCACTCAGAATCCATTGACACATTTTTCTTCTTTTAAAAAAAACTTTGGATTTTTTTGCATTAACTTGTTTTTCATTTTTTAAAATATTTTTATTGAATTTATATATTGTTATACAGAACATCTCACTCATCTTTATACACCCTTCCCCATTGGCAGGATGTTAAGGCCTATCATGTCAAGTTAGTGTCCCATGTGTCCTTCAGTGTCCGTCATCCACTGAGGTCTAGTTGACCTATCTAGAGTCCCTCCCTTCAAGAAGAGCGTCTGTTCTTCACCCAGCAGTAATCAGCTTCCCACAGTTCTTCAACTAAGGTTGGAACCTGCTGCTCATTTCCTCACTTCTATGCTGGGTTTTTGTCTGCTTGGATCTGCACAGAACTTGTGCATGTTGATACTGCTCTGTAGGTTCATATGAGCAGAGTCCCAAGAGCCAGTAAGACTGTATTTTGAAATGATCATGCACCCTGGCTCTTACAATCTTTCTACCCCACTTCTGAAATGGTCCCTATGCCCTGAGTGATTAAAGTTTAATATCATAGACCTGTCCAAGGACCCACACTTTGAAGACTCTTACTCTTTATGCTTTGGCCATCTATGTCCTTTTGTGTTCATGGACCTTTGTTGTGTGAAGGGACTTCATTGATGAGAGCTGAGAGATGCACTGGCCTTTTCTCGACCCCTGTTCCACTGTTGGGAATCTTAGGTCTAGAGGTTCTGCTGTAGGTAGATGTATCACCTGGAATTTGACATTTCACAGACAAGCTCTGTGTGTGAACAGTTTGGGAACTCTGTAATGGTCTCCATCTGTTGCAAGAGAAACATCATTGATGTGTGGTGACTGGCATTCTTGTTTTTAAATATAAGTATCCATATTTAGCATATAGTAAGAAATGAGATTTGTCTAGGGATATGACATTCTTGGGGTTTTCTCTGAGATCGATGACCTCTCTAGCTATGTGTATTTGGCTATGTTAACAGTGCCATACATGAGTTCCCTCTCATTGAATGGACTTTAAATCCAATTAGGTAGCTGTTGATTACCCCCAAGATAAAAGTGCCACTACTGCCCCAATATAGTTTGCTATGCTCGTCATTGTTGTGGTTAAAGCTAATGCTGGACCATCGATTGATGTTTTCCCTTAGCAGCTTACATAATATTCTCCAAAACTGTGAGCTAGCCTTCAACAAGATGTCTTCCCCATCAATTCCAGCTCCACTGCTCCAGAACATACATGTGTGGACCAGGGTTGGTGCATCCTGTCTGGGAGCCTGAGAAATACATAGCAGGAAGGAGTCGTGGCTTCAGACACCACATTGCAATACCAGGCTGTCCTTAGTAGTGTTAGTGTCCACACCAGAAGCTGTACCAGCCCAACTGTAGGATGTGTCTGATGCTAGAATCCCCAGGCCTTGCAAGTGGTGGCCTCCCATTTCTGGATATTTGGTACGATTTGGACAGTATGTGAGCATAAGCAGCCATTTTATGTACCTGTCTATTTTCCTGAATCTGTGAAAAAACTGTCATAGCTCAACTATAGCATACCAGTTAAAAAAAAATAAAATACTTGACACTAGGAAAAAATCACAGAAATAATTACCAAATGTAAATCATTAAGGGTCTGTGAGGTATGGGGATTCATGTAGCTAGCATAGCTTAAGTTAAAATGGATAACCGCTGAGTGCTGTAGCACTGTACAACCACGGCTAATGCGAGATGCTCACCCTTGGCACAGCCCTCAAGGACTGGTGTAACGGCACCTTTCCTACCACTCTGTAGGAGGACAATAAGCCTAAGATTCTCAGAAGTAAGAAGTAGGCAGGTTTTGCCTGAAAGAACCATCTCCAGAGTTCAAAATTGCTTCATCACTGTCAAAGTGTCTTATTTGCAGTGACTACTAACAATTACTGCTAAGTCTATTTCAGTGAAGTTCCTTAATGAAGCTGGAAAGATCTAAGGCTCACTTAGAATCTGAGATAACATGATTGAAAGGTAAAGAAACAAAGTATGTTTGTATGTGTGTGTGTGTGTGTGTGTGTGTGTGTGTCTGTGTATGTGTTTGCTGATACAGATGTGTTAACCAGCATGCCCTGACGTCTCTTCTATGCTATGCACTGTATGTTCTAACCCTAATGCATTCTGTTTTAATGAGAGGAACTTTTTGAGATATTTCTACAGGTTGAATATGGTTTAAATATGTCTCCAAAGATTCATGGGCTGAAATTTGTCTTAGGCTATACAATTTTGAGGTGGGGGAATTTTTACAAAACAGAGTTTACTGTAAAGTGGTTAAGTAATTGGATTTGATGCCATTTGAAGAAATTAATGCTGTTTTCATTAAACTGGTGAGTTCCTATAATAATGGATTGTGATAAAAAGAGAAAGCCTAGCCCCTGATTTTCCCTTCACATAATCCTCACATGTGGGATCTGCCATGAGGGAATACAACCACAGGCTCTCACCAGAGTGGAACAGGTGCACACAACAGCCTCTTGAATCTCCAAACACTAAAAACTAAATGAACTTCTTTTTAAATAAAGTATCCAAGCTTAGGTACTTTGTAGCAATATTATACTTCTAGAATGTTCATGGTTTATCTTTTTCTCAACTTTCATGACTTTGAGCTGGGTCATCTCCTGAGTACTTAAAAAAGCTGTTTTCGTGAATATTTTTGAACACATACACAAGGAGAGAGTATACAGCATCCCCTGACGCTTACAATTCAGTTTCAGTACAAGTCAATTTCCAGTTTCGATTTCTTCACCTTTCACTCTCCTCCAGATTCATTGTAGGAGAGTTGGAAAAGGACTGGGGTTTTCAAAGTTCCTGAAAGTTACATAATGCCAACTGCAATATGTCAATATGTATCTATAGCCGAGTGACACTGTACAAAATATGCAATGTGCCAGCAATTACACAACTAAAATCACATATTTTTAATAGTAATTATAACCAGGCAAGGTTTGCTTTCTCCCAACTCCCCACATCTTTTCGTCTCCCTTCCCCTTTCATCTCTCCGCTTTCTGTGTGTTCACTGATAATAGGAAGACCAAAAGGACAAGTGCACAGGGTCTCCTTTACTGAAGTATTTTAAGTTCTTGTTGCCTTGGATAATCCTTCAGTTTTCATCTTTCAGTCCATGGATGGAAGCTATTCATTTATTTAGTAGAATTTTAATTTTGCTGATATCTTCCTAATAAATGTTCTGCTGTGTTGTTATCTCCAAGCCATAAGGATTCCTCTGAGAACTTGAAGGAATTTTCTGTATTGTCCTCTATTCCTTACCAGAGACTTTTGATTCCCAGCTTTCCCTGTGTCTTATGACGTGCATGATTTCAGCATGTTTTCAACCACTTTTCCAGTTGCTGCTTTCACTCTTTCAGTTTATATACTGGAGATTTTCTTAATGATTTTCTCCTTCCTCTTCTCTAGGTAAGGTAATTATAAATGTCTGTGTTGAAATTTCTACATGTATTCTTTATATTTCCTGTAAGTTCTATTTTATTTTCTATAATTCTCTCTGTGAAAAAAATATTTAGAAGAGTTGTTTAAATTCTGTTTTCTTAGCCTTCTGAGATTTAGATTAATGCCTTTTAAATTTCATAAATTTGATTCTTTCCTGTTTTTTATCAGCACTTTTCTTGTCGCCTTGTTCTTCACTCAGTCTGTCCATAAAGGTTTCATTTTCCTCATGTCCAACTCGTAATCTGTTTCTGCAAATTGCTTTTTGATCTATTTTACTAATTGCTTATTATATTAAATGGATTATGTATCCATTTAGTAACCATTTCCAGTGTTTTCTTAATGTTTAAAATGTTTTTATATATGATATAAAATCATATATATCATTGTCTTCCGTGAATGTCTATAACTGTATCACATGTATGCAGTTTGTCTTTGGAGGCCAGAAGTAGGTATGGGATCCCTTGGAACTGGAGTTGCATCAATGTTAAATGATGTGGGTTCTGGGAACTAAACCTGGGTCCCTGCAAGAGAGCCTAGTGCTCTTAACCACTGATATCTCTCCAGCCCTCTCTTCCAAATTTTTGAGGAGCTCAGTGAAAGCTCTTTGTTTATTGTCTTCACCGTGAGGAAGTCTCTGAAGGCATTTGATATTGAAGTACATGTATTTGTTCTCTAATGTTTAGAATCTCCAGATCTAGCCTGTCTTGATTGGTCTAGACAACCTTGCAATACTTGTGTCTCTGCCTAGTGCTCACTCAACTGCTGTCCATAAAGCATGGTATCCCTGCTGTCACTCTCTTAGTGTTCCTCTTTATAGATAGAGAGCCTCTGCTTTAGAAAATACTAAAAATAAGTCACCATTATTCTTTGGTTATTAGTAGTTACACCAAAGGTTCTAGAAACAGACTGTTTCAGTGTTTATTCAGGTATTTTATTATAATAAAATTTAAATTTATCATAGCCTTTGGTTTTCAAAGTTATCTTCCAATCAAGTTCAAATCTATTGGTTAAGGATTTATAAAAATGTGTATCAGTATAGCAAGTGAGGACATGCTCTGCATGTCGCACATTCAATCACTTTTCTCCAGTGTGTTTGCCATTTTCATCCTTCCTTTTAATTTAAAAGGAAAATACATATATAAAAGAAAAGCATTTTTAAAAGAGACAGAGATTGGTAACTCAGTTATCTTAACTAATGCAGCTTCTGAGTGCAGTGAGAGAGAACATTTATCATTTGTCACAAAATAATGTTAGGATTTGTCTGAGTAACCTGCAGACCATTGAAACAGCTCAATAAGGTTCTGGGTTAAGGGTCAGTTTTCTAGTTACATGCAAGTCTGGCAAGGAAGTGTCTGAGTGAGAGAGTGCAGGGCCTGGCTATGGGAAGGAGCCTGTATCTTTCTACTGCTAAGCACCCAGGGTGAATCACACATCATATTGGGTGATGGAAGCAGGCACATGGACAGATATACTCATATCTAAGTGAGCTGGAGCTGACATTATTTTTTCCTACTGGAAATCTGGTAAATGCTGAATAAGCCTCTAATTTGATCCTTTAATGCAAGCCTCAGCTGTTCAGTGTAGTGAGAGCTGACAAAAGGGAAAAATTCATCTCCAACCCCCCAACACTTGTCTTTAAAAGGTTCCTTTCTGGTAAATGGCAGTCTATTAAGGTTCTTCCTAGACTTAATCAAAGCACTGTACAGAAAGATCTGCCCCTGTGTGAATAGCTCTCTTCTCTCAGTGAGAGAGCGTGTGTCTAATTTTGCAGCTAGTCTGGTCCTGCTAGGCCCACTCTCTCCTCTGTGTGGTACTTCTCACTCCCTGTGGTTCTCAGTGGCAACAGGAAGCTGAGGGAAAGGCTGGAGCCCAGTCCAGCAGGCAAGTAGGCTGTCAAGACTGTGTTCCTCCCCTCTCTACAAAAGTGGGCTGAACCCATTAGACACACACTGAAGTAAGCAGGCAGTGACTTATTTGTAGACAAATTGTCATACTCTAGATTATTCAAAAACAAATTGGTTTTGATTTGCACACTCAGAGATTGGGGGGAAGCCTGCCAACACCAACAGCTGCTCCCTTTTCAAGAGAAACAAGCATTTAATGAAAAAGTTAATTTAAAAATAATGTTCTACTGTTGTTAAAAATCCTTAGGGGAAATGTTTAACACTGCTGAAATCCAAAAGAAAATACACTTGTTTCAGTTCCTTTTAGAAATATCTTGGTAGCCCTAGGGTGAGTATTAGGTCTGTATTTGAGTTCTTGAAATCATTTGAAGTTTTGTAGGGTTGAAACAATATTTTTTAAAAGTAATAGTGAAGTAATATTATAATACATAACCAAATATTTTTCTTATGATTCTTTTCCCATTTGTTAAAATTTAATAGCTTCCCTAGCACATTTTTGAGTTTAATTTTTTATGTCATATTGGTAGGGAGTCCATTTTCTTAATTAAAGTACATACATGTATCCCAGGTGAATTTCAAGACCATCTAGAAATTACTATTGCAACTCCAGTCCCTCATCATTTTTAAGAGTGGGTCAGGCTTGCATTCACCCACACAAGGACTCATTATGCTTGCTGCAGAGGACACATCATAATTTATGCACTGTTCTTGCAATACGAAAATAGTCTCAACTGATATATCTCAGGCTGGTATAAGAAAACACCTTGGGCAGTGGCTTAGGTAATAGATGTGAATTGTCACCATTTTGAAACCTGGTGAGTCTGAGATTACAGGACCACTGTGGCCAGGACACAGGAAAAACCCATTTCTTGGTGAGTCTTGGCTCTCTCCATGGTGTACTCTCATATGAGAGTGAGAGGAGACAGATTAAGGGATGGAGGGAATGAGGGAGGGGAAGAGGGAAAAAGAGAGAGAGAGAGCACGCTCTGATGGTTCTGCCTCTTCTTTTGAGGAACTATTAACTATTAGCATTGTGAAATGATTCCTATTTCATGACCCCATCTAAGACCAATTAACCCCTAAATTCCTATTCTTCATGGTTGTCACACAGGTTTACAAACATCAATCCCATGACATTATTAATTAAAACAATCAGCAGTTGAACACTGCCTGAATCCAGGCCTGGCTCCCTAATTCCACTCTTCTCATGCAATTTTCTAACTCTATCATATCTTGTCTGTGTTTTTCAAGAGGAATCTGCTTGTCTCTATTGCATTCATTTATCAACTAGTGATAGGTCAACTAGCTAATCTGACCAATTTATTTAAGCTTACTGTACATACATAAGTGAGAGGTATAGGTAGAGTATGAGCAATGTGTTTATGTATGTATATATGTATTTATATGTATGTGTATGTATACATATATATGTATATATGTGTATATGTATGTATATGTGTATTTATATGTGTGCATGTATATATGTATATACACATATATAATAATCTGATCATCTTACACAACAAAATAGCTTTAAGAGCAGAGAAAGCATAGCTCTTAGGCAATTGGAATGATGCTCTATTTGTCCCCTTCTGGCTGCACCCCACCCATCCTCACCCACTGCATTACAGGACTCATTTCATGTCGAGGAGTCTCTCTTCTACCCCTCATTGCAGTGAACTGCAAAAAGTGCTTTGGATTATGAACATTCATTTGTCAGATTACCCAAATATGCAAAGTTAATATTTTGAAACTTATGCCACATCCTTTCACAAGGCCATTTAAAACCCATCTTTTCTCAATTTCCTTTAATCCCATTTCCCTCTTTAATGCCATTATGACTGAATACTTTAATTTATCTGCAATCATTGCTTTCTATAATTTATGCCATATAGTATTTGTTGTTTTGAATTATTGAATACTTTAAATCATTGAGGATATATATTTTATATAATATTTTCTGCCTAAAGAAAGGAACTTATGTGCTATTTAAGGGCATTTCAAACATAAATTTTCTTCAACATTTCATTTTATTTTCCTAAATATTTGATCCCACATACAGTAGTAGTTAATGTTTCATTCTCTGAGTAAATAATTAGGAATATAATGCTTGTGAAAATATATCAGAAGTAAGGAAATCTCTGAAAACGTTTTGAGATTGTCATTTGCCATTGGAGACAATGCTTGGGTTATTTTTCTTAGTGCCAAACAAGAGTCCCACCCTTCGTTGTGTCTCCTATTTCCACTTCCATTCATTGTTCCACTACCAGACAGCGATACTTTCCCTTGAGGTTTTCCTGCTTCCATTTAGTTTTCTCTTAGAATATTGTCTAAATAAGCAACCCAGCAATTCAGATCCATTCGTTCGTCTCACTGTGCCCTGTCCAAAGTCCTGATCCAGCCTGCCACATCTATAGTCACCAGCAGCATTTTATCCTCTACCAGATGCCCTAATTTTCATTCCCCAAACTCTGAAAGATGGAGAGAGAGGGGAGAAGACTAGGAAATGGAGCATTTTTATAGTTCACTCTATAAATGATATGAAACTGCTACTGTGTGTCATTGACAATGACGAACAGAGTGAAGGTTCACTGACGACCACTGTCTACAAAAGTAGATGTGAAAACACAAAAATCAAGACATGATATTATTATGCAAGTCTGTAAATGTTCTAGACTGTAGAGGCAGAATTAAACAACCTTCTTGTGGTAGAGATGGAGTGTTTTCAGTGAGGATATGGCATTCAGAACTCAGGAGCCTAAGATTCAGAGAACTTTTTCTGCTTGAGTAAAGACCAAGGCCTACTTGTGTTATATCCCCAGACCAGTGTAGCTTCTTACTATATTCTATATATGCATCCTTATATTACAGACAAGTGTACCTCTCACCACTCATCAAAGAAGCTTCTTTTAGCAACAGATGCCGACTGTTACAAAGTTTTACAACTGGTCAAAGACAGAGAATAAGTGACTGGGAGGTGCCCAGCCCTAAGTAACAGTGTGTCTTAGTCTAACAGGATCTGCATACAACAACAAAACCAGTTGACATATCAACAAGGGTCATAGAAATCTCAAGGACTCTCACCTGGAATGAGGAGCTGTAGACAATCAAAGGATGCTGAGGGAGGCAGAATCAGTTTTCTAAAGGGATTATCTCCCTGAGAGTTGATCTAAATGCAAGCGTGCAGCCCTACACACAGATGCACAAAAGAACTATGAATGGATTCAGTGTATTATATATATATATATATATATATATATGCATATGTATCAGTAATAATCAAGGAATGGGACAATAAATTGAGAGGGAGTGGGAAGAACATGGGGGGACTTAAAGGGGATTAGGAGGGATAGCTATGGTGCAAAGACTACACTCATGTATGGTATTCACACAAACATTTAAAAATTAATTTAAAATCAAAAGATGAAAAAAATCAGCTGAAGGAACCTGAAAGAAGCTTTAGAAAATAAGGTCACAAACAGGCCCTGGTGCTCCCACGGAGTACTGTACAGCTCTCTGTTGGTGTTTAGTCATGGTTGAGTACTCAGTGTTCACAAGCTGCAGAATCACTGCCTCTCATGACATGCATTTTCTAATAAACTGATTAATCAAATATTTAAAAAATGAAATCAATAAGAATTTTAAAATTGACATGAACCAACAATGATCTGGTCAGGAAGAGGGCAAAGACTTACAGGACACAGGAAGTATACCATTACACCATGCATGAGAGTGGTAATTCAAGGAACTTCTGCTTCCTCCATTGGCCTCACAGAAATGTTCTAGAAATACATTCTGTGAATGTGAGGTGCTATCATGATATAAGTGATAGAGAAACGAGTTCCTATCATTCACTGTCAATGGAGGCAGCCTGGGTTCAAAACCTTGGACTTGTAACTGACCATTGGTTTAAAATATTTGAACTTCAATTTCTTATCTGTAAAATGATGATAATAATATCTCCCTGTGAGCTCCATTTTATAGGCAATGGGTAGTCGGTTTGAATTTTCATCATTAGCTTTGAATAAAATAAGTGTGCTGTCTTTTACCTCTATTTCCCCTAACCACGCTATGTGAGTATCACTAGAGAGTGAGGAGGTCAAGTGTTGAAGCATATTTCTGGGTTTGTCTGTAAAAAAATTTAAAATCAGCCTTATATCATTTAGGGCATTTTTTAATCACTAAGTGTGGAATTTTGGTGAAGTTCAAGGAAGAGAAGTAGACTGTAGTGTCCTACAGACTTTCACCCACGTGAGACCAGGATAGCTGTCTGGTTTTTCTGTCCCTTTAATAACAGTGTTGTCACACTCTGCCACTTACTCCGTTCGGCAGCAGATCTATTCTGAGTAAGCTAAAGGAGAACAAGGGATTTTCTTTTCTTTCCTTTTCTCTTCTTTTCTTTTTCAGGTTTATAATCAAATTGCTGAACCACACTGGAGAGAAATGAACTGACTCGTGCCTGCTGGGCTGTGAGGAGCACTCTCGGGTTGCACATACAGACATGTCAAAGAGCTCTAAACAAGGTGATGGGCAGGGATCAACTGGGTCTGAGAAGCTTGAGTAGCAAGAAAATGAGGAATTTGACCATTGCACCAATGAATAAAAGTTCTGGGAGATTATCAGTGCTCCCAACACAGGTTAGGGACCTGGGAGACCTCAGTTTAACTCTGTTCTTAGTGTGTAGCTCAGTGATCTTAGAATAGCTATTTACAACACTTGGGTCATGTGACTAATGAGTAAATGAGATGATATTCCTATAAATTATTTAAAGCAGTATTGTGTGCTTTTGGTATCGGCAGCAAGGCATTTATAGAGATCAGGTGTTAAGATTCTGAAGGAGAATGGGAAGCGCTATTAAAACCTTGACTTAGCAAAAGAGCAAAGATACTATACACTCTTAAGACCCAAGTTTCAAGTTTGTAGTTGTGGGTAAATACAAAGAAGAGGGACAGGTGCCACAGCTGGCCTGAGCCTGGGCAGATCACAGGAGAAGCAAGGGCAGGCAAGGGAACGGAGCAGGGAAGGGAGTGTTGTCAGCAGTCCTGGGAGCGAAGAGGGGACAGGCATTAAGGTGTGAGCCTGAAACGGCCTTGAAAGGTGATTTTCCAATGCAGTCAGGCATACCAGCCTTATTTACAGAGGAAACAATGAGCCCTGAATTCAAAACATGAATTTGTTGATATATATTTAAGAAAAAGAATTTTATCCTCTATTGTTCTTTTTCACTTAAATTACCTTCCATTTACTTTTCCAATTTAGAAAGAAAATAAACTCCCAAAGACTAAAATATTATATAGTCAGATGATAATTTAAATTGCTAAAGAGTACTGAAGATTTAAATTATTCATTTGGAATGGTGAGGTTTCATACCACTCATAATATTTGCAAGAGGTCAAACCGGCCACTGGAGCCTTCGGTTCTCCAGTCTTTACCTCAGCACTCAGAGTCAACATTTGCCCCTGTGCCTTCCCGCTCAGTTAGGAACCATCACCCACTAAAGACCATTCTCTATTTATTCCTAATTATGACCATCAAGAGAAAATATTATAATATAAAATTATATGCAAGGAGCCACCTGAGCGTTAAGCCTATGCGTGTTTGCCTATAACCTTGTCACCGAGCTGTCAAAGGGAGCCTGACCTCCTAACGAAGGGCAGGGCGGATGACAGGAGCATCCACTCACCTATGCTTTGTGCTCTGGACACCCAACTTTACGACACCTTGGAGCAGCAAAGAGAACAAAAACCAAGAAGTGATAGCAACTGCACAGCTCAGAACAGCAGTAAGTCCCATGAATCTCGGCAGGAGAAGGGGTCAGTTCCCTCAGTGAGCCCTGAAAGCACAAAGCCAGCTCCACGGACAATGGGCAAGCCAAGAAATGGAAAGGTAAGGTGGGGTAAGGTCGGGGTTGTTATTCCTTCACACTTATCTCTGAACGTGACTCACTTTATCTTTCTAGCAGGTGCAGGCTGAAATTACTCTATAACAAAACCCAACTGACTGTCTTCCTCTGATTCAATAAACAATGAGCAATGCATAAGGGTCTGCTTTTATTACTTTCCAAAATTAAAACTTTTCTCAAGGATTTCTTCCTGCATTTTGTTATTTTATATCTTACAGAAATTTTTAATTTGTAAGTGGGAGTGTCAAGTCTAAAGTTAGTCAAACCTAGCACTGAATAGCTTAGAAAGAGCCAGTCCAGGGAGTAGTCTGTCAGCCAGTGGGAAAGCCTACACTGTGTTAAATGGGAGACAATGAACCACTTACTGGTCCACATAAGCTCAACTGTCCTAAGAGAGTCAACAGAGCAGTAACACAGACTGAAAATAGACTATAAGGGATTGAACTAGGATTTTCAATATAGACTTCTCTCTCTCTTCTCTTCCTCGCTCTTTCTCTTTCTCTTTCCCTATCTTTGTTGAGTTATGCTTCTGTATCTTTATAGGTAAACCTTTTGTAAATTTAATAAACAGAAATATTTGCATTTAAATTCTAAGTGGGCCATCTTGGCACATTCACAGAACACTTAAAATGGAATTCACAGAAGTTAGCTAAACTAATTAATGTATATCATTTTCCTTGACATCCTCCATTTCCCACCCCATCTTCTTGATGGCTTGTTAGAGCATTAACATGTTGATGCCATTCCATGGCTCATAGCCAAAGGCATTTATGAACTGAATTTGCCTTTTGCATTCTCATTTTCAGGCTTGATGGTAGGATGAAGTGGAGACACATGGTGACTTCCACCAGCCTGGAGCACCAGCTGGTGGTGCTTGGTTGCTAAATAATCATCCAGATTTCCTTTTGTCATTTGGAGAAAGGAAGGCTTAATAATACATTTAAAATTAGAATTAAAAAATAATAATGAGAAAATAACGCCTTTGACAGTACCTACCTAGGAGTGAGATTAATCATCATGGAAAATCTCCCTTCTTTTGTACAGATTGGTTAAACTGATTAACAACCAAGAACTAATTTTCTCAGCATTTTAGCAGGTGGACTAAAAAAGCATTAAGTAGGAGGAGATGAGGTCATTAGAACACAAGTCAGGAGTAACGTAGGGCAGTGCAGTGGAACACACCCACTCGGATTAAACGCCTCGGTACTTTTATAACCTTTGCTGCATTAACTAAGTGATCACATCAGAAGATTTTCATTTCAATACTGAGTATTAGCTTTCTTCTCATGCCAATATTTTTCTAAAAGTTAAATTAATTCAAATACTACCACAGTTGTTTCAATAAAACTTTACAAAGCCCTTCCAAAATTACCACACACACTTACAATAACAATGCCATTAATATTGTTTTACAAATAAAGCAGTCAAAGCAGAAAAAATCATTTCAGTCACAATTACAAGGTCAATAAAAGGCAGAGTTTGGACCGAATTCTATCTCATGAGACAAACTCATTATGAAGACATCAGCTTTCAGGCAAGGGAATTAACACAGATCACTCACATGATGACAACCTACCTGCGATTCCTGTCATTCCCTTCCAAATCCCAGAGCCCGCATGTTGACAGTCCTAAGATATCTATCCTGCAGATATTGAATTAAGTAACATATGTGTTAGCCATTTCACACTTAAAAGGTTGTTTTTCTTTTGTAAACAATTGAATACTTAAAACTGACATTACGAACAGTAAAAGCCTTCATGAAAAGTTTTGAAAAAATGCACATGTAAACTTTTAAAGCATTCTTCTTGTGACTCTGAAACATGTTTCTGTTATCATACGAACAGCAGGTCCGGTCTTGGCGTCACAGTGGAAGCACACACCCTGCTCCTGCTCATCCTCTAATACGCTCCTCTGTTTCCTTTCGCTCCCAGCCACCCCAGCCCCCAAAAGTCCTCTTTCCTTTCCTCTGTTAGCTGGATACAAATTTAGATCAACGTTCTTAAACAGAACACAAAATCAAGAATCCAAACAAGAAGATGGTATTTTTTCTAATGTATTTTCCCAAGGTTAGGGAGGGGACCAGTGGAGACAGATACCCAGGACTTGCTGGCCAGCTGTTCCAGTTCATGTAGTGAGCACTAGGTTCAGTGGAGGCCTCTGTCTCAGAAAATGAAGATGAGAGTGATCAAGGAAGGTTCTGAGTCACCTCTGATCCTCCACAAATGCACACATGGAGCCCCACCACACACATGTGCCTTATCACCCACCCACATATACACAGATAATATGTATTATTAAAAGCTACAAATAACATTAAAATGAGGAAAACTTTTTTAAAAATACAGCAGGACAGCAAGCACACTTTTGTTAATAAAAATCTCTTTTTAATTTTTGAGATTCTCATACTGGATTATTGTCTTTGCATCATTTCCAGCCCTCTCTCTCCCATCAATTCCTCCTATATGTCTGACTCCCTTTTAGTCTTTTTCTCTCTTCTTGATTACTTGTACCTGTGTGTGTGTATGTGTGTTGTGTGTGTGTGTGTGTGTGTGTGAGTGCAAGCACATGTGTGCAGTGCACTGAGTACATCTGGACTGTTCATTTGGGATTAGATAATCTAGTCCTCGGAGAAAATTTATCTCTGCATCTTGAGGTGGGATCCTGTGACATTTCTTCTGTCTACCTTGGTATATTAGCTGGTGGTGTTTTTATGAAGATATCCTTACACTACCACACTTTGGAGATTTCATTGCTGCAGCTTATCTTCATGTCTAGGAGGCATTAACAAGCAGCAGGTATCTTGTCCTTCTGGTTCTTACATTCTTTCGATCCCTTTTTCCATGATGTTCCCTGAGCTTTGAATATTGAACTTGCATTATAGATGTGTCACTGGAGGCTGGGCACCCCACAGTCACCAGTTCTCTGCATTTGACCACTTGTGGAACTTTGCAGTATTCTCCATCTGTTGCATAAAGAAGCTCCCTTGATGAGTGGTGAGAGGTAGACCTATCTGTAAATATAAGGCTGTATATTTAGAATAGACCAAGAAATGACATTGGTCTAGGGAAGTGACAGAAATAGGTTTTCTCTAGAGTCTAGAAACTCTCCAGTCATATGTACTTGGATATGTTTGTAGTACCATGCATGATCACCTCCCACTAAGTGGTCCAAGTAGGCTTCTGATCATCCCCAAGATAAAAGTGCCATGACAGCCCCAATAGAGGTAGTTTTCTGAACTGGTCATTATTGTGGTTCACAGACTTTATAGCTGGATAGGATCATTGATTGGTTTTCTCCTTTGGCATCTTACATAGTACCTTCTCATTAAAATGTGTTTTTACCCAAACTCACACATTCACATGTTGCATACTAACCACTCTCAGCCCCCACCCTCTCCATATCCCCACACTCCTCCCTTCCTGCCCCTACCCTGCTCTTTTCCCACAAAGTCTATCTCTTATGTAAATATTCATTTTATTTTGTGACCACTGAGTTTAGCTAGGGTTATCTGTGGAAGCATGGGTTTGGAGCTGTGAGATGGAACCTGATGGGTTCAACCACGGCAACACAACTGAAGGCATTGATTCCCCCTTTCTCAGACTCTATTAGTAACCAAGAATTTAGCAAGAAAGTCTACATCCCCATGGGCCCTCCCTTCAATGACTGGTTTCTGGCAGCACCAGTCTTATATGGCGCCTGTGCAGCCAACTACTCTTGTGAGTTAACTATTACAATAGGTGTATGAGCTTACTAAGAAACAACATTTCACAGCCATTCAGCTTATTTTCTAGCTCATACTTCATGCATTCTCTCCCACAATGTCTGTTAGCCTAAGGAAGGGTGAGTAAACTACTTGTTTAGGGCTGAGCCTTTAACCATAAACTGTTCTTAGCCTCTTGGGCAGCCAAGTGTTCCTGCATTCACCACCTTTCTCCCAAGAAAACGCTTCTCTGACTAAAGCTGAGAAATGCTTTTTTTCCTATGGGTTTAAGAAGATATTTAGAAGGTAGTTTTCAGCCTGACCAATTTTGCTAAACAATAGTACTGGGCTTATGACCTCTCTAGGCCTGGATTGTTAGCCAGGTTAATAGTACCAGGCATGAAGTCTGTACTATACCATAGACTGGGCCTAAAATTCCATCTGAGGTAGTTGGCTATTCCACAATAGTCTTGCCACAGTTGCACAGGTGGGTACGTCTTGCTTCACAGTTTGGCCTTTTGGTCAGGAGGGTTCAAACCTGGCCAAGGCTCTTGATGACATTTCTCCCCTAGCAGCGCACATGCATGTTGGAGTTGTCTGGAAGGTTACCAGTTAAGTCTCAGCTTGCTTTCTCTGTGGCTCACAAGTGAGGTTTGTAGTGTCTTCCATAATATGCTCTTTTTATCTCTAGTTCCTTTAGGTCTGGTGGGTAATCCAGATGACTAACAAGAGCCTGCATTGTTTGAAGGCCTTCAGGGCCTTTGTGACCAACTAAGGTGGTATTATCCCACACCTGGGACTGGGAACTATGACCAGAAACTCATTGCTTCTAAGAAAAGCTCCACCCAACCATGCAGGTCAACTTGCTTCAGTCATTCTGTTGTACTTTTTACTTGAGTTACTAGGAAGCTGGCTTCCATGTGGAAGAAGCATACATATTTAAGTTTTAAACATTGTTTTTATTTATTTATTTTTATTTTATGTGCACGAGTGTATTGCTGCATGTAAGTGTTCTCACGCCATGCAATGCTTGCCGAGAGCTGAACAGGGTGTTTAGATTCCCTAGAACTGAAGTTACAGTTGGTTGTTAGATGTCATGTGGGTGCTGGAATTAGACCCAGGTCCTCTGCAAGAGCAGCCAGTACTCTTAACTACTGAGCCACTCACATTTTTAATGTAAAATCCATTAGAGAGCCGCATATCAAGGAAAAAAATGTCTATGGTAATGGATATGAGAGATAGTGTTTACAATACAAACGATATTAGATTTTACATGGTAGGATGTGTGTGGTGTCACGTATCTTTAATCTGAGCACTGGGAAGGCAGAGGCAGGCAGATCTTTGTGAGACTGAGGTCAACCTGGTCTACATAGGGAGTTCCAGGTCAACTCTGGTTACATGGAGACTCTGTCCCAAATAAAATGAACAACAAAAAAATATTTTGAAGCTTAGTTAAATTTAAGAGAATTGAAGTTAAAACAAGTTACAAAATGTTCATATATCAAATTAAAATAATAAAGATGCTAAAACTTTTTTCATATTTTGAAATAGATTAATCCTTAGCTTTCAGCACAGCAGTGGGGCAGAAAATGGGGACATTATTTTGAAGTGCAGTTTTATAATGTCCTTTAAGTTAAACATCATCTGTTGTATAAGATATACAAAAAACAGAATGTTAGCTTTGAAAAGGAAGGAGATTCATTCTACCATGTGAATGAATCTTGAAAAGGTTTTACCTGAAAAGAGGACCAATAGAGTATGACGTCTAAATAATTAAATTCATAGATCAAAAAGGAGAATTGCAATTGTAAATAGGGGACAGAGCTGCAGATGGGTAGAGTCTTTTCTGAGCTGGGGAGGGTTAGGCTGACAGTTATATGGCAGCACTTAGTGGCATTGGATTGCACACTAAAGGACCGGGTAAGTGCTCATTTTGTTGCCTAAGTCTTATTAGGTTTTAAAACAATACATGTACCAGAGTTATGCAAGGAGTGTCGGTGGAGGAACTTTTGTCACAGTATTGCCTGCCAACACCCACAAGCTTATAGCAGAATCTGAATGTGTAGATGTGTTTGGAGGCCGCTATGAAGCATAGACATCTGATTAGATGAAAAACAGCTAGAAAGTGTAAACAAATCATTTAAATAAATAAGCTGTCTTTCATAAAGTGCTTCTTTGTGCAGATTTCACCTAAAGCATGTTGCAGAGAAGATAGCTTGAATTCAAGGGGAAATTTACTTTATGTACCTCAAACACAGCAGCCTGAGTCCACATCTATGAAAGCAGTCAGAAAATCAGAGGGAAATGCAAGAAAGAAAGAAGTCCACAGATGAGTCCAAAAATCTGCACATGAACTCTGTGCTCGTACATTAACAGGCTCTGGAACCTTATACATGAGGAAATTCTAAGTAACAAAGTGACTGTTGGAAGGTCCCTAACAAGACACACAAGCTGGACACCAAGCCTGGAAAGAAACTTGAATTTGGATCTAAACTTGTTTCCTGAAAACATAAGAATGAGTAATAGTCAAAGGAAGGTAACAGAATCAGCACTACTCTAGTCTATTGTCCATAATCCCAGCATAGCACCAAACACCACTAATTCACAAGGTGAGAAATTAGTACTACGTATGAAGACTATCAGTGTTATATAATTAACTAATAAGCTGAGCCTAGTCATGCAAGCCTGCATTCCCAACTACTTGAGAGGCTCGGACAGGATGATCCCAAGTTTAAAATTTGCTGTGCAAAAGAGGAAGTTCAAGCTCACTGGACAACTGAGCAAGACACTCCCTCAAAAGGGGAAATAGAAAATGGGCTTGGGATACAACTTGGTGGTAGAATACGAGTCTAGATGCAGCGATGGGCTCAACACCAAATACTGAAAATAGATAAAAATAATAAATTCAGACCATGAAAACTAAAAAAATTAATAGAAATGTGATTATATGTTGTTATAATTAATAATTTGATTTTACTCTCATAAACAGATTATATATTTCTTATGTCTTTGCCCAAGGATATGTTTAAAGAAATACATAGAAATATAAACACAGGACTTAAAATTCAGTAGTAAACCATAAAAATAATTATGATTTAATCATATATTTTTTTCAAATCATTTCTGGGGGGAAATATGAAAAAGATATAACAATAATAAATATCTTTAAGCAGTTTTCCATAGTAAATATTGCTCAATATCATATTAAATAGAGAAGTATCTTACCTAAAATATAAACCTCTGCACGTGTGCACAGATATAGACAAGGTCCTGAAGTCTCCACTCGACTGTGATTTGCTTGTGGGGAGATCATGGGGATGTATTAGCAATCTCTCTTGGTTTTGCAGGGGTGTGTTCTCAGTGCACACCTGGGGGCCATGGCAATAGAACCTGGGGCACCTTCCGGGCACCACTCACCGCACACGTTGCATCTTTTACTTGGCGAAGCTGCATCTGTTCTCAGCAGCCTGATTATTGTCATGTACTCGTGTAGGTCCAATGTTGGATTTTCTGTTGTGATTTTCATTTTCCAAAAGTCCACCTTTGCTTATACCCCAGGACTGCCATCAATCATAATTTATCACAGTCCTGAGATGAACTCCAAATATAGACTAAACATTTTTCAACTCTCTGTGAGTGATAGCTCTGAGTAAAACCTCTGAAACTAGCTCCGGTACATTTCCTTAGCTGCTGACAGCTTCTAACTCTCAGTCAGAAGGAAATTCAAATTACTTAGGAAGTCGGCTCCATTTTAATGGGTGACATTTATTGACCATTCAAGTCCTTAAACTGGCGTTGATGACTGTGCTGCGTAACGTGCCTTCTACATCTATTGCATGAAACATTAAAAAGAAGAGGATGGAAATTAACATTCATTAATCACCAGTTTTCTATCAAGCATAACATTGGACATCTCTCATTAAAGAAAAAATATTTTATTCCCGTGACAACACTTGAGAAGTTAGAAAGAGCATTTTTTTAATTGAAGACAGAAAAATGTAGTTTAGAAAAGTTAGAGAACTTGAAACTGGAAAGAAATAGTAAGTGACAGAACTGCTACTTGAACTTCAGTATCTAATTTCAAGGATCGTGATCTTCCAATTTACTATAGTGAACATCCATGTGCGGGCCATGAACTTTCAGTGAGAGACACTGAAATACAAATGTCAGGACCTGTGGTCAGGCTGCCTACTGAGTCTGAATGCTAATTGCAATGCTTTCTAGCTACCTGGTTTGGGAAAGAAAAGATATTTAAAACCTGTAAGCACTAGTGTCTGGGTATAAAAGCAGATTATGCTTTATCAGATTATTAAGATGATAAGCACAAAATCAAGCCAATCAATATTGCAGCATCATTGGGGGAGGGGCTCCTGGCGCCCCGTCTCTAGAGGAAGAGGTGTTGGCATCCGGTAACTCCTGGATCCCATGGTAGATTGTGAGGAGGAAATCTTATTCATGGATATGACCCCGCGGTAGGTTGCCCATGCTCCAGTGAGTGGTCCTACCCCCGAGTGCACGTGCGCAGCCCGTAGACTCGTGAGGTTACACAAACACATCATAATAAGAAGAGGATATGGAGCTGGTGGTGGGGTTTGGGGAGGACTCTGAGAGGAATAGGTGGGGGCTGAAGGTGGATATTTTCAAAATATACTATATATATCAAATTCTCAAAGAATATATGTATCTTTAAAATGAATTTGCCTGGGTGTGGTGGTATATGATGTGAATCCCCGCACTCAGGAGGCAGGAGCAGTCGAATCTGCGTGAGATGGAAGCCAGCCTGGTCTACAAAGGGAGTTATAGGTCATTTAGGACTACCTGAAGACCTGTCTCAAACAAACACACAAACGAAATAAATTGATTTTGGATTTTAGGGATGTGTAGTAAACGGGATAAGCAATAGCAACCTCTGTTCAAAAGGTTTACCATCATGCTGTTCTCAAGAACATATCTTATTACTCCTTGGACTGATTTGTTGTTTTCTTTTCTCCAGTCACAGAAGCAGTGGGACTTGGAGGTCAATTTAAGAAAAATATATGCTTTGGTCTGGAGTGTGTGATGGGCTCTTGTCCATTAAAACTAACACTGAGAGTCAGACTGATTCTTTATTCAGGTATAATTGTAATGTGGCTTAGTGATGTCACATTGTGCTGCCTGATATGAGGATAAACTCTCTACTTGGAACTCCTAAATCAGCAGTTGAAGAAGTCCTGAGGAAAAAAGGAAACATGGACAGTGCCAGTCATACATTTTAAGTTGTATGATGTCAAGTGCAAGGTTTTGTTTGCTAGCTCATGCCAGAGTGATGATGAATGCATAGGCACCTGGAAAAGTCCCAAGGAAAAGGGGACTTGTTGGACATTCTCCATAAGACATGCAAGTAAAATGATTTGACAGCAAACTCAAGGCTTTCTTGCAGCTTGCACCAGCATACTTTCATAATTTTTTATTCAGTTTTTGCTTTATCTCTTTTACCAGACCTGACAACAAGAAAGGGTGTTGAAACCCCTTTTACTTTTTACTTCTGCTTTCACTGTGGAGATCTCTTTATATCCTGAATCTGATGCAAATGTACTTCAAATTAATGAGTATACTTAAAGGAACTGGAACTAAAACATCATCGAAAGAAATATGTTAATCTTCACAAAATAGCCTTTCCCTCCGTGAAACTCCTCTACTGTTTTCATGTGGTCATGCTGCTTTTGAACTAACTTTCCAGTTAAAATAACGTAGACACATTAAAAAGAGTGAACATTCTCAAAATTATCCTTTCCCCCACATTCTACTAGGTGTTACTATTTTTTGTGTTCCAAGTTCTCTGAATTATAAATATTTAATTGAAGATTAAATATGGTAAATTATAATGTGGTATTTCTAATGCAGACAGTCAGGCTGATAACTCTCTTTAAAAGAGGAATTAATCCTTTGTCACATCATGCTAGCCTTGAACTTTTTTAAAAAATCAAAAGGAATGACTAAGGGGATTACACACACACACACACACACACACACACACATATATTCCCCTTAATATATGTGGGGGTGTGGATAGGAGAAGGGGTCTAAATAGGATCAATATATATTGTATAAAAGTCAAAAAAGATTATTAAAATTCAACCCACTAGAGTGTCAAGACCCTCTTTAACGTATAATTGTTAGAAGTTGACTGACTTCCATAGTACATATAGGGCCAATATTTAGAAGTTGACTGACTTCCATAATACATATAGGGCCAATATTTACTCCAGAAGTTTTATTAATGATGAGGCCTGCAAAGACAGGATCAAATTAACCATACAAAAGAACAAAATTAAGGTAACTTTTGAAATTGATTAAGGCCAAAATTGAATAGAAAGTCACATCAGTAAGAGCCACTACTCCAAATATGCTCTCTGTGTTCCTTATGGTAACTAATAAGGAAGGATGAGACCTGGAAATCCGGATCTTATCAGTGATAGCAGCAGCTGAATCTGACAAGGCCTGCTTCCTTGTGGTCACTCATCAGAAGAGGAACAGGAAGAGAACAAAAGAAGTGAACTTTGTAGATAGGTGGGGACAAGACATCCCCAGCCTATATCCATCAGCTGTACATCTCAGAAGAACAGTTTGATTTTCTGCATTCAAGCCTGTCCTGAAGTTAAATTAGAAAATAGCCTCTAATGGGAAATATCAATATAAGAAAAATGATTCTTCAAGTTTTTTTGACTCAACCATCTTGTCACCACAAATATACCTCAGGATAAACTCAAATTAGGCAACAGTGAAGGGATGTATTTTCATGGGTTTGATTCTCTCTGATTATGTGCTAACTTCCACATACTCATGATCTTACAAAATTTAGTGATATCAAATAGTAACCCTTCCAAAATCAAGTACTCTGACTTTTGTCACTTCTTGTTCCCAGTAAAAGACCCAACAAACTATCATGCTCATCTGGAAATAGATTACAAGGATAATAAGAACCAGTCTAAGCCACTAGGTTCAATTCAGAAGAGAAATAAATCCTTTTTGTAATATTAATAAACTGACATTTGCTGTTTGAAATCAGCTCAGAAACTGATTCTGGAGATCAGATTTGGACCTCCCACTTCAGACTCAAGTCTGTTGACCTAAAAATGTTTCCAAATACTAATGAGACAGGCTTGTCACTGACTCATAGACCAAGAGGAAGATAAAAACAGCTCTATATTAAAAGCAATATGCTGGGCTTGAGAGATGGCTCAGTGGTTAAGAGCACCAGCTGTTCTTGCAGAGGACCTGGGTTCAAGTCCCAGAATCCACATGGCAGCAGACAACTATCCTTAACTACAGTTCCAAGGGATATGCGCCCTCTTCTGACCTCTGCAGGCATTATACGACATGGGTGCACTTACATAGTTGCAGGCAAGACACTCATACATAAAATTGTTTTAAGTTAATAAATAAAATATAAAAGCAATATGCCTTTGAGAACAACTAAGGAAAAATATTATCAACAAAATTTTTATTACTTATTACATGATATACGTATTTTACAGTAAAATCAGATTAATGGATCTTCACTTTGCCACGTGCACTTGGCTAGCAACCTCCACTAAAACTTGAGGCTACAGGAGCTGCAGTTAAGCTTGCCTACCCCTAAAATGATAAGGAGTAAGCCAGCTCCTTCCTGAGTCCTAAGATACTAGAGAATTTACTTGTCACTTTATTTGCCAGAGGAAACATCACCACTAATTTATGGGATCCACCCTTAGGCTTGCCATACCCTAAGATGATAAGAGTCAGGTCAACCCACTGTTTTGTCATAGTATAATAAAGAATTTGATTACCACTTTAGATGTAATAAAAAATCCCTATAAAATTTAAAATATTTTGGTTCAATCTTAGGTAACTCAAACTGAAATATAAGAAACTTTTGTTTGTTCAAATGGTACTGAATCAGATTATACTGATCAAGTTTTTTGTTTGTTTGTTTTATTCTCAGCTACTTCAAGAAAAGTTAGCTGAAATTTAATTGATACAATTGATTCATGGTTCACTTTTGTGAAATCCAATATTACTTTTTCGTTAGAAACTTATGAGAGGATAGATATTGCTTAGTATCCCATCAAAACCTCCTCACAACAGTTGGTACATTTATTTATTAATGTTATTTATGTCTTGTGGTATTAAGATAATTAGTATGTAAGAGGAAATGTTAGAAGGATATAAGATTAGAAATATTTTCAGTAAAGGATTTGTGTATGAAGATTAAGATGGCTGGATCTTTCCAGAATGGGAAGGAGATCTAAAAGTCTTATACGTCATGAAGGGATGAGTAAGATATTTAAGCACATGAAAGATACAACCTAAAAATAGCATAAATAATGTTAAAATTTCAAAAGTCAAAGTTCAAAACTTATTTAATTATTGTAGCTATTTATCTAATCTTGCTGAACATTACAACGATTAGTTTAAAAATAAAATATATGTTTGATCAAGGTTTATTTAAGAGCACCTAGTTTTGGCAAAATATTAATTACACAGTTCTTAAAAGTACCAGACTGTTATCATTCGGCTTCTTGGTATCTACGGATCATACAGAGTTCAATATCCTCCCACAATCCCTCAAAGCAGTCATATTATTGCTATTGATTTAAAAGACAGTCTCCTCAAAGATTTATCATTTCTGTGCCTATTTTTTAATAAAATGGCATTTATGTCAAAAGTTTACATGAAAGTTTTCATTCAGGCCATGATAATAGTCCCACTTCTGTCAGTATCCAGAAAATAATGCAGTATATATTATTAGAAAAACAAATTTCCTAATACATACGGATTTCATTTTATCAACAATATCCTATTAGTCTATTTTACTAAATATGTGGATCTAATTGTTTTGAAAGATTTACAAGCTTCATATAAAAAATCTTTTATAAAGCTGGCCCTTGACAAACATCTTGGAAGTATTGTCACTCATTTCTTTTTCCATAAAGCCTCTTAAATTATAAGAATCTGATCCAAAAAAAGATAACATTAGGTTATTTACAAAAAGCTTTTACATAATTCTAATTGTCTTCAACATTCCCTTGAAATTGATAATTTTGCTTTTTTCTCATTTTTTTCCCCTGAAAGGAAACATTGATTTAAATTTCTCCACCATGTTGTGGTGCCTCTCTAGTTCTACTACTACAGTAATTATAGGTAGAAACGGAATTCAAATCCAAAAGAAACCTCTCTTATATATGCTTAGATTAATCCATTTGTTTGTAATTAAAACTCTTTTTCCTTATAACAACAATTAGGGAATTAACTTTTACTTTAAGACTTTAGAACTGTTCTTACTATGTAATACACCTAAACAAAAAATTATTTTTTACCCTGCATCAACAAAGAATTCATTAGTTTTATTCAACAGGACAGAAGCAAATGCCTTCAATGTACTGAACATGATCTTGATATTATTTGTCCATCCATATCTCCAAATATTTCAACTTTCTCTTATGCAAAAGAATGACAAATAATTTTGCTTTCACTTTTTCTGTGTGATATTTTATTGCTTCCTATATAATCATTTTCTTCCATAGAGTATATATCCCAGTCCTAACAAGCTAGCATCTTTTTTTTTTCAAATGAAAACAATAATCACATAAAGGAACCATTACAGGCTGTTAGATATAGCAATCTCTTGTAACTCTCAGAGCAAACACCACTCAATAGGCAGAACTTTAAGCTGCCATTTCTGCTTTCAAACACTTCCCTAATTAGTTCTTCAATTTACTCACCTCCTCATACTATGTGGCTCAAGTCATCTCGCCATTGTTTCAAGCCACCATGGCTCATTCCACAGTCCTTTTTGTTATCAATATTACCTCTATTCAGGGGCTCCTTTACAGAAGAACTAATCTTGAATTTATTTCAAAACATTTGATCCAATACAGAATTACCTGAATTCCACATAAAGAAATCATCATAACACCTCCTAGTTATCTCTTTATGCCTTTTCATATATCACAGGCATAAACTCAAGAAATTACATAATTCTGTCCTTACTATCATTTATTGGGCACCAACATCTTGAGAAATGCATAGGTGTGTAACCTAAGAACTTTGGCAAATAGAAATAACTTACATAAATTTTTTGATCATTTTAAATTAAGTCATGTCTATGTTAATACTTTTTAGGACTTAATTTTGCTACTGATCCAACAAAGAATTCTAACTGATTGCTTAACTACTTTCTCTCTAACGAAGATGAGGAGGATGGTGTTCCCAAAGAAATCAAAACAGTTGTCCTGCTTATGTATATAAAACTTTTATCTTTTTGCCAATTTGGGGATGTTCCTGTCTCTCATGACTATCCCTTTATCAACCCCAAGAACAAACCATCATTAATCTACCTCATTTGTTATTCAGAATTTAATTGCATCTACCTAAATGGAAATTAAGATGAGCTGTTTTGGAACCAATTATAGTTAAAATCTTTTTTAAAGATATTTATCATTACTTTTAATGTATATGAGTGTATTGCTTACATGTATATAAGTGTACTCGTGTCATGCAATGTGATTGAAGCTCAGAGGAGGGCAATGGATCTCCGAGAACTGGAGTAATACTCAGTTGTTTAACTGCCATATGGGTGCTGGGAATTGAACCTGGGTCCAGTCAGCGTTCTTAACCATTGAGCTCTCTCTCCAGTCCCAATAGTTTAAATCTTACGTTAGAAAAACCCCGAAACAAAAAAACAAAACAACAACAATAAAAAAAAAACAACCACAATAAAAATAACTTAGGAGCTAGAGAAATGGCCCAGGTTCAGTTCCCAGTACTGTCATAGCTGCTCTGTGACCCTCTTCCAGCCACGGTCAGAGGTAGACACATACCAGTAAATATAGCAGTACTCAAAACACTTGGGCAAGTAAAAATAAATGAATCATTTAAAAATTATACCTTAAAGTTTTTAATTGTTCCTCTCAATTTTCCATCCTAGCATCTGCTAAAAAAATAATAATAAAGCATCTTAAAAAATAAGTTATATTAAAAATCCATGGTCTTATAACCCACTGAAGGACTTGCTAATGGCTGAATTTGGTTTCTCTTGTTAATTGGAGCTGAGGCTCTGCATCTGTGCTTTCTTCTACTGGCCTCTCTGGATTGCAGCATGACTTATAGGATGACACAAGAAGATGACAACCTGGCAACAGAAGAGAAACCCACAAGCAATCAGTTTGTGTGCCTTCCTCCTCATAGCACTGCTCCCCCAGTGCAGAGACCTAAGAATACATCATTCTGACAGATGCATCACTCCAGCACACAGCCCACTGCCAATGACCACTGTCATGGACATACTACTTTGATTTATTAAACAAGGAAACTGTAAGAATGACTTTCTTTTAGGATTGCTCCTTTTTACAATAAGGTCATGCTTCTTCATTTACAAAACAAAGAATGAGGTACTGTAGGAATGGCTTGCCATATGGACAGAATTTTGATTAATGACATTTACTTAAATTTGCACCAAAAAGCTATTGTTTACAATGCAAACATGCTTCCTGAGCCATGTGCTTTTGTGGCCTGGGCACCTGATCTAGATCCCTTGGGACCTCATCCTGCCCTCCACCCAAGATAGCGAATGAATCATGAGTATATCAAACACCAGAAGTATCATATCCATATTCATATTCTCATTGAAATCCATGAGATTTGAGGAGAATGCTTGACGTTGTAAGTATGATGTAGTTACGTCTAGGGAGCAAAGGGTCAGATCCAAGCTTGAGGCTCTCCAGTTCACCCTGGAGATACTGTTTGAACAAGCGTATGGGTGAGGCCAGTATCAGGAGATACTGTTTGAACAAGCGTATGGGTGAGGCCAGTATCAGGAGCATAGTTCTGTGAAACATCTAGAAGGAACAGTCTCAGAGCTCAGGTCCAGTCTTGGCCATTAAAACTAACACTTAGAGTCAGACTGATTTTTTATTCAGGCATAACTGTAATGCGGTTGATAGCACAGTGGTGGCAAAAACCCCACTGCCAGAGCCAGCTTCTCACTGAACTTAAATACCACACAACAGTTTACCATTAAGGTGTGCATTACAAAGAAAGAATTTCAGTTAACATTTCCAATGAGTGAAAATAGAAACTAAATCTTTATTCCAAAGTTCACACTAAAGTAAAATTGTTCCTGAGAGCTTTGGAATAAATTGGCAGTGTCCTTTGGCACTGAAATGCTTACTACTGCTTTTTATTTTTATTTTATGTGTGTGAGTATTGCCTGCATGTTGGTAGGTGCACCCATGCCGTGCAATGCCTATGAAGATCAGAAGAGGGTGACAGATTGCCCTGGAACTGGAGTTACAGACATATGTTAGTGACATGTGGGTGCTGGGAATCAAACCCAGGTCTTCTGCAAGAGCAGCCAGTGCTCTTAACCAGCCTCCAACTACTGCTTTTTAAAACATTTTTTTTACACTATTTACGTATGTTGTGTACGTGTGTGCATTGTGCATGCCACGGCATACATGTGAAGGTCAGAAGACAGCTTGTAGAACCATTTCTCTTTGCACCAAGCCTGTCTGCCTTGGAGCTGAGTGACCTTCCTCCTGAGCTCTCTCAATGGCCTCACTACTGCTTTTAAGAACATAATATATCACTTCAGCAAGATTCAAACTTTCAAACCATAAGAAACAAACAAAAATTCCTCATGAACCACAAGTTATTGCCTTTTATTGAATGAAGAAATTGCACCAAACATTTGGTGTTGCTTTGGGAAGCACACAAAGTTCTTCTGCAGTTCATAATTATTTAGCTTTCCAGACATAAGAGGTGACCATAAAAGTAAACTAAATTTATTTCTCACACATTGGATTTATTTCCTTTCTCCTTGGCACTTAGCCATATTTTATGCTGAAATGCTATATAAGAACATGTGAGGAATTTTCAATTTTCATGAATTCTTTTGAGTATAAAAATCATAATAGAAAACTACAATATGCCTGAATTTTTATATATTTTCATTGATATAAAAGCCAGGAATGGTTCACGGCTAAGTCCTTGCAATCAGTACTTTGTAGAAATCACAATGTATCTGCACTGTCCTTCAAAAATTAAATATTCTTTTACAGTTATGCCTCTACAGAATTTGAAGGAAGTTTATAGAATTATGCCTATTACATGATTCAGTCTTCTGAGAAATGTATTATCAAGCATAAGAATTACTTATTTTCAGATTCAACAATTTTTAGATTCATAAATTACCCGATAAGTAAACATGTTCCATTCGCTTGTATACCTATGGAAAAAGATGAAAGTCAATGAGAAATCAGTATATAAATCACAAAGTAATTTTATTTAGTGTTAATGCTATGATAATCAAAATGCCAGAGGGAAGCCAGGTGTGATAGCACACTCCTTTAATTCCAACACTCAGAAGGCAGAGGCAAATGGATCTCCTTGAGATTGATAACAACCTGGTGGTAGACATAGCAAGTTCCAGGGTGACTGGGGCTACAGAGAGACTTTGTCTCAAAACAAGCAGCAGGAGAGTGTAGAGATGGCCCCATGCTGTTCAGTTCCCAGAACTCACATGGCAGCTATAAACCATCCCTTAACTCCAGTTTTGTGGAATCCAATGCCCTTTCTGGCTGCCATGGGCATTGTGCAACCTGGCTGCACTCGTATACACACAGGCAAAATACTCTTCAATATAAATATAACTAAAAACCTTAAAACAAGCTAAATAACAGCAACAAAAAATTTGAGAAGGAAGTACTTGGACCAGGTTTGGAAATGGACAAATAAGAAGCTGGTAGTTGGTGACTCAGGACATTTGGAACACTCTGCCTTAGAATAGCACAAGAAGGCAAGGGACAGCTCATCAAACAACTGGCAGCCAGGGCTCACACAGGCCTGGAGACTCTGCAAAGTGGAAGCCCTGCACTATAACTAGGCATGCTTCATCACTGGAAAAATGTCACTCTGGCTCATAATTTGAATATGGATTATCCTGAAACGAAATTTAATTCCTTTGTTGTGAGCCAAGAGGATTGTAATAAATCACGGAGATGGGGACAATTAGTGAGTGTAAGATACAGTTTGGAGATCTCCAAGCAGGGTTGAATGTCAGCATCTGAGCCAGGTACAGGAATCCAGTGCATCTCCTACAGCCTTCTTGTGGCAGTCAGTGGATGCTGCTGTCAGTCATTACACTAGGAGGAAACTTCCTAGGAAGGGAAGTTCTCTTTTCACTTCAGCAGCAGTTTTGCATCCTATTGTATTTTTTGTTCCGTTCCACTCTGTCCTGATTTGATTAGGACAAAGTCTTTCACAGCCTAGAACTCTCTCTGTAGCCCAAATTCATCATCCTCTTATCACTGCATCATGAGTGCTAAAAAAACAAGTGTGCAACACCATGCGTAAAGTTCATTATATTCTTCATTGGCATTTATTTTCTAACCCATAAAGTAGATCATTTTGACCACATTTACCTATGATACTAGGTTTCAAATACCAATAATTATTAACACAGAGACTGCTCTAATAAGAACACATACAGGAGCTGAAGAGATGGTTCAGAGGGAAAGTGAAGAGCACTGACTTTTGGCAGAGGACCTGGGTTCTGTTCCTAGCACCATTATGGCAGCTAGTCTTTAACTTCAGTTCTAGGAGATCTGAGACCCTTTCCTGACTTCCAGAGGACATGAAGGGACAGCACTCATACACATAAAATAGATAAACATTTAAAAATTACAAACCCAGCCAACACACAAAGATATCAAAAGCAAACAAGCAAACACAAAATACTCCTGATAAGAAACTCATGCCTTTCCTAACAAAGCTGGCCCTGTGTGTTCTCTTGAGAACTTGGTAAATAACTTAGAAAAATTTCAAGTTCCACTGTTATCTGCAAGTTATACTTGGTAGGCCGCAGCAATCTGCCTTAGTAATTGAGCTTGAAAGATAATGAAAACAAATGATAAGAGAAATCAAATGAAGGAAAAGGCAAGATCTTTGTCCCCTTCTCTGTTTTGTCATTGAATGTATACCACTGCCATCATCCTGGGCATCTTCTACTGCAATTCTAGCTACCTCCCGGCACAGCCGTTAAAAATGAAACAGGTGTCTGGCACAAGTGTCTTTTCTCAACCATGAGGCAGAAAAGGTGGAGAAACTGAGGAAGAATGGATGGATTATTCTGAGGCAGTTCACTCACATAGAGGTGAGATAGTGTCTGTCAGCTGAGAGCCTAATCAGGCTGTTATGGGTATCTCAGTTCACTCCGTAAGTGCAGTTCCTGGGTCTTCATGAGCACCTTTAAAAATCTGCAGTCTATTGTAAACAGCAAGGGTTCCAAGAGGCCTGAAAGAGCAAGGCTCATGACTCACCCTTAAAACTCACAAAGCATTTCTGTGATACTCAGTTGGTAGACAAAAGGAAAGGAAGTACTATCCACTCTTATGGAGAAGCAATAATTTTTGTCACCTTTAAACTCCTGCAGTCAATCTTAATATGTCAATAGTGTTTTTAGTAAGTAAATAAACAGATGCATCAGATGTATTCTACTGCTCTACCTTCTTGCATTCTCCTTCATTAAAGGCATTTCCAATGAACTTCATATTAGTCCTAATGCATGTACATAGTATTCAGTTAGTTCAAAATGGTATCCATACCTGTGGATACACTCTAAGCTCAATTGCAGGTGATTATGATAAACTTAAAATTCAAAGTTGAATTTCCATTCCAGTAATCCAGGGCTGAAAACACATTGAAATGCCAAATAATGTTCAGCTGAGTTGTGTCCTCAGATAACATTTTTCTCATTGCAGTTCTTGCTTTAGAGAACAGCATTTAGAAAATTACGTATGCCAAGAAAAGAGGCCCAAAAAGGCCTAGAGTTTCTGGCTCACCATTGTTAATGAAGTCATACAGTCTGTCTTTACTTATTAGCGCTTTTAAGCTGAGAACAGCTGAAAAGTAAGGCCATTCAAAGTGAAATTACAGAAAGGCAAAGAGACTTTGATAAATACATTTGAAAGAGTAGTATTTTTCACCTGTTCATGTGGTGAACATCTGTGGCTTTTTGGCAATTCATATATCCACTCTGAAGGAACCTCCTAGTTCAAAGACTCATCCTTTCTTCTATCTATTTCTTTGTAGTGTTCCTTTGGATCTCTTAGACTATGGGTAGCCAAATAATTTTGGCATGTGGAGTATAGGCTCATTACAAATTGAGTTTCTTTAGTCAATATTTTATCTTCTGGTCTCTTTCTAGCTGCTTATAGTTTTTACAACATTGTTTGACCCACTAAGTCTTGCAGTTAGGCCAAAATAGCAACTTCACAGGAAATAACAATAGTTAGAGTAAAGTAAGAGTCTCTGCACACAAATTTTCACATGAAAAGAAATGAAATAAAGACGATGATTAAGTGATGACAATTGCAGATAATAGACAATAGAGGAGACATGTGTGCTAAGGGAGAGAGGATTTTTAGATATGCTTAATGAAAGTGATTATAACACCTCATTATGGAGATTGTCAGTAATGAAATGCAACTTGCTCTTTTGAATCTGCAGTTTGAAACATGGTTAAAATCCCTTTGTTAAAGTTGTAACTTAAAAATATTGTAATGGTCACTGTCCAAGAATACAAAACATTGCCTTTCTAGGGTCTGATGGGCACAATTATTGCAAACACTTTCAATCATAACATGAGCTTAATGAAGCCCAGCCATTATTACTGACAGAAGCATTTAACATCCAGAACTACTAGATTTCACAAACCCTTATAATTATTGTAATTCTCTAGGCATATGTTAATGATCATATTTAGAAACAATTTCAAATTTCCTATATCTCATATTAAATAAATATTAGTTCATGTAGGAAATACTGATTCCATCCTGAATTTTTGTAGTAAATTGGAGGAAATTCCTAGGGACTATATTACTACAATTTACATTCATTGTATTCTAGTTTTTTTTTTCTTCTTTCACAAATTATTCCACAAAGAACCTCTTAGATAATTAGTCTTAGTTTTTCTGTTTGAAATAAAAGCCAGAATATAGCGACAGAACTAGAGATTTGAAAATGACAAGGGTGCTCAAAACCCAGGCAATAGGCAGCCCTTGCTAATACAGTAACAAGGATGAAACTGATACTGTTTTTTGTGAATAAAAGGTATTAATCATATTGCTTCACCATGTATGCCCAGAACAGCTTGAAGGAGAATATATCTGCCTTGATAAGTTCATGGTTGTATTTAGTATTCTAATATATTTTCATTCAAGGCACAAAAAAGGAAAAAAGATGATTCTATTTATTTTTTTAAAAACCTTTATATATTTTATATTTGAGAAAAGATTGTCTCTAAAAATATTTACTGTTTAGTATTTAACAATCTTAATTCATTTTAAATGTATATTTAACCTGAATTGATGCCCATAGCATGGACTTAATAAATTTAATGCCTTCAGTGTTGGGGGTTCCAGTACTCAGGACCAGTCCAAGGGGGACCGAAGGAGCTCTGCCGTAGAGGTGGAATCAACACACAGACTCCGGGAGTTGAGCGAAAAACCAGCAGTGGTGGTCTGCTGCAAACTCATTTATTCAAGAAAGAGCAGAGAGTCTTATAGTTCTTGTTAGCCAATAGCCTTATGGGGTGGGGTCCTGACTACAGCCAATTGCAGTTTTTTCCCAGGTGAATCAGGTTCCCTCCAGGTGCTGCGCCGAAACTGGCTTCACAATCAATCGGTGTGGAGCGCCACACCCACGAGAGCCATTCCTCCATTCCTCCTGGCAGGTGGCTGAGTTAGGCCCACCCTACATTATGCCCAACACCTCAGAACGTTTTATTCATTTTATTGTTCTTGTAAACTTCATATAGAAACATGCCTTTGCTTTTAAGTTCAAACTAAGAGGTGCTCAAATTGATTTAAGACATCAAAATACTTTCTTGAGTCTCTCTCTAAAACCCAGAGTGGCTTTGAATCAATTATCCTCATACCTTGTCCAACCAAGTATGCACCTCCATGCCAGACTGTGTATATACTATCATTCTAATAAAGTTAGTTATGGAAGTACTGAGTGGTTAAGATTCTTTCCCAAGACCACAATGTTTATTAATATTAGAGTCACAATTGGAACTCACAAAGTCTAATATCTATATTAATAATTTAAATCAATTAACTGAATTTCTCAAAGAGTATGGCTCCTCGTGAAAGTCTTATGTGTGATTTTTCAGGATTGATCATAAGCAATTACAAAAGATTACCTGACAGATTAACTGGAGAAAGCTGCACTGCACTCAGTCCCCACACACTCGAGGGAACATAGGCAGAACCTTGCAGTAGCTCAAGGAAGCAAAAGTTCAAGTACTACTATCCAGCCATAGTTTTAAGTGTAATTTCTTTTTTTTTAAATTTTTTGGTCTTTTTTTAGTTAGGGTCTCCCTGTAACCCCAGTTTTCCCGGAACTCACAGGGATCCCTCTGCCTCCTCTGCCTCTGCCTCTGCCTCTGCCTCTGCCTCTGCCTCTGCCTCTAGTGCTGAGATTAAAGGCATGTACCACTGCACCTGGCTTCAGTGTGCTTTCATTATTAGCCATGGTACTGTCAATATTATATGTCCATTTGAGGCCTTTGGTACAAGTCTTATTAACATGCCAGATGAGCTAATCTTAAAGCGAAGGATTCTGGATAGGCTGACTAGATCTCAGTGAATGAAGCTGTACTGAGGAACATTTGGGGACACTCACTTGGCACAATAGACCTTAATACAGATAAAAGAATGTATGGATTCCAGTTGGGAGGCTGTTGGGGGACTACTGGTGGTGAAAGAAATATAGAGATAATTAAGACTGAGAGGTGTTCTGTGTGAAATAAACAGTAATTCAATAAAAAATAAAAATAAAAATGCTTGTGTTCAAGAACCTTGATACTCTCGGCACCTTGTCTCAGTTCCAGCACTTTTCCACACCTACTTCTTCTTCTCTGTCCTGCATCCATTCTAACTATTATCTCCATTCACATAAAACTGCTAGGGACAGGGTGGTGGCATTTTCTGCAGTTAGATCTGAGTTTACACCATCATAGTTTGTGACTGAAAGTCTTGCATTTCACTTTTAGATTGACTAATGCTATCTCTGGTGTCTGGAAGCTTAGCTCTCTCTCATAGATAAACTGAGCTCCTGAGACAATTTTTACCATATAATCTGATATGGATTTCAGACCAAAATCAAATGGAAAAATTCTTAACAGAGTGAGACTAGTAGTCTTCACTGAAGTCTAAGTGAAGCTTATCATGGACTAAGTTATTAGAGACCTGTCAGAGGCACATTTAATAAGTAGTATTATTTTGGAATTGTAACGCAAGAAAGAAGAGTAAGAATGAATTGTATTTCTCATAATCCATGTGTTTGAGGCTTCATGTGTAGTTAATCTCAAAATTTTGCATGTCTTTAGTCAAATAAAAAACATTTTTGGAGTAGTTTCTAATTTGATTCACAATTCTGAAAAGAAGAGGAAATTTGAGCATAATCAGGTATAGAAAGAAGAGATGTAGATTGGAGCAGAAGACGGAAAGTATTAGGAAGCAGCAGATGACAAAGCTAACCCTTCCAACACTGGGAGGTGGGATTTCCAACAATGCAATAATGGCATTTTTATCTCTGGGAGAGATAACAGCTGTCTTATTGGACTTGTGGCCCACTGTATGGGATGGAAATCATGTATCATATTTGTAAGTATGAGGTTAGAGAAATAATGACCCTACAGAAGAACCTAGTATTGCTATTTTCCTCAACAAATGTACTTTCTTAACATATTCTAAATATGCTTATATCCATGGGTAAGTACAGCTCTCGCCACCTGTCAAAGAAGATTTTTTTTGCAACAGATAGAAACTATTACAAAGATCCATAATAGATCAAAATGAAAGAATAAGTGACCATGTGGTATGCAGCACAAATGGATTCATCTGCAATGCAACCTTAACAGTGAAGGCTCAGGGAATACCCTGGAACAGAGAGGGAGGAGAGATTGCAAGAGCCAGAGTACTGGGATACCTGCTGTTATATAATGTTTTCTAGACACAACAGGGAAGTTATGCCCATAAAATCACCACGATATGGCTGCTTAAGCAAGAATTACATAATGACAACACCAGTTGACATGTCAATACTGTTGGGGGAAATTTTACAAATGCTCATCCTACATAAAGAACTACAGAAATCAATGGATGCCAAGGGAGACATCATCAGATTTCCTCATGGACAAGCTCTCTAATAGGTAGGTATCCAGTCTCAAGCAGTCATCCTTAAATACATGTACACACAGCACCATTAAATGGACTCAGCAGATTAGATTATATGTGTGTGTGTGTGTGTGTGTGTGTGTGTGTTTGTGCATGTAACAACAATAATCAAATAACAGATCACAAAATTGAGAGGGAGGGGACAAGGGAAGAGTTGAGGGAAAGAGAAGAGGAATGCAAGTGATGAAAGTACAATATTCATATATGAAATGCTCAAAAAATTTAAAAAACAGAGTGTATTTCCCTTAGCTGGCAAACAAACAATAAAACAACTGACTTGGTTATGCAACCCAATCTGTGGCACTTTATTATGGCAATACTTGTCCACTACAAGAAGGTCACGCCCTTCTCCTCTTGGGTGGATGAAATTCTCAAAGAAATAATAAAAATGAGAAAAAAAGAAATTCACAATTCAAGTCAAGAGAAAAAACAAGATGATTCCACCCTTCCCCTATGCAACCTGCCCCCCTTGGAAGTTAGGGAGCTACATCCTTGGTAGTTGTATTCCCTTGAAGCCGTATTGTGTAAAAGACAAATGTTGAGAGTAAAAGTGACGTGAAGAAAGAGAAACAAAATTCGGTGTTTGCCCAAGTTTGAGATATCATTGGACATCAGTTCTGGGAAGGTATGCAGGCAATCAAATCTACGATCCAAAGCTCAAAGAGAGGTCTCCATCAGAGACAGAAATTCAGGAACTCTGAAGTAACACGTAAAAGATCAAAATTTCATCCCACAATTGAAAGAATTTGCAGCTATATACTCTGGATATAGATGTATACACTTACAGCTTTATATTGTTTTATATAATTATAGGACTTCAAAATGCAATTTCAATGTCCTGAAAAATAGTAAATACAAAACTCATACCAATACTCAAAAGTTTTGTATGAATATGCAAGGCATAAGAGAAAGATAAAATGCTTACCACCTAAAGACAGGGTCAGTGCAGATGACCTGTGAGTGCTATCATGACTTGGTTTTCACTTGACTGTCCTGTGATAGTTTAAATACAAATACAATAAAACTTAAAATCTCAAGGAAAAACTTAGGAAGAAACCGTTGGTAACTATTTAGAGCCAATTCAATGTCTGTTTTCAGAATTTCTGTTTATTTATTATTTATTATTCATTTATTTGTGATAGGTTATCTCCTAGGTGAGACTTAATCTGGTTATTTAGTATAGGCTGGTTTCAAATTCATTTTCTTCCTACCACACTGTCTTGAGTGTTAGGGTTGTAGAGCTGTACTTTTAGCCAAACATGTATGACTTCCACTGCAGAAGATCAAAAAGAAGTGAGTCAAATTAGCTGAGAGGATCTTTCTCCTCCCAAGGGACTAAGTCAAGGTAGGAATTTGTGGCCATAGTCTTCAGGCTAGAAAAGAGCTGTTGAAGCCATAAAACAAAAACTTAAGGATGACACGAAACTATCCTAGCACACTCAGCTGCAGTGTCAATGAACTAAACGAGAAAACAGCTCTTCTTAACCTTCCTTCATCATGGTTCTCCCATTGCTGCATTTCAAAAAGGAAATCTCAGATAAATGATTAATCTCCTTTTAAATTTAAAGTAGACAGTGCCATTTTAAGAATAAATCTAAGTTTCTGGTTTCCTCCCTGTGACTTGAAAAAGGGAAACTTTTAAAAAATTTTGTCCTCGGTTTCAAAAATTATTTTCAAATATACTTTATCTAAATTAGTGACACAACTATCACATTTAACTTCAGAAACAAGAATGTACATGACTTGAGATATTGTTCAGTGGAGAAAGCACTTTGTGTGTAAGCCTGAGGACATGAGTTCAGATCCCCAGAACCACAGCAAGCTGGAGGCCTTGGCATGCATCTGTAATCTTCCTGTACCATAGAAAATAGGAGACAAAAACAGGATAATCCTGGGGTGCTTTCACGTTAGCTAACCGAGCACATGCAGAGACAGACAAAAGACCTTGCCTCAAACAAGGCAGAATTAAGGGACTGACTCCTGAGTTTATCATCAGACTTTCACAGCTACATGCCCATACTCACATGGGAACACTTACACACACATGAACATGTACGCAGCGCGCGCACACACACACACACACACACACACACACACACACATATATAAAGAATTGGAATATAAAATTCATCAAATTTTACTTTTTTCCCCTTCAGTTTCTGGAAACCATCATGCATTTCCAGTTACTTTTTAAGCATAGAAACAGAGGACCGTAAGCAGTAATGTAAAAAACATTCAAGGCAACAGAGAAGTCTTTTCAGAATTAGCCTCTCCAAAAGTCGACAACTTTTCAAGTTTTTGGAGTGCTGCTTAAAAATATCAAACTGCAAAGATGCACTTCTAGAAATTATAAGTAATTTGTGCATCAAACAATATGTACAATAGTACTATACAGTAAATTGGACCAGCTGCCTCTGCCTACCGTTACAGCTGCTTGCAAAGTATATAATTTATGTTTTCTGCAGTAGAAAGTGGGAAGGATTTTTAAAGCTGTGTTCATACTTTTATAAAGAGCCTTTTCCTCCCTTTTTTAACCATTGTAAGCTCAAAAGAGGTGATATTTTATCATTATGTTTAATGTTAATCCACTTCTATTATACTTGAAGGTCTATCAATGTATGACCATCATTTGAAGTGAATTTAGTCATGTGTTTACCTTCACATTTTTCTTAAAATATGAATTTATTTTGTTATAAATGGTACTGATGATGACTAATAAAGTGATATTTTGTAGCAAATAATTTGTCCTTGGGCTCTGAATTTCTACAGGTTACATGTATTGCTCTGAAAAGTTAAAGAATATTTTCCATTGATGAACCCTGAGCAAGCTTCACAGTGGCATTGTTGACATTTCTTTTGCAGTTTCATGGAATATTTTGTTTTTAGTTCAGCATAAGGAATATGAAGAATATTTGCACATTAGTCATTGGCTTTCAGCATTGTACATTGTAATGTCTCAAAACCTGGGCAAGAATTGGAGGCAGAGTCTTGAAAAATATTATCTAAAAAGTTGTTTTGGGGTAAAATAAGATTATTATGACTATTATATAAATAGAATGGAGAGACAAAAGAACCATGTCTTAGTCTGAATGATTGAAAGCCACTGTATTTTAATATTCAAATATGAAATGATTTGGAAATGCCCACTCCAGAATTTGGATCTGAAAAGCTGATAAGCCATGTGGTAGAAATAAGAGGGGCAGAAGGCACCTCCGGCTACAAGGGCAGCACCCTTCCCTCTTCAGGAAGGTGCAACACAGTGTGTCTTGGAAGCAGAAAACAACCCCAGGGAACAGCAGCACCTGTTAGCATCTTGACCTTAGATTCCCTGACCTCCAGAAACGTGAGAAAAAATAATGTGTGCTGCTTATGAATCATCTAGCTTATGACATGTTGCTATAATAGTGAGGACAGACCAAAAAAGGTGTGTAATATCCAATGTGAAAATGTTATGACGCATTAGAAAGTGATTAGGTCATGAAGGCAGAATCCTCATCAGGTGGACTACCATTCCTGTGAGCCCTAGAGGTCAGGAGAAGGGAGTGTACCATCTGTGAATCAGAAAATGAACCCTGACCAGAGAGCCAATTGTCTAGACTTTCAGTCTTGGATATCCAGTCCCTAAATGGTAGAAAATAAATCTGTGGTGTTAAAGTTACTAAATGTAAAGCATTTTGTTACAAAATACCCAGGAGCTAAGGGAAAACCCTATTCACCTATTAGAACTGTGGCCTGAATTGGAAACAGAGGACAGCTGAAACCTTTACACAATGCTGATAGAAAATACAAAATGATATATGATGCTTCCTTACAAAATCCTTGCCAGAGTTGGTACCCACCAATTGTGCTTCATATTAATTCAGAGACACCCAGAGCTCCTGCCCTTACAAAACCTGTTTGTGGATGTTTATATTAACTTGACTAATACTTGCCAAAATTTGGAAGGAACTGAGGAGTCCTTTAGTGAATAGACTATGCTGTATCTAAGCAATGGACTATTATTCAGGGATTAGATTAACTGAAAAAACAGGTCAGGGGAAAAATATTCAGGAAACATAAATGCACTTTACCTAATGAAAGAAGGCAAAAATGTGACATAATACATAATTCAAAGATACAGCATTGTGAAATTGTAAGAGCATAGAGATATTAAAAAGACCAGAGTTTGACAAGGGTTTGGGAATACAGGTGAACAGGTGAACATGTAAGTGTTAGATAAGTGAAACTATTCTGCAATGCTACAAGCATAAACTCATGTCGTTGTAAGTTTGCCCAAATTCATACACTATACAACACCAAGCCTGAACCCTAATGTAAACTGTGGATTAGGTGAATAGGATGTGTCAGTAGAATCCTCAGTTGTGATAAATTTGGCATTGGTGTGGGGCCTCTATTGGGAGAGCATATCTATGTATATAACCTTCAGTTTTGCTGTGAACTTGAAATGGCCTTAGAAGTATGATTCTTTTATAAAAATGGGCATTAATTTCTGAGACATTTAATTAATAGAGTAGATATCCTGTATGCCCTAATCTCATATACATAGTATTCACTAGCTACATGGACATGTTTGGACAACATTTCTTGTATTTATAAAATGTTCTTTTGGCATTTAAAGTATCTGACCAGTTTTGAAAAATACTTATTTAAAAACTTCAAAACAACATAATATTTTTGAGTTGCACAATTAAACTTAACATTTCCAATTTTAGATTAACATCTAATGTAAATATCTGTGGCTCATAAAATATTTCTAATGATTTTTGTTTTTAGATACAAATGATTGTATAATCCGGGCTTATTAAATTTTAAAGTTTGAAGTACAAACATATATGCATATTGTTCAACTGTAGTGAAATAATTGTTATACATTTGGAATATGGACAGATTAATCATTAATAAATTATGTCCTATAATAAATGAGTATTCAAATGATATGACATGATTTATGATATGATTTAAGTAACAGAAAAAAGATTAATTGGGCCCTATCTTTATTTTATATAACTTTTTGCTATGAATTTGCATCTCCTGTAAGTAAAATAAGAATATATATTCAAGTGTTACATACAGACATTTTAATATATTACAGAATGAGGATACCATGAGGGTCTCATAAAATTATAATGAAGCTATAGTATTCATCACACCTACTGACCTCTCAGCTTCAGTAACCTCTTGGCCATTTCAAAGCAGTATAAATAAAACTAGTGTACTTCCAGAGACATAAAGCTATGGCACACTGGATTATGTACAGTACACAATGCTTGATAATTATAATAAGTATCTGCCCCACTGGTTTATATATTTTCATGATCTTAGACTATATTTTTTTATTTATAAAGTGCAAGTTTCCTGTCAAACAGAATTCTTTGTTGCACTCTCAGAAGCCTCCCATGTTTCCTTCTTAGCATGTCTTGTATCATTTATTAGTAGTGTTAACTTAACCCTTTTGTGTTGTCTATCATGGCCCTAAGCACACAATATACTTTAAAAGTTGTCAGTAATAAAGCACACTGTGTGATGTACCAAAAATGAAATGAGAAACACAAGTCTATAAGAATGGAAAATAAATGCTGACTGTCTCTGTCTGTGAAGGTCAATAACAAAGTGATGGAAGCTAGTAAACTATCTACCTCACTGCAAGCAGCAAGAACCACAAAACTTAAAGAAGATCTGGCATCAGAAGTGAAGAAACCTTCATGGCTGGGTTTGAGATCAAACACAAACATATATTCCCATTGATGCGTTGCTTATCACAGGAAGTTTGTGACATTCAAGCAAATAGCTGGACCAATGGCAATGTTGAAATTACAGCTACCTCTACATAACTAAATGACTCAGTTGTTAATATTCAAGAAATAATTGAAAGTAAGGGGTGAGTCTGAGACTATAATGAAGGTGCCCGAAGATTTGGAAATGCTAGGTAGGCTGCTTTTGGAAGAAAATAATTTAACACAATCAATAACTGGGGTTAAAATTTCTCTGTTTTAGAAATGCATGACTAAAAAGACTTTCATTTCTTAAGGACATTTGACAGTTTTAAGTCAGGTTAAAAGTAATTCATGGGTTAAAAGTAAATTGAGATAGAAAAGCTTTGTGAAATGGCATAGTGAAAAATATCAGAGCCTTCAAAAACATCAATAACATCACACTGCCAATACCTACAGGAGCTATGGGAAGCTTTTGATGACACAATTGCTCCTCCAAGGTGTTCTCCTGAATAAATATGCCAAGAAAAGCGAACTATGCTGTTTGGAGAATATCATACCTCCATAGTTTTACTTGGCATTGATATTGATACTGCATATTCTCCTGTTAGTGCTAATTTTTCCCAGATGCGAAGTGATATTTTTCCCTCCAAATAGAGCTTCACTGTTGCAACCAGTAAATCAGCAGAATTTGGATCCTGTTATTAGAGGAGAACATTACCTGGTCCATTGCTACAGTTAAGGCACAATTACAGGAGTGTAAAAATCTCCATGGCACAATCAAGAACATTGCTTGAGTTTGGCATAGTGTTGCCCCAAATCTGAAGGATATCAGGAAGAAGACACAAGAGGTTTATCACAAATTTAGAGCACTGCAGAGATAAAGATGGTGGGACTGCAAAGTGGGTTCAGTGGGTCACTTCTGTCTCTTGTCAGTGATGATGAATTTAAGATCTTAGATGTGGTTGCTGAAAAACTGTCAGTGACAGTTTCACAAAAGTGACACACACACACACACACACTGTAAGACGTGTGAAAAAAATGAACCCTCATACCTTAAAAGGTTCAGGTTTAATGCAGTGGAAAGTTCACAGCGTATCATCTATTATGAGAAAAATCTATGATTAAAATAAAGGCACAAACTGAGCAAACTCTGCAAGTACACTTTTTTAAAATGTGAATCCTCTTAATAAGAATCTGGGCTTCGGGAAGGACTGCAGATGGCTGTCGTTGCAGGCTAGAACCTTCTGCTAGAATTATCCCAGAAGACTTTTAAGTACGACGAATAAGGGAACAAAAGCAAACAGTACTTGTGATCCTGACCCAGTGCAGATTAGGACCAACGTATGTCGCAGATTTGATTAAACAAAGAGTGTATAAGCAGTAAGAAATGAAAGTTTAAAATAGCAAAATAGCAAAGACTAAAGTAAAAGGACAGAGAATATTTTGTACTTACATGTTATATGTTTGATTTTAAGATATTTGTCCTAAATATTGAAAAAGTGAAAATTTTACAAAGCTAAAAACATATCACCAAGCTGTGAATGATTGTAGAAGCAAAAACATCCTACAAATTCAATATAGTCTGTTTGTACAGTGTTTATAAAACCTAGAATACTAAAGATCTTGATGTATGAGACTTTACATGACGACATAATCTTTTTATGCTGGAGACAGAGAAGCACTGTTATTTGCAGATTCTAATTTTAGGAAGACTGAGTCTCTGGAACAGACCTTCCAACTCTCCTTAGGACCAGTTGTGGTCCTCACTCCATATGTGGTCCTGGATACCCAGGTTTGGATGATGGACCTCTCCTGCTACCAGACACCAAGAAGCTTTCCATCATTTCTCTGTTTCTCTTCTACAGACCCACTACACCTTCCACGGTGCCCTAACTGAACTTCAAGATATAATAATCACAATCTAGGAAGTTTAAAAAAAGTGCTATAATAACAAAACAGATAATCCTCAAACTAAATATGTAATAAGAGTTTAGAACACACACACACACACACACACACACATATATATATATATAATTACAAATGTCTCTACAATTTTTAAATGTTATTTACTGACAAAACAGTACTATCAAACTTCAAATATGAAATTTGGCACTGTTCCTATGTGAGGTTGCCACTCAGCCCCTTTCCAAAATCTCCACCTTCCCAAAGTCCTTCAGTGTAATCATGCTTCTTTTTAAAGAAAAGAATGCTAGTAAAATAATTTTAAAGATCTGCGCGTTCATCTGGGCAGCTGTCTTCTTGTGTCAGGAAAACACATTTTCCTTGTATTGACCCACAGTTTCTGGGTCTTACAAGTTTTCTTCGGCTTCTTCTGCAGGGACCTCTAAGCCTTGGGAGGTGAAGGTGTAATATGAGTGTCCCGTGTGGGAACGAGCACCCTCATCTGCTTGCTTTCTGCGTGTTGACTAGGCACGGACCTCTGTGTTAATCACCATCTGCTGCAAGAAGAAGCTTTTATGGTAAGAGTTGAGAAATTATTTTATCTATGAGAATAATGATATGTCAGTAATAGTCAGTTTAATACTAAGTCCACTTAGCAAGAAAATAGCAGCAGATTCTCCCCTATGGCCTGGACCTACATAGCCACAAATACTTGGGCCTGATAATACAGCCTGGTAAAATCCATCTTATGAAGTAGTTTTTAAATCTAAACAGAAATTGGCTGTTTGCTCCTGTAACATTCATGCCAATATTGCACCAGTGGGTATATTTTTCCAGGTGTTGTAGTTTATCATGTTCACAGCTGGGTAAAGTTGACAATTGCCTTTCTCTTTAGGTTACGTGCAGAGCACCTTCCGGTATTATGAAAGCTGGGCAGTAGAGGTGAAACTTTGAGACCAGTATCATCTGGATTTCTCCATGTTAGTTCTATGCCCACATATGTAATGTCATCCACAATAAGGTTTTACCATCAAGTTCTAGAAGATCAGTGAAGAGCAATAGCCCCAGCCAGTATTGTTTAAGGGTTTGTGGGACTCCCCCTAATCAACAACTCCAAAACATGGTGACTATTCCTGGCATTGGTTTTATTATTGCTAGTCTGTGGTGTCTGGAAGGCACGTTGTCCCCTATTATAGGACAATGATTGATTGATGTATACATATATTTAAGAAGCCTCCCCATAATCGCTACTTTATTCCTCCCACCAAATCCCCACCCCATTTAGTTAAAACTGAAATTGCTGAAGACTCTCCTAATAGAGTGGACAATGCTGATAATGTATTGTGAGAAGTCTTTGTAATCACAAAAGATAAATACATTTGATATGCCTAATTCACCTCTTGTGATGAACAAAGAATTTACAGACTTAGTTTATTAAATTCTGAATATTTTGATAAAAACAGAACATACAATAATTTAGGCTGGTTATTCTAGCATCTCTAGATTAAGTTACCAAGGACAAAAATGAATTTATGGAGGAAATTTCCCTGCACAAGATGTGCATACACAGTCAAAGAACTTCTAAGTATGCCTTGAGAGAATATTTTCTCCAGTAGTCATGGGGCTCAAGTTGCTGACTGACAATACCAGGTCCTCACCATAAGATTGATTGACTTACATTGTGAGTTTAAGCTTGTATTAGTCACTTTTCTGTTGCTATGACAGAATACTGTTCAAGGGAACATATAAAAGGAAAAGTTTGTTTAGCTTATGGTTACAAAGGGGCAAGAGTCCATCGTGGCAGGGAGGCTTGGGTGGCAGAGGTGGCTGGAGTAAATACAGAAGCTAAGCATTCACATCCTCAAGCACACAGAGGAAGAAGAGAGCAACTGGAGTTGCTTAAGTACTCTCTAAGCCTGACCCTACTGACTTGCTTCCATCAGCATGGCCACACATTCCAAGATCTCCCAAAAGAGTGCCAACAACTGGAGCTAAAATGTACAAATACTTGGAGCCTGTGGGAGATATTCTTATTCAAACAACCACAAAGCTACAACTTCTATAGGTATAGTCAGTTAAATTGAGGACACTGATGGCAACTGGAAAAAATTAGGATTCTGTAATTTAGGGTGGAGATGTGTGGGAGATCCTTTATTAGGCTGAGTACATTTTATTTTGTCTGAGAATGTAGTCTCCTCATACTAGGAGTTATTAGTCTTCTATTTTCTGTGGATAGAAAATGGCCTTCCCTAAGGGAAATTCCAATCAAGACAATAATGATGCCCTTTATTGCTTCCCCTTACCACCCTTTGTTTCTAAACCTATAAACAAATGTAAGATCTCAGAAGGTATCTAGAGGTAAGAAATACATTGAGATTGATGAGGCGGTGAACCACACATCTAAAGAAATTCTTGAAGTTTTAACAAGCAGAAAGCTGGGAAATATGTGTAGGAAAGGATTTTTAAGAGTATTGGACAATGGGTAAAGGAATATAAAGCCAGATCAGGTTCATTTTATCAATATGAGGCCATTGAACAGATTTTGTAGTTAATGTTGAAGTTGACACTAATTAAAACAAAGTCTTAATGATTTATTCGATTGATTGCCTGAAGTATGGGTCAAAACCATAACCTGCTATGAATAAGCTGAAGTTTCCAAGTTCTCTTGTTTAATGTTGATATGGGGAGTCAAAGTTTCTTGGAACCTGAATGTCTGAATAGATTTGTCAAGTACAATTTCTATGAAGGGAGAGTTAAGAAAATATGTTTTTCATACTACAAGAAACCCGTTTGTGAAAGAAACCCCCAAATAAACATAGAGCACTGTCATTGCTTTTCTCTGTGTTCCTGACCTTATAGGCAGAGCCACAGATGACCCACTGAGCAACTTAAATGCAATGGGTACACGTGTCCAAGAGTAGCAACACTGAATCACCAAAGTCAAGGCGAGCATAGTGACTGTAATGGACAGCGTAAACACATGTCTTATTCATGTGGAACTTTGGCACTGGTTCATTAATCATGAATTGAGCATATAGGAAGCAATCTGTATTAAGCAGAAATATTTCAGTGCAAACAAAAGAAAGACTATCTTTATCATAGCAACAGAAAATTATGGATTCTCAACCAATTTCCATAGTTGAGCTAATTTATAGATCCAGAGTTCCTCAGGTGCAAAGAAAGTTAGATCTGCATAAGGACCTTGTTACAACACCAAAATAGTATTACTATTGATCGTTATCTCATCTTTCTGCCAACAGACCTAGGGTCTTTTTACAAGAGTAACAGTACACTGAGGAAAATAAAATAATCAGGAATTTGGGGTGCCAACTAGATACTAATTCTGAATTGACAGAAGACCCCAGACATCACTGTGTGCATCCAAAACTTCAGACATCACTGTGTATATCCAAAACTTTGGTGCTTATGGAGGTCAGGTCGACCACAGAGTTTTAGTTGAAGTCTGACTCAGTTGTTCCATTGGTTCTCTGAGCTCATTCTGTTGTTATCTGCGGAGTCTCACATTGCATATTTGGTGTGGATATACTTACAAGTTTACAAAATATTCACATTTAGTTCACTGGAGTATGAGGGTTTGTTAGGGTTGGTCAGGCCAAATTGAAGCTATTCAAGCTACGGGCTACCAGGGCTATTAGTAATCCAAAGCCCCTGAGGGTTTCAGAGATTAGTGCACCATCAAGGACTTGAAAGACATAGGAGTGGTGTTTCCCACCACATCTCTGTTTAACTTTCAAATTTGGCCATGAAAAAATTGAATAGATCATGGAGGTGACCTTTGATTATTACAAACTTAAGTAGTGACTCCAGTTAGATCTGATATACCAAATGTGGTTTCCTTGTTTGAAAAAAATTACACATCTCTGGTGCAGCTATTGTTCTTGCAAATTCTTTTACCTTCACACCTGTCTGTAAAGTCCACCAGGAAAAAATTGCTTTTATCTGACAAGGCCAGCAGTTCTACCAGTGTTGTATCACAAGTCTATATTAGTTCTTCAGCACTGTGCCATGAATTGGCTCACAGGCATCACCATCAACACCAAGCAGCACATCGCTCCATTATGTTGATGGAATCGCGCTTATTGGACAACTGAGCAGGAGACAGCAACCCCTTCCGATGTGATGGTAAAGCATAAGTGCACCAGAGAATGGTAAATATACTCAAGGAAAGACTGAACACCTGCTACTTCAATAAAATTTCTAGGAATGCAGCATTATGGAACAGGCAGAGATAATTTTAAGGTAAGAGGTAAATTGTTGAACTACCCCACACCACTCCTTTCACGAAAAAAGAAACGGAATACTTAGTGAGTCAATTTGGATTTTGGAGGTAGCACATTCCTTACTTGAAGGAATTACTTTGGGAGACACAGCTCTGTAGTGGGTTCAGGCTGCCATGTAGGCTGTGCCACATAGGCTATGATCCTGTAGATAGTGCTCAAGGTGCCATTGGTAGGTAAGGATGCTGTATGACTTCCTTAAAAGGCAAGCACAAATGAATCATAGTGGACCCCTTTAGATTTGGGAGCAAAACTCTGTTGTCATTTTCAGATGACAGTTCTCTCTTTGAGAGACAGATATTGGCCTGCTGTTGATCTCAGTGGAAACTGATTATTTGACAATGGACCACTGAGGTACATTTTATATATAGTCATGTTTGAGCAAGTTCTAAAAGCACAAGTAAATTCTATGAATGGTCCAAATACCTATGGCTCGTATTCATGCTAGGATGGATATATGCTCTTATGAGGTTTTCCCTATCATCAATTGTCTGAGGCACTGCATAATTATGGCCCCTTTCTTGAACAACCATTAAGGACATATGTAAGGGGAACTTTTCACAGTGAGTCAAATATTGGGCAATTCACATGGCCACAAATTTTGCACAGAAGAAAAATAGCTAGATATGTGATTATATACTTATTCATGGTTTGTGGGCAATGGTTTAAGTTGGATGGTCAGAGATTTGGAGAGAACACAATTAGAAAATTGGCAAGAAAGTCATGTAGGGAAGAAGTGTACAGACAGAGGTATACAAATGGGCAAAGGATGTGTAGATGTTGTGTCTCGTGTTAATGCTCATCAATAGGGAGCCTCAGCAGAGTAGGAAAAAAATAAAAAGTACATAGGATGACCTTTTCTCTGTAGATTTTGGTTGTGTTAGTTACGTTTTTGTTGCTGTGATTATACCATAACCAAAAGCAATGTGGAGAAAAAGTATATTTTGGGAATGTATATACAGGGTCCAGGGAGACAGAGTTCACAGTGGTGCATACAACATGGCAGCAAGCGGCTGGACAGGAAAGCTGAGAAATCATCCCAACTGCACACACAGATAGTTGAGAGAGCAAGCCGGAAAAAATAGCAAGGCTGGCAACTCTGAAAGCCTACCAGCAATGATGTACTTCCTCCAGCAAGGCCCCACGTTCTAAAGGTTCCACAGCCTCCTCAAACAGTTATATAATGTGTTCAAGTACATCATACAGTGGATGTAAACCATCACAGTGGTAGTCTCATTCCCCAGCCTTCCTCGTCATGGGCTAATGGTTGTATGAACAAAGTAGCAATTTGGCTTGAATCGATGTCGTGAGTAAGCTTAACATCATAAACTTTCACTTTCACTCATGAAGACAGTTGACCACAATATCTTCTGAATAACAAATCTGCCATCAGCAGAGACCAACACAGAACGTCTTATGTGTCATTGTTCCCCATGGTGAGCACCCAGTATTCTGATGCTGTTTGACTACATCAGACAGCTTCTATTATGGAAAGACTTTCATGTTGGAATCAGTGAAATAGATGCTTATTCTAGGTATGGATTTTCTTTGCCAGGACATAAATTTGCTACTGAAACTACCTTCCATACACTTACAGACCTCCTTACCCTGTATAGCTGTTTTCTGTATAATACAGCTTCTTACCAAAGGAAGTTGCTTCACAGCCACATAAGTCGAGGAGTGAGATCATGCTCACATAATTTACCACTCTAATCGTTTTACATACCATTGTGCCATGACAGGATTGTACTAGTCTCTCAAAGGTATAGTTATAGTACCAACTAGGTGGCTTCAGCCTCGAAGTCTCGTGTACTCTTCTACAGGAGGGTGTGCATGTACATGGTATGGCACAGTTTATTCTAGAACCGAAATTAATGTTTCCATGAATCCTCTGGAGAACCATGATTGGTATAATAGTTTCTTAAAACTGATGAAGAAATGAGGACATTTCCACACTGGCAAAGTAACATAGTTCATCAAGGAGCTGCTCTAAAGGATTCTTTCTCTTTCTTTTGTTGTTGAAATTTTGTGATTTTTATACAATACAATTTGAATTTTCCAAATAACTATACAGTTACTCATATGAACTCAGGGTGACAGTATGCACAAGTTCCATGAACCAGACAAGTTCCGGCATAGACAGGAGGAACTGTATAAAAACAACCCCACTTGAGGAACTTTTGGCAACTGATAACTGCTGGTCTGAGAAGAGGCAGAAGCCACTTACAGGGATTGGACCTTGGTAGGTTAATCAGTGAATGGACCTATACTGAAAGAACAGATGAAAATGCAAACTGCATCATATATACTTACCCAAGAGCCCTGATAGCCTTGAAACCAAAGTGGCTCCAATTCCTCTACCTCAGATGTCTGGACTAGCTTCCTAACCTAGATTAGCTAAACCACCCAGCATAGATTGCTAAATCTCTCCCCTGGTGGTCCCCACCTCCATCTTTCCATGGTTCTTGATCTTCCTGACAGACCTGGCCCATGGAGAACTCTGGCAAGTCAGATTCTACCCAAAGTCATTCTATTCTATTCCTATGCAACCTCAACACTTCCAAACTATTCTACCCCCAGTCTGTCCTTGGCTAGCTTTGGACCCAGACCCATTTCAACTTCTCTGTCTCAGTTCTCAGTACTAGCGTCTTATCCCAGAGTAGCTAAACCCTTAGATTCCACTGTCTTCTGATCAGTCTGACACAGCACAAACCTTCTGCTATCCTGACAAACCTATCCACTACCCTGCTCAATCAACTGTCCAGAAAAGTCTTCTCTGCTGCAAGAACCTAAAACACACAGCAGTTTATTTTTTTGCAGCTGAGAAAAAAAACCAAAACAATACAAACAAAAACAAAATTTAATTAAATAAAGGCAGAATAGAAGTTCCTACCAAACACACGATGAGTAAATAATATCTGTATGCCCAAATGGCAGTGCAAAACTACAAACAATATGAACAAAGCAAGAGTATGTTACCCCACCAAAACCCATTCCTCTTACAGAAAGTGCACTACACTAAGAATCACCTTGAGGAGCACTAGGATGTAGAATTTAAAAAGAATAATCATAGACATGATCAAAGAACTTAAAGAAAGCACAGAGAAAGAACTCAAAGAGGACAGGCATAAATTTGTGATGGAAGTTCAAGAATATACAAATGTGTGGCTTCATGATATATTAAAAATAATTCAAGCCTTGAAAATGAATTCACAAGTGAGAAATATTGAAGAAAACCCAAACCGAGACAAACATGGATTTGAAAAACTCAATAGGCCAATTAGAAACAAGAGGAGAAAACCTCAGAAGCAGAATGAATGAAATAGAAAACAGAATATCAGGACTGGGTGAGAAAGTTGAAGATCTGGACTCCTTAAGCAAAGACTATGTAAAATTAAAAAAAAAATATATAGAAAAGGAATATGCAGGAAATGTGGAACAACATGGAAAGACCAAATCAATATATTATATGCATAAAGGAAAGAGAAGAATGTCAGGTCAAGGGCATTGACCAGACCATCAACATTATTATAAAAGAAAATTTCCCTAAATTAAGGAAAGACATACCTATAGAGTTTCAAGAAGCACACAGAACACCAATTATACCTCACCAGTTGAGAAACTCCATGTGGCATAGCATATTAAAAACGTTAAATGTACAGAACAAAGGAATGGTATTGAAAACAGATAGAAAAAGACAACAAGTTACATGTAAAGGAAAACCCATCAGAATGACAGCTGACTTTTCAGTGCAAACTATGAAACCCAGAAGAGTCTGGACCAAAGTACTGCTAGTTCTAAAAAACCATGGGTGCAACCCCAAATACTTTATCCAGCAAAACTCTCTATCAGAGTCAAAGGGGAACAGAAATTTTTCCATGATCAGAAAATGCTGAAAGAATTTATCTCTACCAAAGCAACCTGTCAGAGAACGCTCACAGAAATGGAAAGGATCCAAGAGAGGAATGAATATACCCAGGAGGCTACAGAAAGAAAACAAAGAAAGTTACAATAATGGAAACACAAAATAGAGCCACAAACACAGAGAAGTTAAAGTGACAGTACCCACTATACATCTTTCTATTCATCTTTCAATAATAACACTGAATATCAATGGCCTCAACTCCCCTGACAAAAGACACGGGTTAGAGGGATGGATCAAGAAATAAAACTCTCATTTTTTATTGTCTTCAAGAAACCCATCTCTACTTCAAGAATAGATATTACTTTATAGTGAAAGAACAGAAAGAAATATTCCAAGCAAATGGCTCTAAAAAGAAATCAGGTATAGAAATTCTAATATCAGTAGTTAAGAGTACTGACTGTTCTTGCAGAAAACCCAGGTCCAAATCCCAGCACCCATGATGGCTAACAAACATTCATGACTCCAGTCCAGGGGATCTAATGCCTTCTTCTGTCCTCTGTAGGCGCTGAATGGCATGGGTACACTTGCATACATGCAGCTGTAATACTGATACACATACCATGAAAAAGAAAAAAAAGAAAAAGATATGGTAATAATGAACATATATGTAAGAATCTCTGGTATATACAATTTCATGAAAAACAATATTCCAGGACTGTAAAACACATAAACACATATTAACCTCAACTCAGTAACAGTAGGTGACTTCAGTACCCCACTATATCCAATAAAGAGGTCAACCAGAAAAAAGAATAAAGAGACATTTGAAATAAATGTCATCTTATATGAAATGGACCTAACAGACATCTACAGAATATTCCACCAAAGAATATGAAAGAATACACTTTCTACTCAGCAGCCCATATGAGTTTTTCTAAAACTGACCACATTCTGGACACAAAGGAAATTTCAACAAATACAAAAGGATTGAAAAAATTCCATACATTCTATCAGACCACAGTGCAATAAAGCTTATAATCAATGGTAAAAGAAGCTCTAGTAACTACATGAGCACATGGAGATTAAACAACACACTCCTGAATGATCAATGGATTAAAGAAGAAACTAAGAAAGATATGAAGGTATTCCTGGAGTTAAATGAAAATGAGAATACAACACCAGAAAATTTCTGAGATAATTTAAAAGGAGTCTTAAGAGGGAAGTTTCTCTCTCTTAGGGCCTACTTTTAAAAATTCAGAAAGTGCAAATGTAAATGATTTAATAATGTAATTCCATAATCTGGAAAAGCAAGAAAAAATCAACCCCATACTTAGTATATGAGAAGAGATAACAAAAATCAACACAGAAATTAATGAAATAGAAAAAGAAAACAATACAAAAATCAATTAATCTAAGAGCTGGTTCTTTGAAAATTTAAACAAAATAGACAGACTTTGGGCCCAGTTTACCAAAAGAAAGAAAGAGCAAATTCAAAGTAACAAAATCAGAGACAAAAGGGTAAATATAACAACAGACACAAAACAAAAAATCCAGAACATTGCAAGGGAATACTTTAAAAAAACAGTAACTGTTCTGTGAGGATGAGCTAGTCTTCCTAAACTGAATGAGTCTAGGTAGGCTGACTAGACCTCAGTGAGTGAATCTTCAGCGAGGTGTTTTGGGGACACTAACTTGACACAATAGACCTTAAGACAGATAAAAAATATATGCATTCCAATTGGGGGGCTTTGAGGGTTGCTCATGGAGAAGGGGTATAAAGATGATGAAGACTGATTGCATTGTTCTGTATGAAACACACAATGATTCAGCACAAATATTTTTTTTAGTTTATACTCCATTAAATTTGAAAATCTAAAAGAAATGGATGAATTTCTAAATATATAGATATCACCAAAGTCAAACCAAGAAGAGATCAAAAGTTTAAACAGACCCATAACAAATAAAGAAATTGAAACAGCAATACAAAAACTTCTAACAAAAAAATGGCCAGCCCCAGATGTATTCACAGCAGAATTCGTCCAGACATTCAAAATCGCCAACCAATATTTCTTAAATTATTAAAAAACATAGAGACAGAGGGACATCTCCAAAATTTTATCTAGGAAGACAATATGACTCTACTATCCAAATTATGTAAAAATACACACAAAAAGAAAACTGTAGGTTCATATCCTTAGTGATCATTGATGCAAAGACACTCAGCAAAATACTCGCAAACTGATTGTAGATACACATCAAACAGATCATCCACCATGATCAAGAGGGCTTTAATCCAGAGTTAAAGGAAGAAACTAGGAGATGGAAAGACCTATCATGCTCATGGATTGGTACAATTAACAGTGTGAAAATGACCATTTTACCATAAGCAATCTACAGAATCAATGCAATCCCAATCAAAGTATGCATGACATTCTTAACAGTGTTAGAAAAAAAAGTAGTCATCCTAAATTTCATATGGAAGTGCAGAAGACCCTGGATATCCAAAGCAATCTTCTGCCAAAAAGAACAACACTGGGGGGACCACCATTCCAGATCTCAGATTATAATACGGAGTTATAGTCATAAAAACAGCATGGTACTAGAAAAATATGGCTACAAAGACCAGTGGAACACAATAGAAGAATGAGTACTTGAAACTGCTAGAAGAAAACATAAGCAGTACCCTCCAAGATATAGGCATAGGAAAGAACTTTCTAAATCAGACCTCAGTTGCTCAGACATTAAGGTCAACATCAATAAGTCGGATATAAGTAAACTAAAAAGCTTCTGTACAGCAAAAAGAAACAACCACAGAAGGGAAGAGGAAAACCACTGAGTGGGAGAAAATCTTCACTGGCTACATATCTGTCAGAATATACATAAAATATCCAGAATATACAAAGAACTCAAAAAACAAAGAAACAAGAAAATAAAGTACCCAATAAAAAGATGGGCTATAAACCTGAACAAAGTTCTCAAAAGGAGAAATAAAATAACTAAAAAGTGTTCAACATCCTTAGTAATTAGAGAAGTGGAGAAAAAAAAAACAACTTTAAGATTCATGTTACCCCCGTCAGACTGGCTAAGATCAAGATAACAAGGACAGCAGATGTTGGCGAGGATGCAGAGAAAAGAGAAAGCGCATTCATTGCTGGCAGGAATGCAAACTCATGAAACCAATATGGAAAGCGTTGTGGGAATTCTTAAAATACTAAAAATGAACTACCATATAATCTGGTTATATCACTCCTTGGCATATACTCAAAGGACTCAGCATACTGTAGAGATACCTGTTTGTTGCTGCTCTCTTCACAATAGCTGAGAAATAAGAGACAATATAAATGCCCCTCAGCTGACGAATGGATAATGAAAATGTGGTACATGTACACAATAGAGTTCTACACAGCAGTAAGAAAGGATGAAATTTGCAGGTAAATGGATGGAACTAGAAAGTGTTTTACTAAGTGAAGTAACACAAACTCAGAAAAGCAAGCGATGTATGTTCTCCCTCATTTGTGGATTGCAGCACCAATCCCATATGTATGAGTATTTGTCCTTATGTCAGACTAGGACCCAGGGAAATAGAGAGGAAATGGGGTAAAGGAAGAGAAAGACCCTGAAAGCAGGGGATGGTAGGGAACAGACGTTACCAGGAAGCAGGTGGGGAAAGCAGAAGCCTTAGACTGGGCAGGAGGAGGGAGGCACGTGCAAGGTGCCGTGGTGGGAGAGGAAGGAACTCCGTGAGGGGTGACTTGATGGCAGGAGGTAGTTGTTATTGAAGGGAGACAATGGGGTGCTTATTCTGGGGAGTGGGGAGGGTGGTTGGGTGGCAGCGAGAGAGATGAAGAGATTGGGGGCGGGGGCACAGGGAAGTCAGGGAGAAATGTGAAGCCTCTGAACCCTCCTGAGACATGCACATACGGCTGTGAGCACTGACAGGTATGCATACCTGAGGGTGTATGGCAGTGTCAGACAAGAGAGAACTCCCGTGGAGTGGTGGGTCAGAGTGGTCCAAGAGTCTCTCAAAATAACACAGGCTATTGTCAGAGCTCTTGATTATCAACCAGAACTGTAAGATAAGTCCCTACTGCTGAAGACAGCATATGCTTCAGACACAGAACTTAGAGCAGTGGAGCAAGAACTAACCTAGAGCCCTTCCACTTGAAGTTTAACTTTCATAAAGCTAGATGATAATATGTAAGCTGCTGGGGGAGAAAATTAATAAACGGTCCAATCAAGCCCTAAAGCCTAGTAATCATAATGACAGGCAAAGAAAACAATTTCTATTGGTGCAGTAAAGGCACTGTTTATCTGGGGGTAATCCACAGCTACCTAATTGAACTTAAAGTCCTCTCAGTGGGAATGAACTCATAGGTGACACTGTGAACACAAACACACATACTAGAGAGGTTATATATCCTAGAGAAAACCCTATCTATGTCTATAAAAATGAAATTTTTTATCGTGTGTTAATTATGGATCCTTATAGTTACAGACAAGTATAACATACACAACTCATCAAAGAATCTTCTTTTTGCAACAGATGGAGGTTATTACAGAATCACACAACTTGTCAGACACAGAGAATATATGTGTCAGAGATGCCCAGTCCTAGGTGACACATCTACAGTTAAACCTCTACACTTAAGGTTTGTGGAACATAGCGGAATTGGGAGGGGGTAGTTAAAGAGAAAAAGAGAGCATCTCTCAACTCTCACCAGTGAAGCTTTCTTATATAATAGAATGCAGTACACACAGAAAGCTATTTGCTAACCTTTAAAGGATAAAAAACTATAGAGTGTGTGTCCCTAGATAGGACTTCTGTGTTAAAACTCTCTCACCCCCAGTTCAGGGAGTATTGCATAAGAGAGGGCAGAAAGACTGTAAGAGCTGGGGTTGCTTTATGAACACAAGAAATCAGAGGCTTTGAGACACCCAGAAGCTTGCACATGTGAACTTGGAGCAATGATGACATCAAGCACAGGGCCCATGCCAACTCAATCAGACAAGAGCCCAGAGTGGAGCAAAGGAAACCACTAGCAGGCTGGTTGTAGTCTGGGACTATTGGAGACTGATAACTAATAAGTGAGGGATAATAGGCCTTACCTACGATCTCTAGATAGGCTAAGTAGAGTCCAGTGAATGAATCTGCATGGAAGAACATCTAGGTACAAATGCTGGACTCGATAAGACTTAACATGTGTGGCACAATACATGAGGTCTGATGAGGGAAGTGTGGCATGGATGGGAGAGGGGCTTTGAATTTGATAAACTGATATTGTATGAAATGTACGTCCAGTTAAAAGTTTAAAAGAAATCAACATTCTGAGCCATCAGTGAAATGCAAATTCACACAACTTTGAGGCTATACTTCATCACAGTGAGGATGACTCTCATCAAGAAAACAAATGACAACAAGGGCTGGTGAGACTATGGAGAATGAGAAATTCTTATACACCTCTGATGGAAATGTGAATTTTTGCAGCCAGCATGGAACTTGGTATGGAGGCTCCTCACAAACTGAATAAAAAAACAGGTAAATAATAACAGTGAAAACAGAAGCACTAAATGCTGCTTACTACTCTTGGGTATGTACCCAAAGGAATCTAAGAAACATACCACAGAGACACTTTCACATCTATGTTCACAGCTGGGCTATCCACAGTAGCAAGGAAATCAAACCAGCCTCTCCACCAACAGAGAACGGACACAGAAAACATGGCGCACACTCGGTAGAACTTCATGCAGCTGTAAATAAAAATGAAATCAGGCATTTACCTGTTAACGTGTGCTACTGGAAAACACTATGTTAATCAAAATAAGACAGATTCAGAAAGATAAAACCACATGTTTTCTCTCCCATGTTTAACCTAAACTCTAATTGAATGTGTGTGTGTGTGTGTGTGTGTGTGTGTGTCCTTGTTTCATTTTTGCTGTTGTGATAAAATGCTCTGGCAGAAAGAAGCATAGGAAATCAAGCATCTTATTTCACCTTATAATTCTAGATGATAGTCTATCATTGTGGGGAATACACAGTGTGAACTTAACACAACTGCTCACATCAAATTCACAGTCAATGGCAGAGAAAAATAAATGCATGTGCTCACTTGATTGCTCAGCTGTCCTTAGCTCAGTTTCTCCTCCATTATACAGCTCTGAAACCCTGCCCAGGGAACAGTGCTACCCACAGTGGCCTGGCTCTTTCCACACTGATTAACTTAATAGACTTCCCCACAGACATGCCCTGATCAATCCAATGCAGACAGTCCTTCACTGAGATCATGCTCTTAAGTGATTCTAGGTTGTCTAGTTGACAAAGCCAACCATAACAGTGTGTTTATACAAGTATGCCCATATATATATATATATATATGGGTGTTTGCAGGTCGCAATCTGGGAAAAGAATCATGAGATCATGAGAGGGGAGGGAGAGTTCTTAAGAGGGGTGAAAAAAATAGAGAGTGCAATGGAATGTGTTCCTAAAACACTTTAAGCAGTTTATTTGTGGGGAATCATCCCCAAAGAAAACAGAGGTTATGCAGATAAATGTTGTCTTAGATGATGTACCAAAGAAAAACTGGTCATTGTGTCTCCCATGCATTGATTTTTAAGAGCATGATAAAATGAACATCACTGTGACTGAGATGCACCGATCATCATAGAAACTTGACTAACTTAATAAATCTTAATATAGTTCATTGATTGCTTCTTTATGTTTTACTGAAATTTTGTGATTTTCATTAAATAGACCTTGACAGTGTTTAGGTCCCCTCCATTGTTTGCACCTTGCCACACTGCCCTCCACTCAATTTAATGTGATCTCATCCCAGCATATAGAGTCTATCTGTGTCCCCAAATGTTCTTCAGTGTAGGTCCATCCACTGCCACATCAAGCATTCATCCCTGTAAGATGCTGTCTCTCCCCCTCTCATCAGCCATCAATTTCCAAAAATTCCTTATATTGGTTTAGGATTTCGTACCAGCTTCCCATGTCTATGCTGGGATGTTTTCCGGGTTTGAGCCTGCACCTGACATCTGCATGCTGTCACGGTTACTGTGAGTTCCTACGTGTAACTGACTGGCTGTCTGGAAGACTGCTTTCTTGTGGTCATCCACTCTCTCTGGCTCTTAGAATCTTTCCATCTTTTTTTTCTACAGTAATCCCTGAACATTGTGAGGCAGAGGTTTGAAACAAGTTTCCTTTCAGAGATATGTTCTCTGCACATTGGTTGACCAATTGTGAATTTCTGTGTTAATCACGATTTGTTGCATAAGAAAAACTCTCTGGTGAGAGCTTAGAGATAGATGCATTTATCCTATGTGTAGAAGTTGCATTGAAAATGATCACTTAAGAATAAGTGTCTCAAGGACACTTTTTCTCTGTGTTTGTCCAGTTATGGTGCTCTATAATGGTCTCCATTTATTGGAAAAGGAAGCTTTTTAGATGAAGGGTAAAAGTACACTTGTCTATAAATACAATGATTCATATTTAAAATAAAGTAAATAAGTACATTGATCTAAGGATGTGACAAAAGTAGGATTTTCTCTCGGTTCTATGACCTCTTCAGTCATGTATATTTGGCTGTGTTTACAGTACCACACATGAGTATCCTCCCACTGAGCAGGCCTTAAGTGCAATTGGACAGCTGTTTATTGTCCCCAGGATAAAATTGCACCTACTGAACCAATATGAATGATTTGCTGTGCCAGTCATTGTATATTAATCTTTACAGCTTGGACTTTTGATTGATTTTGTCCTTTGGCAGCTTGCACAGTATCTTATGATACTCTGAGAGTTAGTCTTCAGGGAGGAGACTTTTAGGTCAGTTCCAGCTCAATTGCTCCAAGTCCTGAGTCTAAAGTTTGGCCTGTCTTCAGCGTGAGGGTCTTATTTTCAAGTTCTGAGTGGCAATCAAGGGCTATGCCAACTGTCGTTGTTATTTTGAGAGTCTCTTGGACTGCCCTGACTAACAGCTAGAAGGGAGGTCTCTCCTGTCTGGCTCTGTGATTTTTGTTGTATAACCTTCATCTATACACACGTACTCCTACATTTATTGCATGTGTATTTTTCAGTAGGACTCAAACTAATACCTTTCCTGCTCTTTCACGCCATGTAAGGATTATTTATCTGTCCTCCCACTCCCCCTGCATAGCTCTTACTACTCCACTCCCAGGTAAAGCCCCCTCCTTTTCTTCACGCCCCCTTAATAACACCTGTTTTCTGCTATCCCCCATCTCAAGCTCCTTCTTTCCTTTTATCCCCTTGGCTCCTTTCCATTTTCCTGGCTCCTGCAGGATATATCCATCATGATATACACTCACTTCCAGAGATTTGGAGCTAATATCCACAAATGGGAGAGAACAGCTGTTATTTGTTTATCTGAGGTTGGGTATATGTCAAGGAGTGGTATATGGTAGAATTATTCTTATTTTTTAGGAGTTCTCCATACTTATGTCCACAGTGCTGGTCCAGCTTGCACCCTCGCCTCAGTGAATGAAGTCCCTTCCCAGCTTCCTCACCAGCATTTGGTGTCATTTGTTCTCTTGATCTTAGCCATTCTGATTGGGGTTAGATGAAATCTCACAGTAGTTTTGATTTGCCTTTCTCTAATATCTGGGGGTATTAAACACTGTTTAAGATGTTTCTTAGCAATTATTTTTCTTATTTCTGGAAATAGAGTGCTTCAGAATGACTGCCTCTTAAAAATTTCCTCCAATCTTTAAAAAAAATCATTATTTTTATTTTGTGTGCATGAGTGCATTGCTTGCCTGTCTCTAGGCACACCAATGCTGTGCAGTGCCTGCAGAGGGCATATGACAGCCCCAGAGACCCTGGAACTGGAGTTGCTGATGGTTGTCCGCCGCCATGTTGGTGCTAGGAATCAATGCTGGGTCCTCTCAAGAGTGGTTATTCCTCCTACCACTGAGCCATCTCTCCAGCCCCAGAACTCCCTCAAACTTTGAGATTCTCCTTGTTAAAAGTTAGGTGATAAGAAAAACCCAGATTTCCAATAGCCTGGAGCAGAAGGTGCATAAAGCCAAGATAGGTGTACATTTAAAATAAATCCCTAGGGACTTGGATCCTTCAATGATCTTAGTTCCAGTTTCCAGAAAACCTATTAATATTTATCTAAGCAATAAAAATAATATTTAATCTTTTCCGTGTTTTATCTTTCTAAATGTCTCTTCTTTGTTTGCCTTTACTCACTTCCCTCTCCAGGTTGTCATGTCTGAGTCTGTTTTCTCATCTGCATTTTAAGGGTGATAATAACTCCCTATCATGATTGATGGTATTGTAGATGATAGCTCTAATGAGCCTAGTGCAGACCTGCTTATTATACTGTGCATGCTACTGTTAAAATCCCTTTGATAGTTTTTCACACTCTGCTGCTCTGTGTAAGCAAATGAAAGGATAATTGACTCTTTAAAGAATAAGGTAGAATATGATTCCTTTCAATCAGAAATATGTAAGTAAAGGATGCTGTTTGTTGTCAGGCTGAATAAGCATAACTTGTGTTATGGAGCTAGACGACCATGAATTTAGAACCAAGAAGATATGATTCAAATCTCAGATGTTATGCTCACTATGAATGCTCTGAACCTTAAGTGAGTCTTAAATAACCAATTCAGAGTCATGATACATAGGCTTCTCTGAAAAATGGAGATTAAATATCCTGTTTAGAATGACTCTGAGGATAATGAATATCACATGTCATACCAGAGCAAAGGTTTTAATTACACGTATACTAAGAGGTTTGCAGGAGCTAGAGGACTTTTTAATCACTCCAGTTAAAATTATTTTTCTCCCTTTTGCACTACCTCAAGAAATTCTTTCATATTTCTTCGATGCTGGTTTCTGTGTGTCCTCTCTGAAATATGCCAAGCTGTCCTAAGTTACCGTGATCTGGTCACTCTTTTCTTTTGTTGCATATATGATATATACGTATAAAGGCTGAACTTTTTCTCCCTTCTCAATATTTCATGTCCTTCTTAGTGATCTTATGGATTGTTTGCTAGGGACAGTTCACTATGGCATAGAATCCAAAATCAGGGTCCAGTTCTGCCTCAACATACAGTATTGATTTCAAGTATGTTCTGTCCACTTTTACATTCTTCTCCTCTGTTTATGTTGCTATTCTAAAACCACAAAAGTAATTGATTAGATCCCAGTTCATTCTGAATTCTACCTCACAAAGCAGATAGAGCTAAAAGTATGATACATCAATTTTATTTTTTATTTTTTGGTTTATTTATTGTTGCTTTATGTGTATGAATATGCATGTAAGTGCAATACTCATGGAGGCCAGAAGAGAATGTTTGATGGCCTGGAACTCGAGTTACAGTTATTAGCCACCATTTGGCTGCTGGGCATGAAATGAAAGTGCTCTTCAAGAGTAGCCAGTGCTCTTAACTGCTGAGCCATCTCTCTAATCCCTCAATATCAGTAATTTTTTAACTTAAATCTTTCCCATAAACTACTTCTTTTTCTGAATTTTCTATTACATAAACTTGGAGGCTAAAAATAAAGATTTTTTATTTATTTTTGACTTGTTTGTTTGCAAAATGGCCTCCTAATTTTACAGAGTAGTCTCACAGAGATGCTCCACTTTCAGCCTCACAGGTTGCCGGTAGTGTTTTTTTCTTTTTACATTATTGTCTTATTTTGAAGAAAAACATACGCTAACACTTAGTTGTAGGACACAACATGGCATTGACTCTTCATGATTTTCCCTCAGTGACATCTTGTTGTTTTAATATTTTACTTATTTATATTTTTGTATGTATGAGTGTCTTGCCTGCATATGTGTAACTGTACCCATGTCATGTAATGCAGTACCCACAGAGGTCAGAAGAGAATGTCAGATCCACTGGAACTGGAGTTACAGACAGCTGTTAGCCACCATGTAGGTGCTAAGAATGGAACCTGGGTCCTCGGCAAGAGCAGTCAGTGCTCTTAACTGTTAGGTTGTTTCTTCTACACTCTCATTGATTTCTTATAAAGCTGTAATATATTATCTCAGGATTCTGACACTGATATAATAAATAAATGTTTTGCTCTCTGACATGGCTCCATACCCCTCTTTGCTGCTTTTCTGCTAGCAGTCACTGATCTGTTTTCCAAACTGTCATAGAAACGGAATCACACATTGCTGCTGCTTGCAGTTGATCTGTCTCCCATGATGTAACTATACAAAGACATGAATGATGTCTGTGCTTTATTAGAGTTGTCTTAGTGAGTAATTTTCAATTTGTAATTTCTATTCCACATATTCTTTATTAATATCGAGATGCTAATTTTTCATGTTTAGTATACTTTCCTCAGCCTTTTAGATTCATTCACTACTTTTAGGAGAATTTATTTTACTAGATATCGTAGGATTTTATACAAAGATAATTATGTCATTTGTAAAAAGAAACAATCAGTATTTCCATTAAATATCCATGACTTTAATCTTTATTCTTGCTTCATTACACTGGCTAGAACTTCAAGTGCAATTATAGAGGATTCTTAGAACTTTAGACCATTAGAACTTCAAGTGTGATTTTCAATTAGAATGTTTATATAAACTCTTGCACATGAATAGTTATAACTATTTTATTCATGACTGTGTGATACCCAGAGTTCATAATGGTGCTTAGTGGAAGGAACACAGAAGTATTGAAAATACTTCTACAAATAATTTATTCTTAATGACACTTTTTCCTAATTATGCTCAAAGTTTTGATAGTGTGTATCAGCAGTTGCTCACAAACATGGTGGAGTCTGAACTGTCTCAAGTCAAATGCATCCTGTGTACCTTTAAGTCCTCACTTTCCTTCCCACCCTATTTCCTTCTTGCTTGGTGTTTTGACACTTTTCCAAACTTTGGGGTGAAGTTCAAAACTCACTTTCAAGGCAAAGCCTATTACTATGTAGCTATTAAGGCGTAACTGATACCCGGTGACATTTTTGAAGAGGAACATCGTCTGCTTCACTTTTGAGATTTTATACTACTTTCATGTAGTGAATCCTTCAGTGTTTCTTCTTGTTTCTGGACCTAGCATGCCAGTGTGCAAGAGAGGAAATATTTAATACATTTTACATTCCCCATAGCGGCGTTTTTCACTATATGTAACAATATTACATTCTCAAGATGAATCTTAAAATGTATTATTAACTATTCAAAATAATGTTATCTTTTTAAAACTTGGATAATATATACCATAACTTTTATGAAATGTTTCTTAGAAATTATGGAAAACTATACTTGCCAGTGAAATTTCATTTGTGAGTTTATGTTCACATATCTCATCTTTATCTGAAACAACCGTGGACCAAAATTATTGCATTTTCTTTCTTCTTGTTATTCACATAAAGTCAAAGTTCACAAAGTATTTTCTGACATTCATTTTTCTCTCCCTTTACATATATGCAGTAAGCAAACTCTGCATGGAATTTGCCTTTCAAAGAAAAGCCAAGTGGTCCTTTTTGATTTAGCAGTGTCATATTTTAAAGTTTATCGAAGTTCTCTCTCTCTCTCCCCGCCTCCCTCCCCCCCCCCCGTGTGTGTGTGTGTGTGTGTGTGTGTGTGTGTTTGTAGAATATGCTTGTGTGTTGCATGTATGGGGGTGTGCTTTCCTGTGTGAAATGTGGAGGTCAGTGACTGACACTGTCTTCTGTTGCGCTCCGCATTTTTTGATACCGGGTCTCTCACTGAACTTGCAGCTCACAGGTCTGGCTCGAGTTGTCTGAATCCACCTGCCTCTGCCCGCGCCCCACCGTCAGCACTGGGTTCGGAGACACACCACCATCGCTGCACAGATGCTGCAGGTCCCACTCTGGCCCTCATGCTGCACAGCTTATGCTTTGCCCACTGATCCGTCTCCCCAGCTTCATAGTTTTTAAAAGATATATTAGCCTTACTGTTATAACAAGTTCAAAATAAATAAATAAGTAATAGAGCATGCATGAATTAAAATACACTATTGAGATTTATGAAAGATTGAATGTTATACTGTTTGTCATAGAATTTGATAGCTCTCCTTCAACTGCTTTTATTCTTTTAGGTCTATTATTTATAATAATCTGCTCTGATAAAACACATTTGATTACTCTTTTCAGTCTTTAGGTAATATTAGATTTGGTATATCATTTCATGGAAAATTTGATCTATTATTTATTTGTCTTGACCATGCCATTTATCCATTACTTAAGTAATAAGCCATATCATTTTAACTATAGTGTGCTTTATCTTTATTCCAGATGTAGACTCACAGAAGTCTACAATATAAATTGTAAATGCATATTTATGAATGATTTGAATATTCATGTCCAGCAAGAATAAGAAGGGCGAATAGAAACCCATAGTTCCATTTAAAATCCCTGAGCAGAATCAGTTCTCTCTCTTCTTCTCTCAGAAATGCTGGCCAAACAACTGTCCATGGATGTTTTTCTGTTTATTAAATGCTTAAAAAATACTTGTATTCTTTGAGAGTGCCGTACACTGTTGAGGTCACACTCACCTCTCCTTCCGACTATTAACTCCAGATCGACCCTGCTTCCCTGCTCGTGCTAGCTTTCCCTGCTCGTCCTCATGTTCTTTTTTCAATGTTTTTAAATCACCAAGTCCAGTTTGTGCTGTGCATGTACTCCTGGATGAGTGGTCCTCTATGGGAGCATGGTAAACCTACCAGGGTCACACTCTTATCAAACTAATTCTCTCTCTCCCAGGGGTTACCCATTCCAACAGCTCCTCGGGTGGGTGGACTTTTTGTCCACCTCCCTACTCCTTGATGGAATTTTGTCTGGCTCCTGCTTCTGCAGGTCTTCCACATGGTGTCGAAACCAATGTGAGCTTATATATGCCCCGCCCTATTGTGTCCAGAAGACGCTGTTTCCTTGTCGTCATCTGTCTCTTTCCACCATGATGATCTCTGCACTTTTGAAGAGGTATGATATAGGTGTCCCATTTATGGAGGGGAGGCGGAGCAGCATCAGAGCTGCTAAAGGCTAAAGCTGCATCTGCAGCTTCTTATTGTCTGCACTTTGCACAGCTGTGGGTCTCTGTGTTAAATGTGATTTTCTAAAGAAATAAAAGACATTTTCTAACAAGGTTTGAGAGATGCACTAATTTATCAGTGTAATGATGTCATTAGGAGTTGGTTTAATAGCTGTTTAGCAGAATAATAGTATTAGGTTGTCCCCTAAGGCCTATGATCTATCTAGCCATAGGTTCTTGTCCCTGATAATCATGCTGGACATGAGTTTCAACTTGTGGAGTAGGTCTTAAGCCACAGAGAAAATGTTTGGTTAATCCCATGATATCTTCACCAGTGGGTATGTCTCAAAAGATCTGTCTTTATTGTAGCTTACGGCTTCACATATAAGTAAAAGTCATGATCCCTTTTCATCTCTGGTAGTGTGCATAGAACTAGCGAACACTATGACAGTTAAGCAATAGGGATGAAACCTCCAGGTGAATACAAGTTCAATTTCTCTGTATCCTATGACTCACATACGTGATATCTTCACCAATAAGGTCTTACCATTATGATCTGCAAGATGGCAAGGGCAATGCCAATAGTATGCAGCATTGAGGTTTGGGGAGGGTTCCTATGGGACCTCACTAACCAACAACTCCAGAAAAGGTAACCCATTCGTAGCACTGTGCTTTCTATTTGTTAGTTTGTTAGTTTCAGTAAGGATATTATCATTCCCTTTTCAGGTAATTCAATGTAAACCCTTTATAAGTGTATATGTATATGTATGTGTATGTGTATATACACACACACACATATTAAGAAGATTCTACAGCAGTGTCTTTCCATGTGACTTTCAGGAGGTCTTTAGTATTGGTTATCTGTACATATGTTCTCTCTCCTACCCCTCCCCTCCCCCATCCCCTGTAGCCCTCCCCGTTCCCTTTAACACACCCTCCCCAAGACACCTTAGTATTTTCCTGAACTATATGGATTTTCCAAACAAATCACACCTACCTAAAAACTAAAAGTTAATATTCACAAACAAACAAACAAAAGATGTTGTCTTTCCGGGCCTGGATTACTTCACTCCCAATGATTATTTCCAGATCCATGTGAATTCATAATTTTGTTTTTATTAACAGCTGAATAATATTCCATTGTGTGTATGTACACATTTTCATTGTCTGTTTTTCTCTTGTTGGACATCTAGGCTGTTTCTGTTTCCCATCTTTTGTGAATAGGGGAGCAGTGAACATGGATGAGCAGCTGTCTCTGTAGTAGGACAGACACAGAGTCCTCCGGGTGTGTGCCCAAGAGTGGTATCATTGTATCACTTGTGAGCTAGTCTTCCTAAAGTGGGGAAGTCTGGGTAGACTGACTAAATCTCAGTGGATGAACCTGCACTGAGGCCATTTGGGAACACTAGCATGACACAATCGACCTTAAGACAGATGAGAGAATATGTGGATTGCAGTTGGGGGGCCATGGGGATACTTCTGGAGAAGGGGGTAAAGTGATGATTAAGATTGATTGAGATACTCTGCAAGAAATACACAATGATTCAATAAAAATTGTATGAAATTCTCAAATCAGTAAAAAGTTTAAAAAATATATGAACACATTAAAAAAAGACAGGACAGTGCAGACCTTTATCCAGTACTTGAAAGGTAGATGCAGTCAGATCTCTGGTCTAGTCCACACAGTAAGTTCCAGGTCAGTCAGGGGCTCTTATCTTATCTTATCTATCTGAAAAGAAAAAAGACACACACACATAGACAACAACAACAACAAAAACAATAATGGCAAGCACTGGCCTGGATGTGGAGAAAGAGCACTATCATTCAGTTCCCAGTTCCCACATGGTGACTAACAACTCCAGTTGTAGGGCATACAACACCCTCTTCTGACTTCTGTGCACATTGCATGACATGGGTGCACTCACATACATAAAAAATAATAAAATATTTTAAAATTGCAGTTACTGTGTTATAAAGAATTTAGCATTTTAGGTATTTATAATGACTTATAATAAATAATCAATGTAAATGCTTTTATCATATATTTTAACTGTTTTTCATTTCTTTTACAGTATTTCGCCGACAATTCTGGAGCTTATTTCCAAATTTAACACTTGCTGTTAGAGATTATTACAGTCATTATAACAGCATTCTCCTAGATGAATTTACATTCACAATGCTATCACAGTACTATATTAAAAAGGAGTCTGATTCTCTTTGATCAGACTTCAGTAAACAGTCTGACCTTCTGTGGAAAGTATCTTGCTGGCTTGGAATATCTCATGGGCATGATTTCAGTTAGAGGGCATGCCTTAGGGAGAAGCTTTGAAAGAGACTTTAAAGAACAAATTGTCTTTCTGCTTTGGCATCGTTCCACTTGTCTTTGGCGTAATCCTAAAGAAATTGATACTCATATTTCTGAAGATTTTGTGAGAATTTAGATCGTTGCTGTTCTAGCTTAATCTTATTGTTTGTCATCCCCTTAGGTTAGTACAGGTCTCAAGTGATTTCAGAAAATTGAAATAGTGAAATAAAACCAACCAAAAAAAAATGATTGCTATTGCAGAGTATTAATCTGTAGAGTTCAAACTCATTAATCTAGATCAGTCCCCTCTGAGAGACCAGAAAACACAAAGGACAATGCTACTGAGCATAGGGTCATATCAGGAAAAAAAAGTGATATTAAAAACAACTCGAAGGCTACATTATAATCAAAAGTGAGTTAGAAATTTTTATTAAATGATGATTTTACTTAATGGGGAGTACTGGTCCTCCTCAATATGCGGTTGCTCTTGTTGAGATTGCCTGCTAAGCCTAGGAAGAAAATGCCAGAAATTAAATAGAATAATGCCCATAATTGCACGAAAGGAATGTTTTGAATTTTTCCATTTGACTGTAAACTCTTCAACTACGATTAATATTACTCACCTCAATAATTTAATAGACTTCTACGTGACTCCTATCACTTTATTCTTTGTACAGATGTTTCTTTTTGGAGATTTAGCTAGAGGAATTGAGTGGGAATAGACGGTATCTGTCTCTGTAACAGCCGTGGCTGTTTGGATGGCAGAAACGCATTTTCTGAAGCATGAGCAGTTCTAACTTTCAGGGGGTTTTTGGTGGCAGGGATGCAGGCACAGCCGCGACACTGAGACAATGACAGCTCTATGACTGCCTGTAACGCCTCATGCAAGAGTTTCATAGTACTGGAGCAGCGAACTCATGGAGATGCGCATGGAATTTAAACAAAATCAGCCTTCCTCAGATTCTATAGCCATAGCGCCAAAACCATAAACCAACTCCTTGGTAATTAGGTAATCTGAGAAGACAAATATAACGTGTCTGTGAGGAAAGTCATTGTTCAGCATAAATGAGATATAAGCTTAGTATCCAGCACCAAGTTTTTGTGAAAACACCAACTGTTTAGAATAAAAGAGGAATGAAGTATTAAATGTGTTTTAGAAGTTAAGACAGAAATATTTAATAGAGTAAAACTATTCACTATTTCAAGATACATTTGAAAATTCATATCTAAAGCAATACAATTTTTGTGTGGATGAGGTAATTCACGTTTTTGTACATTTGACCTAAAGCTTCTTCAAGGACCATAAATAATATTTAATAAAATCTATTTAATCACTTATATTTTCTTAAAAATTAGAAAAAGCCTCAGATTTTGTGTCTTGTACGATCTACTATAAGATGCAAAGGACGAATAAAATATGTTACACGTATTGTTATATTAAGAGCTTTAGAAAAATATAAGGTCTGTTTAAAGGAAACATTCTGCCATAGTAATATATGTTCAGAAGTAACATTATGCTTTCTGACCTAATTTCCAACTGCATAATGATGATGTTTGGAATAGTACCCATTTTGCTCTTTTGTATAAAATAATTTTTTTTTATTATTTACTTATGTGTGTGTTTGTGAACATGTGCACAGGTGCCTAGGTAGGCCAGAAAAGGGTGTCAGATGCCCGGGAGCTGGAATTACAGGCTGTAATGAGTCACCTTACATGAGTTCTGGGAAACATTCTGGCGTTTAAAAGAGTAGCAAATGTTCTTAACTGCTGAGCCATCTCTCCAGACCACTAGTTTTGATCTTTTTAAAACAGTATTTTATAGATTCTTTCAGAATTTCAAGCAACGTAATTTTGATCATATTCAGACCCTCTTCTGCACCTCCTCCAAGATTCACCCCCACCCTCTATCCCCCTCACTTCCTATACTCTATTTTTCTTAAAACCACTGGAGTCTAATTTGTGCTCCCAAACGCTCTTGGGTGTTTGTTTAGCCCCTGAAGTCTGGTCACCTACCCAAGGTCCTACCAAAAAGTGATGAGTTGAAAATATTTCCTCAGGCAGGACTAAGGCTTCTTATTCATCTCTCCACTCCACACGGGTCCTTTTTTTTTTTTCCTTGAGCATGTCATCACAAGTACTGTGAGTTCATGTGTGTAACTGCACCGTGACATCCAGAAAACATGGGTTCTTTCTTCTCATTCTCCACCTCTGGTTGCTAAAATCCTTCGGTCCATTTCACAATAATTCCTGAGCCTTGCAGGACAAAGGGAGATTTAGATGTCTTATTTAGTGTTGAACATGCCACAATATTTATTTTCTTCACATTGATCAGTTGTGTGTCTCCATGTTAATCTTCATCTCCTACAAGGCTCTCTGATCAGAGTTGAGAGGTGCAGTAATAGATAAGTAATTAGGAGTTTGTTTAATATTATGTTGACATAGCTGCATCCTAGCAGTAGGTTCTCTCCTATGGCCTGTGACCTGTCTAGTCACAAGTATATGGCCATGATAACCATGCCACACTTTTGAAACTGGACTTAAATTTAGCACACCTGGCCACAGGCCAGTCAAGTAGAGACAATGACTCCACTGAGGTTCCCTCTTCCCACAGGTGTCAAGTTGGCAACAGAAACTACCCAGCACAATCATTCAAGGCATCCAACAGGATGACTGTCAAAAATAATAAAATTTCGGTCTTTCTCAGGTGTTTATTGTGCATATAATTGTCTTTATCATGTTCTCTGGCCCTTGTTATACTTATTCTATGGACATTGGCACACCAATCTAATTCCCTTTGTTGTTATTTTAATGTAATTTTATTTTTAAGTAGTACCTCACTTGTTCAGACCAGCTTCTCAACTCTGAGGTCTGATGATTCTCCTGCATCCACTTTTAAAGTAGTTAGCGAGGGGGGCATGTGCCATTATGGCTGGCTTGACTTCCTTTACTACATTGCAGATTTCATGAGGACCTGGAATAGTCATTAAGGCAGTTTCCAAATATCCTGGCTATTCCTCCAGGTAGTTTTTAAATCTGAATGTCCCTGAACTTGTAGTAAGGACTGCATATGAATTTCTTGGGTCAAATGATTCTAAGTGGATTCATGTATGTCCCATTCAAAGTTTACCACTGCACACACTTCATTCTGGTGCCTCAGTGATGTAGATGCCAGCGGATCAGCAGAGCCTTTCCGTGCCACAGTGCTATACAAGGGAGATGGCATCATTATCCACATTAAATGTGTAGCAAAAGCAATGATTAGCTTTTGTTCTATGCTGCTTAGAATTTGGAGTTTGTCATCAGAGCTTACATTAATTTTCCTGATTCCTATAGGAGCCTCATGTTGACATTCTGCTGCTTTCATCTCTTCATTCAGCAAAGAGTAACTTGTCAAATAAATGAGAGAGACAAAATTTATCCTTGAATAATCTATGAACACACATCTAGTATCGGAAGATTATTTCACCCTGTGCTTGACATTTTAGGAGCACTTGACCACTGCCTGGTACTGACTCATTGTGTACCTATTCTAGTCGCATTCGTTGGGATAGTCATGAGGAATGGCAGTATATTACTGTGATGCTACAGTCTACATATATTCCCTTAGAAATGACATGGAAACAGCAGTTGCTGATCTGCTATAATAAAAATATCCTGTCTTCTTAATAGTCACAGTCATAAAAATTGCAAACATCCTTGTTACGTAAAGGTGTGTCTATGGAGATGGTAACTGGAAAGCTCTAAAGAGAAGAATTGGACAACAGGGATTGGATTCTAGAAAACCTTGGGTTCTCAAACTTTTCAAAATTTTGTGCTCTAACTGCTCACACCGAAGACCAACAGAGAAATAACATGTGTGAAGATCTACTGAGGACAGGGTGACAGAGGCAATACAGCACCATTTCCACGATAAAATTTTTCTACTTAATGTAATGTAAAGGAAATCAAGACCATTTTTCCAATGTACATTTTCATTGAATTTTTGTGCATTGCGTACAATATGTCTTAATTGTATTTAGACTCCCCCAGATCTTCACCATCCCACCCTCATAGTCTGCCCATACGATTTCATGTTTCAAGTTAAGGACACGTTGAGTCAGATTTGTGTCCCCAGATGTCCCTTAGTGCGAGTACATCCACTGGAATCTATTGTCAGTCCCTTAATGATCAAGTCTCCCTCACTCAGTGTTGGTGAGGGTGCTAATAGTTCCTCAGCTAAGCCTGGGACCTCCTGCCCATTTCCCAGTTCTATTGTGGGATTTGTCTGAGCTTGCATAGGTCTCATGCATAGGTCATCATAGATTTATGTTCATATGAGCAAGTTCCCAGAAGCCCCAAATTAGTCTTTCTCCTTATGATCTTATAAAAACCCTCTGGCTCTGACAATTTTTTCACCTTTCTCTTTCACAATGGTCCCTGGGCCTTCAGTGGGTGAGGTTTAATATGGGTCCTATTTAGGAACATGTACTCTGTAGTCTCTTATTCTCTACACTTTGGCAAATTATGGTGTTCTGTGTTCATCTCACTGTTGTATGAGGAAACTTTCCTTGTGAGAGTTGAAAGATGTATTAGTATTCTCTCTACCTGCTCTTCCACTATGTTCCAATACACTTAGGTATAGAGGTCCCACTGTAGACATGTCACTTAGGAACGGGAATCTCACAGACACTTATTCTCGGTGTGTGATCAGTTGTAGAATTCTGTAATAGTCACCATCGGTTGGAAAAGGTGCTTCTTTGATGAGTTTTGAGAGGTATACTTGTCTGCAATATAAGGATCCACATTTGGCATAGAGTAACAAATTACCTTTGTCTAGGGATGTGACAGAGGTAGGGTTTTCTCTAGGCTCTGTGATCTCTTTAGTCGTCTGTGTTTGATTATATTTATAGTGCCATTCACAACTCCCTCCCACTGAGTGGGCTTTAAGTTTAATTAGATAGCCATTGAGTACTCTCAAGATAAAGGTGCCTCTACTACACTGACATAGTTTGCTCTACTGGTCATTGTTGTGCTTATTAGGCCTTAAAGCCAGCTGTGGATCATTGATTGATTTTCTCCCCTAGCAACTTGCATAGTGTCTTCTACATTTGTGAGATCTAGTCTTCAGGAAGGAGGCTGCCAGTTGACTATGACTCTAGTCCTATGCTCGAAGTATATTCTATCTTCAGAAATGGAGTCTTTTTAATCTTCAAGTTCTGGGACTTCAAGGCCTTTGGTAATAGCCTGTGTTATTTTGGGAGTCTCTGGGACTGCTCTGAGCAAATAGGCTAATTTTTTAGCCAGAATTTGTTCCTCCAGGGTTATCAATTTCTCTGTACTAGGACACTTGAATTTGTTTCATAGGTGAGTGATTCTTTTATAGTTTTTCAGTTCTTTATGCATTTCATTTTGGATTGTCTATTTCTGTGATGAATTAAAGTTGAGTAAAACTTTTTCTATTATTTTTAACAAGTTCTTAATTCTTTCCACTGTCTTTCCAGACATTTCATAGTTATGTTATAATTTTGATGTTAATTTTAGATCTCACTTGAAATTATTTTTAATATATTCCATAAACAGTTTTAATGTCCAAGTAACCTTAACTGACAAATCTGAAATCTATAACAGAACTGGTTTAAGTGCAATTAATTTACATTCATTTTTATTCTGAGATCAATTTTCATGTTTTTTACATGTGTGGAAATTTTTATTTATTTATTTCATACTTTTTTATTATTGATTTTTGTGATTTTCATACAATATAATTTGATAGTCCTTAGATCCCTTCTGCTATCCACACCTCCTTTCAGTGCCTCCTACCTAATTTAATGTACTTTATTATGTATATAATAATACCGATAAGTTCTAATTTTTGTCTCCCAATGTCCTTTAGTGTGGGTTCATTGGGTGGAGTCAGTTTAACCTACCACGAATCCCATAATGAAAGAAGCTGTCTCTGCCTTCCCACAGCCATCTTTTGCCACAGTTTTCTTAGGTGCAGTTGAAGCTTCTTATGCACCTTCTCATGTCAATTCTTAGACTTTTTTCTGTTTTGAGCTTGCAAGGGACTTGTGCATGCTGTCATCCTTGGTGTGGCTTCATATGAGTAACTGAGCAGCTTTCTGAAAGCCTCTGTTTCCTTCTCATCCACCACCTCTGCCTCTTACAATCTTTCCACCCATCTTCTAAAATGAGCCCTAAAGTTGGGGGACAGAAGTTTGATGTAAGTGCCCTATTCAGGAATAAGCACTCTCAAGCACCTTCTCCTCTGCCAGTCGTAGGATTCTGTGTTAATCCCCCTATGATGCATAACAAAACTCTAGCAAGACTTGATGCTTTTATCTACAGGCAGGTATGACAACAAATCATTAGGAGTCAGCTTAATATCATGACTACTTAGTAGAAAACTAGTATTATGTTCTCCCCTTGATGTCCTGTGGCCTTTCCAGCCTCAGGTTCCTAAGCCTAATATTAGGAATAGACTCCAACCTAGGAGGCTAATTTAAATCTGAGTAAATGTGGTTGGTTACTCCCATTTGTGACACTGTGTTATTGGTGATGTATGCTGCTAACCAGTTGAAGGGGAAAGGAGAACGTTAGACTGGGAAGGGAGGGTTGGATGAGGTGGGGAGTGGGAGGGCAGGGGAGAGGAGGGAATGCGGGTGGATGAGCAGAACGAAAGGATTTTAGTAAAGTCACATGGAAACATCACTTTAGAAACTTTTTAAAAAATACACACCTACATGTCTGGAAATTTTTAACTGAGCATATATTGTGACTTTAATTTGTGTACTTGATATTTTGTGTTTATATAAATCTTAAGCTGCATTCCAGAATGGAGGTGAAGTTATGGGAAGAAAGCATAACCTTTCAGCTCTTGCTTTTAATATCATTTGGGAGCCATAGGAATTGTTTCACATACTTTTTTCTTCCTAAATAAGACTTATCTGAGTATTCTTACTAATAATACATGAATCGTGGGTTTTCTCCTCTAGGCTGTTTCATAGAGTCCAATGCTATTGTTTTTTTTAAATGTTTTTAAGAATTTAATATGTAAATACACTGTATTTATATTATTTACACACCTCTCTCTCCCTCTTTAAATCCTCCATCCCCCCATTCTGATAGCCACATCTCTTCTTCAATAATTATTTTGACATACAAATACACACAGAAAGACACACACACACACACACACACACACACACACACTCAACCTATTGAGTCCATTTACTGTTGCTTTTATGTTCTCGTATTTAGGACCGATATTTGAGATAGGATAACATAACAGAAATCTCTTCCCTGGTGAGAACTGGTTCTCCCTTCATCAGTTGTCATCATCTAAGGATGGGACTTATAAAATCTGGCCCATTCTTTTTGGCCTACTAAACGTTGTGGTCATTCTGCAGGTCTTGTTTAGGCAACCATACTGTGCAAATGTCATGGGTCCAGAAACACTTTAGTGTCTCGAAGACACTACTTTGCTGCTGGGTATTGGTCCTCTGCTTCCTGTGTTTCTGCCCCCCGTTTCCTGAATTTCCCCAAGTCTTAGGTGTAGGGATTGTGTTTCATATATACTAATCACGACTAGAAGGCCCATGGTCACTGATTCTCATCATTTTGATTAGCCGTGGACTTAGCAATAGTCTCTATCTGTTGAAAAATAAAAGGTTCTTGAACGAGGGGTGGAAAACCACGGTTATCTGTGCATAGAAAGCAAGCATTTCGATTATAGTTAGAAATTATATTGGTTTGGAAAAATAACAATAATAGGTTCCCTCTAGGGTCAATGACATCTTCAGCCATAAGTGGTTTGCCAGATTTACTGTACCAGCCGTAATACTCTGGGAGTGCTCCTACTTTTATCTGTGAATTTATGATCCACCTGAAGGTTATTTTTGCTAACATCACTTATAAATCTATTTTTAAAAATTTGGTAATATAACACCTCAACAATGCCTCAAGTTCAGTTTCCTAAAAACTAATAACAGTTTTGTTTGTATTTTTCTGTGTAAGGTTGTTTAAAACTACAAGAAAGGAAATTTTTATCCTTGTTTGAAACTAATAGAAATGATTGATATGCATTTAAACCTTACTTTTATTACATTCAAAAAATATTACTTTTAGTTGTATTTTTATTTGACATACTTTTATACTTTTCAGTCTTCTAAAAGTCTCATCTGATACTTTAAAAATCTCCCTGTTAATCACAATTTCATATAGAATGGTATCTGATAACATCATGGTGGAACTCCTGGGGTTTGTTCATACTTATGATTTACATTTAACTTCCCCCTGTATCTTGCATAGGCTGCGTGTTTTAATGAATATGTACATTGTACACGAAGAATTGAAAATGTAATCTTAGTGATATTATCTTCCTCCAGATAGATTTACTTTGACGTCTAACATGTCAATTACTGAAAGACTTTTGAAATCAGCTCAGGAGTTGAAACGATATAAAGATGGATATCTTTTGAGTCCAGACAAAAAATATCTGATGCTTGTTCGCTGTCCAGGGTCCTTCCTCTAAGACATGCTAAATTCCAATTCTTCCCACATCAGCCAGGAAATCTTCATAAACTGTGCTTCATCTGGGCTTCAAGCAACGCATTTTTGAAGGAAGAAGTTACTCCAAATGTTGCGCTCTCCTCAGGGATTACGTGCTCAGTGCTTTTGTCGTTTTACGATTACATCAAATAATTTTTTTCTGTTTAGGTTTCTGGTTGTTCTTAGCTTGAAGGTTGATCTGAAGCAAACTAGTCCACTGCTGCTGCAAAAAAAAAATTCAAATGATCTATTTTTAAAAAACCAGAAATTTGTAAAATGCCTTTTGGGTGAATAGACATCCATCACCAAGGAGTTAACTATGTAAGCAGTCATAAAGAATTTATCTCCATGTATGTATTAAAACATTCATTGAGTACTACCACTAACCAATACAAATTGCATTAAACATTTCAAATTTCTAAAAGCAGGCTTATAGTTTTATAAAATCTTTTTAAAATTTTTAAACAGGGAGTTTGTAATAAGAAATGCCCTAAAATTTTATACATTTGCAATTTGGGCTATTTTATGGTGCTACTGAATTCTTACTTATAAAGAGAAGCAGCCAAGGAATTATTCAAAGTAGAAACAAAGGACTAAACAAACTAAACCTGATTTAATCAAATAAAATGTAATTTAATTCAAAAATCACCTATTAGTTACCTTTTTCCAAATACTCAGATATGTACTGGGGAACGGTTGCTTTAAATGAGTTTATAGTTCCCAGAAGTAGTCCTTATTAAATTAGATTTTTATAATTGTATAAGAATACATTTTATATACAAAATACTTTATATTGTATAAGAATACATTTTAATCTCCATTTCTGAAGAATTCAGTTGCAGAAGTACATAGTACAGTATTTTTGATGCTTTGGGGATTTGAAATAATGTTGAGAGGTTTTATTATTTTATTTAACTTTTTTAGATGAAGAGAAAAATCTTGTCTTTCAGTATCCCAGAGGCAGCATCTGACTCCCAAGGTGTCTTGGGTGTTCCTTTTGCTTGAGTGACACATTGCAGAGTTTCATTTGGGGAAAAAAAAAAACTCATAATTTTATACTATTTCTGCAAAGCCATGCAATCATCTGCTTATTTAATTGATAACACTATGTGTCAAAAGATTAAGCCAAGTTCATAGTTCACTCAGACCACATATTTTTATATTATTGCAAATGGGATTGGGATTGATTACCTCTACCCATGATTTTTCAGAAAATAATAGTTTACCAATATTTCCATTAAAATATTTCACAGCAGCATGATTCAAATTTACAGAAATCTAAGCCATGTACTGTTGTTACTGCAGTGCTTTATCTGGATAAGCAATAGATTTGTGAAATACTAAAAAATTGAAAACCTTTTGAACTATCATTAGAACCTAAAACCAAATGTGGTATAATATTAAGTTATTGTGGAGACTTAAAAGGCAAAGGAAGATAAAATGCTGGGAAATATAATTGTTTGAGATCATTTTAACTCTATCATCCATCTATCTATCTATCTATCTATCTATCTATCTATCTATCTATCATCTATCTGTTTATCTATCATCTATCTATCTAGGCAAGACAACCCTAGTCCCAGCCTGCCTGGAAGAAGTCACTATGTGGATGAGGCTAGCGTCCATCGCTCAGAGCTCCGCCTGCTTTTACTTCGGGAGGGCTCTATTAAAGGTATGTGGCCACCGCGTCTGACGTCCTAATTTCACAATAAAATAAAAAAGAAAAAATAATGGAAGCACTGAAGGCACTGAGTGTGAGAGAGAGGAAGGAGAGAGAAGGGGGGAACGGAGGAGGGAGAGAGGAACGAAAGGAGGAAAGGAGGAAGGAAGGAAGGGAGGGAGAGGAAGAAGGAAGGAAGATAATTCAATAACTTTTAAAAACCACAGAAGAAAATGGGACTGGAGAGATGGCTCAGCTGTTAAGAGCACTAGTTGTTCTTACAGAGGACTGGAGTTCGAATTCCAGCATCCACATGGCAGTTAACAACAGTCCATAACTCCTCTGACCTCTGCAGTTATACACATGAAAAACATAGCACTTATACACATAAAATAAAAATAAATTTAAAAAACACAGAAAAGCAAACATGGGCTTATATGCACAGGTCGGTCTATGAACTGTGTGTGTGTGTGCCAATGCACACCTTTTCACATGGGCATGTCAAAAGCATTTGTATCGGCTCATTATTGATCAAGGCTAATTGTTAATAGCTTAGCTTTTCCATTCCTTTAAAACTGTTTTAACATTTTTGACGATATTATAATTTCATCTACTTTAAGTACTAAAAAATTCCTGTTTGATTTGATATATTTAAATTTTTAAAATAAAGTTATGGTATACACTATTCATTAACATACTGTCAATGTGTTACTTATGAATTATGGATTTTAAATTTTAACTGAAAATAATTAAAGCAATTAATATATCCATCAAAATGTTCTGTAATTTCTCTTATAACTATTTAACAACTAATGACATAAATAGGACTGGAGTGAATTTTAAAAACAGTGAATTTCATTGTTTCATTTTATATGCTAAAATGCAATTGTTGAAAAATTACATGAATAATATTATTTAAGTATTAGCTATATTATTAATAATAGTTTGTTTCCTATTTTGTGCCCATATTTTTAGATCAGATGCACAAAGTGTTGAAGCTTACTATATAAAGTCATAATTGATTAAAGGTATTATTTGAAATGTTAGAACTGATTAATTACCTGGAGCCATATTGGAGCAGAATGTCTTATAAAATAAGAAGTAATCAGTTACTAAACAAAGAAGAAAGTTAGCTTATTTCTCTCCTGTAAGTAAGGCTATAAAGTAGTTGCCTGAGATACATATGCATCTTTTTATTATGTGCAACACAATCATTTCATTAAACTTATTTGCATGTATTTATTGAATAAATCTACCTGCCTCCCCTGATTAAAATTTCTAATCAAATTCCATATTTGGCAGTGTAATTAACTTCACGGGCAATGTTCTCACTCCATTTGCTACAGATGCCAGACCTATATGCTAATAATAGCATTGGTATTTTCTTGGAAAATCGAAGGAACTGAGTGTAATCATAAGTCTCTCCTTGTGTGGCTTTGCCATACTAATGGTATAAAAGAAGAAAATGAGAACTGTTTCTTTGATGAGTGTCAATTTTAGGAACAGTTTAAGAAATTTGTAGAGACACAGGTGATAAATCTTTCCTAAGTGGTAAAATACAAATACTCAAATTAAAACATATCTTGATATTTTAAAAGGTAGTAATTAGTCCCATGGTATCAGAAGAAATTTGTAAAAAGTTCCATGAAAGTTTCAGCAAACAGCATAGATCTTGTTAGAAAGTTGGCAAACAGAAATGGCAGAGGAGTTGTTCACAGGATTTTGCTATGGAACTTTCATCTAATAATAAAAGGAAAGAAATGGAGAAAGCAAACTTGATAGTGGGACACAGATGAGTCGAGCATCTATAGGTTTCTTTCCCCTTGTTGTGCTTTCTTACCCATGGACAAATGCCATATGCCATTAAAGAACTTGGCTGTGTAAACTGGACCATCTCCAAAGTCTCAGTGTGTCAAGATGGAAAATAAATAAATATTGGAGCCAGAATGTCACATATCTTATCTTCTGAGAATTATTAACTCGGAGTTACCATATGTGATGGCTGTTTATGGTTAGGATGGTCAAGATCATTATTGTGAGTAGTGAGCCCAATACTAATTCTAGTGTCAGGAATTCTGTTTCACAGCAAGATTCTGCTGTCAGGTTTGGCAAAACTTCAAAGCTAGTATTCAAAATCAGAAAGCTTAAAACCATGCAAGCTTATTTAGATTTCTTAAATAGTCTGGTTTAGCTGATATCTGGGCACTTGAAGCTTTGTAAGACATCACAGAACAAAAAAAGTTAATCTGTGCAGCTATGTTTCGGTGACACAATATTAGATTCATTTCAGATGTCTTTCTTCTTGGATATCAAACAAGGCAGGTATTTCTAGATTTTAGAATATAGGCCTGTGTGTGTGTATGTGTGTGTGTGTGTGTGTGTGTGTGTGTGTGTGTGTGTGTTTAATGTGCTCATGGCTTCTCATGCTGAAATTTATATGGTCAGAGACTGAAGACACCCATTTCCTTTAAGATTTTTTCATATGCGCATGTGTGTATCCATGTGCCTGTATGCCATGTGTGTGCAGGTTCCTGTGGAGGCCAGAGATGGTGTTGGATCTCCTGGAGCTGAGGTTACAGACATTAGTGAGCTGAACAGCTTGAGAGCTGTGGAACCAGCTAGAGTACTTTGGAAGAGTCCCAAGGGCTATTAAATGCCCAACTATCTCCTGCAGCCACAAGATGTCCATTTTTGCTGTTATAGTCTAGCAGAGAAAGTAGGCTATTTTCTTTTAAAAAGTGGCTGGAGCAAAAGGGAGGAATGCATTCTCAAGGCAAGGACTGGAGTACATAGGTGGACTCTAGCATAGAATTAACGTTTGCAGCTCCAATAGGTACATCAATATACATTTGAAATTTAAAACATAATTATACATTTTCTCATTCTTATTTTTCCTCAGCATCTAAATCCCTATATTAGCACAGTACATGAAAGTTTAAATCTATCTAAGCTTGTTTTTTATTATTCTTTCAGCATGCATATTTGTTAAGACAACTTAAAGGTTTTTAAGACAATATAAGATACGATTTTGAATGAGCAGGAAATTTTTCATTTGCTTTCTGTATGAAAAGAAAATTCTTCTTTAGACCAGCCTGACTGATACTTATTTTGCATGTTTTTTCTCGTGCATTATGGAGGATTTCTCACTAAGTACAGTTAGTACTCTCAGATCTAAAATGATCTTTGATTGTTTTGACTTGTGACCCTGAATTTGAGTAAGCTCATATACTGGACATCCATAAAGGGAATTTTTAAACTGGCATATTTAGTCACAGTGCCCAACTTAGGATTTCATTTCGCTTTGTTGCAAGAACAAACAGAAACATGTCCCACCTACATGAATTATAAATGTCTAGATTGCAAGAATTTTGCCTCAAACCAGATTTTCAGCTCTTTATTTACTGATCACTAAGTTCTCTGCAGAATAAGTTAGCATAAGCCAGTATGGATAAATGAATATCTGAATAAAGAATAAAATACTAATCTTTAACATAATTATTCACATTTATTTAATTATTTATTGAGAGGTAGACACATGCCGCATGTGAAAGTCAGAGGACAAGACTTGTATAAATTGGTTCTCTCCTTCTACCATGTGGGTTCCTAAAACTGAACTCAGGTCATTAGGCTTGGGCACAAGTGTCTTTACCGTCTGAGCCATTTCACTGACTACTAAATTGTTAATTTTGAAAGTTATTTGGAACTTACATTCTTAAGTCCAATCTGAATTTGAAAAGTATTTTCAGATTTTCTTTTGAAAGCCAGAATTTTAACTCTCTGAGTAAAATATTGCATGTTCTGCATTTTAAATTTTAAAGTAATATTGTATTCTATTGCTATCCTGAGTTCACTCCAGCGATGGTTATCTGCATGACAGTCAGCCTTTCAGGAGACGTTCTTTTTCTCAGGGCTGTGACCACTGGTAGGTTCCTTGTGCTCCACTGGATGGCCCCACATATGTGGGAATCATTCATTGTATTATATAGGTTATGAAAAAATGGACAAGAAGGTGAAAGGTAAATGGTTGGGGGAATCTGGGAGGGAAGAGTTGGAGTTTCACATAATCAAGATACATTGTATGTGTGAACGTGTCAATGAATAAATAAAAAATATTCTTCAAAATTCACGTTAAGAAAATTATGTAACTTGATGGTGATAAAAATTTTGTAGTGTGTATATATACATAATGATGCACAGGAGGAAATATAATAGAATTTCTAAAAAAAGTTTTATATATTAAAAAAATTAGAGGCAAAATAAGTCTCTGTATGAAAAGATAAGGTCACAAGGGGACCCTCAAAAGAGTGTGCACAGTCATAGGAGGTTTGAGGCCAACTGGAGTTACAGGAAGACCCTGCTTCTAAAAAATACAATTAAAAAATTAAAATTTGAGGGGGAAACAGGGTGAAAGAGAAAGAAGAGAGAGAGAGAGAGAGAGAGAGAGAGAACCCAATCAGATATCTGTTTTTAAATTTTTTTTAAATAGTTGTCAGTTTTCTGTTTCTATTTTTTTCTTGCACTCTATTGTTCTCAGATAGCTTCCAGAACATACCCCTAACTTACATACACACTATAAACCTTAATTCACTGTTCACATTGGGGAAAATGGGATGACTGAATGGACATAGAGGGAAAAGTTAAGATTGTTGTATTTTTTCCATTAAATTTCAAGCCCCAGATTGGGGAGAGAAAGATTTTAATGTAAATAAACATTTTCTTTAAAAGCCTTAAAAAAAATGCTCAATCAAGCTGATAGGAACCTAAACAGGACCTAGTATTTGTGGACTAGTATTAGCACTGAGGGTAGAGGGACAGGAAGCCTCCCAGGGGTTTCACTGTTGTCTTTAATATTCCTAGACACACATGTATACACCTGATTAAAAGTAAAATCATTTTAGAGGGGGAGATCTGGAGAGATGACTCAGTGGTTACGAGTGTGTACTGCTCTTGTAGAGGATCGGAGGATCTGAGTTCAATTCCTAGCAATCACATCTGACACTGATACACAGCTACTTGTAACTTCAACTCCAGGGAGGACCTAACATCTCTGTGCTGATTCAATGAGAATGTTGCCCACAGGCTCCAAGTATTTGGACATTGTGTCTCCATGTGGAGCACCATTTTGAGAGGTCTTGGAAGGTGTGGTCATGCTGCAGGAAGTACGTCACTGGGGCAGTCTTAGAGAGTTCTTAAGCCATATCTCTAACCACTTTCTCCTTTCTCTGCCTGCTTGAGGATCTGAATGCTTATTTTCTGCATCTATTCTAGCTACCTCTGCCACCAGGCCTCCCCACCGTGATGGATTCTTGCCCCCTTTGGAACCATAAGCTAAATAAACTCTTCCTTTTATAATTTACATTGGTCAGTGTTTCCATCACAGCAACAGAGAAGTGACTAATACAATCTCTTTCTTTTGTGGGCCCCTACACTTATATGCACATTCCCATATACAGACACACATGTATGCAGATAATTAAAAATAACAAAAATTTCCAGGAGGACCAGAGAGATGGCTCAGCAGTCAAGAGCATGGGCTGCTCTTCCAGAGGACCTGGGTTCAGTTCCCTAGCACCCACATGGCAGCTAACAACTGTCTGTAATTCCAGTTCCAGGGGATCTAACACCTTCTTTTGACCTCCACGAGCACTGCATGGCAAGGCTATACCACCGTTATACAGGCAATACACTCATACACATAAAATAAAAATAATAAATAACTTTTAAAAAATTTTTCTTGGTCAACACCAGAGAAAGATGAAGAAGACAACCTCGCTGCACTCATACAACCTACCACCTGGACCGGAGGCTCAAAGCTTATGTGTGGGGATGTAGAGGCAACCACAACAATGAGAGAATGAAATGAAGCTTAATAATTGAAGATAGTAAGAGATAGCGACTGTTCTTTGTCAACGCAGTTTTAACTGCACTATTTCCACATCTCAGGGAAGCAGTCAGAAACGTATATGCCGTGGTATTTCTAGTGCTGACCTGACTTTGGCTCTGAAAATAGGAGCAGGGAACTCTTGTTTTCCTGGATGCAGATGAGCATAAGCTACTGTAGCACTTGGAGGCCCTACATCAGGATCACACAGTCTTTAGATGCACGTTCATGGTTCTAAATGACACTTTTAAAAGTTGCATTTTGTGCACTCCATATACTGACAATCATTGGTGAAAACTGTCTTTGCTACTAGCGCATTTTCAGATTTCCAGCAAGTAGCCTGGTCTTCATTTCCCCAGTTCCTTGGGAAACTTTAAGGCCTGTAATTTCCTATTTTATCCTCTTCTACCCTGATTTCCTAGAGTGGCTTCTGTATTATTAATAATATGCTGAATTTTTCATATGAAACCCTGGATCCCATAATGGCATTGCAAGTCAGGGAACTGTGCTGCTAGATGAGTTTGTCATTGTGTAAATACGGAGTTTAAACTTATTGTGGTTTGCATCACTGGGACAAATAACCCGTAAGATGCAAACTCAAAGGAGGAAAGGCTTGTTTGGGCTCATATTTTTGGAGGTTTCCATCCATTGTCTTGGTTCATTGCTGTGGGCCCGTGGTGAGGCTGCAGAACCATTCATCAGAGAAGGCTGTTTACTTTACAGTGGTGGAAAGATGTTGGGGAGGCAGGAAAAAGGCATGGTCTTTCATTGAGCTATCTTCCAGTTGCTTACTTCCTAAAATTAGGGCCTACTTCTTAAGTTCTATCAACTCTCAATAATGTCATCAAAATTTTAATTCATCTACTGATGAGGATAGAGCCTTCAGGTTCCAATCACTTCTTCAAAGCTTTGAGCTGCCAAACAAGCCTTTAACCAAACTGACAACAAAAACCTTGGAGGGACACTTTCTATCTACATTGTAACAGGCACATTGACACAAATCAGTTGCTATCCAGAGTTGTAGTGAACATGACAGTCAGGAAGCCACTTTTATAGAAAGAATGCATTCTAACACACCAATCAAAAGTGTACCATAGTGACTTCATAACAGCATTGCAAACACTTATGGCCATTTTCACATGTTGCACACTTAGTTTTTATGTGATATCTTTCTGTTTACAAGCTGCTACATTTACTTTCATCAGGATCACAAAGAGAATATAATACATTGTGCCATGACATTCCAACAGCTACAAAACCAGTATGCAATAAAAAGTTTCCAGTTCCTTTATAACTTCATGGGACAGCAGATTTTATGCAATATTTACTAATAAAACCATTCCTATGAGGCAAATGACCGCAGTACAACAGGGGCATGATAGAAAGGGCTGGGGATGTCATTACGTGGAAAAATGAAATGTCATATGCACATGTATTAAATGAGGTTTCTTCATATATTTTACATGACAAGCTGTGAAAACATACAAATAAGTATATACCTCATTGATTACAGATTTTCACAGTTATTTCATATTTTCCCATTTTTAAAGAAGTAACAGAATATTTGCCCAATATAATGAAAGAAAGCCATTCCAAAGAATTTAGAAAAATCCAGAGAAAATAAACGAAGTACTAGGCAGTATATTCAATTGAATTATTCTGATATTAATTAATATCCATATGGCAAATATTTGCAGTATTTCCCATTTATATTGTGATTCCTATACTTAAAGCCTCTGTGTGGCAAGTGGATGCTTAAAAATAGGCTATGATTCCACCTGTGTGATTGAATGAAGACACAATTTTTAAAAAACACTAAAGCAGAGAAAAATGTTTTTGATAAATAACTATTTGGATGGCTTATAGTCTTGGAAATTTTACTTTTCCTTGGTTGTTATCTTCTTTTACAAATATAAAAACCAATGTCATGCTGTTATTCTTTTTGTAACCTGGGCTATTTTATTTTCTTTTCTAAAAAATAATAATTTATATTTCAAATTTTCTTTGTATGAGGATATTACCTTCATGAATGTAAGGCACTCATGCTGTGCAGTGGCCACAGAGACCAGTACAGAGTATCAGATCCCCTGGAACTGAAATTTCATTTGTCAGCCACCATGTGGGTGCTGGAGACCGATCCTAGGTCCTCTGCAAGAACAGCTGTGCTCTAACCTCTGAGCTATCTCTCCAGCCCTTATTTTATTTTCTTAATTTCTTTTCCATCCTTAAAAGTTACTGAAAGTCAATTTTTTAACTGCTTTTGTTACTTTACCTATTAAATTACTTGTTAAATTATGTCCTCATTATACAACTGGAGTCTTTTTAAAAATCAGATAGAAATAAATATATTTATAGGCAATAGAGTTTAGGCAGGTGTCATATTAAAAACAAAATAATTATTCAGAAAATTGTGAGTTAAAAATTAAATGTAATTTTTGTTTTGACTAAAATCTAATGATAATTAAATATCAGAAAATATTTCTTGAACAAATTTCTCACAGAATCAAATCAAATAAAGGTTAAATTATAGTGTGTATGAATATACTCTTACACACATATACATATACACACATTATTTCTGGTAAAATATCATTAAAAACCTTTGACTATATTAAAGATGATATTTTGTTTATGATAATTATGATTTTTTCCCAATTTTTGGCTTTCTAGAAGTGTTCCAGTGTATCACATTTTATACCCATTTTGCAGATTCATTTCATAGGGATTTTCTCAAGACACTGAGTAGCCTTAAAACAAAATGAAATGAACCCTTCTTGAGTTGTAAAGCAAAGGAATGTCCACTGTGTTCTGGAATGCCAGAAGTGGGTATTGTGGATAATCTGCTGGAGTTCAGTTTAAGAGACAAAGAAGCTTGCTGGAGCTCAGTTTAAGAAACAAAGTAGCAAATAGAAGCTCTTTGGTCTAACAAACCTGGCATTTTAGCCAGAACATATTTAAATATCAAAGATATGTATAGGAGGTAGCTTAAGGACCACCTAAGCACTTTCAGTGCCAAAAACACATTTGCAAAGCTTGGTTATTCCTATTTAGGAGAAACAGAGCTGTAGAGCAAACATCTGAGCTGAATGAATCCTGTGTGTGTGTGTGTGTGTGTGTGTGTGTGTGTGTGTGTATGAAACACTTCCACATTTTCTTGATAAAGTTGGTCAAATTCTATAGCAAAAACTTAATATAGAACTAATATTAAAGAGCTCAGGCTAGTTCAGGGAGTAATAATAAATGTTGCATATGGACGCAAGTTCATACCATGTGCACAAGGAAAGCAAACAAAAGTAATCCTCCAGTGTCATGGAACTTCATCTTAACCATCTTCTTAAAATATAAACATAAAACCAAGATGCAGGTAAAATCTTGCCAACTTATTTTAAGAAAGCTGCTGTTGTTACTTTAACGAACTGAAAGGAAGGCACCCACAATACTATTATGAGGAATGTCTGCTAATACAAACTTCAGTTTAACACAATGCTCTGCTGAGGGGCAGACTTCATGTGGGAGTTCCCATCCTGACTTTAGGGTGCATCGGTGAGTTCAGAAGTGGAGGCATATTCAGATGAATGTTCTCACCGATGGGTTAACACTCCAAGGTTAAGTGGTTTTATTTTACTTAGAGAAAACTTGAATATTACTCACACCGCAGCTGACATGCAAGCCGTTTGCACAAGTTACTAACTCAAATGTCTATTCAGATAGCAAGGGCAGTATCTCCATGTTTCAACTGTTTGACACAATGATGGATTATTTATTTACTGAACAGCACTGGTGGCCAGAAAATCTGATTTCCATGCATGAAACCCATGAAACCTCACCCGCTGACGAGTTTCTTTTACATGTGGCAAAGGTCATCTAGCAAGGGATTTTCTCACGTTTTGTGTGATTGGTCATGCCTCATTTCCTTCAAGAAAATATGATTTCCCTAAAGTCCGTGCATTTAAAAAGACTCACAAAAGACCTGGAAAGTTATTTCCTCTGTTTGTGATAAGCACAGAATATGGAGGCTAACCTACAGGAAACGACAAGCAACTCTGTGTAGCTAGAAACCACATTTAATCCTATCATTAGGGAGCCTGAGCACTCATCAGGTATGAAGGGCTGAAGAATTAAACACTCAGTGTTATCATTTAACCTTGCAGAGTTAATCTGTATTCAAACTTTAATAAACTTATTTCATAGACATCTTTTTGAGGGTACTTGTTTCAGACAGTGTGTTTCAAACATAATTATTTGGAGAATAAGTGTTAAGATTTGACTACTTTAAAGTAAGGAAAATCATCATTTCAGTTTTTGACTTGAAAAATAAGACATCAAAGTTTTAGTAAAATTCTAAGAATGGCACCATTCTGATGAGGTAAAATGAGGACCAATTTAAAGAGTACTGTTTTCCTGGAAGTAAGGCTGACAATATATAGCTGTGGAGATTTAAAACAGAAAAAAAGTTGTTTCTTCTTGCTATGTAGCCCCAACTGACCTGGAATTCACTGCGTAGTCCAGGGTGGCATCCGTCTCACAGAGATCTGCATGCATCTTCCTCCTGAGTGCTGAGACTGGATTGAGGCTTGTGCCACCGTGCCCACCTATTTCAGCATTTTCACAATATATTCTTTCTCTAACAGTTCAGACATATCTTTGAGCAATAAAAATGTTCCAATCTCTAAATTCTTTTAAAAACTCACAAAATCTGAGAACTAATCAAGGTAACTAATCAAGGTAACTACTGAGTCATCTCTCTGGCACAGAAGTTAGATGTTGAGCACAACAAATAGAAGCTTAGATATATTATGTCATGTTTCAGCTTCCTTAAGTTAGGGGTGTGTGTGTGTGTGTGTGTGTGTGTGTGTGTGCGCGTGCGCGTGCGCGCGTTTGCATGTGATATTAGACATATTCTGGTTTGGATTAGTCATAATATTGAATTTAAATACAGTAGGGCTAGACATAGTAGCAGATGCCTTTGATTCCAGCACTTCAAAGACAGAGATAGGCAGATCTCTGAGATCGAGGTCAGCCTGGTCTACATAGTGAGTTTCAGGCCAGCTAAGACTACAGGGAGACCCTGTTTCAAAAAAGAAAAAATAAATAAATAAAATCAGTAGTATTTAGGAATCATTTTGATATCATTTGTACTAATACTTTCTGAACATTTTTATGTACAGTATTTCTGGCATCTTTATGCATTTATAATGATTATTTTAATGCTTTTTTACAGCATTAAATTAATTAACATTAAATTAATGTTTAAGTCAAACGTATTAGTGTCAAATGGAAGCAAAATTTCTATAAATAATTTTTAAAGTTATTAAATGATCTTAATATATTAATGTTTATATATATATATATATATATATATATATATATATATTCTCAATAGTACCTGAATAAAATTATGAGCTGAAGAGATGGTTCAGTGGCTAAGAGCACTGGCTTCTCTCAGAGAGGACCTGGGTCAGTTCCAAACACCTATATCGTGGCTAAAAGTGGTTCATAACTCCAATTTTAGGGGACTTTGCAGCGTCTTCAGGCTTCCACCGGCATTGCTGCACACGGTACACTTACGTACTTGCAAACGAAACTCTCATGACAAAAAAATAAAATAATAAATAAACTAAATAAAAAATTTAATTTAAAATGTTTTAATGGTTGACTGCTATTTGCTTAACATTTTAATATGCTTCCATGAGCATTAATAAATTATGAGCATGCATTCCTTTGTCAGTGAGAAAGTTGAATTCTATTTCTGTAGTTACAGATATCTTCAAACTATGAAATGTATCATTCTTTCTTTAAAGAAATTTTTATTGTTTTTATTTTTTGTGTGTATGAGTGTACTACCTACAAGTATGTAAGTGCTCCTGTAATTTACTTTGCCCACAGAGGGCAAAAGAGTGGGAGTGGGTCGGATCTCCTGGAACGGGAGTTATGGCTGTTCCTCTGCAAGAGCAACCCGTGCTCTTACCCTGGGAGCTATGTCTCCAGCACCAAAATGTATCTTTCTTTTGAAACATTAGTGTGAGCACTTGTGGACTCAGGCAAGAGGCACAACTGCTCACCATCACCCTCAGCTGGGTTTTGGGGATCTCAGTTTAGGACAAATCCGGACTAATGGCTTTGAAACAGAAAAGAATTTCAGTACCAGCCAGTTTAAAGCAGAGGCTGGGTTTCATAAGGATATTTTATATGGACTGTAAACAGGTTAAGAGCAGGAAAGATCGGGGAGGGGGGTTGTAGAGGGAAAGAATTTTCTATAAAATAAGCTTTTTTGTGAGTTTGAAAATAACTATTTATTATAAGTTTTTAACAGAGCACTTAATATTTTAAAGTCTACTGGTACAAACTTAGCATCCAGTTGGTGAAAATAAACATGTTTATCTGCTACATACTATCAAGGAGTTTTCATTGTCTAAAATTGTCTGTCATATATTGAATATTTTTAATTGTTCTTTTTTGTATGGTCTTATCAGTACAAGTGAATGCAAATAGTATACGATGCAATTTCCACTGGACCTGACAGCTGAATGTGACGGAATACAGTATTTAGCAATTTGCTGAATATGTGAGAAAAGCACAATTATTTTCCTCATAATTATTTATAAGTATCAAGAATGCCAAAGCTGGAACTGCTCCGACACGAAGGCTGAAAGTTTATTTAAACAAAACCCATTGCACCTGGTGCATTATGATGTGCATTCTCTAAAGACCCTGGGCGATGACAAGTCACTGGATTACGGAGACAATGAATTCCAAGAGGACAGTGGTTGCTTTGGTGCTAGAATCCTCAGATGAGAACAATGTAAGAAACTTTGGATCTCCATCCTGGGTGAAATATGAATATGAAGAAATATGAATGCTGCTCTTCCCTGTCATTCAAAAAATCTTTCCTCCGATGCAAATAGTCCAGTTCATAGGAGAGTATTCAATTCTCATAATAGTTTCTGCCTTATTGAGAAAAATACTAAAGTTCCTTGAAGGAAAAAATGCAAAGTTTTCTACAAAGTAAACACGAAATGCGCTCGTGTAGTGCTTGGAAAGTCACGTGCTGGCAGAAGCAGACCCCTCGCCTGCTGATGCTGGCTTGTGACGGAGATCAGAAATTTCTGACACAGTAAACTTTCATTTCAAGTCCCATAGAACACGTTGTCTTACTACTCAGCACCCATCCATGCACTCTGAGGATTCCTTCACCTCTTTTGAAGAGTAATTCACCTTTTTCTAGATTCAGTACCATAGAGAAATGCCTTTTGATTGAGCTATACATTTTAAATTCTAGACTATTTTTATCTCTTTTTGCTTACTTATGGCACTTATTCATGTATTCATTTATTTTGGTATGAATGTGGGAGAGTAAATTGGGGCTTAATTTTAGTCACTAAATACATTGACATTCAAAATCAAGTATTGGTCTATGTCTTCTATCAAATTTCTTTTGTATTAACCAATTCTAACATAATGGCCATATTTAGCCACAATTAATTACACAGACAAAACGAATTACAGAGGCTATAGTGATTAGCATGTAAGGAAACTAAAATGATGATGTTTGGTAATTTTTCAAAGCCAGTATTAAATATTATAAACATTTAAAATGATACAAATTCACTGTATTCATAAAGTAAGACATTAACTTTAGCCAGAGAGTGGGATACTGGTGACCTGCCCCCTTAACCCACACAAGCTGTGGGTGACTAGAGTCATCATTTTAATGCAATGTATATGTATGAAATGCAGTGGACATTCAGCATTTGGTATTTGCAGTAGAGAATAAGATACCATGCTGAACAATGGTATTAGCTGTGTGAATTTCTGTTCCAAGGAAATGAGGGGTTACATTCTAAGAACTGGGAACAAAGGTGGTAAAAATATTGTCAAATTCCAAGTTCCTCAGAGTTACCACACTGCCCTGACATCCCACAGATTCTGATGCAGTGACAAGTAATTCACTGACTTAATTCTCTCAGGAACTCTCAGCACTCTCATAAAATCAGGACGGATTTCCTGTGGCTGTACACAAGATTACACGGTCGCTCTCACCTTTTCATGGGCATTTCATGCTGATAGTGTTCCTCCACTCCGACCAGGTTGAGTTATCATGTTCTCACCCCAAAAATACATTTTTACCCCCCTCTTAAAGATATATTCATGGAGTGAGAACACACCTCGGTGGTAGAGCACTTGTCTAATGTGTGTGAAACCCTGGGTTCAATTCTCAGCACTGAGTTTCCATTGCAGGTTTCCACGGGTCTTGCAATTGGACAAGTGAGCGAAGGAACAGTAGAAATGCTTCTCATCCTTCCCTCCCATTAAGAAAAGACTTCTTGAAACTGGTAGACTGTTAAAAAGTGTTATTTAACTAACAATAAGACAAGAAACATTAATCATCTCAAAGACAGCCTTGGAAGTAGTGAATAACCATCTAGTGAGCACATGCTCTTTTAGTTTCTCCAGAAGTGTTACATTATTTTCTTTTCTGTAGTCCTCAGGACAACTCCCTAAGGTAGAAACCATTATCTTGTGAAACTAAACTCCTATATGCAGTTTGACAGAAATGTTCAAAGGTCACCTAGATCTTTGCCTTCTTTAAATATTTATATAGAAGAGCCAAAGTTGGTATCTGACATATATCTATTGAAACATATTACCATGGATTTTTGTGCTTTCTTTACCCTCATAAATAAAGTAAAGCTAGTTAGAAAACAAAAACTAATTAGATTAGAGAATCAATTACAGAAACACAAGAACCGAAAAACCATTCTTAAGATTTTGTTCCTCAATTACATTCTTGGTATAAAATTCTCTATTAGTCAGTGTTCCTCGAGGAAATGGAATCAATGAGGGATATATCTTTTCTCTCTTTCTTAACCCAAAGTCTGCAGGACAAGTTTACAGCTGCAGAATGAGGCATAGTCGATAGAGTTGATGCCAGGCCTTAACTTCCAAGGCATTTTGCACATACATGTTGCTCTTCCTCTAGGAACCCCTTCTAATCATCATTTCTCATGTAATATATACTTATCTCCAACTATTCCTTAATTCCTTAGTTTTGTCAACCTGATGATCTTTTGGTATTTTTCATCTTAATTAGTGGTTCCAAAGCTGAGCAGCCCTACTAGATTGAGCTTACAAAAGTTAGAATCATCTAATTCTGTTAATTGCTTTGTGCTTTCATGTTGTCCTTTTTATTTACTTTGCTTGTGTGTTTGTTTCATGTGTGTGAGTGTATTGCCTGTATGTAGGTAGCGCACCTGTGTCATGCAGTGCCCATGGAGGTCAGTAGAGGACGTTGGATTAGAGCTATGGACTATTGTTAGCCTTCATGTAGGTGCTGAGAATTAAACCCTGGTCTTGTGCAAGTGCATTTGGTGTTTTCAACCACTGAGGCATGTATCTAGCCCAACATGTTCTTTTTATAGACAGAGCTTCAGTGATTTCCTGATCTCCATGTCTCTCAATCTGACCCAAGTTATTGTGAAATTTTGATGATAAAATCACTGAAAGCTACAGAAATGAGTTTTTAAATGCGGCAAATTTTTTCGGTTGAATGTTTGGAAGCAATGTTTCATCATGACCATACAAAGTCAAACCCCAAGCTTTGCATGTTCTTTCTTTCCTGATCCTAACACTTTCTGTTTCTTGGCTGTGTTCCTGTCATAGTTCACTCTATAATCTGGTCATGATTTGTCTTCTCGTCAATGCTCTCATATGTATATTTCTGAAAGTGTACACCTTCTCTTTGCATATCCTCACTCTCCATTAGCACACCATTTTATTTGGTGTTATACATTTATCAATTCCTGACATTATGGTACATATTTGATGGTTTCCTTCTGCCACTAGAATATAAGTTTCATATGGAAAATTTAATGGATTAGTCCTTTGTTTTAGTTTTTAGTCTTTGTTTCTTATTCATAGAAATGAAAACAGTACACAATAAATGCAGATTATCACTAAATACATAGTATATTACAAAAAGAATTGGTATTAGATTTAGATATGATCTCAGTAATGGATGAAATTTTAAGTATTGAAACCTATGTATATTTGACATCATAAAACAAAATGATTCATTTTAAAAAACACAGATAACAGATATATAAAATAATTATAATAGTTATTTTTGATAAATCACATCTGAAGTAATTTGTACATTAAAATTTACTAATGGGGCCTAGAAGAGATGGATCAGTGGTTAAGAGCACTAGCTGTTCTTGGAGAGGACCGGGGTTTGGATGCCAGCTAAAAAAAAAAACTGTACATAAGTCCAGTTCTAGGGAATCCAACACCTTCTTCTGATCTCTGAGGGCATTGTATGACACAGATACACTTACGCACATGCAGGCAATATACTCATACACATAAAATTTAAAAAATAAACATACTTTTTACATTTACTAATAGACTCATTATTAACTTATATTAATATTTTAATGTAATATAATATATTTAATATATTGATAACATAACATATTACTTGTTTATTTAAATTTATTAAAATTATTTATTTAAAAGTTTGATATATATTAAACTTTAATTTACAATATGTTTTCCATCTAAATTATGTCACCTGTTGGTGTGAATAATCCCATAAAACTAAAGAGCTATGAGGGGCTGAAGAGATGTAGTTAGAACACTGGCTGCTCTTGCAAAAGACTCGGGTTCAGTTCTCAACACCCACATGGCAGCTAACAACCATCTATAACTTTAGTTCCAGGGGATCTGATGCCCTCTTCTGGCCTCTGTGTCACATTGCATGTACATTGTGCACGTACATACATGTTAGCAAAACACTCATATACATAAAATAAAAATAAATAAACCAGGAAATCAAGAAAAAAGGGTCACACAGGTTTCCATGCATGTAAAATTTCTCATTGTTTATTTTTATAATTTTAAGGCACAGGACTGACTTCTTAATATATTTCTTCTAAAACTGTACCTAATACTTTTCATTTTAAATGATGTTTCTTAAAGAAGCACTTTTTATTCCTCATTTGCCTTCTTTGTACCTCAGTATTTGGCGTATTAGACATCATTCTGATATAATAAATAAGCACTTACTACATTAAATTAAATGATGACAGCAACAATGAAATTTGCCACAGAATGTGTGCGAGAAGCATAGCATTAAAGCGTCATAAGAATAACTTGTATGAAGACCAAACAAACCAAAACCCAAAAGCATTTCTTTGGCCTTAATGACATAAAATTACCATTGGTTTAAAAGCTTGTACTTTGACACCCCTAAAAGAGAGAAAATAGTATTTTGAACATTTATTTCAAAAGTCAAAGTGGATGGTTTTACATTTAGCCTTGATACTTAAGGTTTTAAATAATCTTCATTTTTATATTGATAACTGATTTACAGGGTGGTTTTGTTAGGTTTGGTTTGGTTTGGTTGTGGGTTTGCAAGTATTTTTGTTTTGGTTTTATTTTTTGTTTGTTTGGTTGGTTGGTTGGATTTTCTTGGTAATTTTGAGACAGGGTCTCCCTGTAACCTCATCTAGCCTGGAGCTCTCCCTATAGTCCTGTCTGGACCCAAGCTCACAGAAATCCACCTGCCTCTGCCTCCTGACTGCTGGGATTAACGGTGTGCCCTAGCACGCCTGGTTTAGTTGTTCAACACATGTCAGACTAAAAAATCAAATGAGTTAGAAAGAAAACTCTGCAGTGTTACTTGTTCAGATTCCAGTCCTTCCTCGAATGCTAATCTAAGTTTTGATGGAGGGAATGGAGGAGCTGGAAGGTATTCTAAAACTTGTTTCAAAAGTAAAATTCCAGACTTTCCCCTTAGAATTTCATGAAATCATAAAATGAACTCTGTTACTATGTTAACCTAATGGCTAATTTTTGCCCGTCTTTCAGTATGATGCTTTCTCCTTCACAATTGCAGAGATGTAGACAGCTTTATGTAAATTCTTACACTTGTGATATCAAAATTAAAAAATAAAAATACTTTCTTTTTTAAGGTAACTTCTCAAATAACTGTGTGTTCCCTTAATGTCTTTTACTTTCATTTCTCCATTTCCGGTTTCTAATCCCTCAACATGCTTCCTTCTTCAGGGCACATTTCCTGTGAGTTATAGAGCAGTTGTGACAGCGCAGGAAGCAAATAGCAGGCCTCATTTCCGTCACCAAGAGTCTGATTTCTGTTGTCAGCACAGGTCTTTGCCTACAGTATTTCATGCGTCTCTGCTTCTAGATCACCATTAAATGCTTCAACATTAAACTATTTTTCTCCTTGCATAATCGTTTTCTTAAATTGAATTTCTTCCTACTTTTTTTCAGACCAAGGAATGAAGCTGATTTCTTGAACACCCCTAGCTGCCATCTTCAGCTTCACGGTGCAACGTCCTCACCAGCCTGCATCTGCATCCCAGAGTTGGGCGCAAATCTGCTGTTCCATCTGCCGCAGCACACAGGGACTACAATGGGCTCAGATCTGGACCCGAGTCGCAGATTCTCTGGAGACATTCCACAGGAAAACATACTGCTGAAGCCAGCATTTAAAGCTCTGCCTACAGCTACCCGACTCCAAAGAGAATCTAATGAGGATGAAAGCACACTGCCCAAATTCTATTGCCATAGCCTTTTCTCCTGTCTTTTGAGTTTGTCTTGTTCTCCTTGCTATGATTCCTTTCTGTTGGTACTGGCAGTTGGCAGATGGACTTTATTTTTTAAGTTAAATATTCCATTTCATGTTAGTGTGGCCCATGGCAATGTATGCAATGCCATTTCTCATTTTCTTAAAATACAAATGCCTGTACATTTTTATACCTCAGAGATCAGAGACTAAAGACTTACACAGAAAAAGGGGGAACCTGTCCTTTCTATCAAACAAGGAACCTAGAGACCAGGAATGCATAATGAAGATTAAAGGGTCTGAATCTAGCTGTGCCTTTCTTTCAATCTCAGTGGAGAAACACTGCTTCCAATTTGTTAGCAATTACTGAAGTGTAGAAGATATGCTTTTAAGAAGATCCAGCACTGCAGAGGAAAAGACATGTGTCAGAAGGTTGGCCTATCCTTCCCAACACACATGCTGTTGACTTACAACAGGTGCACCAATAGCAAAGCAGTGGAAGGAGCAAGACATTGACATCTGAAAGGTTCTTTATCAATAACTAAAAATTGTTCAGCTTGCAAATATCAACAAGTATCTATTGTATGTATTAAAATGTTGCTCTCTTATTAGAGTATCTTGGTATGTTAATATTTATTAGTAATGAATACAATGTTTCCTTGTCATTATAAAATTCAATAACCTTTTTAAATTTGTCTGAAATACTAGTTATTATGAATATATATGTATCTTCTGATAGCCAAATTCCAGGTCCTTCATATGTGAAAACTACTATCTGTCTCAGCTTTAACCTGTGCATGAGTAAGCTGGGCTTAAATTATATTATGCAAGCACTGAAAATTGCCCTTCAGTATATTCAGAAGTACATTAATCCATAGGAAAATGTACATTTCTATTTTGACTCTAATCGTCCTTGAGAGAATAATCATCTGGAAATTTTAACATAAAACATATATTGCAGAGAAAGGAAAGGCACTGAACTCTAAGCAGCAATGAAACCATAATAAAATCTGCATGCTTAAAGTGTGAAGTACACCTTTGCAAAAACTTTCATCCCTGTCTTTATTTGTTCCTCAAAACTTCATTGCCTGAGGGACATTTTCTCCTTGAAGAATCAAATATTTCTGTGACTCATATCAGCATATAGTTCTCTGCCCCTACAATCACACTTCTATTTATATTTACCCATATTCTGTCTTATTTTTTAATTATAAAGAAGTACAAGTATTAATCTCATAAAAAAGAAGTATTCATATTTTCAGAAAAAAAAATCCAAGGGTGCATAAAGAAGTAGTTGCTAGGTTTTACAATGGATTGGCAAGGGTCAGGCCCAGTGTGGAGATTAGTGACCCCTCTCCATTGCTCTACAACATTGTGTTTATATGAACAAATAAGAAGAAAAAATACATGAAATGTTTAGAGAAGTATCAGTGACTGCAGTCAGTATGGAATTATGAAGCAAGTTCTGACTGGTAACATTTTTAAATGATAGTTGTCATTAGTGAAGCAGAGGAATTTCAAAGGCAAAAATTTAATAAAAAATAGGTTACAAGCTATTGAATGGAATGTGATTACTGATGTTCACATTTGTCCAGATTTGTCAAGAATATTAATGGAGTGAAATTAATAAGGAAGGGACAGAGGAGATAAGCATTTAAACATATGACTTGTTCTCGACTGTGACCTTTTCATGGTAGTTAAACAGTGTTTGTTCACAATATGGATAGAACTGAAACAGAATAAAACAGAGTAAGATTTTTTTAATTGAAAAAATCTAAAGCTTCGATTTCTGAAAACCCTCTGGTGTTTGTAATTTAAGTGTGAGAAATCCATTGATTAACCTATAATATTAGAAAGGTACATTTGTCTGAACAATATAAAGAACTTAGCATTACAGATAATAGCCTTTTCAAAGCAGTGATAAAATGTCATTATTAAACAATTATCTAGTACACAAAAGAAATATTGATCTGGATTTGACATGCCTTAATTGAAGAACGGGGTCCTTGTCAAATTTTCTTCCCTTGTTCTTCTGATCCACCCACCAAACAGGCATCAAGTCTTTAGATACTTCAGATAGAATAAGAAGAAGAGAAAGAAGTTCTAAGAGTTGGATAGGGAACACTGAATAAAGGTTCATCTTGAAGCCAACTGAAAATACAAAGATGACAAAGAATCAGCTACATTGAGCCATAACCCAAGGCTTCTTGGGAGGTTACAGGAGTCACAACCACATTTCTACTGCTGATTTCTACATTTTCAAAACTAAGAGAAGGATCAAGTACTTGAAGACGGATGATGTTTACAATGGCCTAACAAAACCTGGCCGGCCAGCTTTCACTTTATGCAAATCACCCTAAGGGAAACCCACTCCTGCAAACCCTGTTAAAAGAAACAGTCCACATATGATGGAGCAGAACTTCAGAGATAAAGGTTTTATGAAATTTTAATAGAATGTTATAATTTTGTGGTATATTGATCCATAATATTGTCTTAGGTTCAAAGACACAATAACAAAATGAAAAGAAAAATATTCCATTCACCATTTGTCTTCATGACCTCTTGCTGCCATTTCCTTCTAATTATTTTATGGTTAATAAAGGAGTAGGAGTTCTTTCTAAAACTTTAGCTTGTGGCTTAGGGTCTGAACTTACTCTGCTGATTGCATTACTTAATCTGAAAAGGGGAAAGCTTAATTACACTGTATGAGCATTTCTAAAATTATTCTATTAAATTGGTCACTAACCAAAGTCTATTTCTTTCAGCAGAAAATGGAGACAAAATTGAAGTTTGAATAAAAAAAGTTCAGTCAAATAAATCTATATTTTTAAGAGAGTCACTATAAACTAATTATTATAAATAATTATATTTGTGAAATAATGAAATACTGTATTATCTTTTAATTAATAATTTAATATAATACGTTTGAATCTCAAGTTTTTCACATTTAAAAATAACTTTTGTAAGGCAGAAGGCTTTCATATTTTTTTAAGATAATTAATGAGTTGCGCATTTTTATTTACCAGATTGGCTAATTAAGGAACTTAAGGTCAGAGTCTTCAACAAATGACAAGCAGCTTGCAGAGAAACAACCTCCTATAGCCAACATAACTACATCCTTAGTCAACATATCTACAATTAAATTTCAAAAATATATTTTTTTCAAACAACATATACCTTCAATGTTTCACAGCAACATACCTCTCAAAACTCCATTAAAGAAAAACCTGGACAACTAAAGACACTCCCTTAATCCAGTGAGGTTATGAGGAGAGAAATCCAACTTCATGGAATTTGATAGTATGTGGAAATACATACCTCACACTCAATTTTCCCTAGCTCTCTCCCTTATCTGTATAAAATTACCTTCATTTTCAAAGTCTTTTCTTGCCCTATTTGCAATCAGCAAGTATTACTCATATGTACTAAAAGGATACAGAAAGTCTTTTTTCTTACATTCATGCAAGAGGCACTGACAAAATCTAGCCTCCATTTATCCAGGCAAGCCCTAACTACTTCTTAAAGTTTTCTCATCACTATTCTAAATTAAGATCCACTTTTTAATTTTTTTTTTTACATATGTCAGACAAGTGGTGCTTGTCTCTCAGGGTCTAGCACCAATTAGTGCAGCCTACATGCACATGACTTTAAGGTTTCATCTTTTGAGCCTGGGCAACCACTCTGGGTCACAAGCTGAACAAAACTGACTCTTCTCCCAGCAGCTTTCAACTGTCGATAGCTTCTCAGCCAGGGGTGAGCCCTCATGAGCCCCTTCCCATTGCTGCAATTTTGAATGATTTGATATTGTGTAGGTCTTAGGCTGGCGACCAGACCTACTGTGAGTTCATGAGTGCAGTGACCCTGTCATGTTCAGAGGATATTGTTTCACAACAGTCTTCCCCAACCTCAGCCTCTTACAGTCTATTCTGTGAAGTGCCCTGAACCTTTGGAGGGGGTGATAGAAATGTGGAAGTCTAAGCAATCCACTCTCACTTATCCTCTGCATTTTGACCAGTGGTAAGTCTCTGCATTAACCCCATCGACTTCATAAGGAAAGGGCATGAGAGTTGCACTAATTTGGGAGCACAAAGGCAAATATTTAGAAGGCAATTGATATTATATCCATTAAGCAAAATAATACTAGAACCTGTTGCATCTCTGAACACAGGTTCCTGACTAGGTTTTCAGTACTACGGAAATGTATACTGCATATTTTGTCCATTAATTCACTGATTCTGTGTCATCATTATAGAGACTACTACGATAATAAATATGGCTATCCATGTATCTTTGGACTATGCTGATTGCATTTCTTTGATACACATACACACACACACACAAAGTTAGACAACTCGATCATACAGTATTGTTTTAATTTTATGAGGAAAATCCATAATTTTCCATAATTATTATACTAATTTGCATTTGAACTAAGAATGTATTAGAGGTTCATTTTTTCTACATCTTCAGAAGTGTTTATTAATTTTTCTCATAAAAATATTCTAAATGAGGTGAGATACTTGCACATAGTTTTGAGTGATGTACTTGATAATTAATAACATTTTTTCATATATTTGTATTTCTTGTTTTAAGTATGGACTCGGTCATTTGATCATTGTAACTGAATCTTGGCTACTTGGTTGACTTCCTTGGATGTTTGACTATCAACCCACTGTCAGATGAAGTGTTGGCAAACGTATTTCCCATTTTCTAGTGATCTATTCCTTCTGTTGATTACTTCCTTAACTAAAGAAGACTTAGTCTGATGTAATCTCATCTACTTTTGTTGGTGTTTTCTGGACTTTTGAAATCCTATTCAAAAGACCGTTGCCTTTACAATTGTTTTGAGGCATTTCCCATGCTCTCTAGCAGTTTCATAATTTCTGGTCTTGTATTAGAGTCTTTGGGTTAATTTTCCACAGGCTGAGAGACATGGCTATGTGTCTTCTGCATAGGATTTCAATTTTCTCACTATTGACTCCTCCTCTCTGACATGTTTTCAGTACCCTTTTTATGAGAACCAGATGGCTGGAGACTCTGTGTGTGTCTGTGTTTGTGTGTGTGTGTGTGTGTGTGTGTACTTGCACACTTCTTCCGGGGAGCTCCAGTCTTTCATTGACCCATTGTCTGCAGGAGACATGCTGTTTTGCTTACTGTGGCTCTATAGCTCTCCATTTTTCCCTGCAGTTTCTTTCAGCTGTGTTTAATAATTTTCATTGGAGAGGTCTTTATTTCTCTTATAAGCTTATTCACTATTATGTATTCTATTTTTGTTGCTATCAAGATTTACACTGTGTTTATAATTTCTTGCTCTGGAATTTGTCTTAATGCTTAACATATTGCTAATTTTACATTTGGTTTTGTATCCTGCAACAATTAATGAAGCTATCAGGTTTAATAGTTGTTTAGGTTAGTTTTTAATTCTTAAAATATGATAAATTATGAACTACAAATAAAAAAGGGAGCATTTGAGTTTTTCTCCTTTTTGTATGACTTATTCTTCCAGTCCTACATTGAATAGGAGCACTGACAACGAACTTTTCCTCTTGTTCTAGATCTTAGGAAAATGATTTCAATTTCTTTGCTTTTGTTAAGATATTGTCTGTGCATTGATCATAAATGGTTTTTGTTATACTGATATATAATTCCTCCATACTTAATTTGTTCACAATATTTTATTAGGAATGGATGTTGAATACAAAATAGATTTTTAATTTGTTTTTAATATTTTATGATTTTTATTTTATGTGTATGAGTGTATTGCCTACAAGTGGGTAGTGCACCTATGTCATGCAATTCCTGAAGTGGTCAGAAAAAGGAGTTGGATTTCCCAGAACTGGAGTTACAAATGGTTGTTAGCTGTCATGTGGGTGCTGGGAATCGAACCTAATCCTCTGCAAGAGAAACCAGTGCTCTTAACTGCTGAGCCATTTCTCCAGCCCAAAAGTATTTTGTTTATTTTTATTTGCATGTTTTGCCTGCATGCATGTAAGTACACCATATTCGTGCAGTGTCCTTAGGAACCAGAAGACAGTACTGGACCCTGGAACTGGAGTTACAGAGAACTGTTAGCTGACATGTGCGTTCTGGGACCTAAACCAGGTCTTCTGCAAAAGAATCCAGTGTTTTAGTCATAAAGCCATCTCTCCCGCCCAGTGTGGTAGACTTTATCCAGCACAAGTCTTATCTGTTAAGACAGTCATGTGACTTTTACTCTTACTTCTGTTGTTTTCTAGTTTTCTCATGTTCTTAATTCAGTTTTGGTGGAACAGTATTGTAGGGTGCAGTGGAAGTATGTGCTTCCACTTACTTCTTTGGAATAAACTGAGAATAATTGATAATAGTTCTCTAAATATTTCATGAAATTCAGCAGTTGTACAATTCCGTCCTCAAGAATGTTACTTTCATGAGAGACTTGTTACCAATATTCATGTTTGATTTGAATTTTCTCTATCAAGGTTCATCTGTAGTAGACTATATGTGCAGAAACTTGTTCATTTCTTCTAGGCCTTCTAATCTGTTGGTACATAATTATAAACAATAAACTGGAGAGATGGCTCAGTGGTTAAGAGCACTGGCTGCAGAAGACCGGGTTTGAATCCTGGCACCCACATGGCAGTTAACAATGTTTCACAACTCTAATTCAAGGGGTCTGATGCCCTCTGCTACCTCCTGTCACATTGGACAACATGAGTGCATTTTCATACAAGTACTCGATACATATGTGTACATAAAATAAAAATAGAAGCAAAAGAATTTTTTTAATTTATCTACAATGAACTGTACTCTTTCTGGCTCTCCATTTTGAGGTCTTTTAAAGCTTTATTTAGTTCTTATTTCTTTTACATTTTTCCTTAATCTAGCTAACATTAGCTGATTTTATTCATCTTGTACAGAAAACAATTCTCTTAATAATCTTATATGTGTGTACATGTTTTTATGTATATTGCTCTTTATTTCTGCTCTGATCACTTTTATTTACCTCATTCTATCAATTTTCAGTTGGCTTTACTCTTAAATTACTCATCTATGAGATTCATTGTCAAGTTGTTTCGTGAAATATTTCTTTTTCAAAGCACTCACTTTGTGTTTTAACTTTCATATTTTAACTGCTTTTACTGTTTTATCTGTTTTGGTATTTTTATTGAAATTTTTCAAGAAAAATTTTAATTTTTATGGTGATTTCCTTAATAACATCTTGTTTGGCGCCATGCTATGTGTCCATGAACTAGTATGCTTTCTGAAGCTACTTCTGTCATTCAGTACTTGTTTGCCCCAGCCCGCAGGAACACTACTTACGTGGGCAGTCCTGGAGGGGAACAATGGAATGGAGGGCGGGAGACACAGAGAAATGAGGGCAAGACAACATGGCTGATCAAATCCCGTCTTTATCCAGCACACCAGGGATATATATAGAAATGGCGGGCTCAGCAGGAAGGGGTGGGAAAACAGCAGGAAGCTCGGCAGGAGGGGCAGGAGGGGGCGGGGAAACGGTGGGTAGCTGATGCAAGAATTGCATCACAGTATTGCATCTGTAAAATACACGTGCTCATATCAGCCAGGCTTACAGGGATGCAATTCTCATATGAAATGGCTGTGGTCCACAAAATGGCTCCTGGCACTTGTTTTATTATAACACACTCATAAGACACTTTATATGATTTTCTTTTTTTATTTCTGAAAATGTATTCTGTAGTCTAGCATATGGTCAATTCTACATAATATTCTATATGCTGCAGAAAGGAGAAAGTTGTTTTCTTTTTTTTCCATAACTGAAATACAGTTGTAGTTTAATCCCTTCTCCTTGTCTTCAAGCATTAGTCATTTTTCTGTTGTTGTGATAAAAATACTACGGCCAAAAGCAATCTAAGACGGAATGTAGGTTTTGGCTTATGGTTCCAGAACATTGGAGTCTATAATGGTTTGGAAGCTAGAGGCCAGAATAGGACACTGAAAGACCACATCCCAACCACACATAAAAAGCAGAGCCTGAACCCTGGTGCCTATAAACTCTCAAAGCCATCTCTATTGGGGTACTTCCTCCAGCAAGACTTCATGTACGAAAAGATCCATAAATTAACCAAATAGGTCCACCAGCTGGAGAGAAAGTGTTCAGATATCTCAGCCTATGGAGGACATTTCTCATTCAAGCCTCAACATTCCTTTGCTTCAGTTCTGTTTATCTCATGTTTTATTCTACTTCTGGCCATTATCAGTTACTGCATTCCTACAAATTCTTTACCTGTTGATACACTGAATCTTTAATGGCATCTATTTTAAATTTCATACATTTTTTTCTCAAACTAGCAAATAAGCACTCTGCTCATTTGGTGGATTAGTCCTACTACTGATGGGGATGTCATCAGTGTGTAGTCCTTTTATTTATCTTCTTTCTTTTTCACCGAGGTGCTTTGTGTCTGTGGAGTGGAGTACTTAGATAAATACTCCCTTACAGGACTCGAGCTTCTCACTCCCAGGTAGAAACATGTTGTTTTCCTCTTGTCCTTGCCACAGAGAAAGCAGGATGTAACCACCTCAGTCAAGCCATCTTTATTTTCTGGGAAATTTTGTTTGATATTGCTAGCAAGTTTCAAGGCACATAATGGGATTTCTTCTCTGTATTTAATGACAATTTTGGAATAGATCCATGAAACATCATTTCAAGGTAACATAATATTTTTAAAAATTTTTTTATTTAGTTCTGTGATTTTCATGCAATATTATTTGATGGTATTTAGATTCACTCCACTGTCCTCACCTCACCCTCCAGCATTTGCCCAATTATATGTGTTACACTATATCCGTATATATGGGTACTTTTAATGGTGTTTTTTAGTCAATTTTATTTCTTCTCGTGAAATATCTATTCAGATCCACGGTCCATTTTTAAAAAATTTGTTTTCTTGCTTCTTTGTGTTTTGAGTTACTTGTATATTCTGGATTTTAATCCTCTGTCGGACATATAACTGGTGAATATTTTCTCCCACTGTGGGCTTTCTCTTCACTCAATTGGTTGCTTCTTTTGCTGCACAGAAGCTTTTTTGTTTATTTTATTGATTGTTGACCTCAATTTCTGAGTGTCTAATGTCCAATTCAGAAAGTCCTTTTCTGTACGTATATCTTTTAGGGTACTGCCTATAATTTCTTCTAACAGTTTCAGTGTTTCAAGCTTCACATTTAGGTCTTTGATCCCTTTGGAGTTGACTTTTGCACAGGGTGACAGGTATGGGTCTTATTTCATTCTTTTATGGGTGGAAGTCTAATTTTTGCAGCGCCATTTGTTGAAGGTTCTGTCTTTCTTTCAGTGTGTGTTTTGGGCACCTTTGTCAAACATCAGGTGACTACAAGTGCATGCAGTCATAGTTGGAGCTTCTGTTCTGTGCCTCTCATCTGTATCTCTCTTTTGTGCCAATACTATACTGTTTTAATGTCTATGGCTCTGTAATGAAGATTAAGATCTGGTCTGCTAATCCCCAGCCCAAGCACTGCTCTTTGTGCTCAGGATTGCTTTAGCTATCTGGAGTCTTTTGTGATTCCATATGAGTTTTAAAGTATATTTTTATAATTCTGTGAAGAGCGAAATGGGGATTTTGATGGGGATGGCATTGAATCTGTAAAGTTCTTTTGGTAGGATGGTCATTTTCACCATATTAATTCTACCAATCCATGAGCATGGGAGGTCTTCCCATTTCCTTGTGTTTTACTCAATCTCTTTCTTCAAAGATTTAAAATTTTCATTGAAGAGATCTTTATTATCCTTGGTTAGGTTTAACCCTACATATTTGTTTGAAGCTCTTGTGAATGGAAGTTTCCTTGAAATCTTTCTTTGATTGTTTATTTGTATACAGAAAGTTTGCTGATTTTTGTGGATTGATTTTGTAACATGACACTTTGGTAAAGTGTGGATCACCTTGAGAACTTTTCTGTTGGAATTTTGGGAATCTCTTAAATATAATATCATTTGCAAATAGGAATAAATTGACCTCTTCTTTTACACTTAGTATCTGTTTAATTTTGTTCTCTTATTGTTCTAGCTAGAGTTTCATGTACTATATTGAAAAGGAGTAGGGAAAGCAGACAGCTTTGAATGGTTCCTGATTTTATGGGAAGTGCTTGAAGTTATTCCCTTTTAGAATTATGTTGACTATGGGTTTTCTGCATATAGTCTTAATTATGTTGAGATACATTCCCTCCAGGCCATTGTCCTCTAGGACTTTTATCATGAATGTATGTTGGATTTTGTCAAGGAACTTTTCTGCAGCTATTGAGATGGTCATGTGACTTTTGTCTTTAAGACCATTTTATAAATGGTCTTTTATTACATTTATGGACTTACATATATTGAACAATCCCTGCATCTCTGGAATAAAACCTACTTGATCATGGTAATCTTTTTTATATGTGTCTATATTTAATTTATGAATATTTTGTTGAGAATTTTTAAATATTTTATTTATTACTTTTATTTTACTTGTATGATTGTATTGTCTGAATGTAGGTGGGTAAACTTGTGTTATGCAGTGTCCTTAGATATCAAAAAATCTCCTGGAACTGGAGTTACGGACACTTGATAGATGCCGGCAATGCTGGTGAGTGCTGAAAATTGAGCCCGGGTTCCTTTCAAGAGCAGCCAGTACTCCTCACCACTGAGGCAGGTCTGTTGAGAGTTTTTGCATCTATGTCCTTAGGAATGTGGGCCTATATCTTCTGTTTTCTGTTGTCTTTTGCTGGTTTAGGTGTTTGAGTAATGCTGGCATCATAAAAGGAGTTTGGGAGTTCTCCCTCTCTTTCTATTTGAAAATTTTAAGTAGTGTGGCCTGTAGTTCTTTGAAGGTCTGGTAAAAAACTGTGCAGTGATTCCACCTGGGCCAAGACTATTTTTTAGTTAGGAGGCTGTGAATTGCCATAATAATTTCCTTATTTGTTATGGGTCTGCTTAGAGTGTGGATCTTTTCTTGATTTAACTTACATGGTTTCTTTCAGTGAAGATCGAAATTTGTCCATTTATTTTAGATTTTCAAATTTAATAGAGTATACATTTTTAAGTATCTTCTTATAATACTCTGAAACTTTTTGTTGTCTGTTTTGATGTTTCTGTTTTTGTCTCTGTTTTTCTGATATGGAGTTGTTCTTTCTTTCCTTTGTCTAACTGGACTAAGAATCTGTTTATCTTGTTTATCTTTTAAAAGAATAGGCTCTTTGATTCATTGATTCTTTGTATTGTTTTTTTTGTTTCTATTTCCTTGATTTCTGTTCAGATTTTTGTTATTTCTTCTCATGTGCTGAGTTTGAATATGGTTTGTGTTTGTCTTCCGGATTCTTGAGTTGTCTAATAAGTCATGTAAGTGTGCTGTGTCTGATTTTTTAATGCGGACAGTAAGAGCTATAAACATCCTTCTTAGGAATGATTTTAATGTGCCCCTAAGGTTTTTGTGTGCTGTATTATCATTTATATTTAATTTCAGGAATACTTTTATTTCTTTCTTGATTTTCTCTTTGACTCGATTCATCATTCAGGAGTGTGCTGTCTAATCTCCATGAATTGGTTTAGCTACTACAGTTTCTTTGATGTTGATTGTAGACTTTACTATGTTGAAGTCTTATAGAATAAATGGAATTAATTCAGTTTTCTGGTATTTGAGGTTGAGGTTTGTTTTATGTACCAGTATGTAGTCTATTTTAAAGATACCTCTGTGGGCTGCTGAATACAATACGTATTCTTTGTTGCATAGGAGGAATATTCTGTAGATTTCTGTTAGATCCATTTGATGAACAAAATCAGTTAATTCAGATATTTTTCTGTTTGTTTTCATCTACTTGATCCGTCCGTTGGAGATAGTGGGCATGGAAGTCGCCTACTATTACAGAACTGGATTTAATATGTGTCTTGAAATCCTTCAGTCGGTTTTATGAACTTGGGTACACCAGATTTTGGTGTATATAAGTTCATGATTGTAATGACTTTTTGGTTAGTTGTTCACTGGATCAGAATGAACTGATTTTCTTTATCTCTTCTGATTAATTTTAATTTGAAGTCTATTTTATCAATATTAGAATTGCGACACCTGCTTTTTTCTTGGTGCCATTTGTTTGGAATATTTCTTTCCACCACCCTTTCACTCTAAGGCAGTGCCTGTCCTTAAGGGTGAGATAAGTTTCTTGCAGACAACAAAAAATGGATTTTGTTTTTTAATTCATTCAATTTGTTTGTGTCTTTTGACTGGGGAGTTGAAGCCATTGATATTTAAAGTTACTATTGAAAGATGTGTATTCGTTACTGTCATTTCAATTTCTGTGTGTGTTCTTTGTCCTTTTTTATGCTTCTATAATTACAATTTCAATTGTTTGCTTCCTGCAGCCTTTTGGATATGGTCATTCCTTTCTTCAGTCTTTTGTATTGCTTTGATCATTCTTGGTAGGGCTAGTTTTTTAGTTTTCTTTTTGATTTTTTTCAGGGAAGGTTTTTCTTTCCCCTTCAACTATGATACACATTTTTTTCTGGGTAAAGTGTTCTGGATTGACATCTATGATCATTTAGAATTGGAAATACTTTGCTCTAGGCTCCTCTGACTTTTATAGTTTGCACTGAAATGTCAGCTGTAATTCTGAGGGGGGTTTCTTTATGTGTAACTTGTTTTTTCTCTTGAAGTTTTCCATATTTTCTCTTTGTTCCAAACATTTAGTGCTTTTATTATGACATTCCATAGGAAGTTTCTGTTTATTTTGTCTACTTGGTGTTCTGTGTGATTCTTGTATCTTTATTGGTATGTCTTTCTTTAATTAAAAGATATTTTCTTCTATAATGCTGTTGAAGATCCCATATTTTCTGCATATTTCAGTCTTTTGTTTTTTAAAAAAATTTTATATTATTTTCTTGAGTGGTCTTATTATTCAGTTTTATCATTCCATTTTAATATTATGTTTTCCATTTCATTCATTTTGTAGATGAAACTTTTTCCTGTTGTTTCAAGTTGGTTTATTGAGTTCTGCAATTTCAGCTTCATTTCAGGCGGTTTATTTCAATATTTTTGTCTCTTTTGTAAGTTCATTTGTCAAATCCTGAATTGTGTGTATTTGTATCTTCCTCAGCTTCAATCAGGAGTGCATCCTCTGATTTCTTTGAAATATATGTGTGTTCTTTAAACTCATTGAGCTCTTTGATCATGTTTATGATTGTTCCTTTAAATTCTGTATCCTGGACTTCCTCTAGCTCGTTTTCATTGTAGGACTGGTGGCTTTTGGTGGGGACATAGTATTTTGGGTTTTCATATAACATGTGATCTTTCTTTGTGGTCTGCACATATGGGTTTCTTTATTTATTTTTAAAATTTTTTATTTTTTTTTATTTTTGGCCTGATATGAAACTGAAGCCTGCCTTTGTTGCGCTGAAGTTCGATTCTGTATATATTGGCGCTGTAGTTTGGTTGCTTTCTGATCGGGTATATTCATACCATTTAGTTGGTCTGTGCTTCATGTTCTCTCTCTGGAATTTTTTTATTGGAGAGATAGGATAGTTCCTGGAAGACTAGTCGATAGCTCTCCAGGGGGATAAAGCAGTCTAGGTCCAAGTTGGGGTCATGGAAACCAAGCTGGGCTGGTTCTAATGAGATAAGCAAAGATAAGCAGTGGAGCCCCCGGCAACTAGGGCTAGTGCCAAAGCAGGGGCATGGTGACTTGTACGGCAGGGTGTGGCTAGCTCTCCCAGCTAGCCAGGTGATGCTTTCTGGCAGCCTCAGCAGAAAGAGGCCGAGACCCAAAGAGCAGTGATGAAAACAGGATGAGCTGTTTCTTACTACCCAGCAGAGAAGTAATGAGCTCTGCTGCACCAGGATTGGTGATGGTACCAGAGCAGGGGTGGGTGAGGTGATGGGATTTGGCTGACTCACTCCAGCTGGTCAGGTGCTCTTGGAATGTGGTTTTTAAGTACTCTTTATTTGGAGTGACTTTCAATGACAGAATTAGCTACAATAGTTACCTGTATAGCAAATAATTGAAAATGTCGTCGCAGCCAATATTAGCTGTAATTTCTGGCAAATGAAATTACCTAGATTTCAATAACATTTTCTTCCTGTCCTTTTCCTATTATCTCCATTCCAGTTACTCAAGAGACAATTGACTATTAACTCAAGTGTCAGAAGAGTGGGGAGCAGAGGTTTGGACTATTCAGTTCACTGTTTTTAAGTCCGCTTCCTAATGAATCTGCAAGCGTGCAAGGGTGTTCTCAATTGATACTGTAAGAAAAATTTCTGTAAAATATAAGTTTAAGCTATGTCTTAGAATGCTCTGTTGAGATGTGGGACAATTACAGAACTTTTCCTCATTTATTCCCTGGGAAAAAGAAAGGTTATTAATTTCAACACAAAATAAATGACTAATATTAAAAAATTTCCAATCATCACTAATATGCTGTAGTTTATTCATTTTGAAGGCTAAAATCTGTTATCCAGAGCAGAGTGAATTTAACAAAATTATGAACGTGGAGGACTCTCTACCTCCAATTATCCAGCAACAGTCAGAAAAAGGATGCACAAGTCTGAAAAAGAGAGTATTAACTCCTGTCTGAAATGCATCTGGAAAAATGTCCTCACACTCTGTCGGCTTCTCATCCCTCTGCTGATTGTCTTCTCTGCTGAGCAGAAGGCTTCCAATTGCATGAAATTCCTTTTGTCAATTTGAGGGCCTATTTCCTATAACATTGGATTCTTTTCAAAAAGTTCTGCCTATGCCTATATTCTGAATTGTTTCCACATATCATTTCTTATAGTCTGGTCACTGATCCATTCTGAATGTGTTTTTATGGAGGTCAAGGTATATGAATTCACTTTCTTCTGCACTGGATATCCAGCTCTTTCATCATCATTTGTTTAAAAAGCTTTTTTATTCCTCCTCAACAAATGTTTTTGAAACCTTTGCCAAAAATTAGGTTACATGGTTGTATGGGCTCTCTATTCTATTCAGTTATTCCACATATCTGTTTTTGTACAAGCACCATGACAATCTTAGTAGCTATGACCATGGCCACTGTGGCCTGGCAGTGTAATTTAAGGACTGTTACTGTGATACCTTCAGCATCATTCTTTCTGCTAGTGTTGCTTAGGTTTGCTCAAAGTCTTTGATGGTTTCACATGAATTTTAGGGCATATTTTTCCTTCTGTGAAGAATTTCATTGCAATTTTCATGGATATCACATTGACCCTGTAGAACATTATTGATGCTGTAACCATTTTCCAATACTAGTTCTGCAAATTCATGAAGCATAGAATTTATAAGAACAGACAAAATAATACCAAAGACCCCACCTTCCAACTAATCAGTGAGCTAACAAACTGAATAGGCAGTTTTTAATAAAAGAAATATAGTTAACAAATATTTTTAAATGTGCTCAATATCCTTAAATACCACTGAGACATCAATTAAAACTACTTTGAGATTCCATCTGTTAATGTCAAGAAAACCAAAGACCATGAATTCTATAAGGGATATTAAGAGAAAAGGACCCTCATTCGCTGATTCCGGATTTAAACTGGAAACCACCTTGGAGGTTTCTCACAAATGTAAATAAAAAAATATGCCTCAGCTCCCCCACTTCTTGGTCTATCTCCCAAGGTCTCTGTGCTACCACAGTGATCACTATATTTCCATGTTTACTGCATCAGTATTCCCAAAAGCTAAGAAATGGAATAACCTGACACCCACACGTGAGGGGATGCGTATGGGAGATGTAGGGTGTGCGTGAGTGAATGTCAGCCAAGGAATTATAATCATAGAAGAGAAAAACTGATTTTAAGGTAGGGAAAGAAAAGAGGGCGATAGAATTCACGTGACCTCAAGGCAAACGTCTGGCTAGTAGGGGAGGAAGAGGACCAGAGTGGAGGCCAAGGGTCTTGTGAGTAGCGAGTGGGGGTGGATTCCCCAGGAGCAAACTATGAAAACACCACAGTGAAACTCATTATGCTTCATCAGAGCTAGATGAAGACTGTCTATCTGATCTTGAATAAATACCTGGTCAAGGAAGCAGACTCCTCAGCAGCAGTTAGGAACAGTGTATTATTTGAGGATGATAAAGAGATTTATTTTAATCAGTGTACTTTTGTTCAGCCTATCCAGTCTTTCTCTCTTCCTCCCTCTTGGTGTGCTCTTCTTAATACCATAATCCTACAGAATATTCTTGCCTTGTTTTGGTCAGTAGAGCCTACATATCATTTAACTCAGTTTGAAAAGAGCTAAAATATCTGAATACAGTTGAGGAATATAGTAGTTCTTTTGCATATATATATATATATACACATATAATACACACACACACACATCTTAGGTCTGTCACATCATCCTAAACTTCCCAGAATTCAGGACGTCACCTGTCCTCGTGATGCACGATCAACAGAGATCCACCTTCAAAACATGCTTCCTCCTTGGTCAGAAACCCACACTTTCCTGCCCCACCCCTTTAAATATTTCTTTTCTTCCCCCTTTCCTCTCTTTGACTGATGTTGTTCATAACTACATGCCATTTACTTTTGGAGAAATTTAATTTCTCATGGTTTTCTCCTCCAGGTATTTCCTGTGACTTTCACATGACAGTTCCGCATTTAACTGGTTGAGACCTCAATATTAGAGTAAGAATAGCTTGTGGTTTCTACTCGGCAATATCTACAGCATTTTTAAAATGTGTATCACAATGAAAAATAATGCATCACCAAATGTACATTCAACATTTGAAAGTCAGGGTTTGCTATAATTTTGTTGCTAGTTTCTTCTGTCATTTAAAGTACAAACATACATGCTATATACATGAATATTATGGTTTACTTCACTTTTACCATTATACATAATTTAGTTATCAACGTATTTAGACAAAAGTTAAGATATTAACATCAATTATCTTTAGTAAATAAAAAAATTTCACTTTGTTTGAATTTGAGCTTGAATATCAAATTATGATGTTTGGAGACTGGAGATGTCATGTTTTTTAGAGTAGGTATTTCTCAAAGCTTAATGTAATGAATGGTTTCAGTTTTAGAATCCTCAAACTTGTACTGTATAGGTGCTGTGTCCAGTTTGAACTGAGTGCTGATAACACAATGTTTGGTACTACACAGCCACTGCCCAAAAGGGATTCTACTGTGAATATTAGGTGCTACATAATCTTTGTAGAATGCAGCTTGAACTGTGGCATAATTTATTAATTCCAAGAGTTCAATGTGTCCTCACGCTTTCATTGTTATTAAATGTTACTGTTTATCTCTTTGGTTTTCCTTTTTATATAAAAAATTAAGAAGATGTTGAAGATATTTTAATTGGTATGGAATGGTAATATAAACATACGTATGTAGATTTTTAACAATATTTGAAATTCACATTGTTCTCAATATTTGTCATAACTGAACATTAAAATTTTCTCTTCTGAGTTGGTCCATGAGATATAACCATATCATAGCTCTTCTGTGCCTTGTATTTTTGTGTTTGGAGGGGGATCCTTTCAGTGCCTAAATATTAAATCATTAACATTAATTATTAAAATTAAATATCATATCGTAATTCTTGAGACAAAATTAGTAATTTTGCAATTGTAATGAAAGTGAACATAAAAGACTGAATTACATTCAGTCATGGAAATTCATCAGTTGATGACTGAATTAGTGAAAGATGTCATTGAAGAAAAAGAACATCAAATCAAAAGTTGGCTTTTTGCCATTAAAAATATTTTTAACAATTATATAATATAGTCAGCAAAATCTATATCATATCAATATTTTTCTTATAAGGGTCAATGGGAAATGTGTTTCAGCAAGTGTAATTTGTGAATTTTGCCCAGACTATTCTATTAAGGAAACATAAAACAGGTCTTTCAACTTGTTTGTAAATCATATCTAACTTGAATTCCTTTAGAATCTTTATTTGGATTTGGACTGTCACAAATATTTTACTTGTTAGAAATGTTACGAGATGATGTCTTCCTAATCTTCCAAACAGGTCAGCTGTGACAGCTCTGCAGCCCTGGACAGAGGTGCTGTGTCTGATTAAGTTTTGAAAGCAACGTACTACACACCCCTGATACTGCACGTGTCAAAACAGCCCTAGGCCGTTCTCCTATTACATGCTGTTAACACTTGTATATTGTTACTACATGAGATGCTGAAGTTATTTTGAAAAGAAAATAAAACCTCTAGAAAATTTTAGTCACTAAAATCTTGGTACAAGGATTATACAAGACATCTGTCCCCATGTCTGGCCCCTGGCAAAGTCCTGAAGCCAGTCCTCATCCTGGGCCCTCTACATGACACTATTCTTAATTTATGTAGAACCACGTAAGGCCAGAATTGAAAAGGGCTTATGCGGTATTGCTCCTTGCAACTTTTGGTGATGCAGGGGATCAATTTAAGCAAACACACTACTGTGGAGCTGAATCCCCACCTCACCGTACTTTTATAAAATACCCAGAAGTCAAAGCTTCATATAGATACATTTTGTGCATTTCTGTAAATTGTGTCACTGTGTCATGCCTTCAGTTGTCTACATTTGTCTGAATATTAGTGACACCTCTTCTTTTCCACGATCATATGCAATTCCCCATCAAGACTTGGATCTTTTCCCCAGGGATGCCTTACATTCCTTCTCCTGTTCTCTCCTACACTGATGGTGCATTCATTAGTTCATTTGTTCCCAAGATTTCACAGGACTCTTGCAGTTCCCACCTATAGGAATCCACACTAATCCTCCTAAAGTACTGCCAGGTTTGTCTGTATGGTGCAGATTTTACCAGATATTTTGTTCCATGTTGACTTCAATTTTGGTTTCTCATACTGTCACAGAATTTCTCTGATTATCAAGACTAACTTTTCCTACATATATTCCACTTCAGCTCTATTCATCACCTAAAGTGCGCACACACCACACTCCTATATCCCACATTTTCTACTGTTTTCACTTGTTTATTTTTCATGTTATTTCCTGTGCTTGTGATTGTAGGTCTAATGATGTCTTTCTTATTAGTCTGAATTGAACAATTCAGAGCTGCCATCCTCTGTAGAGTCTGCAGTAACTGAGCATTTACTTGTCTTTGGTTCTCTAGAAATTGTATTTAGCATTCTGTGAAAGAAAGAAAGGTCAGTTGACTCTCACAGGAAAGCCTTTTGAAAAGTATACAAGTAATGAGTGAATGTGAATACCTCTTTTTAAAGAAAATTTCTGACAGGGTCTTACTGTGTAGCCCAGGCATCCACAGAACTCAAGACAATCTCTCTAACTACCATGTCTGTACATGTGAATATTTTTATGAACTTCATCTTAGTGTATTGACCGAAGGCTCCAACATTATATGCAATAGCCTTGCAATTAAGAAAGGTATGTTTTGAAAAGAAAAAAAAAGTCAAATCTATCTCACATTATAACATGCTGCTATACAATTAAATGGTTAATAATTGTCCTTTTCTCTATGAATCTATTGCAAATGTTTGACACCGTGGTGCCTAGTGTGATGGAGGTATGGATGTACCGGAAACTTACTTCTTCTCAAGCTGAAGATGCTCTACAGACATATTTTCTGGTTGCCATTTTGGAATTGTATTTATGTGAGGAAAGGTTGTAGTAACAGGGAAAGCAGGCACCAAAACAGCGAGGGGAGAGTCGTGAGTAATCGTTCAGGAAAACCTTAGAGTCATAAGGATTCCATGAGCAAGCTGTGCTTCCAAATCAAGAACACAAAACCCTGGCTAAATCATTTCACCTAAGTGTTCTCATTCATTCAGTTCCAACACTTGATGCTTCTTTGACAATTAGGACACACACAATGTGTATGGTATTTATTTCGGTTGTGTTTTTGTGTTTATTAAGCATAGCTTTGGGCATGTGATTTTGAAGCAAGAAAATGTAGCCGTACTACTCTTGTAGTACGGAGTGGTTTTCTATGAACTAGATTTAATTATCTCTCTAGATCTGCATATGTTACACTTGGACATGTCTTTTAATTCCTAATGTAATCAGGTAAGAATATCTCTTTGTCTTTCTTATCTGGATTGTGTGAGAAAAAAAATCTCATTTAACTCTGAACTCTGCCTAAGGGAGAAAATTTCTAGTATTCAAGACAGGGAGAGTGGATGGGAAGGGGACTGGGGAAGTGTCGGGAGCCATTTGCCTGCCTTGAACTTTGATCAAGCAGGGATCAGTCTTGCTGATCCCAGAAGTGCTGTGGGATTAGGGCGTTTTGCAATGTAACCTGAAGGAGAGATTATTTTAGGCCCAAGGCTGAAAATCCTGTAAACCCAAGGCTGAAGATCCTGTAAACCCAAGGCTGAAGATCCTGTAATCCCAAGGCTGAAGATCTTGTAAATCCTTGTAGGAAGGTCTGATTTAATCACCCGGAGGAAAGTTTATCTTAAATCCTAGGCTTAGCACCTTTCGTTAAGTAGATGTAGGTGTTTTGAATAATCCTGTATATGTAAACGATGGTTGTATTTTTCCTATAAATACACTGAGCAAAATAGAGTCGGGGCCTCAGTATTGACTGAGAGCCAAAGTCAGAAGATTGTTCAAGGTTCCTGAATAAACTGCATAAAGAAGAAAGAAGAGTACGGTGTTGCGTCTTCCTTGCTGGACGAGGTGGTCGTGACAGGGAAGAGCAGCAATTTGGGAAGATTCAGCTTTCAGATGAGGTCACATGCTTCCATCAAAGTCTTGATCTACCATTGCTTCCCAGAATGTCCTTTCAATTTGTCATCACAGCCAAGATTATTCTAAAAATCGATAAAACTGCACTATTGTTGGAAAAGAGATTGCAAGCAACAGATTATGTAATCGTCTTCTTCACTCTGTCCTCCTTCTTTGGACAAACGTATATTGCTAAGTAAGCATTTCCTTAGTAAGTGACCCTCTTATTTATAAAGGTTACCTCTAATATAAATGTTGAACAAAGAATCATTGAACTGTTTGGCCAAATCCAAATTATCTTAAATACAATTATGGGCATCAGACCAAGAGCAGTTGACCTTTGCTTGAGTGATATTATGTAAAAAGGATATGCTTAAAAATCCTAAATTAAGCGATCATCAATATTAGTACATTTGCCTAATAAACTGCCTTTTAAGTTTTCCAGACATCTGAAACATTTTTACATTTTTACTCTGTTTAAAAATCTCACCCGGGACTGAAGAGATGACTCAGTGGCTACTCTTGCAGATGACCTAGGTTTGATTCCCAGTGCCCACATGGTAATTAAGAACCATCTGTAACTCCAGTTCCAAGGGATCTGACGCCCTCTTCTGACCTCCATAAGAACTGCATGACACAGGTGCACTTAGGTGCATGCAGGAAACATGGTCTTTTTAATCTCATCCAAGCATGTACTAATAGGATCAGCTTATGTCATTGAATTAACTGATTGTGTTAAGGCACACTGGTTGGATGTGCTGAAGGAGAGGAGGGAAGAAGATCACGAGCTCAAGACCAGCCTGAGCTATTCCTTGATTCTGGGCATGTCACGGCCATCACAATCATGATCTTACATAGATACAATGCCCTACTCTGAGCCTTTACAAAAATGTGCTTGTTGATAGCTAAACATGGATGTAGAAGGGGACTGAGGGACCCTACCCATCCCTGATGGTGGATTATGTGCAAAGTTCAGCTTTTGTCTTCAGTTGTGCTTCCACTAGTGAGAAACCAATCTCCAGTGGATGATTTCAATTCCACAGTCATATAGACAACTGTGCTTAAATTCAGTAAGTTACAAAACAAAACAGAAATACAGAGCAAGGGAAGTCTGGGTTGACAAAGGTGAGAGGGAGATTAAAAAGGGTGGGGGTGAATGATTAGAATGTATTACATACACGTTTGAACTTGTCAGAGGGCAAATTTAATTAAGAAAAAATAGGCTCAAATTTTGTAAAGATATAGAAATGGCTTCCTTTGTCAAAGAGAGAAGCAATCAATCTAATTTTCTTTTTTAATGTTTTTACAAGTCTCCAATTATGTATATGTAAGAATTAGTGAGGAGATGACATTCCCAACAATGTCACCCTAGAACACTTTCATCCCCATGATTTCATTCTTTCACTGAATTTGAAGCCTTCTACTAAAGCTGATACAAATCTTCCTTAAATTAATGATAGTCTTAAGACATATCAGTATTTTCTGTTCTCACATTTTTTGAACAGTGAAACTTTATAACCACATTTTTTATCCAATTTGTACTTCTTTTTCATTTCCTGCTCTAATAGAGCTGCTTGGACCCTTACTGTAGTAGAATATAAACTTTATAAAGATGGGATTCACAAGCATCTTCTTCACAATGCCACTTTTAAGTTGCAAAAAATGCCAAATATGTAGAGACTACTTGCAGTGTCTATCAATTTAATTCCTTAATACATGCACCAAGACTGTTTGAAACAAAATTAAGTAAGCTTTTACATTAGATTGAGTACTATTTATATAAGATATAAAACTTTAATAGTGAAGTCATACATACTTATAAAGTGAGTACTGAAACTGTGAGGTACGTCTTTAAAAACACATAAATTCCACTGTGTGGACTTATCATTGCTAGTGTTTCAGGTTTCTACTCCATTGTTTTTGTGTCTTTGCTCCTCTTGTTTTAACCCCTTGCTGTTAATCTTTCACATTATGTCCTGTGCATTTCTCTGTCCTGTCACTGTTTGCATACTGTAATTTTAATGATTACATCACAATCTATTCACACATATTATCATCCAATATTTCCTAATTATTAAACATTCAATATTTACTGTGATGAATAAATGATGGCATTTTGTTTATTTTTCATTTCTGGTGCTGTGACTCGAACTCAAGACCTAACTCAGGCCAAATATTCACTTTGCCCGTGAGCTGCATTGTGAGCTGTGTAATAGGTGTATCCTGGATGCTTTACTTAATTCTTAAGACATATAATAAGAAGCAGATATTAAGTCTAAAGCACAGAAGGGAAGCCATCCCTTGAACTGGTTTTGACAGTGACAAGTTTCTATTATTCTCACAGGCTACACGGTTATCATGCCTGAAAATTTCAGTAGCCTTGAATATTCTAATTTAATTAGAAGTTACTTGATTTGGAAAATTAACATTATAATATTCAGCAATTACTTTTCTAAAGCTACAATAACTTGCATATGTCAACTGGATGCTTTTCTATTACATGTACATTGCAAATGAACTGATACTTTTGCTTTTACATCCATCAAGTTCATAACCTTTTGATAATAGTTTGATATCTTTGAATGTAAGAATATCAACATTGGCCATATCTACCTTAATACTGAAATGTATGTTTTCTACATTTACTTATATACATTGTCATATAGATGATTTTACACTTAGTGCACACAATCCATTTTTTAAAATTGCTATTAATCTTAAAAACATATTCAAAATTTGAAATTCATTAGAAGTCTAGGTTTCCAAGATATTTTCATTCATATAATATTCACTATATTTTAAGTTTCATTCAACCATAAATTTTTCAATTTTTTTTAACATTTCATGTATTGTACTGAATTTATAAATATCATTTCCACCTTACCCTCTAACTCCCTAAATCTTCTCATGTCCTCTGCCACATTCTTTTTCAAATTCATAACTTTTCCATATATATACATATATGTATATATACATATGTGCAACAGTTTATATAAAACCTATTGAGTCCATTAGCGTTGCTTCTATGCTCGTGCATTTAGAGCTGGCCACTTGGAATTCGACAACCTTTTAAGGGGCTAATCCCAAGAAAACACTGATTTCCCTCTGTCAGCATCTCCTCATCTAAGGTTTGGGCCTTGTGAAATTCCCCCCAACCACACTGGCGTGGTGACTGGTGTTGTCATTATGAAGGTCACCTATAATCACCTATTAGGAGATTAAATGCGTGAAGCTTCCCTGTCTTGTCTAGAAGACATTGTCTCTCAGCCAATGTCCTGGTCTTCTGACTCTTCCAATCTTTCTGCCCACTCTTCCCCTAACCATAGGTTCAGGGTTATGCTGTAGATGTGTCAACTGGGTTGTGCACACCATGCTCACTTATTCTTTGCATTCTGAGCAGATGCGGATAACTGTACTAGTCCCCATCTGCTGCAACAATGATGACTGCGAGGTATACTTAGATAACAGGTAGGAATTATATTTGGAAAATGGCAGTTGTTGGTTTCCTCTAGGGTCTATGACGCTGTGGTCATGGGCATTTGGCTAGGTTTACAGTACCAGCCACTAATTCCCTTTTGTTGCATGGGCCTTAAGTCCAGTTTCACATCCACGACATCACAACTGGGGATAAATCGTCAGGGCAGTCATTGCTGTGGTTCATAGGCTTTACAGGTGGGTAGAAATTTGATTGGTTTTCTCTCTTGGCAGCCTTTGTAGCAACGTCTGATGGGAGGAAAGCTACTTCTCAGGAAGGAGGTTCCAGGTTAGTTCCAGTTTGATCACCCCAGGTCCTGTGTGTGAAGTGTGTGGTGCCTTCCCCAACAGGGTCTTACCTTCGTGTTCTAGGAGACAACAGGGGATATGGCAATAGCCTACATCGTTTTGGAAATCTCTTATGCTACTCTGGCTGACAGCTTAAAGGGAGGTTTCCCATGCCTGACACTGGGATTTTGTTAGATTGTCTGTGGCTTGGCGGAGGGGAGGAAACATTATTACTCCATGTGACCTAAGACTTGAAAATGCATTTTCAAGTAAGCATGTCAAGCAATGTTTCCCAAAAGCTGTGTCAAGCATCCTCAGTGCTGTTTGCATCTGCGACCTCCTTCCGTCGCTGCACCACCTTCCCTCCACCTCCTTCCGTTGCTGCACCACCTTCCCTCCACCTCCGTCCTCCCTCCGTCTCTGCAGCACGCTCCCTCCCCACTCCCCGGTTTCAGTGCTCCTCCTTGCCTGTCCCTTTTCCCCTTTGTATCACTTGTGTCCTCTCCTCCTCTGTAGAACCTCCCTCCCCACTTTCCTTCTCTACTGCTTTCTATGGCTACTTCAGGTCTCTACGCAAATCTAAAGACTTGTATATGGGACACACAGTAAGAGAGAACATGTAGCCTTTGTCTTCCTAGGTCTGGGTTACCTCATTCGGTATATTTTCCATTTCCATCCATTTACCTGCAAATCTCATAATTTCATTTTGCTTTACAGATGAATAGAATTCCATTGTGTAAATATTTCGCATTTTCATTATTAATGCATCAGTTCAAAGACACTTAGGTATTTCAATTTTCTTACTATAGGAATTCTATTTGTTCAGGAATTAAGGCCAACTATTGCAAATGGGACCTCATAAAGCTAAGAGAGCTTCTGTACAGCAAAGGAAACAATAGAGATAAGAGAAAGCTCAGAGCGTGGGAGAGAATCTTTGGTGGCTATTCATTCGATCAAGCATTAAAAGCCAGAATATACAAAAACCCATAAAACAGAGAATCAAGAAAATAAACAACCTCATTTAAAAATGGGCTACAGATCTGAACAGAGTGTTCTCAAAAGAAAAAATAAAAATAGCTGAGAACTATCTTTGAAAGTGTTTAACACCCTTGTCAATCAGGGAATGGAATGCAAATTTAAACTACTTTGAAATTTAATCTTACCCTAATCGGAATAGCTAAGATTGAGAAAACAATCAACAACATGTGCTGCAGAGAATGCAGAGAACGGAGAACCTTCATTCAGAGCTGCTGGGATTGCAACCTGGAACAGCTTCTGTGGAACTCAGGGTAGAGAGGTCTCAAAAAGCTATGAGCAGATCTATCATAGGACAACTATACTGTTCTTGGCATAGACACAAAAGACTCAATATCCTGCTACAGAGGTATCTTCTCAGTAGTGTTCATTGCCTCTCTATTTACAACACTAAGAAGTGGAAATAATCTGGCTTTCACTTTCATGGTCAATTTAGGTATTTAGGTTGTAGAAATTTGGTAATTAGATGTTTGCAAACATGCCTTTCTCCTAAGGATTGGGAGGATTAATGTGTGTACTCGTAAATGATTTCTAAGTCAAAATTTTCTTGCATGAAAACATAAACGACTACACAATAAATGAAGTCCTCCAAATAGGAAAGCAGGTGATATATTGGTGAGACCCTGCTGTGGACAGCATAGCACTGCATCAAAGACCAGTCCTAGGTCCACCTACATTTTTATCCTGAATTTCAGAGCTGTTCCTATATTAGTTTCAAATTCACAGAGTTTTCAAGACTCCCTTTTCCAGTTTCTGCAAGATGTCACTTTTTTTAATGGAAGAAAGGTAAGGAGAAAATGAAGGACAGTACGGGACTAAAAGCTGCTATGTACTTGCACGTACTTGTATATTACCAAGCAACAGTGTTAGTAGAACCAAGTGATATGAAACTGTTAGAATTTCCAATACTGTATTTATTGAAAGTCATTTTGTGGTGATTTGATAAGGAATCAATGCTTAGATGACAAAATATGCATCAAGAAAATTTGTAATTAGCGTAGAATGCTTTCAAAAGATTTGTGCAAGTCAGACAATGAGTGGACAGAGGACCTCTTATCCTTGCTCTGGGAGAGTGTCACATTTCCTGTCATTGCAGGAAGTCACTTCTAGCAACAAAATCTTTGTGCCGTCAGGCAGATCACGTCTGAGTTTGCCATTGTCTTCACTTCATCCCCCCCACAGAAATTTAGTACCTCATCCTTCTTTATGCTTCCAGTTGGATCTGATCATGAATCTGCATTTAACTTAGAAGGTTGACAAATGCGATGCAATGATTTACGTTCTGCACAGTTTACTTACATTTAGAGATAATTAAAAGAAAATTTTAATTATCCATTTTCTTAGTTTTGACCTAATTTCTTACTAAGTTGATGCTTTGTCTTGAATTTCATATTTATTGAATATTTCATAGAGTATTAAGTTTTTGTTTAAAATGGAGCAATAAGAATGTAGATTACAGCAATCCTCATTATTTCTGTAGTCTGCAGTTTGTATCAACCCTTTCTTCCTTCCACACTTTTCCTTCATATCCCTTCTTTTTTGCACTCATTTCTTTGGAATTCTAAATCCTAAACTGAGATTATTAACATAAACAAACAGTAATTCTCTAGATGTTTAAACAACAGGTATCAAAAGGACAGATTTCTTTTTATATGTGCTGGATTTGGGGGCTCTGATATGACAGCACTTACTTTTATAAGATTTTATAGTGAATATTTGCAGGTTTAATTCAAATTAATTAATTGCTTCATGTTACTTATTATTCAAAACTAGTATATATGTCATACATCTTCCTTTTAAATCCATCGGCAATTTTGCTCACATGATGAACGATATCCACAAATAATATTAAATGATGGGGCTTTCTGGTATAAAGGCAATAAAAATAGTAGCTCTGAAGAAAAGTAATACGTGAAAATTTCTAATAAATTCAGTTGAAGTCAGTACAAAAAAGACTCTTTAGAACTATGAGAGCTAAACTTCAAGTAGAAACTTCCAGGTCACTTCCTGCTCCAAATCCTGTGTCCCTAGCATGTCCTGTTTTCAGCAGGAGTCGGGTCTTATCTTCTGATTCTGGGAAGTAAGCAGGGTCTCCGGCAACAACCTGTGTTATTTTAGGAATCTCTTGGACCACTCTCACCAACCGTTCAAAGGGAAGTCTCTCCTGTCTGGCACTGTGTTCCTTACCAAGCAGTCTGCCGGTATACACATACACCAATATTCAAACGCTGTATGTACGTTTCTCCAGGGGCTCCAGAGGGAGCACATCTCCCTTCGACTTTCCAGCCCCTGAAGATTCATACTTTGCAAATTGTTAAGGGAGAAAATCAATAAACAGTCCAACCAAACCCTGTTAACCACAAGGACTGGCAGAGCAAACCCCCTCTACTGGTGCTGTAGTGGCACTCTTATCTGGGGTGTGATCTCTACTTAATTGGACTTAAAGCCCTCTCAATTGGGAGTTAACTCGTGGGTGGCATTATAAACACAGCCAAACACACATGACTGGGGAGGTGGGTGGAGGGGCGTGGAAGGGGCAAGGGGTCTAAATTTGAGAACTATTGTATGAAATGTACAAAAGCTCAATAAACTTATTTTTAATGAAGATACTTTAAGAAATTACATATGATATCTTTTCATATTATTTTGGGAAATGTTTAAGTTGGAGATAGGAAGCAGTATGTCAAGAAAGAATTAAATGTCTTTCTCCCAGATTTTGCACAGTGGCACTATGCCAAGGCTCTCCTTCCCTGAGTGAGGTCATTCCTAGGCTTCTTGATTCCCCTTTTAATTTAACCTAGCGATTACTGAAGAATGGAGGAAGAGTCTTGTTGGTTATTTAGATTTGTTGTTGTTGTTGTTGTTGATGCTGGTGGTGCTGCTATTTTTCCTGCATAAACATGTAGTGCTGGGTCATGGGAGTTTCTAAACTCCCAGTATTGACATCTTTTATAGTTATTTCTTTAATTTTAAGTATATATGTTGTGCCTGCCTGTACGCACAGACACTATGTGCTCGTAGAAGCCAAAGGAAGGTATGGGATCCCCTGGAACTGAGGTTTCAGGTGGTTTTAAGCAATCATGTGAGTGCTGAAAATCAAGCTGGGTCCTCTGTAAGAGAAGTAACTGCTCTTAACCATTGAATCATCTCTCTAGCCCCACTTTTTAATGCTCTACTTTTCTAAAGAACCTTTCTCCAGTGCTTCCTGGTTTTCCTTACTGGTTCTTAGTGCATTTTTGCATGTTCAGGGATTACAATGTTCTTTAGGTATTTTTGTGAAGGGGGCCCCGGTAGCCCCAGCTTGCCTGGAACTCACTATGTAGACTAGGCTGGCTTTGCTCTCACAGAGATCCACCTACCTCTGCCTTGTCAGTATTGGAATGAAAGGGGTGCTCCACCATGCCGGCTTTGGAATCTTCTTATTTAGGCTTCTGTGTGTTTTTATCCTACTGTGTTTTTGAGAAATGTCTATATATTTTGACCTTGAATCCTGCTTTGGCAAAGCATAGGCCAGCACCGTGTACCATTTCTTCACATACCCACACTCTTTGTTTTTATGCTGTTAACTCAAAATATCTGAAACTAGGTAAATTAAGCTAATTTAACCTTATTGCTTGCATATAGAGTCTGAAAGCTCAATGTCAAGGTACTGGTAGATTCAGGGTCTAAAAAAGGATATTTCTGTCTTCAGTGCTGATTTTATTTCTGTATCCTTACATGGTGGAAGAGGAAGAGAAAGATAGAGTTGCTCATTTATAATGAACCCACTTCCACTATGATGGAAATAATGTATCAGTGAGGACCAGGCCTCATATTTGCAATTATATTTCAAAATGAAGTATTTGAGGGTGGGGCCACCCCTTAGAAGACACGGCACAGTCCTGTGTAGATAAAATCTGCTCTGCCCTCTTCAGAAATTGGAGCCAAAGGCCCACACAGAGAAGTATGGCTGCTCCCTCTGTTACAGCTGCCGCATTGGGAAGGGGTGGAACTAGGACACATGAAGTCATTTTGAAGCTCCGAGGTTGTCTTTATTTCCATTCAGCACTTAATCTGATGTTTTCTCAGAGTTATGGCACTGTTGCTTCTAAAAGTTTGATTTTTCTACAGAAGTGCTTGTAGTTTCACAGTACCTGATTACCAACGACGTCATGACCTACATCCTTATGTTGCTGACATAGGCTGAATTTTCTGCTGAAGACTGATCCATGGTGGTGTTCTGTTCTAAGGTATGGTTTGATCAGAATGACATTCTCTCGATTCTTTCAGGTTTCTAAAATATGTCTGTCATCACAATGCAAATTTTGTCAGACTATCAACTGTGGAAATTTCAGGGGTACAGCTTGTCTATAATGTTTAGAATGCATTATCTAGCATCTGGCATCTGGGTCCTCTGGCTTTTACAACCTTTCTGCCACTCTTCTGTGTGTTCCTTCAGTCTTTGGTGTAGAGGTTGCATTGTAGATGTATCACTTAGGGCTGAGCATCTCACACCAATTATTCTCAGCATTTTGACCAGCTACAGAACTTTATAGTAGTCTCCGTCTGTTGCAAAACAAAGCATCTTTAATCACTTGTAAAAACCACACTTGTCTGCTAATATAAGGGTATGTGTTTATAATATAGTAAGAAATGACATTGGTCCGGGAAAGTAGCAGTAGTATGTTGGGAAATTTTCCTGGACTTCCACCTCTAGATGAAGAGCTACAGGCTGTCAATGGATGTGAATGAGGGAGAATCAGTATTCTCCAGGGACAAACTCCTGATACAGTATGTAATTCCACATGGGCAGCTCTGAATACATGTGTCCAAAAACACCATTATATATATATATATATATATATATATATATAGAGAGAGAGAGAGAGAGAGAGAGAGAGAGCTAGATAGATAGATAAACAGATATCAAAGAGGAGGACAAGATGAGGCGGAAGGCTATATGGAAGGAGTTACCAGGAAACTGAAAAGGGTGGAAATGATGTAAATACAATATATGAAATTCAAGTAGAAATTCTCAAAAAAAAAAGAAATACACCTATATAAAAAATTGTTAATATCTATTTATCTATCTATCATCTATCTATCGCTTAATAGCTAAGAAGTAATACCAAAGCGTGAACCAGTAAGTAGAAACAGATCCCACAGAAGTTAAAGTGGCGTTCCCCTCCGGTCTGCCACATCTTCCTGCATGGTATTTGCCATGAGTATCTTAATGGTTGAGAGGCCATTACACTGGAAATTCCTCACCCTCATCTTTCTGCTCTTATTTGCCTGGCCAGGAGAAGAGCATTAAACAAAATGACAGTGTTTGTTGTTACTGCTATTTAGGCATGTTCCCTAAATGGTAATTTGTTCCTGATGGAAAAGACAGTTTATTGAATTATCACTGTCAAAGAAAATAATAGTATTTTTTCCTGTTATACAAAGACTCTGAGGAAAAGTTGCCAGCTTATCAACCTCACTTGTATAGATGCAAATATTTGCATCCCGTTTTGGGCTGTGATAGTAGGGCCATTAATATTTATTGCTCATCTCTTATAACACAGTGATGGTAAATCAACAAAATCAGCATCTCTCTCAAAATTGCCACCTATTTTCTAGTTAATGAATGCCTTCCAACTGATATCATAAAGTAAGGAAATAAGAATTTAATGGGCAAAATAAAAAAATATGGTGAGACTTTCTATGAACAGAAAATGAGCTCGGGTGAAAGTGCACTTTCCTTTTCACTTGCGTTTTCCTTGTATGTGGCAAATCTTGTCTTGTGTCCACTTTAACAAGGAATATCAGAGTACTCTTAACACTGAGGATGGAGCTTTTATGAACAGAAATAATGAAATAATAAGTAATGCCTGCATATATATATTTACATATATATATATATATATATGTATATGCATGTATTTTTTTCTTTTTTTTTGGTGGAGACTAAGGAAGGGTCATGAGAATTGAGGTCACAAGTGGAACACATGACTCAGTAAGCTTGTTTATAATATGTGTTGCAAGGTTAGGTAAACATTTGTCCAATGTAGGTCTATACTGCAAAAATCATTACCAAACACTGCCAATGTTTTATTCTTTGTATTAAATACAAAGAAATATTTAAATATTTTAAATACATTGAAATATTTCTTAGATTTTCTTATAAATTTCTGCAAAAGTCATTTCCTCTAGTTTTTTCTCCTTTTTGTTACCATCATTTTTTTTCAGTTATGGGTGTGAAAATTTAAAAGGAACAGATCAAGTACAAGCTGCATACATTGATGTTTAAAAGCAAACGTATCTCAAAAGCAAAATCTCATAAAAATCAAAAGAAAAATAGACATCTTCAAGATGATGGAGTCTGTGCATGGTAGCTCAATCCTGTAATCCCAAAATTTGAAAGGCTGATGGAGAAAGATCAGATTTCCAGGTCAGACTTGGCTACGTAGCTAATGTGACACCAGCATGTGTCACATGAAACCCTACTTGAAAAAATGGAAAGAATCAAAACAAAAGGAGGATATGAAGAGGTGTGTTTGAAAAAGTGAAAAGTATTATATATTTATATAGAAATAATAGATTACAAAGCCATATGTGTATAATAAAAATTTAGTAACTTTAATAATGATGCAAAGTTTTTTTTTGTTTTAATGAAAAACTGAATTAGTACTATAAAACAAAGTCAGTCATTTGCATGAAAACTTATTTGGGGGAGACAATGTTGCCTTGTAGGCCCAACTAATCTGGAACTTTACTAGGCTGGCATCAGTCTCACAGAAAACCACCTGCCTCTGCCTCTTGAGTGCTGGGATTTAAGGTGTGCACCAGCATGCCTGGCTCATGAAAACTCTTAAAACTGGTATTTTAATCAATGAAAGGAAATAAAAAGAGGAAGGTAGGCTGAGATAAAGATTACAAGAACAAGAAAGGAATATGTTAAAGGAACACCATAGAGCTGAGAACTGTCCGATATACAACTTGAAAAAGCAAAAGCACCATGTAAAAAAGTCAGCACAGGTACTAAATTCAACAATAATTTAGAAACAAGGGGATGAATATAACTGAGGAGAAAGTAGGAATCCACTCCCATTAGTAAAACAATAATCAGACAAAGCAGTAAAGACAGAACTAAAACAGCAGACTGCCAGCATTAAACTAAAACAGCCTCATTTGGACTCCTCTGCCCTGCTGAATGGCACAAGACATTAAGTAGCATTTATAAGTCTCTGAGGGGAAATGTGATGCCACCATTCCAAACAATTATGGCCGTTTTCAAATCAAAGAGCCCAAGAAAGGAAATTTCTTAAATAAAGCCACTGGAATAAAAAATAACCTGTGCATATTTAATTGCTTGAGTGCCTGATCTAGTCGAAAAATTCAAAACTAATTTGAAACATTTTGTCACTTATAAATTAAATGAGTTGTGTAGGTACTGGAGCATTGTTGTTGCAGTATATAGTAGTACAATTAAGCTATATAAGCACTTGAGATGTGTTCCTTATAACTATGACTTAACTTGGTACATAAGCCTAAACAAAAATACAAAATAATAGGGGTGGTATGTAGTTTGAGGCAGGCATAAGTAAACAATGTCAAACGTGAAAATAAAAGTGATCTTCTAGTTAACTTCTTATGATAGCATCAAAGAGCTTATGCCCCAGATAGGTTTAGACATACAGTACTTCCCAGTACTTTGGACTAACACTGGCCCAATATGGACACCCAATTTCCTTCTGTAACATTGCCTCTCTTTCTTCAACCTGCCTTGCTATCACACTGACCAGAGGTCTCCTGCTTGGGCTTTGGTAGCGGTAGCCAACCACTCATTCCTTCGACTCTTAAGCCATAAGAGACTTTCATCTGCCTGCTGCTCACATAAAAGTAAAGACCGGCTGCTATTTTTCTGTTCTACTTCTCCTTCCTCTGTTATAACAGCTCCATGAAACTGGTAAAATGCACTTCTTCTGTTGTATAAAACATGGCCATGACTATAATGGCTTAACATGACCAATGCAAGTGTTATTCCACAGATTTCCTGCCTTTTGAGTCCAGTATGTCACAGCTGGGTCTCAAACCCGGAGATCAAGTTGCCAACTGCATACATTCTCATGCAGAGATTTGATTGAGGGCACTTTGAATTTCACTCAAGGTGATGACCAAACACATTTCTTCATTAGTAGCATGACTGAGATGCATGGTTTCCTATACCTGGACCGAGGGCCAGCTCTCCGCAACTAGACTCTTCCAGCAGGTTCTAGAAGAATTGCCCCCCATCAGGATTCAGATGCCTCCAATCTCTCTCCTTTGAGTTCACGTGTTACTTCTTTTTACGAGGTATCCAATCACATTTAATGGCTGTCAGGTTAGGTCAAACTTATTCTGGATGACCTCTGGTTTGAAATGTGAATGTGCTCCTGACTTCTCGATGTTGGTGATGTTGGTGATGTTGGCTACCTGGACAAGACCTACCCCTTTTGAGGACGGAAGGATGGGATGCAGCATGAGAGAGAGAGGTTATAATCATGTTAGAACTGTGTCTTTCACACATACACTTTCCTCTTTGTTTTACTTCCAAAAACTAGCACAGTGCTTGGCCTACAATATGTTTACAATATAACAGCCTACACCAGGTCTTAATTTTATCTCAGATCTCTTCCCTGAGCTCTAACATATAGTGTAACTATCTGCCAAGTTTATTTCACAACTTGCATTCCTAGAAGCCATCTCAAATTGTTGTGTCTAAAGTGGAAGAGTGAATTTATGTTACCACCCTTCAAGTTTTATCCAACAAGGAAATTAATTTTATTGTATTGTCATCCAACTGCTTTTCCTGCCAAAACTGGCGCATCGGCTCAGGGTGGACCCTTTCATTTCCATCTGTTGTTCTGTACTTAAAAAAAACAGAAACCGTCAACTTCACTTCCAAATATTCCCAAACCAGACATCTGGTCTCCCTCTAGCTTTGCTGTCCAGCCCGCTCACCTTCTGGGCTGTGCCCCTGCTGAGGTGACCGAAGGGTCTCCCCATTTTCTGCCCAGCTCACCAAGATCACATGCCACTTCCATCCTCAACAGTTGCTGGAACTGACTTCTTTGATGAAGCTCTTCACAGCTGTGCCTTTCTCTGTCTCATTACCCACTCAGTTATGGAATCTTTGTGGTCTTTAGAGTCATGAATGGGTTTGCATTCTGATTCAGTATTTTGACTAAAATGAGGGACAGATGAAAGGGTTAATAGTACATTCATGCTGCTGCAACAGCATGACCAAGACTGGGTAATTGGTACAGAGCAGACATTTCTTTCTTACAATTCTAGAATCTAGAATATCCAAGACCATGGTGATCCAGACTTCATGCTGCATTCTCGCAAGGACTCACATGGCAGAAGGCCGAAAGGCAAAAGGGTCCAATGATGCAAGGAGCCTTCTTTTAGGTCTTCATCTTATTCATCAGGTATTATCCCTCAAGACCTAATTAACTCTTACGCCATTTCCCCCACACTATCCCACTAGCAAGGAAAGGGAGATTTAGATCATAGCAATAGGTTTGAAATAAAACTGTGCTGAGCAAATGAATGAATGCCATGACATATGATATAAAAAGCTTCTTAAAGGCCTCCCCCGGTTCTGATCAGGCTTAAAGTTTTAAAATAAAAATAACCCATGGCTCAAGAAACAATGAAAGCCAGCATGCAGCCTCTCTGTAGTTTTATATAAAGGTCATAAATCAGCTTCCTTATTATTAAAAACCAGTTTTAGAGTTATTTTGAGATTCATGATACCAAAAATTTCTGGGAAATTCACCAATATCCAGGACATCTTAGACAAGGTAATCTGTAACATGTAATATACCTATAACATGGCATCCTGTTATATGAGACATGGAGTACTTCCTATGCACAGATTTGGGTACAGTGAACAAGAAGTATATGATTCCTCCTTTACACATAATATTTTATGTTTAAGATACTGCTATATTTTTCTCATTTTGTTTTAGAGAGAATCAAATCACAGAAGGGTGGGTGACTTTCCTAAAGTCATACAAGCAGTAATTAATGGAGGGGCTATTAGAACCCAGGAAGAGGAACTCCAAAGCTAGTTTTAAAGACCATACCCTATGGTATAAGGGTATGAAAAGATTATGAATCGAAAGTCTATTCCCTAGAGCAAGTCCTATTAGCATGAGGATATACTTAATAGGAAAATGCATTTAAGTCCAAATTTCCTAAAATGTGCTCTTTAAAATACTAATAACAGAAAGTAGTGTATAAGGTAAAAAATATGCTAAGGTAATACTATTTTAAGAAAGCCACATAATTGTCCTCTTTTTCAGAGGGAATGCCACTGCATGCAGTTTCTGTGTCTTTGAAGAACTGAAATGAAATTCCCAGGCTCTCTTTACCCTGAAAGAGCTCCTCCTTTCTTTTATTATATTACATGTATTGGCATCTCGGCAATAATAGCAGCTTGAGAAGCCCTGTTAAGATTAATTCTTAAGCTGTTAGAATCATTTGGAAGAACTGCTAGTAGAATGTCAAAAAAGAGAATCGGGCAGCTCTACCGCCGCCTCATCTATGCGAGCCTATTAGCATCAGTTGGCCGAGGATACTCCAGACCCCATTTCACTGACAGGCTATGAATGTACAGAGACACAGATCGACTTGTGGCACGCTCGTGTGAAGTCAGTCAGCAGCACTCAGGAACACAGATCTGTGTGGGTGCGCATATGGGCTGTGATGAGGGAGAGCTGAGAGGGAAGAGGCAACTTCGTTACATACATATTTAAAAGTCAAGAGGATGCGATGCTTAATTTTTTTCTTGGATTCATTACTCCTCTAATCCTTGACTTTGTTACCTTTAATTTTGTTGATTAAAAGGTATTATGCAGGTGTGTTAGTCAGTGCTATGGTGTTACTGAACAGCAGGTAAATTGTAGCTGCAGGATAATTAAAAATGTAATCATCTTTGAAAACTAGAGGGTAAAAAATAAATACCATGAATAGACATGGACCCAAATAAGTGCCTGGCTAGCGACGGCCATTGCATGGAAAATGCAAATCAGTTACTTTAAAAATTTGAAGAAGAGTCAGATTAGAAGAGAGATAATTTTCCTGATTGATCACGGCATACAAAAAGGCTTGACTTCTCCATTTTGCAACAAAATGCAGTGAAGAAGCTAAAAATATAAGCCATAAAGTACAATGCTGAGATTTCCATATCACAGCTGCCCAGAGTGCATAACAAGAAGGATATTAGTAATGTCCAGATGCACCTAAGTCTGCAGGGATGCCACCTGCCAACAGCAAAATGAAAGGAATGACAGTGTCAATCACATCCAATAGACTATGTTAATGTTTTTCAAACAGTTCTTTCACACTCAAAAATAGTGCTCATTAATAATGCACAGTGCCGTATGAAGGAGAGGACGCCGCCACCAAGCTGACAGAATTCACTGTTCGCTGCTCATCTCCTCTCAACAAGGAATCTCGACAGAATGATTTTCCTTTTGTCTTTAAAACTCTGCCATCATGTCAGACCTTTTAAGCTAACTTGTCCTCTCCTTACTGCACTAACACTGTCTCCGTGGCACTAACGCGGTGCACTGCCAGCCCCAGTCCTCTTCCTCTCTGCCCGGCCCTGTTTCGAGGGCTTCCTTCTGAAGCAGTTTCACTGGTACTGTTGAAATGCGCACGAAGTTCTCAAGCTTTCAAAATGCCTTGAAATCCTCTTGGAAAAATCAACATTGTATTTTTAATTTTTTCCCACTTTTCCTTCGCTTGGCTGTTCGAGCATCTGTCAGTAAGCACTCTGAGTTTGCTGATATATTTGTCGGTTTCTACATTGTGTAACCAAACACAAGAATTGGTAAAAAAAAAAAAAAAAAAAAAAATCAGTGAAATTCAGAAAGATTTCCAAATCTATTGGGATTAATTTTCTAATATACCTCTTTCTGCAGGGAAGTATTTCATTATCTTTTTGTGACTAAAATGCCATTTGGAGTCTATTTTACATAATGACCTCAATTTTTAGCATTTGTAAGATGCTTTTTTGAAATAGCTTTAAACATAAGACCAGCTGCCTATTATTCTGTGCGTATTAAAAGCTACCTTTAGAAACATATTCGATTGCATATGTGCAGAAACATTCACAGGTTGTACCATAGATCTACAAAAAAAATGTACATAGTAAACATGGTCCCAATGATAATGCCATCATGTCAAAATGTGAGTGGTCTGGTGAAAGCAAATTGTGTGCCAAAATGTGTGGCAACAAAATGAGAAACTCTTCATTTGGGCACAGATTCATTCCTTAGTTGTTTGACACATTCCAGTTTTTCTGTGTCTATGATTTTGTGCCAATGCAAATGTATTTGTCCCCATAAAGTTATCAACTCCAGGAAAGAAAGGAGGCATGAAATTATTCCATATCCCAGTAAGAGGGACCTTCCATGGGCAGAAAACACCGCAAACACCACCACAGTCCAAATCGTCACATTCTTAATCCCTAGATCCACTGACCTATGACAATGGAAAATTAAGACTGTTAATGACATGATATTAAGATTTTTAAATCAGCATAAATGAACAGGTGGGCCAGGTTAGAACTGTGACTCTGTTGGTCGTCTGCTTGCCTAGTATGCAAGAATCCCTGGATTGAATATCCAGCACTGCATAAAACCAATAATGGTGATTTATACCTATAATCACAGTGTTTGGGGAGGGAGAAAGGAGGATCAGAAATTCAAGATCATTCTTGTCTATGTTCTGAAGATGGACTACATGAGATCCTGTCTCCAAAAGAAAAAAAAATATGCATGGATGAAATGTGGTTAACAAGAATATTTAAAAGTAGAGGAGACAGAAGAGAAAGCCAGAAACTGTCCAATGAGAGATCCCATACAACAGTATGGCTTTGAAGATGGATGAGGGGAATGGATGGGGTCAAGGAACATTCTGGTCTCCAGCATGAGAAAGGAACTCTTCCACAGTTTCCAGGAGGGATCCGCACTGCAACCTCTAAGTTAGCTCTGCGACAGCTATACTCGACTTCCAACTTGAAGAACTATAAAATACAGTGTTGAACAGTTTTTAAGTCACTACACACAGCAGATTAACAAAGGTAACACATGGCATATCTGGATTATTTTTAGGTTTTACATTTCTCTCTGCCTTTAAAGTGGAAAATACACAAAGAGTAAAGCCAATTAATTCTAAAATGAAAATTTTCTGACCTCACCTTTTCTTTTCTTTTTTTTTTTTTTCTGAGAGGGTCTCCCTGTAGCCCCAGCTGGTCTGGATCTCATTATGTAGACAAGGCTGGCCTCAATCTCATCTCACAAAGATCTGCCCACTTCTGCCTTCCGAGTGCTGGGATTAAAGGCATGCACCTGACCTAGCTTGCCTTGATCTCTTTAATTTTGAACTGAGGGAAGGAAGAAGCAATAACTAGGGCAGACATAAGTGCAGCGATAATCTTTTATAATCTGCATCCAACAGATTATAAAACTAGTTCATAAATAGACCCATGTGATCAAGACCTACCCAGAGCAAAGAAACTCAAAGGAGACACATTGGTTATCATTCGAGGTACCAGCTAAACAAGTCTCAGATTTTCAAACTGTCAAGCTAGAAGGAAGTGAACACGATTTGGGGCTTGTTGAAAACTCTTTCTCTCTGTCTTAGAAGCATTATACAACATTTATTTATTTACTTAAATGTTTAATATTTTATACTTTGAAAGTTCCAGACATTTATACAATGTATATTGATCATATCCATCCACCACTACCTCCCTCCAACTCTCCCGAGAGTAGTCCAGCCTGCATCCCTTCCAGGTTCATGTTCTCATTTTATTTTTGTTATTAATAACCCTGAGTCCAACAGTGTAGCCCATACATGCATGAATGTGTGTCCATCCACTGGGATATGAGTAACCTACCAGCAGTCACATCCCCTAAGGAAGGGGTCTATCCCACTTTAATCAGCCATTTAAGTGCCACTAACTCCTCAGATAGGGGGGAAGCCTCTGGGGCCCCTTTCTCACCCATGTAGGATTTCTGACCTGTTGATTTTGTCATGTAGCAGTAACCACAGCCGCTGTTCGTTGATGCGTGCAATCGCTATGGCATGTCCAGAAGTTTCCTCGTTCTCCTCCCCACGCTCTGGCTCTTACATTCTTTCTAATGAATCTTCCACAAAGGTCCTTGAGCCTTAGATGCTGGAAAACCTCCAAACAGGAAACTTTATAGAAATCCACTAGTTTGTAAACTAATTGAAAATGTATAGTTAATATTTTTAAGGGAAGTTGAAAAGAAGTACCCTGCATGGGTGGAAAATGGTGCTCTCAGAAGTTGTGTGTTACTAAGTGAAAATTTCAGTGCCAGGCACAAGCTAGTTAGATAGGTCCAAGAGGCACCCCAAACAATACAGACTATTGCCACTGAAGAATTCGACCTAATATGGAGTTATTGCTCAAAGTGTTGTCTATATCTTTAAACTTTGTATAAACGTCTATCCATAATTATAGGCCATGACTGACAGCTTTCCAGAATAGCAAAGAAATGGATGTTGAGGAAAACATGTGGTCACAGAAAGTCGGGAATAAGTTGTGCGAACTTTTCACTAACAAACATAGCAGAAATAGCAACTTACTTTCTAGCGAAGATCTGTTCTTCCCCTTTCCCAGTTTACCACCTTAATGCTTGGCCATTCACGTCTTACTAGCAAAGAGTTCCGTTTTCCACCTGGGGGACAACTTTGCCGCTCTAGCCTAGGACACTGCCTCCAGAATTTCACATGGGTTTCTCTTCCACAGATTATGAGCAATTATCACATCTATGCTCTTCACTCTTCATGTTTTCATGAGCTTTGTTTCTTTTCCTGCAAATCATTACTTCTTTAAATTGTATCATTTGTTTATGGTCTTTCTGGTATCCTGCCAGAATTAAGACTCCTTGAAGGCAGAACCTACTCCTCTTGCTCACATTGCATTCCAGGCACTCATAACCAGATCTTCTTCTGTCAGCTTGCTGAGTGCAGAATGTAGTTCATTCTGAGCTTTCGCTTGAGTAAATAGGTGATTAAGGATTCTCAATAAGTAACGGGACAATACCCGGGGTTTTGCTTATCTCAGATTGGAATATTGACATTTTTCAATGAATAAATATACATCTACTCATAAATTTCCAGTGTTTGCTTTCATAATAAGACATGGTTCACAATTAATCATTATATTCTGCACAAAATTATTGTAAAATGCTTATTGACACCATAGTCATTGTTAATATGCTAAATGGCAAACAAGATATTCTCAAGCACAGAGACCTACCACTTCTTAGATGTGTACAACTTTGAATAAAATAAACCTCAGGTTTCCTACTTTCTATGTTTTAGGAATATTAGGTACACAGAATTTATGGAAGAGTAACTCTTCCAGGAACGATAGGTCTTCATTTCTCATGAATTATGATATAGATTCATTTTACTTGTTCATTATCATATAGCAATATCATGTAATCTCATTAATCAATCAAAACTAGTCCTGGATCTCTATAATATATGGCAAGAAGAATCACTAATTTTATTGTTTAATCTTTAGGGATATATCTAATTTTATTTAATTTCTTAATATTTGATTACATTTTCATGACACAGCTATTAAAATATCAAAAATAAAAGAACTGTAACTGGCAGACAACAAGTATGTAAAACTACTAATGTTCACAGAGGAACTGTGTGTTGCAACTTGTTGTGGCATTGCATGACTATACATGTTGTACAGTGTAAGAATCAACATTCATTTTCATTCTCAGAAGCATCTTAGCTTCCTTATAAATCATACTGTTGGCCTAACTGGAGGAAGGCTGGACTTCACAACAGGTGCTTCAAGAATGGACATGAGAGCAGACTGGCGCACGGTGGCACATGACTTTACTTGCAGCAGCCAAGGAGGCAGAGACAGGCAGATCTCTAAGTTTGAGAACTTGATCTACATAGTAAGTTTCAGGTCAGTCAGGGTTACATAGTGAGACACGTACTCTCTCACACACAAAAAAATCATATAATAAAAGAATATTGTGAATCATTGCATACCAGTTATGTCAGAGACTTTAAGTAAAATGCAGTTCATATTTTGTTTTAAAATAATGTATTGAAATTATATTGATATAGTTGATGTCCTAAAATCACCGGAGAAATTGAATGTAACAAATGTCTTCTCAGAAAGACAAAATCTGGCTGAGATGTCAATATTCAAAGGATAGATATTCCAATTTTACCACAATGAACAGAGAGAGAAAAAGGAAGAAAAAACTATCTATTACTCTTCATAGGGCTGCATGAAACTGATTATATTGCATGAGACTAATACAACAAGAACATAAATAAGAGTGTGGTGGGAAAGAGCAGTCTCTCTAGGTTGCACACATGAAGTGCTGAATAAAACATTGGCAGACAATGCTTTCTCCTCCAAATGGAAGCCCAAAGGATCATCTAGCGCACACACTCAAAACACTGGATTCAACCAAGGATTCTGTGCAGTCTATCAGATTGCATAATCCCAGTGTAGATGGTTCTCCTTAACATCTACACACATTAAATTCCATTCCGGAGGTCCACTTAGATGAATCCATAGATGTGCTAAATTCAAGGTGCGCAAAAATTACATTTTTTTCTTTATAATAAATCTTCCTCACTTTTGTTTTTCCAAGGCCAACCAGTTAATAATTAAGAGCTGGTGGAGACATCATTAATAACTTTTTTCTTTACTGATGGCCACTTAATCAGTACCCGAGTCTCCTGGTGCCTGTGTGGGCCACAGCTGTGGAAGGACACCCTCCTTTCCACCTCCATACTTTAACGCTGTTCTCACCATATGTATGAAGGCAAAATCTTCAGTTCCATCATCTTCTTGCAAAACATTTCATTCTTGACATGACTGTAGACTAATTTTTTTTTAAATCCAAATATTTAACCTCCAATCTCTGAAAATTTCTTCCTAGATTGGTGTTCCCTTCAGTCCAGTCTCCACAAAGAAGAAAGTGAATTTCGAACTTCTGTCTAGTAGATATATTATCTCTATAGTTGTACCTTAGCTTTATCAATACAAATAATTTAGCTTCAAAAATCAGCACATCAATAACATCTCTTTCTTTCACTTAGAGATATTTTTATTCTCTTTTCACAAGTGTTTGATACATAATTTAAATAGACCAGTAGGAATAACCTACTTTCACACTCAGTCACAGTCTGTTTTTGTGACCACTTGTACCTTTTGATGATTATTATTTTATTCTTCTCTTTCCTTATTGAAGAAGGGTCCAGGACTTGTCTTGATTCGTAGTGGGTAGAAATGTCATTCATGAAGGGTTTTTGAATGAGTGAACAAGTGAATATAGTAAAACATGATATTACATCCTAGTGTACATATGCATATTTTAAATCCGGGAAGCAATTTGTTCTGTTTTGACTATTTTATGAGACAGTCTTTCATTTCAGTATCCTTCTTTGTGTATATTTCTAGAAATTATGGATACTTTATGCAATGTTTAGGTGGGAAAATCATTAATATGGAAATTTTCTGGTGAATGAGTTAAATTATGTTTGGAAATTTTCTCTTCCTATAAAAGTTGCTTGAAATTAATTAAAACATTGAACACATGAAGGAAAAAGGAGCACAGCGTAATTGGTGGGCACCAGTCCTTGGCATGTGCTGAGCATTTGCTGAAGCAGAAGCCTGCCATATGCCATCTGTGATGTGCCACCCAACTTTGCCATCATGTCAGTGAAAGTGCTCCAGCCTGCAGCCGAGCCACACGGGCATGACATGCCTTCCACTCCAGCTTCTCTAGGAACGCTCCTCCACTTCATTCTGTCACACATTGCACCCATAATCTGTTAGGAGAAGTTCTGCCCACTTCGTCACCTTTAACATCTGAGGGCTAATAAGATTGTGCCAGAGGATCATTCTCAGATTTGAGTCAGATGGAAGTCATTCTTCGTGAACTTTCTAAGAGTTTACAGTAGTCATTTTCCATTCAAATTGAGGCAAGAGTTGATAATGGCATATACAACGAATTACTTGCAGTTTGGTTAATCGCATGTGTGAATTTTTTCACTCACACATTCACTCATTGACCAAGTATTTATTTGAGATGTCATAATGTTCCAGGCACTGTACTATATGCTGAGAAATGAGGGAAAATGAGAGAGAGAGAGAGAGAGAGAGAGAGAGAGAGAGAGAGAGAGAGAGAAAGACAGAAAACTCCATTTACATGGACTTAGATAAAACAGAAAAGAGAAACTATATCAAAATCAGTCTTTATTTTACTTAATCCATTTTATATTATATATTATTAATTTAAAATGATTTCATTACAAATTTCTGTAGCTCAAACTTTCCTCGTGTTATTTTGAATAAAGGAAAATGAAGAGATGTATCACTTAATGTCATAACACAGTATGAAATAATTTAGAATTATAGAAGAAATTCTACTTCAAAAAGTAAACAGAAACTACTTATACCTTATTTATTTGTACATTACCATAGAAACTTATGATTCATGCTTGATAGAAAATACAAAATAAAAATTATCTCATAATTCTTCCACAATTAGGTTTTTTTTAAAGAAGGATAAACTTTAAAAGAAAAAATATTTTCCTTAAAATTGGTTTTCTATTGTTTTAAAGTGCTGCCTTTAAAATAAACACTAAGCAAGAGATTTTCCTTTTGCAAAAATAATTAAGTTAATAAGAAATAATGCAATGGAAAATTTCAGATTTTAAGACAAACATAAAAGGGAATGTGTGGATGGTGTGTAGATATACAGTTTCCTCTCTGCTGTTTAGGGACATGCTTCCAAATGTGGTTGACAGCCAACTAACCAATGACTTAAGGTGGGAACGTCTAGCGGAAATGCATGGAAGGATGGGAAGGAGAGAGGCGGGCACATCACCAGAGCTCCATTCTTGGGCATGTGTTCCAGAGGTCAGGGGTAATTATGATAAAAATGCAGGCTCCGCCATACGAAATCTCCGTCTCCCTGGGGCTGAATCATTTGTAAGTAACCTGGAATAAGCTGATTTCTCTAATTGAAGAGGATCTCCATTCACTCTGTTGGTTCAAACCTGGGAGTCGGGTGGGGCTGAATGCCAGGCCTCACCATGAGAGAATTAATGACACAGTTGGCGTAGTCAAGCAGGACTGACTGACAAAAAGAGAATGCTCCTGGGAAAAGATTTATGGAGCCACTGCTAATATGGGGACCAGACAAGAAACAAGTATGTGCAGAAGAAATTTTGATATGGTGGATTATCCCCATAGGACTGATGTGTGTGGTGGCCATTGCAGGGTTGGGCGGTTTATAGTGAAATATGTAATTAAGGGGAACTTACCTAAGCAGATGAAATTGGTGAGACAAATACCGGTGGTGATGGCGCACCCTGGTGGAGACGTCACGGAGGAGGCCGCGGTGCGCAAGCCCAGTTCGAGATCGCAGTCTCTGGCTGAGGTCTTAGCACAGAGAGAGATTCAAAGTGTGAGACACCTATTAGATTGAGAGAAAGATATGAGGCTTGCTTCTTCAATACTAGACTCTGAGCTTGCTAGCAAATTAGATAAAAGACAAAAGAAGGTGGAGCTTTTAGCCTGCCACTTTTTACAGCTAGGAAGTTGAAAAGGGATGAAAACCCAGGTCAGGTTAATAATGCAAGACCCATCCTGGGACCCTAGAACCTGGAACCCCTGGGAAGAAGCAAGCAACCCAGAAGGACCCGAAAGTGCCCCTAAAGGGTTCTCAGCCCTAGAGCTGCTGGAGCTAGGAAAGACATTCAAACAAACCAGGAGGGAACCCTTAGCTACCTGGCTTGTAAGGCTGTGGGACATGGGAGCAGATGAGATTATTTTCAATGCTGCAGAAGCAGGACAGCTGAGCAACACAACAGCTCACCCCTCCTTGAGATTTAGGCTTCATAGCCTAAGGCAGTACAAAGGGAAGCAATCTCTGATGAACTGGCTTGTGAGAGCCATTAGAGAAACCTGGTTATCACCAGTTGAGGTTCCCATGAATGTCAGGAACTGGAGAACAATAAAAGCGGGACAAGAGCTTTACAAGGCAGGAGAGGTCTTGACAGATTTAAGCAACCTAAACCAGCACGTAAAGACTTAAGGGGGGAAGTCTAGCAGAAATGCATGGAAGGATGGAAAGGAGAGAGGAAGGCATGGCACCAGGGTGACATTCTTGGGTGCATGGTCCAGAGATCTGGGGGCCTTATGATCAAAGTGCAGGCTCCGCCATATGTAATCTCCATGTCTCTCCTTGGGAATGAATCTTTTGTAAGTAACCTGGAAAAAATTGGTTTCTCTAATTGAAGAGCATTCTTCGTTTGCTCAATGGGTTCAAACCTGGGGGTGGAGTTGGGGGCTGAATGCTGGGCTTCACCACAAGAGAATTCACAGTACAGTGGAATATTTAAATTACCAGTGTTCAAAAACGGACAGGACTCGTTTTCATAGATGCCAGTATTCTTATGCAAATCAGAAACTGCTATTTGGAGCAAAAGAATTCTGATTATTGTCAGAAACACACAAATACACACACATACATGATTGAGCTTGTGTGCATATATTCAGTTTAGCATAAGTTTAGTTTATTAAGCTTTGTTAGAATCTCATTGAAATAAATTTTTAAAAATCTCATTTTTATATAAATATTAATAATTAATTCCACATGAGTCCTCCAGAAGTATAATGTGCTTAAACATGTGACAATGAAAGGCAGCCTACTGCCCATGAATAGCTTCTTGTCCTTTTTGTGGACTATTAAAACTAGTACATGGATAAACCCTGAGGAAGGATGGACTTTAACAACGAGAAAAATCATAACTTCATCATGAGATAAAGAAGCAAAATTAACACTTTCGGATATTAAGAATTGCTTTAACTATTAATCAGATAATTTGATTTAATGAAAGTTTTATAAAACCACCAAAATCAAGAGGCCACCTAAAATCTCATAACTCTGGAAACCTTACTGTTTAGACATTTATACTAAGACTCAGCTTAATGAGCTAGTGAAATAACTCAGTGATTAAAGGTGCTTGTCACCATGACTGATATTCTGAATTCGATCCCTAAGCCTTGGGTTCCACATGGTGGAAGTTGTCCTCTGACCTCCACACACTGGAAATGGCACATGTGCCCGCTCCTTAACTCATGAATAAGTGTAATTTTTTAAAAATTTGAGACACAGATTCATTAACAGTGTATAATGTGTGCCTATCCTAATGCTTTCAGGTCATTTTTTGGATAACATTGCTGAGATATTAATTAAACAAATAGTATTCAAGAACAAATGAAGATGGATATAAGCAAATAAAGCCACCTACTTAAAAATGCTAGAAACGTGAAAATATGTACTGTTGAATAAAAAAGAGATGGCCATGACTGTGGACCAGGCTAGTCCAACCTCTCAAAGACTCTTGTGAGGAACCACAGCTCAGTGGGCTCCCATGGCTATTAACATGAGCTCTGCAGACACCCATCAATGCTTTCATGCGGTTATCACCCCTCAAAAGGTCTTCGCTTCCTGCAGTGCACTCAGTGCGCATGTGCTGACCTCTATCCGCTTCTCCTTCCTTGTCCTTCTCGCCCTTTCCTTTCAAGTCCCACAGAGGACAGCACAGCACAGGCGTTGTATTAATGTTTGTGCTGGTGATTTGTGTTTATGTGTTATAATGTATGTTTAGTAAGATTGTCCGCAGAAATCACATTGACCTCCTAGTAAAAGGATCTTTGGGAACTTGAAGCCCCACATAAATTCTTTCTAATAGTTTCCAGAAAAAAACCTATCCTACACACTTTCAGTCTTACCACTTTCTGTTCTCATCCATAGCATACATGAAGAATTTCCTTCTATGCTGGTGGTCTAAATTTTAAATCAGACGTTTCCTGCTAGCTAGATTCCACTGCTTTTGCATCATAAAGAAAAAGGAGACATCGTGGTGATATTGGGGAACTTAAATTCCTAAAACAGTATTTTTTTTTTCTGTAGGAGAAGTAAACCTATTGAAGACTTTCAGGAGTAGCTATTTTGGGACAAGTGATCAATAATTCCAGATTTCTGTGTTGGACTGAAGGGAATGAACTCATTCTGACTGTCGCTGAACGTCTAGGATGCCTACCCCCTTACCCACGATTTCAATATTTTAATCAGTGGATTGTTTTCCTTGAAACCAGTAATCCTTTCTTTAAGAATGGCAGTTTTTAAAATAGAAAAATATCCTAACTTTGTTTTCCTATGTACTCCTTTACAATTGCCTCTAATGAAGTCACTAGGGCTACTCTTGTGTTTGGTCAGCATTTTACACGTTATCAAGGCACACAGATTTTCTTTTGAACAGACAACCTGATCATAAGCATATGGATTTGGAGTTGAAGCACAGAAAAGCATCAAGCTCTTCTGGAAATTCCATCCTCAGTTGAGCAAGGGAAGGTCGCCCTGTGATGTGCTCCAGGTGAGCAAGGGAAGGTCGCCCGTGATGTGCTCCCAGGTTGTCTGTCCATTACTTTTCCATTGCCAGGTTTTACGTTATTTTTCAGTATTTTCATCTGCATGTGAACATCAGTAACAACGATTTCTGCAGAGGATAGTTAGCAAGAAATTGAGAGAGACTACCTTGATCTTCTTTCTGTTCTTTTTAGATAACGTCCACAATGTTACATAATATCCACTGAAGTTTAGATCAGTCCTTCAAAGTTCTTCAGACCCTACACTCTCCCTTGCTTATAAAGGACATTGTTAGTGTGGGTTGTGTATTCTTCAAGTAAATATGTAAGATAAATCATGAAAAGCAGATAGGTCACAGGAAAAGATTTCAAAATCCTGAATCCTGAGCTGGGGTTTGCTCTTAAGAAGATAGGATTATTATAAATACATGACATATATATGATTTAATATATTTCCTGTGTTCTTTTCCACTTTGTATCTAAACATCTTGATATTATTTCCATTTTTATTGTTCTTATATTTTACAATAAGTATGCAAGACCTAAACCAGGGAATAGCTGACAATCAGCCTCTCAAATTACCAGTCAAAAAAATTTACCATATTATACCGACAAACTAATCAGCAGTATTGTGCTAAATTCATCAATAGTACTTTAACATATGACATTTGTAGTTGACTTTGTATTAAAAAGGTAGCTTATACTCTCTCAAAGATCGTAAGTTATTCAGAAGTTGAAAAGTCATAAAACTGTTTTATTGATATACTTAGGCTGAATGAATTTTACCTTACAAATTGTGACACAGGCACTTTCTGTTAGGTTTATAACTCTAACCACCAAAGGTAACACATTAACAAGTTGTTTTAACTGCTATATATATATTTACATATATATATATATTACAATGCTTTAATATATGGGATAAAAATTAAGAATTCATTTTTACCAATTGAGGGTATGCATACATATAATCCTACCACTCAGCTGGTGGAGGCAGAGTTTATTAGGAAAAAAATGTGAAATAACATTTAAAGAAAAGCTATATGACATTTTTCCATAAGCTTTCTCAATGCCCCTTTCTTAGCTTGTCAGGTCGCCTTGCAAATCATCTACTCCCAGTGCGGGAAGAATCATCAAAGTTTTCACCCCATTTCTGGGATGATCCCTAAGACTTCGAAGGAGAAGTGTGCATAATTCAAGAGGCCCTGGCTGTAGATGGGTGCAGGCGCAGTGTTTCTGGACACAACAGGACTGTTGCACTTACGGACTTGCAGCTGTTCTGACTGCATACACAAATCAAGTCAAACAAAATCTCAGCATAGAAATGAGGCATAAAGCACTACTCCTAGTTGAGGAGCTACAGGAAATTGATAAGTGGGAGAAGAATAGTCTGTTTTCTTTAAGGGTGTAGCTTAAGAATTTTTTTCTGTGAGATGCAGAGTAACAATCAGCTCCACCCACCTCTCAAGGACAGGAACGACAAAGTGAAAAGTATGATCTCTCCAAATTACAATTTGGGAAATCAGAGTTTAATTGTGGTTACTTACAGAGCAATTATGGGAGGGAAGCAGAATCCTCCTACTGAGGTTATGCAGCAAATTTTACATTTGTGTCTGACTGCCAATCCACTGCCAGCCATCCAAAATGGCGAACCATGTGCATGGGCATATCTTTCCCACTTTCCACTGCTCACACTTTAGTCCCTCTTCCCATCTATAACTCAAGTCACTGGTTGGTTGGAGGAGGGGTAGCTGACTCTGTTGGCTTTTCCTTTGTCAGTTAAGCCTCATTATGATGTGCTTCAAGTGTGCACAATGCATTCTGTCAGTCAGAGGGAAAATTTCATACAATACTTCACCCCATCGTTCCACTGATTCTTACACAGCTTCTGCCATCCTTTTCTGCAATAATCCCTAAGCCTCAGAAAAAGGAGGTGATGGGTGTAGGACAATGTTCTTTACATTGTGGCATGGATTATTATTTGGTTCAGGGATACTCTTTCTACTATAAAAACACAAAAACAGCAATAACAAAAAAGTAACATCCACACAAATACTGACTGCTAATAATAATCTAACCTATGGGCATGAACACAAATATCTGGATGGTGCCTAGGTACGTACATCACATTCATCTTACAAACAATTACAGCGGCTTCCCTTCTGGGGCCTGTAACTCTCTGAACCACTGGGGGTTGACCTTTCTTACAATACCAGATATGTGTCCTCCCTGAGGAGTGGGCCTTAAATCCAATTATGAATTTCCTGATTGCATACATACTAGATGGGCTGTAACTGCACCAGCAGGAACATCTTGCTTGGCCTCTGATAGTGGGGCATGCAGGATCTGTAACTTTTCAGTACTGTTCTCTCCTAGTAAGCTGCATAGCACCCTCTGATACTATGAAGCCCAGCCATCCATTTTCAGGGAGTTTCTGGTTTGGTCCCAAATGGATCTCTCTTCCCATTCTCACATCATGGCATGTCTTCAGCAATAACGTCTTTCCTAATCTGCTTCCAGTGTGCAACCAATAATAAAGGCAGTGGCCTTTATGTGGAGAGGCCCCAGAAAGACTTCCCTGGCCAACAGCTCACAGGGGAGCAATTTTTTTAGTTGACAATTGTATAAATTAGAACAATTGTATAAATTGGAATTTTTTAGTTAACAATTTAGTTAACAATTCTTTGGCATCTATAGGCCCAGGTTGTTGCAGACATTTCCAGATCATTACGGTGGATATCACTTGTGCCTTACTCATCCATAACGCTCCCAAAGATTTTACAGCTATACCTGGCCCTTGGACCCTTTGTGAATTTATATTCCATTCTTGTTTCTTCAGATGTACTTGATGTCTTTTAAATGGGTTTCACATCTGTAAAATACTCAGAACTTAAAATTATATACGAAATCAGACATAAACAAGGTCTAACACAGTATAAAAAGCCTTTACCTATGTATATCAACTATTTTCTCAACAGATCCATGTTGGGCATATTGGCATGTAAAAGAGGCATTAAGTGCATTTCTGTAACCCTGATAAACTACAGGAGCTGGCTCAAGCTGCCTGGCCCTGCACAGGCCAAGGAAGAAGAAGGCCCTCTTTGCCCCTGGTGCACCTGTTGTTTCACAGGGCAATGCAGGCCCTGGGTCTGACCCCTGACTCTAGCCAGACTTGCTGTCTCTCCATTAACTGCACCTGGCTTCTGGGACAGGCCCTGGCTAGGCAAACTATCTGCACCCCTCAAATAATTACTCACATGATAGAAATATACCCAGTTTATTAGGGGTGGAGGATGGTATATTATCCACCCCTGGAATAGTTTTTATCTTTTGTATACCTTTTGTGAACTGTTGCTTAGGTTTTAACACCTTTCAGAAACTCTTTAGCACAGAATTTGACTTTTTTGTCCATTTTTCCTTTAGGAATTTTGACTTGACACAAGTCTTACCACATTTGCTTTCAAATAGTCCAAGCAGACCTCTTCCTCTGTTTTGTCTCTCTTATATATTTTTCAGCTTGTTCTATTCTTCTACAGGCATGCTTTACATGTTTTTCTAAGTCATTTAAATCTGTCAAACCCTCTCCTGCCTTGTAAGATCCTGTCCCACTAGGGTACTTAGCACAGACAGTAAACCTCTGTACCAATCTGAATGTCCTTGCTCAATCAAGTTCTTCATTAAATCTCCATGGAGCACAGTCCTATCTGGTCCTGTGAATGGGGCACCATACATTTCTGTCCTCACATCTAGTTTTCTCAGTAGTGCTTGTCCCTCTTTTATCATCCTCTCGTTCCCGATATCCATGGCAATCTCCACTGGTGATAATCAAGTATCTCTAATGGCTCATACAAGCCAGTGAGTGCATCAGAGACTGATTCCTAGGTACAAGTTATATAGCCTTTATCTCAATGAGTAATCATATTGCTCAGTTTTCCTGCTTCTGGTGCACTTAAACTAATGTCATCTGCTTCTAGGTCCCATAATCTCAGGAACCAGGTGATAAGGGGCTCCTTTGCTTCCCTTACTCCAAGAGCTCCAGTGCTGAGTATCCTCTGCTTGGGACATATTTCTTATCACCCTATTTAGTGCCCAAACTACTTCCAGAGCAGCCTGCTGGAACTTCGGCCCTTGATGTGCTCATCAAGGGCTCATAGAGTCTGCTCTAGACCCTCCACTGTTCTCAGAATATCTCCATATTCCTGCAGTGGGCTCCACTGGTCAAGTGGGCATGCTACTCCATACCATTTACAAGTGGATGGCCACCCCAAGATTTGCCCCACTGATCTCATCTGCCTTGGTGGCTTCACCTTAGTTAAGCACCTCAGGATTCACTGAATAAGCCACGCCCAAACTCCCTCTGCCGCATTCCCCCTCACCCTCACCCAGCTTTCCTTCCAGTGTTTGTCTCTTTCCCCACATTGGTGGGACCATAATTGTTTTTCCCAAACTCATTCTCTATTTTGTTGTTTGATCCTGCTTAACTATGCCAATTTTGTCTTAAGAATTTTTTCTCTGAGGTGTGAGCAGTGATCAGTTCTGCCTACCTCTCTAGGAAAGGAACAACAAAATGAACAAAGTATGATTTCACCAAATTACAGTTTGGGAAACCAGAGTTTATTTGGGCTTACTTACAGAGCAATTATTGGGTGGCGGCAGAATCCTCCTACTGAGGTTATGCAGTATTTTTATATTTCTGCTGACTGCCAATCGACTGCTGGATCCCAGCTTCCACTGGTCACACCTTAGTCCCTTCCCTCACAAATAACTCAAGTCACAGGTTGGTTAGGAGGGGTAGCTGACTCTGTTAGCTTCTTCCTTTGTCAATCAAGCCTCATTATGCTGTGTTCCTACTGTGCACAGTCCATTCTGCCAGTCAGAAGAGAAATTTCGTACAACAGGGTGTGACACTTGGTACTATACCAGAGTATTTGGGAAAACAAATTGCGCTGGATAGGCTTTTAATAAAAAGGATGCAAATATGGGACTCTAGGGTTGTACGGAGGTGGGTGGCTCTAATAAGAGATGGGGGAGGAGTTGAATGGGACAAAATACTTTATGTGAAATTCTCCAAGAATTAATAAAAATAAGAAAACTATTTTAAGAAGAAAATTCAAGGAAAAGAAAAAGAGAAACCATTAATTTGATCGAGGAAATAAGTGGGGTATGAGAATCTGGCACATTTTTACAGGGCTAGTTTCAAAAAAACCTACTATGTGACCATCTTCTAATTCTTGGAAGAGGGCATTCACAAGAAAAATGCTTCAGCATGTTCACAGAGCCTCGGACACAGACCAGTAGAGTCATCCCTCCTTCTATATAAGGAAATATATAATGAGATCATTGTGGTGATCAGGTGATCATGATCCTAAAGAAAAACTGACTTTAGTGGCTTTAAACTTTAGAAATATGTTCGTGAATAAATCAATATTTGATCCAGACTTTGTTTAGAAAAGTCACTAAACAAGGAAACCACAAACACAGAAGAAGAGGGAACTGTCAGATCTGCCTCAGTTTACTATTTACAATATCCAGCTCGCTCCCCAACCCTTCGTTCTGTGTTCACCACTGTCTGCTCTCTTCCTTCCTTCCTTCCTTCCTTCCTTCCTTCCTCCCTTCCTTCCTTCCTTCCTTCCTTCCTTCCTTCCTTCCTTCCTTCCTTCCTTCCTTTTAGTTATTTTATTTTATTCATAAGATTCAAGAGCTTAGAATTGTGGCTTAAGCAGGAAAGATGGTGGCCATCAACAGACATTGTCTTTAGAAGTCTTCCAGATACTAGAAATCACATGTAATTAAAAAAAAAATATGCATTAAAAAAAAACTAAAGGCAGACACAAGAATTATATCTCAAGAAGCAGAATATATCTAATCCAGAAAATTTTTAAAGAAAGCTCATAGAGGCTGTGGTGTAGAAGGCCTAGTAACTGAGTGAGAAGCCCTCTTTCAGATCCCAGCATCAGGCTTGGTCAACAGCAGAGTGTCACTTGGTACTCTCCAGCAGACACTAGAGGGGCCAGAAAGCAGTGGAATAATACAGAGTGCTGAAGAATGACCCACCCCATCTTCAGCAAAACCATCTTGAAGAACGAAGTACACAGCACTGAAAAGGCCAGGCTATCTCTGTGACTTCGACGTCACCCTGGGCTGTATAGAGAGTTCCATACCCTGTCTCAAACAAATAAAAATTAAGTGGAGACTTTTAGTCATACTGGAATCACAATAGAAAGCAGCTTAAGACTATCTGAGGAAAATAAAGAGGAGTGGTGAAGGTGTGAAGTGCTAACAGGCAATCCTGAAACAAGGTAGAAATCTGTTTATTGATGGAAACTTACTTTTCCTATTAGAAGACTACTGCATAAGCAATGCTTTTAATTTTATGAGATACATGGCAATGAAGTGAATAAGCAATGCAATTTATATGTCCTATAGAAAAGGAAACTTTATATATATATATATATGCTATTAGAACTATGATAACATTATTATCATAGTTCATTTGCTGTAATTAAATACATTAATAGCATTTATTTAGAGTAAATTTTTTATATTGCTATATGATCTAGAGTGAGTTAACAATGCGTTTAAGTGCACGAAGACTAAATCAAAGCTAACAGGTCCATCACTTCCCATACTTAGGTTTAGAACTTACAATATTTTGAATCTACTCCTTTAGCACTTTTGAATATCCAACATACTCCTTACTGAAGTAACCCATCTGTGCAATTCATCACTGAAGCTTATTTCCCCTGTCTGAAAATCTTTAATACTTTGTCCTGGTTGCCTCCGACTCTTCACCATACAGTAACCATATATTCTCTTCTTTTGTATATTTGACAATTTTAGCTTCCACATATAGAATCATGAGATCCTGTGCCTGTGTCTTTATGTGACTTGTTTTCTTTAGTGTAATATCTTCCAAAATCATCTGTCATATTTCTTTTTTAAAGATTGAATAATATTTCATTATGTTTTGAAACTCAACATTTTTTATCATTCATCTAGTAATAGACATCAAATTCTTTTCAACATCTTAACTGCTTTGAACAATCTGCAGAAAACACTATGGTTTTCACAATTTATTCCACAGATATGATGCATAATGTTTATTGATTTTCAAATGTTGATCTGTCCCTGCATCACAGGAAAAAGGCTCACTTGGTTAATGTGAACATTTATTTTCATGTGCTTCTAAATTCAATTTACTTGAACTTTGAATAGATTTTTGCGTATATGTATCTCAGGGTTACTTAACTAGAGTTTCTTTGTGTGCAGGTGACAGAATAATGTTGGATTCATCATAGGGGTTTGCAGTGTTTTCCAGTTAAGATATTAAATACAATTTATAGTTATGATCATCAAGGAATGACACCTCAAAATAAACCACTTTGGCTTGTTGATAATTTTGAGCACATGATGAGCAGGTGCACATAGAACATTTCTTATTGCTAATATTTTTAACATAGTTGCTTTCACCGTGTTGATTTATGGATTTAAGTTAATATGATTTAAAGTCCAATAAAATCAATAACATCTTGTGTCCTTCATCGCATTATCTATGAGGTATTAATACACCCCAATATTACTGATCTCAAGAGCAGGGACATATTCTCCTAGGCTACAATGTCTGTTCTACAGTGGAGGTGGCTGTAGTGGAAGGGCGGTTAGGAATTGGGAGGACACTTCAACATCCAGTCAGTTGATCAGATTTCTCATCCCTTCATCTCTATGACTGGCATAATTTGTTCTCCATCCAAGCTCCAACCTGTCAACACAAACTCTCTCTCTCTCTCTCTCTCTCTCACACACACACACACACACACACACACACACACATGCACACACACGCTTTAAGTTTTGTTTTTTTTTTAAATAGACTTCTCTTTGCCTGAGTTTTATACTTTTGATTCTATGTGAGTGGCATGGACCAGTATCACCTTGTTTTTCTCTTGGGAGGCTTTTGACATAGATAATCATTCCACTCATGTCACCATCAAAGGCGTACTCTTTGCATAGATGTGTGTCCAGGAGTCTCCTGCTTTCCTCCATAGGCTCGTGTGTGTGTGTGTGTGTGTGTGTGTGTGTGTGTGTGTTGAAGTGTACAGTTCTCTGTGTGTGTGTGTGTGTTAAAGTGTACAGTTCTGTGTGTGTGTGTGTGTGTTGAAGTGTACAGTTCTCTGCTTTGCATCTGCACTGGAACAGAAATAAAACTTCTGTAGAGCAGAGTGGGACTAGTTCGCCCCGCAATTCTCCTTCAAAAAGCAAAGCAGGCACCTTTTTCACAATAAAAAGAGATAGTGGGGGCACAGGTTCACTGTGAAATCCTCTGCACAGTAGTAAGCATGTCCCTTTTTCATGTGCTCTGGTATCTGGTAAGTCATGATCCAGAAATAATGGATTTTCTTTTTTCTGAGATCCGCTGTATCTAAAAGTTAACCATCCAGACTTCTATCTCTACACCTTTCCCTCTGCTCCAATTATGCTGCTAATGCAGTCACAGAAAGTCTTAATCTGTGATGGCAGATCAGGCCTTGCTCTTTACCAGCTCAGGGTTTACAGTCTTTTTATCCCTAGTGAATTTCTTATCAAATTTCACTCAACGAATGTTCCAAGTTATTAGTGACTCATTAATTATCTACTTAGGAATATGTTACATAGGCCAGGTTCCATGGCATTCTGTGCTAGACTTCATTGTGCCAAGCTCCACTTTGACCCTTCTTACAACAAACAGTACAGTGTCTGTCCTTTCTCACTCCTTTGTCTCTGTCTCTCTCTTTTGCTTTCTGACTTGAATACAGACACATGTTCTCTCTCTCTCTCTCTCTCTCTCACACACACACACACACACACACAAAATGTACAATGACCAAATGCAATTTTAACTGCATTCTGAAAGATAACAGATCAATGAAATAAGATCTCCAGGTAAAATGATCTGCCAAGTACACATACCTATGTGAGAGATACTGACCAGTGCTTAGCAAGTCTCTTTCCCTGAATAAATAAGTTAGTTGTGCTATATTGTGTAGAAATTGACTTTAGGTTCCTTAGCCTGAAGGAAGTGGTGTGCATGTCATCTAAAATTGCATCAACACTAAAAATAAAAATTACACTGAAAACAAATGGTTTCTCTGTAATAAAATAAAATTAAATAGAGGAAACAAATATATCTAATTCACACACACATCCACACACACACACAAAGAGACAAAAACATGCACATGTGTCTGAAAGAGAATATTCAAATTTCATTACTTGATAAAAACATGCATGGGTGAAGAAAACTAGTCACAATTTAACACAACCAGTAGACGTGGGTTAATTCATTGCCAATTCTGAAAGAAGAATGGGTTTCAGAAACCTTTGTGATTTGACTAAACATAAGTTTGTATGAAAATTTGCATAACAATGCATGTAAGCAGTGTTTTTTCATATTTAACTATTTCTTACTACAATTACTCAATGCGAAAAATTGCTTGAAACTTTTAAAAATGTCTGTATATTTAATTGGTATTACTTTTATTTATTAGATTTGGTTTTCTTTCTTACATTGATCCCCACAAATCTGGGATCAATGTAGTAAACAGCTATTACTGATGCAAGAGTTGTGAAAAATATTTTCTGATAAGATGTGTAGCATTTTAAAATACATAAATCATATTAATGAGAAAGTATATCTGCTTTTAAATCCAGATATTTCCTGAGTTATTTTAGAGCCTCTTCTTTTCACTGTTATTCTTAGTAGACTGAATTCAGTTACTATAATTGAGAAAGGTTCACATCCCTCCTATGAAGCAGGGGATTTGCAGTAGAATGAATACTTGCAAATACCTCTGATTTTCATTTAGGGAAGCAGAATTCTAAGTCCCAGAAGGAAGACAAATCTAGAAAACAAGAGTAATTGTTACAAAGACTGTGCATACTGTATATACTCTATTCCAAATAATTTAGGACTGATTCTCTGCCTCCATCAGATGGTGGAGAACATTTCAGCATGTACTAAGATGACTTTTTTTTAGCTGTGGCAACCTAAGAGACTACTACTTGTATCTAGTGTGTGAAGATAAAAGATGGTACTAAGTGTCCCAGTAAACAATGGAGATTATCACATCCGAAATAACAAGCAGTGTTGTGTAGAAGTCCTGATTGAAGGTAATTTGTGTTGTCCTAACTGATGGCTGTAAACAAATTTGGAGAAATAAAATGTATATTTCTTCAACTTATTACTTTACTTTTTAGAATAAATGTCCTAATTTGGCCTAAAACTGAATTTAAATACTCAACCAAAGAAAAGAAAATAATGACTAAGAGAACAAAATGATTCACACATCCCCCCAAAATTTAGAACCCGACACATTCAGATTCATATTTTAAAGCAACAAAACTATTTCAATAATTTTAATGGAAAAATGTAAAATGTTGACAGAAATTTGGAAGGTATTTAAAATGATGAAATTGATTGTAAATCTAAAAATTATACAACCTAAACTAGGGTTTGGGACTACATCTCTCAGAAATGTTTGGGACTACATATCCCACAAGTTTTGTAGGGCACAAATTAGCTAACTGTAAGACTCAACGTATGTGTGCAAGAGCAGTTGTAGAACTGATCTTGGTGAATTTATCCGAAAGCAACCATATTTCTATCAAACAAATGAATCCCAATAGCATCTTAGGGAATAACAAGATGCACAGTCTACTCTCTGATCACACAAAGTAGTAGTCACCAACAAAAAAGTTAAGTAGAAAATATTTATTTTACACTTAAGAAGTATGCAGAAATCAATATTGTAGTGATGAAATATACATCAAATATTTAAGCTAATCCTTGACATACAATGTTGGATTTTTATTAGTTATTATGACAGTATACAAACTTCCATCATGTGCTTAAATGAGTGGTGTTTTTGTATATATCTCAGTCTTGCCTTATTGTTAAGATATTTTAATTCTGATTTCTGTTGGGTGCACCTAATTTCAGAGTTATCTGCTCTTGCTGGCAAGATGATTGTCTGGATCCTCAGTCTAAACTCTTGGGAGCCTAGGCAGATCAAGCCTTTCTCTTCCCTAACAATTTATTTGTATTTTCATATGAACTAATATTGCAGTTGATGTACAACCTAGGGGTAGAGGAGTACAAAATAGTGATATAAATCTTTTTGTATTTTTCAGTGCAGTGGGAAGAGAGAACCTATTATCACCAGCCTAGTGCTGCTTACTTTAATAACCAAAGAGATGAAGTAAAAACTATGAAATTATTTAAATTATTACAAAAGAAAATTAAAATATATAATTTGCTTAGATTAAAGAACTTGGCCACAGAGCCAGGATACCAGTCCGGTACCCTGATTAGGTCATTTATAAAGAGGGTTTATTTTCTCTTAGTTCTGGAGGCTGGTGAGTCAAATTTAATGTGTTAGCATTTCATGAGTGTGTGTGTGTATATGTATGCGTGTAAATATATGATGCGCATGTGAGTATGTGAGTTTGTGAGTGTGTTTGAGTGTGACTGTGAGTGTATATAAGGGTGAGCGTGTATGTCAGTGTGTTTATGATTGTGTGAGTGAGTGTGTGTATGCGGGGGAGGGGAGTGGGAGGGTGTTCTCACATGGCAAAACCAAAAGGGCCAGAGAGGAGCTCTGTGTTTTCACAAGGCAGGAGAGTGGAAGCATTCCTAAACTCCTCCACTAATGACTGGCATTAACATAGTCATTACATTCTGCATTCCTAACCTAGATCCTTCCCAAAAGACACTGTCTCCTGACACAGCTGCATGGATGATTTTGCTCCTGAGGTGTGATGATTGCAGGGTAAAACAATCAAACATCACAGGATGTTCCTTACTTCCCTTGTTCCCGTGACAAAATCCCTGAGGAGAAACAATTTAAAGAAGGAAGGTTCCTTCTGGGTTATAGTTCAAGGATTATATCCATATGAAAACAAGAAAACTAAAATACTGAAAAATATGAATATCAATTTTGACAGCGTTTTTATTCTTTTTTTAAAAATTTCATGTGTACGAGTGATTTTCCTGCAGGTATGTAAGGGCACCTGTGTTGTACAATGCTCAAAGAGGTCAGACAAGAGCATTGCATCCCTAGAAATGGAGCGACAGACAGTTGTTAGCTGCCATGTGGGTGCTTGGATCCAAACCTAGGTCTTCTGCAGGAGCAGTCAGTGTTCTTAACCAGTGAGCCATTTCTCCAGCCCCCTGATACAGATTTTTACAGATACATGAGGTACAGAAATAGTAACAGCGTGTCAATTGTTACCTTTCTCGACTGCTGGGGCTGGCCTTTGTGGCTCTCCATGTGAAACATCCAGGAAAAGCAATCACGTGGAGAAGGTACGTCACCTACTTGGAGAGAGTGAGAGGACAGTTTTATGCTTGCCAGATGTGTGCTATTCCTATACAGAGTCAAGAAACAGACTTTGCTATTTCTAAAAACAAGGGCAATTGTCCCATGAATAGAATTTCCTGCATTTCTGAGTTCTTAAGATTCCTTTCTCTAGACACACACATACACACACAAGCACAGACACATGCACTCATATTCACATACAGACTTATACACACAGACACACACATAGAGAAACATGTACATATAGGCACAGATATACACCCTGAGAAATATGCAATCACACATACAAACATAAATACATACACATACATATACACACATGCACACATATATACACAGAGACACATACATACACAGAGACATACATACTTACACATAGAGAAACACACATATACACATGACAAATATACACAGAATTATACATATACACACAGATACATACATATACACAGAGAGACACATACAGACACACACCTACACAAAACACATCTACACACAAAAATCCATATACAGACAAACGCAGATACACATTTACATGCACAGAGACACACAGACATACACAAGCACACATATTCACACATACACAGGCACATACATCCACACCTACATATACACACTGACACATACATTCACACAGACACACACAAACACACAGACATTGATTTACAAATTGGTGCACAGACACATGTAGGCACTCACACACACAAACAAGAGGCTTCATTAGAAATATCGGATTCGTTATTTAGGAGTTTCTTCCTTTTTGGTCCTAGGCCAGTTCTAATGCTTTCTACTTTTAATTTATAAATCCTACAAACTCTTCATCTCTGCATGTGAAAAGATTTCTATGTGTACGATATGTGTCTCAGAGACACAGGTCATTCACAATCTTAGATTCATACATTTTTGTGATGGAATGTTATTTAACTCTGTATCAATTACATTGAATTAGAGAACAGGGAATTTAAATAAATTGATAAGCATTAAATTTAACAGTTCATTTCAGAAGGTGTTTCTAAATTGGTTTTGGTACCCAGAAATACTTTTTATTTCATGACAATGAATAGCATTTTTTTATAAATCCAATTTATTTATCAAATCAATACAATGTGTAAGTATTAAACACATCATTTTCGTTTGGAGATAGATTAGGAGAGGTATTCATCCTGCAGTATTACCAAATTCAAATTAACAAGGTTTTATTTACTTCATGAATGCTTTTCAAAGATCAAATTTACACTCTGAGCAGCTTGAAGTATATATGGAGGATGATTTGAGATACCTCTGTCTACTGGGGCAAGACTTCACACATGCAGTAATGTAGAAGACACACTCAGGATCACTGAGGTCACAACACTGCAGGGCGTGCTGGTACTATACCAGTCAGAGGTCAGAGTGCTCCCTAAAGCATCCCGAGGGGCCCTGTCCCAGTTCTTCCCAGCTGTAAATTTCTCTGAATGTGTTACAAATATGTCTGACACTGACTCTTCTGGCATTCATTCCCCTGATGTCCTGACAATCGAGAGAAACACGGTGGCCTGAGACAAAGCAATGTAGTGTTCTCAACATAAATCACCCCACGCCGAAGACTGATAAGCAGAGCCACAAATCACAGAGAGCTGGCAAGGTCTTCCGCCCTAATTTGTTTTTTAAATTTTCATTCAGCCAGTGTAACTTCATTATATCCCTGCAAGCAAGACCCCAGGCACTGTGTGAGGGAGATTTATAGTGAGTAAGACAACCATTTCAGTCTGCAGAGAAGTCCCTTCACTGCCCATTGTCTGTGCTGTGCCTTTTAGTTTGGAGAAATAGAATTTGTATATTCTAACTTTTTTTTTTTTTTTTTTGAGAACTCCATTTTTCTTTCTCAGTTACTGGATGGAAATGTTTGCTGCAGAATATGAAGAAACAGTCAGCATTCTTTATCTCTACAATTTCGTAAAAACTCAATGTAAATATGCCTGTGCAACGTTCTTCACTAATTTTACTTTCTTAAAAAGTTAAAACAGGAGCTGGAGAGAAAGCTCAGCAGTCCTGATCCCTGGCTGCTTTGCAGAGGACCCAGGTTCGATTTCCAGTATCCACATGGTGGCTAAAAACTGTCAGTTAACTCTAGCTCTAGGCGATCCAACACCCTCTTCTTACCTCCTCGGACACTGCACAACATGGGCGCATTTACACATATGCAGGCAATACACTCCTACACATAAAATAAAAATAATAAATACAGTATTTTTTTCAAGTTAAAAGAAAGCAGAAAGCGGACTACGTGTGAGTGTGTACATTCCAATCGGGGGCTAGGAGGAGGACAGCGCACCCCGGCAGACAGCTTCAGTCACACTATGGACGAACTAAATCTTGTCCAGTTACTAAGCAGCTTCTTTCCCACCAAACCTCCTCACCTGCCTGAGCCACAGCTTCAAACTCTGGCCTATGCGCATTGGTCCTGACAGAAATGCTATGGCTTGTTTGCTGGAACTTGGAGAGTAAACCGTCCAACTGAACCGCTAAGGAACTCTGACACCTAGAAACAATTTTAGAAAACTTCAATTTGGCACAATGAAAAGAACTCAGTTGAAAAGATTTTGAGCAAAAGCATATTGGAAAGAAAACCTATTTCTTAGGAAAGGATATTCTATTTCGCAAGCAAGGAAACTTTTAAAATGCCACGTGATTTACTGATCAGAGGTAATCAAACGATCCTGCCTGGTGTTTTTGTTAAGTTTGTTTTAGGAGCAAAGAATGTCTAAATTTCTTTTTCAAAATGATGACTTTTTGGTGTTCCAAGAATAGTTTCACTACACATTATCATAATTTTATAAAATACTTTATTTTCTGATTTTCTAGAAAGTAAACTAATTTTACATTTGGAAAAGTAAAAAGAAACCAAATAGATTTAATCTTAAATGAAAACAGCAAATTTAAAGTATTAAAATTCGTATAAAGCCTTCCTCACAGTGAATAAACTAAAAATATAAACAGTTTCCTTTCGAAAGATTTACTAAAACATTCTTAAAGTGAATATTCTGTTTAAAAAGCACCTTGGGGAAGATTCTTGACTGTTTTGAATCTGGACACTAATAAGAATTCAGTTTTCCATATCTAGCTCTGCAATTCTAAGGGCTATCAGCAGAAAAGCAATGGGCAGAAGTGTCTGCCCTGCAGGCCCTTGGACTAGGAAGTGGGGAACTTTCACTGTCTTTATTTTGTTCATTCATTACCAATGTAATATCAGAACTATGTCAGTCTAGGATGTTGCTGGCAACATGGTTGTACACTCCCTAGAGGGACAGACCACGGACTCTGTTACCTCTGTATGGCTTTATAACACAAACAAACATTAAATCCCAAAACAAACGAGAATAGAAGGTAATGTATATTTAACTTTACTGGAAGTGTGTCAATTGCTACTTTCTTTTAATGATGTAAGAATAATGAATACGCAGTTGTTACTTTGAGGTTATTGAACATTCATTTTAAAAATCATGTCTTTGATGTTGGTCCATTACAATAGTGAATAATATTTTTTAAATAAGTTTAAACTTGTTTTGTGTTAAAATTCATAATACATGCTGTTAATAAATCAATTTCTAGGGACAGAGAAAAGACGTAGATCGCATTAGGAAAAATGACATAAATTCCTGGACACAAATGGAAAATGTCGCCTTTTTTTGTTCAGTGTGATAAGAAATAGCGTGATAATTAAGAGGTGTGCTGCTCTTCTTTCCTTAAGAAGGGAGCCATTGATGTTTTCCTCTGTAGATTAACATAGTGGATAACAAGTGTTGCAGAGAAAACACAACCTTTCCAGGGATCGGAATTTTAGGTGGCTACTGTGTTTAGATTTTCAATTCTCCTTTCTTCTTTCTTTGCCAGTGCTGAGGAGAATGTTCATATGCCTCACAATATGCTGAGCCCAAGATCATCAGCCAAGTCCTGGCTTTCTGAGAGTTCCAACCCTCTAAACCCCATCTCCTTCCAGCTGGCGGACCAGCAGAACTGAGCCGACACTACAGGGTTCTGCTAAGTTAAGTTCCCAGAAATGCGGTTCTGCTTGTTCTTATCGAGAAAGGGGCAGAGTATCCACACTGTGAACTCTTCTATGGGTCTTCCGTGTCTTAGCCTACTGTGTCTAATCTGTTTGGCATTGCAGGAATTTTTTCTTTCTCTTTTTAATTTATAAGCTTTTGATTGACAGGTATTATTAATGTTTTTCATTCCTAGAGATGCATATTTACTTCTCATAAAGCCTGCAAACATTTCACCATTTTCCATTTCACATAGTAAACATGTTGGGTAAAATAACTCCACAGATCTATCACTTAAGATGTTAGCTTTTATAGAGAGATTAAGGTTACATAAAGCAAGACAGACTTTCTTTAATCATTCTTCATGTTTGGACTCTAATTCAGACATTCTCCTTAATGCCTGAACTCTTATTCAAACAATGATAGCTTTTCTTAGGGTTTCAGCGAAGACTCAACCCACTTAAATGAAGTCTGAATATCTATTTATTTTGGACATTTTCTCTAAACCAGTACTTAAACTTCAACATTAAAAGAAATGGGATATTAGGGTATTGCTTCAATTAAGAGCACAGCTGATGCAGGTGAAAACTCAGTATACAATTAACTAGTTTAAATATGTCAAAATTAACATGCAATCCTTATATAACTGTGCTCTTGATTTTTGCAAAAAAACAGACAAAAATATTGGCTTGCATTTGTTCTGTTTTGGTCAGTCATTCATTCCTACAGTAGATCTGTCAGTAACATGATTTAAAAAACAAAATCCCAGAAAGCAATGTAGTTCTGCTACTGTTGTGGTAACTGGCACCATTTTTAAAGTTAGCTTCTCAACCGTCATCTGGAAAGAAAACATTCTGAACAGTATGATTAAAAACAGCTCTGATAAAGCATGGAAATGTTAAACTTAACTTTTTCCCGTTTTTACATGCACTGTATTAAATATGTAAGGTCTTACTATATGGCTTTGATCACAGAAACTAGTGTTCTCCAAATAAAAAAATAAATAACATAACTTAAAAATTCCAATAACGCCATGTGTTATATGATTAGTACATTTAATGATGGATAAAATAATAAGTGCAGCAATGAGAGCAGTGTCCATTGACCTTGATTTTATATGCAAGACTGCTCTACCAACTTTGTTTTAAGTAGATGGTCAGAATTCTGAATCTGCTAGCTGTCATTTGTTTGAGGTTTTAATTCTAGTTGAAATGTGTTTGTTTTCCTGAACTTTAAGAAAAAATAAGTATTTCCTTCCTGTGTCTTCTTACATATGCTTTTGCACATAGGTGAAGAGTTTATCATTTTTTTTTATTAATTGAGGCTTTTGAATTAGAATTTTTGAAATATCTTTGTACAGGATACATAATTTTCTACATCTGTGAACAATGAAGTAATTTAAATTTATTTAAAGGCATAAGTATATGCAAGAGAAGAAATATTTAAAGCCTGTCAATAAAATGGAAAAATAGTTTCAAAGGAATGTGAAATATGTAACAGATTTTAAAATGTCTACATAAAGTAAGAATGAAGAGAATATTAGCATTGACTTTTTTGTTTTGAAAACTCGATGGTTCCGAAGAAATGAGTAAAGACTACTTTTGCCCAAGCTCATGCATCAAGGTTAAAATGCTGTTTAGTAACTGTTGCTCCTCTCTGCCTCTGCAATAGTCCAAATAACACGAAAAATACTTTATTTCTGACATCTTTGACGGGAAGATGGTTCTCTGGGAACTGAAAATTTCAAAAGCCAGGTACTTTGAATTCAGTTCCATGGTATTTACCAAAAAAGTGGCCTTGACAAAACGTGTTAAATATAAAGATGAAGTAATTAATCTAATCTACCTGTCATTCAAGGTCCCGGAAGGAAACAGTGGTAAACTCAGAAGGAATGATCCAAAATGATTAATACTGGGATTTTTCTTTTTTGTTTTTGTTTTTTGAAGGTTTGGAAGGCTTAGGAAAAATCGACAGGGGATGGTGAAGCATCCTATGTACGTTTTTAACAAGAAGGGGGAATCTACCTGAGGGCTGCAGGAAGCAAAATAAACAAAGAACGCCACACAGCAGCCCGGCTGCAGGAAAGGGCTGTGAGATCTCTAGGAAGAACACCACCTGGCCAAGCCCCAGCTAGGCAGTGCGGGATTTAGCCTTGAAAATTCCTTGGCTTACGTGTGTTTTCTTAACCGTTAACGCACTAGTGGTATTTCCCATCTGCCCCAAGAGAAGCCAGAAAGCAAGGCAGTACTATCATGAAATTCCTACAATTCAGCTTTCTGGGGCACAAAGCAGAGCGACAAAGTAGAGAGCAGACCTGGAAGCCTGAACAGAGGCTATTCCGCACAACTAGCAAGTTAAAAGAGGTGACAGCTTTAAGTCACTTAATGGCAGAATAAATATCACAATAAAATAGCACACCAATGATATAAAATATTAGGTAATAAATCATCCATCTTCTCAATTTCTATTTTGTTAAATAATTAAAAAAACTCTCTAAAAATAAGTATTATTAAGGCTTGACACTACAGAAGAGGGTGGTTAAGACTTTTTTTCCAATTAGAAACTTGTAGCTGGAAGTATCTAATCGTTTGTAGCAACTGAATGCTTACCATAATGCAGGAAACAGCATATAAATATATATATATATATATATATATATATATATATATATATATATATATGTTCCAGTGAAATGGGAACTGGGTGTTAAGTAATACAATTCTAATTTGTGTAGATAATTGAGGAAAGAACATTGAGTGGCATTCTTCTAGGGAATTCAGCCTCTACACTAACTGTGTGGTACACCTCATCCTCCTTCAAAAAGGGCTTCGGTAGCTTTGCTGTATCTGTGAAAGATGAGGCCATATTTAAGATTTTCATAAACTGTGAACCCGTGTATCATGCTTTTTTCTTCTGTGTCCCGGCTTCAGGTTTGCACTGTAGACAAACACCTTATAAAACAGCATGCATTAAGCAGATATTGAATGTGAACACACACAAAAGGACCCACACATGGGTGCAAACACACACATGTCTGCACACAGGTGCTTTGAAAGGAAATGTGTACTATAATCTTCATAGAATATAAATTTAACTTCAGACTAAATAAAGATTCAGAGTGAATATTGAGAAAAAACATGCAGTGATTGGAACCAACATGAACAAAATTACTTAGCAGAAAACAGCCCTCTTTAGCATAGACAGGAAATAGAATTATACTTAAGAATGAAAATGAAATTAGATTTTACTCTAGTTGTTAAATCTGGGGAAAGAGATTCTCATTCCTCAGAGTAGTTGACTCTGCTTGTTGATGATTAAAATAAGCCTCTCTGTCTGTGTTATCTCTTCACATAAATTATTAGTGTCTCTCATATTTTGCCAGGGGTATTTTGACCAAGGATCTGGACCTCTGATGATATATAATAAGGTTTTTTTTTTTTAACAAAAAAATGGAGAGACTAGTCATTCTAAGACAGCCGTCGTGGTAGGAGGATTTTGCTTTTATAAAATTCTAATCAGATATAATGTTTCTTTGGACCTTTTGCAGTGTGTGTGTGTGCGTGCATGCGTGTGTGTGTGTGTGTGTGTGTGCATGCTAGGAAAGAATCAGGCATGCATTATGCAAAATAAATGTAAACATTAATTTATTTTCTTATATTCTGATCCCTAGATCACCAAACCCTTTTAAGTACATTCCTTTGTTTAGAGAATCAAACAGGACATTGAATCAGAGAGAAGCTGGAACACACACTCAAATCCAGTTTCATTGCTAGCTCCTCTAGCAGTGACTCATCAGACCAGGGTAACAGTTTGACACCTGAAAGCACTTTGAAAAAGTCCCACATGCTCTGTCCAGGAAAACTCTTTAAACAATGCTTCTGTCTCATTTTAACAATGACTTTTGTTATTTTGTAGTAGTTTGTATGCTCATATTGATTTTCCATATCTAACAGTAATATCTTATAGACAACATCGACAGGCTCACCTTCATTTTCAGTTTTTTAAACAAGCTGAAGTAATAGCTGAGAAGGGATAAAGATTGGGAATTTCATTTTAAAGAATTGTGAATGGAAGTTCCCAGAAAAACATTATGTCTTCAAACTGGACTTTCTTCTGCAAGGCTAATTAACTGAGAGCTCTGGAGACCGCGAAGGGTCTGGAACACTGCAGGTCCACAGTCAAATGACCACTGTCTCGGGCCACTATTAGCCCATAGCCACTTCTTTGCCTTTCTCTGTTTCTGACATAACATACTGTGATTAATGATTAAAAACCTTCCTTGAAAGGTACTTACTAGCAGACCAGCAGGTCCCAACAATCAAAAGCTAAGAATGTCATCAGACAGCATCTGAGACCATTAGTAAAATTCCTCCCTGTCCTGTGACCACCTGCCTACTGAATGTGTCCACCAATGTATTTGAGATGTGTCTGATTTGTGTTTTTTTTTGTTCTGTTACTATAAAAACTCGTTAAAACTGTTATCAGGTTGGAACATAGAATTTGCGGTATCTTGAATCTGTGTTCCTGGGCCATGGTCACTCATATTTAGCTCCAGAATAAAATATCTTTTATCCCCTGTGAAGTGAGAGCTATACTTTTATGTCAACAGAATCATCAGCTAGTTCTGTACTTCTCTAGAAGCAATTTCTGAATCTCATGGGATATAATGGGCAGAGTGGAATACGTGCATTTTCAATTTTTGTCAAGTTCAAAGTGAGTGATGTCAAGATGAAAATATCCTAGAGAATTTGTTGCATCTTTTTCTAATTATATCTTCAGAAGTTGTTTTCCTAATTTCTTAGGTTTTTGTGGGAAGTGTCAAAAGTGCTGTCAGGAATATTCTTAACCCAATCATCTCTATCTTAACTGTGACAAAAGCATTAGCAGCATGTTTACATTCATGGAACATATTGCAAGTGTTTCACAGGCACACCTGCTCATTCTGATACCGTCTTCTTTAGAAAAGAATTTGTACATATAAGAAAATTAAAGGAAATATTAAGCATACTTCCCTAGTTCCCCAGGACAGTAGAAGGGAGTTTATATCTATGCCCCACGAGTCTAACTTAGCACTGTGCTGTGATAATTCCTTGAACACAGTGCTATGATGGTGGCTGCATTTTTATTGTTATAACAGGATGGTTCACCACAGGTCTTTGAAAATCAGAGTGTATTAACCATCTTAGGTCTTAGGATCTAAAATGACACAAAGTAAATTTTATCTCAGTTTTACACACCAACAATAAAAAATATCCTAGACTTTGAACTTGAGGACAAATTGTAAAGAAATAATTTTAAAATGTTTACCATACAGTCATACACAGGAGCCTAAAGGAAAGGGAAATACAAATTAGCAAGCTTGTCTTTGCAAAGAAGAGTACTTTACAGAGCCCTGTAAATAAATTCAGAAGGAAACACTGATGCATTAGTATCAAATGATGATGCAGTGATTGTATTCCATAATTTGGAACCTCAGTACTTTTTCCTTTTGGTGAGGATCTATTTGTGTCTCTAAGAACATATGTTTAATGTTTACTCCTTCTTACTGCAGCATCCATAATGAAGACAAAGTAATTATATTTTACTAAAGCTTGGATAACCTTGTCCATGTCACAAGTAATCTAAAACTAAAGATATACTAAGTCACTGAAGTGTAATAGCCCATCTGCTTTTTAAAGTTAATTTATTATATATAGTGTTTTACAAACAAGATACATTTCTATACTGTTTTATTGGAATAGTTAGGAAGCATACAAATGACTTAATGACTATTGTAGTATGTGCTAATTTGTAAGAAATGAGATCTTTATTAATGTTCCACAAGCAAGAATTAAAAAGTATTTCAAGTGCCACATATGTCTGATGCTCATTTTTATAGATTGTGCTAGGGACTGCTAGTGACCTAACGTATTAACGCAGAAACTGGAATGCATTAATATGATTGCTGTGCTGCTCCTTATGGCCATACCGTTGTCATCAAGGAACAAATCCAATGTGCCTAGAAACTAAAGGAGACAAATGTGCAGAGAAGTGTGAAAGTACCCTCCTTGAAAAATAGCTAATTGTATTTTCTCTGAGTCAACATGAAAGGGCCATTATGGATATGCAAAATGAGAACATGGTTCCTTATTAAGCAAACGCCACATTGCATACTACACGGTAAAATGGCATATGACTGATAAATATATGCCAGTAATTCCAGCATTTTCTAAATATTCCATCTTACATATATTTATCCAGAATCTTACCTTCTGGTTCCAGTTCTGAAGTTTCCCTGTGTGATGACAAGGGAGATGATTTAAATAGAAAAGTATAAGGTATTGCCACATGAATATTCTGTTAATTTAAAAGGATATACATATATGGCAATAATTTCATTTTAAAAATCTATTAGCATCGTCATTGCCTGGAACTAGTCCAAGAATTAAGCTTTTGGTTTTTCAAAATGATTTTACTGTAAGAAAGGCTCACCAATGAAATAGAGAAAATAGTAGGACAGTCCTCTATTGAGTTTAAGGGAAATGCATCCTAATTTTAGACCACAAGATTTCTTCTGTCTTCCAAAGAAAAAGGTTGAAGACTAGACTAAATAGATTTGCAGTGAAATCTGGTTAAACGGAGTCTAATACATTTTCAGCTTTTGGAAAAGATACAGCACTGCCACGTTGCTGGCTTCCGTACACACTGATCCGATTAGGTACGTGCATTTGAACTTTTCAAAAAAAATGTTACATCTTCAGAAAGTCTAGCCACACAGTAATGTCTGAAGCAAACAGACTCTAGCAGTAGTCAGCTTTCTCATTGCTTTAAACCAGGAACTAGAGGTCAAAGCTGAAAAATAATTTGACATACTTAGTGCTTCTTGAATCAAATGTCATAATTAACTATTTCAAAAACTTAATTTATGGACCAGGGAAATGGCTCAGCATGGAAAGACACATGTGAGTTGCCAAACCTGACTTACCTCTTACCTGTGTTCATTCTCCTGGACACATGTGGTGGAAGGAGAGAACCAACTACTACAGCTTTCTCTCTCTCTCTCTCTCTCTCTCTCTCTCTCTCTCTCTCTTTCCCCTTCATTCTTTCTCACTAAATAAATTGTAATAAAAGTTTTAAAGTAATCTGAGCTCCTAAATAAGGTTCTCTAACGTTAATCATGCTAACCATATGCCGCTCTCTAATTACTATAACCTTAGCCAAAACCCAACAGAACGTATCAGTTATTTTGAAAGTCGGACATTTTCCTAGTATATTCATTTATCTCCTTTAACAGAAAGCAGATTGATATTTTACATTGCCCTTTCTCCAGAGCCTAAACAAGGTTTGGTGTTCTTCAGCATGTTTCAAGGTGCTCTAATTTGCAGCTTAGAGATCCCTTCAGAACTGAAAGACATCACTCTGGCTGGAAGGGTTTCCAGCTGTTAGTCCATTTGGAAATTGCCCCCAGCTGGAGAGAACTGTCAGTCCTGATCTTGTCCCTCAGGTGTTCCTGGGAAGCAGCAGAAGCAGTGTCCAGACTCACCCCCCTGGCCCAGAAGTGGGATGTTTTGGAGAAGTTTTCCTAGACTTGGGACTCATGTGGAGTCAGCAGATGTTTTGTTGAGAATACACTGCAGCACATTTCTCCTTGCCAGTTTGTTCCGGTCCCCTGTACCTTCTCTTCCTCAGGTGGTGATGCTTCATTCAAGACCATGTTACTAAGGCTCTTTCTAAGGAGTCTACTTGCAAAGATGTCCAAGTTACTTTTATCTTTGGACATTTTAAATATCGCATACATGTCCTTATTCATACATTTTTCTTATAAACAAGAGAATAGGTTTGTTTGCTAGAAATCACTAAAAATGAACATTGCTCTAAGAGGTTTCAGAATATAGGAATTCAGCACTTAATTAAGTCTCATTTTCTATCATGCACCCTTTTACAGACATTAGATACTTGTGATTTTGTTTTTTGAACCTAAGTATTTACTTCATTTAAGAATATTTACATAGCAATGCTATTTATCTAACTTTTTCTGTAGTCACCCTCCAAAATGTATGAGGACTAACATTTAAATTCTGACACAGAAGTTTTTTCATACATTTAAAATCATTTTTAAAGATTTGATCACATATTTGTAATTCTGTTTCTTCATCTGAATTTTGTCAAATTGTACTCACCATTCATTTTGCCTATGTAAAAATAAAATGAGATTACATATAAGCTTGGTTTGCCAGATTCATATATACAGTTTAAGCTTCCTTCAAATAAGCTTATTCTATGTAGTAACAAAATGATTTTATCCCAAGGTTCACATACAGTCCATGGAATCTGTTGAAAGTTGTAATAGGAAAGATAGATAATAGACATAAAGCTGATATAGAAGCTATTACCATTCAGTAGTAATAAATAGTAGCATATTTAATAGTAAAAAACAGTCCTCCTGATTCTGAGTAGGTATTGCAGAGCAGATATGAGGCCTATAAGGGACTCTAATAATCTCTTTTGTAACTGATTAAATTGAAGGTCTCACGCTTATAAAAAACCTATTTAATGTTTTTATTAGTCTATAAAGAACGATTTTCAACTAAGTACTTATACAGTTGTACAAGGCGAAGCAGCGTACATACTTGGCATACTTTATTTGGAGATTATTGTATGAAATATTTTAATAATGGACATCTTGTGATAGATGCACATTCAACTAGACACAATAGAAAATAAATCTTCAGAATGAAAATACGGCACCATCGATCTACTTGGAATATCTTAAAAGTTTGTCATTATCACAGTAGCGTTTTCATATAATGAACCCCTATGCAGCAAGATCTTCCAACTCTAGGTGCAGTTTTCACAGGATGAACTCACACACGCTATTGTCTCCTACCCTAGAGATGCAGTTTTCATATGATGAACCTTACACAGCATGATCTTCTCATCCTAAATGCAGTTTTGCAAGTGTGTCTGCACTAGCTGCCAGTGGAGGGCAGGAAATGTGAGGGTTGTTAGTAGTGTTCTGAGGGGAGAACAGAAAGCTACATTGGTGGAGAAACACAAGTTTCCTCATACAGAAGATTCAGCATGCACATCTTTCTCAGAGGAAGATGCCCCACAGTGCCATAATCCAAATGGCCTGCATCATTGAATATAACTGTATTTTTCTAAAGTTAAGAATACAGGAGGCCAGTCCAATATAAGTTTTAGTTAAACAATAGATAATATTTTAGCATAAGCATGCACCAAATATCATATCTTTCATGTAACTTTGTAATTCCATATAATCAACTTCCTAAAAAGAAAAGAATATTAGTCAAGGTCCAGCAAATAAATCAGAGACCAATTTAGGTATTTCAAATGCAAGGACAGGAATACAACGAATGAGTTACATGGATGTTTTATCATGGGAAGGAGGTAGTCTTGGAGACTGGGGGACAAAAGTTAGAGGTCTAATTCTCCCTGGAGCCCACAAGGATTTGAAGACAGGCTCCTGTGACTATACTAGGACCTGAGCAAAGGCCCCAACATTGGAGCCACAATACAAGAGAAATGCACACCTATGTTCATGTATGATGACATATTGTGGTGATGCCTGAATAAAGATAGCCTAACTCTTAGAATCCATTTTAGCTAAGAGGAGACTGGACTGCTCTGTGAACCAGTTCCTTCAGATATCTCCTAGGACTGTGCTCTGGAAAAAAAGCCTCACTCCCTTGCTGAAACTGTACTTGCAGTATGAAACAGGAAAGGAAAAACAGACACTTAGAAGAATTTTGCCCTTTCTGACCCACAGTGAACTAGAACAGCACACACAAGCACAGATATTATCAATATAATCTCACCTATTATTTGCAACACAAATGGGAAAATTCTCCCTGCTTCTAATGACTACTCACTGTTTGGAGCACTGCTTGATATGTAAAACATATGCACAATTCACACATTGCTCTAGACCAAGGGCAAGAAAAGACTGTGAAGGACTGAAGCTATATATTTAGGTTACAAGAGGAACACACGTCCCACTAAGTTTGTTTTATACTTTAAGCAACCTGAGATAGTGTTAAGTGATCTCAAAAACATAAGTTTAACATTTTGGTTGCAAGGTTAAGTAAAAGTCATTTCTCCAGGCATATCTGCATTATAAAAGTCATTCCCACACCAATTCACCATGGAAACCACAGCAAGCACATCAGGTAACAAACCAGAAGGGAGGCCAGTCTGACCAGAAAAGTTGCTCCCCGAAATGGTCAGCTGCTACTGGGTCAGTGTTGCCCCAAACTCCCATTAGGCATTGGGATAATCAGCCTAGATTTTGCCATATAAGGAACTATAAAAAGAGTTTCCCAAAATTTCGAAACATATAGTGTGTGCACAAACCCTAGGCTAAAAGTAACTGTCTGATTTAAAGAAAATCTACACAGAAGAAGTAGTCAGAATTTGAAAAAAAAAACAGTGAACAGCAATAACCGAATCTCTAACAGGATAAAAAATTAACACCAGAGATCAGTAACATGAAGAAAACCAGACTTTATGAAAGTACAAATAATTTTATCACAGTGACTTGGTTAGTATTTACTTTAAAAAAACTAATAAATTAATTAATCAATTAAATTTCCTATGCACCAGAAAAAAACGTTCCCAAGATAAAAAAATTATTTCATTTAATAGATAGAAGAGAAAATGGTTGATGCTGAAGATCAAATTAATGACATGGATGGATGACTCAGCAATTTTTAAAAAATAATTAGATAAATTGATAAAAAGGAACAGAAAATAGATCCAGAATTACAAAATCAACTAAGTATAGTTACACAAATGTAAGAACAATAGCAGACATAATAGTTCTGGTCCCCTCCCATGAGTCAGAGTCGTGATCAGCTCCTGGGAACTGGAACTGTGGTTCCCTCCCATGAGCCTGCATCTTTTGTCCACAGCCATGAGGCCCATGCGCCCTGGCTCCACATTCCTTTTGGTAAGCTGACGGTGGCGCAGCTGGAGGATGGAGCCTTTCTGAATGAGTGCATCCTCCATAGTCTCTCTCCCTTGGTCTCAAGTTGGATAGGGCAGTAGCTCTCCCTCAGTGTTAGACTTACGATGTGGGAGAGAGAGGTTTCTGTGTTTTGTAGTTTCAAGACTGCTGAGGACCTTTGATGGTCAGCTAAAGTCTTGACTCCACATGTGGTCCTGGGCACTCAGCCCCTGACTTTGAACCTTTCCCAAGCTCAGGAACCAAGAAATTTTCCATCAGTTTTTCGTCACTCTTCTAAAGCTTCAGTTACCTTCACCTACGTCCTACAGAAAATATAAAGCACCTAAGCGAACTTCAAGAGCTTAAAAAAAAGTACTTTAGACAAGGAGTTGGGCATGTTGAGAGTGAATATACATCATATCCATATATGAAATTATCAAAGAATTAATAAACAATTTTTTATTGCTTTACAATACCTAGTATAAAATCAAGTATAATAAATAAACTAGAAATGCGAATGTACAAAACTGGTCCACAAAGTTAGATTAGAAGTTGACTCCAAGGGCCTAGAACAAAAATGAATAAACTAAAAAATGCAGAAACAAGTGTAATCCCATAGACCTCCCACAGCTTTTTAATCTATTTTTTTGTTTGTTTATTTATGAGTGTTTTGCCTGAATGAATGTAAACACATCTATGTTGTGCAATGCCTTTGGAGGCCAGAAGAGGGCACTGAATCCTCTGGAACAGGTGTTATGAATGGTTGTTTGCCACTATGTGGGTCCTCTGCAAGAGCAATGAGAGCTCTTAATTGCTGAGCCATCTCTCCAGGCCCTCCCACAACAATGAAAGCTGCAAAATGTAGTGCAGATGAGGAAAGGAAAGTCCTGAATGTTCTAAAAGCTTCATAATGCAAAAAAAATGGTGATTATTTCATCTACACATTGATGTGATTTTAAAAAAAAGAAGACAAGGGAAGGAACAGAGGTAAAGAAGAGACAAAGCAGGGGCGCTTGGGGAGACACAGCTGCCTGCCGTCTGTGTGTGATTTCATCTAGATGCTTTTTTGATGGTTAATGATTACCAACTTGATTGGAGTAAGAAACACCACGGAGATTAGTAAAACACACATCTGTCTACAGATGATTATGTCATAAACACTTTGGCTTCAAGAAGGAATTAATCCTCTGATGAATTCATAATGCAAAAGATCTGTGAGATCATGGCTAGCCTGGTCTACATAGCAGAGTTTCAGGCTAGCTGGGGCTACAGGGAAACCCTGTATCAGGAAAAAAAAAAAAAAGTAGTAAGGAAGAAGGGAATGTGTGGCAGTGGAACAGGAAGAAAGAGGGTTACGAGAGTGAATATGGTCAAAACACGCTATATACATGGACGAAAACATCTTCAGGAAGCCTATTTCATGTATAACTAATATGTAATACAAACATGCAAAATACATAAAAATTGCTAAAAAGGAAGAGCTAGTATGCATATATTTGAAATTGAGTGGACAAATAATAGAGTAAATGAAAGTTTACTCTAACTTTCCTGCAGTTAGAGGACCCTATGAGATGCAGGCAAGTGAAAATTGTGGTATTTTCTGTAGAAGAAATGACAGTTTCTCTGTCCTCTAAATGTGATAGTGTGAGACACTTTGTAAGCTACAAGCTTAGCCTCTCTACTAACACCCCCCCCCCCGTAATTAGAAAAGTAACCAGAAGTCACAAGGCTATGTGGAAAATCCCAGAGACCACAAAGGTCATGTCAACATCTCTTGGTATGTGAGATAACGTCTGTGGGTTAAACATTCCACAGGAAGAGCCCCTAATATCCCGTCTATAGAATTGTAGGTTGAACAGTCCCCCAATCTCCCATTTATAGGATTGTAGGTTAAACAGTCCCCCAATCTCCCGTTTATAGAATTGTGGGTTAAACATTCAGTTAAGTCAACATCTTGTGAACTGCAAAATAATGTGTGTGGCATTTCTGAGAAAAAGTTGGACTATGTAAAATTGTCTTCTCTGTGACCCTGGTCTGTAGGCCAAAAGCCAATCCAAATGTAACAAGTAATGAATAATAATACTGTGAGTTTCTACTATAAAAGCCTGGCCCGGCCGAGATCAGGGGGGGCTTGGCTTCCTGATGCTAATTCCCCCACTTGCGCAAGTGAAATAAACCTCATGCTTTTTGCATCTGACGGTCTGGATTCTTGGGACTGGGGCTCCCCGACGTTAGGCGCTCAGGTGGCCCATTGGGGTTCGAGTCCCCGGGCTGAGAGTGAGCTCTAACAATAGGAGAGTGAGAATTTTATAAAGTAAAAGCAACAAAAATGACAGTGAACAGTCAGTGTTCTATGTGGCATCCTTGCCTTCTCCTTCAATGAAAACAATTGAAAAATGACATCTTGAAGTCATCTAAAACTCTGGGAACACAGTGAACAGGGCCAGAGGGAACATCAATGCATCTGTCAGCTTTCACCACCAACACTTCCTCATGCGACAGATGGTGATTAGCACAGAAAGCCACAACTGGCCAAAATGCAGAGAATACAAGACTGCAGAGTAGGTGTCCCTGGATAGGATTCTTATCTTAAACCTCATCCACCCAGGGCGTAGGGAACCTTGTGGAAGAGGGGTGAAAAGACTGTAAGAGCCAAGGGTGGTGATGACCACAAGGAAATCAATTTTCCAGGCTTCTGGGAAGTTGCTCAAATGACCTTACAGCAATGGTGAAAGGGTGCAAATGACCCATGCAAACTCAAATTAGATAAAAGCCCAGCATAGAACTAGGGAGATAGGTAAGAAGCCCCAATCTTATCCCAAGAGCTCTTTGTAACTGATCACTGCTGGATGAGAGAGAGAGAGAGAGAGAGAGAGAGAGAGAGAGAGAGAGCTGCTCTTCTTTAAGGGAGTTATACTAGATAGATTAACCAGGCTCCAGGAGATGGACTCACACAAAGGACATCTGGAGACATAAACTTGACTGGGTAGGCCTTAACATATATGACAGAATGTATGAAATCCAGCAGGGTGGGTGGGCTGTGGGGTGAAGCATATAGGAGAAGGGGTCTAAATATGATTTAAATGTATTGTATGAAATGCACAAAAATTCAATAAAACATAGGAAGAAATAATTATTGTTAATTTTTGTCTTCAGCATTTAATGAAATATAATTCTTTTATATTATACTTATTCATTAGATGATTTGTAGCAAAAACCATAATGTCTAAGAATCTATAATTTTTCATTAAAATATACAAATACTAAAATTATTAGTACTGAAGACATAGATATTGAACAAATTATTGGGAACTGAAAATTTTATGTATGATACATGCTTAAAAATTAAAAATATAATGTGTTTTGAAAAGAATTATTCTGCTAATATTAGAGATACTACAAATGAAGATGGACATTACTAAAGGCATATAAGAAAACAACAATGTAAGAAAAAGTGCCATCTGTGAGATATTTGAAATCTTAGACATTAAAAAAATCATCAATGTAGATTAACTGAATGTAAAACAAAGTTTTTACTATAAGGATTTGTTTCATTTAAAATCTTCTTTAATTTAGGTATAGCTTCTGTATGACAAGAAAAGCACCAATTTCAAGTGTGCTGTGCAATACCTTTGTCTATTTTGTTTGTTTGGTTATTGAGATATGGTCTCTCTGTACCCCATCTGACCTGGAACTTGCTTTGTGCCATGCTGGCCACAATCTCAAAGAGATAGGTTTGCCTCTGCCTCCTGGTATGCACACTGTATGGTATGCACCACTGTGCCAGGCTTCAATAATTTTTGAAAACTATTTTGCCTTTGTAATTTATACTCCTATATACAGAATATTTTTATCTCTCTCAAATATGTCTTTTGAACATTTCGGTCCCCACTGCAACAAAATCATATTGTTAATATGTATGAATGGCTGATCATATGGTTATGGATTTGACCCTTTTATATCCTCATATGAATGGAAAATGAATTTCAAATTTCATTATATTCCTTTACTTCTGAGTGCCCTTGATCATATTTTAATGTTCACCCACATTGAGGAACATATCAGTACATTACTATTTTAATGATTTCTTTAGGAATTCTAGTATGTACCCCAAATCGTCACTCTGTCTTAAATCAGTACAAGACATATAACATACAGTAGTATACATAACATATATATTACATTCATTTAAAAATCACATTCTTTACATATCTTACTACAATATGCATTATATATACTTTTCTTCCCTATTTTGTTCTCTGAACATACATGTTACTTCGAATTTTCCATAAATATGTTGTTTCACTTGGTAATTCTCTTCTGAAATGTCTGTTGGATAAAAATTACAAACTATGTTACATTTATGGAAAGGCTTACCATTTTGAGACTCTATGGGTTGTCATATAGAACCAGGTTTCTGACCATATCATTTTCTACTAAGGAACTTTTTTCAATCTGAATAATATTTCAAATATCCAGCAATTAATTCTCTCAGTTTTTGTTTATCTAAACATAGTCATCTTTAACTGGACTTCATTTCTAAATATATTTTATCTGGATATTGAATTTTAGTCATTTTAAATTTGATCCAAAATTTACTTCAGTGTTTTCTAGCTCACATTAATTCTGATAAGATGTAACATTTATCTTTTGTATTTAACGGATATTTTTGACTGACCAGCTTTCAAGGTTTCTACATCTTTATTTATTTACTAGATCATACCTATATTTGCTTTATTCTGAGGATAAAATACTTGGGATTTAATGAGCATTTTAGAAAGGACGTGCTCTCTCACATTCAATATCAAACAAAGAAATCATCTCACAAGTCAGTGATCTTTCACTCACGTTTATGTCTACATTTTACTTTGGGTATTTTCTATTGATGTTATTGCACTGACTAGACAGAATATATCTCTATTTTATAATACCAAATCAACAATAAATCTTATTAATTGAATTTTTATTTGCTATCCAACTTTGCATTTGTAGAATTTCAGATTAGTCCTTTGGATTTTAGGTTTTTAGTTTCTCTAAATTTTATTCATTGGCTTGTATTTGATATTTCCACTATAGCATTAAACACACCTATAATATGTATTTAAACTTTTCATCTACTGATAGCATCTGTGTAATCACTTAATCTGTTGTAACTTCTGTCTATTCTTCTGTTGATGGGTAACATCACTTTTCTTAATATCAAATTTATAATTGTTTCAATGAATGGACATTATGAGAGGACAGGGTCTTCCGTTAAGAGTACTAATTATTCACTGTCCGCCAACAGTGATAACTCCTTATATCCATATTAAAATTTGTTGTCTTTTTTTATCTTAGCTATTCCTAGTGGAGCAACATGAAATCAGTATAGTGGTTCCTCAAAAATCGAAAACTAGATTCATCATAGAAACTAGCTATACCACTTTTGGGCATAAACCCAAAGGACTGTATATCTTATTGCTAGCTCATCCTTGTTCACTGCTGCTCTATTCATGATAACCAGGAAGTGAAAACAGTCCAGTAGTTCCATGACCTGAATAATGATAATGAAAATGCAGTACAGCCTTTCTCCTTCTAGCCTTGGCCACAGGCCTGCTTTTGCTCTTAGTACTCCAGATTTCTGGACGACCCTCTTAGTCCAGACTTGCATCCCAATCCCCTGTACTCAGACCAACTCAAATTTATTCTAGTTTGCTAGTGCCTTCACAGCCTGTCCCCACCCCCAGCCTTTCATTCTGGTGATCCCTTCCCTAAACCTGCCATGGGTACAAGTACACTTTTACTCTTAGTTCCCCAGATCTCTGGACTACCTCTTACCTCTGCCTGACTGTTAGGTCTCTGTATCACTCTGTGTCCATCCCCCACACCGGTACCATCTATAGTCCCTCCCACTTCAGCAGGGCTAGGCTTCTGTGCCCTTAAGTATGGACTCAGACATTTGCAAACTCCCTAAGAAAGACTAAATTCAGCCTCTTCAGCAAATGGTGTGGAAAAGCTGGGTCTCTACCTATAGAAGAATGAAACCAGACCCTGATTTCTCACCTTGCACGAAAGTTACCTCAATGTGAAATTTGAAACTCTGAAACTGTTAGTGGTAAACATTGGCAGTAGCCTACAAGACATAGGTACAAGAAAGAACTTCCTAAATTAGACATTTGTTTCTCTGGTCAATAATCAACAAGTGGAACCTCGTTAAACTATAAAGTTTCTGTTCAGTAAAAGAAACCGAAGCTGTGGGTGGTTTGAATGATGTCCCAATAGGCTCCAAGTATTTGAACATTTTGTCCCTGTTTTGATGCTGTTTTGGGAGGTCTTGGAAGCTGTGGTCATGATAGAGGAAGCACATCACTTGGGGCAGGCTTAGAAAGCTCTTAGGCCTTGCTGGATTGTCAATCCCTCTCTCCTTCTTGTGCCTGCTTGAAGATGTGATGCTGAGTTTTGGCTCCTGCTCCAGGCACCTCTGCTACCCGCCCAGGAACTCTTGACCATTCGGAACCATAAGCTAAATAAACTCTTCCTTTTATAAGGTACTTTGGTCAGTGTTTCTATCACAACAACAGAGAAGTAACTAATACAGAAATTTGTATCAGAGAGTGGGCTGTTGGCTGTGAAAGACCTGACCATGTGGGTTTTTGGAGGAATGTGGAAGACTTTGGAAGTCTGGGTTAGAAAAGCAGTTGTTGCTAGTAGAGCTTAATGGGCCATTCTAGTAGAAGCCTGAAAGTAGTCCTGAAAACAATGTACTTCCAAAAGAAAATAGGGATTTAAGCAGCAATTTGAATATTTTAGCAAAAGCCTGACTAGAGTCTACCTATAGCCAAAAAATTTGCCTGAGTCTATGTTGAAAAACAATGGACTAATTTCTTTGCAGAGGACATTACAAGGCAGCCTGATATAGGAATGATGGCATGGCTATTAATGGTGAATATTAGGTAGATCTACAGAGAAAAAGAACAAATGGGGCAGAGAGAAACACAGAATGTACAGGCTAGATTGAAAAAGAGCACTAGGAGAATTAAGGTTGCAGTCAAGGCAAGTACTAAAGGAGAGGATTCCTTTGATAAGGAGATTAAAGTGATTAAGGAGAGGCCTAGAGATCTGCACTTAAACAATGGGGAGAGTGCCTCCAGGGAAAACCAACACCCAGATAAGCTTCCAACTTGTGAAAGAAATATGCTGCAAGGGTTTTCTACTACAAAACCACTGAAGAGAAAAGCTTTGAAAGTGGATGAAGTAGGCCAGTGTCCATCCCAAACTTGTAGCCAAATTTGGCAGTGTCCTTCACCTGGTGCTGGGATTAGAGAGAAGAACGATGTATCAGTGAAGGGGTCATCGCTTCTTTCTCCTCAGTTTCAGAAAGCCATCAAGGTTAGGCAGCAGGCAGCAGGCAGCAAGGGCTTCCCTGCATAGAAAAGGCCCTGAAGAGCCAAGGAGTCCAGATCGACCGTCTTGTGAAGTTGTGAAGGGGAGGCCTAGTTTTTTGCAGTGGAGACACCAAGAACACATTCTTGATGCCAGAGCTGTGAGTCATCTGCCAAGAAGAATTGCATAAAGAGAATAGAACCAGCCAATAAAGAGAGATGTATGTTGCATGCAGAGAAGCTGGGGGAACTGAGCCATTTAAGTCCTTTGGAAGTGAAGTCTCAAATGACTGACCTGGAGTCAGTCATTGGTATGGTGCTTCCCCCTGCTGAATTTCTGCCTTGCTTTGGTTCAGTATTTCCTCACTATGCCTGTATTCCTCCATTTTGGAATGGAAATCTATCTTCAGTACCATTGTATGTTGGGAGTATGTCAATTATATTTTGATTTTACAGGGTCTTAGAGTTAACAGATTGCCCTGGAACCTAGAAGAGACTTTGGACTGTGGCCTAGTGAATTGACTTGAGACTGGTAAAGACTACAAGGACTTGTAAGGTTGGACTAAATGCATTTTGTATTTTATATGGGCACGAGACGTGGGGAAAAGGCAGTGACGTGTTATTTGAATGAAAATGTCCCCCACAGGCTTTAAGTATGTAGACATTTGACCCCTTGTTGGTGGCCCTGTTTCGGAAGGTCTTAGAAGGTGTGACCATGTTGAAGGAAGCAGGTTGCTGGGTGGGGGTGGTAGAGGATTCTTAAGCCTTACCTGATCTCTTGTCACTGTGTTTCTTGTGCTGCTTGAAGATGTGAGTGCTGTTCCCACTCCACTCACCTCTTCCACCATTTCATCCCCCAACATGATGAATTATTGATACCATATGAAGTCCCTCCCACTGCTACAGTATTAGGCTTCTGTGCCTTTTAGTATGGGCCCAGACCTTTGCAGACTGGCAGAGAACACCTGAAGCTAGTTTCTGCCTAGCAGTCTTCCCAAATTGTGCGTTTGCCTGCTGACTAGAATGGCCTAGACCTTAAGAGAGAGCCTGAGAGCACTTTGTCTCCCTGATATGTGCCTCTGAGGGAACTCCTGAGCAGATGGACTAGAGCCCTCTGGTCCCTCAACTATAAAATCAAAAGAGAGAACTGTAATCCTTGAACAGCTTTTCATACCCAATAAAAGAAACAACCAAGTCACAGCAAGTATACAAACAGAATCAAACTTCAACTTAGCAAAGGAAGTCTTGTGTCTCACATCAGAATCACAAACATAAAAAGAAATCTGTGTGCCAAGATCACAACAAAAAATAATATGAAAAACCCAAATAATATAACCCCATCAAACAAACACCATCAGTCCTACAGAAGAGCTCTACAATGAGTACGCAATAGAGATAACCTAGGACACAAAGTTTAAAAGAACAAACAGAAACATGTTCAAAGAAATCAATGAATTTAAAGAACACACAAATGAATCAAAGAAGTAAAATAATACATGTATAAACTTCTGAGTGACTTCACAAAAGAGAGAAATAAAAAAATAAACTCAGACTGAAATGAAGAAGAAAGTGAAAAACCCAGTAAGCAAATTAGAAATAATGGTTAAATGTCTCATCAATAGAATTAATGAAATGGATAACAAAATATCAGGACTGGTAATAAAACTGAAGAATTGGAGCACTCCAGCAAAGATTATGAAAAATTTATTTAAAAAAGCAGATGTAATATGCATGAAATGTGGAACATCATAAAAAAATCAAATCATCATAGGCATAGAGGAAGGAGAAGAATCTCAGGATAATGGTATTGATCAGATCTTTAACAAAATTGTAGAAGAAAATTTCCCCAAATTAAGGAAAGACATGCCTGTCCAAATACAAGAAGCAGAAAGAACACTAAATAGACAAGATCATAAAAGAAAATCTCCACAAAACATCATAACAAAAATTCTAATCATACAGAACAAGAAGAGATTTCTATAATTTCAGAATTACAGCTCACTTTTCAGTGCAAACTATGAAAACCAGATGAGCCTAGACCAAAGCAATCCTAGTTCAAAATGACCATAGATTCCAGTCTAGAATACTTTACCCAGAAAAAAATGTCTATTATAGTTGAAGGGGAAAGAAAAATCTTCCATGACATGAATAGGCTGAAGGAATTCATGTCCAGAAAATCAACCATTTAGAGAATTCTGGAAACAATACAAAGAACTGAAGAAAGGAATGACTATACTCAAGGGGCAATGGAAAGAAAATAAATGAAGACATAACTAGAGAACCACAAAGTTAGTCCAAAGATGCAAAGAGAATTTAAAATAATGGGAATCAATACACATCTTTCAATAATAACTTTAAACACCAATGGACTGAACTCCTGAGTCAAAAGACACAGGCTAGTTGAATGGATCAAGAAACAAAATCCATCTTTTTGTGGTCTGCAAGAAGGTCATCTGACCTTCAAGGACAGGCACTGCTTTAGGGTAAAAGGATGTAAAAACTTATTCCAAGCGAATGGTGCTAACAAGCATACAGAAGTTGCCATTTTAATGTCTGACAAGTAGACTTCAAACTAAAATGAATCAGAAGAGATGAAGAGGGTCACTTCAGTCTGTGAATGGAACAATCAACCAAGAAGATATTACAGTCATGACTATGCAGGCACTAAAATCTGGGGCATTCATTCATAAAGACAGTGTTATAGGACTGTAAGACTTAGATTAATCCAAACTCAACAATAGTAGGGGACGTCCATACCCATTGTCTCCATTAGACACATCAATCGGCCAGAGAATAAAGGAGAGACATCTGAATCAAACAATACCCTACATTGAATGGACCTAACAGACAAGCTGCCAAATATTCCACCCGAACACCAAAGAATACACATTCTATTCATCACCCCATGGACGCTCCTCCAAAATTGACCACATACTGGAGCACAAAACAAACATCAACAAATACAAAAATATGGAAATAATTCCACACATTGTACCAGACCTCAATAAAGCTTAAAATCAACACTGGAAGAAGCCCTAGTCATGTCACAAACTCATGTAGACTAAACAAGACACTCTTGAGTGATGAATAGGTTAAGGGAGAAATTAAAAAAAAAATAAAAGTATTCCTGGAATTGCATGAAAAGAACAATACAACCCAACAAAACTTCTGAGACATGCTAAAAGCAGTCTTAAAGGGAAGTTTTATAGCTCTGAGTACCTAAATTTAAAAAGTCAGAAAAAGCACAAATAAATGGTCTATTATTGCAACTCAAGCATCTTGAAAGCCAACAAAAAATAAAACTCAAACCCAGCAGACAAGAAGAAATTAAAAAATCAGAGCAAAAATTAATGAAATAGAAACAATGAAAACAAAAAAACAAAAACAAACAAACAAAAAAAAACCCCAAAACCCAATAAATTCAGAAGCTGATTTTTTGAAATATAAACAAGGTAGAAAGATTCTTATCCTAGTAACCAAAAGAAAAAAAAGAGCTACTCCAAATCAACAAAATCAGAGATGAAAGGGGAAACAGCACAAAAGACAAAAAAAAAAAAAAAAAAAAAAAAAGTTCCAGAACATTATAAGGGAATACTTTTAAAACCCTATATGCTATTAAATTTGAAAATCTTGAAGAAATGTGTGCATACCTAAAAATCATGGGACTCACCAAAGCTAAACCAAGGAGATATCAAAAGCTTAAACAGACCCATAACATACAAGGAAATTGAAACAGTAATTCAAAATCTCCCAATTTAAAAAAAAAAAAAAACAGGCCTAAATGGATTGACAGCAGAATTATACTAGACATTCAAAGAAGATCTATATCCAATACTACTTAAACTAAAACAAATAGAAACAGAGGAAGAATTCCCAAATTCCCTCTATGAAGCCAGCATCACTCTAATACCAAAACTAGGTAAAGATACCATCAAAAAAGAAAACTATAGACTATTTTCCTTAATGAGCACAAACACAAAAATTCCCAATCACATACTTGCCAAACCACTTATAACCACACATCAAAAAGATCATCCACCATGGTCAAGTTGGCTTTATTCCAGAGAGGCAGGGATGGTTCAGTATACCTAAGTCAATAAATATCATAAAGCATATAAAAGGACTCAGAGACAAAAATCATATGGTCATCTCAATAGATGCAGCAAAAGCATTTGACAAAATTCAACATGCATTATGTTGAAAGTCCTAGAATGAACTGGACTGGAGGGAACATACCTCAACATAATTAAAGCCATATATGAAATACCCACAGACAACATCATTCTAAATGGAGAAAAACTGGAAGCATTTTCATTAAAATCAGGAATCAGACCAGGCTGTCCATTATCTCTACTCCTTTTTAATACAGTGCCTGAAATGCTTGCTAGAGCAATAAGACAAGAGAAGAAAGTTAAAGAAGTACTCACTGGAAAAGAAGAAGTCACATTACCTCTTTTTGTAGATGACATGATATTATACTTAAGGTATGCCAAAAAATCCACCAGAAACCTTCTAGAAATGATCAACACTCTCAGTAAAGTGAAAGGTTACAAAATTAATCTGTAAAAATCAGTAGCCATTCTATACACTAATAATAAGCATTGAAGAAAGATTACAAGGAAACCCTCCCATTCAAAATAGGCTCAAAAGGAAAATATTTCACAATAAATCTGAACACAGACATTAAAGATCTCTACAATGAAAATTTAAAATTTAAAGAAAGAGTCTGATGAGGACATCAGAAGATAGAAGGACCTACCATGCTCATGGATTGGAATAATTAATATTGTGAAAAATGACCATTATACCAAAAGCAATATATAGAGTCAATGCAATCCCAATCAAAATATCCATGACATTCTTTACAGAATTACAAAAAAAAAATCCTAAAATTTATATGGAAGCACAAATGACCTTGGATAATCAAAACAATCCTGGACATAAAGAGCAATGCAGGGAGGATCGCTATATCAGATTTCAAACTATATTACAGAGCTACAGTGATAGCAGCAGGGTACTACACTAAAATAGATCCATACACCAGTGGAATCTAACTGAAAACTCAAACAGGAATACACACAATTTCAGCCACATGATATTTGACAAAGGGACAAAGAACACTCACTGGAGGAAAGACAACATCTTCAGCAAATGGTGCTAGCAAAACTGGATCTCCACCTGTAGAAGAATGAAACTACACACTTATCTTTCACCCTGCACAAGTCAACTTCAAATAGATAATATGAAACCTGAAACTCTGAACCTGTTAGAGGAAAGCACTGACTGTAACACATAAGACATAGGTGTGGGCAAGGATTTCTAAATCAGACATTAGCTGCTCAGCAATTAAGGTCAATAATCAACAAATGCAACCTCATTAAACTAAAAATCTTTTGTACAGCAAAACAACCAAGGAAATGAAGAGAAAACCTACAGAATGGGCAGGAGAAAATCTTGATCAGTGACACACCTGACAGAGGTTCAACATCCAGGATATTTAAAGAACTGAACCACAAAGAATCAAGACAACAATTGACTCAACAGAAAGATGGGCTGAGAATCTGAGGAGATTTCTCAAAAGAAGAAATAAAGATGATGGAGAAACATCTTAAAAAGTGTTTAACATCGTTAATAATTTGAGAAATACAAATTAAAACTACTTTCAGATTTCATCTTACCCTAGTCAGACTGACTAAGATCAAGGAAACAAATGATTCCAAATGCTGGAGAGGATGTGGGAAAGGAGGAACGTTCATTCACTGCTGGTGGGATTGTAAATTTGTGCAACCCCTATGGAAAGCAATGTGGAGAACTCTTTAAAAACTAAAAATGAACCTACCACTTGACCCGATTATACCACTCCGTGGTATATACTCAAAGTTCGCATCCTACTGCAGAGATAGTTGTGCATGTTTGTTGCTGCCCTTTTCACAATAGCTAAGGGATGGAAGCAATCTAAGTTTCCCTCTTGATGAGTGGATAATGAAAACATGGTCCATTTAAACAATGGAGTTCTACTCAGCAGTCAGAGATGAAGAAAGAAGAAAACATGAAATTTGCGGGCAAAGGGATGGAACTAGAAACTGATATGCTAAATGAAGTAACACAGACTCTGAAAAGCAAAGGATATATGTTCCCTGTCATTTGTAGATCCCAGCACCAAACCCATATATATGCATATGTATACTGATGTAACAGCAGGAACCAGGAAAATGGAAAAGAACCAGGGCGGTAAAGGAAAACAAGATATATTAGGAGATAGATGTTACTAAGGGAGAAAAAGACAAATTGGGGTATTTAAATAGTAGAGGAAGCGTTATACAAGGAACTATGGGGATAAAGGGAAAGAAGGCGCTCAAAAGAGGTGGGCCTTAGGAGACTGGAATTATCAAGGAAGAAATGGGGAAATGGGGACACTAAATGGTTAAAGCAAGGAGGGAAGGTCAGACAGGGAGAGAGAGAGAGAAAAAATACTCCAGGAATGTCAACAAAAAGAGGGATAAGAAGCTAGGACTATAACACCGTCATAACAGGAATTAATTGACGCTGGTCAAGAATAATCCTCAGTATTAGTGGTTTCAACTCCCCAGTAAAAAAATATGACTAATTAATTAGATTAGAAAACAGGTTCCATCCATTTTCTAAGAAATGTACCTCACCAATGATCCACTTCACCTTAGGATTAAAGGTTGGAAAAACATTTTCCAAGCAAACAGAACCAAGTCACAAGCAGATTTAACTACTCTGATATCCAAGAAAGCAGAGTTCAAACTAAAACATCAAAGGACACAAGGATGGCTGATCCATACTCAGTAAAGGAAAAACACACCAAGAGGGAATGAGAATCGTCGAATTTCTGCACCTGCACTAGTGGCATCCAATTTAATACAAAAGTACTTCATTACTGCTAGTGAAGCTAACCCCACACAAGAACAGTGGGCGACGTCAAGACCCGTCTGTCACCAATAGACAACTCAAACAGACACAAAACTAAACAGGGAAACAGTGGAGTTTAGTGACACCATAAGTCAAGGAGACTGTACAGATATCTAAAGAACATTCCATCCAAACACCAAAGAATACACTTTCTTCTTAGAAGACGGTGGAACATTCTCTAAAAGGACAACTTGCAGAAAAACTCAAGCCTTTACAAACTTACAGAAAGTGAAATGTCATTTTTGTATCCTATCTGACCACAAAGGAACAAAGCTAAATATCAACAACAATAAAATGGAGAAAACAGACAGATTCATGCAAGCTCAAAAATAGATTACTTAATAAAATTTAATCATAGGATAAATCAAGAAGGAAATCAAAATTTTCCTAAAATTGAATGAAAATGAAATGAAAACATTGCAATACTTTGGTACACAAGGAGCGCAGCCTTAGGAGGACAAGTGACAGCACCAAATACTATATTATGCCAGAAAATTAGAAACATCTCATGTAAATAAATTAATGGCACACTGGAAAAGAGTAAGCAATGCCTCCAAAAGACTAAACAAAATCAAGGCTGAAATTAATGAAATAGAAAAGAAGACAACTATACAAAGAATTACTGAACCAAAGAGCTGGTTTTTAGAAAATAATGAATGATTGACAAACCTTTAGCCCAAATCAATAAACTCAGATATAAAAAGGGAAACATTAGAGGAAATTCAGAAAATCACAAGGACATTTTTAAAACTCTATATTCTATTAAACTAAAATGCCTAAAGGGTATGAGTCAATTTTTAGTTAAGTATAACCTACCAAAATGAAATAAAACTGACACAGATCATCTGAACAGACTCATAGCAACTTAGGAGATGATAAAAAAAATCCCCCAACGAAATATCCCAGAATCAGAATGACACAGTGCAGAATTCTACAAAAATTTTGAAGAACTAGTACCAATGCTCTTCAAGTTATTTCCTAAAATAAAAAATGAAGCACTGTTACCGGAGAGATGACTCAGTGCTTAAGAGCCCTGACTGCTCCTGCAGAGGACCCTGGTTCGATTCCTAGCACCCACCTGGCTGTTGACAACCACCTTTAACTCCAGTTCCAAGGGATTAGAAGACCTCTTTTGACCTCGGTGGGCATTGTACGACGTGGGTGCACCTGCTTAAGTCCAAGCAATGCATCCACATGAAATAAAATAATAAATAAAATACTTTAAAAAATGAAGGAGACTCCCAAATTGCTTCTATGAAGCCAGTATTAGGTTAATATCTAAAGAAGACACAGACTTAATGACACAAAAAATAAGAAAATTATTGATCAGTCTCTCTGATGAACATGAATGAAAACTTTTCAATAAAAGACTCACAAACAGAATACAAGAAGAAATCAAAAAGATTATCCATCATGATCAAGTGTCCTTCATCTCGGAGATGCAGGGATGTTTCAACATACATAAGTCAATAAATGTAATTCACCACATAAACAAACTCAAGGACAGAAACACATGATTACCTCATTATATGTAGAGAAGGGCTTTTACAAAATCCAGCATCATGATAAAAATCATAAAGAACCTAGACAGACAGGGGAAATATCTCAACATAATAAAGACAATATACCACAAGCCCACATCCAATACCATAGTAAATGGAGAAAAACTGAAATTATTCCCATTAAAATCACAAGCAAGAGAAGGATGTCCAATCTCTCCATTCTTGTTCAATATAGTGAAGTCTTAACGAGAGCAATACGACAAACAAAGGAGAAAACAGGTGAAACTGGAAAGGAAGAAATCAAAATATCTTTACTTGAAGACAGTATGATTCTAATGATAAGAGTCTGAAGGATGCCGACATTAAGTCTAGTACTGACAAATGAGATCATGTGAAACTTAAAGCTTCTGTGCATCAAAGGAAACCATATCCAAATGAAGAGGCTACTTCCAAAATGGGAAAAAATTTCCTTACCAGCTACGTCTGGTAGGGGGTGAGTACCTAGAATATGCAAAGAACTCAAAAAGCTAATCATCAAAGGAAGAAAGAACAACTAAAAAGGAAGGCAATGATCTGCACATGGATTGCTCTAAAGATCAAACATAAATTGCTATTCTGTAAAAAATGATCCATATCTTTATTCATCAATGAAATGCAAGTTAAAATCACTTTGAGATTTTTATCTCACTCCTCTCAAATGGCTAAGAGCCAAAAAGCAAGCAATGACAAAACCTGCAGAGTATGTGGAGAAAGGGGGACTCTTATCCACTGCAGGTGGGACTGCAACTTGGTTATCCATTATGGAAATCAGTGTGGCAATTCCTCCAAAAGCTTGAAACTAATCTACCACATGATCCTGCCATACCACATGTAGGCATACACTCAAAAAACTCTATACTGTACTACACATACCTGCTCATCCAAGCCCATTGCTGCCTTTATCATTATAGCTGGAAATTGAAAATAATCTAGATGTCCATCAACTGATGAACGGAAAATGATGGTGTGGTACCGACAGAGAACAGAGTATTATTCTGCTCTTGGAAAAATGAAACTATGGCCCTTGAGAGATGGCTCAGTGTTTAAGAATACTGGCTGTTCTTGCAGAAGACCTGAGTTCAAGTCCCAGCACCAACATGGTGACTAACAACCATCTGCAACTCCTGTTCCAGGGGATCAGAAGCCCTCTTTCGTCTTCCACGGGCACTGTGCGACACAGGTACAGTTACACACGTACAAGCATAACACTCATACTCATAAAATAAAACATGTAATTATGAAATTTGAGGATGAATGTATGAAAGTAAAGGCAATGATGCTGAGTGTGGTAACCCTGACTCGGAAAGGCAAGTATCACATGCTCTGTCTTATAGCTTGATACTAACTTTGAAATGTCAGCTATGCGTATTTCAATTTGAAAATTCAGAAAGGTCAAGAAACTAACAAACAGTGGGGAGGGAGGGAGACTTCCAGGAGGGTTGGTTGCATGCAATGATACGTACGGAGTAAGGGGAAATTAGATTAGAAAGAATGAAATGATGTGGGAAATGGGAGGGCAAGGCAGAAGACTGTCTTATCTATAAGCAGAGATAAGTATAACTAAGTCTATGGAAAAAGCCACATGGAAGTTTACCGCTTCAGAAGCCTCTTAATGTGTATACATATACATCTACATCGTAAAAAGAGATTAAAGGAGTTATAACAGAGGGACATTGCCCTTTCTAAATACCACAGGCTAGGCTAATAAAAAATTCTTAATGTCAGAAATGAACTCCCTCTCTAGAAACTCTTGACTATGGGCCCCATAGACTCTGAACAAATACTGGTCATTGCCCTGCTCTTGGGTACCCACCAGAACTGGATTGTAAGTCCATATTGCTGAAGACACTACATATATAAGCTGTAGAACAAAGAAGGAGAAATTAAGCTGGTGCTGATTTCAGAGCCTCATCTTTACTGACTAGTTTTCATAGTGCTGGAGGTGCTGTGCAAGCTACTAGAAGGAAAAAATAATCATCATCCTTACCCAGCCATGAATACTGGAAGCTACCATAACAATCGGCCTGTCAAGGTATTACCACCATTGTGATAGTGGCACAAATACTATAGGAATAACCAACCATCATTTAATTGGATTTAAGTTCCATTTCATGAGATGGAGCTCATACCTGACAATGTTAAGAGACTTAGGAACCTGAGGCTAGACATTTCATAGGTGAGAATAATATTACTTTTCTACTAAATAGTTATTAAACTACTGAATCTTTTACCACTCACCAGAGAAGTTTCCTTATTTAGCACATGTTGATTAACATAGAAACTCACAACTGGCCCATGTGCCAGTACTTAATCCTGGAACAGGGCACCTATATGAAATTTCTGCTCCCAAGGCTCAGGATCATTGTTGAGGAGGATGTGGAAAGATTGTAACAATGACCACAAGGAAACAGAGTTTTCCAGACAACTGGACACTTACTCATAGGAACTCACAGCAAAGGTGACAAGCTCCCATGCAAGCTCAAATCAGAACACAATCTTAGCACAGACATGAGGAAGTTGGTTAAAAAAAAAACAAAAAAAAACCCTCCAACCCCACCTAAGGAGGCTGCTTGGAGGCAGCTGCTGGGATGGCAAACTGTTAGGCATGGGACCTTTGGTGGGTTAACCAGGTGCCAGTGGATGGACCCATACTGATGCATATACGGAATATATGGAGATACAAATTAGACTCTGTAGACTTTATCATAAATATAATAGAGTTCATTAAATTTGGCAGAGGAGAGAGAGGTATCTAAAATCCATCAAAGTCCTTCATTTGAAAATTACAAAACATTCATTAAGTATATATATATATAATTAAAGGACACTTTTCTGTACTAAATTCTAAAGTTCAGAAAAACATTTCTATATATGAATAATGAATCTTTAACTTTAATATAAACTGAAAATTATGACAAGATAAGCTGGTTTGTATCAGATTTCAATGATAAAATAGAAATTAAAGACTGGTATAAATTGCTTCGGAAACTTCCCCATTATAGATGAGTGAAATGTAACGTTAACACTGTCTACCTTTCATTTGTAAGCCTTTTGTGGGTGGGCCTATATATACTCTATTTACATAATATCAAAGCTTCAGAAAACAGATCTATCATAATCAAGACAGTGAAGTCATGTCAGAGTGTCATTTCAATCCTAAATGTGACAAGGACAGTGCCTACCACCCACATTAGAGGATATATTACACTGAGTGGAAGGCATCTTTAAGGAAACATGTCCTATTTCTCCATGAAGGAAATATTTTGACATGGCAAGGCATATTTGGGGAATGGAATATGTGAAAATAATGTACTCAGAGCCTCTTATTTCAAATAGCTTAGAATTCTAGGAAGAAACTAAAACTACGGGGAAAGGGACTTTAAAAGGGAAAGTGTGGTCAATACTGGTTCATGGGCTAAGAATAAAGGTTTTAAAATGAGGAAACAGGGTTTCACCACAAGTTCTGAACTATAGTGCTGATCTGGCCACAAAAAAGGTAGGTTACACAAAAATATTACTGAAATTATGGTTGTATGATATTTTTATATCTTGAATATAAGGAATATATCTGAATATATTCAGTTTTAATTATTTTATTTAGTTCTGAAAATATGATTTATCATTATCATTTTAATGAACTTCAAAAATAGTCTGAGTACCAGAAAATACATTCTAACTCAGGCTTGTGACCTGTTCAGTATGAATTTTCAGCTGGTCCACCTGTTCACCGACATTTAGCTGAGCGAGGTGAGTGGGGCTCATTTTAAAAACAATGAAAGAAACTAAACTTCAGGTCATCAACTGCCTTAGAGTAATTTTTCTTTATTTATAATTCTAAAAACAGTCTAGTCTTGGTTTTCATGAATATACTTTTAATCAAAATGTGTGAAATTCACATGAAAGGCATACACATATAACCACTCACAAACTTGTATTCTTGTAAACTTGGACTTTTTCAGGGGTACAGTTTGGAAATAGAGCTAGAATTACAGTGAACTTTATTTATTTTTATATTACTGATGTCTTATTAGCAAAGGAATGCCTGCTTCATCAATCACTAAGTCTTCTGGGCTGTTTTTTCAGCATCACAATGTTTGTGAAACGACATGTCCTGTTTCTTTTCTCTCTCTTCCAACAGATATAGACGACGACCCAGAAACATGTTCTCCCAAATAGAATATGACAAAGGCATTGCTTTCCAGAATAAATTATCATTATAAGAGGACACGCTTGATGAGAGTATGTCCTATTTGCTTTCTATAGCTATGATAAAATGCTTTAACACAGACAGCTTAGGGAGGAAAGGGTGTGCATCCCACACTTCCGAGTGACAGGCCATCTTAGAGGGGAGCCAGGAAAGAGCTTAGTGATGAAACTTGGAGGCAGGAACCAAAGTACAGACCATGGGAGAATCGATCCTGGTCAGCTTCTCTGTCCCGCGCGCGGACTGATTTCTTGTACAGACCAGGACCACTATCTTAGTGGTGGCACCCACTTGATTGTACTCGGTCTGCCCACATCCCTCAACAATCAAGAAAACCCCTCACGGGCATGCACATAGGCCAGTCCATTAGAGGAAATTCCCTCGTTGAGGTTCCTTCTTCCTGGTTGTGTCAAGTTGACAACTGAAGCCAATCATGACAGGGTGAAACATTATAATTATTAAACACCAGCGCAATGATAAGTACTATAGTCCTCTCTTTCACATGAACATATGCTCCCATATATGTATAAATGTATCTATAGTCTGTATTTATGTATGTACAGATTACATATAATTATATTTGTGTGTAGAAGAATAGACTGAAAAAGCTATTGATTTATCTATACTGTATTAGAAAGTATACAAACAGGTATATAACATATGTACATATATACTTTATTTATATATATTGGAGAGATAGCAAATTCGTATTCTCGGAACACATAGCTTGACAAGCAGACCCCTATATTGTGTACACATGCCTACATTACTTAACCAGACAAATGCTTCTGTTGTCTATAAAGTCACTATGCTAAGAATAATAGTCTCACTGAGATGACTGCATGATGCATTAAGCCATACAATTTGCTAAGGTGCACAGGGCATAATAATGCTATTTTCTTACTCTTTCATTCTTAAAAAAAAGTTACATAAACTCTTGCAATTTCATAATTTTCCAAAGTAAACTATAATACAATCATTATTTATTGCTTTAAAGGCTACCACATTTCACATGGAATCCTTCAGTCCGTTTTTCAAACATTTTTCCATAATGACATGTTAGCAACATGTTAGAAAACATGCACTTAAAGTGTGGTTCTTTTCACCATTCTCTCTCTTTCCCCAGTCCTACCATCTGTAAGGGAAATTTACGAGGTTATTCAATCAAGGGCCTTATTTTGCATTCAGTTTTTTTCTCTGCCTGGAATCAAAGGCTGATCCTAGATTTTACATTGTCATTGTACAGTCTGTTGCTGAGAAAATGTACTCCAAAGTAACTGTGAGGTGGCCATAAGAATACACCTATGAGACAAAGGTCCTGGAGGAATTTGAAAGTCCTAACCAGATTTCAAAGAGTTATCCTTGACATTTCCACCTTAAGGCCAAGCTTCCCATAGAAATATTAGGAAAGTCAGGCTGATCCTTTCCTGAAGTTCTGGGCGTCCTCAGGCTTGACTTCACTTGAAGGCCTGTGGCAGCCCTGCTCATCATCAATATACTATTCAAGGTATTTTCACACAATTTAAAGATGATATTTACTCAGGATCAGTCTTATTTTGGAGTCTCTCCCAACAATCACTCATGAGTCCTACATGAGCTCCTATTTACTCCTGTGTGATGAGTACAAATACTATAAAAATGAATATAGATAATCATATAAATAGATGTCTTTCTGTATATGCATGTGTGTGTATATGTGTCTTATTGATGGATTTGTCTTCTTTGTGCTATTCCTTCTGTGGTTTTACTTTTGCAGGAATGGGGCCTGAATCCCAGGGCACACATAGTTTAGACATGTGTTTTACCACTTACATACCATCCAGTTTGTTACTACTTAATACTGGTAGAACCAGCATATAAATGTATGTGTAAGGGGACATATGTATGTATAGTCAAAGAAAAAAGGTAATGAAGAAGATCTGTGTTCATAGATGTGAAATACAGCCTCTGTAACAAAAAAGCAACTTAATTTCAAGGCTTTCATGAGAAGTAGCACAGCAAATGTCAAAATGTGGAGAGGAAGATGTTCCCTATGACCAGTGTAATACCACAGACATCTCCAGAAGACAAAAGCAAGACTACACTATCTACAATGATACTCACCAGCTACTGGGGTATTGTCGACGTCTTGTAGAAGACCATTGAAGGAACTGTGTGAAGCAAGTTAAAGGCTGAGTGAGAGAGCGAGAGAATGTGAAAGCAGCCTACATAAAGATCTCTGTCTCCTTCACATATGACTCCAGTCACTGTCGTTAGTTACTACAACAGAAAGAATTATGGACATCTGAATACTAAAGCAAGGCTTTAATAGTTGGCCCTGATCACAAGTCTTGGATGAGAAAATACATGAGGCTGTCTCTAAAGAGGTTGACCTTTCAACTGCCTGGGCATTTTTGAGCATGTACAAGAGAACTCCTTTAAGAATAACTAGCATTTTTGTTCTGGTGGAAAATTTGTACAGAAGCGAAACCAGCGCTTTTATAACCACTGTCACATGACTCCAAATGCGTGCTTCCTCCAGGCTGCTCCAGGCCTGAATCTTAGTAGAGCACAGCATTAGTAAGACACAGAGCTGCCCTTGACCCTCTGTCTCGCACACTCCTCTGAGTCTGCTAACTTCTTTAGAATGTGTGGAGGTCTCAGACACCTGCCAAGCTTCCTTCCTTCTCTGCTCTCTGGATCTCATGCTCACATTGGAGCACTACAGCATTTCTCAACTTCTGCAGATCCTTCACCATTTCTCTTGCTGAGATTTACTTAATAAAATTTTCATTGTTTGTTTCTTGTAGGAACTAGATTCACAAAAATCATAAATTATACCTCCAAATATGATTTTGATCTCATTCAAAAGAATCACTTTGATCAATGTTACAACTGCTTCTTTCCAATGTTAACTTATCAGAATAAAAATTTCAGACCTTATATTATTAATTTTTAATTTGGGCTGCTGATATACAGAGTCGAAGTTATTTTGCTGAGATCATAGAATTAAGAGTGTGATTACCCCCTACATCTTGTTGACTGTCAATTAATTGCACAAATCTCATGAAATCTAATTTTCAAATTGTCACTCCTTAATTAGGCCCTCGCAGAGTACAGAGATGATGATTATTTATCATCCCCCCCACCCACCCAAATAACTGGAAAGACTAAGCTGTTTCTCAGAAACCTTCCCCCTTTCTTGTGCATATATCCTTCATAAGGCTTATTACCTGAGTGTGCTGGATAGCTTCGGTTGCCAGCCTGACACACCTAGGTGGAGGACACCTCAACTGAGGAATTTCCTCCCGTAGATCCACCTATTGGCATGTCCTCAGGGCATTTTCTTGATTGCTGAGTGATGTGGGAGGGTCCATCCTATTGTAGGTGGTGCCTCACCTAGGAAGGTAGTCCTGTGTCGTATAAGAAAGGAGGCTCCTCTTGGTCATAAGAGGAGCAAACCTGTAAGCAGCGTTCCTCCATGATCCGTGCTCTAGGTTTGGGCCCTGAGTTCCTGCCCTGACTTCCCTCAGTGATGGAACTGTGACCTGGGAGATGAAAGATAAAAGAAACTATTTCCTCCCAAAGTTGTTTTGGTCAGTGTTTTTATCACAGCAATTAAAACAGTAGAACAGAATTTGGTACCAGGATCACAGGGTATTGCTGTGAGACAGAGGTAATCAAGTTGCCCGGGGGAGGACTGTGCAAAATTTTGGAAATTTGGACTGGAAAAGCCATTGAGTGCTCAGAACTTAGTGAGCTGTTGCTGTTGTACTAGGAAAAACTATGCTGAAAGAGATGTAGATGATGGAGGTCTGACTTGTGAAGTTTCAAAGGGAAGTAAAGACTACATCAGGACTTTTGATGGGAAGATAATAATTTTTGCTTTTAATATTTTATTTATTATTTTTATTTTTTGTGTATGAGTGTAATGCCTGCATGCATGTAACTGTACCTATGTAGTACAATGCCTGCAATGGTCAGAAGGGGGTACTAGATCCCCTGGAACTGGAGTTACTGATGGTTGTCATCCATCATGTGGCTGCTGGGAATTGAACCTATGTCCTCTGCAAGATCAGCAAATGTTCTTAACCACTGAGCCATTTCTCCAGCCCTAGAATTAAAAATTTTTGGAAGTAAAACCTTTTGTGCTTTACTGAGAAAACTGATGCTGTTTTCTGGAGCTGAAAATCAGCTGTGAGTAACAAGAGACTAGCATCTTCTAGGAAGAATTTCCTTGGGGTTAGCACATAGAAGTTGTGGTTCAAATCATGTCCAAGGCTCTGTCTCCAGCTGGAAGCAGGACTTGGTAATGTGTAAGAATCTTGAAGGTTTGAGGGGGTCCTGGAGAAAAGCTGAGACTTGGCATTGTAGGGGTCAAAAGAGGCCCTTTGTGAAGGTACATTCTCTGTAGAAATGGAGATCTCAGCATTTTGCAGGTGCCAAAACCATGGGATAATCACCAAGGGCAGAGGCAGGTGTGCTGTGATCTGCTCTGAGCCTACAAGACAAGCTGGATGTGTGGTGGCCAGTAAAGCCAGAGAAGTGAAGCTGCCCTTTGGAACACAGAAGATTGTGCGTGAATCCCAGATGTCCAGACTTGAGCTACTTTGATGGACTTTGGTTTTGCTTAAGTGTGTCCAATTCTTTTCTTTCAAAATAAAACAGTATTAACTTGTTTTGGATTTTTCAGGAGGTCAGAGTTAAGAAGCTTTTTAAAGAGATTGAATTTTCAAAGTTTTTTTAATTTTTAAGGACTGTGGGACTTTGAAATTGTACTGTTCTATGTTGTAATATCTCCCATGAGATCTTGGGATAAAAACTGGAAAGGTTGTGATTTACTAGTGATGTGTTTGTGAGTTAAGTTGAGAAGGGGTCAATTGTGCCAGACAGGTTTGATAGTCAACTTGATACACCTGGGGGGAAGGCATCTCAGCTGAGGAACTTCCTCCCTTACACTGGCCTACAGGCATATCTGTAGAGCATTTTCTTGATTGGTGAGTGATGTGGGAGGTATCATTGCCATGCAAGTGGTCCTGTGCTGTATGAGAAAGTAGGCTGAGCAGGAGCCAGGGAAACAAGCCAATAAGCAGCCTTCCTTCATGGTCTGTGTTCCAGGTTTTTGCCATGAGTTTCTTCTCTGACTTCCATCAGTGATTAACTGTGACCTGGGAGATGTAAGATAAAAGAAAACTTTCAAATTTTCAGTCAGCGTTTTTATCACAGCAATTAAAAGCAAACTGGAACACAAGACTTATAGTATGTGCACAAAGAAACATCTTAGTGATGTCAGGGATGGAAGTGTATAAATAAATCATTACTTTATAGCTCTGTCATAGTTGAATTCAGTGAATAACTGATGAAGCCCTTTTGTGTTAAAATACTCAGAAGATGGCTATGTTTCCTTGTTCCAAATTTCTGCAGAGAAAGATAAAGAAATCTGAGCCATAGTAACAGTGGCCACACTACATATGAGAACTATAAGGCAACAAAGGCCCTACTAAGAGCATCTAATGATTTTGTATATAGTGGATGGTCTTTTGTGGCAGAGAAAAAGATCAAAATCATATCTTGATTCCATTCTAAACTGAGTTGCTTCCTATATTGGTATTAGCAATACACAAATTGACTAGGGAATTTTTCAGGATTTTTGGTTCTTATTGTTTATTTTTCATTGACGGGAAATGCATCAGTATTTTGTCTAAGTACTTTAGGACTTATGTTCCAAACTTTTGTTGATACCTTGTGTTCACAAACAATTAAAATCATCCATTTTATTCTCAAGAGGGACCTAGTTCTGAAAGTAAAGTTCATGATCATTGAAATAGTGTATTGTAACAGTCAGAGAGTTGGATGTCTCAGTCACATTGTTTACCCTACCAAATGCCCTAGAGCAAACTTGATCCAAAATTGTTTCTTGGAGGAATCAAAGTTTTACATACTTACTACATATGAAAGTAGCCATTCTTATGACCAATTAGAGCACCTGATCATCAGCAGGTTACTAGTTAGTGACCCTGAGAAAAAGGTTTCTTCCCTTTTGGCATCTAGCCATTGAACAAGCTAATCAACTTGAACAAGAGATTAATGAAGGGAATCTATGAGAAGAAATCAGAAACATGAAAAGAATATTTAAATACGCCTTACAGTTTTAGAGGGGATCAAATGCTCAAAGCTGCCTTAGATACTGAATAACTTACTGTGCCCAGTCTCTGTGAATCCCTGAAATAAATCTCTCTTTATAACTGAGTGATTTCATATACATTACAATCCAGTGTTCTTGACAACAAAACAAACCACAATTACATCTTTTTTCACATCACTCTCTGATAATTCCAGGGTCTTTTAACATCTCATAGTCTTTGGTTCTCTTCTGTTAGGAAATTGATTGCTCAGGAGACTCTTCACTTTCAATCCAAATGAATTCTTTCATAGAACCAGGAGAGTTTCTCTGCCTCTAGGTACAGATGCAGGTTAGGTCTATAGCAAACCACTGCCATCTTTAGCCTGAAGAGTTGGGCTGTTCAGATCTGATTGCAAAATCTTCGGTGTGTAGAAAATTTAAGACTGTAATTCCTGCACGATAATATAAGTCCTAAGGGAAAGAAACTGCATATTTTCCCTATGCCAAGTAAAAAAACTATAATGCTGAAAATGTCTCTAGATTTTTGCAAGAGGAGAGAATTATATATATATATATATATGTGTGTGTGTGTGTGTGTGTGTGTGTGTGTGTGTGTGTGTGCTATTAAAAGAGACTGCAGCATTTTATAGGCTCAAGACTTGCTTTTGAACTCTAAATTCTTATCTCACTGGAGCTGATCTTTAGTAGTCTAGTACATGACCATTATGTACTTTACAGTCTTCATCTATAAAATGGACATTACAATTTCCATCCTCCCTATTCTAATCATGAGAATTAGATGCGTTGCATCTTAATGTTTCACTAAGCAAAATGTTCAATGGCTCTTTCTTTCCTAAAACATGAAGGAAAACATGTCATTTAAAACTCTGTCCATATTCATGGAATATCTTTAAATGCATTATAGCATAAATGCATACATTTTTGGATTACAATTGGTCTACTTTTGTTTTTCATTTTCTTGAATAACTTTAGCAGAGAACAGAGACCATAATGAACCTATTTTGGTAGTGCTTATCAATATAAGTTACTATTAGACTAAATTGACTTAAAAGAGTCTGAGGTCTGGGAGAAGGAGATAGGGCTCCTTTAAAGTCTATCAAAGAGGTATTTAAGTATCATCCTTTGTTTACGGTTCATTATTGGTTTTGTTGAGTCTGCCATTTTCCTCTCTTTCAGCAGTATCATTTTCAGCAACAGCTACTCAAAACACCAGTCTATATAGTTACCATTTCTTTTCCAGATCTAAAAGGTGTGAGACCACGCTCAGGCCTGCCCCTCCAAGCCCAGGTGAAAACTTTAGTAATCATATTATGAAAAGCAATGAATACTCAAACTGAAGACAGTAATGAAGTTTGTTCCCATTATCTGCTGACCAGTATCGATTCATCAATCAGTGTCTGCATTCTAGCACTGCTTCTAGTGCCTGCATTGTTAGGTCAAATTCCCTATAGGAAGAGCCTGAGAAAGGAGTTTGTTCACACATTGTGTGTTGGTTTGAATGAGAAATGTCCCCATAGACTCATATATTTAAATATTTGGTCCCCAGTGAGTGGCGTTGTTTCCTGTAGAACCTGTAGAAGTGGAGCTTTGTTGGAGGAAGTACATCACTGGAGAAGGGCCTTGCTCCATTTCCTGTTCCTTCTCTCTGCTTCCTTTATGTAAATAAAAATGTGACCATCTAACTTTCTCTTTCTACAACCAGTTATTCCTTTCCCACAATGATGGACTTCAACCCTCTGCCAAAGTGAATGTATTCTTCTTAAAGTTCCTCTTGGTTGTGATATTTTATCACAGCAAATAAGAATAAGGAATACAGGAACTGGTACCAGGGAAGTGGAGCTGTTGCTGTGAAGAACCTGGCCATGTTGGTATTTGGAGAAATGTGGAAGACTTTGCAACCTTGAACTGTGAAAGTCATTGAATGTGCTAAGCAAGATATAATGGGCCATAGTAGGGGTCTGGAGGACAATATTACTGAAAGTAATATGGGAAGTGGAAGCCTGGATCATGAGATTCAGAGGGGGAAAAGGACTTTATTAGCAATGGGCTACAGGCCATTCATGTGATACTTGGCAAAAAATCTGGATATATTCTGCCTATGCCCTGAGAATTTACATTAGGCTAAATTTAAAAGTAATGGATTAATTTATATGGCTCAGGAAAGTTCAAGACAGCATGACATTGAATCTATAGTGTGATTATTACTAATTACTCTTACGCAGGTCTACAATTGAAAGGAATACAAGTGCAACAGAAAAATTATTTTCCAAATGTCCTGCTTCAAGTGATAAAGATCACTTGGAAGTATAATGTTGCAGACAAGTCACAGTAAAAAGGGGACAGTAACTGTCAAAGAGATCATCATCATTATAAAGAAGCCTGCTGCTCTGTAATGGAACAACTGAAAAGGTTCCCTCGGTGTAGACTCCGCCAGCTGGAATTCCAGTTTGCGAAATGAAAGAGCCTAATAGGTTTTTGCTCCTAGAAAGTATAGAAAAGTATAACAATCATAGTTCAAGGGAACAAGACTCCATCCGAGCTTCTAGTCAAACATAGCAGTGTTGTCCGCATGATACTGGTTTTGGATGGAAAGCTGAGGGAGTTGTGGATTCTTCCTTCAGGGTTTCAGAGAGCCATAGAAGCTACGCAGTGTGCAGCTTGGTCTGAGTCCTTCTGAGGATATTCTGAGAGGCTACTGTGTGAAACTATGTAAGGACTGGGCTGCACTAGAGACCCCATGGAGTAGAAGATGCTGCAGCTATGAGACATCTGCTAAGGTGATTTGAATTTAAGGAGTATATCCAGTCTGGGAGAAAATTTCATAATGCAGGCATCAAAGCTAGCCAGGTGGAGTCATCTAAACCCTTTGTAACAGAAGCTTCAGAAGGGATTTTAGACTTGCTTTTTCAATCTTTTCTCACTTTGCCCCCATTCTCCTTTTCAAAATAGTAATGTATATTCTGTGTCACTGAATGTTGAAAGTATATAATTTGTTTTTATTTTACAGAGAATCACAAAGATTTCCCTGAATCTCAGAAGAGATTTTAGACTTTTGAAATGTGTAGAGACTGTTAAAGACTATGGGGACCCCTTAATCTGGACTAAATGCATTTGTTTTATGATATGTCCTGAACCATATTATATGGGGGCTGGGAGCAAAATGTAATGGTTTGAATGCCCAGTGTTCCCCATAGCTTCATGTGTTTGTTGGTGGTGCTATTTAAGGAGTTTATGGAAGTTTTAGGAAAGGTGGCTCTTGCTGGAGAAATCACACCACTGGTGGAAGACCCTGCGCACTTACAGCTTCCATCGTGTCCTGTTTTCTCTCTGTGTTTCTTGTGTGTGGATTAAATGAGATGAACCACTGTCGTCTTCCAGCCTCCATGCTGTGGTTTCACTGCATGGTGGATTCTATACCCCTCTGAAAGCTAAAATAAAATGCATTCTTCTTTAAATTGCTTTTGGTTATGAAATTTTATCAGAACAGAAAAGAAACTAACACAGATTTTTCTACAAAGCTTATAAGATAGTGGAGTAAGCAGGAAAGGAAAAAAAACTGAACTGATCGAAGGTGACCAGTCTTGTCTTTGGCTTACTCTTGTCCTAATCTAGAAGAGCATCAATCTCTGTGAGAGTTCCTTTCTCTCAGTATACGAGGTCCCCGTCCTGCTTCTGTTCCTGTCAGTTACTTAGAGGGATGCACTTTGAGAAAGGCAAGAGATTGAGATGTTTAGATTCCTACACAAGAGTGCTGGCACCAACACAGGAATATCCAGTAGAAAAAGTGAGAGTCACTGAGATGTGCAATGACCATCAAGGGGAACAGGAGTAAGACATAAAGAGCAGCTCTCGGTATACAGATAAGAGAGAACAGACATGCAAACTACTGACCCTCAGAACAGGTACCTCCTCACCCCAAATCTCATTTCTTTGAGCTTATACTTAAAAAAAAATTCTTTTGCTAAAAGACACAGTCCAAACAAAACGTGTTCCCACTTCATATGTAGAGACAAGGAGTCTTACCTAGATCAAGAAGAAATGGAAGCACCATCATTAGGCCTCATTCTAAAAATAGAAACAAAATTGAGAAAAATCAAAGAAGTTAAAACCTAAAATGAAAGGAGAAAATCTAAGTTACCTTGACACAGAAAAAAGAGAGAGCTAAAGAAAAACGAGGAAAGGAAAAAATGCAACTAAAAAGGTAAAGAGGAGGCGGTGGAGACGAGTGTGCAGGAAAATATATCTCATCTCGCCTCTGACTCCGGAAACACATGCCTATATATACGCATTTTGTAAAGTACAGGCTCACCATGCTATTTTGAAAGAGGGTGGGGGTGGCACGTGGACTTCAATATCGTGCAAGAACATTACTTCCCTACAACAATAGCAACTGCAAAGGCATAAGAATTTTAACTCTTTGAGAGTTATTTTCAAAATCAATTCAGAATATTTCATGTATGATTATTTACAAAATTGCCTAAACAGTGATTTAATGGCTATTTAAAACTGAATGTATTACTAACATTTTCTTCCAGAAAAGGTACTGAAAATATTTGATATCAATAATTTCCAAATGCAGATACTTGAAACAAAAAAGTTTGAAACCAATGTTTCATGTCCCCAGATACTTGGTCAACAGCACCCTTCTTATAATCCCTTACCATTTCTAATCAAACCTTCAGAAGCTTAAATGATTATTAAGCAATTTATTTAGGATTATGGCTTAATTCATGATTCCACAATGAGCATACTGTCAACTTTTAGGAGTAAAATCACAAGTAACTGTATAATCTTCTAGACCAAATAGGGTTTGAGCTATTTAAAATATCCCGGATTTGAAGGAATTAATAGATAAAAGGATAGTTTCATTATGTGGTCAAGAGGTCATTTCATAAAAATATTTTAAATTAAAAAATTAAAAACTTTTGGTTTTAAGACTTAAGATAAAATGAATTGGCCAGACTCAAATAAAATGCTGAGAAGGACTGGCACATCACCTGATTGAAGGGATAATTAAAATTATCTTGAAGGCACTGGATGCTTTTATCTATGAATTTTTCTTTCAGTGAAAGAAATGTCCTTTTGTTTACCAAATGAATATATGTGAAGAAATCTAAATTGTTGCACTATGAAAGAAAGGCTAGGTGCATTGTAGGATAAGGGACACTCTGGGATCTCACCCTTCTTGATCTTGTTCTATTCCTGGACAGAGAAAACCTGTCAGAATGCTGTGAAAGTTGGCAATCATGACCTTGTCTTATACAGAAATACCTGTAAATTGAGATGCTCAGAATTCAAGAATATTATACACAAGTTCCTACATGTCAAGTATAGTCATGCAGTGTATTTCCCAGCAATAACTGTGCTGTGGACTTTGTCATGTTACTATTCCTCTTTTCTACAAAGGGGTCACTTCAGAACTTTCTAGTCACTTTCTGTTGCTCAGCCAATGATCCTACAGGAAGAAAGATTTGTTCGGGCTCACAGTTTCAGAGGTTTCTATCCATGATCATTTGGCTCTTATCTAGGAGACTGTGGCACACAGAATATTGTGGCCAATGGGAGAGCACAGAGGAACAGAGCTGCCCTCCTGTCATGGCAGACAGGAGAGAGAGAGAGAAAGAAAGAGAGAGAGAGAGAGAGAGAGAGAGAGAGAGAGAGACAGAGAGACAGAGAGAAACTAGATACATCCTTCAAAGGCATACCCCAGATGACCTAATTCTTCTACCTGGACTTGTCTTCTAATAGACATTCAGCTATCAACTCATCCAAGAATTAATGTGTCAGTGAGGTAAATGTCCTCATGATCCAATCATCTCTCAACACCACCAGGCTTCAGTAGATGAAATGAGGTAGAGCATATTAGAGCTGAATCATAATGCAGCTTTTCTAAGGCAGCTGTTCTCAAGAATAGTTTTTATTAGAACCACCAGCAGGGATTGATAAAATGACCACTGCTGATTCAACAAGTCTGGAAGGGAATACAGTTCCTATGTGCTCCGGCTAATCTGAAGATTTTCTGAATCCTTGTTTGTTTTGGAGTTTTGTTTTTCTTTTTTACCCCTTTATTGGAATAGTTTAAAATAACATTTTCTATTTCCTAAGACTTCAGTTGGTTTTTTCATCTGACCCTTAAAAACTAATTACAACAAATGAAACATAGTTGTCTAACTGATACCATCAATTTAAGACATTGAGGAAATACCATCAATTACAATGAACTGTAATTCCTACAGTTATATGAAAGTATTCATTTATTAATATAGTTTACCATTTTAAATCTGTCAAGTAATATTCCAAATCAAATTTTAAAAACTACACATGGAATTTAGTAAAGGAGGAAATATGGGCTAAGTTAATTGAATGATTATATTCAATAAGTATCTAATAAGCAGATTTTCTGTGTTAATTGTAGCTCAATAGTATAAAACATGTCAGAGATGTCTCACTCTGCTCCCTTGAGAGACTATATTGCTGCACACCTGGACATTTTTCTTTCTAAGTACAGTGAATATCAAATGTACAACTTCAAGTTCTGTCCATTGGGAGAAGTTCTTTACAATATGATCCTTCAGGAAGTTTCCAAAAGAATCTATACCATTATAAATGTCTACTTCTATTGATGACTGTATATATTTCAGAATTATCTGTAAATCAAACCTGCATTACTTTTTAATCTCTATCACTGATCATGGAAGCATCTCATGAAGCCTTCAGTACACATCAGGAGAAAGAAATCAGAATGGGAATGGCAAGCTTCACATAGCTTATCCATAGATGTAAACAACGTATTTAGAAGGCAGTACAGGCATATTAGAAGACATTACTACTAATGTCAGATTAGTAGTAATTATTTCCCCACTAGGGTTTATGACTTACTTCCCCAGCTGTAGTCTTCCCTCTGGATTACAGAGTGAGATGTTAGTTCTCTCTAATGGATTGAGTTCTTAAATCCAACCAGAAAGCAATGGGTTGTATGTTTAACAGCTGCACCAGTTGGTATCTCTTATTTGGTCCATACTATAGAACTCAAAGCCTAGAAGGATTGGTTGTAACAATTCTTTCCCAGAAGCCTTTGTATCTTGTGGCATTATGAAACTCAACAAACAGGGAGGACTTCCAGTGCAGTCCAAGCTTGATTTCTCCATATTCTACAGTCAAACCATCTGGTACTTTCAGCAATAACGATTTGCCATCTGGTTACAGCATGGATATCTCCTTTCTCATTGCAGAGGGTGTGCCTGTACAGAGACCCACCTGCAGCTACCTGTCCTTCCACTGGGCCCACCAGTAGTCCCATCTCTGCAAGACACTGTCTTTCCCCCTCTCAACAGCCATCAGTTGCCAAAAGCTCCTTTGGTTGGGTTGGAATTTCTTATCCATTTCAGCATGTCTATGCTAGGATTTTGTCTGGGTTGAGCTTGCCTAGGACTAGTGCATGCTATCACCAATTGCTCAGAGTTCATATGAGTAACTGATCTCTTGCTTTGCTCTCCTGTTCACACAGTCCTGTCCAGCCTCATGAACTTGGCATCAAGCACTACCTATTTCATCGCAATTTCCTCAATAAGTAATAGTGCCTTATGACATCATTGATAAGATACCACATGATCTGGTTGCAGGACATAGAGAAATAAGCCAGTCTTGGACTAAACTGGAAGTTCACTCCCGGTTAGCTTAATTTCATCATAAAACATCATCATTTATTATGCCATTATGCCCTTCCTCTTCCCTCTATGATAACCTGAAGATCTGAGCTCATCAAAACTAGGAGCCCTACTGGCTCCTATGAGCCAATTCATGGATGTCTGATTTTCCTTTCATTGCCTCAGGTTATGCAGCCTTTATCTTCAGAAGGTATGAATATTTATAGTGCTCAATTTTTCTATGTGCATGCACTCAGACTAATTCCATCTGCCACCATGTATTATAAACTCATGAGTCAGTGACTCTTTCATTGCTTATCTAAAGTTTTCCCAAATTCAAACAGTCCACATGCTGAGCATTCCCTGATTGCCACAGTTTCTTAGGCTGGGACATTATTAAGACCTCCTTCTGCATACTGAATCATGGATTTGTATCAAAGGTCAGACTTGAGTGGTCCAGCTATCAAACTTCTGTCATGCTCACTCTTCAGTTCTTCCCGTGTATTGAACTTTTTGGATCCCAGGAAGGACTCTGTAGCACAAATTGAATCTGCACATTGTTTACTTTGCACCCTGCCCCTGCAAGAAATGCCAAGCCAGCACTTGCATTCAACCCTTCCTTTTGTTTGATTTTTCCTCCTCAGTGAGAGGCTGATGCAACAGATTGAATCTGCATATCTATTCCCTTTGCAGTTTCTCCCTTCCTTAGGCCAGTTCTTTTTGGGAAAACAGATAAACCTCTGTTGCATGTCTTACTGTTCAAAGCAAAGGCCACATAATTGATTGGCACAGCCTGCTTGCCATACTATGCCATAGATGCTGTTTTCAGGGCTTTTAATATAATATCTAATCAATCAGCAGTCTGAAGACAGTCATATACTCATAAGATGGTCATGATTTTTTGAAGAGGCTGTCTTATTTACTGTCTCATTGATAGGATAACATATCCTGGCAAAAGCAAATCAATGGAGAAAAGGTTTATTCTTACCCACAGGTCAACACAGACCCATCATTATGGGAAGTTAGAGCCTCATGAACATGAAGCAATGGATCATATTGCATCCACAGTCAATAAACAGAGTGATGAATGCATGCTGGTGCTTACCTACTTTCTCCATTTTATGTAGTTCAGGGACTCCACCAAGGAAATGATTCCACCCACAGTTAAGATGTGTCTTCTCACATCAGTTATCATTATCAAGGTGATACCTCACAAGCGTACTGAATAGATTATCTCCTAAGTGATTGTAGGTGGTAACATTACCCATCACAGAGATAGACCACCATATACCAAATAGAAGAAGATAGTCACCTTGGGATTTAACCCAAAGATGCTTAAGTCTCAGATAATTTGGTCTTGATTACATGTCTTATTGATCATCACAGTGACATGCAATCCCATTATAGCAAAGGGGCACACTGTATGATATCACGAGGGGAAATGTAGCCACACTGCTATTGACCTGGTGAATGCTCCAACTTTAGTCTCAGTTTTATGTCTCCGCATCCGTTGCAAGGGCCATTGCTACCACTGTTTCTCAATTTTTCTTTGGTTTTATCAGTCTCTGTTTGGATGTCATTTGTGTTGTGTGACTTCAAGGGAGACATGTATAAGTATCTATTCATTCCAGATAAGGCACTGATGGCAGACCAAAGGAACAATTCCACCCCAAGCTACCTTAATGGATGAGTAAGCTTCTAGGAGCATGAGTGAGAGGATATTTATACTAGCGTTGGTGACTCCAAGACAGTTACATCAAAGAAAATCCCACCACAGTGTGAGTGATGACATAAAAGCAAGTTTACAGGAGCCTCGGCTGGAATCTCAGGTGGTTTGCATCTCCTCTCCTCAGCAATTGTTTATTGTTTTGATAACAATGGAGGAGAGCTGTATTAGCTACTTTTTCTGTTACTTTAGTAAACTGCCATGACCAAGTCAACATACAAAAGGAAGACGTCATTTGGCCTAAGGTTGCCCAGGAATAAAAGTCCATCAGAGTGGAGAAGGCATGATAGGTGGCAGTTGGAGTAGAACACTGAGCACTCCCATCTTCAGTCATGCACAGGAAGCTGAGAGAGGAACTGGAAGTGGACTGATCCATGAACTCTAAAGTCCCTTCTACACTCAAGGCAAACTCTTTAACTGTAGAGTCAAAAATCAAATTCCAAACTTCCAACATTCAGTGTCACAGAACACACATTCGTACTCGAAGGAAGGAATGAGTGGGCAAACACAGGGTCAAAGCAAGACTGAAAACCTACACGGCAAACAGCAGTTCCGCAGCTTAATGCCCTAGGTCTGTTACTTTAATTCACAGGGTTTATGGCTTAGCCCCTCCAACATTACCACATTCAACTACAATGTCCATCTCCCCTGGACTGGTTCTACTGCCTGTATATAGGCCTCCTTGGCAGCTCTCTCAACGCTCAGCATCTCCAACGTTCTGGGTTCTCTACTGCCAAATAGGCTTGATTTTCACAGGCTCGTGCAGTGGTCCCATGGGGTTCTTGGTCTCACAGAGCATTCTTCTCTCAGGGACTCCTCTGTGTATGCTACCTGCTTCGGCAGCACTCTGAAACCATGCAGTAGGAATCAATGACTTCCTCACTCTTTTATGCCTATAAAGTCAACACTAGGCGAACAACACTCCCAAGTTTGGCTAACATGGAATGTAAGCCTCATCAGACAGACAATGGGAGTACCTCTTCCAAGAACTTCCTTAGCTGTCACCTTAAATTTCCCACCCTTTTTTTCTTCCCTAAATCATACATTTTTAAATTTCTTTCTGCTTCATTTCATTTTCCCTTTTACTTTGTAGATCTGTGTAATATTCACTGTTAATAACCATGCCACCATTTCATCCAAAGCAATTAGTTCACATTTTAATTCCACCTCAGGCAAGTGCTTAGGCAGAGAACAGTCAGAATCCTAGCCAAAATATGCCAGTGGCTGTTTAAGTGCATGTTTTCCTGTCTCTCTGGAAGATCTTGAGCTGGGCTTCCAACAGAGCCTCCCATTAAGCTTACAGCAGTCAGACACTTTTCCAGTACAAGCTTCCAAAGTCTTCCACATTCCTCAGGAAAGCCATGTTCAGGGTATTCACAGCAACAGCTCAATCTCTGATTCTAACTTCTATATAAGTTACTTCTCTGTTGCTATGAAAATCTATTATTACCAAAGCAACTTAGAGAAGGAAGAGTTCGTTTGGCTTATGGTTCAAGAAGGGTAAAAGCCCATCATGACAGAGAAGGAATGACTGGAGGGAGCTGGAGTGGAAAGCTGACCATGTGTACCATCAATCACACGGAGGAAGTGGGATGGAGCTTTGAACTCTCAGTCCACCTCCAGTGACTGGTTTCCTCTAGCAAAGCTGCACCCCCTAAACCTCCCCAAACAACACCAACAACTAAGTATTCAAATCCTTGGAGCCTATGGGGAATATTTTTATTCAAATCAACAAAGGAGATTTATGAATCTTGCAATTTTCAGGAGCTTTCTGAGTCTTGTACTTCCCAATCCTTGTGTATTTTTTTACATTTGGTTTTCTGAACTCACTCCTCTCTCCAGGAGGAAATGCTTCAACTAAGTAGAAACAACAAGATTGCCTTCAGTTTGCTGTTTCCTGAGGAAAGGCAGTTGCGGTCATTTACATCTGTTCATCCTTGTTATCTTGGCCCTCTCCACTGATCAGGAGTCTCTGCCACTTGCTGAGTATGTCTATTGCAATGTTTTATTCTGGAAGTGGGAAAAAATATTAGTTCACAGCCTCTTGGGGTTGAGTTGAACTTCTACAGTCCTCCTGATCTCTAAAATGCCTCCACCAAGGTGTCTACAATTATTTTTATGCAGCTTTTAATATTATTTTCTGTCCAGAGCTCATGTCTAGCTCCTAGCCTGTGTCTGTCTGTTTCCTCTTCCCCAGTGCACGGTTATTCTGATAAAATACCATAAGTCACTTTGACAGAAGAGTTAATTTAAAAAGGTTAAATTTCTCTAGTATATCACGTCTTATTTCAAAGAGAACCTTTGTAAACTCACTTAATTCTTAAAATTAAGACACTATGAATATTTGTATGATTGACCATAGATTTTCTTCATGAGACAGGCATTTTCTTATTTTAGAAATAATGTAAAAATAATAATCTTTTTTATCCATTTCAATTCCTATTTCTAATATATTACATCATCAGAAACTCGCTGTGAGATCATTTCTCATGAGTCACTGTAGGTCTGCCCTAGTGAGTGATTGAAGAGTCCTTTGAGAATGACTACTCTTCCTTCAAAAATGTATTTATTACAATGACAGTGAAAGATACAATTTCTGTGTCTTCTTATTTGAATAATATATTAATTAGTTTTCTGTTGCTGTGATGAAACATGACCAAGGCAACTTATAGAAGACAGAGTTGATTTGGCTTATGGTTCCAGAGAGTAAGAGTCCATCATGGTGGGGAGACACGGAAGTGGGAAGTGACTGGAAGCAGAATGCTGAGTACTCACATCTTCAAGCAGGCACAGGAAGTAGAGAGAAATCGTAAATCCATCAAGTCTTAAGAACTCGAAAAGCCTGCCCCCAGTGACATTTTTCAGTGACCCCACCCTCCAAACAGCACCAGGAACTAGGGATCAAGTGGCCAAATACTTGAAGCTTATGGGGACCATTCTCGTTCAAACCATCACATTGCACTCCTAGCCCCCAAAGTCTCAGAACCACATCATAATGCAAAATGCATTTAGTCCAACCTCAAAAGTCCCTGTAGTCCTTCACAGTCTCAGTACCACTCAAAAGTCCAGTGTCTTCTGAGACTCAAAGCACTCTTTTAACTATAGCCCCACGCACAATCAAAAAGCAATTTACATATTTCCAATACACAATGGAACGGAATACATATTCTCATTTCAAAAGAGAGGAATGGGAGGATTTTGAGGAAATACAGGGTCAAAGCAGAACTGGAAACCAGCATGGCAAAATCCAGTATCTCCGTGTCTAGTGTCTGGGACTTGACCTCCAAACGGTTTAGACAACTCAGCCCCTCCAGCTTTGTTGCAAGCATATATCTCACTTTGGCTGCTACCATTCCTTGTACATGAGCTCTCCTTGGCAGATGTTTCACAGCTTTAGCATCTTGTACATCTTAAGTCTCCACTGGCAACCAGGCTTAATCATCACAGCTTCAGGGAATGGTTTCTTAGTGCTTCTTGCTCTGTCGGGCCTTCCTTGTGCAGGGACTCTCCTGCTGCTTGCTGCCTGGACGCCACAACTCTCAGAAGCCATGAAAGTGAGAACTGATGATCCTTAAACACTTCATACCTCTAAAGCCAGTACCATCCTGCCAAGTCCCATGCTAGCCTGGGATGGACCTCTGCCCATTTCACTCAAATTAGTAGCAGCTTCTGTATGTTTGTTTTCTGGGATAAAAATCCTTAGGCTTTTTTTTTTTTTTTTCTACAAGAAAGTTTATCTAAGTAGGGTCATGCCCTGAGGGTACTCCTTCAGGTGTTTAAGTTCACATTTAGAGGTTTCTTAATGGTTCTAATTTCCTTACAAAGACTGTCACTCCTTCAGTACATGCCTTGGCTCCAACATTAAGCCTCCTAGTGCTCATTTTCAATCCAAACTGTACATTCTGTATTTCCTTGTGCCCCACATGAACCTTTTCATTGTAGAGCTCCATAATCCCATTAATATTCAAACCACCATTTCAACATTAGTCTTGAGATTTCTACTAAATAAATTAGTCCATTAGTTTTCAACTTAGCCTCTGGCAAGATCTTAGGCTGTAGGCAAGTGGCAGCCAGAATCCTTGCCAAAATATCTCATTACTGCTTAAGTATTGATTTCCCTCTGAAACTACCTTGCTCTCAGCACTACTTTCTTTTGGGCTCCTGCTAGAATGGCCCATTAAGCTCTGCATACAGCAATCAACTGCTTTTCTAGTCCAAACTTCCAAAGTCTTCTGCATTCCTCCAAAAGCCTACATGACTAGGTTCTTCATAGCAACATTCACTCTAGTACCAGCTTCTGTGTTAGTTACTTTTCTTTTAGTATGATAAAACACCATGACCAAGGCAACTTGCAGAAGAAAAAGTTTATTTACCTATGTTTCTGGAAGGTAAGAGTCCTTCATGGCACTGGTGTTTTGGCAATGGGAGGTAACCAGGGCAGGAAGATGAGCACTGACATCTTCAAGCTGGCACAGGAAGCAGAGAGAAACTGGAAATGTAGCAAGGCTTAAGAACTCTCAAAGTCCATCCCCAGTGACATGCTTCCTCTAGCAAGGCTAATATTAAGGCCAGAGTTAAGGTCACCCACCACATTGATAGAGTTGCCCTGACTCTGGCGGTGGGTGGTCAAAGGTTCAGCCAGCTATATTGTAAGTGGTCTGTTCCTTGCAGTCTATTGTGAACCAGAACCTCTTTAGGCTCAGGCAGCTGGGTAGAAGATTCAGAGGAGTAGCTGAGGAAAACTTAGTATGAAGTGCTTTCAGGAGCAGGGCCTGATAATAGACGATATGGGAATTTGCCATTGACAGCTCTGGGGTTCCCCTCAGTAAGGTCTCTATCGAATGAGGTATGATGACAGTCAGTTCCTTCCTTGGAATGAGTTTGTCAGTTTATTTTATTAGAAGGTCATGAAGCTATGTCTTTAATATAACCTGGCCATCCTGCTGCCACAGGGTAAAGCCATTTGAACAGGTATGCTACTGGTCCCTTCCAGGACCCAGAGTCTGGGTTAAAACTCCCTTAGCTACACCGTATTTCTCATCCATGAACAGCTGGAAAGGTGTAGAGAAGTCTGGGAATTCCAGCCCTGGTGCAGAGGTCAAGGCCTTTTTTACCTACTGGAATGCCTGTTGTTCTAGTTCCCCGCATTGGGGAGGGGGCAGTCACCCTTAAGCTTTGGTAAAAAGGATTTAGCAAAACCTAATATCCAGAGTATACAGTACATGATGGCTCACAAGAACTCCCTTACCTGATATTTTTCTTTAGGCTCTGGGATGTCCAGGACTGTTTTGCTGCATCTTTGGAACATTGTGTTCCTCCTTCTAATCAATATCCCAGATAAGTCACCTCCCTTTGCAGAGGGTACTGCCAAACTCAAATGGGTGTAGCAACACCCGCAAACTGTATAATGACCAGAGGCAGGTGAGAGGCTAGTCCCAGGGGATTTGTCTCAGACCATACTTTCAGGAACTTCCATTGTGAGACCTCTAAGAGTTCATCTGGGACTAAGGTGGTTGGGCCTTCTTCACACTGCTCTATGAGGTGGTACTTCTCCAAAACAGGGCATGGTTACTTTGCCTCCTTTGGATCTAGTGAGATTTTATTCTCATCAATGGCTGTAGTAGCCCTAAGTTTTCTTAACAGATCTCATCCTATCAGGGAGTATGGGCATTTGGTCATAACCAAGAAGGACTGTGTCACAGTACCATTTCCATGGTTTACCTTCTGGGCAGATTTCCAAGCAAGTGCTCCTGTTCCAGTTGCCATTGGATCATGGTTCTTTCCTTCCTCACTGGTCCCAGAGGGTGAGTTAAAATGAATTCTCTGCATTTCTATGTCTACTAGAAAACAAAGAGGCTTGCTCCCAACTTTTGTAGTGACCATGGCCTCCTGGGGACTCATAGGGATGATGGAGCCCCGGTCTGGTCAATCTTCCCCTGCCAGACTCAGAATTTTGTTCACAGGTCCCACTTCAAATGGGAACATTCATTCTTCCAATGTCCCCTTTCTTTGCAATAGGCACATAGGACTTTTACCAACCTCAGTCTTGATGGGCCTTTTCCCTCAGTCTTCTGGAGGACAAGGACCATAACCTTTGCCAGTCACCTATTCTTTTTCTCCTCCGGGTTTTGGTATTGAAAACTTTCGAGGCAGTCTCCAGAAGCTGAGACCTATTCATTCCCTCAAAGCCCTCTAACTTCTGTAACTCTCTTCTACTACCTGGGACTGACTGGGTCACAACAGCTATGTTAATAGCTCGCTGGTTTTCGGGTGCCCTTGGTCAATCAGGAAGGCTCCAGACACTCAGCAGGCAATTCTTGTGGTCCCTGCATCACTTTGGTAACCATAAACAAGTTTCAGTTTCTAGTGGCTTCTATAATTCTGTTCAAAAGCACCAGGCATCCTTACGTTGATCAGTATTGGGGTCCCCACCAGGTCTGGTGGAGGGAAGACACCCTCTTCTCTGGCCTGTGCATCTACAAATGACATCCCTGGTCCCAAGATCAACGTACTAGCTTCCAACCTGACCACTCCCTCTTCTCAGAGGTGAAAAGCATAGTTAGAAGCTGCTGCCAGTGAGTCCAAGTTGGTTGGTGGGTGAAAAAGACTTTCTAAGAGTCTTATGTGGTTTCTCAAAGAAGGGTTGGTTCTGATTCTTCCAATTATAATGGTTGCTGGTGGAGAACAGGACATAAGACCCTGAAAGAAGGATGTGGGCCTGAGCCTCTTTGAGCCAGAAGTCTTGCAGGTGGGGTTTCCAGAAAGGGGAGAATGGCAGAGCCAAGTGAGCGGGATTCCGGGTGACTCCCTCCCCATATAAGATAATCTATTCTTGTATGAAGTGGAGATCAGGTTAGAGATGGGGTACTGGGGGCAGGAGACAGTCAGATCCTGTAAAGAAGGTGAATGATCAGGAGCAGGGACTTCATCCATTGACCACTGAATGACTGGGGGAGGGAAAAGATTTTGTATGGGGAAGAAATGAGCACAGTTTCAGGGCACAACACCTAAGCCATGTTGGAGGATACAGGATGAGAAAAAGCCATCTGTCAATTTAGGGGTACTTATTGGGGTGTCCAGGGTTGCCAGTGACCTGGGCATCATGGGGATATCCAAAGACCCGGAAATGGCTCACTCTACATTAAACGTGGGCCATTCCAACTCTTGCAGGGTGTGCACTTTGCTGGAGTAATTTCACTTCGTATTTTACTCCCTGATGGAATCCTACCTGGAAATGTTTCAACATACAGCCAAGTGGGGTTTAGCTGAGCTGGGTCCCAGTCCCATTTTGCACCAGTAATTACAGGTTCACCAAAAGAAGACAGTACACAAAACAAAAGACAAGACAACGCATACCCAAAAACTGGGGGACAAACAAGCAAAACGTGTGGTAGCCATGTTCACTCACACACCTGAACAAGAAACTGGGGCAAGAGGACATCTCCTTTCCCCCTGGAGACCAGGTTTAAACGATTGCATCTGATTTCCCGTTTGTCTTGGCCCTTTTTTTGGACCAGGAAACTTAAAAAGGCACCTCTATAGGCTTCTCATGATTGGTGGATCTCATTTTCCTTTTAGAATTGCTTTAGAATTTGTGATTTTGTGAAGGGTAGTACCCTGGGACTCCCACAGGCCTGAAGAGTTGCAAAGACTTCTCCCCTTAATTAGACCAAACCCTGGGCATTTGCTCTTAGTCTGGGGTTTCCTTTCCCATAATCTTGGTGGAAACTTCAAATGTTATAGCACCAAGATACCTGGGAAGGATCACTCAGACTCCAGAATTTATTAGCTGGCCAGTGACTATACTCTCTGGACTGGGATCTAGGGAGCATAGTGATTACTCAGAGGAGAGCAGGGCTTATAAAGCCTCCTAGGGACCAGGTGGTTACATAAAATTACATAGGCATGGCATGACATATTTGTTCCTATAGCAGGCAAGTAAGTTAAGCATTAAGCAAGACAGATTAGCCTTAGGAAAAATAAGCATTAAACAAGCAGTTATAAAATCTGTGAGACATTAACTGAGAACTTTCAAATTTTGTGGGGTATTTTTTTATGGTTAAACTTCTCCTAAAACTGCCTGCTGGAGCCAGGGACAACTCATCAAGGTGGTGGCCTTATACAAAATGGAGGAACTCAAGCCATAACACTAAAGATTTTTCCTAAAGTTCCCCTCCCCGTCCCCCGTCTCCCGTTCCCCTATCCCCCGTCCCCCGCCCTCTCCTCACCATAGACACTATGTTCAGGTGCATGAACGCATGAACTCCTCAGTGTAGGCCAATGGTAGAATCAGTGTGTAGCCCAACACACCTGTGGCTTCCTGCTGTGAGACAAGCCCTGTGTAAACAGCTGGCATAGGACAGGAGGAAGCTGAGCAGAGGGTGGGGGAATCAGAGACCCCTCCCCTGAGATGGACACTGGCTGTGAACGTGGACATATGGCCAGAACTGGGCTCCTGGGCTCTTGCTTGTCTGAGTGCACCAGGCATTGAGGACCTAGTGTCCAAATACTTGGACCCTATAAGCAACATTCTCACGCAAACATTCAGAAATAAGTAGTTCTTAAATGAAAAATCCTCCTTGGGTTGATTAACCTAGAAAGTCACAACTGGCCAAAGTGTACAGAATAAGAGACTGAGGAGCAGGTGTCACTGGATAGGACTCCTATATTAAACCCACCCAGCACTCAGGGACCATTGCAGAAAAGGAATCAGAAAGACTTTTAGAGCTGAGGTGGTACATGACCATAAGGAAACAGAATTTCCAGGTTTCTGGGAATGTGCTCATAGGAATTTACAACAGTGGTGACAGCATGCACATGACCCATGCAACGTAAGTCCACCAAACCCATCATAGAAATGGGGAAAACAGGCAGGAGGCCCCAACCTCAGCCAAGGAACCGTTGTCAATACTGGGGGAAGGAGAGCTGGTCTTCTTTAAGGGAGTAATGCCTGATAATCATTACAGCATCCAATGGATGAACTCACAATGAGAGACATGAGAGTACACAAACTTCACTCAGTAGCCTTAACGTCTAAGAGAGAAGCACAGAACGCATGAAACTTAGTGAGCAGACTATGGGCAGTGCATAGAGTAGAGGCAGTTGAAATATGATAAAGACATACTGTGTAAAAAAATCAATAAAAATTATTTTAAAAAAGAAAAACTCTCTTCAGTATTCCTTTTTCCTGGAAAACTATCCAACGTATTAGCCCAATCCAATTTCAACATTTGTAGTAACTGCAGACTATGCTTTTGATCCATATCTCAACCAACCATGTGAATAGACTCTAACTCATTTTATCTCCCTCACATGAAATACTGAGCATAGACTGTTTCCTTATATAACTCATATCATGAAATTCATTCTCTAAATTCATGCTGCTGTATCATTGCTGCATTGCTTTATTTTTCCATTGTCAGACATGCTCTCCAATTCCCTCTCACGGAAGCCACAAAACTGTAGCACTTCCTTTAGAACAGAAGACATATCCTTATGAATTATGCTTTTTTCCTCACTTTTAGAAGCCTTGCAGGAATTGATCTAGAAGTAATGGAGAATGGTAAGGGTGAGTCCTGAGGAGGATCAATACTGTCATGCATCACAACTTCCTAAGGAAAGAAAATTTCAGTTTCCTTAGAGAATTTAGTGTTTAATACTCCGAGATTGAGAGGCAGTTGCTACTTCTGAGGCAAGCAGACTGGCTACTCTAGGGGCAGTGGAATCTTTTCTATCAGAAAGGAAGATTCACTAGAGTTCAAGGGCAGTTTTTTTGTTTTTTTTGTTTTTTTTTATCAAGGACTTCTCATGCTTCTTCATGTCTACTTATAGGATCCTATTCATCCAGAATTAATGCTTTCGACAATAGTCATCCAGGAATGCTGGGAGTTCTGCTTGTGTTGGGAGTCAATAGTTACATAATGAGAATTCACATTTCACTTTCAGTAATCTCTGTTGGGTATGCATTACAGAAAAGGACCTTCTTCTGGGCATGTATAGACAGGCCTAAGTAATTTGCCTGTGTTTGAGCTTGAAATTGAAATCAGTGTCCTCACCCTTTTATCACTTTATTCAGCAACATTAAGATTAATCATTCACTTATGTTGGTTATTTTTCCAAGTGTCACACACATTTGGAATTTCTCGTTGGGCACTTAATTCAAAGAGTTTCTGTATTGCTTTGCTGTAGGAACTAGTCTCTGGAACCTTTAAATCTAATTAGGCTAAAAAAATCAGTTCAGAAACCTGAGAATCAATTCATAAAGTTTATTATTAATAGAAAGATACAGAGAGAGAGACAGAGAGAGAGATAAAGGCAGAGACAGAAACAGACAGAGGTACAGAAACAGAGAGACAAAAAGAGAGTTTATAGACATCAGTGTACTAATGTTAAATAGCAAACACAAGGCTGACCATCCCTGGGACCCACATGGTAGCCGGAGAGAACCAATTCCCAAAAACTCTGCTGTGACCTCTACATGTGCACTCTATCACGCCTCCCCCAGCATTTACACACAGTGAAGGAGGGGGGCATGATACTTTCTTCTGAGCCTTTTTGACTCTTTTGAGGCCTTTAGTAGATTGAAGTCAGTCCATATTGGGAAAGGTATCCACAAATAGTAGAATTTCAAACTATAATCTCACCTATAAATTTTATCACAGACATACCAAGAGATAAAGTTTAAACAAATATCTGGATGTTGGGCTGGAAAGATGGTTCAGTGGTTAAGAGGATTGTTTGCTCTTGTATAGTAGACCCAAGTTCGAATCCCAGTACCCATATTACAACTAAAAACTGTCCATAATTCCAGTTGCAGGGTATCCAACACCCTCTTCTGACCTCCACAGGCATTGCATATCATGGGTGCACTTATATATATGCAGGTAATGCATATGAGTATACACATAAAATAAAAATAATATTTTTAATAAAACAAATATCTGGGTGTCTAGTCATCCATTAACTTAATTCCATAAATTAACTATCACAGATGATACATTTGAAGAAAAGAATATCACCTCATATAGAACTAATGCTGCATATATTTAAAGACAAAATTTAGGGATGTAATAGAGAAAACTCAAGTATTTAGGCAGATAAAGGTGTTTCTTTGGCTTGATAAAGCAGATATTCAGAAGTTTGATAAAGAAGATATTCACTGTTAAGAACGAAATAAGGTTAAGGAAATGTAGCTCAGTTCATTGAGCACTTGTGTATCAGACACAAAGTCCTGGAACTGAGTCCGGTTATGAAGAAAGCCAGGCTTGGTGGCGCACCTTTGCAACCCTGGTAGGTGGAGGCAGGACAATCAGAAATTCAAGGTCATGATTCTGGAGAACAAGGCAAGTTCAATCTAGCCTGAGACACAGGAGATCTTTTCTCAAAATGAAAACAAAAACAAAAAGGCATAAACAAACACCAAACAGAAAGAAATAACATGACTTCCCAGATAAAGGGGCCTGATGCCAAGGCTGACCATCCCTGGGACCCACAAGGTCGCAGAAGAGAACCGATTCCCAAAAACTGTTCTGTGACCTTGGCATGTGCACTCTATCATGCCTCCCCCAGCATTTACATACACTGAATAGACAAATGTAATTAAGTTTAAAATTTAAAAATGAGAATCAGCACTTAAGAATTTCAGCAGACTATGTCTTCTTTGCCAGTTAAATCATAGAATCCAATCCGTCTTTCCATTAGTGAATTTTATTCCAGTTAAAATCAGAGTGCTCAGCCCATCTTTCCATTTGTTAATGATTTTTATTATTGTTGTTAAAATATGTTTTATGGTATGAGTGTTATGCCTGCAAATAGGCAGATACACTCATGTTGTGCAGCACCCACCGAGGCCAGAAAAGGGCATTGAATCCCCCTGGAACTGCAATTATGGATGGTCGTTAGTCACCATATGGGTGCTGGGAATTGAACCCGGGTCCTCTGCCAGAACAGACATCTTAACCAACTGAGCCATCTTGCCAGCCATTTTAGTGAATTTTATAAAAACTGAAAACATGCATTCACTTTTCTAGTATTACTTTGGGTGAGTTTGGATTGACAGATCTTATATGAAAACTACGTGCTGAAGCATACAATGTATTTTACAGCACATATTACAGTGAGATGATGACTACTTATCTTCTCTGTGATCACTGGAAATTCTGTAGCATGTTTAATTGGATATTTTCTTCCCCTTCAAACTAATATTTCTTCTATATCTAAATCTCCCATGATTTTTAATCTTGAATTTCACTTTACTTCTGATAACATTAGAATTATTTTCTATTATTACCATGAAATTATGGTTTTTCTTTCTTCTCTTTATCCAGTGTCATCTGGTGAATTTGGGAAGAGAATAAACTATCTGCTCATTAAGAAAGATCTGAAACTTTGTAAAAGCCACATTTGTTTTCCAGATCCCTTGGATAAAAGATACCAGCATGTCTTTATTCTCTGGAACTCCACCTAGGAAAGATATTACATTTTGTGAGATTTTACAGGTTCTTGTATGGTGTTTTCCTATATGGGTAATTTGCATTAATGGATATTCAAGAAACCAATTTATACAGCTCACTGATATAAGTTATAACAAAGTCTGGAGACATATGAGGACACATTTTCAGTAAGCTTTTGAAAATGTGCTGACACATTTTAGGAATGCATCTGTTTTTGCTTGCAAAAACTCACATTTATGTGTGCAACATGAGAAACTGAATGCACAAACAGGTGGTTTTAAATGCTTTTAAATACCCAAGCAGAATTTAAAATTGAGACACTCACAACTTTATTGAAGCCTGTTGCAAACCCCTCCTCATCTCACCATAAAGCCACTGGCAGAGGTCTTTGTTCTCTTGGTACTTGTGACCGTGTTTCTTTGGAAAAGTTACCCAAAAGGGAGTCTGTAGACATCTGACTACAAATTATTATTGAGAAATCTACTCAGTTGCATATTATCTTGACAATTTAATGCCGTGTACTGACTATAAATAACATATCAATCTTAGAGAGCAAATAAACTAAACATTTCCTATTACCACTCCTAACAAATTATATAAAACTATCTGTATTATAAGAACATTAGATCTTTATTCACATCCACATGCATGTTGAACACACAAACATGTACAACATTTTTCATTTCCTACCTACAATGGATCAGATATTCTTTTAGTTAGTAGGTAGTCAAAAAGCTCATAAGAGTTCCTAAATCAGAGGTTTTAAAAAAGTATATATATTTTAAGACTTTAAGATAAGCTAATAGGTGCATGAAGAGTTACCTTGGGTGTCATCAATAGAAATGCATATTTTGAACACAGACTCTTTCAATATAAGTCTGTTTAGGAAATATAGTCTGAACTATATTCTGAAAACTACGCATCCCTAAGTATCAGGGGAAAGTTGAATAAAAATAACACTAAGAATGGAGATATAATTTATAATGTGTTAAAATGATAAAATTCTCAAAACTTGATGAAACTAGGTAGGGAGAAGCCATTTACATTTAAATTTTTCTTGAGTTATTGTACAAATGGTAATGTCAGAGTTAAAGACAATTCACTGGTTTTGTGTTTGAGGAAATGGTGAATTGTGCTGCAGATGAAGACAAGTTGGAGATGTGGAACTAACCATCAAGGCAGTAGTAGGCAATTAAATGTCAGGGTTGAATGATGTGAGGCTTATACAGGACTTGTGAAGTAGAATTTCTTGCAGTTTCAGAGTCTCTAATTGCCACCATATTAACTGACTTAGGACACAGAAAAAACACAGATCCAGGTTCAACTTTGGAAAGTTCTTCCTTTGTTTTGGCAAGCATCTTAGATGTAGATTCCCCTGCATGGTTGGTAACTGAAGTCACCTGTTTAGAGGTACTGACAAGAGCAAAGGCACGGGTTATATTTCCTTTATCAGATCAAATATCGGCAAAGGGATCCACGAATAAAATGAAGGAAGAAAGAAAGGAAAATGCTAGTTGTCACATGTTCTCTTTCATAAGTGCATTGGAACTTCAGATTTTCAGGTTTGGGGTTTTAAGTTGGAGTGAGAGCCTTTAGAAGTCAGGAAGCCTTCAGGGAGTCATGAAAGGGACAGAAACAAGAGAAGAGGGCACAATAGAACACATGCAACACGAAGTTGGGAGGTGGGAATGCTTAAGAGGACAGGGCGGAGCAGGGGAAAGAAGCAGACAAGGGAGTGGAAGGAGAGTTAACACACAGGAAGCCTATTATTTTGTAAGCTAATTTAAAACATAATTTTCAAAGAGTTTCAGTGGAGATGCACTAGATGGGTGAACAATGCCAATCCCAGAAGACCTACATTATTAAATAAAATTTTAGTTCCAGGGGTGGGCTATCTCTCTAGGAATTGCTGTTCAGAGAAGCTCCTGAAATCTCTCAAACAACGTTGATTATTGCTACTGTTCTTCTTGCCAACAACTAAATGGTAAACCTGATTACTGAAGACACCTCCTTCTATGCAAGATGTAAAGAAATTTAAGCTGGACCCAGCTGGCTACCTTTGACAGTGCGGGAAGTGCCTATGCAGGCTGCCAGAACAGAAAAGGCATCTATAGTCTTTCCCAGTTTGAGGCCCAACGTGAAACACAACTAAACAAACTACCATGCACAATTCGCCCACTAGTGTAATAGTTGCGTGACTGTGAGGACACTAAACAACTGTTTTCTGACTAGATTGGAGGCCCACTCATACCTCATACCATAAACCTTATCAAAGGCCATGGCTGAGAAGCTCACAGTCCCAAGTGGGGAATGTTACTACTACTACATTACTCAATAGATGTTTGCCATCAAACTGCATTCTCAATATGTGTACACCCATAGATTAGTACTATTCTTGGTCAGAGTAGCCTCATTTTACAGTAGACTGTGACTATTACAGAGACCGAAATGTACCCAAACTATTGAGAGCAAGTGGATTTTGAGTGCTCAGCCCTAATGTGGCATTTATATCATCCTTTAAAAGCCTCAGGGAATACCACAGACGAGAAGACATATATAACGTAAGAGCAAGATGATGAAGAGGACTGTTGTAGAAAGCTGTCTCTTGGGCATAGCCTCCCTGTTACACTTGAACCCACAGGGGCTGTGGTTAGCTGCATAAGAATGGTCTATCACCAGACCATCAAGGATGGAGGAGGGAGTCATGTGCCCCCGCAACTAGCTGAGGATCTATTAGCATTTCTGGCTACAGGCGTAGAGGGAGAACTTTTCTTCCATGGTCTAGCCACTGTTAAGTTGCATATACACTAGTAAATAATACCCCACCTATGTTAATGCAAACAGTCCTAAAGTCATCGGATCAGAGAAAGGAAAAAAGACACAGAAGTTGGAAGGAGACTAGTGGGGAAAGAAGAAAGCATTCAGTGGGATGAAGAGGCAAAGAAAATGTGATGGGCAGCGAATGGCATCAAAATACATTATATACATGTATGAGATTATAAAAAATGAACTAAGTAATGTAAAAAATGAAGTTAGGAATGGAATTCATTCAGTGTATCAAGATGTTTTCCAAACAAGCCTGATGATCTATGTTCAGTCCTTAGGACCCATGGTAAAAGGAAAGAATTGAGTCCTAATCTCAACACATGTGTGGTGGCATGCACCCGATTGCATGCCAGGGTATACCTACATGCAGACAAACACAGACACACACAATAATAATAATAATAGAATAAAATTATGCAAAGAAGTTATCAAAATAGAGTAAATGACTCACACCGATTTTACAAAATGACTAAAATATTTAAATGACTTTGAGGTCAATTTGAAGAATTAACAGGAGCAGGTTGAATTGCAACCAATTTTGTTTCCACAAAGCAATTCAGACCTATTTTTCAGCTACCCTTCAATTGAATAGAGAGACTTGGTTTGTGCACACACATGCAGTAAAGCACGCGCGCATGTGTACATACACAAGACAGAAGGAGAAACAAGAATAATGTTCTTTAATGTGGAAGAGTCGTCAGTAAGAAACAGTCTTAAGAAGTTATAAGTAAAAATGGTAAGTTGACAATCAATGGAGAAAATCATCATGAACAGTGGGATTCACGGAAGAAGTGGCTTAAGAAGTCCTTTCTCTCAGGAAGCTAGCCTGTGTGGGTTTCTTTGTCTTGAAGAAGTTAGTGTGTTCCTAGTTCTTTCACGTCTGCATTCTGTGTAATTAGAAAGTAGACAAGATGAGGTAATAGTTTTGACCAATAATAACTGATATGAACGCTATTGTGACCTGTTTAATTTATGCCTTTGACTAGATCGTCAGCGTGTTTGCTGAGATCCGCCCAGCTCTCTAGATGTTGAATATAGATGCAAACTGCAATGGCTATTATTTACAGATTTACACTTCATTTTCATATATCTTCATTTTTCATATCAAATATTTCTGGATGTATTTAGTTCTTGAGAAAGAGTTCCACTTCTCATGCACCTGCCATTTGGTAGACTGATTAACATAATATGATTTGGATGTATTCATATATTCATGGCACAGCAGACTGAACAGACAATGAGAAAGATTTGAATTGCCTTTCACTGAAAACCTCTACCCATGTGAATGTCAGAGTGAATGAATCCTTGCAAACCATATTAACAGCCTGCCCACCTAGAGGTAATGTGATCGAGTGGCCTGTGCCCTAAGCTCACATGGAAGCAGTGATGTTTGTTTCTGAATCGTGCTTTTAATGCTAATTTATACTAAAAGGGGGAAAATTACAAGCCACAATGTTATTTTCAAGAGGACTTAGTCACAGAAGAAAATATAAGAATGTATCTACTTTCAAAATTTTGTGGTTATTTTACATTTCATGTACATATGTCTTGCCTCCCCATCTAACTTTTAAAATCTGTGATGGCAGGCGATATGCTTTTGAAAGTGGATGTTTAAAGCTCTTTGAAGGCCCTTAGTCATCGTGTATTTGTTTACTAGTTACAGAAGCTGATGTGTCCTGAGTCATCCTTGTGACACTGAGGGAGTGATGTGACACAATTGTAAATTATCAGTGTTATTATTTCTGTCCTGGTATACCTTTATTTTTGCCTTTATTTCAGCATAGTAAAGAATTGCAGCATTCTGAATAATGTTGCCTATTTGGAAACTTCACTGTCTATGAAGATAAACGCATATTAAATAAACAAAAAGTATGCTGTACCATTTGATTCTTCTAAACTTAGCAGAGTCACAGCTCAGAACTATAATGATACATGGACATACTTATAAAAACTACTGACATTTTTGCTTACAGCTCTGGTTTGGATCTTTGTAAAAGTTTTCAGTTTGTACAGAAACCTGGGAATTGTCTTCTTTTTAGTAATGTGTCTGGGAAACATAACAGCTGTTCATTAACATATGAATCTAGTAGAGTTTCAAAATTCCCCCATCATTGTTATCTCTGAGCATGCTCTTTGTTGTGAAAGGAAGTGGGCTGTTATTTTATTTATCTGAAGATTGTATTGTGATAAGCGAAGTGCCAGGAATAATCATTCCAAATTCTGTATACCACAATAGTACCCAACTCTGCTATGCCTTTCATCAAAGAAGGAAGTGAAAGATTTTTAAATTACTTATCATGGCTTGATGAATTGAACATTTTAATGAAAGAGTTGCTTCAACTCTGAGAAACCACATTAAGATACTAATAAGATAGATATCAGACGTGTCATATATCACAGCAAAAAGACTCCAAAAACATTCCTAAAAGCTACGAAAACTTACTTAAATGCTCAGAAAAACATAAGTTCACATAATACAGGATTTAAAGAAATAGAAGCTTTGAACAGCTAGTATGCAACCATAGAAATGTAAGTATTAGAGAGGTAGTATGCATCCATAAAAATATAAGTATTGAACAGCTCGTATGCATCCATAGAAATATAAGTATTGAACAGCTCGTATGCATCCATAGAATTTTCCAACCTAAATGAAAAGAAGGTTGTTAGAAGATATTTCAAGCAATACAGCAAACCTAACCAGTACTCCCCAATGAGGGAATGGAATAAAATATCTGTCTTGGTATTTGATTTTACTTCATTTCAAAGAGACATCACTAGAGGGGAAAAAGGAAGAAAATGATTAAAGGAATTTATTTCCCATTAAATACGTTCATCCTTTCAGTGTGTGCTTCCTCTGGCAATCTGAAACATACAGCTCTATTTTAGCTTTGAGTTTATAATTCATTAACCTCTTTCTAGCATTATAAAGCCTGTGAACAGTCTGGTCTGAAGACATCACACCCCTCTCAGTCTAAGACAGTTCATTATTTTTCCAGAATAAAAAGCAAATTCATTAGTCTGAATTCATTTGCCTTAAATCAAACATTTTCCTGCTTGGATTTCTAGGCACTTTGTACCAGATTTTCAACAGATCTGACCATGCTCATGATGGTCAGTTAAAGATGCATATAACACCATTGAAAAACCAAATAACCAATTTGGGGGTAATTTTATGACCTAATTATTACAACTTTTTTATTGACAAAGACTATGTTGAGGTAGTTGTGTCATAGAAATCTGTAAAATGATATAAACTCTGCTCTTCTGTTTGACCAAGCAGTGTTTAACACTTATACCCACTCATTTTAGTTGACCCAGTTAAATTCCACTCCATACCCCAAGGCATTCTCATGTCTCAGTATACCTACCTTCCTACTGAATCTCAACTCTAGGGTCCATCCTTCCTCATGTTCTACTGAAGCATCCTGTTTGGGGCTCCTAGTTCTGCTCATGGTGTTCTGCCCTCCTCTTTGATGATCAGCATCAATACTATATAAAATCAAGTAAGCTTTCTCTCTCCTGATACATTGAATCAATCATGTTAGTCACACAGACTTCTGCTATTCCTAATACCTGAAAAATGTAGGTTAAAATGTACAGAACTTCCAGGCTCCTGAGAACAGATCTCTTCTAATATAGAACTATTTTTCCAAATTCCATTTCTGTTTTATTTTTTGTTTTGCTCTGTTTTGGGGAGTGGGGCAGGAAAAAGCTTCTTTAGCTTACACTTTCAGGTGACAGTCCAACATCAAGGAAGTCAGAGCAGGAACCTGAGGCAGGAACTGAAGCAGAGACCACAGAAGAGCACTGCTTACTGCCTATGTTCCCCAGCCTTGCTCAACTGCTTGCCTTTTTAATGGATATTTTCATTGAATTTTTGTACATTTCATACAAAGTGTCTTGATCATCTTCATGCCCTCTCCCCATATATTTGTAGAGTCACTCTACTGGTGTGATGAGAAGAATTTTCTCAGGGAAGGTACTGGTATTTTCCATGTCACCCATAAAACTCTTCAGTGTCTTAGACTGCCTTTATTAAATGTCAGCTTGTGACACCAGGTAAATGGAAAGCCCAAATGGGCTTAGACTGTTTTCACCTAATGTCTAAATGCTGTATGTTCACCAGTACAAAATGTCATTAAATCATCACAGATGTATTGCTTATTTATATATGTTTAGGTGTCTAAATTAATCAATAACATTATTTTAGCTATGTTTTCATTTTTTTTTCCAAAAGTTATCTTTGTGGATTATACCAGGAGCTGGGAACACAGAAAAGGCATTCTCCAAGACCTTTCTTGTTCAAACAAATTCCATGCTTGATGAGAAAGAAGGTTGTCAACCAAAAGAAACACAGATTCAGTGATAAGTGCATTGCAAAATAGTGAATCCAAACCATCAAGTCAAAGCCAATCATTAGATATGGCACAATTTCAAATGAGCATGCATTGCTATTAACAATAGTATTAATACTAATTAACATTCACATTAATCTTTGCAATTACCTGTTCTAATATATGTTGCATGATGGTACAGTCTGCTAACATCACTTTTCAGAAGTGTGATGCACTTTTCTCACATAGATGCAAATGTACAACGTGCCAAAATTTTCATGGGAATTCTAACATTCCCTATCACATTCAGTGTTTGCTTCATATTACCATTGTTTGTAAATCTTAAAAGTGAAACACTTTTTTGCTTTAAATTTTTAATAGTTTGTGATCAAGGAGACTACTATACTGAACGGCCATTCCAAATTATTTTATTTTTCTGGGTTATTATATGATATATCTAACTAATACATTTTATCCAATGAGAACAAAGAGATCATTCTTAAACTTCTACAACTGGGTTGGAGGTGTAGTGCAATGGTCAAGTGCTTGCCAAGCAAGCATGAAGCCCTGGGTCGGATCTTTAGTACCATTCCTCTGAAGAAAGCTACAGTTACAGAGTTCAAGAGAAAATGTGACATTATTCCTTGACGTACTTACTATGTGGTTATTCCTGCACCAATATTTATCTAACCCTATGACATTCCACAGTCTAGCCGAAAAGTCATAAGTCACCTGTCTTCTCAAGGAGATGTGGTGACAGCTGAGTGATGAGTTTGATAAATTAAGTCCTTGTGTTGATTTTTATAGCCTGAAGACTGTATAGACAGGTGAAACAGTTTTAAAATCTTCAGTTAAATACCTGTACCAGTGAACTCTCTCTCTCGTTATCTTTTCTTTTTCCTGTGTATGTGTGTGGGGGGGGGCGGGGTGCGTGCTTGCACAGAATGGAAGCCTAAGGTTGAAGTGGGACGTCATTCTCTATTATGCTTCCACTTGATTCAGTAAGGCGGGACGTCACAGTGAAGCCCAGAGCTGTCAGACATGGCTAAAGTCTCCTTAGCTAGCTCGCTCTGGGAATCCCATCTCTTCACCTTCTGAGGCTGGAATTAACATCCGGATTTAGTGAGTTTCTAGTATCAGAATTCTGGTTTACATTTGAAAGCCCTTAACCAGAGAGCCGTGTCCAGAGTCTCTTATACCTGAGAGAAAGAGAGGGAAGTCACATGACGGACCAGCCATGTTCTCCCTCTCAGTAGAAAACTTCTGGCTCAGCGATATCAAACAGTTTTGAAGTTTTACTTAATATGAGCGTTACTAGAACCTCCTTTAGTTAAAACCAGGAATCACTGCTTCTCTATGAAATGGCAACGATCCTGAGTTCCTCAGTCATTCTACCTTCCTCACACCATGTGAAGAGCCTGGTATCACCAAGACAGCTTCTTAGGCAGCCTTAGAGAGTTCTAGTTCTAGAACCACCGTGGGTGGTTCACACATGGTTGAAAAACTAAACTCAGAACTGCATTCCATTCAGGAGCGAGAACAGCACACCAGCAACACTGAAGTCTGGATAGACTCGGCTTCTTTAGGAGTGCGGTTACACTTAGGCACCATGTTCTAGGAAAAGCCATTTCTCCGCCAAGCCTTGAGTTAACAAGGCTGTGTGATGGAGATACGCTCTCTGAATGCAGGTCGAAATGTAGGTACTAGTTTTATTGGATAGTCAGTTTTAGACATGTGGTAGAGTGAAAACATGAAATATTACACTGAGTTGAGTTTTTGAAAATTAAAATTACATTTCAGACTAATTTAGCTTGGAATGCAAGATTTGTGGCCAATATACAGGGAAAGTGGCCTTTGAATTAAGTTATTCTAAGATATTTAAGAGGTAGAAATCTTTCCATTAAAAGATAAGAAAAATTAAACAGTAACTTACTAATAAACTATTTTCTTACTCGTGGATGTAATATACAAATAGAAAATAAAACTTTTAAATGGGCAATGTCCTTAGTCTATGGGCTGTTAAAAAAATAAGGTGAAGAAAGGGCAAGTTTGTTTTTCAAACTTGGGGACACAGAGGATTCTATCCAGCACTCAAATCAAATACTAGACTAGCTTCAGATTTATACAGAATTAAACACTGAGAAGAAGGAAAACCCAATATAAGAAAAGCTTGGGAAAGGCAAATAAATTACTGACCATGCTCAAACCCTTTAAATCAGAGTTTTCACAAGCTCTCACATATGTGAAAACTTGCAAGCTAGTAAAAAGATATCTGCCCAAGTTCCAGTTACTCTAATAACTCTTGGTGGTGTTCATGTGTGCTTCCTATTTTACTTATTAATTTAGAATCTTCATCCTGTAAATTAATAGAAGATACAATAAAGCAATGGAATATCTTTCTTGCCTTTTATTTGATTATATATCATTATTTTCATTAATGTCACTATAGAAAATTATATATTAGAAAAAAATTTTTATTTCCATTTTTCCCTGTTATTTAATGCTATAGAAGTGGTTTGGATAAGCACCAGTTTTATAAACCTGTGTATGCGTGTGTGTGCGTGTGTGTGTGTGTGTGTGTGTGCGTGTAGTATGTGTGCTAAGTAATGTAACTTATTTGAAGCAATTTTTGTCATGTGTGGCCCTTTTTACATGAAAAGAAAGAATATCTGTCTTTGTCTTCAAATTTCAGTGTCGTTCTTTACAGAGGCGATCCCTGGTGAGTCTAAGTCTCAAGCTGCAATGCAGTATCTATTTTTGTAGGAGGAAATATCCTTCTGTATGATCCTCAAATGAAAAGCTGTCATCCATCTTCTGAATAGGCTTTATCCCTCCTTCAATGGCTAGTTTCTGAAACTGCTGATGACTAGAAGCAATTCTTTATAACTCCCTAAATAAAGACATCAGTCTATCAGCAAAAAAGAAAAAAAAAGTACATGAGCTGAGGGGCAGCTGCTTCCAGAGGGGGTGGGGGAGAGCACTTCCCGCTCAGTTAAAAGCCGCTAACTGTTATCATTGAGCGGGTGTCAGTGTGATGTGTCCTTACAATTTAAATGCTGCTTCAAGGAAAAGGATTTTTTTCCTACTTTTTCTTTTCTTTTAAATTTATGCTATATTAACCTAAGTATATAAATTCTTCTGTGCAAGAGAGTCTTACCCTACCATCAAAGGTAATTAATGTTGGAAAAGAAACTTCAAAGCCAAAATGAGAGCTGAATCCTAAAATGATCAGCTCATTTGAGGATGAAAGAAAAGGCATTATTCTGAGTGTCTTAGGGAGAAATGAAGGGGCGGCAGGCAGCGCCGCGGCCCTGCGCCCTCCCTCGCTGCCTGCCCTTGCCACTGTTTTACACTATGTAAAACAGAATGTATTGGAATTCAGTAAAAAGTATATTGTGGTAAGTTAATCAAATCAAATGAGAGGATTTACAAACAATTCTTTATTCTTTTTTGTAGGCCATTGCCTTTCACAACTAGTCTGGAAAGATTTTAGAATTTTCTCTGCCTAAAGTTTGAAAGACCATAAAATTGTACCTTGGGTTGAACCTTCTAATTTCTGTTTTATTAGACATTTTATGCTCTATAACTTACAAAATCATGCTCTACCATGAAAAAAAACTTTCTGAACCTATGTTATTGAAGATTTAAAAATATTTTATTTATTATATTTATTTTATGGATGTATTTTCTGCATGTGTGTAAGTGCACCTGTGTAGTGCAGTGCCTGGGGGAGTGTAGTAAGAACAAGCCATCAGATTCTCCTGAAACTGAAGTTACAGACAGTTATTAGCTGCCATTAGGGTGCTGGGAATCAAACCTGGGTCCTCTGTGCTCTTAACCACTGTGCCATCTCTCCAGCCCCTATTGAAAGGCTTTTTCATGTGTATTTTCTTTATTCTCTTGGTTCTCCTAAATGGATCCTCTATATCATTTTGCTGTTTCTTTTCATCTGATTTTCATTCTCATACTAGTCCCGTAAGCACACACACACACACACACACATGTGCGCGCACACACACAATCACAGCCACAGACATAGCCACATGGGAACACACACACCGCTTTCCCTCTTGAACTATGGCAATGATAAATTCATACTATGTATAGCACAGGGTCCCCTTAGGCTCCCTCCTCTTCGGCACACTTTTATTGATGGGCTTTACATATTCTGGGAAAGCTATGTCCTTTGATTAGGTATTTTACTTTTTTTTTTTTTACATTAATTGAATTTGGAAATCCTATCTTGATGCTCTTAATTTATTGTCTTCTTTTTTTTCCCAACAATATACAGTTTTCAGTTATCTTTATTTTGCTTGATTTATGTAGGTCAGGCTAGCCACAAACCCATGATCTTCCTACCATGAATTCTGGAATTAGAGACAAGGGTCACCAACTACTTCTGACTTTCTTTTAGGCTGTTGTTTTGTTTTCTAGAAAACTTTCCTCATTCATGGAAAAAACTGAACCAGAGGAAGAGAGTAGTCTGACTCTTCACTTTGCATGGTAGCTCTTATTTATGTCTATGTGTATGTGTCACATCATACACATATATGCATTTATCTGGTATGTAAGAAAAGCAACAATTTAAAGGATATAGATTTAAAATACCTTCATCTATTCCTTTGAGTCACCACTTTCAAAAGAAATATTTCTCCTTACACAATATAATTAAGACCACTAGACCTCTCCTGTCAATTACATAGGAAATGTAATTATTTAGAGAAATTTCTGACTACCTAGAGCTGTTTCCAGAGCAAAATTTCATGTGAGAGTTAACTGGAGAGTGTTAAGTATATTTGACAGTCCTGGAAGCCATGTCCACTAAGTCAAAATTTCATGTTGCTATCTTCTTTGAGTCCCTGAGATCAGATAGATCATCATAATTTCTCTATCACTGGATCATGCTGATATTTCAGAGCCCAGGAAAGGTGTGTGGTTAATAGATGACCAACTAGCAGGCTACCTAAAGATAAACCCAGGAAAGGTAAGTGACTAACAGATAATCAACTAGCAGGCTACCAAAAGATAGACTGCAAAATATAGGGTTGCACATCTTTAAAAAAAATCAAAAAGGAGCATTTCTTCTCCAGTGTTTTAGTCCTTAAAACTGAAGTTGTGATTTTGTTTTTCTTTACCCCCACCCCCCACATATCTCTTCCTCTAACATCAGGGTATATAAAAGCTCTCACTTCTTTCCTGTGGAGAAAACTGGGCATGCACCACAACAATTAAAACATAGATATCATATTATCAGGTCAGCTATTCGTCAAAGTTGCTGACTGTGTGACCAGGCAATTCAAGTGGACCACTGCAATGGATATTAAGTGTTTAGCCTTAAATATTTTGAGCAAAGTATCCAATAACTAAAGTCAGTAACAAATACATTCTTACCTGTTTGTTCCTATCACCTATATAGTGCATTTGCTAAGTCAGAAGAATTTTCATCCTTGTAAGAGATTATTAGTCTTTTTAATGTTTATCATCTGAATAATGTATTTATATAATTTTTAAAAAATATTCTATATATTCTTTTACAAAAAACTAACAAATTTGGAAACCAGTGACCATTTCATGAGGCCAAAGCATGATCTATTATTTTCTTATTTCAGTACTTACATTTCATACTTCCTGGCATTAAGCTATGTGTGCCTTTTTGAGTAAATACAGCTTTTCTAAGAAATACATATTTTAAACTCTCAGAAGGGAATTCGAGAAAAGCAGAGCACGGCATGACAAAGGTCCAGACTTTAAACAAGAAACTAAAGAATAATAAATTTCATTCATGAAACCACTTATATTTAGGATATGGCAATGAGAGCGCTCTGATAATAAGTGAGCACTGGAAAATGATTTCAAGGGTAATTTCATAATCAAAAAAGTGCAAAGTATTTTAATGCATACGTATAAAAATGAAGAAAGAAAAACGGTCGCGAGTGAAAAGACAAAGAGGGATAAAGTGGAATTAGGGACCCACTCCCCAAAGTGATGACTACTGGTGAAATCAATGCGACTGGCCTATATGCCTAACATGGTATGATATTTTGTCTATTTTTAAAGATAATTCTTCTCTCCTTAATGTCATGATAAAAAAATCAGTGTTATCCATCTTACTTTAAATATTCTGGTGTCAATTTTGAACACAAATATTACACAGCAGATTTCCTTCCAATTTTAATTGATGTCTGTATTGCTATTTACCTAACTGGAGTATTTAACACCTTCATTTTAGTCATATTGACATTAAACATTTGTATATATTTAATCTCTCTCTCCCATTCAAAGGAGTCTTGGATCTTACTATGATTGTTTTGTTTTAGTCAGTTGTAATTTTATGTCATTTTTATTAAATGAGTATTATGATTTTATCAATTAGATAAAGTAGCTATTTCATTCATATATATGGTAATGTTCCAGTTAAATATATTTCATACTTTATAAGGTACTGATCATCCCAACTCTGTTACCCATCCTTACAACCTCACTCATTCAACTAATCCCATCCTATAACATATTACTCCTTATTCAAACCAATGTCCTGTTTTACTTTCAAGTTTATTTTTAGCTTCAATTTTTATATCTAATTTAATGGTTATATTGCTTTGTACTGATTGTTATGTTTCATACATAAATATTTTTTTTACTTGCAAAGAATCAACATAATGGGGTTCCAAGGCATAAAAATAAGTATGAAGCAGAATTTGCTATATTTATTGTACTTTTCAATTCCTATATTATCTTACTTGTATTCCCAAGATCTATTTAAGGATGATTTTATTTATAATTAACTTTATTTTTAATTTTCAGAATAATATCTTTTAGGATGGTAATTCCTCTTTGTCAAGTAGCACACTTTCTTAGTGTAAGTCAAATACACATATTGCTTCTTATACTTGTTATCAATACTGAAAACACATTCTGGTTTGATTTTAAATTTTCCTCAGTATCTTAATGTTTTTGTTTCCTTGCATTAGAGTGTGCAAAGAAATTTACATTTGTTTAGTCTTGCAGTTGTTTTTTAACTAATGGAAAACTTCACATTTGCATATAAACCATTCATATTTATTATCATAATAGAATATTTCAAATTAAATTTGTTACATGGTTTTATGTTTTATATTTGTCTTTATTTTTGTTTGAGTTCTTTTTCTTTCATGCTTTTTTCCCATGTGGATTGAAACTAATTTTTAAGCACATCATTTTTTCTGTCATGATCTGAACATTTGCATCTAAATTCTATTGCACTAAAATAAAGCATAGAGTTTAAAATTAACGTTTGAAATGTCTTCACATTTTTGTTACTCTCAGTAGGAACAATAAAACTAATACTAACTAATATCTACTAGAACAAAATTAGGCATTTTCCATCTATTAACTACCTCAGTTTAATATGATTATAATCATATGATTTCAATATGATTGAAATGGCAGACTGTGGTTTCTGTTGTTCTTAGCTGACAGACACTTTTCTTTGTTTTGTGTCCCCTGATGAAGGCTTCTATCTTCTCTTTTCCACCACTCCCTCTGCACTGATTCCTCAACTGATCTATGTGCTGTTGTCTATTATATATGTTAATAAATTTAAGCCAGAGCTGTAATCTTAATAGACACCGTATGGAATTCAAGCCTGAAATTTGCAAATACTCTGCAGGAACTTATATGTGAGTGGAAGACAAATTGATTCCAAGATGAATCAGCAAAATCCAACCACAGCTGAGTAGAACTTTGATCAGAAAATTAGTCAGAATCCAGGTGCTTCAGGAGGCGCGATGGGCTCCGTGCCGCACAAGGAATGAATTTAAGCTCACTTGCACGCCTTACTTCAAACTTGCTGCATTATTGTGTGTGGCCTCAGGCTGCCATGAAATTGGGCTTCTTTCTTTCCTCAGAGCCCACATCAGTCTCCCAGGGATGATGATTCTTCTTGTTGGAGGATGGTTTCAGTTAGTCTACCTAAACTTGCTCATTTTGAAAAATCTAATTTCAATTCAATAAGCCATTGCATAGCACGGTGCAAAAAGATAATAACAATAACATATTTTAGATTTCAAAAACATAGAAGGAAATATTCTCAAAGAAGTCACCACAAAGAAAAGATGTTTGATGAGATTGATGTATTGAAACTGTTTTAAGTACCATACAATATATGTTCTGCTATTACTATTTGCAATTCCTAGACTTTTAAATATCAATTGAAAATACAATTTGAGAAAGAAAAGAAGTCTAGTTAAAACCATAGGTACTTACTTCTTTCCCCATTGTGGAGAGATGATCTTATTTTCCTCCAGGATTTGACTACATGTATTTGAACAAGGTATTTATTAATTTTCATTAAAATTCTTATTTTAAATGTACATCACATGCAGTAGCATTAAATAATACTAAGAGTTCACATCAGGTATTGGTATTGATGCAATGGATCTTATTGATTTTCTCCAGTTTTAATTTGTGTGTATGTTAATTTGGATTTGACCTTTATTTTCTAAGTAGTATTTACCATGTGTATGTCATCTTTTTTCATGCAGATTGCTAGAATGTGGGGTCAAGGTACGCACTATTTTTTTCCCTCTTTTAAATAACTGGTATTCCGTGCAAACCAGTACCAGATAAAGAACATGCAGGTAACAGATGCTGTTGATTGATCAGATCACAAAGCGGGAATTTCTCTTGATGTGTATGAATTTAAACTGGAAAAGAGAAAGTATAAGTACCTTTAAACCAGTTAATTTTCACCAGTTAAGAGTATTCCTAAAACTCACCTATGAAATTGTAAATTTAACAACTGCTGATTTCAAAGTCAAAGAACTGGATTTCGTAGGTACGTGACGGCTTCTGGCAACTTTGGACCTAGGAGGTTCTGTTGCTGAGAGGAGGAGAGTCAGTCTGCTTTAAGGCTGAGATATTTGGAAGGTTGACAGGCTCCAGTGGATGCACACACACCAAAGGGCACACAAATCACACACACACACACACACACCAAAACGCAAATTGCCTTTGCCTGCTCAGTAGCGTAGCCGCTAGCCCTAAGACAACAAGACAGCAGTCACCAAGTGACAAACTCCCACAGCAGCTTATTTTCCTTGACTTGTGTCTGAGATTACCGTAGTCTCTGTTGTACTGGCGCAGACATTACTATGCTGTCCCAATCAAGGAGTTTGAAATGATATTTAAAATTGGTGGTGGAATTTTTTCATTCTTATCTATGAACCACACAAAGCAAAATATGTAATGTTTATAAGTAATGATTTATGGAAAAATATTTTAAGCCTGTTATTTACAGGTATATAAATAAATGTAGTAACTAAAATTTGAGGCTTTCATATTCTACAAATAGTTTTAATATATCTTAGACCTTACAAATGTAATTTTAATATAATGGCTTATTTATGCTTTTAATATAAAATGTGGAAGAGAATAAATTTTCCGAGTTTGAACTGTAATATTTATTCCTGCTAGCAGATATTGTATATAAGAATATAGATGTATAAAACTATACTCAACGTAGATATTTTCTACATATGTATTTTAGCTATTACAGATTTTTTAACACAGATTAAAAGAGTTCATCTAAATTAAATGTGATTTTTAGCTTTTTAAATAGTAAATAATCTAAAAATTATAAAAATTTCAAATCTTGCATAAAGCCTTTTCAGAACAACCTTTCAGGCATTCACAATTTTTAAAAGACAGATTATAAGATATATCCAATTTAACACAATGTTGTTAAATCACATTTGACATATAATTTTATACAAATATATATTAAAGCTATTTTGAAAATGCAAGAGCAAATAGAAGCACAGACTCCATTTTTTCACTCTTCTGTTTTGCTATTCTATTTAGTTAAGAAATGTAACTTTTTTCAGTGTCCTTAGAGCTGGTTTATGAGCAGGTAAAAAAGCAAAAGTGCTAAAAGTAAAAAGAGATGCTTCTTCTGAGAAGCTGAGAGTTAGAAAAATCAAAAAATAGATAAGCAGTTCATAGAAATACTCTTTTGTGAGTACGTAATATTGTGTTATATACTCAGAAAAAAGTCGGAGACATACATATTAAAATGAGCCTAAAGAAAATGCATTGGATAAAATATATAGCAAATCTAATACAAAGAAAACTGATGTTACTAATTCATGAAAATAGCTTCAAAGAGGCTTTGGAAATATCACAGTCAGTAATGTCCTTACCACACAAGCATAAGGACGTGAGTTTGATCTCTAGCCACCATGTAGAAAGCCAGATTGGTTGTATACAGTCTTAATCCCAGTGTGTGGTAGGCAGAGGTGGGTGGATGCTTGGGACTCATTGGTTTGACAGCCTCACGCTATTGGTGACCTCCAGGTCCCAGTGAGAGACTGTGTCTCAAAATTAAATAAGTAAATAAACAAATAAATAAATAAAGTGAAAGGCTTTAGAGGTGAGCACGTGTACACACACACACACACACACACACGCACATCACACTCATGTACTCTACTCATACACACAAAGAAGCAATGTTGGAAGCTTTACAGAGATTAATAAACAAATAAATAAATAAAGTCAAAGGCTTTAGAGGTGAGCATGTATACACACACACACACACGCTCATGTACTCTACTCATACACACAAAGAAGCAATGTTGGAAGCTTTACAGAGATTAAAAACTTTGCCAAAAAATATTTTAAAAGAAATAAAATATAGAAAATGTGGTATATTTTTATTAAAAATTACTAATGATTATTTTAGTGTACTTTAAATATCATTATCTTGATATACAAATGACTAAGTAAAAGAAACAACCGAGAAAAGATTATAAGTGATCAATAATAGCTAAAATAAAATTACTTTTGCAAGTAACTGAAGATATAAAATGTAAAAGTTTTGTGATATGCCAGACAAACTCAGTTACTAAAATACTCACTAACAGAATGTTCTGTCATCAAAACGTTCGTGTTTGCTAAGAAACATTGTTCATTTCTTGGAACAATATGCCAAAATTATTTTAATAATCATTTTCACTGATTAAGTATGCCAGCCTATGGAGCTTATTCTAAAGAAATTACTCTTCTAAGAGGTAGGAAAGATTCTGGTATGAAATTTCTCATTGATATGATGGCATAAAGGAGACTTTTGTGTTCTAAGTGACTGAAAATAACTGGAGTGTTCAGAAGTATATATAGGCAGTTCATGATTTATACCTCTTATGGAATATTAGGGAACTATTAAAATTGGAGTAATGTAGCCAATTATATAACATGAAAATGTTTATTAAATAACATAAAATGATGAGAACATGAAATTATTAGGATAATGTAGTTATGAAGAACTAGGCAACATTTAAGTTAGGTGTGTTGGAACATAACTGTAAATCCTTCTGCTACACGGTCTGAGGCCAGAGGCTCTTGAATTTGAGGCTATCTTTGGATACACAGCAAGTTTAAGATCAGCTTGCATTACATGATGAATTCTAGGTCCCCACTGAGTGAAAACTAAGATGTTGTCTTGGAAAGGCGAATTTTAAGTCCTGTGCACATTTGAACGCCTGCAGTGAAGATGGCGCACTACCTTTCTAACCTCATTTCAAAGTGTATTTATTATGATTAAGTTTTAGCAATCAATGTGGGGATGATAATTCTGAAGAACAAAAAAAGAAATGAAGAGGATATGCGGCCTGTTTAAATGTGCTTCCACAATTTGAAAATACATAATCTAATAAAATTTCAGCCAAAAGATAACAGATGATAGCACTGTATCTTTTGTCTACATGATTTTGTGACATAAATTGTTTATGTAACAAATTAATGTCATAAAAGATACCAACTGTGAATGAACTGCTGATTAAGTATAATAAATGTCAGAAAAAAGGAAATAGCAAAAGAAATCATTTTATATACAAAAATTATACAGATGTAATTTCTAAACACATAATACATAGAAAGTAAATCAGTGAAGAGTAAACTTTAATGTTCAGCATTTGTTCTGCCATGAGAGAAAAAGCTACAGAAAATAATCTGTTCTTATCGAACATTTGAAACACCCAATTTCTTGCAGTAGAGTTTGAAAGGGAGGGAAAATGCTTTTGATAATGAATGTGAAGTAATATTTCAAGGGAAAACTATTTTATAATAGAAAGTTGCTATTCATAGAAACTAATTATAAGAGAGGATTTCACTAATTTTAAAGGTGTCTGACCAAGGTGAAAAATTAACAGTGAATCACATTGCCCTAGGCCGCTCACTGGAAAGGCCTGAAGGTACAGAACACTTCACCCTGTGATGCTGAGAGGACATACCCACTCAGCTCAAACATCCTCCAGAAGACCCGGGATGCATGCTTTTATGGTGAAAATTTTTAGAAGATATGCTTAAGCATCCTAAATTCCAATAAATATCCTTTGTACTTCAACAGGATAATCTTAATTCAACACAATGATGTCATTACTCTGAGTGGCTGACAGACCTAGTCGACTAATGCTGTTTGTAATATCATAATTCAAACAGTGCAAATGATCCAATCATGTAAAACAATACTTGTTTATATAAAATGTGTTCTGTTCAAATATCTTCAGCAATAGAAGTCACAAATATCATGACAATCTTAATAGCCTTTATCCAAATGCTTTATGCTAAAACACAATAGGCTTCTTTTTTGCATAGTTCAGATGGGTATTGAATTCACCTGGGAAAATTGTTTTTTGTGTGTTTTTATGAGTTTTTTTGGTTTTTGATTTTTTTAAGATAAGGTCTCCCTGTAGCCCCAACTGACCTAGATCTCCTCGTTATATAACCACGCTGGCCCAGATCTCACAGAGGTCCTCTTGCCTCTGCCTCCTGAATGCTGGGTTTAAAGGAGTGTACTACGATGCCTGGCACACCTTGACAAAGTTTTGACAAAATATACTAGTAACATGAATTGTAGGTTAAGAAACACTGAAAGATACAATATGTTAAATACACAATACTTCATTTATGAAATCAGGATATTAAGTTTCTGTATTACTATTATATCTGGTTCAATGTTTCTTATATTTAAAAAGATCCAAAATAGGTTAAAGATTTTTATATAAAAATAAAAATCCTAATAATTTAGTGCACACTTGAATGGGAGAGCACTGACATTCTCTGTTGCCATTAAAATCTGGTGATATATTGAATGATTGGAATAAACAATTCTAGCATTATTTTTAAACTAAGGAACACTTCTCGAGTACATTTTCTAAATTTTTAGAGAAACAATTTTTATAGTTTAAAGAGTGATTTCTAAATTCTCCAAAATCTACAAAAATATTGTCAGATTTTTGCCAGAAATCAGCCTCTCTCTGTCTCTTTCTCTCTCTCTCTCTCTGTTTCTGTGTATGTGTGTGTGTGTGTGTGTGTGTGTGTAGGTGTTTTCTAACAAAGGAAAAAAAACTCAATTACAGCACTAGGAAGTATTTGTTATTAAAAATATGATATGTAAATATATACATATATAGGTATGCATATCTATATGCATATTTCCTCTCCGACAAGATAGTACATTACAAAATTCATTTAAGGGATTTAGTGATGCTTCTCCCACAGCAGTGCACCACAGATTTATTAACTTGATATGCATATCTTAGACTTATTTAATTTACATTTAATCGTGCTTTCCGAATTAGTTCTCAAGATAGATGGCATGTCTACTGATGTCTTCATAGCTTTTTGCAGTCTCTAAAATCCTTCTGACTTCTCATATTCTGTTGGTGAGTTTATTTCTAATATACCTCCTGGGAAATATTCTCTTTGAAACAGGCAACACTTAATGAAATATATATATATACATATTCATTAAAGAGATGATTCTGAAGAAAATGTTGCTAGTTTATAATCACTCTGAGAAGAATTATTGTGAACATGAAAGAAATCATCAACTGTTAATAATCCGGGGATCAAAGCTCTGAGGAGGAAAAAGAAAGAAAGAAAGTGGGCTAGCAGGCGGACACTGCATCCCTGTGTGGGCTGAATGCCAGGCTGTAGGAACAGAAGCTGAAAAAGAACAAGACATTTAGCAAGGTCGTGTCAACCAGGAAGCTGCCCTCAGAGAAGAGTAAAGCAGGACGGCGAGTGTCAGTCATGAGACACAGTGAAAGAAGCACGATTTGTGTTTTACTAGTCTCTGCCATCAACAGTCATGCTAGAGACGGGAATCTTACAGTAATTGTGGGGACCTTTTAAATGAAAGAAAATGAATGATTTTATTTTATTTTCAGGCAATAAATAAATACATTTCAGGCTTAATTGTGTCATTTTAGGATTCATATTGAATTTAACCCTCTTGTTAACCAATTGTACACATTTTAATACTTGATTCAATTTACAAAATTAAGCACTAATACTTCTCTCAACATTGTGTCAAATATACACATTCAACATCTTTCTAGAAATTATGTCTGAATAGATAGATGAATGACAGATATACATAATTTCCAAAGCAAACTATATATATACATATACACACACATATATATATATATATATATATATATATATATAATCACAAAAGAACTGCATTATGGGCAAAGGTTTTGTTTCTCCTTACTACAGCTGTACATATATAGGAATGGCTTCCAGTTATCACCAGAAAGAAATGAAGAAATCATTATCTTTAAAAGAATAGAAGACTTCAGTTCTAACTTAGGTTTTGATTAGCAGTGTGAAAGAGGCTTTTTGAAGAACTTAGCTGGGCATCAGAGTGGTCCTAGTAAAATAATACCAATAATTAATAATAATAATAATGCCCTTCATAAACATTTGGGGGAACTAAAGTATGTCAAACATGAAATAACAGGGTTACTAGTTGCTCAATCACTGTTTTCTGCAGTGATGCAGAGGCAAGTTTGAATACAGGATGTAAGAAAAGGCTGACTTGAGAATAAGATCTTGGAAGTAAATGGGTTTTATGGTGCCTTTTTATTTATTTTCTTGAAAAAGATGTATACTGCATAAGTCAAAGTGAGGCTTGAAATGACACATTTTTCTGTAAGTATTGCCTATAAATTGACCCCAAACCCCTGGGAATCACTAAGTACTGGAATTCTCTCATCAGCTGATCAGATCAATAAATACAGTGTTTTGGTAAAATGGCCCCCCTCTTGATTACAGTCTTTCTTTCCTCCAGTGTATAATTTCTTCTGGTTTGTGTTGCTTTGTTTTCCAATTATTGACCATAGTTAAATATTACAACTAGGTGAAATCTTTGATTTGTGAAATTAAGTTATTACATTTAGGTCACTAGAAATGTAATTTACTAAATTTCTAAATCTTGGGAGACATTAAAATATGAACTGAGTGGACCCTGTCACAGTTTTACCCTCTTGGTGGCTGTTGTAAATTCTAACCAGAAGCAGTACTCTCAGAGAAGTGGACCTGATAGACATTAGTGTGATTTCCTTCCCTAGGTTTCTTTTTCTATCCAGCAACAAGACTGTAACTAAAGCGCTACCAGAAGCAATAAGAAAACTGAACTGAAAGAAACTGAAAGCCAAGAAAGGCAAATATATTTAAGCTGTATATCTTATAACACCTTTCAGATAGCCTGTTGTTTTTTTGTAATATATTTAAGGGTAGATATAAAATTCAATGTTTGTTCTAAAAGACTGAAAAGCAATTTTTTATAAAGAAAATTTTATAACACAAAACATTTCATATGAAAGAGAAAAATACCACAGCTGTTTAGTTTTGACTCATCAGAGTCTGTTTTCACGTTCATGGCATCCATGTAATAGTTTATTTGTACAGTACACTTTAAACTAAAATGTAGGGATATATCCAAAGCAGGAAGAAAGCTATAAATTTATTCTTTTGTTACTTTCTACTTATCCCTTGATTGTTCAATTAATTGCCCAATACACAGAGAACATTTTATATTTTATTAATGCAAGCCTACATTTTGAAAATTATTCTCTCCTCTTCCTATAAATATATTCCATTCATACTCTAAAATTGTTAAGTATTAGACTGGCACAACATATTTTGCCATCAGACTAAGCAGTCTCTGAGTCTTCGTCCATTAGCAGATTTCACTTTATTTTTGTTATTTTCAGAAGCATGCAATAGAACTCAGATAAGATTTGGTGATTAAATCCATCATTGAAATAAATAACAACATTTGTATGTTATTCTACTATTATTTCTACTTTTTATCGATAGTATTTTTATTCTGCAAAACAAACTGGAGTGGTATTTTACTGAGTGGTATAGAATTCATGTGGAGGAATTGTGTCATTTGCCTACAAAAGTAACTTTAGGGGGCACTGTGCTGCCAGTAGAGAACTTTCCATGGCCAAGCCAAATCGTCTTCTATTACTTCGTTACATATAAAAATATCTCAGTAAGTATTTCAAAGAAATCAAAGCAGAAGTATTCCACCTTTCTCGAATTTGAGTTTTTCACTGAGACAAGGCCTGGAAAACAAATTTAAAAGTTGTTGAATAGAATATGTTTCCATATTAAACAGTTGTATTTCAATCGTAACTTTCTGAAGGTGAAGGTTGACAGATCCGGGTTGTTCCAGAGTTAATAAATACACCACACAATAAGCAGAAAACAGCATAGGTAAAGAAAGGGCAACTGAATGTTGAAAGGGGAGAAAATGACCTGGGATGACTCTAGTAGCTTCAAGATAGAAGAAAAGAAAAGTTAGTTGTCTGAAGAGGAAAGAGCAGCTAACCAGAACCAAAGTCAAGGAGCACAGAGTTATTGATCCATTCCAGTGAACAAGTCCAGCAGGCAAAGTGGGAGCATTAAGGACCGTAACACAGATTAGCCATCTCAGCACAAACACACCTGGCGTTCCCACGGCTGGCTTGCCTCTGTCAGCTCCCCGCCCCCGGTGTATCAATCACCTGTGGCATCTGTGTTACATTTGAAGTCCAAAGCAGATAATTTTTTTTTCCTTTAATGTGGTCAAAGCAGAGGCTCTGAAAAAGAAACAAACATGTAGTCTCTTAAGAGGACTCTCTTCCTTCTACTGACACCTTCCACCGTGACTGATATGCACGAATGAATTAAATTGTATTTGACAGCGATAACATGGGCTTTCTATAGTTCATCATTTAATTATACAGAATTAGCTTGTGCAGATTTACATACGGAGGTTATGAACTGACTTTGGAACCAATGAAAACGCTTTTGTTATTAGAAGCGTTAACTATGCCCCCTTTATTTTCCTTTTCAGAAGATATTTGAGGTTAAGTTTCACTGGTAAATATGGGGATTCCATAAGGAGGAGGCAAAGTTGACTGATTCAAAAATGTGAATTTTTTGCATTTGTTTTGAATACAAATACACACACACATACACATACACACACATAAATGTCACATGAAAAGGGAGTCAAATCATTTTGAAGAAATCACAAATATTCAAAGAGAGAGAGACATTTTAGAAAACAGTGAGATGTTTGGTATTGAGTTTTAGAAACCAGGTAAGTTGTCATTTCATTGGTTAAAATAGTTTAGTATATTTAATTGATCTGTTTATAGAAGTATGATTTAATTTTAAGTGTATTTCAATTGATAAGTTCTTAAATTGTTTGTCACTTTTATAATGGTTTAATTGCACAAAGGATAAAAGTATACAAGTAGCTTCCTTTTAGTAAACATCCTGCTATCCCATTTAATATATATGACACAAACTGCAAACAAATGAATCATTCCAGTCAGTCCCTATTTGTTCCTTTCCTGGAGTACTAAGACTTCATGCGAATTTTCAGTTTTATTTTGAAAGGTCGCTAGCATTCAGTAGCCCTGCATTTGTATGAGCATCGGTGCTTCAAATGCATCACTTTCTCACCTCACGTCTACATTAACTTATTTCTTGAGAAAACTCTTTACTCTCTTAGTATTTGAGAAAACATGAAGATTTCAAGGTACATTATGTTTTGTTTTATTGGTTTTTATTTTTTTTTGAATGTCAAAGTGCTCTGCATTTCGAAATACTTGAGTTGCATTTCTGGGCATTTCACTCCTTGTAGGGTTCAAAATCAACCAGGGGCATGCAAGAAACGCAAAGAAAAGACTGTCAGATAATCCCAGATTTTGTATCTTCATCAGTGTTCACTGAAGAATTTTAAGAGATTAGTACCAGGCTAAGTGGATTTTATACTTCCTCCTGTGAAATGTAATAATGTCCTTTATCTCTTATTTAAGGCTTTGAAGTTCAACCAAATTTATAACAAAATTTCTTGAATTTCAATGGCCTCATGTCTAATATGATATCACATAAAGTTCACGGAAAATCCTCTACCATTTCTTTGGACAATTTTTTATTTAAAAGGCAATCATTGTTAGATCCATATTATTTGTATAGTTATATGAATATTGTGATATTCAGGGAAAATTCTTAACATTCGAAAACTACAATCACGATTTCAATTCTTCACCGCATTGCTGATAATTCCTGGCATTTTTTCAGATGGGAACACTACCAAGGAGTTTTAAATAAGAAAGTGTATGTCTATTTCTCTAAGGATTATTTTATTTTACATTATAAAATGTACTATGCCATCATTTTGAAATTTTGTTTCACAGCCTAGATTTTAAATGTATACTTGTTTTTTTCTCGTACTAAGTTTAAGAAATTTTGAACTAGAACATGTATTATGAAAGTTTTGATCATGCTTTTCAAAAAAGTTGAAATCTGAATGACATATCTGTTTATATATGAATTTAGATTCTCATTAAAATATTTAAATGTGTTTATTTATATTCAGTTATTTTTCAGAGAATATTATTCTTTTGGTCATTCAGTTAACTTTTATAAAGAATAGAGATTTCATGTGTTGGCAATAAATATACATGTGATTGTACATATTAGTATAGAATACATGAAAAAGCTTAAGTTAATGTTTTCATACTTAAAAAATACTCAAAAATCAACATTTTTAAAGAAGAAATATAAAAAAAATCCCACGGAGCTTCCTTGAAAAGATTACAGTTTTCTCATCTATGCTTATTCAGACCCTTCCTAAAGATACAGTTAAACTTGCTGCAATCTAGAAACATTTAAAAGACTCAAGTAGAGTGGTTATTTGGGGTATGTTGAAAGATATTTTTACATAAGGAAAAAACAAGCTTCTCTACTAAAAATATTTTTGAAAAAGTCTTTTATAGACTGCAATTTGGCTGCTTTTGTTTATTTTTTAAGTTGTTTACATAAAAGAAATAAAATAATGGTCAAAGTATCCTCCAAAATTCTGTATTTCTTTCTTCACTCCTATTCTTTGGTGCTAACTGAGGCCTTGCCAGTCCCAGAGCACAGTGCATCAGATTCCTGGAATTTTGCTAAGATTTTAGAAGAACATCAGACCTGTTAAATCCGATGCATTTTTACAAAAGGCCTAGTTGATTCTGGTACACCATTTTATAAAACCACCATGGAGGTATCAAAGTTGCTGTACAGTAAAGTTTAAAATCTTTAATTGGAACAGGCTAGGACAAAGTTAAGGAGCCCAGTTGCCAACACTCATAAAAAACTTTCCCTTTATTTTCTTTGTCATTTTTCTATCAAATGTGCTATTTTCTTACTGTTTTCCTTATTTGTATTCAGATTCTCCATCGGACATTATAACCATTATATGTGTAATGCCAAAATCCTAAGAAGTCTTTAAACATTAGCCATGTTTAAGCAAAGGAAATACCAGCACTGCCCTCCATTGCTTTGGAGTCACCAAAGAGCAGTGGCTGTTTAGTTGATGGCTTCTTTAAAGGGGGAGAAAGGAGTAACCTTCCTCCGGACACGCCTGTCTCTTGCTTGGCTGCCCATCCTGTGAACTTAGTGAAGAACCTTGAGTCTTTCCAGTCCCCTAATTGAGCTATATAGTTCTGTGAATGTTTTGCTTCCTTAGAGAGAAGGCTGTGCCATTTTTATGGCTGTACTCCCTCAATGGAAAATTAAATACTTCAGGAAACTTAAAAAAGAAAACAAAATTAATGTTTAAAAGTTGAGTTAGTATTCTTATAAAAAATGCAGATCATTGAGAATTAATAACATTTCTCCATAATATTATGTATGAAGAAATGCAAAGGGGATATATATATATATATATATATGTATTATTCTTGAAAGTTATATTTATGTTATCTTTTCTTTCATTGATGTCTAAGAATAACACACTATTGTGCCACCTATGTTACCAAATACATTGCATGTAATTATAATACTGCAATTCATTTGAAAAAACAGTATAGAAAAATTTTTAATTGTTTTCTTGTAGTTTTACTTTATATTTGAAAATAACCAAACCTTTTCAAAATATTCAAAATTTGTTTGAAATGATCTCATCTTTGTTTAGATTTACAGACATGCCTATACTTAGAAAATTTATTTTTAAAAACTACTTATATGATGGATTTTACTCACTATCCTTAATGTATTGATTACTTTTTTTACTTAAAGGAAACATCAAAAATAATATAAAAACCAATGTTAATACCTTGTTCAGTGATAAAATCTTAAAGATTAAAAAATGCATATTCTCAGTTTTGAAGGGGGGAAATATTCATTTTACTTGGTTTTTCTTATTGCCCTCTAAATGAGAAAAATTCAAGCTGAAATGTGAATAATTGGACTATGCCGGTAGATTTAAAGATTCCATGAGTTAAAATATTGCAATATTCACAATCTTTCATTATATGAATAATTTGATTTTTATGCTTAAAATGTAAAGGATTTGACTTGGAGGCCATTCAGTTTGATATGAAATTTCTACTAACTAGTGCCAAACTTTATGTAAAGAGGCATCACAGGTATTTCTGGATTACTGCTTTTAATTTGTCCCTTTAAACAATTTATAAAATATTGACAGAGTTTGACTTTTTCATAGTAGCTCTCCTTGTGTGTAAGTTGATGATAATCTTGGTAATATAATTTATAAAATTTCTGTTGGGAATATTGGTATATTTTATGGTCCCAAAATCTTTTAAGATCTACCACAAGAAAAGATAATGAAAAAAAATCAACAAATATTTAATTTCAAAAAGATTGTCCAAATTCTTTAGGAGGCAAGAGCTATATGTCAGTATAAGCCATATTCTTCTGCTATATTAATAACAGTATTATTTATGTCATTATTACTTTCAACTGATTTAAATCAAGTAATTTATGATTAAAGTTATTTCGGCACATTCTAATTTTAATTGTGCAACTTTTGTGAGTAGATAGTGTTTTCAAAGACGGGCAAAGGTTATTGATTAAAATAATCTTTTTTATGTTAATTTTCCATGAAAAAGGATTTGAAGATTGATACTGAAACTTAATGGAAACATAAGCCATCAGCTACCATTTCTGTGGTCATTTATTGAACCACTATTGTGAACAGAAAGCAGACTATAGTAACAACACAAATGTGCTGTCACCTGAGTTACTGAAAATATTGTGATACACAACTAAAAATCATCATTAAGACAAAATGACTTCAGCTTCCATAGATACAGAAACGAGAGAGTAAAAACCAGCTGCCAGAGATGGTTATATTGGACTAATCCTTGTAAAGCTCCAACATTTCAAAGGAACGTCCATGTGTTTAGAAAGTCTTTAACATTCTGACTTGCTTGAGTTCCCAACGAGCTATGAGGTAGCAATAAAAAGCGCTTTACCACAGGGATCCCTACAATTAAGAAACGCTGAGATTGTACAAGTTTGCTAGTTTTGAAATATTAGCTTGCCTCCTACTTAAATCCAAACAAAAGCACACTATGGCTCTGGGTCAACCCAATATAGACAAGTCCTGAGCTCTGATTTGCCCCATGCAAGGAACTATAATGGAGTGGAAGCAGCCGCCTCTTAATATAGGAGTTAAAATTACCCGTGACTGAAGTGAGCACATCAATCAAAAGTTTTGGCAAGTAATGAGCCAGACAAACCAGACTGGTGAGCTTGAGGGCAGGAAAAACCTCTGTTCTGTATTCAACAGTTCTCAAATAGCCATGACATCCCTTTGCATACACCACCGACTTCCAGCAGGTGGATTTTCAAGGCATTGTCCCCAGAATACAAAGATGGATCAACTCAGATCATTTGAAATAGTTTCCTGTTTTGTGTTCTGAAAACCAGAGCTGCATAAGCCTTCCACATTCTTAGCATTTTTTAGGTATTGGTCAAGGAGTAAATGTAGAGCACTAAGGACAGAAAATTCAATGGGAACAGAAACAGCCTCCATTGCTGGTTCATATCATACATAAAAATTATGCATCTCTTCTAACCCTATTAGAATGAATACAACTTGTTTATTTGCGTAATTTTATCTTCAAAGTCCTACAATATCAGATTGTTTTTTATCAATTTAAATTAGTTTCTAAACTATCTTAAAACCAAGAGAGCGTCTGTTTTCATAATCCTGTGTCTCTGTGTGTTGACCAAGCATGACTGTGAGGATTGGTAAATCAGCAGTTGCAGAATATCAACCATGTATTCTTCAAACTTTAAATTATTAATCTCAAAGTGAACTCCTTCTACACCTCTGTATAAAAACTCACAACGCTCCATTTGAGGAGCAACTAGAAAGAACCATAAACAGAATTCTTGTTTAAATGTGAGTGTGCAGAAGTATTACTGTGAGAGTCCTAGCTATTGTTTAAACCAAAATAAATAGATACAAACTAGATACTCTCTTCAGATACCATACTTAGTATGCCATGTATCTAGTCAGTACAAAGCAGTCAAATTCAGGATCATGTAATCACAAAATACATGTTGAAATAATTCTTTATATATATGGTCAGAAAAATAATTTAGCTTGTAAATTTAGTAGTAAATGAAGAGTGTAAAGTAATCTAATCTTAATTCTACAAAGCTGACAAGGAAATGAAGAATTTATTTCAATAATTATCAATCTCAGGTAGAGAAAAAAGTGCTTTTTTTTTTCTAAAAGTGCTTCCCATTAGTTCGTCCAGTTCAGATGACTGAAGTTAGTAACTATTCCTTCTGGAATCAGTGTCTTGGGCTTCAAATGAGATTCTTCCCATAGCTTCCTATATCAGTAACTGAAAGTTATGATCACTGAAAAATATATTCAGTGTGGTGTCAAGGTACCTATAGACTGTATGAACTGTAGAAGGGAAGGAAGATGTTAAAGAGATATTCACCATGTAAACATTCTGTAAAGTCACCTATAGCATAGAGAACAGATAAAAGCAATCCCCGAAAACAGAGACAAATGATTCAATTACTTAATACATAGTTTATGCATGTCTAACAATAAGTTTCTCTTGTAATAATATGAAGTAGATAATTTGACTTAACTTACATAAAATTACAACACAAAGTACATTAAAATTTTCATTTTGATGTGAAAATCAGTTGCCATAATTAAAAGGAACAGATACAATAATTATAAGGTCAATTTAGAGAAACTGAAGTCTCAAAATTTTTTTTTTTAAACATAAGATTCCCCTGCTCTGTTTAGCGGGGTCCAGAGATTAAAGGAGAAAAGTTGTAGTGCTGGAGTAGAGGAGATGGCTCAGCGGTTAAGAGCACTCTCTGCTCTTCCAGAGTTTGGTTGCCAGCACCCACATTGCAGCTAACGACCTTCTGTAACTCCAGTTCCATGGATTCTGACACCCTCTTCTAATCTTCATTAGCACTTCATGACATGGGTACACTTACACACATGCAGGTGATACACTCATACACAGAAAATAAAAATAATTTAAAAATATAAGAAAATAACCTTCTATCTCGCTCATACACAGAAAATAAAAATAATTCAAAATATAAGAAAATAACCTTCTTTCTAACCCTTGTTCTGTCTTCAATTCACTTTCCAAAACAACATAAAAAGTCAAAATAATAGAAATTTCTTCAAAACATCATACTATAAAGTGACAACAGATTAGTACAAATGACACATAAAGAATTTATTAAAATGAATGAAAACAATTATTAAAAAAATGAAAAAATTAAAAGCAATGAAATGTCTAAATGACAAACATACACAAATATCTTAACACCAAAGATTTACTGATCAATAAATGCAGATGAAGAAAAATGGAATTCCCTAATGAGCAGGTTCCATATGCATTATTACCTATAAGTGAGCATATGTAGCAATTTATGAAATGGACAACTTGTCTTTCTCCCTTTATAGCATTTTATTTTATTTTTTTCATTTTGTGTATGAGTGTGTTGCCTACATGTTTGTTAGTGCACCCATGTAGTGCAGTGCCCACAGTGGCCTGAAGAGCTGTGTTGAATCACCTGGAACTGGAGTTACAGACAGTTGTTAGCTGCCATGTAGATGCTGGGAAATGAACCTGGGTCCTCTGCAAGAAGAGCAGTCAGTGCTCTTCACTGCTGAGCCATCTCTCCAGCCCCAATCTTTCTTCTTTTAATTTTTTCATTATATCTTCAAACGTTTAATTAATCATGGAACATGTGGAGACTTTGATGTGTTGTACTTTATCCTGAGCTGCTCTAGATTAGTGACAACAGATTCTGCTGAAGGGCTGGCAGGAGAAAAACCAACACTTATTAATGACGGAGCACCAGGCCAGACCATGCAAGGCTTCCCTGCATATGACACAATGTCTTAATTTCTACATGTCAGCTTTCCAAAATGGAGAGAGATGAATTCAGGGATGACAAGGTTTGAATTGTCAAGGTTGAAAGGGCCTTTACAGAGAAGAGTATATCTGATGGTGGGAACCAGTTTGAGATTAGGCTTCAAAGTTAATTTATAGAGTTAATCACAGCCTTTAACCATTTTCTTCACTGAACTTTTCAAATGGCAGTGCATCAAGCACTATGGCTGGGTTGATTCCATCCAGCTACTTTGTAAAGTTGTAATGTCAAGTCTAAGCTTTGGGATGATGCACAGCAGTTAATGCAGAGTCTCACTGTATACATTCTCCCAAGTCCAAATCTGTATGAGGATGTCCTTTGTGATCTTTTACGCAATCATCTGGCTGAACACTGATGACCTTTGCCAAAAGTTTTTCCTTTCACCGGGAGACACATGCAATCCCCTCGGGCCTCTACCGCGGAATTGTGAGAAAGGACGTTATGACCAGATTTCAATTCAGATTTAAGAGGGAGACAAAATTCATCTTTAAGTTCCATTAGTTTACTTTATCCCTCATATCTTAAGATTTAACACACCCTTCTTCACTCAGGTCTTCAGGTGGTGTTTTCCAGATGTAAAGCAGCTATGGACTGAAGACAAAGTAGCCATTAGTATTTCAAGTACTGTCTCAGGGAGTGAAGAGCTTGTTTTATTGTTCTGAGCTAAATTAAGATCTACCCCTTAGTCTTTTGCCTTTCCGTCTGTCATATTTAAGTCATGGCATAAATCTGTCTTTCTTCCAAAGTCAAATTATTTATTTATTTGATTGAGAAGGGCATAACATTGCAGACTTTTATGAGACTAATTAATCTCAAAAGTAACTTGCAAACCATTATATATCAAAGTATATTGCATATGTTAATCCACATAATCTGAACCAAACGAATAAAGAAACTGACACACAGAGTGTTTGAAAAATCTGCCCGAGTATGAACTGGAGAAGTAAGTTTTATTGAAAATTCTTCAAACTTTTAAGTGTGTTTTAAAACTGACCCAACACCTTCTGTTATTAAGGATTAAACAACTGTTCACCATTCTTCCATATTGAATTCTTTTGATATGGAACTTATTAATAAATTGAATCAGGCGGCTTTCTTTGGATGCAAACAAATACCTGACAGAAACAAATTAAGAGAGGAAAGGTTTACTTTGGCTCAGCCCAGTCCATGGGTCCACTTGGTCCCATGAGCTGAGCATCACAGCTTCTGAGCTTTGCGGGGGAGGGGTTCCTTCACCTGACTGGGAACTGGGAAGCAGAGAGCCATACAGGAAGGTGACAGTAACAGTATTCCAGCAAAGACACACCATCATGATCTGTTCCTCATCAGGGCCTCAGTGTCTGTGTTTCACCACCTCCTCAACAGTGCTCCATCTGAGGACTCACACCCAACAAATGAGCCTTCTCAGATGCTGCATATCAAACAACAAAGAGTGGCAGGCATAAGTTAATTAACAGGCCATCGTGACGGAAAATGAGAACATTTTTATCCAAGAAAGAAGGACAGAAAGAATTAAGTAGACATTTAAATAGTTTTGAAAAATGTTTTATTGATTGTCATAAAGGAAGTATTTTGCAAAAATGTACATGATGAACAAAGGGTGCAAAAAATTAGTTTATTTTTTTCTTTTTTAATACTTTCATACATTAGGAGTGTGTTTACCTAATTTCCATCACTCTATGTAACTCAATATCTTATTTTAATTGTGATAATATTCAGCCTAATGCAAAATTAAATTTTAAATACTCTCCTTCTTTGTGTAGATTGGAACCCTGATCATAACACCTGGTCCAGTTACACCTCTTCCTATTTTCCTCATCTTATAAATATGTGGGTAGGTAGTAAAAGTATAAAGCTAAAATGTCTTTATAAACCAAAAATATTAATCTTATAATTGTTTCTTAAAAATAAGGAAAAAGGATAAACTTGTTTTAAGTATAAAGCTGTATTTTTCTGTTTGTTGTTAGAAATGATGTTTTGATGTAAGCTTATAAATTTCTGTATACAGAGTTATTTTGGATATTAATGAATTTTGATCAACTTATAAAGTACTGACTTTTCATAATGTGAAGTGAAGCCGCATTAACCCACCCAAAATTTTCTCCATTATCAGTAATAACCAGGTCTAAACATTGCCAGGCCATATTAGTCAGACTCAATGGGTAGTGACCCAAAAAATGAGCTCTTGACTTTAGTTTCAACACTGTCATACACTAACAAATCTATTAGACTCTGCTTATAAAATACAAATATATTGTAGAAGTACATTGCAAGTATTCCTAGATACATTTTCGCTTACCTTATTTCTAAAATACTTTGCATCGTTAAATCCATAGCAGACATCATTGATCCTGAGGCTGAGGATCAGAATGCCCCGCCTTCTGGATTGACAACATTTACTAAAACCTGATTTATTTCTTAGGAAGAGAAAAATCAACTAGGCATTTGAACTATAAAATATATCCAAACAGATAGAAGGCCAGATAGATAGATGGTTGATGTACAGATAGAGAGGTATAGTTATTGGACACTGTCTATGATGTCAAAGAAAACTATAGAATGCTAATAATTCTGTGACAGTAGGAAAAAATCTCATCAAGGAAATTCCTTGGGAGAGTGTCTTCAAAAACGAATGAATATATTGTGGCACAGATAGAAAAGGGCTTACACTGAGCAGAGGTCTTGTTTATTGTCACTGAGAGACAAAGAGACACAAGGAATACCAGAAAACAGAAATGCTGCAGACATAGGTGGGTTGGGCAGGGTTGTTTAAAAGAACTTAAATAAGTGCCTAAGCCCTTACACATGAGAGCCAGGCTGCTGTTTCCAAATGCCCAACTTACTTGCTATAGGCAGAGGAAGAGAAAACACTCCTAATTGCCAAATGATCCTCACCAATTGGCACATAGATTATGTATCCACTTCCTCTGCAAATATATAAATAATTTTACTTATAGAGAAAAGTCTTTTAAACACCTGCCACTGATATTTCTCATGTCAGTTTTCCATAAATATGACAAATTATTGACTTACTTAAGTTGGTTGAAATATTGTAATTTATATATTCTCTGTTCATCTATTCATAGCCCTCAAACTTCAGGTTTTGCACAAAATCTAATATTTGTTGAAACGTCCTTTGCCATGGTCTTAAAGATACTCTTCTAATTCATTGACATTCATACTAAAATCATAGTGTGCTGATGAAAGCATAAACAAAATGGACCAACTATTGATGTTCACATGTTGAAACATGAAAATGGAGGTTTATATTGGAAAAGGTCTCAGGAAAACTTGTTACATATTGTTTTCTTAAATATATTATAATACAGAGAAGTTTAGATATAATTCAACAAATAGACAATAAAGAGCACACTTTCCTATCTGGAATAACACTGTGTGATCTCACTCTTCTAAAGTTAGATTTGGTGTCCTTGATAAATCTATGGTAATACTATTATTTGTAAAGTAGAGAGGATAATATCTAAATATCCATATCCTTGGGAATTAAATATTTAAAACTGAAACTCATTTTAAGCATCAGCTCTTTTTCTAAACTTTTATGTGTATGGGTATATTGGTTGTATGCATGTAAGTGCACCTGTGTCATGCATTGCCTGCAGAGGACAGAAGAGGGCATCAGATCCCCTGGAACTGGAGTTACTGATAACTGTTCGCTGCCATGTGGGTGCTGAGACTCAAACCCATGTATTCTACAAGAACAGCCAGTGCTCTTAACCACTGAGCCAACTCTCCAGCCCCAAGTGTAAGGTTTTTAATGCCCATTTGATGTATTTAACAGAAATTGGCTAAGCTAGCAACCACAAATTATTATTTAAGAAAAACTCTTTATTATTTTACAATGAAGAAAATTTTAAGCTATAATTTTCCATATGATAGTCTTGGACTGTAAAGTTCCTTCAAATAAAATTCTTATGCTCTGCTCTTAGCCTGAGACTATATAATGGCACAGTGATGACCTTATCAGGATGAAGAAACAAGCTAAACATATGGGGATGTTTTTGATATTTCATAATTATTTATGTTTCTAGAATAAATGCATGCTTAAGTATCTCAAATTATTTGTGTGCTAAATTCTTGATTTATGGAAAGAAAGCAGACAGATAAATACATAGACAGTAAATAGATGGATAAGTGAATGAATAGATTAGATAGATAGATGATAGATAGATAGATAGATAGATAGTAGAGTCAAAGCACAAAACAAACTAATGAAAACATATAATCCATTCAGATTGTGTTTAATCCCACAGAATGTCACATAATATTGAACTTTGGCATAGAGACTTTAAAAAGGTACCCAACATTATTTGATATTATTCCCTTCAATTAACGAGTGCAATGTTTCATCCCCACATGGTGGTGCAGGCCTTTAATCCCAGTACTCAGAAAGTAGTGGCAGATGATTTCTGGGAGAACCAAGCCAGTCTGGTCTACATAGCAACATCTAGGCCATCTGGGGCTACAGGGAGACCCTGTCTCAAAAACCAAAATGAAAAAAAAGATTCCAGTGTTTAAAATATAAGAAACAGAAGCAATAACAGCAGTACAAAGAAGATTTTAAGACGCAATATACAACACAGAATAAAAACACAGATAAAAATATTGATTATGTATCTGGGAATAGCAAAATGTAAAATCAGTAATACATATTTTGAATTTTTTCATTACAAGGTAATTTAATATTACCTTGAGTCACTGTATAGTTTTACAAGAATGTCAGTCAGCATTACTCATATTGATAATGTATTCACCATTATCCATAATTCCAGCTGGAAAAGTTGTGAATATCTCACAGAACTTTACCACAAATCCTGTTTATTCAACATTTGCTTAAAAAAGGAGAGGCAGATCAATATTCCAAATGAACCTGCTATTGTCATCCCATTCACTTACTCTTCCCAGGAGCATTTCAAAACTGCAAATTATTTTCTTCCAATAACTCATGCATTTATTAAATAAAATCTAATATTTTAAAAGTTTCTATGTTTAAAAAGAGGTTTTGTTCTGCTGTATAAGTGACATATTTTTTAAAAGTTTAGAATCACATATCTCTGAAAATACATTTTAAAACAATTCAAATCCTGCACACACACACAAACACACACACACAAAGACTAGAAATTATTTTTAGAAAAAAAGACATGAATACACAGTGTTACTTAAAATTTCACAATATATTATATTAATATTCATCTTAAGTTTCAGATTGTTTTACATATGAAGAGCGGTGCTTTTGGCTAAGAGTCTAGGTGGTACTGCTTACCAAAATTCTCATAATTAAATACAAATTGAATACAAATTACTTTGGGTCATGTTGAAGTGAGTAATGCTTGAAATAATTAACATATGTAATCCGTGATATCTTATAAATCCTCTTTAATGGGCTCTCAATTGGAAACAGTAAAATTAAATGTAAATAAAGCAAATGATGACTGGTTTTCACCAATTCTGACACTAGAGTCAAAATCTGACTGTATGACAGAATGTAGTGTCCAACAGCTTCACAAAAAAAAACCCTAAAGAATGGCCCCAAATTTGAAAGAATTGTAAAAGTTGAACAAATCAAAATATAGTCTGGCTCTAAGACCTGATGTCAGTTGCCTCAAATTCTAAGTGCCTGATACTCAGAAATTTGCTGGCGAAAGTCCTCAGATCAGTAAGTAACTGGGTCCCAAACCCGCATCTCTAGGCTATGCGAAAGAAAGTGAGAGAACGGTGTGTGTGTATACGTGAGGAGACCCACGATTCTAAGATAGAAAGGAAATGAAACATCGAAGGAAGCAGACTAAGCCTCCACTCTCTTTCAAAAAGAAGCATGGAATGATAGAGTTTATTTCACTTTTGGCCAAGGAAATTGTCCCTTTAAGCCACGGGAATGAATTGTCTCCTTTTAACTGCATTTTCTCCCTGCAGTTCCTAATCACTGTCTGTCACACTTTGATGTCATAATCATCCGCTGAAGCTCCACGGTTAAAAAGAGTAAATCTGCTTAACTCACAAAAAGGGAGGGGGGTGCGACTGCAGTGTCTGCTTGCTTCCCTTGGCTCAGTGGCAACCCATTTGAATGACAGAAGTGCAGTATTATGTCACTTCGGCATTCCTGGTGCCATTTCAAAAGCCCAAAGCCTATTTTTAAAAATATATCTTAATCAGTTCAAGTAGAAACAGCAACTGTTTGGCTTTAAGTGAGCATTGTGTGTGTGTGCGTGTGATGTGTGCGAACAGACGTGAGCAGCGTGACAAAGAATTCAGGAGAGCATGTGTGTGGAGCTTCAGCTCCGCAGCTCTGGAAGAGCAGAGAGCTCTTCAACTTTACACCCCCTTCCTTCTCTGAAGAAGCAGTTTGCATTGCGTTCACTCTTAACAATATCGTACAATTTGGACTCTTCCTAACTGATTAGAAGTTAGTTAATTTTATTTAAAAAGGTGATCAATGTCTGCCAATATACTTTTATGCCTAGCCAATGAATTTTCATTTTTCATTTTTTTAGCGAAAAGTGAAGAATTCTTCATTTACTGTATGTCCTGGCTCACTCAGATATGGAATAATTTGATTTTTAGACATGATACATGATATTTTGATCATAATTTTAGCCTCAGTGAAAATATTTCCTCCATGTACTTTCATGAGGATATTTCTGTCTCCTTTGTGCTCCACTTGCCATTCTGCACCTGAATGTCATAGAAAATTAACTGCAATTTTAGGAAAAAAATTGAGTTTCTGCAAGTGGGTTATGTTTTATTCTGCAAACATTATCTGGTTGAATTCAGATTTTATCTGAATCGTCTCCTATTATTAACAGTATTTTTGAAAGAACACACAAATGTCCCTCTTTATTGGTCTTATGTCAGTGTTGCTTGGTTGTATCATGATTGGTATTACAAATGCTGATGAAACCCACAGGAAGCTGAATCAGTCTACTTGTACACAAAATGCATAAAGCCTGTTCCCTTCAGAACATCTGCTTAAGTGATGCCCTGCTGCTCCTCGTTCTTACTCTTTTAAAAATAATAAAGAGCTCTTCTAGAAAGAAAGATCTTTTCAAAGATTATTTCGGATCAACTTTGATAGTAAAGCATGAAAAAAAACTAATATTTGTTTTTTATTGTAAGATTTCATAAAAAGCAATAAAGAGATTGTTGATTGCATTGTTCAATGTTTTTAATATAAAGGGTATAACTTTGTAACTTTTCAATCCTTTAGCAAGCTGCTAAATGTTTTTTCATTATACCCTTCTTGATTTAGAGAATTTTTGTAAGTTAGTTTTATATATGCCTATGTCTGTTGTCATTTCTTTCTATCAACTGTAGGAAGGCATTTTGATATTCCATTTCAGGTATCTCTTATTATATGACTTAAACTTGGTTTCATCACTTGCCATGATGTGGGAAAAGAATGATTGCTTTTAATTGTCCTTATTACACACCAATAAACCACCTCATGAAATATGAAATATTGACTACCAGTCTTTGTCTGTCCTAATGTAGATTAAATCCTTATATGCACCTCAATACACTCATTAATTTCTTCATAAAGTCCCAAACCTTCCAATTCCTAAATGTCATTTTTAAATTTTAAGTGTGGGTGATGTAACTGCAAATAGGAATGTGAATACTCATAACACAAGAGAACATTGCTCAGGACAATAGAAGTAGTAACCCATGTCTTGTTTCAAAGCTTTGCCAATGAATAAATACTTTTAAAAAGAAGTTTCAAATCATATGTTTAGAAGGATCTAGGTCCCATAATTGTTACCCACACTTAATTCACAACAAGATGGAATTCTATTCACTATCCAGAGAAAGTCTTGGCAATAGACAGTGAGAATCAAAATTCAGTTTGGGGCTTTGCAGGTGAAGAGGCAGAGTGCCCCGAGAAGTCAGTGTTTGGGGATTTCTTCTTTTCCTCCTGTTCAGTTCACTGGGGTACTACACGTTCTGCATTGCATACTAGTATATTCTATATCTAAAGCTGTGAGTCCTGCATTCTGCACCTTGTCCTTCAGTTCTCAAACCAACTAGATCCTTAGAATAGGGTCTTTATAGATTGAATGTGAACTTTGTAAGTAAAGTCCAGTTTGAAACTTATGATTATAATAGAGTAATCCCTTCAACAAGTTCTCGGAAAAACTTTCCACTTAAAAACTTTACTGTTAATATGGAGTACTCTGTGTCGAAGGATTGAGGCTTATGGTGATAATACCATCACAAATAAAGATTCATAATTTCCTAACAGTTGTAAGAGAGATGGATAGATTTTTTAAAGGCAATCAATAGGATAGCAATGAATGCTTTAATATCATAAACTATTCATGACACGAAATACTATGTTAGAGGGAGTTTGTAGGTAGGAAAGTAATCATTGATATGTCATATGAAGCTCTGTGCTTCTGAGCATCATGATGAAAGACACGGCTACTGAATTTAGACATATTTAGAGGCAGTTTAAATGTTGGTTTGTAAAGTTCAACAAGGAATGTAGATAAGCTAATAAAGTAAAGGGGGAGGAGGAAGAGAAAGAGGAGGAGGAGCAGGAGGAGGAGGAGGAAGAGGAGGAATGCAGGTTTGTAAATATGAAAATCTGTGTTAGGGGCTTCTGCAATAAAAATGAGCTACTACTAGCAAAATTGGAATTGTTCTGTAGGATACACAAAATAAACTTAGAAGCTAGGGAAAGGCTGACTGTGACAAACAGGAGGATATTTTTTATTGTGTGATTATTTGTGGCTTTGGTTGGCTGGCAAAGTTCCCTTTAGCAAGAGTTTTTGAAAGGAAAATGACAAACTGATTGGTAACTGTTAATTTTCTAGTTTGGTTTTCAAGGAAAGAAGTAACTAACTGAATCAAGCGTAGAGCAGGAAGGGTCATGTGCAAAAGAGAGTTATTTGGAAATGTTTGTCAGTTATTTTGACAGAGTTGATAATGGGAAAGGTTTACACTTTGTTTCCTTCATCTCCTTTTATTATTATAGTATTAATAGTATTATAGTATTATACTTCTTCCTAACAGAGATTCTTACCCCATCGCTGGTCAGTGATGATGGCCCATTCCTCTATTGTTGTACCAACTCACTCCCAGCTGCCATAGCCATGCAGGCACTGTCATTCTCTGTGTTCATAGCCTTCCATGGATGTGTATTTTTTTCTGTCTAGGAAGCCCTATTCATCCTCTAAATTCCTGCTGAGAAGCCTTCTCACCTTTGAAGAAAGCCTTTCCCATTGCTTTCCTCTCCAAATTCATGGCACAGATTCGCACTGGGGTGAATTTTCTCTCTACCCCTCTTACCAGATGAACTGATTGTGAAGACTCCAGTAGGAGAGACTGTTTCTTTCTCACATGTGTATGTCTCCTTCAATATCCATGATAAGATATTCACTGAATTGGCAAGCTGCACTGTACATTGCAGGAATCTTTTTTTTTCTTTTTCTGTAACTTCTCAGTGTCAATATTATATTATCTTTAGTAATAGAAGAAAGTAATAAGAAATAGTAATAAGAAAGTAATAATAAGAAGAATGACTTTGTTACAAAATTTACAAGTTACAGAAACTTGTTATGGTCTATTAAGGATGTAAGAACTAAGCTCATTCTGTACTGTAAGATATTGAAGCTTATAGTTTGTATTACTTCACCTTTTGAGAATGCTTCAATTGTATATATTTCACAGTCCTCTCATTTTGCCTTTTTCTACAGTATGATGAAATTACTGGTTTAATTTCTACTGTTTAAATCCCTGGTTATGAGAAGAAAAGAATTCAGTATGCTTTTTGACCTGAAATGCCTAATTTAGCTGATAACCCTCTGCTGGCCATAACCATTAACCAACAAATATCCTTTTAACCTTACTCCTGCCTCTAAGCTGTCTTATCACTGCCTTCACCATGGAACCAGGCAATTGGCACCAACCATAACTGCCCTGACTTCGTGGTACTACTTACCCTTTTCTTTATCCAGATCACCAACTAGTAGCTTTTTTCGTTTATTTGTTTTGATCCTGTTGCTTTTCCTTTTCTTTTATGATAAAGACTCTGAGATTCAGTTCTTTTGATGAAGTTAAACGATACTTTGATACAGATCTGATATCCCAACCTTGGCTGTCCAGAAAACGTTTCATTAGGGGCACAGGAAAGCCGGAAACCACTGCCACTTCCTGCTTTGCATCAGTGTTGCTCTCTCCACCAAGTCAACGTAGTTTTTCTTTTTCTTTATTTTTGGTCTCTTAGACATGTGCTTCCCAGACACACGACCTCCCCCGTTCTCTATGTCCCTAATCCTGTGTCCTCCCTCTAGTCGCCAAAACACCATCCAAAACAAACAGGGTTTTCTTCTTCGTTTTTTTCTTCTTTAAAATGTTTTATTTCTTGCCCAGCCAGGGGCAAATACTGTCTCTCACATGGTGGGCTTAAAATGTTTTGAGCACAGATGCTCTAACAGAAATAATCTGCAGCACACAAAGCTGTGGGGGGCACAGATTTTATTACGCCAGTGCATCTCTGGGTTTGGCTTCTCTCTTTCATCCCCGACCTGAATGGCAGTTGAGCAATGCCTGTGTTTAAGTGAACTATGAGCCTTTATGTCCAGTACAATGATTCAGTGTCTTAAAGGGCTCACAGGTGTTTTTATCAGTTACTCTTTTTAATAACTGAGATATGTTAATAACAAAGAAAAAAAAATCAAGTGTGGCCGTGGCCAGTAACCAGAGGAACAGCTGTTTGAAGAGATGTAGATGTTTAGCATTGCTATTACCCTGCTTAAGTCTTTTGAAAATGAGCTTAAAGTAAAGAAACTCCTCAACTCAGGCGTTTATCAAACGGAGTCTCTAAATGAAGCTGATGCTCTCAGAGAAGTTTAATTTTTTGAGAAGGCAGAAGAGTAGAAGGATGGAAGCAAGATGTGGTCACAGTCAACAATTCTGCTCACAGAAATTTGAGTTGGAGCCCGGAACTCAGCAGCAAAGAGCACTGTCTGCTTTTTCAGAAGTCTGGGAACCAGTTCCAGGAGGTCCCATGCCCTCTTCTGATCTCTGGGGCCATTGCACACCATGGGTGCACTCACATGCATGCAGGGAGTACACTCACAAACATAAACTAAAAATAATAAAATAAAATGTGGCTCTGATCCCTTACAGGCACACAGTAGGACTGTGTTGCCTTATCTGACCGTGCTTAGCTCCAGCCTTGCTGTGGCCAGAGACATTTAAGGGAGTGTGATCAATCATCTCCAGATGACAGCCTTCACAGTCCCTGGGCAATTATTCCATTTTCCATCAGGCACTGAGATGAGCAGCTTTTGGAAGGAACTCTTTCATCCCGTGCCTCTAGGGATGTCCTCATACAGAAAGCCGTGCCCCCGCCTCCTCCTCCTCCTCCCCCTCCTCCTCCTTCCCCCCTCTCCTCCCCCCCCCCGTCCTCCTCCTCCTCCTCCTCCTCCTCCTCCTCCTCCTCCTCCTCCTCCTCCTCCTCCTCCTCCTCCTTTACACATGGTATTATTATAAAGTTCTAGCTCTAGGTGAACTTGCTATGTAGATCATCCCAGGCTGGCTTAGATCTCTCGGAGATCAGCCTGTCTCTGCTTCCAAGATGCTGGGATTAAAGGTGCGTGTCAGCACTCACAGTACAGAAAAGCCTTCTTGTCACACTATTGTAGCTGCAGAAATTTGGGGATTGTTTGTTACTGAACCTTATTTTAGCCCATCTTGATTTATCAATTTCATTGCCTAAGCTTTGTACACAGGATTTTAGATGCCAAAATATTCTTGCATTTGTACAAAATATCTTTACACACAATTTTAGAAAACTTTAACGAATAAGCAAACATCCTTACTTTTACCTCAATAATCTGACATGTGAAAGACCTGAAAAATAGGAACTGTGTGAATTGGCCCTCACTTCTAATCTCAGCACTCAAGAGGCTGTGGGTGCTCATTGTGAGCTCCAAGGAAGTCCAGGTGCAGAGCAAGTTCCAGGGAAGCCCAGGTACATAGGAGCTCCAGCTCAGCCTACCTACACTGTGCTACTAATTTTGTTTTTGAAAATTATAGATTAAAACTTCCATTTGTATAATTACATTTGTGATTGTGGTTTTTTAAAATTCTTTTTTTTTTCTTTGCAATTCATATCCGGTTCAATAAGAATGCTGAAAGAAAGTTTATAACATTATATTAATGAACAGTCTTATAGAAAAACATAAAGGACAAACAACTGACAGCATTAAAAAAAATTGACCCTGAAAATATCTCCTCACTAACTGTAACACTAATGAAGTCCTTGACTGACAAGTTTCTTCTGTAACAACTTTTACATAATTACTTAAATAATTAGAATTTTAAAATTAAGCTCTAGATAATTACATGAAATGAAAATTTTCAATATTGTTATTTGGTTTTATATAATACTTAAATTATTTAATTTAACTTAGGTGCTGATTAATTTTAGATAGAGAATAGTGAATAAAAGTAACGAAGTATATGTAAAACTCTATAGTATGAATTACAACTTCAAGATGTCTACAACGAGGAGATATTTATATATTAGAAGAGTATAAGTATTGGTCTAAAAAGACAAAGAATGATAAAGATTTGGGGAAAGACAAAACAAAAACATTATTAAAATATCTTATTTTGCCTCAATGTAGCAGACACCTGGACCTGAGTCTGAAAAATACAGAACCTCTGTAACCCAGGGCTAAATATGTTAGATGTTTCCATGAGCAATAAAAAAATAATGAAAGGTTTTAACAATAATAAGCAAAAATTATAAGCATGTAGTATTTTGTTTGTATCTCTTTAAATATAATTTCTAAATGTATGTGATTATTTCTTTTCAATAAAGAGAATAATTTTAATGGACCTTTTTAGATAAGTATTATGACTGTTTCTCATTCATATAATTGCTGTTGCCCCCTTTACAAATTCCACAGAGCACGCTGATTAAACTTTATATGGTTATTGGACAAAAGTATGCATGGCTTTCTCTAGCCGAACTAAATGCGGCAAGTTACTGAGATTCATACATTAATATATATAATCAAAGAATAATTTATGCAGTTTAGAAGAAGCAGCTCTAAGGATGCATGCTCAGATAGGTAGCCCTGCTGTTTGCCAGTACTTGAATGTTGCCATCACTCCTTCAGTACTAATTTACAAAAGATAAAAAAATAGCAGAATACTAATCTTAATGATTTTTGAAAATAACTGTTTTTGCTTTCTAAAGTATCTTCCACATAGCTGAAAATGCACATTCGAATCAAAGACACCAAAAGAAAAGAATTGTTACAGAAAACATGCATTAAATCCTAAGCTGTTGAATGCATTCTCATTTTTTTCCTTTTGTTCTAGTATTTTTGCATAATAATTTCTTTCAGATATTGAAAACTGTTAAGTTAAAATAGCTCTTATTTCTGTATTAATTCCATCCATAAATATATTCAAGAGAACTATTCTTACTTTAGGAATATACTTTAAGATTCAAAACATTTGGCTGCTGAAGAAAAATTTCACAGTAAAATGAAAATAAAATGTTATTCCTCGGATATTTCCACATCTTTAAATTTGAAGAGCTCAAACATAACCTGAGAGCCAGGGAAGAATCTTTTGTCTGGCCACAGAGCCATGCAGATGCTGGCCTGAAGCTCTGTAGGTAGAAATATATTATTAATAACTGCATTGAAATCTCTCTGTCAAACAATCCAGAAAACGGCTGTGCTTTCTGAGAAGATGGAGGAAAATCTCCTTCTGTTATAAACTTTCATTTGCTAGGGTTTGGATGCCATCCTGGCCAACAGACAAACACAACTGTCATTTTGTACCTGCAGGAGCATTGTTCTTTTGTTACATTCTGTCTTATTTCTATAGTTTCTATTGGTAATATGAAGGATGAATTAAGTTGATCTCAAAAGACTTTCCCTTCCCTGAATTACCTGTTTCACCTTGGAAAGCCACACAAAATGAACCTCTTAAGCTTTTGAAAATGACTTTTTTTCCTCAGCAATGATTTATCTTTCTCCTGGAAAATCCGTTCTACAAAAGGGAGTATGATTAAAGGAAACCAAGTAAGCGCAAATACTTGCTGAAGACCCTGCTTATCTGGAACTCACTTGATAATGTGTGTTTTTGGGGTTGGGAATGCTGCAGGTTCAAGGGATAATTCTGCCTTTCAGGCTCTTCAATTTATTTCATGCCCGAGCACTGTCATTGTACGCAGACAAGATGAAACGCATGGTTGTGTAAAGAAATTGAAATGGAATCCTACTTGACCCAGCAGGATGGGGCATTATGTTTGACTCAGTGGTGATTCCTGGGATAATATCTAATTCCAGGAGGAAAATTTCTTGATATGGCCACCTGCTGTGAGAGGCTTTGTCCAGGGATCACAAGTTGTTCTGGGTGACTAGGCTCAGGACATGCCCAGAAGAATGCGGCTCGGCTCCTGCTGGCATTCAGATCTCTTCATTTTCTAGATGCTTTCTATTCAACAGGAACCAGTGAGGAGCAGGGGGGCTGGGAGATTGTGAAGCACTCCAGCAGCAAGGAGAGTCAAGGCCCGCTTGACCCGGGATTCGGATTGATTTAATTTTTTAGAGAGCCATCATTATTTCTTCACAGGGCACTTTTTAATTTTTGCACTTCTCGGGCCAGCCCCCTTGCATGTCTTTCTCTGTTCAGTGTGTGAAGTATTTACTTTGAAAAGGCTGCACACCAATAGATTAAATAAAATAGGAACACTCCGGGTCTCACAAGAGAGAATCGTGCAGACAGCTTTATTACTTCTATCAGAGAACAAAGATTTTTCCCAGCATGCGGAGGATTATTAGGCCAGAAGCAAATAAACGGGACATATGATGCCAAAGCTTCAAATGCGATCAAGAAAAATTGTCTAATTAATTTTGCTGCAATTACGGCTTTTGGAATGTAATGCCTCAGTGGTTAATTCTCAATTTTTCTTATCTTATAATTTTAAAAAATATACTTGGACACAAATATAGTCAATGACCCATTGTCCTGATATGCTCTCCTCCCAGACTAGTGAACAGAGTTTTAAACTAGCTGATTCAGAAAGAAAAGCTCATTGGTAACCATGGTGATTATCAGTAATTGACCACCCTTCCCATGGACCTCCTCACCCCTCCTCCCATCCTCAAAACATGCCGATCTCTTGCGCATTCATCATCCAAACTTCAGCATTCTTTTTCTTGGACTTCTAAAAATGAATTTAATGAGTAATGGAAAACTTTCTTCTTAAATCTTGTTAGTGAGATTTAATAATTTATTTGTAACATCTTCCTAAATTTTCTCAGGTTATTAACTTGAACTTTGAAGGATTGACTCATGAAAACTCTTTTTGCTTTTCTGGGTCCCTTTATTTTTCTAAGATAGCTATCTGGACAGAAATAAACAGTAACAAAAACCAACCAAACAACAACAACAAAGAAAACCGACTATTTGGTCTCTTAAGTAAAAGAGCAAGTTGTCATAGTTCAATTCATAATCAAATGGAAATTAATACTTTGAAAAATCTATTCATGATAATTTATGCACTAAATGTGTGCTTCTCTATATGTAGAGCATACAAACACTTAATAGCTAATGGTACAATGCAAATACAATCACATGGTTAATTGCATCAAAGCTTTTTATGTAGACATATATTTATATATTACTGAGATGTTATATTGTTCTGATATTTTTTTAACTGTAAACAATTCATAACTCTCTCACATTTTGCAAAGATACTTGTCCAGTATGAAAGAACTGTTTCAGCACACCTTCATTAGATTTCCTGAACTTGACTCTATTGGGTCACGCAAGGATATATTTGTGTAAATGGAATTAGAAACCTGCAGCCACTGAATGTTTTAGCCTTTTTGCTTTAAAAGTGCTCTGAGTTAAGAAATTCATGCTACAAGCAACATACAAGATTTGACCAAATATTTTAGGAAAAGACAAAAGTAAAACATAAAATAATCTGAACTATTTTAAAAGGTAGACTAACAGGTATGTTTTTTTACTAGAAACTTTCATGTGTGTGACATTAGGGTAGAATACATGTTTTGTTAAACATGAAGGAAAATTTCTGTATAGCTTCTTCCTTTTCTCCCTCCATTGGCTGTCCTTATAAATAACTTTGTTTCAATAATTCTTACACAAACTTGTGAAAAGTAGGTTTCTCTCTAGAGAATGAACAACCATCCTGGTAGCCAATGCAAGGTATTCAACCCAAGTAAGCGTGTTGACCAGGGTATCTGCACAGAGGACAAACCCTTTTCATGGTGTTGGAGACTGAGGGACAGCAAGAAATATTTGCCTCTGAGATGGTTTGTAAGGTAGAGGATGATATTTGATAGTCAGGTGCCGGTAGGGAGTATCAGCATGGAAACGAAGTGCAAAGGGCCTTTCCAGAAACAGCGATTTCTGCAGCGTGGAGCATCAGATGGGGGTATGCGGGTGGGTGAAGTGCACTTCCTGCTAAGACAAACATCTGGAAGTTTCATTCAGTACTTGAGAATCGTGTCTGTAGAAAAAGTGGCTTCCATCGGCATGTCAGAGCTTGAGTGAGTACTGAGAACATCTGTGGGACTTGGATGGTCTGGCAAGCACATTTGAGTCCATGCTAAGTAAAGGGACCGTTGACGCGGGAAGATAAAAGATGGTAATATAAATTTGGTTATTTAAGCAAGATTTGTTTAAATCATTAAGTATTTTGATACCAATATCGATGTGATGTGATATAGGTGATATAAATATATACATATATATATATGTATGTGTAAATGTTTGAATGCCATATACATGTGTATGCACCTCTCTCTATCTGTTGCTCTGTCACACACAGAGACACCTATCTCTTTGTCACACTCACACACACACACACACACACACACACACAGGGAACCACGTGCTCAAGCATGCTCCTCTAAACCCTCTATACTACAAAATCCTGACACTAGTGTCACTCATTTGAAAACAGCAGTGGTGAGCATGTACTCATGTCTGCATGCCCTGAAAAGTGCCAGAGTACATTAGGAAAATCGTCTACTTCAGGCAAGTAAAGTAAAAGGCAATCCGAAAACTTCACTTTAAAATGTAGAGAATGGTGCCTATCTGACAAAACATAAAACCTGCTTGAAATAGCTTCCACTGCCAACTCTGAGGAGATTTTAACATTAAATAAAGTCAGCAGTATATTTTAAACCATTGAATAAAACAGGAATATTTAAGTTAGTGTATAATTGAAATTTTGAGGAGGGACAGAACTTATCATGAGTGTTTCCAATTCCTTCTTTTTTTTTTCCTGAAAAATGACATAATTTGATTCTGCCTTTGGGCTGAGCAAAATTTTTTGTGCATATATACCACATTATTCTTTATCTACTGAGGGCACCTAGGTTGATTCCATAATACAGCTCTTGTGACCAGTGCTGAAATAACCATGGTGTACAGGTAGGTATCTCTGCTGACTGGCTCTTTTGGCTGTTCTCCAAGAGCAGATGATTGGATTGCATAGGAGCTCTGTTTTTCTTTCTAAATTTTTTAGAGGCAATCATACTGATTTCTGTAAAGATTAGACTGATTTACCTTCCTAATAGCAATGAATAAGGTTAAGAAACAACAAGGAACACAAAATAAACATAATAGAACAAAAATGCTGCCCAATAGCATCTAATGTCCATCCAAACCTGCCACAAGAGTTACAATAAAGTATAAGAAGCTCATTAATCTTACAGATCTGGAAGGATAATAGAGCCAAAGTACGGTAATATTAGAGAATCACACCGCCTAGGTTCAACATAATCAAAATGTTACAAGACACAGTAACTTCAAAGCAGAAAAAGGAAAATGACCCCTAAAATTCAAAGCATCTCAGAGATTCATAACTACCTTCTAAAATCTGCCAAGTTGTGGTTAAGTCATAATATCTTGTTCAGAATAAAGACTGATATAATAGTCAATGAGCCACAAAATAATGAGATTTATAAACATAAATATAAATATGTATTTTGAGAGCTGTAGAACCTTTAAATACATGGGACAAATTTGATCAAGAATAATGCAACAATAACAATTTCTGATTTTTAATAAGGGATAGATTAATTAAATGGTCAACAAGACAATAAAAGATATGAGTAGAAATATATTCATACTACGAAGAGCAAGTATCTATTGCACATTGTATCTAAGAGTGGCAGAGTGAAGATTCTTGTATTCTTGTATTTAGCTGGAACATTCTCCAGAATAGACCATACACAACAATAGAAATAACAGCTTCAATGCACTTAATCAAAGTGTAATCACACAAAGACGATTCTGTAACAAAACTGGAATTAAATGATAAACAGGAAGTGGCAACAATCTGCAAATAATCCATGGTTCAAACAAGTAGCAAATCAAGATGGAACATAAACCCAGGATGGTGGTGCAGACCTTTAAGCCCAGCACTCCTGCAGCAGAGGCAGTCGGATCTCTGTGAGATCAAGAGCAGTTTGGTCTACATACGGAGTTCCATGCCAGCTGGGGCTAAAGAGAGATTCTGTCTCAGAATAACAAAAATAAAAACAAAAACAAATAAAACAATTCAATAAAAAATTGAGGTGAATGAAAAACTATTCTAAAACGTATAGAATGGACTTGAAGTGGTTCTCAGAGGGAAAGAGACAAACAACAGAAAGTCATAAGCTACTGATACTTAACTCAGAAGAAATAAAATCGGCATAGACCTCTAATATCTAAAATGGATAAGTCCGTAAGAAACAAAACACACCTAAAACTTTCAAAAATAAAATTCAGAGGCCGAACTGGTTTCACTAGTTAAAATGCCAATCAGATACAAAACAAACAAACAAAAGAAAATGTCTTTCAACTAATCTTTGGCCACTATCACCCTAACATTAAAAACATAAAACATCACAAGGAAATAATGAACAAAAATTGAAAACAAAAACAAAAACAAAATCATAGCACTGTCTGTAACGCACAGCGAAAAGAAATTGTGAATGGTCATTAAACTCTAAACAGAGTCAATGCATATCAAATAATTTTACCTCATAAAGATTTTCCTTCTTTCTTCTTTTTTTGTTAGTTCTTTGGGAATTTAATACAGTACAATTTGATCACAGTCACCCCTCCCCAACTCCTGACAATTCCACCCTCTTTCTCTACACACCCACATTTGTGTTCTCTTTTACTTGTGGGGAGGACGGGGCTCATCAAGTCCTATTTGTACTGCCCATCTACTCTGGATGTGTGGGCATCCTCTGGAGCATTGCCAGCCTACCAGGGTCCACACTCCTAGAGAAAACTGACTCTCCTCCTAGCAGCAGCAGCTGCCAATAGAGCTGCCTCAGCTCTTAAAGAAGTTTTAGAAAATAGCTCAGTAATTCTGTGCGTTGTTCTGTTTAAAATGTATACAAACACTCTCTAGCCAAATATCAAATAAAATAAAAATCACTAAAATTCCAACATACGTAAATAAGCATTCCTTTTTGATATTCATGTGTTCAAAGTTGCTATGAATGAGCAGTCTCACCAAATTCTAATTTAAGGTGAAAAAAATGGCAATAACAAAAGAAAAGCTCTATTGTGGAGCTTTTTTGTGGTATTAATAATTATCCTTTTGTATCCACAATTAAGTATAGTTACAATTGTTTTATGTTCCATCAACTTACATAATAAAATAGCAGATCTTCCCAGGGACAGGAGTCGTCTTTTCCTCTTTTGCTTGAACACTCAGTTTGAGTTATAGTCTTGGTGTCAGATTTCAGAATTGCTGCTAAAGTTTCATCTTTAGTAATTCAATGCAATGGCTCAAATTCTACAATGTGTAAAATAGTGATTTCTTGGGGTACTTGAAAATGTAGCTATTTAATATAAAACAAATTTGTATGAATGTGTAACTTTCTATTTTTAAGGGAGAAAAGAAAATTGTAGATTTTGTATGTTCTTCTTGAACTAATCTTACCTGATAGAAATTTGTCAAACCTCCTATGCCTGCGATATGAGCACTTGAACTTTTCCTCAGTTTTCTTTTCTAGTGAGTGTTTTCACTGGAGATATTAAAGTCATAGAATCTGCAAATGCTCTGCTTGCTCTCTCAAATAAATTGTTAAGAGGAAAGAATTAAAGTTAAAGTGACTGAAGCCAGATACTCTTAATAAAGCACTACGTAGTCATCTGCCACAGTCTGATATATCTTCTTTCTTCTCCTAGAAAAGCATCTGGGATTCGAATGATCACAGCACCCTGTGAAAGAGCTGGGATTCATTTGAATTTATTAGTAGTTGTTTACCACTAAAAATTATTGCTTTGGTTTTACATTCTAGTTAAACTGATGAAATTCTCATTATTAACTTATCAACTCATGGGTTCGATTATCCAAACAAGTTGAATGTTTTATTTCTAGAAGTTGAGATGTCATCTGCCTCATGTACTGAATGTTTTCCTTAATTTTCAAAACAAGCCTATTCTCATATGCTTAGGCAATGAGATTTAACAAATTATAATTTAAAAATCTCCAATATTATCAAGGAAAAATTGATTACACTTCTCACCCTGTTACATATTTAACCTAGAGACAAAGACAGCAGGGTCGTAGAAAAAGGCCTTTCCACCTACTCTTGCTGACTGGCTTGGTACAGTGCCCACTCTTCCTGTAGACTCCTGGGCAGTAGTTGGTCTCTGCCTCTGCCAGGCCTTACTCAAATCTCCACTCAGCAGACTAAGCAAGCCACGATTTTGATGACTTCTGCATTCCTATATGTCCTGTTCTCTGCTCATATCTAGAAAGTGATTCAGTAAAGAATCTTCTACTTTGAGCCAGAGCATCTCTGATGAAGACAGTGTGTGTGTGTGTGTGTGTGTGTGTGTGTGTGTGTGTGGGTGTGGGTGGGTGTGGGTTAGGATGTGTGGGTGTGGGTGTATGTGTGTTAGGAAGATCAGGTCATGGATTCTCAGGTCAGTTGGATTTCAGTGTGTCGCCCAGGTGTCTTACGAAGTAGGAGCACCATAAATTATAGCTTCCTTTACCATCTTTCAACTCAGCTCTGAGATGTCATTCAATCCTCAGCTCATTCTAGTCCTGAATTTACCAATTTCTGGGACTACAAAGTGTGTCCTAATCTTAATCTTAGGACACAAGAATTCAGAGTTTCAGTGTCTCAGAACCCTTTGCCTCCTTCATGTTTTATTCTCCCACTTGGCCACTGCTACAATACAATCATATAAATTAAATATGCACAAACCATGATAGTAATTACTACTTTTCTATACCTACATCTTGATTACATATGTGGGTAGCATATGACAGTAAGCTTTCAGTCCTTAAAAGGACACAATCCCAATCCACTCACTCATTAAAAATACTCCCTGAGGAACTGCTGTTCCATTTCAGGTGTCATATTGACTGACTGTGAACAAGAAAAAGATAGAAATGATCCTGATGGTTCTTGACAGGATACGGTCTACAGACAAGTGGAGAAAAAAGAGGTACCATTTATATCCTAGAAAAAATTTATGAAAGAGAACACGCTCCCTGCCATGAGGGAAATGTGAGTTGGAGGTAGGCCAAAGTTAAAGCAGGGAAAGGAAGAAGGTTTTTTTTTTTTTCCATTTAAACTGATCCTGTATGGAGTCTGACTCAGTCTGATGGAGCCTGTGTCTTCACGACATGAGGAGGCATCAACCCGCAGGTGTTTGCATGAGCTCAACTTCAAATTTATGTGAATTGGAAAGGACTCTTCTTTGTGGGTCTTCAGAGTTACATCAGAGATTTGGGGAAGATCCAGACATTGGATTATCACCACACTAAAGTCAGTGTAGTCTAATGGCTTACTGTGTCTTTACTGGTCACAGGCATTTTTTAAAGGTTCTAGAATGAAAAAGAAATTAGCAGGTCGAGCATTTCTCTGAATCATTAACTGATTTTTTTAACTTAACTTTTCAATATATTAGGTCTCTTCATTCACTCAACCAGAGCATTTTCAGCACACCTGAACTGCAGAAAGTAGAAGCTAAATAATCTTGGCTCTCAGTCTCTACAAAGCACTTAAAGAGGGACTCTGGTTTGGGTTCAGCATGCAGATCTCAAATTTTATGTGTCAGAAGCTTGGAATCCAGGCCAAGGGTGGAAAGAACCAGGTCCTAGAAGAAGCAGAGCCTATTGGGTGATCCTTCAGTCACAGTGGTGTTTGTATGGGACACTCACTTTGTTCTCACAAGTGGCTAATACAAATCACAAGTGCAGTGCCAGTCACTCTCCAAACAGTTTCGCTTCCCACTGTGGTCTGATGTCTTCCTGGCACCTGTGTTTCTGTTACTGTGATGCAGTCCCCAAGGATATGTGAAAGTCAAGTCTGATTTTTTTATAAGCATGCAAAGAACTGTTTCACTATGACATTCTTCAAACAAAAATTACTTCAGTACTTCCTCCCCACCCTCCAGAGCCATTCTCCCCACCTCCCTCTCTTATTTGTGCGCTCCTTCCCGCAGGAACCTCCCTTCTGCTTGGATGTCTCCTGGAACCTTTGATCTTTCCCTTCTCCTTTCTGGGTACCTCTTGTTGCCCTTTCCTGATGTCCTATCTATAGTGCATACCAACTCTCACTCTCTCTTAATGACGTACAGTCAAACATTAAGTCCGAATCTGTGTGTGAGAGACAACACGCAATTTTTAGCCTCCTGAGTTTTTCACTCACTTAGTATGATATTTTCTATATCTATCCGTTTCTCTGGAGATTTCATGGCTTCATTTTTCTTTATAGCAAAGTAAAATTCCATTGTGTGTACATACTGTACTTTATTATATATTCTGTTGATGGGCATCTGGCTTAGTGTCATGTCCTTGCTATTTTCAATAGTGAAGCAATAAACACGAGGTGCAAGTCTCTCTAGTATGATATACAGTCCTTTGTGTATATGTCCAAGTGTGGTATGGCTGCATCATATAGTACTTCTACTTTTAATATGTCAAGGAATCTCCACCCTGATTTGTGTGGCGGCCACCCTAGTTTATGGTCAGATCAGTGGTTAAGTATTCTTTTTTCCCCAAATCCTCACCATTTGTTATTATTTGTTTTCTTCATATTAATCTTTCTGACTAGGGTGAGACTATATTTCACAAAGAGCTTTAACATGCTCTTCCTTTATGGATAATGATGTTGAACATCTTTAAATACACCCATTTTCCATTTGTTCTTCTTCATTTCTGAACTGTGTATTCATTTATTAGCCCATTTATATATTGTCAGCTTTGTGGATTCAATGTCTAATTTTTTCATTTGTTTATATATTCTAAGTATCAACCACCAGTCTGAGTAAGATTCTGGTGATTCTTGAAGAAAATGGTCATGAATAAGCAACGAGAATGAAGTAGAAATAAAAGTAGCTGACGTTATTACTGCCATTGCACTTGGCTTCCCACCTTAACTGTAGGGCATGACCCTGTCACTAACTATTCCATACACTGGATTCAGGACATAGAGAAATTGGTCTCAAATGGACCTGGAAACTTATACCTGCTGGCTAGCCTACACAGTTCAAAAAGATGCTACACAGTGGAAGAAAAGACATCCCAGTGATGGACCCTGCAGACCACAGCCTTGACCTGCCAGACAAGATGGTCCCATTGTTACAGTAGTGGCACAAAGGTCATATGAGTCACCTATGGCTTCTAATCGAATATGAGGCCTAGTCCACAAGACAAATTTCATGCCTGGTACAGTTAACTTGGTCAAAAACCTATGTTTGGGGAGTTCATAAGCTCTAGGGAGGAACCTATTGTTGTTTTGCTACATGGACATGTCAAACTGCTGTCTAAATATTTGTGTCTATACCTATAGACTTAGTCTGTGCCTGACTTTGATGAGAGAAGCTCATTCTTTTTGTAATGCAATGGGTAGTGCAGTGGTTAATGCAGAGATTCATATTGTGAATGTTCAGCTGTATGAGTCATATATATCAACCTCCACCCACCCAGGGCTCGGAGAACATCATGGAAGAGGGTGTATAAATAATATAAGAGCAGGTCGACGGAGAAGACGACTGTGAAATGCTGTCTTCCGGACTGACATGGCCACCACACTCATGAACTAAGACCCGCTGTGGCAACCTGTACAAGGCCTGCACAGGATCAAGCCAGTCAAAATTTCAATGTGAATGGGGAAGTGGCTCCTGTGATCCTGTACAAATCCAAGGGGCTACTGGCAGTTGAGGACTGCTGAGGGTGGGAGGGAGAGTCACTTTTGTTTGGGGATGTGGCCACTGAATACATCTCCTGTGCTCCAGTGGATGACACTACAGCCATTCACACAAGGAAATCACTAATTGGATTCAGTGAATTGTAAGTTATTAATTTGAAAAAAGAAAATATGAATTTAGGTGGGAGACATGTTAGAGGATCCCTTGGGGAACTGGAGGTGAGTAGTGGGAGTAGATATGATCAAAATACATTGTATATAGGTATAAAAAATTCACATAATAAACAAAATAATATTTTAAAAACAAAAGAGTGGGTGAAAAATTTCCTACAGTGTGTCTGGGTCTGGCACGTAAGGGATCTATGTCATAGAGAAGTCAGTTTCTTAGAGTAGAAGTAGTTTCATGATGTGTTTGGTAGTCATCAATTCAGTACTTTCATAAATATTTTTCTTTCCCAGAAAACTCAGAGGGCCAAATGTTTTCTGTGTGTTAAAGTATGGTGCAGCATGTGACTGTGAATACCACTCGGTATGACACTGTCTGCCAAGACGGGGGAGATGGCCCAGGAAATGACTGTGAGAATCATTTTGTGGAAGACTGGGTTCTGCTACATTCACATGTTTCCACGTGACATATATATGTGTATATATATATATATATATATATATTTTTTTTTTTTGAAGGAAACTCTATAGATGTGCCTTATCTATGTTGAGCTGAATAATGAAAATAAAGGTGCATGTCATGTGTACTTTGTGAACTGTGAACTATGACAGTGTCCAAAATTCAATGATTAAGGACGATTTGAAAAATTCATAAAATTTCGATTAGATTTCAAAATATCAGTTTGTTCTAGAACAGATGTGGCATCAAAAATTAGCACATTTAACATCTTGACTAGACATAGACAATTCAGAGTAATCACAGTTTCCAAGCAGTAAGAGCTTAGAAACTCCTCAATCACACACACACACACATACACACACACTTTCTTTTAGTCTATGGACTTACTGTTCTTCAAAAAAATCATTATTTGACCTGATAATGTCTCTATAGAAAATTTCTGTGACTCTGCTAAAGGTGATTGAAGTTTCTGTTTCCTCTAACATTGATTCTGGTGTTGAGTGGGAAAACCCAATCGGCAGCCTCCTTAGACACACTGCCCTAATGAAGTGTATTTCTTCCTGGGTATGTAGGCCGATATGTCTGCACCTGATGCTCTTATGAGAAGATCACGTTTATTCACTTCTGCCTCAGAGATTTTACAACAAGTGGATTCAGATATCATCAAATAGAATTCGTCACTATGTCCATTTTGCTTTCTGAACCTTTCCTGAGTAGTTAAGTGTCCTTTAAAAAAACGAAACAGATGATGAAAGTTGTGGGAGCCATGCTCAGCCTGAAGGTCGACGTAATGAGCATTTATCACCACCGTCATTTAACACTTACAGATGGACATGTTGAACCAGGAGCTACAGCAGCACATAAAATGACCTTCTTTATGCCAGCCTATCAGAGCACCTAGAATATCACAATATTAGAACTAAAATATGCACATGACTCTCCTTGCTTTCTCCCTCCCCCCCTCACTCCCATTATTTGTCAATGTCCCTTCTCCAGGGAGCTTCTTTTCACACCCCCAAGGACATATTCTTACAGGGACCATGCCCTGCCTCCCACTCCGCATTGTGTTGGTTTCGCTGTGTTATTTCTGGTGACGCTGAAGGACTTCAAAGTGGTCTTCACTCTGTATCATTTATCAACCTTTCCTGTCCATTCAGTGTCACTTTGATGTCCCACTGAGTGACTGGCAGCAGCACAGCAGGCCTGAATCAAGATAGAACTGGCAGGGCCCCGGAGTATGCGTCAAACTGGGTAAGTGTCCACTGTGAAAATTTTAGGAGTGCTAGGATGAGAGCAGCATGATATGCTTGTGCATGTGAGGCTAAGAAAAGCAGAGGCAGAGAAGGGACAGGCACATATGCCACCGTGTTTACAAGCTTGCAGTAATTAATCACAGGCAATTTGAGTGTGAAAGAATCAACAACCAAAGATGATGGAGAAGACAGAAGCATGTCCAATATCAGTCAGCACATTTGGGTATGAGTGATACAATCCTGTCCTCAGTTCAGTCAAATTTCTGTTCTAGTCTAGAGACCAGGGCCAGAGAAATGAGTCCTTTCATCATCATCACAAGGGTTTAAATGTCAGCTGTTCTAAAATTGTTTGGATTATTTAGGATAGTATTCTTTGACTTAAAAGTTGAAAATTTTCACTGATATATTTCCAAAATATTACTGATATTGTAAACTAGACCCTTCATGTCCAAATCATCTGTAAAACAATATTTCATTTGTCTTAGTTTCAGAATGATATTCACTTTATTGTCCAATCAGTCCACTAAATTCTTCATTTTGGTTACTGTGATTTATATTTTTAAGAGAGAAAGAATTTACCATTGAAATTTTCTTCTCTATTTAGTTGCTTTTATTTATGAGTGAACTATCTTCACTTGTACAGATAATATTAGTTGTTAGTTATATTTTAAAATACTTTTCCTTCAAAATTATACTTTTCCTCTGAGTTTTGTTGGTTGTAATGCTACTAATTTGTTTGTTTCTTTATTCAAGTTTTAATCTTCCAGATTAGAGTCGTTTCCGAAATAAACTGGTATTCACTGAACAATGATTAACAATTAATAATTGCTCCTAACTAACAATGAAGCACCAACAAACTGTAAATTCTGAGTACAGATTCAGTACATCACATGTAAATTTGAATTTTGAGTATTATATTATAGACATGACTTGAGAGAGGGCTGGGAATCTGAAAGTTCAAAATTAAATGTCTACTAATCCCTCTTACTGTGTATACGCCACTCTGCACTAAGCTGATGTCCTCCAGCCTAAACACCCAGCCTCCGCTAACCCTTCAGTCTTCCGCAGCCCTGAAGAAGAAATGTGGACCTCGAAGAATGCCTCATATCGATTTCTAAAGCCTTCCATTTCCAGCTTCACACGCACAAACAATGCTTACTGCCAATCAAGTGTTTTGGTTCCTGCACGTGGCATTATGCCTTTCTTGGTTACAGTTTTTACCCTTTTGTTAAGTAAATTTGTCATGAAGACACAGTATTTGAAAACTTCCAAAGCAGAGGCAGAAAATAGGTGTGTGGTGTATTGTATATCCAAGATGAGCACCTGTAACATAAAAGATTTTAGGTTCCTAACACATGACCAATGAAGTGTCATGAAACTCGAAGAATTAACAGAAACTAAGAGCAATGATTTGACCAGGGAGGAGACAAAAGAAATCTAATTATGGATCTGATATCAACTCAGATGAACCATGATCGGAAGGAGATTTATTGCCCTAATTATTTATGTTTCTACTCAGGAAAACGTGTCTGAATGGGAAGAGTAGACGGTCCATTAGAGGGCAGAGATGTGTATTAAATTATATAATGTTCCTCCAAACTCATGTAGAATTTGACTTTTTATGATTATATTTTTAATCAGGATATAAAGTAACGGATTATTTTATGGTGTTAAATACTTAGGCTAATGTCGCCCCCACTTCTCCCTGATCTTCCTGCCTCTGTGGCTAGTTTTCACCCTCAATTGCCCCCTTCCCCTTTCATATCATATGTTTCCTGTTAACATCCTCACTCCTTTGCCTTAAGGTCTCTTTCTCCTCTCTCATGGGTCCCCTTCTGTGCTCCTGGTTTGTACACATATTTATGTTCACATGAATACACATACATAAAACTTAGAAGCTAGGATTAACATATGGCAGGGAACATGTAGCGTCTGTCTTCAGGAGCCTGCGTTGCCTCCCTTAAGATAATATTTTCAAATTTCATCCGTCTTCCTATACGTTTCATAATTTCATTTTTCTTTATGGTTGAGTAAAATTTCAGTTATATGTGTATCATGTTTTCAGTGAGCATTCTATTATAAATATAAGCACGAATAGACATGAATGTATAATAATCTGTGTAGTATGATATAGAAATTTTGGGTGCTATACCAAGAGTGGTGTATCGAGGCCATATGGTAACTGTTTTCACCTTTGATTTAAGAAGCTTTTTAAGTGTTTTCCACAGTGACTGCACCAGTTGACACACTAACCAACAGTGGATAAGGAACCCTCTCTGCCCACACCCTTGCCAGCAATTATTGGCCATTCCTATTTCTTCTTTTGAAGACTACTTTTCTTTTCATTGCATTGGTCCACTTATTGGCTGTTTAGGTTAATTTAATTTTTGTCTTTAGTGTTTTTGATTCTTCATACATTCTAGATCTCAACACCCAAAGATATAGCTGGCAAATAATATGTTTTCTCTGATTCTATAAACTGTCTCTTCACCCTGTTGATAGCCTTGTTTGCTGTATAGATGGGCTATAATTTCATTTAATCCCATTTGGGAAATCTTGGGGCGTTTCCTGAGCGGCTGGAGTTCTGTTCAGAAAGCTCTTGCCAGCAGCTTTAACCTGGAGTCCTCCCTCTATGTTGTCCTCTAGCAGCTTCAGAGTTTCAAGTTTCAAATGAAGGCCTTTGATCTACTTTGAGTTGATTTTTGTGCAGGGTGGGAAACATGGATCTAATTTTATTCTCCTGCAGGTGGATATTCAGTGTTGCCAGCATCACTTATTGAGGTGTGCGTTTGACACCTCTGTCAGAATATGTGCCCGCAGCCGCGCAGTTTGTTTTAGGTCCTCTACTGTACCGTTGGTCTACATGTCGGCTTGTGTGCCAGTGCTAGGCTGTCTTTGTCACAGTGGCTCTGCAGACAACTGGACTTTACTTAGGAATGAGGTCATTACAGGCACAGCCAGGTAAGAGGAGCTCACACTGGAATAGGGTGATTGCTATTGATAGGATCAAATGCAAATGGAGTCTGTAGAAATAAGAAAAAGACACGGAGGCAAAGACTCCTGGGAGAATTCCATGTGGCAACAGAGGCTGAGTGAGCTGGAACACCTCCAGCGGGGAGGGGAAGGGCTGCCGGCAGCAGCAGGTAAGAGATGGCAGCGGGCAGCCTCACCCTGAGGGCTCCAGAGACAGTGTGAACCTTTGCCTGCTTTGATTTTGAATTTAAATTTTGGATTTAAATTCTGGCTCTTTTTGTTTGTTTGAAGATACTAATTTGTAATAATATGTATTAGAAAATCTAGGAAACTACTACAGAAATCATTCACAGAATCCACCAGGATATTTTTGAATTCTAAAATCAAATTTAATGGGTGGGAGGAAATGAAACCTGACCAGTTACAAAACACAGTCAATGTTGATCATTTTGAGGGGCATTTTCAAATGTCCCATAAAAACTCCCAGGAGAACCTGGTGCAGTGGTACATGCTGATAACTGTGGTAGTTGGGAGGATGAGGCACAAAACTAGAAGTTCGAGGCCACTGTGGGATGCATAGTGAATGAAGACCACTGTTAGGTCACATGGAGAGATCCTATCCCAAAGTAAAAAAAAAAAAAAAAAAGAGAGAAAGAGAGAAAGTATTTCTCTAAAAGTTTTCTATGACTCCTGAAAATGCTATAACTCCTAAATTTTTGGCCAAGATATAAACATTACCTGCTATCCTGCCTCGGAGCATACATTCCATTGTTACACAGTTTCTGAGTTAATATGTAAGTAGTGTGGGAAGAGATCACACACAAGAAAATGATTATCATATCTGAGGTTGTGGCTAAGCCAGACACCAAGCTTGAAATTCTGGACTCACTTATTAGAAGAGATTGCTCTTGAATGGAGCAGTGAGAAATTATGTTTTGCAGCTCTCAATTGGTGTAGGCTCTGTCCATTTTCCTTAAATAAGAAAGACACTGACCCAAGTTTATTAGGATGTAAAGGAAGCACATACATAGCAGAAAGGAAATAAAGACTACCTGGGGGCGGGGCATGATTTTAATTCCAGGATTTGGGAAGAAGCAGATGGATCTCTTTGAGACTGAGGTCTACATCGCTAATCCAAGGCCAGCTGTGTCTATAGGGAGACTGTGTCTCAAATAACAAGAACAACAAACAAAAATTTAAAAAGCATTTATTTTATGTATCTATTATTATACATTCTCTGGAAACTAATAATTATTATATTCTGTGAATCCATAAATTATGCCAGTAGTGATGATAGTCATGCAGCTACAAATGTCTTATTGCTTTCTATATACCATACTAAGCAAGTAACACTGAACATACACCGTGTTTCACCACGTCACCCATCTTATTTTATTTTCTTTGTGAAGATACTGAATTCATAAGTGAATAAATTACCCTTAAATATTTGTCAATAAAGCTGCGACATTGAATACACCAAAACACTGAAAAAATGAGAAAAGATAAAGTGATTATAAAGAATCCTATGAGGCTGGAAAAATGGCTCAGTGATTAAGAGCACTGAGTGCTCTTGCAGAGGACCACATGGCAGCTAACAACTATCTGTAATTTCAGTTCCAGGGGATCCAAAGATCTCTTCTAACCTTTGTGGGCATTGCATGACATGCGTGCACTTACTTGCATGCAGGCATACACTAATACACATAAAAAATTAAAATATTTTTGAACACCTTAGAGGAAAAATTATGATAGAAAATTTATGGAAGTCCTTTAAGTAAATTCAATAAAATAGCATAATTAAAAGTGTTCTTCATGTAGTAAAACTACCATGATACAAAACCAAAACCCATTATAATATGAAGCAGAACAGCCAATGAAAATTAGTAAGACAACTAATAAAATGAGAGAAAAATAATTTGTAACTGATAAGTTCTAAGAGGCAGAGGCTGACAATGGGAGTTAAATACATAGAAAAATAATTGACTTGACTTTCAGTCTTTAGAATTGACTAGGACTGTTGAAAACTGTTTTCCAATAATGCTTGGATAGCACCTGTCCAAACAGTGAGAGCTAGCCTTTGGAGAGGAGGCTTCTCTGTCAGTATCAGCTTGATGTCCTTTATTCTTGTAATCAAATGTGTGGTGTCTTCTGTAATAAGGTCTTCCCGTTAAATTCTGGCAGGAAATCAAGGGAATGACAATAACCTGTATTTGTTTGGAGGATCTCTTGGACACCCTGACCAACAACCTGAAAAGATATTTCAATGCCTGGCACTGGGGATTTTGTTAGATAGTCTGTGGCTTCTTTGAGGAGCATGATCCCTCAGTGTGAAGTCATTTAAACAGGAGCAATCCAAAACACATGCAAATAAGGGCAACAGTAACTGAACTCAGGATTGTGTGTGTGTGTGTGTGTGTGTGTGTGTGTGTGTGTATTTATTAAATATCTATGAAACAAAAATATATAGAAAACATGTTACAGAATTTAAGAGGGAGTGATCAGGAGGCACAGGAAGACTGAAGGGTGTGTAGAGGAGGCAAATAAAGTATATTCATGAATGAAATCCTCAAATTAATTTTTAAAAAAGAAAATTAATTGAACTGAAATTGTTTTCTAAATAAAATGGAAGGAAATAGAGTGTACTCATCTTGTGTGCACTGATAACTACAAAGGATGAGTTTTTTTTACAGCTGCCTTGAAAATATTATTTTATCAATCTATTAAGTGATATTAAAATCCATGTTAAGAAATAAATAAAGAAGAAAGAATTGAAACAACTGGAAATTTCATAGGCATTAAATGATGATATGACTGGAATTTTCTAGAGATAACCAATGGAATAGATGGGTGGTTAGAGAGGCAAGAAAATAGGTGCACAAGAGGGAATATTATGGTATTAGACTCACATAATTATGGGGTATAGGAAGTTACACAATGTTTTATCTGCAAGCTGGAGAACTAGGCAAACTGGTGATGTAATTCTGTATTCAAACACATAAGAATCTGAGGAACAAATGCTGTTATCAGTCCATGGCCCTAAACACATGAGCATACTAGCAACACTTAATGGATTCAGTGAGTTTAAACAAAATACATGAAGTTGGGAAAGTGGTAGGGGAGATGACTGAGGAGTGGGGCAAGGTTGGTAGATGGGGTGGACTGACTCAAAGACATTAGATGCGTGTATGCAACTGTGAGATAACAAAAAGTAATGTTGAGGATTAATATTCAAAATATATTTAAGAACTAAACAAAATTAGACATAAAAATTGAAAATAATACAAGCAATACATGGGCAGATGAGCTGGACATACAACTTTCAAATGAAATACAAATTGACAGTATATATGCATAAATTTAAGATTTTATTCATCATGAAAATGTGAATCAAAACTATCTTGTGATTCTATCTTACCTTTATCAGGATGATTATCATCAATAAAAAAATACTTGGAAAGGTGTGGACATAAGCCAGGTCCAATGCAAGCTGGTATATCCACTACAGAAATTAGTATGGAGGTTCCTTGGGAAATTAAATAGACTATAATATGATGTGTGCTTATACAATCAGGTATAAGCCCAAAGTAATGTAAATCAGCAAACCCTAGATATATGGGGACATCCATGTGTACTGCAGTGGTACTCACAATCGCCAAGAAACGGGATCAGCCTACATGAATGGTTGAAGAAAATACATTTTATTTAACCGTAAAGACTAATGAAATTATGTCACTTACAGAAAAATGGGTGAAACTAGAGAAGTTAATGTTAAATGAAGTAGGCCAGACCCAGAAAGACAGTTATTTAATGTTCTATCTTTCTGTAAAATCTAGATGCACATACATATTGATATGAAAGTCTAAATGAAGCTATTAAAGTGAAGAAAGTGATTATGGGGAAGAAACTATAGGAAGAAAGATGAAGGGAGTGAATACAAACAGGTACAGTGTATGAATCTGTGACAGAGTCACAGTGGAAAAAATTACTGTGCTAATAATTAAACAGGAGAAGTAAAATCAAAAGACTGTGACTGAGACAAAATGCTCAATGTTTGAAGACAGATGTGATCCACTTAATGTACATGTGTTGAAAATCATATTCACTATATTAATATGATCTATTTATTTTGTTTTGTTTTTGAGACAGAGTCTCCCTATAGCCCCAGCTGGCCTGGAACTCACTATGTGGATGAGGTTGGCCTCCATTTAACAGAGATCTACTTGCCACCACCTCCTGAGTGCTGGGAATAAAGGCAGGAGTCACAACACCCAGCAGTAATATGATCAGTCTTCACTTTTGTGAGTATATTAAAAATATGTATTAAAAGAGACATATGATAAAGGCTTTTTCTTTACAGCAAAAGATTGTATACCTTTTAAAATAAACCGTGTCCACACTGTGATAGTTAATCTTCATTGTCAGCTTGACTGGATTTGGAACACCTAGGCAACACACTCTGGGTCTGTCTTTGCAGGTTGTTCTAAAGATCTTCAACTAAGGAGGAAGACTAACCCTAAATGTGGAGAGAATCATCTTATGGACTGAGCTGAATCAAAAGAACATCAGAAGGAGTCCAACTGAGCACAAGTGCACCCTCTCTCTCCCGGACTGGATGTATTATGGCCACCTACCTCTGCTTTTGCCACTGTATCATCCCTGCCATAATGAACTGTGTATCCCCTTGAACTGTGAACCAAAATGTACCCTTCCTTCCTTATGGAATTTGGTAACAGCATTGATAAATATGAATAATTCAAGCATCAAGATAAATATAGAATGAAAATATGATGTGTGTGAGTGTGAATATGTGTGTGTGTGCATGTGTATGATGGAATTTTGTTCGAATGTAATGAAAAATAAAAATTATGAAATCTGGAGGTAAATGGATGGAACTGGAAAAGAAAATTTTGAGTTAGGTAGTCCAGACACAGGACAATACATACCACATGTCCTCAAATCATATGTGGACCCTAGTTTCAAATCTCTAATTTTGTGTATTACACATGAATTGCTGTAAACACCAGAAACATGCGATGAGGCTCCTGAGAGGGGATTTCTTCCATGAGGAGGAAAAGAGACTGCGGGTGATATGAAAGTAGAAAGCAGAAACACTGGAGGAAGAAAGGCTTCAGGCCTAGTGAGTGAAGATGAAGGGCCGCGGGGAAGGGTTAGCCACAATGGAGTAGGCAAAAATGTGCCTTGACGCGAATCAGAGCATGCAAGGTGCTGAGAACAAGTGGCCTGAGAATAAGCTCAGGGCTAAGCCCTGAACAAGACTTTTGTGTGAGTCCCTCTAAGCTGAAGGAACGGTGCAGAGGGGGCAAAGCAGTACAAGAGCCAGAAGTCAGGGAGCAGGGCTACAGATGTCTTCTAAGACACAGCTGCTGCAGCCACCGCAGAGCAGCAGTGGATGCCTGCACCAGATCCACATGGGAGTGACCAGTCCGCAGTCAAGCACGAAGAAGGTAGGAACTCAGGCTCCCCTCCCTTCACTATCCAGAAGTATTTCCTACTGATAGATGTGGGGAGAGGGAGGGTCACTTCTTTCCCTTGTCAATGTGCTAGTGACTCCATCAGCTCCAACACAATGCACACACAGAGGACCCTGGTTGCTTCAGGATCACAAAATAAAGCCATAGGTCATGAATCTGGAGAAGGAATTAGTAGTCACGGGGGAAAGGATGCTAGAGATGGGCAGGAGAAAAGAAGGTGGGAGCAGAGAACAATTAAAATATGTTAGACACATGTATGAAAGTGTTAAGGAACAAAATTAATAAAGGACATCATTTTCTATAACCTGATCTAATAAAATCTTGCTTTTATCAAACACTAATTAAAGAACAAGTAATAGCTGGATTTACCTAGAAGTTTATTAAATTTCAAGACTAAAGATCAAATTAATCTTGAACCAGTGTGTATACTGTATAAATAAATTTGTTCTGACTAGAATCGTAATATAAGTATTTCAATGTTTAATTGGCAAAATGACTTAACAAGGAAATATTGTCATCGAATAGAAAATAAATGCAAAATTATTACGTGCATTTCAGTTTTGAAAATATCTTCTTAAATCATCTCATTTAGTAGTGTATATATTGACATTAGGAAACAAAGTAAAAGAAATATCCAATATTTGCATCAAATAAAATAAGTCCAACTCAAAAGCACAAATTTAAAGTGCTTCTCATACGTGCACTCTAGACTGGACTGTCTGGGGAGAGTATCTGGGATAAGCTAAGGGTGATAAGAGAAGGTACCAAAGCACATTGTATACATGATGAAAATGTGATAAAGTCAAGTCACTTTTAAAAATTGGCATGTGCCAATAATTTTTAGAAGAATAGTTTAAGCATTTCTGGGTGATCATAACAGATGCTTGACTGAATTAAAAATACTTTTCTTTCCCATATGTGAATACTCAATTACAGAGTTTTTACAATTCCCCCTAAGTTCATATGTGAATTAAATGTAGTGCTAGTAAAATTATATTGTCCGAAGTCGCATAACAAAGTTAAAGGGGAAACTAAAAGCCAATTAAATCATATGGAATGCAAGAAATGGCCATGTTTTCAAGTCTATAAACATATCTTGCATCTATACCAATAGAGCTGAACTAAGAATATAGAACTAATAATAAAGGAACTTACAAGCATCTCAAGGAAAGAACGTTATTGCTTTAAAAGACTATTACTAAAGTTTTTGTGGGTGTTGCTTATTATACTGTATTATTTTTCTGTTGCTGTAATAAAATGCCATCACCAAGACAATTTATAAAAGGAAAAGTTTATGTGGCTTATGTTTCCAGAGGGATCAGTCCATCATGATGGGACAGCACGCAGGAGTCAGCCAGACCAAAAAGCTGGGCGCTCACATTCTCAAGCATAAAAGAGAAGCAAAGAGAGCAGCACTACAGGCGGGACAAGGCTGCGAATGCACAGAGCTGTCCTCGCACATGCTTTGCCAGCCCTGAAGGTTCCAAACAGGCCACCAGCTGACCAAGTGTTCAAATAGATGAGCTGAGGGGTCACTCTTTGTTTAAACAACTACATGTGCTTTCAGATTTTGAAGGATTATATTAAAGATTAGTAGCTGGTGATTATTCTGTGACAGACGTGCTCTAGAATCAGTATTTTCTTCTGGTGGTTTTGGTTTTCCATGTGAAGAATTAATTTGAAAAATGAGCTTTAAACACTCATGTAAGAATGACGTATACAATGGACAGAATTTGAACAAATGACGTTTAACCTTGCAACCAAAAACTACAAAATTACTGAACCATGTGCTCTTGTGACATGGGCCACCTGATATTGAATCCTCAGTCTCTCGGTCTGCTGCCCACACAAAGATAATGAATGAATGTGGGTATACTTGAAAATTAATTTATTAAAGTGCTGAAAGGCAACACATCTTCACTGAAATGTGAGAAGAATGCTTGACATCATGTGCATGAGATGTCTTAGGCCTAGAATTAAAGGGAAAGAATGTCCATTGAGAAAAGAGTAAATCCAAGCTTGCGGTTCCACAAATTGATGCTGGAGAAATGGTTTTGAATAAAATTATGGGTGAGGCCTAGCAGAACAGCACAGTTTCATAGCATTGTTCCAAGAGACATCTGGTGGAATGTGTGGCCTCCAAGTTTAGTCCCTCTCTTAAAAATTGAAGTTAAAAGTCATATAATTTTAGTAAGATATGATTATAAATGTTGGCCTGGTAAAGCTGGAGACTGCTGCAAGTGAACTGAAGATTAATCTAAGAAATCTTGTGACTCCTGGAGATTTTGATTAAAGTATTCCAAATCCATGGTTCTACTTTAAGAATGAGGGCTGTGCTCTTTATCTTCTGGTTCAAGATGGGTCAAGAGGCTTTAGTTACTGTGAGTGAGTTTTGTTGGTGCAGACATGGCCTAATCTAAGAACTACATCACATAAAACTTGCCCTGAAAATGACATAGAAAGAACATCAAGAAACCATTGTCACAAAGCTACGAATATCTTAGAGAGTCAACCCCGTTTCTGAAGAACATGCATTTTGCCAAACAGCCCAACAAGAAGCACCTGGACAAGATGAAGGCTAACACTGCAAAGCAATGGGTGCACACACCCAGACTATCAAGGCCCTTGAGAAGCCCAAGGATGGAAAGCAAAGATGCTGAAAGCTCTGCCAACTTGCTTTCATTGCTCAACCAGTTTGGGAAGCTAATTTGTGGCTATGTGGCCATGAGCCACAGGCTCTGCCAACAAAGACCAAGGGCCAAGCCAAGCTGAAGCTCTGCCTCAGGCTTCTTTTCCAACTCCAGCTCAGGTTCCCAAAGGTGCCCTGTAAAACGCCCATATTAAAGGCCTCTATCTGCCAAGCAGACAGATGAATTGATGTGACCCCATATGCACTGTTTGCAGATATTTTTCCTCCCAAGTGGTCCCCCTTCTTTCATGATTTTTTTTTCATTTTCTAATCTAGATAGCACATATAAAAGAAAGCATTTGATATTTGTGTTTCTGTGTTTGGCTTATTTTATTTAATACAAATAAACTTTGAGACAGAAACTGTTTGAAAATAGAGTTTCATTGGAAGAGAGAACGAGGTTGTTGAGTTCCTTTCCAAAGCACTTGTCAGAGGGAGATGAGAAGATTTCAATTCTATTGACACCTGACACTCTACAATCTTACTCCCCCTATATTGAATTAGTCATGAAAATGTGATGCATTCTGTCACACAAAAATCAAAAACAGTGGATGATCTAAATAGGAGATACCATCATTAAGTGAGCTGTCTGTACAGTACTTTATTCCCAGTCATGGCCCCGAGCTCTACGAGAACTGGAGCTATTTCTGAGCTTTTCCATCCCAATGTCTAACATGTGCTCAGTATTTGTCTTATAACATTCATATGCAGATTATTCTTCTACAGTAGTATCTAATATACCTTTGAGCAGTCCAAATAAAACAATTAAAACAATTTGAACAGATAATGGAGTTTTTCTCCTTACAAGACTATTTTAAGCTGCTAAGATAAAGCCCAGTGCATTGCAACTAAAAATGGAAATAAAATAGTAAATGATGAAATTGGGGTGGCAGAAACAGGAAAGATTTCATGATGAACTATTGGTAACAGTCAAGTATAAGGAAGCACTTAAAGTAGATGAAAAAAGTCCGTCTTGGTATTCTGTGTCTTCTGATCACATTTAACACCTTTGGATGTTTAAACTGGACATCTGTACATCTAGAAAGAAGTTAATATCCAGAATACTTAAAGGAACTCAAACAACTCCAAAACAAAATAGATACAAAAAATAAAAATGTTAGAAACATCTAAATAAACAAAGACATTTCTTAAAATATACACATGTGGAAATGATGCTTATTCTTGAACATAATCTAGACTAATGATTTTAGCCCCAGAAAAACAAGATGCTCTTAGGTCTGATGAGAGGCACATCTCCTTGGCTCCCTCAGTTTGGTACTCGACCCAAAAAGATAATGAATGAATATAGGTATGCTTGAAAGTTAACATATCAAAGTGCTGAAAGGCAGTCTTCCATTGAACACAGTGGAGCTTGGGAAGGACACTTGATCTTGAATGCATGTGAACTAGGGAGGAAAAAACAGTTGGTCTTGGAAGTTTAAGGGTGGAGCCAAACCTGAACTACTTCCCCAAGAAAGCTGGAGAAACCAGTTTGAATAAACTATGGGTGTGTGTGAACTGACCAGGGATACAGTGGGATAGACAGTGTTCTAGGGACATTTCCATAGGCTCAGGATGAGGACATAGACAGCTCCATCTCCACAGGTTGAGGGGACAAGAGAAAACATTGACACAATTCTGGGAGACAGATTATTCTAACAGATAGGGTAACTAGTGTCCTCCAGTTCAGGCCCACTCTTAAAAACTTAATAGAAATCAGTCTGTTTATTCAGATAATTATGATGTTGCCATAATAATAAATGTCACACACACACACACACACACACACACACACACACACACATGACCATAAACATGCATGCATCATCAGGGAAATGCAGGTTGGGGCCAATGACATTCCTCCTCAACCAACTGAGAATGATTATGAGCAAGAAGAAAAGGGAATTTTTAAGCACGAGTGAGGATGTGAGAAATAAGAAACTATACACAACGGGTCTTCTACTATGGAAAACTGTGGAGGTTTCCATAAAAAAAGTCTAAGTACAACTTATGTGAGATCTAGCAATCCTTTTTAATTTACCTTTGAGAATGAAGTCAGGTGTCTTGATTAATAATTTCTCATTCTCAGTTGTTTTATTAGAGTGAGAAATAATGGGAGTGAAATTCATCAAATGTACTATAGGACCTGAAGCAAAACACATGTGTCCCTACGTATTTATGTGTACTGAAATATCACCTCTCATCTGCCAGTCTACCAGAAAGCCACTGACATCTCCCTGCCTGCTACCTTAAAGATCTGTTGCTAGTCTTTCTGGTTATAACAAGAGGCAATCTTAGGTACTTCAAAAATGCATTTCAGATTTAGTGAGACAATGTCTCACCTTGAGTGGTTTGATCAATTTGCATCTGGTTGACATTATGCATGTGGCATGTGTGTGTATGTGCTGTGTGAGTATGTACAGTACACATATTCAAATGCACTCCTGCACAGTCATACGTATGCTCTCAGAACTGATGTTTATAAAAACTGATAATGGCCTTTAGACAAAGAGTCCTAAAATAGCTATATTGAGAATATTTTACATAAACACTTCACTACTGTCATTTCCATTCTTATAAGAAATTATGATCAGAGGAGAGATCATCTCTATTTTAGGAGCAAAACATAAAAATTATACAAGCTTTATTACTAAGCACTTACTGAAATCAATTTGTTTTGCATATGTTTAAAGGCAAAAGAAACATTATAGCTGAAAAACTAAATGTAAAGAATATTTAAATGATTGCCTTATATGTATTTTGGAAGGCATATGCAGATTCATTTAAAGATGTTTCATAATTGGCCATAACTTTTACAAATTATTTCTGGATATATTCTTTCCTAATGATGATTATACTAGGAGAAGAAAAAGTGAGATTAATATGCTATTACTTCTCCTACAAATTACCACAAACTTAGTGGCTTAAATCAACATAAATTATTTTGTAGTTTTGAATCAGAAATCAAAGCTCAGCTTCATTTGGCTAAAATCAAAATGTGTTCATGACTACATTCCTTCTGGATTCTTCAGGGGCTCATCTGTTGCCAGACTCTTTCCAGTGTTTGGACTTCGCTCTCACTTCTGGCTCTGAGCCTGCTTTATTCTTACCTCTGTTCCCTCATCACATCCTCTGTCTCTCATAAAGACTCTGTAGACAGCATTGAGCCAATCTGCACATTGGCTGGAAAAGTTCCTTTTATAAGCAAGTGAACATAGTCACAAATTCTGTGAATTTATGCAACTGGCATCTTTAGAGGTCATTTGTGACAGAAACAATTGCTTTTTCAGAATATTTCAACTCTCTCTGAATCAGCAATATAACTAGCAGACCATCAGGTGAGGCTTTTGTTGTTGTTTCAAGCAGGATCTCTCTTTGTTGTCTATGCTGACCTGGAATTCAATGAATAGTCCTGTTCATTGAATTGGATGGGATGATGATGACAGGTGTAAGCCACAGGACAGGCTATCTGATAAATTTTTAAATAAGCAGAACTGTATTTTATCTCTGTAGCTAAGTCCTTTGGAAATAGGGATGTGTTAACACATATGCTCATGTCTCTGCTTGATACACACTAGGTGCTCAGTTTTAAGTATAATTCCAATGAACACAACATCTTTTTTTATGGAAAATATCACAATGAATTTAGAAATTATGTTCTTCTATGCAAGGATGCATTAAGAAGTGATTATAAGAATCTATGAACTCCAAATTCGGGGACTATTCCCTACTTTACTTGGCTAAGCATATATACTATGATCACAGGGTGTCTGGTTGGTAGATGGCACTTTTCCTCAGTTGTAGAGAATGTTTTGTTGCTTTGGTACCTCTGGTTGCTGAACATGAGTCATCAGCCTAACCTCAAAAATCTAAGTTTTAAATAAAATATATTTTTCTCACTTATTTATCTTTGTTTTAAAATGTGGTTACATAAACTGAAATTCACTTGATAGCCTCAAATGTAGTGAAAACTGTCAGACATTTCCATTACAGAAATGTATTTTACATTTCAGATGAAAAGGCCTTAAAAGTTCAATATGGGCATGTGCATTTGTGTGTGGAAATATATTCAATATTAAAATGTGCCATGAGCAATTATTTCCAACTATACAAAGCACTGAGATAGTCCTCTGATTCATCTAATGAGAGACAAGGTGCAAAGCTTAAAAGAGAAAGAGCTTAAGTGAGCATTAGCTGCAGGTCACAGAGGGTCAGATGCAGCCAGTTCTAACCAAGAAGACCTGCCTATCAGTGAACTTTGTATATAAGCTTTTATAGAAATATCAACTCCGAAATTTAAAAGATTTACACATGATGAAGAAAATGCTAAAATCAAACAATATGAAATAAAGGCTGGAGAGATACCTAAGCTGTTAAGAGCACTAGATGCTCTTACAGAAAACTAGGTTTGATTCCTGAAACCACCTGGTGGTGACTAAGAATCCTCTGTCTCCAGCTCCAGGGGATCCAGTGCTCTGTTCTGGCCCCTAGGCATATTGCATGACATCAGTGCACTTACAAGCATGTAGGCAAAATACTCACACATAAAATAAAAAGGAATAAATCAAAAAAATGGAAAAAAATGTGTGACAAAATTTGATTCCATTTAATGACTTACTTCATCAACTACTCCATGAAAGTATTGAGTTTATATTTAGAGTCAACCTTACACAAGTGATTGAAATATTCTAATGTCAATTATAGCACTAGAACTTCATTACAAATCTTTAAATAATAAGTATTCTATAATATGCAAGGGTGTATAAAGAAACAGAGTTTGCAAGTTGATGTGGTGGTGCATCTTGTGATTTCAGCTACTTGGATGCTGAAGCAAGACACAAGTTTGAAGACAGGCCCTGTTGTATGCAATTCTTCCTCTCCCTGTCAGAATGGACCGCCCACACTCGGACCACAGGGTAAAGAAGCTTAACAGAAGCCAACAGTGTCAGTAACCCCTCCCAACCAATCAGAGGCCTTGAGTTGTATGTAGGGGAGAGATTAAGGTGTGAGTGAAGGAAACTGGGAAAGTGACCTACCCTAGGTCTCCAGTAGGGGGACTGGCAGTGGGTCTACAGCCCTAGCAGAAATGTAGACTGTTCTGCCTGGTCTCAGTAGTAGGATCCCCCTTCTCCCCGTAATTGCTATGTAAATAAGTCCAAATAAATTCTGGTTTCTCAAACTGTAATTTGGAGAAATCATAGTTCATGTGCTTTGTTTTTCAGAAACTTGAGAAGTGAGTGGACTGAATGCTTCTTGGGCCTCAAAGAAACAAATTATTAAGACAAATTGGCGTAGTTGAGAAGGACCAACAAACACAACGGACGATGAGTTTGGGAAAAGATATGTTCCTGCTGATACGGTGAAAGAGACCAGCATCAGAGGGAAAGCTGGGTGAGGGGAGCATGCGGGCAGAGCGAGTTCAGGTGTGGCTCGTTCAGCGGATGATAAGGTACTTAAGGTGGAGCCACCTAGACATGAGATCCATGGGGAAAATCCTAGGGTAGCAAGCCGCTTGTAAATGGTACGGAGTACCATGCCTGCTTGACCAGCGGAGCCCACGCAGGACTACAGAGATACTTTGAGAACAGTGAAGGGTCTAGAGCAGACGCTATGGGCCCTGTTAGTGTGCATCAAGGGTCGATGTCCCAACAGGCTGTTTTGGAAGCAGCCTGGCCGCTACTACGGGCATCAGCAGAGGCAGTAGCTCAGTGAGAGGCTGAAGAGTTATGAGAGAAATTAGAGCCAGAAAGGGAGATGAGGCTGGCCTCTGCAGTACTAGACGCTGACCTTGCTGATAAATTAAATAGAAGGGAAAAAGAGATGGAAGTTTTAACCTGCTTCTTTTTACAACTAAGAGGAAAGAAAGCCCAAAATAGATCTATAATGGAAGGCCCATCCTGGGACCCCTCAACTGGGAGCCCACGAAAAAAGGCAGATAGTGATGGGGAAGGAGGTGACCCTGGAAACACTAAAACTGTCCCTAGGGTTCTACCTATAATACAAAGAAAGGAGAAGTTCAAGCTTCAGCACGCTGACTGAGGCCTAAACAAGTGTGGGACTAGCAACCACAGACACTCAGCACGGGAGCTGCTGGAATTAGGAAAGACGTTCAAACAAGAAGCAAAGGAGCCAGTCATCACCTGACTCCTGAGAATAAGGGACGCAGGACTAGATGATATTAGTTTAAGTGCTGCAGAAGCAGGAAATCTGAGCAATAGAACCCTTCATCCCTCCTTGAGACATAGGCTGCAGAACCTGAGGCAGCACAGGGGAACTGGTCTCTGATGGACTGGCTTGTGTGAGACTTTAGAGATACTTATTATCTCCAGTGGAGGTTCCCATGGAGATCAGGAACTGGAGGATAATAAAAGAGGAACAGACACTACTGAGAAAACTACGTATGAGGAAAGCAATGGATGGTGCCCCATTCACAGGACCAGATAGGACTGTGTTCCTTGGAGATTTACTGAAGAATTTGATTGAGCAAGGACCTTGAAATTGGTATGGGGGTTCAGTGTCTGTGCTAAGTACCCTAGTGGGACAGGATTTTAACAAGACAGGAGAGGCTTTGACAGATTTAAGTGACAGAGCAGCATGTAAAGTATGTCTAAAGAAGACTAGAACAAGCTAAAAAATGTATAAAAGAGACAAAACAGAGAAAGAGGTCTATTTGGGTTACTCGAAGGCAAATGTGGGAAGACTTGTGTCAAGCCAAAATTCCTAATGGAAAATTTGACCAAAAGTCAAATTCTGTGCTAAAGAGCTTCTGGAAGGTTTTAAAACCTAAGAAAGTTTACAAAAGGTATACCAAAAATAAAAGCTATCCTAGGGGTGGACAATAACCCCTCCAGAGTAAACAGGGTATATTTTTCTCTTGCGAATGGCTATTGGAGGGGTGGGGACAGTTTGCCCAGGCAGGGCCTCTCCCAGCAGCCAGGTGTGATTAATGGGGAGACAACAGGTGTGGCTAGAACCAGGAGTCAGACAAGGGTCTGTAACCCTGGGATGGGGGGACAGGTGCAACAGTGGCAAGAGGGACAATATTCCTCTTGGCCCTGTGAGAGTCAAGTAGCTTGTGTCAACTCCAGTGAGTTTATCAAGGATAAAGAAATGTATGGAGGCTCCATGTAAGAACTCCAGGATACTAAATGGATTCCAGAAGATAACTAAAGAGCAAAGAACTAACTAAATTAATGCATGTTTTCATGTCATTGTACCCAACATGGATCTGTTGAGAAAACAGTTGATGCAAATGGATAAAGGCTTTCAGTGCACTGTTAGACATTGTTTATATTTGATTTAGCATATAATGTTAACAAGAATGTTTTACAGACGTGGAACCCATTTGAGAGGCGTCAAGTACACCTGATAAAACAAGGATTGTTTTATATACTCTATATGAATATAAATTCATATAGAGTACAAGGGACAGGTACAGCTGGAAAATACTTGGGAGGTTTATGGTTGGGTAAGGCACAAGAGATATCTACCACAACAGTTGTGAAAAGTCAACAACCTGGGATAAAAACACCAAAGATTAAAAAACATTTTATACAATTGTTATTTAAAAATTCCAGGATCAGGTGTGGGTTGCTACCCTGTGAGTTGTACGCCAGGGAAGTCTTTGACGTCCCAGCAACCATAAAGGCCATTGCTACCAATTCTGGTTGCACACCAGAGGCAGATGGTAAGACCCTACCTGCAGGTAAGTACTAAGGTTTTGCCTGCAGGTAATTGAGACTGGGAAGTTAATGAGAGTTGACTACTATTTCCCTGGCACTAGTGTACTCACCCCTCCTTTTCTAACTGCATAGTATATTTATATTTATCATTTTGCTTTTAAGCTTTTAACATTTCTGAGTTTGAAATGTATAACAGTACACAATTGAATAAAGACAGAAAAATTTATTTTGCAAATACCTTGTTTGTTGTTTTGCTGAAAGTAGAACCCAGGGTCTCATGCATATTAAGTACATGCTTTACTAATGAGCTGAATATGAATCCTTTCCTTATTTAATAAATGGTTTGTTCAGTGAATTTAGGGTTTATGTAATAGCTACTGACAAACTCAACAATATCCCTAGACTAACAATGATGCCAAATGCAACACAATGGTACTTTTAAATTAAATATATATTTATTAGTATAAGATTAAAATTCCTTTGTCATAATGGTTTTCCTATGGTTAAAATTAACTTATGCAAATCTAATTAAAATTAAATCCATTCCAACAATTTCAATATTATGTGCAAATTTGTCTTTATTTTAGCTCCAATCCCTTCTCTTCCTTATATTGTTGTGTTTCTATAGATCAATAGTGTCCATAAACTGGGATCTTAAATGAAGTTTTACATATACAGTTGTCATTTAAATTATTCCAAAAAAGGAACTATGAGAACCTATAGATGTTTATATTTACTTACTGCTCTTCACTTGATTGGTGAATTCCAGTCTTCATGTAGAGTCCTTTCATTTCAGCATGGACTCTCACAAGCATTCTTGTCTGTTGTTGAGTGGGATACATTCTCATAGTGTCAAGTTGTTTTCAAACACTGAAATTTCTCTGGCATTACAATTTTTAAAATTCATTTCTATTTTATGTGTATGAGTGTAATATGCAAGAGTAGCTGTGTTGTGCAATGCCCATGGAAGACAGAAGAGGGCATTGGATCCCCTGTGACTAGAGTTGTGGATGATTGTTAGCTGCCATGTGTGTGCTGGGATTCAAATCCTTGTCTTCTGCAAGAACAGGCAGTGTTCCTCACTACTGAGCCATATCTCAAACTTTTCTCTTGCATTTTTGATGATAGTGTTGCTGAATGTAGAATTCTTTCCTATACCACTTGGGATGTGTTGTCTCATTGCCTTTGAGTGCCATAGTCCCTGATGATGAATTCATTGTTAGTTTTGTTGAAGATCCAGGTGCAGAAGGAATTATTTTGGTCAGGCTGTTTCCAGAATTTTCTCCAACTTTAGTTCTTGACAGTTTCAGTCATTATTTAGCAGGATAACTCTTATCTGGTTGTGCCATTATGAGTTGTATCGAACTACACATTAGATAAGTGACATGGACCTTTAAGTTCATAATTTTTATTAAATTTAGGAAAACTTCAGTCTTCCTACTAATTTCACTTCTTCTGCAGTGTCTCATTAGGCAAATTTCACAAAAAAATAATCCCAGTTAAGGAATCATCAAATTTGGGATTCTTTCTCTTCCTGTTCAGATATGCTGTTGATCTCTCTCTCTCTCTCTCTCTCTCTCTCTCTCTCTCTCTCTCTCTCTGTCTCTCTCTCTCTCACCTGATTAGCTTCACAATTATGGTGATCCTCTTACCTTAGCCTCCCTAGTGTTGGAGTTTTTGTACTTTTCAATTCCAGAATTTTTACTTGATCTTTGTAGGGGTTAAGGGACCTGGAAACCCAGGGACTTTCACATACTGAGAATGGCTTCTACCACATGGAGTTACACTCAGTCACCTCAATTTGCTTTCTCACTTGCTTCTCTATCTTTAATATTTTTGCTTAAAAATATGTAGAACTTTAATTACATTTTAGCTCTTTATACATCCTTTAATTCTTTGTACATTTTTAAAGTAGCTAGTTTAAAGTAGTTTTCTTGTAAATTCAACCTTTGGTCTTCTTCAAAGGCAATTTTTACTGTCTCATGCTTTCTTATGTGTTACTTAGAATTTCTGAACACTAGTAAAGTTAGTAATATAAGCTAGCACCTTCGGAAATCCATGTCTTTCTCCGTGGGATTTGTTTTTACAGTGGTGTTTTATTGCTATTATGTCTTTCTTGCTTTGTTTCTTCAGATCAAATTCTACAAGGTGTTGCACCCTGTCAGGCTGAAATATTCCTTTCCTTACTTTGCTTAGGTGTCAGTTAATGAATGAAAGAACAATTCCATATAAATTTGCTTTTTGTTGGGAATGACTGGAGCCTGACCAGTATTAATGAACACAGTTTATAGTTCTCCAGGAGGAAAGTTCTGCTTTGCACAAGCTCGAAATGAGAACGAATGAAGACATCCTTGTGAGTGAATTTTCCAGGGAAACACAAGCCAAGGCAAATTGTGACTAGCTGCCGGTGGAACTGGGAAGGAGCTCCAGCCCATGAGCCTCTCGCACTGCTGCTAACCTGATCTTCAGGCTTCTGATTTAAGGCTGCTCAAAGTAACACAGAAGGGACAGTGCCGGAGAGCAGCTGAGAACACCTCAGCTTCTTGTTCCTGCTGATAAGTTGCTCTATGCCTCAGAGCAATGGCCTTGATATGTCTTTACACCTCTGGTCCATTTCCAGTCCTGAACTAATCTTTTACACATGTTCATATTAGGTTTATTGAGGAGAGTATGCTTGGGGAACATTACTACTTAGCAATTTGTGCCTACATACATTTTAGAATCATGAGCAACCATCTTCATTTTCAATTTGAGTTATAAATTTTATAAATTGCAAGTTGAACCCCTCAACTTCATTACTAGCTTCTTTTTGGTGAGATTTAGGCTTAAATAACTCACATTCACAGAGAACTCTTTCTTTTTTAACACAATTTAAGTAACTTAAGAATCTTATTATAAATGTATTTAGCAAGATCTTTCCATACAATTTTATCTTAAAAAATTAGTATTCTCAACTCTACATCTGCCAAATAATTCCACAAGAGTCTACCAGAGGTCTAATCTTGTTTCAGAATATTTTTATGAACAGATATAGAATGCAGATTCTTCTCAGGAGCCCATGGAAACTTCTTTAAAACAAAATTCACTCAGATTTAAAAACAAATCATTTATAAATACAAAGAAATCAAAATAATATATTAGATCTATATTAGATCATAGTTAGATGAAACTAGAAACCAAGAGTAAGAGAAACTTGGCAAATTATAAACAGCCTGGGAGAATGAATGATGTATTCTGTAATGATCAGTGAGTCATTACAGAAATCAGGGATGAAATTTAAAAATTCATTGAAAAATCACATGAAAGTGATATATGACTTATCAGAAACTTTGATATACAGTTAAAGTTAAGGAAGATTTTGTTGCTCTTGCTTTGAGGTCAGAATCTCAGTCTATCCCATGATAACCTCTAATTTATTCTATAGCCTAGGGTATCCTCAAATGTGTGATGGCCTACCAGGAACAAATCACCATGTCCAATCATTAGGGAGGTTCTAAGAGGCAAATTTATAGTTTTAAACTTTTACACTAAAAATATATGACAGATCTTCAACAATCAAACAAACAAATAAAAAAGGTATCTTTCAAGGTCTTAAGATAAACAGGAACAAGCCAGCCAAATTCAAAGAGGAGAAGGGAAACAAGACAGGTCAAGACAGAATAAACGGGATGATGAAATGGAAACAAAACACACACACAAAATCAACAAATATGAAGTCGGTTTTATTAAAAAAAAACAAGATTAATAACCTCCCTCCAGAACAAATCAATCAAAAGTGAATGATGAGCAAAGTTAATAAATTAGAGATTAAAAGGGAAGATTGCAATAAATTCCAGTGGAATTCAGAGGGTCATTAGACAGTATGTTGAAAAATTCTTTCTAAAAAAATCTGTAGAATTTAAAAGAAATGGCAATATCCATGGACAGATATATATTTCCAAAAGTAAATCAAGAAGATATAAACAGCTTGAACCGTTCCACAGCAATTAGGAAGACTGAAGCAGTAATAAAACATCTTTCCACAAAGAAAGGACCAGGACTGTATGGATTCGCTGCCAAGTTCCAGCAAATCTGTAAGTATCTCTAACACTAATTCTCTTTAAAAAGAAAAGAAACACTTCCAAACTCATTCAACAAAGTCAGATTTGACCTGGGTGGAGCAAGAAAAATCTATTCATCAATAACCCAAATGAACTAGACTCAGAAAATAGTAATATCATTTTATAATAACAACTCTGAGAACATATTAAAATAAGAGAAGGGATTGGACATGTAACCAGCATATAACACATACATGCGTGATTGCCAAAGAGCACCATTTATTAATAAAAAATAATTTAGATGAAATGTACCTCATCAAAGCAGCAAATATAAAATTAATGTGTAAAAATAAATGGAGTTTCTATTTAGCAACTACAAACATGCCGAGAATTTAATTTCACTATTTGTCAATTTTGTCTGTCTGTTTTCCATTTTCTCCTTTTTAACCTCTTGCTTTTCCCCCTTTGTGGCATTCTTCTCCATTTCCTTTCTCTCATGCTCCTTCCCTTTTTCTCCTATTTTCCTGTATCCTTCTTTTAGTTTATTCTTCAGTATCTCCAAACCGTAATTAATTTTTATCTTCATAGCACATCCAACTGCAATCCTCCAATTCTCATTTTCCTAGACACTGTTGGTGTATTAGATGCTGCAAATGTTTTAAAGTAAATTACGGTGTCTTCATTAACTGGCTGCCATTGCTGCCTCAGTCCTTTATTTCTCCTTGTTCAGAAGTTCTATAGACCTCATCTTCAGTAGTAGCCTCCTGAATGAGAACATCCCCTAAAAACCTGAGATATCCAAATCATTAGACATGCAAATCACAAAGAAATGCTGCAAACCTCCTGATAAAAACTGAATTCCTCAGCTACTGTCTAACACATAAAGAAGAGTTAACACCAGTGTTCCTACAGCTGTTCAACAAAACAAAAGGAATATCACCAAACTCATACTGCTAAGCCAGAATTTCCTTGACACCAAAAAACAAAATAAAATAAAATAAGGATACAACAACAACTATAGAAACTACAGAAAAAATATCCGATGAATATAACTGCAAAAATTGTCAATGTAACTCTTACAAATAAAATTGAAGAACACAATAAGAAGATTAAACACCATGAAGAGTTTGGTTTCAATTCAAGAAGGTGGGTGGTTCTACATATGAAAATAAGTAAGTACATAAACAAACTTAAGGATAGAATCTACCTGTTTAATCTCAATAGATACAGAAAGCATCCTTAACAAACTTCAACATTCCTTTATGATGAAGGCCCTGAAGAAACTAGGGATACACGGAACATACCCCAACCTAATCAAGGCTATATACAATAAGCTTATATTTAATATTATACTAAATGGGGAATAATTAGCAGCACTTCCTCTGTAACCAGGAATGAGAGAATTTGCACACTTTCAACTATTAGTCAATGTAATGCTTATAGTCTTAGCTAAGGGAAGAAGAGAGAGAAGTAGGTGAAATGGAAAAGTCTGGTTATCTTTATTTGAGATCAAACACTCATAAGCCTAAAAACCCAAAGATTAGATAGAAATAATTCTGAAATTGTTATGTGTTCTAGTTTACTTTCCATTAATATAGACCATGACCAAAAGCAACCGGGAAAAGAGAGTTTATTTGCCTTACAGTAACAGTCCATCGAGGGAAGATGGGGCAGGAACTCAAGGTAGGAACCTGGAGGCAGGCACTGAAACAGACACCACCAAGAAGCACTGCTTACTGTCTTGCTTTTCCCTGGACTTGCCCACTCAGCTTTATTATAGAGCCCAGGCTCAACTGCTCATGGGTGGCACCACCTGCCGTAGGTTGGACTCACCTTTGTCAATGAAAAATTAAGGAAACACTCCACAGACAAGCCCACAAGTCAATCTGCTATAGGAAATTCCTCATTTGAGGTTCTTTCCTTCAGGTATGTCAAGTGAAAAACCAAGATTAACCATCACAATATGGAAGCACTAAATTCCTCAAATATCTAGATCAAATCTATCAGAAGGAAAACTAGGAGATCTCCATTCAGCTACAGAGCTTTCATGACAAAAACAGAATGGGACTGACATATATATGTTATATGTCATATATATATATATATATATATATATATATATGTGACATGTAGGCAAAGGAACAGAATAAAAGGACACAGTAATAAACTCACGTGAACAAGTAACATCCACCTAATTTTTGACAAATATATCAAAAACACGTATTTGAGAAAAGACATCTTTTAAACAGATAATGTGGGGAAAATGGCTTCCAAATATTACAGAATAAAATTAATATTTTTCACCTTGACAAAAATCAAATAAAATTGGATAAAAAAGTCATAATATAATATTAAAACTTAGAAATTTCTAGAACAAATCAGAGACAATACACTTCAAGATAAAAGCATAAGAAAAGTTTTTCTGAACAGGACTCTGATTGTTCATAAAATAGTCTAAAACATTGCTAAGTGAGATTACAAGTAACTAAGAGCTTCTATAAGGCAACAGTCACCAGATTAAAGAGTCATATTAATGAGTGGGGGAAAATACTTGTCAGTTATACATCAGATAATGAATACACCCAAGATATATAAAGAATCACAACACTTACAAAACAAAACCCAAATCATCCAATTAACAAAGGGGCTAATGAAATGAATTTATGGTTTTAAAAAGACAAAACAAAAATGAACAATAAATATTTGAACCCAAATGTTTAATATCCTTAATCATAAGGAAAAATGCAAATTAAAATTGTTTTGAGATTCCATCAAACCTCATTCAGAATGATTAGCAACAAAAGGAAAGTCATGGGTGACAGGTAAAATTATGAGAGCACCGTGAAAATCAACGTAGCAGTTCTTAAGAAACTAAGAATAGAGCACCTATAGACTAGAGCACCCATAGACTAGACAATATCACTCTTGGATTTTACTCATTAGACTCTAATCAATCATATTGCATATTCATATTTATTACGGAAGTACTCCAAATAACTAAGAAATGGAACCATTCTAGATAGATATCAACATATGACTAGATAGTGATCAAATTTTAGAACAGAATTTTATTCTATCATAAAGAATAAAGAAATCATGACATTTGCAGGAATATGAAATGCAGTTACTAATAAAATTATTAATAATATAAATTTAATATGATATAAATATTATATCATATAGTATGAACATAAAAATCTATAAATATTTTGGAGTCAGAAGATTGTGTGTCCTACATGTCAGACACTGAGCTACACTGCTGGACTTTGGTTTTGTTCAAGTATGCCTGGTTACTCCATTTTAAAAGAAGAAAATATTTGAGACCACTGTTCAGAGCCTGAATTTCAAAGACACTTTGAACTTTTAAAGGATTTGAATTTTTTAATTTTTTATTTATTATTTTTATGTGTTTGAGTGTATTGCCTACATGTAGATAAGTGCACCCATGTTTTGCAATGCCCACAGAGGCTAGAAGAGGGTGTCAGGTCCCCTGGAACTGGAATTATGGGTGGCTGTTATTCACCATATGGGTACTGGGAACTGAACCTAGGTACTCTGCAAGAGCAGTGAGTACTCTTAACCACTGAGTCAACTCAACTGTCCACTCCCAGATTTGAATTTCTTAAAGGCTGCCAGATGTTTAGAGTTGTATTGTTTTACACTGTGATATTAACATGAGATTTTAGTGATAAGAAAGAAAAAAATTAGTTTAGTGGAGATGTGTTTTTGTGTTTAGTTTCTGTCAGCTTCACACAAACTGCAGTTTTCTTGATGGAGGAAGCCTCAGTTGTGGAATTGCTGTGGGAATGACTTCTAGGACTGTCTTTCTGCTACAAATGGAAATAACACTTAACCTAGTAACCAAAATAAATCTTATGTTTTAAGATCATTTAATACTATTTCAACTTGTTTACATTGTCTAGGTCTTGGTGTCCTTTTGTAAACTAAATATATAACTTTAATACTTTATCTCTCTTCTTTACCCCGTCCCAGAATGATACATGTGTGTATATGTTGTAAAAATATCAAGGACAGAAAGCAATGAATTATCCCCTGTTCAGGTGACAAACAGTAGTTGGGATTAGATTGATAATATCTTTTTGCAGTTATTGTTCTCTGTGTTGTTCTGGGTCAGTACAGGTCAGGAAAAGAAAAATCCTTTAAGAGGAAGTTCCTTATTTCTTCTCATCTTGCTGGGTGTAGTCTTTCAATAAATAGAAAATGCTTTGTTTCAGAGAACAGTTCTGGAGAGATCAGAAGGAATAGATTCCATAGTGGTTATACCAGTTTGCAATTCCATCAGCACTGAATAAAGGTTCCCATTTTCAGCATTTGGTGTCATTTGTGTTCTTGAGCTTAACCAGTCTGACTGGGGTAAGATGTAATCTTAAATCCCAAATCAAGCAGGGTAAAAGTGATGAAAACCAGAGCAGAAATCAACATAACAGAAACAAAGTACGTAATACAAAGAATAAAAGATCAACCAGATAGGCCCTTAGCCAGGCTAGCTAAAAGGAAAAAAGCAAACCCAAATCAACAAAATCAGAGATGAAATGTGAAATATTGCAGCAGACACCAAAGTAATATAAAATGTTATAAAAGATTACTTTAAAAATCTATATTAAATTAAAAAATCTGAAAGAACTGAACTAATTTTTAGATTCTATCAAACCACCATAGTTAAACCAAGAAGAGATCAACAATTTAATAGACTCATAAAAATCTTTCTTTTTATAATAATGGACATGCTGAGATGTGTGAGGTTACAATTCATTGTAGGTTTGAATTGCAGTTCCCTGACAATTTGTTTCTGGAAAATTTTTGCATGTACTTGTGGTTATTTCTACATCTCAACCACATAACTATATATTTAAAACCCAAATACATGTTTTAATTATGTTGTTAGATTTTGAGGTTTCCTTTTATCCTTTTGAGGTAAAAAAACATTTTGCCTTAGAAATTATTATCAGATATATTATTTCTAAATATATTTTCTGATATTTAAAAAATATTTGTGTGTGTGTGTGTGTGCATATCTGTGTGTGTGTGTGTGTAGAAGCGTATGCATCGTCAAGTGCCACAGTGCAAGTACGGAAGTCAGAGGAAAACGTGATAGTTTTCTCTTTCTACCATGTGGGTCCTGGGACTAGCACTCAAGTCTTCAGTCTTGGTGGCAGACAGTGTTACTCACTGAGCCTCCTTCCTGGTCGCCTTGTTCCCCAGTTTTTAACTACTCTTTCATTCCATTGACTGTTTCCTTTACTATGAATAATTTGGTTTTTTTTTTTCACATATTCCAATTCCACTTCTTAATTTTCATTTCTATTACTTGTGCCTTTATTGTCATGTCAATGAAATAATTGTCACATCCATGTCAAAAGAGCTTACTCTCTCCTATATTTCCTTTAGGAATTTCATCAATATCATTCTTATGTTTAAATATTTTGTCCACTTTAAACTGTTTTTCATATATTTTATAAGCTAAATATTCCAATTCATTCTTTGCCACGTGGATCTCCCATACTCCTAGTCACATTTATTGAAGTACAATCATGTCCTCATTGTGTATTCTTGGCACCCTTCTGAAGCATTAGTTAACGACAGTTGAGGACTTTCAATCAAATGATCAAACAGAAAATAATCTTCGTCTCAGAATATTATTTTCTTCCTGTGTTTTCTCAAACAGCTCTTTTGTATTTCATTGTCAATTGACCAGACAATAAGCAACATTATTCAACGACAAATATAATCTCTGTATTTCACTAAATAATATAACATAGTATCTGTGTAAATAGTTGACTTAGTGCTTCTAAAGACTGGAAGTTCAGAAACCCAAATGCATTTTCCCAAGGCAGTCAAATGGTGAAATATTAAAAGTATTCCCTGTTTCTCCAAACAATAAGCCTCCCCATTGTGGGGTGAATTTCAGCTCTACACAAGGAGAATGTCAAATTGAAAAGGAGGATGAAGCTTCAGTGGAATTGTTTCTCCCTCCAAGGCAGACTGTGTGCTGCTCCTAAAATGGTTTAAATTTTATGGTCCTTTTTTCAGGCAAATATGAAACTGTGGAGACCCTATGAAGCTGCTGTCATTTCTCTCATGGGAAGTCAGCCACTGACACTGTCAAAGCAATAGGGAAGCACATTTTTATTTCTTCGCTTGATCCATATCCTTCAATCAAGGCTATCCCAGGAGAAGAAGGAGGGATGTTATTGTCAAGCCGAACAGCAGGCTGAAAGAAAATGTCACTTTAGCTTACAGATAAAGAGAAAATATAGACCCGGATATGGAAAAAAATACATTTATTACGTATTCAGAATAAAACTTTGTAAATAACAGCCTACTACATTACCAGGTTTGGAAACTGCATGCTATTTCTGACTATGGAAAATAATTAGGTTGTTATAGCATGCTGAAAGGATGTCATGATTGCTTGTTGATCATTCAAAGTCCATGCCCATTTTCAGAATTATTATCTATCATGAAAATGTTTCAATGTGACCCATTAATTATTGAAGTATAGTAATAAATTTCATTAATAGTCATCTCATAATTTGTAAATTATTGTTTTGTAGCTAGTTTCCCTTCATGGTTATTATTTCCTAGGTGCTTTTATTTGAGAGTTGTGATATTACATATTTTACTACTGAGACTACTTTTAGCTCAATGAGTTACTATCTTGTTTAGAAAGTGTAAACAATGAGTGAAATCATTGGAGGAGTGTGACTAGACCAGGTGTTTCAAGTTGCCTAATAATGTCTGTTGCAAAAGCACTTTGAAAAGAAATCTAAAATCTTTTTTTATTCTTTGATGTAGTCATATATTCATCCAACACGACCTTCTTCCAGCTCCTCCCAGTGCCCACCATCACCCTTCTAGCTACATGTCTTCATTTTGGGGGGTGTTAGTGCTACCTTATAGGTACATGGGTGTGAGGCCATCCAGTGGGACACAGGGAACCTACATGTTCCGGTGCCCACATTTTAAAAGGAGTTGAGCACATATTTAGTTGTGGGAAACAAGATTTAAAGAATAGCAAATGCCGCTATTTATACACAGAGAAACCAACATTAATATTCCTAAACTTGTCGTCTTTGTTATTGTACATCTTTTGGACTGAAAAAAATGCAAAATAATATTTGATATTTTTAATTGTCTTAATTTACAGAAAAAGTGTCAAAGTGGGTGGCAAAGGTTACTTTGCTTCTCTTCACACACCTGCCTGTGGCTTTGCTCTTCTGTCCTCTGTAACGTCCTGTGTGCTTAGTTACAGTTGTTGAAATTGTAAATAAACTAAATTGTTGAAATTGGGAATATCTTAAAGAAAGATCACTTGTAAAACATTAAATGCTCCATGTTCTTTGGCGTTTGAGCTGTCCCCACCCCACCCCCAGACGCCTCACCTTTCCTGTGCTGCCACAACCGGCAAAACTCCATTTTCTTCAGCTTGATTAACTTAAACGGATTAAGATTACTAGGCATAGGCAAAGCCAAACAGGAAGTGTTTTGCATTCTGTTTTATTGATCTTTCAATGTTATGTCTATAGCAAAGAGCTCCCAGTTTTAAAGAATACAACAAATTAAGATGAATTGCTCAGGAACCGAATCTCCACTGCTCATCTGCTGACCACGTTTACATCAAGAAAATTATTTCTAAGGATGTGTTTTCATTGTTTGTCTATGGAAAGACTGTCAGTATTTTTTCTGGAAAGACTATCAACTATTAAAGGGAAAGAATAACATTAGGTTTAGTCTAATGTTATTCTTAAGATAGATTCAGATATATCAATAGGCATTTGGGGATTTTGTTGTTATTTGTTTCTTTATTTGTTTAGAGTGTTTGCTTAATTGATAATTTTCTCCCATATAGGTTATTGGTGAAATCGATCTAACCAAGGGGATGTGGAGAGAGAAGATAGGAAATAAGCAATTTCTGGAAATGATCAAAAATAGGTTCCCCCTATCACTGCTGCACCTTTGTATGAACAAAGCAAGTCCTGAGATCAAAACTTCATACAATCAAAACTTTTAATATAAACAAGTACAAAACAGTCTTGCTACTGAAATAACTTTAAAACTAAGTTTTTTAAATTTATGCAAGCTAAATGTTTTGGCTCTATAAAGCACATGCATTTTACATACTCTGCTATCATCTGTTAAAATTTCTGAATTTTGTTTACCTGGTAGGTCTGTCTAGAATTGAAGTTCGACTGCCTGGCTTCTACAGAACCAACATAAAATTACAGAATATTTATTTTGGTTTATTGCCTAGCAACTGATCAAAGCATAATTTTCAGATATTTATCTGAAACATATTGTGCCATAAAATATAGATTTGTGTAGATTTCACTTTCTTGAGATTTCTGAAACATAACTGTACGGTTTGGTATCATAATGGTAAACAAACAAAACATAAAGCGTGAAAGGCTATGTATGTCAAACTTCCTTCTACTTTCACAAATATCTAATTATTTAAGTTCAATAAAGTTACTCTAAGTTATGCTTATAATGGTAATTTTTCTGTATTTTATTTTCATTTACTTATGTATTATGATTATGGCCAGGCTCATTTGTTGCAGTTATAAATATCAAACTTGATAAAGCTAGCTCTACATTGTTTCCTGATTAATTTGCTCTGATTCTGAAAGTGTAAGCAAATGTTATAGTTGTGCAATTCTACTGATACTTTTACCAAGCACAGTGGCTCTTACCAGTAGAATTTCTTTCTTGTACTACAAATAACTTTGAGTTACAACGATCTCCTCTTTTTGTTGCCTGATAGTCTGCTTAAATGGCAAGTGTGTTGTTCACTCTGACTTAGAAAATTTAAGGATCTGTGCCTTTATGAGAATTTATTCTCAGTGTCCTGCAAAGTTGCTTTCACATCTGCACATAGCCTATCTTCTTATCACATTCTTGTTTTGTGGCATAATGAATTTGAGCTTTGGCTTTTTTGATATAGGCATCTTCCTCTTGTTTTAATATCTAAAGTGGTGCCGCATGCATTATTGATAACTGCACTGGAACTTCTGCTGAAGCTTGTAAGTTATTTGGTGTTGAGTCATGGAAAGGACAGATTCTGATAGGAAACTCGTTCTGCCTTTTCTTAGGCACTGCATGGGTTTGATTGCTTCTGCCACATCCCTGGTGTTGATTGTCACTGTATTTCCTTCTCCTTGAAATCAGTAGGTATCATTTAACACAGACTCTGCCCCCATCTGTAGTGTAAATTATGCATGCTTTTATTTTAGCTCCCTTGCTCTCAAATCCAAATTCTTTTTTCTAAACAGAAAAAGTTAATTTTACATTTATGCATCTTTCCATGTGCTTTGTGCTTAGTTAGATAAAGTTTGAAAGGCCACACTCACATTTTCACTACTTTTATTAAAAAGAAAAAGCTGAAATGTTTTCTACATCTTTCCAAAGGAAACCTGAACTTATACCCTGACCTTGAGCCAAAGGTACAACTGAACCTAAAGCAGCCAATGTTAGCTTCCATTATATTCAAAATGAAATAATACTTTAATGAATGCTGCTTTGGTTGGATTTCATTTGATTTTGCTGAAATGATACACTTTAAGCTTCCAAGATTTCCTTCACCCGTTTCTGTGAACTTTGACATGGAATTATGCATCTTCTCCACCCACCTTTGAGAAACAGTGACTTCCCAAGATTATCTGGGCATTCACCTGAAAGGTGGTTAAAACTATCTATTTCTAACAGTAGATGCTGTGAAAAATTCCAACTGAATGAGTTTTAGAAGATGTGAAACCTCAACAAATACTGTCTTTCTCTGACATTATCTAGTCTCTCAAAGAAGCTGTTATCTAACATATTTTCTGCTTTACTAAATGTAGCATGTTGTAAAATGATTGGACTATAAAATTGCTTTAGGAAATATAAGCATAGTTTAATATTCTCAGCATTTATATTAGTTTATTACTCAATATATACTTTTTATATTTATTTCAAATACACTGACATGGCATTATGTTGAATTTGGTATTTTGAAAATTGCATTTTTCTTCAATGAAGATTTGCATTAAATTTCTGTGCATTTCATACAATACACTTTAATCTCATTTAGACCCTCTGCTATGTGTACCCCCACATACCTCTGCTAGATTTCATGCATTCAGTACTGTATGTTAAGGCCTATCGAGTCAATTTTGTGTACCCAAATGGCCTTCAGTATGCCTTTATTCATTGGAGCCTAGTCTGTCTTTCTGACATCACTTCCTTGAGGAATACTATCTCTCAATCAGCAATGATCAGCTGCCAATAGTTCCTGAGCTAAGACTGGGTCTTCTTGCCCATTTCCCCAGTTCTATGTTGTGTTTTTGTCTGATCTGAATTTACATGGGTCTTTCCCATGCTGTTACCTTTCTTATAGATTCATGTAAACAAGTTCCCAGAAGCCTAGAAGATCCTGTTTCCTTTGATCATGCACCACCCTTGGCTCTTACAGATTTATGGCCTCTCTTCCCTGATGGGCCCTGAGCTATGGATGAGTGAGGCTTAATATAGGAATCCTATCCAGGGAGAAACACTTTACAGTCTCTTATTCTGTTCACTTTGGTCAGTTGTGGCCTTCTGTGTTTTTCACCCTCTATTACATTAGGAAGCTTCGTTAATGAGAATTGGGAGAATTAGTATTCTCTGTACCCACTTTGTCTTGTGAGCTTTAGGTATAGAGATTGCATTTTAGATGTGTAATAGCCTTCAACTGTTGCAAAAAGTTTATCTGGTGAGTGGTGACAGGTATACATTTTTAAACTCTTCTTAATAGATCCATTCATTAAGATCAGTCGGGATCCATATTTAGGAAAATATTGCAAAGCAGTATCATTATAATGTATGTAAGGAAGAGATAATTGAACGTAGAGGGACAAAGATTTACTAAGGATATGTCTTTTCAGTAAGTATCCAAGTAAGTATCATATTCAAAATGGTATTTGTTCGGGGTATTTGTTTTGAAAATTTACTTCTTTCTACCCTCCAACTACAGTAAATTCCTCATTCACCAAACAGTTACTTAATTTCAAACCATGACCTATTTTACTAGATGTTGAGACTAATACATAAATAACAAAAGCAAGGAAAAAACTTGAAATTTTCAGTGTGACAGTGAAGTAGACAATAAAATAATAATGTAGCCAATGCAAATGTAAGTTAGAGAATGAAGAGTATTTTGAAGCAAAGTGGGTCAGGTTAAAGAGATACATTAGTATTTCATGGGAACTTTCAGTCTAAACCAGGTGGACAGGATATCCCCAATGAGAAACTGATAAGAAGTGAAGAGCAAATTGTGTTGAATCAAGGAAGACCAGTGCTGTCGGCAGAGGCAGAATAAATGAAAAGGGAGTATGTCAAGCATGGTGGGAGAAAGCCAGACAAACTTGCTTAGAGAGATGGGAGACAGAAGAGTTAGAAGGCTTAGACGGGTGAAAAGGGGAGCACTTAGAGGTGAATATGATCAAATTACAAATGCACTGTACAAAATTTTCAAGGAAAGCAAAAATATTTATAAAAAAGAAAAAAAAATTCTAATAAGAATGGGAATTGATTTTGCCTATCATTTAAAAATATGTATCAATACTAGATATGCACAATGGGTATTCTATTCAATATCTGTATGCATTAGCCAGATGCCAACAATTCTGCCTCTGATAAGAAAATCAAATTTTATTAACCTTTGTTTTCTTTCCTGTGAAGTTTGAAGAATCCTATCTGTCACTTCAGGAAAATAGGTGAATTGTAAATGTTATCAACTCAGAATTGGTATTAACCTTATCAAAAGCTACAACTTTGCTCTCTGTAGAAACAATGTGTGGTGTAATGTATATGATCAGTTGGTGTTGAATTTAAAAAATTCAGATTATTGCCCAGTCCAAAATAAAAACTAAATGAAATAAACATATGCCCAATTTAACTCTGTAGAAATGCTCTACATGTAATCTTCACCATTTATTCTACATTTAAACACATGTCAAGACTGGCAAGACAGCTCAATGAGTAAAGGCACCTATAGCCAAGTTTGATGACCTGAGTTCAATCCCTGGGACCCACTGCTCACAAATGAACACACACACACACACACACACGCACTAATTTACTCACACACACATTAAAAATAAAGACTAATACTTATATTTAAAAGAAACATCAGATTTTCTGTTTGATACTCTGTTTTCTCATTAGTATAATATTACTAATGCACATGAAGGAAGATATCATTTACCTGCTCTCCAAAAGCCTGTGTCCTTTTGGCAGTCAATTCTTGTTGATACTTACTGCTGTCAGAGCATTATTTTCATTAGATTCATGATCATTACATTTCTGTCTTTTAGCAATACTCATGGCTAGGCAATAATGAACAAATACAAATACTCTAACCTACCTTCTTGAAACTACGTTTTGATAAATGAAAATAGATAAGTAATTGATAAAAATTGGATAATGTCTTTTTTTCCTATAGAAAGCCAAAGGATACTATGTTTATTTGACTTATGAATCTTACTGCAGTCGTAAAGAATTACTAGCATTCAAACAAATTCTGTACTATGCTCCTTACTGATTATCATCACTCCAATTCACAGCATTGAGTGAATGCTACTCACTTGTAGCATTTTCATCATTATAAGACTATTGCTCATACAGTAGTTTCGCATATTCATCGATTCTGTGCAGCCACTGAGCAAAAATTGTTCTTAACTCAATGTACTTAAAAAGTATTATTTTTGTCAAAAATGTTCCTCTGAGATACGGTCAATTAGTATTTTGCATCTTTTATTAAGGTAAAAGTAAATTCTTAGTTTTGTAAGCCATGATAACAGGGTTTACTTTAACATAAGTAGCTAGTGACAAGCAAGCATTGCCTTCCATTTACAAAGGATAAATAAAACTCTTTCACATGAAAGTCAAGTCAGTGAAATAGCCTTAATAATATTTGGTCTGTGTCTAATTGACATTTAAACAAGAATAGTATCATTAAACAAACATGTATGGATTAAAGTCCATTTCCAGTTACATATATAAAATCACAGATGTTTCATAGTCTTTAGGAGACTATGTTTTTGTGTTCCAGTCACTTAGGGAATAAAATCTCAGTTTGATTAAGCATGCTATTTTTTTCAAACTACTAATGAACTGATAAAAACCTCAAAGCGTTCTTGGAAATATTTATGAATTTCCACGAACTAATGTAATATGAATTTTTTCAATTCTACTGGTTTTAATGAACATAGAAAATTTGTTTAAAGATAAAAGAAATACCATTTGTGCTCCATACTTTGTGTTGTGAATACTAGGAGAGCTCACAGTGAATAATTTAACTTCTGATTTCCCTTAATAAATATGTCATACGTTTATAAAACATTCAAATAAAACTCAGCATGTACACATTTTTAAAATAAAATCATTTGTGTGTTCTTTTTATCTCATGAATAGTCCTAATATATATCTTGTGCTCCCAGTCTCTGAGTCAAAATCGCATTTATTTCTTCTCTCTCACTGTGCTGTAATAATATCTACTCATTGTGGCTTCTTCTGTGATGTGTTCTCCATTTTATCACTTTCATTCATTTTGGCTGCCATGGGATTTCAGGCCACTGGATTTTTTCTATACACACTATTTGAATGTGCTACTTATCTTGTTTTGATTTTCTGTTGCTGCTATTTCATTGATTTCTAATATGTACTAATACCTCTACATGGTAATTCCCCTCCAAATACAGTTGTCAGAATGAACCTCTATGGCAGAATTTGACTATGCTATACTACGTGACTTCTTCAATGACAATCAGAAGTAAAGATCAGCTTCTTCCTGTCTGATAAACTCTTATTAGCTGATTTTAGGTCACTGTATTATTTTAATATAGGTCATCTATCACATTATTATCTTGCTAAAATATGCATGTAATACTATCTTATCTCTAAATTGTTATTCATTCCATTTCTAATCATACTTTGAATTTTCTTTTCATCTACTTTATTTGCTTTCAGTCTAGAAAGAGTTAAGCAATAATAATTTTGTGTGGGAGAACAAAGCATATTAGTATTCATCTTATGATCTATGAAGAGTCTCAAAAGCCTAGTAGATATGGAAACACATAAAAATTAATTATTGCAATAACGTGAAAATTTAGCATAAATAAGTTCAATATTATAAAATATATTCTACCTACAAGCCACACCGAAGTCTACCTGTGGATTTCGTCGCCACATATCCAGGTTAGGATGGTGGTCCTATTTCAGTGTAGTACTCATTTTATGGTTTAGCAACTCCTTACGAACGGGTTGTTCAGCTCAGAATTTCATGAGCCATTGCCTTCTCCTCACAGCCTTTATCATATCATTCTTTGCATTACAGTGGTTTATACTCACTTCCATATGGCAAAAACTTTCAGGAGATGTTGTACCCAGTAGAAGACAAACACCAAATTGAAGAGGCACATGACTGTTTATTGTGGGTGGGCATTTAATACATTTTTTCCTGAATGTACGTAACTGTCATAATGAAACCCATTATTTTGTATTCATCTTTTCTTTAACATGACAGTTTTTGTAAATGAATACAGAGATCATACAGAAAATCTGACATTTCCACAGAAACTATGGAATACATGACATTAAGTTAAAATACTTTTTGAAAAACTAGGGCAAAGTTGTTCACTTCCATTAACTTCATATAAGTCGATGCACTATGTACTCTCTGCTGCAATGCCCAGAGATAAATACTCAGAATTTTCCAATTCATCTGATGCAAATATCTCTAAATTTCAAACAGAAAAGGATTTGCACTTAGAAGAGATGAGCAGAATAGTTCTCAAGAGCTGAGTCAAGCTGAGGCATGAGAAGATGATGTCTAGCACAATGAATGAGTGCTCAGGGATTATTTAATGAATAAATTAAAGAATTTTTCAGACATGTGACTGATTTGGAGAAAATTATGTACTAGATAAGAATGTAGAACATTTCCAGAATTCATATAAAAATTTACAGACTTTAGAAAATGAAGTGTAAAATGTAGATTTTATATGAGGTAAAATTATATATTTAATTTAATTTTAATTTAAAATTTAATAATTAAAGGCCTTTTCATTTAAAAATAATTTGATTTCCTCCAAGGAAATGACACAGTTTATCTTTTACCTTTTCAATTTTTGAAATTACTCATCGATCCATGAGAAAATATCAAATGATCATTTGACAGATATACCAGGGAAATTCTGTCCTCTGATTTCAGTTTTAAAACATTTCAATAAACAGCAGAGCATACTGTCTTTGATGCTGACTTTATCAAAATTTATGAGTACTCAATGAGCAATAGCTATAAGGGACTGCATTGTACATATTACTAGCACATCCACAAATCTTCATAAATAATATAGCAACTGTTGTGCCCTACTCCATCTACTGGATTTGACTGGAAAAGAGTGCAGTTGTTGAGCCTATGTTTGCCTTCAGTTGAAAGAGGCCAAATGTATCTAATATAACTCTTTGTCTTTTTCTATAGCAAAGAAGTAAGCCATTCAGGGCATTTCTCTGATGCAAAAATGATTGATCTACTTTATTCTTCCTACTTACAAACTGATAAGCTTCATATTGGTCAGAGTTCAAACTACAGAAAGAGAGATAGTCGGTCATTAGATTTATATTGGCAAGTGTGTGGCTTTCTTTAAAAAATATACCTTTCATGATCATTCCTATATTCAATTTCATATTACATTTTATTGGGTAGAAATTTGGCATATGAGAGGTCTTATGGGCCAAAAGAGCCTGAGGGAACTAAAACATTTCTTCCTTCACTAGATGAACAATGCATTAATTAGGATAGAGGACAAAAAGGATATTAGGCAGAAATAAATTCCAATATTTCCACACAAGTCATAATTGCTGTAGTATGAACAGAGGCATTATAATCTCATTACACTAAATATACCAATGATAAATTAACTGAATTCTGTTGCCTGTTGTGAAAATTGTTGAAAGAGTTTAATAACTCTGACATGTAGCCTATATAATATTTTACCAGTATCAGTTAAGTTCATGAACTAAGATGTCAGTCATTAAGTTTGTGAAGGACTGTTAAACTGATCCTAGGGCTGGTTTGCCGCTATCTAACATGATGAATACCAACCACTTTCTGCAGTACATAGCTAAAGGTCATAAACAGATGTATTCATGTTCCAAAAGCTTTAACTGCTACATGTCTTTATTTTACAAATGTCTACCATTTTTGCATTGCTGAGATATAGCTAAAGGGTCAAAATAATAAATTTTATAGCAAACATTTGGAAACTAAATTGGATATCTGAAAACTTCCTTGGACTTGAGACAGGAAACAAATATAAATAAAAACTGTGTTGAGCTCTCTCACAGAACTTGATTAGGAACACATCTGTTTGTCTTGTTTATATCAGTGTCTCTGAAAGCTCAACTGGAAGGTGGGGATGTAGCAGTAGGGCCCTAGTATGTGAACCTACCATGTGAAAAGCCATGACTTCAATCCCAGTACAGAATAAAGAAGGAATGTTTAGTTGTCTAGATACTTGGCATACATTACTTCAAGTTACTTACCAGCTTATTTATGCAGATGATGTTAATAGAGGCAGAGAATTTCCTGTGAAGATTCACCTGTGCTCATTCCAAGCAGGAAAGGCACTGGCATACCAAGGAAAAGATTAAGTCCAGCCTGGTGAACTACTGAGTTTATGAGAGTAACTTACAGGAATATGTGGATGATTAAAAACCAGCTATAACGCTGAAGAATTCCATGTAGATTGTGGACAACTTCTGAAAACTGCACACTGAGGTTACTCTGTGTGACACAGGTGCAGCTATAACATCAGAGTTCCCTGCCCCACTCTCTCCCTCATTTACCACACATAATCTTGCAGAAAGAACTGACTCTGTTTGGATCTTGAAAGACTGCTTAGCCCTTTCTCCATTACTGAATCTTAACAGGCCAAATTTCAGGAGGATGGCTCACATGATCATAGCTGTTCTGATTCAAGATGGCAATGATCATAGTTATATCTTACCCACCAAAACCAGCTACACAATAGACAGACACCAATTCAAAAAAAAAACCTGTCCTTATACATTTTCAAAGAGAGGAGAGTAAGGAAGAAGGGTAAGAACGAGTTTGGCAAGGCTCATGTTAAGATAACTTACTGATTTAATCTTGATATTGTCACTTACAAGATTGATCCTTATATGGAAATGACTTAAATTTCTTTATTGAATATATCTTTTAGAGAAGTTCTTTTTAAATTGGAGAGAGATTATACAGACACCACACCTGATCAAATTACAGAGAATATGTGACTCTGGAGTGCCCAGCCATAAGTAAAACATCTATATCACATACTCTCCTTTCAAAGGCAGTGAACATTATGAAAGAAGAGGCAGAATGATTGCAAAACCATAGGCAGGGAAGACTGCTGCAAAATGATGTCTTCTGGACATGCCAGAGCCACTGAATCACCCATGATCCACAGCAGCTGTGGTTGCTTGCACAAGACCTACACAAGATCAAGCCAGTCAAAAGTTCAGCATGGCTATAAGCGCCAATTCTGGCTGAGAAGCAATTGGCTGTTGGTGGCTTCTGAGGAAAGGAGAGAGTTCATTTTCTTCAAGAATATGGCCTCTTGTAGGTTGATCATGTTTCAATAGATAATCCTACATTCATGCACATATGGCCAACAGTAATTGGATTCAGGGGGTTATAAAAACCAGACATTTGGAGGGGAAAACTGGAGATGAGAGGTCCAGTAGAAATAGGAGGGACAGAGTGAATATGATTAGAATACATTTTATACATATACACATTCTCAAAAAAAAATAACAAGTAATAAATAAATAAAAGTATCTCTTAGAAGTTATAGAGAATATAGCAAGTCTGCAGAGTCTGGATAGCTGAAGGTGAGAGAGGATGGGCAGTGGATTCCAAAATGCAACTAAATAGCAACAATGCGTTCTGCTGTTTCACCGATGGTAGATGGGGTTTGATAACAGCAATTTACTGCATGTTTCAAAATAGTTAAAGAAGAGGGCTAGAATATCCTCAAAAGAAAGAAATAGCAAATGTGTGATGTGGTTAGAGTCTTAATGATCCTGATACTGTCTTGGCACATTATATACCTGTGTAACACTATTAGATTACTTAGCTTAGTCGTGTGCAATTATGAGTAATGAGGCTACATCTGACCTGGAAGCCTCCTCCTTGAATACTAGCTTTCATAATATCAGAAGGTGCCTCGCAAGTGGCCAATGGAGAAAAGCAATGCTTCTACCCAGTTATAAAGACTCAAAACCATGGAAGCCACCCAGAAATATATCTTTATTGGTACAACAGTGACTCTTTTATCTTGTGATAATTGACAGCTGTTCAATTGGGCTTGATGGGTACTCATCAGCTAAGCCTTTTTGAGACTATTATGAATTTCTACAATAGGTCATGATGCAGAGACTGAGTGAATGTGACATGCCTACCAGTCCTAACTGATATATCTACAACACAATCCCTATCCTAAGGCTCAAGAAACATCATGGAACAGGGCATTATATGAACATATATATTCATGTATATAAAACAAAAATAATCAAAGAAGAGGACAAAAAAGGACAGGGAGAGGCATGGGGGAGAAAGAGGGGGAGAAGAAGGGGTAGAAATCATGTAAATGCAGTATTCATGCATGGAATTCTTAGAAACACAATTAAGCGACTTTATTAACATGTTATATAGTTATATTTCCCAATATTCCATAATTCCACAAAGATGTCTCTAGACAAGGCAAGATAAACTGTCAAATAAAATTGGAAAATAACCCATTTTATCGCTAAAGAGGACTTGGATGTTCAACGTACAAAATATATATGAATAAAAATGTCATAGCACAGCACCATACACAAAAAAATTAATTTAGAAGCAGATTTAGGTTCATTATTAGTTGAAAAAGTTAAAAGGGGCTTAAAATTAAATTTGATTATAATTTAGAAAGACAGATAGGAACAAAGATGAAGCTTCAGGTTGTGCAAATGCACAAAAAGAGTGCCGAGTAAAGGATACCTTTCCCTGGAGACTATAACTCCGCTTTGGGGCTAAGCATGTATTGTATTGCATTTCATTGTACTTGTTTGGAGATAAACTTAAAAGCGAACACCTTAATCTCACATTGGAAGAGAATTTATGTATTCTAGAGAATGCTATTGACTTGAGATTATCATGTTTAGTTTTCTCTAGTAAGATGTACACTATTGTTCTAATAAACTTCTAAAAATTTAGCCATTTCATTCAACATTATGAATGCGTTTAGAGAATTTTTCTAATTAGAACAAGTAAAGAAGCAAGAAGAAAATCGCATGCAACTCCTAACTCATAAACATACATAGCTTAACAAATCATAAGAACAGAAATATTTTACTTAAAATACAGATTACTAAGCAAAATGAAAATTCTTCTTATAAAAGTACAGAAGGAAGTAAGAAAGCTCAAATGAAGTAGCACTATGATATTTTCTGCAAAGGCGTCATGCTTTCCTCCCTATTGTAATGAGTAGAACAAGGCAATGGATGAGTCTTCCTTGAACAGGGCAAAAAGAGACTTCTCTTTGCCTTCGGTGGGTCAATTCAGGGTGTGTTGCATTACAGTAGAAATGTTTCAGTGACAACAGTGATTCTGAAAACCTTTAGAGTTTTCAGAAAGTCTGACCAGTAATCTTAGAAAACCCTCCCTCATCTTGTTTTTATCTGATATGTTTATTGTGAGTAGATGGAGGCTGTAGGACTTTTAAAGGGAAAAGTACAGATTCTCACCACATTGTATTAAGGGTTGCTACTGTCAACACGGCTTCTCACAGTGCCAGCCTTGAATGCCTAGCTGAGCTAGTGTCTGGCAGATTTCCTTGAAAAAAAAAAAATCACTGTTTCCCCTCCTATAACTTGTGTGTTTTACAATTAAGGAATAAGATAGAATGCTTTTTAAGGAAAATAATTAATTTAGAAATTTGTCAGAATGTACTTCAAATTAATTAAAGACTGAAAGCAATTCTCTTAAAAATACTTTATTTTAATTTATGTGTATGTTCATATTCCCTGCATGTATGCAAGTACACCTGTGTCATGCAATGCTCTCAGTGGTCAGAGGAGGGTGTTGGATTCCCTGGAACTGAACCCAGGTCCTCTAGAAGAGCAGCCAGTGCTCTTAACTGCTGAGCCATCTCTCCATGCCCCTGAAAGTGATTCTTTTAAAATAAATTGAGAATAGTTCTAACAACTCTATAAAAATGGTTTGTTCTTTTCAAGGAAAAATTAACTTATAGAGAAATAGTGAACGTGGTATATGTACACAATATGCACTGTATCTATCTATCTATCTATCTATCTATCTATATATATATATATATATATGGATTATATATAATGTTGCAGTCTTTTAAGTTTTAGTTTGCATTGTTTTTGTGCCTGGATTAGATCATGAAATTATTAAAGACAGCTGGGAGGAAAATTACAAGATAAACATATATTAAAGCAACAAGTATTTTTATCTGAGCTATTCTGTTTTAGTCTCATACCTTGAAACTTTTCAACATAATTGTTATTTATGGAAAGAAAAATCAAGAAGAAAACAAAGCATTAAAACATCAAAATAATGCTATCAGATTGAAAATCAGATACATGAAACCACTGTATGGATTGACATTTTATTTGTTTTGAACAAAGAAAATATCTGAAATACACATTTAAGAAGTTACAGAAAATTACGAAATAGTTAGGAAATCTCTCTTGGGGCAATGAGGTCATAGAAATGAAAGTTATTGGCTCAGTAGTCCATTATATTTCTGGTCATTCTTCCTTAAGGCTGTTGACGTAAGGCATTCTGGAATAGACACAGAGGTTTTTCATTTCCAGGCTAGACCCCTAGTCTCCATTCTCCTAGGATGCCCTTATTTCAGGAATGGGACCAGGTTAATGCTTGTCACTAACAAAGAATAACCAAAGACCACCCGTCCCTTCCTGTTGATGAAGAGCAGGTGTGTTTCGCCATGATCTCTTGTCCTCTTGGGCTGTACAAGATGGAATCCCTGAGAAGAGATGCAGCCAAACTGCCAGCTGGGATCTGTACTTAGAATAAAGAATGAACTAAGCCTGCTGCTCCCTGTTTCAAACTTTGTGTATGATTAATTTGCATGTGTACCTAATGCTCAGTTTTATAAAGTAAAAAGAAAAGAAAGATAAAATAAACGGTCAGAGTAAATTTTCACTTGTAAATATACTTGGTAGTTTGTGTTTTGAGCTCTTTCTACTGCACAGGTACAGTTGATTCTGTGATCACTGTCTTTCCAGTAAACCATGTTGAGGTTACTAGTTTTCACGGTCTTTTCTTTCAGAACCATGTACCAAGGGATCAAATGTTCATGATAATATAGCATTGGCCTCTACTTTTGCATGCCACCCCATACTTATCTGGTGACTTTTGTCCACCTGTAGCACAATCATCACTCACTCCCCTTCGTCTTTACCTTTCTTTCTGCTGAGCAAGCATCTGAATTCAGGAATGAAGCTGCCATCTCCTTGGTGGCACAAGTGAGAGCGGGAAACAACACTGAATCAGAAATGTCAAGAGAACGGTGAGCAGACATGCCACGAGAACGGTGAGCAGAAATGCCACGAGAACAGTGAGCTTCATTTCATTCCTGAATACTTACTCTTTTCCTTCTGTTACAAAAATATGGGCAAAAGAGTAACTAATTTCAAAAAATGTTTTCCTCTCACCAGTGACCCTTGAAACAGTGTATGATTTAGAAATTAAATTTGGCTACATTTTTTCTCCTTTAAAAAAATACTTTTATGAATTACAAACTTGTTATGGGCTCACTGAGAAATTTCAATAAAGTATAATTGAATATCAATTCAAAGGAGTAACAATGATGAGCAGTGAGGCATTTCCATGAACAAATGCATACAAATATTTCCATATACACTACATTTTTAAACTTGTATACAGAAAAGACATACTCTATAAAATTTCTATTTGTTATGTCTCTGGTATCCTCACCAACTTTTTAACTTTTTATTTTTTTATTGAATCATTGTGTATTTCAATAAATCTTATTAATCTTTATCCCCTTCCCACCATCGTCCCCGGTTACCCCATCTGGAATCCAAACATTCTTTCATCTGTGTTAAGGTCTGTTGTGTCAGGTTAGCGTCCTCAAATGTTCCTCAGTGCAGGTTCATCCACTGAGGTCCACCAAGCCTGGCCGGAGTCTTCGTTTTAAGAAGATCAGCTCTTCCTCCCCCAACAGTAATTAGTTGCCAATATTTCTTCATCAAAGATTCCGGTCTGCTACACATTTCCCCCGTCCCATGCTCTATTTTTGTCTGCTTGATTTTGCATGGGTCTTGAGCATATGGACACCATTGCTGTAGGTTCATTGTTGAGCAATGTGGGAGGACCCAGCCCCACTGTGGGTGATGCAACCCCTGGGCAGGTTGTCCTGTATTGCACAAGAAAGCAGGCTGAGCATGGCCAGGCGTGCAGGCCAGTAAGCAGCGTTCCCCCATGGCCTGTGCTTCAGCTTCTGTCTCCACGATCCTGGTGCTCCCTGATGGACCTGGGAGATGTGAGCCACATAAGCCCTTTGCTCCTCAAGTTGGTGTTGGTTGAGTGTTTTGTCACAGTGATTGAAAGCAGACTAGAACAGTATCCATAGAAGGACTATAGCTCCTGTCATACATTTATACTTAACTATTTACAATGAGCACTAAAATATATGAATAAAATTATAATGTTTTATAAATTATATAACGTCATACATAGAAATGATCCTTTACCACTTTAAAATATAAAGCTACCAAACTTAGAATTGAAGCTCTAAAATCTATTAAAAATGAAAGTTACATGTTTAACTTGTTAAATAAAATGAAAGTTATTTTTTGTTTAAAATTATTCAGTCATTCTAGATTTTGTTATTTTTTTCTACTTGTACTAGTTCTTGAGGCGAAATTCAGATGAGTATTTTACAATGTTTTGCTTTCTAAATCTGGAGAGAGTCATTACAGTGACTGGCATTACAGTGTCAGCCTTTACAGAGAGGCAGAGGGGACGCATTGTTCTGTCAGTCACTGTAGCAGTCTGTGGAGCTCCTCCCATCTGTCAGGGCCCTTGATTTAGCCTGCATTGGGATTCCCGACTTTGACACAGAAAAGAATTTCAGGACTACTCACTGTACTGCAAAGTTGGGGTTGACCAGCCGTCTGACCCCGCTGCACCTCCAGTATCAGTGAATCTTACTGAGCACAGAGGCAAAACCCAAGTCTCCTAGCCCAGAAGCCTTGGTCCCAGCAGCCCCACTCTATGCTAACTTCATGACCCAGAAAGAGGACTGGGTGATCAGAGTGCAGATGGTTCAGCGGCAGTGAGAAGGCTGCCGAGAGATTACCACTACCAGGAATACTACCAGAAGCTACAGGAGAAAGACAGATGAAGAGCTCCTTGACAGAGGAATAAGGCTGAGTCTCTCATGCTGGTCACACCTTACATCCAGAAGACAGAAGTTTGGGAGTTAGTGGTTCAAACTGAGGGTTCTCTGGGCCAGGTAGCTCTAATCAACATGTTTTATCCCTTGCTGAGGTATGGATGCTATATCTCACAGAAATCAAGAACAGGATACAGGAGCATTATCTCAGATTGAGATGTTTCTTCAGGGACTAGTGATAGAGGAGAACCAGAAGGATGAGTTTCCATAACTCTGCTGCTCTAGGAAACAGAGCCACCTGGTTGAGAAGCTTTTCCAGATCTTAACAACCCAGGTTAGAACAGCCTGGAGAAAACAGAAAGCTTTCTGCAGGTGCTATCTGTGAGGAAGGGGAAAATTTTGGTGACTAGCTGCTCCCATTTTGGCCCCATGATCAAGCTGTTAGTCTTCTTTTGTATTTCACTCACCATCTGCCTCTCCTGATGCCAAGGGACACAGCTGACCAGGCTCTACACTTGTTACTCAAACCTCTGAGCAAATACATAAGTCACCTGACCTGCCACAAAGTCTTCCAAGGATGTGAAGGTCTAATGTTGCTACCAACTGGTTCCTCATAGAGGTTAGTCACTCTGGTATTCAGAATCAGTTTAGAATGCCTTTGCTTTATGCTCTGCTGTGTCAGGGAAAGTAGCTGGTAATTCTGGATTCTTCTCTAAAGGAACCCAACAGTGTCTGTACAGCTTGGTCAGACTTGGTGATATAGTTTGCCTGGGAGATAGCCCAAATGCCCACAGCTTCTCTGTCAGAACCTCTAGTCTTCCCCAGAAACCTATGTCCCCTGCTCTGTCACCATGTGGACAAATAATTAGTTCAACAGCTAGAGCGTGGATGGAGCTTGTGTATATCTACTGATTGATTTGTGGTGGAACCTGTATGTGAAAAGATTAAGCATTAGAAACTAAGCTAGATAAACTATCTAGAGTGATGCAGTCTGAAAACATTTGTTTACCTCAATATATTGGAGGGCATTGTTATATCCCTTCTTAAAAGCTAAATATTGTGCTTAAACATAAGAATGACTTTGGGAATAATTTTAAAAAGTAATCAAATAATGTTGGAATTTTTAAGTTAGGAATAACAATGAAAGCCATCTTTGTGAATGTGTCAAGAATATTCATCCTTATAAGGTACAGGCCTTGTTGTGTTTAACAAAACAAATCTGAAATAAAACATTTAATAGAGACATAGAAAGCATACTTTAAAAGACAGAAAAGCGGCGTTTTCACATAGACTTTAAGCGGAGGGTTGAAAGCATGTGAAGTGGGAAGAAGAGGAAGAAGCATGGGCTTCTGCAAGAGCATCCCATTTTGTTGTCTTCTCCATAGACATCCCCAGGATTTACCTGTGTGGGAGTTGAAGTTACAGTCTTTAAATTATGGCTAAGAAACCTGAATGCATTCCTGACGGGTACCTGAGAGGACTGCCACTCTTAAGGTACAAGTTTACCTAACAGGGGGTGCAGGAAGATCCGGCGTCTGTCCTGCAATGAAGTTAACAGTTAGTCTGGGATTCTCAGGCAATGCTGGCAAATAAATGACAACCATGGTCATATATATTCAGCACTTTTGCAAAAAATGTCCATATATGAAAGAATGTATAACTCTTAAGTCTGCAGTCTCTATCATCGCTTTGGATTTCTTGCTTCTCAGCTGGTGAGAGATTTCGGTAATCTCCAGGTAGAGACTTCTTTCCATTCCATGACCTCATAATATCCCTGTCATGCTATCGATTATCAATGTTTTTGAGAGTCTGATCTAAAAAATGCTATTAATTACTGCTTTATTAAATGCTAAAAGACAAATATCATGACTTTTTAAAATTAAGAGAATCATAATATTCAAGAATTGCTTAAAAAGTGAATAAATACACCCTAGGTAAATATTCCAATCACTTTATATAGCACATTAGAAAAATGAAAGCCAAATATAGTCAATTATGTTCTTAAAAACCAGATAGGAATAGTAACAGATTCTATTAAATATGCTTCCTTAGCCCCTATAGACATACACTCATTGCAGATCTTAAACAACAAAGAGAAAAATATGTTGAGAAAATACTTAGTAGAATTCAGGGTGAAAGTTTTTACAAGATGCTAAAAGAGCCAGTTTGAATGACTGTAATTGGGAGTCCAGAAAGAGTTTGCAAATAAGACCATCTGAGAAATAAAAAGAAAGATCTAGACATAATCAGCCTAGACAGGGTTAGACAACCTGTCTTAAAAAGACAAAGATTCTCTCAGAACAGTAAGCTTTGCATGAATCCTGATCGCATCGATTTACACATCCAACTAAACATCAATATCAATCAGAAGAATGGGAGGTTAAGCATGAAAAATAAAATAAGCAGAGTTCCACTGTCAAATATAATCACTGCTCATGCAAGAACAGTCAGAAGGGGTGGATGCTGCAGGCTGGGTTTCCCTGCCCAGATCTTACAGTATGACTTCACTGAATTCCATCAGCTATTCAAACACTATAGCTAATTCTCTGAGTTTTGTGATTCCCTGATGATCAGCCTATCTTCTTGCTAATACGTGTTTTCAGTTAAATATTGCGATAAACTCTCCACCTCAGGGTCCTAAGTAGCCTTTATGCTAACCTCCCTTGTTTTAAATTATAAATTTAAAAATTTATAAAATTTATGAATTTATTTTAAAAAATTATAAAAATTATAAAATTATAAATTGAAATTATGAGTAGTTTCAAATTCAACAGTTCATATAATTTAGCCAGAGGAAACATGTTGGCTGAGACACTCAAAATTTAACTACTTTAACAGTTAACAGTGTATCCTACAAAATAGCATACGTCTGACTTTAATAACATAATTATAGGACTGATCAATATTTGTTGGCCTTTGTGTATAAACCCATCAGATTATGAAGCGTGAAGAAATGGGAGTCTGATTCAGTATTGCCTCAGGTGTTTACTAATAGGTGAAATTGAACTAACTATTGTCTCCCTTGTTCCATCATGTTACTGACAGGAATTGGAAGAAAGGAAACTCCGTTTTGTAGGCAGGTAGTCAGGTTGAAGGCTCAAGGAAAACAAAATGTATGTACGTTCTGGAGGAGCCATTGGTCATCTCTGAGAACACTGAGATTTTAAGATGCATTTTATACACTGGATGAGCTGAGGAACTAAATCACAAAAACCCTGACTCATCAAGGATTCCACAAATCACAGCTTTTGTTCTTTTTACTTTCTGCTTTTTCCTCCTCCTTGGAAGCTTTCCATGGGCCTTTTCTCAACTTTGAGCTTTATGAGCCTGTTGTCTTTCATATAACCCTTCAGACAATCAGATTCCTCACATACATTCAGATTAAGTAATCGGATTTATCCCACCTCAGTGCCAGATTTATGTAAAGGCAAACCAAAGTGCTCCATTCTGAAGATACAAAAATCCTAGGGAAAGATTGTAAGAGCTAGAGGTGTTTGATGATCACAAGGGAACAGTTTTCCACACATCTGATCATGAGAACTCACAGTAATGGTGACAGCATGCACAAGTCCCATGAAAGCTCAGCCCGGACAGAACCACAGCATAGAGGCGGGGAAGTGGGAGGAAGCCCTAAACTTGATGGAGGAACTTTCGGTAGCCGACAACTACTGGGAGAGCCTGTTTTCTTTAAGAGTGGGACACTAGATAGGTTAACCAGACTCCAGGGGACATAATACCAAAGGACATTTGTAGACACAAACTGGACTTTATAGGCCTTACTGCATAAAACAGTACATGAAATGTGTTGTGGGGACCATAAGAGGGATGCCGGCAGGGAAGGAGGTCTGAATATGATCTAAATATAGTGTATGGAATTTACAAAAATTGAATTTAAATAAATCCTGCTCCAAGAGCACTAGTCCCTGGGCAGTTCACGCCATGGTCCCTCTCTGCCTCAGAGAACTGTTCCTTTACTTCGAGGTACTTGCTTCGTGTTCTTCGGCATCCTGTTCCTCATGCTTCACCTTCGAGAGACAGCAGATCCAACTCTGACCACGGGAATCCAGCAACATGACTGGTTGGATTTTTCTGTGCTCAGATATCCACAATGTGAATTAAGCATAGTCATATGATAAAGCAGTTATAATGAGTTCCAGTTTATACACAGGAGATCTGAGGTGAGGTTCTACAAGGCTGACTCACGCTGGCAGAATAAGTGAGTGGGTTAGGCATTTGAATGCAGTCTTCCAGACAGAGGTTGCAGGCATGGATGGCTGCCAAGGTAAGTGGGTGAATGTGAGGCAATTAGGGATGTCAAAACTTGGAAACACAACAGCTGTCCGCACAAAAGCCAAAGAGCATGGTTTTAGGTGAAATCTCTTCATTTTGAAAATTAATTTTTTTCTTTACTCAATTCAAAAACACATTTTAGACCTCGTAGGTGAAAGAAAACACCTGTATCTGAGCCACTTTGGGACTCAGGACTCCAGTTTATGCATACAGGGTCAAAATGGGCACTTCCTCTATTTCTTAGGAATTCTCCTCTCACTGCGATCCCCCCCCCCAACCCCTCCCCTGCCAACAGATTGAGCAAATGGAGAATACTCTCCAATTAGAGAAACCAGTTTATTTGGGCTTACTTTCAAAGGATTCATCCTCGGGGAGAGAGACAGAAATTTATGGGGGAGCCAGCATTTTGATCAGAAGTGCTGTGGACCTCCAGCACACACTGCCAAGATGGAGACCAGCCGTCCACTCACCCCGCGTCTCGTATCCAGCTTTCACTGCTCTCCCACTAGACCCACCCCTTTAAATCACTGGCTGGTTGGAAAGTAGTTGACTCTATTGACTTCATCTCTGTTAATCACGTCCCTTGAGGCAGAGAGAAACTAAATTTATGCTATATTCCAGCTGTAGTTGGTACGGGTTTTGTAACTTCTTAGATTTAGAAATTCTCTTGGAAATTTCTTAGAAAAACAATCACTGTTCTTATTATCTAGTAGATACATGTAGCACCAATATTGCATCCTAATTAGTTGTAGACACCTACATATGTCTATGGTTTAGAAATCAAAAGAAAAAAAATTGCTTGTTCTAAACAATTATGTAACTCTTACCTAGTTTTAAGCAGAGATTTCTAATGTATTCAAAATTAAAGCTAGAATTTTCCATTAAAATGATAATTTAGGGAATGGAGAGATGGTTCAGTGGTTAAGAAGACTAGCTGCTCTTATAGAGGACCTGGGTTTGGTTCTCAGCACCCTCATGGCAACTTTCCATAGTTCTAGTTCAAAGGGATATGATCTGCAACCTCCCCACACCTTTTGACCTCCACAGGCATTGCATGACACAGATGCACTTACATATATGCAAGACAATACACTCACACTCATAAAATAAAAATAATAAATAGAATATTATTAAAATGATTATCTATTTGTTATTTGACTTTAAAAAGTGATTAAATTTTTCTCTGAAGTTTAATAGAATGAGCCAAGACTGTGGTTCAGAATTGAGTCAAATACTATAGGAATTTATAATACATAATCAAATATTCAAGTTGTATAGTCTAAGAAGACAGCTTTGAAAATGGTAAGTCAATCTTACATGGCACTCTCAAGTCTCAGTATGCTTTGTTTCACTTTGGCTGTGCCAAAGTTGAATAACCTCTGGACAAAGAATCCTATTGGAATTTGTGACCATAGCAGATAGACAGCACCTTTTGAGTTGGTTTTCTCTAGGCATTGGGCTATGCATTTCCTTCCTGCTCACTCTAAGTCTTACAGGAGTTGAGTTATCTGTGTTCCTTCAAAATAATTTATGATGAACCACAATGTGTACTAAAAAGGAGTTAAATTCATTTTAATTAAAATTGAAAAAAGTACAAACAATGAAGTCATTTTTTCTTAGTTCTTATAGAATCTATATAATAATATTTAGGTTTCTATACTCTGTATAAATGTTAAAAATGGTTATTCTAGATTTTCATTAAAAGGAAAATCATTCCCAGAAACCAAGTTTTGAAATAAAGTGCTAAGTTTATGAGATGAGTAATATAGTCCATGATTCATTTGTGCCAAAATATTCTGTGTGGAAAATACAAATTGTGTTTTTATGGTGTTGAAGTCTGGACAAATGACATGGGTCTGATTCTCTAATTTTGAACACAGATCTGTGCTTACAACATGAAAAGAATGTTTAATTTCAGGAAAACTGAGCAGAAAACTCATTATGTAGGAGTGTCTTCCACTGCATCTAGAACTGAGATCCACAAAGTCTGAAGGTAGGCCTGAACCTGTGGAGTATTCTCAGTTGAGCAATCCCCTCTTGGCTAGGATGGACAATATCTCTTTGTTTCCTTCCTCTTGATGTATCCCATCTAAGACAAAGTATGAATCCTACTGTAGACACATATGCTACCCACATTCAAGTAAATTGTACCCAGACTTGAAGTGCAATCAATAACTGATCCAGTGATGCCCTATATATTGGAACTCTAAAATCAAGACCTAAGACTGTTTACAAAAGAGAGACTAAGATTACAGATCGCATTACTCATTGCATTGAATATTACATTGCAATATTCATCGCATAAATATCAATTAAGGAAATCCTGGATATAGGAAGTCTTTCCATTAATAAGTTTACTAATTGGAGCTCCAGTGGTGCTATCATTATCTGGTCCAAGGATAATAATTAATGAAACTATTGCTAAATCTTTCTTCTTAAAATGTAGAGAATGATTTTTTTAGTTAATAGCTATTTATTAAGCACCTACTGTGTGCCATTTACCTACAACTGGGCTAAACACATTCATTTCCAAAATAAACTCTACTTGATACTTTCTGCTGACAGAATAGCAGCACTGGCTGGGATCAGCGGGGGTCTCATCACCAGGCTTCCAGTTCATCACTCTTGATTGATGTCTATCCCTGTTCTCCTTAAAGACATCCTGGGGTAAAAGTGCCATGAACTCATTAACAAATTCTATCTGTATAGAGTAATCCTTAAGGACAAATGAAGTCATAAGCCAAAAATCTGTTTTATCTAATTTTGCTATCTTTTAATTTATATGTACTAAACTATTCATGTAGTTTCATAAGTGAATGCAGCTAAATTCCTTAACTACATTTTTTCTGTATATTCATTATATATATATATATATATATATATTTGTGTGTGTGTGTGTGTGTGTGTGTAAGTGAGTGCACGTATGTGCATAGATACATGGATGCTAGAATTTACTTGGCTGAATTCTCAACTCTTGTCCACCTCATTTATTTATTTCATTGAACATGGAGCTTATAGAGTTGGGGAGACAGGATCTGGGATCACCTATTTCTGGATGCTCCTGCTAGTGCTGAGATTATAGACATATATTACTTCACCTGCCTTTTTATCTCTAGTAGAAATCTATTTCCTTTCACTCACCACATCCTTTCTGTGCATTTTGTACCATTTTTTTCCTTTCCTCCTATATTAGTTGGTCTTTCTTTCCAATATGTAATTATAAGATGCTCCAGATTTTAAAAAATATGCCTAACATGTGTGAAAGCTGTGTTCATAATACTGTCAAAAAATCCCACAAAAAAACACCTGGGTTTTGTTATATATCTTTATGAATTCTTTGTGAATTTCATATAATGTGTTGTGGTCCTCCCACTCCTCTCTTTGTGAATTTCATATAATATGTTGTGATCCTCCCACTCCTCCCTCTAACTCCTCCTACACCCACATCCATCTTCTCCACCCTCTTGATTTGGTGTCCTCTTTTACATTTATTTTCTTTTTAATTTTTTGTAGTTCATCAATGTGTGCTTCCCATATACTCATGGCTGTGGGGCCCTCCCCTAGACCATGACTGATCTACCAGGAACCATATCCTTAAAGAAAATTGACTCTCCCCTAGAAGTCATCACTGTCAACAATTCCTTAGCTAAGAGTAAAGGCTCACAAACCTCTTCCCTCGTTATTAGAGCAGTAAAAAGCCACATAAGGGTAAAGAATACAAAATCTCTGATCCGAACAAATACTTACCATTCCAGTTTCACCAGCCACCCACCTGCTCACAGGACCACACCTAAGAAGGTTCACCTTACATCATGCTAAATAGATGGGTGGATATCTAGTGTACGAACAGATGGTGAATTTTCCAACCTGAACTCTCTGTCATCTAGTGCTTCTGTACCTGAACATAGATGTGTTGGCTCTCTTTAAGTCTTTCCAATTATCTGAATTCTTCAGAAAAGCATAGAATCTCCTTTTCTTCATAAGCCTGCATGGCTATGTGTTTTATTTTGTTTTTCCTTTTCTCTTCTATTCTCCTTTAAGTAGGTGCTGAGATTTATAGCCTTCTTGTGCTGGGAATTTTTCTTTAAATTCTAATAAAGGTCTTAAAGCTTCTGTTTGAGTCCATTCTTATTTTATGAATGAGACTAAGAACGCTTTAGAGGATGCTGTTTCTCCTTTGTCTTGCCATCTCTATTGAAATGTTTACTGGCTTGATTTGGTGCAGGTCTTATGCAGGTAACCACAGCTACTATGAGTTAATGAGTATAGCAATCCTGTCATGCCCAGAAGACTACCGTTTGACTGTGGTCCATTGACCAATGACTATCAAGTTTTTTGCCTCTGTTCTTCAATACCTCTGAGCCTTTAGGAGGGGTATAATACAGATATTTACTGATGACCATTCCAAAGACTCTTATTCTCTACACATTGATTAGTTGTGAGTTTCTGCATAATCACCATCCACTGCACAAGGAAAGTTCCCTGATAAGGCCTGAGAACTACACTAATTTGTGGGTATAAAGATATAAATTTGGAGAGCAGTTTGATACTACACCTTTTTATCAAGATTATAGTTGTAAGTTCATTTCTGGGACCTATGATCTCCCCATCCATGGGTTCTTGGCCAGATTTACAGTACCAGACATATGCTTTCTCCTGTGGAGCAAGACTTAAACCCAATTAGAAAGAGGTTAGTTACTCCTATACCATTCCACAATTGTACCCACAAGTATACCTTATCATGCCAGTACTTGAAGCTCACGTGGGTCACAGGTGGGTAAGAGTGTTGTTTTCTAATCCAAGCAGCCTGCATAGAACTTTACAGTGCTTTGATGTCTTCAGCAGTAGGGTCTTACCACCAAGTTCTGGTGGGCAATAGAAAAAGCAGTACAAGTAGCAGTAGCTTTCTGCTTTTAATTTCTGTTCTTTCCATGCTAACAAACCTATCGGCCTTCTCTTCCATTCTCCATTTAACTTCAGTGACCAGAAAATATTTCTGACCCCTATATAGAAATTGTTATTTTTAAGATCGCTAAAGGCTAATAGCAATATCTATATGTCTCTTATCTGCAGATTAATTGAATATATAAGATATTTAAGACAACTAACAACTCCTAACACTGCTCAAATTCTTGCTATTTAAAGCAGAATAAAGCATTGTTCTTTAAACTTGTGATTTGGAAGGTGTTATTTTTTGTTTTGTTTTGTTTTGAATTTTATGACTAGTTGATCCTGGTCTAATTTATATTGTTATACTTTCTACTTCCCACTCACTGAGTCCTGAGCACTTGCCTTCTTCTTATTATGCATATTTTTTATGGATGATCACTTGAGTATTCATGGGTTGAACTAGTACTCAGTTATAGAGAACTTATCTGTAACCCAATGCTAATCCTTTCTACTCAGCAAGATTCAAGTGCTTCCTGAATTTACCCCTGATGAGCTCAGTATGTGAACTTCTCAAATTGATATGGCTACTTTCCTACTTGCTAATCTGCAAAAGATGAGGTAACTCGTTTTCTTTTTCCTATACTATATTAAAGATCTCTGCCTCCTATTAATTTCTTCTCATTGGCCCTGTCCTTTCATGTTAATACCAAAGTTATTTAAAGAGTACTCTTTCTCAAACACAAATATTACCATTGCTTCTGTGTGTAAATTGTCTTTTTTCTCTAATAATCATCACATAATTTTCGTAATTTGACATCTTCAGTCATCAGTAATCATATTATTGATATTTCAGTGCTATAGATTACCACTGACGCATAATAGACCTCTACCAACTTCCTCACATGCACATATAATACCTCAAATGTGTCAAATTGCTTTAAATATCCTTGGATCTACTATCTCTGATTCTTATGCCATGTCTCTGTCTACATCTGCATTTTCCAGATGTTGTGACAGATCGTTCAACGTAAGACCAGCCTCTTGTCCCTTCACTGCCTCAGAGGTTTAACACAGTCATTGTTCCCTCTTAGCACACTTCAGGAGTTCCATTGGTTCCATTGTCATCATAACCACTAGAAAAAGTTGTGATCCATTGGCTGCCTTCACTAAAAGTGTCCCAATATGACAGATAAACATTACCTGCTAATTTGTCAGTTGACAATTATAGGAATATCTCTAGATTATTGATGGACAATTATTAGCGATATTTTTTATATCTCTGAGACACTAACAGAATTAATCTTTGTTCTTGCATGAAAAAATGAAAGCTTATATTTAAATTCACTCCTTTCCCTGTGTTTTGTGAATTATTCCTGCTTATTATGTGTATCCTTTAAATAAACTACATGTCATGAGTTCCTTGAGAGTCAGTTCTATTCCTTGTTTTCCATGTGTCCCCGTAAATAGCATACCAATTAGAGAAGTGATACTGAATTATTTGTGTTGAGTAAATTACATTTTTGTTTTTTTAATTTATTGAGCTTTTATACATTTCATACAATGGTTCTGAATCAAATTTAGACCCAAACGGGACCCCACATGGGACCTCATGTATTCCTCATACATGGTAAGTCCTATCCAGTCAAGCATCTGTACCCAGATGTCCTTTAGTGCAAATTTATAAACTGGGGTCTGGTCACCCATCTAGAGATCCTAAATGTGGCATACTTTCCCTCTCCCAGCAGTAATCAGTTTTCAACAGTTTTCAGTCTAATCTGGCCCACAACCAATTTCTCTTGCTCCACTCAGGACCGTCTAATTCAGTTGAAATTCGTCCTTTGCTTGAAGCCACTATTGCTACAAGTTCATATGTGCAGCCTTCCAGTGGCCTGAATGCCTCTGCGCCCTTGAGTTCGTGAACCAGCCCTGGCTCTTACATTTTTTCTGCCCTCTCTTCTGCAATACTCCCTGAGTCATGGGTTCGTGAGTTTTAATTTAGGAGTCCTATCCAGGGATATACACACAGTAGTCTCTTATTCTTTAAAACTTGACCAGTTGTGGCCTTCTATAAGAAGTGGAACACTATACAGTATATGGAAATCTCACTGGTGAGAATTGAGGGATGCATCAGTTTTTTCTCTATTCCTCGTTCTGTTGTGTTCTATGACCTTAGGTGTAGAGGTTCAGTCATACCATTTCTCAGACATGCATTCTCTGTGTCTGATCAGTTGTAGAATTCTTCTGTAGCCTTCATCTGTTACAAAAAGAAGCTTCTTTGATGAGTGGTATACTATGTGCTTGCCTCTAAATGTTTAACCTATGGTAAGAAATTTCATTTCTCAAGAATTAATGCAGAGATAGGATTGTCTCTAGAATCTGTGTCCTCTTCAATCATGTGTATTTGGCTGAGTTCACAGTGCCGTCCATAAGATCATTCCCACCGAGAGGGTTTTAAGTCCAATGAGATGGTTGTTGATAAGATATTTAAGACAACTAACAACTCCTAACACTGCTCTCCCCGAGTAACACATCCCTCCAACTATCCCTCCTCTCCTAAGTCCGTGCTCCCCCGCAAGACCTCCTGCATGTTCCGTCTTCCTCTTCCCTGCCAACACTCCCACTTTCCCCACCCGACCCCTGGTAACATGTACATCCTACTGTCCCCCCTTTTCAGGTTCTTTCTTTTCCTTTACCTCTCTGTATCCCTTACATTTTCCTGGCTCCTGGTGCTAGATCAGGATATATACTCACATATATGGGATTGGTGCTACAATCTACAATTGAGGAAGAACATTCATCATTTGTTTCTTTTTATGGTACTTCCCTTAGTACAATACTCTCTAGTTCCATGCATTTACCTGCAAATCTCATTATTTCATCTTTTCTTTTGCTGTGTAGAACTCTATTGTGTAGATGACCACATTTTCATTATCCATTCGTCAGTTGATGGACATTTAGATTGTTTCCATTTCTAAGCTATGGTGAAGAGAACAGCAATAAACATGGACATACAGGTATCTCTACAATAACATGAGTCCTTTGATTATATGCCAAGGAGTGGTGTAACTGGATCATCGGGTAGATTCGTTTTTAGGCTTTTGAGAGTTCTGCACACTGCTTTCCTTGGTGGTTACAGGAGCTTGAACTGCCCTTAACTACATTCCACCCAGCACTTGATGTCTTTTGTTCTCTTCATCTTAGCCAGTCGAACTGGGATAAAGTGGAATCTTAAAGTGGTTTCTATCTGTATTTCTCTAATTGCTAAGGATGTTGCACACTTTTTAAAAGGTATTTTTTAGCCATTTTCATCTCCTTTTTCATTTGAGAACTCTCTGCTCTGGTCTTTAGCCCATCTTTTTATTGGGTCATTTGTTTTCTTGTTTCTTTGTACATTCTGGATATTAATCTTCTGAGGGATGTGTAGCTGGTAAAGATTTTCTCCACTCAGTGGGTTTCCTCTCTCCTTTTTTGGTTGTTTCTTGGGCTGTACAGAAGCTGTATAGATTAATGAGGTCTCACCTACTGATTGTTCACCTGAATGCCTGAGCACCTGATGTCCAATTTAGAAAGTCTTTTCCTACACCCTTATCTTGGAGGTGTTGGATAAATCTACGGTTTCCGGTTTCCTCTCAGCTTCGAAGGACATGCCTCCAAATGTGATTGACATCCAACTAACCAATGACTTAAGGGGAGAGGTCTAGTGGAGGAGCAGAGAGAGCTGGAAAGGAGAGAGGTGGGTTCAGTGGCAGGGGCTCCTTCTTGGATGTGTGTGCCAGAAGTTTAGGGGACTTCTGATCAAAATGCTGGCTCTGCCATACAAAATCTCTGTCTCTCTCTGAAGATGTGGTTAATCTAATTCCACCTTACCTACTCTGAAAACTATGTCTAGAAGCCATGGAATCCACAATTTCCTGCAAGAATCCCCCACAGGATGAGAAACCTCAAACATGAGAATAAAGAATCATGTGCAAAGCCCCAAATCAATTATACATTCACAGGAATGAAGACAAAATGTATTGGGATTATGGAACCAGGAAAGAAAGCCAGACTGTCAGGGATCAACGCATACAGGAAGAACATGATTAAGACAAGCCAAAATCTGAATAAAGTTGTTTTTAAAAGATGACAGTTATCAGAGTCACTTGGAAAAAAAAAGGGAAGTTGAGTGATTTTATTTCTTTGTAGGCTAAGGATACTTTAAAGAAGTTGTCTGGCTGGCTGTATCAATAATATGCTTTCTAAGATTTCAAAGAGTTAGTCTCAATGTCTTCGGGAGGATTAAATAAAACCAGATTTCTATAAATTAATGTCCACATATTAGGTATTTAAGAGTTGACGACCTTCATTATGTTTTAGTGAATGTACTTTATATGCTCTGAGTTTTCAAAAATATATGCTTTCAAAAGAGTATTACAGATGCTTTTATGATAATACAGTATTTTTAGACATTTGCTTATTTATTGTGTGTGTGCGTGTGTATATGTGTGTGTGTACACACTCACATGCACACTCATGCAGATGAGCCCATGCTACTGTGTGCATGTGGAGGTTGGAGGAGAAAACAGATACAGTGAAAAGTCAAAATCGAAACATAGCTAGGACAAATGTTTTAACCATAGGAGAACATGAGATCTCATGAACCCAGTGAAGGTCAATATTGATGTATTCAGTATTATTTTTAATAACTTTCTTTTTGGCAAGTGGCAATGGGATGGGCTCAATAACAGTCAAATATAAGGCAAACTTTTAGTAGCCATAAGAGTAAATATTTTTCTTCAAAATTTCTAGGCAGATCTTTACTTAAAAATAGTAAAATAAGCCCAGCTTTATAAAAAAGTATTAAACACCATGATCAAGTTTGAATTATTTAAAATTTACAAGACTAATTTAATAACAATAAAAATTAACATGATACAACATATGTATTAGTTTCCTATTGGTACCTCAGTTACATTTTCATAAGGTTCATGGGAAATGAACTTCCTTGCTACTGATTTGGGGTTTTTGTCTTTTTTTTATTTTTTATTTTTTTTTGTGATTGGGTTTTTGCTATGTTGTCTAGGTTGCCTTTAAATTCCTGAACCGGTGAAGGTCTCCTAGTGGGAATAGGGAACATATGCATGTACCACTGCACACAGCAACATGTACGCATATTTGTGGTCTAGTCGTCAACCTACCAAAGTCTTCTCTCTGATTCTAAAATGAAAAATCTCACATGCAGAATATATTCACTATATCACAAGGTGCTGGTACAGCATCAACTCATACAAAGCTTATCAGCTCAGAAGCCCCATGTTTCATAACTGAAACCATCTGACTATGGATGAGGCTCTGAGGTAAATCTATTTGGAGTAGGGGATGGGGCATTTCTATCTGTGCATCTGTATAACTAGAATAAAATGATTTTCTCTTAAGACGTAAGTGATAAAATTCATAGAGAACCAGTTATACCCAATTCCAAAAACAGCAAACGAGAGGAAAAACTGACTCACCTGTCTCAAGAAAATGTTAACTTTTACCGGGTGAGCATGATTTTCAAGGTGTGTAAATAACTCTCTATTGCTTGCTATAAATAATGAGAATAAATCAGCCCATATCTTCAACACTTTACTTGGAAATCTTCGTTTTCAACTTTCCACCCACTCGTAAGCCCCGGTTCAGCTCGGATTTCCAGAGAGCTCGGGTGTCCTCCATTCTGTCTTCAGCGGCAGGCTTTTCGTTTTCTTCTGAATCACTCAGAGCACTCAGCTTTTTACCAGCAGTCTATTTATGACTATGTGAGTGCTATTTATGACAGCATACAGTTTTCCAATTGTGCTCCTCTCTTAATTCTGAGTTCTCACTAAGATCTTTAGCTTTTAACACTCAGTCCATACAAGGCAAGCCAGAACTTTCATGGTGTGTGCTAATTCTTCCGGTTCCTTGTTTTCTGCCCAGTTTGACTTTGTGAATAATTGTCAGCACAGAACTTCATTCACCAGGGACCAAGGTGTGTTTAGTTGCCTTTTGCGTTTTAGTAGCACAGTTCCAGTTTCCAGGGACCAAATGTGGATATTTTTTTCAAATCACTACTTAACCTGCCACATGATATTAATAAAGAGAGAAAACAGGTGTTACTGCCATATTTACAATTCAGACATGATAAAATAAATACATTCATAATAAAAATTCAATAAACTGTAAATAGAAATGCATATCTTCAGTCTGATAAAAGATATCTATATAAGTTTTGGAGATAATCCACTTTAACTAGTGTAGTAAGTCTGAATGCCTTTGCATTAACAATGAAAACAATGTTTATTTTCACAAATTCTGTTCAGCTATGTACTTGAGGTTATAGTCAGCATAATGTAATTTTAATCATAAAATATTTAAAAAGAAGTAAAGTTTTATAAATTATAGGTTTATGCCTACAGAAAATCTAAGGAATACAGACACCTACTGTTAGAGTTAAAAAATTACCTAGTGAGGTGCAGAGTCCAAGATCAGTACTCAAAACCAAATTATATCTAATATTCTAAAAATGAACCATATGAAAGCAAAATTATGAAAAACTTTTCAAAATAGTATAAAAAATGCATAGCAGTAAATTTAACATAGGAATTACATATTTGTCAAGTGAAAGTACAAAATATTGTTGAGACAAATTAACAATGTTAATAAGTGGGGAGAAAGTTATAATTCCACACATCCTCTATTCCTGCACATGAAGCTTACTCGTCTCACCTGGCTCAAGCATACCCCCGAATGTGGATTGACAACACAGCCCTGTGACCCACAGCAATCATCCTCCATCTCCTCCATCTAGCAGCTTATGCCAACTGCCTTACCCTGCCAAGGAGAAAATCAATCTTGTTCAGGTCAATGCAACCGATTAGATGATGCACCATGCATTTATGAAGAAAAGAAGGTACAAAGAAATTAGAACTGAGGAAAGAGTGGTTGACTCTTTTTAAAATTAATGTCTTCCTTGAAATAAGCAGTATACGTGCCTCTAATAGTTTAATATTGATTATTGATCCAATATTAGCTATATGAACCCGTAATAGCATATGTGATGCAGGACAGCACAGTGTGAAAAATATACCACAACTAGGGATGGGGTTAGTGGATCCATTTTTCTTTGAAGTATTTTAAGGGAAGACATTAGCTATCCTTAAATAGTTGAAAGAATATCATACAGAAAGAGGGATGTTATAATCATTTTTATATGGTACAGAAATAGAAGAAGTCACAGTGAAATGGAAAATGAAGGACTTAGCATTTAGATTTTCCTTCAAACATCTTAAAGACCAGACAGTTGGGACTGGAAAGATGACTCAGAAGTTAAGAGTGCTTGCTGCTCTCGTATAGGAGCCAGGCTCAATTCCTAGCACTGAAACACACAGCTCACAACCACTTATCACTCCAGTTCCAGGGTATCCAAAGTTTTCTCTGGCTTGTACAAGTACTGCACTCACATGCATACACACACACACACACACACACACACAAATACGCACAAACATATCTTTAGAAATACAGACCAGTCATCCTCATGCTGTCACAATACTTCTGTTCTCAGGTGGCAGGCTATAATTAATTTCTTCTGACATTATTCTATAGCACATATGTTAAGAAACTATCAGTTTATACATTCTTGATCATACATGGAATATTTGAAAATCGAGGAAGCAGCATGGCATCCTTAGCGGTGTCAGATGCCACTTCTAAAACTGCCCCGTGCTTTACTGATAGCCACATGTGGCTCATGAAATCATTTTTCTATAGTTAAAAGAGTCGTGTATTTGATGCCCACCAGCATCAAGCCATGGATCAGTTTGTATGACCTACGTGTCCCCAGCCCGTGTTGGAATGAATGTGTCCTTTGGTTGGAGGTACAATTTTTTTTTTCTTTTCTTTACTTTATGAATTCTTTGAGTGTGCCAATGGGGTGCAGAAAGATGACAAACTGTTATCACAGATCTTCCATTTTCTTGACAAATGAAAAAAAAGTGCATGCTTTAAAAAAAATTCTAACATGATAAAAATACCTTCAAAATTATGACTTTTAAAATGTATTTAAAATATATGAAAATTTCAAGCACCTGCATTTTCATTCATTAACTTTCAAGTTGAATCAGTAATAAAGCAATAACATGATACAGAATACATGAACTCAGTTTAGCAATTCTGTTATAACCGAGAAGTCTACATATGTCGTTTGCACAAACATGTCCAGTCTTTATATTAAAAAAATCTTATTCTTGGAACTGATCCTTACTTTTACTTTACAGCGTAGTTTGGATAAATATAAAATCCAGCCAAGTACACTTATATAAATCAGACAGACCTCATAGGTTTTCACCATATGCACCGAGAAAGAAACAGGTTTACCAATTTATTCTGGCAAAGGGTTCATGCTTGAACTCTTTGAAAGGAAGCAAGTAATATTAAAGGCACTGTTTGACAAGCCACGCTAATATTTGAGTCATTAAATGAGGATATTTTTTCCTTAAGATTCATAATTTAAATGAGTCGGCAACTGATTAGGTAGCATTAAAAATGAGCTTTTAGCTGCTAATAAGCTTCCCCTTGGTTACACAGCCTGTTGTTTTCCCGAGGCAAGGGAAAAGAAGTCTGCATGAGGCGCTGTTTGCAGAGCGTGAATATGATGACAAATGGGAAGAGGGCGTGGATGTTGATGAAGAATGTTTGATTAGCAATTGGCAGCGTGAAAACTTCTGAATTATTTTGCAAATTTAAAGAAAGGTTACACACGCAGTTGGTGAGCAGAATTATAGACACAAAAATAGAACGATCTGAAGAAGCAGACATTTTGTTTTCCTGCATGTCATTTGGGTATTTTTGCATCTCTTTATCTTTAATCAAAACTGGGGCTAGGATCTTGATACAAAGAAAGTGGATTTTGCTTGCATTATGTTGGCCTTCAAGCAAATGTCGCTAGTGTTTCCTCGGGCCACCCCAGTCTGAGATAACAGTGGGGAGACGGTGAGCGGCAGAATATAAAAGCTAAGTGCAAAGCTTCACCAGATTGTGAGAGCACACAAGGCCGCATATATGCAGTTCCCCGCAGTCTGTAAGCTTGAGCCTCTTCATGTCTGAGGAGTGCACAGGAATCCCAGGCTAACCACAGTGCTCTTTCTCCTCACATACCCATAACTCACAAAAACTGAAATCATACTGGGATTTTGCAGGAAAACAGGGGCGAGGTGGGGGATATTAACCAAGAACTGGCTAAAATGATGGGAATAAAAGTCTCTAGGAACAAAGTGATCAGAGGTCTTGGAGCCTTGAAGCTAGTTCACTGCGCAGTCAAGGCCCTCCCTGCTCACACTGCTGTTTCCACATGCCCGGGTTTGGAATGTCATTTTCGTAGGCTGCCATACCAAAGTACCAAAAGTAGTGTGTCTTTAAGGAAAAAAAAAAAAGGGAGGTTGTCCTCCACTGTTTGGGAACTTACTTGTCTGAAATCACGTCATCAGTAGAGCGCAATTTCCTTTAGGGGAGAATCTTTCCTCTCTTTCCTGCATCTAGGCTGGGATCTCTGATGAGCGTTAGCGGCAGCGGTATTGCTGGAATCTGCTTGCTTCATGCTGCTTCTCTAGACCTCTCCGTGTGCCTAGAGCTTCGTCTTCATGTTACACATTTAGTCATTGGGGTCCCGATACCACCCTATCTTAATGTCCTTACCTTTGCAAAGCCCTTGTTTCCAATAAGATCTTAAATATTATGACAGAGCAACCAAGTCTGCTTAGTCTACCAATACCTCTTTGACACTAGTAAAGTGACCACCACCAGACAGGGTCAGCTTCTTAGCACAACTAGACCCAGGGTCATAGAGTCATCATTATTTGCTTCTTCATTTTGGAATGAAGTTCTTGTTCATAGAAATTCCATTCATTTCTTCATGTCTCATTGGGGAGACATGTCTCTCTTGTTCCAGTTGCTTTCTTTTTTCTTGCTGATGGCTTACTCATCTGCTCAAAACCACTTCTTAACATCTTGCACAAAAAGAAGGTGAGTGACAGTTAATGGTTTAGTTAAACCATTGATCTCTTCAATAGAAAGCACTGTACTGATTGACTTGCAGTGAGAAAAGATGTTTCCTGCCACCCTGGGGATTGCTATCAGATGGCATGTGTAATTAACAGTATTTTCAAATGTGATGACAGCTACAGGAAAACATGCCCTATGCAGTTAGAGGGATGGGCTATTCCATGATCTCAGAGTTAGCTATCAAATATTAATAGTTAGGATATGATAGCGAGTACAGGTATTCCAGTCCAAAGCAAAGAAGGAGCGATTGTTTTAAACAATATCTAGACTGGTGCAGCTGAGAAAACAGAAGGGCAATATTGTGACTGAAGCCCAGGGATATCAAATAGAGCACTAAATGGGTCCATCAGGTCAGACATGTCCTGACACAGCAAGACTGTGCAGGTCATTCTAATATTTTAATCTTTATCCAAATTAAAATTTAGACTATTGTACAATATGACAACATATATGAGCAATGACAAGATGCTTATGATGTAGGGTATGTGATGACTGGGCACTGATAAGACAGCAGAAACTCTGTGCATAGGGAAGTCATGATATGAGATGACATTTGAAGTGCTGAAGGATTAGGAAACCTTCGGAGGGCTGGAAATTTGAGATCATTTGAGATGAAGCACCATAACCCGAGGTGTCTGAGAAGCTCTGTACTTAGTGTACGTGGCTATTCAGACAACAGTGCTTTTTTATTTTTTTTAACAAGGTAGGAAAGATAAACAAGCACAAAATGTGATGAGAACAGTTGGAGCAGTTGTTAAGAGGTTCGTCAATATAGATGGTATAGACAGAGATATAGATGTTCTCACAAAGGTGTTATGTGCTGGAAGTCAGAAGTTTGGAATATTTAGCACGGCAAAGAAAAGATATTCAAGGTAGAGTGCTTAGCACTGTCTGAAATAAACTGTTGTGATGGTGGAATTAAACATAAGGTGTACTTGGATTGGTATTTAATGTATAATTAGACATCTTTCTATATTTTTTTCTATATTTCCACTAATTCACACACTAATACCAATGTTATCCTCATGTAAATCTTACAGCCCACCAATCCATCGAAGCCCCACACCATTCTGCTAACTAGTGTGTCAAGTCTACTTAGAGCTCTGCATTATTTCTTTGAATACCAGGTTGTTCCTAAATAGGTCAGGCTAATACATAAACAAATCATTTTAAAAATTCCACTGCACACAGTTGTCTTTGGAAAGCTATCCTGAATAAATAATTTAAAAATACGAGCTTCTCATTAGCAAATATGCCAGTATGGAAAATCCACAATGTTTTATTAAAATGATGTTAATTTTATTATCCTTAAAAAGTCAGTTAAAATGTCAGATGTCATTGGTTTGGAAAATATCCTTGATTTAAAATGAGAGAATTAGCGCTTGAAACAGAAGGAGAAATGAGTTACTTCTTCAGAACCTTCCCTTGAAGCCTCATCAGGGAGCTCCGGAGGGCTCCTATGGTTCTTGCATTTCCCTTCCCAAGTGGAGCTCAGCATTGCACTGTCATTTGCAAGGTGCTTGTTTGAGTTATCTGGAGCTGAATTCTGAGAACAAATCCATCATTTAAGTGTTATTGCTCTTTCTCTCTGGCTCTTCACTCTCCTTCTCAGTCTCTGCTAAGGCACTTCAACAGTTGTAATGAAGTGAATTCAAATTACCAGTTTGAGGTTAGCAAAAGACCTGACATGCACACAAAATATGCTTTTAACATTTCACTGAGCTAATCATCCTAAAGGATTTACTCTCTCTTTTGTTACCTCTTAGCTGGCTGTGATTTTTCTTATTCTTAAGACATCTGTGGTTCACCTAAAGCAAAATTTAAAACATGAAGAAAATGTCACAAAAATTTATTAATATGTTTAATTGATAATTCAAAACTTATGGAAAATATAAAGTTGCTATCAGTCATGTGTTATAGTCTTCATCTTTTATATGCACAAACAAGCTACACAGTGTTTTCTATTAAACACAAGGTAACATGTGCAACAAGAATATAAAACTTCACTTTTCTTTCTACTCTTAATTGGTAAAGAATATCACATCACTTCCAAAGCAATTTCCTGGAATTAAAAATTAAAACTTATGATTCTTAACTTTTAAAGATTAAAAGGAGCAGAGAAGGAGTTAGGCTAGCTATTGTAAACCTTCATTCCAGAACTATCCTGAGACCTTCGATGTCTGATCCAATATTCAGTCAGATGGAGGTCAGCTTCCACAATGGTAAAGCCAGATCAGAGTCCTGTTAGGCAAATTGGCTTGTCAAAGCTGTAACCTTAAAAGAATATCCCCACCCATATATGGGTACAGCTTAAAAATCTTCAGACTTCTCTAAGAATACTCCTTCTGTAAAACTAACCATATTCAGAACAGCAGAAAATGTGTCTCTACTCCATAGTCACATTTAAATAGAAAATGAGAACAAGATTATCAACTAAACAGTTCTTTTCTTTTAAACTGATCATTGAAATAAATTTCCCTGCATAAGGGGAAAATAGGCAAATGAATCCAGGGCTAGAAATTTTATTAAAATGCTGGTTGCTCACCAGAAAACATGAGGAAAAGCAGATATCTTTGTCACTTAGGATTGAATGTATTTAAACATTTACAGAAGAGTGACTTTTGTCTCTGGTAACAGACACACATTTGCCTTCGGTTCAAATAAAGAATACTCTGAACATGAATCTTTTTCTTGACTTAACTAATAGGCAGCCTGGAAAGTCCCTGCCAAATTTCACTCTCCAACACTAGTAACAGGTTCCACACTCCTCAATGCTTAGCAAGCTCTTCATTGTTTGTTAACAGGTATCCATTGTGGCCTCCATCTAGACCCAGGAAAGTTTGTCAAATCACAAAGAGGTGTCATCCAGAGTTACTATTAAATCCTCATGTATTTGGCCAAAAGTTATCTTACCTGAAACTGCCTATGAAATAAGAGTCAGATAAGCAACTACCAGTGTGATCAAATGGTTTGCAGTTTTCAGAAGGATGAGCTGGAAAGCAATAGCTGCGTGCTTCACCTTCCAAATACTTTCTGCCCAAAGTGACTGTCTTAAAAGTATTCAAACTCAAATGATAGAAAGTATTATATTTCTCATATTTCTTACCTTAAAGTAATCAGAAGAAAGTTCCTCATGGATTGTTTGAACTGAAAAAAATAAAGGGAAACTTTGGAAAGTGTAAAAGTGTTTTCATTCCTAACCTTCTCTGGAAACTTCACTTTGAGAAAACTGTCCTGTGGATGGTATTCCCACAGGTTCCCTTTTAAAATCAGTAATATGTGTCTTAGGGCTGGGCATCTCTCAGACACTTATTCTCTGTGTGTGACTAGTAGTGGAACTCTGTAATAATCTCCATCTCTTGCAAAAAAAATAAATAAATAAAAGCTTCTTTGATGAGAGTGAATGACACACTTGTCTGTAGATATAAGGGTCCATGCTTAGCACACAAAAAATTTCATTTGTCTAGGAGTGTGACAGACATAGGGTTTTCTCTAGAATCTCTCCAGCTATGTGCATTTGGCTCTATTTATGATGCTACACATGAGTTCCCTGCCATTGAGAAGGCCAACTAGATAGCTGCTGATTAACCCCAAGGTAAAAGGGATATCCCTAAAACTATCCCACTACTGCACTACTGGAGTCTGCTGTGCATGCTGGTCATGATTGTGGTTATTAGGCCTTAAGTTGGGCCTAGAAAATTGACTGGTTTTTCTCCCTTAGTAACATGTATACTATCCTCTAGAACTATGAGAACTAGTCTTCAGGGAGGAGGCTTCTAGGTCATTTCTAGTTCCACTGCTCTAAGTCCTGTGTCTGAAGTATACACTGTCTTCTACAATGGAACTTCTATACCTAAGGCTCATGGAGCATAACAGAATAAGGGGTGACAAGAATACTAATGCACCTTTCAGCTCTCAGCACTGAAGCTTCTTCATGCACAGAGTATGATGTACACGGAAGGCCACAACTGCTAAAGTCCAGAAAATAAGAGACTGCAGAATACACGTTTCTTGAAAGGACTCCTGTTTTAAACCTCACCCACACATGGCTCATAAGAACTTACCGTAATGATGTCAGCATGCACAAGGCCCATACAAATTCAATCAGACAAAAACTCGGCATAGAACTGGGGAAATGTGCAGTAGGCCCCAACTTTAAGCAAGGAACTATTGGCAGCTGATTACTCCTGGGGGAGGAAGTTATTCTTCTAAATAGGAATACCAGACTCCAGTGGATGAACTTGCACAGAGGAACAGCAAGGCAAGAAAAGTTGACTCTATAGGCCTTAGTATATATGACAGAATGCATGAAATCCAGTGGAAGGGAATGGGAGGGTGAGGATAGGAGAAAGGGGTCTACAGATGATTAAGATATATTGCATGTAATGCACAAAAATTCAATAAAAATATACATTAAGAAAAAAATAAAACACCAATGTGACTGTCACCCATTTCCAGTATCTATGTCAGAGGGCCGTTTCCGTTCTCAGCAGTCCTTGAAGGGTGGAAGTTACAGTGACTCTAATGCAGCTACAACATTAACGAAGAGAAAATAATCTCATTGCCCAGGACGAGCTTTGGATTCTGATACTCCTGCTCTAGCCTCTGCTCTAGATTAAGCTGGAAACTTCTTTGACTGATGAGACAGAGTGTGTCCATGAGACCAGGCTCTCATGTGTCTTCTGAAGCACAAGAGTACTTCTCAATGAGAAAGTTGTGTTGCCCAAGTCACAACTGAGCTTCTATAGAAATAATTCAGGTTTAGAATGCTATTCAACTATAGTGCCTAGGTGGCAACTGTCAGCTCACAGGAAATAGTTTGGATTAGAATTCTTTCTAAGTGTGAAACTCCAGAAAAGCAGAGCATTCTCAGTTGAGAATGGCAAGGTCCCAGCTACGGTGGGAACAATAAGAACATTTATTTCTTCCTGGTCGTTCATTTGTGGGCAGATTTTTGTAACCATCTTTACATGTGGGTTTTTACTGGTCTTCAAATAGGTAACGGAACAAGCAAAGAATTTATGGCCTTATCACAATCTGGATGCCTCACTGGGGATTTCAATTTTATGTTAGAGAAAAGAATTGAGAGCAGAGATCCTCCTGTCGGTTATATCATTTCAGACATAAGCAAGAAATGTTTGAGGAGTTTGTTCTATAAACTTTGTATACATAGATAGACACCCCCAAAACAGTGGATCCTCTGTATTTCTCATGAAATCAACTTGCAAGCAAGAGATACCTTGCTATAAGCTAAATTCCAATTTCTTGTACAATCAAAATATAAAGGAAAGGCTTGACAGACTACTTGTTTTTCATAATGTAAATATTATTTCCACTTTTCATCAAGGAAACACCATCAATCTTCCTATCAGAGAGCATTTTATTAGAAAATACTTTTTAAAGCACATTTGGCATTGGGTTATTCTATGCAGATGGTAAGCCTTGGCATTCACAGAATCCCGTCCCCCCCCCCGGGAATCTAGTAACTCCCCTTCTACATATCTTCTTAATGGTGCCCATTATCTACAGTATGTCTGACTTCACACATCTCATCACACACTGCCCCCACTGTAAACACAAAAACAGTGCTCTACAAACTGAATTCAGACATTGAGTTATACATAAAAGTCATCACAGAACAAACGCTCTGTGGGAAAGTCATGTCCCACCTTACAGCAATTTTTGTGAGAGCACAGGGTCTGGAAAAGTCTCCTTATGGCCTTTCATCCCAAGCTTTGCTCCTTATTCGAGTTCTACTTCTCCCTCCTCTTCAGCTTCTGTTGTTGTTTGCTTTCTACTTCATCTCCTTATTTGTTCATCTACAGATTCTAATGGCACAAAGAAAGGACAAAAGGAAATAAAGAGGACTGTGTTAAGGGCTTTAGGAGGCGATCATGGCATAAAATAAGCAGTCAGAAACAAAGGAAATAATGAAAACTATTCCACTGTTTATTAACTAATTTATATGGCTCACCTGTAGACAAAGCTACAGTCTCTTGAATTGTATTCAGTGCATTCAAACATGAAATAAGGACAAATTTGGCTGGGAAACAAAGTGGTGTGAAGAAGATAAGCTTGACGCAATCAGAACTGATGGAAACCGCTAATGAGAAAATTGATCTGTTTACATGGCAGGGAAAGTGGAAAAAATTTCTTTCACATCATACAAACCAAGTCTTCATAATTAGATTTGATACAAATACAGGTATAACATCATTGCATGGAACACTAGGTTGTACTAAAAAGTAACAAAACTTGAAAATGTAAGTTTGGTTAAAAATAAATTCACCCGCCTTATAAGACAGGGGCCACTTCCATGATAACACAAGAGAGGAGTCAATAACATATTGTCTGATTTACAAGCTCAAAGTAGCCTGTGAGAACAAAAGTAGATGAAAATATTTAGCTCTAAGTGCATTGCTCCACTTGAATAAAATATAAAGAGTAAACCAATAAAATGCAGATTAAAAATTAAGGGCCATTTTTATCATGTTATCCTGAATTTGTCATTGTACATTCACTAGGTGCTTTTTTACCATAAGTCAGGAAACAAGAACATGCTAGTAGTTTCCAGACAGTCTGAGGTATTGGTACTTGAACATCATCAACTTACAGTTTCATTTGCCTTTTGTACATAAATTATTCCAAGGTATTTTATGAGAAAATAATGAGGACTGTGACATTTTATGTTGTCTTAGACCTGGACCCAAGAGAAAAAGTAAATATATCTTAGTTTCTCTTTAATTTAGAGAAATAGCAATCATATGGTATATCTTAATTTGATTTAAACCATGATGATTAAAAACTTTAAAAAGATAGACTAATCTTCCTGAAGCAAAGGATATGGGGTAAGCTGACTAGACCTCAGTGGATGAACCTGACTGAGGTCATTTGGGGGCACTAACTTAACACAGTAGAACTTAACACAGATGAAAGAATGCATGATTGCAGCTGGGGGTTATGGGGAGGGGATGAGATTGATTGAGCACGATGGTTTCATAAAAACTACTTTTAAAACTTTAAAAAAGAAGTTTAAATAAACCTAGAATTATCTTAGTTGTCTTCCCCACAGCTTCCATCCAGTTATCATTTCTTTGCTTCCCAGATCTAAATGCACCTTTAAATGTCCCATCTGAGACTGTCACTTGGGTTTTACAGCATTGTCTCTGGGCAGTCAATATGATTTTGAGCTCTGTCAGTGGACGGTGCTGGAGGGCATTCGAGGAATAAGAGGGTTTATGTTTCTGGATCTAATGTGTCGCTTTTGCTCTCATGTTTCTACCTCACAGGACAACAGCACGAGTTGGGCGGACAACTCCTCCACGAATCACCGTGCGGGGACTCCCGGCATCAGTACTGTTCAGTCCTGCCCCGCTGTCCAGAGCGCACAGGCTCCCCACGTGCGGCTGAACACCAGCTGCAGCCTCACAGCGCTTTGGAGGGTTTATGTCTTTACCTTCAGAATAACAGTAGAGCCCCAAGCTTCCTCCAGGTGGTGGCCCTGACCCTTTGTGTCTGCTTGGCGTTGTTGTCTGGCCTGTGCTGATTTCAGGAAGACTGCTCTCTGAAGTTCACTCAACAGAACTTTTTGTCATTCTTTGGGCTGCAGCCATGTCTTCTTCAAGGAGGTTGAATGTGGCTTCCCCATTGGGCTTCCTTCTAACTCTGTTATTGCAGTGTTTCATTCTAGTTGAATGTGGCTTCCCCATTGGGCTTCCTTCTAACTCTGTTATTGCAGTGTTTCATTCTAGCCCATAAGACTTTGCAAAGTCTTCCATGCATTTTTTAAACTATCCTAGTATGGTAACCTCCTCAAAATCATCCCCAGTTTCAATGATTTTTTAAAAAGACATAGAACTCAGTGCACAGTCATACTTTATCACAGCAAAATGACACAAGTCAAACTAAGGTGAGGAAAAGGTGAACTGAAACACGTTTTAGTACAAGAGCCCTTCTATGTCGAACCGCACACTTAAGTTAATCCTTCTAGCATCCAACAGCTACAACATGTGTGAAGACTGTCTAACAGCAAAACTCATTAGAAACTTCATGGTTGGGCTTTTAGTGGATACTGGTCACAAAAGTACTCACTGCCCAGCAGCTATCAAAGTTGCAGGTTCGAGAAGGAAAGCGGGTACTCTGCATTAAAGCACACTGTTCATGTAAGGAAGTTAGGCAAGTTGAGCTATCCTTATCAGAGAATGATGGAAACCTTTCTGAAGTTGAAACTCCCAGAACCTATGGACATAGTAACCTGGAAAGCAAGCTTTACTAATCGAAGAGGTCTGAAGCATGCTCTTCTTTCTTCTGGATATCTTGCATATTTCAATTCATATCAAATTTCCTATATTGAAATAACTGTATGGTTCCTGTCCTTTGATAGGGCTTATACCAATATGGCACGTAGAATGTTTTACGCATATGTATTAAATGTTTTCAATATAAAATAACCTTTAACCATCTCAGAAAACATTCAAAAATTTCTCCCGGGAATTCTAAATATTATCAGAAATTAGCCTCATGACACCAAATAACAATTCAATTTAGACAGTTTAGGAGAAGAAATCTGGACAGCTGGTAGCTAGGTTTATGTCTATACCCAAAAGTCATTTTAGACTAGAGCAAGTAAAAAAGGAACAAGTGTGAAATCTGCAAAACATGTTCTTGTTTTTATGTGAGAAACTTTTTCTTTGAACTATTTTGCTATATTTTGAATATTCAAATTATTTTAAAATATTCATTAAGGAAAAGGATTGGCTACTTTAAAATTCTATGAGCTTAAAAATGAGAAATGAGAAAAATGCTAAAACTGGAGACAGCAGAGGCAAAATGTATTTTACACATGTCCTAAGAAGCAGGTGGGGAATTGAAAAGGCAACGCGACCAGGAGCCTCGTTCTGGGCGCTTTCCGAAAAGGCAAAGCTGCCATCCAGCCAGGACAGACCCAGGCTGCTTTGCTGGCCTTTCGGTGTTATTGATTTGGCTCCAGAAAATACTAAAGATACTAAAAAGCAAAACTGAGTTGAGAGACCTTTTTCTTTTGTCTGTGGATTTCAGATTCCTCCAATTCTTGGAAAGCAACACAGAGGAATCCCTGACTAAAGACTCTTGGGTAAGTACCTGTGCAAAGTTATGATTTCTTCATAACAGGATGCAGAGGGTTCCCCATAAGCCTCTCAGGTGTTGCTGAGTGGATGAAAAGTAGAGGCCATCTATCATCAGACTTCCCCTGAGGAAGTAGGTCCTGTTTGGGCTTTGCTGGCAAAAAAATCAAACGATTTCAGGGAATGAACATACTATACTTAAAAGTGAGCCAACCTAACCCTATACAAAGGGGGTACTGAAGACGGGGAGATTAGGTTCTGTGTTAGGAAGCACAGTCAGCCGGAAAAACTTACTGGTTGGCCAAAAGTTGTCAGAAGGAGTTGGTTGCTCTCATTCCCATTAGCAGCTGCTGCCTCCTGGATGCCCTGGTCACATCAGAAAGAGCGTGTTTTAGAGAGTGTGACTCAGTACAGAAAAATGGAAAACTGCTGAAACACGCAGGTCTCCAGACTAGTTCCATTAAAATTACTGAGTACCTGAAATAACAGCACTGGACTTCCTATCAGATTCAGAATCATTCTTTCCTTGTAATACATTGTAGAAACGCTTTAGAAGTTGTTTTCATTCTTACAGTTCCTAGTTAACTGTGTTTCTCGTCTGTGAATGAAAAGCACAACGGATTTAAACTTGTTCCGTAAAGTCAGTTGTATCATATACTGAACACAGAAGTTAGTTGCCTCATCTTACCCACTGCACTTTGCTCTTTCTCCATTGTGCGTCATGACCATCTTGCTATTGTACAGCAGTGATTAATTATGGCTTAAAAATGTAAGTCATTTGTCAAATTACAGGTAGGAGTCACATGGTCTTGATGGATCATGGTTTCATGTCCTAGGTGATCCTGGACTTTAATTTCATTCAGTGAAGGCTGTCTCATCCCACAACTGTGCCTTCCTTGAGTGTCATCATAAATGCTAGCTGAAGTATGATTTTTAATGTTGGCATGTCTCTGTCTGATAAATATTGCACTTGTATATATGATGTATTATATATGAAATATAGTTCTATGTGGCCTTCTCACATTCACTATAGTTTTCACTTGTGCATTAAGAAGTCAAACAAAGCAAATCTTATAAACATCCTTCAAACCCATCTTTACAAAGAAAGACATGATTGTGACAGGATCGGTCTTCTCTGGAATAAACTTTACAACTTCGCTAACCTCTCTCTTCTTAATGTTAGTGTATCTTCTCCCCTTTCCGGACTCTTTCTATAAAGTCCTTGCATATGTTTTCAATGTTTACCCCAAATGAAAACTCAAAACCTGAGCATGATGAGTCTCATTGATGGAGAGCACAGACGCATATTTCTTGCATTCCTAAATGCTACCATTAAATAATGAATCTTTACGCTGCACCAGAGCACTTTCGGTTAATGAGACACCTCATTTATTTTTCACAAAGACTTCTGTATAAGCAGAGACTTTCTTATTCTTATGGATCTCCTTGAATGGGAATGAATATCTTAACATTTTTTCTCTACTTGGCACCTATTAGATTTTGAGTCATTTTAAATCTCAGTCTTCATTAGCTCTTCTAATACATTTATATGTTTATAGGTTTAATAACCAATCTATCTGTGTTTATTCAAACACACTAAATAAAAATGGCATGATTTTGAGTACCAGAAGACCACTCTCACTTTGTTGATACCACAGCAATTTTTTTTTTTGATGAATAAAACTATCTGGGAAAGGACCTTAGAAACACAAACCCCTATTACAACCTAGAGAGACTATTGAATTTCTTAGTTGGTATTTATTTAGCTTGTTTATTTATTGGACCACAAACTCTTTACTAAATTAAAAACATGTTTATCTGTGCTTTACACAAAGATATGAAAAGTTTTGAAAGGATCATGATGAAGAAATTAAAATTCTAAGTACTGTGTTTAGTTCTATTTTTCTTACTACAATATTATGAGAACTGAAAATAAGGAATCCAACTTTGTTACTTTTGAAAAGCATATGCCACAGAAATTCAATTACCCGAAAATGTATCTCATGGGAGAATCACTTGAACACATGCTGGAGGAGCCACAGTGAAATTTGCTTGGTTTTCACACGTAGCATTCTCTATTGAAAATAAAATAAGATGTAAGAATTACCCAGTCAAGAATGAAATTCGGACATCATTCTAGAAACAATGAAACAAAGTATATGTTGCTTTTCTTGTCGCTCTGACAAAGTGCCTAATAGACATTTCATATGGAGGGGATAGTTAATTTGGGCCCACAGTTTGAGAACATAGTCTGTATGCCAGAAAGTTCTGCAGTAGGAGCATGAGGTGACTGGTCACACTGCTTCCCCAATCAGGAAGGAGAGAGCAGTGAGGCCCCAGGGCCTAGCTCCTTTTATTCAATTTGGGACTTTGTCTAAGGAATGACGTTGCATATGAAGGGTGGATCCTCTCTTAGGATAAACCTTTCTGGAAACATTCTCAGACACTAAAGAAGCATGTTTCCATGGTTATTTTAAATCTAGTCAAGTTAACAATGATGATTAATCACCATACTAGGAGGTAATAGATTACTGAACAAAATCTTTGCAGGTTCATGGAAATATCATCTTTGTGATAAAGAAGCAAATTCCATTTTGTGTAATCACAAAAAAGGAAGACACACATAGCTACTGAAGAGTCAAGGAGGGCTAAGAATGCTGTAGTGAAGACGGAAAGCCTTACTCTCAGTGGGTGCCAGGTCTCAAACTGTGGCACTGGGGTCTCAAAGTCCCTGCTCCAGCACATCTCTGCATTGTTCTATAAGTAACAGGCCTCTCTCTGTAGAAACGAAAGTCATGGATCTGTTTGGAAGGCACATTTAGAAGGAAGATCAGGTGGTAAAGGACTTGCTTTGCATGCATGAATATCTGAATTAGCTCTCTAGAACTCATATTAAAAAGAAAATCAGAGCATGGTGATGTGCAGTGGTAATCCTAGCTGAGGGGAGGCAGAGACAGGCAAATCCTTGGGATGCATTGACCAACCAGCTTAAGGTGACTTGGTGAGCTTCAGGTTAGTGAGAGGCCTAGTCTCAACAAACAAGGCGAATGGTACCTGAGGTCTTCCAATCACCACAGACAAGCATACACACATGCCCACAAGAACACACATGCATACAAATATGTACTCACACGTACACCAATAAATGACCTATACCATTAACACATTAACCATTTGTTGTCAGTTATCATTACATTCACTGTGAAACAACCCTCTCAGTACTGAGATAGGTGCAAATAAGATTCTACCAACTGCTTCTGAATGAGGCAATAAGGGAACCTAACAATAACCGAGTAGTAGTTGCTGCTGATATTTAAAATAGCAAATAAAGTTCATGTATAGAGATCATGTAGATAATGAAAAATGGGTTGTTGCCCTCAAGGCTTTCTGACAACATGGCAGGACAATCCAATAACCTTTAGTTGAGAATTAGGAGTTCTGAGCTGCTCAAGATTTTAAACTGTTGGGTAGATTTTTTAGTTCATGATCTTTGGCAGATTTTTATCTCACTAGCCTCTATATTCAATCATTAAATAATGCATATGTTATCATCCACATATTTTCTTAGTTGCTTTTATGCAATCCAGTTTTTTTGTGTTGTTCATCTCTGAGTGTGAGTTCAAGTATAACCATAATTACCAGAAAAAAGCCACCTAGATGCAGTAATTTGTGGAAATATTAATCGTATAATTGTAGCACCCTGGCTACGTTCGTTGACCAAGTCTGGATCGGCGGAGGGCTGCGGATTGAATGCTTAAGTACCGTTACCAATTGATCTGTAAAAAGATCATGAGAGCCTGAAGCACCCATTTGTCCAGTACGCCCAAAAATACTTACGTTTGCCGGCTGGCCTTCCCGGGCAATCCGTCAGCAAGTCCTCTCTTTCCGATCTCGGTGGAACCTCCAGCTGTAGCACCTGAGCTACGTTCATTGACCAAGTCCAGATCTGCAGAGGGCTGCGGATTGAATGATGCACATAAGACAGAGACACAGAGACACACACACACACTAGGTAGGAGGAAAGGAGAATGACTGACTGACTTTATTGGGAGGCAGCAAGCCTTACATACCCTGAAGCCAGGCTTTGCAGGAGGGTAAAAGTTCAGGTTCTCAGGAGACATCCTCTATTGATGACACACAGCTGTACACAGGAAAAAGGAAGCTGTGGTGGGGCTAGCTTAAAGGTCAAGTTGTTTACTTGAGCTTTGCAATTGACAAGATCTGGCTAGCTCTTAGCCCAGAGCCTAGCACTAAGAGAGATGGGCATGCAGGGGGTCAGAGCCCTATAGTATAATGATAAAATTAGTCTGCTGGCATTGGATAGATATTATCGTGTCAGATATTATACAAAATCTAAACATGTTTTGCTTGTTTCATCCTCAAAGCAACCCTATTAAGGTCTGAAAGATGGGTTTATTTACAAACTCCAAGGAGTTTTCACTTTTCTGATTTGTTGAACTCAAATTCATTTTATAATAATATTTATTTTCTGATTGTCTCCTACAAAGAAACTGTATAGAAACTATAAAGAAATTGACTGCTTCTGCTTGCTCTGTTTTTAGAGTCTTTAGGTTTGATTTTTCAAAATTAAAAAAAAAAGTTCTTTGCATTAGTCCCAGCTTTCAAAGAGTTCTAGATAAACAGAAGGCAGATATATGTTATCCAGGGAAATTCATGAACATTTCATGTAGACTTGTAAAGGCTTAAAAATCACAGGATTAGAAACCCATAAACATAAAAGAGCAATTTATTTGTGTTGGAATTTATAGTTTTAAAGTGGCTCATATTTTTCATTATTTCATTCTGACATAGTGAGTAATTTTGGTCAAATACTCATCTCACATTCTATCTAAAAATGTGGGGAAAAACTAAGCAATTCTCTATTGTCCTAAAAATTCCTGATGTTTTATAGTTTAGTGGCTGCAAAGAACAGGCTATACCTGAACTAACACTGTTTGTGGAGGGATACATTTTTAGCAAATAAAAACTGATTCCTAAATAACTGATTTACTTCTTCAGTATTTGAATATAGTAATAATTTAAAGTAAAGGGGGTCAAAATACAAGTAAAGACTAAATGAACAGTATAATGATAGTAAGAAAGTAGCACAGACCAAGACTGGCTAACTGGAAAGTGCAAAGGCTCAAGGGTCCCAGCTCAAGAGCATTTGGCACCAACGCTTAGAATTGCAATCTATGAAACATTAAAAGAAACCTCATAGGACAAATCATCTATAAATAAAAAGAGGAGACTTGCATGCTTGGGGCAAAGCAAGCACACAAACACTGACAGCTGCTATGTGGGAGAATTGTTCCTTTAAAAAGCAGCGTGTGCTCAAATTCTTATACAATACCCATAGTTATAGCCTTTGCCTGAGTATTTTTATATTAATGTTGACTTATTGTCTATAAATTTTCCTTTAACTTGACATAAATATATGGGCTACAAAGAACTCAGAGAGTGTTATGTCTTGATGTTCGTCGGCACCCAGCTGATTTATTTTTGAACACTCTGCTATGTCTGTCTGATGGCATGTGCTATAATGATCAATGTGAATGAGATGTATTTCCTGACCAAGCCAATATAAAAAGCATGAAAGTGAAACATTGCAGAAGGCTAAAGTCATTTTTACTTCTGTTTGGAAAACAATGCACTTTACTGCCTTTGACCTTTTACAGTTTTCTTGTGGTTAGCCATCACTTCATTCAATTCTATAAAAAACAATCACTCCAAAGTGGCATTAAATAAACCAAGATATCAAGGAGAAGATAAATGCATTCAGCATCACCCACCATATAACAGAAAAGGAAAATTTGCAGACTGTTGGCTACAATGAATATTTGGTTAAACTTTTCATAAGATCAAATTTCAAATCAATGTTTAAGTGCAAACTCATTACTTCTGTCAACAGCTGGGGCTCTATTTATTGACAGATATGTTTCCGTATTTTCACCAAGAACCAAATATGCATATAGATAAAAATTATTAAATTTGGCTTCAAGCTCCCATTAACTTAGATAATTATAAATCTGTGTACTTTAAAGGACCTTTGTGAGGTACCCAAAGCCAATGAACATGTCTCCCTGTCTTCTTTGGAGTGGGGGGCTTACATTGAAAACTGCTGTATATGTGTCTTCTCCATAAAAATGTACCTATTCAGTTTAATATGGTATTGTGTCTTTCCACAGAAGTCTGAAGTTGCAGAGCTTCTGCTACTTGGATATCATTAATTATGATGCCAGACACCGATGGTTCAGTGATTCTGAACTTGGCACTCAATCAATCAATATAAACATTTTTTATAAATTTCATTGTTCAAGCATGGCACTGCTTGTGTAGCTGCTTGCAGAGTTCAGGCTTAACCAGAAAAAGGTCCTGGATTCAATCCCTAGCACAACAACAAACATACAAATAAATAAATGCACAAATAAGTCCAGCATGCAATCACATATCAAAGCTTTCCAAGTAACAGCTACAATATAAAATTTGCATCTATTTTAATTTTCAAGCCATCCCATCCTGTAGATACTATTACTATGTAATTTTAAGTGAAGATATTGAGCCACATAGAGTTTAGGTGATTGTCACAAAGTCACACTGCCCTGGAACAGAGAAGTGAGGTCAGCCATGGCTGTCAGGACGCTCTGTGGTCTTAAGTGTCACATTTATCCACCTCACTGCAGGTCTTCACTGAGGAATGAAAAGGATTTGAGATAAATGGACTCTTAACATAGTCCTAAAAAGCTTCAAGAGGTTAAATTGTTAAAAAAAACGAATTAAGTAGAAACATGCTCTCCCACTCTAGACTCAGTATTTTATCTCAAAGAATGTTAATTTTCAGTCATAACAATTTGGGTTTTCTCTAATTACATGAAACCGTGAGGGCTGGGGCCAACAAGATGGCTCAGGGGATGAAGGTACCTGTCACCAATCCTGACAACCTAAGTTCAGTCCCCAAGACCAGTATGGTAGAATGAGGAAACCAACTTCAGAAAGTTGTCCTCTGACCACATACATGCTGTTCCACATGCATGTGCTCATGCGTATCCACACACACATGCACACAAAATAAATAAAAAAAATTTAAGAAAAAAATAGATGCGAAGGCTATAATATTTTTGGTTTAAAATGGCAGAGGTAATATTTAATTTTGTGTGCTATGTTGGTTAGTTTTTTGTCCTTTTGACAAAACTAGAGTCACCTGAGAAAAGAAACTCAATGAGGAATTTTCTCCATCGAATTGGACTATGGCCATATCTGCGAGGCATTTTCTTAATTTCTAATTGATGAAGAGAGGCTAACCCACTGTTACAGCGCCATCCTTAGGCCAAAGACTTTGAGCTATATAAGAAAGTCACTAAACATGGACCTGGAGCACGTCAGTAAGTAGCATTCCCCTGTGGTGTCTGCTTTAGTCAGGGCCTCCAGGTTCCTTCATGAGCCCCTGCTCTGGCTTCTTCAGTGATGGTCTGTGACACGGAAGCCTAAGCAGAAAAACCTTTCCCTCCCCTCCATTGTCTTTGGTCACAGTTTTCTCATAGCAATAGGAAAAGCAAACTAATACATACAGACAAAAAGAGTTCACCAAGTTCAGTTGTCAGAAAGGACGGTTTTAGTCCAGGTACAGTGGTCATAAGCATTCCAGGATGCACTGGCTAGTGGTGCCCTGCCACTCTGTGCTCATGATGTGACTGCCACTGATGGCCACCATCAGTTCTATGACCCAAAGTAAAATTCAGACCACTGGTAACAGAAATCCACTGGCGATCCTGCCACTTTGTCCATGATCTGGACTGTAGGCAGTGTACCACAGGCAGAAAGAGGCTTCCCAGGGAAGCTCTGGAAACCCTGAGTCATGGCGCCGTGCCACAGCTGCAAAGCTGAGCAGGGACAAGGACTTCCAAGTCAAGTAGTGTTTGAAGCATGGCAAGGTTATACAAAAGGTGCCTAAAGTCAGAAAATAATTTCTGAAGTCAGAAGGAGATTAAGACAGCCTCCATAAAGAGTCAACTGAAATGCAAGTTCTTACACAGCCGAAGAATCCTTGAAAAATGAATTCAGTCATCCAGTTTCACAATCAGAATATACTGACAAGTGCTGTTTTCCAATTTTATGTCTTGGAATGGACTGATGAACTGTTGTGGTGTGTTGCAATGGCATAATCTCAGAGATATATGTGGATATCAGTATTGTTCTATTCATTGCTAGCAAAGTTTCCTGAGGTAAACTTTTTGGTTAATGGTGTTGGCTCTCTCCCTCCCTCCCTCCCTCTCTCCCTCCTTTCTCTCCAGGGTGTCATTGTACTGGTCAAACTGATCTTATGTTCCCCATCTTCATTCTCTCTAATAGCTGGGTTACCAACCTAAACCATCACAACCAACATTTCAAATCATTCATAAAATCATGATTATATCAAGTTTGCCAGGAAAGCTGGTGGGATATTTTCATGAGAATGAGACGAGATAGTGTAACTGAAATGCTTGATACCAAAGCACCATCTATGTCTTTTGCTACTGGAAAAATGTGCAATGTACTAAACATTTCAAAGTCAATACTATTAATAAGCAAATATATGGAAATTATTATACTTTTACTTTCCCAGATGATTAACCAGTAGCTTTTTCAGGATCTCAATCCACTGAAAAGAATCTGTTCTCAGAATTTCTCCAACTTACCTTGGCTCTCTGTTGTTTTCACTTAAAATATTAATCTCATTATAAAACGCCTGCTTCCCTGAAACAAGGGTCACTGAAACCATGGCTGACTCTCTATCATCGCACAACATACACTTTTCCTTTTCCTATTTATTTACTAGACTTTTGAATTTTGGAGTCATGGAAAGGAATGCTGCTGAATGTCTATAGAGAGCAGAAACTTTAACACATGCATGGCTATACGATAAAGTGCTGTGAAGGCTAATGTGGCACTTCTACCAAGGTGTGTTGAAAGGTGTGTTAAATTTACTTCGCCTATCATCCTGTCTCGAAATTTGAGCTTCTTGGCTACCTTAGTAGATCTATGTGGTATGAGAATGAAAATAACTTGGGGCAGAGAAGAAAATCAAAGTTACCGGGAATTCAGCATGTAAGGCTTATCTCCAGAGTCAGCACTAGATTACATTTTATGTACTTTCGTATTGTTATCATTGTTCTGTTATTAGCACAACAATCATACAAAGTAATGGGTTCCAGTGATATTTCTGCTACATGAACTTCTCATGCTTTGATCCTATACACCTTCTCTGGTCTTTTACACATCTTAGCCCTCTCACAATTTCTAATAGATAAACTGTACTTCCAGACCTTTTAACACATGAGATAAAATTTAAGATGCAAGTTTTTTGAAATCTGGTGTATTTCCCTTCACGTGAGGGCTATATATTCCTTATCCATTCATATATTGATAGGCACATGGGTAAATAGGTATCTCTTTCGTATATACTGACTTCACCTTCTTCAAACACACACACACACACACACACACACACACACACACACACACACACAAGAGCTGTATGCTTGGGTTGTACTGGGATTCTATTGCTTAGCTTTCTGAGGAACCTCCATTCTGTTTTCCATAGTGACTGCACTAATTTTTGTTTCTATCCAAAGTGTATAAGGAACTCAATTACTCATCATCTTTGTCAAAAAGAATTTGATATATTGTATTTTGATAGTAGCAATTCTGACAGAGATGAGATTGAATTTACAAGTAGTTTTGATTAGCATTTACATGGCTAATGATATTAGGTATTTTTTTTCCATAAACTGATTGAGAATACTTCTTGTGAGAAATATCTTTTCAGTTCTTTGTCTTATTTTTTTGTTGCTATGATAAAGTAACAATGACCAAGGTCCCTTATAAAAGGAACCAGAAGAGAACCGATAGCCTATCAAGTGGGAGAAAATCTTTGTCATAAAATCTTTGGAGAAAATCCATCTGAGAATGGATATCCAAGTCAGGTAAAGAATTTCAGATTTAAAAACAAAGCTTAATATATGTTAAACATATATATATGAAGAAAATGAAGTCAGTATACACAAGAGACACCTATTTAACCATGTGCCCATCAACATATGAATAGATAAGGAATATATAGACCTCATATGAAGGGAAATACACCAGATTTCAAAAACCATGGATCTCATATTTTGTCTCATATGTGGAAAAATTCTGGAGATAGAGTTTATCTACTGGAGATGGCAGGAAAACGGAGAGGGCGTACATGATGAAAGCATGGGAAGTCCATGCACAAAATATCACTGGAACCCATCTCCTTGTGTGACTCCTGTGCTACTAACAAAACAACGATAATAACTGGAAAGTACATAAAATCAGTCTAGTGCTGACCCCAAGACACTGGAGATTCTAGAGTCATGGACAAAAGACCTGTGTTATTCTGAATGAGAGTGCCCTCATAAGAGCCAAATATTCGGACGTTTGTCCCCAGTTGGTGGCGCTGTATTGGGAAGTTTTGGAGATTCCACATTGCTAGAGCAATTATACCCTCTGGAACCCTAAGTCAAATCAAACCTTCCTTCTGTAAGTTGCTCTAGCATCTCCAGCGTCTTCTTGGAGTCTCCACTGCCAACCAGGCTTCACCTTCTCATCTTCATGCAATGACTTGTCAAGGCCTCTTGGCCTGTCAGGACCTTCTTTATGCAGGGATGCCCCTACTGAATGTTGCAGGACCTTGGAAATTCTATGAAATTACAGAGAAAGAAGATAGGAGCCCTTCCTTCTGGCATTGTTCATGCCTCTAAAAGCCAACACCACAGGAAGGACATGGCCAAGTGCAACTGCCAGCCTGGGATAAACCCTGGCCTGCTTTCATTCACATTAGAAGCTTTTCTATGCTGTGGTTTTCTAGGATCCAAAAGCCCCTCCAGCATTTTCCTTTCACAAGTTGGAGGCTTAGCTGGGTGTGTGCTCGTTCCATTGTTAAGTACATCTCTGTAGCCATCTCCTTGTATACTCTAATCTCCTTCCGCACATACCTTGGTTCCAACATTATTCTTCCAAGTGCTCTTATTCAATCCAAAATACACATTTCTGCATTTCATTCTGCTGCACTTTCTTTTTTTCATTGTTGAGCTCCATGATAGTTACCATTAAAAACCATCCACTGATTCAACATTAGACTGTGTTGAAATTTCCTCCACAAAGAAATTATTCCATTTCAACCTAGCCTAAGGCAAGCTCTTGGGCTGTAGGCAGAGAGCAGTCAGATGCTTTACCTGAACGCCCCAGTTACATTTACGTCCTTATATCCCTCAGGAACTACTTTGCTCTTAGCACTGCTTTCTTTCAGACTAGAAAGGCCTGATAATCTCTGCTTACACAATGAACAACTTTTCTTGCTAGTTTTCCAAAGATTTCCCCATTTCTCCCCAAACCCACATGGTCAGTTCTTTCATAGCAACAGCCCACTTTCTGGCACCAACTTTTGTATTAATTAATTTCCTATTGCTGTGATTAAATTACCATGACCAAGAAACTTACAGGAAAAAGAGCAGAGCTCATCTGGCTTATAGTTCCAGAAAGATGGGCTGAGTCCACCACGGTGGGTGGGTAGAAATGGCATCAGAAGGTAGCCAGAGCAGGAAGCTGGGCCATCGCATCTTCAAACAGGCAAAGAAAGAGGGAGTAACTGGAAATCTGGCAAGACTTAAGAACTCTCAAAGCCCACCCTCAGGGATGTGTTTCCTCTAGCAATGTTGAACCGCCTAAAATTTCCCGATACAGCTCCACCCCCTGGGGAGAAATGTCCAAATACTTGTAGCTCTGAGGACACTCTCAATCAAAGCAACAGGGTTCTTTTGTTCATGGCTCTAGAATCTCCGGTGTCTTGGCATTTCTGCTGGATTACTTGAGTTTTGATGTTAAATTTTGAAATTCTTTACCAAACTTGGATATCCACTCTCACATGATTAGCTGGCAAAGATTTTCTCCCACTTGATAATTTTTTTTTTTTTTTTGTTCCCGTGGTTGTGCAAAAACGCCTTTTTTGATATATTTTCATTTGGAAATTCTTGTTTTTATTTCCTGAGGCATTAGGATCATATTCTAGAATAAATTCCTATGTCAATATCATGAAATGATGTGTGCTTAGGTTTTATTCCAGCGAAATCAATGCTTCTGGCCTTTTAAAAAATTTTCTGACAGCAGTTTATCTATTTACAATAGAAAAATGCGAGCACGTAAACTGTTTGGGGTTAATCAAATATCTCTAATTACTGTTGTAATCCTCATATTAAATTCATTACTTTGGATTTCTTTTTGCAAATTTTTTACAATAGGTTTTGTTCATATTTAGACTCCCTACCCATCCACAACTTTCCCTTTCTATCTCCACCCAAATTCTTGTACCCTCACACACACACACACTCTCAAGTCAGGCCTGGTTACGTATTCCCAACAGTTGGAAGGCTGATACATGTAGCGCCCCCTCGTGGCTGTCACGATGAGCCTGGCAGATGAACTTGTCTCCACGTTATCTCTCCCTATTGGGATTACTCCCACTCTGGCCAACAGAGAACAGGGAGATATCAAGTGCAGCTGAGAACCCCTCAGGTGAAGCCGGGACCCCCCCATCACAATCAGGATCTTTAGGTGTTGCAGCTCTTTTTTGGTGTTACAACTCTTCTTCCTAAAGCGTGCTCTTTTATATAGTTCTCCCTCCAATCAAAACATACTTCCTCCTTTCTTAACAACCTATCATATTGATCCATTTTCAAGCCTTGCTATTAGCATAAGGGGCGCTTACATGGGCGGATACATGGGGCAAGGTACCTCCAATCAGCAAGCAACATTTATAATGCTTAATTATCATACTGAGGGATAAGTTTTGTTTTCTCCTAGGCTCCTTTGTTTGTCTCTCTGGTGCCAGGCAGTTAGTGAGGTCCCACAGATACATAAGATCACTGCAAGTTTGACACCACCCTCGGTTGTACCGTGAGTATAAAGCCAGGCAGGTCTACACAGCAAGATGTTTTCTTAAAAGATGAAAACAAAGAGAAGGAGAAGAAAACATAAAGGAAAACACTGTGAGGCATATCCCAAACCATTACTGATCCACAGTCACTCATTTATATTTGAATTTCTAGTCCTGACCACAGCTCCTCAAGATGAGATATTTTGTGCAGATGATAAGTAATTAATCTAGAAGTGTAAGCCAAATTGAAATAACTTTTGGGTTGACTTTTATTTTTCATTGTTTGAAATATTGTCTTGTACCAACCCAAATCACTTGAATCAAAATTCACAGAAAATTTCCCAAATCAGAGTACATGTGTGTGAATTTCTTACAACTGAAATAACAGAACATTTTCTCTTTAAAGAAATATATAAAAGTCAACTGAATATGACAAAAAGAAAAAGATGAAAGATGGTTCAGTATATGAAAGTTCTTGCTTTGAAAGGCTGACGACCTGAGGAAATCAGTCCTCATAAAAGTGGTGTGAGAAAAACCAACTCCACAGAATTGTCCTGTGTGTGCATGCATGCATATAAATCGAGCAAAATATACACAATTATAATAAATTAAAAATTAAGAATGGTATACTATAATAGAAGCTTGCTAAAATCTCAAGTTTCATGATGGATTGTTAAATTTTCTTCATAGCTTATTATTTCTTTGACATATTTTGAAGCTATTTTTAGTCCTGCTAATCTAGTTCTTGTAAACAGCATTTAGTCATACATTTTACACAGCCAGCCTTTGGCTAGAAGTTTACTATTCATCCGTGTGTTGTTGCAAATGTTATGAGATCATTTTTTCTTTGTTGAAGATTTCACATGCTGGTCTTACCTGCTTGCTGAATTGCTTATCCTTTAATATTGACTTTGTGTTAAATTTAAAGACCACGATACAAACCTGTTGCTTTTATCTCATCTTTTTAGAACTCGGACTGTTGAAACCTTCCTGGTATCAGGTCTGTAGGACACTGGAATTTAGCAAACACTTGAGTCTGTGGAATACTTAGGCCTGGTTTGGGATGATACATGCGGCCTGTACCATTCTTTCAGACCTGGGATCTCATATTGTGTGTTCTTTCATGATGGGCTGCTTGAAACTAATTTTACACACACATATACATATGTCTAGGTATACATGTATATACCTATACACATATAGCTATATAAATATGTTATCTCTGTATATTTACATATTTCCATATATGCATATATATTTTAATTTTTTTCAGGAAATTTTCTTAGGATAGCAAATATGGATTATATTGCTCTCAAGTTAAATTACTTTTGTTACACTTTTAAATTTTCAAATTTTTATGATAAGTACAACCTACTTCAAATCAGAAGTCCTTCTAATGACAAATAAAATGTTAAGAAATCAAATGCAAAATAATATTTCATTACTAATGTACTCTGAACTTTAAGCTAAAACAACTAGCTTGGAAATAAAATAATTTTACCATACATATAGGCAAATATACATTTTTTCTAATATTAAATTATGACCTCTCATTTCACTGTTTATTCAAATGTAAGTACATTTTACTTTATCTATATTTCATATTATAGTATGGTAATTTGTGAATATTCTATCATAATTATTAAATAAATAATAAATTCAATTTAGGATAAGCAAATGAAGTCAGAGATTATAAAGAGAAATTAATAACTTACATGCAGATGATACTTCATAATATAACTTATCTGGGGAATATTTTACATTAGAAGTTTTCATTGCTCTAGAGGTCTGTAACAGTATTAAAATGTATTTCTTGATTATAAAGTAATTACATTTTTTTCAGCACCATGGAAACACTCACTGAAAATGTAGAAATAAGAAGGAATTGGAATACTTATAACATGTACCCAAGTACTTGTGAAATTTCAAAAGGCAATCACTGATTCCAAATAATCAACCAACAATAAATTTATAAATAGTATAATAATAAGTAAATATAATTACTGAGATGACAACTTTTACAAAAACAACTGTGGTGATGCATATTTTATAATAATAAAAAGATGATATGCATTAAAATATTTCAGTAAAACAATGAAGAGCACCAGAATGAGAAGCCAACATCCACATACCCCAAAGCAACTTGACACTCAGTGTGGACCAGCGGTGAGCCTTCCTAGTGTAGAGAAAGAGAACTTATCTGGCTTTGTACTTTGAATTTGTGATTTAGATTTGACATTTTTAATAACAGGTTGCAACTGAGATGAATTTTTTTAAGTACCATTGTCTTTGTTATGACATAGAGATGTTTTTCATACATTAATAGATTATCCTAAAAACACTTGTTCAGTTATAGAAAAAATACTACATGGCATTTTAAGACCATAACCTCACCTAATTCTTGCTAGGTCATGAGAAAAAATTCATGTGGGCCCTGATTTATAGTGCACTTAACCAGTATTCTTCTAAGCTTGAAGCTTTCAAAGATAAGAAACATCTAAGAAGCATGCAGTTTGAGATTAAGAAGAATGAGAACAGTTTTTTAAAAGTGAAGAAACGGTAGTTAAAGAAACAAATGGGATGGTAAAGGAATTGTCTTAAGAATTTATCTGGCAATAACTGTGTGATGTTTCTTAAATTTTCTTAGGGTGTATTGAATATACAGTGTAGTACAGGCCTCGCTTCCTATTATTAACAGTCAGGTTAAAATAGTACATTAACTCAGTTTTGATCTCAGAATTATTTGACATAATTCACCCCTAATTCCAAGCTTCATTCCAAGAACTGTGAGGGCTCCTATAAGGACCGTCTTTAATTGCTTACTTCGTGGTGAGTTGTGCTACTGAATTTCCTGGACAAAGATTTAATCAGAGCAGCAGCTGGATCTTGCTTCTGAGTTTTGCAATTCTTGATGATGGATATCCAAATATAACAGAAGTCTTACTGGGTCTTCTAGGGTCAGCTACTACCCAGTTTCTGCCTATAGAACAGTTTCTGCAGTGCCACGAAGAAAAGGAAATACAAATAAAACTGGCTCTAAAGTTTGTGAAGAATAATATGGAAAATAATTTACAGGTTCTTAGAGGGACAGGAATGAGAGACCTCAATCAAGTGTGAGAGAAAGGGCATTGTATGATATATCTTGCAATAAACTTTCCTGTATTAACCTGCAGCATCTGTAACATTGTCAGGTATCTAGGGATGCAGTCACACCAAAGGAAAGTGTCTAACTAGGTATGCAGAGTGCCCTCTTGCTCAGAGACTACACTCATATAGCCACCACGTGTGCAATTTCCAATTCTTTGCTGAGTTTAGGAATATGGATTGTCCACAAGCAGTGGTGAGTGAAGGGAACAGAATGAGGCACAGGAAGTACAATAGGCTTCAGGGCTCCATACGGTCAGCAGCTGCCAGGGGGACATGTTAGCTTCCTCTTTGCCTCTCTGATCTGTATCAGTGTTAGCAGTGATTGGCTCTGGAGGAAATTAAAGAATTTACTCTAGGACAGACCTTTCTCAAAAGGAAAGAATAAAGAACTATTTTATTATATTTCTCTCGTGTATGATTAAATGTTGCTTTCAAAGCTTTCTTAACTTGGTTGATGTCAGAATGAAGGTGTTTCAAGCAGAAATCTTCACAGCAAACATCTATACCTGTAAATACATTGCAAATAAATACAAAACTGTAACTGTAGTCTAAGTATAGATATTAAGTTAGAATTTGAGTATGTCTGAATGAAGTTGACCTTGAAAAATAGTTCATTTTGTTTATGGGAAACAGAGGCATGAGACTCACCATGTACAGAGAAGGCAGGCGAGAGACTCACATGGAGACCAGAAAAGGATGTCAGATCCCCTGAAACTGGAGTTACAAATGGTTGTTAGCTGCCATGTGGATCCTGGGAGCCAAATTTGGGTCTTCTGCAAGAACAGCCAGTGATCTTAACTCCAAACCAAATCTTTGGCCCTCCTGCACAGCTTTAAATATCTACCACCTCATTCTTTGACCATTACAACATGGGTGAGTTTAAGTTACTGTCTACAGGATGACCAGCACGGATGCTAGCATGACATAAGACTCCAAGGGGAGATTACTTCTGCAGGTGTCTTTGCAGCAGTAGATATTTAGGGCAGGGTTAGGATATTCTTTGACAACAGAGTCTATTGCTGCTGTCTTAGCAAGCAAGCTGGTTGCAAGCAGATGTTCTGCCAGATAACCGCATGGTATTCATTTCTCAAGATAGTTTTCTCCTCTTTAGTTTTGATTTTTTTTACAATACAAGTTTTAGTAAGCATTGATAAAACTACTTTAAGGTAAGTATTATGTCCTAGAGTATGAAATTAGTCATAAAACATTAGACATACACCAAAGTGACATTAAATGCATGGGTATATTTCTTTTCAGCTTCAACATTAGCAAAAACTCTTACAAAACAAGAAGAAATATATAACTTGGAGATTTAAAATGAAGTGTATGAAATGAGTATTTAGAAATTGTTTTTGTTAAGAAAAAAAATAAAACCTTGCCTCTACACTTGGTCTCACAAATCATAAAAGAAGATGAAGCCTAGCTTCTCTGCCTTCATTTGGTGTCCAGCTCCTTTGGCAGATTAGTCATTGCCTCGAACCTTTCCTCTTGATTCACCTAGAACACCCAAAACAGTGAAACCTTGCAGGTCAGATGAGTTTACAGATGAGGATAATTATTCTTGGGGTTAAAACTCTGGAGAAGAAATAACCAACTCCTGAGAGAATCACTTTGTCTCCTCAAGTAATAAGGACTTCTTTGGACCACTTTGGAGAGCCAAAACAGGGAGGATAATCAACCAAAGGACCACTTTAGCTCTGCATACCTCTTGCCTTTTGTCCCAGGTCTTCCTCTTTTAAAGTTAAAGCTTGTGTCGGTACTGCCCAAAACAGACTTGAGATCACCTGACTCCTTTCAGCGTGCCTCTTCCTAGTAGGGCCTCATTGAAAAAATAACTTCTCTGCTTTGTACCATTATTTGTCTCTTTAACTGGTTCACTGTGGATGGGTAGCCAAGCCCAACATTTGGAGCTGCCAGAGCCTAGACTTTGTTCCCAAAGTTTCTGTTACATGAAAATGGGGGCAAGAGAGAGGGGAGCCAAAATAATGATAGTTTCTAGACTGTATGAGTGCTTAGTAGGGGATTTAACCATCATAAGGTAGTTTTAACTTCTGTCTCTGAGTAGCTTTGAGATCTGTCTCCTCGTAGATGCCCAGCTTCTGTGACTACAGCGGCCAAAAGTTCTATGTATCTAAATATCTGATCCACTAAAGCTGGAGTCAGTTAAATCTGCACTTCAAATGATGAAAGATGCCTCACCCAGAGAAAGCTCCGGGATTACTCTTTCTTCTTTTAAGCACAATGAAGAAGGCCGCGGCTGTCCTGGGCTCTGCCTCACGGTCTTTTCTCTTTTCTCCTTGAGTTCACTGCCGTGTTTTCCTCCTTCATGCTAAGGCGATGGTACGGAATACTGATGAGATGATGCCTATTTTAAAACTGCTCACTTCTTTGAGAACAGAATACCTGAACTACACTTTCACAGATGTTGCACTGATCTGACTTCAGCCATATGGTGGTTTATAAGGTGTCTTGCAGAAAACAAACAAACAAAACTGATTTGACACTCCAGATTCCTTAAAATTGACAAAGGGGGATTGAGTAAAAAATGAACGATTGTAAATCAGAAGCAATTATCAGAGGCCATAGGATTTTATCCCAGTTTAGTTTCTTTGTGTAACGGTAGGTCTATTCATAAGAAAGTATTGTTCAATGACTGTTTTTTGGAGGAACAGGAAATGGATTCTATTTGGGAACAAGTTTGGACCCTGTTTTGCTTCTATAAACATGTAGGTGGCTGATGGGATTACCACCGTCATAAGAGAAATGACTTTCCAATCTAGAAAGATCCTGCAGCTCTTTTGAAATTGAAATCTAATACAACTGAAATTTTCTGAAATGGACTTTCATTAATTTTCAGAATCCAAATCAAATTGATGCATAGAGACAGTTTGATCACAGTCCCAAACTGTAAATTCATATAGATAATTTTACTGGTCTAATAACATTTACAGATATCTATCAGGCTCCCCGATTTAAAATAAATTTACAATTGAAAAGAAGATGGATAATTTTACAAAGAAATTAGCATTTGCACTGTTATTACAACATTTTGAAAAGCACGAAACTTTTGCTCTCTGAAATGTTCCTGGCTTCTGGAAGAACTGACAGGAACAACAAATTCAAGGATCGTGTCACTCTGCTATGAGGCTCCTGATGAAAGCTGTGTTGTGAGGCTGCCTGCTTTCATCTGAGACAGTGGCAATTAGATGACAAAGGTCCAGCTACCTAGAAGAGTGGAGGCCAAAAACAGATGTGGGAATTAACGCCAGTCACTAGAGTGTCTATGTTTATGGTTGTAGGAGCTCTCTTGTTAAGACCCAGGAACTACAACTGAGGGAAAGCGAGTTTGCCATTGCAATTCTCACCATACCTAACACTATTATGTGTAGTTTAGAGCACTCATATGTAAATAATTAATTGATTGATCATAAGGTATTAATATACCCTTCATTAAACACTGTTGTATCTACCAAGTACTCTTAAAATACTTTGTTCAAACACACAAACACACCACACGCACACACACACACATGCACTTGGGTGAAAGTAACCTACAATGAGGGAAAGAAAGAATATGACACAAACACAGTTACTATCTAAGAATGCTGCCAAGATAACTAGGACAAAAAGGGTCTTGGAGATAGAAACTGCAGCTTTGGCCTACTTCACAACCATTCCTGAAATTTGATACTCAAATGTGGGTTAACACAATAATAGAAACTTATATTTCCACACAACTGTATAAGTGAGGGAAACATATCTATGAAAGATGTTTTTGTATTCACCCATTCTACAGGCCCTATGTGTCTTGTACATATGAGACATCGAAGAAATAAAAGTAAGATACTCTCCTTTATATCAAAATGTTTTAATTCTGGTGAAAAAGTTAATTGCAATGCAGACTCAATCCATTCTTAAAGAATTAATTTATTTTCAAATGTGTCTATGTATAGACTTATAATTTTCCTAATATGCTTCTAATCGCATTTAATTGAGCACTGAGCTTGCAGGTGTCAATTAAAATGATGACTATTACCACAGTGAGATTATCAACAAAGGGAGAAATTACCCTGAACATTTTTCCATTGTTGTTATGGACATTTTATGGCAATTCTGATGTGCTAATATCACCGGCACTCCATCACACAACACAACAGATGCTCAGAACTGAAAAGGAATTCAGAGAAGAATGACTACGATTTGCTTATTTCACAGAAGAAGAAAATCAAAGGGTAATATTTCTTAGCCATGATCACACAAGTAGCTAGTGGTATCATTAAAAATAAAGTGCCATTCTTCAGGCACAAAGAACCATCCATAATTGATAGATGTGGAAACAAACTGGAGCTAGACATAAATGAATAAATAGAATTATATGAAAAATCATATCACTGTTCATTTATGCAGCTTTTACTGAATCTCTAACATTAATAGTGTTTTTTCTTGAGTCTAGACTATTCAAAGCAGGAAAAATAAGAATTTAAAATATTTGTTCAAAAAATAATACTTCTGGACATGTAGCTGTGATATTTTTCTGTTTTTAATTTGTATTCTATTTCTGGTAATATGAGCTCACAATGAAACAGAGGCATAAAGGTCACTAATGGAAATTTGACGACCCTTGGAAAATTAACACACACAACACTGATAATGCATTAGATGAAGAAATCACCTGAAAACCAATACACCTATTTTTTATTTATATTAAATATACACTGTTTATTAGGTGTTAGACCCAAACAGCACTTAAAAAAAATTACTAGTTAAGCTCACAACAAATTAGAATCCTATTCTAAGGTCAAAGATAAGAAGGGGTGGTCTGCACATATAATTGATTCATGTCTTTGAAAAATGTTATTCTGGCTAAACATATAAATGGGGATTAAAGAACAGTAAAGGGGGATGTCTCATATTATATGAAGAATAGTTATCTACTGTTTTCCCATGCTCAAAATAAATATTTTGTCTTGATGAATGAATTCCGAGTCATACTGAAGACATATGCAGTGCATGGAAGAGCAGGAGTCACTGAGTCTGGTGGATGCGGTTGGCTCTATAGTAAGAAGGTAAGTAGATGCACACATTTAAATATAATGCATTATTTACTAGGATATCCCATTTGCTTCTTTAATGTATTAAGATTATTAATCACTCCAAATGATGATTCTATGCAAATATATCTAGAGAGAATATATTCCCAAAATATTCTCAAATAGTTTATATAAAATTATGCAAATAAGGTGCCAGTTTACTTATTTATACTTGTCTTTGTAATCTGTCTTCAATTTATTTTAAACAATAGCTTTGACTATTGACCCTTAAGGAACTTTGTTGGATGTCAGTGTCAATAAATGAAACTGTGACCTGTAAGCACAAAGCAGGTTTCCGTGATAGGAGAAGCGAGTAGAATAATACACACGAGGAACAATAACAAAAGAGGTTGATTTTTTTTTTTTACAATGGAGTTATTTGCAGAATTCAGCCTGGCGTACAAGAAAAACTCCAAAGCCAAGGAATTATTTCCAGTAGAGCTAGTATTTGGACTGAGCCAGGAAGGATTTAACATACTCTGTCAGAACACTTAGGAAATAGGTATTCCAGTTAGGGAAGCATTTTATGAAAGACTGAATGCCTGAGTTAGCAGAAGCTACAATATTTAAGTTTTCCCAGAGGATCACTTATGACTTGTTAAGTATGTTAGGTCCTGAGTAACTTATTGCATTTGGCTATAGCAACACAATCATGCTTCTGGACCTAAAAGCAATAATTCAGCCTCAAACCATCATGGCCACCAGCCGAACCTCCTGTGAGGATTTGATTATGTGTCAGCTGGTGCTTGTAGATAAGTCTAGCCTGGGTTTCTTGCCTACTGCTGAAACATCTATGTCTAAGCTGCTGTTAGAAAAATGGGGGCATGCTCTTAAAAGAAAAAACATACACTTTTATCAAAACTTTCTGTCAAAAATGTTTTGGCTGAAACAACTAATACTGACTTTTAGATCCTCTGGATATTTTAGGAAAGGAAGACAATGATAATAAGTGAGTCTTCATATAGAATATTTAAATGCTCTCTCTCTCTCTCCCTCACAAACACACACACACACACACACACACACACAAACTCATGCACACATACATATACTTACAAGTTATACAGCCCTATTCGGGGGAATATTAGGTTTGTTCTTTTACTGAAAACAGTACACATAAATGAGCAGTGCTATGTGGCTATGAAGAAGTAGCACAAGGAAGAAATGTTTGCCCTTTGTTCCCAGGACTTGGCTAAAATCAATATATACATAGTTTCATTTCGTGCTTCAGTGAGTCTCGGATAAGGCTAAGTAATAGACTCCATGAATTATGTCAGCCTGATTTTTTTTCTTTTTCCAATTTTTGAATTATACCATGGAATTTTGGCATAATATTTTATAATATAAACTTATTTTTTCTAATATAAAAGAAATATGAATAACAGAACATAGTGATACATACCTGTGAAATAAAAACTCTGGAGGCTAAGGCAAGGTGATCACTATTTGAAGGCTGGTCTGGGATATATGCTTAGACAATCTCTAAAACTAAGCAAATGATTACATAAAGTAACCATCATCACCACATCGAGATGCATTTAAATCTTAACTAGAACACTAGGACTGTCTCACCCTGACCAGCCTTTCCACATTCTCCCTTGGCTCCATTTACTGTGTGGATGGTCATTCTTTCATCTGCCCTTACATTCTAGCAGGTGCTACAAAAGAAACTCTTATAAAATCTTAAAATTAACCATACTACAGTCACTCTTTATGGAAAGTTGAAGAGACTCTTGCTATACTTTTGTTTACCTTCTTCAGTTCAGCAAAACATTGGTGCTTTGGTTTTCCAAATTTAGAACTTTGTCTAGGTATACACACATTCTCATATATTAAATTCTCTTTTCAATAATTCCACTATAGCTTTTCATGGATATAACTACAATTTTGGGTATATTTTATTTAACCAAAGCTTTATTTGGAAATTGGGTCATTTGTATTGTTTCTGTTTCTAAAGTAGACTTCCAAAATGATGTTTATGTTTCTAGAGAATTCTGAGATAATAGACTTATCATGTACTATGCTGGAGGGCTCTCATAGCTCATGGTGTTTAAACTATGAATCAGGTTCCATTCACCTCACAGATTCAAATACACACACACACACACACACACACACACACACACACACACACACCCCACATCTATATCTAATGTGGTTATAAAAAGTAAAGGTACTTTCCATTTAGTCATATTAAGTAAAACATATTTTGTGATTCCTGATATTGAATTCTTATTATTCCATTAAAAGGAATTGCCTAGGAACATAAAATTATTTCTGAAAGAGTATGTCTCCTGTTTTTAACTCACTGTTATTAATTCATTCAACCACAAATTATATTGGTACTTATCAACCTTCATAGAATGTCTGTACATTTTACAGTTTAGACAATGGTCCTTCAGATAAGAACTTGCTGTTTGGGAATTATAGTAAAACCATCATGACAAGTTTCAATTACTGTAAAGAAATGGATTCCTCATTCCGTATTTCCTTATTCATGTCTTAATTATAATTTCCATTTTGTTTATCAACACCATATTTACTGGAGAAACTTAAGATGATGAGTTGATAAATATTTCTGGCTACTACAAATGATCTTTCATCACTGTGTTGTTATAAAATAAGGAGTTTGACTGTGAAATTAACCCCAGGGATTCATACACTTGAACATCTAGCCTCTAGCTGGTAGAGCCATTTGGAGACACTCTGTGGAACCTATATGAGATGGAGCTTCAATAGAGCACATGGGTGAGGGGCCATAGACTACATTACTGTCTTCTTCCGGTGTGACCCACCAAGAAGTAAACAAACCATGCCACAAACTTGTAATGTCATGTCTCACCCATCTTTATGGAGGCAAACTGTGATTCGCTTAAGTCCTTTTTCTCTTTAGCTATTTCTGTCTGTAGTAAACAAGAAGAAAAGTCACTGATACATATAGAAAGTCTTCAAGTTTATAAGTGGATTGTGTTGGGAAAAAAGCATACATAAGTCAACTTACTATTTAGATTGTTTCCAAACAAACTGCATTCTGAATGGAATTTGCTCATATTCATCAAAAACATTCTAGTAAAGACTTAAGAGAGCAAAAATAATAACAGCAGTATGATTGCTAGTAGATTGGCCACTTTTGCCTTCTTGCTAAGTTTTTATATACATTATTATCTTATGTTTCCTACTTTGTAAGGAAAGTATTGCTAGCATTCCTATTTTATAGGTAAGGAAATTTCAGTTTTGAACATTTGAATGTGTTGTCAGCCTTGCAAGGAGTAAGAGTCAGAGTTGACAGTTTATGTCTATCATTTGATGCCAAATCTGTGTCATATCTATTTTATTACATTATACAGCAAATATGTTAAAGTATGGAAAATAAATATATATTTAATTTAATTCAGTAATGGAATATTAGCGCCAAGGAGCAGTTACACTGTAGGTAAAATCTACATCTTACCTACATTTATATTAAGGCTGTCATTTACATTAAGTCATGCATGACATACGTGACCAAAGGAATGGGATTTTATAGATGCAAACTGATCAAAAGAGAAGGAAGTATATAAGTCATCTAAGACTGACAATGCAAAGAATCTCAGTAAAGTAGGTCAGAGGTCTGAATCCAGATTATTTGATGGCAACGGACCATGTTTTAAAACTATATGTGTTTTGCTACATAGGATTTTAAAGAGGAGAATTACAAAAATGCTGAATAAAGGAAATGAGAAGGGGCTCTACAGTGTACAATGGGAGAAAATTAAAACTTTCTTCAGGTAATGAATGTTACAAGCAAACAGATTTAATATATAGGGACACAAAGCAAATATGCATCACAAGCAAGTGAACAGGAAAATCCTCATTTTTAAAAAAGTGTGCACTGATATCTATAGGGCTACAAAAATCAGTTATAATTGACTATCCTTGAATCAGATGTTCACATCATTACACTTCTGTATTTTATTAAAAGTATTATGCACACTATCAGAGGAAAAAAGTAATCATCAATCTTATCCAGCTGTGAGCACTGTAAACTGCAATAATGATAAGCTTGGCAAGACTTGCCCACAAGTGCAATAGAGGCTTAAAGATCATAGGAGTAACCAAACACTTTCATTGGGTTTAAAGACAGCTCCCCAAGAAATGGAATCCATACCTAGTACCATTTTCAGAGCCAAGAACCCGTGGCTAGATATGTCATAGATCCTTAGGGGAAAACCTACTACTATTATTCTGCTAAATGGGCATCATATTCAGCTAACCTCTAATTACTTATTATTATACCCATAGATTAATGCATCTCTCAAACCTCATCAAAAAGCTTCCTTTTTTGCAATAGAAAGTAATTAACATAGAAATCCATGGTCACACACCAATCAAGATAATGGCTCAGAGACATGCATACAGGCCAGTCTGTTAGAGATACTTCCCCAGCTGAGGTCCACTCTTCTCACTTATGTCAAGGAGACAACTGAAGCTATCTAGCACAGAGGGGATGGAAAGACTGCAAGAGCCAAAGTAGTAGATGACTACAGTGAAACTGTTTTCTGATTGCAACAGGGTTGTATGCATTTGAACCCAGCATGCCCAAGATATGTGCAAGCACAAACAAGAAAAAACACGACCATGGTGTGAAGAAGGGGTTAGGAGGTCGTCCCCTAGCCGAAGCGCTGTGTACAATTGATAGCTTCTGGGAGAGAGGGAGTCAGCTTTCCTTAACTGTGTAGCCCCTGGTAGGTCGACCATGCTCAGGCAGATGGCCACACAACCAAGAGCGCATGGGCGGCACAAATTCGACTTCATGGATAAAACCATAAGGACACAAAGCTCAGTGGGTAGGGAGGTGGGGTGAGTCCGGGAGGACTTGGAGGAGGGGAAAAATTGATCAAAATACAGTGTATGAAATTCTCAAAGAATTAGTGGAAAGTATTTCAGTCGTGTCATAGGATATAATTAAAACCACAGTTTTATCTTTATTGAGGCATACAAATGGAAATCTAGAAAAATAAATTAGAAATGTCATTTCCAAAAACTTGAGAATCTTTTCCTTTCTTTCACTTCTCCATCAGTAACGAAATGTAAATAAAGATAGCATAGGTTTCCTTAGGATGAGGTGTGGGAAGATAGTGACTGCTATTAGTCAAAAATGATTCTTTTGGTGTTGCAAAATTGTACGATGGTAATGATTGCACAATTCAGTAGGTAAACTGAAACCAGTAAATGAGGCCACTTTATGGTGGCAAATTATATCTCAGTAAAGCTATGAAAAGAAAAGATAAAGAAACAGCTCTAAATGTTTAAGTCAAATGGTATAAATTGAAAAATTAAAACATCCACCTGCTGGTGAAAGAATTTGCCTTTTTAAAAGCTGCTTAAGATCATGACTCCAGGGAGAACATAATTAACATTAATGGAGAAACCTTCTAGAAAATGCCACTGCAATTTTTCAAAAAGCTCTTCAGTACTCCAGTTTCAAATGGTCTTACAATAATTGTCTCAAAATATAACTGTAATGTTCTTTCCTATAATTTTCTCTTGGCTTAACAGATAAATGAAGAGCAAAAGATTCAAGGAAATTTGCCAGTATAATTACTGTTGACCTAGAATTATGGATTTGAGTTTTGTGATTGACTTTTTACTTCTAATGAATTGTTTCATAAATTTCCCATAAAGATCTTCTATATACTTTTCTTCATTCAGTCCATACCTGGCTGCTAAGCTCATGTGGTAAGAGGCCTATATCCTCCACTAATGGAGCTTATTAAATAGAACATGAAGATATAAAACGGTCTAACTATTTATGCAACCTGATGAATTTTTATAGATATATGTATAAACACACACCCTGTAGCCAGTACTATATAATTTCATTATAAACTGTTTTGTGAGTCTATGTAGGCCAAAATCTGGTTGATTGAATCATTAATCAGGCCTGAAGAGTGAAAAACCATTATCACCTTACTCTCAAAATTCTTTATAATAAATAATTAACCTATTTGCTAGTGAACACACAATACAACAATATGAAAATAAATTTTCTGAACCTTAATATTGACTTTTGGGGATGCTTAGGTAGGACTGTATAGGACCCAGACTTCAAAGAATGACATCTTATGCGTGAATCCAAATCTAAGCTCTTTCCAACGTGAGCTTTATTGTAAGTTTAGGTACTGCATATTGATTGTACCTGCAGAATTCTCCCATTAAAAATGGAGATGATAATTCTACAAGAAAGTTTGCTGCAATTAGCAAACAAAATGTTGTATTTATTATTTTGTGCAATGTAATGTTTCTCCTCCATATCAAGTATAAAAACATATAGTTTCATTAGAAATTTGAATTTCTCTAAATTTTTTTGTATGTCATAGACAGAAGTCTACTGTTGAGAAAATCCAGAAATAAATCTCATTTCAGCTACTCCATGAGATATAGTGGCTTATTTATTGTCTCAAACCATTGTACTAAAATTGAGTTTTACACCAAATACCTTGGATTGAAGCAAATTAAGCCTTTGTATTACTCCCTGACATACTTAAAATACTGAAGGCACTATGATTTCCCTGTACCCAAGACCACACCCTTAGAAATGTGTTTGTGTTCTTTTATCAAATCTGGAGTGGGCCTGTCACTTCTGAGGCCAAATTTGCTGGAAGTGATCTTGTGCCAGCTGGGTGGAGACTGTCAGACTGAGGGCAGCTGCTGCCCCTTCTTTGCAACCTAAGTGCCATTCTGAATAGAGCCCAAATAGTTCCAAGAAGCCCACATGGCAGAAAGAGTTCTCACCTGAGAGTCTCCACTAAAACATCTTCCTACATCAAGCTGTTTCCATATGAATGAGCCCCCTTCACACTAACCCCTCCCTAAGCTCTAGTTCTGGAGATTCCCATGGTATAAAGAAGTCCTGCACCGTCCTGATTAAATTGCAAAATTTATGAGTAAAGACGATTGTCATTTTAATTCACTACATTTTATTATACAGCATGATTAAAACTTCAGTTTTAGGGAAATAAAGCTGCAATTTACCAAATAATCTATGTCTTTAGAGTTTAAATAATGGGATGGAGAATGTTTGCTTACCTCTACATTAAGGACATATAAACTCAATGTTAAAGTCTTTGCAAATTATTATTGTAATTACTGGTAACTGTTTTAGTTAATTAACCAGGGTCCTTCTTCAAAAGTTGTGTTTCCTCAGATCCTAAACAGTTTCAGATTTCTAGTAAGTATACAAAGAATACTTATTAAATGAATGAATTCTTTCACAATTATTATTGTACTTGTTATTTTACGAGAGAAAAGTGTTAACTTCTATTCCTACAACTTGAAAAATACAACAACAAATAAAAATGAGAACATTCACTTAAAAACAATAATGCTGATCAAGTACTGGGAACAGGGAACCAGGGCCTTAATTAACTTCTCTGTACAGATGTTAGAAAAGCTAACTGAACAGGAACGAATAAACAATAGATCTTTTAGATGAATAAAAGCTAACTATAGTTCTCTTATCCTAGTGACATCTTACAAAAATTTTATTTTGGGCAGTGAGCCTCGAATTCCTCAGGCTTTCCATGAACTTAAACAACTCATACCTTATAATTAACAGCAAAGAGTCTATGTACTGAGCTATTATAATGTATAGTCATTCCATTAGGTGCATAACACCGTGTGGTGTGAGGCGGGAATAATTAGATACCAGATGGTGATACCAACTCCAATAGAGAATGCTGATGCATTATGCATGAGAAGTGACTTTATTATTGTTTTTATCCATTTGGTACCATTATGCTGCTCTTGGACCTCAATTCATGTCTCAAAGAAAATAAATTTCCTTTGAATCTGGCATTTCTCTGCTCTCAACAATTTGTAACATTACTTTGTCATATTTCAATCAGTTATTTCACAACTCAACTTGCATAATTTCTAAGAACATACTCATTTCTGGCAGCCCCATGGAGCTACCTTTCCTTTATCCAGAGGATCTGAGATATAAATTTATGCTTCTGCCAAAGCATAAAGTGTAAGATTAGTATCTTTGAAAATGGAATCTGATTTTTCATGATTGTAATGTCACATTTCTGGGCTGAGGTACTTTTAAAATATCATTAGCAATGATATGATTAATCATTTTATGTCCTTTGAACACTAAAAATATCCTTTATTTTCATTATAGATGTAATGAATTTGCAAGTAGAAAAGAGTTAGAAAATGTAGCGATTGGACAGTAGGTTTCGTTAATGTCATTAATTCTTCAATAGATAACTCCACAAAATGGTGGTTTATCTTGATTCCCTTAGCAAATGGCAGTTTTTAAGGGTGTTGGAAGATGCATCAGAATTCAATGATGAGTTACCTTGCAGTCTGCCCACTCTCATGGTTGATCAGTAAACTTCAGGCCTGGAAAGAAGACTGCAAAAACTCAGTAACGTTTCTTTTAAATAAAAAGACCGAGTGGAGTTCATGGAGGTAACAGGTAAGATCTTATGGGTGAGCCTATCATCAGAGGGAATAGGATGCATAGGATTTACTATGTGGACTTTCCCTGCTGCTGGGAACTAAACAGGTTACATTCTTATTGCTTCGGACTCTGCTGGCTGGCCGAGGTTGGCAGAACAGGCTGCTGAGCGCAGAAGGACGCAAAGCAGAGTCAAGGCAACTTGGAGAGTTGCTCTCCAGAGCCAGCTTGAAGGATGGCATGCTTTCAGGAGAAGCCTGTGCCTCTCGTTGTGGGGCAGAGCACACTTGTGGCACAGCAGCAAAAACACTGAAAGAATTGTGCAGACTTTTCTGCAAGGATAGCTTGTGCTCATGCACATACGGTGGGGTAGAAAGTCAAGAACAAGATGAGCCACGTGTAATAGTGCCTGGTGTCCCGCATCTGTTCTCTGGTTCAGAATAGCATTTGCCGAGATCCCAGTTGAGGTCCTAGAGTCCACACTCAGTTTCCCTGTTGGTCACATTACTATATGTTATTTCTATGGTGCATTTGTTACCAGTTAATTGATAACGTATTATTTTAAAAATCTATATTTCAGATTTCTTTAGTTTTTAACCATATCTAGTGTGCTTAGTGCATTTTAAGAACAGGCTAAGAAACAATATTGGATGAGTTACAAGTCTCTTTAAATTCATCACAGGCAGATTTTCAGATTTGCTTGTGTATGACCTTATAGTACTGAAAAGCTTTGGCCAGATAGTTTATAAAATTTCTCTCAAATGAGATGCTCTGATTCTTCCCACATAGGCTAGAACAGTAGGCATGGTTTAAAGATTACCCATAAGCTCACCAACAAGATTCTCAACTGTGAGCATTTTACAGAATTCCTATAAAAACTATAACCTTTTATTTTTTTATTTTTCTGAGACAGATCCCATATATAGTCACAGGCTGACTGGATCTCAGAGAGATCCTCCTGACTCTGCCTCTTGAGTGCTGAGATTTAAGGTGTGAAACCCCATGCATGATTCATATCTGTAATTTTTAATTAGTGTGATGTATTTTGTTTTCTATTTGCAACATAACTTTATTAGTTACTCCCATGAACTTGGATGTGCTTAAGTTTCCTGGGCTTAGTTTCTTTTCTGTGGCTATGATAAATCATTCTCATAAAAAAAAAAAAACACACACACACACAACTTAGAAGCCAGAGTGTCCCCTATCAGCAGAGCAAGCGTTTACCTCTTGCCACTGACTGATCAAAGAAGCTTCTTTTTGCCACAGATTCAGACTATTAGAAAGTTCCATAGCTGGTCAAATGCATGGAATATTGTGTCCAGCCCAAAGTGACGAATCTACAATGCAAATGCTACGTCTAGGGCTCAGGGAACATAGCAGAACAGGGATGGACAGAATATCAATGCATCTCTCAGCTCCCACCAGAGAATTCTTTTCATCCAACAGATGGTGTTTAACCCAGAAAGCCACACTGGCCAAAGTGCAGAGATTAAGAGACTGCAGAGTGCTTATCCATGAATAAGTCACTTATAACACATCTCTGTCATCCAAAGCTCAGGAACCATTGCAGAAGAGGGTCAGAAAGGCTGAAAAAGCCAGAGGAGAAGGATGACCACAAGGAAACCGAGTTTTACAGACAGCTTGGAGGTCATGCATATGAATTCACAGCTACAACAACAGCTTGCACAGGTCCCATGCAAGCTCATGCCAGACAAATCCCAACATAAAAGCAGGGAAGTGGGCAACAAATGCCAACCCAGCTGAAGAACTATGGGCAAGCAATGACCGCTGGGAGAGTCACCAACAGTATATAGGTCATCTATGGGTCACTGGACATACACTGAACGACACTGAGGGGCACAAACTTGACTCGGTAACCCTTAATATCTATGGAAGAGTGCATGGAATCCAGCTGGGAAGGTGTAAGAGGGGTCAGTAGAGCATGCCTCACAGATGATCGAATATATTGTATAAACCTGCAAAAATTCAATTAAAAAGATTGTATTTCAACTGGCATGGAGAGATGTGTCCATGGTGCTGTGGGGACACGACTGATAAGGACAACCAATTGCTTTCTTACTGGATTTAAAGCCTGACACTGTATCTATCCAAAAGTCCATAGTTGGGGATCTCACAAACCCCAAAGGTGCACCTACTAGTGTTATTTTTTTCTAAATGACTATAATATTAAACATCCCTCTAAATTAATATCTCTTCACCCACAGTTTAGTGCAGTGCTCTGTCCTCATCAAAGAAGCTATTTGAACGGTGAATAGCAGTTAACACAATAACTCCTAAATGTTCAAAATGCAGAGAATTGGTGTGAGTGAAGTGCTCAGTCATGAATGGGACATGTAACCCACTTCTCCCCCAGGATCCAAAGCTCAGGGCTCAGTTACCACTCTGAAGAAAATATGAGACTACCGTAAGAGCTGAAGGTCATAGAGGACCAGTGTGAAACAGTGTCTGTTGGACATGACAAAATCACTGCACTGAACTCACAGCCCCTGTGGTTGCCTTCATAAGATCTATCACAGATCAAGCCAGTCAAGATTCTGGCATGGAGGGGAGTGGCTCAGGAGACCCCAGTCCTAACAGAGGAGCTGTGGACAGTTGGCAGTTTCTGGAAGGAGAGTCAGTTTTCTTTAAGTGTGTGGCCTCTGTTAGGTTGACCATACTCCAGTGGATGTACACACATCCCTGAGTGTATGAGTAGAACAAAATGGATATGATACGTTATTAGGAAAAGGGGTTCATGAAATTGGGAAGGGCTGGGGAGATGAAGGTGGGTCTGGGAGCAGCTAGGCGGAGAAGTGGGGATAAATATGATCAAAAGCTAGTATATGAGAGTCTTAAAGACTTAATACAAATATTATATTTTTAAAAAACAACTTAGAGGAAGAAGAGGTCTATAGCAGCTTACATTTGCAGGTTGCAGTTCATCACTGAGGCAAGTCAGGGCACAAACTCAAGCAGGAAGTTGAAGCACACTGGTTGGGGCTTCTTGGTGTGAAGGAAGGCACATGCTTAGCTAGACTTCTTACACAGTCCAGGACCATCTGCCATTGATTGACGGTGCCCATGAAATGTAACTACCTACTCTAGGCTGGGCTTGCCCTGCTGCACCAAATACCAATCAAGACAATTGCCTAAGACATGCCCAAGACCAGTCTTACCTAGGAAATCCCTCTATTGAGGCTTTCCTCCCAGATGATGCTAGACTGTGTTAGGGTGACAGTTAAAGCTAACCAGGACAGCTACTGTGACGCACTCTTACACACATATATCAGTTATTTGTAAAGCAGTTTTAACTATCGTAAGAAAAGCCACAAAAATAATTTGTGGTTAAGATGAAGATCTTTATTTTTCACTGGAATAAAATATCCAGGAGGCCCTGGATATTTCTGTATCACCTAAATCAGCATTTTTATTTTGTTTTCAATCTATGATCCCTACAACTATCACAAATGAAGGGAAAGCTCAGAACTGTACTTGTTATTCCATGTTAGCTTTTTGTTGTCATATTTTGTTTGTTTGTTTGTTGCTGCTGTTGTTGCTTTGAGCAAGAGTTTATCACTGTAGCCCTGGATGGCCTAGAGCTCACTGAGTAGACCTGGGCTAGCCTGCAATTCATAGGGATCCACCTGCCTTGGCCTCCAGAATGCAGGGATTAAAGGCACATGCCACAGCACCCAGCCTAGATCTTCTTTATACATAAAGAAATAGCAGGAATGAACCATTAGGTAATGCCATTGCTATTTACATTTATTTTAATGCTAGCATTTAGGAATTTTCAACTTATCAATTGTCAATGTTGTATCAATTATCCTTAAACAACAGATTTCTGTCCACAGCCTTAACTTCCAAAAAATAAATCAGTGATGTATATTAGGTGATAACAAACATTGGTAAGTGACTGCACAGAGATTTGTGGGCAAGAGAATATTCCACAGTGGTTCATGAGAAAACTCACCGCACTTTTTAAATTTTCACAATGCTTGGTTTTCACATTATTCTTTAATTTGTGACCATGTGATTTTCCTATTGTTTTCATGGGTTAAGCTCAGTGTTCTATTGTGATTTTCATGTGATTTGTAAGAGTTTGTATATGAATGGTTTGATGAGAATATGCAGTCATGCATTCCTGTACTGGGATAATGATTTGGAAATGAAATAGACAGTGTTTATCAACAATATTATGAAAAATGATAGGATCCATTATGATTAATTTCATAACATTCATACAAAGCATATATGGAGCTTTACAGCAATATTAATAATACTACCTGAATGCTTTATGTTATTAATCCAGAAATGGGTAAATCATAGTATTATATATTAAGTGATGATATATCTATGAAAACAGGATTTTTTAAACATATTCAGAAATCATTTTTGTATGAATGAATAAATGAATGAATGAATGCAGAAAATAAAATTACTTCAATAGTTTTCTTTAAAAAATATTTTTATTAATCTTTCAGGATTCCATACAATGTGTTTATATCACATTCCCGACCACCATCGTGTCTCTTCTCACCACACAATTTCTTGTTTTTTATTTATTTATTTATTTATTTTTATTTTTTGTATTTTGTAAAAAGCCTATCTAGTCTAGTTTGTAATGCTCAAATAGCTGAATTCTGGAGCAATATTAACCTAGCAGGAACACAACTCTGAAAGAAAACTCTCTCTCTCTCTCTCTCTCTCTCTCTCTCTCTCTCTCTCTCTCTCTCTCGGCATTAGCTGCCAATCATACCAAACTGCTTTCATTGTAATCATCATCCACTATCTCTGGCTCTTACAGTGCTTCTCTATGTCCCATTTAGGGCACAGAATTCCTCAGTATCTTACTCTCTGCACATTGACCCTACAGGTCTGTCCCTGTTCTCAGCATTTGTACCTATTACTAGCTGTATTGGGATCACTTGTGATGACATTTGCACGTCAAGAAATACTTTGCTCAAGACTGCACAATTCCAAGCATCATTCAGCTAGTCCAAAACCTGGCAAGTTAATATAACAGCAAACAAAAATTCAAACACCCACACAATGGGTATACATCATTCATTTGTTGTACATTTACTTGTGCACCTGTGAAATATTTTGCATGCAGGAATAATTTTCAGTAGAATTATTAATACTCACTCAAGAAAGAGGTGGTGAATATTTAAACGCATGGCCATCAGAAACTTGGGAAAATGTGCCTTAGAATCATGGTACCCTGGGCTGCTTTACTGAACATCTGTTTGATTTATCTATTACTTATCTAAAAAATATTTTTGTACCTGTCATCCTTAATCTTCCTATTTGATTATTTACCACTCTACACACAACGCATTCACACACACACACACACACACTTCAGCTGTGTTTTTCTTTGGGCAAGTTGATAGCTACTTGGACATTTTTATATATTTAAAATAAAAACTACCTGCAGTTCTATGATTGAGATGTTAAAAATTATTTTAGTGAAAAACTTTCTATAAAATATAAATGAAAATAATCATCTCAGGTTCTTTGACTACTATTTTTATAATCAAATAAGATTTTTTTTATTTTGAGCTCATAGCAGTCTGTGATGCATCTGAAACCCACTTTACATGTCAGCTTTTTCACACTTGAATGGGATTTGACCATTTGTCTGTCCATTTAAATTTAAAAAGCTGATCATGAGACCAACTACAACTGAGAATACCGTAAATAGTCAAGTGTCTTCTTTATTCTTAGAAACCATTAAAGGTATACAGAAAATAAGATCACTTTGGTTCTGAGCTTTAGAGTGGTGTGCCATGTGACTCTAGAAGATGATTTACAATGTGAGCAGTGCCGTAAACCAAGAGTAGTAAATGGGATCTCTGTAGTGATTCGGGGGTCCTCTGGACCTTCCGGAGACCTCAAGAATATTAATGAAGCTGGAAATTGAAAACAAGAGCTTTACATACTCTTCTTTAACAGCCAAATAGAGAGGTGGCAGCCTGCATGGCTGAAGAATGCTACACATAATATTTGGGGGCTACTGAACCAGGGATACCTCTTTATGAGTTGTTGGTCAAGGAAGACAGAGAAGTTCCAAAAATAACACAGCTTCTTGCCATTCCTCATAGCAATCCACCAGAACCAGCTGATGAAACACTGTGGTTTTACACTGCACACCTTGTGTGCAATTTACAAGAGAAATCAGCTACAGCTGAGCTGGAAACTTCCCCTTTGATGGTCAGCTTTCGCACTGTTTGAAAGAACAATGCACGCTACTCCAAGAGAAAAGGAGTCAATGCTCCTGTCCATCTGAAAACCTTACGAGCTACAATTCTAATATTCTAGGCAAGATGTGCCCACTGGTCACTGGTTCAATACTGGCACAATTGTTCTGGTGGTGACTCATGTTCTCCTACTGGTTCTGAGGGTCCTCTCCAGAAGAGGAGATCCACGCCTGGTAAAATAAACTCAGCTAAAAATGGTTGAATTGTAGGATGGTATTTACTACTGCTTAGCTGTGTTGATTGCACCAAATTCTCTTCCTTCTACATATGTTTGCATCCTGAGAGAAATACCACACTCATTCTTAATCAGAGAAAGTCCTCTTCACAATGAAAGATGACAGGAGGCCCAGACATGCACTGAGGTACCAGGCCCTGAGAGTCAGTAAGACACTCAGACTGCCCCCTCAGAGAACAATGTGCAAGGAAAGGAGGAAAAACCGTGAAATGCTGCCCTGTGAATATGACACAGCCAGCGCATCATGATCTCACAGCAGCAGCAGTCAACAGAGCCTGCGCAAGGCTGGACCTGCGGACAGTAATAGATCCAGGAGGAGACGAGAGGCCTTACCCTTCTTTGCTGAACTATGAATTACTGGTGGGTTCTTGGCAAGGGGCAGATACTGACTAGGGTTATACAGCCATCAATGAGCTCAGATCTCCAGTGAAGAGTAGCAAACCCATGGTCAAAACGACAGCCCAGTCTAAACGCTGCAGGTCACAAAACAAAAGGACACACGTGTGGGAAAGAACTTGCTGGTGGGATAACATGAATGAGGTGAAATAAGAGAAGGCATGGTAACAGTAATCAGAATAGATTATATTTGTGTATGAAACTGACTAAAGAACAAATTTAATAAAAGAGAAGGCCAAACAAGATTAGTTCTCCCTAACTTCTGACTAGTCTCTATGCTGTGGCCCACAGTACACAGACATTAGGTAGCTTTAGATATTTTTGCACTATTATGAGAAGACTTGAGAGGTCTGAGTCTCAAAGACACAGCACAAGTGCTGACATAGTAGACACTGCAATTGTTGCAAGTAATAATGCACACTCTGTGCTTGAAAAGACGAAAAAATAAAAAGGAATTCTATAATATAGCCACACCACCAAAAAAGTTCAGAGTTACAGAAAAGAACCTATGATTTTGCCAATTCTTACAGAATTTCACATATGTCATAAATGTTGAAAAGATTTTACTGAGGGCAAAACAGGGAATACAGTGATAATAGCTTGATATTTAAAGGTTAAAATATGTTATTTTTGATCTCTTTGATTGGCACAAACCTGGATCTCTTTTAATACTTAGCTATTTGTCCTAAGAATTCATCTCCACCCACTTAATTAGACTTAACCTCTCTTTTAGGAGATGTTGGGGGCAGATGCATAGCTTTACAATGTGCTCTAGACAGTAGAGGGTTAACATATGTTCTATGAACATTTCTAAGAAGAGAATATTTACTAACCCCGATTGAGCCCCATTATTCTTTAAATTCCTATGATTTAAGTTATTAAAATTTAAATGATGTGTAAATAATTGGACTGATGATCAGACAAAACCGAGGCTTGCTGAACAAACATATATTCTGGAGGATGGAAATAGAGGTGGATTAAAACAGAAAGAGCACAGAACAAACTGACAGTATTCATCCTCATCAGCTGATTTGAAAAGGATTTGATGGATAATGTATTTCAAGGCAAAGTGTTGTATGCGGCAATCTAAATCAGAGTCACACAATAGGAGAAAATGGAGTCCTATAAAGACGAATTTCTTTTCTTTAAACATATACTGTGAATTGTGGTTTTAAGGAACCATTGACTCTGGAAAATTTTGTTTTGTTTCATGTTGGGGGCCGACCGGCTCCAACATGTGCATCTAAGCGGCTGGCCTGTAGCCAGGAGGTGGTATGGCAGGAAGAGAAAGTTTCATAACAGTTTTTCATCTATTTGGTAAAACTTTTGTTTACTTTAGCTGGAACTATTTTTTACCTAGATGAGGATATGCGCCTTTGAGATAAGACAAAAGGATCACTCATTCACACGTCAGCTTTGCCCATGCTCCTGCCGGTAACTCTTTGTCAGTGTTCCTGTAGGTAATCTTTTTCCATGCTCCTATAAGCAACTCCAATTAAACTAATTGGTTTACCGATCTAGAATTGAGTGGAATAATTTATTACTTCTGTTATTGGTATCCCATCTATGTATTAGACTGTGTATTAGAATATAGTCCATATTTTCCTCAGGAAAAGTCATTCAACATTAGGGAAATATAACTTTGGGAATTTGTAAATATAGTCTAATATGGTATTATTATCCTAGATTGACATCGCTCTTCATTGTAGTTAGGCTGTTTCTGCATTTGTATTTGTTTGGCCTACACAGAATTTTGTAGATGCTTGGATTAAACACCTATAGGTAGTAAAGTATTGCAAGAATAAAAACGATGGTGGTACTCAGAATACTTGCATGACTTAAAAATGTACTCATATTACATACTTTTTAAAAGAATTTGAAGAAAAAAATAGAGACTAGCTTTGTCAGATGTTGTTACAATCCATGGATTTAATGCTATCTTTACTGAGAGTATACTTGAAAAAAAGAAGGAAATTACCCAATCTGAAGTAGTTTAACCAAAAATCTAAAGACACACTGATTTATCAAAGTGAGTTTCAGGGGGTTAGACAACTGAGTTGAAATACTTGACATAAAGCTGTTTTCATGATTTTAATAGCGTACTCTCAAAAATCCAACAGATTATGCCATTCATGTTCTACATGAGAAAAGGGTGATAGAGTGACTTCTAAGTGATAGAAATGCTGGCAATTAGAATTACACAAAAATGAAGTTTGTTTTTTTGATAATTTATTACATGAAAATAGACTATTTTTTATTCATCTAAATCCTATCACAAAGTAACGTATTTGCTGCTCCAGATTTAATTGTATTCCCCTATATTGAGGTGAAGCTTCAATGGAATTATCTCTCAAGAAAGAGCTTTAAGATTAAGTGAGTACATAAATGTAAGGCTTGAATCATAATGGGATGAAGAAAAGGAGGAGGAGGAAAAGGAAGAGGAGGAGGATCATCTTCCTTTCTGTCTGTCCCTCTCCCAACACAAGTATGCCAAAAAAAGCCATTGGAAAGGTGTAAGACAGCCTTCACCAGGCAAGACTCCTCTGGGCACGTAGACTCCCAGTGTTCAGAACTGTGATAAACATATTCTGTTTTTAATCCACTAAGTTGCAAAACTTATGTTAATACAGCCTGAAATAGTTGATTGTCAATCTGAGTGGTATTTAGAAAACCACAGAGGGGCTACAGAAATGGCTTAGCCATTAAAGCACTGGTTTTTCTTGCAGAGGACATGAGATTGATTCCCAGCATCCACATGGCAGCTAATAACCATACAGTTTCAGGGAATCTGATGCCCTCTTCTGACGTCTACAGACACTGCAAGACACAGGTGGGTCTATGAAGGTGTTTTCAGGAAGGTTTAACAGAGCAGAGAAGAATAACCATAAGTGATGGTTGTACCTTTCCATGGATTGTGTTCCAGGAAATTGTGTTCCAATAAAACATGGAAACTAAGCTGAGTACCAGCATTCATTTCCCTGGGCTTCCTGACTATGGTGGAAACGTGGCCAACCACCTCAAGCTTCTGAAACCATGACTCCCTGCTATAGTAAGTTATACTCGTAAACTAGGAACAAAAATAGACCCTTCTTTCCTAATACTTACTTTTTCAAGTATTTTGTCTCAGCAATGTGTAAAGTAACTAAAAAAATCATTACCTAGAAGTGAGGACATCGCTGTGACAAACCATACCATGTGGTTGCTTGCTTGTAGAAACCGGTTTGTGGGAAGAATATAGGACTTAGGGCTAGAAAAGCTCTAGAAGGCTATAAGCAGACCTAAATGAGCCAGTCTGTTGAGAGGTTGGAGAAATACTATAGCGACAAATATACAGACAGTAGAGGTTTCAGAAGGGAACAAAGAATACTGGGAAATGGGCTAGAAATCTTTCATATTATATTCTGGCAAAGCTTCTGGCCACGTTCTGCCCATTTACTAAGAACCTGAGTGAGGCTGAATTCAGAAGTAAGAGACTAATTGAGGGTAGAGGAAATCTCAAGACAGGATAGCACTCGGGTTGTCATGGTTACTGCTAACAGCTTTCATTCAGGTCTACAATGAGAGAAATCCTCAAGCGAAGCAAAAAGATGTGAAAAATGTAGATTGGAAAGGAAAAAGATAAAAGTTTAAAGTTACAGACAAGGCGGGCTTAGTGCCATTAAAGAGAACCCTGTCACTCTGCATTGACTCAGCAGTAAAGGTCAGATGCACTGAACAAGGCGTCTGGTACACCAGTTCTCCCCTTTGGGAATCAGAGTGTTAACGGTATCATTGAATATTTGGAGTATGTGTTATGGTTTTTATTGCTTTTGCTTTTGTTGTTTTCTGTTTGTTTGGTTTTATTTTTGAGACAAGGTCTCTGTTGGCCCCAGGTGGCCTAGAATTAATTATTTAGAACAGGCTAGCTTGGCTGTCACAGAGATCTGCCTGTCTCTGCCTCCTGAGTGCTAGGATTAAGGGTGTTCAACAGCACAGCCAGATGTACCATGTTGTGTTTTTGTTATTGTTTTTGTTTCTGATGTAGTTCACAATTCAAATACTCCCTGTGCCTCTGAAGAGACTAAGCACTTTTTTATTTGGTCAGAACTGTTAAAAACTATATGGGCATTTGAATTGGACTGAATGAATCATGAGCCATAAGTCTGAGGACAAAGAGTAGAAGGTAACAGTGTAAGCATTATGTGTTTGGGTGTCAACTTGACAAGGGGTGGAGTTGTGATGATTATCCAGACTTTCAACTTGGTGGAACTTAGTCATCAAAGAAACACATTTGAGGGCATGTCTACGAGGATGTGTCCACCCTAAATGTGGGTGGCACCATTCAATAGGCTGGGGTTTCAAATTGAATTTTAAAGAGAAAGTAAGCTGAGCACCAGCATTGACCAGTTTCAGGTTCCCACTTCAGAGGCGCTGTGACCAGACTCCTCAAGCTCCTCAACGATTTTCCCCAGCATGATGACGGAATGGCGAACTGCCGGCCAGGATAAATCCTTCCTTCCTTCTGTCCCTTTTGGTAGGTATTCTGTCCCAGCAACATGTAACTACTATACAGCCCAAGCTAAAACATTGATATGTAGAGGAGAGAATTTCACACAATTTTCAAATAGGAAGTAAAGTAGAAATCAAAGAATTTTTTTTGCTTTTTATTTTCAACTAATTTTCTCAATAAACTAATTGTTTCCTGCCAAAGGTAAATGTGTTTTATTCTTACAGTTACTCAGGGTGATGGCTAATCTTGGTTGTCAATGCTCCTGAACCTGGAATCAGCTAAAATAAAAGCTCCGGGATACTTTTGGAAGGGGTTTCTTGATCAGATTATTTGAAACCAGAAGATATACCCTAAATGTGACAGTCCGAATAAAGGACATGGCAATAGGAAATTTGCTTTTGCGGGTTTGTTTCACTCTTGCTGGTGAGTTTACTTGTCTTCTTGTTGTGACATTCACCCACTGATATTAGAACTAACTTCTTTGTGTTCCAAAGGGAGACTGAAGACATCCAGCCTCCTGGGCTGAGCAACTGCTGAATTCTCAGCCTCTCCTGTGATTCAGCCATTGTTAGACTACTTGGACCCTATCCTAAGCCAATTTAATAAATTCCCTTTTACATACGCTCATTCTATTAGCTCCATTCCTTTAGCAAAGACTGAATAATCCACTCTGTAACTAAAATTTTCAAAAATTTATTTTGTTAAACTTCTTGCTTGCTTGAAATGTTGACAGTTTGATGTTGCTTCCATGACTGGAACATAAAAATAAGAATCCCTAAGGCTGGAGTGCTGGCACAGTCAAAAAGGCGAAGGTTCACAACCAGAAAGATAAGACTTCCCTTCCCTATAGAATAAAACCCAGATGGTTTGAGATAAGATTTCAAGTGTCCCAAAGACTCTTTGAATTGCCTTACCCAAACTTCTGGTCTACTGTAACAAATGAGCCTTAGCAGGAACTAATGTTATAATATTATCTATGTTTAGAGAGGGAGAGAATAGCATTCACAGAATGATGTCTACAACAAAGCTAACTAATGGAAAACCCTGAAGTTGAACTTAAGTATTTTGGAGGAAGGTCTAGTTCTTTATGAATACAAACCTTAACTAACTTAAGTAAGAAAAAGATGGCAAAAAATTCCTTTTCCTATCAAGGTAGGGTGGCCCACATCTTTAGTTCCAGTACTCAGGAGACAGAAACAGTCCCAGCACCAAGGCAATATTTATCAGACTGATCTACATAGAGTCCCAGGTTAACTGGGGTTACAGTTGAGACTCTGTCTCAAACAAATGACCCCTCAAAATACTTTTCTTGCTAGATTTAAAATAAAATATTTTGTAGTGATCCTCAACCTTATTTAGATTAAATGCTACCTTTTGAGATATGTGAATTTCTATGAAGTATGACTTTTACAGTTTTAATTCACATGTTTGTGGAGATTAGGCTTCAATTCTCTGAATCATGTTAATGTAACAACCATTAATTCATTTACTTCAATATCATCTTGAATTTTCTTTTTCCTGATTTATTGGACTCTCCAGAAACATTTTAAAATTTTCTTCCAATTATGGAATGGTTTGTTAACTTTTCCTGCAAAAGTTATCTGCTTTGTGAAAATACCAATATACTCTAAAGACTCATTCATTAGGCATTTCAGATGTGCTGAAGCTGTAAATATATACTTTTCATGGTTTATGAAAATATTTATTGAAAACTTCAATTGACTTGTACTTTCATGTGCACAAAAATTTGTATTGAGTCTGGAAAAGAAATGAGTGAAATACAATTATAAGTTTGCCATATGCGACTGAGAGGTGGACTTTGTAGAATATCATTCAAATTGCAGCATGCTTTTCATAGAGATGGATGGCTAATACTGGCTGCCAGCTTGACACATCTAGGAAGAGGGAACCTCCACTGAGGTATTTCCTCCATCAGACTGACCTGTGAGCTTGTTTCTGGGGCATTTCCTTGGCTGCTAATTGCCATAGGAGGGCCCAGCCCACGGTGATGATCTTCGGCTACATAAGGAAAGTAGCTAAATGTGAGCCTGGGAACAAGCCAGTCAGCACTTTTCCTCCATAGTTTCTCCTTCCAGCTCTGGCTCTGAGGTCCATTTTTGAGGTCCTGTCTTGAATTTCTTCTTCCACTTCTGTCTATGGTAGGATGTAAACTGCAAGTTTTCTCTCCAAACTGGTTTTGGTTGTGGTGTTTATCAAGCAATAGGAAGCTAGAACACATGGCAGTTCTGTTCTAGGGACCCTTAGTAAGTCATGTGCATGACACTTTTGAAGATGCTGTCTGATCCACACACAGTAATGTGCTAAACTGCTGGAGGTATAACACAAGTGACAGAAAATCAAGATTATTTATTGTCCTACTCTGTGTTGTTGACATATGTGTCTCTAAGATTTATTTATCAGGCAAGCATTTCCTAGTGATGTGGATTGGACATTTTACTTGAGTAAGAAAGTGTTTGGGATAGGGATAATTTGAATAGTTAAATGTTTGGGAGATTTCCAAATCAGAAGAAAAAGTATTATACTTTATAGCATAAATTGAACTGGACTATACAACTCAGAAATACCTTTTGTCTTTTAATACATTGCAGCTTATTTACATGCACTAATTGTATCCTGAAAGCCTGGTTCCACACAGCCTTCGAAATATTGTACCATGGTAGAAGTTTCCAAGGAATTTGCAAAAGAACATCTGCTGAGGGGATTATATAATTTTCCAGTCAATTTGTTCTGTCAAGAAGATAAAGCATTTGCTCCTTTGAAAGAAACCCAGTAGTGTTGGGTGGTTTGGAGGAGGAGCTTGAAAGATTATTCAAGTTTCATGGTAATGATCTACTTTTAAAATAATTTTTCTATTCACCCAGAGGAGCATTAATGCTACTCTAGTTTTGAGGGGAAACTATTTCCAGGGTTCTCTTTACATGTTTGAGTTCACATACGTAGCAATGGGCTTTCATATCTATGCATGATATAGACAGAAATACATGTCTTGTTCTTAATTACTTGTTTCTGCTCTCTCCCACCCTCCTCCTCCCTTCTTGCAGGCCCTCCCCTCCCCACCTCTCACTTCCATGTCACATATATTCCAGTATACTCTCGTCTTCCCCTCCACTTCTCTTTAGAACTTTTCCTTCCTCTCATAATCTGCTGCCGCTGCCGCCTCCTCCTCCTCCTCCTCCTCCTCCTTCTTCCTCTCTCTCTCTCTCTCATCTGTCTCTATCTCTATCTCATTTATTTCAGTGTAGAGTTACTGAGGAATACAGTCCATCATGGCAGAGGAGGCATGGTCACCTGAGAGTGAAACTGGCAGTCAGGAAGTGAACAGTCTCTCCTTTTTACTTTCATGTCCTACATATATGTACATGTACATGTACATAGAAATTTAAAGCTAAATTCTACTTATGAGATAAAACAAGTGATATTTGTCTTTCTAGCCATTTTCTACATTTTCTTCTATTCCTACTATTTCTTATTTAAATTATTTCATCATAGTCTAAGAGCATTTTTGACTTTCTGACACTTAAAAGCTACTTTGAGATAAAGCTGTTATCAGAAAAGAAAATACATACCTATCTCTAATACCTCTGCTGTAATCTTTTATTTTTGAGTCATCTTAGAATTACTTATGTTAGAATAAGAATTTTATTCTTCCTTTATTATAAAAAACTGAGAAGATTTTTAAATTAGGAAAACGAAAATTTACTTTATATTATCCTGCTATCATTCAATATCAATCTGAGAATATTTTACAATTTCTATAGAGAGCAGTAAGTACTACCATAATGTTTCTCAGATTTTTCGTTCTCTGAGGATTTCATAGCTGTGTATAAAGCATTCTGGTCAACCTTGTGTTCTACACTCTCTCATTGCACTTTAATGTCATTTTCACTTTGTTTTGTGACCCAGTGAGTTTAACCAGGTCCTTCAACATGACTCTGGGTAAGGACCTATGTATTAGAATCTGGTGGCTTCAACAGTGGATATACAGGGGAAGGCAGTGCCTCCCTCTCCCCAGGCGGCTACCATCAGCCAAAAGTTCCCCAGCTCGCCCCCAACTATATTATTCACTTTCCTGTTGTTCTGACAAAGCATTGACAAGAACAACTGGAGGAGGAAAGGATTTATTTCAGCTTAGAGGTGGCAGACCGTCACAGAGGGAAGCCAGAAACTAAAGGCAGCAACCTGGAGGCAGAGACCATGCAGCTGGAGGAGCACTGCTCACTGGCTTGCTCAGCTACACTTTTACACAGCCCAGCCCCATCTTCCCAGGGAGGACACCATCCACAGTGGGCGAGGGCCTCCTACATCAATCAGCAGTTAAGAAGATGACTCACAGACATGGCCACAGGCCAGTCCCATGGAGGAAACTCTTCAACTGGGGTTTCCTCTTCCTAGATGTGCACAATGACTGATTGTTGACAGAGCCAGTCTTGTACAGGTCCAGAGCAGGCAACCACAGCTCAGGTCAGTTACACTGACTCTGTCAGGCCCCAGAAATAGTCCACAGACTTTCTCCCTATCATCTGCTCTTATATTCTTTCCACTTCCTTTCAAGTGATGTTCCCTGAGCCCTCAAGTCTCAAGTCCCTAATGTCCTCTCAAGAAGATGAGAAAGAACAGTCCCTATTGGCCTATAAAGACTTTATGCCAGCCAGTAAAAAAATTATATATATATATATATATATATATATATATGTTTATGAAAAACTTTACTTTCATCCTGATGAGGTTTTACTAAGATACATGGGAATTCTTCTTTTTAAGCCCTCAGATATATGGAATTTTAGAAGTCTTAAAAAGATGTTTTATTCTAAAACTTTGTGAGATATAGCTGAAGCTTATCTGCAAAGTCATAGAGGTGCTTTTGAAATTAACATTATTGGCATAGTAGACTTTACAAAAAGAACTCAAATTGTAATGAATAGTAAAACTATTAGAAAAATATTATTCCCTAATCAATTCTAGAGAACGGAACATTTCTAATTTTCTAAACGTGTTCAGAATTTGTTTGAACTTTTATTTTCAGGTTTTAGGATTTAAAGTATGTATAAAACATAATTTGTATAAAACAATTCCCTATTCTAGCTAGGTATAATGGCATATGCCTTTTATATCAGCACTTGGAAGGCAGAAGTAGGTGGATCTCTATGAGACTGAGGCTGGCCTGGTCTACTTAACATGTTCCAGGCCAGCTGGGGTTACAAGGAGGCCCAGTCTCAAAAAAGCAAAATAAATGAATAAATAAATAGAGTTCCCTATTCCAAAAAATGATATTATTTTCATGAATAATCAAAGAAGTGTTTAATACAGAATTTTTGAATTCTAAAGTTCTCTGATTTTTCCTAAGTGATGTTAGCCCTGGTAGATATTTATATGAATTGAGAACAGTACTTGCTAGGATGAAAATTCTGATTGTTACATCTTCCTTCAAGAAAAAGAAAGGCAACAATTAATGCTGCTCATCAGATGAGAACTAAGCATGTCTGCCCACTTAACTGACTGCCCCAAGCTGTGGGGAATCTGCCTGGTACCTTTGCCAGTCATCTGCAAACATTCTTCAATCAAGAACTGGCCTTCACTTTGGCACACTCATAATTTCACATGTCAAACACAAGGTACAACGGATATCTTCAATATATTAGACACACAAATAAAGAGGATAAAATGATGCTGATTACTACTCTGCAAATTACTCATGGTGTGGCCTTATTCACTGCTCTCCTGAGCCAATGACCAAATTGTCTAATTTGTCAAGGCTACCCTCAAATACAGTGGGCCCGACTTCTGTTAGCTGTGTATCAGCTTCATGATTCATTTTATATATAAGCATTACGTATAGTTGGAAACCAAGTCATAGTTTTATTTAAGTGAATTATGTAATAAATTTTATGTTACCATTTTAGATGAAATTTCAGTATCACTTTTCAGTAAAGTTGAACAAATTTTTCTCATTCATAAATAAATGTTCAGAAAAGCATGTTCGGTCTATAGAAGCTAAAAACATACAACAGTTTGGAAAAACAATTTTAGGTGGACTTGCCTCTTAGCAAAGCTCAGTGACATTTTGTTCATTGAAGGAATTATTTAAAAGTTTTCTCAAATCCACTGATTTTATAATCTCAATTTACTTATATTTATACCAATTTACACAGCAAGATTTTTACATGATGATTACAGTAGTGAAGAGAAAGATACAGTCACCAAATTGTAGGACATCCCTACCTTACATACACGCACACACACACACACACACACACACACACACGTGTAATATGCAAAAACACAAGTGAGAAAAAGACCGGTGCCCCTCACATTTCTGGGCTCAATCACTGTGACACTTTGGTGATTCTTTAGAACTCTCCTTTCTAAATAAACCCACATGCAATTACATCTGATAATCTCAGGTAGAATGTCCTTAACTGAATTCCAGGCTCAGTCTTGGATACCTATTCTGACTGTTTACTGTTTTGCTATCACAGAATATACTACTCTAAATCCTTTTAGTTCAACGTGGCTTTGAGAACACAAATTGCAGTAGAGTTCAGCATGTGTCATCCCCACTGTATTTCCATTACATTCTGTGAACCAGATCAGAGCCCTGCAGAATGGAGGACAGAGTAAACAATTTGGAAAACCCATCTAGATATAGCTCAGAGAAGAGTAAGATCAATGCCTCTGAATTAACCTCTTCCTAATGGTGGTTATCATTATAGAGAGGTTCATTTTATGAAACATAAAATACGGAAGTAAGCAATCCTGATGACCATCCTCACCATCATTTGTTAAATTTTATTCCACTAATCCTAGTCAGCACTTCATAAAATCCATTCATTTCTCAAAATATTTCCAAAGACTGGATATTATAGTTAAAGAAGTCAGAACAATATCACACTTAAGTTCTATCGAAAGTAGTTAATAGAATGCAGAAAAAACATCTAATAATGGTCTACTCTTTTATCTGTTGATACTTTATAACTCTACCTATAGGAAATGAACATTATGAGTATTCAGAAATAATTATTTTTTAACTTAATTTTAGAATGGATTATGTATATTTGAATCATACAATTAAGATTATAGCATTATATGTAAATTTTTGAAATATTTGTTACTTAATAGTTTACCATAAACATTTTTTTCTAAAAGAAAAGAATTTTTATTTTAGTACTAAATAAGATAATTTTCTCTGAGGAAACAGTTTTCCAAAGATTCTGTTTGTAGTGATTTTGTTTTTTCGCAGAACCAGCAAGATAACACAGTTTTGCTTATTAAGAAGGTAAGAATGAGCAATTTATTGTTTATATTCTGATAACAATGCCATTTGAAAAACAGCATGAATAGGAAGTTGTTTCATTCTTTTTACTTTTTATTTATTTTTATTTGATGTGTACGTGTGTTATGCCTGCAAGAACAGCCAGTGCTCTAAACCTCTGAGCTATCTCTCTAGCCCCCACAGTTTCATTCTTAGACTGTAACTACCACTCACTGAGCCTGGAATTCAGTTAGGGACATTTTACCTGAGATTATCAGAAGTAATTGTGTGTTCACCTATTGTTTAGTGCCTATTCTGTAAATTTTCTTTTTGGAAGTGTCAAAAATTCAGGGTTGTGAGGATATAGAATACACTGCAGCCCTTTTGATTTTGAAACTGTGAACTATAACAAAAAAAAGTCTAATAGGATACTTGACAAAAGTTAGTTAATCAATGCTTCATTTTCTCTAACCATAAAACTTCTCATGGAATCCCTGGGGATTCACATAGCATGCCAGTGTCTCACAGCATGGTTTAGGTGTCAAGAAATTGTGTTAAACATCTATCACTTATTGGCTCATGGATTTAGTTTTGTAAACATAGACAAGGCTAAACAACTCTGTAACAGTTGTTAAAAAGGTGAAAATTCCAGACTGGCTGAGAGGCCTTAATACCACTGCTGCCTAGAGAACCTCTCAAATTGTGCTGTGCCTGCTGGCTAGTAGGGGCCCAGGCCTTAGAAGGAAACTTGAGAATCTCTGATTGGTGCCTGACTTAGGCCTCTGCAGGTCTCTTGAGTAGCTGAACTAGAGCCACATGGACACTCCAATATAACATCAAAAGGCAAACCTGAAGCCTAGACCAGCTAGCTTTTCATACCTTATTAGAAAAAAGCCAAGGCACATCAAAAATACAAAAATTAATAATAATAAAACCTAAACAAACAAACAAAAAACTAGTCTTCAACTTAACAAAAAAAGACTTGAGATTCATACCAGAATTACAAACAACAAAAGGAATCCGCAGACCAATATCACAGTGGAAAAAAAAAATAATATGAAAATCCCAAATAATATAACCCCACCAAATTCCACCAGTTTTATGGAAGAGTTCTATAATAAGAATGACCTAGAAATAACCCAGGACACAGAATGTAAAAGAACAATCATAAATATGATCAAAGAATTCAGTAAAATTAACATACAAATAAATCAAAGAATTAAAAGAAGATAAAGATGAACTTCTGACTGAATTCACAAAAGACATAGAAATATTGAAAAAAATAGGCTGAAATGAAGGAGAAGAACTCAATAAACCAATGTGAAATGATGGGAGAAAGCCTCATCAATAGAATGAATGAAATGGAGAATAGAATATCAAAACTGCACAATAAAGGTGAAGAAATGAACAACTCAAGCAAAGATTATGAAAAAAATTTTTAAAAGAAAGGAATGGAGTATGTGGGAAATGTGGACACCATGAAAAGACCAAATTTACCTATCGTAGGCATAGAGGAAAGAGAAGAATCTCAGGATAATGGTATTGAGCAGAATCTCAACAGAACTGTAGAAGAAAATTTCCCCAAATAAAGACATGCCCATATAAATACAAGAAGCACATAGAACACCAAATAGACAGGACAAGAAAAGAAACTCCTCATGGCATATCAGAGTGAAAACAGTAAATTTACAGAACAAAGAAAGAATTCTGAAAGCTGGAAAAGAAAAGCAAGTTACATATAAAGGAAAACCCATCAGAATTACAGCTGACTTTTCAATGCAAACTATGAAATCCAGAAGAGTCTGGATCAGAGTACTCCCAGTACTAAATAACCACAGATACCAACCCAGAATACTTTACCCTGAAAAAAATGTCTATTATAATTGAAGGGGAAAGAAAAATCTTCCATGACATAAAAAGGCTGAAAGAATTCATGTCCAGAAAACCATCCTTCCAGAAAATACTAGAAGAAATACAAAGAACTGCAGAAAGGAATGACTACAACCAAGGGACAAGAGAAAGAAATTAAGTGAAGGCATAACTGTGGAAACACAAAGCTAGATCAAGATTGCAAACAAAAATTACAGTGATGGGAACTGTAAGGTTCTGGGTCTGAGAGACCCAGCAGACAGAGGGGACCAGAGACTCACTGGGAGCTAACAGGATTTGGTTTAATAAGAGAAGACCAGATGGGACTAGCTTCTCCACTCTCAGGAGTCTCCCCTGGGGGGGCTAGCCTCCCCAAAGAGATGGGGGAGACTATCCTCCTCATCTTGGGGCTGGGGGCTCCGGGGAACCGGGCTGGCATGCCTGGCTTCAGATCAGGATCGGGAGAAAAGGACCTGCTCAGGACAAGTGCGAACAGCTAACTCCCTGGGAGAGTGAGTTGTTAGAGGATCAATAGGTGGGAATCTAATTCTGGTTGTTTGGCTGGAATTGCCCTGTGTCTGCTGGGAGGAGGGAGGGTCGTTCAGTCACATCTTACAGGAACAAATATACATCTTTCAATAATAACTTTAAATATCAATGAACTGAACTCTCCAGTCAAAAGACACAGGATAGTTGACTGAATTAAGTAACAAAATTCATCTTTTCATTGTCTGAAAGAAATCCATCTCAACTTCAAGGACAGGTACTACCCTTTACTGAAAGAATGGAAAAAAGAGATTCCAAGATGACATTAAGAAGCAAGCAGGAGCTGCAGTTCTAATACCTGATAAAATAGACATCAATCAGAAGAGATAAAAGAGGTCACTCATTTTTATCAAAGAAGATTTTACAGTCATGAATATATATGAATATATATGCACTAAACTCTGGTGCACCAAAGTACATAAAAACAATACTATAGGATTTTAAGAAATAGATTAATCACAATAAACTAGTAGTAGGGGACTTAATACTCCAGTCTCCATTAGACAGTTCAACTGTACAAAGAATAAACAGAGAGACATATGAATTAAATAATACCATACATCAAATGAACTTAAAAGACATCTAACTGAATATTTTACCCAAGCACCAAAGAATATACTTTCTATCACATACTGGGACACAAAACAAATCTCAAGAATTACAAAAAAAAAAAAAAAACCCAAAAAACAAAAATAAAAACAAAACCTGAAATAATTCCATTCATTCTGTCAGACCACAATAAAGATTAAAATCAACATCCAAAGAAGCCCTAGTAACTACATGAACTCATGGATATTAAACAAAACAATCTTGAAATGCTGCCAAATGCTGGAGAAGATGAGGAGAAAGAGGAAGGCTCTTTCACTGCTGGTGAGATTGTAAACTCATGTAACTCCTATGTAAAGCAGTGCAGAGAACTCTTAGAAAAAGTAAAAACATGAATCTACCATTAGATCTGGTTATACCACTCCTCAGCATATACCCAGAGGACTCATCCTATTGCAAATATACTTCAACATCCATGTTTGTGACTGCATTTTCCAGAGTAGCTACAAGATGGAAGCACCCTTAACAACCCTCAGCTCATGAGTGGATAATAAAACTGTAGTACATTTACACAGTGGAGCGCCACTCAGCAGAAAAGAAAGATGAAATCATGACATTTGCAGGTAAATGAATGGAACTAGAAACTGTTTTGCTAAGTGAAGTAACAGATTTAGATAAACTGATGAAGTACGTTCTCTCTCATTGTGGATCCATTACCAAATCCACATATGTGAGTGTGTACCCTGATGTAACTGCAGGAACCAGACAAAGAGAACCGGGGAGGTAAAGGAAAGAAGGAACCTGACAGAGAAGAATAGCTGGAGACAGGTGTTACTAAGTTAGAAAGAGATAAAGTGGGGTAGTCAAATGGGAGGGGTCAGCGAGGGTTTAACACAGAACTATGGGGATAAAGGGAAAGGAGGAGCTCAAGAGAGGTGGGACCATAGGAGACTGGTATTTAGCAAGGGAGAAATGGGGAAAATGGGACCACTTTAATCAGGAGGGCATGTAGGAAGGTCTAGATATGGAGACATAGAAACAGGAGGGATAAATAATGCCTAGCTGGTATTAAAAAACAGAGGGAATCATAATATTCTAAGAACTTACTGACAAATTACACATACACTATCTCTACATGAGTCCATGTGCATAGCTGAAGGTTTCATAACAAGAAACAGTGCCAGACAGGAGAAACCTCCCTTTTTTGTTGTTGGTTAGTGTGTTCAAAGAGACTTCCAAAATTACAAGGGCCATTGCCATAACCCATGATTGCCTCCCAGAATTTGAAGCTAAGACTCTATTGCTGAAAACACGACATACTTCAGACAAGAGATTTGAAGCAATGGAGCTGGAACTGACCTGAAAACCATTTCCCCTAAAGTCAAGGACTCATATATCTGGAGAGCACTATACAAATAGCCAAGGGTGAACATCAACGGATGGCCCAACACCAGCTCCATGACCAAATAACATCATTGATGATTGGCACAATATTGGACACTGGTGCAGTAGTCATACTTTTATCTTGGGGGTGACGAACAGCTACCTAATTGAATTTACAGCCCACTCAATGGGAGGAAATTCATGTGTGGTACTGTGATCATAGCCAAATACACATGGCTGAAGAGGTCATAGATCTTAAAGAAATCTCCAAGGCCCTCATATCCCTAAACAAATGTAACTTATTACTAAGTGCAAAATATGTTTCCTTATCACTCAACAAAAAAGCTTCTTTTGCACCAAATGTGCAAAATACTACAGAATACTACAATTAGTCACACACAGAAATTATCTATGAATTTATAAAGCCTAAGCAACATATCTGCCATTCAACCTCTATACCTAAGTTTCATGCAACATAGATCAAGGGCTAAAGAGGACATCAATGACTCTCTCAGTTCTTGTTAATGAAGCTCCCTCATGCAACTGAGGTTCAGAAACACAAAAAGTCACAAATGTCTCAAGAGTGGAGATCAGGAGTCTGCAGAGTGGTTGCCCCTGAACAGGACTCCTGCTTTAAGCTTCACTCATCTAGAACTTGGGGACCATAGTGGAAGAGGGGCGGAAAGATTCTAAAAACCAGGGAGGAGGTACATGACCACAGGAAAATAGAGTTCTACAGACTCTTGGAACCCTGCTCATATGAACCTACAGCAATGGTGCTGGCATGCTCAAAACCCATGCAAACTCAAGGAGGCCAGAACCCAGTATGAAACTGGGGAAATGGGCAACAGACTCTAATCTTAGCTGAAGAGATATTGGTGACTGATTACCAATTGGTTGACTGAGGAAGAGTTGATCTTCTTAAGGTGTTGGTCTCTGAATAGAATGACAAGTCCTCAGTGGCTGAACTTGCATTGAGGATTGTCCAGGAACACTAACTTGACACAACAGGCCCTAACATAAATAACAGTGTATGAATTCTGGGGGGCGGGGGGTGCCAATGAAGAAGGGAGTATAAAAGTGATTAAGATTGGTTGAGATGTTATGTATGACATACACAAAACTCCAATAAAAAAAGGTGTAATAGAAATGGAAGGGTCAAAGGACAGTATCTCATTCTCATGGGTCAGAACTTTGTCCAGGACCTAGTTAAAAGAATACTAGGAGTGCTTACAGGTGACATGCACTGCTTCCTTCATGGGAAGGTAAACAGTAATCTGCCCCTGCCCTCTGGAGTTCATTAATGTCTACCCACCATTGAAATCTTTCTTTATCAAACTGCTACATTGTGATCTTTTGTAAGTAACCAAGTGCTTATGTTTAACTCCTGCTTAACCACTTAGCTTCCACACACTTCTGGAACTCCCTACTTCTTAGCTTAGTATAAATTTCCCTACCCTGGCGGCTGGGGAATTATCCAGGTGTCAGCTTGCTGATGTAAATAAACTCTGTCTTCTCCATCTGATGTCACTGCTAGTCTCTTGACCATCAGTAGTTTCTGCAGCATGTGTGTGAGTCTGAGCATATGAATCCCGCTGTTTTTCAGGAGCCCATGGAGGCCAGAGGAGGGCGACAGACACCCCTAAAGCAAGCAAATGTGGGCCTTCATGTGCGTGCTGGGAACCAAACCCAGTTCCCCTGTAAGAGCAATAAAAGCTCTTAACCACCAAGCCTTCTCTCCAGGCCCACCCTAATCGATCTTTAGGCCCGTTGCTTACTGAAGCAATTTGATAACATCATCCACACCGGGCAGGAAATGTGCTCTCCTCAGCCCACCTATGCAAGTGCTAATTTAATCCGGATGCTCTGCCATAGGTGTACTCTTAATGGCGTCTAACTAGGCCTTGTGAAGTACTTGTTCTCTGTCTCATTATTTTTGAGATCCATTCCAGAAGATAAACTGGGATACCAAGAGAATTGAAGTCACAGCCATTTTCACAGAATGGCAAATGATTTCTAAGAGTGAGTCCCATTCCTTAGCTTTGCTACCGGCAGCACCTGGCAGTTTCCCTTTCACCCTCTAATCCTTATCCTCATTCTCCAGTGTCCCATGGGCAATTATAATTAAGATGAAAATAACAAAAGGAATAAAGATGGTTTCTGAAATCAGAACAAACTAGTACTTTAGAATGGGAAGTTGCATGATATGTCTTCATTTTCTAATAGCAAAAGCCAGAAGTGCCATCTGTTTGCAGTTGCTAAGCCATCATCACTGTCCCACAGTAGTCAGACTGGCCAAGCTCCCGTCACTGTCTGCATGGCTCTTCACCCTGTGCTGGGGGTTGTTTTGTATATCTGGGCTTCTAGTCATACATTCTTGGTGAATTTAGGAACGAGTTTCAAGTGAAATTTTTAACACTTCAGTTGCACAAAAGCTGGAATTGATTTTCATTGTTTGGATTTTGTTTTGTTTATTATACTTATTTGATTTATATTGATTTTTTTGTGTGAGAGTCAAGATCTATGTAGTTTTCAGACTGGTATTAAGATCAAGAGCTCCCTGCCTCTGCTTTCTGAATATTGGTATGTTCCAGCATATTTGCCAAAAAATAACCCGAGAAATCTCTCATAGTTGATAATAACCTGAGCGATCTTGATGGAGAGCTTTCAGGTTTTCCTGTGAAAATGGCCAGTCTCCTTCTTTAACCCAGAGGCTCCACAGGAAACTTTATTGTGAAACTGAATTGTGTCTTATGTAATTGTAACAGAAGCAGTGTCTTTGCTGGGACAGCAATGTCTCATCATACTCCCTCGTAAAAGCTGACCTTCTAGTGCAAAGTGAGTTAACATTTCTGGGAAAATACCATTACACATCTTTCTGGCATCAAATGTTCAAGGTCAATTGCACCTATCCTGCTGAAGCTCGATTTTATCCAGACTTTACTCATCCTACACTGTACTATTAAATTTCTTATATGCAAATTAACAAATGTAACCAAATACACATGAGAAGTTTGAGTTTTATCTCATTGGTCAAAGATGTCTAACTTTGTTCTCTTTAACTTTCAAGTTTGTGCTGTGGTCTGATTTTTCAAAAGAACGTTACCCAAATCAACAATTTACCAGAAATTTGGAATAGATGCCTTATATATGTTAGTTTACTAAAGTATTAAATAGTCAAAGCCTGCCAACTGTAAGTACAAGAAAGCTGTGACCTGTTCTTTCCTTTCGGGAAGAATTCAAGTGCCTCTGAACTCTGAGCATCACAACAGTACCCAAAAAACCCCAGGAGTCAGTGGAATGCAACCAAATTTCCAGCGTTGTAAAATGCTCAGATAGGATTTTTCCCAATTATTTATTACACTTTCATTTATTGAGTTTCTAAATTTAGCGAGAATCTTTAATTGTTTTTCTACATACCAAAGGAGAAAATATTCTCTGCCTGTGATATTGTTTTTTAACTTTTATTTTTAGTTAGCCATTTTCTTACTGGAAAATATTTAAAATATGTCAATCTTAAATAAGCAAACAGTCTAATCAAAATAGATGAAGACTGAGAGAGCTTCAGAATTGGATACAGAGGTGTCATTTAAGGTCTGTATTCCAAAGTATTTATCTACACAGTCTCTTATTAATCTGAGATCAATTTTTGGGACGGAACCCAGCTAATGTTCAAATTTTGAGTGGCATGAAGTAAATCCTTTTTATTCCTTGAAATAAAAATTATGCAAATACCACATAAACTAACCATTGAACAACTAAAACAAAAAAAAATCACATTTCTTTTGAAAGAATTGTGTTTAATTTTAATAGGTAAGTGGCATCAGTTCTAGGAATGAATCACTACCATTCCATGCAATATTGTATGTGTTCCATGTTTAGAACCAGAGCTTTCTACACTCAGTTAACCTTCCGTTTGGCTTTTTAATCATATTAGATGAATTTTAATTATTGTTTTAGTAAGATCAGTTATTGTGCCAGAGTTCTCTAGCAAAACAGAAATGATAGAATGAATATATTATAGAAAGGAGTTTACTAGATTGGCTTACATGATAGGGACAAGGTAGTCCAACAATAACTGATCGCTTGCTTTTCCCAGTCCCAAAGAGTACCTGGGAATCAGATGGCAGCAAATAGCCTTTTCAGTTCCTGCTCTTCCTTTATAACATTCCAGAAAACTCCAAATAAATCATATAGAGAAGCTTATGTGTAATACATGGGGATTTTTATGACAGAATTAGTAGCCAAAGGAGGTTGACATGAAAATAAGAGATTTTCTTATAATGCTTGAATCCTTTGATTATCAGCAGTACCGACAGTGACAGTTATTAGGTAGCAGAGAATGGGAGGTTTAGAAACAGACAGGTCCAATGGTAGGTAAAGAGACTAGGTAGCAGCTGGCAGGGAGAATGATGAGGAATTTTTTTTTTTAAATGTAAAACATTTAACCCACCTAAACTGCAACGGGATAGATCTATCTTAAAGCCAGCTTCTTATGGAGTCCCAAGAGGACCCTTGCAAGGCAAGGCAGAACAGAAGAAAGAGGAAAGAATGGGGTCAGCCTGGAGAGCTTCACAGCTCGGTGGATTTGATGACTTCCGGTGTCACTGCAAAACATGGCAAGATGAGACGGGACTAAGAGGTCTTCAGATTGTTGGGCAGCTATGGAGGGTTAAGTGGCTTTGGGAACACTGAGACAGATCTCTTCCTCAAGGTTGGCTGGGCACCATACTTTCCATTTTCCTAGGAACACTAGAAAGATAAGCATCACAACTGCTCCACTTAGGATTGAAATCACCATACACAAAAAGGTGGAGATAACTATTAGTGCTTTGTTGAGATCTATTACAGGAAAGCTATTTCCTCCTAGTCAAAGGATGGAATAGCTTTGGCCTTGGGTAGAGACATGGCAGTCTGACTGCTCCAAAGGTAAGAACATTATATACTGTTTACTATCTCCTTTAAAAATTAATTCAGCAGGACCTGTGTCAGGAACCCCGTCCTCAAGGAAATCTATTTCAACTAAACATGTGCTAAGGGGATGGAGGAATAATTAGCCCCTTACTGAGATCCAGCACTTTTCCTCGCTGCAGCTTCTCCCTGGCTGTACGTTACAGAGTTCCCTCATAGCTGCCTTGTTGCTCTTCTCCATTTATCTGTCCTAACCAGGAAAGCCTAACTGCTCCCTCCTTTTTCTTTCAGATATTGGAAAAGAAGCCTAAGCATGATATCCCTGACTTTCTCGGTTTTCTTCCTCATTCTCTGAAGCTCCCCTTAACTATCCCAACATACAGCAGCTTGCAGATCTCAGATTCTAATTTAGAAGGTGTGTGACTTTCTCTCCTCCTCTCCATCTCCGTTCTCCCAGGATTGTCTCCTTTAGTGTTTAGAGCTTGCCTAGTCTTATTTATAGTAAATGGGCATTTTATGACAGAATTAGTTGCTAAGGAGCTTGGCATGGAAATGAGAGATTTTCTTATAAATCCTTCAGTTTATCAGTGTCCACAGTGACAGAGTTATTAGATAACAGAGAACAGAAACAAATGTTTTAATAAAGTTGTGCTTGAGATAAGTCTATCTCTAAATTCTTTTATTAACAAGACCAAGACTCTAAAAGAGAACCCAAAACTCCTTCGCCACAAGATCGTTGAAGAAATTGAAAATTGCTTGAAATAGCATTTATACAATAAACACATGCACTATTCTGAGAATTATTGCAAATTGCAAGAGGAGAGACCAAGGATGATGACCGAATCTTCCCAGAATTAAAATGCATACTTTTTGTTAGGTAACTTTTTCCCATGTTCGTTCTCTCTGTTGTAGGCAAAGATAAAAGTTCAGAGTAGAATAGCACTCACACAGAGCTAGGCTATTTTCTTAAAAGTAAATTGCCATAATTGACATTGATACTAAAAGTATGACATTCATACTAAAAGTATGAAAGAAGGGAAAGGTAAAGACAAAATAATGAACTGAAAGGAAAGCAATCCATTTGGGACTTAAGAATTTTTCCCACAATGAGGCATGGTGTTTGGCCCTGCCCCTCTGGGTGTCGAACTGACTGAGCAGACAAACAGAAGTCTGCACTCCAATTAAAACTTCAGAGTTTATTGGGGTTACTAATAAAGGATTTGCCATGGAGAAGGAGCAACATCTCCTATTGAGGTCTACATTTTGATCAGAACCGCAGTGGACTGCAGGCGCCCTCCATCAAGACGGCAACCAGTCATGCAGAGCTCATCTCCTATCCAACATTCACTGCTTTCCCCAAGGCCCTCTGCTCAAATCACTGGTTGATTGGAAAGTGGTTGACTTTATTGATTCCGTTTCCATCAATCAAATTCTTAGAGGTGTGTCTTGCCACTGAGTAGCTTGCAGCATTTGGATCCTTTGTGTGTCCTTTGAGCTAGAGCAAAACTCTATGTAAATTTACCCTACAAATTGATCTTATAACTTTAAAAAACTGATAACATTTAAAAATAAGAATATCTGTAAAACAGCTAAAGAAAAATGTTCATAGAAAAAAACTAATGTTTCAAATTTCAGAGGCAAGGCTGTGTTGTGAAATCTAGTCTTCAGTTTACATCACTCAAGGTTGTAAGTTACTTTTTTTTTCAGAATTTGAATACTAAAGAGAAAAAGAAAATATATGATTTTGCCATAAATCTGATAAATCTGATCAGCAACTGGGGGGACAGGTTTTGCATCTTTAGGCCTAGTGGAGAAGAAGGGTGGGATCAAAGAGATTCTACTCTAAATGACATATGACCAGAGATTAGAAAACACAATAAATAAAGTTAAAGGTAGGACAAATTCACAATAAAGTAGGATGCACAGATTATTTCAACTGAGATATTAACTGGCTAAACAAGCTTGTAATAATAGAAAATCTCGAAATACTTACAGAGCATTCAAAATATTCTTCATAGATACTAAATTCCATCAGTAAAAACTTGTTCTTAGAAGCGTGAACCGTGGTGCTCAGTGTCAGCAGAAGGTTTTAAACAAACCCTTCTCCATGTTTCAAGTAAAGTATATTTGATGTATTTCAAGGGAACAATATTCCAATTTGTGTAAGTTGTTTTATCTGACCACACCATGACCTAAATACTGAATATGTAAAAGTCTGCTTTATTTGTAAAAATACAAATCAAACCATACTTTCAAACTCAAATTGAGCCACATGTAGTAGGAGGTGGCTTAAGGAAAGAAGAAAACATGGTCACAAATTGCAAAGAAAGTCATAGAACAGTATCATCTTTTTACAAGACTATAAGTGCATTAGTTTTCTTCCAACTGCCTATATTTCTAATATATTTATATTTGTAAAATGAGAAATTAATATCCGTAGAAAGCAAAAGAGAAAAAAAAAATTTAAGAAAGTTATTTATTAAACCGGGTATAATGGCACATACCATTAACACCTGTGCTTGAGAGACAAAAGCAAGTGGATCTCTGTTTGATAAAGGCCAGGCTCATCAACACAGTGAATTCCAGGGCAGCTGGAGCATCAGGGAGACCATGCCAATAAATAAATAAATTCATTCATTCATTAATAATTTTTTAAAAGAAAAGTAATCATTCATGGATGTGAGCTCAGTGAGGTCTTGTGAGATCCTGGACCAAGCACTTGAAACAGTCAGAGAGAGAGAAAACTCTCAGGGGACTATCCTGAGTTATTTTCTCCACTGTGGAAATCTGACTGAGTTGCCAGGATCTGCTGAGAAGCTCTATGGAATGAACTTCAAAGTTGTTCACTTAAAATTGATCACCTTGATTTGATGTCATCAGGGAAGTGTCCCCACATTTGCAAAATATATGTCTGAGGATAGGGTGGGTTTCCTGGATTTCTTGGGGTACAGAACAAGGTGCTAGGCATTCTTGAGATTAGATATTATGATTGCAAATTCTGCCCAAGTCCATATAGCACTCTGTCATAGCTAGGCTTAAATACTGCAAAGTTCCAGGGTATATGAAGTCAGTATAGCGAAATATCTGATTATATAGTGGATTAAAGTTAGACTTGAATATTTAAGGCATAATGGCTGCATGTTATTGATATGTAGCCTGAACATTGAAACTCATATTTTATTCATTTGTATTTCTTATTTTTGCTTATTTTTACTCATCTGAGCTTGATTATGATAAGACACACGTTCATGGTGTCTAAAAGTAATAAAAATATTAGCAATATTAGATTCTTTTTCACACATATCTACCCACACTGAAAATCTCACACACTTGCAGGGAAGCACACTATTCAATGTACATCTCGTGTGGGCACTGATCAAGCTCTGCAGTGGTTCCCCATTTTAACACATTTTCTAGTTTTCTATCCCTTCTTCCTACCTAAGGGATTTCTGTCATACGAACCAATAGCAGCATTTAAAGTTGCTGCTCCTCTTCTAAGGCACCTGCTAATATATATTTTTAAATGGATTCTTGCAATTCCTTGAAGAGACAGTCAAACTGATAAAATAAGCAGATCCTGCATGTGAAGTTCCCATGTCTCAGACTTTTCTGTGCATCTCGTTACCATTTTTAAAAGAAGAGAATTGTTGAGCCATGAGGCCATAGAGAGTTTAGAAGGCGTTTCACTTCCACAAGTATCTGTAGGGCTCAAATAGCTCACTGAAATAGCACATTAGTACATTAAGAATTGCCCTCAGTAGAGATTCCTGTGCTTGCTCACCTGTCTAATTCCCATATATCACAGAATCCTGGCTCTCCTGGCTCCATAACACCCATCTTCACATAAGGCCCATAGCAAAAGTTAAAGGTTCTCCAAGCCTTTAATCCAGCTGACAGAGGAAAAAAACTTAGCCAAAATGAGCCCTGGTAGCTCAGGGATCCTAGCAGATGAGTATGAAATTATATTCAAGGAATCCAAACAGGCACTCTGTTTTCAGTTCATTTAGTGAAACTTAATAGCTTGAAAACAGAAATGAAACAGAAAAATATAGTAGGAGAATAGTCTTTATATAAGCAATTTTAATACAAAACCTAGGAAAACATTTCAGTATAATTAAGAAAACAGTACAATTCATATAATATTATACAGTAACCGAAAATGATATTAACGTTTAAAATGAGAGTCAGTTTTCTTCGACAATGTGGTCCTTGATTGTTTTCTACACTCTGGTGGATGACCCTATGCTCATGCACACACTGGTAGCACTAAATCGACTGAGTTATGAGACCAGCGCATGAAGTTGGGAGCATAAAGCGACAGACAGGTATGTGAGGACTTGGAGGGGAACAGTATGGGGTACATTTGACCAAAATACATTCTACACGTGTATGAAATCCTCAAAAACTAAATTAAAATAAAACCCATTTTTCAAATTTGTTTGGAAAAAAATCATGATTATTGATTAATGTGTGAAAATATTTCAATTTAAAAGGAATCACTGGAATATTAATAGTAATTTAAAACCTTAAAATGCAGGAGAGGAGAGAAAATGAGAAAAAGTAAAAGAAAACAAATAAAATGGAAATAATATTGAAAACAGGCATACAGCAGTACTCAAACCTTAAAGGCTGAAGGTTCAGAGATGAAATAGAGAAGGCTGAAGGAGGACGCTTTCTCTGAACAGTTCACAAAATGCCAACATGCAAGTTTTGAAAATCCTGAGAGATTTTCTTGTCAAGTAGATGAGTCAGCCGGTACTTGCACAGTAAAACAAGATAGACTGTGTCTTAAACAATGGAACTTGCTCCTCAGTGCTAAAGGCAGAGTCAAGATACAATGTATCTTCCATTATGAGAGGTCGTTTTCTGACTGCTATACTGGTCATATGACATTTTAAAGATTTATTTTGGTTTTAAGTGTATCTGTGAGTGAGTATGAGCATATGACTGCTAGTGTCCTTGGAGGCTAGAAGCCTGGAGTGCCCTGGACCACACACACACACACACACACACACACACACACACACACACACTGGGTGCTGGGAAACAGATGCTGCAAAAGCAGTAAACCCTCTTGACTTGTTCTTCATACATGTATGGAGGAGGGGTCAGGTGGAGAGTAGATCTTCTTATATTAATTCTGTTGGGACAGTACCTCATCTTACTTCATGAGATGAATGGATAATGAACATCTGGTACATATATACATAGAATATTTTCAGTTCTAAAGAAAAATGAAATATATATATGTGAAATATATATATAAGTTGTCTTGGTTCTGTTGTTTTATCACAGCAACAGATGAAGTAACTAATACACACAGCAAAAGAAACCAACCTGGGATAATGATTAAACCTAACTTCTGCTTTTAGGCTGATTTTCACAAAGACTTAGGAATGGAGGAGGAACCCAGAGTAAAAAGAAATGGACAATTCATAGCCTGGAGAAAACACTGAAGACAGGAGTGTGCAAGTGAGCAAGCACATGCTAATGAGATCTACCTATCATAGTTGTATCCGTCACTTTTCCATGCAGGTTCACCACCTGTCACACCCTAGTGTGCACAAGCCAGATAAAAGCCTAGGACATTTACAATTCATCTGTCATCTGCAAGAACCAAGTAAATTTACTTTTCACTTCTTAAGTATTGGTTTCTTTTAAATCATTGTAGTCTTCATGCATTGTTTGTAGGGTGTATAGGATACAATTAAATATGTGTCCATGTAATATTTATCAATTACCATAGTATTATCAGGTACCAAACTAATATTTTAGTGTGAGTACTTTATATTTAGACATAATATTTTAATGAGTTCAGAGACCTTAAATCTAAATGTTTTATATGCATTTACTCTTTTAGATAAGAAAAACACAGCATGCTATAATGAACAATTGTTTTGCTCAGAGCACATACCAATGACATACTATGAAATTTCCTATTTGAAAGTCACCTAAAATATTTGAGCAATTTAAATATGTAATACTGACATGATTATAGATATAATTATTCCTATTGCAAAGGAATGCTAAACAGAAGGAACCTGAAGTCCCTTAGGAAGGAATTATGATCTCATAGAAATACTGCATTTGTGATGGTTATCTTCTACAATCAACATTTGACAAACATTTTCTCTCCAGTCAATAAATGGATCACTGTTTAAAAAATGCCTTAAATGATTCTCAGTATTGATCAATTGGTAATATATATATATATATATGTATATATATATATATATATATATATATGATAACCAGACAAGGAACATTGTTCCCTTGTAATTTAAAGAGAAGCCAGGATCAACGTTTCTATAAATGTTTACTTAGAAACATGTAGTGTATCAACCCCCAGATTATAGCAATAAAACGGACCACTGTTCCAGCATGTGAAATCACCCATTTTATCCCAGGGCTGTGATTGAACCTGAATTCACATTGAGAAGAGTAGCAGTTACTTAGCTTTGTGGAATTTATGATTTAGAAGACACAAGAATGTAGAGGGTATTATATTAGCAGGAGCTAGTGTCATATATGAGGAAGAGAGACTACTACAGACTTCTGCATACTAATCTCTGTTCAACTACCTATTATCCATTTAACTAAACAGTAGCTTTTTACCTCTTTGTGTTTGTTTACAATAAATAATCAAAAGAAAATAATAATACTTAATAGATTTTATGTTTTGTGAGGTTTAAAGTTTTTTTAGCTCAGAAAAATAGAACATATATTGTAGACCAACAAACTTCTTAAAAATGATATCACTCCAGTAATGTTTATTGTGATTATGTAAAGTTTTTGAAAATTATCTTTAAAGATCTAATTAAGATGAAGTCACAGTGTAGCACATTGGATGGGAACTGAATCCAATGTGTCCATTTTTAACTATAGAGAGGCTGAAGTTCCAGAGAGGCACAGTAATACTTTTATATGATCATGAGAACCCAGACTAAATTACCACAGGTACAATCCAGTGTCAAGGTTTTCTAGAAGTCACCAGAAGTCAAAAGAGAATTATACAACAGATAATAAGAGCCTTGGGAGAGAGTACATCCATGCCAATACTTTATCTTTAGATTTGGTCTCCAGAAATGTTATTTAATGAATTTCTGTTTCTTTTAGATCATAAGTCTGCAGTACTATGTTCTTGTATACTTAGAAAAACAAATATATATATATATATATATATATATATATTTCCATTTAAAGACAACAAAAGCAATGTCCAATTGTATTTAAAGAATTTGTTCAAATTACAGAAAGAGAAAATGATGAAATTAAGTATTTTTTCTAATATTCCATGGCAGTCTGGATCAAAAGTAAAATATTAGAAAACTTAGAGTTCTTCATAAACTGATATGGAGTCCTAATGCCTCCTTTGTCATCAATATTTATTTAGATACAGTTATGAGCCCAGCACAGTTCTAAACACTAGAAATACAACAGTGAACAAAACAGAAGAATCACGCACAGTTGTCTACTGAAAGCAGTCAGAATAATTAAAATAGAATACATTTCGTTTTAAATATTAATGTGCAAGATAAAATAGAAAAGTAATAAAGGCAATTCTAATTGAGAAGAGAGTAGAGTGTGATTCTGAGTTTGAGTGCTTTGAGGAAATCCCACTCTTCACATGACATTAAAGTGAGTGATAAGGAAAAGAGTAAGTGTGTTTGTGTCTGGGATTGCACAGTCCTAGTCTACGAAAGAGGAAGTGCAAATGCTCAAAAGTCCAGATTGCCTAGGGATGGAGAGGGGGCAAGGTTTAATGGTTAGAGTTTGGTTGTGGTCTCGTTGAAGGAAATTTAATCCCGGAAATACACACACACACACACACACACACACACACACACACACACACACAGAGTTTTATTTATATGGGTAGTATAAACATACGTGTTTGAATAAATTTATGCATGTAAAGATTTATAAGGAAAGAAGACCCACATGCTAACCACTGAACTCTTTAGTTTTTAAAAGGGTAGAAATTTGGAAGAAGACTGAGAGGTAGCAGCACTCAGTACTTAGAAGATCCAAGGCTGAATGGATCTGGAAGACAAGCGAATTATTTTTATAGGTCTTATATTTTAAGGGTAATGTCAATTTACAATGTCTTTGAATAACTCATAGCAATTTCCAGTAGACTTTATATTACAATTTACATAAATTTTTTTCAGAATCATTGTATGAAGAGAAAGGGTATTTCTTATAATTATTTCAAAAGACCATTTAGTTTGTAAAATTATGGTGCCATCCTCTTTAAATGAATAAAAGATAAAAATGTAGCAAAATTTTCTAAAGATCACTTTCTATGTATAATTCAGCTCATAAGGTTGCTGCCTTGGATGAATTATTACATCATTCTTCCCTGTACCTATTCTACCCCATGATATTTCAGTTCTATTATTTAATTTGGGTGAGCATAATTAGTCTGAATTACCAGCCTCGGTTATGCCATTTTACCTTCATATTTAGTAAGTGCCAGGATACTTGTGGGTGTATCAACTTCCTATAATGAGCTATACATTTTAAATAAGAATATGATGTCTAATTTTCTTTGACATTGAATTTATTTTTCAAACATTGAACTTATGAGCAAAGGTCAGAAGTAAGGCCTGTGATTATGGAGTGCAGGAAATCCAGTGGTTTGATGTAAGACTGGAATTATAACTTTGGCATTCTTCAACTATATGTCTACTACACAGTCATGTTTCTAATTAATATCATACTGTTAATGACTACTGTTCAGAAATAGCAATAACTATTTCAAAGGTTCTGGACTGAGTACAGTTTTAGATATTTTATCAGTGACCGAGAAGAATAAACGTGTGCTTTGGCTGACCCTTTAGAGTTGAGGATCATCATTCATATTGACCTTGACAAGTTGGAAAAGTAGTCAGAAAAAATAACAATCCTGAGGTCAACTGTAATGCAGCAACTACTTTAAGGAAGAAAACATGATGTATGCAAGACAGTGGAGGACTAATTAAGTGTGACTGTGGCAGAAGAGATCACAGGGGACAGGAACTGAACATAATTCAGTTCAGTAGTATTAGGAGTTTGAATATGTACCACTAAAATATAAAATAAAATACAGGGCTGTTGTGGCTTAAAACATTTCAACTACATATTGCATTCATTGGTTTAAAGCTATGCTGGTGTGTTAAAATTTGGGTAGCTAATTTACAGAGGACTCAGAAGGCAGAAGGAAAATTAAATGACTAGAATATTAGGAGGACTGTAAGTTTAAGGCTGGCCTAAGTTTTATGAGCTCCTGTCTTAACCAACAGGATAGAGTTGCTTGTGCCGACAATTCTATATTAGTCACATTTTCTGTTGCTGTGATGAAGCACAGTGACCAAGGGAACTTACAGAAGGGTTTATTTGGCTTAAGGTTCCAGAGTGTTAAGAATCCTTCAAGGCAGTGAGGAACAGCGGCAGAGGTGGGTTGGACAGAATGCTGAGTGCTCACATCTTCAAGCAACACAGGAGCAGAGAGAGAGAGGTAGACAGAAAGTGGGCATGCTATATACCCACAAAGCAACAAGCTTTCTCCAGCAAGGCCACACCCCCTGCAAACAGAGCCACCAACTAAGGACAAAGTGCTCAAATACCTTTGGAAGACCTTCATTTAGACCACCACACCATCCAAAAGTAATTAAATGCCATGAGGTTATGAAAGCTGGTTCTTTTGCACAGCTACCTGGGCACTAACTAAATGTTTCAACCTCGGCTCCTGCGCTCATTGTTATATTTGTTTCAGACAGACACTACCCACTTCAAATCTGAGGTGTTAAACAGAAAGGGGGAACGGTAACTGACCTGGAGGGAATAAAGATGTTCTAAAGAGACACTTGTGTTCTATTCTATTAGACTAAAGAAACCATGGTCCCCCAAGAAATGGGAATTATCCAAATCTCATACTGGGGAAGGAAATGTCCCAGCTGGAGGGGAGCTGTTCTCCAGGGAAGAAATTTCACACAGTTCCAACAACTTTTCAGACCATCTTCTAGGATGGGGCTGAAGCTAGACAACAATGGGTTGGACAGGGGTGAGAGGGACGCACCTTGATCAGGACTGCTTAGACGGACATTTAAATGGCCCTCCCTTTAAACTTTGATCTCACCTCAGGACCCAGGAGATGGACTACTGGATTCACTGAATCTCTGTTCTTCCCACTGTGACCACACTGAACAAATCTTTTTCTTCCTTTCACTATTAAAAAGAAAGAAGATTTGTTCAACAACAGTGAAGAAGGACTGTGAGGAATGATGTAAAATTCACTTGTAAGTTTGCAAGTGTGCGACCAGGAATTGTTGATCATCTACTCTCAACTTTCATTGCACTGAGTATTCTCATCAGAATTTCAGCAAGGGTGATAAAAATTAGCAGTGGGAGAAAAAAAAAATCAAAGCCAAAGAAAGAATACAACACACAGAGCAGCAAGTTTTGTTTTTAAGATTTCTTTTCTGTGAGTAGAGGCGTGGGCTCAGACTTGCAGACAATTAGATCTGAGCAGTAACGACCGTTACCTCATTTTCCCCTCCCCCACCTGACCCTGTGTATTTTTTACAGGGCCTAAATCAATATTACCGTTTAAACTATTTTTCTAGCAGTAGTTGACCTGCACAAATAGTATATTGAAAACATTAATATATATATGAAATAACTAAATAAAGGTAAATTTAAATTTATCTCCAAATCTAAATTGTTTTGTTTTAAAATTATCTAATTAACTCTTTTTAGAATTATTTCACCTACCAAATTTTGATTTCATGGACAGGTGTGCTGGATAGGCTTTGATTGTCAACTTGACACACTTGGGTTGAGAGAGAAGCAGTCGGGGAAGTTCTTCCATTGGACTGGCCTGTGGTCATGTCTGTGAAATATTTTCTGGATTGCTGAGTGATGTGGGATGGCCCAGTCTGTTGCAGGCAGTGACATCCCTGGGCAGGTTTTCCTGTACTGTATAGGAAAGCAGGTTGAACATGGGTCATGGCAGCATTACTGGCTGGTAAGCAGTTCTCCTCCATGGCCTGGGCTTCAGCTCCTGCCTCCAGGTTCCTGCCCTGAGTTCCTACCTTGGGCTCCCTAAGTGATGAACTGTGACTTGGGAGATATAAGCTAAATAAACCCTTTCCTGCCCAAGTAGGTATTGGTCAGAATGTCTTGTCACAGTGATTGGAAGCAAAATATAACAGAAGGACTGATTTTATGTGGAAATAATATCAATTGTGCCATTAATATGATCTAAATTATATTAAAAATGAGCTGTGAAATGTGTCTTCTACATAACTTTGCTAATTTGCCCTTAGATGAAAAATTCATCAATATTAAAACAATACCTTCAGACACTTACTGAGAATATTCTGTACTTTAAATGGATCACAGAATTGCATCATCTAAGCAATATCATATATTTGTCATTGTAATGTGTTTGTATATAACGTGTTTGTCAAACATTATTATTTTCCTGTTTAAATTTGATGTCTTCAGTTTTTCCCCAATGCCATAGTCCTAGGATTTTAAGAGAATGGTTTATCAGAATGAAAGTATCTAGGATGTAAAAGAGGAAGGGGTTAGGTCTCCAATAACATATTGGACCTTGCTCTGAGATTGCCTATGCAGAGATATAGAGCATCTCAAAGATTCATCAGAGGAGTATTATTCTGCTGCCCACTTTAGTACTATCGGGTCACCCAGGGTTATAGATATACCACAGACAGGCTGGAGTTACCAGAAGAAGAGTCTGTGTTCAAAGATGCTGGGATATAAACAGAGAGTGGTGGTGCATGTCTTTAATACCAACACTTTGGAGGCAGAGGCACACAGATCTCTATGTGATCCCAACCAAATTGGTCTATGTAGCAAGCTCCATGTCTGTGGGGGTTACATGAAGAGCCTGTCTCCAAAAACAAAGCAAAAGAAAACAAAAATAACAAGGATTCTGAAATATGTTGCCTAATATTCAGAAACTGAAACTTGAGCATGTTAAAGAGGTCGTGGTTTTAACTTCCCCTACTAGTTTTAAGAAAAGAAATGAACAGAAAGCAATGTGAAAATACTATCAAATATACAATTTTCTCCAAAATTATGTTGGTGAAAGCATGAAAGTTAATTTTCAATGAATTGTGTCTATGTTAGTGTAGAAACCTGAACATTGTCTGGCCTTCTCTTTCATTCTAAAGTAATTATGTTCCCTTTAAAATATTAAGCATAATTCAACAAAACTAAATCAATGGAAATTTCACCAAATATGCATAGAGCACATGTTGTATGACATTTCCGGGAGAGATAGGAATGTCTGTTTACTCCGAACAGGGCACCATGGCAGACCACAGAAACAATTACACTCACGTCTAGCTTATGAACGACTAAACTTATCGGGGTTCCTTACAGGATCAAAGGTCACTCAGAAATTGTATCAGCTTTTAAAAAGCTCACCCCTATATGGCAGGTGATTCACAAGCACCGCATTCTGGGAACTACAGGCAGCTCAGGCGATCAGTCTCCTTTCTCTAGCAACTGCTCATTGCCCAAGTCTCATGGGCCTCCTGTCTTCCTCCAGGAAGGAATGCTTCAGTTTGGAGGAAATAACTACTTGGCCCTCCACCACTTCCTGCACATTTCCCGCATCTCAGGATTTGTAACTCTCCCTTCCTCAGGAGACTGGAGAAGGGGATGTAAAGGTTTGATTCTTTCCACCCATTTATAGCTGAGCCATTCACTGAAAATAAAGAAGTTTCTTTTAATGGTCAAGGCTGGTAACAGCAGTAATTTGTGGGTATAGACATAAATGCTTTAGAGAGCAATTAGGAAGTCACAATGTAATGATTTGTGATAATAATTATATAATTTTATAGTAATGTAAAGTAATATAAAAATAATAATTATAAAATAATAGCAATTGTTTTCCCCTGGGTCCATGATGTCCTAAGTCACAGGTATTTACCTAGACTTTTAGTGCCAGATATTAACCCCCTTCTGTGAGGCAGTCCTCAAATCCAATCAGAAGCAGTTACCGGCAGCCATAATAGCCCTGCCAGCATTACGCCAGTAGGCACATCTTGCCCAGGATATGGTAGTAAAGTACGTAGAGTCCAGAATCAATCAGAACGGTGACAGTTCTGCCCCGGAACTTGCACAGCATTTGTAGCAGTGCAAAAGCCAACCAGGACGGAGGCAACTTCCAGATGAGTCCCGAATTGGTTTCCTTTCCTCCAGGTCCAGTGTATAATCTTTTTAGCCATAGAGTCTCACTCTAGCTCTGGCACGCGAATGCAACAGGGTCACTGCTTTTATGGCTTGTAGGGACTTGTAGGCCTCTCTGGCCAACATCCTGTAGTGAAATAGAGCATGGGATTGTTGCTCAACAATATTATGAGTCCTGGGAGTCCCTTTGCCACCCACACACTTGCCTTTGTTCACGCTCTTAAATTTCTCATTTTACTGTCCCTCCAGATGACTTTCCAAGTCTGTGAGACATCCAGGTTTAGTATTAAGTATAAACATTTTCCAAAGAGTGGGAAAGCTCACTGAACGACCACCACTATCTCCTCTGAGCAAGTGCCATTTGATCTTGAAGTACTAAGGGGTACAGAAAAAGAAATGCTATTGAGGTGAAATGGTTTCATTACTTGAATGAATTGTTATGTCAAAGGGACAATGCTCCCTACAGTGGCATTGCCCCACCTGCCCCTCAACAATCTCCATTCCTTCACTTCTTCTTCCTGATTTCAGGCTACTGATGCTGCTGTGGATCTTTCTACCCCCAACTGCCATTTTTGGGCCAACTAGTTCCCTAAGCATTCCTCAGACTGAAAGGGGAACAGGGCTGTGCTCCAAACGGATGTGATTGTGTTTTCCTGGAGTCCCTCACTGATTCTGATAGGGTCCAGGCTGCTACCACGGTGCCGATTTCCATCACCACACGTAGCTGCTGAAAGGTTCCTGGGCTGAATGAACTACCTGCCTCCAGTCTAATTTGCACACTCTGGAGGAATAACTTCCCACCTCTGCGACAAGCCTAGCCTTTTCCACCTCCATTGTTTTACCATTTTTGTCTCCCAGGAACTGCTACTCTGCATGTGGAGTCTTCCAGAGATATGTTAGCTAGCACTTAAATTTCAGATGATTTTTCCCTAGGAACTCCAGAGGAACACAAATTTTGAAAACATTGCTTCCAAGTGTCCTGGGAAAACCCTTTTGTCTGACTTACCCACTCCTAAACACTCTTGCCTGTGTTAGCAGTTTAGAAACTGTATATACATACCATTCCAAGTCACTCAGAATGTTCAGGAGACTCTCCTACCATACATCAGGACTGGTTGTCCTGATGAATCAAACTTTCTTAATTCCCTGTGAGCACAGTCTTATGGGGCACACTGGGATACGCATCAAGCACTTCCTCTGTCCTGCCCAATTTCTACAGTAATGCCTGCCTTTGCTCTTATGTGTCTCAGTCCCTGATATTCATGAGGACTTCAGCTGGCTATAACCATGCATCCCCAATGGCTCATTTGAGCAGGTCTGTCAAAGACTGATGTCCCTCACATTACTCAAGTTATGCACCTTTGTCACATTGCTTAGTTTTTCTAATCCACAGCACTCAGGTTGAACCCGCATCCCCACGGCCTCACCGTCCAGGCTGGGAGAGACTCCCATTTCCTTGCTTAATAGTTTTCTCCAATTCAAGTAGCTCAGATGCAGAGTAATTCCTACCAGCGGGAATCTATAGGAATCCTATAGGAAACTGCCATAAGGGCCCTATCTGCATTCTGTCCTGGGTCTCACTTCCTCTCTAGTAGAAGTCGCACCTGAGGGTCATCTTCTATCACCTCTTTCTTCACTGTTGAAGATTTTGCATGCATTGCCAGATCTGGAACCAGGAAAAGGCTCTTTAGCAGAGATCTAACTTTTAATCTCCCTCCCTCATGCCCACCCACCGTGAGAAACAGTGACTCCACACCTCTACCTCATTTTCCCCTTTACCCATTTTTCTTGCCAAACCAGAGGCCAGTGTGGAGGATCACACCCATATATCTTTATCTTGTAATTCTTCCCTCGACAGATCAGTTCTTTCTAGGAAGGAAGTTGAGCCTCAGTTGCATGTCTTATCACCTGCAACAAAGGCCATGCAGCTGACACCACAACCTGCTAATGGTTCCACACATGATGTGTTCATGGATTGCAATGTATTTTTGTGGTCCATCAACTGTTTGGGGGGACATCCACATACTCACATTCAAATTACCCCATATGTAGAGGGAGACGGGATTCTACCCAGAGGACATTCTATTTTCAGATGGATTTTAGGGTCTACAGTCCTCAAGAATATCAGCATTTAAAACACATACTGGCTCAAATAACAAACATCCACTTTATTTCTAAACATTTTTCTCCTTACTGGTATGAGGTTAATTTATCAGTGAGTCATTCTCCCTTCAAAAATCACTAAACTTTAATGGGAAATAAATTAATTTCAATATTTACAACAATGGAATCAATATATAATCATTTCTAATTTTTAGCTCATACTTTGTCTACCTTCATGGTGTTTAATGCTTATATCAAAAGCAGATTCATGAAGCTAAGGCTATTTAAGAGAAGAGGAGATGTCAGTAGTGAATGAGTGGACTAGGATGAAATCGGAACAAGTAATCACTGAAAACGGCACAGAGGATCTGCTTTACACAAGCGGGTCCGTTTACCTTTGACAGGCCTTTACTCACGCTGTCCTTTTTGCGTGGAAGAGTCTTTCCTTTACACAGCTGTCCACATAGCTGCTCTTCATCGCCTAAGACTCAGAGCTAGTGTCCTTCCTGGACTTCAAGTTCTTGAACACGCACATTTCTTACATTGCAGGCTCACATCAGTTTCTAATTATCTGTTTATATTTCTGTGCCCCGAGCTAAACCTTTCCATAAGGTCAAGATCTGTTTTATTCATTTTTATGTTCGTACAGGAAATAATGAATGGCTGTCAGTTTAGACAGGAGTATGAAAATATTTGAAAGATGAGGGATGCAGAAATCCTGATCACAACTTAAACAGTCTGCTCGAGACTAAATCAAAAGGTAATGGTCGTAGAAACCGAAAACAATGCCAGCATTTCCTTGTCCCAGTAGTGAAATGATAACACCCATTTCTACTCTGTTTTAAAATATTCCATCTGTACCTTCCAGCTTGTTGACTCCATCCGCAGATAGATTTGGCTTTCTATGAAATAATGGTCTCTCCCCGTCTCTGGCTTTTAGTTTCCCCACACACAAAATGTTTGCCGCAATCCTATTACACCCTGAAGGCTACGGACCTTCAGCCTAATGGTAAAAAGAATGCTCCCGATGCACCATAGACACGAGGACTGTGCTTGCTCTTTCCAAGTGCTGAAAACTGGAACACTGGAAGCTTCTTACTGAGAGGAAAATAGGGATCCACTCACCAAACTGACATAAGGCCATGTGGTTTCAAGAGAGTAATTGTCAAAAATAACACACTCCTCTTCTTGCTCCGTTCAGCTTATTCCACCCCAGAAAAATAAGCTGTGGAGACAGGGCACTAAGTTTAGTGTGGGGGGTGGGGGTGGGGGGAGGATACAAAGACACTATTAAATGAGGAGTAGTTTTCAGAATATTTTTAAAAGAGGAAATGTTTAAACTTTTAAGCAAATACTTTTTCATTTATAAATAGCCATGAAGATTTCCAGGGGTTCTTTCATTATCAGTTATTATGAGCTCATTGCTTAATGAGGTTGGAGAAAGGAAAGGTTTAGAAGTACAGAATTTGGGGTAAAGGAAACAATGAGTCTTAAGTACACATCAGCTTTGACGTGACTGTTCAGTGTCAAATCACTTTATTCAACAACTATTATGGCTCAGGAATTGGACATAAGTTAGTCCACTAGTCTTGAGAAGTTTGTTTATTTATTTATTTAATTTATTTATTTTGAGGTAGCATCTCTGTGTAGCACTAACTGCCTTCGAACTGGCTACGTAGCCCAGAACAATCTGAATCTCACAGTCTCCCAAGTACTGAGATTAAAAGTGTGTACCACTACGCTCAGCTAAAATTTATACTTTGATGAGACTGAGAGGCACATAAGCTCACATTCTTACAGGAGGATAGCTGTCCACCTCGCAGAGATGCTTGTGGTAACTTTTCCTATCAACACTACCTTTACAAGGGAGAATCTACGTTGTTTAACTTTGCAGATTAGAATTTATAAATTAACACAACTTCTTTCCTTCCCCTCACCAACCAAAGTCTCATTTCGCTGAGTATTTCATAAATTTGTTCTGGTAATTACTTCAGTGATTTTAATATGATTCTCTTTATCTCGCTTTGTTGATGCAAAAAAAAAATACCTATTCACGATCTAATACAAAGGATACAACTTTAAATCATTTTTATTATCCCCTGGAGTGTACATACTGTTTATAAATTAATAAAACCCAGATCACTGTGTGATATCTAAATATGTAAATGCAGAAGCATTTAATGCATGCTCGTTGATATCTGGACAGAAATCTGACTTTGAAGTTAAAAATCTCGTAGTACGTGGTCCTCCTTACTGGATTCACAGGCATAAGGCATACTGAGCAAGCTCACTTGCTTTGGAGAAGGGGGTTCCAGTCTGTCTCTGCGCTGTTGTCGCCCGTAGCCCCTCTGTTCTTCCTGCGTGTCCTTCCGGATCTAGTTAGCTGCTCCAGAGGGCAGCTCTCCGGTTCTGCTCGCGCTTCCTCCCGGTCTCGCTCAGTGCTGTCATGAGGTGTTGCTCATACCCATTTTCTATTTTGGCTTTTGTTAATGAAATTTCTAGCTCCTTGGAACCAAACTAGAATTTTGCCATATAAATGGCCTAATTATAATACTTTATGTTTTGGTTGATTGATTCACAAATATTTTTTTTAATATTTAATAAGTTCATAAGTGTACACTAATGTTTTCCTTGTATTAACAGATATTCTCAAATCTTAGTTGACTGAGTTCTGTTATGACAACTCACTTGAGAAAAATCCATAATGCCAGAAAAATATATTAGTAAATTAGAAAGAGGACCATTAGTACTTGACTAGTTTGTAAACACAATTCATATCTGGTAGATTATTAAATGTAAAGGAAGTGTATTAAACCTTGTATATTTGGGGCTTTGACTGCTTTAAGTTGATAGACGTTCTCAGAAGAGTCTATTCATGTCTCTCATGTTTAAGCTCCACCTGGAAAAATAAAATTATTTAAGAAAAATAAAAGCTTAATAAAAAGAAAAATAAAACTTATTTTATTTAAGAAGTCACAGAATTCAACTTTATTTATTTTAGAAGATGTAAAGTGCAAAAGAGTTTAGACATATATATTTATTCATTTTGGCTAAGAAAACATAGTAAGGCACCATCTATACTGCTTCCTTTCAGGTGTAACAAAATGTACCAAAGACTGTTAGGAAATAAAGATTTCAGGAACCTTTGGAATTCTACCAAAATTCAAATGGTACAAAAGAAAAATAAAGAGACAGGAATGTAAAAGTGAGAGAAAACCTGAAAGGAATAAGAAAAGGCAACCCAAGACGTGATTTTTCTAGTCTAGGTTGCATCATAGGAATCATGTCTTTCTCCTCAAATCTGAGATTTGCAGATCATCCGGAAGTTCTGCATTGTAGGATGCCGACCAGACATTTCCACATTTCCACAGCCTCAGCAAGGGCTACAGAATGGAGGATGAGAGATACGAGCATTTTTCAAAGGTCATGATAGATAACTTCTACTTTCAACGGGCAAATGATTTTTCAAACTTTGGTACAGGGATGTTATGAAAGAACACTGGCCAGAGAGTTAACGTCTATAAATCTATCTCCTATTTTCATTTTGTATGTATCACCCACTGTGTTTCTTTAAGGATGCTTTGTGAACATGGGTGGGGGTTATGAACTTGAATGAGGGTAGTGTGCCAGTGGCCATAGCACTGGGGAATGACTCATCCTTTTTCCAGCAATCACTGACTTCCTGTAGCTCTTTTGAGGATGGAGTCTTATGATCCCTTCCCCCATCTATGATGGAATGTCGATGGACCCAGGCTTGTGCAGGTCTTGTGAAGTTAGACACTGTTGCTGTGGGTTTCGTAAAGCCTATGACCTCCCCACCCATGGGCTTACCAGATTTACAGTACATTGATGAATTCCTCTGGTAGAGTGGGTGAAACAGCACCACACATTACTGAGTGCAAATGAACTGTCCCCAGTCTGTTGTTAGCCCCAATTCTCCTATATTTAAAAAAAAAAAAGGAAAGTCAATTACATCACAGGGCATTATGCCAAGATTCTAACAGTTTGTCTCCAAGTTAAAGATACATTTCAATGTAATTAAAAGCAGATTTCAATGGGTAGACTTTGAGAAAGTTAAAAATGACTCTGTGGCAGAATACTTTAATTGATTTAACTTAAGCTATTATTTGTTACATTTATTCAATGTTCATGATTTTTTTTAAAAAAAGGCTATATCCAGTTTCTCAAAAATTGTATAGTAAAATATTTTAAAATAATTTTATGTGAACCTAATTGCCATAAAGTATAACCTCGGTATGCATTATTTCTACCAATCAATAGCTATAGACCACAGGATTGACTTCTCAAGAGTATGTAAAGAAACAATGTTAAAGCACAAACAAATGTACCTCTATTTATTCAAGTTGAATGAACAAAAGGAAACTAATGTTTCTTGTTTCTAGGATATTGTCCATCTTTTCCTCCCAACAAGTGAGACTCCATCCTGAAACATGGGAGTCAGTTTGAATCCCTCTCCCTTCTCTGACTTGCTCATAAAAAGGTCTCCCAAATTCCAGTGATGTGATGTACTTACAACCTCTGGAGTTCGTGTTTCTCATTTCTATTGTTATTGCTTACAAATGTCTCCTTTTTAATAATAATATTATAATAACGTTTGTCATCTTTGTATTTCATATAACTGTCTGTACACACCCCGTGCCAGTGATCATATGTATGAATGTGGATAGAGTAAAGAGTGTTTGAAAATATGTGAATGATGCTCATTGAAATTCTGTGAGGACAAACATTTAATTTGTGTCTCTGACTTCTAATTTGTTATACATTATAATTTTTGTCCAAAATAATCATGCATTTTAATTAAGAAAAATAGTAGTATTACTATTGGTATTGCCACTTTATGTGATCTTATATGAGATCCCAGGCTTACTTGTAATTTTTCAGCATTCGACAGCTGCTTGTACATACAAGAATGATTTTTGTAATATGAAGTACAAGACACATAAATCTGATTTCTTTCTTCATTTTCACATCATCTTGGGACAGTTAAATATAGCTGATTGTCTCAACCAAGTCAAAAAGAAAAGAGTTTGCCTTTATTTGCCTAAGGAGAAAATGGTTAAGAATATTTTAATTTTTCCATATATATATATATATATTTTCCCATATATTATTCATTCCCATGTATTATATTTTCCCATATATATATTTCCCATGAATGTGTATTATTCATTTTCAGAGTATTTTATCATAGACTTAGTCTTTACAATCTGAAATAATCTCCTCTTCCTTCTACTGGGATATATATCATTGTTCTTAATTTGTAATCTTAAAAGTCCAAATAACTTCTAGGATACAGCTTTAAAATTATGAAGTATTACTGAGTGTGGTTCTCACATATTGCAGTGTGTGCCACAGCTCTGCGGTGACAGAAGAGTTTGCCTATCTCATAATGATTATTGTCACTGTTCCTTCAAAGCAACATCTTTTGGCAAACACTCATTAATATTGGTTGAATGAGATAATCTGATTAAAAGTAAGTAGATTGATAGAAAGCTTCAATAACTTCATTTTTAATGTTCTTTGCATTTTTTTAAAAAGCAAGCCAAACTCAAACTATTAAAATTGTTTAAATGTCTGTTCTGTGGATTGGCTATAAACAATATAATCAGGTAATCTAGTACTACGAAAGAGAGTGGAGGCCCTTATGTTCATCTTAAATGATTTTACAAATGGGGCATGAGATACCAGAAATCAAGGAAGAAAGCACACATGCTGTAGTCTAGTCCTGACTGAGGCTCTCATCCAGTCCTGCTGAGATCTCTCTTCCACATGTGCATTGCTTTTCTCTTATCATTATATAAAAGTTCTTGGGTCTGAATAAAGACATTAAACATTGCATCAAATGTGTTTAGTTAATTAAAATACCATATTATCCAAGATCAGAAAGTAAAGAGGAAGACCAGTGGTAAGGTGTAAGGTAACCTTCCACACAGCTTTCAGCTTGGATATCTGAAACTGCCTGAAAAATTGATTTTCTAAAATGCGATTTTCATTCAACTTAAAAGTACATCACTAACATGATTTGTGAAAATAATTTTCTTTACGAGATGAAATACAAGATGAACTGGATCATTTGTAAGCAAAATATGCTACTTGTAGTCCAGGAAATAAGATTCCTAAAGAATTTGTGTGTTCTTCCCAATCACATTTCTACATCCCTGTATTTTTGTAGATCACAACTATGACAATAACTTACTCTGATGAGAATGATTTATATCTTGCTTATCAAATACATTTGTTTTGATTTCCTAAGCTGAATGTCTAGGTAATAAAGATCAAGTAACAACTGCAGTCTCTCTCTGGAATTTTTATTCAAAGTAAAAATATTACTTCAAGAGTACATTCTAAATAGTAAGATTACTCTTGACTAGTCAGATGACATTATGTTATTCTCAGTACTGACATGATCCAAGAAAAAGGAAAAAAAAGTGGACAGTCCTTCTGATGTCATCTTTAGGCCACCAAGGTAGACGAAGAAAATGTGTTCAAGTACAATATTTTCAATGTAAGTTACTGGTTGGAGTTTCCACTGGTATTTGTAGAAACACCATTTTAAAATGTGTAATAACAAAATGGAATAAAGGCAATTTCTCACTTAGGCAGACCATTTTCCCTTTGCAGCTATTTACATAGGTTTTTACTAGGTAAAGTTCTGGAATGTTTCTCCATATTTTGTGGCCTGGCTCAACCAAATGTTTTTATAACTTTGTGTGTATGTCAAAGGTCCTCTGCGGGAATTCTGTGGGAAATATGCAGACTGACCTGCACATGAGGAACAAGGAAAACATCACAGCATGGGATGGGATGGAAGTTAAAATGAAATATTTGCAGCTCTGTGCATGGTTCCTTTAAAAGTCTCCCATAGGCCGTCTGTGTTGTGCTGACAGAGGAGTACCATTTTTATAGTTAGGGCAATGTTTGGAATTAGGCACTGTCTGAACACGCTTCTCTGCACAGATTCAGAATCCATTAAATATTGTGTGAAAATAACAGGGGTATTTGAGACTTTGCCACTTAAATCAATTTTCTTTTGCTATAACACACCACAGTGGAGGTGGTAGGGTAGACTCTCCCAATCACTGTGATCTGATGTCTTAGTAATACATAGGAGTCCAAATGTGCTGTCAGAGGTCGATGTCAAACCTTCTGGGTGAGGTGACTAGCTGCCAGCATTATCACTCACTGTTGCCTGTAACGACAGAAAGAATGTTCACATAGAGTTATAAGGAGCCGTTTGCTTACACTCCCTGAGCTCTATCAAAATTTGTACCCCTGTTAAAGGGAAAAGTCCTAGTACAGTTTTTAATGGCATACTTAATTTTTAAACTATGTGACCATGATATGTTGTGATGACATAAAGAAAATGTGGATACTTTAATGAGAACTTTCGGAGGATACCTTTAGAGTGCACAGAATATGTTGGAGTTTCTCTCACATGATGACTTTTAATATTTTGTTTTCAAATTATCAGTGTTACTATGATCTCAAGAATTTTGTTTAACAGAATAGGAAAAATAAATGAACACAAATTGCTTTTAGAGAGCTGACTAGTAGATTCTATCACTTTAGCTGGCAATAGGGATTTGAATACTAACTAAAATCAGGCAGCAAACTGGATCACAGGTTTCACATGCCTAGTGCTATTCCCATAATGGAAAGACTCCTTTGCCAACATGACACAGAATTATGGATATACCCATTCTAAGACTTGTCAGAGTCTCCTGGACAAACACAAAGGAATGAAATTATTTATTGTGGATCTTTCTATTTATTGAGTGACTTAAGTAAGCTGTATTCTCATTCACTTTTGGTTTATTCCTCTCTAGAATCACAAGGACTGTCATTTCCTTTTATGATAGGAATGCAGATTTAATGATTAGTAAACATAAATAACTTTAAAAGACACTTTTTTAAATTAGAGCAAATCTTTATTAGCTGACTAGTTGTTTGATTTGATATAAATACTTTTTACTTATGAATATTTCCACAAGGTATTTGATAAAATAGTAAGTTTTACTAATGAGTCAAAAATCTGCCTAACTTTCTGAATATAGAATAGAGCTGTAACTGGAAAAAAAAATAGTTCTAACCAAGGAAAAGAGTACAAAGCTCGCAGGGAAGTGCCAGCCTACACAAAATTGGTTATATTTTTTGCTGCTCTTTGTTCCTATGATGCTTGTGAACAAAGTGTGTCTTATTTTATCAGTTTGGTTTTCTGGTTTTTCAATACTTACCTCGACTGAGTAATTATATAATATCTTGCTTCTGCTGAAAATTTTATTGAAGAATTTCTTTGCTATCTCTGTGAAAATTTAGATTAACCATCTCTGTTAATACATTTGAAACCTGAGAAAATATATTGACTAAATAGTTATTGGTATATACAGTTTCATCACCAGTCGTAGAAAGGTAGCCATTCTATAGATTTGTCCCAATAATTTAAAGACACCTGGGAAATTATAGGCAAAGTGCTAAGATAAGTCAATTATTCCCTCCATGCACAAAAGATTTATAGAATGCCTTAGTATGATCTAATGTAGAAGTATGGATTTTAAGCAGTCAAGAGAGGACTGATTAGAAAAGTTGATGTAGATGTCCAAAACAAATAAAGACATTTGGCTGTGGGCAGAAAGTAGAAATTACTATGGGAAACTCAGTCACCACATGACCTAACAGTACAGAGAATGAATAAACATTTTAAATAGCCTCATAGCCTCACCACCTAACATCCTATCATGGAAAATGCAAGCAATAATAAAATAGTGAAAAGAATATCTCAATAACATGTGGGAGATTGTGTTAAAGCGCCATATTTTCACATTATTATTTCAAAAGCCAAATATTATCCACCTGTCTAGAGTCACTCCCTTAAAGAAGATCTACTATCTCTCTCCCTGCAGTAATGGGTTGCCAAAGTTCCTTGGCAAAGCTTGGGGCCTTCTGTTCATTTCCCACATCTACGATGGGCTTGTGTCTGATTGATTCAGAATGGGTCTTGTACATACTGTCACCATGCTATAAGTTCATATGAGCAAGTTTCTAGAGACCTAAAAGCCTCCTTTCCTTTATATTCTCTGCCAACCCTAGCTCTCTCAGTCTTTCCACACCCTCTTCCTCATGTGGGTGAGGTTTAATATAGGAGTCCTATCCAGGGACATGCACTCTGCAGTCTCTTATTCTCTACACGTTGGCCAGTTGAGGCTTTCTGTGTGTATCACATTCTGTTGTATGAGGAAGCTTCACTTGTGAGAGTTGAGAGATTTATTAGTTTTCTCTCTACCCCCTTTGACTAGGTTCTATGATCCTTAGGTGTAGAGGATCCACTACAGATGTGTCACTTAGAGATGGACATCTATCAGACATATATTCTCTGTGTGTGATTAGCTGTACAGCTCTGTAAATAGTCTCCATCTATTGCAAAAAGAAGATTCTTTGATGAGTGCTGTATTGTATATTTGTCTGTAAATATAAGGATCCAGATATATCTTACAGTAAGAAATTACATTTTTCTAGAGAGGTGACAGAGATAGGGTTTCTCTAGGATCTATGATCTCTGCAGTTATATGTATTTGGCATTTTTTACAGCGCCACCCATGAGTTCCCTCCAACTGAGAAGGGCATTAAGTCCAATTAGGTAGCTGTTGATCACCCCCTATATAAAAGGGCCACTATTGCACTAACAGAGATAGTTTGGTGTGTCAGTCTCAAAAGAAGAGTATTTTTGAAAACATTTACCTACATTATATTCTGAGAGTAAATTGTAGTTCTCTAATATCCTTTGCTTTAGTCAACTTGTATTTTGTAGAACATAGAAGAAAACTTAATTTTAAAATAGTTGTTGATGTCAATAGTTTCTTTATTAAAGGTATCCTTATATAAACATCAAAGATACACATAATAAAATTCAAAAGATAGAATAAGTAAGATGTTTTAATGGATAAGATGCTTTAAAGTTGAACTAGCAAAAAGCAAGGCTTTATAAAACTGCTTCATTCTTTGACACAGAAAAGGGAGCATTTACAACTTACAGTAAAACTGTGGCAATCAACAGAAAAATGGTTTCAGGACATGCTATGTTCATAGTTTAAGATTTTTATTCATCTAAAAATTTCAGACAACACATTTTTTTACATACGGCAGATATCACTTAGTTATTTTAGTGACATTTGTGATACCAGAATATGTTCCATTATTAATTTACTAAGGGTCAACTTGCAGGACCAAATTGAAATGTAGAGCTATGGAGTATAACCAAATGGAGTGCAATTCTATGAAGTATTCCTATGTATGAGAAATTGCTAATGTTCATGGTAAAATAAAGGACAAAAGGGTGTGTAAGGGGCAAATGAATTAAAATTATACCAATTTAATCACTTAAATGATATACAAATATTTTAGATAATATTGCATAAATATTACACATTTTGTGCTCACTTTTAAGCCTTCCCTAAAATTATACAAACAAAACTCATATACTTGGAGAGCTAATTAGAAGACCTAACAAAATGCAGCAGGTCAATTCCAAAGTGTATTAGAAAATTCTTTCACCATTAAGACAAGCCTTCAACCAATAAAGGACAAAACACTTAAACAAATATTTCACTACAATGAATACTTAAATCACCAGTAAAGATATGAAAATAAGCTCAAATTATGGTCAAATAAATGTCATTCAAAACTTAAATGAAATGTTATTGTGCTCTCATCACTGGGGACAATACTAAAAAGTTAGTACATCCTAAGAATTGAAGATGTAAATTAATGAAATTTTTCTACATTTCTGATTGAGTTGGAACTGAGAGAATCCTTTGGAAAGATTTTGGCATCAACTGTTAAGCTGAACACATTGTCACTACGGGATCCAGGAAGTCTGAATCTCAAAATATTTCTAAAAACTCATGTGATCATATCACCACAATATATGAATACTCATAATAGTGGTGTCCATAATTGTATATAGTACAAAGAAAATCAAAACTGCCACATGCTTGAATGATAACTTGGATTACAAAATGTGCACACAATGACTATGGAGTAGCCAGTGATCTCCACATAGGATAAATGGCACTCAAAATCTCTCTTATATGAAACAAGGGGAAGCTGGGTGAAAAAACAATTGTCTAGCAAATGCACGAGGCCTTCAGCTTGACTCCAAACTCTACAATAAACGCTGACAAAATTCAGCAGCAAACATAAGAACTGTAAGACCCTTTTAAAATGATTCTTCAAAGTGTAATTTTCATTAAGTTTCAGAACATGTAGTCATTTCATAAAACAACAAATAATATAATTTAAGAGGTAGATACTGGTTAACTTGGAAGAGCAGATGCAGACAAGGAGAAGCTCACAGAGTAAGATTCTGGCAGAGTTTTTTGTCTTCTGGGATAAGACACATTTGCTTTGTAATAATTCATGGCTTATATTTCTATATTATATACAGCTCTGAATGATCTTTATATTTTTACAGTAAAATGGATATTAAGTTGTAATCAGATTTAGAGCACCTCTGAGGAGGGGTGCTCAGTGTCCACCAGGGCCATTCCACTCATGAATTTGACTGAGGTTACCCAAAGGTCAAACTTTTAATCATTTTGTAGCTCTTGTTTGTTTATAAGACTAAATGAATAAATGAAAGCTATACCCTAGGGTATGTATCAAAGATCAAAGCAGAGGAAGTCAAATTCAGTTCCTGACACAAACAGGACATCAGAAAAGCTGCTGATAGAACGATCAGAAAGAAGAGGAAAGGCTAGAAGTCGCCCCACATTCATTTTGACTGAGGCCTTAGCAACCATGCTGTTTGAGAATTTGCCAGCACAGCTTAGACTCAGAGTCAAAGAATAGTGAGTTACAAGCCTAATGCTGTGTCATATGGACTTTATTAAATATTTAACCATAGGCTTTCATAACTAATGTAAAAACATACTTTTGTCTAATAGTGTCAGTTATCTTATGGTCCCCAAAAGAAATATATCTACAGACTTCTAGACTAAACTTATACATTCTTACACTATTACACTTTACCACCAAAGCCCAGTAGGACCTGTCTTGTCGATGAGCCACTCCTCTGTCTAAGTCACAAGCAAACTTAGACACTTTATTTCCAACTTTGCCAGCTCATGCATATTCTAAGACAGCTAGTAAGTGAAATGCAATTCAAAGCAAAACAGATCAGCATGTTCCAGAGAAGACAGGAGAGTTTTCTCAATGTGTTGTTCTTTCTAGGACCCAGGGAGAAGAGCCTGGGCTCATGAGTGGAGAATATAGAAACACTCTGGAGAGATGGATTCCCAGAGATTTGGAATCTAACCTTGTGGGCCTGAGTCTTGAACTTAGAATGATTGTGCTTTTCCTGGAGCATGCAGGAAATGAGAAGGAAGATCAAAATGTAGCTTTGCTTTTTTCTAGATTGCACCAAATATCAGCGCTGTCCTTTGCCACAGAGTTCTCCATATATATCTGCATTCTATACATATGCTTTTGAATAGGTACATATATATATGTGTATATATATATATATATATATATATATATATAATGAAATCCAATAATAAAAGTGTTTAAAGGTCTAGAAAGAGAGGTCAAAGAGGCTAAATATATTGCACAGGATCCTGCATGACAATGAGGGAAGTCAGGAGTTATTTAAGAGCTTACTGAGGGCCCAACACTGACTTTCTATGCACCAGCTTCAATATCTGACTACTTAATACAGTTTTGAATTACATTTTTCTTATTTTTTAGATTTTGCTTTTTAAGTTTGTCCTTTGACAATTTCCTATCAGTATATAATGTACTCTGATTTCTTTCTCCCTCTACCCTTTCTTATCTCCTTCCCATCTCTATCAACCTTTTCTCCTCCCTACCAGTCCCTTTTAAAGATTCATGATCTCTGATTTTGTTTTGTGACACATTTATTTTAATCAGGGTCATTTATGTGATCATTGGGTTGGAACTAGTGGGATCAATAGAACCTGGTGGGATCAGCAGTGGCTTCACAACTAAGGCAATGTGTTTACTTCTGGCCAAGTCTATGAGTAGCTAATAGTTCAGCACCGAAGGGCAGGACCTCTAGAGCCCTGGCCCCCACCCATGACTTTGGGGCAGCCATCTAAGTCTCTGTGAGTGGATAACTGCAGTTGCTATGTCTTGCTCAGAAGATGGTATTTCACAGCCCTCCCTGTGTTCTGCCTCTTTCATTTTTCTGCCCCTCTGCAATGTTTGCCTAGCCTTAGAGAGGTCGGAATGGCACCATGTGAAGGGCTGAGCGCTCACCTGCTTATTCTCAGCACCTTGTGCAGAGCATCTTTTCACATTTACCACCACTCACTGGAAAGGAAGAAGCCTCTCTGACCAAGAGTGAGAATAGCATTTCTCTATGGAGATAACCATGTTTTAGGAGGCATATAGACACTATGCCATATTAGCCAAAAACAGTGTTTTCCTCTCAGGGCCTATGATCTCCCTTATCATAGATTTTTTTTTAACCAGGTTTACAATAGTAGGCATGGATTCATTCCTGTTGAGCATGGTTCAAACCTGATTAGAAGGCATCTGGTTATCCCTGTAAGAGCACTACTATTGCAAACAGGCATATCTTACCTGGCAGGTTGGTCTCCAGGTTCCCTGGGCTCATAGCTAGGTGAAACTATTGATACTTTTTCTTTCTGCAGCAACCAGCACAGCACCTTCTGAGATGATGAAAGCTAGGAAACAGGAAAGAGAGTTCGTCTCAGTTACCAAATAATTTCTTAACATGGCACAACCAAAGTGTTTGGTGACTTAAGAAATGAGGTCTTTTCAACTAGTTCTGGTGTGTAATCAAAAAGGAGTGCCAAGTGGCTGTATTGTTGGGGCATCACTATGACCTCCCTGAACAGCAGTTCATAAAAAAGCATCCTACCCCTAGAACTGGAGTTATGTTGACCTAGGAATGTGTCAAAAGTGGGCTTTTCTCTAGGATCTATGACATCTCCAGCCAGGTGTATTTGGTAATTTCCATCAGTTTATTCCCATTGAGTGGGTCTTAATTACAATTAAACAGTTGTTTTTTGTCCACAAGATAAAAGTGCCGTTGCCACACCAATAACAATCTTTGGTGGAGCAGTCATTTTTGTGTGTTAGTCTTGACAGTTTATTGGTTTTCTCTCTTAGCACCTTGCATAGTATCCTCTGATACTATGAGAGCTAGTCTTCAGGGAGGAGGCTTCCAGGTTAGTTTTAGCTCAGTGGCTCCAAGTCCTGTCTAAAGTGTGACTTGTCTTCAGCAATAAGGTCTTACCTTCAAGTTCCAGCAGGGAATCAAGGACGGTGGCAAATTCGTGCATTATTTTGGGAGTCTCTTGCAATACTCCGACCAACACCTAGAAACAAGGTTTCCCTTGCCTGGCACCGTGGTTTTTGTTATACAGCCTTCAGATATACTCATGCACTCATACATTTATTCCACTTGTATTTTTCAGTAAGGGAAGGTTACTTTAGCTGGGGAGGGAGTGGAGAGGGTTATGCAGGGAGAGTGAGAGGAAAGACAATAATGCTTACACGGTATGAAAAGTCGGGGGGCGGGTGGAATTTTTGTTTAATATCCAATGGCCCCTAGGAGCACCTTCTTCCAGCCATGTAGGGTATAGCTCTTCAAACTCTTTTTAAAATAACATCTGTGGCAATTTTATTGAGACCAAAATCTTGAGGCTAGATAGAACATAGGCCCACAGGGGAAAACCTGCTTCTATTATTCTGCTAAAAGAAAACAGTATTAAAAAATTACCAATAACTTAAGGCTAGACCCATAGATGAGAGCATTTCTCAGCCCTCATCAGAAAAGCCCCTTTTTGCAGGAGACGGTGTTTAACAGAGAGACACAGGTATTCAAAACGCAGAGAGTAAGAGACTAGAGCACTCAGCCTTAAATAGGACGCCTGTATCACACCCCTTCCTCCCTAGATTCCTTGCCTGCGAGGGGAAGTAAGACTGAAAGAGGCAGAGGCAGTGGATGAATACACTGAAATAGTGTTTTCCAGAAACACCTGGGGAGTGGTATATGTGAACTCACAGTGGCTGTGACCTGAGGAGTGCTACATGTAAACTCACCGTGGTTGTGACCTGGGGAGTGGTACATGTAAACTCACAGTGGCTGTGACCTGGGGAGTGGTACATGTAAACTCATAGTGGCTGTGACCTGAGGAGTGGTACATGTAAACTCACAGTGGTTGTGACCTGGGGAGTGGTACATGTAAACTCACAGTGGCTGTGACCTGGGGAAGTGGTACATGTAAACTCACAGTGGCTGTGACCTGGGGAGTGGTACATGTAAACTCACAGTGGCTGTGACCTGGGGAGTGGTACATGTAAACTCACAGTGGCTGTGACCTGGGGAGTGGTACATGTGAACTTACAGTGGCTGTGGCAGCATGCACAATAGCCATGCAAGTTCTTTCCAGACAAATTTCCAGCACAGTGAAGGGAAGTGTCAGGAAATCGCACCCCAGGCGGAGGAGCTACTGGCAATTGGCCACTGTGGAGAGAGGGAGACTCAGTGTTCTTTAAAGTTGCACCCCTCACAGATTGAAGAAGGAGTTAACCACACATCTAGGAGTATATGGGCAGCACACATCGGACTTCATAAGTAACTTAAAAAACAAGAAGGAGTGAAGTTGTTCGGGGTCTAGGGAGGGAAGCTTGGATTGGGAGGAGTCAGGAGTGCGGTGAATGTGATCAAAATACATTGTACGAAATTTTCAAAAATAAAAATGTGTAAAAAATGCACTCTTCGTTTGGCTAATCCTCTTTGTTTGGTTACCCGTCTTTCTTTGGGTGGTTGGTGAACCCTCTTCATTTGGTCAATGTGCTTTCTTCGCTTGGTTAACTGTCTTTGGTTAACTCTCTTCCTTCGTTTGGTTAACCCTTTTCCTTGTCCTCTCATCTCTCCTGTCTCCAACCATCCCCTGTTTAATCCTGTCTGTCTCCAGCACTGCCTTTCTACACTTTCATTTTACCCACATAGTAGTGGTACACTCATCCTGTAAGGCCTAACCCCTCATGGCCTGTTCTTCATTCCTAAAGGAACTCCCAAGTTGAACACACAAAATGATTAATACAAAGCTAAGATACAATATGGCATTTGTTTATTGCGCTCAAGTGCCCTCACTAAATATAATATTTTTCCAGTTCCATTCATATAACTACAAATTTCATTATTCTTCCCAGGTGACTAAAATTCCTTGGGGTATGTACCACGTTATCATCTATTCATCAGCTGATGGGCATCTTGGCTGATTCTACTTCCTAGTTATTGTGAATAGAGAGGCAGTGAACACAGATGAACAAATATCTCCGGAGCAGGGTTTAGAGCCCTTTGTGGCATTCTGAGGATCCTACGCACTGATCTCCATAGCGGCCACTCAAGCTCGCAGCCCCAGCAACAATGAGCAGGGGTTCCTGTTTCAAACATTTCTCCAGCATTTTCTGTGCTTTATTCCCACATTCCCTCAGTTCTGACTGTGGTAAGTTTGGATCACAGAATAGTTTTAATTTACATTTCTCTCATGACTTATGATGTCAAACAATTTTTAAAGTAGTTTTTAGTCTTTTGCATTTATTTTTGGAGAATTCTGTGTTGAGACTACTAGCGTTTATTTGTTTCCTTGATGTTTAGCTTTCCAATTCTTGGCATATTATAGATGTTAATTATAATTAGACATTAATCCTCTGCCAGTTGTATAGAGGGCAAAATTTTTCTCCCATTCTGTAGGCTGCCTTTTTATGGGATTAACTGCTTCTTTTGCAGTGCAAAAGCATTTTAGCTTCAACAGGCCTCATTTGTCAGTTTTTGGCCTGTTTCCTGTTATTGGAGCCTGTTTAGAAAGTCCTTATCTGTGTTCTTGTAGCATGTTCAGAGATTCGGGTATTACATTGAGGTGTTTCATTCTTCTGCACTGGCCATCAAGTTTTCCCAGCACCATTATTTGAAGATACTGTCTTCACTCCAGTGTATTTTGGAAGTCTTTGTTACAAAGCAGGTAGCTACTACAATTGTGTGGGCTTAAAAGAACATCTTCTATTCTGTTCCATTGTTCTACATAACAGCTTTTATGTCGATACCATGTCATTTTTTTCTTGCAATGGTTCTGTTTGAGATCAAACTATATGGTATAATTTGAGATCAGATATGGTAATATCCACAGTGTAGAACTTTTTGCTCAAGATTGCCTTAGCCGTCCAGAGTATTTTGTGTTTCCACCTGAATTTCAAGGTGGTTTTCCTATTTCTGTGAAGAATAGCAAGAGAATATTGATTACATTTTCCTTAATCTTTAAGGTGTTTTTGGCAAGTTGGTCATTTTTATACTTCTAGGTCTTTCCATCCATAGGTAGGGGAGTTGTTTCCATCATTTAATGTCTCCCTCGATTCTTTTTCTCAGAATTTTAAAGCTTCCCCTACACAGATCTTTCACATCCTTTCTTAGTGCTGTGGTTTGAGTGAGAAATGTCTTTCAAAGGCTCATTTATTTGAACATTTGGTCCCCAGTTAGTGCTCCTGTTTGGGGAGTTTATGGAACCTTTGGCAAGTGTGCCCTTGTTAGAAGAAAGAAATCACTGCTAGTGGGCTTTCTTCTCTTTCTGCTGCCTATGTAAAGACGCAGTGTGATAAAGATGCAGTGCAGTAAGGATGCAATGTGATAAAGATGCAGAGTGATGAAGATGCAGTGTGGTAAGGACACAGTGTGGTAAGGACGCAGTGTGATAAAGACGCAGTGTGATGAAGACACAGTGTGATAAGGATGCAGTGTGATGAAGATGCAGTGTGATGAAGATGCAGTGTAATGAAGATGCAGTGTGATAAGGATGCAGTGTGATGAAGATGCAGTGTGATAAGGATGCAGTGTGAAGATGCAGTGTGATGAAGGTGCAGTGTGATGAAGACACAGTGTGATGAAGATGCAGTGTGATAAGGATGCAGTGTGATGAAGGTGCAGTGTGATGAAGATGCAGTGTTATAAGGATGCAGTGTGATGAAGACGCAGTGTGATAAGGATGCAGTGTGATGAAGATGCAGTGTGATAAGGATGCAGTGTGATGAAGATGCAGTGTGATGAAGGTGCAGTGTGATGAAGACGCAGTGTGATGAAGATGCAGTGTGATAAGGATGCAGTGTGATGAAGACGCAATGTGATAAGGATGCAGTGTGATGAAGATGCAGTGTGATAAGGATGCAGTGTAATGAAGATGCAGTGTAATGAAGATGCAGTGTGATAAGGATGCAGTGTGATGAAGATGCAGTGTGATAAGGATGCAGTGTGATGAAGATGCAGTGTGATGAAGGTGCAGTGTGATGAAGATGCAGTGTGATAAGGATGCAGTGTGATGAAGGTGCAGTGTGATGAAGATGCAGTGTGATAAGGATGCAGTGTGATGAAGGTGCAGTGTGATGAAGACACAGTGTGATGAAGATGCAGTGTGATAAGCCAGCTTCTCTTCTTCTCCCACCTGGCTTTCCCTGCCTGTTGCTGTGCCTTCCCCACCGTGATGGACTCTGTACCTCTGGTACCTTAACTAAAATGAACCTTTCCTTTCTTAATAATTACATTTGTCAGGGCATTTGATTACAACAACAGAAAAGTAACTAATGGAGTTAGATTTACTCTGACGTTTTGGTTTTAAGATTTTTGTTGTTGTGGTTTATATTGTCTTCTTGTTTTTGTTTTGTTTGTTAATAGTGTGCATGGGATTTTCCTGATTTGTTTTTTTCTGTATGTTTGTGCTTGGCACATAGAAAAGCTGCTGATTTTTGTATATTACTTTTATATCATGTTAATTAGTTCTAGGAGATCTCTACTGAAGTCTTTAAGGTCCCTTATCACCTGCAAAGATGGGTATATTTATTTCTTCTCTGATTTGTATCCATTTTATTTTATTTACTCTTTATCTAAGACCTTGAGCAGTATAATAAACAGGAGTGGAAACAACAGACACAGTCTTGTCATCTTCCTGATTTTAATGGGATTGCTTCAGGTTTTTCTATTAAGGATGGTGTTGGCTGTGGGCTTGTCATACGTCATTTTTATTGTTGGATATGTTCCCTCCTCACAGTCCTTGAACTACTATCATGAAGGGATTAGATTTTTGCAAAGACTTTTTCTGAATCTATTAAGATAATCTTGTGATCTTTTTCTTTTCTAAGTCCATTCATATGAACTGTAATTAACTGATTTCCATATGTCAAGCCATAGTTGGATCTCTAGGATAAATCTAACTTGACTATGGTAAATGATCTTTTTGATATGTTTTATATGATTTGTACACACTTTAAAAAATTTTTGCATATTTGTTCATCATTGATACTACTTCTCTCATCTTTTTGTTGTGTCTTTATCTGGTTTTGGTATAACAGTAATGCTTGCTTTATATGAGGAGTTTATAATTTTGTTTCTGTTTCTTTTGTCGTCAGGATTTTAGAAGTACTGTTTGTTGTTGTTGTTTTTCTTTAAACACTTGGTAGAGTTCTGTTGTGAACTCATCCGGACCTGGGCACTTCTTAATTTTTTTAAAAAAAATACACATTCAGCTGGGCATGATGGCGCATGCCTTTAACTCCAGCCCTCAGGGAGCAGAGGCAGGTGGGTCTCTGTGAGTTCAAGCCCAGCCTGTTCTACATAGTGAGTTCTAAGCCAGAGGGAGCTACAGGGAAATGCTGTCTCAAAAAGAAATACAGATTTAATTTTCTTGCTTCTGGTAGATCTGTTTAAGTTATTGATTTTACCTTGACTTAACTTGCTGGGTGAGATGGACGTAGAAATCGATCCATTTCATTTATGTTTTCCATATTAGGGTGACATTGCTTGTTAAAATATGCCTTTTTCATTTTCTGTTGATCTTTGATTTTATTAATTTCCAACTTGCTTCACTATCCTGTAGTCTGCATGGCTAAGGGCTTGTCAATCTTATCTTATCAAATAGCCAGATTTCTTCATTTCATTGTTTCTTTTTAAAAATGTTTATGTTTATATTTTTAATACATATATTTAGTTAGCTATATGTGTGCATCTGTGTGTGCATGTGTATATACCAAAGTGTTCACACAGAGGTCAGAGAGCAACTTGTGGGAATTGATTCTCCTTTTTTCATGGAGGCACCAGAAATCAAAATTTTGAGCATGATATACATGTATACAGTGACATATGATTATATCTATTCCTTATTTCTCCTGACAATCTCCCCACATATCTCCCTGAACATGCCCCCCCTCTCAAAATGTCCTATTTTTAAATTTTTCCTCATTTGATTGAACGGTCCATTTCTGTCTTGTCTTCAGATCCTGATTCTCTGTCTTCTACATGATTCAGTCTGTTGGAAATAATTTCCACTGAGGTTTTTTAATTGAACTCAATTTTTCATTTCCAACTTCATTCGAGTTTGACTTTTCTTCACTATTTTTATATCTTTATTGAATTTAATTTCTATATCTGGAATTCTCATTATTTCCTTCAACCATTTCTGTGTTTTGGACTTCAGTTTATTTCTGTCCTCTTTAAGTTTCTGTAAGTATTTATTCATATAATTTTTGAATTTCTTGAACTCTTCGAATATCTTCATAATTATTCTTTTGAATTTTTGGTCTTGAGTTTTTGTCTAAATAGTTCCTGTTGAAAACAGTTTCTACAGGAATTCTGATCTTTGGAAGGGCATATTGTTCTGGTTTTTCATACTGTGCATTGTTCTTGCTGTGTTTCCTGAGCATCTGAAGTTAAATGTTGGTTATTTAGTCCACTGGACAGGAGTTCCGATTGGGATGGGGGACTGGGTGGTTTGGAGGCTCCTGGTCTCTTGTTGACCTGCCATATAGACTGGGTACCTGGAGAGAGGACCAGGTTCGAGAAGTAAGAGCCAGTGGTGCAGAGAGGCCTCGTGCCTCCCTGGAGAATGGCTGTGTTCTGAGCACCCGGTTCTCAGTGAAGGCAAATGGTGTTGGGCAGTCTAGGAGGAGAAAAGAGAGGGCCTAACTCAGAAAAGCCATCACTGAAGGGTGCTGCGGAAGGAAGGGTATGTCCTAAGTGGCCTAGGGGCTGAGATAGACAGGCATTCACCTGTATCATAGTTAGCATGGGGGTCCTGGGACATGCATTTTGAGGGCTTGGGAATCCCAGGGAAGAGAAGGTGTAGTGCCCACCTATTGGCTAGATCAATGAAGGTCATGGTGAAAGCGAGCAGGGTTTCAAGTGGCCTAGAGAACAGAAAGTAGAGGTCCCTACGAAGTGCAGGGTCCTAGTGAAGCTAGATTGGTTGGTGGGGGGCCTGGGAAGAAGAGAGCAGGGCAGGACCCTGCCTGGCCGTGTGGTCGGCACTCCACCCTGTCGGGCGGTGTGGTCGGCATCGGTCCAAAAAGTGGTTTACATTTATTAATAAACTAAAGTAAAAACCAAACACAAGTAAAAGAAATGTATTTCTATGGATAAGAATGTTCATCAAAAGAGTGAAATACATTCTGCTATGACACATAATAAATTTTTTTTTACTCTAGAACATAAATAAATGGAAGATGTTAGGTTAAACACAGAATCATGAAGGATATGTTTATGATTTATATGACTTATATATAATATCTGGGGATGATTTCATCAGACTATTTCTCATGAACCATGAGAAATCCCATTTTAGAATAGTCAGATGCAAGATTCTTAGAGAAAAGCATAGATTCCTACACCATCAAATATAATGCAGAATTAAAAGTTATTCTCCTGTTTGATATGCTGCATAGATAATCAGGATCTGTCACTTCATTTTAATTTTACTATCATAAATACATTCTGAAAACATACCAGAAAATATAAGCACAGGATGTACGGATCTTTGGCCTAAACAGTAGAGCAGGTCTCCCTGGAAGGACGACCGCTGTCTAGTCACTGCCTTATTTATTTGGATTTTCTCTTCTGAATCTTCTTTTACTCGCTCCTTATATAAGAAATGTGTAACTTTCTACTACAGAGGTGGAGACTAACCATTTACAGCTGCGTTCCAGATTGCTATGATGAGTAAAAGTGCTTAATAATTGTAATAGCTTCATCCCCCCTTCACAATCTTAGAGATAATTATTATTTTAGACTATAAATACTACCTCCAAAAAGGCAAACTGTCATCTACTTTAAATCACATAATTGTCAGTCTTCTGTTCAAAGTTCTAAACCATAGCAACAGAAATGTACTTACAGTTTTAAGGACTACAAGTAAGGAAACCAGGAAATAATTAGCTGAGACCAAAGGCATAAATCTAACTGCATCAGTCAGTTGTATATATTTAGGTATATGTACATATATATTCTCTACATATGTGTTTTCCAATATGCATAGATGTGTATAATATATACTGTCTGTACACTGAATGAATATATGTACTCATTATACACTTTGTTGTAGAGTGCTCTGTTCTCTGAGCATAAAGGTCTCCATCTTCAACAGAGCAGCAGCCTCTGTGAAGTAGACTTTCAAGATAGGGCCCGTTGATTGTTGGCATTCTTTCATAGAAGATGGGATTGAAGAGAGGGATTGGACTCTCACCTGAGATTCTACTCCATCCTGTCACTTCCAACTGGCCGTGTGTACATCTGCCGTGACATGACTGCACATGTCCTTATGGTATCAGGAAGTTCTGGAATGTAGAGAGATTAGAATGGTAACTGGAAGGGGAACTCCCTCTATGCAGCTATGGGGAAGTAATCATCCAGACTGGAGCGAGGCTTTGCAGGAGTCCATCAGTGTTGGGGTCACCCAAGCTCTGTAAGTCAGTCCAACAAACTCACTCCTTCCTCAAGCTGATCTTTGAGTTGAATTTTGAACTTTCAATTTGTATTTTGGTCTGCTATGGGTCCCATACTTAAGGAGAGGAGAGACATAAACATTCACACAATGCATATATACCTATACAAATGCCACACACAAATTCCATGTATGCATACACATGAATATAACATGGGGATCTATGGTTGTTACTTTTTTGATTACCAGGGATGAAACTATTCATGTAAACATCTTGTTTTAGATAGCTAAATCAAATTATGTGATAGAAAAGTCAATACAGCTGGATTGGGGGGGAGATGCAGAATTGAGATCTAATTTATTTTGAAACTATTCAGAAGTTAGGTACTATCGTAGCATTACTTTGATCCAAGACTTTGAGAATGCCTTTAACAGCAGGCTTCTTTATGCATAGTTATTCTGCAATCATTTATATGAAGGATCTTAGACAAAAGCCCAAACAGAGGACAAAAATTCTATTTCAGGAATAAATAATTACATTCAATTTTATCTTATGTTATGATGCTAAGATTTTTGTCAGTCATTTTCCCCCAAATCTTCTAATATATGTCTTTGGGTTAATGAGTATATTTTGTGAAATATTAAATTATATCCTATCATAAAAGAGCCTACGTATTTCTTGATTATCCTTTAGGGGTTAGGGGACAACTATAAAAGTATTGGAGGACACAAACTGATTAGCTGGATATCACATATCACAGCCACATTAATCTAAAGAATTCTGATAATTTTTTTTTAATGAAGGGGGCTGGAGAGATGGCTCAGCCATTAAGCGCCCTTAATGTTCTTCCTGAGGACCCAGGTTTTGTTCCCAGCACCCACATGGCAGCTAGCACTTCCCATAACTCAATTTCTAGTGACTCCTACCCCCTCTTCTGGCCCCTTGGCCTTGCACACATATGGTGCACTTAAATTCATGCAGGTTGAGAAAAAAAAACACGCATACACATGAACTAAATAAAAAAAATAGTTTTTAACTTAAAATTCTTTTGAAAAATAATTTTAAAGACATCTAGTTCAGTATCATCTTTCCATACAACAGACTGCTAATTTGACTAAAATTTACAGTTACGGTTTTGCTAATAACTCAGACAACATAAGATTTAAGATAGGAGACAAGAGGAAAGATGAATACCTTTTTCAAATGTGGAACTCTTAAGTCATCTGAATCCAGGCTGTGAAATCTAACAAATAAACCGTGGACTCAGGAGCTGTCCCGATGAGAACTTCAGGATAAGTCACTGCTGACATGATTCTGCAGGACAACGGCTGTTCCATAGAGGCTATCAAGATGGTCAAGCGAACGTCGACTCCATGAAATTACATGCAGTATCAACCGAGAGTAGAAAACAGGCCAGCAGAAAACAGTACCAAGTGTCCAGTGGAAACTCAGTTCCTATGACCGTATGTGTCAGTAAAATTTCAAAACTGCTGGAATATGAGCACACGAGTATGTAGAAGTGAGGGCAAAATCAACAGACCAACATGCACACAAGCGAAAAGGAATCCTGAAACATTTTATGTAATCGAATTTGGGTAAAAAGTATAATCCTTCTTAAGAAAACTGTGAATGAAGCAGACTAAATTATTTCTCAGTAATCTCAGTTTCTTCACATTGTGATAGAAAACAGAAAAAAAAACGCTAGTCGACAAACATATCATTTCAAGAGCTGCTTAAAATTGATCGACATTTTACAGCTGATATATGCTTCTATGTGTTAGATAATTAGCTAATTGCCAAATTTTTATTATTGCAAATAATATCATAGCCTGTATAATTTTATTTATTTTTTCCCAGCCAAGAAGTGAAATAGCAAATGAAATTTAACAAGTACTTAAAACTAGTTATTTCAACTGTATTTCTACAAAGTAGAAACTATGTTCATTAATTCTTTTCAGCATACAGAATTCTTTAGTGTTTCCAAAATTAAGGAAATATGATTCATTAATGGGCTAATTGACACTCTCGCTAAAAATATTATTTTTAAGCTATCCATTATAACTTTTATCATTGATATTTTTGTTATTTATATTTAGGTGCTGCTTATAAATTTATTTGTGTTGTAATTATCTACTTATATTTGCATTCAATAAGTTTAAAATGCATTCATTTTCTTAGTATTAGAACATAAATTGTTTCCTTTTAAAACGTATTTGGAATTTTCTCTTTTCTGTGCATGTGCATGCCTGTTTGAGTGTGTGTGCACGTGTATATGTGTGTGTGTGTGTGTGTGTGTGTGCGTGCGCACAGGCATTTCCCATTATGTCTGAACTTTGGGCATTAGGTGCAAACTCAGATTTTAAAATATTCATTTTTATTCTCTTCAGTTTCATAAATAAGTAAACATTCAATATATTCAAATGAGTTTTATGTAACTTAAGGACTTCTTAGTTTTCTTTACAGTTTTCAAATAGTCATTTGTTTGTTTGTCTGAAACTGTGTCTCACATGTAATCCTGAATGACATTCATCTCACAATGAAGACCAGGCTGGCCTTGAACTCACAAAGATCAGCTTGCCTCTGTCTCCAATCTGTCTCCAAAGTGCTGGCTTGAAGGTGTGCGAAAACACACTTGGCTGAAAGCACCCGTGTCAAATTAAGTTGTTGAATTATATATTCCTTCTCCTCTGGTTTGTTAGTCAATCTCCAAATGTATTTTCCCAGCTATGCTTTATCTCAGTGTGTTTCTTGACTGCCTGTGAAATGTTTTAACAGTGAGGGATGCCCATTACCAATTTGTTCACTGTGCAGAAGCATAGGATTTTTTTTGTCCCAGACTTCCTTTATTTCTTTGTATCTTTATTAAGTTGTGCTGTGGTTGTGCAAACCTTTAATCCTAGCACTCTGGAGGCGGAGGCAGGTGAATCTATGTGAGTTCAAGACCTGCCTTGTGTACATAGAGAGTTCAAGACCAGACAGGGTTGCATAGTGAGACCCTGTGGCAAAAATATGGACTAAAAAATAAACCAGAAACAAAGTCTTCATATATGTACCAGACTGACAGTATATACTGAGTTACATATTCACTAATGTGGTAAACATTACACAGTATTGTCTATACTCTTTCTTAAATTGGAAAATTTACAGAATTTAGACATTCTACATTGATTTCATAAGGCAAGGGTTGCCATTTTTCATTTGAACCCACAGTACACATGCAATGAGTGACTTGTACTTGATTAATTAATATGAAATATTTATTTCATTTCATTTATTTTAATTTCAAATTAAAATTTGGAATCATATAGAATTGTGTTCAATATCTGGAATTTCTCAGTATTTAAGAAATTATTTAACCTCTCAAATCCTTATACTAATAATAATGTTGTCCGATAAAGGCCTAGCACTGGAACATGGTGGATAATGGAACCAGGGTTACATGTTTAATATTTTTGGCATGGATTTCATTTCTAGTATTTTATGCCATATTTTAATTGCTTAAGAACTATATATAACATAAAATTAAAGCCTTACACTATTATTTTCTTTAGGTGGGGATTTTATCAACTATGGTATACCATCTTGATTGTGGTTGGAGAAAGACAAAGAGGAAATGATATTATGTATTATAATAACAGTCTAGTTAGATATGGGGAAAATAAAGTTCCGCTCAAAATAGTCAAGAAAATACTTCAAATACATGTATTCAAAAAAAGTTTTAGTAGAAAGTTCAGTGAAGGTCATAGTAGATTTATATATTATTGTAATGAATAACAAGTTTGTTTTTCCTCAGACTCAAATGGAAGCCACCACTAGTCTTTGCTAAGTTTTCATTAAATGCAAGAAATCAAGCATATGAATTGTGAGAACAGCAGCATGGGAAACCAAGTTCTATCGGATTCTGTGATGTTGTGCGAGGGATGAAATTTCACTGAAATGAAGGGAAAACAAATCTAAAAAACAAATCATGGTGTAAAACTTATATTTTCATAAAAAGTAGTTTTGAATGAATGCCAAATCCCTAAAATGTAAAAAATTACAATATTGATAAATAAGTTAAATTCTGGTATAGACAGAAATTTACTAACAGATGACCTCACAGATGAGAGAAGAAACATTCTGGGGAAGACATGACCACTGTCTGGACCAAATTTTCTGGACATTAGCTCTCTTTTTAAGTTATGAGTCAACCAACATCTTTGCAGCACAAACGTTCATTAATTATGCTAGAAGCAATTCAAACTGTCTCATTATATTGAAAAATAAACTGCAGAGCAGCGTTTAAAAAAACCTGCATCTCTGTCTTACATATGTCATTTGAAAACATTTACTGCCTTTTTCGCAGCTTGATAAAAATCCTTGAAATTCTCTGACTAGTTCTTAACTTCCCCTGGTGCTCCATTTTCATTACATGGCTGTTTTTATGTTTTTCAGTTTTAAAAGAGCAGTCCACTAACACAGATCTCATTGTAAACCAAGATTTTGTTTTGTTTTGTTTTCCCTGGGAGAAATTCTTTAAGAACTCACTGCATATGTGTAGATTTTTGAGTTATGAGCCCTTAATACTGATGATAAACCTATAACTTTCAGACTTATCCAGTGAAGTATATTAATAGTATATTCAACTTGACATTATGATGAATATGGCCCTCAGGAATTGGCCTATAAATGTCAGGAATTGTCACAGTTAAAGCTGTGTTTCCTACAGGCTATAATAACCAAATTTTATTCTTTGCCCCATTACTGGGGATGTTTCATATATTCCCTGAATATGCATTTTATTGCATGCGTGTTGTTTGAAATATAAAGTGCTGTATATATTTTTCTTGCCTTCAGGGATCTTATATTCGAAATGTAAAAATAAGACATTTTAATGACTTAAATATGTGATTGAATATGCTTTGCAAGATAAAGAATCAGTGTGAGAATTTAAAGGAGACTGTTAGCACCAAATTGCCACATGACTTCTCTCAATTAAAATAAAAAAATATAGTTTGCTAATGCATTTTAAAAATTTAAAACATGAAACTGTAAAAGTCCAGATCCTGAAATAATTAGGAATTCTCCTTAATGCTGACCTTTGAATGCAGTTTCCATTTTAGAAATAAGCTTAGAAATCAGTGTCTGGCCAGGGACAGTATTAATTTAATGTCTTTGTTTATTCCTTGAACTCTCATCTCTCCTGGGTGCTGGTAAAAGATAGGTAGAGAATATCAGCCCTGACTCTCATAGTCCCTGTCCCTAAATTAGCTCATAGGAATGAAAGAGATGAAAACATCTACATATTCCCAGTCTCGGGTCTCTGTAATTTCTTTCTCGACATCGTATCAAGAAGTAGCAGACACGAGACTACTTGAGTACATATCTGCATTGATGGGATCAAAGGCAGTGAGAAACTCCAACTCTCATAGCATTCAGAAGCACTCTCAGTATTGGAAACATTTAACCCTGTTATGTTTTCTGTAAATTCTCTCCTTTCGTATGTTTGACCTGACACATGTTAGACTGGCCCTTCTGACTGCATCTCAGTCTGTCACTGAATACAAATGCCTATGGAACAAGGTGTGTTCATGGGTGTAGCAGCTTTTTTTCATTTGAGATAGCCCCACAGAGGACTGAAAATAAAGAATCAGCAGCATGGAGAAGAACCTCATGCTCCTTGAGGGGCCTAGCTATGCTGTGCAACATAGCTCACAAGCATTTAAACATGATATTGTGTCACCTTAACAAATGCAAGCATCACCATTCCAAAATGAGCCTTCTCACAAATCACTGCATGAACCCAGTGTCCCATCCCAAGATATACTTAAATAATTGTTATTCCTTTCTAAAAGTTGGATAATTGACACCTGAAGATTTATTCCCAGAAAGCATGCTGGGAGGACTGTATAGAACTCATACAGGAAAAGGAATAGAGGAGGTGGAATTGCATCCATGGAGAATGTCATCACTGATAGTTTATGAGAGTTACAGGCTCAGACTAGGGAGATCTGAAGAGATATTGCTCTTCAGATTTCTTCACAATTAGAGGAACAAGCCTTTGCCTAGTACATCACTCAGAGGCATCACATGAGACAGTGCTGTAGGACAGAAAGCTCTTGGCCAGGGATGTTGATAAACACTGCAAAAGTTGGGAATGTGGCCATTGGTCCTAAAATGGAAAGCTGTGTATCATCCATAGAAACTTTGATTAAGGGTGGCATTCAGAGGTATAATAAAATCAAGTACCTGTTTCAGTTTATTGAATAAATAGCAACATTCTCTCTTATATGTATCTCAGTTATTCTTTAATTTTATTGTTGTTATATATTCATATTTATGTTTATTTGTCATAATTTGTATGTATATTATATATTGAATAAGGAAAATAAAGATTAACAGCATTTTTCCAAAACATACATTTAAGGAGCTGGAGAAAAGACTCAGTAGTTAAGAAAACTGGCTGCTCTTGCAGAGGACCCAGGTTCAATTCCTAGCACCCACACAGCAGCTAACAACCTTCTGTTAACTCCAGTTCCAGGGACACCCTCTTCTCATCTCTGCGGGCATTGAAGGACACAGATGAACTTTCACACATGCAGGCATTACACACATACATATAAAATGAAAATAATAAATAAAATATTTTTAAAGTATTTTTAAAGTGTCCTCCTCAGTGATATGTGTCATGTACTAAGACTATTTAATAAGAAATGAGTGTTCCCATCAATTTTCAGCTATGCAAGTGCAATGCAAAGCAACAAAAAAAGGTGGAGGGTAACTTCTGCATTCTGTCTGCATTAAGACTCTAACGCTGAAACTTTCATTTAAAAATATTTTCTTACAGGGTAGTTCAATAATTCATGGTATACATTGTTCACTATTCTCAGTAGTAAGAATGATGTGCTTAATTAACTATTCAGTGCACCAGGTTTTATAGTTTTGTGACAAAAAGCTATTCAAATAGAAATGAAACACATACATTATGCTTTCATATTAGCTGGGTCAGTCTACCCTGATAAAATATCATTTATATGGTGGTTTAAACAACAACAACAAGAAACAACAAATACACATGAACACACACACAAAGAGACAGACAGAGACAGAGAGAGGAGTTTCTCTTCATATAAGGCCTTCATCCAGTGAAAGTAGAACCCGAAACTTATGAGCTCTTTTAACCCTAATTACCTCCTGGAAGTTCTCTCTCCAAATATAGTTATACTGAAGATTAAGCCTTCAGCATATGAATTTGAAGAATAGAATCACTCTATCTAAAGCAACTTCTGAATGGTGCATCTGTACTCAATAATACTGTCAGGCATTAAATTATTTCATTGGTTTAATCAAGAATATTTAGTAGCGTCCTTCCCTCAAAGTTTTGTCATAGATTTCTAACATTCATATAAATACCAAATCTGAAGAGGGCATAAATTCTTCATAATTTCTCACAAAATGCCTTGTATATTTGTATTCTTTTAGTAGTTTTGAATATATTTCTATGTGAACTGTATTTAAACTTGTCTCTCACAAATGTATGATTTGGGTGATGTTCTCCAAGATGCCGTCCTAGACCCCTCTTTGTTACTCTCTAAGGACTTACTGGTACTCTGAACCACCTCAGACATGATTGTCTCATGGTTACTTCAGAACTCAGAGATAATAGCTGAATTATTTATAGATATATTGAAGTTTTCAACTAAGTAAACGCTGTGATATAAAATCACAGTGTGAATTTTCTAGCTTTCATTTATGGATGTTAAACCTCTTATTATGGTTTATCATACTAACATACATGCAAGTATGTGCATTAGAAATGTATAAGAATTGATACAAATTAATCTTTTTATTTCAAGGATTCTAAAATTAGGTCATAAAAGTAGTTATGAATTATGATTCTGAAATGGAAGGTCTCACTCAAGTACATCAAGGTAATTGCCACCATAACTCTAGGTATTGTTTCTGAATGCACCATGGATGGTTTTTATAGCTCCTGAGCAGAATAGAGTCATTTTTAACATAAAACTTAGTAAATCACACCACTGAAATGTACTAAAAATCCATAACATGGAAACCATTACACATGACTAATAGATGACATAAATTTCAACTAGAAATAAATAAGGCTGTGCTGCTCTAAAAGACACCTGGATAAGAGTAAGTTCTGAAAATTGTTTTGTATGTAGAAATGGGGAATGTTTCTGCAAACAGCATGTACTTCTTCTGATGAGATGTTTAGGGAAGCTGCTGACTGCAAAAAAATTACTAAAACTGTAATCAAATGTAAAACCCTGGCCAGAACTTCGTACACATGGAGAACGGTGTAGCATTTGAAAGTGAGAATGAGTGGATTCCACTGTCTGCCAGGCCTCTTCAGGACAGGGTAGTCATGGTTACAACTGACCATGCTTTCACACCACAGAAATCAGGACACTGACTACTTCTCGGGGAATCTGAATGTCGCCTGATGATAAAGAGAGCAGTGCATAGCACGGTACCAGAAACTAAACATGGCATCCTTTATACACAGCCTTTGTCTGTCTAGCATCTTTGTAATATAGCTGTCAGTAACATTTCTCATCCTTCCTGTGGCTATTGCCAACTTCTGTCTTATGCTAATCACTTAACCATAGTCCAGCATCTGAAATGTACACAAACATTTTCTTCACACCTCTTCTTCTTTTGTGGGATGGCAGACTGCAGCAGTGACCTACTGTCTCCTCTCATAGTTTAGCAGGGAAGGGAGTCCAGTGCTGTCTGGAGTTAGTGGCTACACAAAGAATGGACGCATTAGACTAACAAACACATTACAGCTCATAACTCCAAGAGCTAAATGAGGCCTTTATATTTTGCAAGACAAAAAGAAGCTCAAGTCCTGCAGCTGCACCATAAAATATAGTTTAAAAAAATCACCCAGAATTTGAATAAAAAGGATATGGAACAGACTGATCTATTCACAGTGCATTTTTGGATGTGCCATGTGGCTTGGGTAAACAGGGACTGAGAGCAATTAATCTGCTCTTTGGAAGCATCACAATGTATGGTTTTGATGAAAGGTATATATGCCATTTATGCTCATACTGAAAGTACCTGTGTGCCTGTAAGAATTATACTCTGTAATATGGTACCAGGCTCGATGCTGATGATACAGGCTTTGCTATGGGTGGATAGAAACAGCTTTCATGGCTAAGGAACTCAGAGAAATATTTGTGGGAACTGATTACACTCATCAGCCTTTATTTTTAATGAAAGTGACCCTTCCTTAATGAGGCATAAATGAATGATAATATAAATGTAACACCAGACCAATAATCTAAGTCTTTTACGCTGGCTTTTATCTTGAGTCTATCTTGTTATGTACCATAGCAAGCTTATAGCAATATAACTCCTGCCTTCTTGAAATTTTTCAAGTGTTAATCTTAAATTCTCCAGAATTTTTGAAGCAGTCTCAGACAGAACACAAAAACGTCTATGGTTCCAGATTGAAACTTCTGTAAAATTTTATAAGCAGAGCATTTCTCTTAAATGAAAGATCACCAAAAAACAAAACAACAACAAAAAAAAAACAGAGTAAGAAAGACTTAGGATCATCTAAACTATTTGTGTTAAGCATGCATGCACCTCACAAAAGTTATGAACTTTCTCTGAATGGTGGGCGCTAGGGATAGACAGCCAGCCTTTGTCTCTGTGTTCCTACGTCTCATAGATAAAACTGCCCAAATAACTACGGGGCTACATAGACACAAACAACAAGCATTGCCACTTTAATTTTTATTAGAATTTTGCTATTATACACAAAGCAACATGAGATAATTCTCAGTTAGTATTTTAATGGCGCACTCCTGAGATCCTGGCCCCATAGAATAATGAGACAAAGACAAGATAATGTAATTACAGGCAGTATTAGAACAGCTGCAATTGATTTATTCAGTAAAGTCTATAGAATCCATACCATTATAGGTGGTATATTAACTCTCTTATGGTTCTGAAAAATAAAATATTTGGAAGTTCTTATGATTAAATTATTTTTATAATCATTGGATATGCTGGAGAAGGAAGTCAATTTTACTGAAGTGAAATGCAATAAACAGTATTATGGATCATTCCTCATATTTACTTAATAATGGATTTTTTTTGTCTTTTTTGTGATAGGGTCCCCCTATAATGCCAGCTGACCTGGAATTCACTATGTACACCAGGCTGGTCTTGAACTCACAGAGATCTGCCTCCATCTGCCTCCTGAGTGTTGGGATTAAAGGCATTCACCATCAATAATGGCTTTAAACATCTATGATAACATTTTCCAAAATCTTTTCTGCCTTCAAAAGCAAAATATTGATTTCACTTTAAGCATTTAAAATTCCCCCAGACTGAAATCTAAAATCATAGTTCTCTCTCCCTCCCTCTCTCTCCCCTCCTTCCTCCCTCTCCCCCTTCCTCTCTCTTTCTCCCTCCCTCCCTCCCTTCCTCCCTCTCTCCCACACCCTTTTTCAGTTCCTCCCCCTACCTTGCAAAGCAGCCATCACACTGATCAGTTCTTGTCTTTTCCTTCTCAGCTCTTTCAGCCCTAATTCCAGCCTTTTCTCCCAGTGACTGCTGTAGTCTCTTATACAAACAACTTCCTTAAAGACTAACCTACTTCTTAGTAATTTTCAGAAAAAGAATGGAATTTTTTTCTACTATGCAAACACCAAACCATCTATAATTCTCTGAATATTCAATATTACTACACATTTCTCGACCTCATTAACCCTCATTTTACATTCAAAACTTAAATAAGATGTCTGCTCCTACAGAACGTTAACTGTTTCTGTCACTGCCAGCGCTTCTCTTGTTTGATTAACTTTTTCGAGATGGGATGTTGCTAAGAAGTCTAACATGGATGTTCTTCCTTCTGTTTCCCACACACTGAGATCAGAGATATGAGCCATGAACACCTGATTCACCACTATCATTTTTAGGTGCATTTATAATGGCTTACAATCCTTTAGCAGACATTTATTAAATTAGGTTCAGTCCCAAAGTTTGTTGGGGGCAATCTTTGTCCCAAATTCTAATCTCTCTAAATTTCAGGTCCATGAAAATCACAGAACTTATAAATGGCCTTATTCTGACTCAGTATCATAAAAGCATAATAAAAAACCTAGAAGACGTGTGTTTTGGTACTTTTGTGAATTATTTTCTTATACTGGATTATAAGTATTTTTATGTATGTGTTTTGTGTGCATGTATGTAAATGCACCTATGCCATGCATGCATGTGGAGGGCAAAAGTGGGCCTCCGATCCTCTGGAATTTGAGTTAAGGACTGTTGCTAGCCACTGTGTGGGTATTGGGAACTGAATCCAGGTACTCTGCAAGAGCAGCCAGTGCTCTTCTCTGCGAAGCCCTTTCTCTAGCCCGTATGTTTTGAGGGAAACAATTATATCACCAATTTTTCATCCCCAGTAGTAAGATAGTATCTTGCATACAGTCTAAGTCTAAAATTTACTGAGTTGAACATTTTTCTACAGATCTTGATTACAGACTTGCAAATAGGTTTATGAGTACTGATAGCAAAATACAGACTTCCAAAGCCATGTTCAATATATTTTACAAACAATAACTTTAATAGCAAATGTTGGATGATAGGATATATTATTTTAGGAACCAGCATAAATATGATATCATTTCACCAAAACTGTAATGATTACAAGTCCTGTATGAACTGAGTACTACTGTCATCAACATAGCAATGTTATAGATGTAGAAACTGAGTGCTCAGTAGCCTACCCTAATTCTTAGGAATTAACAGTAGCAAGGCCAAGGGGCAGATCCTGGTTTTCAAGCCAGGTTCTGATGTGCCTGTCTCACTTGTACTGGTTTTCCCTTGACTCAGGTGCCAGATGTCTCTAATGAATACTACCAGCAGGTGTGTCTCTACCTCAGCCAAAGCTGACATAGAGCACATGCAAGAGTCTCTGAGTTTTCTCTAAAAATATTCAGTTTATATCACTGCTTTAAGTTTATATTAGCAAACACTTGTGATTAACAAAATTTTCAGTATATTTTCTTTAATTTCCTTTCTTGACAAAGTATTATGAAACAAGTTTTGCTATATTCATATCAGTTTAGACAGGTGACCAACACATGGAAGATTATAGCTCTTTAAAATTTAACTCAGTAAACTGAATTTAGTTTATAAAAATGATAATATTTGATTCTTTAAAATTTAACTCAGTAAACTGAATTTAGTTTATAAAAATAATATTTGATTTGTTACTTTAGAGAAAATTTCAACATTTTAATTCAATATTTTATTTTCAAATACTATTCTATATTGATTCTGTTTCAGCTACATGACAGGGCTTTTTAAAACTAACAATAATATTTTAGCCCTGTGAATGTAAGGATCTAAGCTTGAAGCTGTATGGAGCCTACCTTGGTAAGCGGTAGGCTATAAAACTTGCCTGTTTAATTCTTTTATCACAATATAAAAATCACAGTGGGATTATTGAGCAACTCAAAATTACTGGCCATAAAAACATTAAGCATAAAAATTGAATTGCAGTAAAATATAACCTTCATTTTAGATATGCAATAGTACGTAAATTAACAGTTTTAGGCTAGGCATAATACATAACAAATAACTGAGCTCAATTTAGAAGAAAGGAAGCAGGAAAAGCACTTTGTCTACTACAGAGCCATGGACCCAATAAACTCGCAGTCTGATGGTGCAATATAATCCACTAGACCACAGAGGCAGAAGTAAGTAATGTGCGTCATAATCCAAGTTTTCTAGTCAAAATATTTTGAGGGCAATAGCTATTAGTAATGGTATTCGAATAGTAGCTTCTATCTTGTTCTATTTGTTCTCTGTTATCTTTCTTCTCCTGTTGATGAACTCTAACTTTCTTTTTCTTTAAGGGATATGTCCGTGTATATGAAGTTTCTTGAGGAAAAATATTAATTGTAATAATATTCAAAGGGGGTAAGAAATAATCAAAATTGCAATGAATTTAAGGTAGTTTTGTGTAAAACTTAGCACTATGCACTTTTCATAGCAATAATTCCCACTGCTATGATGCACGAGACACCAAGTATCACTGTACCTGCTTCGTGTCCATCATCCACTAGATGCCCAACAGCTCTGTACCTGTTCTGTACGTCCATGATCCTCTAGACACCTCCCATGGCTACATCAATTCCTGACATTTATGACCCATTAGACACACAAATGACTGCATCTGCTCCTGATGTCAATGACCCAGTAGACACTTGGCTTTACTACCCCAGCTCCTGAGGTTCAAAGGACACCTCTGTTCTGACCTCAGTACACACACAATCTCGTGACACGATCAGTGGAGAATTCTCTAGCTAAGATGCCATGTGGAAGAATTTCTAACACACATTTTTTCCTAAACCCTGTACTTATCATTTGCCCCAGTCTTTCTCTCTTTTAGGGACCATTTACAGAATCTAAGTTCTCTATACTGATGCTGTGTTTTCAGGATGTCTCTACAATTATGTGATATGGACTTAAATGAGTGCTTGAAGAAATAAAATATTTAAGATGGGAACTTACAGACAGTGTTGCTCTTTAGGGATTCTGGTAGAAGCATCTTTTCAATTTTTTCTTTTTCTGTATGAGTCTTTCATTAAAATTATCTTTAATTTCAAATAGCTAATGAAGCCTATTCTATGGAAAGTAACTGTGTTAAAAATTACAAAGGCTAAAACTATCAATAAGAGGGACCTTATGAAGCTGCAAAGCTTCTGCACAACAAAAGAAACAACCAAGGAAGGGAAGAGGAAACCCACTGAGTGGGAGAAAATCTTTATCTGCTACACACTCCACAGAAGATTAATATCCAGACTATACAAAGAACTCAAAAAAGAAAAAACAAGAAAATAAACAACCCAATAAAAAATGGGCTTCTAGACCTGAACAAAGAGTTCGCAAACAAAGAAATAAATATGGTAAAGAAACACTTTTAAAAGTGATCAACAGAAATGCAGATAAAAAACACGTTAAGATTCCATCTTATCCCAGTCAGACAGACTGAAATCCAGAGAAGGAAAAGCACCAAACGCTGGCAAGGTTGTGGAGAAGAGGACGCTCATTCACCGCCGGTGGGAATCTAAACTGCGACCACTGCGGGAAGCAGTGTAGAGAACACTCACAAAACCAAAAACGAATCTCCCATGTGATCCAGTTATACCACTCCTTGGCGTCTACCCAAATGGCTCGGCCTATTGTAGAGATATCTGTACATCCATGTTTGTTACTGTTCTCTTCAGAATAGCTAAGAAATGGAAACAACCTGAATATCCCTCAACAGAGGAATGGACAATGAAAATGTGCTACATTTACACAACGGAGTTCTACTAAGCAGTAAGAAAACATGAAATAATGAAGTCTGCAATAAATAGAAGTAGAGACTGTTATACTAAGTGAAGTAACACAAATGCAGAAAAGAAGCGACGAGTTGCCCCTCATTTGCTGACTGTAGCAGCAGTATACTCACCGTACAGTCAGTAGAGACCCTGATGGCACACCAGGAGCCAGGAAAATGGAAAGGATTCATGGAGGTGAAGGAAAAGAAGACCAGAAAAGGGGGCCAGTGGGGAACAGATACTACCAGGGAGAGGATGGGAAAGTGGGAGTGTCTGGCAGGGAGGAGAGGAGGGACGGACGAGCAGGGGTCATGGTGTGGGGGAAGGGAAGTCAAGAGCAGGACGATGGAGGGAGAAGGGTGTTACTGGGGGGACCGTGCGCATAATGCAGGTGCTAAGACTGGGAAAGGAGGAGGGAGGTCAGATGGCAGAAAAAAGGAGCAGAGATGAATGAATCTTGGAGGACTGGGGAACCCACAGGGAAGTTTGATGCCACCCCCTGAGAAATGCACAGACATTAGTGCATTAGTGCATCCGTATACCGGGGGTGGTTTGGCAAGGAACACAGACAGAAGCTACCTCCCTTTGCGTGGTTGGTGAGAGTGGTCCAAGAGACTCCCCAAATAATGCCGGTTATTGTCAAAGCTCTTGGTTATCTCCCAGAACTGGAAGACAATACCCTACTGCTGAAGACAGGACAGACTTGAGATTGGGACTCAGAGAAATGGAGCCAGAACTGACCTGGAAGCTTTCTACCTGGAGTTTAGCTCCCATAGTGCTAGATGATAACAGGCAAATTGCTAAGGAGGAGAAAATCAATCAATGATCCAACCCAACCCTAAATCCTAATAACCATAACATCTGGCACAGCACACTACCTCTATTGGTGCAGTTGTAGCACTCTCATCTGGGAGGTAATCAACAGCTGTCTAGTTGGACTTAAAACTCTCTCAATGGGAGTGAACTCATGGGTGGCATCACAGACTCAGCCAAATACACACAGTAGTATGGAACACAGATCCTAGCAAAATCCTGCCTCTGTCGTATCTCTAGAGAAATGAAATTTCTTACTATATGCTAAATATGGAGCTTTATATTAACAGAAAATTATACAGTACACCACTCGTCAAAGGCTACTACAGAACTCCACAACTAGCTGGATAGAGATAATATACATCTGAGAGATGCTAAGTCCTAGACACTTGAACCTTTACACCTAAGACTCATAGAACACAGTGAAACGAGGTGTAGAGAGAAAATAATGCATCCCTCAACTCTCACAAGTGAACCTTCTTTATACCACACAGTGCTCTGGACAAAGAAGGCCACATCTGGCCAAGTTTTAAAGAATAAGAGATTGCCAAATGAGTATCCCTGGATAGGTCTCCTGTATTGAACTCACCCACCCATGGCTCAGGGCTCTTTGAAGAAGAGGTGTTGGAAAGATTGTAAAGCAATGGCTGGTTCATGAACTTAGGGAAGCAGGGGCTTTCAGGCCACTGCAAGCTTGCCCATAATCACATTGAGCACAGGACCCCCACCAACTCAAATTATACAAGGGTGAGACAGAAATTGGTGGCGGCCCAGACCTAGACAGAGAAACTATTGGAGACTGATTACTATTGGGAGAAGGAGAATATACCTTACTTAGGATCTCTAGATAGGTTGATTAGATCCCAGTGATTAATCTGCACTGGTCATAAATACTTGACTGGATAAGACTTAATGTGCGGAGGAATACATGAGGTCTGATGAGATGCTGGGGGACCAGATAGGGAGGGGTTCTAAATTTTGTTAAGAAATGTTGTATAAAATGTATAAAATTCAATAAAAAATTTTAATTACAAAGATTAAAGCCTTTGAGCATCCTGAGAGTTCAAAATATGTAAAAACTGATGATGGATGTGTCCTTGTTATGCTGATGTATAACTTATACATTAGAACACATGGAAACTGAGGCTGATAAAAAGAACTATCAGATAATTCTAAAAGTGGCCCATTCTCATGATAATGTTGTAGCAAATATTAAAATAAAACAAAACAAAACAAAAGCACTTGGCTCTTAAACAGAAAATCTTGAAGACAACAAATGAAAGCATAAATATAAAGCAGACAATGGGCTGAAAGCACAGTCCTATGACCTGAACTTTAGCTCCTTTACATAAAATGACTAAATGAATTAAAGCAATTAAACAGGCAGACCAGTTTCTGGATAGCACGTGATACAAGTGTTCTCTCCCTGTGCAGGAGTGGAATATCTTTAAGATAAAAAGAGGGAAAGAAAGATATGGTGTGCTACTGGTCGTAAGTCCAATTCTATAGCTGCTAGCCTTGATCTATGTAATCAGAAAGACACTTGTATCATCTTGACAACTCAACAAACTCAGCGTGCTTGTTGGCTGAAACCAGATTCACAGCATCATTGAATAAGCCATGGATTCATTATAAGACTGTTAAGAAAAAGTAAAATCAGAGTTCACATGAAGATGTTTTAATTTATATACATTAGCTTGCTCACCAGAAATCAGGCTAGAAAATAATACACATGCAGTCACTTTTCTTAGAGATATTCTTGGGAATAACACTTGTCAGAAAAGTAGAGAGAAAAGATGCATTGTTACTCAACTGCAAAAAAAAAAAAAAAGAATTCAGTTCACACATGGTGGAGTAGCAGTCACATTCTGGGTTGGGGAGCTTAACAGATAGAGTAAAAAAGCACAGAATGATAGGAGAGCTAAAAGTGTTTTCTAAAGAAAAAGAAGGAGAATTCAGAAAGACCAATTTAGGAATGTCCCCTGTTTGCTGCTGGCCCTGTAAGAAACTGAGTTAGGCTGGGGATCCTGGGCAGGGAAGCTCACCATGTCCTTGATGAACTAGTTATTTCACCCAGCTCTAGCAGAATTTAAGAGGAACCTGCTTTCCTGGAGACTGCTCCATGGCTAGGTAGGTGATTGATTGACCTGGCTGAACTGGAATGTGGGGTCTCCACCCAGGCCACAGACTTTTATTGTCTTAAGGGGGCCTTTCTTGCTACTGTAACACCACAACCCGCTACACTTGTGGGAGATCACTTGACTTACAGAGTAGCCATCTTAAAATGTGAAGACTTCAGAGTCACCAGCGCAAGTGAGGGTTTAGGGTTTTCTTGGAACATGGGTTACACAGGTAAAAAGTCAGAGGTAGCTGTGAACACCAGGAAAGGAAGCTCCCAGAGTGTAGCCCTTGTGTCAGCTGAACCTGGACTCCTGTAAGCCGAGAACCAACCTGAACAGATTACAGGGAAGAATCTCGAACTTCAGTTGAACATTCCCTCCACGTGGCAAGCGGCAATAACAGAACTCAGAAAGAAGCTGCTCGAAGACCTCTCACTCCGTCTCTGGATTTCCCTTTCATTTTAACTGTGTCCCACACGTCGTCCATATTTTCACTTCCTTGTAACAGTATTAAAATTTTTAAAGACGCTATTAGGTTTTGGGTTTTTATTGTTATTGTTTTTCTCGTTGTGCTTGTGAATCTTTCATGTTTCGTCTGGGTCCTTTCTGTAATGTCTGCTTTTTGTGCTCCTTATCCCTTGCATTCTTTCCTGTCTGGTTCTTAATCCTTTTATTTAACCAGCATTCTTTCATTTCCCACCATTATTTCCCTGTTTCCATTACTTCATTTAATAATTATTCCCACATTCCCTAAAATTAGTTTTCATCGTTTATATGAACTGACCACTTTCTTTTCTTCAGTCATTTGTGGAACAGTAATTGACTTTAATAAATTTGTGTGTAATTGTATATCAGGTTTGGTTTGGTATTTCCATTACAAAGATTTACTTTTCCCGTCTGAATAGTAGTTGGGATAGACCCTTCAAGTGAAGAAAGCTTCTCAAGACTGGTAATATCAAGGGAGAAAGGGGGAAGTAGGACACTTTAAATAGGGAAGGCACAGAGGGGATGTTAGGCACTGGGAGAGAAAGAGAGGGAATCATGTTAGTCTAACAATGTAATGACAAATTACACATGTATAATCTACATGAGTCCACGTGTGTAGAAGAAGGCTACATAACAAGAAACATTACCAGGCAGGTAGACCTTCCTTTGAGTTGTTGGCTAGAGCCGTACAAGAGACTCCCAAAATTACACAGGCTACTTCCACAGCCCTTGGTTGTTTCCCAGAACTTGAAGGAAAGACCCTATTGCTAAAAACATGACATAATTCAGAGACTGGATTTGGAACAATGAAACTGGAACTGACCTGGAAGCCACTTCCCCTGAAGGTTAGCTATCACAGCTCTAAAGAGCAGTATGCAAGCAGCCAAAGGAGAACATCAATTGATGGCCTAACACAAGCTTCATGACCAATAATCTGTATCAATGACTGGCACAGCACTGGACACTGGTGTAGTAATGGCACTTTTACTTTGGGGCCAATCAATGGTTACTTAATTGGTCTTAGAGCCCACTCAATGGGAAGAAACTCATGTGTGGTACTATAGTCATGTCAAATACATAGGAATGAAGAAGTCATAGATCTTAGAGAGACACCCAGGGTTGTCACATTCCTAGGCTAATGTGACTTCTTTTTACTAAGTGCAAAATATGTATCCTTATATATAATGTCAAGCATCCCAGTCACCACTCATCAAAGAAGATTTTGTTGTGCCAGATGGAGACCACTGCAGAGTAACACAGCTGGTCATACACAGCACTCTCCAAGCGTTGTCCATGCCTAAGTGGCACATCTACAAGGCAGTCTCTACAACCAAGACTCATGCAACATGAAACAAGGGGTAAAGAAGTTACTAATGAATCTCTCAACTCTCATTAATGGGACTCCCCCATGCAACAGAAGGCCAGTAACACAAAAAGTCACAAATGGCCAAAGAATGGAATCTTCAGAGTGTGAGTCCCTGGACAGGACTCTAATATTAAAGTTTCACTCACCAGGGTTCAGAGGCCATTGTAGAAGAGGGGGAAGAAAGATTATAAGAGCCAGTGAGGAAGTAAATGACCATATGGAAATAGAATCCTAGAAGCTCCTGGGACCCTGTTCATATGAACCTACAACAATGAAATCAGCATGCTCAAGACCCATGCAAACTCAAGCAGACAAGGACCCAGCATGGAACTGGAGAAATGGATAGCAGACATCAATCTTTGCTGAAGAAATATGAGCAACTGATTAGTGTTGGGTGAGAATGAGCTAATCTTCCTGAGGTGAGAAACTCTGAATAGATGGCTGGACTTCCATCAATGAAACTGCGCTGAGGAACATCTGAGGATACTAACTCGACACAGTATGTCTTAACAGAGATGAAAGAATGTATGGATTCCAAGTTGGCGGCTATGGGAGTATGCCATTGGGGGAGGGGGACAAGATGATTAAGACTGATTGATTAAGATGTTCTATTATGAAATACACAATGATTCAATTAAAAAACATAATCTTATAGTACTTAAAGGCAGGTTAAACGGGAAAAAAAGATTCACAAATAAAATGAGAAGAGATAAGCATCCCAACATATACAAAAATTGTAATACAGAAACATAAGAATCATGAAAAAGAAAAGTAAAATGGCTCTTAAAAATAATCCTAACTCCTCAATTAGGAAATCTCAACATGTGAAATGGATAACAGATCAGACCAAGAATGCAAAAACCTACCTGTCAAAATGACTGTTGGCATAAAAGAGGAAGCAAGTGCACAGATAAATCAAGTAAATCAATCCACGACTTGGAAAAGAAAATCTGCAGGATGATGATAAGTTCATCAAGACACTGTCACCAGACTTAAGGTTAAGGCCTGTGCCCCAACAAGCCACATTTGATCACCAGTCCTGACTTAGCTGATTAAAAGTACCAAAGTAATAGTGAAAATCAGAAAAGGCAGATTCATTCAATGTGGTCACATTGGGAAGAGAAGCAAAGAGATCCAGTGACACCTCTCAAGTCTGTTATCAAGAATTTTGGAGATTCCATTTGTGCTCACCAGATGACACAGGGAAAATCATTGTCCCCCTTTGAGGTTCTTAGTCTCATTAATAAAAATAATTTAAGAGGAAGCTCAATGACAATTTTATTAGAACTTAAAAGAAAAATTCCCAGAATAGGCAAACTGAAAATCCCAAATCAGTATGGAAGTGAAAATGGAGGATAAAGGGAAACAGCCATATTGCTTGAGTTAAGCAGGCACAGCAGTCAGAAACACTGCAGAAAGGCCGCACATGGTGGGAAGGCAGCCACAGGGTGGGGAGGCAGCCACAGGGTGGGGAGGCAGCCACAGGGTGGGGAGGCAGCCACAGGGTGGGAGGCAGCCACAGGGTGGGGAGGCAGCCACAGGGCGGGGAGGCAGCCTTTACAGGGGAGGCAGACACAGGGTGGGGAGGCAGTCTTTACAGAAAGCATAAGGAGCGCATTGTATCAGAAAAAAGTGTATTAATTTCTGACCAGCATTGAAAAGAAAAAATCAGATGATAGAAACGGGAAAAGATGCACCTTTCTATATCTGGTTCTCTGGACCAGATCCAGAGACCCCCATGCAGCTTACAGGGACTACAGTAGGTGATGGGGAGTCTGGGAACAGAATGTACAGTGTCTCAGTAAAGGATTAATTATTCCCACCATCTCTTTAGCGTGGCTTGGAGTTCCCCTGCATTCCTAGAGGTGGTCCCTCGGCCAGGTGATTGACCTATCCAACTAAAATGTTAGGTCTCCACTGAGACATGAGATTCTGTTCTCTTTATCAACAGTTAGCCTTTAATAGGCCTTCACTGATACTCTAACAATACCACATTTTTAGATGTAAAGGAAGTCTTAACAACTACAAAAGAAGTGAAATAATTTTTAGCATCTTACTGTTGCATGATGGGATAAATAGAGAAATGAATATCTACAAATAAACAAAGAATTATACAAATGCATGAATACTGAACAGTATGTTCTTTAATGTCCAATGGGTCATTGGAGAAAATAAGAGAGAAACTTTAAATTCTCATCTTTATTTTTATATATATGACTGTTTTGCCCAGAGAGCAAACACCCGTATGTGCAATGCCCAGAGAGGTCAAAAGAGAGCATTAGATGTGCTGGACCTGGAGTTATAGACAATCCTTAGCTGCTATGAGGATACCAGGAACCAGATCTGTGTCTTCTGCAAGAGCAGTCAGTGCTCTTACCTGCTGAGTCATCACAGCCTCAAAAAAAGATATTTTAAATGAAATGAAACAAAAAAACACAGCTTACCAGAAAATGGAGTCATAACAAATATACTTCTATGAGGAGAGTTTACAGTTATGACTGTTCAGATTTAAAAATCAAAGAAATCTCAATAAATATGCTAATGATATACCAGAAGATCTCAGAAAAACAAGAATACACAAAATCCAAAATCAGCAAACAGAAATTATGGAGATTGGGGCAAAAATTAGTGAACTATAAACTAAATAACAATAAAAATCAGTGAAGCAAAGTTTATTTTTGAAAGTAAAATCAATAATCCCTTAATCAAGCAAAAGGAAGAAAAGTGTGTCATGGAGGTGACTCGGTGGGGACAGTGATTGCTGTTCAAGTATAAGGTCCAGAAGTCAGACTTCAAGCAGCAGTGTGAAATCTGTACATGTTGGCACACATCTCCAACTCCGTGCTAGGGGCTGAAGTCAGGAGGATCCCAGGGACTTGCTGATCAGACAGTCAGGCAGAAATGCCAAGCTTCAGATTCAGTGAGAAACCCTGTCTCAAAATAACACAAAGTGGAGGAGCAACTGAGAAAGACATCCTCCTGTCAAGACATCCTCCTGTCAATTTCTGTCCTGCATATGTGCCCACTTGGTAGAGCATACCTGTACTCATGCACGTACACACACATACACACACACACACACACACACACACACACACACACAAATGCAAAGAAAATAACCAAATTAATAAAATTGGAAATGGAAGTAGGACATCAAAAGAGATATCAATGAAATCTAGTATGGTTACAGAATATGAAAACACTTATGCCCAAATGCTGGACAATCTACAAGAACTGTTAAGTTTCGAGCTACTTAGCCCAACAAAATTAAATGAAATTATAAATATAGTTTTACAATGAGCAATGTGCTATAAGAAATGACAAGTCTTATAACAATGAAGAGCTCAGGACAGATTCACTGTGGTATACCATCAGCTCTTCAAAAACAGACGGGCACTAATGATTCTTAAAAAGTTTCATAAAATCAGAAGGGTTAGAACACTATCAAATTTATTCATTGTTACTCTGATACCAAAATCAGATTAAGACACAACTGAAAAAAATGATGGGCCAATTTTCATGATGAATACAGACAAAATTTGTCAGTAAAAGAATTGAAAACCAAATTCAACTGCACTTTAAATGATCATACACTATGATCAGGTTGTTTCTATTGTAAGGATGCAAGGATGGTTCGACATAGGCAAACCTATAAACTTAATGGAGCCCCCTAAAAGATTCAGGAACTGAAATCACCTGTTCATCTCAAGAGACACAGAAAAGCCATTTAAAAAGTTGAAGTCTTTCAGAATAAAGAGTGGAAGGATTGTAAAGAGTCGGGTTATGGATGACCACAAGTTTCCCAGGCTTCTGGGAACTTGCTCATATGAACTTACAGCATTGATGACACAAGATCCGTGAAAACTCAAACCAGACACAAACCAAGCATATATGTGGGGAGATGGGCAGGAGGCCCCAATCTTAGTGCAGGGACTATTGGCAGCTGGTCAATGCTAGATGAGGAAGAGTTGGTCTTCTTTAAGGAATTGACACTAGATATGTTGATCAGACATCCGGGGATGAACTTAACACTGAGAGACATCTGGGGACATAAACTTGATTGGATAGGCCTTAACAAATGTATGTCACAGAGTGCATGAAATCCAGTGGGCCCATGGGAGGCACAGAGAAGAGAGGGGTCTAAATGTGGTTAGGACATATTATATGAAATGCACAAAAATTCAATAAAATATATATTGAAAAAATAAGTCAACTTCCATTCATCATGAAAATGTGAAGATGGCTGGGGCTATGGCAGATGGGGACTGCAGGTGTCCAGCATGTGCCAGGTTTTGGGTTCAATCCCCAGTTGAAATACGTTTTAATTAATCAAGTTTTAATGTAAAAACCCCTGAAGAAATTAGGATAAAATAGGAACATAACTGGACACAGTAACAGCCTATATACTATAAACCCAGGAGAAAAGTACTAAAACCTGATAACATTTCATATGAAATTAAGAATAAAAAGAATGTCCACATTCTCCCTGTTGTTCACAGAAAGATTTCTAGTTAAGGATAACTAAGGCAAGATGAATAAGAGAAGGACATAAAGGAATTACGAATAGGGTGGAAAAGGCAAATTGTCCGTTTGAAGATGGTATGATATCAATACAATGCCCAGAAGACCCCATCTGAAAAACCTTATATCTAATAAGCCCAAACTTTGACAATTCTTTTTTGTACACACACCCACATAAGCCAATCAACTGGCCTCCTGCAGCACAGGCGTCACAGAGCAAGCACGAGAGCCAGTGAGTGAGAAAAAGCTCGCAGCCCCGTTCCTCACTCAAGAGTGGCTCTGGAGGAATTTAGCTTTTTTCTCCTAGCCGATGTCAAGTAAAGGGACCACTTCCAGAAAAAATGCTGTAGTCCTCTGGACGACAGTCTCAGGAAGAACCAAACTGAAAAGTGACAAGATGACAGAATCAAAGAACACTAAACAGGAACGACACACTAGCAGGACAAGCTGCTCTAGATTCCCAAATACCTGAACAATAAATGTCCTTGGTGGATTTAAGCCTGTAGAGGGTTAGGTCGGGAGTACTTGCAGCTGAACGAATCCCAACTCGCACAGGGATTTTTGCTATTAAGAAAAAGCAAAAACATCTGCATAACATTTGTTTAGAGTCATCATATATATCTGAAATATAATTTCTGATGCCAAGTGGTGCATGTCTTTAATCCCAGCACTCGGGAGGCAGAGGCAGGCATATCTCTGTGAGTTCCAGACCAGGCTGGTCTCCATTATGAGTTCTATAACAGCCAAGGCCACTTAGAAAGCGCTTGTCTCAAACAACAACAAAAACCTGAAACATTTCCAACAAACACAAACGTTCTTGCTAGGACTGGAGAGATGGCTCGGCAGATAAGAGTACTAGCTGCTCTTTCAGAGCACCTGGGTCCAGTTCCCAGCACTCACGAGGTGGCTTACAACTGCCTATAAGTCTGGTTCCGGGGCATCTAACACCCTGTTCTGGCCTCCCTGTGAACCAGGCACAAACACAGAACACATGTACCCATGCAGACACTCACATGTGTACCTAAAACAAAACAAAGTAATGATTCTACCAAAGTTCGGCTTGGTGAGCCAAGGAAATTTTGCTGAGGTCGCTAACGGGAATGGGTGAGCGGTTACAGAAGGACTCAATGGCTGCAGTGTCCCTCAAAGTTCTCCAACCAGCGTGGTAACTCACAGAAGCTTCAACCCTGGAGCCCTCTGCACAACGTACAGGCCGCTCTACTGTAAGAGAAATCTCTTTGCTTCCAGCTCTTGAGTCTGTCCCCTCCCACAGCAGGTTTTCACGCCTGTAAAACTAGGGAGGGGCATTCAAGAATCTCCCAAGTTCCGGCTGTCTCAGACCTTTGACCTTTTGTTTAGGTTCTGAGTCTGCTAGGGGAAGGGTTCAGTCAAGGAACTGTTGTGCCGAGAAACACAGTATAAAATCTTAACGCAAAATGAACAAACAATAGGAAAAGTCCACTCAATAACTTATTTTAGAGGAAGGGTAATTACTCTGAAAATTCCATTGCTGAATTTTTTAAAGAAGATAATGTAGCAATATCAAGAATGATAAAGTGTCTATTATTCTACATTTAACGCTCTCTAGAGTAGGGACCCTACTGTCTTAGTCCATTTGGGCAGTTTTAACAAAACACCCAGCAAGCTGGATGGTTTACACACAGAAAGTTATTCCTAAAGTCCTGAGAGGCATGAAGTCTAAGATCAAAGTGCTGACAGATACTGTTTGAGACTTTTGATTCCTGGTTGGTCAACCCTCTTGTGTCCTCATATAGTGGAAGCAGCTGTCAATCTAAGGCCTGTTATTAAGGGCATTAATTCTGTTCATGGAACTCTGCAACTGTAACCCAATCACCTGCAAAGGCCATGCATCCTGATACCAGCACCCAGGGGTGTCATCAGGAATTTCAGAAAACATAAATACAGAAATAAAATAAAACAGCAATTAAAAAATAAAATAACAATTAGAAAAACCCGTACAAAGGTAGGTACAATTTGGGGTTGAAAACACAACTCATCAAAGTTAATTAAAGGCAATCAGAAAATCCTGGTAGCCCTAGGTGCATTACATTTATGGGGCTAAGGGAAACAGAGTTGGCTCAGAGGTCATAAGCACTGGCTTCTCTTGCAGAGGACTCTGCTGTTGTTCCCAGCACCCATGGCAGCTAACACCTATGCTTAGATGCAGGTCCAAGAGATCTGATGCCCTCTTCTGGCCTTTGGGCACTCGGTTCACTTACACACATGAAGGCAAAACACTTACAAATGTAAAATAAAAATAAATAAAATCTTAAAACCAATAAAATCAAAGAAAGCAAAATGTATAGCCAGGTGGAATACACACTTGCAATCCTAGTACTTGGGAGACTGAGACAAGAGGATCCCAAATTCTAGGTCAGGTTGGGATATACAGTAGAGAGACACTGTCTCAGAAAAACAGAAAACGAAGTAGCACAAACTTGTAATTAAAGACATTCTTGGAAAGAATGCTTCAGAAGAAAAGCAATACATGCTAACTTATGTTAAATATTTAAGAGGAAAATATGAATAAAGATGCAGGTCCACTTCTCAACATTCACTATGAAATAAGAATAATGTGGACTGAGGTTCAAGTGGATGAAACGTTTGCCATACAACCACCAGGACCTGAGATCGATCCCAGCACACACTTATAATCCCAACATTGGAGAGAGCGTGGGTATAGGAGCTTGCTGGGAATTACTGGTCAGCCAGTCAAAATGAAATGGCAAGCTCGAGGCTCAGTGAGAGGCCTTGTCTGAAATCTATTTTAAAAACAAAATTCAGGTGGAGAGCAACAGAAGGAAACACACAGTATGTCAACATCTGGCCTCCACACAGACACACATGCATGAACATGCACATGCTCTAACGTATACATGTGCACACGCTGACCCTCCTCCCCACAAATAGGCATAACCTGATAGGACACCATGCTGAAGATATTATGAGAAAAATACCACAGTCCAATATTGTCTACAAGCATACAAGATGAATTCTCAGTTAAATGTCAGAAACTAAAATGAAGCCAGCACGATGCAGAAATGCATGAGTACAAGGATGATTTGTCACTAGGAAATGTGGTTTCACCATAATGTGATGACACATTAATGTGTCATCAGACACATTAATTCCCTCTGTTTGGAGAATAATAAAGTTAAAACTTCAGATAATTTGAACTGATATAGAAAAAGTAGTTGACAAAATTTAGAAACCAGTTACAATACAAATTCTCAACACAGAAAAGAACTGTCCTGAGTTTGATGAAGCTTTTTCTATTAATATTATGTACTGAAAACTGACAAATACTTAATGCTGAGAGAATGAATTGGGTCTAGGAGAAAGGCACAATGTCTCTTCTGGTTTCTTCTGTTCAAAAGTGCCCTGGAATTTCAAGCCAAGCAATAAAGAATCAAAAAGAAATGAAAATCACAAAACTAAGAAAAGATCATGTAAAAATAATTCTTTATTCATCCAGTTTATGAATTAGAGACACAGTTATGTAGAAGGATATCACAGATGTGGGCAAATAAAAAGATTCAGTTTTAAGTCAGATAATGATGGAAGATCAGCTTGTCAAAAACACTTATTATTACAGAAAAATAAATGTACACATACAAACAGAAACATATATTAGTCTTAAACATATAGAAAGATTGAAACATCGTGAATAAGGATGCTTAGCAATGTTTTTGTTTAAAATATATTTTAAATCAATTGATCTTCCATGACAACAGAAAACTTAAAAATGAACTATTTGAAATAATAGTAAAATTCATAAAATTCATAGGGACATCATTAGTGTGTGTGTGCGTATATATATGTATATATATATATATATATGGCTCTATGTAGAAAGTTGCACAGCAGAAAGAAAAGTTTAAAAGTCTAGATGAGTGGAGAAGATATATTCAATGTTTATAAAAGTCAACAGTGATTAGTTACAAATTTAATGATGATGCTACTGAAGTGACCCTTTCAGCAGACACCTTAGAAAGTAGCGTAAAAACCATCTAAAAGTTTCCTGTACATTTCACAATGTTGAATTTTGTTTTGTAGAATTCATAGCACCCAATTTTTTTTGAAAACTAATGTCATAACTAAAAGAATATTGTGGCTGCACATGGTGGTCCACGTACCTTTAATCACAGCATTCAGGAAGCACAGGCAGGAGGCTCTCTAGAGGCAGCCAGGTCTATATAGTTAATTTATAGGTCAGCTAGGGTTACATAGATAGAAACTGACTCAAAAGCAAAGAAACAACTTTTATTTTTGGAAACTGAGCTAGATGATACCTACAGGGATGGAAAGCTGTTGCTCTAGTTGGAAACAGAGTGGAACAAGAGAGATGACTGTGAGAGGGGCTGAGTGGGAGAAAATCTTACAGAGCGCTGACACTTTGACAGAGATGTTTAGGACATGGCAAAACAATGTAACAAACCCTTAAGTAAGATACAGGATAAAATATGTTCAAATGAATTTAATTTCTCCTGTAAGAACATCCAGATAGTAACATGTAGCAAGGGTGCTGACATATGGCCAAAGTTAGAACTTGACAGTAAACAGTAATTCCTGGAGTCAGATACCAACCACATAAATAAAGTAAACATAAATGAATAAAATTATCAAATACCAAAAAGCCAACTTTGGAAATTTAAAAACATTCACCTTCTAGTAAATTAGAGCAATACCAATAAAGTAAGAGATCCAACAAGAGCAGTGTGAAAGGATAGTTTCCATTTTACCGTAAAACTCCATATGCTAATTGTGCAACCTTAAAAAAAATCTTGTCTTTCCTAATATTATTATCCATCATGAAATGGAGACAAGACAGCTACCTCTCCTTATAGGATTCAGAAGATTAAATTAAGTACATTAAATAGCATAGGTATCAACTAATTTTCCCCAAATAAAGGTTGCTTGTTTGCTTTTGAAACAGGGTCTTGCTCTGTAGCCATAGCTGGCCTGCAATTCATCCTCCTTCCTCTGCCTCCTGAGCACTGGAATTAAAGGTGTCCACCACCACGTCGAACCACAAATATTCTTTGGTTATGCCATTAGTTTCCTTAAGGCTAGGTACAATTTTTAATATAAAGCAAGTAAGTCCTCAGCCATCCATAACTCTAGTTCTAGGAAATCCAATGTCCTCCTCTCATCTCCTCAGGTATTACACAGCGTGGGAACACTAATAAACATTCATACACATAAAATAAAAATAATAACTTAAATACTTAAAAACAAATATGCATATTGAAAATATAATCTTCAAATGTTATCAGGACACACTCATGGATTTATTTTACAATGACTAAATTTCTTATATTTGGGGGACTATTGTCTAATGGTGGCCATTATTGAACCTTTCCCAATATGGTCATCCTACCTCTTCCTATTGAATCTAGGTAATCTTGAAGGTTTGATTAAATATTAAAATTTGGTAGAAATTACCAATAAGCAAAGACTTTTTAGTCTAGATAAGAAATTCTGCAACCTCTACCTTAATCTCTGAGACTTGTTTTAGGTCACTTTCTCCAAGGACCTTTGTCTAGCAGTGAGCTAGCCAGTCCTTATGAGGTCAAGTAGAAGAACTCAGCAGCCACCTGAGAGCGTGTTATTCTTAGCAACAAGCCTGTTCGTATCTTCTGAGGTCTCCAGCATCATCTGCTTCTTGAACTACATCTACATGAAGGACTGAGAATGGAAATCACCTTGCCACCAACATCTGGAGCAATTTGATCTACAGCAAAATGGTCTCAGAAATGTTGTCTAACACTCAGAGAAGGCAAAATCGAAGGCAAATTTTTATATCCCAGGTCAATTTCATTGTTTCTAAAAAAAAATGTCTTGTTCTTGGGTTTGGGAGATGCTTTACTATTCATTTTTTTCTTTCCTGGCAAAACTTTTAAGCTCCTATTTGCTACATTGCTTTTTTTTAAAGATTTGAATTCTCTCCTCTTTCAAAAATTCTATTCCTTATTCATTTTTTCTGAAAGTCAGCAAGGAATTTTGAACACAGATATTTTATAAGTGAAGGTGAAGTTAAATAATGACTCTGAAAACAAAGAGTGTGTATGGACTGTTCTATCAATATGCTGAATACCAGGCAGGAAAAGGTCACAAGTAAATGTAGCATGCATATTTATTTTATACAGTTTGCTGTGGATAAGGATGAAATCTTATCATCTCATTGTTTCTATAGAAAAACACGTTTCAGCATGAAAGCTTAACAAGCCACTTAAATAAATAAAATATATAACATTTTATGATTCTAAACAATTACATTAACTAATGTTTTTATTATATCCTTTAAGTTCTGTGTTCTCAATTTGATTGTCATGGTTTTAGGACCTTTTACAAATCAATTTGAATCTTTGCCTGCTTTGGCATATATTAAATCAATTCAATCACATGCTTTTAAGATATTTTAAACATTGAGTATCTCTGAACGTAATATATAATCCTAAATAATATGAGACAATTTTATTGAAATTTATATCAAAATATCTTATATATTTAGAATCCTTTTTTTCTGTATCACTGAAGTGGGATTATATTTAATTAATGATAATATTTTGATTAGCCTTTTTTTCTTAAACTACTTTAATTTTTCGAATTTTCTTTAGAATATACCACCTCCTGGTCTAGCTGCCTCTTTGTGAGTTCTATAATAGGCTCTCTGCTTGAATTCTATGGTGTTATTCCAAACATTGCTGCCTTCTTTTTGAAGTACCAGGCTCACATTTCACACAGATTCTTTAGGATGATTTCCTTGCATAGTGGGAAGTTTTTGACTTGTGAATTTACAGGAGTCCCTTGGCTTTAAACTTGGCTCAGAGCAGATGGTACTGCCAGAGAAAGCAACAACACAGCTCTGGGCTCGAAAATGTTAGTGTACACATGATGCTGTCTCCCCCCAGGACCAGTGTGATTGATGGGACTTTGGAACTAAAACTGAAAAAAAAATGCTTTACAATTGGCTATTTGTTGAAAGAGAAAGACCGAGAGAGAGAGATCAAAGAAGAATGAGATTCAGTTCATTGTTTCAGTGTCAAATAACAGTCCCCTCCCATCTACAGTGATGTGTCTCAAAAAAAAATAAGCTTTATAATTGCTGAGTTTACAAATGCTTATAAGCAAGGCAAGGAAAATGAAATAGTTGCTTTGTGGTAAAGTGCCTTTTACCACTTCCATAATGTAGAATGAAAATCAAATGTCCCTTAAAACCCTGCTCCAAAATTAAAGGAAAAAATAGTATAAAGTACATGTACTGTGTTCTAATCTTAAATAACAGCTAAAGGAAGTGTTAGCGTATAAAACTGATGATGAAAAATCCGAGGTGATACTACTATACCGTGATCAAGAGAGATGATATTTGCATGCAGGTGGAGCTTTATGAAGTACAGATGTGAGGCAGGAAAAGAAAAAGAGATTCAGGTAAATTGTTCATTGCATCATAAATGTATGTTTCTCAATATATCATTAAAACTAATGTATTTTAAAATGGTAAATAAAGGTTATATGGTTCTTTATATCGAATCAGAAAGTGAAGATCTGCTAGTTACTTTTCTTGATTTATTTTGACCCATAATTTGAGGACACCATCCATCACAGTAGGGATGAACCCTTGTGGCTATGACAATGGGAACATAAGGTAACTGGTTACCACATGTGGGTCATCAAGAAGTAAAGGACTCCTTCAGATCAGCACGAGGATACAGTGCTCAAGGCCCACCCTCTTACAGCCGGCTGCCTCCAGCAAGACCCAAACTAATATAAGTTCTGCCAGGCCAGCTCAATGAGCTGGGCCCAATGGTCAAAACTCATGAAACTGTGGGAGGCAATCCACGTTGAACACAACGGGACAGAACAATAAACAAACTAGATTTTTTGTTATTCAGCAATATGCTTACTGATACAAACATACAAGTTAGACAAATGATGATGTTTGATAAATAATCGATACACAGATGGATAGATAGTACATAGATGATAGATAGATGATAGATAGAGAGATAGATAGATAGAAAGATAGATAGATAGATAGGCAGATAGCTATCTACTGGTCTTAGGTTGGGTCAGAAAGCTCCCTTGACCTTCATCATGCTAATTTACAAGGTTTAGAGGGACTCTTAATGAAGTAATACACAGTGAAAGATCACTGTGGATATGGAGCAGAAACATGGTTGAATAGACAGTAGTGCATACTGCTCTTGTAAAGGACCTGAGTTTGGCTCCTAAAATCCAAGTTAGGTGGCTCACAATTGCCTGGAACTCTAGTATCAGGAGGATCCCAAGTCTCTGTCCTCTGTGGGCAACTCACTCACAACATAAACACACAAACACACACACAGAGTTACACAAAAGTTAAGATAATAAAAATGAAAATAGAAAAAAAAATTAAGAGGGAACCCTGGGAAAGCTCTTTCCTTAAGAAATTGTAGATCATGGGTTTAGGCTTTCTGTTTGAATTCTATGGTATTATTTCAAACATCGATGCCTTTATTGTTTATTGATTTGTAAGGCTCAAAGAATTGGGTTAAGATGATGACCATGGAGAGTTTGGGGGAAATCTAAAGATAAGAAAGTAATGAAGAATCATTTAGTGATCATGGTTAGTGAAGAAGCCAAGCTTTGTGGAGAGGCATAGGTAAAATGATAGTCACCACTGAATGCTTCTTTGTATGCAGAAAACCTTTTATCACATTTTCTAAGCATACTCCATACGATTGTCATAAGCATAAAATTTCCACACAGGAAATCCATGACTTTGTGTCCCCACTTCTATATTAATGAGAAAATTGAAATCTGGAAATGTGAAATATCTTAATCAAGTAATCCAGAGTCAAGTGGTGCATCATCTTGCTCAAAATCCGTTCTGATGTGCTAGGGAATAAGCCCAGGGCCGGCGAACACTGTGTCGGTGTGGGACTGCTGGGCTAGTGAGCAGCCCCGTTTATTTTCAGTCAGTCTCTCCCTAAGCTACTCAGGCTGTCTTAACTCTCTGAGTGGCCTGCAGAGGCCATAGACTTCTGACTCTTCTGTCCCAGGCTTCTAAGTATGTGGAGTAAAATTGTTTTCGTGTCACAGTGAATGTTCAATTCTTAGTGTTCTTTGGTATCAAAATGTTAAGGGACTGGAGAGATGGCTCAGCAGTTAAGAATTTTGCTGCTTTTGCAGAGGACCGGAGCTCAGTTCCCAGTACCCAGGTCAGGCAGCTCACAACCTGCATTCACACATTCAGATACACACACACTCACACACACACACATTATAAAAACGGAATAACCCTTTTAAAAATGTTGGTGTAATCAGATGTCACTGATTAAGGCTCATCAATTTCACAGCAGAGAACTGCTGATAAAACTTCCCTTATGTTACAAATCTTTTCTAGAAATAATTTCAAATTTTCAAATAATGTTCTAATAATCTTATTTCGATGCTACTATAAGCAATATGTGACAGACTGTCATCTTCATCAAATAGCTTCCTTGTAATACGCCCAGTCACTGCACCCCACTCATGGCAAAAAAAAAAAAAAAACAAACTTGAGCTGTGGCCCGGGTTCTGTTGTACTTGCTTTCATGCAGTCCACATGCGCCCTTTTGCATCCGGCCGCTTTTATTCTGCTACTGCTCCTGTGGTCACGGGTAAGCAAGAGCTGTGCACCCTTTCTAAAGGTGCCTTTGCTTGTTCATTGATTTCACAGCTCCATTTATGTGATCTCAAGTATAGCGTTCTTATGAATATAGTTGTGAACAGTCAATGCTTGTATGGACAAATGTGTTCATTTTGTTATATAACGGAATGCAGATAAGTCATGATAAATGCATATTTATATGTTTCACATTATAAGAAGGTGTGAAACTGTTTTCCAAACTGTTTGTATAATTTTACAGTCCTATGAGCAATGTTCAAGGGTTCCAATTGCTCCAAAGTCATGCCAGCATTTTGGGTTTGCCAGTCATTTGTTTTTGTCATTCAGTGTGTGAGCTGTGTGTGAGCTGTGCGTGAGCGGTGTATGTTCATATGTGTGTGTGTGTGTGTGTGTGTGTGTGTGTGTGTGTAAGCTTGTCATTCTGATATTAAACTTCATGGTTCCTGACATTGAACATCTTTTCACGAACCTTATGATTTCTCTTATATTTCGAATTGTAAAATGTCTATTTACCAAATTTTCTCGTTTCACTAATTTTATTTCATTATTGAGTTTTTAACTTTACGGATATATCCTGTACACAGCTATCTCCATTAGATGCATTGTGAACATTTTCTCCCATTGTGTATTGCCTAATTTTATGAAGAGTCTGTGTTCAGTATTTTCTGAAAAGATAGCAGATTTTTAACAGAATGGTGGAATTATCTACAAAATTTAAAGTTTAATTTATTGGTTTATTTCTTTCTTAACCAATTTAAGAAGTGTTGTGTACCAATAGGGTTTTCTTATGCTTAAGAGTTTCACTTATTTACAGAGGAAAAAAAAAAAAAAACACCTGGTGTTATTTAATTCCTATTTCATTCATCTACAGATATCCAGATTTTAGAACAATTTTGAAAATTACCCTTTGTACTTTTAAACATCACTGAAAATCAAGCATCTTGTAATTTCTGGTCTATCCCTTCATGTTCCCTTCTCTGTTGCACTATTTGTCTTTAAGATAAACTAAGCCATAGCTATGAAGCTATCAGTCTTTATAGAAAGACTGACAATCAGATAGCATGCTTTCTCCAAAGATTTGATTACATTTTAATCACTGATTATTTTAAATCCTTTGAATTTTCATACAACTAAAACATCACTTCTGTTAAAAATCTGATTTAAGCATGCTGGAAAGACGGCTTGGGGATTAAGAGCACTGACTGCTCTTGTAGAGGACCTGGGTTCAATTCTCAGCAGTCCCATGGCAGCTAACAACTGTCAGTAACTCCAATTCCGGGGCATCTGACAGCCTCTTCTGATCTCTGTGGGCACTGCATGACACAGGTACACTTATAGGTATGCAGGCAATACATTCATTTGCATAAAATTTAAAAAATAAAAATAACATACATATTTTTAATCTCAGGTGGGGCTGCAGAGAGGAAGCAGAGGTCACAAGCGTGGGCTGCTATTTCAGAAGGGTTCAGTTCCCAGCACCTACATGGTGACTCACAGATGTGTTCAACTCCAGTCTCCCGGGATCTGGTGCTCTGTTCTAACCTCTGTAAGCAATGGGCACAAATGGGCACTTACAGACAGACATGTAGGAAAACATTCATACACATAATAAATAAATAAATCTTTTGAAGAAAAACTGTAAAACATCTCACTGGGCTTTTACTTTTAATGTTTAATTATATAGAGCATATTTGAAAGAATTTGCACTTTAACAGCTTCAAGTTTTCTAGATAACAAAGTTCTGTTACATTCAGTTTTCTCTAATTTCTATTAGCAATGATTTTACACTTCTTTATCATATCTAATGTCTTTTTATTCACCTTTGGAGCTTTCCTTTTTCTTTTTAGATTTATTTTGAAACAGACTCACTCTGTAGCCCAGGCTGACCTGGAACTCATGGCATAGCCAGGCTGGTCTTGTGACAATCCTCCTGCTCCAGCCTCTCAAGTGCTGGTATTAGAGGCATGAGCCATCCTGCTCATCACATTGTGAGTTTTCTTTGTGAAGCAGTTTATCATACATATAGTTTATTCATTTTACTGTCTCCAATCTTTTTATTTTTTTCTTGTCCTTTTAAATTTGTTAAGTCCAGTACAATGTTGAGAAGAACTACCAAAATATATAATGAATTTTTTCTAAATCATACGAGGAAACATTAACTTTTCCATCTTTAGGAATGCTTGTTTTTGCTGCTGTTTGTAAGAATCTTAATATACATGCTCACATTCCTTACATCGGCCTCTAGCTATTGTTGCCATGGGGTAGTCTCCTACTTGGATTATAAATCCATTCGTTACTCACTAATTATTCCATTTTAACCTGTCAAAAACCAGTTAAAAGACAACAAAGTGAAGGGGAATTGGCTTATAAAAATATGCATTCTGGTGGCTGGAGAGATGGCTCAGCAGTTAAAAACACTGATTCCTGCTCTTACAGAGCAGGAACCCCCGTTCTGTTCTCAGGACCCACTCAGGCAGCTCACAGCTCCCTGTAACCCCAGCTCCCATGCCCTCTCCTGTTTCCTGTGGGCACCCATACCATATGTACATGCAGATACCACACACAGATACATGCATGTAAGCATAATTTAAAAATACTTTTAAAAATGCTCATTCTGACTCTAGGAAGATGGCTCAATGAGTAGAGTGCTTGCTGCACAAGCAGGAGGACCGAGCCTGGATCCTCAGCACCCACATAGGATGCCAGGCAGGGGTGCAGGGACCAGTCACCCCAGCGCTGAAGAGGGCACATGGACAGGCAGATCCCCAAAGTCTCAGGTGCAGTGAAGAAACCTTGTCCAAAAAATTAAGGTGGAGAGTGTCAGAGAAAGAAAGCAGATGTCCGCCACTGGCATACACACTGCCACATGATACACACGCACGCACGCGCACACACACACACACACACACAAACATGAGCATACTGTTTTTTTCATTCACGTATTTGACACTTGAAACATACGTTATTAGTTAGCTACTCTGTCTTATTAATTACTGGAAATTTAAAAGCAAATTTGTAGCCTTTAGTTAGTATGTTCACAGAACATTGTTTTTCCTTTCGATTCACTCATAGAAGACATTTTATGCACAGATTCAAATTTCCCATTGTTGTCAATGTTCCTCCACCTGAAACATTCCTTTGGCATCCCTGTGCTGTTTGCTTTGAGGTCCACTGACATTACTGTGTGTGGACTTTCAGATTTCGGAGGATTACAAGAGTCCTGACAGGTTGTCACCGTTTTCTTTACCTTCCTTCACTCTCAGTAGTTTATAGAAAAATAACTATCTCCGTTTTTATGCATTGATGTCTTTTATGTGCTTCATTTTAACTAATACATACCATAGTAATATGTTAGCTAATGTTTTCCTCTGAAATATGTGTTCTGAGTATTTCATCCAAAATATGTTTCATTTCATTTATATTTGGCTGTCTGGATCCCTGAGTTTTGTGCCTGTGTCTTAAAAGCAAACAAACTAGTACTGAAGAAAAGGTTCAGTGGGGTAAACATCTGTGGCACAGTACTGAAGACCTGTGTTTGTACCCTCGGGACCCACAGTAAGTTGAGTGTGGTAACGCACATCTTTAATCCCAGTAGTGTTATGGCAAGAAAAGAGGCAAAGACAGGAGAATTCACAAAGCCTCAGCGTGAGCTAGCCTGGCATATAGGGCACCAAAAACAGAAGAGAGACCCTTTCTCAAACAAGGTAGAAGGTGAAGCCCAATATTTGAGATTATCCTCTGCCATCTGTGTGCATCATGGTACGTATGTACCCACAGTCACACATAGGAACATGCACACACATCGTACGTGCACATCACACACCACACACACACACATACACACACACACACAGAGATTTTTCAAAAACTGGATAAGACATTTGAAAAATGTGTCTGTAATGAACGTATCTAGTATTTCCCTTGTCATTAATCCAGAATAATACATTCTACCAGCTAGTTATTTTGAATTGGGTGTTATAAGCAGGTTAAATATTATTAAGTAATGTGTACATAGATGGTGAATGCTATACCATTTGTCATCGAGGCTTCAACATCTGTGGCATTTATTTCACATCTGTAGCAATTCTGAGTTTCGTTCTGTCTTCCACTATGCCGTTTGCTTCAGACTTCCACCGCTTAGAAGTGGGAGTCCGTATTAACCATATAATAAGGTGACAAAATTTTAGCATCTCTATCTGTATCATAGGTCTGTGGTTCTTCACTATGTCATTGTATATGAAAACAGTGATATCAGTTGGTCCATAATGACTCTCATTATTTTCCTAAGAGTGTCTGAATGAAGACATTTTATAGTTCCAATTTTCTCAAGATAATTTAAAAAATGAAAATTCAATAACAATAAATGATCATCATTTCTTGAAAACAATGGATACCCAACTGAAAACTGAGTTCTTTACATACCAAATTGTTCTGTTTGGTAATGAACTGTAACCCCATGAGAATGCCAGCTGTAATTTTAGGATCAAGCATAGATACAATGCAGTGTAAATACTTCATAATGTAGAAGACAGTCTGATCTTCAGGCTTCATCCTGAATCTTATCATAAATATGTGTGTATATATGTATGCATATGGATGTGTTTAACCTGTAAAACTTGTTACCTGTTAAGTGCATAAATTTAAGAACATAGATTAGGTTACTACTACACATTTGTTTTCTCATTGGTGGATGTAACACACAGCCAAATATGTGGCCTTTATTTGAAGTGGGAATAAATTATTTCATGTCCAGTGTCACTTACAAGATACATTTTATGCCTCAAATATTTTTCTCTTTTCGCCAGTCTATTTCATTAATAATTAAGTCTTTTATCATTTTTGATGTTGCCTTAAAATTTCTTTCCAGGGAGTGGAGAGATGGTTCATTGATCAAGTGCATAGGCTGATCTTTCAGAGGACTTGGGTTTGATTTCCAGAACCCACATGGCAGCTAACAACCACCTGTAACTCCAGATCCTGGAGAATTTGAAGCCCTCTTCTGACTTCCATGGGCATTGCAAGACATGAGTGTACTCACACATAAAATAAAAATAATAAATAAAACATTTAAAAATTTTTTTTCTTTACATATGAGAATAAACACATTGATAAATTTGTTTAAAAACATGTATAAAAATATGAGTAGTAGACTTAAAGCATATCCAAAAACATTTTGAAACTATAAAGATAAATGAGTTGATCAGGTATTTACTTTGAAATTTAATCATAACTAGGAGATTTCGATGAGAATAGATCAAAAGTCATTTATACAAAGTAAGAATGTACAAATGGATTCAAACTTTAGTTATACAAATTAAAAATATAGAAAATTACTAGTATTAGTGGTGAGGTACTGCTTTTTATAGAAGCCAATGGTTTAAAAGCAGACAATATTTGTAAAATATATATATATAAGATTGAATTTTGTTGAGTCAAATGGTGATCCATTTAGGGGTGATAGACACAAAGTGCCTCAGTACATGTACATACGAAGGATTTGGGTTGATCAAATCACTAAAAGAAAAATGTATTCCTGCCATACTTGGAGATATTGAGAATACTTCATATATGTGCTTAAAATATCAAAAATTGAGAAACAAAAAGATAATAATACAGATTAGATCAAGGTTGTAGGAAATTAGTTTTATGGCAAATCCATGAACGCATTTTTAAGCAAGTACTTGACATTTTCAGCACAGGAGTCTTTGCTGGACATGGCAGGACCCGAGCACACAGGAATTTAGGAACACAAGATCAAGCCAGCCCACATGCTGCACCATGCGGGAGGGGCTGAGGAAGACCATCTCTGGGTGAGGAGCTGCTAGGAACTGATGGCTTCCGGGGAGGGAAAGCCAGTTTTCTTCAGGGATACTATGCCGTCCCCTACGCCTGCGGGGCAGTGTTAAGAGGGAAAGTGGTAGGAGGAATGGGGAGGAATTAAACGGAGAGAACGGGGAGCGGTGTGGATCAAAATACATCATATGCGTGTGTAAAATTCTCAATCAAAGAAGTCAAAATACGTAAGGAAATATTTCAAAACTATAACAGAATGTTAGCTGAAGTCATTTAAAAGAAAATTTACAACAAGGAGCGCTGAGAACACATTCCACCAAATTAAAAACACGTTGGAAGACATGAATAGCAGAATAAAGAAGGGAAGGAAGAATTGGCGAGCCCCAAAAGGCTATTAAAAGTCCATATTTAATGGAGAAATTGAGAAGAAAAGTGAAGACCATAGAGGAAAGTGTGCGGGACCTTTCGAAGAGCAGTGAAAGAGCAAACGCTTGGGTGATGGGGTTCCACAGGGACACGGGAGAGCCAGCAGAGTGGGAATCGTGTTCTGAGTGAAAGAGAAAGCCTACAACACCGAAGGACGTCTACAGATGCCTCTTCCCAAGGAGATCAGAAGCTACCAGGCAGTATTTAAGTCAGCCAAGCCCCTAAGCTTCTTGTAATCAGTCTCCAAGGGAGAGTGATAATGAACAGATCACCAAGGTCACAAGAGGAAAGAAGCAAATACATGACTGTCTCCCAATTCAGCAGGCAGCTGAATCCTCAACAGAAAGTGGACAGTCCAAAATAGAGTGGAGAGAGATTTTTCACAGCACTGAGCAACAAAATGTGCCAACTGAGAATGCAGGACCCAGCCCAGTGATCCTTATAAATGAGGGAGAGATGAAAAAATTCTCAATCAAAACCTAAGAGAATATATCTCTATTACACCTGTCTAAAAGGAATTTCGAGGAGAGATTTTAAAACCAACCTGAACAAATATAGTGTTAAAGAATTATTCTTTAAGTCAGGTATGGTGGCACAGGCCCTTAGAGCTAGCATTCTGGAGGTAAGAAAGGCAGGCAGATCTCTGTGATAGAGGCCAGCCTGTTCGACACAGATTTCCATGCCAGCTGGGCCTACAGGGGTACCCTGTTTCAAATTAGAAAATCAAACAAAAACCCCAGAAGTGTTCTTTAGAGGGTGCCAAACTCGCAGGAGAGTACAGGTGAACTGACTGCTGTAAAGGCTGAGGAGATGGCTCAGCACCTCCAGTCCTTGCCATGCAGCCATCGAGACTAGAGTTCAGACTCCATGAGGTCTGGAGCTCAGACTGGATAGAGACAGAATCCTCAGAGCAAGGTGGGTAGCCCCACCAGCCTGAAGGGCAAGCTCTGGGCTCTGCAAAGTATTCTGTCTCAATATAGGATAGAGATCAATCAAAGAAGACATTCAACTTCTGACATCAACCTTGGGCCTTTCACATGTGCACATGTGCGCATGAAACAAGTGTGGTCACATACATGTGAACATTCAGCATATATATGCAAAAAAGTTGTACTATGATAAATATGAAGGAAAATTACCCATATCTTTCGTATAAAGACTAAAGACCAAAGCAGTAACAATATTAGTCATATTAACACATTAAGAGATAAGCATATGTAAAGGAGGAGGAATAGAATGCAATTATGAAGTGTTACTAGTATATTTGCTCTAAATTTTCATACCCTTACTATCATATCAATATCATTTTAAAACAATTTGTCATTGAAAGATATGTTTGTAAGCTTCAGTGTTTACTATGAACAACCACACATTAGTAAATTTGACAACATCAAAGAAATAGTCAAAGTCCTGGAAGCATGTACCTTATTAGACTGAATCATGATGAAATAGAAAACCTGAACCTACTAATAAAAAGTAATGCATGAAAGTGCATCAGTAACAAATTGTCTTTCATCAAAGAAAAGCCCAGAACAAGACAATTCCACTGTTGACTTCCACCAAACATGTAGAGATAAACTATTATGTATTCTTCTTAAATTATCCAGAAAATGAAATAACAAAAATTATAGAAGAATTCTTGTAACAACTTTATACAGCTCTTATAAATCTAATGCCATAAGCAGGAAACCACACAATAGAAAAGAAAACTATTCATCACATGCTAGATGACATAGATGCAAAAATCTTCAACAAAATACTAAAGACTCAAATTGAACAGAACAATTTGAAAGAATGTTCATTATTATAAAAGAAGATTCATACTAGGAGTGCAATCAGGGTTCAATGCACGCAAATCATAAATGTTTCACATCAACAGAGAATTGACAGCCTATATGCTCACATCAATAGATGCAAAGAAAAAATAGCACTGATGAAATTCAACATTCATTCATGACAAAAATACTGAACAAATTTGGTGCAAATTAAACACTCTTCAAAGGTATTTTATTTGCTATTTTTATTTCATGTGTGTGTATATTTTGCTTGCAGATATGTAGGTATACCATGTGAATGCAATACCTGCCGGAAGAGGGCACTGGATCCCCTGGAGCTAGAGTTAGACAGTTGTTAGCTGTGATGTGAGTGTTAGGAACTGAAGCCAGGTCCTCTTCAAGAGCAGCCAGTGCTCTTAACCACTGAGCCATTTCTCCAGTCAGACTGAACAATCATAAACAAAGTAAGTACAGTATTAAATGCAAATAGCTAACATGAACTGAAAGACAGAGAGCCAAGAATGTTCTTTCTAAGATCTAGAAAAAAAACAGGAAGTCCACCTTCACCACTTTTCTCAGTACAATACTGGAAATTGTAGCCAAACCATAAAGCAAGGGAAAGAAATAATAATCTTCCCTGTCATATGGAGGAGGTCAGATTGTCCCTGCAGATGACCTTATTTTATTCACAAGACTGCCCAATGACTAGTAAAAACATCATCAGAACTAAAAAATGAAATTTCAGTCCAGACTGGGGAGGCAGAGACAAGAAATATGGATTTCTGAGGCTCTCTCATCAGTCAGTCTAGCCCACTGAGAGTTTTAAGCCAGTAAGAGATCCAATATCAAATATCAGGGTGGAGGGCACCTAAAGAATGACACCCAAGGTTGACCTCTGCCCTTCACACATGCACACAGAGAGACAGAGAGAGGAGAGTCTGAGAGAGGCAGACAGACATGTGCATACAAAAATGAAGTCAGGAAAATTGTAGACATAAAAATCAAAAAATCATAAATCATAAAAAGCAGTCTCTGCTGCATACTAATGAAAAATACCTACCTGAAATAGAAATATAGACACTACGACTGTGTATAATACATACAAAAAATAAAGTAAAATAGGATCAGGCATAGTGGCATAGGCCTCTAATCCTGCACTTGGACTATGGGGACAAGAAGCTCCCATGCTGGAGGCTAACCTGTTCCTGGGATACAAAACAAGAGTTCATCTTAATTATAGAAACAAGCCATAAAATAACAGACAAAACCCAAGCTAATAAGAAAAAAAATGATAGCAAATAGGGGATACCTTATGTTCCTGTACTGGAAAAAAAATATTATATTGTACATACTATCCAAAGACATCTACAGATTCACTGGAATTTCTGTTCATGGAATTCTTCATGGAATTAGATGGAACCAATTACAAAATTTCAAAGGAATTACGGAGCTCAAGAAGCCAAATCTATCGTGAACACAGAGACCTTAGAGATGTTACACTCTCCATCTCAAAACACACCACAGATTTGTCATGATCATAGCAGCAGGATACTGACATAAACATAGACTCTCAGAAGAAAAAGCCCACAATAACCCCATGGACTGGCAGCCAGGTGATTTTCAACAAGACTGCTGGGAACACACCTTGGAAGAGAGAGACTTCAGTAAATGTGACTATGAATGGTGGTGCTCACGTAGGGAAGAATTCAGAGATTCCTGCTAAAAATCATTTCAATATGAACCAGACTTAAACACAAGACCACAAACTCCCAGAAGAAAACATAAAACACACAGGAAATGCTGCCAGATGTTTGATGGAACATTTTGGATAAGACACAAAATCACAGGAAATAGAAACAGAAATTAGACATGTTACAGTCACCTAAAACACTTCCTCACAGCAAAAGAATCAATCAGCAAAGTAAAGCACATTCCTACACAACAGGAAATGTTTGTAAAATACACATCTGACAAGGAGCTAGTATTTGGAATATACAAGATAGCCAAACACAGCAATTATAAAGAAATTAAGCTAAAAAAACCTTAAAAATGGGCAATAAACTAAATAGACATTTCTCAAAACAAAGTGTCCCAAAGCTCATCAGGTATATGCATTAAGGGTTCAGCTTCATTAATAGCCTGAAAAACGCAACAACTCAATACCACAGTGGGATACGATCTCACTTCAGTAAGAACCATTAATATTAAAAAATAATTAATTAAAGACTAAAGGGAAAAGTGCTTTTGAGGGTGTCATAAAACAGAAGTACTGGCCCACTTTTGGTACTACAATATTTGTTCAGACACTGAAAATTATGACGATTTCCTCAAAAATTACAAATAGAGTTTCCATATTTCTAACAATCTCAATGATGGGTTTCTATCCAAAGGAAATAAAATCATTAAGTCAAGCACAAGTTGATGGTCCCTAGTTCACTGCCACACTATTCACAGGAAACATTCCAAGTGTCTATCAATGGTGAATTGCTACATATGCATAATAGAATTCTCTACTACCATAAAAAAGAAAGGTTATCATCTACAACACTGATGAAACTTTATTATTAAGAAAGGAACAGAAAGACAAGTATCACACGTTATTGTGACCATGCAATGTATATAAATATATTGGTCTCTTGTCCTTTAGATTGTTAGCCTGAACCTTGAATGGCTAAACCATCTCTTAGAAGGTCAGAGAAACATAGTAGGTGGCAGAATGAACCAACTATGGATTATGAACTTGCAGATCAATGTGTAGGAAGCTAGATTAGGAGTTAGTTCTGGTGTGTTATTAAAAACCAGCGTAACTAGAGACAATGATAATGTAGAAAAAGTTTAAAAAAGATAAAAGGCCTGGACTGTTCTCACCATAAGGAAGTGAAACATGTTTGAGGAGACAAACATGAATACCTGAATTTAAACATGATGCATTGCATGAGAAGGCAGCTTATGGCTCCTCATCAAGATGAAAACTTTTAAGCGTTTATCTACCAGTTACAAATAAACCAGAAAATTTTATAAATATAAGTAAGCACTAATATAGGAAACTATTTGAACCATTATCCAACTGTATAAAAAAGCAATGCAAACACAATGAAATCACATAATTTTATGATTTGAAATTTGTAAAGGAAACAAACACACACTTAAACTTGAAGTCCACTTGACAGTATTAATTTTAAACACTTAGGAAAACAGCTTAATTTAACAATTCTGTTTCTAATAATATACACTATAAAAACTACAATTGGATGAATACTTTTATCAGAAACATATCTGTACCTAACAATGAAAACTATAAATAAATGGCAATTAAAAGGAAACATATTATGATAAGGACAAGAGAGGATAATCCAATGAAATGCTATCTGAAGGAACATGTTGCAAATACATATTTATGAGTGTACATGTAGTTTTATACATGTGAGCATAGTACACATTTCTTATATGGGAATTATATATCATTTATCCATAGTGTTTATGCTTGATTATTTTGCTAGTTATATAAAAGAAAAATTTCAATATCACTAAATTTTAAAAGCATTAAGAGTTTGATTTTTTAATATGTACTTTTTTACTTTTTGAGATGTAGTTTGGATGTGTGTGTATGTGTGTGTATGTGTATGTGTGTGTGTGTGTGTGTGTGTGTGTGTGTGTGCATGTGTGGGAAGCCAGAATACAACATGAAGAAATCAGTTGAATTACGCAAGTCCTTCCTTGTGGGTCCCAGGGATTGAACGTAGGTCATCAGTCTTGATAGGAAGCACTTTGACCTTCTGTGCCATTGCACTGGTCCATTTAAAAAGAATTGTGTGTGAGAGAGAGAGACAGAGAGAGAGAGTCACATATGCCCTAATCCACAGCAGGAGGTCAGAGGACAGTCTTGTGGAGTTAATGGCTTCTAGAGAGCAAACTCAGGCCATAAGCCTTGCACTGTTCGGCAGCAAGTAGTGTTATGTGCTGATTCATCTAACGGGCCAATCTTTACTTTAAATACTTTAAATTTTTAAATTGCTTTTTTTCCTTTTAGACAGGCTCTCCCAGAAGGCACAGCTGGCCCCAAACTTGCTTTGTAGACCTGGCTGGACTCAATCTCACAGAGATCAACCCATTTCTGACTCCAAAAGTTGAAGTTAAAGGTGTTTGCTGCCACCATATCTTGTTATTTTTTAAATTATTTTTCATTGCACATTTTCTTTTCTTTTTAAATTATAAAATATTTTGAATTGAATTAAATCTTTGCCAATTTTGTATCTGTATGTGTGAGACATGATTTGAAAGTCAAATTGGCCTCATTTCAGAATAGTTTTGTAGCACCAAAATCTTTGTCTATAATTTTTACTATCAATATAAATTTTCTCTGATTTTATTCAATGAAAGTTAGAGAAAAATATGAAATCACAACTATCATACCAACAAAGAAATTCTCATATGCATAGGACAAGGAGTTTGCATATCCACAAAAATGTGGATATTACATTGAGATTCTGCACAAACAGTAAGCAAAGCCTAGAAAAGCGCTTGAGCTCCAAAGTGTAGACTTGTCCTTTCACACATTCACTGTGTCTCAGCAGAATACACATTATGTACTTAATGAAAGGACAAGAGAAACTGCTGACTAGTAATTGAATTGCAGACTAACTGAGCAGGAATGTCAATGACAGCGCACTACAGGAAATACATAAATGTGTTAGGATTCCAGGGAAGGAGCATCCACAAACATGATGTGGAGGGGCTAATATGGCTGCAGATTCAGGAGCAGTAATCGGTGAACTTGAAGACAGAACAATAAAGCTTATCCACTCCCAGAAACTGAAAAGAGAGGCTTGCAAGATAGCTCAGCACAGCATGAGAACCTGAGTTCAAACTTCAGTACCTCAGAAAAAAACAAGCATGGTGGTGCCCGCTTGTCTTTCCAGCACTGGGAGGTGGGGAATGAATCGCTGGGGCCATGGGTACGCCAGTGGAACCTAGTTGGTGAGCCCAGTGACAGACTCTAGCTCTAAACAGTAAGGAGGGCAGCTCACGAAGAATGACAGAGGAAAGTGACCTCTGGTGTCATAGACAAGCACCTGCACACATACACCGTGCATACATGCCCACCTGCAAAAGTGTACCAGCACACACCTGAACATGTACATGCCTGCATTAATGTCCAGGATGTTAGCAAGAGGTGTTGACTAAACTTGGCTGTTACTCACTGTTTTGTTTCCTCAACCATGCACCAGCTGTCTGTAGAGTGCACAGTGAGACAGTTTTCTGCTATAAAAGTGGTTTTGTAGTTCTAATTCAAGAATACATTTTGTCCTGGGCATAGTGGCACATGTCTTTAATTCCAGCAAGTGCAAGAGAGAGGCAGGGAGAACTTGAGGACAGCCTGGTCTACATGGGGAGTTCCAAGCTAGCAAGACCTACTTGGTGAGTCCCTGGCTCAAAAAACATTTTTATATGTATGTTATTATATATTAGATCACTGAAACATTTCTGGTTTGTTTGTATATATTCTATATTTGTTTATCACAATGATGTCATTATTGAAACTAATTTTTAGTTTCAAACAACAAACAGTACCATGAAACATTAATTTTTGCATTCTTTCTATAGCTGAGAACCTTCATTTGTGGCAATTATCTGGGGTCTTATTTAATAATGACACTTTCATTGGACTATGGATGACACTACTAACCGGAACCCTGGCATACTTTCTCCGTTTCCCACAAAATAATAAACAAATCACCAGAGCCCAGTGATCTGATCTTCATTGCAAAAAGTGCCTTTGAAGTTGGATTTCCTGAGTCTCCTTTCTCCAGGTCTTATTCCCCTGCCACCACATACAGTGATCCCTGCGTGATCATCACACATGCTTCAAGCAGTCATCTTTAACTGACTACTCAGCCTGTGGGGTCTTCCTCCAATCACACACCTGTCAGGAATGTTTCAACTGCACCCGCTTTGAAGCTTTCTCAGCCTCAGACCTTTTCGACCCAGGCATATTTGCTTTTCTGTTTTCCTCTTCTATTATAGTGGGTGTTCGTTCATGTGTGTGTGTGTGTGCCACTGATGACAGGAAATGTGGCATATATTTCTTTATTATTTTTATTCCTAAAACAATACATGAACATGCAGCCAATGCTTATCACACAATAAGTTTAAACTATAAGTTATCTCTGTTAAGTACATTTAGGTTCCTTGTGCTAACAAGAAATCTTACAAAAATTCAAACTTAACAGCTAGAACCTTTATCCTTAACTAAGTACACTCCCTGGATTCTCATGAGGGCCGGTGTCTGAAATATGTTTTGTGTGAGTTTATCACCCCTAAACTCCTTATTACCATGAGGTCTCATAGAGCTGCTAGATGGGAAGGTCATTTTTAAAATCTCCCCCAGCTGTTACACAGTTCTTCTAAGAAAATAAATTGAACATATGTGATAAGAAAGAAATCTAAGGGATATTGCTGTGACTCCCAGCAGTCCTGATTTAAGTGGTGGTCACAAAGGCTCAGAGCACTGCTGATTGGAGCAGGAAGCAGTTAGGATGACACTGATTCTTGCCCTGCTCTGCCTATTAAGTGTGACGTATGCAGAGCAAGGGAATCAGGCAATTTGTCAGGAAATAATATCCCTTTGTTTCCAAGATGCATGGTGGGGATTTAGAAGTCGAGAATTATAAAATGACACTATGGCTCTAAATCACTCTTCTTTAAGCAGGGAGATGGAAGCACATCTCTTTCGATTCTAATCGTGGCAGAGATTGCGCTGCACCACCTGAATTCAGAATCGCTTTCCAAGTAGAGTTGAAGTTCCGTGCAGAAGAAGCAAACATTATCTCATAGTTGGAAGCTAGCTATAAGTGATTAAGGCTAGAATTAAATATTGTATAATGAGAGTGAAAGTCACAGTTTATTACAGTTAACTTAGAAACACCGTCTATTGCAAAATATGCCAACCGTTTATATACAATCAAGGAAGAAAGCACAGTGATGATTAGAATACAAAGTTCTTTAGCATCTGCTCTGCATTTGATTTTACAAATATGCAAATATGAACATACATGTTTTTGCATGTTTTGTGTACCAATGGGGATAATCTCCCCAGACTTGGTGCACACTAGGCAATTACTCTACCCCTGAGCTACATTCCCCAAGCCCCAAGAGTGCTTCTTAAATCAACAAGATAATCATGTGTATAGGTATATGTACATTCCTATCAGTCATTCCCAAATTACCCAAGCTCAGCACATTCCACAGTGAGGCCTCCTCATCTCCGTCTCTTCTGTAAACTGAAGGACTGTGCTCCTGATTCGGGCTCCCCTCTCTGCTTTTCCTCATGTTTTATCATTTGTCAGTTTTGTGGTCTTTCATCATTCTCTCTGTTTAGCTGGGGCTGCTCCTCATTGTCTAGCTAAATAGGCCATTTGTCCAGCCTCACCTTTGACTTACCAGCTCAAGATGAGTTGATCTCTCAAGTTCCCAACACGACATTTTAATATTGCCTGGAGTAGATCGTGGCACATAGTCCTTGGCAATTTATGATCCGGACCCCACACTAAACACACATTCCTGAATGCTGTCACCCTTCATAATTGAGTTCCTGGGACCTACCTCATATTTCAACGTTATCAATAATTATATAAAAATCAACAATTGGACTGAATGAGAAGCCTTACATCTGGAATTCAAGGACTCAGGAGAATGGGGCAGGAGAATCACTGTGACTTTGAGACCAGTCTAGCTTATAGAGTGAGACACTATCTCCTCAAAATAAATATAACTATAAAAATGATGATTGTAATTTGTATATTTAACATAAAAGTGGTGTTTATTTTCTATTTTAAGCTTGAGATAATATTCTATTTCTAAAGACACCACATACCTGAACCATAGGACATGGAGATATCAATATGGCGCCAAGCTGGAAGCTTCATTTCTACTAGCTAACTTTCATAGTTCTGGAAGGTTCTACACCTGCTACTTTTGGAGAAAAGTCATCAGCCATTGTATCCAGTTTTGAATCCTGTGAACTACAATAACAACTAACCTGGTAAGATAATGCCTAATGTGCAGTAATTGCAGAAATGTTACACGAGTAACTGATCACTTTGTGATCTAATTTAAAGAGTCATTGACAAGATGAAACCTATGCCTGGTCTATTAACTGATCCCAAAACCCATGGCTGGCTAGGTCACAGGTCCTAAGAGAGAACCTGGTACTATTTTTCTGCTAAATTGGCATAGTAAAAAATGAATTCTAATATTTGTACCAAAAGCGATTAGTGCATCTTTAACCTCTCCTCAGAGAGGTTTATTTGTTAAAAGATATTTTATTTATTATTTTTTATTTTATGTATCTAAGTGTATTGCCTGCATGTAGGTTGGTGCACCTATGTTGTAAGAGGCTCTCGGAGTCTGAAGAGGGCTTCAGATCTCCTGGAACTGGAGTTATGGACAGTTATTAGCTGCCACGTGGGCGCTGGGATTCAAAGAGCAGCCAGAGCTTCTAACTTTTGACTCATCTGTCCAGCCCAGAGAGAAGCTTCTTTTTGTAGTAGAAGATGATTAACACAAAGACCAACAACTGGTCAATGTGCAGAGAATAAGACAGTCGAGTGCTCAGCTTTAATAGCTCACCACCTCCTCCAAGGCTCAGGGATTACTACAGAAGAGGGAGTGAGTGGAAAATTGTAAGAATCTGAAGTATTGGATGTCTATACAGAAGCAGTATTTGCTGGACATGACAGTGCAGTTTCATACATGAACTCAGAGGCTGGGACTGTACACAGAAGACCTGCACAAGATCAAGCCAACAAAACTCCCAGTATGGATGAGGGAGGTGCTCATGAAGTCCCACTCCTAACTCAGGTGCTATTAGCAGTTAATGGCTGCTAGGGGGAGGAGAGTCACTTTTCTTCAGGGATGCAGGCCCTGAGAGGATGCTTCGGTAGATGGGCCCACCCCTTGCACATAGACCATAGACTCAGGGGGTACTCAGTTTCTTAGAAAAGGATATAATTCATGAAGTAGAGAAGGAGAAGAGGGAGTGGGATAAAGGAAGAAAATGGGATGGATTATATACATACATGGATATCAAGCAAAATATTTAAGAAACATAATGAATAAAGTGTTCTAAAATTGAACAATATGCAAGAGTTAAGCACAATATTATGCAAAGGAGAAATCAATCACGTCAAATAAAAGTTGCAATGTACTCGATTTGCAGCACATGGAAAGTGCTCCTTTTACTGATAGTGCTTTCAGCATAGACATACCATATATCACGGCGAAGGAAGTTTTATTTCATCAGTTTAATTGTGTTTCCCAACTCTGAGCGATCCTTTTGATCTTTTGAGAAAATGACCAGTAACCTACATTGACTGCATTTCTGATTCTGTAAGAAAAGAATCTTTTAATTGAACCTACAAACACCGAGTCAGAAAATTAAGAACACAGGCCCATTTCTTTCTAAGATATCATTTTGGAAACTATAAAGGTTAAGTATTTCTTCTGCATCATAGGACTAAAAGTAAAATTGAAATCATTATCATCAGACTAAATGTTTTTATTCTATTTTAAAGGTTTCTAAAATATATGTGATGATTAGAAAGTTCATATATTGAAAATAGCTCTCTAGAACTCTAATTTCTTTACTTCTTCATACTATTGCAATAATACTGAATAAATCAGTTAATCCGTGAGCTTTTATTTCTGAATCTGCAAAATGCAGGCAAGAATACATTAAACTATAATCAGTATTGGAGTAAAATTAAATGACATGCACATGTGAGTGCCTAATAAACTTAAAGCACATGAAACAAAGTGTATGACACATGCAGCTCAAAGTCGCTCTGGAAGCACAGAGAATAAAACTCATTTTAGTAATAAATAACTGAAGCATTCTTGTCATATTTTTTAATGGGTATCTGCCTCATTTTCTTAAATTCAGGCAGAATATTTATGTATAGTCCATAATGGTTAGTGTTTTTTTCTTAAGACAAACCTTCCATGATATATGTGATAGCAAACATCTCTAACAAGCGTCCTGGATTTAGAGCAAGATGTTCATACATCAGAGACTTAAACAGTGATGACATACAAAGGTTCATGTTAGAATAAGGTTCTCTTCACATGAAAAATGTTTGTTTGGCTGCTCACCGGCATCGTCTCTGCTTCCACGTACAGCTAGCTGCCTTTGCTTCTGCGCAGCTCCTCAGCATCCCCACTGATCGACCAGGGTTAAAAGGCAGCGTGAAAGAGTTAAGTGCTTTCAACTATTTTTCTTCCTGACTCAACGTGTCATTTTTCTTCCTGATTTTTAACATGATAGATATTTCTGTCCTTTGGGTAAAGTAGTTGATGAGCATTTAAGTCACTTTTCTAGATCTTCAGTTTGCACAGATTCATCTTAATGATGCTGTGGCTTTTTAACCTCCCACCACCGCTAACTTTGTAACTTGATGCTATCAGTAACAAACCCAGAAAGGTGCATAAATTTTGTGGGCCCTTTTCTAGAAAAAAATAAGTGGTCTTGAAATGTTGTTAAAAACATTTTTAACAATATTAAACTGTAATTGTATGGTAATTTTAATATTTTAATGTTTTCCATAAACTAAATGTTCAATGAATGTCACTGGTTGATATATTCCAGTAACACTGATTTTTTTAATTGTTTGAAGTCTCATACGATACGTGTTCTCTTGACTAGGCCTTTCTTTTGGAGAATTAGTAAAATAGTAGGATTGTACCATATGAACCTATTTGTGTAAACATCAAAAGTGTATCAATCAATGACTCTAATAATTTGAAGCTGATACTAACTCAGGGACACACGCTTGGGGACCGTCCAGTGGAGATCTGCCTGTAGAAGCTTCTTTAATTTGTACTTCTAGATCATTTTACACTCATGGTGGAAAGAGAATTTTCCAAGTTGAAAGCTCTACATCCGGAATCAGTGTAAAGTCATTAGTACACCAAAAATCACACTGGTTCATATAAGGAAAGAAGACTGTGACCATGTCTGTACCACCCTAAAGGAAACCAATGAAGGATCCAATAGTCTATGCAAACACTCTCAACCTCATAAAGAAATGTAAGCTATTGGCACTGTGAATTACTAATTCTTTCTTATTATGAACATATAACCAGAGAAACAAAAGGTATAAAATTACAGAAACAGTAACTAGTAAACAATGATAAAATTAAAAGTCTAAAAAGAAATCATATTTTAAAAATTATTTAACTGTAGATGTGTATCCCATGTGTGGGTACCTTTAGAGACCAGAAGAAGGTGTCAAATGCCTGGAGCTGGAGTTACAGGTGATTGCAAGCTGCCGAGGGAGGTGCTAGGAACTGAATTCTTGATCCCTTGGAAGAACAGCAAACACTCACCAATGAGCTATATCTTCACCTCAGAATCATATATTTTAGTAAATATATGGCAATCTAAAAATTGAATATACATTAGAATTTATAATATTTTATGGTAAGTTTGGGAAATATGTTTAAAATGTGGAAAAGATGCTAATTTTGAAAAGAAAGAAATTTAATGGTCTCACCTAAGTAAGATAATTATATCTTTATTTCATTTTAATGTTGCCATCACAATAAAATGTGTCCAAGCTACAAGATTAAAAAAAAAAAAACACAAAATAGCTCTTTGAGCATAGTTAAAATAGCATTCCTAGCCGATAAACTGGTTATTGCTAGAGAACAATTAAATTCAATATCTTTGGGGAATTTTGTAATTTTTATTGAATGTTTGTGTATTTCATACGAAACTTCTTTACAATCTTTATAACCTACTTCCCCATTGACACACTTCCATAGCCTCCTTCCTCACTGAATTTCCTGCATTTTATCATTTGTGTTAAGGCTTATCGAGTCAAGTTATTGTTCCCAGACTTCCCACACGTGCAAATTCATTCACTGAGGTTTAGTCAACCTATCTAGAATCTCTCCCTTTAAGAAAATTAGCTCTTCGTCACCCAGCAATAGTCAGCTGCCAATAGTCCCTTGGATATGATTGGGGCCTGCTGGCCATTTCCAAAGTCTTGTGCTGGGTTTTTGTCTGCTTGAGTTTGTATAGATTTTATGCATGCTGACACCATTGCTATAGGTTAATATGAGCAGGGTCCTAGGAGCCTGTAGGACTCTTATTTCCATAGGTCACGCACCTCCTCCCTGGCTCTCACAGTCTTTCTACCCACTCTTCCCAATGGTCCCTGAGTCCTGGGTTGGCAGAGCTTAATATAGGGATCCTGTCCGAGGACCTGAACTCCGCAGACTATTATTCTTTGGCCACTTGTGATCTTCTGTGTTCCTGGCCCTCTACTGCATGAGAGAGTTTCATTGATGAGAACTGAGAGATGCATTGATGTTCTCTCTACCCATTGCTCTGTTCCATGAACCTTAAGAGTAGAGGATGCATTGAAGATATGCCACTTAGGGTTGGGCATTTCACAGACAACCTCTGTTGAATGACCAGTTACGGAACTCTGTAATAATCTTGTCTGTTGTAAAGGAAGCTTCTTTGATAAGTGGTGATTGGGACACTTGACTGTACATATAAGGAGCCATATATTGTACATAGTAAGAAATTGCATTTGTCCAGGTAGGTGATAACCTTGAGGTTTTCTCCAAGATCAATGACCTCTCCAACCATGTGTATTTAGTAATTTTATAGAACCACACGAGTTTCTTCCCATTGAGTGGACTTTAAGTCCAATTAGGCAGCTGTTGATTACTTCCAAGATAAAAGTGCCAATATAATTTGCAGTCCTGGTTATTGTTGTGGTTATTATTTTTTTTTTTTTCAGTCAAATCATTCAATCCTATCTTTAAGGCCCAATAACCTCAATCTTTTGTTTTTTAAAAAAGTAATAATTGATCCATGGTGAAAAACTAAATTATTTTTCACAAATAATACTTTCTATGGATGCTGTGACAATAGAGTTCAAAGGAGACAAGCTGAAAAGAGGAAGCACAGGTCTCTCCCGGAAATCCGGAGGACATTGAATGTATGTGGATTGAAGCACTTCTAGATATGCGTTCATCAGAAAGTGATTACGGTCAGGTAATACGTAGCATCTGCCACACAAGAAGAGTGTGGCCCTGGACACAGCACTTACCATGCTGGTGTTCCATCTGCATGTGATGAGTCACTTCAGGCTTCATGGGGATAATGTACCCATAATGATCAGTGCAAAGTGTGTCATAGAATAGACAGTAAATAAATATTTACCATAAAATAATTATTTATGTTTAAGCTACAGGAAAATGCTGCTTTTCTTAGTAAGCCTTGGGGTTTCTATGTGAACACAGGTACAAATGCATTTATTGTTTCTCTGCAGTGAGGATCCTAAGCATTCTTACCCCGCTATGTATTTGTAGCTTTCTCTAGCTTTCCTGAACCCACATTGTTCCTCTACTTTGAGAGAACTATTCCATTGGTGGATTTTTCCATGTGCTGTGTCTTTCCATCTGGGACATTTGCATGCCCACCTTTCCTGTCTTCCTCATGCGCTCACCTTCCAGTGATTCTGACCCAGCACTGTACTTAAAGTTGCTGTGTTGTTTCTGACCTGGCGCTCCCAGATTCTTTGTTCTGTGTTACTGATATTTTGTTCTAAACCACTCTCCCTCAAGTGAAAAATATATAACTTGCCAGGCTTGGTGACACATACCTTTAATCCCAGCAATCAAGAAGCAGAAGCAAGTGGATCTCTGTGAGATCAAGGCCAGCCTGATCTATATAGTGAGTTCTAGGTGGGCTTGTGCTACCAGGAGACCCTGTTAAAACGTGTCTAACTTAAGCCAGTTGTTTAAATACATCTCTTACCTTTAAAACAAATAGCACATTCAGAAATAATGCTTTATTTTTCATGGTATACTCCAAGAACCCATATCAGCATGTTACATCATATAATTTATATGAGGATGAAGATACATATTTTGAAGTTGAAATAAACATAATTTACCTTCAACTCATTAAAAAGTAAACATAGGTATTGCCAACACTGACTTAAAAATGAACTGAGAACTCGGAAGTGTCTTGTTCAAATATTCTCCTGTAGTAAATAGCTAAGATGACGCTGAACCCCAATATTGAGCACTGTAATTTGCTTTACTTACTATAGGGTTTTTTTTTTTAAATCTAGTAAGGGAGTGAAAGAGTTTCTTTAAGAACCAAAAGAAAGTCAGAATGTATTAGGTACTGATTTGGTATCACAAATTCCGTGTCCGATACTATTTTTTCCTTCATTTCATCAATTTAAACTGCAATAAGAATCATAATGGGTAAATTAAGGAAAGGAGAAATGAAATAAAGAAAAGATGCATCAACTGAATGGGGAGCAGATATGACAGCATGGAAATATTTAATAGAACAGAAAGCGAAGAAAGTCACAATGTCTGTTCATGTGAATATTTTCCCCAAATCACAGATACTCAACTGCTTCCAAAATCCAGTATATTTCTTAAACATGGGATGTTAAAGTACTTTTTCCTGATATTTCTAGACTAGTATTTCTTTGGTTTGTTGTTTCATTTGTCAGATAGCAGAAAATATGAGGATATAATTCAACAGTTGTTGGCTCTTCCTCCATATAAAAATTGAAGGGAAGTTATCATTGTATAGATCAGAACTTACATAAATTATTCTTGGTCTCCAAATTTTACTGGTAACAAAGGCATTGCATATCATTAATTTCATAATAAATAAGATTGATTCTCTGCTATTCCATTCCACTGTAGTGTTGGGGTTTCCATTTTACCATCCTGTGCTCTGAAAACTTTTCATAGTGATTGAGGGAAAGAGTTTGGTGGCAAATCAGGTTTGCATGCTTGAGTATTGGATGTCCTATACTAGTCATGCAACCTCACCATGATTTTCTATATTCAGGCTTCTTGGTCTTCATTTGTGAAGCAGAGTTAATTCACATGTTTGGTCTCCAAAGGTAACCTTCATACCATAGGAAATACTGTTTTAAAAGTAGTTCATTGGGCTGGAGAGTGGCCTCAACAGTTAAGAGCACTGGCTGTTGTTGCAGCAGACCTAGGATTGATTCCCAGCACCCACATGGCAGATACAACCATATGTAACTCCAGTTCCAGGAGAATTCGACAACCTTTTCTGACCTCAGTGAGCACTGCACGACACAGGTGTGCTTACACACATGCAAGCAGTACACTCATAGACATAAAATAAAATCATAAAAAGTAGTTCTTAGGCACTCCACACAGCCTTCGTTCATTGCTTCTCCTGTTACACTCAACAAATCTTCATATGCTTTTATTTCTTCACCAGTATATACAACTGCACAATGAGATTGCTATAAATATTAGTATAACGTCAATAGTATCAGTCTTAGAGATTTTAGGTGTTTTTCTAAAATGCCCATAAAATATTTGACACTTAAAGGATATTAAAAAGGATCTTACAAAAAACAAGGAGAAACATGACTAGATATTTAAAAAGAAGACAAAGTTCAGTTTTATAATTCTCAAAAATTGTCTTGAATGGATTGTATACAGACCCATGTCAGTGTGAATGATTCCTGTGCTTGAAAGGAAACTAGCAGATGCAATATTATTCTTCATCTCCATCATAAGGGGCACCTGATAAATACCCTGAGTATGGCAAGTTTTTCAGATAACTTTGTACAGTGAAAATACAAATAAGCCTCTACTATTTGTAAGTGTCTAAGTGTTATTGGAGATTGGCTCCTGGTCCTCATCAACATGTTTTTAAACACGGGACAGCTTCAAGTTCCCTCCCACTCCAACACTGGCTAAAGAAAACCTCTCTGCAAAAAAAAAAAAAAAAGTCATTATTTTTAACTCACTTACTTCCTTGCAGATTTCAGTATCAAATGAAATCAGTAAGAGCTACCTCTACCTACAAGGAATATATTGTGTATCCAAAAATTAGAAAGGATTGGTAATGGAATGTTAGTTAAATAGGGTTGTGTAAGCACAGCTAGCTATGAAAAGGTAAGAAAAACTTAGGTCAATCAATATTCTGTTATGAAAAGCTAGTTTGTTTTTTAAGATAAGGATGACTTTATAAAAGGAAATAATTCTCAATCAAATTCTCTTCTCATCTTAAAAGTCTAAGGAAAATTGAAGTGTGTGTATGTGCCTAGATATTTAAATAAGCAGATGTTATATGCAAAAGAATAAGCGATATGCTTCTTTTTCTGGTCTTTTCTCCGATGAGCGGCCACTCACACTGATGCCTGTAGCTGCACCCTGCAGGCACACCAGCTGATTGCACTCTTCTTAGTAGAGATTAACTTTGTTTCCTGCCTTAAGAAACAAATCTTTGTTATCAACATTATATGTAGAATCTTGTCACCTGTTGTCCAATAAGTTTGCTAATTAAATTTTAAGGTAGAATTATTTATAGCATAAATTTTACATGGCTAATGTAGAAAATTATGAGACCATATGTTAAGTAAATTAGCTGTGTTTCTATGTTTTTAAAACATTTTATTCATTTATCTCGTGTGCATGTGTGTGGACATACATACACCACAGGAAGCGTGGAGGTCAGAGGATGATCTCTCTGCCTGAGTCTCTTCCCTCCTTCAACCACACGCTTTCTGTGGACCCAGCTCCTGTGATCAGGTTGGGCGGGGGACACCTTTCTTTCTTTTTAAACAAGGTCTCCCTTTAGCCCCAGCTGATCTGGAACTCCTTATGTAGACCAGGCTACCTTCAATCTCGCAGAGAACCGCCTGTCTCTTCCTCCAAGTGCCCAGCTATGTCCATATTTCTACATTTTTTTTTGATTAATACTAAGTATATATCAGAACAAAATAGTTAAATCCATAAGGAAAAGGGTCATTTTATTTTCATAAACTTGGCTGGGAATACAGACATTTTTAAAAGTAAATGAATGGCAGTTGAATGAGTCCATAGTAGAGACAAACATCTTAAACTAATTTAAGAAATATTTTACAAATACCTATGATTAAACTAAGAGCATAACCAAGACTGTGGAATTGTAGCTCTACAGTCATAGGTCCCAAGCCAGACTGTTCATGCCACAGGATGTGTAAATGCGGGAGGGATGGAGAGAGAAAAAGAGAGAGAGACTGATTTTTACAAACCAATTGTCCCTTTCTCAGTGATCAGATCCCATAGATCGGGTCTTGTGTCTTGTGTTGTCATAGGAGTTACATTTAGTTTTTTAGGGTTTTTTTTTTTTTTTTTTTTTTGACATTTAGTAATTACGAGTAAAAAAATCAGTAATTACTTAGCAAAAACATTAAATACGTTAAAAACTCAGTGGAATGCATTTCATAACCACAGTTGCCTCTGTGGAGCTTCCTGGCAGGTCAGCTCACCAGAATTCTTCCATCTCCTGCCACAGTTGTTTAGCAAGTGGCTCATGTTCCAACCGCATCCTGCGGAAGACTATATTCAGAACACAGCCTGAGAACACGTCTGTGGGCTGAGGAGTGGGAGGCAGGTTCACACTGCGATCACAGCCCAGTCTGTGCCTGCCTCTGCTCCAAGGACAGGAGCTTGCTCTAAACCTGTGTAGGGAAACCTGTGTGTTCCACAGCAGATGGGAGTGGGCGGGAGAGCAGTCTCTCTCTGTACTCCACGAAACCAGTATTGCTTGTGTATGCAAAGCAAATTAATGTGTTTGGGAGTAGAGTGACGGAGGGCTGCCCCCAGAAGAAACAGAGTGTGGGTCAGAGCCAACTGTCCAGTGTTACTATTTTAGTGGAGAGAAAAAGTGTATTTTCAGCACCTACAAGGCCATGAGCATCAAATAAGTTCTCTGCTTCATTTACGCTTGAGGTCTCTTTGAATAGAGAAATGAAAACAGGGGCAAGTAATTTTTTACTCCCAAGATTGCGGTAACTTTTAAAAGTAACAAAATAGGTGCCAGTGAGATGACTCAGCGTTTAAGAGCACTGTCTACTCCTGTCAAGGACCGAGGTTTGGCTCGCAGCACCCAGATGGTGGCTAACAACTGTCTGTAACTCCAGTTCAAGGGATCGGCGGATGGTCTGTTCTAACCTCCTCGGGGGTGCATGACAGGAGTGCGGGGACATTGTATGACATACATACATTCAGGCAATATACTCATACACACAAAATAAAAACAATAAGTAAAATATTTTTAAAAAAATAAAAAGTATAAATATATCTATTTTTTAATTAACAAAATAGCATCCAAACACTGCAGTTCCCTGTGAGGGCCTCCACTCTTCTCTCCCTTAGGGTCATCAGTGGTGCTTGAGAGGGTCTCTCTGCTGCCTTGCTCACCCCACTGCAATTAGAGTCTCTCTCTGTTGGAGACCAAATATCTCAGGACTTCGACATGTGTGGAAAATGATACTGGAAAAAAATCACTAAAAGAAATTGCATATTAAATACTTAGAAGTAAAGTATTACCAATTTTGACAAATACTGAAGAAAATGAATAACTACATTTTTGCCGTCTACTTACAAAGGCAAAAACCCAAACAAAACAAAACATGGTCAACTAAACTGCAGACTGGCGACTTTTATCCCACTATTTCAGCACTTTGATTTGGGATGTCTTTTCAGGAATTAAAGTCTCCTAGGAAGAGTTATTTGCCAAGGCTTCACATGTTAAACAGTGTTTGGGGTTGTCCTACACATTTCTACTATAAATAAATAAGATAGTTTTGAGATGATGTTTAGAGCTGTTCAAGTGAACTAGGGATCAGTGAAGCTCACTCCACCATAAGCACGGAGAGACTGACAGGGCTTCCTCTTCCTGTATCATTGTAGATGCAGGCATCTTGATGAATTCAGGCTATAACCAGCAATCTTTAATTTAAACCAGCCTCTTAGCTGCTGAAGGTAATGATTTGTCATGCCCTTTATTCATTTACAACTAATCACCAGGATTCACATATCTGAAATCCCTTGCATTCAGAAACCTGTAAGAGGATTCCAGCACGTGCTCCACTTTATGCTACTGATTTGCAAAACAATGAGGCCAGTAATGATGTGAAAGATTGAACTGGCTTTCCTTGTGTCTCCTCTGTCTGAACTGATTGTTATTTGTAAAGAAGGATCTTCTGAAGCCTGTGGTTCCCACAGGATGCAGAGCAGTCTGGCACCAGGCGGAGGATGACATCCTGTGTCAGGGATCAGAAATCAGTCAGTTAATAGCTTTGCACTCTGAATTGTCTAAAATTTTTTTTTCCTTGTTAAAGGCCAATTTTCTAACACATAAAGTCATTTTCACATCCTTGATGTATTGCAAACTGCTTGATTCTTTGAAAATAGCAACAGTATGTAATTCCATTTTTAAAGCAAGGTAATTTGCTAAATATTTTATGCAGCAAATCGCTTTATAATTTATGTTTATATAATCCAGACGCAAGCAATACAAAACAATTCTTGCCAGTCTTTACACTGTACATTCAGTACTTGTGATTATTTTACAAGTCATATGTTACAACAAGAATTTTAATTAAAAGGTGTATCTGTCTTTTCTCTCCTTGTCAGAAAAAATTTAAATCTGTGTGGTTTTGAAGGTACACAACCTAATTTCAGTATTTCAGTAAAGAACTGAGATATTTATATCATCAATAGATATACTTCTAGGCTTAGAAAGTTAAAATATTTTGCCTAGGGAGGAACTAAAAACTGGAAAATTCAAAAACAGCATTAAAAGATGACAAAGAAAATCTGTAGGAATTATTACCTTAATTACACACACACACACACACAAACTCCCTTCTTTTTGAAAAATAGTAACCAAAGACTGTTTCAGGAGAATATACTGTAGTGAGGAAAAGAAGGAAGAGAAAGAAGAAAGAGATGGAGGGATAAAGGAAGGCTCAGGGAGAAAGAAAAGAGGAAACAATTCCATACTATTTATTTAGTATTCAAAGTAGAAACTGTTCGCCTCATGGTAGTTAACCATTGTGTGTGAAGAGATGACTAAAACAGTTTGATCATTAGCCATTTATTAGAACTCCAGACCCATGAACAAAGAAAGAAAAAGAAATTTTATCTGCCACTTTCTTCCTCTTCTTGCTCAGTTCTCCTCACTCCTCCTCCTCTACCGCGTCTGTCCTGGACTGGAGTTTCAGTTTCCTAATCTGCCCGCTGCTAATTAAGAACATTTCCTGGTAGTTTCTGTTTTTCCACGACGTGTTGGCCGGTATGAATGAGCCGGGCCTACTGCATCTTGACATTGCTAGCGAACACCACTGCTCCGGAGGCTGGCCAGTGCTGAGCCAGAAGCAGCAGCACATGCTGCCTCTGCTAGGAGCAGGGTTAAAGAAGTGCGGATGACTCCGTGACAGTGTATTGATTTTTTTCCTTTTTGGGGAGAGAATATGATGCAAAAGAAATGCCTCGGCAGCGAGGGCCTCATGGCAACGAAATTTACACTGAGCTTTATTTTAAGCCTGTTGCCTAAAATGTGATGTTACATTACTAATAATACTGCATTGTTTATTTATAGACCACTCTGAGGACCAGTTGTTGCCACCTGATTAATTGTGGATGCCAGGACTTGTAGTTATTTTCCAACTTAATTTGTACTTACTTTCTAAAATGATCCAAATATATATATATATATATATATATATATATATATATATATATATATAGAGAGAGAGAGAGAGAGAGAGAGAGAGAGAGAGAGACAGAGAGACAGAGACAGAGACAGAGACAGACAGAGAGAGAGATTTTGTTTGTAATGCACTCAGACCTACCAAACTTTCTCTGTTTTCTAGATCTGTGAAAGTCCCTGCTAGTCTGGTAAATACCTTTAAAGACTAAATAATGTTTATATTTGTTTGTTTTGATTTATCCTCAAAGTGATCAGAATAATACACTGTGCTAATATTAACTATCAATTAGAAATTAATTTAAAGGTCACCTTTGTTTGCTTTGGTTGGACGTATCATTAGCAATTAAGTAATTAACCAAGGTTTCAGTAGAAATACTTTGCATCTCCCAGGAATTTTAGTTATTTCAAGGCTGAACATACAAAATGTCCCTCATAATAATGGCACTATCCACAACTCAACTGCCCCAGAGGCTTTCTGTAGCAAATTATCAAAAGCAATACACCCATCCAATTAAAAAATACATTATTTCTGTTTAAGTGAATTACATTTCCTAAAAATTAGTATTCTTCAGACTTTGAATGAATATTCTCTTCCATAGACTACCGTAGTTCCTAGTCTCACTCCTATAGGTGACTCTTCCACAGTGACTTTCCTGCATCACTAACACATTTCTGTTTAGAGCAATGGAGACATTTGGAAAGAGAGCACAGTGTACACACAGGAAAATCTAGTGTTTTATATGTGCCCCCACGGAAACATTTAAAATTGTTCAGAATTATATCCTGATATTCTTTTTTACTTCATGAATCAACAAATATTTATTGAATAAACGGTAGATGGAATTTATTATACTACAAGGATAAAATGACTCAGAATTACTTGCATATAAATACCATTCAATGGAGCTCAAGAACATCATATACATAATAACTTGGAAGAAGAACTAGAGCCTAATTCAGGCTAGACGTAAAGAGTTTAACCTATCAGTATTATTGACTAGTTATAACATCTACACAACTCTGAATTAGCTCCTAATGCCCTCATTTTAAAAAGAAAATATAATCCACTTGCTTAAAGGACTAAGTGAATAACGGATGTGGGAAGAGTCAAACTCATGTGTTATGAGGCAGGCAGCAGGCAACAGGATATTCCCACAGAGTTCCATAAATCCATTGAGAAGACGTCGTGTTCAGCCTGAAAGAGCAGGGCACTATGAACTGCTTTTTAACAGCTACGTGTAATACGTGAGGTCAGTAGAACTGGAAGGAAAGAGTAGCATGAAACAACATGGAAACTCAGAGGAGTGCATGCTTCTTAAATGAACAAACAAACAAGAGACGGACGGATAGCTAGGTAGTATACAGGATGGTGGTCGATAGAAGATAGAATGATTCATAGATAGGGAGATGAGTCATGGATAGATAATTAATCATATGATAGAAATTTAAAAATATCAGTCATGCCAAAACAAAGAAAGCATTGTCATAAATAAAGCCATGGCCCACTATTGTGAAAAAATGTTCTAAAAACCTGGAATAATACTGTATGCTTCTTAATATACTGAATATACTCTGGATGTAGAGGGGCAAGTCTGTAATCCCAGCACTTAAGATGCTGAAGCAGAAGGTCCAGGAGTTTGAGAACCATCTACACAGTGAGATACTGTGACAAAAGACAAATCAAACAAAAAGCAAACAAGAGACCTTCAAAATATAAATCTTACAACTCTTCTTACTTTACGAATCATTGTATGAGCATATTTCTCCATGATTTCCATCGCTTATGAAGCCATCACAATGATTTACTCTCTCTCTTACTGATATGAATGCCCTTAATAATATATGTGTATATGTATCCAATTCTGTACATAAGACTAATTTCTAAATTTCAAGCGCTGGGTAAAGGAGCTTCAATATATCTTATCAAATTATTTGCCAGAAAGTTTCTGCCATGTGCAATGTTACTCTGCAATGGGTCATGGCTGAATACTTCCGTGGATATGGCATTTACCTACTTAAAGCCAGCCCCACCCTGTCACTAGCGGCCCTCCTTACTCTCACTCTATGCTGACTTGCTGAATATTCACATTGTCCACTGCCTTTGTCTGTTCCTTTAGCTGCCTTGCATTCATGTCATAAATCCAGCTCTTGTGAAATCCAGCAGTCCTCAATAACTCCTCCAAATACATACTTGTAACTTATTCAGTTCCCTCATACAACTCTTCAGAAATTAATATATTCAGCAACATTTGTGAGCCCATACTACACGTTGTATTTCATATACATGTGGATATAACATCTAAATTAGTCTTTTAATCTGGTTTGTTGAAATTATTATGTGATAATCACCCAAGAACATTTTTAAGACTAAGTTTCTACCCTTCCTGACCTCTTTTTCCTCTTAATCTCCAAATTTTACCTGTGTGCATACTTTATTTAAAGATTTTGTGCTCACATTGCACAAAGTTGTATTTTGATGATTTCTATTTAATATCATAATTTGACCTTTAATATCTTCTTAATGCTGTGATGTATCTACTACTGAATGTTAAATCTTTACTTTCTAGCTTTAAATTCTTGATGCTGATAAAAGAAAATAGATAGATGGTACATAAATAGACCAGGTGGACATCTCAAAATCGCTCTTCTTTTTTTTTTTTTTTTCACTCCTTTATGTTTGAAACAAACACACTGGGGCATGTGGATGGGAGTTATAGGATAAACACGTAATCTTATGGATAACGAGTCAAATTTAGAATGTGAAAGACTACAAGTATTGGGAAACAGAATTATCTAAGATTGAGTAAGAAATGACACGTATTTTTTCTTGTGTATTTCGCTGACTTATTCGCTGTGAAGGTGAGTCAGTTGGTGTATATTTCATGGAATTACTGCTTGGCCTCTCGATAGCGGACTCAAGTTTCGCACTCCCAGCAGCACTGTGAAACGCTGTTCTTCAAGCACCTTCTGAAGAGGAAGGAAAGAGGCAGCAGCGCTGGGCCGTGTTCCGGGAGAAGATGCAAAGTTGATACGGTAACAGCAAAGCAAAAACATTCACTGGGGAAAACGGTTCCAGAATGTGTCTGACTAATGACCTCCTGGACCATGGATCTTAAAACAATGCTAGATATAGCGCAGCTGTATTCCTTTTTAGGAGCTGTCCCAGTGTGTGCATCAGTTTTGAAAGAGAAATGGTCTCCACTGTATGACAGAAGTTTCAAATGGTAGCGGTGCATCCTGCGGAGTCTCCCAGCGGCCTTCCTCAGGTGGCCGAATCCGTCGTCGTCCGGAGGAGCTGTGAGCCACAGGGAGCACTGCACTGCCAGTTCTCTGCTTGTGAGGTGGTGGATAATTCCTGAAAAGTTTCCAGTTGTCATCACAGCACAGGAGACATTCCGAGCCATGCACACCCCTATAGGAAGTGATTAATGTACATTTTTCTGATCATGACAGATTGCAAAAGAAGAGCAGATTGCTACCCATAAAACTAAGTAGCGTCCGTGTGGTATTACTGGAAAACCCCAAAAGTCTTTGCAGTAATCCTGTGCTTGCTCCAGTGATTCTCAAAAACCAGCTATTCTAAAGAGACCAGGGTCAATATAAATGAAATAAATGGAGGCTTAGATAAAATATGTCAGAAAATTTGCAGAAAGGTTATTTTAAGGTGGCCTGTTAAAAACAATAATGGGCCATTAGGCTGTCTTGTTAAAGGCATTAAAGTCACAGGCACAATGTATGAGTCACATGGGCTGGATTTTCCTCTTTCTACAGAAAAACTTCAAAACTGAATTTCTGGTAAAAGAAAAATGCTATTGTTGCTATGTATATTATTATAAATATTGTACTCAAGTTATAGGCATAGAGGACACATATTTTGTTTCTCCGGAAATATCCAATCAAAATAATACACATTATAAATTTTGCAATGCAAGCTTTAATAGGATTTTTTTCTTTAAAATTATGTGTACATTTTCAAACTTTGTCTGTTTTGATTCTTTCTTGTCAAAGGCAGCCATAAAAATATTTTTCATAAACAAAATTTTGTGTACCTTGGATAATATAGACATGAAGGGATTTAGATCATTGGAGACATGTAAGAAATGGAATTATTATGGCAAGAGTTGTTTTACTCTCACTGCTTTGAAAATAAAAGAAGCAATATACTAATAAAGATATTTTCTCATCCTGGACTGAGACATCATATTTATTCCTTCCATTGATTTACTTAATGTTGCACGTGTTATCATGAAATCTTGATTTGCTCAGTTTATAGTGGGCTGTTAGTGATAAATTAAATACTTTAAAATAGTAGTGAAGTCTTTGTAATGAATTTAATTGGCTAAGGAAAGCTGCATTTGCCTTTAAAATATATATTTATGTATTTTAGTTTGGGGTTCCTTGGAGGGAAAGCGTCAACAATAAAGATGGTGTGGTGTGATCATACAGATTTTCCATTTAAGGATATTATTTCATGACATTGAGCTGAATCTTCCTCACTTGAAAACTCCGCATCTGTAAATGGTTTGAGTTGCTTTAATTAAATACATGGGATTGTTTTTCTTATATCATTTATGCTGCCACACATCATCCATTTAATTACTTTGTACATGCTTTGCATTGTCATATTTTAAATCCTTAAGTTAACTGAAAAAAAAAAAATCTCTATTTTGCATCCAGCAGTGCTGAAGGGTGCAGAAAGGAACTGACTCATGAGCAGAGTTCTGGGAAACGGGAATTTAGGGGAAGCTGTTCTGTGCGTGTTTAGGGGCCCCAGAATGTCTGTTCATGTCTTGCGTGGAGTTATAGTTCACAACATCAAGGAAATAAACATTACGGCAGAAGCTTCCAGAAGTTTGAGCTGCAAATGCATTGATCACAGGAACCCCATATAGATGATACGGGTGCACGGAACAGGATGAGGCGTAAGAAATGCAGAGACGTCAAGTTGAGCATCTGTACTCAGAAAACCAGCCATAAAGAGAGCACTGAGCGCAACTGTCCGGAGTTTTCTGATTGAATCCCATTGACTGGATCACTGAACAGGACATTTGTCACTTCCAGTTTCATGTTTGGGGCTGACCAAAGAAACCTCATGGTTTTGTTTTGTCGCACACGCTTTTCAGGTGGGCCTGTTATTCCTGCATGGTCCTGTCTCCACCGAACAACTGAATCTTCAGTGCGGCGAGCAAACGCAGAAAAATGATATGGTCCATAGCTGGAACTCTGGTGATGACAGTCCGCTCCAATGTTGATGCTGGAGCGAGAGGGACTGCCACCCAGTGTCTGCGCAGAGCCTAACAATGAGCATGGCCTGAGGAGAAAGAGAGAGCTTTTCTTGTGGCGGGCAACTGGTTAAGATAATTCAAAAGTCCCTGAGGAAACTTCAGTACCATAATTCTCTATTCCAAACATACAAAAGTCACAGGCAAACTTATTCTTTAGTTTCTAGTCACAATTTTTTAGTTTAGTACAACAGGGAGAAGAAAATTGGAGGTTAGTGAATCCAGTGGGGCAGGAGGTGAAGAGGACTGAATTTCAGTCGAGACAGCAAGAGAAGTACAAAGAATACATTTCTCTTTCATGTGCTTTGATCATTTTCCCTGTTTTACCCTTAATGAATACTTTCTTAAAACTAAAAATAAAACACTGCATTCTATTAAACTGTGCTGTTCCTCCTGGGGAATTTTAAATGATGAGTGTGCTTCTCATCTATGAACAGGACTATCCCTTTCATACATACAGTTCATGCATAATGCATGCATATGTATATTCTTTGGTCTGTGGGTCAGACACTGGACAAGACAAAGAGAACGGAATCTGGGAGACACTTAAAAAGCAAATGTTGGTTTCTCTAAACTGTTTTATAAAAATTTAGTGATACTGACCCAAAACATGGGGAGGAAATTTATGGTGATGGGTTAAGCTCACACATGGCTGGAGAGTTAAGAAAAGTATGAGCAAATCTTCAGAGTTCACATCCCTCTGTTCCAAGTGGTAGCTCCTGCCGAGGGCTAGAGCATCACTCACTAAGGCTGGGACAAGGACTCCACAGCCATGGAGAAGAGGCAGCAGGAATGCTTTTTCCTTCTGGAAAATGCAGCTGCAACATCTCATAGTATTCTAACTAGGAAGTACAAGATGCTTTGAATACACCAGCCTAGAACCTTACACAGAGGCTACACCTGTAGGATCTCATCGAACATGAACACATACTACTCAGTGATGTTTTAATGTGTGTGTGTGTGTGTGTGTGTGTGTGCGTGTGTGTAAGAGAGAGAGAGAGAGAGAGAGAGAGAGAGAGAGAGAGAGAGAGAGACTAATGTGCTCTATTTACAGACAGCACCTCTGACTTGAAGGAAAGATAATTCAAACTTGGTCAGTGGCTACACATCACACATCACACTTCTCCACCTGAATGATTTAAATAATCAGATTAATAAATACATGATCCATGATCCTCGTAGCTACAAGTCCCTTTCTCTCCACCACTGATGGCTTTGATTACTTTGACAGATTAAGATATGCTAATAATACAAATCAGGAGCAAAAAGAATTAAAAGGGTGTTTAACTCTTATTTCAGACTGTCAATTTCCTATAGTGCTACCAACTTACAGATAGATGATTAACATCAGTTCATTTAGGAATTTTGAATATTTTAAAAATTGAATGGCTTTCTGGAGGAGGAAAAAAGAAAGACAAATCTGTCTTAGCTAATTAGATGTCGTATTTGACTTAACAAAAGAAAGGGATTGTTCTAGGAGTGCGGAGAACTTCCTGCCTTACTACAGGGCAGGCAGCTTGCTTCTCCTCCTTCACCCAGTATGTTTTTTTGATTCCCAGTACTTAGTATGATTTATATTTCCTTCAACCACAAGCGTGTAAAGAACCATGGCCACTTGCTCCTCAGTTCATTTCTAACATGACCATTTCCAAATCAGTATCCTGCAAGCGTGGTTAAATCACTGAGAAAACAAAATATTAGCACATGTTAGAAGTCAGCAACATGTACTAAGATAACTTCTGTGCATCAGAGTCAGAGACATGCACTTCTTCCACTGCACGGAGATTTCAGCCTGATGGCATACCTTCAAGCCCTGATTTGGGCACTAGATAACTAAATCCACCATGAAGCTTGTTTAATTTGTTTGAATGTTCATTGCACCATCTTCAGAATAAGGAAAATTATAAGCTCTATATTTCAAAGGAGGCTGACTGCTGAGATCATAAATGTGAATTATGGGCTGATTTAAACTATGGACTCATGTAATAAAGTTTTTTTAAAAATTCAAATATATCTCTGTGGTTAGATGAATTTGCTTCTCTCACCCACCCTCTAAAGAAGAAACAGCTTAGCGTCAAACACTGTATCCTAGTCCTTATCATGTCACTGTCAGTGTAAAGGGGGTTGAAAGAAAGTTTATTAAATAAGTGAACAAATAAAGAGACAAAAGGCTACATAGCTGTATTTGTGAATGTCTAAATGCGAATTAAACTTCTATTGCAAGTCATACTGTACTTAAGGCACTAGACATAATACTGAAGAAACCTGAAAAAATGCCTTATTTCCTTCACTCAATGTGTACACTGTTAAAAGAATATGAGCTCAGCGAGAAATGAGTCATTCTAATAATAACGTAGCCGTCTCCACCCCCTGTACATCCTGTTCTCCTGCTAGCCTTGGTCACTGGCCTGTGTTTACCCCTAGAACTCCAGATCTCTGAACTACCGTCTTAATCCAGACTCACCCACAGTGTCTTGGTCCCCTGTACCCAGATCGATCTAGTTCGTTAGAGCCTTCACAAGCTGTCGCCAACCCCGATTTGCCATTGTATTTCTGAGACAAGTCTTCAAACCTGGCTACACCCGGTTTGCCCTGGACTCCCCAAACCAGCATTCCTCCCTGGTAAGTCTGACCCCACCCACCGCTCTACACTCCCCTTCGACCTGAGCAACTCCAGTCTCCCTACACCACAGCCTGTTCTCCTGCTAGGCTTGGGCACAAACCAGCTTTTGTTCTTAGCCCCCCAGATTTCTGGACTATCTTCTTATCTCTGCCTAGTGGTGAGTCTCCAAATCATGCCCTGCCCACTCGCCTAAACTGGTACCATCTGCAATCCCTCCCACTGCTGTAGTGCTAGGCTTCTGTGCCCTTAAGTAGATGCTCAGATCTTTGCAGGCTGCCTGAATACAGACTCTGCCTAGCAAGTTTCTAAAACTATGCTATGCCTGCTTACGAGAGGGGTCCAGACCTTGGAAGGTCCCTCGGAGCATCTGATTCTCCACTGAATTATGCCTCTGTGGTAAGTCCTGAGCAACTGGATGAGTCATCTGGTCTCTTCAGTATAAAATTAAAAGAGAATCTGAAGGCATGACCAACCAACTTTTCATACCCAATAAAAAATCAATGAAGTTATATCAAGTATACAAACAGAATCACACTTCAACTCAACATAGGAAGACTTGAGTCTGGCATCAGAAACACAAACAACAAAAGAAGTTCGCATGCCAACATCATAAAGTAAAAACCAATAATATAAAAACCCCAAATAATACATCCCCACCAAACATCACCAGTCCTATAGAAGGGTCCTACAATGACAAGCCCATAAAGATAACCCGGGACACAGAGTTTAAAAGAATAATCATAAGCATGATCAAAGAATTCAATGACTTTTAAGAACATGCAAACAATTCAAAGAACTAAAAAAAGTTAGGGATAAACTTCTGATTGAATTCATACCAGAGCTAGAAATATTGAAGAAAACTGGGACTAAAATGAAGAAGGAAGTGAAACACTCAATAAGCCAGTTTGAAAGGAAAGAAGAAAGCCTCACTGATAGAATGAATGATAGAAAACAGAAAATCAAGACAGGAAAATAGACTTGAAGAATTGGAGCACTCAAGCAAAGATTAAGACAACTTAAAAAAGAAACTCAGGAATAGAATATGCAGAAATATGGGACACCGTGAAAAAAACAAATTTACACATCATAGTCATAGAGGAAGGAGAAGAATCTCAGGATAATGGTATTGACCAGATCTTCAATAGAATTGTAGAAGAAAATTTCCCAAAATTAAGGAAAGGCATGCTTACAAAAATACAATACACATATAGAACACCAAATTGACAAGACTACAGAAACTCCCCACATCATATCAAAGTAAAAACATCAAACTTACAGAACAAAGAGAGAATACTGAAAGCTACAAAACAAAAACAAGTCATATATAAAGGAAAACCATCAGAATTAAGCTGACTTTTCAATGCAAACTATGAAAGCCAGAAGAGCCTGAACCAAAGTACTCCCCATTCTAAATGACCATAGATGATAACCCAGCAAAAATATTGATTATATTTGACAAGGGAAAAAATCTTCTACCACATGAATAGACTGAAAAAATTCATGTCCAGAAAACCAGCCCTTCAGAGAATTCTTCAAGCAATACAAAAAACCAAAGAAAGGAACAACTATATCCAAGGGGCAACAGAGAGACATTAAATTATGGTATTTCTAGAGAAGTACAAAGTCAGACCAAGAATGCAAACAGAAATTAAAAGGATGGGACTGAATAAACATCTTTCCACAATAACTTTAATATCAATGGACTGAAATCCCCCGTCAAAAGAAACAGGATTGTGGAATGGAGGAAGAAACAAAATCCATCTTTCTGTTGTCTGAAAGAAATCCATCTCTGCTTCAAGGACAGGCACTGCCTTAAGGTGAAAGGATGGAAAAGAATATTCCAAGAAAATTACACTTAGAAACAAGCAGGAGTTGCCATTCTAGAATCTGACAAAATAGACAAACTAAAACTAATTCAAAGAGATAAAGAGGGTCACTTCATTCTAATGAAAGAACTATTAATCAAGAAGATATTACAATCATGAACATATATGCACCAAACTTTGTTGGATCCCACTTCATAAAAACAGTACTACAGAACTATAAGACACAGATTAATCCTAACTCAGTAATAGCAGGGGACTTCAATATGTCACTTTCTCCATTAGACAGGTCAATGGACAGAATATAAAGAGACTACTGAGTTAAACAATACCATACATCAAATGGAACCAACAGAGATCTAACAAATATTCCACCCCAGCACCAAAGAATATACTTTTTACTGAGCACCTATGGAACTTTCTCCAGAATTGAACACATACTGGGATACAAAACAAACCTCAGCAAATACAAAAGAAATTGAAAAAAATCCCATTCATTCTCTCAGATTATAATGCAATAAAACTTAAAATCAATACTGGAAGAAGCCCCAGTAACTTCACAAACTCATGGAGACTAAACAACACACTCCTGGATGATGACTAGATCAAAGGAGAAATTAAGAAAGAAATAAAAGTATTCTATTAATTAAATCAAAAGGACAATATAACACAACAAATTCTCTGGGACGTGCTAAACATGGTCTTAGGAAAGTTTACAGCTATAGGTGCCTATATTTAAAAAAGAAAAGGAGCAAAAACAAATGACTTAACATTGCAACTGAAGAAGATTGATAACCAACAACAAATGAAACCCAAATCCAGCAGACGAGATGAAACAGCAAAAATCAGAGAAGAAATTAATGAAATAGACAAAAAGAAAACAATACAAATAATCAATTAATCCAAGAGCTGGTTCTATGAAAGGATAAATAAGATAGACAGATGTTCACCCAGCTAACCAAAAGAAAGAAAGAGCAACTCCAAACCAACAAAATCAGAGAAGGGTGAGGCATCACAACAGACAAAATAATCTAGTACTTTATACAGGAATATGCTATAACCCTATATGTATTAATTTGAAAACAAAAGAAATGGATCTAAAACCCTGCAAAGCTAAACCAAAAAGAGATAAAAAACATAAACAGACCCATAACATATAAGGAAATTGAAAGAGTAATACAAAACCTCCCAACTAAAAAAAAGCTCAGGCTCAGATGGATTCAAAGTAGAATTCTACCAGACATTCAAAGAAGTTCTAATTCCAATATTATTTAAATTATTCAAACAGATGGAAGCAGAGGGAGAACTCCCAAATTCTTTCTATGCAGTCAGCATCAGTCTAATACTAAAGCTAGATAAAGATACAACCAAAAAAGAAGTCTATAGACCCATATCTTCAATCAATATAGAGGCGAAAATTCTCAACAAAATACTTGCAAACAACTTACATGCACACATCAAAAAGATCATCCACCATGATCAAATTTGCTTTATTACAGAGATGTAGGGATAGTCCAACATTCCAAGTCAATAAATGTCATAAATTATATAAGTGTACTTAAAGACAAAAATCACTGGTCATCTCAATGAAAGTTGAAAAGGCCTTTGACAAAATTCAACATGTATTTATGTTAAAGTCCTAGAGGAAACCGGACTGTAGGGAAATACCTCCTCATAATTAAAGCTATATACAAAACACCCACAGCCAACATCATTCTAAATGGAGAAAAACTGGAAGCATCCCCATTGATATCAAGAACCAGACAAGACTGTCCACTATCTCCACTCCTGTTTAATACAGTAGATAAATATAATCTTCCTAGAGCAATAAGGCAAGAGAAAGGAATAAAAGGTAACATCTTAAAAACTCTTCAAAATCCTTAGTAACTAGTGAAACACCAATTAAAACCACTTCCTGGCTCCCTGCTCATGTGAACCTACAGCAATGGTGACAGCATGTACCAAACCCATACAAACTCAATCAGAGAAAAATCCAGCAAGAACTGGGGCAATGGACATCAGACCCCAATCTTAGATGAAGAAATATTGGCAACTGATTACTGCTGGATGAGGATGTGCTAATCTTCTTAAAGCAAGGTACTCTAGATAGCCTGAGTAGACCTCAGTGAATGAAATTGCATTGAGGAATGTCTGGGGACACTAACTTGACACAATAGTCTTTAACGTAGATGGATTCCAGTGGGGGGCTATGAGGGCGCCAGTGGGGAAGGGGTATAAAGATGATTAAAGTGGTTGAGATGTTCTATTTGAAATACACAAAGATTCAATAAAAAAAGTAATAATAATGTAGTGATTATGTTAACAAACTTTGAAATTAGAAGGTATAAATTCACATCACTTCCCATGGCTTTTCTATTAATGACCTATGACCTTCAAGAAGATAGTCTCTGAACCCCAGTTTCATCATTTACCTAATAAGGGTAATAATCTTTAATCTAAACATCATTGAGTATATGAAAATATTTGCACAGAGTTTAGCACAGGATTGGAAAAGTTGCTGGTTAGCGTTGCTTTTATATGGATATAACAGATGGATGTGGTTAATTATGGAGGTAGGGTTTTTACACAAACAGCCTCAGTTTCCCAGTCCAGCTGATCACTTCTTTTCTTTATTTCAAATTTCTGTAAAGATTACAATTTGTTTCTAGCAGGTTCTGAAGACTAGTGGATCCCACTACAGTAATTCTTTTAACAACGGAATCAATACAACATTAACACATAACTCATGGGCTTTTAGCTACTCTTAATTTAACATTTTTAATGCTTAGATTTGGTCATTGTTAGTTACTCCCCTTTTCTGGGCTCAAGGAAGAATATCTGGAGCTAGAGAGATGGCTCAGTGGTTAAGAGTACTGACTGCTTTTGCAGAGAATCTGGGTTTTGTTTCCCAAACCCACACGGTAGCTAACAATTGTCCATTTCTGTCCTCGGCAGGCATTGTATGCACAGGTGCACTTACATGCACTCACTCAGAGCACTCCTACTGATAAAATAAAACCAATTAAAAAATTTTTTTAAAAACGAAAAAACATCTGACTCAATTACAAAAATTATTTTTTTTCTGGTAGCTTCTGAGAAAGAAGCCAGCCTGCATCCAATTATGTAGTGAGCTGTCTGGGAAGTCCAGACCACACTGTCATTATTTACCTGGTGACATAATCTGTCAGAGGATGTGACTGACTGCTAAGACTATCCATGATGACTCCATGAGCAAGTCACTTTTGATTTCCAACCTATCCTGGATATTTTAGGAACAGAAGACAAAAACAAGCACTCAAACAAACAAACAAACAAAAATGCAAACAAAACCCAGGCTTTCATTATACTTCCCTTAACCCAGTATGAGTTATCTTTCTATGAGCTAAACTTCATGAAGGGTCTCAACTATAAACTGACTCCTCTGCTGGGTAGAGAATGCAAGGGGGGTTACATCTTTTTATTCACCTTACTAATCTTGCAACACTCAATTAAGCACAAAATTGAATCCAATGTGGATGATGTGTCAGTTTGGGAAGCCAATCTCAGACTTGTGGCATTAGCATTGCACAAACTTATATTCGCTCATAAAAAGAGAGCATGGGATATCTGCAATTTTAAGTCTCGGTTTTGAGGTCTTTTATTCTTTACAAGTAAAGATTGAGGCAGAAAAACAGCAAAAGACTTTCTTATTTGATGTTGTGAACGATTTTGGAAATTCTCAGCCACCCCTGCCTTTATGTAACCCCTTTTTGTCCTCTTGTCATTTCAGCCTTTGGTTCTCCTTTCCTCACTGTGAATACACCAACAATACTCCAGAAGTGACAACATCTTCCCTACCTCAAAAGAACCTATTACATTCTAGTGCACGCTGGTTTTCACTGCAGTGTCCTAAAAACAAGGAAATGTAATTCTGACGCTGGAGACTCACATATTTTAAGGCTCTTGCATGGATTTTCTCAGTTAAACATATCAGACAAGACATACATAACAACTCATAAAATGGATGGGAATAGTCATCAATCAAAAGCTGCCTGCCACTCATGTCCTACCAGAGGGGCCTCAGGGTGATAGCACAAATGTATGCAGGGGCAGCCAATCAAAGGGTTAGAAATAAAACAAAGTGTTTCATCCTGGCCCTCAACTCCTTGGGACAGCCCAGTTGCAATTTCACTTTTTACATTAGTTTTGAATTTCTTTATTAAATCATTTTCATTCTGACCCTTTGGCTGTCACACACATGCCAATACTATTGATGGTCATGAAAGGCAGTGTCTGTAATCTTTGTAGAACAGTATTCTTTAGACTGACTTATTTTAAAGTTCAATGATAATATTCACAATTTTTATTCTTTCTGACTGTGAGTTATGTAATTGCAATGTAAAAAGTACTTTATATCCAAAGAAAGAGACAAAAGAAAGCAATTTTTCCTCATTTATCACTGCTCTTATGACTATATGCTGCAATCCATTTAAAAGTTATAAAAAGAGCTATAACTCAACAGAAATGCTACGATTAACAACTTCACTGTTCTCAGTTTGCCAAAGTCTGAGAATCCCAAAGCTCATGCTACTTATTTACAGTGGGGTTACTTTCTTTTATTGCTTAATCATAGATTGTGATCCTAATAACAAAGGCCACAGTATAATGTATAAAGTTGTAGGTCTAGTGTTGGTCTAGCTGGGAACAGAGGAAGCTTGGCCCTGAAAGGAAGAGATCTTGTTAATGCATAAGGATGAATAGAAATTTCCATTTCGATTTTCATTTCAAGCTGGGAAAGCTGATATATTCTAAGAGACAGTGCCACTGAACTAAATTCTTCTTTGCACCCAGCATTTCTGTCTTGAGGCAAATATCTTTTTCCTTTTTTCCTAAATAATTCACAAATTGCTTCTGCACAGAGGCCAAGAGGGTCAGAACAAAATTCAATTACTTGCTACCACCATACTCTCCTCTTACAAGGCAATGCTGTGGGTATGAGGTTTGCTATCTTAATCATATGTGAAGGTGAAATGACAAACAGATGATTATAGAATCAGAGGTCAGGAGGATAAGATCCAATATCCTGTACGTTTGATTTTATTAAAATTCTATGTTCATCCTTACCTTTTGTTTATCTATCATAATAATTCTTCATTAAATTCTTCCAAACATGCAGTTCTCTAGATTTCTTGATTTTCATTCCCTCCATAGGCCATGCCCTGTATCACAATGGGTCACTTCAGTGTACTTCTTGGCATCCTGTCACTTTATAGAGCACAGAGTGTCAGATGCCATTCCAGAACAAGGCATTGCATTCTCTCTTGACATAATAAAATATTAAAAGAAATACATCCTACTCTGATTTTTTTTCTATTTGCTATATGGACTTTTCCATATGATTTTCAAAGTTCATTACAGTTAAATAATCCATCTGCATACTGATTTCTTTTTCTTCAGTCAATACAAATGGTCATGATCTACATTCAACATCGAAAAATAAAAGCCAGGTGCCAAATTCCTGAAATACTTTTGCTGCTATTTATGTTTTGCAATACTTCCATCAGTTCAGTGACCTAGGTATGGTGAATGTATTATTTTTGTCTTAAGATTAACATGCAGAGGCATTGAGGGATGAACAGCCTGAGTCATACACTGTTCACTCAAGCAAAAACTGCAAGGACCCTAGGCCTTCTCTAATTGGCCACATGTGTTTGTTTAGAGCAAGCCCAGCTTCATGGACTCTGAAATGTTGCTGCCAGGGTTGGGCTGCATGTAAACCCGCTGTTTTCATAAATATATATGGTAGGTATAACTGTGACTCCTGTGGACTTTGATCCCCACTTGACATAAGAACATATTATTTGATGTTATGAAAAGGACTTTAAAGATGACATCATGATGACAGATCTGTTGATCTCAAGACAGGAAGACTATTTTCAATTCAGTGAGTCCAGTGTGGTAATGAGTACTAAAAGTTAACACTTTGCCCACTGAACAGCTCCTAATCTGAATGAATGTCAAAAATAAAGATGAACAGGAATATTAAATGACCACAGCCAACTGGAAAATTATGCAGTTTCTTATAAGAAAATGGTAGATGGAAATAAAATATTGAGCTGAGAGCTTATTCCCACCTCAAATCCCCAAACCCATCCCTCATGTCCAGTCTTGAATGACACAGAATTACTTTACAAAGTCTGAGCTGCAGTTATCAGAGAACAAGTGAGCATACACTTTTTTAGGAAAATAGTAAAGCAGCCTTATTGATATTCGTCTGTCAGTTTAAGAGTTGAACTCTTGGGGATGGAGAGACGGCTCAGCAGTTAAGATCACTGGCTGTTCTCACAGAAGATGCTGGTTAAAATCCCAGGGTGGCTAACGACTATCCATACCTCCAGTTCCAGGGAAACTTACACCCACTTCTGTCCTCCATGGGCATTGCACAACACAAGTGCACTTGCATACATGCATGCAATATACACATACATATAAAATAAAAATAAAGCAATTAATTTTTTTAAGAGTTGAACTGTCACAAATCTCACTCCTGGATATATATCAACAGGAAAGGAAATCAGCATGCTGAAGAGATATATGCATGGCCATGCTTAAGGCAACTCCTCCAGAGGAAACAGATATGGAATCAGTCTAAGCATCTATCAATGTATGGGTGGATAAGAATAATGGATTTTGTATATAGGATGGAATATTATTCAGCCATAAAAAGAATGAGTCTGGCTGATGTAATGTCTCAGCAGGCAAAGGCACTTGTCTTCTGATCTCCATACACGTACTGTGGCACGAGGGCGTACACACACACACACACACACACACACACACACCCTAATAAATATATGCACACAAATAAATAAATGTTTAAAAATTAAAACACAAAATGGAGCTTCTGTCATTTGTAGAAGGATATATGAATCAGAAGAGCGCTATTTTAAGTGAAGAGGAAACAAAAATGATGGGCTCTCACTCATACACGAACTCGGAAAAGACTTCTCTCAAACTGGGCATGGTAGCACATGCTTGTAATCTATTTGTGTTCCTAACTCTTGGGGGACTGAGGCACAAGGATTGCTGCAAGTGTAAAGGCTGACTTGTGATATATTACAAGCACCAGGTGACCCTGGGCTACGCTGTGAAACCCTGTCTCAAATATAAATAAATATCAGGGTTGGAGAGATGACTCAACAATTAAAGCACTGGCTGTTCTTGCAGAAGACCCAGACTCTATTCCCAGCACCCACATGTCGTCTAACAAGTGTCCCTAACTCCAGTTTCAGGGATCCAACAACCTCTTCTGACCTCCAAGGCCATTATATAACATGGGTGCAGTTACACACATTCAGGCAATGCACTCATACACATAAAATAAAAATAATAGATAAAACATTAAAAATAAATAAAAAATAAAGTGAGGAAGAAAGAACACAAAAATGTAAAAAAGTTAAGCAGCAGTTGGATGGGACAATGGGATACTAAAAGAGCCAAATAACTGTAGTCACATTACACATTAGGGTGACTAATCGACAGCATTTAATCAAAGATTTCAAAAGATATAAAAGAAAAATTTGAATGTTTCCACTACAAAGAAATACGTGACATTCTGAGTAGGTGTGTGTGTCTGTCCGCGTGTGTGTGTGAGTGCGCATGTTCCATTATATGTCAATGAAAAGGAATATCAAAAAAAGTTGGCCTGGGTCCAAAATACATGCAGGGAGAAAGTGGTCTCAAGCAGCAGCTGATTCCTCCATTGTGTGCCTGTAGCAGCCCTAAAATATGAGGGCTGCAGAGAGAGAGGTGATAACAGGCCTAGTGGGGACTGGACAAGCCAGGCTTGTGTGGTGACATGATCAGAATACAGGGCCATGGACAATGCGATGTAAATCAGCATGTTTGTGGGACTCTTCACAGACCTGAAGGTGTTTGGAATGCAGCAATTTGAAATACCAATCACTCCAGAATTCTGCAAATCAGAGACCATTGTCAGTTCCATCTCCACCTGTTCTAGGTAGAGAATAATTATACAGAACAGTGAGCCACCTCTCCCTCCTCCACTGCTCACAGATGGCATTGTTAATTTACCGCTGCTCTTCCTCCAGCTAAGCTGAAACAAAACCGTACAGTCCATTTCAGCACACACTAAAATACAAATTCCCTACATCAATGATGCGAGAACTTTCTCACACGTGCTGTGCTAGCTGTGAATATTGGTTTTACCATTGAATGTTTGGCCTGAGGCAAGACAGCAACGTGTTTTGGGCCTCCATTTATTCATATTTTCTATGTGTATGTATGCATGACTATATGGATATATCTATTCATCAGTTTATCTATTTGTACATCTAATGTTTGTAGTATATATTTATATATAAAAGATTACAACTGTTCTACTAAATTCTTCCATAATTAAAATGAGTTAGTGAATGCTTCTAAAAGAAGGATTGGCAAAGTACAGTTTAACAGCAGATATGGTCATATGTTTATGTCCATTTATGTCCATCCTGAGACTAAAATGGTTTCACATATTAAAATGATAAAATAGAAATAATATTTTATAGGACATAATATTTATATGATATGTTTCATTGTCCATTGTCCATAAAGCTGGAACTCAGGCACTCCTTCCTCACTACTTTTTGTATTTATATTCTTAATTGAATTTTTGCAATTTTCATACAATATAATTTGATAGTATTTACATTTCCTCCCCCATTGCCCCTCCCCCATCACCCCTGCCCAATTTAATGTCTATATTATGTATATAATAAGGCCAATAGAGTCTAATTTGTGTCACAGTGCCCGTCAATGTGGTCCATCCACTGCCTTCTGGTTAACCTACCAAGAGTCTCATCTTTGAAAGAAACTGACTCTCCCCTTCCCAGCAACCATCAATGGCCAAAATTTTCTTAGACTATATTAGGATTTCTTGCCTATTTCTCCATGTCTATGCTGGGATTTTTTGTCTGGTTTGCGCTTGCATAGAACTTGTGCATGCTCTCATTGCTGTGAGTTCATATGAGTAACTGATCAGCTGTCTAGAAAACTCTTTTTCCTTGTGGTCATCCACTTCCTCTGGCTCTTAGAATCTTTCTTCCCCACTCTTCCACAATAATCTCTAAGTCTTGGGAAGCAGAAGCTTGATACAGGTGTTCTATCCAGGGATAAGTGGTCTGTGGTCTCTTGTTCTCAACACATTGACCCATTGTCAAATTTCTTTGATCACCATCTACTACCTAGGGAAACCTCTGGTAAGAGTTGAGAGATGCATTAATCCTCTGTCAGAGGTATTGCTGCTGAGGATAGTTTTTCCATTCTGTACATTACCTCCTCAATTTCATGACTGAGATCTTTGCTATACAGAAGCTTTTTAGTTTCATGTGGTCCCATTTGTCAATCATATTTAATGCTTATGCTACATAAGTCCTGTTCAGAAAGTCCTTTCCTGTGCTTATAAGTTCCAATGTATTCCCCACTTCCCTTTCTAACTCATTCAGAGTGTCAGGTCTTCTGTTGAGGTCCTTGATTCATTTGGGGCTTAGCTTAGTGCATGCTGAGAGCTAGGAATGTAGCTTCATTCTTCCACATGTAATGTCAGCTTACCGTTTGTTGAAGATGCTGTCTTCTGTCCAATGTGTACTTTTGGTTCTTTTGTCAAAAATCAGACTCAACCATTCTTTTTTAATATTTACTATTTTTATTTTGTGTGTATGAGTATATTAGCTGCATGGATGTAAGTGTCCCATGTCCTGTAATGCCTGTGGAGGTCAGAAGAGGGCATTGGATTCCCTAGAACTGGTTTTTAGCCACAGTGTGCATACTGGAAATTGAACCAGGTTCCTCTGTAAGTGCTCTTAACCATTGAGCCATCTGTCCATCCCCAGATGTCAACCACTCTTACACTGAAGTGGTATAGGGACTAGATTTGCTCTATAACGGCAACATTCAGTAACTACAACCAATACCACATTTTCTACTTAGGCCTTCATAGAAAAGACTCGTCTTCTATACTGATGCTAGGCATTTAGACAAAGCTTCAGAATTTTCCACTTTTCTTGCCTCCTCCCTTCTCAATGGAGAATCTGATTGAGAACTAAATGATAAGACCAAAAAGTATGAATATCCAGCATCTTGTCAAAGACACAGAGAAGTTAAACCACTGCTTCTTCTCTGTCCAGATTAGATTAGACAGTGACTAATTCTGATCAGAATATTCCATTGCCAGTGTAAAGGCTCTGGTCCAGAGGTTAAAAGGTAAGTCCTTAAATACAGACCACGTGTCTATAAACATTTTGAAACAGCAAGACAGCCACTTGTCAAGTTGGTTTCCTGATCATCTGCCATGTAGTGCACTTCACATCTGAGCTTCTTACTGCAGTCTCCTGAATGTAAAGCCCGACCTAGCAGGTGCTCCAGCTGGCCCTCCCTGTGCTGCACTTGTCTAACCAACCTCACTTGTGTTGGGAGAGCTTGCTGTGTTGGTCTTCCTCTAATGCCTGAGATGAAAGCCTCGCTTGATGAGAATCTCATGCCCAGAATGGCTGCCTTCCTTTACCCTCTGTGCACTCAGCCCCCACTCATATTGCATCAGAGACACTACGTGAGAACAGAGATATCACATGGTGAAGAATGTCTGTCCCCATTCACATGTTCCTTTCAACTAACGGGAGATATCATGCTCAGTGACAAATTAACTCAACAAATATGACTGCATGCTACTTATAATTCATGATAAATGATCCTGATGATTTTTCATTTATGAACTGTGAGAACATAATGACAGAAACCAGTTGGGCTTCAGGGTACGTACATGCAGCCCTTTTCCTCTCAGACACCAGAGATACCCTACTGAAACGTTGTCTGTGAGTCTCTGGTAACAGACTTCCAGGTTACCAGGGTTTCTCACTCAGAAAAGAGAGTTGATATCAACTAAAAGTATCTTGGTGGCCACACACACTGCTCCACATTCCTTCCCTGCCTACTGCCTGGGCATCAGAGAGCCTGGCTGCAGACTTGCGCAGTTAAACCGCCTCCACTCTCAGAAAGTTATAAGAGGCCTAATGTCCGCCACGTGGCCCCTGCCGCCCTCTCTACGTAGCCCCACCCCATGCACCTTTTCGTCAGCACCATAATGCTCAGGGCAAATGCAAAGCAGCTTTCAACCAAGTGCCACAAAATTTCATTCTAAGCATTCAAAACAAGTGCATATCATGCAGGACGTTGCTAAAAGGAAAATAACTTGTCTTTTGTCAGTTGTCTTCTGTTTGCTGTCCAGCACTGCCTGTAATATATGATTCAGCTTGTCCTTTTACATTTTATGTTTAATTTTTATAGTTTGTGTTTAATAGTTTAGGTTGGTTTGGGTAATAAGATATGTGGTTATTCCTAAACTCACAGAACATATATGCCTAATCTTAAGAGATTTACAATTTTGTTTTAGGACTTACTTCCTGCACTTCTATTTAAAGGTTATAATTATATTCACAAAAGTTGTTTTTTAAATTCTAAAAATAACTATCACAGGGCTCACACAAAGCTGATCTTTCTTTCTTGGTAATGACATAATTTATGGTCCAGAATTATTTAACTTCTCTCCTACAGTTCCTGTTACAACTGTAACTTGGGCACAATTTTCTTTAATTCTTTGACAGTTTGTGACTATCACTATGTCTCATAATATTAAGCTTAATTAAAATAGGTTAAGGATTAAAAATGACTAGATTATCGTTCTCACTCCAAAATCCAGTTTGATATACTTTGATATATGTTTAATCATGGACAGTTATTTTAATTTACTCACAAAAACATTTACAAACACTAGTTTAAATGATTTTGTCTAAGATAATTACTTAGGCACTGACAAAATATGATCTATTTATTTAAAATGTTTTGGGTGTATGTGAATGACACAGAAACATTACTAAATTTCATAAACATCATAAACAACAAAATGTGACATAAGACTGATCCACTGTTGATATTATAATGTACTATAAACTTGGTTTTAAGATGTGTGCATGTGTCTGAATGTGTACATATGGACATTGTTATATAAGCATTTTGAGGTAAAGAGGTGTTTGCTCAAAAACATACAGGAGCATCTTACAATGTGCAGATAATATTAATGCTTTTTAATATAACTACTCTTTCACAGGGTGTCTGTGATAGTAGCTAATTTTTGTGAAGTGATGTCATTCCCTCAGTTCTCATTTATTTGTAACAGATATTAGAGTTAGAGATTTAGAGTGTGTTTTTGGTAAAGGAGAGCTCAAAGGGAAGAACTTTTAGATAAAATGATTTATATGAGGATGGTTATAAAATAGTCATAATGTGGGACTGGAGAGGTGACTCTTGCAGAGGATCCAGGTTTGATTCCTAGCACCCACATGGTGGCTAAAAACCATTCTTAACTCCAGTTCCAGGGAATCTGATGCCCTCTTCTGACCTCCGTGGGCATTGTGTATCATGGTTGCATTTCAAACATGCAGGCAATGCACTCATGCACATAAGGAATAAAATAATAAAAAAAAATTTTAAAAATTTATAATGTAACTATTCATAAAATCAAAATACTGTTACACTGGGAAATAACTGATGTTCGTGCCCTTCAACAGAGAAACCTTGCTGTCAAGTGCTAGAAGGAAACCATGAGCAATAGCAATACCAGTAATGTTGGGGTATATGCGACATTCTGGTCAACAGGTCCAAAAGAGAAAAATTAATTCCTGGCACTAGGCTTTTTATTTGCTCAACTGCAGTAACTAGCAGTGGCTAGTGTCACTGGCACTGTCACTGTCACTCCACTACAGGAGTTAACTCTTTTTATATGTGTGTGCATATATATTTTCAGAGGCTTCTACAATAGTAGGCTTCCATATGACTTTTTCAGAAAGCCTTCAGTGTTGGTGATTCTGTCCAGTGTTCTCTCCTTTACTATGGTCTATCTCGATTTAACCCTAACCCTGTTCCATCATTCTCCTTTATATCACTGCATTCCGTCTCCCCTCCCTTGAAAGACTTCACCCATCCCAATGACCCATTACTAATTTTTTTGACCTCTATGGATTTTTCCAAATAGAAGGCACATATCTAAAAGATGTAAAGCTAGCATTCATGTATGAGAGAAGATGATATATTTGCCTTCCTGGGTCTGAGTTACCTTCCTCATGATGATTGTTTCCAGCTCCATCCATTTATCTGTTATTCCAACATTTTGATTAATACAGCCTTAAAGGTAGGAAAGATTCTTTAACACAGAATTATTCCTACTTGAGACACTCATTCTAAAGTACATAGATCATAAAACTTATTTTCCTGAACAGATAACTAAATCTATTTAAATCTGTTGTATAGATCTCAAAATACAAATCATTGTGTCCAGGACTGGAGTTCTTCACAGTAGTCTGGAAACAAAGACAAAATGATTTTATTAATTGAAAGAAAACTCCATTTTAAGGGAAAAGGACTATGCTCTCATATTTTGTGAATCATATTATGTGTAAAACACACCTTAAATTTTGCTTGGTATATTCTTAAATGACAAAAGTGATTCTTATCTTGATTGGACAAGACTTCAGTTAAGATACCAAGTTCTTATTTAGTCATGTCTGTGATATAACTGTTTATTTACTCAGACCTCATTTAAGCTGAGTTTTCATGTTCTAAAAGATTCAAATATTTTCACTGTCTTTGTAAAAGAACTTCCTCCTTCAGTATAATTTGTATAACAGATATTGTAAATTAACAACAACAAAAAACTCCATTTTGGTGATACTGCTAGAGAGCAAATAGCTATTTAACTGGGATAAACTTTAAATTCTCTAGTTTATCTGTTGAAAGACTCACATTTCCAGTTTCACTGGTCAATCACCTGATCACAGGACCACCCTTAGGAAGGTGGGTTCAACTTATGTTATACTAAATATGGGGGTGGAATACAGAGTGTGTTAATGAGGCAGTGAACTTTTCCTGCCTGGAATCCCACCTCCCGGTGCAGTTCTTCTGGACCCGACCACAGACATGTAACTCTCCATAAGTCTGCCTCCTTTACTGAATTCTTCTGAAAAGTGTAATCTTTCCTTCTCTTCTTCATGTCCCTTTTCTAAACATGCTTTCTCTAAGGCTTTGTTCTGTCCTAGCAGCTTATATTTCTCTACTTTTTCTCTAAAGCTTCTTCTCCCAGCCATGTGGCTGCCAGTCCGCCACGTGTCTGACCTCCATGTAGGCTCTAAACCTGCATGACTTTTTGGCTTCTTCTCTTCTCCCTCCATTCTCTTCCTCCAGGCAGCTGCTGAGATTCCTCAGCTTGCCTGCCTTGAGGATTTTTCTTCAAATTCCAATAATTGTCCTAAAGTTTCTAATTGGGTCCATTCTTAAATTCTTTTATGAATGAGACTAAGAACCCTTTAGGAGACACTCTCATTTCACCCTGTTTCAATACCCTTTCTTTAAATGCAAACTTTTAAAACCAAAACGGTTTTTTTCCACCCACAAAGAGAGAGAGAGAGAGAGAGAGAGAGACAGAGAGAGAGAGAGAGAGAGAGAGAGAGAGAGAGAGAGAGACAGGTACAGGTCCAATCAATTAGACTGCTACTGCTCCAAGTTTAGCTCTATATATGATAAAAGAAAGTGCTTAAAGATTTAAATAAGCTCTTGTAGTTACAAATACCTGGCTCCTTCTGTTACTTTTGCTTCTTTTAGATGGACTATGTTTTAATTATTTTAATACTTGCTATAACCTTTCTGTGGTGTCAATGTTATATAAGGCAGAGAGGACACTATCATCCAGAAATTTCTTTTTTGTACCTTTTGGTAATCATTTCTGGTTCCTGAAGCCCTGCCTTTCTGGTATCTCAGCCTCATCAGATTCTAAGAGAAGCGCATAGCTAAGCTGGGATTGGAACTGCTGTATTCTGTATGTTAAGTCTCCAAAGAGAAGCTACCTCCCTGCTGGAGTGTCACCACTGCTACAGCTGAGCACCTCTAAGTGTGGAGAGTTACAATGTTATGGCTCCAAAGCTAAAATTATACTGGACTATTTTAGTCTTTTGAATAGACAAATCTGTTACTGTCCTCTGCATATGATATAACATTGTTGTGACCAATTCTCAAAACTGATTTAAAGGGATTGACTTTATAGAGATCTATAGCAGCCCTATTAAGACCTATCTTTACTCTGACTTTCCCCACAACCTCCTATAAAATCAAAATCTTATGGACTTAGTCCCATTCATCATTAATTCTTCTATTTACCCTCCAGCCCCTTCTGTCAATAATTTCAATTCAAAACTCTTCATGGGCTTCCTCACATATATTTGCTATGGTTCCTTTAACAACCCTTCAATCTCCATAGTGATCCCGTTCACCTAGATGGTTGATCCATTTCATCCAGAACACTGTCTAGTACACTACTTGGGCTCAGTAACATCCTGCACAATGCAGATGTCAGCCTCTGGCCTAGAGATCAACACCTGCCAGAGAGGAGAAGGCCCCATAACCTATTTTCATCTTCTTCTTTGTCTTAAAAGAAGTTAGACTGAGGTGACACCCACTGTCCCCTGGGTCTTCTCTTCTATTTTTACCTTCCTATAAAATCATTCATTTCTTCTTCTCTCTCTTCCTTTGATTAATAAATGAAAGGTTGGAGTATAAGACTGCAATGCTAGAAGTTAGAATGAAATGTGGCTCCAGCCGCAATGCATGCCCGTCCTTCCCTTCTCACAGGTCCTCACAGGCACCTACTGAGCCACTGTCTGTGAATCCCTAACAGACTTCCAGGTGTCCCAGTGAGTTTCTCACCTGGAGAAGTCAGTTTGCATCAAAGTGGCTGTAGTTCATCACATATCCTGCCACCCAACCCTTCCCCAACACCTGCCTGGAAGTCAGTCTGGCTGCAGGCTTGTTCTGTGAAACCTCCCCCATCCTTAGAAAGTTATATCTAGACCTCCCTCCCATGAGCATCCCCTAGAGGGTTCTTAGTCTCATTCATAAAGATTTAAGAATAGACCCAATCAGAATCTTTAGGACAATTTTATTGGAATTTGAAGAAAAATCCTCAAGGCAGGCAAGCTGAGGAATCTCAGCAGCTGCCTGGAGGAAGAGAATGGAGGGAGAAGAGAAGAAGCCAAAAAGTCATGCAGGTTTAGAGCCTACATGGAGATCAGACACGTGGCGGACTGGCAGCCACATGGCTGGGAGAAGGAGCTTTAGAGAAAAAGTAGAGAAATACAAGCTGCTAGGGCAGCCCAAAGCCTTAGAGAAAGCATGTTTAGAAAAGGGACATGAAGAAGAGAAGGAAAGATTACACTTTTCAGAAGAATTTAGAAAAGCGGGCAGACCTAAGGAGAGCTACATGTCTGTGGCTGGGTCCAGAAGAACCGAACTGAGAGGCGGGATTCCAGGCAGGAAAAGTTCACTGCCTCATTAACACACTCTGTGTTTAGTATAAGTTGAATCCACCTTCCTAAGGGTGGTCCTGTGATCAGGTGATTGACCAGTGAAACTGGAAATGTGGGTCTTTCAACAGATAAACTAAAAAATTTATAGTCTATCCCAACTAGATAGATATCTGCTCTCTAACATTTTGAACCCTCATCCAAGATGTTTTGCCCTGTCAGCCACAAGATTCAAGCAAAAATTTGTACAAAGTAGAAAAATTAGCTTGGAATGAAGAGCACATCCAGGTCTCACACAAGACTGACTGACTCATCTCTGTTTGCTAACGTTAAAGCTATGTTTGAAGGCCAAGCACCTCTTATCTGAATTTTCTTAATGATCATATTAATTTGCAGTATCAAACACAAAAGCACAGCTCTCACCTCAAAGGACATAAGAGACAGTTTATTCTTGAGCCACATAGGTGTGACCACAGCCTGGGAACACAGATTCAGATTACTCCCCAAATTCGTTTTCCAATGTGGCAACAGTTTCATGAAGTTCTTATAGTAATAGAACAAAGTCATAAATCAAGATGCTTTTCAAATACATTAGTAGAAACATTAAGTAGGCAGATACAGTACCAGAGACAGCTCAGCTGCAGGCCTTGGATGCTGTGTGATGACATTCAGACTGTTGGTGGAAGCTGGTGGTCTGTTAAGTGTTCAAAAGTTTTTATCTGTCAGGTACAGGATGTTATGTCAGACACAATGGTGGGCAAGGAGTGGCTATTTAGGGGGCTAAAGATGGCCCAAGATAAATGGTAATGAGGCTCTGGACCTGTGGCATTCCAAACTCCACAATCACTGCAGCTCTAGTCAGTGGATCAGCCTTTGTTGTGAAAGGGAAAACAAGTTCCATTTGTTCTACCTGACGTTTACTTTAGTCTGTGTTTGTGCAGCCAGCCAGAGAGAAGATCTCATGCAAGTAGTTGCAAGAAGTACTATTTCTAATGCTGGGAAACTCACAGGTGGCCATGTAGCATGTCTAGATAGCATGATCTCCCTGCATTGTCCCATGTTATACCTGCATCTCCCTGGAGCCCATTGTTCCTACAATTCTGAGACTTTTTTTTTTTTTTTTTTTCTTTATCAAGGCCTTTTGTTAACTGAAGCCCTCTTTGTTAACTGAGCTGCCTCTGGTCTGGTGTAGCTGTCTTTAGTGGCTTTGCCCCCAGCCTGATGTAATAGTGGTTTGAAGGCTATAAACCTGCCCTCCCCATCCTTCCGGTCAATAGTTCTTCTGGGCATTCACTCCCTCCCTGATGGCCAGCCATTAATAAAGGGCTCCTAATTCAACTAGCACCATGTGGCATTTCTCTGTGCATCTTTCTCGGTAGTACAGTAGAATGCTCAGTTTTAAGATGCAGTTTTTCTGAAAACTTTCATTCAGGAGCAGGGTTAAGATTTTGTGAAACCATCTGACTTCTGGTGGGTCAGTCTCATCAGTTTTGCCAGGAGTCGTGAGTCAAGACCTAACCAAGTTCGATTAGGGAAAGGGAGTTAGAGACCAGATATCGAGGTATGACAGATTTATTAACTAACAACACACCCATACAGACATCCCAATACCTGTCCCAGAATGGATTTGGAGTTGTGGTTGCTCCACCATGGTCCAGACAGCTTCACAGCTTCTCTGGCACTGTGGTGGGCAGAGCTGTTGGCCCCTATCTTGTGGCAGGCTCGCAGGTAAGGCTCAGGATATGTTCCACACCCGAGCTGCGTGTCTCTCCGCAGTGTGGTTCCTTTCTCAGCATCACTCTCAGCGTGTCCGGTCTGCTCCAATGGGTCTTCAGATCCGGGAACATTCTCTGGGGAATTCTTGTGAACATTCACCGCCCAGCCATTGGTCCAAATTTATAGTTCCTTGGTGGTGTGGCTCACACCAACCAATCAGGAACTGGGTGACCTCATGCACTACCCCGTTCTTATCACAACCTACACCATGTGTAACTGTGAGGTCCAATACAGGAAGAGCCCTGGGCTTTGAGCAGGGGCTTAGCCACAGGCCTCTATGATAAGGAGTGTGCTCTGAGGCCCTAAGCAAAGGGTTCGGCTCTAACTTATGAAATATGGGTTTCTAACATCATTATTTATAAACTAATTATTTATTACACGCTCCTTACACCAGGCACGTCTGGACATGTATGAACAATAGTGGTGACTGAGTTGAGTTCTTTCTCATTAGCCCCTCTTCAAAACTGCCTTTGAAATGACAGTGCTAATGAGTCAACAGGGGAAAAAAAAATGTAACTTTGTGCACCAAACTTAGCAATAATTTTATAATCCTCTCTTTCCTTTTGTTATGCACAAATTCAAGATGGAAAGTCATATGCTGATTAACATCTAAAATTATACTTCTTCTTAATTTGCCTGAAATCATGCTTGCCAAGTTTAAGGGATCTCCCTTCTCATGTTTATAACATCATGCAGTAACTTGGAAATCATCTTGGTTTTACATAGGTCTGAACTGATGATGTTATATCGGTGGAAGACTTGATGGATTATATTTCCAATATCTAGTTCTTTTTTTTTCCCTTACCAACAGACCTGCAATATCACTTGGGACAGAAATGCACCTAGCTCAGTCCTTGCCATCTCAACTTCCATTGCAGATAAATGTGACCACAGTATTGTCTTGATTCATTAATGGGCTATAAGAAGAAGCCTGGTGATATTTTCTAGATAAACATGTTCTCTCCTGAAAGGATAGACAGAGTTTGTACCATGGTCCCGTACTGCCTTCTTTCTGACTTCTTTTTCCTTCCATACACACAATATAGCAGTAAACTTGTGACTGATAGGAAAGTCTAAATAAAAAGGCACTACATAGTGCTTGTGGAATGATACAAGGGGAATACCCTGAATCAGTAGGTTTGTTCTCATGACATCCGCAAGAATCAGTTAAGTGAGAACAAGTGATCTTCCAGCAGTCATTTTTTTATTCCCTCTTGTGCAACTAGCCTGTGGGATCGGTCGATTAAGAGCGTGGATACTAGTCATTGTAAGCTTAGGAAGATAATTTCACACAATTATGAATATGTAGAAGTTTCTTTTCAATTCATATTAAAGTGGTGCCCATCTTTGTTGGTTCTCAATTTGCAAACAATATGCTACTTTGGGCAAATGTTCTTCTGAATTACAGAAAGAGGTGGGGAGGAGAATACCAATATGTTTAAATGAAACTTTAATATAATGCCCAAAGCTAAGATGCAAACAAAATTTATTGTATATTCTCTGTGTATTTGCCAGTGATTTAATTTTGAAAATATATTCTAAGGAAATTGTATAAAGTAAGGCAAATGCCATAGTAAACATATTTATGACAATATTCATTTTAATGCTAGAATGTTGTAGTAATGTAATACAGAAACAAGAAAACAGGTAAGCATGTATAAAGCATCTATTATACTGCCAGAAGAATTGTATCACCATCAAAAAATACACCAATGAAAGTCCTAAATTGCCAGTTAAATTTCCTTATGTTCTCTGATATATATATTTTGGTTTCTTTTCAATTACTTTCTCTTCCTGCTAGGAAAGATGCTTGCCTACTTCTAGGAAAAAGATCAATCAGAATTCTGAATGGGATTTATTTTATAAATGTTGTCAGCAGACCCAAAAACTATAAGGAGCAAAGTACCAATAATTCGATACTACAGAAAAAATCTAAGACATGAGACAATTAATATACTTTAAATTAATAATAAAAGAAAACATCTCTATACAAGCAAGGTAATCAAGAAGAGCCAAGCCAGTTTTAAAATGGGTTGTATGCATGTGTTTCTTAACACACATAATTCTAACAATATTTGAAAACACTTCAGATGGAACAAACTCTATTTAATGGCTAAGACACCACTGAATATCAAACAACTCTAAATAATGTAATAATTAGGCAAGGTGGGACATAAAATAAGAAAAAAATAAAAAGTACCCAGGATAGGGTACTAAATCATGACCAGCAAGGAAAAAGTAAAATTTGGAATAAAAAAATCCAACACTGTCTACATCAGCAGCACCTCCCAAAGTAAAATGCTATTGCATAAATCTGACAAAATATGTTCACAATTTATAAGAGAAAAAATGAGAAAACTCTAATAAAATATATCAAAGAAGACATACATAAATGAAGAAATATTCTGCATTCCTAAATAGAAAGACTATGATCAAGTTGTTAGTTTTTACTAAACTGGATTTTTAGCTCAATACTATATGAATCGACTTCCAGGGAAACTATTTTTGTGGACAAACTGATTCTGAAGTTCATAAGGAGAGGTTAGAAGCCCAGAAGACAATTTGATATGAAAGAAGAATGATGTCAAAGAATTAACACTAACTAATCAATGTTTTCTACAAGGAGGGGACTGGAGAGATAGCTCAGCTCTCAACAGCACTTGCTGCTGTTACAGAGGACCCAAGTTCTGTTCCTAACACCTATATAGCAGACTCACAACCACCCATCACTTCAATTCCAGGAGATCTGATGTCCATTTCTAACTTCTGTGGCCACCAGTCACACAACTGAGGCATGTGCTTACAGAAGGCAAAACTTTCGTATACATAAAATAAAATGAATAAATATATGTTTAAAATTATTTTCTACAAACTTGTAGTAGTCGAGACAATATGATATCAGAGAAAGAATGAAAAGACACATGAGTTGAAGCAAAAATAGAGATCTCAGAACTAAAGTCATAGTCACTGTGATGAAAATAAAGTTGAATCAAATGGTGCTGGAAGAACTACACGTCTACATGCTAAACAATGAGCCTTGGACTCAGACTTTCCATTCCTCTCAAACTCTAAATCAAAAATGATCATGGACCTACAGTTATTGAAACTATTAGAAAATGGCTGTAAGTTTCCTAACGACTTTCATGTATAGCACCAAAGGTATTGGAAAGGTGGACTACATTAAAATTGAAAGTATCTGTTTTGAAAAAGTCAATGTGAAAAAATCATGGGCGCATACTACTAAATATAATGTTATAACAGACAAATCTGATGAGGGATTATGATCTATTGTTCAGATTCTTAAAGCTCAACAATAAGAAAATGAATAACCCAGTAAGAATGAACGAAGTGTTTTAACAAATACTTTATTAAAGAGGATTTATAGGGACTGGAGTGATGGCCCCAAAGGTTAAGAGCACTGGATGCTCTTGCAGAGGACCCAGGTCCATTTCCCAGCACCTAGATGGAGGCTAACAACCATTCCTAACTTCAGCTCCAGAGGACATGACATCCTCTTCTGACCTCCCTGGGCACTGCACAACACAGGTGCACTTAAACATATGCAAACAGTGCACTCGTGCACATGAAATAAAATTAATAAATTTTAAAAAGAATATACTGACAACATGTAGACAATAAAAAGACAGCAGTATATGCCATTGCAGGATTACAAACTTAAATAATAAGCTATTACTGAAAACTTGAAATAGAGTGTAAATCCTAATGATTGACATCAAATGCTGATACAGACATAAGGTAAGAGGATTTCTCATTCACTGATTGCCAGTTTGCCTAGTACAGCCCTCTTGGAAGACAGGTTGATTCTTTTCTGCTTGCTTTTACAATACAATTCAGCAATCACACTTCCTCATGTTTAATTAAAGAGCTGAAAGCTGTCCATAAAAATTAACCTACATACAATAGAGATTCCTATAACATCTTTTTTATAATTTCCAAAACTTGAAGCAACCAGAAGATACATCAGTAGGTGAACAGATAACTACAATATGATGCAACAAAATGAAGCGTTGTGTAATGAAAACATGTGAGGTACTAAGTTCTGAAAAGGAAAGTGAAATTCACATTATTAAGTGAAAGAGAAAAAAATTGATATACGATATGACTCTATCTGGATGACATCCTAGAAAAGGCAGATCCACACAGTAAAAGATTAGTGGCACTACAGCTTAGGGAAAATGCAAGACAAGCAGGAGAGGACAGAGAACTACCGGACAGCAAACATAGTCTGCACCACTCATTGACAACAGATCTTTGTCTTGTACACTGGTCTGCTACCATCAAATACTAGAATGGGCCTGGTTCAAACTCTGGGCTTTGTGTGGTAGTGATGTGGTAATATAGGTTAATAATTATAACAGATCTCTGTGCAGAACATCCAGAGTACAGCAGATGCTATCTATATTGTGAGAAGAGAAAAGGTTGTATGTGGGAGCTTCCTGTAATTTGCTCAGTTTTCTCTAAAAACATAATAAATGCTATGTTTTGAGAGTAAAGGAAATAAAAGTATAGCAGATGTCAATTATAAGATATGATACCATAACAGAACAATCAAATCAGTTGACAGAAGCTCTTAATTTTCAACAAGAAGCCTATTCTATGACACACACTAGAAATATTCAGAAAAAAAAGTGACAAAGATTTCGCATGAAATGATGTAAAACAATACAGGCAAATGTCAATGACAAGAAAGCTGATACAATGATATTGATCGGTAGCATTGAATTTAAGGCAGGATAATTATTACAAAGTCCCTACCCCATACAAGGATTAAAGGAGCAATCAGCCCACATTTTGTAATTCAGAACAGGTGTGAGAGTAGAAAAAAATGAATCAAATTTTGCCTTTTAAGTGAGGAGAGATAGACAAGTCCTAAGTTAGTTTGGGAGATTGTTATGCTACTTTATCACAAGCTAATATATCAAATAGAACAAAAATAACTGTATAAATGATTTTTAAAGATCTTTTAGTCATCTATTTATCACTATTAATTTTTATGTGTATGAGTGTATTGCCTGTTTATACATAAGTGCACCCATGGCCTGAAATAACCACAGAGGTCAGAAAAGGGCATCAGATTCCCCTGGAACTGGAGTTACAGATGGTTGTTAGTTGCCATGTGGGTGTCTGGAATTCTATCATCTGCAAGAGCAGTCAGTGTTCTTAACCAATGAGCCATCTCTCCAGCCCCCAAAGATTTGTTTTATTTTTAATGATGAGTCAGAATGTGTGTGGATTTGTGATCATGAGTCCAACTGCCTACAGAAGAGGCATTAGATCCTCTGGAGATGGCGTAACAGGCAGTTTATAAGTTGCCCAAATGCTAGGAATGGAATTCCAGTCCTCTGCAAGAACAATATGTGCACTTAACTGCTGAGCCAACTCTCTAGCCATGTAGAAATGATTTAAATGGATAAGCTTAAAGTCCATAATCACCATGCATATACAACTGCCCATTCACATATTTAATGAACAAAAAGTATGTTCAAGTAAACATTTCTAAAATTAACGCTGTTAAACAAAAATATAGTGAATAACCCAGTCATATGTGGACTATACTCACTGTGGCAATTACAGACAGTAATACAAAAATAGTCCTATAAGAACATAAGAATCCTACAGTAACATGGAAAGAGTTATGAAATTATTCATGCATATGTTACTATAATAAAAAACATAAAAATTTGATGTTTGTCATTTATATTAAATTTTTTTCTTTATCTTTGAATCAGGGCTTCCCTAAAACCCCAACAGGCCTGGCCTGGAATTTACTATGTAGAGCACGCGGACCTTGATCTCAGAAGAGATCCACCTACCTCTGCCTACAGAATGTTGGGAATAAAGGACTGTTCGAGCAAACCTGGCCTGTCATTTTTTTGTTTCAGTTTTCTGATATGGCAATTAATACTCTCTACTCTTAATTTGCTGTGAAACTTTATAGGATATCTTACACTGTTGTTTGAAAATATAACAAACTTAAAAAAAAATACTGCAGTAGAGGACTGGAGAGATGGCATAGTCATTAAAGGCTCAGGCTGACAGCCAAAAATAGTGCAGTAAAATTATCATGTATGAAGTATATTCAGGAAGATATAGCAGTGTGATAGTCCCTTCTGTTCCTTTCTGTTTCTTTTCCAGTACACTTCCCTGACCTGCCTTCAGTCTTTACATATTTTTTTTTCCTTTAAGAAGAGGTAAAACTGAATACAACCGATCGTCCGATTCGCTATGACTCCCTGATCTGCTTTCATCAATCTGTTCTGATTTCTGTGCAGTGCAGCTGAGAACATCACAATTAACAGCCTCACTAAAAGCACCTGTGTGGGGGATATGTAACGATTTCCTTACTTGCAACTCTTAGCATTACTTCTGACTTTCAGAATTGTCCACATATTTTATATATACTGGCCTATTTGGTAAAATAGCTTTTGCAAATATTTCTTTTTCATCTATTAATTCATCATGTAAGATACCAATCTCAAACAACCCATGATTTTTTTCAGCTAATTCATACTGAATGTCATCAGAATTTAACCTTCCTTATCACAAAAATTACTGAAATTAAGGAAGTAACTAGAATTTATGAAATCAGATTACAATTAAATGTCAGTTTCAGTCAGGAACTAGAGAATGTCCTGCTCACTTCCCTGTCACTTCTCTTCCTGTGGTCTGGGTTCAGAGCAGTCTTAATTTTTCTTTTTAAAAAATACCTTGAATGTGAGTTAAGTCTTTCACAGCTCTATCAGCTCTTTAAGGGAGTGATGTCAGCTAGACAGGCTGAACAGGCTCCAGTGATAAACTCACACTGAGGGACAAAATTGAATGCTAGGCCTTAACATATATGACAGAATGCGTGACGATCTGTGGGCAGGTTACAGGGGGGTGAAGATGAGGGGCGGTTAATAGGCTTAAAACATGTTTTATGAATCCACAAAATTCAACAAAATATTAAAAATATTTGACTTATGATTTTTAATGTGTATGAGTGTATTGCCTGTATGTATGTAAGTGTACCCGTGTTATGTCATGCAATGCCTGCAAAAGTCAGAGAGTACAACAGATCCCCAGGAACTGCAGGGACAGATAGATGTTAGCTGGCATGTCAATGCTGGGAATTTAACCTGGGTTCTTTACAAGAGCAGCCAGCCCACTTAACCACCTAGCCATCCCTCCAGCCCCTATGTCTACTTTTAAAAATGTTTTCTTTGGTAGAAGGCTCTGCTACATGCTACAGGATATAGCAGTGAGCACTTTTAAAGCAATTGCTTGTTTTTCTCTTGCTATTGTTGGTCAACTGAGGAAGATCACAGAAGGGTGTGGAGAATAAGCACATGAGGTTTGGGTTTACTCAGCCGATTCCTTATCATCAGTACACATCCAGGGTACAGAAAATCATTCTTTTGTCCCACAGTTTTCTATGCTAGAAAAGAATAGCGTCCATCTTGTAGGGAGCATGTCTAAAAGCCTTCTGAATTCTATAAATCATAAGTTTTCATGATGGGCTTTTGTATATTCAGAAGACATGAAAAATGACAATTTTAATTTTCAAAGCCTCAGTACCACCAACAATCACCCTGCAGCTTCCTTTGCCTATGTTGTACATGACCGGTGTTGAACATTTATCAGGTAAGCATCCCCTTTTTTCTTTGGGTAGAAATTTATAAAGGAATGGACTTTTCCAAAACGTAGCTTTTATATGTGCTAACTATGCCGACAGATGTTTAGGATTTTGAGAGTATGTAACAAGCTTTCAGTACTTTCTGTGGATTTATGAAGGAAAAAACTACCAGAGTAGAGACAGCAGTGAAAATCCTAGTCAATTTTTAATTTGTCAAAGGATTAATATCCACAAAATATAAATAACTCAAAAAGCAATTAACAAAATTTTGGTTAATCAAAACTTGAACTGAATAGAACAGACAAGTGTGGTGGTTTGAATAGACACCATGTATTTGACCTCTTGGTCCCCAGTTGGTGGTGTTTGGGGTGAGTCATGGAACACTCAGGAAGGGGGGCCATACTGGAGGAAGCACCTCACTGGGGTAGACTTAGAACATATATAGCTTAGATAGTTCCAATTTATTTCCACTTCCTGTGCATTCTTGAAGATGTGAGCTCTCGACTTTCTCCAGCTGCCAGGCCTCAAACACTATGATGAACTCTTATCCCTATGGAACCATAAGCCAATAAACTCTTCCTCCTATAAATTGCCTTGGTCATGGTATTTTATCACAGCAACAGAAAAACAGCTAATACAGTCAGTACATCCATTAAAAATATTCAATATTAGGGCTAACAAGATGGCTCAGTAAATAAAGGTACTCGTAGAAAGGTCTGATCACATGAATTTGATCCCTGGGACCCATGTGGTAGGAGGAGACTACCAACTCCCATAAGTTGTCTTCTGACCTCTGCACATTTGTTGTAGTATGCATGCCCTCCACCAAATATGATAAATAAAGAGTAAAAAACAAAAACCCTTCACACTGAAGAAACACAAAAGTCCAATATACATGGAAGAATATTCAACATTTTTAACAATCAGAAAATTGCAAACCAAAACTATATTGAGATTGTCTCTCATCACAGGCAGAATCATCAGGGAAATGAAACAAATACCCAAATAATACCAAAAGTTAGAAAGGATGTTGAGGAAAAGTAATTTAAATAGTGTAGCTAATATACAAATCAGAAATATCCCTAAAGTGCTAAAAGAAGAACCTCATTGTCATCCATCTATTTTCTTTTTTAAGTTCATACTACAAAGAATAAAAGGTCATGTCATTAAATCATCTAGATGCTCATGAATGTATGAAAGGATAAAGGAAATGTGTAGAGAGCCGCGGATTGCTGCGTCTTAAAGATGGCGTCTGCTCCCGCCCCCCACCATCCCGAGGTGGGCGCTCTCTGGAGCAAACAGCTCCATAATTGGCTGTGGCTGAGGTCTGGCCCTGCTTCCGCATGTGTGCGCCTATCTACTTTCACCACGTAGTAGTTTGGGGTTGGCTGGCAGGAGGGAATTTAACTTTGTGGCGGGCTTTCCCCAGGAGGAGAAGGAGAAGCAGGAAGGGGAGGGAAGAAGAAGTTATAAAGTTAAAAGCCAAAAGGTTGTTCAAGGTTCCTGAATAAACTGCTTTTGGAAAAGTCCGGGGTCGCGTCTTCCTTGCTGGACGAGGTGGGCGCGACAGAAATGTAGTATGTGTTTACATGAGTGTGTCATTCAGCCATTAAAAAGAGTGACTGTCATTTCTAGGAAAATGATGTGGAGATGGTCATTGTAAGATAAGTAAGTTAAGTAGAATCTAAAATTCAGCAAACAAATATAGATACGCAGGTTAAAGAGGGAGCACAGAGAAGAGGAGGCAGGGGTAAGTGTGCACGCCCACAAATATCACCACGAAAATCCTTCTGCACAACTCACATAAACAGATAAAAATAGCAAACTAAGTCAATGCAAATAAACCAAAAGTAATCAGGCACCAAAATATGTTCATAGATGTAAGGGAAACTACTTGTTTTTGTAACCTAGATATCTTAAGAGCTTCGTGGAATACCTATTGCTGCATATTGTTGTTGTGTTCTGTGGAAGGAAATGGTCACTGAGACTGGACAAAGTGAACTATGTACTATCACACCAGGAATATCAGGTAAAACATCTGTATCAGTTAAGTTTCTTACTGGTTGGAGCAGTCAAGAACTTATGAACACGTGTATTTTCACATTGTATATCCCAGCTAATAGATATCCTAGTGATTGAGCATTGATGTCTTTGTGAAAGAGGTAAAAATTTTTGATTGACCCCTCGCACTTCTTGATCCTGACTAGAGAGTTCCAACCATTATCTGTACTTTCATCTTCTACTTAAACCCTGGTTATTCTCTGTACATTTTACAGGAAAATTTGCTTTCTAAGAAATTTAGTTCTTGAGTCTACTTTCGTGTGTTCTTTCATTTAGTATTAACTTATACAGTGTTTGGATCTTCTTTTCTAGTGAATGTAAGGCCATACTGAGATTGATATTAAATTCCTCATAGCTTTCATCATCTATGGGCTAAGAAAAGCTACTCATAGTATTCACAATCTTAAACCTAAGCTATTAATACCTGATAAAACCATAATGGTTCAACATCACTAAAATGAAGGACAAACAGTGTTTACAACTATAACATACTGAAAGTACACACTGAAGCACTGTGTGATGCTTTACTGATGTTAACTCAGGACTGTCAGCATCAGAGTACAGGAGAAGACAGCAAGAGGGACTTTAGAAAGCAGATGGCCACTCTTGATTTATTTAATGCAAGAGCAGGAGGAAGAATAAGGAAGGAAACAGAGGAAGAGGAAGAAAAAGAAGAAAGAGGGAAGACGAGGAAGAAGAAAGGAAGGAGAAGTTTTTGATTTACTTCTGTCTCTATATTTTGGGGGCAAATCCGATATAACTACTATTCTTTTCTTTAAACCTCTCATACCCTCAATGAAAAATACAAGTTTTTGAGTTCTAGAGACAAATTTCTCCAGATCCTCAATAGTAAAGTCAAAAAAATTCTAAGAAAACTGAGACACGGAGATAACCTAGACAGCCCAACCTATGAGGTATTAATGTGTAAAGTTATAGCAAAAGGAAAAGAGCATATACCCCTGACCTCAGTCACTTGGGAAATTAAATGTAGACAGCTGGATTGCAATTGAATTTGTATCCTGAATCAGGTATTTCATGTCAGGTAATCTAGTATCCAGGTGACATATAAAAAAGAAAAACATTAGGAAAAAGTCACCAAAGGGAGAACAACTAAAATGAAACATCCAGTTGTGACAAAAACTCAGAATATAATGAAAATTTCCAGACCTGAAAATATTGAATTGATCTACAAAGTAAAATAAAAACTGGATCCTACCACAATATATTAAATTGCAAATACGCTAAAATGCAAAGGTAAGAATTTTATACCACAAAAGATATTTTATGACATCAAACATAGAAGTTAAATGCAAATAAATTGATATTTACAATTTTATGTTAATAAAAAATTTAACAAAATATAAATTCATCAAAACTACCCAATGAAAGTTAAAGGTTAACTTAGGATAAACTCTCATACCATGTATAACTAAAAAAGGGTCAGAATTTTGAAAATGTGAAAATTCTATAAATCTGTTTAATGAAAATTCAACAATACTGCATATCAAGTCATACATATAAAGTAAAATAAATGAGTAAATGTATTAATATGTAATATGTATAATGTGGAACAATACTTAAAATGTGTATGTCCAACTTTACTAATAATCAAAACATACAAATCAAAATAAGATGTCCCTAAAACCAGATGGCTAGAAACAATCAATATATTGGAGAATAGTGCTAGAATTGTGGGAATTAACTCCTCCTTTACTAGCACGACAGGATACAATTAGTCTGGAAAGCAACCTGGCAAAAATTTTAAAGTGTTGTAAACTTGCATATCCCGTATCGTTTTCTGGTTTTAAATTAAGGCCTTTCATCCAGAATTTATTTTTGTATCATTCACTTTTGACCCTGTGATCACAGGGCTACCCACCTTCATGTGTGATCTCTCTGCTTTCCTCATGTGAAGACCCATTGAGACTGCATTTCATGATCACCTTCATAATCTGGATTAATTCCCCACATCACAATTATTGATTTATTGACATCTACAAAATATTTTTGCCTTATGCAGCATAAACACCTTGCAGGGGTTGGGGCATTGGCATGAGGGTATCACTGAAGAGTCACTATTCTTTCCACATGTGAAAGGGTGCTTTTATGCAGTACTATGGGAACTTAATGTTTCTGTTGGTCCATTATCTCTTAACTGCTTTTAGTTATGGACAGCTTGAATTCATAAACTATTCCCTTATGGGAGAATCCAGTCACTGCTCTTTACTTCCCTCAGCCCAGAATATGTGTATAGTTTATTATACATAATTTATAATTTTCTTTTCTCATAGTTAAGAATTTATACTGTAATATAAACTCAGGACTGATGTCTTACTAAGTTGGTATCTTTTATAGGTTAATACAGAAAGAAATGGACTTTTGTTCTAAAATTTGTAGCTAATCAAATTAAACATTAAAATTTAAGTTCACCACTACTGGAAAGATGTTTAGAGGGGAAAAGGATGAGACAGTCATCAGAGAACCAATGCATTGTACCCTTGATGTCTACTCTCGCCTCACACCATCTCTATTCCTGACTTTCTTACCTCTGTGAGCCAATGAAAATTCTGTTGTTTGTTCCAGCTAGCTTGAACTGGGTGTCCAGCACCTGAGCAGGTATCTGTTCTGTGGTAGAAAGAATTCAGAATGAAGGCAATGCTGGTCAAGAAGATCTCAGGTTCCCTACACACCTTACAGCTTTCTGTTTCCAAAGATGCTAAAAACAAATTTTGTAACCCCGCCCAAAATTGAAAACATCGTGAAGCTACTGATCGTAAGAATTACAAGAATATAGTTTAGATTTATTGCACTTCATTGAAATAAGATACTCATGACAATTATTTTATACAGTCATTGTAGAAAAGACAAAAGATAAAGTAGTAGAAAATGCAAGACTTTTGCTGTAGAGAATAATACAATCTCTAGATAAGATAACCAAAAAATAAACATCAGTGAATTCATTTCCAAATAAAGAAGCAAACAACTAGACAAAGAAATCATCAAATGAAGTCCAGCAGCCATTTCTGGGGTACAAGTATGTTAAAACTTCATATAAAATGTTCTCCAAAGGAGTCATTTAAACTGTATGTTCTCATTTGATGTTTTCTTTATACCTCTAAATTGTTAGAAAGTTAAAAATACAGTTCTATGCCAGAATTCATAAAATTTTATGTACTTCAATACCATGGTCCCCAATTCAATAAACACCCCAGAAACATCAAACTATTTGTCTTACAAGCATTTTTAGATGTGATTTAAGAGTTGATAAAATACTTTATTTATTGCCATTTTTAAAATAAAGCAAGACAAAAACACACATTAGGCCTCTGGTCTGGAATATAATTTCCTGTATAATATTATTTCTATAGGAACATCAGATCTGATATTCATCATTTCAACCTATACTAGCTTTCCCCAGAATAGAAAGAGCAGAATATTTCAAAAGTGGCTATAAAATATTAGTTTTAAACATAGTTTAAAGAAATGTAGGATACTGCATTTTAATTTAAGTGATTTGATACATCACCACTGTGGATGATTATGACAAATAATCAATTCAAAGGACTATATTTTTATTATCTAATGGGTCACCTTGGAATAAATAGCCTGAATTTAAGTATAATTGCAATGTTTAATTATGTTTATAATTGTAGGATTTATAAAGAAAAATAATCTTCCACAGTAACACACAGTTACACAATTGCAATGAAATTGCTTTTGGTTATGAAGAAAGGACATGGAATAAAAGACTGTTGCAAAAGAAAATTGCAGGCCCTAGAGAGATAGCTCAATCATTAAGAGCACTATCTGTTTTTGCAGAAGACTCAGGCTGGGTTTCCAGGTCCCACATAGTGTTAACAACATCCATTATTCTAGTTCCGGTGACTCTGATGGTCTCCTCTGTCCTCCACAAGCACGTGGTATACTTATACACATGCAAGCACATACACATGAAAATAAATAAATAAATAAATGTTTTAAAAACAAGATTCTTCTAGTGAACAGGTTGAAGATCTAAGAATCCACTTCACTTTATTAATAAGTGTCCTATTAAGATTTCCGTGTTTCAACATATAGTCAAGCTTTAAGGGTGAATGACCAGAACCTCAGATCCTAAGTAGCACTGGGCTTAAACTAATAAGTATTTTCTTTGGTCAATACTAGCATCACAGAGGCTATAGGAGGCAAGCATGCAATTCCAGTAAATCTTAAACTTTGTGGAGGGAAGCTAATTCTAAAAGTAATCATTCTCTTGCCCAGGTATATTTTGTCAATATGAAAACTGGCAGCTGAGGTATGCTGCCCTCAATTTATTCCAACTTTCACAGTTAAGATGTAGCACAAAAATAATAAATGGAGCCAGGGTAATGAAATAAATTGTCCCTGAAATGTATGATACAATGCAATTTTTTGATAGCTGGAGATAGTTTGAGTCAGAGTCTCCATGGCAATGTACCTCTCACGTCATTTTAACAAATATTATTCCCCATATTAAAGTAAGCATTTTATGTTATTAGTGGCTTAAATATTGATGCATAAAAAATTCAAAAATGGAAGATGAGTTATCAGTGTTGAAAATGAACTTTATGTAAACTATGAGACAGTTATGTATAGTGGATGAAGAAGCTGAGGAGTGTTCAACAGAACAATGGAAATTGACTTCATGAGATATTGGCCTTGTCAGTTTTTTCAGGGAGGTTCAAATAATACATATTTATTTTTAAATAAAATATCCATGCCAGATTCCCACAAAGTGTCCAAATTGGCTAAACGAAAGAACAGCCTATACATAAAAAGGGAGAGAGATGTGAGGTGTGTTCAATGTTTTCATTTTAGATCTGGCATTCTACGGCACAATACAATAAATAAAATATTTTAAAATATATGATAGGGGCCTGGAGCGATAGCTTAGTGATTAAGAGCACTGGTTGCTCTTGCAGAGCACCTAGGTTTGGTTCCCAGCACCCATATGATAGCTATCTACCTTCATAACTTCAGTTCCAGGGGATCTGACAACCTTTTCTGTTCTCTGTGGACATTGTATGACATGGATGCACTTACATACATGCAGGCAAAACAATCATACACATTAAGTAAAAATAAATAAATAAATAAATGTAAATACGTGACAAAACTCCAAGTACACAATGAAAGAGGGAGTAAGAAGGAAAAGATAAAGACTTAAGAAGCTGAACATTCTAATTATGTTAATTGAGTGTGTCTAACAAATACATGAAAAATGTTAAAACTTTTATCTCTCTCTCACACACACACACACATAATTTTGTATATATTTAAGTTGTTATAGAAAGTCCTTTATATTAACTGTTTACTCTGGTTCATTCAGTAAAATCTACTCAAACACCTCATTAAGGCTTCAGTGATTCCTTTATAAAACATATCACCAATCCCACTTCATCAGTAAAAATGTGGAAACCAGTTCTAAGAACATCTGCAAATTCTGAGGTGCCAATAGTGTATAAAGAAAGAATTCATTTCCCATGCATAAGCTTTAACTATGAGTCACATACTTTGCTAATTGATATGAACATTTTACTTTACTTAAAAAAGTATTTTCAAGGTTTAAGAGTTTCCTAGCAAAAACACTTGAAAGTACTGTTTTCACTTGAAATAAAATGCCTCTATAAAATGTGGAGCATTGAGTATATATTTAATGTAGTTTTATATCTTGCTTTAGTAATAATATTTTAAATGATGATCATATAATTATAATAGAATATAATAAAAAATATATAAGTATGTAATTACAACATAATTATAGCCATTTCTTCTACAATACTATTTCTAAGAGTCAGTAAACATAGCCCATGACTTGTCTTTGCCTTTGCTTTTGTGTTTGAATGGAATTTTGAACACAGATAATACTAAATCACAAAAATGACATGTACATCTTGAGAATTCATTAAATACTCAAAAATATTAGTAAAAAAATGAAACTTTTTTTTCAAATTTGTCACTTTTCGGAGTAATTTTCCAGTTGAGTTATCAAAGCACAGCAGTGATCTCTCTAAAGCTGTAGGGCAGCATGTGTTCCATTCATGATTCTCCAAGGAGTTTTACAATTCAGAAACACTTCCATACTATGGTATTCGTTGTGCCCAATATTTTTTACTTCCTTGGGTTTTTATTTATAGCATTTCTCCCTTTGTGTCTCTTTCTTCTCCATTTATTTACAACCACACTTTTGCAAGGGCATTTTCTCATGCGGGGAAATGTTCCTATTTATTCTTGCTCAGAAATACATACATTTCACATACATGACTATTCTAACAATATATTAAAAGTATTATTCACAAAAATATGTTTTGTAATGATGAATACTTGTACTGTAAAAGAATCTTTCACATTTTATCAATCATCCTAGACAGCACAGTACTCTTTGATTATAAAATAAGTATGTATTTTATTGTTGTTTGAGATATAGTATTGTTATGTAACTGTGGATGATTCAGACCCCCTCATGTAGACCAGGGTAGCCTCAGGCTGGTTGCAGGAATTGCAGATGCATGCCATTATGCATGAACTATATATATATTTGTGAAAGTAAGATGCTAAGACTATGTGGCAGTTGAATCCAACTCATATTCCATCTGTTGGACCCTCATTAAACATAGGTCATATTCCTTTGAGTTATGTCACTGTAGAATGGTAGCTGAACACGACATGTTCTACTGCAATCTCATCCTTCCTGCACAAATTCATGCCTTCTCATGCCTGGTTCATGGACCAGAAGACAGAGCAGATCCTATTATTGTTGTGACTATAAATTGGCTACTTTATCTAAATATTTTCTTAAAAAATGGTGATAGCTGAGCCATGTTTTATAATACTGGTCCAATAACACATTCAAGACAGCTTCCTTTTCGATAAAACTGATCATAACACATACAAAGTGAGATAAAAATCTTCCTGTATTGTAAAACAGCTGAATTTATAGAATTAAGACAAAACTGTTTGTCTTTCCCAATTTAAAATTAGGGATCAAAACTGGCTGTTTATGATAACCTTGGCAATATTAGGGTTTACAAGATACTTGACTATGTGTTCAGTGTTTTCTGGTTTTCTGGCTCATAAGCTCTTCTAAAAGAGATTGTCCTCCTTTATGAACATATCCTTTCTTCAGCCCTGTGCTCCTACCTTCCCAATTGCACCCCCTCTACACTGTTTGGAAATTTCATTATGTAACACAAAACGTGTGTAAGGAGTATACTGTGACAGGTATTATTTCCCACTGGCATATGGGAATCTGCGTCCTCCCTCCCACCTACATGTACCTAATGAATGCTGCAAAGGAGATCCATCTGTCACTTCATTCTGCTAAACTGGAAACAGAGATGTGAGTGATAAAAAGCTTTCAGGGTACAACAGCTTAGATTCACTTTCCTTGTGATTACTTGACCAGCTTTTCTTTATACAGACATCTACACATAGATCCCTTTAAATGAAGAATATACAATAGGCTTATTTATGTTTCCTCTAACTAAGCACGTCTGATACTAATATTTAATACTCATATGGCACTGCATACAACAGTGGAGAAACTATGCAGAACCTAGAAATGCAACTGAGTCAAGTTGTATCTATTCCAAATGTCCTAAACTTAGAAGCATGCATCTCATTGTACAAAGGTTTTCATCTGTGGTGACTTGATGCTCCATGTGCACTAAGGGTGAGTAAATGGGCGAACAAAATACTTCTTAGCAGAGTGTGGTTGATATACCCCCTAAGTGTGAATACTAAGACTTAAAAGTTAGGTAACTGCTTCTGAATAAATTAGACAAGACTCTGAGAAAAGGATTAATTGAAAGACAAGACACTGGTACACAAAAGAGCTTCATACCCATACTGAAGTCAGACTTGATATTTCTTATATGGACATCCTTAGACCCCTAAAAGGAGTGTTCCAAGAGAGAGTTAGAATATCACTGCTTTACCAGTACAACTAGTTATGAGAATTTCACACACACAGAAATAGTGAAAGAACTTTGCTTTAACACCCACATTCTGAAGTTGTTCATCTTTTATTATAAAATTATACATATGTATATATATATATGAATCTGTTTCAGCAAAAAAGCAATGCTGATGTATATGTATATTTGTATGTTTACGTATAATGTGTACATATACTTGCGTATCTGTATAAACAAGCATATCACATTATGCTTTTTGAAGTAGAGGAAGACTCAGCATGGGCACAGGATACCGGAACTTAATGACAGGGGATATGTCAGTTACTGAAATACACAGCAAACTGCCCCAGCAAGAACTGACTCTACGGGATTTTCAAGTGTTCACAAATAACAGAACATTGACAGTATTCTGGCAAAAGTAATAAATTAAATCTTTGCAAATGCCAAAGGACTGAAGGAAGATAGTTTATCATAGATAAGAAAAGTACTACACGCAAATAAAGAATAAAATGTTATTACTTCTTATTCATGATGATATCACAGCAAAGAATAAGGAACAGAAAGTTAAAAAAAGCTAAATGACAATTGCCAATATTTGAAATATGGAAACCAGAAAATTAGAACTTCATGAAATAAAAACAAACAAAAATATAAGAAAAAGAGACAAGGTCAGTTTTGACTTTAGTAACAGTTAAAACCCCATAAAATGTGGTAAGAAGCAAAGGAAATAGTCACAAATCAAAAACACCAAGAGTGAAAAGGATGCAGCATGATACTGTAAAATCAGTGAAAGTATAGACTATCTATAGATTAATTGTTAAAATAGCTTTATTTTTACTTCCCCTCCTTTGTATAGAAGGACTTGGCAATTCTTCCCAGAAAAAAAAAGAGACTACATTACTTTTAACTTCCCTTGAAGTGGGACTTCTATTCAATTTTCTTGACTGATAAGGTCATGCCACATAAGTTCTAACCTTGGGTTTCTAAAGGTCTGTAGTGGAGCTCAAATTAATGGGAAATAATTGGAGACCATGAGAAACAAAACAAATGTGCCCTGAAGATGGACTTGGGGCTCCAGGTCCAGTAGTCTACTGAGATCACCAGAGTGGCCCATAAAATTGCACATGACTACTGGTGTACCTGTGATGCCTCTAACTGTGCAAAGAAGGTTCAATCCAAGATGAGTGAATTAAGAGGCAAGAAACAGTGATGAGGCATAAACAAAATCTCACTCGTTTTGAACAAAAAATATATATTTTCCACAGAAGATTCAGATCGATTCATTTAAGCTACTAAAAACAGTACATTTTTGTAGTTCATAGACACAAAATCAGTCCCCAAAGTACTATAAATATTGTTTAAAATAGTAAGCATTTTGTATTGAATTTTTACAATTTCAAACAATACATTTTGATGGTATTTACATCAGTTCCTCTCTCCAAACCTCTACCCACTTTCCTCAGTCCAATTTAGTGAACTGCCTTCTATAGGTAATATGTTCTATAGAGTCTGACGTGCTCCCAAACATTCTTTTGGGAGTACTATCCCTATGTATAAGACACTGTCTTTCCCCCTCCCAGAAGCCATCAATTACCAAAAGTTCCTTGGGTTGGGTTCAGATTTCTGGCCCACTTCTCTCTGACCATGCTGGTATTTTGTCTGATTTAAGCACATGACTTGTGCATGCTGTCACCATTGCTGTGAGTTCATATATAAATGACTAACTAAAACAGTAGGTCTTAAGATAGTTTGTTTCAGAGTTATTGTGGGAAAACATGACCCAAACCAGGTTATTTAAAATAAATTTTATGGGGCCTGGAGGAGATGGCTCAGCACGGGTTCAGAGCACTACCCACCTTTATTCCCAAAACCCACATGGAGGCTTAGATACATTTGCACATACACAGGCTATACAATCGTAACTCTAAAATGAAAAATAATAATAAATATGCATTTAATTAATTTTATGAAAATATGGAGACTTAAATCATAATACCTGAAAAATTACAGGTTTCCAAATACAATAGATCTTTTACAAAATATTTTATTTATTTTATGTTATGTGTATGAATGTATACTCTGCATGTATGCAAGTGGACCCATAACAGTGCCTTTCCCACACATGGCAGAAAAGAGTGTTGGATCCCCTGGAACTGGAATTACAGACAGTTGTCAGATGCCATGTGGGTGCTGGGAACTGAACCAGGGTCTACTGCAAGAGCAGTCAGTGCCCTCAATCGCTGAGTCAACTCCCCAGCCCCTAAATGTGGTAGAATTTTAAAAACATAATTAGAAGTCCTATTATAACTGAACTAATTCATCTGTGTTCAATAACTGTCCAGGCATAAACTTTACAGAAGGAAACAAACAAATGAATATACCTCAATGTAAACACTTACATAAATTCAAGGGTAAGAATATTCCAAATTCCTGATGAGTTTTGCATTACCTAATATCAAGCCCCAAATGTTCAATAGCTTACTTAAATAAAGACACAAAGATCCTCTTCAAAATACGGTCAAAAGAAAAATATCAAGTAACTGAAAATAAGTTATGTCATTTAAAGAAAACCAAAATAATTCAAGATGCCAAAAGTTGTCTTAAGAAGTTAAATCAACAAAGCAAATTTCTCAATTACTAAAAAAATGGAAAGTGTAAGAATTCTATCTCCAATATTTCACAATCAGAAAGTGGGCTGGGGAGGTGGCTCAGTTAGTGGAATGCTTGCCATGCAGATTGAGACCTGAGTTCAGGTCGCCAGCACCTGAGGAAAAAGTGTACTTGACCGTGCAGTGCTAGGGAAGAAACAGAAATGTCCAGGAAGGCTTGCTGGCCAGCACATATGGCCAATCTGTGAGATCCAAGTTCAGCAAAATACTGAAAAAAATAAAGTGGAAAGCAGTTGAGGAAGATATCCACCTCTGGCCCCAACATGCACACACATGCACGCACATGCCACACACACACGTGCCACACACATTCCACACATACACATACCACTCACACATGACACACATACAAACACACATACACACATCACATACACAAATACACCCCACATACACACACCACACATACTCCATACACACACTCCACACATAGACACACGCATCACACACATACACCACACAAACACATGCATCACACACATACACCACACAAACACACACTACACACACACACACACATCTCTCTCTCTCTCTCTCTCTCTCTCTCACACACACACACACAAACTGAAAACGAAATAAAATAGATGTCTGGAACAGACATCTCTTAAAGCAACTACAGTAGTGGCTAGAGATAGGGGCTGGAGAGATGGTTCAGTAGTTAAAAGCATTGGCTGCTCTTCCAGAGGACCTGGGTTTGAATCCCATCACTAATGTGAAGGCTAACAATCTACAGTTCCAGTTCCAGGAGATCTGATGCCCTCTTCTGACTTCCATGGGCATTGCATGACATGGGTACACTTATCTCCAGACAGGTAATACGCTCATACACGCAAAATAAAAATAGTAAGATCTGGAGAGATGGCTCAATGGTTAAAATTTGCAGAAAACCTGGGTTTGATTCCCAGCACCCACAAGGCAGCTGACAACCATCTGTAACTCCAGTTCTCTTCTGACCTCCTTCCACATTACACAACACAGGTGCACCTACTTACATGAAGGCATTACAGTCATGCACATAAAATAAAAATAATGAAAATAATAAATAAAAATAGTAAATAAAATGTTTTTAAAACATGTAAAAGAAATAAAACAACTACAATAGGAGCTGGAAAGTTGGCTCAGTGGTTAAGAGCAATTGTTCCTCTTTCAGAGGACTGGGTTTCAGTCCCTATATCCAAATAACAGCTACTAACAGTCTGTTACTGATGCTCCAAGCAATCCAGTGTCCTCTTCTGACTTCCACAGGCATTACATGTATGTGGTGCACTTACATACATGCAGATAAAACACTCATACACATAAAAATCAATTAATAAAAAAAATTTAAGACAACAACAATAGATTTAATAGTTTGAAAATGAATTTATAAGTGCTTTAATAATTTAAGGGTACCTATTATAATTCATTTTTACAATACTTTTATGGAAAGCCTATGGACTGGAGAGATATCTCAGTCAAGTGCTTGCCAGTCAATAATCATCATAATTAATATTAATCATTAGTGGTGATAAAATCTCTTTCCTGGCAGACAGCATGATTTCCCACAGAAATGTAAAATAATCTGATTAGGCTTCATCAAGTGAACTCATTTAATGGGGTAAGAGATTTCTACACCAGCAACAAACCACTGTTAGTTTCCTAATGATATCCATTATAATAGCAACACTTTAATGAAGATTAAATGGGAACTTTATGAAGAAAACAAAACGCTATTGAGAAATATTGGAAAACATCTTTTAAAACTAGTTATGCTATATTCATGGACTGAGAGATTATAATCTCAAGTATATATGGTTATAACATGAAGCAAATATGAATCCTGTTTTTTTACATAAGCAATAGAAGCTACAAAGCTGATCATAAATGCTATATGGGGAACACAGAAGAATGAGGACAATAAAGACAATCCTGAATAATGAGAAACTGTAGAATTCAAAGTACCAGAAAACTATGTATTTATAATGCCTTAATAAAGGTACAACGTGCAAAGGGGCCAAACACCAATAAACCAGTAAGAGGTTAAAGAACAAATCCATCCAAACAGAAAAAATTAATTTATGAAAAGAAGAAACTGTGTAATTTTGAAGAAATCATATCTTTTCAATAAATGATGTTTCCTGCTCTGGGTAGCCCTGTGAACACAGCAATAGTTGACACCTAATCAAAAGGTAGTGAAGATTTCAGTCTAGGTGGATCACGTTTCTAAAAGAAAAATGAATAAAATTCTGAAATACCTTTTGAATACCAAGGAAAAACATATTTAGATTGTAGCCAATTCTGACAGACTCTGTAGGTGTCCCTGCCCGCCCCTCCCTCCCAACTGGATACACCTGCTCGATGACTCTGCCTCCAGGTAGGCCTCTGATCATTCAACATTTCCACCATGCCTCTCTTTTTTATTTTAGGTTTTACTTGTGATATTTCTCATGTCTCCTATATTGTTCTGCCGTTATTTTACAATTTGACAATCAAGTATAAATTAATTTCCCTGACAGAGGCCTGCAGTGTAGCAAAACAGACTACTTTACAGTGTGTTTTGCTGAAGTCTACAGAAGGGAAGTATTGTTAAGTTGCACCGCTGTTAGTGATGATGGATTCAATCACTTCATTAAGGAAATGATCACAAAATGGTCTCCATTATGTTAAAAATGTTTTCCAATTTGTAGCTAACCTAGGTGTAATATTACAAAATCTTGAACATCCTCTTCAACAAAAGACATCATGATTCAATTTTAATAAGCTTTAATAATAAATCTTGTTAGAATCAATCCTTGAATATTTAAAATGTCAATTAAAAACACAAGTTATAGGTGGGTGTCTTGGCACATGCCTGTAACTCAGCCCTTGGGATAATGAAGCCAAAGTTGCCACAATTCTCAGGCCAAGACCCTATCCTAGAAATTAGATCCAATTTTCTTCATGATTTAAGTTTCATTATATATCATCCTTTAAAAAATCTTAATTCTCCTAATCATCAACTTAGACTAAGAAAGTAGCTTTGTAATTCCCTCTTGTGACAGAGAGAATTACTTTGGTTTTGCTTATTCATGTTTACTTGCTATCGCTAGATGGTGACTATTGTTTTTTCTGCCTTTCTCACTTCTTTTCAGTGTCCACGCCTGCTCATCTCCACTCTCCACTCCCTCTGATTCAAACTTCTACTCAGTCTGTTCTTCAGCTTTTAAGTTTTGACCATGGGAGCCCTTCCTATCAGTGTCTGTGTGTGTATACATGCTTGTGTGCACATGTGTGTTTGCATGCACATGTGTAGGTTTGCATCTATCTTATGCTATTGTGGCAGTGTGAGTATGTGAAAAATGTGTGTGTGAGTCTGCACGTGTATGTATGTGGTGTGTGTGTGGTGTGTATATGGGTATATTTGTGTTTGTGTACATGTGTGTATATATCTGTGAATCATGTGTGTATGTATGTGGTGTGTGTGTCTGGTGTGTATATGGTATATGTGTGTTTGCATGTATATGTATATGGTATATGTGCGTTTGCATGTATGTGTGTATATATCTATGAATCATGTGTGTGTGAGTCTGTGTGTATGTCTGGCGTGTATATATCTGTGTGTATGTGTGCATTTTTGTGTGTATGTATGTGCTATATATGCATTGTGTGTATATGTGCATGTGTGTATGTTTGTATGTGTATTCTTGTGTCTATGTGTGTTTGTAACTATGTGTATATGGGGGGGTCTGTACGTATGTGTGTGTATATGTGTATATGAGTATGCTTGTGTATGTATAGATGTGAAGAACTGTATCTGTGTGTCTGTACATATGTTATGTATGTGTGTAGGAGTGTGGCTATATGTGCATGTCTATATATCTGTGTAGGTGTATGCATTTGTATGTGTGCTGTTGTATGTGTGTGCATAGTGTATGTGTACACTATTTGTGTGTGTGTGTGTGTTTGAAGTGCTTCCATCAGTCTGTGAACTTCCATATTTTCAGGCACAATGAAAAGTCTTGTTAATCTTGGACCATTCTTGCTCCAGACCAAGAGCTAGCTTCTCTGGTGGAGCTTTGCTTGGTATTAGTAGAGGAATGTTTAGCAACCAAGACTGAAGTGATGTTGTGCTCACTGCTTTGTTGATGCCTCCAGTCTTTTAGTTGTCAGAATCATTTGCTCACATTGTTATAATTTATTCAGCATAAGAATCCTTAAAATGTATTCTTTATGTGAGATAGAACAATATTTGTCTATCTTATTTCACTGAACATAATATCCATGAGGTTTATTTATGTTACAAAAAGAATTTCTTATTAAGTATAAATTAAACTTATTTAAATGTATTTTTCCACTGACTAATGAGAACATGAAAAATTACATCTATTTATGAGTGACATTTTGATGCAGGTACCCAATGTTTTTTTTAAAATGTTTTATTTTTATTTTATATGTATGAGCATATTGCCTGTGTGTTTGTAAGTGCACCCATGTCATGCAATGCCCATGGAGGTCATAAAAGGGCACTGGATCCCTGGAACTGGAGTTGATGATGGTTGTTAGCTGCCATGTGTGTGCCGGTCCTCTGCAATGGCTGATCAACTGAACAGCCTCATGATAATGTAATGTTTTAATTGGGGCAAATATATCAATCTAATCACCTGTGTTTCTGGCTTTTTACTCTGGAAATATTCGAATCTCTACTTTTGCATCGAGGCATATTTTATCATTATCTCTGTGCTTCTACAGTTTACACAGCAGAACACCTTTCTCCTGTGAAACTGACCCTTAATACCTATTGCCAAATCCCCATCTCCCAATTCTATTCTCCCCAGCCTCGATATCCAACTACTCCTTTACTTCTATGACTGACTGCTTTAGACTCTACACAGGGTTTGGATCATTCAAGAATACGTCTTTCTCTATGGTTTAGTAACATAGTAGTCTCCAGTACCAGACATGTTGTTGAAACTGATGGAGTTTAATTCTATTTATGGCTGAAATACATTGCACTGCATATAGTTACCATATTCTATTTATGCATTGACTGAAGGATTATAATTTGATTCTGTTTTTTTTTGACTACTCTGAATAGTACATAAATGAATAGAGGAACAGACATCTCTGATACGATATTTTACAAATTATATTTTATATTGTAATGTTCAAAAGTTTAACTTCTATTTTTGTCTCTCTTCAGTTTTGCTTGGGTATTAGTTCTTAATACAATATACATATTTATTTATCTTTTATTATCTAAAATGATTTCAGAATATAATATCCATATCACTAATTTAATTAAGTTATTGTGCATATTTTAAGTACTATGTTATTGAAACCAGATTTAGAGAGTAATAGTAATCTATCTTATGCTATTGTGGCAGAGAAAACTAGTCTCAGAAAACAAACAAGCTATTTAGAAACAGGTGGGGATTGGAGATCACCTGCTCTTGGGTTCCTTGTTTTATTGTAGTCCTTGAAGTGGGTTTCCTGAGACATCCTTGGGTCCTGTGAAATGTCCAGTCTGATAGTCCATCACACCTCTTACTGTTTACTTTTCTCATTTCATGTTGCCTTGTTTGTTCCTTGACGGTAGTTACTCAGTAGTTAAATGAAAAGATTGTTTTAATGATAATAAATCTAGATTGGGTATGAGAAATGTTCAATAGCTTCACAACTAGTACAATTAAGAGTCATACTAAGGGTTTTATTTTTAATGCTTTCCAATATGATCCCTTAAAAATATGGCATTTCCTTTGCAAGCACGAATTCAAGACCTACGGTCTGGGGTTTACCTAAGTCTTTGATTTTGAGTTAAGGTGAATATCACAATTTTTTCTTCCTCAAAACACTATTTAGAGAGCACAAACTATGTCTGATGAGCTGAAGTGAATGTGTAGAAAACTGCAAAATTTATGTTTGTCTTTTGTAGTCACCTGATTGAAATATTTAAAAAACAGACATGAATGGATTAATACAAGCCTAACGATTAGCAAGAACCCTTTCTAATTACACAAAACTAGCATCAGGAATTATCAGAACATAAGCCAAAGGCTTCATGGTTCTGCTAGTATTCAGAGTAGTACTGTTCCAGCCCCTAGATCTTCACAGCACAGTGTGCGAAACAAGGAGACTGGAGAGAGCATGATCACACTCACCTCCAAAGTCTCCTAGGAGGCTTTTGACGTCATATTTGTAAAAACATATATTGTGTTTTCTAGGGTGAGGTAACATTCACAACTGGGGCTAGAGATGGCTCAGTGGTTAAGAGCACTGGCTGCTCTTGTAAAGGATCCAAGTTCTAACCCACATGGCAGTTAACAACCATCCTGATTTCAGGCCCGAAAGATCTGACGCCCTCTTTTGACCTCAGCAAATATTCTACAACACAGGTACAGTCACATGCAGCCAATACACTCAGACACATAAAATAAAAATAATTAACAAAATATTTTTAATTAATATCCAAAAAATAGCCAACTATAATGAGTTTCTGACACATAGAATGTTATGTAATACATCTAATATTTTAATAGTAATAAAGACATTAATATTTTACAAATGAATCACTCTGTATCTTTATCTTTATCTTCTTTTGAAAATTGTTTTTGTTCAATTATTGTGAATTTCATACGCTTGATAGGATTTAGACCCACTCCCTATCTATACTCTCCTTATAATCCCCCACCAAATTTCATGTATGTTGTCATATATATTAAGGATACGGAATCAAATTTGTATCCCAAAATGTCTTTCAGTGTGGGTCCACTGGAACCTGGTTAATCTATCTAGTATAATATAGTTTGAGAAGAACAATTCTCCCTCTCTCAACATTTACCCGTTATGTACAGTTCTTCAGCTAAGGCTGAGGTTTCTTACCTACTTCCTTGGTTCTATGCTGGGATTTTTGTCAGGCTTAGGTTGTGTGGGTCTTGTGTATTCTTCACCATACTGTGAGTTCATTTGAGTAAATTTCAAATGCTGGAAAATTCGGTTTGCTTTTCATCATCCATCACCTCTGGCTTTTACGATCGTTCTGCTCCCTCTCCTGAAATTGTCCCTGAAACTTGGATGGCAGAGGATAAATACTGGTATCCAATTCAGGGATAAGACCCCTATCCTCTATAACTTGTTTAGTTGTGGCTTTCTGGGTAAATCACCAACTGTTTCATAGGAAGCTTCACTGGTAAGAGTTGAGAGATTCAGTAGTATTCTTTCTGACCCCTGTTCTTCTATGTTCCCTGAGCCTTAGGTATAAACATTGCATTGTAGATGTGTCACATAGGACTGGACTCCTCACAGACACTTATCGTCTGCATTTGGCCAGTTGTAGAATATTGTAACAGTCTCCATCTGCTTCAAGAAGTTTCTTTGATGAGTGATGAGAGGAATACTTGTCTATAAATATAAGGATATGTTTTTAGAATACAGTGAGAAATTACATTGATTAAGGATGTGACAAAAGCAGATTTTTTTCATTAGCATCTGTGTCATCTCCAGTCATGTGTATTTGACTGTTTACAGTACCACACAAAAGTTCCATCCCACTGTCAGTCTCAAGCCCAATTAGACAGCTGTTGATTGCCCCCAAGATAAAGGTGCCATTACTTCACCAATAGAGATTATTTGCTGGACTGGTCATTGTTATGGTTCAAAGACTTTAGAGCTGGATGGGGTCATTGATTGGTTTTCTCCCCTGCAAGTTTAAAGAGTATCTTCTGATAATATGAGAGCTGTTTTTCAGGGAGGTGACTTCCAGGTCAACTCTAGATCTATTGTTCCAGGTGCCATGTCTGAAGTATGTTCTGTTTTCAGGAATAGGGTCTTATCTTCAAATTCTAAGAGGCAATCACGGTCTGCGGCCATAGCCTGTATTACCCGGGGAGTCTCTTGGATCACCCTGTCCAACAACTGGAAGGGGTTCCCCTGACTATCACTGTGTCTTTTTGTTAAATAGCCATTAGCTATACACCTTTATTTTCCATGTTTTTTGGTGTCTAAGAAACACATTTTTGAGAGGGTGACTGATGATTTGTTTACTTAGCTATTATTATAAAAATTAACTCAGTAATGTAATTTTACACACTAATGGGTTTTGAGGTATTTCCACATATACGCACATTATAGGTTAATAAACTCTGCTGGCCCCACTCCCTTGCTGCCCCTCTGAGCCCCTTCACTCCAGTCTCTTTCCCTCCCTCTTTTTCACTGTTAGCTCCTTTCTACTCTCATGTCTTCCCCTCCCCGCTCCTTCCTTCTCCTTTTCCTATACTTTGCTTCCTCTTCCTCTTCTCTGTTTCAATGTGGTAGATAAATTGTGATACTTGTCTTTCTGTGTCCTGGTTATTTTAATATGATAATCTGATTTCTATTCATTTGCAGATTAGATTTATTGTCACTCTGTTGAAAGCTTTTTTGGGTATGAGTCACTGCTTTGTTACTTTACCATGAACAAAAGCAACTTAAGGAAAACAAGATTTTATTTTGGCTTAAGGTTTCAGAGGTTGAATCCATAATTGTGGGAAGAAATGGCACCAGGACGTTGGATCAGGAAGCTGGGAGACCACATTTCCATTCACACCCAGGAATCAGAATTGGGCAAGGTTATGAGTTCTCAGTGCCTAACCCCATTGACGTATTTCCTCTAGCAAGGCTGCACTTCCTATACGTCCCCAAATAGCCCCATCAACTGAGGTCCAAGTCTTCAAATCTCTGAGACAATGGGAGATAGTCCTTATTTCTCATTCAAGTTACCTCATTTACGTTCTTTATTTATGACTGAACCTGGTCTCAGTCAGGGGAATGGATGGCAATGATATCTCACAGTCTCAGACTCTTATTCACTCTTTTGTTTCTTTTGATGGACAGAAACCTTTTGATTTTATGTAGTCCCGTTTGTCAAGTTTTGCTAATTTTTCCAGAGTTCTTTGGCTTCCACTCAAATGCAATTTCCTATGCCCATGTTTTGAAGCATTTCCCTCAGGGTGACCTCACACAGTTTTAAAATTTCTGAGTTTACATTACTATGATCCACTTTGATTTGAATTTTGTACAGAGTGAAAAATATAAAATAAAATTTTGCCTATATATGTGGATATCCAGTTTTCAGAAGACAAGTTTACTTTGATGCTATCTTTTCTCCAGTATATATCTTTGGCCTCTTTGTCAAGGGTTCAATGACAGTAGATCTGTAGGTTTATTTCTGTGTTCTGTTTCATCCATCTTTATGTCTGCTTTGTTTAAATGCCTGTAGCATATGTTTGGTTACTATGGTCCTATAGTACATTATGAAATCAGGTATTGTAATATCCACAATGTTGCTCTTTTTGGGGGGATTGCTTAAGTTATTTGGGGTTAGCATAGTTTCATATAAACTTTAGGACTTTTTAAAAGTTCTGTGAAGAATGTTTAATATTTTATGGTTATTATATTTAATGTGCACAACTACTTTTAGCAATACATTAACTTTTACAATATTAATTCTGTGGATTCATTAACATTGGAGGTCTCTTGATCTGAGTCTTCTTCAATTTATTTAATTATAAGTGTTCTTTAATTTTCATCCTATAACATTTGGTTGAATCTATTACTAGGTGGATTTTGGAATATTGTGAATGAGCCTATTTTCCCAATTAAATTCTCTGTAAGTACATTAAAGTATATACTAAAGTTTCTGGGTTTTGTGTGTTGATTCTGTATTCTACTACTTTGCTGATGTGTTTTTAATATGTAGTAGCCATTTACTAGAGGCAGTAGGCTATTGATAAACTCTCATCAACTGCATACACTAATGTTAGATTTTCTTCCTTTCCTGATTGTATCTCTCATTTATTTCCTTTGCAAGTTTTCTGGCTAAAATCTTAAGAACATTCTTGAATAGGAGTGACAAGACTGAACATCCCTGTCTAGATTCTTGCTTCAGAGAAAGTTATTTCCTTTCCCCCCACTCTGTATGATGTGAATCATGGTCTTTACACCTATGGGTTTTATTATGCTGAGACTTAAGTTTCAATACCTGGTTCCTTCGGGACTTTTATCATAAAGCTATGTTGAACTTTCTTAATAGTTTTTTGCATACCAGTTGATATGATCATATGGTTTTTATCCTTGAGGCTATTTATATGTTGTATTATATTTATAAATATGTGTATATGTGTATAAACTGTCACATATTTAAAATGAAGCCAACTTGATTGTGGTACTTGATCTTCTGAATGTATTGTTCAACTCAATTACAACCATACTATTGAGGACTTTTTCAACCTATGTTCCATAAGGAAATTAATCTCTATTTTCCTTTATTGCTGTGCCCTTATCAGTTCTTAGATAGTTTTAGTTTTATGGAATTGTTTGGAAATAAATTTTCCTCTTATGTTTTATGAACTAATTTGTAGAATATGTGTTAAAAAATGATACAGTTTCTGGGCTGGAGGGATTGCCCAGTGGTTAGAGCACTGGCAACTCTTGCAGAGGACCCAGGTTCAATACCCAGAACTCACATGATAGCTAACAACCAACCATTCAGTTCCAGTTTCAGGGTAATCCGATGCCCTCTGCTGATCTCCACGGGCATTCCATGATATACATGCACCTATTTACATGCAGGCAATACACACATACACATAAAATAAAAATATAAGTAAAATATTTTTAATTATACAGTTCTTTTAGATTTTTCAATTTATTGGAATAAAAATTTAACTATTCCACACTGGCTTTCTAGATTTACTGTGATCTAATACCTGCTTTTCCCTTACAAATTATTTTTATTAATTCTTTGAGAACCTCATACAATGTATTTAGATCATATTTACCCCATTCCCATTTCCTTCCACATCCGCCCCCGCCCCCCGCTTTAACTTTTACCTTGTTAAAGCCTATGAAGTCCAATTTCTGCTCCCCAAATGCTTCAGCGTGAATCCATCTCCTGCGATCGGGTCCACCTGCCAGGCATCACTCGCTTAAGGAAAACTGAAGCTTCCTCCCCTAGCAGCTATCAATTGCTAGATAACTCTTGAGCTACAGCAGAGACTTCGCGTCCACCTGCCCCGTCCCTGCTGGGATTTTGTCTGGCTTGAGATGGCCCAGGGATTATGCAGCTATCACAGCTGCAGCTGATCTGTTGTGGCCTGAAACTTCTGTTTCCTTGTAGTTACCCACTGCCTCTGGTTCTGACGATCTTTCTGCTCTCTCCTCCGTGAGGGTCACTGAGCCTTGGGGAAGGAGTGTGATCTAGATGCCCCATTTTGGGCTGAGTACTCCGTAGTCTTGTTCTCTGTATGCTCGGCAGTTGTGGATCTCTATGTTAGTAGTCATCTATACCAAGAAGCTTTTCTGACAATGATTGAGAGATACACTAATCTATGGGTTTATTTAGCAGAATGATAGTAGTAAGTTCTGTCCTAGTGTCTATGACTTATCTAGACACAGGTTCTTGGCCCCAACAGTGCCAGGTGGGATCAAACTTGTGGAGTGAACCTTAAATCCACCATTGCACCAATAGGCATGGCTTGCCAGGCCAGTCATCATTCAAGTTCCCAGGAATCACAGTTGGGTAAGACAGATGATTACATTTATATTCCAGTAGCATGAAAAACACTTTCCCCTTCTAGAATGATGAAAACTCGTCAACAAGAATTAAGCTTCCCTATAAGTACTGAAGTAATTCCTTTGTTATATGACTCAAGTGTGTGTTTTCTTCACAATAAAACCTTGCAATCACGTCATGGAAAGCAGCTATGAGCAATGGAAATGGTCAGTGGTATTTGGGGATCTGTGGAACTCCTTGGCCAACAACTCCAAGAGAGATAACTCATTCTTGTCACTAAGTTTTGTATTTCTCCAGTATGGGCATTGTCACCCCATTATAGAGTAAATCCACTTAAGCTATCTGTACATGTATGTATTTGACTATTTTAGGACACTTCTACAATAGTAGCTTCCATATGAGTATTTCAGAGGGCTTTTGGTGTCCACTTAGCCTTCCTAATATTTCCTCTTTTGTCATTCCCGTCATTCCCTACCATCCCAATCCCAGTTAACTCTTCTTGTCCCATTATTTCCCTGTGTCCTTTTATATTATTGCATTCTTTCTCCTTTCCCTTGAAACAGCTTTCCATCGGCCCTTACTAGTTTCCTGACCTCAATGGCTAGCGAGGTGAAACACACGTCTGAAGATTCAAAGCATCTGTGTATGAGAGAAAATGTGCAAAATATTTGTCTTTCTAGGTCCATCCATTTCTCAATAATTTCATTTTTCTTAACAGCAGAACAATATCCCATTGTATGAATGGACCACATCTTCATTATCTATTAATTGCTTAATGGGAATCTAGATTGTTTCCATTTCTTGGTTACTGTGAATAGGGCAGCAGTGAACATAGATGAGTATCTCTGTAGTAGGATATTGACTCCTTTGATTATGTGCCAAAGAGTGGTATAGTTGGAACCTCTGGCAGATCTGTTTCCAGCTTTTTGAGGAGCCTCCACATTGATTTCCATAGTTGCTGCACCAGTCTGCACTCCCACCCATAGTGAACACGTATTATCCTTTCCCTCCACCCATGACAGCTTCTGTTGTTGGTTTTAAACCATGTTCTTTATTCATTAAGAATGTCATACAATGTATTTTGGTCATATGAACCCCTCCCCCAGCTACTTCAGATTGCATCCCACCTCTCTGCCTTCCCATCTTCCTGGGTTTCGTTTTGATTGCTGAGTCCAACTTGTGCTGTTCAGATTCTACCTGGCATGGGGCCTGCTCTGAAGCATGATGACATACCAATCTATAACAGTTCCTCTCCCAGCAGCTTCCAATAGCTCCATAGTTGAGAGGATAGGACTTTGTCTAGTATCCTTTGCTTCAAGCTGGTTTTTGTGTGACTTGAGCTTGGGTAGGTCTTGTGTATGTTGTCAAAATCATTGTGAGTTCATACATGCAACTGCCCTGTCGTATCAGGAAAATGCTGTTTCCATGTAGTTATTCACCGTACTGGTTCTTATACCTTCTCTTCTTTGAAGATCTCTGAGCTTTGAGGGAGAGAGCTATGAAACCCTATACAGGGCTTAATACTCCTCGGTGTCCTATTTTGTGCGTGTTAACCAGTTTAACAACTGTGTTAAATATCTACTGCAAAGAGAAGCTTCTCTGATGAGGATTTACAGATGCACTAATCCATGGCTATAAGGACAAGTCAGTAGGAGTCATTTTAATGTCTATTTAGTAGAATAATACTAGTAGATTCTCCCCTAGAGCCTATGACCTATCTAACCACAGATACTTAACCCCACTAAGGGTGCCAGTTATGAAGTCCATCTTATGGAGCTGGTCTTAAATCCAACCACAGAGTGGTTGGTTACTCTGATAACAATATCACCATTGTACCAGTGGACATATCTTCCTAGAACAGTCATTATTGTAGTTCATAGTGTTTGCAGTCTGTTAAGACTGATGATTATTTTTGTCCTTTATTAACATGAATATCAACTTCTGGCACTATTAAAACTAGCTAAGAGGGACAATGTTCCATGTCAGTAACTGCTTGATTTTTCCATGTTTTATGACTGAAGTAGGTGTTGTCTTCAGCAATAGGTTTGAACCATCATGTTCTGGAGTTTAACTATGAGCAATGGAAGTAGTTTGTAATGTTTGAGAGTCTAGTAAATGCTCACTGACCAACAACTCAAAAAAAGGTAATCCAATTCATTTCTGAACTTGGATTTTAATTATTAGCCTGTGGTATCCAGATGACGTAACTCCATTTAATTTTTTTATGTGTGTGTGTGTGTACATTTAGAAAGCTTCTACATAAGTAAGTTTCCAAATGACTTTTTCGAAAGGACTTAAGTGTTCATTATCTTTTCCAATATTCACTCCTTTAACCTGGACTTCCATCCTCTCTCCCATTCAGCCTTCTTGTCCAGTAATCGCCTTTATTCTTCTGTGCCATCTGTGCTCAGTAGCTTTAGTGTCAATTTGACACACCTGGGTTGAGGTTCAGGAATCGCCTCCATTGGACTGGCCTGTGGCCATGTCTGCGGGGTATTTTATTGATTGTTGAGTGATGCAGGAGGCCCCAGCCCACTGTGGGCAGTACCACCCCGGACAAGCTGTTCTGTAAGAAAGCAGGCTGATCATGAGTCAGGGGAGCAAGTCAGTAAGCACAGCTCCTCCATGGCCTGGGCTTCAGCGTCTGTCTCCAGGTTCCTGCCCTGAGTTCCTACCTTCAGCTCCTTCAGTGATGAATTGTGAATGGGAAAATGTAAGATAAAATAAACCCTTTCCTTCCCAAATTGGTTTTGGTCAGTGTGCTTTGTCACAGCAATTGAAAGCAAACTAGACCAGAAATTGGTATCAGGATCATGGGGTATTGCTATAACAGACTTTACCTTGGTGTTTAGCGAAGGATTGTGCTAATGATTGGAACTCTTGGGTTGGAAGATACATTGAGTGCTTAGAATTTAGTGAGACAATGCTATGCAGCTTGCAACTGCTAATAGGGTTGTAGATGATGGAGGCCTGGTTGTGAAGCTTCAAAGGGAAGCAGAGACTATCAGTGTTGGGCATAATGCAAGGTGGACCTAGCCAGACCACCTGGTAGAAAAAATAGAGGCATGGCTCCTCTGGGTGTGACGTTCTGCTCTGGCTAGTTGTGAGACCAGTACCTGGAAAGAACCTGCCTACCTGGGGACAAACTTACTATTGGCTGTATTTGGGACCCCACCCCATAAGGTCATTGGCGATCCAGGCCTATAAGGGCTTGTGCACATATTCAATAAAGGAGTTGGCATGCCATGCACTTGGCCTGCTTCCCATCTAACTCTAGGAGTCTGTGGTTTGGCTCTGCATCTACTCACTCCCAAACCCTAGGGCTGGTCCTCCAAAGTCCACTGGGGCTGGCCCCTAGCGGTGAGACATGACAGTAACTGACACGATGATATATCAAGTCTGTTTACAGGATATTTTGAATTCAGAATCTGTGGATTCTGGTCAGCTGAGGCTGAAAAATCAGCTGTGATTAAAAAGAGACCAGAACCTGAAGTGAAACTTTTTCTTTCCTGGGACAATTACTGCAGGTTAACTGGGGCCAAAAATTGATCCATTAGTAAAAGGAGACCAGCATCATCATGGCAAAGTTCTCCAGGAAGTGTTTCCTCAGGGTCTGCACAAAAAAGGGGTGGTCCAGATGGGCCTGCGCTTCCATCCAGCTGGAAGCAGGAGTCTAAGAGTCTCCTGCACAGTACTGTGTTGAAGGTCTGGAGGGGACACAGAGGGCAGGTGAGGGTTGGCACTGTGCGAGGTCAGGAAAGTCTATTAGTGAAAGTGCAGCCTCAGGTGCAGTGAAGACTCTGGGAGTGCAGGCGTCGTGGAGAGAATCTAAGGTTTGCACTAGGAGAGGTCAAAGCAGCCATTGGAAAAGGTGCAGCTTCAGAGTCAGTGGAGATCTCAGGTTTTGGAGATGCCAGGACTCTGAGACAACCACCAAGAACAGTTGGAAGTGTGGAGTGGAGCCGGCCTGGGCCTGCAGGATGAGCTGTGTGTGCCGTGGATGGCAGAGGCAGAGAAGTGCAGCTGCTGAAACCCTCCGGAACCCAGAAGATCGTGAGTGAATCCCAGATGTCCAGCCTTGAGATATTTGCTGGACTTAGGCTGTGCTTAGGTATGCCCGATTCTTCCCTTTGAAATGAGACAGCACTTGTTTTGGATTTTACAGAAGTCCACAGTTGAGAGACTTTTAAAAGAGACAGTGAATTTTTAAGTGTTTAGATTTTTAAGGACAGTGGCACTTTTTAAGGTTGTACTGTCTTATGTTGTGATATTGTTAACATATCATGGGGAGAAGAAACACAAAGTTGGGATGTAATAGTAATGTGTTTTTTGTGTTCAGTTGACAAGGGGTCAGTTGTGCTGGAGAGCTTTAGTGTCAGTTTCACACACCTGGGTTGAGGGAGCCTCAGTTCAGGAATTACCTCCGTTGGACTGAACTGTGGTAATGTGTGGGGAGTATTTTCTTGATTATTGAGTGATGTGGGAGGGCCCAGCCCCACTGGGCCACGCTTGGGCAGGTTTTTCTGTATAGTATAAGAAAGCAGTCTGAGCATGAGCCAGAGGAACAAGTTAGTAAGCAGTGTTCCTTGGGGTCTGTGCTTCAGTTCCTGCCTCCAGTTCCTGCCCTGAGTTCCTACCTTGGACATCCTCAGTGGTTAACTCTGACTCTGGAGATACAAGGTAAAATAAACCCTTTTCTCCCCAAGTTGGTTTTGGTCAGAGTGTTTTGTCACAGGATTAAAGGCAAACTAGGACACCACTGAATTCTTCATTACCTCCATTACAAGCCCTTTACTACCCTCCATGAACTCTTCCTAATGACCTCTATGACCTTTATGAGTGTTCCAAATAAAACACACATATCTAATGATTCAAAGCTAACATCACAAATGGGAGAAAACATGTGAAGTTTGTCTGCCTACATTTGAATTATCTCATTCAGGATCATTGCTCCCAGTTCTACCCATTTGCCTAGGAAATTCATAATTTCATTTTTCTCAACAACTGAATAATCTTCCACTGTGTAAATGGGGTAACATTTTGAGTATCCATTCATCAGTTGATTGTTTCAGTTTGTTGGCTATTGTGAGTAGAGCAACAATGAACAAGGATGAGCAACTCTCTGCGGTAGGATGTAAGGTAGCTGTGTGTATGCTAAAGAATGATAGGGCTGAATGATGTAGTTGAACTATTTGGATTTTAGTGGAATCTTGATATTGATTTTCATATGGGCAGTTTGTACTCCACCCTGCAGATCACTGGACCCCTCTCCCAAATGAATCACAGCATTTGTTTGACTTCTTGTTGGTTTCAGTTTCTGGATTTGGGCTTTTTTAAAATCTTAGTCATTCTGACTAGAATAAGATGCAATTCAAGCTAATTTTGATTTACATTTCTTTGATGACCAAGGATGTTATGAACATTTTAAAACATATTTCTCAACCGTTTGTATTTCAACTTTTGAGAGCTCTCAGTTTATTTCCCAGTTCTAATATCCAAATGAGTCTTTTGTGTTCTTGATGTTTAGTTTTGTGAGTTCCTTGTACATTCTAGATAGTAACACTTTGTCATGTGTACAGCTGGTAAAGAATTTTTCATTTCTGCAGGTTGACTCTTCATTTGAAGGATGGTGCCTTTGCTATACAGAAGCCCTTCCGTTTCATGAAGTCCCATTTATCAAGTGTTGTCTTAATGCAGAGCCGCGAGGACCTTGTCCGGAAGGTCCTTTCCTGTGCTAGCAACTTCAAGAGCATTCCCTGCTTTCTGCTCCAGCAGACTCAGGATATCAGGTTTCAAGTTCCAGCGTTTGATACATTTGGAGTTTGGTTTCCTACAGGGCAAGAGGAAAGGATCTACTTTTACTTTTAAGTGTAGCTATCCATTTTGATCAGCACCATTTGTTGAAGATGTTGTCTTCTCTCCAATGTGTATTCTAGGCCTCCTTCTCATAAATCAGATGGGTGTACGATTGCATCTTTATTGGTCCTCAGTTCCATTCCATTGATTAATATGTTTGCTTCAAGCCCCTGCCATGCTGCTTTTATTACTGTGACTCTGAAGTGTAACTTGAAATTTGGGACGTTGATATCTCCAGCGGTTTTTTAGTTGGTCAGAATTGTTTTGTCTATCCTGAAACTTTTGCTAGTTGTGTGAAATTTAGGATCGTTTTTCAGTTTCTGTGAGGAATTGTGTTGGACGGCCAATAGGAACTGTGTTGAATCTGTAGATTGGTTTTGATAGGCTGGCCATTTTCTCAATATTAATCCTTCCTATCTATGAACACGAGAGGTCTTTTCTTCTTTTGGCATATTCTTCAATTTTTTGTTAGTATTTTAAAATTTTCTTTGTAAAAGACTGTTGCTTCCTTAGGCAGATTTATTCAAAGATTTTTTTTTTCATTGATTTCTTTCTCGGTATCTTTGTCATTTCCCCATTTGTCTTAATGCTGTCTGTTGACTGGCTGTATATTGCCTTTATTTCGTTAAGATATTTCTTTAGTATACCTAGATTCCCTAGATCTTTTATGATGAATGGATTTTCAAAGGTCTTTCTGTATTTGATGAGATGATCACATGGGTTGTATGCTTGAGTTTATGAAGTGGATTGTTTATTTATATATGTATGTGGAATCATCCCTGAATCTCTCTGATGAAGTCAACTTAATTGTATTGGATAATCTTTATAAAGTGCTCTTGAAGTCAGTTTTCAAGCATTATGTTGATAATTTTTGTGTCTATGTTCATCAGGGATATCCTATAATTTTTTTTTGTTGTTGTGCCTTTGCCTTGTTTCTTTTTTAATTAAGGTAATTCTGGCTTCATAAAAATAATTTGGAATTACTCCTTGGTTTTCTATTTTATGAAATAATTTAATGACTATTAGTATTAGAATGTTTTTGAAGGTCGGGTAGAGTTCTGGGCTATGTCCAGCTGGCCCTGGACTTTTTATACTTGAGAGATTTTTAATTACTGTTCCTATCTCATTGATTGTTATGGATCTATTTAAATTATTTGTATAACCTTGATGTAACTTTTGATGATCAGATGTATCTAGAAGCTTATCCATTTCTTTTATATTTTCTATTTTGATAGAATTATGCCCTGATAAATTGATAGAATTAGATAAAGTGTGTCCTTATATTTCTTTGAGTTTTCTGTCTATTGTGGTATCTCCCTTTTCTTCAGTGAATTCATCCATAAAGTTTGGAGCAACAGAGCTAGAACTGACCTGGAAACCTCCTCCCCAACAACCTGCTTTCCACATATTAGAAGGTTCTATAGAAACCACAAATGGGGGAATCAATGGATGGTATTATCCAGTTGTAAAGCCTAAAAATTATAGTATTTATCGGGCCACCAAATTACCCCTATTGGTGCAATAGTGGCATTTTATTTTGGGGATATCAGCAGCTGTATAGTTGGACTTAAAGCCTACTCAAAGGGAGGGAACCCATGCATGATAATGTAAATGTCGCCACAGACAGATGTTTGGAGAAGTTATAGAACCTAGGATGAACTTTCTCCTGCAGCTTTCCTAGACCAATGTAATTTCTTCTATATTCTAAACGTATATATCCTTATATTCCACCCATCAAAGAAGCTTCATTTGCAACAGAAAGAGACTATTACAACTAATCAAAGTGCAGTGAATTCGTGACTTTAGGTGCCCAGTTCTAACTGATACATTTACCATACAAACTCTGTAGATAAGGCTTATAACATTACAGAAAGAAGGGTAGATTTTAAGAGTGAAGGAACAAGATGTTTTCTACTATGTATTTCATTCTATACATGATACGGAAAGTGTACCAACCATGTGGTAGCCTAGCAAGATCTGAATAATGACAAAAACCAGTAGACATGCCAATGGGAAGAGGGGAAATTTCATGGGGTTCAATCTCTAGATGAAGAGGTATAGTCAATCAATGGATGCTGAAGGAGGAAGAATCGATTTTCTCCAGGGACTAATTACTTGGTAAACTGTTTAATCTCAAGTCAACCATAAACACATATGCATGAGCACCACTAACTGAAGCTCTTGCACCTACTGAAGCTCTCTGTAGATGTGTATGTGTAACAATACTCAGAGAACAGGATCAGAATTTGACATGGAGTCAAGGGAACATGGGAAGACATGGAGGAGTTAATGGAATATGGTGGACCTGACACACATAGAATGTTCATTTCTGGAATTCTCAAAAATATTTTACAAACCCTCTCCTGGTGGGACTGCCTTCCTGTTCCCCTCTCCTCGCGGGACGGCCTTCATTGTGCCCCATCAATTTGGGTGCATTGTGTTCTCATTTTCATTCGGTTCTAGGTACTTTTTAATTTTCTTCTTGATTTCTCCTTTAACCCAGTTTTCATTCAGTGCTGTGTTGCTTAGTTTCCCTGTATTTGTGTACTTTCTGTAGTTTTTATTGCTGCTGATATCCAACTTTATTTCTTTGTGATCAGACAGGATGTAAGATGTAATTTCAATTTTTCTGTATTTTTTTGAGAATTATTTTGTGTCCTGATGTGTGACAACAGATTGCCAGGAACACAAAAGGTCACAAATGGCCGAAGTACAGAGAATAAGAGTCTGCAGAGTTTGCATCCTTAGAAAACGCATCTTTATTAAACTCCACCCACCCATACCTCAGGGAACATTTAGGAAGAGAGGGTGGAAAGATAGTAAGAGTCAGGGAGAAAGTGCGTGACCATATGGAAGGAGAGTCCTACACGTACCTGGGACCTTGCTCATATGAACCTACAGCAATGATGTCAGCATGCTCATGCACACTCAAGCAGACAAAAACCCAGCAGAGAACTGTGGAACTGAGCAGCAGACCCCAATCTTAGTCAAAGAATTATTGGCCACTGATTACTGATGGGTGAAGAAGAGCTGATTTTCTAAAGGGAAGTGACTGGCTAGACTCCAGTGGATGAACTTGCATTGAGGGATGTCTGGGGATGCTAGCTTGTCATGATGGGTCTTGACTCAGATGACAGACTGTATTTCAGTGAGCGGGAGAGGTGCTGTGAATGAGGTCCAGCAGGGAAGAGCATATAGAGATGACTGGGATGTTCTGTGTGAAATATACCAAAGTCCAATAAAAAATTTCCAAAAATATGTTTCTGTCTGGGGGTTGGAGAGATGGCTATTCCCAGAACCCACATGTAGGCGAACAACCATCCACAGCTCCAGTTACATGGGATTTGATGCCCTCTTCTGACCTCTGTGGGCATTGCATGGTGTAGTATGTTGCACTTTCATACATGGCAGGCTATGTGCTCATACATATAAAATAAAATATTTTTAAAAGTTTCTGTCCCCAAATCCAGGTGTTATTTTAATGGAACTGTCTTTATAAGTGACTTGACCTTTCTCTCTTGTAGTTCTCAATACTCTTTATTCTGTCTTTAATGTTTTAACAATGCGTGTCACAAAGAATTGCTTTTCCAGTCCTGTTTATTTGGTATTCTTTGGGCCTCTGGTAGGTGGATGGGCATCTATTTCTCTTGATTTCTGATCTTTTCTTCTATTTTACTGGAGACATCTTCTATGCCTTCTTTATGGTACTTTTCTTATGTGGCCATAATTTAAAAATTAGGTCTTTTTATGGAGTTTCAAAAAAATTCCATTTATAGTTTTTAAAATTTTTTATTGACTTTTATTGAGTGATTCAGTTCCTCTACTTGTCCTCCATCATTGGCCCTATGCTTTTGACGGGGTTTTTCTGTTGGTGAGACTTTCCACTGATGTTTGAATTTGGCATGAGTTTTTCATTACAAGTATAATTTATTTCATTTTGGATTCTTTCAGTAGGTCAAACTCTATTTTCATGTCTTGGATTGACTTCCTTGCTTCATTCATCTGTTGTCTCTTTTAGTTACAACATTTAAAAAAATCTTTCTGTGGAACTCTACCTGGTCATTTTTATTAGCAGCCATTAATATGAGATTTATATTTTTGGAGTGCATGTATTTTGTTTTGGTTTTCCTGGGTTGTTTTTATTGCATCTGTTTGTCTGGTACTTGGGGCTACAACCCGTTCCCCAGGTCTTCTGCTTATTAGCTGCATTGTGTTGTGTTCGGTAGCTTGGGCAAGGTGCTTGACTGCTTTCTTGGCAGTATGGATTTGTCCTGGATCTCCAGATGAGAGGTAGGACAACTGGAAGGTCCTAGCTAGGGTGCTGTCAAGGGTCTGATGAGTCCAGAAGAGAGGCAGGGGTCTGGGTATTCCCACCAAGCATCAAGCAGAGCTGATGAATGACCCAGAGGTATTAGGAGAGCTGTTGATCCCTGGAAAGCAGCTGCAGGGACTTTGGACCTACAGAGAGCAAACCTACCTGATTCTCTAGGCTTGGTGTGAAAGCTGCAGGAATCCTCATGGGGAGTGGGCTGGGAACTGGGAATCTGAAAGGGATGCATGGGCCAGGAGGAAGTGTCAGCGCCTAGCAAGCACCTGGCTTTGGGATTGCCCAAATGGAGGGTACTAGGAACAAACCAGATGCCTATGTACAAAAGAGGAGTTTTCCTTTTCATTTTTCGTAATTTTCTGTTTCTGTAGTTCCCGCTCTGTTTGACCTTCCTTCCCCTCTACTTAGACCTTTTCCTCAGCAACATTCCGGTAATTCTGGTATCCCCCAGCCACTCTCACCTCTTCTCTCACGGATTCTGCTATCCCTCACCCTTTTAGTTTTTTTTTTTTTTTCCCTTTCCTGGTCTTTTTCTGTTTTCCTGACCTTTACAGGCATTTCAACCTAAATACACTAAGAATTTGTTGCTAGAACCTTCTAGTGAGAAGATACGGGGCTTTGTCTTTCTTTCCCTGGGTTATCTCATTCATTAACATCATGCTACATGGAAAATAATTCTCAAAGAATTTCCAGTGAAAAAGGAACAAGACAAGGATGCATGTTGTGTCCTCCCTTCCTCCTCCGTCCAATATGATGCCAGGATCCTCAGCAAGCAAAACACTACAGAAGGAGATAAAAGGATTATGGACAAATAAGAAGAGAAATCAAGGCAGCCTTATTTGTTGATGGCATGGTTCTATACATAAGCACCTTGAAGACTCCAGTAGACATCTCCTAGAGCCAGCAATCATATTCAGCAAAGTAGGAGTCAAAACTTACACACAGATATCAGCAGCATTCCTACATACAAATCACAAACCAAGAATGAGATCAGGGAGAGTTTACCATTCACAGTAGCCTCAAAGGCAAAAAAAAAAACTCTTCAAATAAATCTAACCAATGAAATGAAAGACATATACAATAAAAATATTAAGACACTGATAACAATTGTTAAAATGGCCAGTCTACCAAAAACAAAACAAAAATCCATAGATTCAAAAGAATCCCCATCAAAAGTCCAACACAATTCCTCACAGAACTCTAAAATGAAAAAAAAAAAAGATCCCTGTTGCGGCGAACACCTCCGGCCAGCGGAGGAAGAAAGCACGCGATCACGAGGAGTCTTCCAGTATCACACTTTATTGGAGAGCCTTTGATTAACAGATGGGCGATGATGACGAGAGGCAAGGGGCGAGCCTGTGCTGCGGCTTTTATAGTTTGAAGGGCAACATAGTACCTCAGGATTGGCTGCAATTCGCATGCCCTAAGCAAAATGCCACGGGATTGGCTAGGGACTATTCAAACCCACACGCATGCGCACTCTCGGGATAGGGTTCGCGCCAAAACATCTCCTTATATGGAGCAGTTTGACAGGCGGCTTCAGGAAGTCGGCGCCATCTTGTAATGGCGTTGACCGGCTCCCTGCAGCTCCCCCTTTTTTCTTATATGCTAGCAGAGCCCTAGGAAATACAGCGTTCCCGATCTGGTCTTCACCTCATGATGTGCCGACCGATCAAGGGAAACAAAGGCCAAACAGTCTTTCCTAAGCCCATGCAATGGGCAAACACTCCCGGGGCGTGCTAAGGCAAAGTCTGGGCCAAAAATATTCCTGCCACTGCCCATCCTCGTGCAATGGGTCATACTGATCCCGGAGGGTGCAAGGGCCAGGGCAGAGCCAATTTTTTATTTCTTTAGGGCTGCCAGCCATACCCGAGGGGATACTCCACATTCCAAGGCGGCTAATGCCTGAGAAATAATAACTTTGTCCCTTTTCGCTTGGACTCTCATCCTACAAATTAACCATAGACATAGTATGCATCCTCCAATGCCGCAGACCACAAACATGCCTACTCCCACCCATTCTTTAAAATGCGAAAATACAGAGGAAAACCAAGAAACAAACCCATTTGTCAGGCTGGGGTCTACACGGGTGGAATTAATGGTAATAACAGCTCTCCGAAGTCTTTCCAAATCCTTATCAAAAGCATCACTCCAATTACCCACTAAATAATTTGACAATTGTTTAGACAAATCTGCTGCTATAGAAGTATTATCATACAGAACACTTGTAACACATAATGCTTGAAATTTCCACTCACATCCCAATTGGGCTACTTGCCACAACATGTCGAGTTGTTCTTGTACCAAATCTATTCTTTGATTCAATATCATAATCCCTCCTTTCATTCTAGAATCTAAGAATCATTGAGTGTCTAAGGCCTGTGCAGTCTCTGAGGCCATGTTATTAAGTGTCTCTGCAGTTTGGACATTTTGACTTAGGGCTACTCCTGCCGCAGTAGCGGCAGCGGTAGCTGCAACTATAGCTGTAATTACTGCAGCCGTAATTCCAAAGTCCCGTTTGGAGCGGAAAAGGGTCAGGGTACCAGGGACTTCTACAGGGACTGGAACCCAGCGAGGTACTCTAAGTACTAGAGTACTTTTTCATTGATTAGCCTTCCAGCATTGTGCAAGAGCACATGTATTCTTAGTACAATTATTAAAGGTGTAATTGCTAAGCACAAATAAAAAGGGTGGATATACACAAACTGGAGTTATGGAATAAGTCTTATTTTTTGTTGGGCCTATATGGCGATTAATTACAACCGCTCCTCCTGTTGTATTAAAGACTGTATATGACGCTCCTTCATTTGGGGTAGGTGTTGTTTTCGACTTCTCTGCCCATGTTAAGCTAGTAATAGTGATACTGCTATAGGCTACGGACCCTCCCTGTAAGAGAACAAAGGGCGTCATATCAGTACAACTTCCATTAACCCCACACAACAACCACTTGGTAAAAGGATAATATCTGGCATCTTGTAGAAAAAGTCCCATTGTCCATGTGTTTTGAAACGGCCTTTGGCCACGCATGTCTGGTGAGAAAGTGAAAAACCTGCCTGTATCTGCCCAATCGACAGAAGTGGACTGACACTCAGTCCAAGGCCAAAGGTCCTGTTCATATGTGCCTGAACAATGTGGAGCGAGACGAGGCTGGTGAAGTGTCTCATTAGAGTGCCAGTGTGTAACATCTGGCAAGGTTCCATTGAACCAGACAGCAGTGTCGATGAAGGTCATATTATAAACCCGCTTTGTGTTATCTTCTACATCTGTAACCTGAGGTATACCATCATAAGTTTTGCTGTTTTTGTCCTTAAACCATGCAAAACGCTGCTGCCTCAATGGGATGCAAGAATTGCGGGGAGCATCAAGGCACCAGTCTCAACAAAACTCCAAGAGCCATGTAGGAATGCAACAAGAGTGTCCTCTGGAAGCAATGGCAAACCTAAGTTCTTTTCAGTTGTAAAGAAGCGAGGAAAGACCGACGAATCATGGCGAACTGGGATGGAAGTGGGAAGGTAGACAGGAACCCCCAGCGCAGCTCATCCTGGCTTGATGTCCATAGCTGAGTCAGAGTCAGCATCACCAGGAGCCTCCACGTTTTCTTGTTCCACAGCATCTTCCAAGGACGGCTGGAGTGTCCTCACCAATCTGCTGGGCACCCAGTGAGGTGATTCGTCGTCCTGGGGAAAAACACAAACATGCCCTCTTCCCCACATTAATACTGGGTTTGGGCTATTATTTTTTGTACTGACTTTATTAACCTTTCTAAGATCTTATAACCTCCATTTTTCTGACTTTTTTATGACAAAAATTGGTTTGTATAACCATTTTCTGGCTGTTCTTGAACTCTGTGGCCTGAATTTGGTTTACAGTAAGAAGCCACTAATCTATCCATACAGGTTTTAAAGGGATAAGCAATAGTGATTTGAGACACAGTAGTTTACTGCACAAACTTCCATCAATTTGGTATTTTTAATTACTGTATCCTATGTAGCTAAAACTTGGGCAGAGACCAAACATTCCTGAATAAACCTTGACTAGATATATTTTTTTTATCTTTTATATACCATACAGAGATTTAACCACGCCCTATAATGCCACATTTCTCCTAAATATTTTTTCTTTAGCTCAGCCTCGGGCTTTGCTGGGCAATAAATGGTGGAAAATCCTCCTCTCTCAGATATCTAACAGCTTCCTCCTTTCTCTCCTATTTTTCTTTGGGATTTAAACTCTTGACTAACTGCTTGATTTTAGTTTCCACAAAAGCTGGGTCCTCCAACAGAGTGGAGGATTTAGTTTTACTTTTCTCCTCCTCTTGAGGTTCGATCCCAGATCCATTTGCATTTGCCTTTTTTTTTTTTTTTTTTTGAACCTTTTCTACCTGAACAGACTCTTAAATACTGAGGCCCCAACTTTGTTTTGCTCAACCTATTTTTACCTCTAATCAGAGCACAGGAATTTAGGCAGGAAGCCAAATTAGTGAACCTTGTCAATTTCAGGGACTTCCTGAAGCTCCCGACTTGTTTACTTCCTGAGCTTAATAAGCTCCCCTGCAGGATGGAATGTTTCACCTCAGAACATAAACAAAAAAAATGGCTCCTGACCACCCATAACACATAAGGAAATTGAAACAATACGAAAACCTCCCAAAAGATAAAAACTGAGACCCAGATAAATTCGCAGCAAAATTCTATCAGACATTAAACTCCATTAGACAGTTTAACAGGAAAGAGTATAAATAGAGAGACATCTTACTTAAAATGAACCTACCTAACAGACATCTAAATTCTCTCAGTAAGCTCTAAATTCTTGGAACAAAGTAGCTCATTTAGAACCAAAAACATTGGGTGGGAACTAGTATTTTTCGCTGGAACTTTGGTCTTGTACAGACAAACATTTAGATTCCTCCAAGGAAGGATACGAAACTTGAGGGGGGGGACGGCCGCAGCCCCCCATCTACAGGATCCCCTCTTTTGGGGCCTTTATTATGACTGGCTTCCTTAAGCTCCTCTTTATGACTGGCTTTCATAAGCTCCTCTTTATGACTGGCTTCTATAAGCTCCTCTTTATGACTGGCTTCTATAAGCTCCTCTTTATGACTGGCTTCTATAAGCTCCTCTTTATGACTGGCTTCTATAAGCTCCTCTTTATGACTGGCTTCTATAAGCTCCTTTTTATGACTGGCTTCTATAAGCTCCTCTTTATGACTTTTTTTCTTTCTTTGACTTTTCTTAGGCCTAACTTGTATATCCCCACTTGCATCTGACTCTGAAAGACTGTCCTGATGCCTTGCCAGCGCCCTCCTTCCTTCCTTGATAAGATTGGGATGGCTTCGTTTGCTGAGACACGAGTAAAAACAGTGGCAGCAAACGAAGACCACGACAATCCACACAAAAAGGACGGCAGCACCAATCAGGGCAGACTGCAGATCAAAAGCATACATGGGGCTGACTTACCGGTACCTCCCTCTCCGTGTGTCTGGTTCTGGCTCCTCTTCGGCCTCCCGCCAGGCGGCCTCACAACGCCCGGGTGTTCCCGGGTTTCGGCACCACTTGCGGCGAACACCTCCGGCCAGCGGAGGAAGAAAGCACGCGATCACGAGGAGTCTTCCAGTATCACACTTTATTGGAGAGCCTTTGATTAACAGATGGGCGATGATGACGAGAGGCAAGGGGCGAGCCTGTGCTGCGGCTTTTATAGTTTGAAGGGCAACATAGTACCTCAGGATTGGCTGCAATTCGCATGCCCTAAGCAAAATGCCACGGGATTGGCTAGGGACTATTCAAACCCACACGCATGCGCACTCTCGGGATAGGGTTCGCGCCAAAACATCTCCTTATATGGAGCAGTTTGACAGGCGGCTTCAGGAAGTCGGCGCCATCTTGTAATGGCGTTGACCGGCTCCCTGCACCCTGTGACTAGGGAGATGTATTAGTCAGGGGTATCTACAAGAGAACAATATACAAACCTATTTGATGTGTGTGTGTGTGTGTGTGTGTGTGTGCGTGTGTAGGGGATTTATTAGACTGGCTTACAGGATATGGTTAAGCTAGTCAATGGCCTAACAATGGACATTTCACACTGGAGAGGCCAAGAAACCTGTGATCACTCAGTCTAAGATACAGGATGGAGGGTGTCGTAGTAGCCACAATCTGGTGCTGAGGGCCTGGAGGATTCCTAGTGAGCTGCTGACCTTCAGTCTATACTGAAAGCCCAAAATTGGTTCTAATATCAGTGAAAGAATGTCACTGCAAGAGGATGCCCAAACTCAACAATAAAAGAGAAGACAAACAGGCACGAAGCAAGTCTTCTAACATGTCCTTCTATATGGCTGCCACCGGAAAGTGTGCCTCCATTTAGGGTGGATACTCCCACGATAGATGGTCTGACCAAGAATGTCCCTAGCAGTTTAGTTGATCCCAGATTCATTTAGCCACCGAAAGTCAGAGGTCCTAGGATGGGAGAGATGGGGTGCTCCTACTAATGCTTTCCAAAGGGTGTTAAACTGCCTTGTAAATGATCATGTTTATAACCATAAATTAATGCTCAAAAGATTCTTACTACAGCTAGCATGAACGAATGCAGAGGTGCTCCATTAATGCAGACTCATAACTGGTGAAAGTTCTCAGAATAAGTTCTCAGCCCTACATGGGACATATATATCATCCTCACAAAGGCTTAGGGAATGTTGCAGAAGAAGGAGCAGAAAGAATTTAAGAGCTAGAAGGTGGGGCCCATGGATGTTTCACCATGGATAGGGAAGTAAGTAATGTTACTAGGAGAGGGGTAGTATTTTTTTCAGTGGTGTAGCCGCTCATAAATGGCTCATGATCCAGTCAATAACCTCCAACTCAGGCTAGTTGTACAGGGCTTTGTCTTTCTTTCCCTGGGTTATCTCACTCATTAACATCATGCTACATGGAAAATAATTCTCAAAGAATTTCCAGTGAAAAAGGAACAAGACAAGGATGTGTGTCTTGTCCTCCGCTCCTCCTCCGTCCAATATGATGCCAGGATCCGCAGCAAGCAAAACACTACAGAAGGAGATAAAAGGATTACGGACAAATAAGAAGAGAAATCGAGGCAGCCTTATTTGTTGATGGCATGGTTCTATACATGGTCTCACATAAAAAGAAGACAAGAAAGTGGGAGGGAACTTACTTGGAAAAAGTGTTTCTTCGAAATGGGAGGGATGGGAGAGGTTAATAGAAGGTTAAAACAATACAATTAATTTTATTGCATGCATGAAACTGTCCAATAATAAAAAATAAGACAAAACATAAAAGGATATGTGTTCTATATACAAGGAAGTATATTCAACCACTGATAAATTTAAAAATCATTCTTTTGAATTACTTTTCTGAATTCTCTGTCACACAACATACTTCAATATTTAGAATCAATTGCTAAAGAGTTGTGAAAATTTGGGGTATCATGTTGCCTTGTTTTTTTCATATTTCTTGCCTTTCCTTTAAAAATTTGTATTTCATGTATTAATAATGTGAATGTGTGCTTGTGTATATGATTGTGTGTATGTGAATGTAGACATGTATGTGGCAGGATGAACATGTGAAGAGCATAGAACAACTTTTGAAGTGAGTACTCTCCTTTCACTGCGGGTTCTAGGGATCAAACTATGGCATCAACCTTGCACTACAAACATTATTCCTTGATGTGCCATTTTACCAACCATATTTCCTGCATTTCTATGCCAATATTGACATATTTAGTGGGGTGGACTTATATTCCATTTGAAAGTGAGAGCCCTCTTAAAGAACAGTATTATACTAATTATACATTATGTGTATTCGTGTTTGATTTGCATGTATGTAAGTACATTCATGCATGCAATGTCTGCGGCAGTAAGGAGAGGATGTCAGATTCCTTGAGACTAGAGTTAGGAACTACTGTTAGCCACAGTGTGGGTGCTGGAACCAAACCTGGGTCCTCTGCAAGAGCAGCCAGTGCTCTTAACTGCTGAGTGATCTCTCCTGTCCCAGAATAGCATTCTTATGCCAGTATACCTTGGGCTATCCATGTGTTCCAAAGTATTGAATCACGAAGAAGTGATATTATTTCTCTGAGAGCTCTCTGGCTATTATTGGTGGGTTTCAGTCCAATGCAGTGTTGTCAGAATATGGGGGTTGTATTCTGATTTGCACTTCTTGTAAGAGTGGAGTCTCTGTGATGTCAGGCAACTGTGTTGTAGACAACAGTGCATACTTACTTCACTCTCTGTGCCTACCCCTCTAGACTTTTGAGCAATGCATTCTGCATGGGAATGGGAGTGGCATGTGCTAAAGGTCATTTTACATACATGTGGTACCCCAACGGTTGGCTTTCACTCTGCTTTTTCTATGGCAGTGGGTGTGCATGAGGTGGACTTGGGCTTTCCATCTCCATGTCTATATGTTCCTCAGCCATGTTCTTCCTGCCCCAGGCAAAATCCTTCATTAATATAAACTTTTAATCTAGTTCAGGGACTTGGTCAGAGACAGACTTCTGCACAACAAGCTGCGTTCAGAGAAATCCAGTCTCTCATCTAGGCAGGTGTGAGCATGGGAGGTGCCTTACTAGGGACTGAGCTTGTCTGGAAAGCAAAAGATAGGAAGCTGTCACAACTGGTGGCCTCCACTGCATGCCTGGGAGGTGCACTGGACTGTTGGGGCCGCGATGATGGTTTGCTTAGAAGTATGGACGGGGCAGGATGTGGTTCAGACATCTGGGCTGTTGAGGAAGACTGCTTTTGTGAGGTGTCGCTAAGGAAGCCAGGTCTGAGGTCACTGTTCTTTTATCTCTGTTCATTCTAATTTTTAATTGTTTTAGTTTATTCTACAACAAAATTTCCCCATTTCTTCTTTGGCTGTTGCTGTTTGATTGCTGCTTTGGTCTCACTTTTGAGACAGGATGTCAGTATCTATACCCCGTGAATCATGACAGCACTTTCCAATCACAAGGTAGAGAGAGGTGGATTTAAAATGAACGCATGATGAAATGTTTTACTATTAGCATAATAACAATAAATAGAAAAAGATTAACTTTTTAAATAACTGTGAACAACCATTTTAACATATTATAACAACAAGGAGTGTACAAAATGTAATCATGTGGCTGACATAAGATTGATTACTCTTGAAGAAAAAAATGATACTGATAATGAAAGCCAAATTTTTGGAGTTTTTAGGATTAAACACCTGCAATATATTCTGATATCTAAGAACAGAACTAGGCCGAAGCTAAAATGAAAGCCTATGTGATCATTTTCAGCATTATAATTTCCTGCAAAATTTGAGTGATTTGCAAAACTGCGATAGATTTCCCTGAATAGGATGATGGCAAAGGCTTTGTAGACTCAAAAATAGTTTTGCTGAGGCAGTGAGAAATAATGTACTATCAGATTAGAAGCTGTGCGTGTTTGACAGAGCCAGAAGGAAATGAGGAAGCTGAGAAAGAGTTTGCATCTGACCACTACAAAGCCCTTGCTTCTCCTATTTGGAGACATTTCCATTTTATTTGTATTAACATTCTTTTCCCTCCCTTTCCGGGTCCCTCCTCACTGTTTCTCTGCAGAGTATTGAACTCAGGTCCTTACTCCTGTTAGATTAGCACTGTAATGTGAATATACACCCCCAGACCTATCTTTTAATTCTCTTATAGCTGAGGAAAATGAAAAAAGAGATTTATTTGCAATTGAATAGTCAACTATTATATATAATACTTTTATAAATACAAATTCCAAACATGATTTGGTTAATTTAAAAGAATCAGAAAGAAGTTTATAGTCCTGAGGGGTGGGAAGCTCTAGGAGACTGAGAACAGAGCTGAGAGGGCGGTGCAGTTCGTATCTGCACAAGCTCCAAGTGTGTTCGTACGCTCGTTCTGTCATGGCCACTGTGCTGGTTGGCTTTCTGTAGCTGTGATAAAACACTCTGACCAGAACAAGTTGGGGAGGAAAGGGTTCGTCAAGTCTTACACTTCCAGTGCACAGTCTGTCTCTGAGGGGAATCAAGCCTGGAAGCAAGAATGGAAAGAGTGCAGGGAGGAATGCTGCTGACAGGCTTGCTCCCCTGGTCTTGCTCAGCAGGCACACCTGCCCAGGAGCTAGGTCTTCCTACATCCACTAACAACTAAGGAAGTGCCTCACAGATACAGCCGCAGGCTAATATGATGCGGGGAAAGTCCTCCGCTGAGGTCCTTCTTCCCAGATGTCTGCAGTTTGTGTGAAACTGACAGTCTAACCAGAGCAGCCGCTGGCTAAAAGCCCACACCCATCTACTCACATTATGTTGTCTGTTCTCATGAACTTATTTCAGTATAATATTGAGAAGTCATATTTCTAGACCTGACTCAAGGGGCTGTATGTAGGTCATGCATCCCACAGTGATATGCTCACATACAAATAGTTATTGGTACAAAAATGTACTTAGTGGATTATTAAATTTCAATTATTAAAAAGTGATTTTTAAAAGTAAAAGTATAAGGAAAGTTCTCAGAAATTTTATGTTTGTCCATCATGAGTAATCACATTTCCTGTGATATCAGCCAGATTTTCCATCCAGCCTTGGCAAATACACACGGAGGTGAAAAGTAGACTTTAAAATATGTTTTTCGATGTAGCTGTGGCACTCAAATGTTTAAAACAAGACTCTATCTCATAAACATGTTTTGTATCTTTCCACAAGAATTGTAGCCTGTATTTCTGCCCTCTAGTGTCTGAAAAAGATTTTTTTATATATATAGTTCCAGTATTCGTAGTTGTTTATGGCATGCTGATAAGTTTTCTGTCCTGTGTGAAATCAGCCCTTTCATTCCAGGTAGGACCAGAAATCCCAAAAATACTCTTTACACTAGAAAAAACATAGCTTTCTGTAAAATTTCACAGATAAATAAACATCTAACTTTTAACAATTTAATATACAGTTAGGGAATTTTCCGGTATAATATTCTGTTTCCTTTTGCAGGTCTTAGAAAATGCAGAAAGAACCACAAGCTTGCCATCCGAACAAACACTCATTTTTTAATACGATCCTTAACTCATTTAATCTTAGCCCAGGTGAAACTTCCAAACAACCATGGTTTTTGTTTCAACTGTCTTCACTGGAAATGAACTTGAAACAGCTAAGTATTTACAGCTATCTCTCTTAGGCTGGCCGTGAGATGTACTAATCCTTGGTCACCGCAACAGACAGGGGCCGCATGTAAATGCAAGACAGTAGCAGAAGGCTTCCATAATTGTGATGTGTTTTCTCAGCCACAAAATTGAGACACTTTAGGAATTGAAAACAGATTTTCAGTCCTGTTAGGAGAAACTAAAATGTAACATCTCAATGAAATGTGACCAACTTGGAGGGAGAAGTCACTACACAAGTGATGATTTAATATATTCCTTAAAAGCTACTAATAAATGAAATGTTTGTGAGGCTCCTACTATATGGGTTCAGTAGGTAAAATTCCTGCTTATGGATGGGTTCCAGTAAAACAGCTTCTAATGTGGCAAGAAAGCTATGCTAAGCAGAGGAGAGGTCACAGCTTTATAATTATTTTTTTTTAGATTATGAGGCCCATACGTTTCTCTTGCTTGCATGAGCAATGTAAGGATTCAATAATTTGGCTGTGGTTTGGCTTCTTAATTCACTGCCAATTTTCATGTTGTTCAGAACAGGCAAAAATACATCAGTTTTGACTGTAATTCTGCCAAGCATTTTTAACAGCTGATACACAAGACATAAAGGGTATGTGAGCAGGAGATGCGTGCTTCATTCAATAGAAGACTTAATTAGGAGCTCAATTCTATCAGACATTTAATATTACATTTTATCTCATTTACTCTTTTTTTCTAATAGAAAACAATGGAATGCCAATTGTATATGATTATGGACAGCTATTTATGGAGCTGGGTCTTTCCATATTCTTAATTACATTTTGTTCAGAGGTTAATATTGTATTAGGACTGCAGCTTTTATTTGAATCTCTTCTTACAGCATCCCTCTCATTATGACTTGTGTTGTGGATTCTCATTTGTGATTTTCTCTTTCTGCTTCCTATTTCTTACTCTGTTCTCTAGAACAGAATTCTTTTGATGGCTTTAAAGGCATTTAGGAGTAGAGAGAGAGAGAAATAATTTATTCTAACCATATGCTGAAGCTTTTGATAAACAACATATTTATATGCTAAATAAAAGCATGCCAGAGAGTTTGTGGTTCCTAATGAAAGTGTTTGAGTCTTATTTAATTTGTCTTTCTGACTTTTATACTGGGGTCTACCTATCTTCTTACAGATGAGCGGACACACTGAACACAGACGCAGATAGTGTCTGTGCCACATCACCTCACACGTGACCTTGTATTTCCAAGTACTCTCAAAATAATTCAGAATCGTTCTTTTATTTACAGATATTAGAGAGCTAGTGTATTTTATGTATTTGGTGATAAGGCTCAAGAAAGTTAAGACTACATTCATGTTTCCATTAAAGCCTTTATGTGACAGCAGCAGGATTTCTGTTAAGTCTGATCCTATGCTCAGCATTATCAAGCTTATTAGAAGTAACCACTTGCTCAGTACTTTACAAAGTTAGTTCAGCTATGAGGTAGATCTGGTCAAAGTTTTAAAATCACATAGAGTTTTTACTGTTGTTCCATATTACCACAGAATGGAGTGAACATGATACTTCACAAATTGAAACCATGCCTTGCTAACATGTCCTGATATGCCAATCAACAAATAGATTCTTATTTCTATTCATAGGATTCTGTAACCAATAACTGACTGGTCAAGAATGTGTCAAAATCAATCAAGTTGTAGATACATGCTCAGTGGGTGGAGAAAAAGAACAACCAGGTCTGCTCATAAACTCACACTTTCTGTATAACAATAGAAGCTATTTTTTCATTAGAGCTCCAAATATCTCAGATTGGAGAAGTCTCCAGATAATATATGCAGTGAATAACATTACTAGGCACTAGGAAACAATAGGCTTCTATCAATCAACACATATTTGAATAAGAACAGCTTTTAGGAAAGCCTTGGATATTCTTTTTCTTTCAGTGACATTGATGTTAATTAGGTATCATAATTTAATGAACCCCCAGAAGATTGACATTTGCACAATTAGTCCTCACATGGCACACAAATCCGATCCTCTGAATCTGAACTTCAGACAAATTCTACTGCCTTGTTCACATATGACTGACACAAGCTTGGCTTGCAAATCTCCCACTGTATTCCTAAACATAACAGAAAGTACACGAGGCAAGACAAGGCTTCAGCCACAGTCTTGCTTTACTCAGCTGAGGAGAGTATTCAGAATAGTGGGCAGAGCATTCACTCTGCCATAGCTTGCTCAAAGTCCAGGAAAGGCTACGAGGAGATAGCAAATTACTAGTTTACCATGCGTCTTCCCTTGCATTTGCAAATTTTTAAACATGCATTCTCATTCATTCTAGAATTGGCTGATATGCTCCAGCAATTTTAATATGTTCCAATTTGTCCACTAACTATCCCACCAGAGAAGTCATTCCCTGAATGTTTGACTTACCTTTGTTTTTGGAGGTAAAACATCAAGTTTTCTTTAAACACCTATGGGCCAGAAACTAGAATGACAATGGCTCAATGTGTTGATGTTTCTCACCCCTGTATGGTAATACATTACTGAGTATGTGGTCACTACTTGTTGATATGTAACTAACATTTGTTTACTTGTGGAAGGGAATGGAAGAGACTAAACTGGAACAGAGCAAGAGAACAGAGTGAAATGCACATAGTAATACCAGATGTTTATCCATTACATCTGTGTTACCGCGTGTGTGTGCATCTCTCTGTCTCTGTCTGTCTGTCTGTCTCTGTGTGTGTGTGTGTGTGTGTGTGTGTGTGTGTGTGTGTAGGTGTCTGTAGAAAACAGTGGCATATTATCCCTACACTTGAGAATTTTAAGAATTCATGACATGTTGCTAAATACATATTTAAAAATGACTTAATCACTATTCAAATTTTCCAGGCTCTCTTCATCATGTAACAAAACAGTTTATGGTTTAATTTCAAAGTTACAATGGACCAATACCTTAGCAATTCTATAAAACTTTTGCAATGGAATTTTTCATTGATTAAAAATTACTATGATTCAAGTAGGATGAGATCTGAATTGTAGAAACAGAATAAAAATAAGCAATGACTATTAATAGAGTAAAGAAAACAAATAGAAGATGTGGCATATTTAAATTAACTCTTTTATACTGGAAATTATTTGCCATATTACTGAAGTTCTTTATCCAAAGTTAAAAGCTGTATATTTGAAGTATTTGAGTATGTAAAATCATATCATATCAAAACATATAATATGCGAAAAAATAAAAACTAACTTCTAAATAAATCGCCCCCCTAGCAGCTATTCTGAATTGAAATTGTGTATTCAAAGTGTCATCTGAAAACTTCTAGACCTAACAGTAGAACAGTCCATCGTTATGGATCATATGTACTAGATGGAATTGAGCAAGACCACTAGGCAATGGATCAAAAAGATGCCGGCTTCCAGGCAGCTAAATTCATAGCATTTGGGTAACTGAGAATATGAATCTTCGTGGATTATGTATTACTCATCAAGAATCACAGTTGTCACAATCACCTAACTAACATTTCCTATCACCTTCATCAGAATAACTCCTTTCTAGTTTACTATCATACCTACTGAGTGTAGAAGGCTTGTATTAAGATCACAGAACTTGAAGGGCAGGAATATTTTTTACAGTGTCTACATTATAGTATGACAGCATCTACCTCCAAGGGTTCTTTCATAGTCTTCTAAAGTCTGATGGATTCACTCCGCATAAAGTTACTTTTAGAGCTGGGTACAATGACATATACCTTCAGTCCCAGCTCCTTGGGAGGATGAGGCAGGAGCCTCAGAATTGTTTGATCACAGGAGCTTACCCTAGTCCAAGAAATTGCCTTGTTTCTACATTTGTTTTTTATTTTGTCTCTTACTCATATCAGAGTCAAAATTAGTTTAAAGCTTTTATTGGGAAAATAGAGATTTAATTTGTTAAATGTGCAAGCATGTATTATCTTGACTAAAATTAAAACATCAATACCTTGGTCAAAATTTTTATCAACTAGTAAGGAAAAAGCAAAGCTATACAAGCCTTTTAGTTTCTACTCCTTATAAGCAAGTTAGCACAAATGGATTAGCAGAAGACAAAACTTATTTAGTATTTGCAGTTTTCTGAGGACGGCAAATCTAGCAGCATCCTGTAACTGGCTGGTTTTGCCTTGTCCCCGATGAAGTTTCAGCCAGATTATTAGCTGAACCTGCAGTCATCTCGGGGCTCAATGAGGATTCATCCAAAAAGACATTGGCCAATCCAAAAAGCATACTGTGTGAATCTCTCCAAAGTTTGCATGAATGCTCACAACTTTAGTTGTCTTTCAGAGCAAAGAGGGGTAGGAGGACAGCTTTATAATCTAATCTTGCAGGTGAGATTTTATTGCTTCTGATATTTTGTTTTTACCAAGTCGTGTCTAGACTCAATGGAACAGGACAATGATACACATTTTTTAAGAAGGTATATAGAATAATTTCAGGATATATCATTAAAATTATTACAGTCAGGTACAGAGGCACAGTCTTGTAGTCCAGGTACTTGGAAAGCTGAGGTAAGAAAAGGAAAAGCATCTGAGTTCATAAGTTTGAGATCAGCCTGGGAGACATAGCAGAACTCTATCTCAAAAACTGAAATACACAACAGAAACAGCAAATATGCTTCAAATAACATTACTGTAAGTTATAAAGATCTTATGTGAAAGAGTGCATGAAAGTGATATAGGTAAACAATTCTATACATTTTGTAAGTATAAGAGGAAAAAGTTAAGTTGTAAGTAAAAGGTTCAGTGAATAAGTGGCCACTGATCCTTTGGAAGATAAATGAATGTTTAAGGAAAATCATTTTAGGTGACAGAAACAGCATAAAAATATAGTATAATGCCAAATTTGATCAAGGAATGGAAAAGTGTTTGGCCAGAGCAATTATTTATGGGGGAGGAATATTTGGGTTGGTGACATGATGCCAAAATAAGAAAGCCATGTACTTCTGTTCCATGATTTATAGATGGCCAAAGAAGAAAGATGAAAAGGAAAGAAAAAAAAAACCTCTCCAAATGGGCTTAATCACCACAGTACTGATGTGACAGAAAGTAAAGAAGTCCCTTTGTGAAGCTCATATTTCCCCAGATGTTTGTCTCCCAATACCTTTAAGACTCAGAAGACACTGTTTATGGAAGGATCTTTCCCTCTAGTGGGAAAAGGTCTGTGCTTTGTGTTGAGAACATGAACCCTACCTCAGCTCGTACTAACATTCTAATAAAAAACTCATCTTGACACATATCTAAAGGAGGATGGATGTGATCTTGCCTATTTAACTTGAAGTTTAGTGAAGTAAATGTATTGGCATAAATTTCTTCAGCTGAAATAAACTAACACATAAAACCAGGCCAATAACTTAGATAAGCAAACGGCTAAAATCCATGGGTGGAGAGCAGGAGTGGCAGCAAACTGATTAACTGATGATATTAGAACCAATCAATTAAGTCAAAATCCTAAACCAATTTATCCACCAGATTGAAGATTTGTGTAAACTCTGTTAATTACAAGTTTGGCAGACAAAAAAGAAGACTGACCACAAAATTGACAAATTTCAAAATGAACTCAAATTATTCCTCCCATCTTGATCAGAACAAAACATTGCAATAGCCAATGTTTCTAAAAAATAACCCTTATTTTGAAGTTAAATTTCTAAAATATTCAAAGTACACAAATTTCCACCATTTAGCTTTTTTTTTTTTTTTTAAATCATTCAACAGAGACAATTGTGTTTGGAGGATGCAACTTAAACATCATTTCCAAACAAAGGCTAGAGGCCCTCCCACTAATGTAAAGGCCAAACAGGAGACTATTATTCCTAGTAGTTTCCTGTGTATGTGGCACACAATCAGAGAATATTTTCTGGCAGTTGGTAAAGCAGTATAATCATTTTTGAGAATTGGAGATGACAACCATTATTTTACAAATGTAATGAAATCATCTAGAGGGAGATTCCATCTTTATTTTCAGTTTGCTTAACCACGTAAGTTTAACATAATTAGTCACAATAGTTTTTGTAGCCTCATTATTCATTATTCTACTTTGGTGTCATTTCTGCTTTTATAGTTGGGATAAGTGGACATGTACATAAAACACAGCAGAACCTGTCGATTCCTTGCACAGTCCAAGCTAGGACTTCTATATAAGTTTTAAAGGCGGATGGCAAAGGTTTAATAAAGTAAAGAAGGTAGGAGTAAAGAGAAAAATAAGTACTTAGACTTAGTAAAACACTGAGCACATTGTCTATTTAGAAAATATCTAGTGGGCCCTGGAGAGATGGCTCAATGGTTAAGAGCCCTGGCTGGTCTTGCTGAGGACCCAGTTTTGGTTCCCAGCACCCACATAACGGCTAACAACTGTCCAAAACTCCAGTTCAGGGGATCTGATGCTCACTTCTCGCCTCTGAAGGCATTGCATGACACAGGTACACTCATATACATGCAAGCATACACTCATACACATATAAAAATAATAAAATATTTTGAAAAAGTAACATCTACTGATGTATTGATCCTTGGTGCTAATCTGCGGCATACTAATCAGTTCCTGGTGTTGTTGGGGCACATAGAGCCACTAAAGGGGATCTTCTAATCCACAATGGTAAAAATATGCATTCCAAGGAGATCCTGTTTTCCCACACTTGTAGGAAATTACCATTTGGGTTTGTGTTTCCTTTCCTCACTCACAGGTTTGGGCCATATCATTAACCTCCTGGAGTAATAATTAACCCAGTGCTCTAACACCATTGCAAGAGCCTCTTGTCAGCCTCTGCCTTAACTGACATAGTGGTTTTTGCTCTTCTTTTATTTCTTTGACAAATTTCCCACTAGACTTAAAGCACTGCTTTGGAAAAGAGTCAACTTTTAAAAAATCTAATACAAACAGCAGAATGTGAACATTTATTTCACAATTTCATAGATTTTATTTTTACCAGTAAAATCCTAACTTCTTGAGAAAGATCACTATCTGGTAAGGAGCATACAAAGGATAGTAAGAAAACCAGTAAAAGAAGACTTTTAATATGAATCCCGATTCATTTCCTTGTGTACTAACCTTTTGTTCCAGAATTTGCCCATTTTTTTGAACAGCATAATTCTCATAATTACTTTAAACATTACTCCTCAAGTCACGTTAATTGCTAAAATGAACAAATTATTTCAATTATAATATTACATATGTTAACTACACTTACTATTATTAACATGTTCTCAGGGAGAAATACAACACAATTCTGAGCATCAGAACCTTTCAGTAGCCCCAACTTATTCATAAGGAAGAAACCAATTTCAAGGGTCGCAGCAGTTGGCTACCACTGGACCTCATCCTAGATCTCACTGTTGTGTTCAATGCTCATGTAACAGTGCTGCTGACATGCACACACTTCTGCAGGACCTGTAAACCTGCTTCCGTTCATCTTGAAATGGGAACAGAAGGGAGCTTTGGAGTAGAGTGCACCTTCTCAAAGTTTTTATGTTGAATCATACTTCCTAGAGGGCACTAATTGGAATGGGGACCTCTGTGAGCTAAGGGAGGGACGAATTCAAGAAGGTTGAGACCTCAGGATGAGACTTGGGGCTGTCCAAGAAGAAGGAGAAATTACTCCCCACCGTTTGAGGACAGACGGAGAAGGCAGCTATTTTTTTAAAAAGTGAATATTTAACACCCAGTGTGGTGGCGTCCCTTTAATTCCAGCTCTCGGGAGACAGGCAGGTGGACCTCAGGTCTACCTAGCCACTTGGTCTACACAAGTGACTTCAGGCGGGCTGGGACTCAAGAGACTGTCAAAAAATTCACACCAAACAGAAGGGAATATTTTTAAAAATTCATTTCTTGAAAGTGTATTTTGATCATCGTCACTCCTCCCCATCCACCCTCAGGTTTCCTCTCAATTTCATATCCTGTTTATATCAGGACCCACTGAATCCAATTAGCGCGGCTCTTGTACACATGGTGTGGGGCCGTTCACCAGGGTGCAGTAGGACCACACCACTAGGAAAACTGACTCTCCCTGGCCTGCTTCAGTAAAGTTATGAGGTCAGCAACCCCTTTCTGAAGGTAGCTATCTTAAGCCAAAAAGCAGACAGAGCTACATATAGCTGACAGCACCTTACACTTGGACTTACCAGTCTCTAGGTCTGTGGAATTAGTATTCATGTTCAAGTCACTTAGTTTATGGCATTTCGCTAAAGTAACCCAAGCTGACTGATACGTGTGGTTACAAAATCACATCTTCACAAATTAACTAATTAGAAAGAGGAACCCTTTGCTCCCAATCTTCCTTATTCCTGAATTCTGAAACAATTGCATTAGACTAATTCATGCCAATTATGTTAATTTGTTTCTCATTTTGTTTGATTCACACTTTTTAATGGAATATTCACTTTCTGGTTTTCCTGGTGGCTTCTTAGGAAGGCTTTGTAATGAATGATTTAATTATTGTAATTTTTACAGAAGCAAGTAAATAGTATTAAGCCAGTAGATAAGCAGTTTAACTGAAATGTGAAAGTTTGGAAGAATCATAAAAAGCAAGCTTATTTTATTTACTAATTTGATTAGGAAAGTTATTGCAGTTCTACAAAATTTAGAAATTAATGTCTAGAGGATATACTATCCTTTAAGGAAATCTAATAAATAGTGTCTTTAGTTAAAAGGCAAAAGAATGTTTAAAATTTGGGCTCAGTACTCAGTATAGGGTTCTCAGTTCTTTCCCTCACAGTTACATAGTTGATCTTTGTTTTAAAAATCAAACTGCATTTTTATCTCACTGTGAGAAGAACATGTTCACAATCACAAAACAGCGGACATCTGATAAATCTTACTTCTCTGAAGTGAGGTTGGGTTTGGGGTCAAGAACAGATTTGGGGCTCAAGAAGAGAATGAATCTAGGACTGAGGGGAGGGAGAAATCATCTTAGCTGCAGCTCCAGCAGTCCAGCTCAATGCTTCCCAGACCAAACATCCAAGGTTTTTATCCTCTCAGATGAGAACAGGAAATGGAACCCAGTCAGGTAGGGTAGAGAGCCCAAGCAGCAGTTCTGAGAATGTGCTTTTGGAGGCCAGGAATGCCTGAAGATTGTTCTGGTTCCGGGTTCTTTATTCTCTGTTATGACATGGAAGCTACATGTGAGGACTTGACCACAACACGGAGAAACCTGGACACTTTGTGGGTGGGGCACCTACACCCTGAATTCCACTCCAGATGCTGCCATGAGTCTAATCAAAATCTCCCAGACCAGCACCTTGATGGGACCCTCTTTCCTGGGACCCCTCCTGCAGCCAGAGGCTCTGCCTTCATTCTTTCTTTTAAGCTCTTTATAATAAAATGCTTCTTTCTAAAGCTCACCATCTCTGGTCCATGAGTTTTTTGTTTAAACTCAGGAAACTGAAGCCAGACTTGACTGATTCAGTGGAAGCTTCATGTGGTGGTGAATATCTAGCACCTTAACTTCTGAATTACAGTCCACCTGTGACAAGAGAAAAGGCCTCTGTTGAACTCAAAGATACTCCTCATTTCCTGCATCATTACCTAATTCAGTATAAGATGATGGCCTCTCTGAAAAGGTCAAGGTGGCTCTCTGGAGCTGGGGCACATCATCAAGTGTCAGCAGGCTGTTCTCCCCTGGAGTGTTTACCACACAATGCCACATTACAACAATGCCTCAATAAAAACATCATGACTCTTAGCATTGACAGTAAAGTCAAGAGCAGACCAGAACTTGTACAAACCTGTTTCTTCAGTATTAATTTTTTGGATCTGTGTTCTCAAGCAATTTTTGGTTCCCTGTTTTATTGAAACAGTATATCCACCAGGAAATGGGGAAGTAAAAAGTAGAAAGATTTGTCTTATCAGGGAATTATGTCCCTTCTAACCCCTTCTGGCCTAAAATACTATATACGCACAATCACAAAAAGAAGTTATCAATTTCTTTCATTGTTTTCAATGAGATAAGTGCTGTTTGCAGTGCTTTGATTTGATATATAAAATACACACACACAATTTCATATATTATTTTGGGTCCAGGGCACAGAATTGTCCTAAAGGTTTAAAGTCACATGAGGATCACACAGCTCATTAAGCTTGCCTACATTATCAACAAACTGAAATTAAAATTTTTGTTGCAATCTTAGGTAAAAGACATTTGTCCAGAGTGTGTCCATATTGTAAGACTTTCTTCTGTACTTGCTGTGCCTAAGTAGGACCAGGTTGGCACATTTCAGTTCTTATGAAGCTTGGGTATTTACTGTTATTCAATACATTACTCTGAACACTAAAAATGACATTTTCTGTTAAAATATCTTGAAAAATACCAGGATGTACTTGGCCTCTTGACATCATGGGAAACCTCTGGTCACTTTGTGTGCCATTTGTCTGACTGATCATTCAGCCAGTAAAGGTCACCATGTGACCACTCTTCCAGAAGATGAACAGAGTCCTCCTGGAGAAGAGCATCTGCTTCCTTTCTAGACATAGCCCTGAATCTATGATTCCCTTCTCTCCACCCACAGTATGGACTATGGAGCACTGAGAAGGCACCCCAACATCCTGGTGCATAGCTCGTCTTTGGAAGCAGCAAAACTGTGCTATGGATCATTTGAATAGTCGTAGGCATAAAAGATGAATTGTTTTTTTGTTTTTTGTTTTTTTACCTAAAAAATTTTTATTTTATGTGCATGAGTATTTTGCCTGCATATATGTAAAGACACCCATGTCCTGTAAAGCCCACAGAGGTCAGAAGAGGGCATCAGATGCCCTGGTACTGAAGTTATGGACCATTGCTAGCTGCCATGTGTTTGCTGGGAATAGAACCTGGGTCTTGTTGGAGGGCAGTCAGTACTCTTAGATGCTGAGCCATCTCTCCAACCCCTAGATGAATTGTTTATAGTATTCTACTCAGTTAATCACTTAACATTGGGAAATACAAGCTATTATTTGTTTCTTTCCTTTTTCACTACTGAAATCTTCTATCACCATTCTCCTTTTGAAGAGATCAAGCCGTGTAGCTGTGGTCCTCTCTCTTTACTTGCTCAGCCCTAGGGAAATGGAGTGATTTAAGAAATTTATAATTTGAAAGACTAGCTGGGCATACTTGACTCCACTCTGTCCTTGCCCTCTTCCAGGGCACGGGAAACTGCCTGAAGAGAGAATGAATTCTCCCTGCTGCTCCAAGGCAGTCCCTTCAAGTGCTGCTTGGCCTGTGACCCGAGGGCGTACACCAGCTTGGCTGCTGTAGTCCCTACATTTATCAACCATATCTTAAAACCAAGGCTCTGTCCACGATAAAAGGCATGTTTATTGTATTCATTGTTTCTTTGTGTGATTTTTTTTTTTTACTATTTCAATATCCAAAAATGAAAGTTAGTATTCTGAAGTTCTTCAAAAATTCCCCAAAGCTATAATAAAACAAGCAAAACAAAATCTTCATCTGCCTCATAACAATGAACTAAAATTACTTTCCACATAAATAAAAGATAAAGGGAAATTAACAAGCAAGTCCAAAGAGAAAAATTTTGCTTTGACTTCAGTATAATCAAAATTTGTATAAAGGGTGAGAACCTGACAGGAAGACAACACAATAAATAATGCAAGCATACAAGTTTTTCATTGACCAGTGCTACATGTGACTCCTCTTTTGTCTTTCTTCATTGCTGTTGTTTTTATTCAAATCTTTTTAAAAACTTGGTGTGGCCAAATGAGTTACTCATTTTGGCACTGCATAACCATATCCCCAAATGTTGGGTAATCCAGCATCATAGAACTACATATTAAAAAACAAAAGCCGGGGCTTTCCTTAAAAGTTGGCCCCATAGGCCGGTTTGCTTTGAGCCGGCATGTGAAAGACTGGTGATTAGGTCCCAAAGCACAAAAATACCAATTAATTATGATGATTAGCTACGTCTTCATTAGTGGTCTATAAATAAACCATGCAAAGCATTATGCAGTCAGCCTTCCTTGAAAAAAATATTCTTCTAGAGGGCTGTGAAACAGCTTAATTAATTATAAATGCTCTACAACTTATCACATATTATATTTTGAAATATTACAGCATACATTTCTACACATGTTATATGTGTGTGGAGGTATTTGTCAGGCTGTTTCAGTGTGTCCTTATGCCACTTAATACTAAAATGCTTTTCAGAATCAAGACGAAGTTTTGCTAAGAACCTGTATTTATTGTTAAAAGTAAAAATGTAACTCAGAACACTTGTGTTTCACTCTCCTGTTTTCAGATGACAGCGTGTTTCTCTTTGCTGTTTAAGGTCTGTGCTTCCAGAAACGCTCTATGAATGGATATTTCTATCCTCTTCCTTCACAGCCTTTGCTGTATTTTCTTTCCTCACTTATTAAAAGAAAAAAACTTATTTGAAAATGTTGTTATATGTAAACACATTTTAGTTATGCTCATAAGTAACCCTTCTGTGCAAGTGTCCTCTCTTCAATCCTCCAGATCCTGTGTCCTCCCACCACACTCTCCATTCCAGACCAGCAGGAACCTGACCTGTATGAAAAGTGCCAAGGGACTCTCTTGCAGTTTCCACTTGAGCTCAACTAGTGGGGATCCGTGGCAGGGGATCAGAGCGCTGGAGGGGAATCTCCTTCCCTGGCTCCTTTTGGCAGGCTGATTGTATACATCTCTGAAGGTCACAGCCCTTGACAGGTGATTCCTATCACACAGATCTCTGAAGAGGTTTTAATCCTTTCAGATCTTAGGTGATAGCAGAGCTCTGTGTGGAAACTGGCCCTGCCTACTGCATTGTATCTTGTGATTTCTGTGTACTCCATTCTAGCTTTTGTAGAGGCTCCTTTACCAATCTCAAATTATCCAAGCTGAGTATTTTTTCTGTTTTATGCTGGCTTTATTGACATGAATCTTCTGCTCAGATAATCCTCAAATTGGATGAAACATGAGCATTCTTGATGGTTTGCAACAGCTTAAAATCTTGTGAAACTGACTCAAGCTTTTGCACTTCTCCTGCTCTCTGGATCCATACACCAATGCAGAAGTGCAAGCATTGTTTAGCTCCATCACAGGTACATTGTATCATCAAGCATGCTTTTATACAAACTACCCTGAGAATGAGTGTATAATCTGCAGGATCCAGTAAGAGAACAAATTTGATATCTCAATGAAAATGGGCCTGTGTAAATAGCTACTTATCAGCTAACAAAGGATTAAAATGTCGGAAAGAAAAGTTAGGTCAACATGGAAGGGCTGTATAGACTACAAGCTCCCTTAGTAGGTCTGGCACGCAAGCTTGAAGGTGGGACTCAGACTTCAGATAAGATACAGTGCTTCTTTCACCCATCCTAGGATCTTCATAAAACCAGGATCCAGATGTCCAGAGGTTGATGCTGAGCCTCAGGAACAGTCTGCTGGAGCATACTTAGGCTGGTTCTGCAAGTCCTAAAAAACTACACTCATATACTCTATTGAAGCTGACTGCGAAATACCCGGACAAAGAGGTGAGGGGAAGTCAGCAAGAAGTCAACAGTAAAGTAGCATGAGAAAGGCAACAATCATAAAATAACTGGAAATGTACATAACAGAAATAACTGTGAATAGCATTCGTGTGGAAGAGGAGGCTCTCACGAGCCCTTGCGCCTAACTTGGGATCTACTGAGAATTACAGCTTTAGGGGAAGAGGGTACATTTTCTTTAAGAGTGTGGCCCTTGATAGGTGCACCATGCTCTAGTGGATGGCCCCATAACCACGAGTATGTGGGCAGAGCAAAAAGCGGAGTCATGAATTTGGGAAGAGGTAGGGAGTAGCGGGTGGACTTGGGCAGAGTTAGTGGAGAAAGGAGGGGAAGTGAATATGAGCAAAATACACTGTGTGCAGATATGAAATTCTCAGAGAGTTTTTCTGAAAGGTGACTCATTTCCATTAACAATATAGGCCAGTGAGATCATGCCATCGAAGGAAATATGGAGAATGGAGCTGAAACCTGAAATGATTCAGTAGGAACTACTAAGTAGAAACTAGAATGAACTGAGCCTGAGAATCATATTTTGTAAAAATGAGAAAGGCCCATCCTCATAATTAGCTTGTAAGCCCAATTGTAGCAACCCCGAGGTCTTAGCACAGCGGCCACAATAGCCTTCCTAGATACCACCACACTGGACTTGCTGTCATGAAGCATGGCCACCATAAGTGCCAACATAATCAAGCAGTTAACAGTCCACCTCTGTTTGTATCGTGGCCTCAGAATTCAAAATGACATGGTCAGGGGAGGGCAAAAAGAGGACATGGCCCTATTGCTCTGACCTTGAGTTCTCGGTCCTATCGAGATACATATAATAGAATTAAAATTCAAGTAAGGCAAGTTTTTGTATGAGAGAGTCAAAAATACACCTACTAGAAAGTGGACCTCTGGTAACTCAGAATTCATATAATGTATTTCCCTCTTTCTAATCAAAACAAGCCCTATCATCAAATGCTATGTGACTTTCTCTCATAATCAAAGTTTATAATCAATGTTATGTTCCAGAAGCTAGTCCTAAATTCCTTCAGTTACTGCAGCTGACTCAGACCAGAATCCTTGGACAAAACCCTTGACTCTAATTCTTTTAGATGCAGGCGCTGATCAATAAAAATAGGATGGAAAGTGTTAAATATATAATCATTAAATGATATTTCTTATTTGTTCATTCCAACATTCTTTTCTACAAACTATCATAGAGTTCTTTATCTTCTATAGTAAATGACTATTTCCTCACCTCTAGTTCTGAACTTTTGCTCAATCTTTTATGACTAAACATGCTCACGTGAAAATTTCCAGCCCGAGCACCTGGGTATCACCTTCTCTGGTGTTGATGGACCATCAGCCTTCTTTCCTTTTGATTCTTGGGATTCATTGCCCAATCCTATCCAATAGCTCCCTTTCTTTGCCGACTGACTCAGGTTGTGAGACTGGGTTGACCATGTGTTATTATTTGCTTCCATGTAACCACTGCTGAATACCGCACCTTAGCATTACATTCCTCCTTCTCTAACCCTGTAGTTCCTATAATTACAGAAGTGGGAATAAAATAATTTAGATTGGTTGGTTAGGTTCTGTTGGATGAAATAATAAATCCAGTTCTATTTTTCAGTATTTGGATTCACATAGAATACCTATGAAAATGATAGCGTATTTTAGCTAAGGTACCAAATAAAAAGAACCATCGTATGATTGGGCACCATAATTTGCTCTTCAATAGGGTAGGGAAGACTAAAGTAGGCCCGGTCATTACCTTATTCTTTTATAGGAAATTGAGCTTCTTTAGTTTAAATAAGGAGAAATACCATTATCTTGAGTAAGGTATTCAATAGCAAAGAAGCAATGTAGATTTGAGGCACTTAACAATGCATGACTTCTCTACTACAAACAGTTTAAAGTGTCATCATCTGACATGAAACATGTGATATAATCTATATATTCAAACTTAGTACTTTTGGAAGAACATGTTGGTACAGTGGTAAGTGGAATTCCGTGAGGCTGCACTCATGGTCCCCTCCACTGTTTTAATTTTGGACACACTTTGTTCATGAAGTAAGTAGTGAGGTCATGCTAAAAGGGTTACGACGGGGCTCGGGGGATCTCTTGTCCATGTAATAATCATTGTGAACCTGCTCTTCTGGAAATGTCCAACATTCAGGGTGGATAATCTTTGTTTTGAAAATTATTTTATTTTTTATTTTATGTGTATGAATGTATAGCCTGCAAGAGCAGAAGTGCAGGAGTGTTGTGCAGTGTCAACAAAGACCAAAAAAGACTGTCGGATTTCCTGAACTGGGAATTATGTACAATTGTTAGCCACCATGTGAGAGCTGGGAATTGAACATGGGTGCTCTCCAAGAGCAGCCAGTGCTCCTAACTGCTGAGTCATCTCTCCAGCCCTGGATATTCCTTCTATTCTGAACTCACACATACCCACATAATCACTATTCCTCAGTTAAAGTCCTTTGGAATCCCTTATTATCTAAGCATGCCAACAGCCACTCACCCTAATTGTCATTTAAGACAACATGAAACCATTGTCAAGCTCTACTGTGATACAGGTAAACAAACAAACAAAAAACCAAAATAACTAAGATGGTAATTTTTCTCCATGAGAACCACACTGATTTGTTAAATCTTAGAGGAATAGATGCCCTAATGGGTGAAGCAGATTTATATGTGTTTGATGCCTATATCTAAGAATCTCCAGAAAATATGTGCATTTCCATTTCCATGGGGATCTCTTACATGGTAAGTGGCTACAGCAGCCTTTGTATAGAGGTGTAAGGACACTTTTCAGTATGCTTTTCAGCACCAAAGAATTATCACAGGGAGTTAGTGTTTGGGGTACCAATAAACTCTTTCCCTTCCAGTTCTCTAATTTTATATGAAAGAATGAAAAGCTCTAAATTCATTGGTAATATAATCCCCCCCCCTCCTGGCTCAGTCCCTGAAGCAAACAAAGATAAGAGTCTCTTTTATCTTGATCCTAAAAACTCCCTGGGTTTCAGTCAGTGTTATGAGCCTGGAATTTAAGGATTTTAGCTTGTCATTCTCTTTCTTCAAGCTGTCCATTGATGTTCAGAACTGTTGTCCTTTTTCTAAGTCCATAGATTCCTCATGTACATCACACTGTTCTCTGACAGGAGCACCTCTGTTCCCAAAAATCATCCTTGCAAATGAGCACTTGATGCCAGGTGACCACAGGCAATGATTTGATTAACTTTTGCAATGTTGCCGAATTCCTGTCTTGGCATTTAGGCATGTTTTTGACTAGATTCTGCCACATTATGCCAAATAAACCAGCGGTGGTCTCTGCATTCTCTAATGTGAATCTGGTACACCCCGTTCTCTGATAACAAGGTCTCTCCCAATTAGGAAACTTGGATACATGCCGCAAAAGCAGCACTAAGTAATAACAGGGGGAGATAATTTTGCTGAAATAATCTTGAGTAGCTCACAGAATTAGCTGTCAAAATCAGGTGCCTAGTGGGCTGAAAAACAACAAAAGATTTGGAGAAGAAATTACCACCAAGCCCATGTTGAGGCAATACTTTCATGTGAGCCTTGCAGGCACTACTAATGTCTCTGTACAGCTCTGTACTGGACACTGTCATGGCTGCACACAGAAGAAAATGTGCAGTTATGGGTTCAAAAGACACATATCCAAACCCATATCACTAGTAAGCATGAGTAAGAATAGAAACCAAAACAAAGAAAACCAGACGTTTATTTATGTCCATGAGAGGATTGAAGGAAGTAGAGTTTTAAGAGTCATATCATTTAGGGATCATCTAGCACATCCCAATACTGAGAATAAAATAACCCATTGTATGATCCTCAAAATGTTCTCTATGCTTAGTGTGACTGCCTCATTGACTCTACAATGAAAATAATAAGATCTGCAACACAGACATATCACGGAAGAGAAGTGAATTAATACATAGAAAACCCATAGAGCAATATCAAGCCATAAAATATACCTCATAGATGTGAGATATTAGTTAACTATTAGCAGAAATACTGACATAGGGACAGCATGAAAGTCATTTGAAAAGTCAAGAAAATGCAACTACAAAAAGAGAGGACTGCATCAAGCATGGTGGCACATACCTGCAACCCAAGTGCTTAAGAAGCTGAGTTTGAGGCCAGGCTGAGTTGAGGATAATGGTGAGTTTGAGGCTAGGCTGGGAAATGTAGTGAGAACCTGTTTTTTCCATAGAAGTGTGGCTACAGATAGGTCATCTATATCCCAGTGGATGGCTCCACCATCATGCATATATGGGTAGCACTAAGTGGACTGAGCAGGTTATTAAATAGAATGGAATGGAATAGAATAGAATAGAATAGAATAGAATAGAATAGAATAGAATAGAATAGAATAGAATAGAATAAACAGAGGGGAAGAGGAGTGGAAACAGTTGCTACTGTTACTGTGATTGGTTTCAATCAGGACCTCACTTTACATTCTAAAAAACCTCTGTCATAATTGCAAGGTGGTTTGTGCAAAGCTTATACACTTGCTTTTAGATTGAAGTTTCTTTATTAAAAGTCATTAATACTTTGTGAATAATTTTGGCTAAGCACATCTAATAGGAACAGAGCAAATAATATACTTAATGATGAAGTATTAGAGGCACTTCTATTACATAAGAAACAAGATAAGGACAGCATTATTATACTTGTCTGAGTTACTAGGTAATGCAATTTACAAAGTACTGCATACCAGGGATATGACAAATTGTGGGAAAAATCGTACTACACAAAATAGTTCACCTCAAAAAGTCAAAATAATTAATGAAACAAAAAAATTAAATTTAGACCAAAAAATGATTAAATGCAAATCAACAAATAGACAACTCATGACTTTCCTGTTCATATATTCAAGCTACAGCCTCAATGAAATTGTATTATATATTATAATATATAAAAATATAATGGTGGTTAAGCAAACTCTCTGCTCTTGCAGAGGACCCAGGTTTCGTTCCCAGCACCACCTACGTGGTCACTAACAACTGTCCATAGTTCCAATTCCATGGGTCCAATGTCCTCTTCTGGCCTCCGTGGGCATTGCACACATGTGCAGTACTTACCTGTAGACAAAACACTCACACATATAAAATAAAATAAACACATCAAACAATTTAAAGCCTAATAACAAAAACAATGACTGACATAGCACACTGTATCAATGCAGTAGTGGCTCTTTTATCTTGGGGATAATCAACAACTATCTAATTACGTTTAACATGTGGCACTGTAAACATAGCCAAATATATGTGGCTAGAGAGGTCATACATCCTAGAGAAAACCCTCAACAAACATAATTTCCTACTGTAAGCTAAAAGTGCATCCTTATATTTACAAACAAGTATACCAGTCACCACTCATCAAAGAAGCTTCTTTTTGCAGCAGATAGACTAGTACAGAATTCTACAACTGATTCACACACAAAGAATAAGTGTTTGAAATGCTTAGCCCTCAGTGACATATCTGCAATGCAACATCTATGCCTAAGGCTTATGCAACTTGGCTAAACAGTAGGTAGAGTGGATACTAATGCATCTCTCAACTCTCACCAATGAAGCTTCCTCATGCAACAGAAGGTGATGCACACAGAAGGCCACAACTGGCCAAAGTACAGAGAATAACAGACTACAGAGTGTGTGTCCCTGAATGGAACTCATATTCAACCTCACCCACCCAAGCAAGTCTCAGGGAACACTGCAGAAAGGAAACAGAACGATTGTAAAAACACAAGGGTGCTACATACTCATTAGGAAACAGTCTTTCAGGCTCTAGGAGCTTGCTCAAATGAACTTAAAGCAATGGTGCAGCAACTCAATCAGACAAAAATCAGCACAGATCTGGGGAAATGGGCAGGAGGCCCCAATCTTAGGCAAAGAGCTACAGGCAGATGATCACTGCTGGATGAGGGAGACTAGATCTTCTTTAAGGGCTGACTAGAGTCCAGTGGATGTCTTTGCACAGAGGAAATCTGAATATAATGCTTGACCAAATAGGCCTCAACATATATGACAGAATGCATACGGGGTGCAGATGGGGAAGGGGTCTAAATATGATTAAGATGTATTTTATGAAATGCACAGAAATTCAACTAAAAATACACATTGAAAAACAGTTTAAAAATATAGTGGAGCTCAGAATGTTGAGTCCATTCACAGTGATGGAAAATCTGCAAGCCTCATATGAATTCCTCTGACAAGAATGTCTGAAGTCAAAGTGGGGGAAATATATATATATATATATATATATATATATATATATATATATAACTTTTCCAGAGATTAAAAATAATTTTTCCTGAATTAAAAACTGATTTTGATCACCGAGAATGTCTCTTCTGCATCAGAAAAATAGAAGGCGTGAACCAGGGTACATTCTATAAAATACGTGTTTTAAGAATTAAAACATAAATCCCAAAGGTAGATGAATTGGAAATATGATATACCTGAAATGTCTTTTTCATAGAAGGAATATTTTAATAGTCCTTAATTAGTTGTTACTTCTCCAAACCAGTTAAGTTTAAAGAATTCTATTTTCAAACATTTTAAATTGCTCTTAAGAGTTTCCTCTTTATTTTATTTGTTTCTTTATTGCTTTGTTTAAAATAGAGGTACTGAAGGCATTCTGTTCCTGAAGACGCCTTGTTGAGTGGGGCTCATCAGTTATTGGATTATACTATCTCTGGCCTCCACTTTTTCACACATTTCACTGGCATACCCTCACTTGTTGTGGTACCCCAAACTACTCCATACCTCCAAAATGTTTCCTAGAATAGTGTGGCAGAAGATTGGCAATTAGTCATCTGAAAATACCAATATCATACTATAAAAGCATTACAGTGTATACAGAGAATAAAATAGGTCAACAAATAAGAGTAGGAAGCACTGAAATAGAGTTGTATGTAAAGAAATTTTACTAATAGTATATATTATTGATAAAAATCGTTGAGGAAAATCACGTCAAAGATAAATATCAAATATCGCACACCATTGCATGTGTCAATATGTAAAGTGTCAAACATTAAGTAAAAGGAAAATAAATGAGCTCCTGGCAGAAAATACTCGAGAGTCCTTATTATTTAGGTTGGCTTGAGCAACACTTCCCTAGGAAGAAAAGACAGAAAACAGTGACAGATTTGTTTACAAAATTATTTAGATCTGTATAATGACACAAACCTTAAAATATTAAAATTGCAATGTAGAGACAAAAGGAAAACATCCAGTGATTAGTAATGATAAGATAAACTGATCCTCTGTAATTACAAGAAAAACACTGAGATGAAAGCGAGAAAGGGAATTCAGAGACAAAAATTTAAAATTAGTTTGAGAGCTTTTGAAGCACATATTGCTTACTGGAAATTTGATTGAGATAGATTCTAAGTGGGTAATTTTGGTGTGAAATGGTGTCTTTACAATATAGAACCGTCAGCACTGAGTCAACTGCACCCTTATACTGATAAAACTTTTCCAGAGGTTAAAAACAATTTTTCCTGAATTAAGAACTGATTCTGATCACCGAGAATGTCTCTTCTGCATCAGAAAAATAGAAGTGAACCAGGGAACATTCTGTAAAGTATGTGTTTTAAGAATTAAAACATAAATTCCAAGGGTGGATGATTAGGGAAATTTGTCAACAGAAATAAAATTCATAGGAAAGGAATACAAAATTATATTTTCTGTCTGGAGCATGGTTTTTAGAGCATGGTTTTTAGAATAATAAAAATTATAGCTAAAGATTAATGTAGAATCTGAGAATTAAAAATTCTCAAAGCAGTTTGTTTGTGTAGAAAGAAAAAACCTTCAGAGATTTAAAACTGGGAGACTATCTTCCCAGTTTTATTATTCTGTATAAATTCAAAAACGTCTTAGTTGACCAATGGAAAAAAAAATAATGATTTCAGAGAGAAGCTTCGTACTGTATCTGCGTATATAGATCAGGTAACTAAATCTAAATAATTTCAAATATAGAAATTACATAGAATATGAATTCAGTATAGATAATATGTAATAAAAAGAAGACTTGGAAACCTGTATTTGCTTTTCAAATGGTTCAAAAAGATAAGACCTGGGAAAAAGCGGGTGGACAAATCCAAAGCTGGTGTTGCACACACAGGGAAGATCTAGGGGAGATCTTTCTACCCAGTCAGCTTTGCCTTGTGAATAAGAACCTCACTGGGAGCTGGGTATGGTGGTGTATACCTGTATCCCAGCAGAGACAGGTAGATCTCTATGAGTTGGAAGCCACCCTGATCTACATAGCTGGTTCGAGGCTAGCCAGGGATACATAGTGAGACCCTATCTTAAAAGAAAAATAAATAAATAAAAAAGAATCACGCTTGGCGAAGCACTAAAATCTATTCAGACTTACGTATCACTAAATCATAGAACAGACTGATTTGTAATTGCCTTTTATTCTTCTTTGCAAGGTGTGAGTATTAGCATCATAATTTTTTCAATGTAATATGCAAGTTTTCCAGTTTCTATACTTTGGATCAGGTTAAAAAACATTAGAATATCTATTTGTTAAAGGGTCAGTGAAATCTCCCCTGGAATCACTGCTGTTTTAGGAGGTAGCATTTTACAATTCTATAAATTCATTTTATTGCCAATAGTCAGGATAAATGTTTTATATATCCTGAATTCAGACACAGTCAGTTATATTTTCAAAAATCAATTTTATGCACATTTCAGAATGCATTTTACTACATTTGGTTTGTTGTATCATCTCCTCATCTTGGATTTAAACATTTTATGTTCTATCTTTTCATCATAACCATTTATTTTACTCCCTGGCACTTAGTCACTTGTCTCACCTGCCAGCCCAGGTACCCTCGTTCCCTGTTCCTTTTCTGTCTGGATGGAATCAGCTACTGAGAGTTGCTTCACTGAGGGTTTGTGGAAACTGTTGCCAATTCCTCAGTGTTCGAAAGCATTTCTTTTACTTTTGAAGGACAGTTCAGTTGGGTATAGACCACTTAGCATAGGCTTTCTTTCCTTGTCATCGTTTTAATACGATAGTCTATAGATTGGAGGCATTAAAGATGTAGTAAGAATTTTCAGAGCCAATTTGATTTTCTTCTGGATAATTCTAATTAAAATGCACACATTCTTTTGTGTTCACTATCCTTTCTGCAACTAAAATTATGTCTGAGACAGAGTATAGATATGACCAATAAATAAGTGCTAGCTGCACGTTGGGTCTGGTTTGGAAGCTTGGATGTCTGGAGGACTTTATTTTTATAGTTCAGTAAGCTCACTTGAGCCTACAAGAACATGGTGTCTCTTTCCTGGAGGAGTGATACTTGTCAGTATCAGGCTCTCCAATTTCTTACTTCCACAGCGATTGTCTCCTTGACAGTCTGTGAGCTTTCTTCCATTGTGTTTGTTTGCTCACAGCAAAGGTCTTTCCGATACTTTGCTTTAGCTTTCTTTTTCTTTGTCTGTTTCTAAAGGACTTTTGTTGGTCTAATATTTTACCATTTTTTCCCAAGCATTCCAGGCCATATGCCATCTCCTTCTATTATCGTGCACACTATAAACTTCGTGTTACTCTGTTTATATTATAATACAATAAAAGGCTACATAAATTTGATCATTAGATTAAAGTTTAATAATGGTCTCTGGATTCTGTGTATTGATTCTGAGAATTCTATAAAAGCTCAGGTACTAATTTGAAAATGTAAATTCTGTTCAGTTAAGAATTCTGTGTTGTTTTAACACTAGCTAGCTTTTGGTTTTCTGAAGACAAATATCTTAGAATAAGTTTGGTCTGTGTACTGCTTATAAAATCAAAATATTTATCAAGTTATACTTTTATACATTTTTAGCATTAAGAAGTTTCATTTGGTGGCTATAGAGATCACTCAGTGGTTAAAAGCACTTACTGCCCTACCAGAGGGCCTAAGTTTGAGTCCCAGCACTCACATGGTGGCTCAAAACCATAAACTCCAGTTCCAGTGGATCTGACACCCTCTTCTGCCTTTTGTGGTGCATTCACATGAATGGAAGCAAAACACTCATACACATAAAACAAAATTAAATTTAATTTAATTTAAAAAGAAATTTTATTTTCACATGCACTATAATGAATGTTTCCCTACATGCGTGATAAAATATAAATGTCCATGTAAGATCTGCTATGTGAGCATATATATATATATATATATATATAATTTCTCAAAAATGGAAAAAGTATAATTTTTAAATATATTATATTTCTGGGCATGCAGTATCCCCTCCACAATGTTTAGTTTTGCTTTTAAATGATGTTTTTTGTTAAGCGATGCTCTACCTTCATAATATAACTATATTTTTCCTATCTTTTCTATAATTAAAAAAAACCCTTTACTTTTTTTCAGAATGATTTTCCTGGGAAATAATAGAATTCTGGCTAGTGCCACTTTAATTTTTATTTTATTTTGTATAGGCAGTTCATTCATATTAGTCAATCTGCTGAAACTTGTCTGAGGACTCTAGACCACTCTGACAGCCTGTTGAAGATCTCACTTGAATGTGACAAAGGCAGGTATTCAGAACTGCAGAATTTCAAAAGTACACTTCTCAAAATAATCAGAGTAACTCTAACAACATAACCTGCAGTTCCCCTTCTTGAACCTTGGTCCCATCTCAAGGTATCTTGATAAGCAGCCCCACTATTCCTCCAGTTGGTCAATCTAGGAAGGATTCAGAGGTCGTCCTCAGCAAATCTTTCTTGCCACGTACTCCATATCCACTTTGGAAGAACCTTTTCCTTGTGACATACGTATCTCACTATTCCAAGTTTGTAGTCTATCCAAACCTGCCTTCTTTATTTCCACTGTAAGAGATGGAGCTCAGCTTAGCCATTCCCACACGGTCGGTCATCCGTTCTACCTGAGAGCTGCAGCCATTCCCACACGGTCAGTCATCCGTTCTACCTGAGAGCTGCAGTGAACTCAGGTCTGCCCCCATGCTTCTCGTGGCCAAGGAGAGATAGAAACTGGGCCTGACATTGGATCAGACAAATCTCTAATGTCATGTGCTCACATTCTCTCTCCCTTGAGCTGGAGAATAGAGCCTTACCTCCCTTTAATAACAAGGTGTGATATCACCAGCTCTCATCTCTCTCACAACTTCTCAACCCACTTGTCTCTGTGGTATAAAAGCTCAAATTGTTACAATGGTATATATTCAAAATTTCTTCATCATTGTCACAAATTTCTATACTGTCTTCTCCTAGGCTCTAAACTCTGTAAGGTAAAGTTTATCACAGCTTACCATTATGTCTTTAGCACCCAACAAAAAGCTTGCATGGTTTGTAAGCAGTATTTGTTGAATAAATAATGAATGCGGGCATCATAGCAGCCAATATGGTAGTGATTAATTCAGTCTATCAAAATTTTAATTTTTATCTTCAACCAGTTTGTATATTAAACCACAAGTAACGTGTCTTTTCATTTATTGCCCACATTCATCATATCTTGGGTTTGAACATATTGAGTGAGTTACTTTGCAAATTAAAAAGCTGTTATTTCAGAAAAATCAAGTGTTGCATTTACCAACACCTCCAAATTTAGAAAAGTTTAAGCTATCTTTTTTTCTTTCAACAGCATTATCTTTCTAAATAAACTATTGCATTACCAAGCTATACTACTGTGATGATGTTGCCATTGAAATTGTCCTAATGGATGAAGTGTAAGGTTCCTAAAGCAAGGAGATTTCATGCTGGGTCACATGCGGCAGCTTTGTATCACACTTCAGTGTCTTGCTTGAAGTCACTGTGCAGGTTCCCAGGCTGGAGATGCATTCTGAGACGTGGGCTTTCTGACACAGCATCGGAGAGGAAACTTTTCATTATGAGTACGCTCTATCATATTGAATTAACATCACACAAGCCTTGTTTTTCTTTTCTAATCAATTTTAGATTTATTTCTCTCGAGAATCCTAGAATTTGCTTTAGGTAATTCTCAAGGTTGTGCGCAGATCTTGATGAAGAACTTGGGCTCCAGGGTCAGAAAGAACAAGGCCTAAATATTGATAATACCATCTAACAAGTTTATGAGTTCAAAAAGGTTGTGTAACCTTCTAAACCTGCAGTTTCTCATCGGTGTACTGGCAATGATAGGTAATTCTGCCTACCCTACAGAACTGTGATAAGAAAGCGAGGAACTTGGGGAGAAATGCTTATCTCTTGCCTGCTATGTAAAATAAAACTAAAAAATGTTAGTTACTCTGCTCCTATTTACTTCACAGTGCAAATTCTGTTAATAATTCCCCTACAACTGGTGCCAACGAAATAAAACTGGACACACACTCTTAGCATTCAAAGTCAGTTCCACCACATGAACATGTCTACATGAAAGAACTGGGACACCAGGACTCCAAGGTCACAAGTGAAAACAGAGATCTGCTTTGCATGAAGTAAGCCTTCCCAGAGATGTTCCCTCCTTTGCAGGAGCTTAACATCTATAATACAGTCAAACTGACTGCACCTGTGTTGCAGGATGGGGCGCATTGGAAGCAGAATCTGAGAAATGGCAATAGGGGGCTTCTGAGAAACCGAGACCGGTGTGAAATGCATTTCAGTGTGATATGCTGTGATGTGAAAGGCGCCATGTGAAGGAGCAAGTCTTGGTGCACTGACGTCTGCATCAGGACCCCTTTGTTCTCAGTTTCAAAGCCAAAGCAGACAGCAACATCAAAAAGAAAGTGGCCATCATTGTATATACGGTGTGTAAAGACATACACAGACTCATATTCCTGAAAACAATTCAACCTGACTTAGTCAGTATTTCTTCACATTGCCTGGATTCATTTTTTAAAAGCTAAAACAAAAGCTGACTACAAAGCATATTTGTAGATGTTAACACTTAACATTAACATCATGTTTATGCCATAAGTAAGTCTGTTAAAATGGGATTTGAAATTGGTAGTATGCTCCCTTCCCATGCTAATAGGATTTATGTTGCCCCTCCGTTAATGGGGCTGGCTTTCCATAGCCATGATTGTTAGGTTGAAGTAAAAATTAGAAGTGGGTATATTACGTTACTCCTTCTGTTCTCTGTGCGTGCACTGCTCTGTAAACTCATTGGTGCTGGAGTTCTTTCTCTCCTTTGGCACAATTTCTGTCTTTGGTATGATGCCATGAATATTTATGGCACAATAAAAGATAATATAGTAATAGGCATTTCCTAAACTCACGGGGCATATATCTTCACACCAAAACTAGAAGGGCTGAGTCTGTTACCTCCCACCACAGCAGATCTTTATGTCCTGTGAAATAGCTGGCTGTCCTGGAGACCTTCACTTCCACATGAGTTAGATGAACTGACAGTCCCTAGAAGAATTCTTTTTTCTTCCATATACAGTTTTGACTATCAGCATCGCTGAAACATTGCGGGGTTTTTCTTACGTTGAGTAGGCTTCAATTGATATCCTTATTCATCCTTCCTGTGTGAACTACTACAATTCATTCTTTTATAACCACCTTAAATCTCTAATCACTAAAACTCCATGGTCCAGAATACCCTGAGAAGACTATTACCTCGCTCAGCGAGGCAGGACTGCTTTCCCTCAGTCCTCCCCCATCACCCGGACTGACTGCATTTCTTTTCTTTCATACATTTATCTCAAACTGTTTTCTTCCTTCAAATTTTCACCAGCCTTTTTCATTCTAGCCCATATGTTCAAAGTCAGTGTTTAATATGCACATAATGTTTTTACCTCTGTGAATTTAATATGGCCACAGATTCATCTTCTTCCATTATACAGTTATCTTCTTATTTGTTTTATTTGTATACTCAGATTTTCCTACTTCCTGTTAATAATTAGGCAACTGATTACTGCTGGATGAAGGAGCATAGATCTTCTTCAAGGGAGAGATTCTAAATAGACTGACTAGAATTCAGTGATTGAGCTTGCACTGAAGGACATCTGGGTACAGATGTTTGATCGGAAAGGACTCAACATATATGACAGAATGCAGGAAATGCAGCAGTGGGGTCTGAGGGGAGGAAGATGGGGAGGGAGGGTCTACATTTGATTAAGATTTATTGTATGAAATACATAAAATTCAGTAGAAATATTTAAAAATAAAAATTATAGGAAATGTATAATTTTCTATCAATGATTAAGGAAATTCTAATATTTACATAAAATGAGTATCTTGATATGCCATTAAAATATTTTATGAATTATCTTAAAATTATGGACTGGGAAGATAGCATAATATATAAAGTACTTGACATGCAGGCATAAGAACTTGAATTTGGAGCTCTGGTGTCCACATAAAACTAGGTCAATGTGGCAGCCTACCTGAACTCCCAGGCTTCCCAGGAGACAAAGCTGAATAGCTTCACTAAACAAATTGGAGTGTTCTGGGTTCAGCCAGACACCTTCGCTTAAATAAAATAGAGAACAATCAAGGAAGACATTCAGCATAAACCTCTGACCCCTACATGCACATGCGTGTGCACACACATACACACACATAGACACTTACATAACATAAACCAAATACTCAAAAAATCCTGAAAGATACCTCAAAATACATTTCCTCTGTGTGTGAGGCAGTGAGATGCAGACTGACATGCAGAATGCATGCTGATATATTTTTACAGGATCCTGTTCCTGAAAGACTCCCTGGTTCCCTCATTTTTCAGGTGTATGTGCCGAGGAACTGACTACTTCAACTCTGTTAGTTCAAGCATGCCAGTACAGTAAGCTGCCTTAAGAGATAAGGACGGTATATCCATTTGGAGCCCAGAGGTAGGTTTTTTTGTCATTGTTTTGGTCGGCCTGTTTGTTTGGTTTGATTGTCTAGTATAATGTGAAGACCTCTCCACTGTATAAATATTAGCTGTGATTTCTTATGTTTATAAGACTTGGTTTCCCTAGCCCATGCTGTACTTCTGTCTTGCAGTTCAGTACATGTACAGATGTCATCTGAAACACTTCATACCACCCCATGGAATTAACATGTGAGGAACAAGTATACAAATGGATAATCTGATGCTGACTATTGCTTCCAATAGTAAAGGCCATCGAATCCCATCCAAGGGTTTCCTTAAGTATCTGTCATCTATCTATCTATCTATCTATCTATCTATCATCTATTTATTTACTTATTTATCTAGTGTTCATGAAAGGGAAACAGCATTACTTGTTAATATGTTACAGTTCAAACTTGTTCATTTTCTTGAGAGTTCTGGTGATGAAAATGGGATTCTGACAGGAGCACGATTTACTGTAACAGGAAACATTAAGAAGGAATGAGATTTCCTCTCAAAGTAACAGGAGTAGATGGAATTCATTTGCCATCAACTGGTAGTAAAAGGTCCTCCATTTTATTGCCTTATAATTGGAAAGGGAGAAACAATTTCTGGTCATGACTGGGAAATGAAATATCACTGCCCAAATGATGCCTTCTTTGTTGCTAATTTTCTAGTGAAAAGGAACCAGGGACACCGACTCTGGTGATCACCCCCAATTAAGCTGCTCCCACCAGAAAATGAAGAACTACAGGCTATCAAGGATGCTGAGAGAGGAAGAATGAGTTTACTCTAGGGACTGGCCTCCTGAGAGGCTATCTAACCCCAAATGAGAAACCCTAAACCAAGTATACCCAAGCACCACTAAATGGACTCAGACTATTGTATGTGTATGTATATATAATAATAATCAAAGAAGAGGACGGAAATTGAGAGGGAGTCGGGGATGGAAATAACACAAAGACTGCACTCAGGTATAATATTCACACAAAAAATCCACACTTTTTTATAAAAGATTTGCCCTGGGATTTGAAGACAAAAGTTTTGCCACTTTTGACCAACAGAAGTGCGTTGAGGCAGAGGAGAAGAAAATTCCTGAGCACTGTGGCCAGAGATGAAGGAAACCATCACAGTTTGGAGAGAGACATGATGCTTGCCAAGGGCGTACCAATGGCGAACCGCCTAACTTGACTGCCAGCCCTGGGTTCTTCAAGGTGCTCTTCACTGTGTCCTGCCCTTATGTTGGAACTTTGACTTCTTTGAACCACATATGAGACACTGCAGTTTGGACTCTGACTGCCCTGGTTGGGCTTTGCAATGTTGAATGTGGTTCAGGAATGTTGCAGAACACCCTTGAAGGAACCCAGATGAATTTTTAGAGTAAGCCATAACATACAGAAAACATCTCTAAGGCCTTATGCTGAAACTGGGTAAGAATTTAACAGCTGTTTTCTGGTAATGGGGCTACTCTAAATTAAGATAAATACCTTAATCAACTATAATTACCATATATATCAAATACAGACTTCCCAAGGGCAATAACTCCCACAGCTGCAACCAGAAAGCCACAAGGCTATCATTATTAAATCAAGGAATCTCCAAACCTGAAGTAGATAGTAAAGATGATCTTACATAATATAGGACATTTTGTGAATTAAAAATATCAAAAGTTTGTTTAAACAGCATTCAAATCCATTTCATCAAAATTGAAAGTAAATGTGATTTTACTCTTTGATTCCTCTAAGCCTTCAGATTCCTTGCTCTCCAACTAACAAACCATGAAGAAAACTGGTTTGAAGAGAGTTCTAGGTATCCCACACTCAGAATGCTGAAGAGCTCATAAGCATCTGCTAATTATGTTGGGAAACTGAATAAGAGAATGTAAACTCACATGAGCAGTAGGACACCAGGGCAGTTTATTACATCTGCCTAGTGGACTGGATTTGGAATCCTGGCAAACACGGTTAATGCTAGTAGTATACTAGTATCAGCCTACTGCTCAGTATCCTGGTGAGAGTCAACATAGTCACATGCTGGATGGGAAAATGAAAAAGATTTAGTTCCAGTTTCTGTCAGTCAGCTTAATCAGATTGGTGAACTCTAGAAATTTTCTCTAACATTCAAAATAATGTTGAAGCAAAGCACCAATGTTTTTGGATGCTGATTAATTCCCTATGGATCATAATGTTCTTGTATATCCTCGAAACAGGATAAATGAGAACCATTGCCCTGAACATATTTGTAGTATGATAGCATAAAAAGAGACCCTACAAAGTAAAATATAAGGCTATTGCTTAATATGGTGTTCCCTTTGGGGCAAAGGTTTGCTGTACACCATAGGAATTTCAAGCTTTCAAACCTGCAATACAAAGCTTTGTGTATATGTGGACACTTACTGATTATTGTTCAGCATGAAAATAAATGCTGATAACCTGACCTATTGCTATGATTTTAAAAAGTCTTTTTCTGACCAAGGATATTTCTTGACATCTGAGCATGTGGGAGTCCATGGAATGGTGGAATACTAACTTCATGCAGATAGGGTAAAAATTTCAGACACTTCTAAGTTCTCAGCAAGGATAATATTTCAAAGTTCTATTTATTAGGATTTTGTTTGTGTTACAGGAAATTGAGCAGTTTAGCCTATAGATCAGTTAGCTATCATTTTCAAGTTATGTTGGACTTTAGCTAATTAAATTAATAGATGAATGCGAACAAAGAAAAATAATTCACTAATGGCCTGAAGATAAATTCTGGTTTCCACTGAGAGAATTAATTTCAATGCACTGAAGAACTGCAGAGAAATGTGTAGTGTCACAACTTATGCTTTGACATTTGGGAAGAGTTGAAGCCTACATGTCATGTGATGGACCACCCATGCTCTTAGTCACCCTCCTCCTTCAATACTTGAAGCTAGAGTTTGTATACTGCTCTCAAAGTTCTGATATCACCTAGGAGAGATCCAAGCAATTCTCTCTCATTAAATTTTAGACAATGCAACATATTGATGATCATAACACTAGAATATGGCCAATTGATAAATGGATGGTTATATATTGATGTTTTAAAGATCTGGAGTTATACATCTTAAGTAAAGGCCTAAACTAACTTTGACTTCATAAATCAGAATTTTTAAAAAGTATATTTCATATTTTAAAACTAGATGCACAGTCTGACCGATAACTTCCCTTTTATTGGACACACCAAGGCAGCAGTTTATATGCCATTTCACATGGGATTCAAAACCACAGGTTGCCAAGCAATAGAAAACCACATCTTTGAAGTGAATTGAATGATTACATTTGTTCCATGAATTTTATGATACAACCGCAAAGTAGTTGGCCAGACTTTAAGGAAGGGTCTTATTATAAATGTTTACTTTCCTATCAAATGGTTTAATTCTTGAAATTCTAAGATTCCCACTTAGCATGTACAAATATTGACAATAATCGGTACTGAAAAACAAATTGAAGGACCATCTACTTTAGACCATGGCCCAGTTCATCTCTAACTTCATGGAAAAGGTTTCAGAGCTGATGAACGCTGCTGTGACTTGCTCTGTGACTTGACTGGCCACGTTTGGGGGTCACGTTGAGCTGGTTCTCTCAGACTGGTGCGATCCCTACAGATATTCAGAGAACGAGAAAAATAATCGAAAGTGCTGAAACTGATAGTTTCAACAGCTTTCAGTTAAGAAAGAGGCTGAACAGTTGGGTAGACACTGAGGTGTGGACGTGGTTGATCTCAGAGACATAGGCAAACATGGCGTCTATGATGTTTGAAGGCTCGTCTTTAACATATGATTCTACTCGCTGATTATTTGAATGTTCTTGGGCTATGTGTGATAAAACGACATCTAAATGAAATAAGATTTGTCAAATAAAAAGTGAGGAAAAAAAGAAGAAAAGCCAAAGATGTGAGGATGCTGTGAATAGTACAGGCAATAACGTGCTGGAGGGGCCTGGGAAACGACTCGGTGTGTAAAGGGCCTGCCACACAAGCACCAGAAGCAGAGCTCAGATCCCCAGAACACGAGGTAAAGAGTTCAGGATCACGTGTCTGTACCCTAGTTTTCCTTCACTGAGCTGGAAGGTGGAAACAGGAGGATCATGTGGGTTCACAGGTCAGTTAGTCTGGAGTGTCCGGCAGCAAACAGAGTCCCGCCCTGCCTCAGACAAGGCGGAAGGGGAGGATCACACCCAGGCTTGTTCTCTGAGGCCCACATGCGTGCCACAGGGATGTAGAAAGCCTGAGGGAAAAGTGAAAATATCAAGGAAACCTGGTTAGAATGCTGACACAACCAACTAAAGCCAAGCTTCCTCGCTTCATTTCTGTTCTCAGAAAGGGACGTTTTACTCCATTAGTTTTTCTCCTCAAGAATTATACAAGTCACTTGCTGTTTGCAACTTTTTCGCTGTTAGCCAACCAATATGCAATTTGCCTATGCTGTAACTCACTGCCCACGGTATAAAAATATAAGAACTCTCTCCCTTTGGGATTCCACCTTGATACTTAAGTCCTCTGAACCAGACGTCAGCCTAAATCAAGCCTTTTTCCTGAACCTGTATGCGGCCCCATCTTCCCTGTACAATGACATTCACATGCCTGTACTTGCACATATGAACACACACACAAATAGTGACAGAGAAATAAGACAAGAAATAAAATAAAATTGTTTTGCACCATGCACAGAAGCCAGCTCAGAATGAGTTAAATATCTCTGTGAGAAAGGAGAAATCATAAAACTATCAGATGAAAACCTAGGATGGATATTCATGACATTGATCTTAGCTAAAATTTTTAATTATGATTCATGAAACATCAGAAATTTCACTAAAAAGAAAGCAGGCTCCATTAAACTAAAAATTTTCTGAAAGAAAATAAGCAATAAAATGATAGAAGAAATATTTAGAATTCATTATCTAATAAAATTAATATGAATATTAATATTCAATAAAAGATAAGATAAAATATATGATTTGGGCTGAAGATCTGGTTCAGGCATTAAGAGTACTGACTGCTCTTGCAGACGACCCAGGTTCGAATCCCAGAACACACATGATGGCTACAACTGTCTGTAACATCAGTTCCAGGGGGTCTAATGACTTCTTCTGTCCTCCATGGGCACTACATGAATTGGGTGAGCTTACATGCATACAATCCTAACATTCATACACATAAAATAAAAATAAATAATTTTTTAAAGAATTTATAAAACTTGATAGCAAAAACCAAAACAATTATAACAAAACAATTCAAATAGAATGCATGACTTTAACATTTTCACAAAGAATATCTACAAATGGCCAGCAGATATTTTTTTAAATGCTAAAAACCATGTGGGAACAAATAAATGTTCTTAGGATTTTCTGAAAAGTTTTTTCACAAAAAATTCCCCAAGTACCCTGGCATTAGCATCAAATATATTTTAAATGAAGATAGGCAGTATCAGAAAGACTGAGAGATTTGCTTCATGCCCAGCCATCTTGCAGTACAGCCAAGTTCAAGTGCCATTCCATCCAATAGGAAAAAGAGGTTAAAAAATTGTTTCATGTTTTAAGTCTATTGACCTACACCAAAGGACTTTTCTGGAGACAAATTAGACTTGATAGACCTTAATACATATGTGAAATAGAGTGTGTATGTGTGTATATATATATATATATACACATATATGAAATAGATTATACATGTATATATATATATATGAAATAGAGTATACATATGTATATATATGAAATAGAGTATACATGTATATATATATGAAATGGAGTATACATGTATATATATATGAAATAGAGTATACATGTATATATATATGAAATGGAGTATACATGTATATATATATGAAATAGAGTACATGCAATTAGGCAGGAAGTAGTAAGAGGAGGCGTAGATAGGGCAGGGGGCTCTGAATAAGACTGAAATCCTAAAATATCTATTCAAAAAGGAAATGAATCAAAATCAACAGTGTGGATTTTTTATTCAATAATTCCAATGTAGAAGTGATTTAAAACTAAATAAATGAATTATGCCACGTAACTAGAGCATGCCACTGGGAATTTTGGATTTGACCATAGAAATTCCTGTTCCCTGTGCTACATTTCATGTTAAAAAGCGGGATCATTCTCTCCTCCTGGATCTGGGTTGCTCTGCACTTGGCCTGACCAATAGAAGGTGACACAAGTGATGTAGCTGTGAGTCATAGCCTGGGCTCTCGAGATATGAGATATAGCTCTGGGTCATAGCATAGGCTCTCAAGATGTAGCAGCCACTGCTCCCATTCTTCTGCTTCCTTGAGGATGCTGACAGAGTAACTTAGATTGTCATTCTGGAGAAAGGCCAAGAAGACAGAAGGACCCCAGCCAGCAGCCTGGCCTGTGGTCCCTGAATTGTAAAAGGGGCAGAGTTTGATCTTCTAACACAATTGTTTACTGAAATTCCTGAGCCTGGCCAATACTGCACAGGACAGAAATAAACTACCCCCAGGAACACAGCCCGAATTCCTGAGTCACACAAGTATGATGAATGAAGCACTGTTTTAAGGCTATTACAAAGTGCAAAGAAAACAGGGAAACAACAATAATTAATTGCACAGATAATTACTTTAACTTCCCAAAAGGTAATAAGCCATTATACAAAGAAACATAAAATGAAATCTAAAGATGGAAAACCATCAAGGAGGTGGTAAAGAAATGTTTGCATAGAGTGTCGAGCGATATCTTCTGCAGGAGACAGAATTTCTGCAAAAGAGGAAATGAGAGAACTGGATAATCAGACATTAACATCAGAATAGGATGAACGCTGACATATTTACGTGACCTGTCACGAACCACAAACACTAGATAAAGCTCACCTTCTTCTCTGCATTAGCACACTATATAAGACTCTGCACCATCACTTTCCTACCTATAGTATTACTTATCTTAAAAACTCAGCCTTTAATTCAGGAAGACCTCTCTGACTTCACTAATCTAGGTTGGCATGCTCAACCTCGTGACAGCCCTCTGGAATTTCCTCTGCACAAGTACAGAATGCACTTCTTTACTCCTGAACCTCTCACAATGAAATGCACACCCATCTAAAGCATACCTGCAAGTCTAGTGTCCTCCATGGCACACATGCTGGAGGCGGGAAGGCAGTCTTTCTTGCTTCTACTTGTTGCTTCTGTTTATCCTGTCTTCCATTTCATCTCCCATTGGTTTACTCGGTTAAACTAAACCAAGGAAACGAGTTTTCCACCATTGCCTGCTTCAACGTCCATTGAAAACAGAACAGAAAAGCCAAGCTTGAATTGAGCACACATATTGTACTTCTTCGGGGAAACTCAAACAAGACAGCAGACATAGAAGCCCACAAAAAGGAGGAAGAAGGAACTGTAGGAGTTGAAGAGAAAAACCTGCCAAATGGATCATCAGTGTGTTCCGTCTGACAAAGTAGGTTGGTGACTGTCAAAATAAATAAAGCTCTGAGAGTTGTCTAATGATTGAACTACAGACTTATACCCACGATAAGGCAAAATGAAATGAAACTCAGGACTGTGGGTGTGACCTGCAAGCAGTTAAACTTCAAGTAATTTTGGAAAAACTCAAATCATTCACTAGGATCAAGGGGACAGGAAAATTTCCCCAAATTTCTTCTGATTGAAAATACTACTTTAGTTAGGAAATCATGTCATTTCTGATACAGTGCCGAGAAGTTGGTGTCTGCCTTTTCAATCGAAGGAAAAGATCTGTTTCTTGTGACACTCTCTGTGCAGATGTTCAGCTGACTGCTAATAATATCATCACAGAAATACAGCCAGAGCCAGACCTCTTTTCGTGCAGGGACAGGAGGGTGCAAAGCGGCTCTTCTCCAGGACGAGTGCACTCTCAATGCATTTTGGTTTTCTGTTTCTTCCAAAATTTGGTACCTAATTCCTTTTCCCATAGATCCTTAGAAGTAGATCTTGTTTTCCCTAAAGAGCAATCAAAATTTCCCAACACTGCTATGAAGGAAACTGATCAAGATCTACTGATACTGTTTTGACCTTTTCTTGGGGGCAATTTCATTTAAATAAGTCATTTCAAGAAGATTCAAAAGTTTTGATGAATTTCTGAACTAAAATTCAGTAATCTATCATCAGTGGAAGAACACCTCACACTAGAAAAGTGTTAATGAATCAGTGAAGGAATATGCCCTCATTGTTTAGTTAAAAGTCACTTTCTTCAGAGATTTTCTTTCCTTCAGCTCAGTGTAGCAGGAGAGTATCGGTTTGTCACTCTGCCTGATTCCTTTAATTGTGCCTTTGTTTCTGAGCTAAGCCGTTCTCTGAGTTCAATAGGCCATAGTGAAAAGAGAAGAGAGAACACACTGAGCACAGCCGCTGTGCCTGGGGAGGAGTCACTTCAAGACATGGCTTAGACTGCAGTAATAGACTTACTTTCTTATTAATTTTATTGACCTCTGTTCTTCCATTCTTTATTCCCCCTTCATCTCCTGGATTTATTGACTTATTCCAAAAAATGTAGATGTTTTTGTAAGGATTTAATTATTGTTGTAGTAAACCATTTTGAGGTATGAAGTAAGGGAAAATATCAAATATGAAAGCTTGGATTTAGTATTTATTTCTTTCCAACAAAAACATTTTCTAAACTCTTCAGATAAGAAACAAACGATTTGGAGCTGGAGAGATGGCTCAGTGGTTAAGAGAACTGACTGTTCTTGAAGGGGACCTGGGTTCAATTCCCAGCACCCACACGATGGCTAGCAACCATCCAGAACTACAGTTCCAGGACATCTGGCACTCCACAGTGCTCCTTCTTCTGACCTCCCACAGATGCTCTCACACACATGCAGGCATAATGCTCATATACATAAATTAAAAAATAAACAAAAAATTAATCTCAAGTAAGGAATTCAATAAAAACGGACAAAGACCTGAATAGACAATTCTTAAAAGAAGGCATATGAATTACTGAAACATAAAGGAATAATGTTCAACATCACTATCATATCAATTAATAGAGATCAAAACCACACTGAGATATCACCTCATGTTTGTTAGGATGGTTGTTATCACAAAGACAAAACACAGATCTTTGAAAGGATATAAATGAATGAAAAGGAAGCTTACACACTGTTGGCAGTAATGTTGCTACTAAGTTCTGGGAAAGAGCACTGGGGTCCCTTAATCATTCACCTTACCAGGCTGTGAATCCTGCATGCTTCATTAACTAGCCTGGCAAGAAGTAACCACTGGTGCAATAGTGGCACAAATGCTAAGGAAATAACCAATCACTTTATAATTGGATATAAGGTCTGCTTCACAAGATGAAGCACGTGGCAGTAATATCTACTCAAGCCCAGGAACAGGTGACTAGACAGCCTCAGACCATAAGGGAGAGTCTTGTACTTTTATTTTTCTAAATAGATGTAGTGTTAATGTGACTCCTAATGATTTATTGCTATACCTATATATTAATGCATCTCTGAGCTCTCAGCAGAGAAGCTACCTTATGCCTCATATGATGATTAACACAGAAACACACAACTGACCAGAGAATAAGAGACTTCAGAGTGATTATAACCAAACAGAACACCTCCATTAAACCTGTGCTTCCAAAGATTCATAGATCATTGAGGGAGAGGTGGCAGAAAGATTTTAAGAGCCAGAGGTGGTAGAAGACCACAAGAAAACGGTGTTTTCCAGACAGTTTTGAGTAACTCATATGAACTTACAACAATGGTGACAGCATGCACATGTACCATGTAAGCTCAAGTCAGACAGAATCCCAGCAGAGACATGGGCAAATCAGGAGGAAACCACGGCCCTATCTGAGGAACTATGGGAAACTAATAGCTACTAAGAGGTGGAGAGTCGGTCCCTTTTTAGGCTGTGACTCTTGGTAGCTTGATCAGGTTCCTGTGGGTGGATCCACATTGAAGGGTATTTGGGGACACCTATTTAACTTCACATATTCTAATATATAATAGAATACATGAAATTGGGTGGGGCTAGTAAATGAAATGCAGATTGAGAGGAAATCTAAATGCTGTGTGTATACATATCACAAAATATAAATACACATCACAAAAATTAAAAAATAAAATAAATGAATAAAAATAAGCAAAACCTCCAGAAATCGTATTAAAGGGAAGATATCCAAATGAGGCTTTTCTTCTTATCTAGTGATGTCACCATGCTAGAATGAATTGATTCAGCCTTTCATAGTTTTGGTCTGTCCAACACAGTCAACATTATGTCCAGGGAGTCCTGTGTTTCCTGCAGTAGCCTGGCTTGACCGGACTCTCTTTTCTCAGACCTTCTCTGCTCATTATTCTTGCTGCCTCTGCAGGGTCAGTAATGTGTCTGCCAGTAAAGTGTTGTCTCCTTCCATTTCCTTTTCCCACAACCACAAGGAGCAGAAGCAGTGCTCAGGTTGAGGAGAGAGCTCTTGTCCATTAATAACCACACTAGTCTAGCAGTCAAATCCCTTGTCGATGCTCTGGTCATTTTTACATTGGATTACCATAACCCCATTCTCTGTTGTCTGCAAGACTGTATTCCTCTCTCCAGTTTTAAGTGACATGCACTCAGCAGATCAAATCATTTTAGATACATTTAAGTTAGACCCAGAGGAACAGAGACCTTGGGCTTGACAACATAGCATAGAGGGTGTGACAGTCAGAGATGTGTCTAGAAGAAGCATTTAAATTCACCACGTGATGACAGAAATCCAGGTTAATAATTTTGGTTTTGTTTTTTCTTTTTACTCCACATATCACGGAAACTCAAGCTCTTATTCTAATTTAAATTTCTACTTTTGACAAATTTTAGGAATTCCTTCTGCCAGTGACCCACTTTGATACAATACTTCACATAATTTTATAAAAAAAAGAATATGTCCTTATTGTTGCTTACTAACATCCACATGGAAACAGTCAGATCAGCAAAAAGTATGTTTAGGAAACATCCTGAGCACCAAGTACATCATCAGCCAAATCTGTGGGAAGATCGAAGGCAAAGGAGACACAGGACAGTGACAGAACAAGATCAATTGTCTCTGCCTTGGAAGCCGCCTAATAACCTGGCGGCCATGGCATTTCTGTGACATATTTTGGAATTACAAGAGTCCTACATGAAAGATGTAATTCATTACCAAAAGGTGAGCCATTTCCTGTCCACTCAATTTCAAAAAATCAGGCTAAGTATTATTGTATCAAAGGAACATTGGCTGTCACCCAGCATTAATCATTTTCAGAGCAATTATGATTAACTTTAGACACAGGACTGATGGATCTTTATTTCTGGATTCCATTTTGGAAACTTTGAGCCTTGCCTCATATGTAAGATTATTACTGCAAACAATGCTTCTCCAAACTGTCTGCCTTCATTCCTTCTGTCTGCTTTTAAAAAAATAAAAATATATAATTAATTACGTTTGAGTGAGCCTGTGTGTCTGCCAGCACTAGCTTAAACATTGTTCATATATAATCCCACACAGATGTGGGGCCAACAGGGATCTGAGTGGCTATGTGCTTTTACACATCTTTTAGCTAAATTAAAAATCCAAAAGCTAAATCTTGTGTTCTGGAACAGCATATGAATGTGACATTTCCTGGCGGCTATTAAAACCATAAAGCGATGAAAAGTCTATATTCATTCATTTAAGTGGTTTGTGACTGTTAAAGACTAAATATTTACAATGTCTTTTATCCTTGGATACAATATAATGATTTTGTCATTTTAATAGCCTTTTACTCAACTGTGGTTGCATCCCCATTAGATTTTAGAGGCATGTGTTTTAAATAGTTTGTGTCTCTTTAACTATTTCAATAATTCCTGAGAGGAAATGTATGAGTTCAAGGCATTGAAATCATGGTTTTAGTCTTGATTTATGTCTTCCCTTCTGAATCTCTACTGTTTACCAAACTTTCAGTTAGAAAGGATATTTGTACACACAAAGCTGTTCCAGGGAAGGTCAATAACAGATCCCAGGCATCTGCTTATAAATGCAAGGACATACCTACTAAATGAATGAGCTGGGAAAACCCAAAGAAGCAGCTGAACTGTAGAAGCAGCTGAAGCTAGTGGACTAGCTTAGCTTGGCGTAAGAAAACAGGCTTGTACTGTAAAATGATTACTTAAGTATCATTCCATTTTCCTTTAGAGAACCCTAAAAATATGCAATACTTGATTGCACATGCTTTTAATCTCAGCACTTGGGAGGCAGAAATTGGCAGTTCACTGTGAAATCGAGGCCAGCTTGGTCTACAAAAGCTCTAGGCCACCTGAGGCTGCATGGAGAACTTGTCTCAATTTTTTTTTTTTTATTTCTAAGAACACCTGAATGTTATTTGTTGCATTCTGTAATGAAAAGCGATCAATTAGATTTGACTGATACTGTTCTCAAGTGCCCCTACTATAGAATGAAACTAAATCTGGTGTGGTTTTTAAAAGTCCCGTAGGGACAACCTTATCCGGTCCTTTTTGCATTTGTATTAATGCTGTCTCTTTTGCATAAAAGACAAAGAAAAATCTTGACAGGCATTGTCAGAAGAAAGCTACCCTTACTTCCTTTAAGGGACACAAAGGATATGACGTACTTGAACTTTTGTATTAATGTTTCCAGAATACTCAGTTCATAGTAACTGACCCCCCAAAACAGTTAATAAATCTTTATTTTAAAGTATCTACTGAAAATTTTAGGCAATGGTTTGTTTGTGTCATCTGTGAAGCCATAGTTTGCATACATCATAATAAGTTTAGATGCAAAATGAAAATTTCAAAATAAAGGACTTTTATCTTGTTTCAAGGTTTAAAGAAAGGGATGGGTCTTATTTCTACCTTGATGGGGAAAATATATGTACCTACAAACAAGAAATTAAATATTATGTCTTTAAGTAAGAAAAACATTAAATTAGGAGTAAAGCAGAGAAAATACTTAAAACATTTAAAATAAGATCATTACCGGTCAAGGTCAATTAATTTGTCTGTTCCGTGGGGACAAAACGGGCTTCCGTGGTAGCTCGAGTTAGAGAGTACATAAAATGGGGCAGAGCTTCGGCATCAGCATTTAGTGAGAAGCTTGGAGTTCTTAAGAGCAATAGCAGTGAGCAAACCTACCGACGCTCTGGGTTTTCCTTTCCAGAGATCTGATACTATTGAAAGCACACAAATAAAGCACCATCAGAAAAGCAATGCTCAGCAGCCTTAGAAAGTACCAGAATACTACCCAGATGCTATGGCCTAGGGATCTAGTGTCGCGGAGTCAAGTGAGGAGTCTGGGCACAGAAGAATAACATTTTTGAATCATGGAAAGGAACTTCAAGATATACAAATGAGCATGAAACATCAAGAAGAATTCACGAAACTTGAAGCTGAGATAGGGAATTAGGAATGATGTGAAGGATTGGTGGCCAAGAGAAATGTTTGGCAGTCTGGAATCATTAGAGGGTTCTTCTGGAGAATCAAGATTCCATTGTGTAGTTAATGAAAAATTCTTTTCTATTTTTAACTGAAAATTGCAAAATATTATGCAATTTTTAAAAAAATGATGAACAGTATGAGTTTATTGTGCAAGGGATTGGTTAATTACAGAAAATAGAGATCAAGGAAAATGACTAGAATTCACCAGGGTGTGGTGATACACTCCTTTAATCCTACCTAGCACTGGAGAGGCAGAGAGAGGTGGGTCTCTGTGAGATCTGAGATCCCAGTCAGGCTTGTCTACATAGTGTGTTCTAGGTCAGCTTGTCCTACAAAAAAGAAAAAGAAAGAAAAGGAAGATTTAGAATCCCTCTTAATTTGGTTGCATTGAAAAGGATGAAGAAGCAACAAGTTTGATAGACACATGGTACAATTAATACCCAGAAACCATTAAGAAACAGAGACAGTGTTATTTGCTATTCTGATAAACAGAGCCAATCACATATGCGAATATGTGTGCAAGGGAAGGTATTTATTATGGGAATTGGATCTGGTGATTATAGAATCCAGGAAATCAGGCACTATGGCCTCTGTAAACTGAGTGCTCATGAATTGGTGTAATTTATTTGAGTCCAAAAGCCTGAACTAGGACTCAGGTGGCAACAATAGTTTAATTCTAAGTCTGAGATGAAAATATGTTGAATAACAATTGAGAGTATTAGTGTATACATCCCATTTGCCAAAGGCCATTCCACCATTCTACCAAACCAGCTTCTTCAGGATGGTAAGTAGCAAGTAAACGCAAGAAAATTCCATAGGCACGGGCACATTCTTACATTTCTTTGCCTGTAGAGCATGTTCATGGTCAAAAGCAATGTCATGTGGAGTACAGTGATTGATGATCAAGAGGGAGGACCAGGACCATAATTAAATGATCAGAATTAAAAGATTAATAACATATGTCAGTTTGGTTGCCCACCCAAAGATGAAGACGGAATGATTTACGATTTTGAAGAAGATGGAGATAAAGTAGGATTAAGAAAATCAAATAACTATTTAGAGATGAATATTTTGATCTAATAATTTGCTAGTATTTTAGGGGAATCTATTGTGCATGTCTCTGAGCATGCATTTAAATATCTACCAGAACGAACACATCCCCTGCTGGAGTCTGATTCCTCCTGAAGTATGTCAATCATTGCTTTATTCCCTTTTCTCCATAGCACGTAAGACATTAGAGCACATACACAGTCAGACACAGGCTGGCATTTCCCTCCCTTTAGTTATGTCCGAAAAGAGCTGTGGAAGTCTTGGTGGGGATCCTGGGCCTACCCCTTGATAGCACATTCCTCTGGAGAGAGCCCCTGTCTTTACGGAACTCTGGCAGAGGTCTCCTTCCAGGACTGGTGGAGAAGCTGTGAATCACCGATCATCCCTTAAGGATCTCCTTTTCCTCTCAGTCACTGATATACTTTCCTCAAGGGTGCAAGTGCTTATGGTGAAAGCTTAGTCAGCTCCTGTCTTCATGCCCCTGTCAAATGCATTCCTGCATTGAACACATGACCTGAAGATTCCTGCGCATTATTTTCAGAGTATCTGTAACTTGCAGATGGAGGAATTAAGCCTAATTAATTCCTGTTTGTAAGAGTTGTGCCTCCAAAAATGTGGACATTTAATGAATGTTTTGGTGATAATGGAATAATTTATCTTTCTTAGGGTACTTCCTTTTCAACCAAACCGAGAAGACCATACATTGTACCAGTTCAGGGAGGAGAAATGTAACTTCATGACAATTAAAAATGATCAGAGGAACAAAATCCCATCCATCTGCCTAATGACCAAACTTCAGCAGTGAAGATTTGATAATTCTAGTGGAATTTGTTAGTTGAAGAGCCTTTTAGTTTAATCCACTTTAAAAATTCATGAAATCTTTCTACCATTATTAACTCTGTAGTGTCAGGCCACGTGAGGCAACCGAAGCAGACTGGATAAAAAGGCATGCCCTCTGCTTTCTTCTAAAAACAAATAAAAATTTGCTATTTTCCCTATCTGAATCAGTCCAACCAAGGTTTTGTGGTTCATGCTTCTAATCCACTACCCAGAAGGCTGAGGCAGAAAGATTTCAAGTTTGATGGATGCCTGGCCTACACAGCAAATAAAAGATCAGCCTGGGCTTAATGATATTAGTGAGGTCCTATCTAAAAATGAAATTTGAATAAGGATCTGGAGATGTAACACAGACTGTTTGGCTAGCATGTGCAAGACCCTGACTTCAGAAAACTCAGGTCAAACTTTCTTTTTATCATTGTCAATATGGCACACAAATAAAATATTTTATTTATATATATCCTCAAGTGTGTGACTTGATCCCAGATATATACATATCTACATTGAAAAATAATCATTAGTCTTTGTGATTTATTACTTGAAAATATTCAACTTTCTGAATCTAAAATCCCTTACCAGGGAAATGGACATATAAATTAATAAAATTGTTCTGTTGTTTTTAAAAATTATTTTCATTTTTGCATATGTATAGCATATATGTGGGTGCGTGTGTGGAGGTGTGTGAAGGCCCAAAGCTGACATCAAAAATATTACTAGATCACTCTCCACATTATTCAATGTGGTAGGGTCTCACAATTGAGCCCAGAGCTCGAAATATGATTAGTCTACCAAGAAAGCTTATAAAGAAATCCCATCTTCACCTTCCTAGTAATGAAATTATAGTCTAGCCACCACACTGACTTCATTTCTATAGGGGTTCTAGGGAGATCTAAACTCTAATCCCCATGATTGCACAAGTACTTTATTCCTTAAATCATCTGTCCAACCCTTTAATGTAATGCGATTGAGTAGCAAAATATGTGCAAGTTTATTATAGAACTTAGTTTGAAAAAATATGTACCTATAAACCACCTGAACTATCTATCCCACAAACATATCTATCACCAAAACATTTTTCCACCAGCCATATTTATTATTATTTCATGATTAGAAAACTTAACATGAGATCACTATTTTTAGCAAAAGCAAATGAATTGTGTAACAGGGAATTAACTGAAAACACTATATTACAGGATGGATCTCTAGAACTGTCCATCCTGAGTAACTGAATCTTTATACCTTTTCATACATAGAAAGGTTTTAGAGAATAAAGACTTGCAAATCCAACTACCACATAATCCAGCAATCCCACTATGATATTTGGCAAAAGGGACTGAAATCAGAATACTGAAGAGTTGTCTCTACAGTACTGCTCATAGCACATTTATTCACTAAAACAAAGCCATGAGAGCAAGTAAATACCATAGACAAATAAATGGACAAAACCTAGATACAATGGACTATCATTCAGCCTTGAAAATAAGATAACTTCCAGTTGCAACAATACTGAAAAACCAGTTGACATTATTCTAAGTGGAAATACTCCAAGTATAGAACAGATACTTCCCAATAGAACTAGGGTTTTTTTAAAATATTTTATTATTTTTATTTTATGTGTGCTGAGTGTATTGCCTGCATGTGTATAAGTAAACCAATGTCATGCAATACCCACAGAAGTCAGTAGAGAGCATCAGATACCCTGGAAATCGAGTCATGAACAGGTGTTAGCTGCTATGTGGGTGCTGGGAATCGAGCCCCGGTCCTCTGCAAAAGCGTTCAGTACTCTCACCCACTGAACCATGTCTCCAGGCCCAAATTAGGGTATCCTTTAACACTAATGTATATTGTGCCTAGAAACTCCTCCCCTAGAAATTTTGTTGCTATACTAAGACTTCTAATAGTCACTAAACCATTACCATGAACTCTATATATTAAAAAAGGAACTCAAAGGAAAGCAAAATGCAATTTACTCTTACACATCTCACAAATATGTTTTACTGAATTTAACATATCTTGTCAAATGTAAGAAATTAAAAGTACAGTATAGCTCTGCACACTAGCCTATTGAATAATTTCATCTTCAGTCACATTGGTTATTTCAATGACAGAAGAACCATTATCTATAGGTTTTCTTATCACACCTGTTAAAGTCATTGCTTCCAGCAAAGTCTACAAAGGCTGCAATTTGTACTGTGTTTTTGTTATTACTAATGTCTAGTTTCAATTTAATATCATTATTTTACAGTGGTTATTGTTGCAGTGGATACTGAACCCCAAGAAAAGAAATTATATGCTTAACACACTAATTTTTGGTGCATAGCTGAAATGGATACTTAGGATTACATTTAGATAGTTTTATATCATGGAGCTGATATTTTAGATAATGCTGAAATAATTATTGAAGGGACACTTTCTTATTTCAGAGAATGCAGCTTTCATTTTCTCATCCATACATATATTCCAGTAAACTTGCCTTTGCCCATGATTTAATTTCATCACTGAAAACTTGCATGAGATGAGCTTTTCACTCCCCACCTCTCCAGATCTGTCCTCACATGTCTCAAGAAGTAGATTTATTCTGGTGCAGCTTGCAATCTCTGCCACTACACAATTCTGTTATGTGCCTCCCCCCCCAGCCTCCCAGTGGCTCCTTTGCAAAGGTTTGAGAGAAACTGAGCCACATTTCAGTTCAAACTGGTCTTTCTGTCCTGATAAGTCACTTATCTATTTATTGCACAATTTAACTTCTATGCATTAAAATAAATAATCAATCATTTTATATTGACATTTCAAGACATATTTTATTATTTTTAATGGTAACATCTTTTGTGTATATATTTACTTTTTAAAGGTTTTCCAGTTTCATAATTCAGTCTATTAGGACTTCAGAAGAAGGATTTCAAATGTGTGTTTTTCCATTATTACATAGCTAATCAATAGAAAAATATCATTCCAGGTATAAAGTTTAATTATGTCCATGGAATTAACTTAATTCCTTCCATGTAGAAGGACTTTTTTGACTCTTTGTACTGCTACTCTGGCATCTAATACAGACTTGAAATTATTTGGATATATTTATCATACATGTGAAGTTACTATCACAAGACTTACTGTTTAAAGTCCTAAAATTCAAAAGTCCTCAAAACAAAGATGGTTATTCCACAGTGTTTCCATATAGGCAATGCAAATAATAGTATTTGAATTATTAATGATGATGATGATGATGAAAGGAACAATGAAATGGCTGTACCAAGTGTTTTTTAGGTACTAAGAATTGTGATAAGCCTGCCTCAATAAAGAAGAATGGGTTATACTACAATAAAGCTGTCCCCAAACATAGACTGGTTTACAGTTGGGGCAAAACAGGCCTGACCTGAAGGAGGTTCCTCAATAAATACTTCCTCAGACAGAGAATAGTGAGGCAAATGTGTGCAAATGTCTTAATGAAAGCTATTACTTTGTATGCTTACTTTAAATTCAATATAAATATTTCTGTGATCATTCAAACAGAGTATGACGAAGTATTAAATTTTGAAGTGGTTCTTCTTGACTCTTCTGTATGCAGCTCCCTTCTGCTAACCTTTATGAGATTAAGCAAACCATAAAGTTAAGCCAATGACACTGGGTAGAAAGCATACTTTTCAAATAGAAAAGTAAAATCAGGTAGTTCTAATGATTTGAAGGACTGCTTCAGTTCTCAGAGCAACCTTCCTGATTAACACCCAAACATTTGGTCACCTTTTTCAAATTCACATCCCTTTATTTTCTTGAGACTCTTTATATGAAATTTTACTGTATGTTAGATATAGATAGAAACAGAGAAAAATGTGGGTACCTCTCAAGTCCTGTTTTGTTACTTACATTTATTCTTAATGGAAGAAAGCAATAATTGCAAACTAAAAGGCTGATAGTTTATTATTTAGAATGGATGTTCCAAGAGCGTAAGGACTTGGTCCACTGCTCTTTGCCTCCCTTCCCTGCCCTTCTTTCTGTCTCCTGCCGTTATCCACCGCCCTCCCTCGCTCCTTCCAATCCATTATTTTTCCTTCCTCTCCCTTTCTTACCTTTTCAGCTGCATTTTGAGTCATATCTTGAAGATACTGTCACTGATTTATTTGTTTAGAATTCTATTATGTGCTAGCTGCTGAGGACACAAAGAAGTCCTTCTAGTGCCTCTAACCTCTTGAAATACATGGCCGTAAAACACGCCAAAGGCGGGGATGAACTGACATCACTCATTCTGTGAAGCTTTGGAAGAGCAGCAGTGGAAGAGGAAGAGTTGCTGTCACCATGTGAGCGGACTCTAACAGGGCGGCATCCTGTGAGGAGGTCTTTGGAAATCAACCCCAAGGGAAAATACCACACATCAGCTTGGAGGAAGATGAGGTCAGGAGGTCAGCTCTGCCGCCCTTTCCTCCCTCCTTACTAAAAGCCCCCCAGTGATGTCCTTCCATGACTGCTTTAAGCAGAGTGGGGGGAAAGCAGCTTATCATGAGACAAGTGAGAATCCAATGTTTAGGCCCTCATATGCTTCTTGAAAGAATGTGAAGTCTAATTCTTCCTAGATAAATAGAGAAAATAATATTGGCAATATTACAGGGATTGCTTACTGAAATAAAGAGCAGAAATTTTTTAACAAACCGAAAGAGGAATGGATAACATGAGGAGTTATGTCATTGAGGATTATGCCTGAAATAGAAAATGTCAAAGTAACAGCATTTTGAAGAGAAGTAGACATTATGTTCTGCGAAGCTTTGGTAATATTTGAAGGAGTATGAACCTCTCAAGTCCTGTTTTTGCTTTTTCATTTATTCTAATGGAATAAAGCTATAATTACAAACTAAAAGGTTGATAGTTAGACACTTTTAATTGTGTGTACAACTGAGGCCTGGTTAAGAGCATTAAGAGAGAACAGCGAAGACTGCAAGGATGAGCAGTGACAGGTGGAAAGGAGCAGGATGGAGATGCTGCTTGGTGATATGTCGGGGGGAAAAAGGAGCTAGAGTGAGTGACCACACACCTGAGCCTCAAGCTCGGGTGAAAACGGTGCAAGCCACGAACACCATGAATCTCTGGCTGTCCATGTGGTGTCAGGACTGACACTGGCCAAATGTAGCACAGAATCCATGACAAAGATGCCCTCAGAGTCAGGGCAAAACGGAAAATGGAACACAACTGGGCGATTAGCATGCTTGGCTCTCAGAATAAGCAGTTCTCCTCTGCTTTTCTCCAGCTTCTGTCCTTGGTTTTCCATTTTGGCCATCTTGCACCATGAGAACACTTGAGATGTTCCAGCCTCCAGAACTTACCAGCAATTGCCTGCATGCCTGCAACTGTTTTTCAAATGGAATACAGCTGATGGCAGACTCCCCGAAGTATAAATTTCAGGTGAGACCTGAGAGGTCAGTGATGTCATTCAAACATCTGAACTTGCCGGAGAATAGACTAAGCCTCTCTGTCTCCATGGTTCATTCTAGGATCATTGTGTCTGCTGGGTTGCAAAGGAACAGTGTGCGAGCATGTTCACCATAGCTTAGATCTGCACAGCATTCACAGGCTCTGGGCCATGCTCACAACTGCAGCCCTATAGGCTTCCTGGAAAATAAACTAAAAACAACACTCTCCAAGATTTGATGTGCTCTTTAGTCTGCAAAGAAAATGTTTATTTCTTTTTGGAGGGTAATAAAGAGGTCGTGTAGAATGAGCTTCATCTTCAGGGGTTGTCCCCACATAAACTTTATTCCTTCAGTTAAACGAGAGTTAAAGAGGTAATTTGGGTAATTAATCAAGGCTTGTAATTTGGTGAGCTGAGGTATCGTGTCCAGAAGAACAAAGAGAACTGTGGCATTTTCTGATGGAGATTTCCATAGCCATGGTCGTCCAAAAAGACTCCAAATTCTGCAGCAGCCAGAGACGAATGTTATTAATAAAAGGAGAAAAAAAGATAAAATGGATTGAAATTGGCTAAGATTTCTACTCTGTTCTCTCCTTGATGTTGGTCCCCAGAAATGTAGTTTTGGTCTTAACTCGGGATATTTCTAGTTTAATATGTTGGGCAAGAACATAATGGAGAAAATCATATGTCACATTTCTACAATGATGACTGTCATTTCCTAGGTCAGAACACAGACAAGACCCACCCTTTCCTATTCGTGCATTTCACCCCAAATATTTCAGAACTAAATGAATAAGAGGAAAAATAATCCCAATGAGTTTAGAGTAAGTGGCTTTTTCAAGACTTCATCTCTTCCCAGACCTCAATCCCTCACTGACTGGATCACTGGACCACATGACTCACTGTGTGCCAATGTCTAACCATCACATAGAACCTCGATATTTTGTTTTCCTTAGTCACTTTTTAAGGGAAGATAGTTTCTGGAGAGAACGTACAGAAAAACTCATAACTCAAGACATTTTGAGGGTATTTCCCTCATGGTGTTGGGGGTCTTCCCTGTCATTCAAATTATTTGGGATTTGCAAGACATCTTTAAATCTTAAAACTGAATAAAAGGTCACAACTTCATTTATTCTCAGTTGACCTGGAATTCCCTTACTTACATTAGTGAGACATCACATTAGCAAACTGTGCACTAGTTCATTCTCAGTGATCCTGGGAATAACTAACCAAAGCTATAGACCTTTGTGGCTAATTATGGTAATTGTGCTCAGTGTAGCTCTAAAGGTTACATTTGACCACGTAACTTCTGCTGTTCTGGGACCCCATCGGTTCTATGCGGGAAGCTAAACCCAGTGCAGTACAGTCCCCTGTCACCTCAAGCCTATAAAGAAGAATGACTGTAGCTCCTTATATCTCCTCTGATGATTGCTTAAACAATGCATTCATAATGTTTTGGGAAGATTGTTTTCACACAAGTTGACAGTATTCTTGATGTAGAAGCAATCACCTGGAGAGGTGGTGATTTATCTGTCTGTGTTATGCTTGGATCTGACTCTCATTTGGGGCACGGAATCAATAGCGGATGTTGAAAGTGGGTATTAAAGAAATTCCAAACCTCCTTACCAGCATCAGGTAACATCTTTTAACGTTGATTTGTTACTTTTAAAAGGTAGAAAAGAATGAATCTCTTAGTCAGGAATGGGGAGGTGGAGCAGCAGTAGCGACTGCCCCTTATTTAAATTTTAAAATGTGCTGAGTAAAATTGCAAGTTTCAATTATCAGCCTTATATCTGTCCCCCTGATTGACACAGTCAGGTCTCAAGGGCAACCACCACCTCAGCAGAAGCATTGTGAGATTGTACATTTTAGTTCTGAAAATCTTCAGCTCTGAAAATCAAACCGTATGCCTACTAATGCTAAACCTGACTGCGTGAGAAGGGAGACGTCCCCCAAAGTTAGGATTAGGAGACCTATCCACTTCGGCATCATATTTAGAGAATCTAGTTCTGATGTCCATTGCTTTACCAAACCAAGGCTTTGCAAGAAACCAGAAGGAAGCCTAGGAGGCCAGTGGGAAGTGGCCACAGAGGCAGCTGCTTACTGCGGAGGGCCTGGCTGCCTTATTTCCTCTTTAGGCCTCTCCACCTCTCCTTTGCATGCTGGCTCTGCAATCCTGACTTCTCTTGCTCTCTAGTCACTACTAGTAGAAAACACTAATGGCACCAAAAATGTGGGAGAGAGTAAGGAAGGACACCCTCACTGTCAGGCCCGACCGGCTCTAGGAGCTTCTCTTGGGCTGTCCTCTCCACTTGGAAATCTGACTTCTCCTTTGCTTCTCCTTTCCTTTGACTCTTCAGGTATAGAAGCAATAGTGGTTTTTTTTCCTAAATTGTGTCTGTATCTTTGAAAAGAGTTAATGTTTTCGATCCCCTGCAATGAGTCGATTCAAGTACGCTGTCTTTTTCTGATTCTGGAACGTGGACTGAAATAGTGGAGTAAGAGATGACCAGGCAGTAGTTTCTAGTTCCTGCATATGTTGCAGATAAGGACTTCCCTTCCCACTTGGTAGGAAGGAATGCTTTTTGTCTGAGGAGCACTGCCTCTTCTATGCACCTGGCAGAGAAACCTCCGATGGGGAATCAGTTCTGCTGACTTGCTCTCCCCGTCACACTCCGTCATTCTGCTGGAAGTTTCCATTAGCCACATCCATCTAGTCCTTTGAAGACATGTGAGCTTATATGATGGTATAGATGGAGGTCAGCTTCTGGCTACAGAAAGCGGGTTTTCAAAAGCTTTATGTATGTATAAATAATGATCTATAGAAACAAATATGAAGCCAGTCTGTCTAACCCCAGCAATGGCTATCATTTCTAAGACCCCCTACAGGTCATGAAAACCACAAGTGTTACATCCATGTGATTCATCTCTCTGCCAACATGCAAGCAAAATGAGGTGGCTTAAATGTTTGGAACATTCCTTTTCTTAAGAGTTTTTCACAGACCTTTCAAACATTACAACTAATGGATATGATCAGATTGTTAAAAATGACTATCAAGTACCAAAAATGTGGTCTTTCTAATGAGTATATTACCATTCCAATTAAAATCAAGATTCCATTACTGGGCAGGATAAGGAGAGAGAAGAATAAATACTGAGGTGTCAACATTTCTAGCATAGAGATCCATGGTCTTGCCTATGGAATTTATAGAGTGAGTCACAAAACTGGGTGGTTTATCCTAAGAAGTTGTAAGGGAAAATGCACAAAGTCCCTCCAGTAGCTGCCCTTGAATGTCAGGTGGATGAAAGAGGAACCTAGTATTTTGTATAATCATGAAGTAACACGTAAAATTGTGTATGCCCCTGTGTAAAGAAGAGGAAGAGTCATGGCACTTGCCACTCCATTCATTAGTTTTCTAAGCTTCCTATAGCATCCCTAAGATAGTCAGATGGCTAGAGACTGGCTTCACATGAACTGTATGTAAGGTGTATGGGACCAAAGACAGAGTGCCTTTCAAGAAGCCTGCAATGCTTTGAGATTCTGACCACAGAGCTGGAGGTACTTCCCATTCCTCTCCACTATGTCATATACAATGGAAGTCACTGACTTCTGTTAATAAACGTGGGTTGGCTGACCCTAAAGACCTCCCACAATATGGAGTCTGCGGAGCTACTAAACTGATTAGATTTTGAAATGTGTTGGTCATTCAGAATATACAGAATATAGTGTAAAGCAAGTGTTGTTGAAATCCTTCTCCTAATCATATCTAGCTAGTTAAACTGTGTGGGGGCTGGAGAAATGGCTTGACAGGCAAGTGAAATAGGTGCTCTTGGCAAGGAACTGCGTTCAGTTCCTAGCACATGCAGTAGCACATAACTGTCAGTAACATCAATTCCAGGTCATCTGATGCCTTCTTCTGGCTTCTGTGGGCCTTACACACAAGGGTGCACTTAAATACATGAAGGCAAAACACTAACACATATAAATAAATAAATAAATAAATAAATAAATAAATAAATAAATAAAAAATAATAAACTGCTTTAAGTATGAGAACTTCAGTTGTTTTATCCTTAAAATTAGAGCCCCTTTTAAAAAAATCATTGTTATGTATCAGGAGTAATGTCTACTGTTCCTATTAATTCCTGATCTCTTCTCCTTCCCAGGCTTTTGTTTATTCTTCTCCTATTCCTTTTCCTGCAGTAAGACAATCTTAAAAATATAAATGCCATAGAAAACAGCTGAAGGATTCAAAATCTTCAAAATTCCCTAATTTTGAAGACACCACTGAATGTATATTTCTTTGGTGTGCTCAATAGGGGAAAACATTAGTAGGTATTAATAAAGCATTTTGAACATCTTGGGAGAACAACAGCTTAAGCATTTATGTAAAATATGATAACATTAGCCATGCTAACAAATTGAAAATTATATTTATTGAAGATCATAAATATTCAACATTTCAAGTGTTTCTCTTATAAAACACTATTTTGCAAACAAAATATAGGAGCTGAATGTGCCTTAGAATTTCCAAACAAGTTTATGCTCTAAACCATTCGAAGGCTAACGCTACATCTTCTAGCGGAGTTAATTTTTTTTTTACTTCTTATTACTATTTTCTCATTAATCATTGAAACAAATGAACATTGTCAAAAAAAAATTATCCCTTTTCTCATTCCTATTTGCTAGTCAAACAACCGTGTGTTTGATTTCAGTTTTATTCAGTGATCCAAATTGGTCAATAAAATGCTAATGATTACCAACATGCTACATTTCTCACTTGGAGATCATCCTTTAATCCTAACAAATGCCAGTTGGATGCTTGTTAAAACAGCAGGAACTAATTCATATATTCAAGCTAAATAAATAAAGTTTGATTGCATATTTGTTCCACTCAGTTTTGATAACCGGCACTGAAAGAGAAGTGCTTCACATAAATCATTTTGGAACTGCCTGCTAACCAGGTTTCACTGATGAAACAAGCCTGTCAAAACAGCATTGTGTGCCTGAATGTCCCCAGTTTGTTTCCACGCCCCACACCAACTACAAACCTTAAAGCTCAACTATGAAATCATGACACAGGCTTGTGCTGCTTTACGGGACTCTGTGGTAGGGAATGCTCAACCTGCTCCCACTATGAACTCTGTGTAAGAGCCAGAAGCTTCCTCCAAATTCAGAAAGCCTCCTAAGGTGAAGGAAAATCCTGCATCTTACAAAATCCCATTCTCCTTAACACTGGGGAACTACTGAGTTTGGTTTCAGATAGATTTTGATAAATTCACTGCTTTGTAGCTCATTTTGATTTCCTAGGGAAATCTAGACTTTCAGAAATTCAATCTCTGATTGATTTCTAGTAAAAGAGTCCTGAGAGCTTATTTCAAGAAGAATAACCACTGGCTTCCTAGTGAAAAATTCATTTGACTACTATCCAAATGCAGATTTCCTCTGTTGTGTTTGTCTACCATAACTAATAAACTGTCTCTTTTCTTCTAATAGGGTCTTATTTGATAGCTTCTCTTACAGTGCTCAAGAAGATACATAAAAATAGAAATTAACTTGATCATTCAGGTGTTTCATTAAATATTACACAAGAAACAAATGATGTAAAAGTTTTCTACTTTCTGCCACATACTAGCGGCATCATTCCATTAAAAGTATGTCATCAAAGCAAAATGAACAACAAATAAATCTAAAAGCAATGAGAGCATTGTCTCAATAAAGTGTAAAGAACACTGAGGAGAAAGTGAAGACTTCCTGGGATTAATTTTAATAGATACAACATGGGCATTGAATGATTCTTCAGTTTGGTACTATTCTCTATTATTTTTAATTACTAAATAGCTTTCTTTATATAATTTTTGTTCTGTAGTATTATTGATATTCAGTTAGAATATTTTCAAAGAAATTTCTTCAATATCAATTAACAATTAAGAATTAATTTGCCTAGAGACTTCATATATTTGTGAGAGATCTATTTGTAGAGTCAAAAAGAATAAGGTAAATATATAAAACACGTGCACTCTTCATGACATGGTAGGAAACAGAAACATATAGTTTAAAATTCCAATATATATTAAAACAGATTTCTCATCATAAATATTGATTTGCTATTCATAGTAGTTGGTTAAACATTGACTACCAGTGCCAAAAATTAGAAGCAAAATTATGATTCTAAGTCCTGGTGACTGGCCAGGTCATAGTGGTGGCCCTATATAACTGCCTAGGTGATGGCAAATTAACATTGCTAATTAATGAAGATCTGTTCAGTTATTAAAATACAGAATGTTATGATATATATGTATTTGTATATAGAATCATTAAAATGTTTGCTTTGGTATAAGTTAATGTTAATGTCTTCCTTAAGAATAGGGATGATATTGAAAAGAATGACATCACAAATCATCAAGTTTTTAATGGAAACTATTGAACACAACCAATATTAAGTACCTAAGAGGTATAAGAAGTTCTAAGATTAAAACTGAAAGGCTAAAGTCTAAAATTAAAATTTTTATAGCAGGTAAAAATTAACTGGATACAGTAACATTGTATTTAGTATATGGACTATAAAAACTCCAATAGATAGTCATTTATATATCAGCAATTTGTTATTCTATGAAGCTGGGGAAAAGTGAAAATAAGATAACTGTCCACTCGAAATGTCAGGTAACAAAGCATTTTTAAAAGTGATTTCTCGGTGCTTCATGGACTGAAATTGAGCTCTCCATCACACAGTGCCAATTTGTATTCTGTGTTGAACACTTCCCTGTAGTGATTAGTTGTGTGCCTATTTTGTGAGGACTCACAGGTTGGCACATTGTAAATGTTAGCACTTCCAAAACCTAGGTATAAGAATCTCTACTTTCTAACCCATGACTTTGTGGCTCAGGACATTAATTGTTGAGGGGAGAATGGGCAAAGGTTCACTCTGACATCCCCAGTCATGCTCTACTAAACCCGAGGCACTCTCAAAGACACATGGTTTTAAAGAAAACTTACCGGTACTTGGTAGAATCTGCTTTGGTGAATCTGTGCTTGTAATCTGATAGGCAGTTCTCAAGGAAACAATCCACAATTTGAGTTGCAAATTACATTAATACATTAAAACGTTTTTTTTTTCCTTCCTTCAGAATAAATCACCATGGCAATATAACAGAAGAACAATTAACTGTACTTTTTTTTTAAAAGAATCAACATAACGCCTTTATCACTGGAATAAGCATATCCCTAAAAGAATAGCTGTTGAGAAGTTAAAATGCCAGGATACAGAATGTCAGCAATGAGAATGGAAATATCTCCCACTAAGTTTTAGTTTATAATTCTTTATCTTTCTTTAATGCCCATTCTAAAGAAGATTTTATGCAAATATAAAACTGTTATCTGCTTAAGACTCAGTATTAGAAGTTAAAGTCACTTGGGCTAGAACAAGAACAGACAGTACTATCAAATAGTATCATTGGTACTTCCTAGTATGCTTTCTGCTACTGTGATAAACCCTCTAACCAAAGTTAACTTGGGGAGCAAAGTGTTTAATTGGCTCATACATCCCATCACAGTTCATCCTCGAGAGAAGACTGGGCAGGAACCTGGAAAAGGAGCTGAAGCAGAGTTGAGTTCATGGAAGAATGGCTGCTTACAGGCTTGGTCCTCTGGCCTGTGCTCAGTCTGCTTTCTTATATACTTAGGACCCCCTACTGAAGGGCAACACCACCCACAGTTGTCTGGGTTGTCTTCCATCACACTGAACAGTCAAGAAAATGCTTCAGAGACATAGCATAGAAGAAATTTCCTCTATCCCAGCGTCAAGTTGACAACTGAAGGTAACCAGGACAGGTACTGAAGAAAAATACATAAAAAGTTTATAATATTGTCAGATTAATAAGGTGGTAATGAAGGAAGAAGAATCAAAATTCCCTTCAAAATAATTTGCTCCTAGTGTCCATTTTGAAAAACTTTCATGATCCAAAAATGTGAAAAATCTACTACTGTCTACCAGGTAATAGCTACACCATGAATTTGCAGTGATAGGTATGTAAACTGAACATAGTGGCCCCAGACATGAAGCTTGTATACTCATGAATAAATATACAGTGATAAAACACTGTATGCTTGGAAGATAAAGTCTCAAAAGATATTAATTAATCAATTATGAGGAATGGGCCATTGTGGATTGGGAAATCAGAGAAAAACTAATGGAGCAAAAGATAAGTTAGAGTAGACATGTGACAAGAAAGCAAGGTCTGCGGAAGGAGGGCTTGAGGCTCAGTCTTTTGACTGAAGAACCAGAGCCACTGTGAACTCCAACCCCACCATCTGATGACCTGCACAGAGCCACTCCTTTCTCCCTCATCCCCCTTTCTCTGAAATTCTGCACTGCCATCTGAGACCCTGCACTGTGTGTCTGCTTCCGCGAAGGTGGCCTTTCCTTGCCCTCAGGGACTCTAATGCATACCCCTGAGGACCTGTGCCAAATCCCTCGCTTGCTCCACAGGCAGCCATCCCCTTCCCTTTCCCCTAAGAACCCCAGTGCTGCCACCTGAGGACCTGTGGAATCCAAATTTAGCACTCACATCCACCTTTTTCTGGCTCTCTGCCTTAATTTCTGGTGATCTATAGGGAGAAACTGCTTGGTCTATAAAATGCCTGCCACTGAGATCAGAAGCCATGCTTTTCCCTGCAAAGCCAGAATCATTTCCGCCACTGGAATCAAGACTCAGCATTGAGTGGCCCTAAGAGAGAATTTCAAGTATCACCCAGTGGATCTAGAATCTGCCAAGCCCTGGTAACAGCAACTGGAGAGCCAAACACTCATTCAAAAAGATGAGCAACATATCCATACCAAAAGACACACTAAAATGGTCTAACTCCAGGTGGCCAGGTCTCATTGTAAAAACACAAATAACTTGAAAATCAAGAAAATATGTACCCACCAAAATAATGAATCCGTAATGGTCCCTGAGGAGAGCAACATTAATGACACTCATGACAATGGATTCAAAAGAACCATTTTAATATGTTCAGGGAACTCAAAGAGGACATAAAGAAATACAGAAATGAAAACCAAGAAAGCACAAACACACAGCTGAATTAAATAACTAACTCGGGATATGAAAATAGAACTCAACCAGGGCACAGAACTACTGAGGAAAACCCAGACTGAAATAAAACTTGAAATGGAAGCTTCAGTAAATCTACTTATACTCAGTGGAAGCCTCACAAATAGAATAGATCAGTTAGAAGACAGCATATCATGGATTGAAGACAAGGTCCAGGAAAGAGATCACTCAGGTAAGAAAATAATTAATTGTTAAAATCCAGAAACCCATGAATAGAACATGCAGGATCTTTGGGACTGCTGAATCATGGGCACAGTAGAAGGAGAGGAATTTCAGGGCAAAGTACAGGAAATATTTTCAGTAAAATCATAGAAAATTTCACAAATCTAGAGATGTATGGTGAAAAGACATACAGAACATCAAACAGAGAGGACACAAAAATAAATTACCCACATTGCATCATAGGCAAGACACTAATGTACAGAACATGGAAAGGATAGTGAATACTATAAGAAAGGACCAGTTATGATAAAGAGAATCATCCACATGAAGACATTACAATTCTAAACACATATGTATCAAACACAGCTCTACCTAGTTTCATACAGCATGCTATTAGACATAAAGCCACAGACCAGCCCCAACACAGTAATAGTAGATAAGCATCAAACCCACTTTTACTGATGAACAGAACATCCATACAAAAAGTAAACAGAAATATTAGATCCAAATGACATAGAGCAAAAAGATCTATCAGATACCTAAAGACTATTCTATCCCAATACTAGGGAATGCACATTCTCCTAAGCAACCCATAGACATTCCTCTACAATGGACCAAATACTGGTATACAGATATATAGGAAATATATTTTATCTGACCACAATGGAATAAAGCTAGTAGAAACCACAGAAAAGACATACAGTCGTGGAGATTGAACAAGATACTACTGAATGATGAATGGCTCATTGAACACATTTTAAAAATAGATAAAAACTTTTTATGATTGAATGAAAACAAATTCCAAAATAAGTGAAATCAATTAAGGTGTCCAAAGTGCCTACACAAAGCATCAGAACAAACAACTTAATGATGCAGCATAAGGCCTTGGAAAAGCAAGAAGCATCCATACCCACAAACACCATAGAGAGTGAGAAGTAACCAAGATCAGAGCATAAGTTAATGAAATAGAAATGAAAATCAATATAAGAAATCAATGAAAAAAAGAATGGATTCTTTGAATAGATAAACAATATTGAAAAGTCCTTATTCAAATTAACCAAAAGAAACTCAATTTAATACAATACAAATGAAAAGAAAGACATCATCACAGATACCAGTTCAGAAAATTATGAATATAAATCTTAAAAAGCTTATCATCCACTAAATTAGAAAATCTAAACAAACTGAATTAATTTCTAGATGTTGATGATCTACCTAAGTTAAAACAAGATGAAATAAATGAACAGACTCAGCAGTGAGACTGAAACAACAATAAAAACTCTCTCAACTAATAAAAACTCAGAACCAGAGAGATTCACTGCAGAATTCTCACAAAGCTTTAAATAAGAACTAACAATATTACCACCCAAACTATTCCATAAAATAGAAAAGTGAGGAGCCTTCACAAACATATTTTAAGTAGCCAGTATTACCTTGCTGCCAAAACCAGATGACACAATTAAAATGGAAAATTGCAGCCCAATCTCCTGATGAATACACATGCAAAAACTCTCAATAAAATATCTACAAACCGAATTTAAGATCATATTGGAAAAATTTTTCAGCATGATCTAGTTGAATACGGTTTTATTTAGAGCTAGAAAGACACAGAAGTCAAACAAAACTACAATGTAAATGTATGTAAAGTATGCAAACTGTGTTTTGTCTATAAGTCAGGTCTGCAAACTTGAATTTGACTTGACTTGGACATCTCCTTCCCAGGGTCAGCAATGAGGGAAATTACTAAATCATTTTAAACTGTTTTTGATTAGTCCACAAAGCAATAGACTTCATTATGACGTTTCCATATTTGCACATTTTTGATGAACACACTTCTCTGCACCTGTCCCTCCCGCTCACGCTCTTCTTCCCAAATGCTCTCCCTGCTCTGGCTACTTGCATGTCTTATACATTTCTTTGTGTCTAGATTCTGCATAGAAGAAAATACATGACATGTATCTTTCTCCTATTGTCCATTCTCATCTTCACACTTCCCAGATTAAAGGAAGGTGATATTCATCTTTCTGAGTGAGTCTGCCTTAATTCATTTAGTATGATGATCTCTAAGTATAAGTTCCTTGCAAACCTCAATATCTTATTCACTATAGCTGAAGATATGTATCACAATTCTTTATTTCATTGATACACATCTAGGTGGGTTCCATATCTTGCTCTTGTTTTGTAATGAACATGGACGTGCAATATCTCCTTTATGCTGACTTGTTTCCTCTGGAATATTGTCAAGAGTGAACAAGCTAAATCACAGACTATTATTTTTTATATCCTTGAGGGACCACCATATTTATTTCCAGGGACTTGCACTAGTTGACATTACCATCAGCAATGTACAAAGCCTTGTTTTTCTAAGCCTCCTTTCCAGCCTTGTTGTTATTTGCGGTCTTAAGGACAGGCATTCTTATTCACTCTGACTGGGTGGGACCAGGATCTAGTTACAATTTGCAATTACATGAGTGCTAAAGATGTTGAATATCTTTTATATATTTATTGTCCATTGTGTTTCTTGTCTTGTGAAATATTGGTTCAATTAATTTGCCCATTTGTTATTTGGAGGATTTAATGTTTTGGTCATTAAGGTTTTGAGCACTTAATATATTATAGATATCAGTTCCATGTGAGATATATAGCTACTGAAGGTTTTCTTTTACTGCAGGCTGTCTCTTCACTCTGCTAAGCATTTCCTTTCCTGTGCAGAAGCTTTTCAATTTCATGCAAACTTTACTGTTGTTTTCTGTGCTGTTAGAGTCCTTGCCTGTGTTTTTATCTAGAAATGTTTTCACCTAGTAATTTCAAAGTCTTCCATCTTACATTAAGAACTTTGATCCATTTTGAATACATTTGAGGTAAGTGAATTCTTAGATATTTATAAGGAGTAGTCAGACCTGACAGCCAGGTCTTTCTATTGTTAAGTCTCAGTGGGATAAAAACACATCCTCTCTTCCAGCTTCCACTCAGCCCTGATTCTCTCCCATAGTATCAGGGAAATGGGCAACAAAATGAAATTCCTTGGCTTCAGTTTCTTTTCTTTCTCTGCCCCTGTCCTTGTTTCTCTCTCACTACTTTATTCCTTATGCCTCAGATCAGAAGGAGACAGGTCTCTATCTTCCTAACACATTTTGAAGCTCTTTGACTCCTAGGTTGCAGCATTTGCCCCTATAATGAAAAAAAACGTTCCCAACAAAACAAAACTGAAAATGAATCCCAAGATAGTGTCCCTGGAAGTTAATAAGAAATAAATGACCTAGGTTGTTTAAAATTAGTACCTTGCTACAAAACTTCACTCTAAAAGACACAAAGAGTGTCATTCCAAATTCCCCGGTGTATCTATTTAGAAACAAATCCTAGATGCAAAGACCACTTCTCTAGAGTTTGAAACCAATAGATCCTTCTGGAAGATAAGAATAAATCTCACATAGTCATAAAGACAAAGTCTTCTACAGGAATTTTGTTTTGATTTTTGAGTGTGAGTTTCAACATGTAGCTCCGACTGGTTTAGAATCGACTATGTTGACCAGGCTGGCCTCAAAGTCACAGAGATCAACCGGTCTCTGCTTCCTCAGTGCTGAAATTGACCTCTCCAATAGTTTTTAAACCATTACATTGTTTGTATAATTTGTAAACCTTATCTAGATGGAGGGAGAGGGTGGTTTACCCTGTAAAAGCTGGGAAGAGATAGAAATGAAGGAATTAAGAGAACACAGAAGGAAGAGACAGAGAAGCACAGGATAGAGCCACCCTGCTCCAGTACACATTTTCAAAGTTTGATACAGACCTTCTTAATTATCATATATTTTAATTATTGAAAAAATACAAGCTGTGCATGGTGGTATAATTCTTTAGTCCCAGAATCTGGGGACAGATGCAGGAAGGTGGATCTCTGTGAGTTCAAGGCCAGCCTGGTCTACTTAGTAACTTCCAGAGAAATCAAGACTACATAGAAAGACCCTGTCTCAAATATATATATATATATATAATTTACATATGTATATAAATTAAAATTTACTATCTAAGGAAGAACAATCCCATTCTTGTCCTAAAACACCTAAGGGGTTCTCTAGAGCCTCAGAAAGACAATCTCCAATACTATACTTATGATTTTACTTTTGAAAACCTACAGTATTCAGATAATAGACTCTAATGGATGATAAGAATAAAAGACTTTGCCACCTTCCCTTCTGAGTTACTAAGTCCCAAGTTTTTTTAACACTTTTATTTAATCAAATTTCTCCATTACTATTCATGTGAGCCATAGTATCAAAAATGTTTTTCATTTCCATGTAAATTTTGACTTCATTCTATATTATCAATTTAATATCTAATGCTTTCAAATTTATGAAAGAGAAATTAGGTGAGTGATATATATGAGTGTGTATAAATTCAGATGGATTCTATTGGATGCAAAGCACAGAGATTGGAAAGTTAAAGACTTTCTTATTAGCTTATAGTCAGCAAGTGTTTATTGAACACATGTCAAGTGCTATTCTAGAAGCAGCGGCATTAAACAGAACCACCTACCAAAATGTGTCAATACATAAAAGTCACTTATTTTAACATTTTGAAGTAAAAATTCTCATGTAATTGAATTTTTCTCTGCATAATTTGTGGAAATGTTCATCTTATTAACTTCAAACAATGGAATTTTTTTTTAATTCAATGATTGCCTCTCACTATTATTTATTTACTATAAACTTGTAAGTTATACTGGATCTAACTAAATTCCCATACTCATGGAGCTTATGATCCAACTTGGAGAGACACAATATAGGAATATAATATTTTCATGTTAGAAAGTGATAAATGTGCAGACATAAAGCATATATGTTGACCTTGGACAGGGGATGATCTTATGATGAAGTACCCCTTGAACAATGAATCAAGGAGATTTGGGAGCAGGCCTGTTAAAATCCGAAAGAGTGCCTACATTCCAGGTGCCCTGGGTTCAAAGGCTCAGAGGGGAGTGTGCCTTGCCTGGAACAAAGAAGGTTGTGGTCTTGGTCAGGAAAGGAGGGAAAGGAAGCCAGTCAGGTGTGTTGTGTCAGGAAAAGCCACACTACACTGGGGCAGAGGGTTAATTGAAAAGTCCATCTGCTCTGGCACTGTCTGCAACATAGACATACCAAGAAAGTGGATGCTGGAAACCAATTACATGATTTGTCATTGAATCCAGTTTAATAAACATGTTTTATGATGAATGAAAAATGTTTCTACTTATCTATCCTTTCATTCAAATGACTATTATGCATACTTTAGGAATGTACTGGTCTCCTAGCATATGAACCACACTGGTCCTTAACCACAGCGGCACTCGGGGTTAAAAGAGAAGCACTTTGGAAGCTTGCTAAGTGCACCTTAAGGGCCCAGTTCTAGCATGCTGAATCAGAAATTCTGGAGCAGAAGCAGCGATACCATTTTTGGTGTACTCTCCAGTCCACTTTGACCAAGGCCATGCACAGGCCATGGTGTTAGTGTCACTTATCTGGATGATATGTAGCACACTTACAGAAAAATGGTTATATATCTTCAGCATTCCATGAGTTACCCCCCTGAACCCATGACTGTAACTAAGGATTTGTATCCTATGATAATATGTGTATCTTGAGTTTAGTACTATTGTTTCTCTGAAACTAGAGAAAGTTAAAGAAGTTTGTTGCTGATAGCCACTTCTTTGAGACGCACAAGGGAGTGTGATTTGCTGAGATTGAAAAGGTGTGAGCAGTCCAGAAGTTAAATTTAGGAGTGGATACAACATAGATGCCCATAATACAAGGAGGAACACTAGCAAAATAATTTTCTGAAGATAAGCTGTCTGTGGTCGGCTTCTTTGCAGAGCAATTCCCATGAAGTCTTTTTACATCTCACTAAGAATTGCACACAACCCATTAATGAGCAGCCAGAGTGTCAGGCATGATGATAACTTTATTTGGTTATGTTGATAGAAATAAATGGAATATAAAGATGGGCTTCAAACGGATTCGTCTACTTCAAAGCCGGGCTTTATCACCTGTGCCTTGCTGCCCGTCTCAGCAGCAGTGAAGTAATTTTCTGCCAGAAGACTGACTCTCCATATGAACTAAGGCTGTTTGTACAGAGAATGTGAAATTCCCTTCCTCTGTCTTTCACCTATTAATCTTTGCCTTATGGTTTTCCATATATCATATATCAAAATATCAGTTCATTGTAACTGATATTAGTGTAATTATGATGTTTGCTTACATAGAATATTATCCAAAGATAGGTCTGAAGCAGTTTCAACTCCTACCTCTTAAGTGTCCATATAAACCCCTAGATAGTTAACACATTTCTTACTTGTTACTGTGTCATCTGTGCAAAGTAGTGAGCCATGATCTGCTTTATTTTGCCATGGTAAATGATGATAACAATGGTGATGACCTACGGAAGTTCTATATACACGCATGTACACACATGTACATTTACAAGGCCACACACAGGAACACACACATGCACCAAACAGACATACACACACACACACACACACACACACACACACACACAGTGATTAGTGTAGTGCTAGCATATTCTATGTCCCATGTAAAATGCACATTTTGCCTTCTGTATCACTGTCCTCCGTGGTTCATAGTCAGATTCTATTGACTCCTCAGCGTTTAATTTACAACTCCTACATTCCAACTTACATAGTTTAAAGTAAGATTTATCTTTGTCCTACATTTACTTTTTTATTTTTTGAATGTGTATGAGTTACGCCTGCATGTATGTAAGTGCACCCGTGTCCTGCAGTGTCTTCAGTATCAGATTCCCTGGAAATGGAGTTATGGATGGTTGTTAGGCATCATGTGGGTGCTGAGATTCCAATCTGGGTCTTATGCAAGAACAACCAGCCAGGGCTCTTAACCATTGCACCATCTTTCCAGCCTCAGGAATTTATCTCTGTCCATTTAAAAAGCTTAAAGTAAAACCTATCTCTGCTAAACTTGTACTCTGACAGAAGAAGCAAGTTCTCAGCACTCTTACTGTTTGTTTGCCTGCTTGATTGCTTACTTGTTTTCTTGATACAGGGTCTCACTGTGTAGCGCTGGCTAAGCTGGAACTCACATTGTGGAAGAGGCTGACATGAAACTCACAGAAATCGGCCTATCTCTCTCTTCTGAGTGCTGGCTAAAGGGTGTGTGTCAGGATACCTGGCCAGTGCTCAACATCCTTTACATGGAAATGGGAGATTTCTTTATACACACACACACACACACGCACGCACGCACACACACATGCACACATGCACGCACGCACGCACACACGCACGCACGCACTCAGGCACTAGCGCACCTGCAAACATATTCCTTTTTTGGTGCTGAGGATCAAACTCAGGACCTTGCACATGGTAGGCAAATGTCCTACTTCTAATCTCAGCGATAATATAATATAAAATATATATTAAAAATTATTATGGTACTGAAGATTGATGCCAGGGCCCTGCACGTGATAGGCAATCATTCTGCTGTGGAACTATATATCTAGTCCTCTTTATTTTTTAAAATTGAGACATATTGCCAGTAAGATGCTCAAGCTGGCCTTGAACTCACGCTGTTACCCAAGGAGGACTCCTCCAGCCTCTGTCTCCTAAGAAGCTTGGATTGCAGGCTTCAGTCCCTGGCCTAGCTTCGGTGGGTTTGTTATATATAAGTGGACTTATATTTTCATTACTGGGAGTTTATAGAGTTGACTTTAGTAATTTCCCCAAATGTGAGGTTTTTTACATTTAAATGAGAAGAAATCATGAATACTTCTTTCTCAGAAACTAGAGAAAAAATATTTGCTTAGTTCTAGGATGTGAGTTTACCCTCTAGTCAGGCTCTGTTTAGAATGTTTCTGAATCCAGACTGATAAGTGACAGGTAACTGTTCCCTGTTCAGGTGACCAACTGAGTGACCTATGGCATGAATACTTGGGATCCGTCCAGCTGGGAAAGGGTTCCAAAGGCAGACTCTGCCAGAGTTTGATGCATGTTTAATGGTTCTACATGATAATACATTTTGACTAACATCCAAAGCACAAGTGAAGGAAATATTTTAATAATAGTTCAAGGAAGAGAAAAATGCATCTTAATTGAATCTAATTGCCATTTCTGGATTGGTATTGACTAAGACTAGTTTCCTACTCCAAATTCACACAATTTTAAAATCTTGTCAAGTGCTTTCTAAAGATGTCCTTTATACAGAAAGTGCTTTGAATTCAGTGTAGTTGGTGTTTCTGCATTGAGATGGTGATACCTTGACAGTGGAAAGTAGGGGTCAGAGTTTACTCTCCATTAGTTATGGAATTCAAGCGAATTTTGTTGTCTGACAATAATGAATTAAATGGATATTTCCATAGATTATAAGAGTGAAATGTATCTACAGATTTTCTTTATTTTAAAAGCAATTTAATATTTCTGATTTTCACATTTATAGTCAGTGTATTATGTTAATAAATAATAAGATTCAGATGGAAAGATGGACTATGGCCACTATTCTTACAGGTTACCTGTTGGTGGCCTTAATCCACAAATGCTGTGATCCTAAAGTGTGGCTAATTATCCCTTCAATTAGCAGTTGTTTCAGACATAAAAACCATAAAGCATGTAGTGTGTTGGATATAGCCCTTAATGTATGAATTTATTATTAATTTCATGCTAAGGGAGAAACAGAAAGGTGCAAATTAGAAATGAAATTATTTTTAATGAATATAAAACCAAAATACACAAAATCTTAAAAAATATAATGGCGTCAATTTTGCTATTATAAACAGCCAATGCCAGAAATTCAGTAGCTTCCAAAGATATGAGTTGTATACTGAGATGATATATTTTTTCTCAATGTATACCACAACTATGTAAGAAAATTTTGAATAAGGGTAACAGAATTAATTCTCATGCTTGGTCTGCTTTCTAAATTTTACTAAGTGAACACAGAGTATTTAACTTTCTCACAGGTAGAAACTGTCACTTACAAACCCAAATAAAAAAAACTACAAAGCCATAAACATATAGAATCTGGCACAGAAATCAACATCTGCCTTTATTCTATGCAACATTACTCCCCAAGTAGAAGGAAGAAACCTCAAACAAACCAACTCTGACTACCAGTATCGTCCATTCGGGAGACAGTATTTTATTTTTCTTTCCAGTCCAATGGAAATTTTCTTGATGTTCTCTACCCATTGAACATCCTTGCACAGTGTATATAAATGTACAAAGTAAGGGAAACACAGAGGTCCATTGCCTTCTCAAGGTGGTATGTACTCTGTTTTCCTCCTCTGGACACACATCCACAGTGCTCTACTTGTGTGGTTTCTCTAACTATAAATTTTGGATCTGAAATTATAATCATATAAGAAAAAGACAAAAACGTGGCATAGAAAACGGAGGGGACACTGCAGGGTCGAGTTGGAGACGTAAGAGTGAGATCCGGGTGTGGAAAACCCAGGAGCACGGGCACCTTTGGCAAGGAGCCCACAGCGCTTTCATTTGTAATGTACCCACCGAAGAGAATCAGAGAACTGCGCGGAGATAGTTAAGTGAGGCTGTCAAGAAAGAGTACAAGTGAAGATGGGTTGTTTGGTGATGCCAAAAACTTTTTAAAAAAGTGCTCAAGAAATGACATAAAGAGAGCCTCAATAGATAAATCTTGAAATTTAATCAAGATGAATGCTGATAGCAATTAATTTAGTAAAAAGGAACAAAGAGCCTGTGCATACTTGCTGGCACTAGACAATTCCAGACATTCAGTGGATTCCAAAAATAAGAGCTTTATGCATAATAGAATATTTATAGTTTCTATGCACATAGAAACTTTATACTTGTTATAAGGAAAACTTGTGAGTTTTCAGTACAAAAGCCTGACAGACAACACCTTGTCAAGAATCATCAAAGCTGACATCATTTGACAATGAAATAAGTTCATACCACATTTCTGTTGTGATGCTCTAATGGTTAGAAATCACCTGCACAGTGCTCCTGACAGAAAGGTGTGACCTGCATCTCCTCATGAGAATATGTTTGGAAAACGTGCTACAATTTACCAGGGGAGAAAAGTTATCATCACTCTTACCCATCTGTAAAGCTGCAAGCTACCAGAATCACTGGTAGCTTACTAGTAAGATCTGTCCACTACTCCAATAGTACTCCAAGCTTGCTCCATAGGACCCATGCCCACTACTGTATATGGTGCCACAAACCTTTGGCTAGATAGGTCATAGGCCCTAAGGGAGAGTTTAATACTATTATTCTTCTAAATGGACTTATAATAAGTAGCTCCTTAAGTCTTTATACTCAAGAATTAATTCATCTCTCAACCCTCATCAAAAAACTTCTTTTTGAAGTGGAGGGTAATTCAGAGATCAAGAACTGGTCAACACGCCAAGAATAAGAGACTGTGGAGTGTTCTACTCCAAATGTGGCTTCTATATCACACCCTTCCCACAGGGCTCAGGGATCCTTACAGAAGACAGTAAGAGCCAGAACTAGTGGGCAACTATAGTGAAGCAGTATAGTGGTATTTATTTGCTAGACATGACAACAGAACTTCATGAAACATGAACTCACAGCAGCTGTGACTGCTCGCATAAGACCTACACAAGATCGAGGCAGCCCAAACCCCAGGGTGAGTGGGAGAGGATCTCATGAAGTCCCACTCCTACCCTGGAAGGTACTGGAATCTGACTCCTGGGGAAGGGAAAGTTGCTTTCTTCAGGGGTGCGGGTCCTGAGAGGCTACATGTTCCAAGAGATGGCACTACACACGTCCATACAGGCAGCATATTCAGTGGGGAATTAAGTTTAAAAAGAGAGAGAGTGCATGAGGTTGGGAGAGAAAAGTGGGGTGGTAGAGAAGAAACTGGAGGGAAGAAGTGAAGGCTAGGTTGGATACAAATTTTAAAAGTATTTTAAAAATTAATAATTAAAATAATCAATAAAATCACCAGTTGATTAGTAAAATGCCAAAGTGTGGATGATAAAAATTGAAGAACTAGTCATTCTGATTGAGGTAAGATGAAATTTCAAACTGGTTTTCATTTGCTTTTCCGTGATGGCTGACAATCTTGAACATTGAATAAAATATTTCTCAGCCATCTGTTTCATCATTTGAGAAGTCTCTGTTTAGATTGTTGTTTCAATTTTCAATTGGGATTTTGATTTTGTTTTTGCTTTTTGATGTCAGTTTTTTTTAGTTTTCTGCATATTCTAGATATTAGCCCTCTGTCAGAGGTACTGCTGGTAAAATATCTGTCCCATTCAGTGGGTTGACTATTAACTATAATGAAGGTGCCCTTTGCCCCTGATTACCTACTAGAACTTGACAGAAAGACGCCATTGCTGAAGACACAACATACCCGAGTCATAGGAGGAAAGTCACAAGGAGAAATCAAGCTGGTGCTGACCTGGAAGCTACATCTCTGCTGTTTAGATTTTGTAATACTAGAAGGTTCTGTTCATGTTACTGGCAGAGAAAGGTAATCATCAGTGTCATCAACTGTGAATACTGTGAGCTACAGGAACAACTGGCTTGGCAAAGCATGCCCACTGGTGAAATAGTGTCATGAGTATTACGGGAGTAACCAACTACCTCCAAATTGGATTTAAGGCCTGCTGCACAAGATGGAGTCCATACCTAATACTGTTATTAGAGCCAAGAACCTGTGACTAAACAGGTCACCGGCCATAGAAGAGAATTTAATTCAATCATTCTGCTAAATAGACAACAGTATTAACCTGACTCATAATGACTTGTTTATAGATTAGTTCATCTCTAAACTCTCACCAGAGAAGGTTCTTGTAGCAGATGGTGATTAACAGAGAAAACTAAAAATGGTAAGCATAATGCAGAGTGCTCAGCCCTGCCCTCTCCTTTCAAGGCGCAGGATACACTGTGAAAGAGGGAGCAGAAGGATTCTAAGAGCTAGAGGTTTTCGATGAACACAAGGAAAGTGTGTTGTCTTGACAGCAGGGCAGTTATGAACCCACACAGCATATACAAGACCTGTGAAAACCTGACTACAGGGGTCCCAGCATGGATGGGAGACGTGCAAAGGAAGGCCAACCTAGCTGAGGATCCACTGGCAACTGACAGCTCCTGGGAGAAGGAGAATCAGTTGTCCTTACAGGTGTGATGCCTGTTAGGTTGATCAAGGGATAGATCCTGACCCAAGAACGCTTGGGAAAAACAGATTAGACTGAATAAGTCTTAAAAAAAAACAAATAATAGAAGACATGAGGTGAGGGCTGAGGATGTTCTAAAGTAGGGACGGAGAGCTAAGAGGAGTCAGAGGATGGTCAAAATGCATTGTATGGAATTGTCAGATCTATAAGAATATTTTTTAATTTTTAAATTATTTTTATTTTTTGTGTGTGAGTGTATTGACTGCATGCGTGTAAGCACACCTGTGTTATGCAATGCTCCTGTAGGTCAGAAGAGGGAGTCAGATTCCCTGGAACGAGAGCTACAGATGTTACCTGCCATGTGGGTGCTGGGAATCAAACCTGGGTCTGTAGTAGCCAGTGCTCTTCACTGCTGGGTCATCTCTCCAGCCCTTATAGAAATATTTTTTTGATAAAGATAAGGAACTATTTTAGAGTAAGTCAAATTAAAGAAACATGATCATTATATGAAGAGAAAAATTCTGCCTTGGGCTTTATTGACGCAATTGACAAAAGTTGAATATGGGTGCTACAATAAATAATAGCACTTTAACAATATTGCAGCTCCTGTCTTTAATTATATCATCTACAAACAGTAACCTATTTTTAGGAGGCAAGCCAGTAAAATTTAGGACTAAATGTTCATGGTGCTTTGAATTTTAGGAAAATATGTGTATATGTTAGATAGCTAGATAGATAGATAGATAGATAGATAGATAATAGACAGATAGATAAGCAAGTAAAAGTAACACTTGGTGAATATGAGTGATGAGAATCAAGTACATGTACATATGAACAACACTAAATGGACCCAATATATTTGTACCATAGCAATTAAAGAAGAGTTCACAAATGTGAGGATTTGGGGGAGGGACACCAGACCAATTGGAAGAAGGATGTAAATATGGAAGTGATGTAAATACAGTACTCATGTACGAAATGCTGAAAAAAAATTCAAGTTCAAAGAAGGCTTGAAAGAGCAAGTGCGGAGCTGGGAATCTGCTGATTCATTCAACTCCACTGTAAAACATCAGCCAGGGTGAAAAGGAAGCTACTAAATAGGAAGAAAAGGACAACTTTTAAATCTTAGCACCATAAATGGCATATCACCATGTCCTTGGAGGATATATTATACAAAAATAATGTTGCTCATGTATATTTATAATTATCCATCAAAAGTTATGAATATTTTACATTTTGATGAACTTTGTTTTACTAATAAAATAATTAATTTTGAAAAGAGAGTACTGGAGCTCCTTCTACTCGCAGTTCTTTCCCACGTTACTAGATCTACATTTGCTCTAATTTAAAAAGGAACAGGAAGAGGAGGAGGAGGAGAAGGGGGAGGAGGAGGGGGGGAGGGGGACAGGGGAAGGGGGGAGGAGAAGGGGGAGGAGGGGGAGGGGGAGGGGGAGGGGGGGAGGGGGAGGAGGAGGGGGAGGAGGAGGGGGGGGAGGAGGAGGAAATGGGAAGGCATAAACATTGTTGACAGAATCCTGAGGAAGAAAGCCCCGCCCCATCCTCAGAAGTGCTTCCTCTGAGAAGGCGCTGGTGGCTGGTGTCTGCCTGGGAGCTTCGGAGGCAAGTGTGCAGCATCCTGTCTGCTGAGGCGCATCAGAGCGTACTCAGAGGCTCACTGGGGGAGCAACTGAGTCCGACTTTTGCCTAGGAAAAGGGCCAGAAGAATGTCTCCCCCGAATTCGGACAGTACCATCCTGGAACAAAATACAGTAAAATCCATTCAATTTTGGTTCATTCTCTAGCACTCCGTGACTCATTTCTCACAGCCTATGTGAAACATTTTGAACATTTTCATCATTATCTTCTCAGTTGGATAGAAATTAGGATTTAAATGGTATGTCAGATATTAGACTTTGCCGTCTTAGAAATAAAAATCTGGAAAAGTAAAAATAATAAATTCCTGTGAAGCTGCCATTTATAACCGATAGTTACTGACATTTTGAGATTCTATTTTTTTATGAAAAAAAAAAACATTTATTTTACTTAAAGTAGAAGATTGTATTGTTTGACACTGTAGGTCCAATTCCTGCATGCTAGGGCCCCGTGCCCAAGAGGTAACCCCAATTTGGGATATGATGTAATCCTTTCCTCTTCATTTTAAGTGCATATACGCTTGCAGATAGTAATTTAAATAAATATTATCACATTACAGAATGCATTTCGCATTTTATTTTGTCCAAAAATGTATTTTTATTCTAGTCACATTTATGAAGATATACTTAAGTGAACTGCATTAAGATAAATGCAGGTTAAGCTGAGTGCCGCAGTGCACACTTTTAAGGCCAGCACTTGTGAGTCAGAGGCAGGGAGATCTCTGTAAGACTGAGGCCAGCCTGGTCTACGTAGTGAGTTCCAGGCCAGCTGGGGGTACAGGGAGACTCTATCTCAAATAAAAACAACAACAAAACAAAATAAAAGGAAAAAGATAAATACAGGTTAAATTAATAAGCTATGATAAATCTAAATTAAAACAATACATATTTATTATCTGACCATTTCCATGGCATAGCTCAAGCACCCACTCTATGTAGGGTGTTATCAAGGGACAGGGCTTCAGTCTCATTTATAGTTTGGGTTCTTTCTCATGCTGGCCTATTTATTCTAGAATTTGGCTCCTATGTGCTGCAAGGTTGAGGCTTAAAGCTCCCTTCCATGTGTTCTTCTGCATTGAAAGTTCACAGTTTAGCAGCTGACCTCCTAGGCCATCATGGTACTTTCAGGGGGTATGACAGTAGACTGAAGTCACAAGTCCATACAAGTAGCCTGTACTTTACACAGGATTATGGAATTATGTAATAGTGGCATAAGCTGCTGCTATGAAAAATGCCTTAATAATTGACGTGGAATAACTATTTTCATTAGTGTTGTTCTCTGGTGCTTAAAATTTTGCTAAGATACCAGGTCCCTTTTTTATTATATACTTAAAATATAATGAAACTAAGACATATGTATAACTATAATTTCAAAGAGGAGGAACATTAAGTTTTATTTCTTTCTTAGAAAACTTTGTTGTAGTTAAAATTGATTCTCTATTTGACATAATCTAGATTTGACATGATCTCTCATGACTGAGAGAGTCTGAGATTGAGTTAATCAGGAAAGTCAACACAGAGTGTGGGCTTGGCTCTCAGACTAAACAAAAAGAAGGTGGACTCAGAAGCTGCCCCCACCCATCCACAGTTCTCTCCTCCCTGACCAGTGCTACAGTGCGGCCAGTTCCTCAGACACTTGCAACCATGTCTTCTTTGTCAAGAGGGACTGTACCCTCAAACTCTGAACCAAAATAAACCCTTCCTTCTTCACATTGCCTTAGCAAGTGTCCTGTCAGAGTTTAAAATGTGGCTGCCTCCTTCTCTCATCTATTTTTATGGAATGAGCATCTTTATCTCACCAAAGTGTTAGAAAGTTTGAATCAGCTGACAGCATCGTATCTGTTACTTCCATATCGTAAGGTAGCTCTTAGACTTCATTGACGGTGAGGTAGCTGACAACATCTCTCCCTCCAGACCCCACCATCCTTCCCATTCACAGAAGCTTTCCACGTTCACACTGGGAAGTTTGCCTTCATTCACTTCTTCAAGGTGTGTATCTGAACTGCCTTCTTCACATTCACTCAGAAATTCTGTGTCCTTTTTTGTTTAAGTTCTTAATGAGATTTCTTCCCAAATGGCTTGTCTCATCAGCAGTATACATTTACCAATCATTTTATCCACTTCAACCAATAATTGGAATATGGAGCAAATGTCACAGCCTCATTCTTGTTTGATCTGCCTCCTTCACCAGATAGGTTAATATTGATTAATTTACAGAACTTTGGCCTTTACTGGAAGTAAAAACTATTCCTTTAATCCCAGAATCTTTTTTTCAATTAAACAACTAATTTTAACACTTTACTGTAAAATGTATTGAGATGGTGAATATTTGTTAACCAGACAGGATCGAGAATCACCTTGGAGACAAGTCTCTAGGCATATCGGTAAGGAGTTTCTAGAATGGGATGACTCAGGTAGAAAGACCCATCCTTCAGGGCACCTTTCCATGCCCTGGGGTCTCAGCCCGGATGAAAAGGAGAAAGCGAACCGAGCACCAGCAGTGACTGCTCTGCTTCCTCAGCAGGGAGTCCACGTGACCAGCTGCCTAATCTCACCAGCACTGACTGCTCTGCTTCCTCACCAAGGAGTCCACGTGACCAGCTGCCTAATCTCGGCCATGATGGGCCTCATCCTCGAATCTGAATCATGACCCATGATAAACTCTTCCTAAGTGCTTTTGTCAAATATTTTTTCACAGAAATGAGAAATGAAAGTAACATGAAAAAAATTCAAACTTAGAAGTAGGCCTTTAGAAATAGTTACCAGGGAGAATGTGGAATACTTTGGAACCTGGGGCTAGAAAATTCCTCGAATGCTGTGAGCAGGGAGAGCTTGATGAGCTAATCTAGTGGGATTTTGAAAGCCAGAATGCCAAGAGAACTATGAAGCAGGGAGGCCTGGCTCAGGCTGTGGCAGAAGAGAACAAGGACCATGTTGGTAAATGGGCCACATGTTATGCATGTTATATTCTGGCATTCTGTCTGCGCTCTGCCCAATTCCTGAGAACCTGAGTGGGACTGGACTCAAAAATAATGAACTAATTTGCTTGGGGGAAGAAACAGCAGTTCAGAACAGCGTTCAGTGTATGTTGCGGGTACTGCTCACCGTTCTTATGTAAGTCCACAGTGAGAAACAGCAGTACATGAAGCAGAGATATGAAAACTGTGCTGTTTTTCATGGAAAGGACAGAGTTCAAAGTTTCAGTAAAGGTATGTGTCCAGAAAGCGGCTAGAACTGTTAAAGTGATTGACATCACTAAACAGAAATTAAGACCCCACTGAAGCTGCATCTTGGGAAAACCCAAATTCCTTTGAAAGGAGCAGAGCCTAAACTGTAAATACACTGAAGCATCTCTTTGCTTGAAAGCAGCCACCTAGAGAAGCGTTTCCCGCTTGTCAGCCTGGAAGGAACACACAGGCAAATGCAAACGTGGTCCAAGGGTGCTGAGAAGCAGCTCGGCAGCATCACCAGTGGCACTGGTTTTGTAGATATGGTAGTCGTAGACTTAAGAGTCATGGAGGAATGTGCCCAGGTCCCGGGAGGCCACTGAAGCACACAAGCAGAGTGGGATTCCCTGTAAGGGACTCCTGAGAACCACAGTGTGGAAGAGAAGTCTGTGTTCTAAGAGATCTCAGATGCCAGATTTAGGTGACAAAAAGTAGGTATAAGATCTAGTTCGGTGTATAAAAATGACTTAATGCATAGAAGTGCTCGCTGAAGATCTCGTTCAGTCTCTGAAGCCTGCTTTTTGTTTGTTGGTTGGTTGGTTGGTTTGCTTTTAAGCCAGAAGGGGTGGTGCTCGGAGAGGTGGAAGAAGCACAAAACATGACTACAAGCTTGCTAGCTGGCTAGTCAGCATATTCAGAACAGGACCAGCAGTTCCAGGATTAGCCCAGATCCTACTGCTCAAGCTTAGCCTGACAAAGTGTTTCTCACCACTCATCAAAGAAGCTTCTTTGTACAACGTTGGAGACTACTCCAAACTTTCACAACTGGTAAGAATGCATTTCAGACATGAGAGGGGAGCTGCACCCATGAAATCTCCACAGTATGGTAGCCTAACACCTTCTGCACAATGAGTCTGGGTGTCTGTGGCTCACATCTTTTAATCCCAGAACTCAAGTAGCAGAAACAGGTGGATCTCTGTGTGATCAGGGCTAGCCTGGTCTACATAACAGGTTCCAGGCCATCTGGGGGGGTCACAGGGAGACCCTGTCTCAAAAACAAAACAAACATACAACAAAAGTAATCTGTGTTTTGAAAAAAAAACAGTTGGCATGCTAATTTGGATGAGAGAAATTTCTCAGGGTCTCACTTCTAGATGAAGAACTACAGGCGATCAATGGATGCTGAGAGAGGGAGAATCATTTCTCTAGGGACTATGTCCCTCATGGATTATCTAATCCAAAGTGGTCAGCCCTAAACAAATATACACAAAAATGCTGCTAAATGGGCTCAGTGCATTACATGTATGGGTATATTTATAAAAGCGTGTTGGTATACATAACAATAATAATCAAAGAAGATGACAAGAAATTGAGAGGAAATGGGGAGGCTAGGAGGAGCTTGGGGGCTGGGAGGAGCAGAGATGATGCAATGCTCATGTATAAAATTCTCAAAAATAAACATACGTCAAGATAAACTAAAAAGCGAAAAAGCAAATATCTCTTCTATTATTGTAGTCTGTCTGAGTCACTGAAACACATAAATATCTGGGGAATGTGGAACTGTCATGGAGAGAGAAGAAAATGTTTTGTGCTTACCACTCAAAATCTGTTCCTAGCTTTTCCCTGCCCTATTTTCTGCCCAGGAGACACTTCTTGTTGGAGGGGGCAGTGGACATTTCAGTGGGCGACCTTGAGGAAAGGAAGTTGAATTCAGGATATCTCTTCCCTAGGACACTTGACCTGTGCACTTAACAAGAGAGCCAAAGTACTCACTGAACAGGTTCTTTGGTCTTCTTTTCTCTTTCTCCTTCAGGCCATGGAGCCTCTTTTCTATTTTTATTTTTATTTTCTGTGTGTGAGTGTATTGCCTTCATTAATGTCAGTGACCCATGCCATGAAATACCTATGGAGATCAAAAAAGGACATCGGATCCCCTGGAATGGGGGGTTACAGATGATTGTTAGTTGCCATTGGGGTGCTGGCAACTGATCCCGGGTCCTCTACAAGAGCAGCCAGTGCTCTTAACCACTGAGTCATCTCTCCAGCATCCTCTTGATGCTCGGTGCTGACTCTGGGCTATTCCATTATCTTTTGTGACTTTTATGCATTATCTGAACTTATCAGTTTTATTACAAATAATTTCTTTTAAATATCCTACTTTGTGTGTGTTATGCTTTTATTGGGACCTGATCCACTTGGCACAAATTATACTAGCAGTACTGTAGACTGAAAACAAGAGATTTCACTATATTCAGATACCTTGTTTTCTTTCTTTTGTGGGTGTGGGAGACGGTGCTGGGAACTGAACTGTGGGCTGTGACCACACTAGGCAAGAGTTTCACCACTAAACTCTACCCTAGCCTCTGAAGTGCGTGGCAAAAGCACGTTGACTCATTCAAAGCATTCTGTACAGTTTTATCATCTAGACAAGTGGGGCTGAATGGATTCTGACACTATATTTCGTGTCTTATTCTGAATTGGTTGCATGAACCGATGGTGATCTCAAGAAGACTGAAATGTGATAGGACAAAATGAATACATGTCCTGTGAAGTAAAGTACAAGGGACCAGGAGAAATACTGTAGAAATCATAGACATGGTCAACTCTATAGAAAAACAACAGAAATTACATGCAAGCAGGAGGAAAAAGAGAGGTCTATGCAGGACAGTCTTTAAAATTACCTACCGTCGGAGGCCACTGTTATAAAGATCTAAGGCAGATCTCCAGGAGCCTGAGCTGAGGGGCTCAGATCACTGTGGGAAAGACTTGGTCTACTATGGACCCTGATGTCAAGGAAAGCTTCTAAGATGTCCCTGCACTGAGATGAGGAGACAATATGTGACTTCAGGGAAAAGGTCTCATAGTTTCTCTGTGGTGATGTAGAACTGGGAAGAGTAAGTAAGCAGCCAAGGTGGAGTAAGATGGCAAATGTGCCCCAAAGTTTGGCCACGTGTCTCCCAGAAGTCTTCAGTCTTCCCCTAAATTTGCTTTCTGTGTAGTAATATGCACTGCAAAAAGATCACCAGCCTGTATCGATCGCTGGGACTTCCACATACCAAGAAGAAAAACATGGATTTAGGGTTTCAAAAATTATAGAAAATTCTGGAAGATGAAAGAAATCAAATATCTGTTTTCGCCTCCAAGGAAGCGGCTGTGCTAGCTTTCTGTCACTGTAGCAAAATAAAGGATTTAAAAGAGAAAAGATAACTTGTAGCTCACAGTTTCTCAGCTGTCAATTCGTGGCAGCTCAGCTCTGCTGTTTGAAGACTTGCACTGATGCACGTCATGGAGCAAGGCAAGGCAGAGTATGCAGTGCTTTCCTCATGGTCAGAAAGCAGAAAGGGAGAAAGAAGGGACTAGGGGAGACATGCTTTCAGAGCTTGCCTCAAGGACCTACTCCCCCAACTAGGCTCAGGGTTTCCAGCACCAGCTGGTTGCTGCCATCCCAATAGGAACTCATCCATAGGTGATTGTGGTCAGAGCTTTTGTAGTCCAATGACTTCCTAAAGCCTATCAGCTGTAGCCAAGAATTATCACAGGAGATTTTAGTAGACATTTCGAATTCAAACCACAAGGCCCTTGCAGCAAACTGCCCCTGAGAACAACATGGCAGCATGTTCTCTAGTTTTCTAAAGACGAGGATTTAGAGTGCATCGAAGCAAACAGGCATCTCATGTATGTTACATATAAAAGACATTGATAGGATCCAGCCAGAAATTCGGTCCTTTAGCAAATCTTATTTCTATGATAGTCATCAGAATTGTTTACCACGGTGCAAACAGGAGTACATGTAGCCTGGTTGCTGAGGCATGAGGCCTGTGAGGAAAGGAGACAGGAAATGGCACAAGAAGGAGAAATCACAGGACCGAGGAGGAGAACACCTAGAAACTGAGCTCTCCCCGGGATGCAGTGGTTAGATTAGAGAAAGCCTTTGCAACCTGAGTGTGGGAAGGCCTGGCCATGGCTGGAAAATGTCAGGCAATATCAGATTTACATTTCCACAAAACTAATTGGAGACACACTTGTAAACAACAACCTGAAGGCTTATATACAGCACACGTACCCTCTCACACATAAACACACACACAGAGAGCGAGACAGAGACAGACAGAAAGACAGAGATTCAAAGACACCAGAAACTGTCATTTTCAAGGTTTATAATGCATGTGCTATGCTCATTGAAGGCTGTTTCTAAAATAGTGGGAATATCGGAGGCACTTTTTCCCTGTAGTAATGGACTTTTGCCAACTGGCATTCAAAGACATAATGCCAAGGATCTGAAGAGAGACAGGTCCTCAGAAAATATGTCAGACTTGAGAAAGCATTAGCTCTAGAACACAAAAGGCAATCAGCAAAGTAAAAATGAATAAATATTTAATTAAATTTTAATTAAACATCTACAGATGAATAACCTTATGTCAACTCCATTAATTGTTAAAATTTGAATTCATAAAACCCATGATATATGAGAGCAATCTTTTTATTTTGCGAGTGTCCATGAGTTAGTATGATTAATATAATATACTCTGCACTAAATGCATTTTATTATTAGTCATTTCTAACTAAATTACTTAAAAAGCACAATTACAGCAATCTTTTTAAAACCATTTACTGCAAACAGTCATTTAATGTGTTATCTGAGTTTTATGACTAATAAAGGAGAGGTACCAGGGACCTGGGAAAAATCCTAGGATAACCTTGGAGAAAACACTTATTGACTCTGACATCTATCCAATGTCTTCATTGTCCATCACATCTGTAGTACAAATCTATCTACTAACTTCTGGAGTTCGATTGCACCAAGAAGCTGATCATGCTTTGAGAGGATTGGAGCAACATCTGAGTATCTCAAAGAAGGGCAGATCAAGTCTGGATAGTTTTAAATATGTTGAGTGTTGATTCTGGCAATGTTTTAAATTAAATGAGCTAAAAATAATAAACATGGGGATCATTATTTTGGAAATTAGTTTAGTTTGCAAAAGGTTTTCATTCTATTTTCAGGAATTTATAGGTTTATTTATAATTTATAGGTCGTCTTGCAAAAATAAACAGCATTCACTGCTTTAAACATGAACACAGGCTCTAGAGAGCTGGCTTCCTGGTTAGGAGCGCTGACTACTCTTGCAGAAGGCCTAGGTTCTAAGCGCAGCACCCACAAGTTGGCTGACAACTGTCTGTAGCTCCAGTTCCAGAGAATCTGACACCCTCTTCTGTCCTCTGCAGGCATAGAATTACAGGGGTGCATTTACATACATGCAGGCATAACACTCATACACATAAAAGAATAAAAACAAATAAGTCAAGTAAGTAAAAAAACATGAACCCAAACTCCAAAAAAATCATGATAAAAATGAATTATCCCTGACTAAACCAAAAGAAGAGCTGCAATCCTGAGTAGCATGCAAACCTCACATCAAGGCAAGCAGAATACACTGATAGGAGTATTTCCAGTAGTTCACTAAAGGAAGAAAGAAGTAAAAAAAAAGAACAACAACAAAAAAAAACTAAACAAAACCTCTAGCAATAAATTGTTATCTTATTAAAATGTAAGTGGCTGGGATGTTGTATGTATTAAATTATTGCTATAATGTGAAGATTTGCACCAAGCTATGTAGACATTATGCAGCAATGATTAGAAAGGTTGCCATTATTCAAGTCTGATTGCTTGAAACGCCAAGCTGAAACACTGGCCCTCTCTCATTCCCTTTGAAAATGAACCTCCCTCCCAAGCCAAAGGAAATACAGTAAGAATATCTAAGCCTCTTTGTTTGTTGTCCATATCATTAATTCTTCATCACAAATCCCAACTTGGTTATTATCACTGTCTGTAAGAAAGGGGGAGGAATCACTCCAAAATGCTTATGCTCTTGTTCATCAATTTGGGATTTAAACGTCCAGAAGAGGCTTCACTCTTAGAGCCCATGTGTGAGGACTCAAGGCTTGTTAAATCATTGGGCAGGGGAGGAGCATACCACCCTGGTTAAAGACAACTGAGTTGAAATGACAACTTATTACTAACTAATAAGCCTTCTGACTAATTTCTGTTAGAAATCATATATCCTTTGGTAATGCATAGTGTTTTGTTAAAAGTTACTACAAGGAATCTGTCAAATAATAATAAGCTTTAAAGATAAGAAAACTACACACAGGAATGGAGAGATATCTCAGTGTTTAAGGACACTGGCTGCTCTTGCAGAAGACCTGGATTCTATTCCCTGCACCCACATGGCAGGTAACAATTGTCCATAACTCTAGTTCCAGGGGAATCTGCCACCCTACTCTGATCTCATGGACACTGCAGGACATGGATGCCTGTAAAGACATGCAGGAAATACACTCATACAAACAAAAATTAAAATAATAAAAACAAAATATGTAAAGAAAACTACACTCAATTCATAGTGTTCTATGTTCAAAGGGAAATTGAAGAGATAAAATTTTGAAATTTGTATTTATTTCTGGAATGTTTACCCTAAGATCTTTCTATTGTGAAATTATGTATCCTACACATCATAAGGTCCTTCACACTCCTGTTACGAGGATTTCATAAGATACTAGGGCTTTGTACCTTAACCTTTAGAGAAGACAATCTGGATGCCCTTGAAACACCTCTTCATCACTGACTTCTCCTCCATCTCTAGGTCCACTGTGCATCAGTCCCATAGCAGTCTCCTGTGAGACAGGTTCTGAACTTGTATTGTTGTTAGTTCATTGAGCTTCAAGAGTTAGAAGACTGGAAAAGTTCATATACATGTCTGTTGTGGAAGCAAGTGTTTTCCAGCTACTGATGCTCAGAGATGTTCTCTTCTGAGCATGTTACCTATAGCCATAACTTTTCCAATTTGGGTATAACCTGGACTAAGGACTTTCACCTAACCTCACAACCAAAACAGTTACTGCTTATAATGTAAACAAGGTCACTAAACCAGGTGCAACTCTTGCGATCTGGAAGCCCGGTTTTAATCCTGAGGACTCCACCTTGTTTCCTAGTCAAGACAATGAATGAATGTAGGTATGCTTGATTAATCCAGGAAGGCAAAAACCTGAACACAGCATGTTTCTCATTGAAAGCAGTGAGAAAAATGAAGAAGTCTGTTTGATATTTTGTGTATGATTTTAGGCCTAGGCATCAAAAGGTAAAACCTGCCAATCAGGATGAATCCTAGCTTCTTCTTCCCCAACTGATGATAGAAAGACTGCTCCAATAAAAGTATGAGTGAAGGCTGGCTCAAGAGCACAGTTCCGTGAGATGTCAGAAGGAACGGGTGATTCTCAGAGTTCTCTCCGCTCTTGGCCTTAAAATGAATGCTATGAGTCAGGCTGCTTTATTCAGGTTTATTTGTAACATGACTTAAAAATGCTGCAGTAACTCTGTCTTCTGTGGCCATGGAGTGTTTTCTGTCTTGCTCTTCTTGGGATTGATTATATTCAAACAAAGTAATTCTAATTTGTTGACTCTAGGAATGACGAGGGACCAAATTATGGTGACTTTCCACCCTCCCATCTAGACACAAGATTGGATTAAATAAGGTTGGCATCACCTGATTACTAATGCGATAAGATACCCTTGAAGCTAGAGCCACAGCTCAATGATTTACATGAGTTAATATGACTTTAGCACTTATACTTTTCTTTGGCACTTTATTAACATTCTATTAATATGTTTAGGAACAAAACCGGCAGGGAGGGGGGTAGCAAAAAATCAATTAAAATAGCCACATAGAGGTACAGAATCTAACTTTTTAAAAACACTTACTTGTTATCATCTATCTATCTATCTATCTATCTATCTATCTATCTATCTATCATCTCATTTGTGTGTGCCACAGCCACAGCACAATCATGAGGTCAGAAGACAAGTTGATTCTTTCCTTCCACCACGAGGGTCTGGGAATAAAGCTCAGGTTGTCAGGCATAGCAGTTGTAGCCTTTACCAGAATGAGCTGTCTTGTCAACAATAGACCCCATTTTAACTTTAAATAAAGATGTGACTCAAATCATTGGTTTACAAAACAGAAGGCTCTTTTTATTTTGAATTGCCTGACACAGGTCATGTGTAAGGCTGAGAATTCCCATTTGTGACAAACATGAGCCCACACTCTCCTCTTTAAATAATCTCAGCAAGCTGAAAAGTAACACCAGAAGTGTGTGGCTCAATAAATTGTTTATGTCCCCTCAGAAAGACTTAGGATTGAGTATAGAAAGAATCACCTTCAAAACTGCTTTTATATTTGTGCCAAGGAATTTGTATTATTTGGAGATTTTTATATGCATAGATGTTTCAAATAATTTAATATCTAAGAACAAATTAAAATATTTAACCAGGGGTTGATATAGGCTTGTGATTTTATGTTGAAATTTGATTATTTGTATATAGTGTACTACTTTCAGAAGTACACATATGTATACATTTAATTGATTGAAATCGATTCAATACTTAAAATTTCTTAATTGGAAAATGGAATTTTTAAGGATATAGGATATATTATCCTCATAAATATGATTTATAGTGTTTGCTATCATTTAGCTATATTGGACAATCAGATTAAAACTATATTGAAACTTTCTCTTGTTAAAATTTTCTAGAATAATAAAGTAATTCAAGAGTTTATGAGCTACATTTTCATAACTATAATGTGTGCAGAATTAATTTTTGCAGCAGTCACAGCTGTGCTTGCTATTATCAGTCTGTTTATCATCACCTGGAGTAGCTGCTAGGACTTCTGCAAAAGATGTACCGCAAACTGGGTTCCAGCAGGTCTCAGCCTCACGGTGTTGGAAGCTGCACGTCTACAATGAAGGAGTGAAGAGGGCTGGTTCTTTCTGAGCACAGTGAGGCAGAGTGCTCAAGCCTCTCCTGCATCTTCTGAAGCATTGACGGTCCTCTTGAGCATTCTCTGAATGTGGATGCATCCTCCCCTCTCTGCTTAGCCTTTCCCAGTGTCCTCCTTGGTGTGATCAAATCAGACTGTGCCTTACATTTCTACTTTCTACAGAAATACCAGTTACAGTGGCAGGGGATGTAACTTACCACCTCATTTTCATTTTGTTTTATTCCTGAAAGCCACAATCTACAGAATGCTAACGCTCGAAGACATTGGGTCTTTCAGTATATTTTGAGAGATGCAATTTAATACATAACACAGTCTATCATGTTTTCAGTGTTTGTTACAGTCATGCTCAAATTCCTTTTTAATTAATGTGTGTTTTGTTTCTATGATGCTGTTTTTAAAGGGATAACATATAGACTTGCGTTCAAATTCTGTCTCTGCTGTTCAGTCTGTGAATAACTTAGTTTCTATGCTTTGTTTCTGCAAAGCAAAAACAGTAGCACACTCTTTGCAGTATTATTATAAGTTCACCCAGAATTTCTTGTAAATAATGAACAACAGTAACTTCAAGCTGCTAATGCTACTACTACATTATTTTTCTTGTTTGCTGTTTTGGGGGTCCAGGATATATTAGTTTTATGTGTGTTTAGGTTGCTTCCTTATGAATTTTTGGTTATTATAACAAATTACCATAAGCTTAAAGGCTTAAAACAGCAGCGATCAATTCTCTTACAGTTCTACAGGTCAAAATATCCAAACTGAAACCCAAAGGGAGCAAATGATGATGTCAGCAGTGCTGACTTATTTCTCCTGATATGTCTTGCTTCGGCATCTGTGGGATGTCTTGCCTTATGGACACATCTCTCCAGCTCCAGCTTCAGTCATTATCACACTGCCCTCTCAGTGACATCATCATCATCATACTGCCTTCTCTGTGACATCATCATTATAGGACCTTTCTGTGACATCATTATAATCACACTGCCTTCACTGTGACATCATCATCATCACACTGCCTCCACTGTGACATCATCACCATCACACTGCCTTCACTGTGACATCATTATCATCATAATGCCTTCTCTGTGACATCATCATGATACTGCCTTCTCTGTGATGTCATAGCGATATTGCCTTCTCTGTAATGTCATCTTCATACTTCTCACTCTGTAATGTCATCATACTGCCTACTCTATGACATCATCATTATACTGTCTTCTCTGTAATGTCATCATATTGCTTTCTTTGAGATGGCTTCTGCCCACTGTAGGGCCTCTTGGTCTTGTCTTGGGCTAACTGGACCATGGAGGGTAATCTCTTAATAATGACTACAAAGTCATTTATTCTCATAGGACAACATAGAGTCACGGGTTCTAGACATCAGGACATGCATACTTTGGAGGTCAACTGAACATGTAATTTTGGTTTTGTTGAAAATCATGATTTTTTTTTGAGCTATAGCAGGTTGGAGCAAGCAAGGATGATGTGTGTGTCTATGTATGTGTTATAAGGGATGATGTGTGTGTGTCATAAGGGATGTCTTTGAGGAGAGACAGTAAGAAGACAGTGTTTTAACAGAAATCAGCTTGAAACAACAAGTAATAGCACTAACATTTCAGTCTTAACAAGAACTAACGTGATTTTCCCCCAAACGAATAGCATATTATTATAATTTCCATGCTTTAGGACTACAGTATTTGTTAAATTCACTATTACTTAGTACCAGAGGAGAGAGTGTTTTACTGATGAAGGAACAGAAGGAGAAGAGCCGGGGAACAAAGGCACTGGTAGGGTTAAAGTAAGGAATCTCATGGTGTTCCTCAGACAGAATGTTGTTTTTGAGAACACCATTCCTAGGAAAGAGACATCACCCATCTGTACTGCATCTTCACCAACCCAGGTTGGATCATTTCTGTCTTAAACACAACTGAGTTTCACAGAGAGAGACAGTCAGGATTCTTTATTGTTCATACCTAAAAACTCACAGCAATCAATTCACAGCAAATTAATCTCCACACTAACAATTTATCTCTAAGTGATGCACCAATATCCCAAGGCAGGATTCACTCATGAATCCCGAGTTGCAATTCTGATGGCCCAGGCACAAGACACTGTCCACATCCACTAGAGCAGAAGGACAGTGAGCGGTGCTTGGCTGTGTGGCAGATGCTCCTGCTCCTTGAGAGTGATGCAGGCTAACTGATCACATCCTCTGTTGTGCTTATCCTGCTCACCCAGAATGCTGGACACACAATGATCACCAAGGTCAGAGCCAGGCTAGAGGCAGGAAATCCTGCTGGGAGAGCTGGTTCCTCAAAGGACCCTTTGTTGCTAGAGTACTTGGCATGTGTGTGTTCAGGTATGAGGAGAACAGTGTCTACAGAAGTCTGAGGTTCTTCTGAGCCTTATTTTGCCCTTTCAAACTTTGGGAGCTCTTCTTCTCCCATCCTTCTTGATAGGTACAGGCTGCCTGCTTGCAGGGAATTGCCATTTCCACCCCGATGCTCACTTCTGCTGATGGCATGTGCTGATGTCAGGAGACTGAGCAGGAGTGCCTCCATCTGATTTTCTTAAATTTGTCCTAAGTGTTCATACAATCTCTAGCTTGGAGGGAACCCAGGGGAATAATAAGATTGCACCCTGAGAACAGGAACATCACAGGACACAGTCCCCAATTGGTACACATGTAAATGGAGCCCCACAGCCCACACTGGCCTCACAAAAGGGCAGGGCCCTGGGCAGGAAACGCAGCAGATGCAGGCAGCAAACTCTAGTTTGGAAGTTCAGCTAGCACTCACTACCCCTTCCAGAATTTCTCACTGGTTTTAATTCTGAACTGGGTATTTACTTAAAAAGTTTCAGGTACACAGTCAGAACTCAGATAATACAATTAGGAATATTGCTAGAATAGAAGACAGACTAAGATTTCTAATTCTAATATTATAAGCTATGCCAATATCTTCCAGCTTCAAAACACCAAGATTTCCTACATTGTACTAAAGAAATATCTTAAATGTATAGCTTAGCTCTTAAGGAATCAAGGAAATAACTCAGGAGCTAAAAATAATAGAAAGCTGAAAGAGAAGCTAGTTCTTGGGGTTCACTATCAGTTCAGTTGTGCATGGAAAACAATTAGAAAATGAAATTATAACAAAAATAAAACATCTCAACCTGAAGTGACTAAATTGTGTATGTGAAACACACACACATAAAGATAGATAGATAGATGATAGATGATAGATAGATAGATAGATAGATAGATATAGATAGATAGATGATAGATAGATAGCAAGAAACAAGACTAGTTGAGATGAACTTTTTGTATTTGGTGCAGAGAGAATCTCTTTTGAGCAGTTGATAGTAATCACATATAATCACATATAATTTTTGTTTGGAATTATAAGTGTAATCATTGATCTTTACTATCTTTCCTGCAGGCTGACATTGACATCTGTCCATCCCTCATGATCACTGCCTCTTCCATCTCATAACTGTTGATGCTTTTTATCAATGGGATACAACTGTTTCTTACTTCTGCCTCCTATGAGAAGAATGTCTTAGACAAAGCAGTCTCGCAAACTGACGCTCTTAAAGCTGCTACCTAGAGGAACGAGAATAAAAATTACACAACACTAAATCACAGGAATTTGGAAAGCCAAACAGGTCATCTGTGAGAGGACATGAGAGTGCTTAGAGAGGAAGGAACGAGTCAGGTACCAGAAGCATGCTTCAGCCACAAACACCAGAAATTACTCTCCTTTCTGCAGGAGAACTCAGGGCTCAAAGATCCAGTGTAAGGACTCATTAGTAAATAGAACACAACATCAAATTATGGCAATTGTATGATAGTTTTTTGCACATCTACTGCACTGAGATAATGGAGCCAAGCACAGATAAATGAGACATACTCTACACAGCAACTAAGGACAGGAGGACTGTAATGTGGCTCTAAAAGGTAACATGCATGAAGACAGAAAGCAGAATACCTGCCATAAAGAAGGCCAAGAAAACACTCCAGCAAGAAACAAAGAAACAAAAACTGTGATACTTTTTACCTTTTTGAATGTGTAATGGATAGTCTATAAACACTTGCAGTGAGTTGGGTGCTTGTCATATAATTTTTTTAGATTTTTTTTTATTCTTCGGTATTTTCATACATGAATACAATGTTTCCAATCATATCCACTCCCTGCTCCCCCCTCAAACTCTTCCCAGACCCCCCTTCCACATCATCCTTCCTACTTCATATCTTCTTCTTCTCTCTCTCCTTTTTTAAAACAACCCACTGGGTTCACTTAGTGCTGCCCACATGCACATGGGCATAGGGCACCATTCCTGGGAACAGGGTGACCTTCCAATGAACACATCGCTGGGGAATGCTGACTCTTCCTCCTCCAGTGGTCATCAGCTGTCAATAGCTCGTCAGCCAAGGGTCAGCCTTCCTGGGTCCCTCTCCTCTCCATGCTGGAATGTCGACTGGCTTAATCTTGTGCAGGTCTTGTGCCATTGACCTCAACTGTTATAACCCAGTTATTTTTGAGTAAAAGTGAGTGTTCTGGCATTTCACAGTAGCATAGGATTCTAGAATGAGTGACTTTCAGTAACAAAGGCAGACTATCATAAAGTTATATCTGGAAAACAAAATTCAGGACATTAAGTTTGTAGATAAAACCTTTGCAAACATGTAAATGAAAGGGTATGCCACAGTTGGGACAATGTAAACCAAAGTAGTAATAAGTTGTTTCAATAGACAATTAGGAGTCACTAAAGATTTTTGATAAAATGCTATTGTCCTGGTAGCTTAGTTGTCAAGTTGACACACGTGGGTTGAGGGAGTCTCAATTGGAGAATTGCCTCTATTGGACTGGCCTTTGGTCATCTCTGTGGGGTATTTTCTTGATTGTTGAGTGGTGTAGGAGGGCCCAGCCCCACTGTGGGTTGGGCCACCCCTGGGCAGGTTGTTCTGTATTATATAAGAAGCAAGCTGAGCATGGGTCAGGAGTGCAAGTCAGTAAGCAGCATTCCTCCATGGCCTGTGCTTCAGCTCCTGCCTCCAGGTTCCTGTCCTGAGTTCTTACCTTGGGATCCCTTAGTGATGTAGTGTGTGACCTGGGAGATGTAAGTCAAATAAACCCTTTCTTTCCAAGTTGGTATTGGTCAGAGTATTCTGTCACAGCAATTGAAAGCAAACTAGGACAGAAGGCTACAAGAGCAGTTGGTGCTCTTAACTGTTAAGCCATTTCTCCAGTCCTTTATTATTATTTTTTAAATCCCGCTTTCAAGTATTTACAGCCAGGTAAAGAAACAGGGCATTCAAGGAAAGCATAGCAGTATACTATTGTAATTTCAGGCCTTTGGAGGCTGGGGCAGGAGAATCATGGGTTCGATGCTAGCCTGAATTGCACAGCAGGGAAGACTCTATTTCAAAACAAAACAAAAGCAAACAAAGAACAATGAAAAACAAACAGTTCCTCAAGGAGAACCATAAATGTAGATAGAAATTTGTACATACTCAGGGATTCATGAGTTTCATGGTCTTCAGTGAGGAAGCAATGAGGAAGCAAGAGAGAGTGATGGAACATTTGGGAGGTCTTGTCAGAATAAAGCAGCGGACACCAAACTGTGGAGACAACAGATACCCAGGTGAGGTGAGAATTTTAGACAGTAAAAACCAGACAAACAAGTGGACAGAAATAGATATGAGATTAACAGGATGAAATTAGCAGAAAGGTATCACAGGGCCATATGCAAAGAGAAAGGAAGTAATCCACATGGACTCTGGAAAGAGGGACATCATTTCATATACTGCTTTAAACGTTTAGAAAAAGCAAGTGTCAAGTATTTTTTTTTTTATAAAAGTCAATCATAGCATTGCTAAGCCACATTACAGTTATTCCTGAACTAAAAATTAGCCTAATTCTTAACATTCGTTTTAAGCCAAGCGTGGATCTCAGCTATGGAGCATGGGTTCCTTCAGATGCCTCTCAGAACTGCTCCTGAGCAAGGGCTTCACTCGTTCTTTTATTTGAACTGTATCTCCATCATGAAATGGAGAAGTAGAACTCAGGACCCACTCTTTAACAGGGAAAGTGTTCCACACTAGAGATTAAAACACATGCTAGCACTGGCCTTGCAAGGGTCACAGAAGCCATTTCCAGGGAGATGGGACGAATGGTTGACGTTATAGCTGGTGGGGGCGGGGGAGTATCAGGTTGTTGTTGTCTTATGTCTTATATGATACATGTGTATTTTAGTCCTTGATTTCTCTCCCTGTAGTACGTAGCAGTGAATCAAACAATGTTCCTTTAAACTAGCATGAGTCAAAACCAACTATAACTATCAGAGTCCTGGTTTTAAACAGCTGGAAGACCAATGAATTATGCAAGTAATCAAGGGTGGTCACTGGAATGTGGGAGAGGAGCGTGCTATTTTTGACAGGGTTCCACATTGTGGAACACAAGAATGATTCTTATATTCAAGTATCAAAATTGCAATAGCCATAAGCTGAGGTAGTGTTCCAACAGCAGGACAAAGTAACAAGGCAGTTTAAAGATAAGGAAGTTGAAACATTATAGTTAAACACCCAAGGCCATATTGCAGGTCCATTGAAAAACACACCAGTTATTTGCTTCCTCTCTAATCAGTCTGCAGTTTTTCTCCAAACAGTGATTTCCTGAAAACTTACCTAAGTTCAGATGATGCAGGACTGTGCTTACCACTTAACAGTTCTGGTATTGGTTGGTTTATATGTTTGGTCAATTTACTGCCTGCCTGTCCAACTGGAATATACGATCCATGTGGATAGGGCCTTTGTCTCATCTTGCTGTATGAGACTTGAACTATACTGATGCATGGTAAGCATGTAATAAATCTGTCAGTTTGATAGATGGATGCTTATTTCTCTGAGACAACATAAGATGTTTCTCAGAAGTTTTCTGAAGAATATTTTCACGGACATCTTGAAACTTACATAATACAGAATAGCCTGTAAGTAAGAATCCAACAAGGGGAACGGACACAGGTTCTCTCTAGAACCTAGGCTGGCTTCAAATTTGTAATTCTCCTTCCTCAGCTTCCTGAGTGCTGGAATTACAGATAAGTGCTGTCATCCACCATCTTATGTTAAAGAACTGAAATGTGTGTGGGAGTGCGAGGGGGTGGGGGTGTTCATGTGTAGAACCATTCATTGGAGGCTACTTAAGCTTCCTTAAAAGAGATTGACACTCCCCTTCCTAACAGTCTTTGCTTTCCAAAAGTTCCTTAGGTAGTGTTGGGGTTTCTTACCTACTTTCCCACATTGATGCTGGGATTTTGTCTGGCTTGATATACCTGTCTTATCAGATAATCTTGCCCTTTGATCCCTAGGCCTAGAATATTACACACACCCAATTTCTCTTATTGATTGCAATGAGAAAAAAAAAAAACACTGCTTTCAGCACTTTGGTATATAAAGCATTCATAAATACATTCAAACACAAGCAAGATTGGTCTTGGGGGATTAAGGTCATATGTGCAGGTCACAGGAGGTTCACATGGTTTAGTGCATTTGTCTACACTAACTATAAATAGTAATGTTGGAAGGTTAAGTAAGAATCTTTAGTCCAGATAAGTTCTGTATTGTAGAAATCATTTTTGAGTCAATATGTGTTACTCTGTTATGGTGGCAGACCTGGACCAGGATGGGTCAAGTAAGGAATAAAAGTAAGAAATAAACTAGTAGAAAACAGACAAAGAAATTTAATATCTGTGGAGATAGTGGTTAAGAAAAACAGTCTTGCCTCCAACTGGTTCACCTAGGACCTTGAAAAAATTCATTATGGTCATGATAGAAGTAAAATTATCTGAGATCTGAAGTATATTCAGGAAAAGACAGTGGATTCATATTTAGATATTTGAACATTAGGTAAAATTTGAAGATCCTTGGAGATACCACCCTTCCTATAGATGACTCTGTATGACCACTCTGGAACCAAGTACACACTGTAATATATGTTATAAAAATATCAAATATTTAATAAAAATCCAAATAACATAATGAATCATGTTTATAAAATGTGAGTTATTTTTTATATATACATATATATAGGATAATGTAGAGCAATAAATAAATAAGAGACTTTGGCTATAAAGATATGGGGAAATAATTGTGCTGTCAAAGAGCTTCAAGATTACTAGATGAAAAAGATATGTTTATAATATTTGATATGTATATGATAAATGCAGTAAAAGTTCCTGCAAATGACACAAAGGATAAATTTCTAAAGTGGGCCAGGTATGACTGTCTGGTGGCAATTCTCCACCAGAGATAAGCAGTTCTCCTTTTGTGTGTCAGGAGATAAAGTGCTTTCCAAACACAGAGCACATCCTGAACAATCTGGAACCTCCATGTGTATGCCACACAGATCACCTATGGAGAATTACAGAGGCTTACTGGACTACCTGCTCTCAGACACTGATCAAAATGTGTCTAACCTGGCACTATGATAAACACCTTTAATCTCAGCACTAGGAAGGCAGAGGCTAGAGGATCTCAGTGAGACTGAAGCCAGCCAGGTCTACATAACGAGTTCCAAGCCATATGGGGCTACAAGGAGATCCTGTATCAAGCAGCAGCAACAACAACAACAACAATAAAACTAGGTTTAAAGCCTTGAAACAGTTTTCAAATACAGTTATTTGGTCTCTTTATGATATAAAATGATTCCATATCATAACTTGAGGAAGTGAGACTCTTCTCAAATATCAATATATTCTGTAAAACATCTTCAGTGAGTATTTGTTACAAAGTGCTTTGCAATATCTGTCTGGGCATTTACATGCAGAAAGGAGGATTGTAAGAGCGTTTATTACACACACCAATAATGTCTTTATGTTCTTCCTTGTCTTTCAAATTCTTTCTTACTTTAGGAATTGAGTATAAAATACTTTAGTGGAACACTCTCTGAATATTTTGGGAGAATTTTCTTCTTTTCACACAATGGTTGCATCCATCTTTCTTTTAATTTATTTGGGATGATCAGCAAGGTCAATGTGCCACAGGGCCATAATTCAAATGACAAATACCATGAAAGCTGGAGAATGAAAATTGTACAAACTACCCTTGGCTAGGAGATATAATGTATTTCAAATGCCTAGCATTGTAATTATGAAATTAAGTATTATTTGTTATTTTATTTATTATTTTTATTTTATGTATGTGAATGTATCATCCATGTCATTTAGTGCTCCCAAAGGTCAGAAGAGGGTGTCAAATCCACTGGAACTGGAGTTAAGATGGTTATTAGCAGCCATGTGGGTGCTGAGAATCAAACCAGAGTCCTCTGCAAGAGCAACCAGTGCTTTTAATGGCTGAGTCATCTCTCCAGCCCCTGATTAACAAATATTTATGTCTAATATAAGGACAATGCAGGATTTTAATTTATAAACAGAAATTCCTGTTTATATTATAAATGTATTATCTCTTAAAATGAAAATGTCTTGCATTAGTAACTGAAATGGGGTTAATAACAAATAAATATACACTAGTGTTATGATCACTGCTGACTTTACATAATCATATTTCATTAATTAATTCATAGTTTAAATATTAGGCTTTTTAAATTCCCAAATGACTTTACAGAAAGGTTGATTTATGCATCTTTACGACCAGCAGACTGTGTAAAGTGTCATGTGCTCTATAACCACTTTCTCCTTTATATTTCACTTCACAACTCCAGGCTGATATTAAAATATTTAGTAGAGTCTGATCATTTCCTGCTTCTTAGGCTATACTAAAGTATATACTTTTATGGGCACAGAAGTTAAATACATAACTAATCAACTTTTGTAAAAGTATACTACAATAAAGTACAGACAAAATAAGTGTATTTATGACATTCTTGTAGTGTGTCCTCTCTTTATGAACCAATTGCTTTGCTGTGAATTGTTTTGTATAGACATGAAAAATGACATAATTTAAAAATATTTTGTCCTAGTAGCTCTTAAAATGATAAAGCTATACTAATCTAAAGTTGAGCTTTTCTCATAAATCATGTGTAAGGTTAGAGGCTACCTGATGCCGTATTCTGACACCTCAACAATAAAGAAGGACTTACAGCAGTCCTAGGGGTGTTGTTCTAAAGTGTTTTCCTACAGTCAAGCAGTAAATCAATGACAGACAGGATAGAAGCCTGCCACATTTTACTAGGGTCACATTAAACCTACACTGCAATAGAAGGAATTGTTTTCATCCAAACCTGGGGTGGGGTTCACCTGAATAAATGTTGTACCTACACATTTACATTTGAAAACCTTGGATGAAGTTTTGTTTGCACAAAGCTGTGGAATTTCTAAGGTCCAGCAATTTTTTTTCCATGATTTCTTCTGAAATCTTTAGAACTGCTGTTTCAGTAAAATAAGCTGAATTTTTTTTCTCTCAGTTAATTGCTGTGATTGTTCATTTTCCCAACCATTTGGCAATGGACACATGTAATAAGTGAACTGTAAATAATGAAATTAACTACTAATTTTGGAAGCAAATGTGATATACTGCTTTTAAACATTTAATAATCTCTAATGCATGTATTATAATATGAAAACTGTAATAGATAATAGGTGATTTTATTTAATACATTGAAAATAATTACCTGATTTATCTGCAGATTCATCATAACCTGTCTGTTAAACTAAATTTCTTGTTATAAAAAAAGCTGTGACTAATTTCAAAGGAAAATGAATTATGCTCAATATTTACAAATGTCACTCATATAGCAGCAGTGACAAACGGCTTTCCTGAAAAGTTTGGCTTATAAAGAGGCTAGTTTTAATAAAAAGATTAAGAGGAAAGGAAAAATCAGGCCACATGTGCAGATAACTCCTGTCACATGGAAGAATTGTATGAAGACAGGGAGACAGTGCAGTGCACAATGTCAAACTGTGTCCGTGATGTTTGAGTCAATATCTGAACACAGCATGACAGCCTTTTATCTTCATTTTTTCAATATGGTTAATTTCCCAAGTTTCTATCAATATAAGATGTTCAGATGATTCTGTTTTCAACAGTCTTTGCTCTTATTCTTTGCCATCAACTCAAAGTAAAGGGAGCTTGAATGTATCCACTTATGCAATGCAGGTTATATAACATGAACTGAGCTTATGCAAATATCAAGTAATACTCTAGCATGACTTATCTTTTGATTAGGGAGATATTTTAGGAAGAGCCACCATTAGTTGGTATCTTCACCTTTTTAATTCCAACACTTCAATCAGCTCAAAAAATTCTCAGGAACAGAGCCGAGAGATTTTACCAGTAAGGTTAGCTACAGATAGTTTTATAGAGACGTTCAAAGGTAAATGTTTTAATTTTGAAATTTACTTTGCTTTGGAAATCAGAGTTGAAGTGGTACTTGAGAGTCATTTACCATACAGGCAAACAAAGGGGCCCTGGGAAACTGCAGTCCAGCCTGTCTCTGTCTGATGCTCTTACAGTAACATTATCCTACCCAGGACATAATTGTTCATTTCAATTTTTTATTAAAAATCTTTAATTAAATTTTGGCAAATTTCATACAGTGTATTTTAATCAGGTCCAGACCCATCCTCACTTTTCTTTATTCCTCCCCGACCGATTTAATGCACTCGATTACATATATATATGCACAAATATGTATATTTAAGACCTATGTAGGTAAATTTGGGGACACAAATGCCTTTCAGTGAGTCACACCCTTAAAGAAAACTAACTCTCCCTCTCCCAGCAGCGGGCGGCCAGCAGCGGGCCATCTCCAGCAGTTTCTCAGCCAGGGCCTCCACCCTGGTAATTTGTCGGGCTTGAGTTTACGTGGGAGTTGTGCGTGACGTCACCATTGTTATCATTCGTATAACTTTCTGATTGGACTTAAGGTCAGTTTCACACAGTGGAGCCCATATTTGAACACTGATATAATTTCAGCATTTAATATAGTTGTTTATTTATTTTATAGTATTATTATTATTAATTTTCTCATTCATTTATGTGAAAGAATTATTCCTAACTATGCCTAATTTATTGTTCCATCTTGCTAAAAAACAAATTAAAAATTTGGTATTGGGAGTGTGATGTACCATGCAAAATGCTAATGGGAGTCGTGAATGGAAGACCGCCAGCATGGATCAAGACCTTGCCCATATGGGGTTTTATTGTCCAAGCAATCTTTTTATAAGCTTTTTATTGCTTGAACAGCTACGGAAGCAAACAGAGACATATTATTTATTAATTGTGCACCATTAATGGCGAGTTCTCACCAACTGCCAATCCATATGGACATAAAGCCCACAGCCCTAAATCTGCTCAGATTAATTTCTTTCAACAGCGTCCAACAGCGTGAGGTGCGACGGGAAGCCGGGTTATGCCCCTGTCTTTTCATGCCGTGCCTGAGAGATCAGTTCACGGGACTTCTTCACAAGTGCAGAAAGCTGGCACAGTTCTTGGTCCTGTCCAGACTACAGATTTGCACAGATGAAGATGAAAGAACTGTGGAGCTGTTGTGTTTTCCCCAGATCTTCTGCAAAGTCCGCATAATCCCATCGAGAGGGTGGGTGGGGGAAGAAACGTTTCAGCAAGCCCGAACAGCTACACCATCTAATTACATCCTGGAGAACTCTTACTTGATAAAGTTCAAACTCTGAAAAACTAATTAGACCCAGTCATAACTTCAAAACATTTGTATTTATGATTGTTAGTTAATTTTAGTGATCTAATTCTTTAAATAAAACGTGAAAGCTGCCTAATATAATCATAAACACAAACACCTTGTATGCCACATTTCATTATGCTAATTAAAAGCTGGAACACATTCTAGTCTTTCCTAAATTTTGCAATGTATCTCAGTTCTGAAGTATTATCAGTTTAAAGAAAGAGCCGGAATCATGTAACGTACAGAACTGCATTTTACTAGATGTCCATTTCCATTCTTAAAAAGCAGAGCTGATCACTTGAAGGAGCTAGATATTTTTTAAGTGTATCTCTGTGCACTTTAGTAATGAATTTAACTGCTCACTCCAAGCACTTTTATTATCCTTTCGGGCAGGATCTTTACTGCCTAATTCAATTGTTTAGTAAGCTTTCGGAAAACTAACAATTTCCAATTTCCACACAAAGCACTTGTTAGTGAACTGATCGAGACTGTTAATAATTTGTTGGTAAAAGCTTAGAAGACTAAATTACTAAATTTGTGGGACTGTATTATTCAAAAGGGAATCTCAAACTTATACCTCCAATATTTGTATTAGGAAAGATATAACAAGGTCCCCTCTTAGCCTGTCCACTAGTATAAAAGTTATTCTACAGTGATAATTTATAGATTTCAAAAGAAAAAGAATATCTAGAATCCTAGATCCTTTAAGGTTTTTCTACACAGTACTAAAGCAGTATTTTGGGGATAAAAATCTATAAGGTATACTTTGAAGAAGCCTAGTGTTCATAGGTAAGAAAGAAGGTAAATACTGAGAAATTGGATGGGGGCATAGCCCTGTTCTTCCATGGGGCTGCAAGAACCAAGACAACTCATTTTCCTTTAGAAATAGCCAGGTCTTACTTGTAAGGACTGGACTCATTGCCTAGTCTCATTACCAGTGGAAACTGGTAATGCTCCCTGAAATTATGTGTCTGCATTTGTGTGTGTGTGTGTGTGTGTGTGTGTGTGTGTGTGTGCATGCGTGTGTGGGGATTGTACATGTCTTTGAATATCTGTGTATATTCGTGTATCCATGTGTTCCTGTTTGTGGGTTTCTGTGTCTATCTGTTTCTGAGTATGTGTTTCTGTGTGTAAGAATCTGTATTTGTTCCTGTGTGTGTATGTCTGTGCATACTCTTGACTTTGGCCATGTTAAAAAAAAATCTTTTTAATTACTTTTTATTTTCAAGCAAGTCATTGACGTAAGTCACCATTGCTCCCAGAGAAATGTTTTCAGATTAATAGTCAGTTCATATTTTAGTGACTTTCTAAGCTTTGTAGCAATATTTAATTGCCTCAGTAAGCTCATCACAGAAAAACCTGACTATGAATACATATTTTCCATTTCTTTTGTTATCTTTCCTTTCTTATCTTTAATTTTTAAATCCAGGAGGTTCAACTACCATTTTGTTAATCTTGAAGATTTCTTCTAAGCCATTGGAAAGAATCTCTTTGACTGCCTCAAGTATCAGAGGCAGCAGCTTGCTATAGAGCTAATGAAAATCTGTCTGTGCATATGCACAAACTGACTAAAGAGAGCACATCAAATGTTAATCATAGATGCAGAAGCAGTATGCAAATGCAGATTCTAAACTTATAGCACCATCATTTTTAATGAAATAAGTTATTCAGCCCTTACATTTAAGAAAATAATAAAATAATGCCTTGGCTCGGCACTCGGGAATTCGGAGTGGCTTCCTTTGAATTCACTGATTGCCAATTCATTTCTCTTTACCAACAGATGAATTTGAACTTGTTAACCCGAAATGACTTAAAAAAACAATTCAGCTTATATAAACTTGAGACTAAGGGTTCTTAGTTGCACAAGGTGTCAGCATGCTTTAGCGATATGTGATTATGTACACATCTACACAAATGTATACTTAGAAGACAGACTGGTACTCTGATTCACTATTGAATTTGATAGATAAATTGCTGCTTCTCCAAGATTATGCACAAACCTTACCTGTATCTGTAAACTTGTAGCATATCAAATCACAAAATTGAATTGGAATTCAACTTAGCATCATTTCACTCATTATTTTCAGCTAAAATTTCTCACCACAGAATTAATTTACATAATTATTGTTTCATAGATGGGAGTATTTACTATGATACAAAATATTTATAGGAAATAATTTTACAATTGTAGTAAATAATAATATAATAAAATAATATAATAATAAAAATAATAAACTCCACAAAAATATCAAAATCAGGGCTACGTAAACATCATTCCCACACAAATATATGTACAAATAATACAAATCGCAATTCTAAGGTTTTAGTTATAAAATTGCTTACTAAGCATTTCATATGTGTATCACAGTGTAGCCTTAGTCACAGTGTTTTAGACAACTGGAAGTTGACTCATTTAAATAAAATTCATAGAAATGGAACGATTAAATATACAAAGTGGAAATAAATAACAACAAAGCATTGCATAGCAGCTGTGGAGAAAAAAGATATTAAGTTAATTGCTTTGCCATTTAATGTTTGGAAAAATTCAAATCCTGATTTACTCTTTGGGGACTTATTTCCATTTATGAATAAGCTGCTTGGACATTTGGATGCATTAAAACATAAGATATTTTATATTAAAAGTGTGAATTCTAAAGCCATGCCCTTTTATGAGGTATTAACTTCTATACTATAATAGCTTTTCAGTTTGTCAAATTTGAAAACAAGTGAAATAAGAAAGATAAGAGAACAATACACATGAATATAAATGTAAAGAAAATTACAAGTAATGATTTTTTTATCAACATAACAGAAAAGAACTGTTAGTAGAAGAAAATGTAGACCATAGGTAATTGCTGAGTTCAGAGACTTAGCAATATGTGCATGTCCAGGAAATCACCACAGTGACTGTCAAAGAAAGGAAATGTGCTGAAGGGGACACAAAAACATGCCATGTGTCTTGTTAATATAATTGCGTATAAAGATGTGATAATTATAACTAAATTTACAGAGTGATTCCTACCAAGTGTAAGGTTATACTAGATACAATTCTAGATTCTATAAACATGTGTCTGTGTGACAAAAAGAGAAAAAGAAAGAAAGAAAAAGAGAGAGAGAGACTAGGAAGGAGATGGAGAGAGAATTCTTGTTACTATGAAGGTACCTGTTGGGTATTGACCTAACCTGGGCAAAGGTAGACTGAATAATCTATACATGTACATGTCTACTTCTAAGGCCTTGTTTATAACTGCACAAGCCTTTCTGACTCTGTCTTTATTGCTGTGGTTTTACTGTGCTGTTTAGCTTCCTCTATTTGATTTCCATACAGTATTTTGCATCCTATTCTGTGATGACTTGATCCCTTCCTCTTTTAGGATATGCATTAACCATCTTTCTCCACATTTGCTCAGTGTTCACAGGAGACAGTTGTTATTGTCAAAGAGGATTTGTGCCTCTCATGTCTCTACTGCAAAACTCCAGTGGCATGAATGGCCTCCTTACTGGCTAGATGAATTTGTGCTGTATATTCCTTCATGAAAGGAATCTGTAGTAATTCCTAGAGAAATAAGTTGCAGAGGGGGGGCATTGCATTTCCGAAATCCATAGTCAGCACATTATTCCTTTCCAGGTGAAGGTTCTGGTTGAGCACCTGCCCACATATTTCATGTGCTTTATGGGAGATGGACACAACACCCCACATGATCCCTGTGTGTTCAAAACACAACCGTGTTCCCTCTGCCAAGAAATATCTTAGGCTTGGGACACAGAGTTTTGGACAATCTCACATGGTGGTAACTCTTGGAAGGTTTGCCATAGTGACAAAAATCTCATTGTCTGTGGAGACATGATCTTACTTTGCACCCCAGGGTGGCCCACAACTTACTATGTAATGTAGCCTGGCCTGGAGTTCACAGCAATGCTCCTGCTTCAGTCTCTCTAGTGCTGCATTTGAAGGTATCATGCTACACGTATCTTTTTTCTAACCCGAGTTAGAAATCATGAGAACAGAGTCCAGAAGCATTCTGAAGCCATGAAGTGAGCTGGCCAGATGGTTAAGCAGGAAACAATATAATTCACATCCTCATACCACTGCCTACCATCTCTTGATGCTGCTCAATTCACCAATCCTACAGCAGCCCAGGGTCTATCCTAAGTCCCACTGAAAGCAGAGGTGAGAAGTGAAGACTGTGTCTGAAGTTCAGCTTCCATCTGCACCAGCGACGAGAAAAGAGGAGAAGGAGGCTGTAGCAACAGCTTTTACAATATAGACGTAAGTTGGACTAACGTTGCAGCCCAAAAGTTTGCCATTTTTCATGTGAACAAGCTCCCTGAGCCAAATATTCCGCTTGTGATCTGGACATCTGACCTCAGGTGCCTTCTACCTGCCCTCCACCCAAGATAGTGAATGAATGTGCGTCAAAGTCCCAGAAGCAGTAAGAAACATGGAGAAGTCAGGCTGAAACCGCATGTGTGTGAGAGATACTGTCGACCTAGAGATCAAAGGGCAATATTCTCCAGTCAGGGTGGGTCGAAACTTCTACTTCCCAAATTGATGCTGGAGATACTTTTGAATCCAAGTATGAGTGAGGCCTGGCTCCAGAGACACCTTTAGGACCTGGTGCTTCTGAGTCCGCAACCACTCGGCCATAAATCAGTGCTGAGTTGGGCTGCTTTCCTACCCAGCCATAACTGTAAAGTGCCTTAGCAATGCTGCAGGAAGACTCGCAGGAAGCCTTTGAGGATTCTTCATCAAACTGGTTACCACTTGCGTCAGAAGCAGATGACTGCTGCTTGGGACATACTCTCTTTCAGAAATTCAAAGGACTGCATAGCAAAGCTTCTGAATAGTTCATTGTCACATGAAATTAAGAAAATAAGAGAATATTGTTTAGAGACTCTTCCCAGATTTGTGCTGCTGGAGAAGAGGAAAACCTAGGATGGCGAATGCGGAAAAGTGGCCCTAACTGCCAGTGTGCGCCTGCCTTCACTGCGGGCTCAGTACATCGGGGTATCTTTGTGTAGATGTCTCTTCTGATGACACATATCTTCTATGTGAAGAAAATTCTTTGTGGCACAGGTCTGCTAGCAACGATTTTGCAAGGTTTTTGTCTGAAATTTCTTTTCATTTGCTTAAAGATATTTCACTGTCTATAAATAGCTTTAAATTTCTAGTTTTAAATTTATTTCTTTCAGTGCAAAAACTCCATCTTATGCAGGTTCCCTTTTCGTTGTTTTTATTACCTGTGGCAAATTGTACTTCGAAAATATTAAGCAGAGAGACTGGCCAAATGGCTCAGAAACTAAAGATGTTTGCTACAGAGTGATAACCCGAATTCAGTTCCCTAAACCCATGATCGTCTGGGAACTTGAGTTAGATCCTCAGAAAAGTGTTCATTGTTATTAATTGCCATCCATCTGGCTTCAGTGTTTTATAATTTTCAAATGAACTTTAGACGTTGTCACCAGACGAATAAAAGGTCTTGCTTTATGTGCTGGGTAGCTATGGTTGTCAACTTCAGGTGTCAACACACCTGAAAAGACAACTTCAATTGGCGAATTGGTTCTGTTGGTTGGTCTTGCGGACATGACTCTGGGGCATTTTCTGGATTGTTGGGTGATTTGGGAGGGATCAGTCCACTGTGTGCTGTGTCATCCCTGGGCAGGTATCCTTGTATTGTTTAAGAAAGCAGGCTGAGAATGGGCAGGGAGAGCAAGCCAAAGCAGTGTACCTCCGTGATCTGTGCTCCAGGTTCCTGCCCTGAATTCCTGCTTTGGCTTCCCTTGAGGATGGACTGTGAGCTATAAGCCAAATAATCCCTTTCCTCCCCAAGTTGGTGTTAGTCAGTGAACTGAAAGCAAACTAGAACACTGTGTTGCTATATTCCTCTTATAGTATAACCACTATTGCTTGTTAGTATGTGTTGAATGTGCTCAGGCTTTCCTGAGCACTGACGGGTTCCACACTGTCTTAAGTCCCTTCAGTCTTAAGAAAGCCTTATCTACCTGACAAAGTTTGACTTTCAGAACATTGTTATACCACATTCTCATGATCGTTCAGTATGTCTCTCCATATATGGCTGGCACTATGTGGGAATGTCCTACATATCTCATGGATTGCAAAATCTCTGGTAAACATGTATATTATAAACCCCAACATTTCCCTTTCCCAAGATACTTAAAGTTAGTGCTCCTTCAGGAAGAGTAATGCTGCGGGGAAGGGCAGGGCTTCTTTGCATCTGTCTCTTGTTCTGTGAGCCTCTACACCTCACAGATGAGCCCTGCAGTCCCTTAGACCAGCTCCAGGCCTGGTGTCATATGAAAGAAGGGTCTACAGAGAGTTCTAGTGTTCTGAGACTGCTGAGGAACTGCTGCACACATCACCATGGGTAGCCTATGAACTATATCCCAATCTTTTTCTTTAGTTCTTAATGGGTCCCTAGAAAATCTTGTGACTGAGCAAACTCTTCTGGGGGGGGGGGCATGTAAATACTCTGAAATGATGTATCGGATTCTTTTTCTCAATTTACTGTTTACTTTGCTAATTTTACATTGCAGTTTTAGGAAACAAGGATGATAGTAATGATAATGGATTCATTAATATTTATAGTTTCATATTAAGAATCATGAAAGTTAAACTAACTTCTATGAAATAACCTGTTAGTCTATATATAGCTATCTATACAGTCAAGTTAATATATTAATTAGTATATCCTGCTGTATGGAAAAAAATATCTAATTCTTCCTGTAATACCATGTGTATTATCACTGAGAGAGTGGCTGGGGGAGGGTATAGGCTTCCTCAATCTCATGAATGAAAAAGCTAGAGTCGGGGGACCACTAAAAGTCATGTTACTGGTTTCTTGTTCTCAAAATCAGCTCCAAAGGAAGGACACATTGCATCAGTTTTATTTGGGGACATCTGAATGTTCAGTGGGGTTAAAACAATAGTATCCACATGCATCCCTAACACCATAGACTTACTATTATGATTCTTTACCTTTAAGTTTGTAGATCACTAGAAAACCAGGTAAGAACAACATGCTGGCTTTGTTAGCATCATTTCAGGAAGAGAGAGCACCATGCTGATACACAGATACCCTGACAGATATTTATACTCTTAGTAATGTCACAAACAGGAAAAGTCAGAGAATATTGATAAGGATTCAGTGCCTTGAATCAAGTTGTTAAGTACAGGACCTCATAAATGACAAAGTGAGGGGCTTGGTTGTTCAGAATTACTGAATATGTCAGTGTCTTAATGTGAATTTTCATAAGCAAATAGCTGCTTAAGAATTAAAATATCATTCTAGGTGAAAAAGAACATTTGACTGCCCTGATAGGTGAGCATATTTGCCAATAAAGAAAACATTTTTGCCAAAGAATTTCTGGTGATTTGTTGCTGATACTCAGTTTAATATCTCTTGCAAGGGTTCGCCAGGAAAAATAGCTAAGCCCTGTAAGGACAGAAGGTCTCCATTAAGTGTTATTTGGCAACAGCCTGTATTGTTTGAGGGAGTTCTCTTAGTCTCCCCAAACCTCAAAGGGAGGGATCCCATGCCTGGTATTGCACTGGACTTTGTGTTTGATAGTTTATGGCTTCTGGGGAGGGTGTGATCCCCTGTGTGTAATAGCTCCTGTTAAACTGTGTTTTTTTAGGTACAGGATCTTACTCTCATTGTACAGAAATAAAATCAGTACAATGATGGCATTCCAGTTACATTTGCTGTCACATTTGGCTGGGGTGTCAAATGGATCACTTTAGTACCAGAGAGGTTGCTCAGGAGGTAAGCATGAAGATCCAAGTTCTGATGCCCAAAGTTCATGTAAAAGCCTCAGTTCTGGACTGGAGAAATGACTCCATGTTGAAGAGCACATGCTGTCTTCCATCACTTGTCTATTGGTCAGTTCACAACCACCTGGAACTTCACCTCCAGGGGATCCAATATCCTCTTATGGCCTCTGCACACATGTGGCACACCCTCACATCCACACACAGACACGTACCTATATGTATATATGTATATTATACATATACATATATATATATATATATATGCCTGAGTTCTGACTCCCAACACATAAAAAGCCAATTGTGGCAATGTTTGCCAACAGTCTCAACACTAGGGAAGTAGAGACACATACTTGCACACATTAATATATATATATATATGTGTGTGTGTGCGTGTGTGTATGTGTGTGTTCACTTCACCTGTAGCGTACCCAGTCTGTGCCCGTCTCTAGTCTCATATCAATGGCCACATATTCTAAAATTCCAAAATGTTAGAATTCTATTTCTGGTACTAGCTTTTGTTCCATATATTTTTTACTATGGAGAAAAATCCCAATTTCAATACATTCAAACAATTCATTCTTACTCTTGATGGTTTTGTAGGTTCACTGGTCTCCATTTGCTGTCACTTTGGATTTCTATGAAGTTACAAGAGGCGAGAAGCCAAGACTGAATCACCTGTGTGAAAGACAGCAACCTGTGCTGCAGTCAGCGTTAGCTAGCTGCTGTCTAGAAACACATCTTCCATTCCCACTGGAACAGTTTCAAAGAACTTGAGATCCCGTGTGGAGACTGGTTTTCAGGTGGAACATCCCTAAACAAACGTGCAGGAGAAGCCAGACAGACGTTGACCTGATACTTGAACACCAAGTTTGTTATTGCTCTGCATGGTGTTGGACAGATAACTCACTAAAGCTAGCCTGGCTGAAAATGGGAAGCAATGTGGGCATTCGGGGAGGGAAGGAAAAAATGAAAGTCATTTTGAAAAATACAAAAGGAAATGCACAAAAATTCAGTGGAGAAATGGTGTGCAGAATGGACAACCGGAATCTTTTAACTAGATGTCTTTGTGTATCTGCACTCTACACCCCAAATCCCTAGTAGTATCTTTGTCCTCTGCTAACTTCTTTGTCTTCATGGATTTCTGTCAAAGCTTATTAACCATGTCAGTAAAAGAAAAGTTTTGTCAATTTCCCAAATGCCCGATTATTTCTTGACTTACTGATTATAAGTACCACCACTCATATTTGAATCTTAATTACCATCTCACAAACACATGTACGATGAACCATAGATTAATATACTATGAATCATCATTCCCTAATCAGTACCGAATACCCAATAAGTTGCAGCATTGACATTCTAGAGAGTATGTGGTTAGGTGACTCTCAGAGATTTGCCTGCTACAGAATTTTGATTTCCACAGACTACTTTAACTGAAATTTTCCTTTTCTTTATAATATGCTGATTTCTAATTAACCTCCATTATTCAGTTCATTTAAATAATGACTACAATTATATATCACTAGGCCATTTTAGCAGACTGCCATTATAATGGTGGTTAGTGAATATTTTTCTTTTTTATCATAAACTCATTGGTTCTTTGCCTGCCAAATCATCAGGTTGCTAGCTTTTGAGCCATATGTGCATTCATAAAAACTTTAGGAGTAAATTGCACAGGTAATTTAAGATGCTTAAAAATACAGTATGTAAATGCTCTGCTTTCAAGAAAATTGCTTAACCTCGATGTGCCATCTTTAAAAATAGAACAAAATAATTATGATGTATTATTTCAATGACATATCTTAAGGAGTTTCTTAAAGATGTTCTAGCTTGGTAAAGACCTTCACTATACTATTCTTGAATTTAAAGAATAGAAGCCCATATATTAAGAAATGTTATTCATTGACCAACCCAGCAGACACACTGTGACCTTCAAAAGCATGTGCATCTTGCTTTCCAAGTTAGATAATTCCAGTTATTTATCATTCAATATATATTCAATAACTCAAAAATGACCACTGCATTAAAATCTTTGAGAAATATCTTTAAGGAGTTATAACTATAGGAGCTAGCTATATGTATAAAATATGCATAGAAAATAAACATTTAAGCAGTCAATATCAAAAAGGAATCATAGATTTCAACATAATAGGTTTTGCAATAAACTACTGGGAGTAAGCTTTGTATGATAAAGAAATGTATATTCAAGACTTTCTGAAAAAAATAGAAGTATAAATAAGAAAATAACTGATAATTTCAGTCCTTCACCTACTATCTTTGGAAACTTGGTCATTTCTTAATTCTCTAAAATGGGAAAGTAATAGTACCTATATCTTAGGGTTGTTTTAAGGACTGAAAGTATGCAAAGAATTAAAGGAATTTTTAGCACATGGTACACATAAGAATTTCTAACACATATAAAATACTCAAGGTGTAACCTTTGCCATGATTGCCATTACTAATACATTATTTTTTAAATAAATTGTCAATTTGCTAATATCAGATAGTAGTGTAGTTATAGATATAGAGAGGGCGACTCAAGCTCGGCTTTGTCTCCTGGGGTTCATGTCTGAATGGAGACAGAAAGTACACATAAAAAGGTAGTAGGTATATCATGTTTAAAAAGGTAATGAGTGGAAATCAATAGAAATAAAGCAGCTTAAGTGGACCGAAGTGCAGGTGGTCTAAACTTTAAACAGTATAGAGAAAATAGAACTAGCTGAAGAAGTTATGTTTCAATAAATACCTAAAGCAGGACTTGGAATATAGTGTAATGGTATAGCACTTGCTGTCCCTGCCCTGAGGCCGAGGTTCAACTTCCCGCAAAAGCAAGGAAAGAAGGTTGTCAGAAGGAGCAAGTGAAACAGCCAACACAAAGTACGAGAAACACCCACATGCCTGATTCTGCCGGCGTCAGCTATGTGCGAGAGGGCCTAAGAATTGAGAACAGAGCATCAGGAAGAGGGGTGAGAGTCTTTGTAAAATGCAGGTAGGTTGGTCGACTTTGGATAGACAGGTTTTGAGGGATGCATTTGAAGAATCTTCTTTACTGATTTGTTGAGAATTTACCATAAAAAAAGATGGGAGAAAACAGTGGGTGTGCCATCGGAGCGATCCAGGACAGATGACTCTGGGAAGCTCAAACGGTAGCGAGAATTTATAGCCCTAAGGACAACGCTCATGATGCAGGAGAGAAAGAAGCACTTTTTCAGAATAAAATTAGTGAATAGCAAGAAGCAGGTGGATTTGTTTTCAAAGCAGTTCAAATTGTTCATGTGGTAGCAAGAGGGAATCCAGGAAGTGGTGGTACCCTTTTATCATCTTATAATATACTATTGTTCTTACTATTGCTTCAAAGTACGCAAATGAAAACCTTGTTTCTAGGCTTACCACACTCTAGGCTATCTTAAGATAGACACGGAGATAACGTTGTCACACCTGCAGGACAAGCCACGTAAGAATCCAGCACAACACAAATTGCTGAGTGAAGGACACACGAAGTCCAGCTTTGCACCCATAGTCAAAACTCGGTCCTGACACCTTGATTTCAGGCTTGCAGCTGCCAGAGCCAAGACCTACAATATTTCTGTTGTTTTGACATTCTGGTATGTGACACTTTATTACAGCAGGCTGAGCCAAGCTCACAGTCAGCTCCAGCAGTACTAAGTCATGGTGATGGTATGTGTCTTTGATATGCTGGACTGAAGGTGACACTTTGTTTCTATTGTCTTCCTCCCAGATGCTCACAACTGCAGTCAAACTGTGACAAAACAGCCAACAAGTCCCAGTGGACAGCACTGTGAAACTCCTGAGCAGACCTTTAGACACTGTTGAGTTCTTTAAAAATATGGAGAAATCTGAGATGCAATCACAACGTAGAAGAGCTGGAAGACAAGAGAATTAACTGCAGTGAGGGTCCTGGATAAGATTCTGGGATAGGACAAGCAAAAAGACATTAGGTACTCACTGCATATGAAGCCAGGACCACACTCAGCGATGACCTGTAACTTTTGCTTTATTCCTTATAACTGATGTCTGACATTTGTATAAGTAACAATAGCAGAATCAGACATGAGGAATATGAAATTTCTTATCTTTGAATTTTTCTGTGATGCTGAAACTATTAAAAATTAAATTTAACTTGAAAATGTAAGGGCATATCTTGCTGACCTTGACATAAATTTACCCAGATTTAAATCCTCTCTGTCTTTGCAGTGCGTCCTCCTCTGAGCCACTGAGCCAGGGTTAGCACTTACAGTTTTATTGATTGGTTGGTTGATTGATTTATTTTTATTTTGTTCAGCATTTTCAGAGACTTTGATAAGATGAAGAGTTTATAAGATGATTAAAAAATCATTTTCTCTCTTAGAAAAGGCAGATAGACAAAGTTGTCATTTAATAACAATACATTTTTTCAGTTTTTTTTTAATTTTGAAAAAACATAAAAAGTTTCCACCTTCAATTCTGAGAGATGGGTCCTAGAAAGGATGCCAAAATGAAGATTTAAGATCATAAAGTAAACAACTAATTTTTCATGAAAGACAGAGAATGTAAGTTTGACTTGCTATACATAGTCATGCTAAGACACTACAAAATAATACAAAATACTGATGGCAGAATACAAAATATAAAACAATGCCACATTAACTGTTTCCATGTGCTTTTAAGACAGCTACCTCGAGTCTTCAGAATTACAAAACCACTGGATGATTTTGAAAAGTAAAGAGTGAAATATTGTAACACTGAAGCCTTCTCAGAGAAATAGTAAAAGAAATCAATAAGAATGGCAGGAAAGCCAGGGTTTCCACACACCAATATGAATATTTCCAAGTGGCAACAAAATACTTTTAAAGCTCATGCTTTCTGGCTTTCAAATGTGAATAATATTTAAATAACCCCAATTTACTTGGGATTAGTAAGAGTTTTGCAGTCCCCTTTGTCAACACAAACGGCTTTATGGAAATCTTTAAATGTCAAATTTCATGCTGATATTCTTGGAAAATGCTGGAACATACATTGTCTTATTGTATATAATTATGATTTAATGCAATTTAATTGCAATTGTTTTAATCATGTTACATAAGATGACTGCCAATAAGAATTTCACAATACTCTAATATTTAAGCTAATTCTTTAAGGTAATTATTTTGGTTTGTTAAATTAGAAGCATTCAAATTCATAGCATGTTTTAAACAAGTTTATGTTTTCATTTTAAAAAATGCATAGTAAATGTGGGCATTCAAGATGTATCTTTTGTATATACACAAGGTATTCCCAATCTCTGTGTTTTGGTCTTGTTCTCACAGTTGTTTTAATCTGGTGTCTTCTTGTGAACATAGACAACTGTCGGGGTCTAAGATGTGAGCTGTGACCACAGGTTAGAACAAAGTTAATTATTCCATAAAAGCACCAAACCCAAAACTTTGACCTCAGAAATGTTGTGCTTGAAGCCACTGGACTAATTTAGCCATAGATAAATTGGTTAAGCACTATGAAGCAACACAGTTCCAGATTGCTGGTGTTTAACCTAGTGCAGTGGGGTGGAGATGGAAGCTCCAAATCCTCCTGAAGAGTTTGTGTTGAAGTAAATTACCTCATTGCAGACAGTATGTTGTACATTCTCCGTTTGCTGCTCATTTTTGCTTTTGTTATTCACTGCCCACACAACCCCCAAGTTCCCACAGCATGGAAAGAGTTAACAGATAGAACAAAACAATCACCTTTTGTCTTTAATTCCCATCATTTAACATCTCAGCTGTCCACTCACTGATCAAAAAGAAAATCTATAACTCAGCCCTAGCCTACAAAATCTTTACATTAAAAAGAAAACCGTTCCTCTTCAAAAGCAGAAATGTTTATTCTGAAACTGGAAACTTTTTCCAGGCCTTTTGAAAGGGTGATCAGTTGCCCCTGCAATCCCCCTTGGTTTTATTGTGGACCCCACGTGCAGAGCCTGCTGTCAAGATGGGGTGATACTAGCTTCATCAGTCCTCGTACTGGCGACTTCCCTGATGTGATTCTGCAGCTTCTTCACCACGCTCTCAGACCACCTCACAGCTCCTTACTGGCCCATACTGATCCACCTCACAGCTCTTACTGCCCCATACTGATCTGCCATACTTGGCAAGTTAGCAAGACTTGCCTTACTGCCCTCAAGGGCCGGCGCCTCTTTCCTTAACCCTGTCTAAATCAGTTCCTCATTACCATTCATTGTGCTTCCATTTTCAGTACAGGGTTAATAAATAATAACTTGCACTCAAAAATTAACCTCCACTTTCTTGTTTTCAGTTTACTGAGTCTCCTGTGTCTCTTTCTTGTCCCTTCTGCTTCACAGAGCTGAAGCAACAAATGCCAGGCCTCCAGCACAGCTGAGGGATCCCAGTAATGGGCCATTCTTTCACCTGGCTTCCCATGATTTCCATTCTCAGGCCATGTTACTGTCTATCTTTTAAAGTTAGACCACTGGAATTAAATACATACCCAATATATTGATAAGTTTTTATAAAATGCTAGCTTAAAAATGCAGAAGGTGTAATTTGTTATTATTTTTCTAGAAATATTTGAAACAGAAAGCAATGTTACAATTCTCCAGAGATACGCAAGGATGGCATGGAAATACCAAAATGCACACTCTGCCATTCAGGGCTGAGTGGTAGTTTTGCACAAAAACAAAAAAGTCTTATTGGAAATGCCGTGTTTGTAATCTGAGCGGTAAATACATTGGATTATTGCATTATTTTTATATTTGTTTTCATAGTAGATCAAAGAATAAGATCCTCTGTAATGATCCCCAATTAATTATCCACACCTTCCCACAAACACACTGCATGCCTGTCACACTCAGGGAGGGCAAGAGTATTTGCAATTTTTATCCCAACCTTTCCTCAAGTTAACATCCTCTATGTCATATACAAACCACATGATTATTTGATTAGTTTTTTAAAGTTTAAAGGATAATTCTAAGGATCTCCTTTTGGTGTGTGTTTGCTGGTAGACAATACACGGAGAAATAGAATTGGCCTGCTCTACTGTGGAGTTTGGATGATGCAGGGAGACATAGATCTGTAAAGACTAACTGGAGTGACTTCTTGCATATGCTATGACAGAAAGGCCCAGCCACAAAGCAAAGCTTGAAGACATGAGATCAAAGGCAGCCTATGGTATCAGTTTGCTTTGTGCTGTCATAACAGAACGCCTGAGACTAGACAGTTTATATATATATATATATATGAAGAAATTTATTTCAAAAAATGTAAAAACTGTGACATGGAAACACCAGTCAGTTTGGTGTCTGCGGAGGCCACAGTCTCTGTTTCCGAGGCAGCACCTGGAACTCTTCTTCCTCCGGATAAGTGAATTTCCCTTCTTCGGGAGGCAATACAAGAGAGTTTGAGGGTGTTTGTGCAGACTTTGCGGCCACTCACGAGGGCACAGTCCTATGACCAGAACATCAAAGGTTGACTTCCCAACGTATTTGTGTTGAGGGCTGAGCTCTAACATGAGTTCGGAAAGGCATACTAACGGACTATACTCTGTTCAGAGATACAGGTGTATCTCGGAGAATCTGATGAAAATCGCTAAGAGTTAGGAATTAATTCTCTGCCCTCTACTGCTTCATCTTCTAGGCCTGCTTCTGCACAATAGATATGAATAAAGAAGATAGATTTTTAACGAATCTAATAATGTCCCTTAAATTCTAATTGGTAACATTTATAGCATATTGAAATGTATGGCCTATGTTTTTGAAAGCAAAGTTAAATAAAGTGAAAATTTCTTTTAAGAAACAGAAAATGTTTAAGAAAGTATCAATAACTTTTTTAATTCCACGGAAAATATAAAAAATGTTCTTACTGCATTTTCATCAGCCTGAGTGCAAATGCTGTTCTGCTAATAAGTGGTTATTTCCACTTTTATTTAAAGTGATGGTTAGAAGTTAATGTCAGAAAAACAAGAACAGAGTAGACATAGGTCCTCAAAGAATTTTTCTTTATCTCTCTAGGCCTAATTTTCTTCATATAAAATAGTAATAATGGTAATATTGTTCTTGTGCTGTTGTGAGATTTATTTTGCACATTAATTCACATAATTTTCAAAACACATTTCCTGGCTCACTATAAATGCTCAAAAATGTTCATTGATCTATTATTATTTCAAATTATCTGTAAGCAAATCTAAATGATCAATGGTAACTCTGTCAAGCATTCAAGACTCAATTGTGCATAATTTCTTCTTAACGTTCTCAGCTATTCAAATGAGAACACTGAAGAAAACAGACTCGTTTAGCTGTATGCAAATACAGGTAAAGCAGTTAAGCGGAGTCATCAGTGCTGCCTGCTCCTGCATAGAAACTGTCCACTTCAGAATGTGTTCTTGCACTTCTTTCTGCTTCCCTTAGAAATTTCCAGTTTCATTTCTGTCGTGGGATCATTGTGAAAACTAAGTAAATTTTCATTTATAAAGGCATTAGTTTATACACCATCCCATGTATCATAGCACTGCTATTTGTTTGTTTGTGTGTGTGTGTGTGTGTGTGTCTGTGTGGTTTATTTGTTTCTCCCTCTCTCTCAGTCTCCTAAGTAGCTGGGACTACAGCCTTGACTATTGCATCAGCCTAGTGTTTTAATATTTTGAAATATAGAACATTACAAATATAAAGAAAATTTATTTCACAAGTGTCTGATATGTATTTTGAACTAATAAGAGAAGCACTTTCAAATGCACACAAATGACTTTGCATTCTTATATAACACTGAACACTACATTAAAATTCTATAACAATTTAACACAAATTGTAGCATAATTTCTGAAAGCCTAAAATGTCTTAATAATAAACACAGGTGAATGCAATCCCATTTCTCAGTGGTATTATAGACAGTATATTTCTTATAAAGGGTCAATACATGTCTGTTGTTCCAGGACAACACAAGGTGAATGGCAAGATCTGTGTTCTAAAGAGGCACTATCTGAAAACCCAGTGCAGAATGTGGTGAAGAGCAGGCACAAGCCACCAGTCATTCTCTCCATTTCTTCCTGGTTAATACCCATTTAAATCTGCAAGGAGAGACAGGTGCCATCCTGTGCATGCCTGGGAGTAAAGTACCCTTTCCTTGGTGTGTTCATAAACAAGCCTTTGATTTTCTGGATGACAAGTTTAAAAGATAGCTCCTAACTGGAAATCACAGAGTATGCAAATGCAGGAAAGGCTAATGCTGGTCCAAGAGGAGTCCTTGCGGGCTGGTGGACAGATAAATGGAGAATGAGAAACCTCGCACTTACCAGAGCTTGACAGTCCACGGGAAGCAGGGGTCCTTTGCCAGCACTAGAGACAACACTGGGCTGGTGTGGTTAGACACAGTACACTGATCACAGCCTCGGATGCAGCTGGAATTGAATACTCTGGCAGCTGTGGAAACAGTAAAGCAACCCACCTGGCTGCACTGGGTTGGGCAACATTCACAGGCTTCACTGGGATTTCAGAAAGGCATGGCTGCACCCTCGAGCTGCTTGTAATTCTCTAGAAGTTTGAAATTGCTCCATTTCAAGGGGGACATGAGCTCAAGGTCATTGCTCCAAAAGAATGTCTCGAGGAATTATTTCATTTCCTCTGTCCAAGTGGCCTATGTATACCTTATGAAACAGCATCAACAAATTGGTTTAGCAGTCTATTAGGCTAAGAAAAATGAAATTATTGGTCCCTTGTGTCCTTCCTGTGCTCTCTGCTAGAGCACAATTGTGTCTCCCTAGGTCCTTGATACATTTAAGTAATAAGATGAACTTTAATAGGAAAATAATGATATGCAGAAGAGCACTGCTAATATAACTTTACTAGAGTTGGACATCAGAGAAAAAGGTGGAAATTCTTTTTCTGGCTTTATGTTCCACAGTTAGGAGTGCAAAGTCTTGTGAACTGTGGTCAAGCTCATTTGAAGGAAGTCACCTCTCTATGGAGACTTGTTTTTTATTTTTTTCTTTAAATGATTACAGCTATTTGCTACTGTGACATTTCCATATTTTTCTCTTCTTACCATTTCATACATATTTTTCTCAATATTAATAAACACCATTTTTTCTGCCCAAAATCTAAGAATGTGAAAAATAATTGAGAAATTTCCCTTCTCAGAAGAAAAGAAAAACCACTGTGTTAGAAAGAAAAACAAGCAAAAATTGGATATTTTCAATCAGAAGTAAATCAAAAATGACACAAACAGTAGGAATATGTGTGTGTCTCTGTACTTGTGTGTTTCTGCGTGTGTGTGTGCTGGTGTCGTGTCTGTATGTGCCTGTGTGTGTCTCTGTGTATGTCTGTGCTTTGTGCGTTTATGTGACTCTGTATATGTCTGTGTTTTTGTGTAACTATGTATGTGTATGTCTATGCGGTGTATGTCTGTGTGTATACGTATTGTGTGTGTCTGTGCTGTGTCTGTGTGTATATGTTGTGTTTCCGTGTGTGTTGTGTATGTTTTTTGTGTGTGTTTTTGTGTGTGTGTGTCTGTGCTGTCTACGTCTGTTTGTCTATATCTTTCTATGTGTCTATAAGTATCTGTGTCTGTGCTGTGTGTATGTACGTCTGTGTGTATGTGTCTGTGCATTTGACAATATATATCTGTGTGTTTGTGTATGTTTCTGTGTGTATGGGCATATGAGTGTATTTGTGAAGGTTTTTTCTGTTCTGAGTGTCAGCCCTCAACCCTTCCCACAGGAGGACGGAAGCGAACAAGTGAAAGGTATTCTAAGGAGTTTTCCGAGTAGAAGAAAAAGAGTCACGTGAAAGCTGAGAGGAGCCAAGGAAAGTGAGGAGCTGGAGCAAAACATCCTGCATGAGCAGCTACTTCGAAGAAATTCTGTCTGCCACAATACGAACAGTAACTGATTTTTTCTTTATAATTCCAAAGCATATTAAAAGCGTAAAACATATATGCTGGTTGTCTGGGATTTGGGATTCATTCTTTAGTTAATAGTGAATCAGGACTATCTTTTCACAACAGACTAACTTAGATGGTGAGGCAACTTCCTTGGCCAGAGATAATTGCATAACCAGGTTCACTGCTTGTACCAAATCAAGGTGACTAAGAGAGGCTCTGAGGAAGTGGTTGTCCTCATGCTGGAGAGAGAAGTCAGGGCTCTCTAAAAAGTGCTTTTCCGAACAAAGAAGATATTTAAGGCAAATCTTCTAGTCATTTATATAAAATTAATGAAGAAAAGTGATATATACATATATGTAGTGACTATTTTTGTACATATATAGTGGCTATTTTTGTTGCTCTGGGTCTATGTTAATCTGACCAATTTCTGACATGACTTATGATATATTCCCTGTGTAGATGTGTGTGTGTGCACGTGTGTGTGCGCGTGCATGTGTGTGCCAGTGTGTGTAGAGAGAGACGAAGAGACGAGCTTTATGTGCGCCATATACTCTCAGTGACTCTCTTCTACCTTTTTCCATTTCTTCTTTCTTTTCTTCTCCTCCTCTTCTTCCCTCTCCTCCTCCTCTCCTCCTCCTCCTCTTCACTCACTCTTCTTCCTACTCTTCCTCCTCCTCTCCCCCCAACTCCTCATTCTCCTCCTCTTCTTCTTTCGGCTCCTTCTCTGCAAAATCATCAAAGTCATGCTCAGATACTGTGCTCTCTACCAGCAGGCACTGACCTGAATCTGGGTGGTGGGTCATAGTTGGCCCACACTTGTTGCCTAGTTCTCGGACTCAGCTTCCTAGTGTCTCTAGTCACAGATGTTGCGTTCCCCAGGGCCACTGATTAGGAAGTCACGTGGGGTGCAGTACGATCTTTGTGTTTTAAACCATACATAACTGATTATGCCTACAATGCCCAATTCTTCCTCCCACATGATACAATGACATAGTAGGGAGTGGCCATTTAGCATCAAAAGGATACTGTCCACAGGACTGTGGACCATTGGTGTGAAAATGACATAAAGCATTAATTTATTTAAAATTGGTTTTAGAAACTTATTCTTTCAGATGAGGGAACACAGTCTGAGAAACACAAAATACACAATGCCTTGTCTTCTTTCTTTCCTCAGACTCTATCAGTTTCAGATAAATATAATAATATAATATAATATAATAAATGGCAAGAGCCTATTATATTTTCCTGTGATTTCTGAAGTGCTTATATTTCACTAAGTTACTGATTCTGCAGAGATAGTTGCAAAGTCACCTGGAGCTCTGTGTTCTCATGATATGAATGACAGCAAGTGGAAGGATGCAGAGACCTGTTTCCTTCCAGGGAACGCTTTCCTGACTCTAGGCTAACTTCTAAGAAGGCCTTATCCAGCCAGCTGGGGGCTCATCTCCCATGATTCTCACATGGTTTCCTCTCAGTTGTCTTATTGTCCAGTCATTTCCTAAATCCTTTACTTTATGCCACAGTCTTGTCTTAGAAGTCCCTACTTACTACTCGGACTTTTTTTTTTGCTTCTCTCTGTCATCCATCTATCTTATGTTATAGTAGACCTCTTTTTCTCAGGGAACACCACATGCATCATAAGCATTGTGCGCTCTGACGACTTTAATCCATCCTTCCTTTCCTCTCAGCCCTCTGTAAGTCCACACTTTAGTATCCATCCACTCTTCTACATTAGAGCTCTGCATCCTGCTTGACCCAACCCCCCTTTGTTTATTCCCATTCCAAGACACTACGTTTTGTTGATTCTATCATCACTGTATCTTTTACATCCATCTCATTTTCATTTCCACCACTTCTGACCTCAAACTCTGCAGGCACTCATTATCCTGGTTCATACTGGCTAAATAATCTCCCTGCCAGCAGCCTTGACCGTTTCTAATCCATATATGACACTGTAGCTATAGTAATCTTTTAAAATGCAAATTTAATTATCTTATTTCCTTGTTTAAATCCTTCAAGTGGTTTCTCATTTCCTATAGGTTAAAGTCCCCATGCTTCTATGTCCCCATCACTTCCATGATCTCTAGCCAAATCCATCTCTTGCCTTGGGACTCTACAGGAACCCTCAGTCTTGACATGGCAAACCGAACAGGGAGTTCTGCACAGTCCAGATCTCCTTTCTCGCATTCTGCTCACTAAGTCCTTCACCTCTTAATCCATGTTTCAAATTCATCACCCACCTTTAACATTCCACACAGGTATGTAACTCAGCAGAGAAATAGCCTAATGGGTCATATATGTAAATACATAAAGAAGAAGCACAGAGCAGATACAGTATCTTTCTTGGGCTCAATATCCATGCCATTCCAACAAAACAAATTTATTTTCCTTGTTTGGCCAACATTGTAGAAAACATTCTCTTTAGTATGCATTTAGTATGCATCATTTATACATATGCTGAGCACTCTCTCATGAGGGAAAGGAGAGAGAGAAAGGAAGAGCGATACTTTAAGGAGATGGTTCAGGTAACTATGAAGCCCATAAGTAAAAATATACAAAGTCAATGTTTCAATTTAAAAGTCATCAGGAGCCAGGTGTGGTGGCACACACCTTTCATCCCAGCACTCAGAAGGTAAGTGTATCTCTGTGAGTTCAAGGCCAGCCTGGTCTACATAGTGAGTTCCAGGCCAGCTGGGGCAAGAGGGAGAACCCTGTCTCAAAAAAAAAAAAAAAAAAAAAAGTTAGGACAGTCAACTTTGTTGATGATATCCAGTTAGCTGAAGAATTCCTTTATTCAGGGAAGTTTGGTCTTTCTGCTCCATTTAAACCTTAAACTGACTAAACAGGATCACCCACATTGTGGAGGACAGTGTTAAACTCATCTAAAGTCACATTTACAGAAACACTCAAAAAATGTTTGATCTACTCTCTCAAAACCCAAAGACTAAACAGATGGATACATACAATTAACCAGCACACACACTGTGGAGTAATTCTTTGTATCTTAGGATGATTATCCTTGAGGTAACTTGAGTATCTAGAAGTTCTAGGAAAAAAAGACTCCAGGCACATCTGCAAGTTACTATTGAGATATGGTTGAATCGATATGGCCTGGAGTCTTGGATCAAATAAAAGGAGAAAGCAGACTAAGAGCTTGGTGTTTAACACTCTTTGCTTCCTGATCCTGTATGGGATGTGACCAGCCATTACAAGCTCCTGTATCAATGAATTCCCTGCCATGGTGGACTGTGGACCAAAATAGACCCTTCCTATCTTAAATTGTGTTTGCTAGGTATTTGTCCCAGCAATTGGAGGAAAAACTAATCCACTCCTTAAGCAAGAGTAAATTGAAAATTCTCCCCTTTGCCTCAGCGCCATCTACTATATACCTCCATTTTTATATACAAATGTTTTACAGTTGTTTGTGTCAGTCTTTCCTGTCATGTGAGATTCATGAGGAAAGAATCAACATTTGCCATATGCATGACAACTTGAGTGCTTGATAAATAAGTGAATGACTGAATCAACAAAAAAGATATTTGAAAAAACATGTAAAAATTTCATATCAACACTTATTTGTGGACAGTAATCACACTGAAAATTGTAGAGTTACAATGGAAATGGCAGAGACAGCCTAGACCTTGCTTCCATTCTCAAACTCTGCTGTCTCAGTTCATTCTCATACTAACCATGTTCTGGAGTGGCTGGTATTTTTTCATCAAATAGGTGTTTAAGGGAGGCTTGACGACGGTCAGGGTTTGACCACCATTACGGAGCTAGCAATAGGCACTGAAAGGCTGCTGCATGCTTACCTATTTAGATCATTCCCTCACAATAACCAGGTTTTAATAATAAATGTATTTCTACTTTCTCATTTTGTGATTTCTAAGTGTCTTTTGCTTAGTTATTAATGTTCAGACTCTCGCTGTACATGCTTAACCGATGCTGCTACTTGGAGCAGTATCTTGGAACATGCTGCTGTTTGACTCATTTCCAATTTCCAGTATCTGCAAAAAATGGAAGTTGTTCAAATAGCTGCAAATTAAAGCATGGTTTAAAACTACTGTATCATATCAGCTATCTGTGCTTTGGTTTAGAAGTGCATATTGCCAGTGTCTCGATAATCCATCACAGCCTCAAATGAGAAAAAAGACTTGCAGTAGGTCACTGAGAACTGACAACCTAATCTTCTAAATACTTCTTAAACAAGTATATGTGTTTTCTTTCAAATGCTTTCAAATCAAGATACCTTTAGTGGAAGCTCATTTTTGCACTCTGGGAAGCATATTGGAGTCCATGATTTAATTAAACTGGTATTTGCATTTGTAAAGCAGAAGCAGCCAAAGGCAAGGGCATCCACACCCAGCTGCCCTGGTTCTGAACTGGAGATATGCATATCTGTCAAGGCTGTTGTGACTGCAGCCATGTGTCCTCCAGTGCTGGGTGGTATGCTGGACACACTGTTGTTACCTATAAAGCAGAAGCACTTCACAGACTCCCAGGAGATAAAAGAAGCTGTGCTTACATAGTCCAGTATTGAATTTGGTTAGTATTGTTCATCTTTTTAAAGACTCGTTTGTTATTATGTTTACCTTAGTAAATACTTAGAAAACCTAGGAAAGTACACATTCTCATTCAGTATCAGACACTCTGCTAATAACTGTTACTGCACCATTAGAAATGTGTGGATGACTTAGTCAAACTTTCTCTTAACAAAATTATTTAAAGTTGTATAAGTAAGTCGGGTATGGTGGCATACACCTTTAGTCTTTAGCACATGAGAGACAGTAGAGGGTGACCTCTGTGAGATCAAGGCCAGTCTGGTCTACATACTGAGTTCCAGGCCAGCTAGGGCTATAAAGAGACTCTGCCTTAAAATATTAAAAAAAAAAAAAATTTAAGTGTAAGTGTATCCTCCTTTTAGACTCAGTATCTACATTAAACCATGAAAGCAATTTTATTTTGTCTCTATAACTAGCATTTTAGAAATAATCTCCCGAATCTGCATTTTCCTATACAACCACTGTCAATAATTTGTGCCCTCTCAGTTCTGATACTCAAAACAACTTCAAAGTTGTATAATGGCAAAACCACAGCAGGTGAGAGTACTGATCATCCTTCTTTCAGCCCACATCACCATGTTTTCAATTATGGATGGCATAAAGGAAAACCGCTTCTTTAGAATAAAATCCAGGGAGGAAAGATTTAAAACCATGTGAGGGGAAAGGAGAAATCGTAGACTTTTATTGGGAGCTGTTCTAGTAAGCTGTAGACCTTTGGGTGTGGGCTTCTACCCCAGGGAGAAAACAAAGATGAGAGACTCATGAAAGTAAAATTGGGGTGGAGAAACTTGCCACAGACGTGAGGAACTGAAAACTTTTTCTTTCTTAATGAAGATCTAAAAGAAGCATCTGTCAGCAGAAAGGCTCTACATTTTAGCATACACAAGAGAAGATAAAAGGGCATCATAGAGTACATGCAATTTACTAAAGCGCTTCATACACTGCATGGTCAAATTGTACCCTGAATAGTTCTAGTGTGTATATCTGAAGAGATTAGAAGCACATGGGAAAGAACACATGAAGATAATACTATCATAGGCAGACATGGTGGTGGGAAGTCCTGGGTGGACCCTGAGCATCTCTGCGAGTCTGGGTCATCCATCTCCACACCTACTCCAGTGATGACAGCAAGAACTGTATGAGACTTGCAAAAAATGTCATCAGTGATGCTTGGCAATGCAATTGGAAATGCAAAGTGTACAGATGTAATTCCTACAATGCATTCTAAAGGGCTAAGAGATCCACAGTGCAGTGTCCCCGGAGTGGATTCATCCTCTCTGTTGATCTTAGCAGTAGCTGGTTTACCTTGGAGATTCGACAATCATGCATTTGGTCTACAGTGTCAAAGTCCATATGGAATATAAGATTTCTTGATAAAAATGTTAAGATCTAGTAACAGCAAATAGAAACTGCCTCTTCCCTCATATAAAAAATGAAAAATATAACAGGGCATGATGTCCCACACCTTTAATCCCAGCCCTCAGAAAGCAGAACCAGATAGATCTCTGTGAGATCCAGGCCAGCCTGGTCCAAATAATGACTTCCAGACAGGTTGGGACTAGGGAGACCCTGTCCAAAAAAAAAAAAAAAAGTATAGTAAATTTGAAAATAAATATAGATATAGCATATAAAATACAAAAAAAATTTAGCCTTTATGAATAGAATAAAAATTACTTGTATATTCAACTATCAGTTTGAAAATTAAAATCCTATATTTGGTAACTGAACTAGTGCTTAATAAATAAAATTTTAAAAAGCTAAATTAAAATGAATAGAAATTATAACTTTAGGTCTTGTTACAGAAAGAGTAATTTGAATTACAAAGATAAATGCTACTTTGGATTGCTGGAGAATCCTTTTTAGAAAAAATGTGATATGTGCTAACAGATGAGGCAGGGTTACTACGCATTCCAGTAGCTTCTCAAGGCTGGGACAAAGGCGGTACGGCAAAATCAACGCATATCTTGGCTTCTGAATCTTCATCTGTTTAAAAGTGTTTCTACAGTAATTTGTCATACAAAAAGACACCTGTTCATTTAATGGAAGGCAGAGCACCACCAAGCACTATTCCTGACTCTAGTTTGAGTGCAAATAAGAGGAAAACTGTATATGAATGTAAGGTAAATAACAGAGTAAAAAGTACAGACAGACAGAGGAAAGCTAACACTCAGTGTCCTCTCTTTGGGCCCAAGAACAGAAAAGATGCAGAAGTTATCAAGCTGCATGGAAAATGTTAGAATATCAGAGTAAGGCTTTATCTCTAATTTACAGAAAGCTGTCAGAGATGAGCCTCGCACTCAACGAAAGAGCAGAGCCATTGATGGATATTGGCCTGAAGCCCCAGAGCAGTGCATGCATTTTGAAAACATTTGAACTAATTCAAAATATTCAGGATGGTTGAAAGAACCATCTACTCTAAACATTATGTAGAGTGCTAGAGTAATTAGTCATTAGTAACTGTGAAGAGTCAGAGACAAAATTCAGTATTTTTTCTGGTATATAAAAAAGATAAATATTTTTCCAAGACAAGAACCTACATTTTCACAGTTATGTTTACCCTTTAAAGCAAACAGTAGTGATCTCCCATCCCCTTTATAAATGATTCTTTCTCTATTAGGAGGTCTTAAGAAATTTGGGGGTCTCAGTTTTTCAGGTGTGCTCTACCAACTGCTGCTCTCAACATACCCAGAGTTAATGATTCCAGTATTGAAATGTCACTGTTAAACAAACAGGGATTAAACAGAACTGTCTAATTTTAACCATAAAGAATAGAATAGCTGACCTTAAAACTGTTACTGAGGAACATCTGGGGACACTAACTTAGCACAATAAGCCTTAACATGATGGCCGAATGTATGGATTCCAGTTGGGGAACTTTGGGGAGCTTGCCAGGGGGATTGGGGTATAAAGATGATTAAGAGTGACTGAAATGTTCTGTATGAAATACATAAAGACTCAATTTTTAAAAATGGTTAAAAAAAATGCGAGGGCCACTGTGTGCACTGTGTGGGAATAAACTGACCTGCTGAAAGGGGTTTCCACAGAGGCTCTCTCTTATCAAGTATGGCAATAAATTTAAGGACTTGGTTTATTACTGTAAAAGAAGTTATCTTTTCTGTTCTGAATATTCTTCCTTCCTTCCTTCTTTCCTTCCTCCCTCCCTCCCTTTGTCCCTCCCTCCCTCCTTCCCTTGCTTCCTCCCTCCTTCCTATGTTTTTTTTTAATGTGTGCGAGCGTATTGCTGGCATGTGTGTCTGTGCAGCCATGCTGTGCAATGCCCAGGGCGGTCAGAAGCGTCTGTTGAATTTCCTTGGAGCTAGAGCTGTGGATGGTTGTTAGCTTCTGTGCTGGTCCTGGGAATCAAACCCGGGAGCTAAGCTGTGCCCCACCCCCGTCGAGTATTCTTTTGTTGTAGTTCTTCTTCTTCTTCCTCTTCCTCCTCCTCTTCTTCTTCTTCTTCTTCTTCTTCTTCTTCTTCTTCTTCTTCTTCTTCTTCTTCTTCTTCTTCTTCAACAACTAACATTTCTCTATCACTGCAGGCTTTGCTCGCTGTGTTTTCCCCATTTTCTCATTTCACATTTCTGTCCCTAGCTGAAATTAACTGATGACTTAAGCACGCTGACTTTGAGATGCGCTGTGGGTTGATCTGAGCCTGAATGGATGTCATGCCCCCCATGACAAAGTTTGCCTCTGCCTGTATTCTCCCATTTAGCGCTTGGCCTCTGGTTTGCAGGAAACTTCACTAAGTTAGTGCAATCCTCCACCCAAAGGCACTCCCTCTTACTTTCCCTCAGAAATGATAAAATCACAGTACTATACTCCTTTATCTGAATATGGTTTAAAGTTTAATATTTAACAAGTCATATTGGAATTTAGGGTTTTGAGAAAGATACACAAGGACCTAAGATGTTTCTTGTGGCTATTTTCTAGAGTGGTAACCTTCCTGAAATCAGACCTCAGACAGGTTATCCTTTGTCCAGAAACAAGTAAACAGAGCTTCGCTATGATCTTGAGCCTTAGTTACACCTTGGACATCTTTCTAATATCTCCATTTCTGTTCCTCTGGAACATTCTATATTCCTTTTGCAAAAGTTCAAGTCATTTCATTTCAAAGGGATATTTTAAATTTTTAAAAGAAATGTCCCGAGTATCAATTCAGATTTATCAAAGGCATAACAAATTTATAATTATCTACATAAAATATAGTCATAAAGCACATAGTATTTACTATTTGAAGATGATACAACTGTGTCGACATTGACACATTATCAATAAGTTGTGAACTATGAAATGAAAGTGTGCAGAAAGAGCAATGCAAAACGATTATTGCCTGTGAGAGTCCTGTGAATTATGTGGCATAATTTAGATGTTAGTTGTCTTTAGGATCAAAATATTATGTTATCAGGAAATAAACATATTAGATCCCCAGTGTCTATGTGATATTGGTTCTAGGCCATTTCCCCTTATGAAAATCTGCAGCTAATCAGGTACCATATATAAAAGGGCACAGTAATCACATACATCACAGCTATGTCTTCCATTAATTTCAATCAATGCAGCATAACTGCTGCATATTTCATTTTTCTTTTGTTTTACTTGGGAATGATGGAAAAAAGTTTGTGTATGCTCAGAATATTATATAATATATACTAATATCTATAGGTGACCTGCATATACAGAACTGGAAATATTAGAAGGCTAACCATATGTTCATTTTTCAATTTATCATCAATTATTCCATAAGCATATTTCAGGCATTAAAATTTTAAGCCTAGAAAATTAATCTGTAATTCAAATTCAAGCATATGCTATAACTTTGTTCTTTAGTAAATCTATATATTGAATGAGAAGTTAATGTGATTATTTTCTATTTATGCAAGGAAGTTGAATCATGGTTGTTAATTGCTTTGACAATGTTCTTTATGATTAGCACAATGTCAAGTAACTCTGGAGACATGATCATTGTAAGAAAAAGAATTCAGTACAAACAAAAGTCTTTCTAGAACTCAAAAGATCTCTTGAATTTTTTTCTATTAATTCTATAAATATGCAATAACATCTACTACATACCCCATGACTGTGCAAAGAACAAGAAATTCATACAACAATAGGACAAAATCCCTGCAGTTAATTATCTAGCTAGGTCTGGCATCCTTTATCCCCACATCTACTAGTATTTACTACTGATAGTAACGGCTAGTACTCTGGGAAAACTGATTCACGTTCTTCACTGTTTGAGACCCTGCTTGGGCACCATCGTTCCCTTTTAAAAGCCTTTTATTCTTAATTCCTTTGTCTTTCCCCAGTGTTGAGGATTGAACCCAGGGCTTTATGAACAGTAGACAACCAATCTACCACTAAGCTGTACACCTAGCCATTTTCTAATATCCTTTAGACTTTGCCATTCTGCTCTAATTTCTTACTTTGTTTTGTCTATATGTCTACGTGAACAATAATGAAGAAGGTCTTGCTCTCATAGAGTTCTGAGTTTAGCAATGACAATAAACTTTAACAAGAATCACACCATTGCTGCCTGTCACAGATACTGCTAGGAAGGACCCACACCTTGCCAGGCTTCGGGAAGAAGTGAAGGATGAACCATATCAACCTCATCCTCGAGTACTGCAGTCCGTTTTTAGTAATCTACCTATAACTCATTGGAGATAACCTAATCAACATTATCAACATTTTAATATTTTTAAGACAAGATATTATATTGTTAAGAAGCAAATATATGTACTGTTTGAGTGCATTTATTACTATGTAATAGCACATTTATCTTGCTGATTATCTTGTTTTATGATCAGTTCTTATGGCAACAAAAACCAAATGAACCAAAATCGTAATGGCCATGAGTGCATTCAGCTCCTTCCATAACACACCCCAAGGTGCTGAAGTGGTAAATAACTTGATGTTCTACCAGAAGAAATCCACAGACACCTCTTCATTTCATTCAGATAAACTTGGGAATAGGTAGAAGCATAAATTTATTTCAATTCCCAAGATGCTATCAGTATAATGTATTTTTGCAGAAAAGCTAGGACCTGATCAAATTCTACCTTTTCCATTAAGCCAGAGCTTTATCTATAAATTTGAATCAGTCTAGTTTCTATTTTTCAGTCATTTATTACATACCGCTTTTGCCTCATCAGTTTTTCCCCTCTTTGGTACAGAATATTCTAGCCCATCAAAAGATGGCCTGCTTCTACTTACTGTCTCTTTGACTTTTCCACTAAGCCCGCCCGGTGTCCGTTCTGTCGTGGCACTTGTGCCTTCGGTGGGTTAAACAGAATGAAGTGTATATGAGTGTACATAAGATCAGTCATCAACAGTTTTGAAGTCCTCAGAAGCCACGTTAGAACAGAGAACAGAAGGTCTACAACTGTATAAACATCATAACCTCGACTCAAATTATTTTTCTATGTAGGGAGGAAAAATGAAAATCTCCAAAGTATTCATTCTAGTAGCTTTTTTTTTTTTCTGGCTAATTCTCTAAGAACTGGTAACAAAGTTGTCTAATTTTAGAAGATTTTAGATTTCCCTCTAACTAATCTACGTTTAGAAAGGGCAACTTCCATAGAATGACTGAATATTGAACAAACAAAAGGCCTAGCCTAAGCCATAGATAGCATGCTCTGCATTTCGAGGCTCTTTCTAACCGAAGCCCATGCAGAGCACTCAGGGAGGCACTGTAACAGGGCGGAAGGCCCGGGCCTCAGCGCTCGGGTGCACGTGCAGGCCACCGTGAAGATGCGCATGAAAGCAGGACTCTCACTTCTGAAAATATTTTGGTAACTAGTAGTAAACTCCGAGCTGTGGTTTTCCTAGAAGGAATAGAGACTCAGAATACTCCAGACTGAGAGGGATGCCGAATGTGAGCAGAGGTCATTGAGCAGGATCAAAGGAGGTCTGCAGCTGTTCTCCCTCGCTGTCCTGGGGCGCTCTTTGATGTCTATATAACTGTTTAGGCTAAAATCCGAGCCCTGTGGAGCCAACAGTCACCCCCATTTATCCCACCTACTTTTACCATCCTGTCTAGAGTTTGAAACCTGGGTAGACACCCAAGTGTGTTTGCTATTTAAACATCAAAGTTGAAGGCACCTTCCTATTTTAGAGAAGGGTGATAATGATTAAATAGAAAATGTGCATGAATGAAGTATTTGCTTGTAGAAAAATTTGATTGAAAATAATTCATCTTCACCGATTTATAGTCCACAATTCGATGATTTTTACTGTTTGTATAGATACGTGGAAGCATCATCGTGGCAACTTAAAACCTTTCCCATTACCTCAGAAAGCAAGCCTGCACCCTTTAGCCCTTGCCCCCTTCTCCCCACACTAAGCAGCCCTAATCTACTTTCTGTCTCCGTAGATTTACCTCTTCTGGGCATTCCACACAAATGGAATTATATATAATATGTGGTCTTTTGTGTCTGCCTCTTCAGCATAAAACCAGGGTTTTTCCCCCCTCTGAGTTAAATGTTTATTTTCAGTCCCCCTCTGCTAATATAATATTTCATGAGTTAGAACCTCAGACTTTCAGTGATGAATCTTATCATTCTTTCAAGCTGCATTTGAAATATTCTATTACCATACAAGTAATCTCAATTTTCTTTGTATATCTTTAGGTGCTTCCTAGGAGTTATGGGGTAGTCAAAAATAAATTAAATATACAGGACAGCATCAAAGTCGAATATTATGATGTCATGCTGTGTTTTACTAATGTTTTTTTTTTCCTTAACCCAGAAATTATTTCATTTAGACATATTCTTTTGCTTTGCTTGTGAGAGGAAAAATGGCCTCTATGTGTTCAGGGACTTCAAGCTAAGTTAAAAATCCCCTGACCTCACTCCTCAGCTGACTGACTGCACATTCCCAAAATCTTTCACTATGGCTACATCTCTGGCTGCCTCATGCAGGCCAAAGTGACACAGATCTGGTATTCACTGGCACAAATATTTATTGGCATAGCCAAAAATAAAGCTGAGAGTAATTATTGAACAACTGAGTTGCAAACCTCTGTATCACGATTCCTTAAACCATTTGGCTAATAGGTTTTCTCTCTGAAACATCCCAACTAATTACTGCACTTCACACTGCAATCTGACTGTGGAGACTTGCCAATTTGAAGACAATAATCTGTCCTCTATGCATGCAAATGTCTCATAGCAAGGGGCAGACTTTCTGAAGAATGGCTACCCTATGTATCTCAGAAGACAGGTGAGCCATCTTAAACAGTAATGCTGCAAAGTGGGCATGTTTTCTTTCCACTCAGAGCTAAAATTATGCAATACCAAATCCTGTTTCTTTGGCTAGGAAATTTCACTTAATCTCCCATATGGGAAGAAAACAGTATTTGGAAATTATCTAGACCGGAAGAACAATGGAGACTTTCTATACAGACCATATAAGGTAAAAGCTTACTCGTGATCAACTTTGAGATTTATTTTGGAACTCACATTGTCTCTATTTAAACTGTATTAGAAAAGGTTGTTGACAGGAGAGACAACATACTAACAAATAGATAAGGCAGAAAAAATATTTGCTTTTTTGTTGAAGACTCTGAAAATGAGGAAATAGACATTTTCAAATAGAACATTTTCAGTTTATTGAAGTTCAGAAGTATTTCATCTCTTGTCAGAGATTTAAATATCCACTGTATGCCATGCAGGGTGGTACACGCCTTTAATCACGGCACTTGGAAAGCTGAGGCATGAGGATAACTGGCCAGCCTGGTCTACATAGGGACTGGTAGGCCAACTGGGGCTACAGGGGGTCTCTCTCTCTCTCTCTCTCTCGCTCTCTCTCTCTGCCTCCCCCATTGTATCACACGTGCTTTCTTGAAAGACTTGTTTTATGCAATAAAAACCAAAGTTGCTCCATTTCAGGTATGAATTTGTCTTGTTTTCTTTTCCTTCTAAGAAAACAAAGGGCCGTAAAGCTAAATATTTCAGGTTTTTGGAAAGCTTTTGATGCAAACCATTTTCTTTTAAGGTCTTATTTGGAGAAGTTATCTCAGATCTCTAAGATAAAAAGTAATTATGGCACACGTAAGATGGAAGGGACGAGAGTTTGTGTTAATGCATCATACACAAAATACCAGGCATAAACACTTCCAACTCAGAGTCACACTGCACCACAGTGTCTATAGGGCTGCCAGCAGAAGGGATTTAAGGACCAAGGGTATAAGGGGTGTACGTCCAGCCGTGGTGTCCCTGTGAGGAAAGCCTATAGCTTTCGCCCTTGGTTTCTAGGGGAACTTTGGCACCAGGCTGGCCCTGTCACTGTGCTGGACACTCTAGCCCACGTGCTCAGGGTCTAAGTGGGAGGAAACTGGTGACTACACCCATGGTATGCTCTTGATCTGTCCTCTTAATCTGTCTCAGTAGGGATGGAGGAGGAAGAGGACACTGAGGACTAGTTCCCCACATTCCCAAGCCCACCCCCAGAAGCATCCAGAGAGGCCCAAAGGACAAACTGAGAGCAATACTGTGGCCTGGGGCTGGAGCCATCTGCAGCTGTTAGTTTGGACACTAAACACTCATTTTAAAGTGGAAAGGCCAGCCTTGGCAAGCTGTACACCTTCTCTCCAGAGAATTTATTACCAAGTTCTGAAGTCTTATCCATACAAAAGAATATACACAAAAATCTATACTGAGTGTGCACATCTAACAAGAACAAAAATTAGCCAAATTTATGTACTAATCTTCCACTGTTTTAATTACTCAGTCCTTTCACACAGTTATCCATGAGTTCCTCTACACATAGTACAAATGCATGTCCTTATGTCAATCATAACTACTTGTATTTAAAGTTCTGTGTTGTAATAACAGTTAAACATCAATTTCTTACTCTACACAAAAACAAATTTCTTTCAATAAGTACTTTCTTTTTATTGCCCAAAGCATGAAATAAGGAAACAATAACATTTTAGTGCAAAGGAGATTACCTAGTTAAGGAGCTGTCATTCCACAGGGCTGGGAGACATGTATATTAAGGAACATTATTTGAAATTTACTTTCAACCCTCTGCACATTTGAACTCTGAAAGCACAGGCTACTGTGCCTGCTGCCGTGTAACAGAGCCATCACTGTTCCTACTGGGTTAGCGATCCAGGCAGATCGTTGATCTGTGGGAAGCTCATTCAGCAGAAACTTCACTCAGAAAAAATTTATTGAGCGCCTCCTATGTGCTCGGCATTTTATGTTCTGGTTGCCGGAACTGCAGGCCAGTGCCCTGCACATGGTGGGGTTAGTGCTCACTGCGTTCTCCAACCTCCCTTCCCAGATTAGTCTCTTTCAGACTTAGCTGAGTGGATCTCTGCTCAAAGTTTTCCCGTTCTTCAAGACACAACGCAAATGTCTCTTACTTCTGAAACTCATTCCTTTCAGTGAGAAGCAATTTCAACTTTTCCCCACAACATAGAATGTTATCTGCTCCCAGGATTAGATTTGTGTGGCCTAATACAAGATGAAATGAAATGTTCCTCCTCACATGTTAGTAAGAATTACAAGACAGTAACAGCAGAGAGTCACATCAAGTGTGGGTCCTTTTAAGATCAGAGCTCTATGAGACTGCATGGGTTGCATGTCCAGGAAACCAACCCCATCTGCACCTCCTCGATACATTAACTGTTATTAATTTCATTAATCCATACTACCCCAGAAGTGAAGCTTCTTTGTAATTACTTTCCAGAATCAGTTCTTTTTATTTTATTATTTTTTTATGTGTATGAATGTATTGCCTGCATGTATGTAAGTGCACCTGTGTAGCTCACTGCAGACAGATGTCAGAAGAAGGTGTTGGGTCTCCTGGAAGTGGAGTTATGGACAGTTGTTAGCCGCCATGAGGGTGCTGGGAATCAAACCCTGGTTTGATTTCTGGTTTTCTCAAAAAGAAAGAAATACTGGGTTAACAATTCTTATCCCTATATAAAACTATTCCTTTTGAGCGAAATTATTTCTTTTCTCAATGGTAATGTATATGAAAACTTGGTAGCTAATGACAGCAAGAGCTGTCGGTGCTCTTAACCTCTGAGCCTTCTCTCCAGCCCCAAATCTGTTTTATTTTAAAGGTAGTAAACACAGGTAAAACAATGGAATTTTGTTTGCAGAGCTTCAGTATTCTACATAGAATGGCATCATGGTAAACTGTAATAAAATGGAAAACATGAGTAAACTGAGTCTGATAGAAGACTTAAAATTGTTCAGGTCCTACACGGTTGATAACAGCAATAGAAGAACTCAAGTAAAACCCAAACAAGCCAAATTCTCACAGGCTCACTGCTTCTTCTTAATTGATGGTGGATGACTACAACTGCTTAAAATAAAATCTTTGATTCTATTAGGTCTGATTCTGAGTCTATTCCTGTGCAGGAGCTATCTGTTTCTGTGTGCCATACTATTCTGAACCTTACCACTTCAGAGGCACCCAAGAACTGGAGTATAGCATTAAAGCACATGGTGACTGGGAATGGGGCCCTGGACAGAAAACAGCAGAGCCCTCATCGGCATGTATTTTGACCCCGGGCTTTCTGTGGTTCCGGGATGTAGATTCTCGTGATCGATGCATCATGTTTCAGTCTGTCATAGTCTTGATTTCAGTCTGTGCTCTTGAGCTACACTCTTTCCTAGAGTTCACTGAGAGAATGATCTATTTCTACCTTCATACATGTAGGCCTTCTACTGATATACCTCATAACCCAGTGAGAGATCAAGGCAGCACAAGCGAAGACCTTCAAGGAAATCCATTGTCTTCCTATAACCTCATCTCAGAAACAGCACCCCATGATTTCTGCAGTCTTGAGTTGAGCAGCAGTCAGCAATGGAACTCACACTCAGAGGAGAGACTCCACAAAGACAGGACTGCTGGGACATGGGATCACTTGGGATTACATCAAGTTACCTACCACCCGCTCCTGATTAACAGGAAATGACGGCCAGAAAGATGGCTTATGGAGTTAAGGGACCTGTTGGGAAGCTTAACAAACCGAGTTCTATCCCAGAGACCCACATGATAGAAAGAAACAACTGACTCCCAAAAGTCGTCCTCTGACCTTTTGCATGTGAGTTCACGCATGCGCATGAACACAAAATAAATAAATAATTGAAAAAATAATAGTAAAGAAGAGGCAATGAGTTCGAAAAGTACAAGCAATTTCTTCTTTTTTACCCTCTACAAGCATTGTCTAAAGGGAACTGAAAGTTGCAAAGATTACTGAAAGTTGTGAAGATGACTACAATGTCCTCAACAAATATTTAACAAAGGCCTGTACTGTGCCAATCAAAATGTCAGCATCAGGTTTAATTCTTTCCAACATAAACTTTCTTCAACCTATGATAGAGGACCAAGATTGCTAATAATTAGGACAAGGGCATGCCACATTCTTGATCAATTCAGAAGGGAAAAATATTAGTCTCCTTGAATATGTTACATCATAGCTTAGCTATTTGTATAGCTTGATACAGTTTTTAATGTTCAGATATATAATGTAGTCCTATCATTGTATGGTATTCATAGCTTATCAATCAGAAACTTATCTTGAATAAATATGTTAAGGTAAAAGTTATAAGACTGCGTTCTTGGTATAATGAATGTGCATATATTTTTAAGTGTGCCTGCCTCCTTGGGAATATAATCCATCAAAGGAGAAAGTTGCTCTTTCAGGACTTAGTCTTGTCTTGTCTTTTTCATGGAAAACCTACTGAAGTCAGAATATTCTTTAAAAAATCATGATGTTCAAATATTACAGCAATTATATTTACTCAGAAACGCTATCCTGAGGTAAAACTTCTATGTTTGAGAATCCAGTTTTGCCAGGGTTGAAATGTGGCTCCACATAATTTAACCAAGGATCGTGCCTTTCTACACCACGCTCCAGGGCAGCTACACGGCTGCACACAGAGTCCTCTAACACTCTGTTTCAGATAAAGATCTTAAAGAATACTAGATAAACATTAAAAGTGACCAAAATAAACTTTCATTTTCCTGGTTTTAAGAAAAAAAATGAAATCAGAGAAGAGTGAGGGTCAGTATATGCATGCAGTCATCAGGAGAATAGACAGATGTTCATTTTTATTTGTTTAAGATTATATAGTGTTGGATCACTGCAGCAGTTGTAAATGATTTATGGAATGAGACACCTTCCTGCTTAACTTACAAAGACCATCAGCAGTGGTGGCAATTACAGAGATATGGTGCTATTTTTAGTGATACAGTTACACAGGAACTGCATTATTATTATATGAAATATCATGAAATATAAACTAAGCTTCTTTAACAATGGAGTTCTTATATAGTAATGCCTAGAAGAAAAGAAGCAAAAGAATGGTTCTAGTTCTTTGTAGCCCGTGACTATACTTGCACAGTGAGGTCAGTAAACGGAACATACACATTAGTTTTATCACTTGGTTGCAGAGGCTTTAATGGCTACTTGTTATAGACCTAAATGTCATTCAGCCACTTTGCTCTGGAGATCTCTTTCCTCTAAAGAATGGGGGTGCAATGATTGTGTCTCATCTCTGCTTTTGAGGCAAGAGCTTGCCAGCTGGTTCTTTATCACATGGTCTCTCTCCTGGCCTCAGTGCTTAGTCATATAGTATCTGTCTCTTCCGGTACTTCCTTGATCACTCCAGTCCCTAAAGCCCAACCAGTCACGTATACATGACAAACATGTGTATGTGCAAAATTTTAACAACCGGTTAAGTTTTAGAGCATCACATACCAAAAAACCATTTTCTAACGCTTCTACCATGTTATCTGCTGCTTGAATTCACCTCACCTCAGACTACAGATGCCTCATTTTCCTTTGATCTCTTCTTTTGCCCTTGAACTATCCCTACCTCTTCTCAAGCATTCTCTTCCCCAAGTCCCAGATATCTGTTAGTAAGTGAACTCTGCATGTCAATTTATCAGTTTGTCCAGTCTGTTCCATGAGGTTATAGACCCTAAAGCATTTTCCCTGAAGCCTATTCAGTTGAGCAGATGCTTGGAACTCTAATATGCAAAGACAAAAAGACAAAATAATATGCATGCATTCAAATATACTCACATAATAAATACAGAGCTGCAACTACAGACATGACATATATGCATACATGAAAATGTACACCTAGCATATGAATTAAAAATTAGATAGAACAGAAAAGTCTGCTGTTTGGGATAGTACTACTCATTGTCTCTGCATCAGACTCCTGTAGGTATAATTTACAACAGTTAATTATAATCTAGAGATTTCAAAAGGACTCTGAATATTATAGACACGTAAAATGTAATGGTTACTAAAATAGGGATCAAAATGCATCTCAGGGCTTGGGGAGATATTGCAAACTGTAAAGTGCTTTCTGCACAAGCATAAGAACCTAATTTCAAATCCCCAGTACCTATGAAAATGTCAAGCATGCCAGCACAAACCTGCAATCCAGGTGCTGAGAAAGAAATAGGAGGATCAATGGAGTTTGTTGGTCCTTCAGTCTATCCAAAGCCGTGAGCTCTAAATTTAATGAGTGATCCAGTCCCAAAACATAAGGTGGATAGTGACTGAGGAATACACCTGCTGCTGACTGCTGGCCGAAACATACATGTGCTTATACATATGCACACACTGGAGCACACACACCACACACTGCACATGCACACACATACACACATAGAAGTTCGACTGCAGTTTACTTTAACAAAATGATAGGACAGAGAAAGAGGCAGATTCATACAAATAAACAGAGAAGGGGAGTAGAAAATGCCAAGGCAGTGACGTATGCCACTCAAAAGCAGCTGCTTAGCCATGTGCATTTGATAAGCATACTGGTATTTCTGTGACTGAAGTTGTCATTGTGTCTTTTACTTGCTTACAGTAGTAAGGCACACTCATTTCCACCTGGCCACTGAAAACTGACATCATTCTGTGAACACAGGAAGGAATCAGTGAGCAACAGAAGCTTGTCAACTGTGTGCAGGAATCAGCAAAACACCATCTAATGTCATTTTGGTTTGTCTTTAGGTGGTAGCAGATCAGAAAATCTGACTAATTTAACTTCATTAGTCTATAAAGTAAGAAAACTCCCTGTTTTTGTGATCTTTATTAGCAAATCCTTTATCATTTCATGAAATATAACTAAAGATGTCTCACTTTTAAGATCATAGGCCAGTCATGATGCTGAGATCATTTTCACAGATAAAGCCTATCAGCAAATAATTAATGTGCTATCTTTCTTTTGCAAATAGTAGGTAAATCAAGCTAGGGGTATCAGTTCTCCTTCAGGAATGTCCAAGTATTCAAGATGCTTGTTAATATCTGAGTCCACAGAGACTTGATCATTCCGGATCTTTTATCCCAGAACATATTTCACTGGGTCAAGTGACAGGAACTGAGCTGGAATTATTTTGATAGGATTTTTCACATAGTATTTTAAAATTGAAACTTTGCTGAAATAAAACCAGAACTGAGATCTTCTCAACGAGTCCCATAAAGCCAAAAATAAATGTACTAACCAATTTTTAAAACCATCTATCTCATCAATCATGTCCTACTACTTTAGACATGTTTAGGTGAAACATACAAATTGAATCGAACTGGGTTACCTGTGTGTGACTCCTCACTGAGGATATCCAGGACTATCTAAATAAGCTTCTAGTCCTTTGCTCTTGAGTGAGTTCTACACATATCACATGTTGTCCCCAGAAACAACTTGTTCAACTAGCCACCTATGTTGTTGAATTTCAGTGGCTTTACATAAACAAGTAGTAAGTATGTTCTGTTACATCATTGAATATGATCAGTTGTCATTTATTCAAGACATGGCTCTAAGGACTTTATATGGATTAATGCATTTAGTTTTTAAAATAAGACTGTTGATACAGAATTGCTATATTACTTAACCAAGTACTTAACCAGTGTTGGTTGCATTTGACTCTGAACCTAGGTATGCAGCTCTTGACCTGACACACTACAGCCTCCTGTTGGTTGGTTTCCATCACACATTTGTATGACTATCACTAGCATCCAGTGTTTGGCACTCTCCTGTGTATGAAGTGTGTTGGGACTCATTTATTTTATCTGTTTTCTCCCATTTCCTACATTTGAGCCCATTTGGCCTTCTCCTTGGGACTCCATGCAGTGACCTGTTCTGACCTGACATGGTCAGTGGCTTTTTGCTTTTCTTCTTCGACCACACATTGTGCAGCTTTAACACACAGCGGCTTACTACCTCTCTGCTAATCTTTCGATTCAATCTATATTCTCAAGCCTGTTGAACCAAAGATTATTATATTCTCCCTTTAAAATATGACTCATATGCCCATTTATTTTATTTGTGCTTTTAATAAGTTTTGTCTTTGTTTCATAAAATATACATTCTCTGACTGGGTCTGGTGGTACACTACTTTAATCCAGCACTCAGGAGGCAGAGGCAGGAGGATCTTTATGAGTTCAAGGTCAGACTGGTCTACATAGTGAGTTCCAAGAGAGCTGAGGCCACAAGGAGACCCTGTCTCAAAAGACAAAAAAAATTATTTTTAGAATGAAAATAGAAATCTTTTGAGATTGCTTTTGTTTATGTTGTTAGTCTATATTTTATTCAATTTGATAGAAGGAATAGTACTCTAAACTTTTGCCTGTTTACTTGAAAGAGTCTCCTTTCCCCAAAACATTTGTATGTCAAAAGCTGTCAGAGGACACCAATGAATCTCTCAACTCTCATGAATGAAATTTCCTCATGCATCAGAGGATCAGGAACAGAAAATGTCACAAATGGTCAAAGAGTGGACAATAGAACTCTGCTGAGAGTGGGTCCCTGGACAAGACTCTTATATTAAGCTTCACTCACCCAGGACTGAGGGGTTCCTGTGGAAGAGGGGGCATAAAGACTGTAAGAGTCAGGAAGGAAGTGCATGATCATATGGAAACAGATTCGCACAAGCCCCTGGAAGCCTGCTCACATGAATCTACAACAATAGCCTTGACATGCTCAAGACCCAGGCAAACTCAGGCAGACAAAACCCCAGCATGGAACTGGGGAAATGGCCAGCAGACCCAGTCTTTGGTGAAAATATTGACTAGCTGATTACTGTTGGGTTAGAAAGAGCTGATTTTCATAAAGCGAGGGTCTCTGGATAGGCTGACTAGATCTCAGTGGATGAACTTGCACTGAGGAATGTCTGGGGACACTAACTTGACACAACAGGCCTTAACACAAATGACAGGGTACATAAATTCTTGGGGAAAGAGGCTGTGGGAAGGTACCAATGAGGAAGAAGGTATAAAAGTTATTAAGATCGATTGAAATGTTTTGTATGAAAATTAAATTTAAAAATTAAATTTAAAAAGTGTGAATAGTTTGAGATCCTGAAACAATTAAAACTAATTTTGAGCTTGTTCCTCTTATAGTCAAAGTTAAGTATTTCAGATTCTGAACCTCAGTTTGATTATTTCTTTGAATCCTCTCATGCCTCTGGAGAGTTCAAATAGTCATCTAGGCATTCTGAGTCATGAATTTCAAAATCATAACTTATATTCAATACACATGTCAAGTCAGGAGAGTTACACCATTATTTAAATTTCCAATCCACCGCCACTGGCTTTATATGCATGATGCTCACTTTCCATCCAAGGAGTCATCCAAACATTGACTAAATTAGCTTTACTATTGATCCACTGCATTTTGCCATGAATCCTCTACTTAATAAAAACTTATTTCATCCTCAAACTGTAGATAAAATCATTCTCTGTTGAATTGGTACATATAGCAACATACTTATATTCTTGTTACTGTGGCTAGTCTCATTTCTCTGTTGGACACAGGGATCTAGAGAACATGAATTTGAAATTATTATACTGAGGTTATTATTGTCATAATTATCTGTATAGAGTTTTAACAATGCTTTCTCAATTATGTATGTGCCCACAGTAAAAAAAAAAGAAATTATGATAAGTTTAATGTTATTCTTTCTATTGCTACTTGCTAATTAATTGTGCTTAATTATAATTCACTCTTAAATATAGTCATTATGGAAGAATAGTTAATTATTTCATATTATGGCAGACTGGGCATAAAATAACGTATTCAAAAAAACATCAAAATAGTCTGCGCAAGTAAATATTTTCCAAAGTTTAAATAATTATCCTTTATCACTAAACCTCCATAAAATGATTTATTTCAATAAGTTATTCAAATACCAAATTAAAATGTTCAAGTAAATATTATTTATGATTTACATTTTACATATGGCCTTTAATATTTTCCACTATGTGTATTTATAAAAATTTTGATGAAAAATGTTTAGCTGTTTAAACATGAAAATAAAAATGAGAAAAGGCAATAAAGCATGACTTTTTAATGACTTCAATTAAACTGGGAAGGAGACAGTGGTGAGATGCTTTCATTAAACCTGAGATCATGCATAGAAAATTTCCCCTATCTGACATCACAGTTCTAGTTATCTATTATTGCTTGTCAAACCACCTGAAAATATAAAGGCTTAAACACCCTCCATTCACTATTTCTTATGCTTATTCAATTTGGGCAGGATTCACAGAGGAAAATTATCTGTGCTTTTGATGAGGTGGCCAGCTTGTGAATTCCAGATAACTATTCACAGCCCAGGTCACCTCTAGGAAGAATAATTGTAAGAGCTTCCAGAGTGGCAGAGACTTTCCCCATCCATATCTTTTCCCTTAATTTCCAGCTCTCATCAAGCTTCTGTAGGGCTACTGAATAACCTGAAAACAAAATCTAAAGTAACCTAAAGGACCCAGATATGGAACACGGTCACTTCTCATGTTATGCTGGCCACAGCAAGTCACAAGATCCATCTAAAATTGAGTTAAAAAGTAGCAGAAGAAGAGTCCTTGTTGGTGGGAGGTAGGACATTTATGTCAGGGACATGTCTGATTGTTGACAGCATGGTACAGTCCTGCAGTCACAGCCAATGCTAACACACAGGAGGGAGAAATGGCAAGTGACAGAAGTGTTCAATGTGGAAAACTTCAGAAATCCCATGTTTTTAGATACTCCTTGGGTTGTTACATACCACATTTACTGTTTGAGATGCTAAAAAAACTAAAAAAAAAAACCTAAAAAATAAAAATTTTTATTTTATCATTATAGTGTGTGTGTGTGTGTGTATATGTGTCTGTGTGTGTCTGTATGTTTCTGTGTGTGTCTGTTTCTGTGTGCACATACCTTAGCTGGCAGCATATGGAGTTCAGTGGATGTAGATGAGGAATATTTCATTTCTTTCTTGGTAAGATCTGGGAATCATCCTCAGGTTGTCATGTATAAGTGGCAAGTGCTTTTACACATTAAGTCATCTCTCCAGCCCTAAAATAAAATTTTAAAGTGGCATGCTGAGGTGTCGGTAAAGTTAAAGGTCAATGAGAAACTACTAGTAAGCCTCAGTTAATCACATATCTTTGAGTCTAGCTAGTTCAGTTGTGTTAGTGTTCTTTTCCAGGCACCCAGTATTTTCATAACAAGGACATACAAAATATTAGAAGCTGTGAGTGATGTGCTAATAGCCAAAATTATATGTCAATTATCACATTGTCAATTACCTACCACATTTGGCAATTAACATTTTGTTAATCACCCACTCTCCAATTTGATGTGACTTTCCAAAGTAAGTAGCTTACCCTCTACCTCTGAAAAATTGCTGTTTACCACTGGTGAATACATAATTAGTTTTACGGGTTTGTATTTGATGTAGAAGTGCCTTTGGTAATGAACCCACCTCCAGTGGGATTTGTTTAGCATAGGATGCATCTGTGAGAGCGGACATTCCAAGCAATAGCTTTGTAGTTTACATGTCCCATCTCTACAAATGGGAAGGCTGTGGATTTGTAGATACAAATAAAGTATTTTTAATGAGGTCTAGTTTCACATACAAAATGTATTCACAGAAAATATCCTTATGTCAATGTAAAGGACATAGAATGCTATTTTGATTATTATGAAATCTTATGAGAAGTGTTCTGTTAACCTGCCTACCTGAGACAGTCTTAGTGTATTTTGACTAATGAAGTGAAGTGTGTTTGATGATAGAGCATCACAAGGGCTTTCTGTAGTTGGGTATTTCTTATTGTTGAGCTCTGTAGTTGCCATCATTTGTAAAAATGAGAATAATATATTCAGACCTACCTGAGATTGCAGGTTCCTTAGACAAAGTGGTCTGGATAAAATGATGTAATATCATTCAGCTCAACAGGATCCGAATGATGTAACAGGTCAGCGAGTCTCAGCTACTTTTAAGTCATTTTTCTCTAAAGGTACTTTTTATTTGTCTCTGTTAAAGCTAATAGTGAAATTTCACATAAAAACACTCAGTTCAATTTAATACAATCACATCATATTCCTTAGAGGTAGAGTATTGACTTCAAAATCTATTACTAGACAAATTAACCACTAAATCTACATAAGTGCTCTGTAAAATAGTTAATTTGCCATGATAGAAGAAATCTTGCAACAAATACAAATGAATTCCTTTTACATGATAGGTCATATTAAAGCAAAAGAATTTAAAACAAATTAACAGAAGTTATTAGATTGCAGTACTAACTGTTAAATTCCATACCCTAACTAGTGACTGTGCAATACGTTTCCACATACTGTGACTCTCCTGGTTAAAGACAGTAGTATCCAGAGAGAACTTATAATGGAAAGGCAGTGTTTGACTCATAACATAAAGAACTTTGAATCAGATTAAAGAGTTTAAATGCTTCATGTTTAAATTTTTCAGTATTTTATTAACAATCCTGAGAAATTCATAAGACAAGAAGCAATACTGATATAACTTAAATAAAAACGTGGAGCTAAGAAAATGTTTACTAGTAAGGACAACTTGTTCTTTTTAGTGCCAGCATCATTTACAGCACATCTCCCGCTTTGTTAAGCTCCGTGAAAGAACGCCCCGCCATTGGTTTTATTATCTATCAAAGTCAGTGATTGTCTCCAAAACGGAGGCTCAAAATTCAATCATTTTGTTAAAAAGCAGATGGTTATAGCTGTGTGGGATTATTTATGGGTCCTAGCTTCTACTTCATTGGTCTATGCATCTGGTTTTGTGTTAGTCCTATGCTCTTTAAAAACAAATCTTATAACTGTGTATTATCACAATCAGGAGCTCTGTTATCTCCAGCACAGCTCATTTTGCTTAGGATTGCTTTAGCTACTTGATTGTGTGTGTGTGTGTGTGTTTCTTTATGAACTTCAGGGTTATTTTTTTCTATTTCTGTGAAGAATTTCATTGGAAATTTGATAAGATTTTTTTTAATATTAATGATCCATGGGCATGAGAGCAGCCCACTCTCTTCTCGGGTGTGTTTCTTCGGGGTCTTAAAGATTTCATTACAGGGCTTTTATCCTTCTTCACTTAGTCCTAAAAATACATTGTAGAATTTAAAACTTCTGTTATATTTATAATTGTTAAATTCCATACCCTAACTAGTGTCTGTGCAATACTTTCCCACGTACTGTGATTTCCCCGGTTAAAGACAGTAGTATCCACTGACAACTTCCGACAACTTACAATGGAAAGGCAGTGTTTGACTCACAGCGTAAAGAACTTTGGATCAGACTAAAGAATTTGAATGCTCATGTCAAAAGCAGGACACTGATGAATTTTGAGCAGAAAGTTTTTGAAAACAATAATAAATAAATAAATAAATAAAACTGTATGACACAGGCACACTAGGAAATATTAGAGATGTGGAGATTAGATGGAAAATTATCCAATAGCCTGGGACTAGCAACAAAGCACGTAGGAGACGTGAGAGAGGCGAGAGAGCTCGGAGGAGCACTGCATGCTACAGAGAAAGTGGATTCCACGTCTTTATTTCTCATTCAATCAAAACTTTAGTACAGCGTACAAGGAGAAAAATTTTCTTGTGATGACTGTATAGTGTAGAAAGCCTTCTGACTTTATGTGTATATATATGCCTTTAGAGCAGGGCTGATAAATTTGTTACCTTTCCTCTGTTAAGACATTCCATTGGCTTACATACATTATTGCTGAAAGACAGAAGCAGATGTTAATGGAAGCAATGTTTAATGATCTGTGACCCTATATACAAAGAATACAGTCGTCATAGTCATCTGCTAACCACATCCATGCAGCCTGCCAGATCATGACCTTCAGATCTCAAGCAAGCACCAGCCTCTTCCCAGTGAGTTAAAAGGACTCAGCTGGAATAAGAATAAGAAAGAGTAAACATTTGAACAAGTGTGACATCCTTTGTATTGGGCACAAGTGATCTATGTAGCCGCGGGCCCTTTGCCGCCGATTTGCCCTGTCATTAGGGTTCTGCGGTGGGGGTGGGGGGTCACAGAGCAGCTGTGGATCACAGAAGGGCATTACCACAGTTGGGTGCCAGTCTTTAATGGTGTAGCCCTGCCTACGTACACAGACATCAAGGTCATCAGCAAATATGTGAAAAATATCACACAGGTTCCATGAAAAACACCAAGTGATTCAAATAGCACAGGAGGACAATGGCTTTCTAATCAAATAGAATCTAAGAATAACTAAGCACATGTGAGATTGTATTTAAGCTGGTTTGGGTCACAGCAGGTAGCATATATACCCATTGGAGTGGCAAATCCCCAAAAGCAGGTTTTGTTAATTATTATTACTAAAATGAAAGTTTCACTTGACACTGTGTGTCACCAAGAGGAAGCAGCTCCAAATTCTTGGGCATCCTGCCATGTTATGATTAATTTTACAGTCCATGCACGGATGTTTAGTTAGAGAAGAGAACTGTAGATATCTTGTACAATCCATCAAAATAGTAGGAATAAACTGTCACTCTCAACTTGAGCCATGAACATGTTTATTTATGAGCCACTCTCCTAAAACTGAAAACAAAAAAAAAAAAAAAGAAAAGAAAATCAAGACAGCGATGCAAAAAGAGAGATCTGATAAAGGTAAGTAAGCAGCAAAGAAAGTCCTGCTCCTTCCTGTCTTAGAAGAGTTGGGGGCAGTGATGCAATGGTCTGGATTTGGGATTTGCCTCACCTTCAAATTCTTAAAACAAAATGTGATGTTTTCAAAATTGGACTAGTTACCTGTAAAAGGTAAGTACAATACGTTTTCTAAATCTCCATTTTTATATTTACTAAGAGAAACAAATGCATTTGTAACCAACATGTCAAGTGGTGTGATCACCTTTGTGGACCAGTCCCATTGCAGAGTCTGCATCTTCGCAGTTACAAGGTGATTGTTCACCTGTTCTACAGTGTACATGATGTTTGTAGTGCTAGAGAGGCAAGAAGTAAGGACATTGAGGGGCTCAGTAACGTCATTTTAAAATGAATAAATGAATGCACAGCTAAGAATACTACTTAAATCCTCATTATGATAATTATGAGCATAAATAAAATTATACGAATTTTGGAAATTTACCTTAAAAATTATACTTACAGTAATAGAGAGGTAGCTCAGCTGTTAACAGCACTGTTTGCTCTTGTAGAGGGCTCAGGTTCCATTTCCAGCACCCACATGGTGGCTAACAACTGTCAGTAACTCCAGTTCCAAGGGAATCTGACTCCCTCTTCTGACCTCTTGGGGCACTATATGATATGTATGTACCTACTTACATGCAGGCAGTACATTCATACACATAAAATAAAAATAATAAATAAAATATTTTTAAGTTACACTTACTTCAAGCACCATTGAAAAATTTCTAAAAAGTGATATTCCTAAAATGAAACTTTAAAAAGCAGTTAAATTATGACTCAAATGTGTTATATAGAAATAAAAATGTTATGATTTTAAAATATCTGAATATTTTACTAATAATATTCTATGAAAGATGGCAAAATTTATAATTTTCCAATTTATTTTGATATTATTCATCAAAACCATGAGATACTGTAAAAAATACAAGGACAGGAATGGCATTTACTTAAAAAATCAAGAAGGTAATGGATGTTGAAGGTATAGCTTGGGGCTGCACACACACTTAGCGCACTGAGGCTCTAGGTTTAAACCCAGTACTGTCACCAGAAAAGGAAGCAAACTAAGAAGCAAAGGGAGAGAAAAACTTGATGATTTATTGTTATGCTCTGAAAATAACGAGAACTCAAAATTAATAGAAAAAATAATAAACCTTGCAAACATTTTCAGATACAAATAACAAAATTTAACAACCAAAAGTAATCACAAGAAAAAACTACCCAACTCCATGGCTATGTCAAATATCATAAATATACCCCTTATATGATTAATGAATTGGAAAATCTGAGGAAAATAAGGAAAGTTCATATATGTTTTAGGTAAGTGGTTTTCCAAAAGGAAAAAAAAATAACACTGTAAGTTTGTTAATCAGTAATTATGAAATAGAAGAAACATCACCCAAACAAAAGCAACCAGTTCCTTATGATTTCCTGGGTTACTAAAACATTTTAAGCAAGTAAGACAATTTGTTCTACAGAAGAAAATCTCACAGGACAGAAAACCCTGAAGTTCTTCCTGTAACTTTGTGCTAAAATGAAAACCTGAAGTCACATAAGAAAGCACACACCACTTTCTTGGGATCCGTGTTGACTGAGTACCCTTCTGCCCAGAATACTCCTCCTTAAGATGTTGAATTCTCTTTGCTCAGGTTTCAACTCCATGACACATCCTGAGGGCCCTTCCAAGCCTGCACTGAGGCTATGCTGCCCCAGGTTCTTTGTAACCTAATCAGTCAGTTTCATTTTATGTCTTATCACAATGTGAATTGACTTCTTTGCACTCTCCATGCGTATCTCTGAGCACTGAAAGGCAAGCTCCACAAGGCACAGGGGAAGCCTCAGTGCTCTGCCCATGCACACCACACAGGGTCCTGACGAAAATTTGCAAATTTTGCTCTTCATTTATGAATAAGCACGTTAACATCTTAAAAGAGATGTGAGTTAGACATTAATAAGCGATTGTGAGTATAATTATTATATGTAGCGTAAATACATGCATCCATGTATTAAAGATTACAGATCATAAACTGAGCATAATTTGTTCCATCAGCAGGAATAGTTAAGCCATTGGAAAATTTATGAACACATCTACTTACATACATATGCTATGAGAAAAAAATGTTTCATTGCTGGGGTGGATATTTTAAACCATTATATTAAATTCAGCAAATATTCTTACTTGAAACATTTGGTGAAATGACAGATTAGTTATGTAAGTTAAAGTATGGTGTTATTTGGTATTTTGTTAGTCTTATGAACATATCAATAGATAGTGGTCTGACACACATTAATAGTGAATAGGGAAGCAGGCTCGAAAACTTCAATTCTAAATCCAAGTCTGTTCACTTATCCTCTGCTTTGAAGTTCTGTATGTAGCTATTTTTTTCTGAAAATATTAGCAACTGAAATCAAGTATCACTGGTTGGATTCATGCTTTGCAGACTACACACAAGCTTTATGGAGATGCACTAAAACACAGGACCTAAGGAATATGAAGGCCTCAAGCAGGATCAAGAGGACAAGAATTTACATACAAATGTCTAATACAAGAGAAAAAAGCCCACTTCCCAGGCCCACTGGGGCAGAGAACATAAGCTTTAAGGATCCAAATCAAGAAGTTATTGCCTTAAACAAAGCATGTCAATTGGCAATAATACAATATTTTAAGAAACTAATGTCACTTTGTAACTTCAAAGTAAAACATAAAAGTAGATTACTGAAAAAGAATTAAGTCCAGACATAGGAACAGATAACAAAAACATCAGATTAATTGTACTATTACTAGTCAGCAGGGGAAATAAGATGCAGGACAAACAACTAGCCATTTGTAAAAAAAAAAAAAAAAAGAGAGAGTTAAACCATTATTGTATTCCTGAATAGATTCACTTCTAAATAAAGCATAAAATAACATTATTACAATGTCTAGAAAAAAAAAGGAAGACAGGACTAAAATAACACGTAGGTATCAAATTCCTTATAATACTGAATTGCAGGCAGAAAGAAATGACACAAAATTGATTTTCAAAAATTAATGGTACTTGTAGTGTAAACAAATGAGAGCATGATTAAAAAATGACAGGCTTGGGGGATGTCTAAGATATAAGCTGCTTCCACAGTTATCAAAAAGAAACTTACTTTGTAAAATAAATAAACAGAATAACATAAACATGCAATTTAAAAATAAATGTATTCAACTAATAATGATTATCAATAGCCAACTAACTACATACTGTGATAAAGACAATACTTTGTCTTTCAAAAGAAATGTCTTTATTGATAATTCTAGCAATATACTAATAAATATTGGAAGATCTGGCTTTAAATAATTAACAATGCTCTGACATAACATTCATAAATGACATGTGAAAACTTTGACTTGTAAGAGAAGCACACGATGAAATTTTACTTATAGAATTTACATCCATTAAATAATTTTACAAGTGTAAATTCATACAAGCCCTATCCTAAGATCTAATAGAAATTTGATCAATATAGAACTATTCATGGAAATGTTAATGTATTGTCACAGGAAATTTCATATTGTCATAGTACACAGAAAGGAATACGTGCAATTTCCAGTGAGTTCTACAGATACAAAAATGGAAACTTAACACAAAATATTGACTTTTTCTGTACATAAAAGCAGTGTTTTCATCCTCACTTTTTTTTTCAATAATATATAAGTACAAACAAATAAATATAAATGCATTTTTTATGTTACTGGGGATCAAAGCCAGGGTCTTGCTCATGCTAGGCAAGTGCTGTACCATGCTGTTATATTCCCAGACTTTAATTTTTTTAAACACAAGATCACTGTCTAGCTCAAAGCTTGCATCCAACTTACAGCCCTCCATATTCTGAAGCCTCTGAGTGCTGGAACTACAGGTGTGTACTGCCATACTTGGCTAGAAATATCTGATCATAAGTAATAATAGTAATAAAATATGTAACGAAAGAATTGTCACTAAAAAAATTAAACCATTTAACAACACTTTAATAATATATGTAATATGGTATTGGTATAGGAATCAATAAAGTGAAAACTGAGATTGTTGGTTTTAGATGTAGATAGATCTGCTAAAATATATAAGAAGATATGTCACAGATGGATTGGGAAAATGGGATGGATTATCCACTAAACAGTATAAAGAAATGTGTCCAGAGACAAAATCAACTTTGATCATAATCTTGCACTATGTGTCATGTAGTGGGGATAAAAATGAAAATGAAATGGAAGAAACTGAGGTGACCTCATATCTGTTTGAAGAAGTATTTACCAAATGTAAACACAGAAGAAGATATAAGACAAAATCTTAGTTTATCTGAGTACATCAAAATTTAAAGCATTGTGTGCTGAGGAAACACACTTTCAAAAATGGAATTACTTATTTATTCAGACCCTGTAATGTGAAGTGAGAACAGAAACTTATTCACGAGATGGCTCTTACTGGCTGGGTGTCCTTTATAGGCAGAAATCAAAGATATATTCTAACAAGAGATAGCAGTGGTTCAGCTGATCTCACCTGTTAAATCTGTGGCATGAGCCAAAATTGGAAATGGAAAGAAAGATGATCCAAAAGCCCTTACTTATTTTGGAGACCTTAGAAGAAACAATGTATAAAACCTCATAAACTACAAATGGTAGGAATCAAGTAACCAAAACTTCGGACAAAAATAAACTATTTCATTAGAAAACCACTGCTCACTGGGTGTGGTGGCACATTCTTTTAATCTCAGGACCCAGGAGAGAGAAACAGGCAGATCTCTGAGTTCCAGAATGGTCTACATAGGGAGTTCCAGGCCAGTCAGGCTACATACTGAGACACTGTCTCCAAAAACCAAAAATTAAAAAAGAAAACCACAGATTAATTAAGTGTAAAGAAGACAGTCTAGGACCATGCAGGAAATTTTAGAGGTCCAGAAAGAAAAATTAGAACCAAAAAAAAAAAAGTATAGTAAACACAAAAGTAGAATGGTATAACTGCAACATGGAATGTTTTACAGTTACAGGCAAAAGGTACATCTTCATATTTTCCTCATCAAATCAAATGATATGTAAATGGAAACCCCAGGAAAACAACACAGTTCAGGAAAATTCTCATACTTACATAAAGGAAATAAAGAAAGAAAACATGAGGGGCTCAGTTGTAGCATCAACAGCACAGAGAAGAGTGTTAGGAAGACGGTTCAGTGGATTAAGTGCTTATTCACATCTACAAGGACTTTAGATCCCCACATTTAAAAACCTGGATGTGGCATGCAGATCTCTGGGGTTCACTGCTCAATCAACCTCCAGATCAGTGACAGACTAGCTCAAAAACTAAAGTAGAGAGTGATTGAGGTATATGATAATACACACACACACACACACACACTCACACACACACACACACACATATACACACATGAGAGAGAACTCAGAAGAGTCTTCTGTAGAAATCAGAGTTGATTAAAAATTAAATTATGTAATAAATTACACTTCATTTCAAATTTAAATGTCTAGATAGAACAAGAAACATTTAATAAGACATGAAAAATACAGAAAGGGAGAAAGAATGAGAAGGCAATGTCCTTTGTAAGTTCACTTCAAATTACTTCAGAATCAAGAGGGACTTATTATCTAAAGGACAGATTTAAGATATGTTTAATCTTAAAATATCAAGCAGTAGCTAAAATAAGGATTTTACAAACTATTTGGAGATGAAGATGGATGTAGAAGGTTATGTAACAATAAAAATTCTTCATTTATCGAGGATTCAATGGATTAATTATCAGTAACATAAACTGTAGGTATTACCCTTGAACAGTTGAAGAAATGAAAATGAAAATGAGGACATGTCTGAGAGAGGATCCTGAAGTGGGGGATGGTTAAAGGACAACTAAAGAGGATGGTGAGAGGTCGACTAAGAAAGTATCATCAACACATAAGAGAAGCATGAACACATGTTTCAAAACGAAAAGGAATTGAAATGGTAAATAACAAAGTAAGAAATGCAGTGTTCTTTGATATTATAATGGACAATATGCACATCGTTTATAATATGTAAATATTAATTGTCTAAATTGACATAATTGATGAAGTTGTTTTCATTTTTCAGAGGCAAATTTAAATTCTCTAACATTCTTTTTATTAGTTCAATTCATGTAGTTTGAAATCAGAGACAAACACCCAAAGACTTCATGAAACTTACAAGTTAGGTGTTCAAATACAACTAATTTACCAATTGTATACCAAAACGCAATCTTAGATAATTATAAGAATAATTTCCGAACATATGATTACAGATTAGTAGATTTTTAATAAGTAAATTCCACAGAAAATTCATTTATTTAGGCTGAATTAGAGTTATAGAATTCTTCCATAGGGAGTACACACACACACACACACACACGTTTTAAGGTTATTTTATTCACATGAAAAGTTGATATTATGTTCTTATTCATTTTATTCAGGTGTGTATTCTGAGGAAATCGTCAAGCAAAGATAATAGAGTTTTTTAAATCCAATTTCGGTGTATCTTAATTAGATCAGTTGAATACACCTGTTATACACTAAAAATCCCTAGAATTCCATTGTAATACCATTTATTTTAAAATTTGTTGTGGGAATGTAACTACTATAAATCTCAAAGACTGAGCCTTAGACAACCATTTACATCATTTTAGACAATGCTCCCTGAGGAAAATACTATACTTTCTCCTATATAATGATTTCTTAATCACTAAAAAGGCAAAATTATTCCCTATACAGGAAACAAGAATGCCTGAATTGCTTGGAACTTGAGGATTCTCTGCTTTATTCTAATGGAAAGAAGGAAGCAGTACTAGAATTTGAACTAGATTCCACAGGCCATGGAAAAATGTCTTAGGACTTTGCCATAATTGTTGCTGTTGTTATCGCTGTCGCTGTTGTAGTTGTTGTGTTGTGTTGTGTTAGCCATTATGAAGAGTGTTACAAAATTATGTGTAGCCTTAGTACAAAATATCTCAAATAATGGGAGAAACTTTCTTCAATTAAACAACATATGAAATTAATTCTAAGTTTATAGGCATTTTTTGGATAATCAGTTATTTTAATCTTAGGAAGTCTCTGAGATATATTGCAGAAAAATGCCAAATGTGCTTGACTTTAATACAGTTATTACCAAATATATTGTGTTACAATTTAGTTTGGAAATGGTATTTGATCTTGCAACTTATCTTTGTAAACAGTTGTGTTATACTGATATTACTTCATTCTGCAATGTGTACTTCAAAGTAAACAACAAGATACCTTTACTATATAATATTCTTACTGAGTAAGAAAGCATTTATTTTTAGAATGATGTGCATTAGGCCTTACTTCTTCACCCTGTCTCCATTTGAGGGAAGAAAATTAGTAAGCCTGGTCAGTAAGCATGTAGAAAGTAAATTTCAATACATTGAGATAGATCCAAAAGACATTAAAATTGTCTTAAAATAATATTGTTTTCTTTGTGGGGTTGCTATAAGCTAGTAAATGCCATCAAATAATTTAATAAATAAACTAAAATAAAAACTAAAGACTAATTCTTATTCTAGTGTTGCTATGCATGTAAGTCTATGGAAATTATTCTCAAATCTTCAGTCAAGCAGTTTAGTCACTATTTAGCCCTTAAAAAATTCTTGCTGACCAAAAAACGCATTTCCCATCCAAACTGAAGCTATGATTTTGAATTTCTCAATGATTTACATCATGCTTTTCACACAGAATTGGTTTAGTGAAGATAAAAGAGTGATTCTGTTGAATTACCAGGTCTGAGTAAAGTACAATTCATACAAGCAAAATCAGAAAAGCGAAAGATTAATGTCTTTGGATGTCATTGTCTGAAACACATCTTGGGCTATTGACAATTTAGTGTAACAGAGCTTTCCACCCTCCTAATGAATTAGTGTTGTGAACTTGGCCATTGGAAGCTTCTGCTTTTGGAAAAGTCATATTCATCGCCAACGGTGATCCTCGTCCTCATCCCCGCCCTATATCCCTCTCAGTAGAAGCCCTTTTGGTTTTTCTGTTTTCAGTATTAGAAGATACAACACTCATTATGCTGTTTAACACCTTGAACTAGACAGCAACTTGGCACAGGAAAGAGCGAAGGCTGTTACATATGCCGTTAAATGCAGGCACCTTTTAAGCTATCCAGAGCACATTTTATTAAGCAAAAGGCATATTATTGGCTCAGAGCCACTTACCATAAATATTTTCTGGTCAGCATCAATTGCTGTAGAACATCTTGAATAAAGATAAGGAGAATATAAAATGAGGTCTAGAAGGCAAATGACGCAAAAGACTACATAAACATATGGAGCAAACGTTACATTATACATCATGACTTTTGTGTGACCTGGCAATTTTTTAAGTAAGGTACGTAAAGTCCATCGTTAGATATATTAAGAAGCTTGAGTTTGCACAATATATAGGACATGCAAATTCTGCTCACCGCTATTGTACTCAGAGTAGAATTCACGAAGAGCAATCAATTGCTGGTTCAAGAGGGAATGTGCCTATCTCTATAATTTGAGAATATCAAGCAATCGATATTATTCTTCATATTCTTGTTTATCTTCATTGTTCTAAACTAAGTATCCTGAAAGTTAAACAACAGTAAAGGAGAAAAATTGAACATGCCATAATGAAATTTTACTGAGGTAAATGCTTGTTTTGGTAGCTAGTAAATGTTTAGACCAATTTTTTGGAAGATATTAACTAATTTTTCTTGCTTTGTTCCTGAAGATGAAAAAGCAGCAGCAGCAGGTCTTACTGAGAAACGACCAAAAAAAGTAAACTGTTTCAGACTGAACAAGAAAGTAATTCGTATTCCAAAAGAGTGCAAATGCAAGTTTCTTACCCAGTAAAGATGTAAGTGATAAGTATAACTTTTTTCACTTCCCTGATTCCTCTGGGTTGAACATGACTGTTGCCACCTTGAATCAGAGCAGCTGTGATCACTGACTGAGACCCTTAAGAGACCTGACCTCTTTGTCAAGAGAGCTGGGTGGGTTGAGACCCGAGGGATCTTCAGGAGGCCCCTCCTCCCCCATCCCAGGTTATATAAGTAGTAAACAAAGGCCAGGAGAAGCCAGATCCTTAGTGTGACTTCCCATAATTTGCTCTGCAGGAATTCTTAAGTTGCAGATGTCTTTTTGTCACCTGTACTTCTGTGAGTAGCCTCACAAACTCACTAACTTACCAAGCTGGACCCATGAATGGAGTCCTTTCTTTTTTAATTTACTTATTATTTTAATTTTAAGTGTATGAGTATACTGTCTGCATGTTAGTAGATGCACCTGTGCTGTGCGATGCCTGTGGAGGTCAAAAGAGGGCATCAGATCTGGAACTAGAGTAACTGAAGGTCTTTAGTCACCATGAGGGTGCTGGGAAGCGAACCCATGCTAATAGCTAGTGCTTTTAACCACTGAGGTGTGTCCAGTCCCTGGAGTCCTTTCTTTAGTTCTGGAATCTTATCTTGTGTGGAATGAAAAATTCTATGACACATTATTTCCTTTTTGCCAATGCACAATTTTAGCACCAGTATATATAACCAAATACAAAGTAAACGTTAGAATCATATAACATGTCCTATGCCAGAAATAAGAAAATATTTTTATTTAAAAGTTATATTTTAAACATAATGTAATGAAACCAGCAAGTATTTGCTGTATTTGCCTTTAATTTGATTCAAAAAACTGTTTGATGGTTTTATTGACAAAAAAAAAAGATTTTGTCATTTGATATCTCCCAGATTAGATATCTTCCCAGCAAATTATTGTTTGGGTATTGTTCTTAATAGAGCAAATGGAAAATGTTGAAAACAAAGTATTTAATAGGCATTAGGAATCTGTACTTTAGATAACTTCTTAAGTCTCTTCAATTAGAACATTGAGGTACACGAGTTGTAAATTCCTAAAAAGAAAGCCAATTCCTTAAGAATGCAACTTACTTTTATGTACTAGTTGACTTCTGCCAAGTAAAACCAAATTACGAGCATTTAAGAATGTAATGGCCCACTAACAAAACTTAAGGTAAAACAATGTCTAATAATGACTGATGGACTCCATCAGACTCCAGACTCCAATCTCATTGAAGACATAACACAGCACAGGGAGACATGAACTCAGGGATTAAGCTGCCTTCTAACCACCAGCAGCTAAGGTCAACTGAAAGATCTCAAAGAAATCATAATATATGTACAACTCAGTTGATTTTTTTCAAGTAAAATAATGCTAAATTAAGGGTGGTTGTGAGACTGAAACTGCAATAATATACATTTTATTACTGTAAACTGAAAACCCTATAGATGTATATGTGTGTGTGAATTACAGAGAAAAACAGTTCAAAGCGCCTATATTCTCTTCAGCATACCTTAAGGTTAGTAATGGTGATTATTGTGCTTTTTTATAAAACAACACAAACAACTTTTAGGCTGAAAACATTTGATCAAAAAATCATCAGGTTATAAATCTACAGTTAAACAGAGATATGCTCATATGACATATTCTTATAAAAATATTTCATGCAGAATGTAATTTAATATTTCATTTATTATTTTTATTTTATGTGTATGAGTGTATTTTCTGCATGTATGTGAGTATACTCATCCATGCAATGCCAAAGGAGGTCAGAAGAAGATGTTGCATTCCCCTAGAACTGGAGTTATGGACAGTTGCTTGTCTCCATGTGGTACTGGGGATCAAACTCAGTGCTCTTAACCTCTAAGCCATCCCTCAAGACCATGCATTATGTAATTTGAAAGAGACTATTAGAAATTAAAATGGAATAAAAATTGCTCCTTGGGCATAGACATATTTTCAAAATCTGTTATGATATACTTATTGTTGTTGAATTCCAACTCCATCTGAGCTGTAGCAAAACTGTTGACATGGACAGATTGACTGAGATCTACTTCCCACAGCTGGTGTGAATTTCAGGAAGACTGCAACTATAAACTGTGTGTGATGTCAGGCGGTCTTACGTGCTTCGAAGGTTGCTTCCTAGACTTCCTGCAGCCTTGTTTTCAGGCACAATTACAGGTTCCTTACAACTGGAAAAATCATTTCACCCCACAATAATGTTGATCTGAGATAAAAAAAAAAACTGTGTTCTTTAAATGTGTCATTCAATGTAAATACACACATGAAGCATTTGTCATGTATAATGTCTATATATTATATAATCCAGAATATAATTATGTCATCTCTCGTCTTCCCCCTCTCCATCAGCTTATAATAAGAAACACAAATGCTGCTTTTCTCCAAGATTATTTCTACGATCTGTCTTGTTTACCAGTTTCCTTATGCTCTCTACCTACGGCCTTCATTGAATTTGAATTCTCCTCTTTCTGCACATTCCTTCCTTTACATTAAGTAAAATATTGATCTTTTGAATCTTCAAAAGTTCATTTCCTAATCCCTATCTTATTCTCAAGTTCGGCAAACTGAACTATCTCCAGTGTCAGTCACTTACTTGGATACAGATCCACCGTCTATGTCAGTAGTAACACATTGTTTGAAATTTCCGCCCCCTTCTAAGTATTTCTCCATCTAAGACGTTGTGTTCTGTTAATATTAAATCTACAGTATTTTTGCACTTCTTTCTTCTTCCTACAACCACTGAGTTTCACGCTTTCTTTTTCTGTTAATGCTCTGGCCTGCTTGCCAATCCACCCTTTATAACTTCATGGACCCTGATCTGAGATTTACATTACTGCAAAAATAGTGTCAGCCATTCCTACTTCTCATTGTTCATTTTCCTAAAATCTTGCTGATTTTCATTGTCAGAAAAACTGTTTTCTAATCAAGGCATTTGAAGGATTTCACAGCCTTTGTCAAATGAACTGTCTACTGCTCTCCCTAAACAGGAGTGTCAGGGATTCACGGTCACATATGTAGCCCTGAATGCTTCTTGATGCTCTTCTAAATCTGTGTCTGTGCTCACTTTTATTTCATTATACCAGGAGCATCCTTTTACATTTCTTAGACCACCGGCTATCTGGGATACATCTTCCTACACTGAATTCAAACTTCTCTTCTTCCAGTAAGATGTTTTAAATTTTTTTTTAATATTTTATTTACTATTTTTATTTTTTATGTGTATGAGTGTTTTGCTTGCAAGTATGTAATTACACCTCCAGAGGCCAGAAGAGGGCATTAGGTCCCCTGGAAGTGGAACTATGGATGGTTTTCAGCTGCCATGTGGATGCTGGGAATCGAATTCAGGTCCTCTGCGAGAACAACAAGTGTCCTTTACCAGTGAACCAACTCTCCAGCCAGTTTTATTATTTTTATTTTTTTATGAGTATTGGTATTTGCCTGCATTCACATAAGTGCACCCACATGTGCAATGATCACAAGGCCAGAAAAGAGAGCTGGATCCTCTGGAACTGAAGTTATGGATGCTTGTGAGTCACCATGTGGGTGCTGAGAACCAAATCCAGGTCTTCTGCAAAAGTAGTTAGTGCCCTTGACTCCTGAGCCATCTCTCCAACCCACCAGTAAGTCTTCTGTGTTCTTAAGCCAAAACTTTTTCCTACCCTTTAATTTTTCACAAGACAGTTAATTTGTGTTTCTCAACAACATTTTCTTTCTTTCTGATCCATTATTCTTCATCTATGGATTTTTTTTTTTTTTTGGACTGGGCAAATTTTGTCTCTGCATACTCCTCAAAACTTTGAGTATATTTTGGGCCCAATTAGAAATTCTTGAATGTTGCCTTTGCAATTTTGTGCAAAATAATGAATAAAGAATCTCTATTCCTTTCCTCCCATCTCAGAAGTTCACAGTTTGCAGATTTGTGCACACCTACACACACAAGAGCCCATGAGATCCCATCAGCTTGAGAAATGAAGCTGTGTCAAAACGATGTTTACGTGGTGGGTGAAAAGAGAGGACTGAATGACAGAAAGGAGACACGTCAAGTGAACCCAGTCTGAAGCAGTAATTTTTACAGCCCGGGTAATCTGCTCTCCACATGTTCCCTCTAGATTCTAGGGAAGTTACTATAACCATGATCTTTGCACTAGAGTGGAACATGTAAAGACTGACCTCTTAGAAGGAATAAATTTAGAACTAGAGAAACAAGATGAAAGCTTTTTGGCAACCTTTCCTGAAAATGTGTGCAAATCTGAAAAGCCCACTGGAAAGAGGATTCTGTTCCCCTTTATCACACACCACGTGCATAGCAGGCACACATCCCAAGAGTTTTGTGGCTTTTGTTCATTTCGTGTTCTCAGACATGGCACCACATACTGAAGCCTCCAGCAACTTCAGAAATTATAATGCAGCAATGGTTCACCCATTCACTTCAGTGACTCCCTTTAAAGTTTTGGCTTCAATAACTAGAGGCAAATAGAAACTTTTAAGCTTGTAAGATGAATACAGACTGTGACTTAAGTTACTTTTCCTTACGTAATTTTTTAAAGTTTCAGTGAACACTCTATACTCTGAACTGAAGAAAGCAAAGCATGTCTCCGCTCACTGGTGTCACCCCGGCTGCTGTGTGTCCTCCTATGTCTATGTCTACGCCCCTTGGTCTTCAAGTTTCTTCTCTGCCACCTCTTTTCCAAACAGTATAACTGGTGAAGACCAGGGACCTCCGGATGCTTCCTGAGGAAGAGATATTCTCAGCGATTCATTCACACACAAGGCTGATTTTATCATAATCCTCAGACATTGATTTTGGTAATTTCTTAAGACAGTTTATTAAAAAACTTAATTCTCTTTTTCTCAAAACTTTCATGCTAGTCTGCTTATTAGGGTTCATGGACAGTCACAGAAACAGCACATAAGGTGTAAATCTTTGGACTTCAGTATTAAGAAGATTCTGACAAAGTATACTAAAGAAAGGCTTTCATCTAGCTTATTGGCTGAAAGACTTAACACAACAGTAATGCATTGTGGGCTCGTCTAGCCTTCTCTGGTTGTATTGGAAATGGACATGATGGACAGACTATTTTTTTGGCCCTCATGCTCTGGATTTGGTTCCTGGCTTCTCTACAGTTGCTGAATAATTCTGAACAACTTAGGTATAAACCATATAAACAATGTTCATATATTTACTCATCTGGAAAATAGAAATAAAAAACTTACATCCCAGTTGTCCTGAGGACTTAATAATAATGAGTACAGACATATAATATACCTATTTAATATTAATTTTAGAATGTCCTTTTTCCTCCAGTTTCCCCAGTCACATTATCAAGTTAGTTCTGTCCCCATAACTACATGTGAAGATTGGTTTTAAAATTTATCTCACATCCATTTCCCAAGCGCATCTCTATGCTGTCTGATTTGGAAGCACCCAGGTGGCTTTAAAGATTTAGGAAAAAATGTTGAAGGCTGTTGTTTGTTTTGTTTTGTATGTGGATGTTTAATGTATAATTTTGCCAGTATACAAACCACTTAAATGGACAATACCTCAGTTAATTCTCATAACAGCTATTCAAAGCAGATATTATTTATCTTTAATCTATAAAAGAGGAAACTAAGGTTAAAAAGGTTAAGTGGCTTTTGCAATCCCACAAAAGCTATGCAAGGTTAAGTGGCTTCAGTAATACCATGACATGAATAAGCAGCAGTTCTGGGAACTGAACCCAGGTTTTCCAATTTTAAGCTCAGTGACCTTCCCACTCTTCCATCTTGGCAGAACATAGCTTAGCATGGTTTTAGCCCTTGTAGTCATTAATAACCTTCTGTGATTCCCACATTAAACCCAGTGTACTGCCCTATTGATTCGTTGACTTTGTTTGTTTTGTTTTGATTTCTTCGTAGCTTTCTTCTACAAATCTGGAAGCCCTGTTTATTTATGAGAAAGAATCTTTACTCACAGTTATGTAGACGCACCTAACAGACGTTTAATATAAATATTTAAATGACACTGAAACATTTAAATATTAAATTGAACTTAAATAGTTAAATAAAAATATTTAAACCCACAGTATTTGAGCTATATCAAGAGAGAAAAAAGATTTACTTATCAATTTTATGAAATAACATTTTTGTGCAAATACAAAGTATTATGTGCTTACAACATCAGTTCAGAATGTCACATTAGAGTGCTACACATTCATTACTAAAGGCACATACATTAAAGACACATAAGTCAACTGTGGCTGAAGGAATGCAACTATTTATACAGTTAAAATTTAACAGTACTTAACCCATGTCCTTGGAAATAAGTCCATGATAAACATTTCAAAGTAAGTAATCAGGTGTAGGCTTTAAGAAGAAGAAAAGAATGTAAAACTGGAATGTATGGATAATGTTAGGATCTTTTCTCTGGGGCTTTTGAGTAACTTTCAAATAAACCTATGCCTACTGTTTTGGGTACTAAAATGAAAGAGAGAAAAAAAAACAAAAGAAGAATAAATAAGCAACTAAACCAGGCTCATCACAAAGAGATTGAAGAGAAATGGACTGCTAATTATTATTATCATTGAGCATTATGAAAAAGGTTTAACTTAAGTACATATAAAATAGTACTTCTCAAATCTGGACATCTCTAAAGTTGATAAGAATCCCACACACAATATTTATAGCTCCATTTATAAAACATAAAGAAGGAAGAATATTGAACTTTTTCTGCATTGGTTATTCTATATTAAGCAAATAGCTCTCTAAACTAACTTGCCTATCGTTGATTGGTTAACTTTCATTGATTCTTGTTGTCAAGGTTGTAATACTTACTAAATGTTCATATTTATGATTGCATCCAGCTACCATCTGATGGCTGTCGGGATGATTTCAGTTTTACCTATCAGGCTATGTGAATGACTTGTGCAACATCTAACTACAGCTTCAATTTTCATTTTTTCAACAATATCCCTCTTATATTTGAACAAACTTTTAAAGATATACAAATAATTACTATATCAACACAATTCCTAAAACACAAAATAGGCTTATCACTCCGAAAAACTTTCAAAATCAGCTTTCTTATTTTAAATAAAGCAATGCTTTCAAGGTAATAAATAATTTTTCAAAAAACACATGCTACACAGATTCTGATGTCTGAAGCTTCCGTGTGTCAATGCAAAATGAATGCTGAGGCAAATACTAGCCAATCTTGCCACAAGGTATGTCTCCTTAACAAAACACACTGAGCACTTTTCTTAAGCTATTATATGTAATTAAATATTAAAGCATAGGATTGCTATGTATCTTTACTCTAAATAACTTCCTTTTTCTGGAAATGACCATCTTGATAAAGTAGCAAGACATGGCATGAGACTCTTGGAGAATCACCTGTGCCTGGAAGAAGGTGTCTACCTGATTCCTCTGAAGTGAGAGTCACTAGGATCGCAATGCCATGAAATACAAAGGCAGGAAATCTCGGTGATTTGAGTAAATATGAGACACACAAAAAAGTAGAAAATGAGTGATTTGGCTCTCCACTTACACCACAATTCAGACACTTCTATTCTGGACCTTGAAAAATAAAGTGTTTATAATTTTGAATCATCATTAAACACTGGCATATCTGCTACACTGAGTTGTCAAAGCTCTGAATGTCTGTAGAGAGAAGAATCTGGAAAACGGCAGGGACCTCTGGTTATACACTGACATACTAGACCCAAACTACAGCCTGTGTTTGGTTGCATCTGCTATTTTGATTATAAATTTAAATGTATTATAAATATGTTTGATACACAGATATCGTTTAGAAAGTCATAAATAAATATTACTAGGTATTAGCTTTGTATAATGTGGACACCTATAGCTTTAATTTTTTTGTGTTAGATTTTTTTTAAATGTGCCATGTTAATTTTGTGTAGCAAAGGCGTGGAAGCTTTCATCAAAACTCCATCCACATTGTTCTGGATGCTGATTGTTGGGATAATGTCCTTGCGTTTCCTTCAGTCAGGGAGATGCCACAATCAAGTGACTGACAAAGGAAAATAAAAAGAAACTCCATCCTCAAAGGAAAAAGTCAGGCAGCCCTTTTTTGGTTGTCAGTATGATCACGTCAGACGCTAAGACCCACAGAGAGAGGAGTGCACACACACACTGTGCTGTGTGGAGCCGCTGGTGCTCCACACACAATTATGATCATCGACAGTCACTCAATCTTTCTCCCTCTTCTGCGCCTTTGCTGCCGGGGTGCAGCCTTGGCAGCATATTTAGGTTTTAAGTTGTCAATCATGATTCCTTTATATTCCTGAAAATGATAAAAATTCATAATATGAAAGCTGCCTGTGGGGACAAAGTTTATGCTGGACAATTGCCTTTCTTTCTCCTGAGTTTTTCTGGAAATGTCTAATATACCAAATCTTCCATAATCCAATCAAAGTGAGTTACCTCATTTAAGTCTCCATATAATTCAAAGGCTTGGCTCATTAAGGGAAAAAAAAATTCAACTATTACTTTACCAATTCCTGAGAATTTGATTAAACAAAGAACCAACAAGAATAAAACAAGACCACTTTCATCCCTCACATCAAGACATGGCCAGGAGTAAATCTTCACTCAGCACAAACACCTTTCAATAAATCAAAACAAACATCTCTCTCTATACCTTGTATTGTAGATTGAATAATGGATCCCATGTATCACTTTTCAAAAGAAAATAAGAAGTTCTTTGATTTTTTTTTTGTTCATTTTTTACTATTTCCAATAGAATTTTCCGAGAATCTGAAAGTTTAAAAAGGTAAACAAAAGCACTAGGTTAGCATTACAATGACTAGGCATGGCTGTATATAGCACTGAATTCTGGGGGTTGGGTGTTGTTGTAGATGAGTTTCTGTTTCTCTTCCTGAACAAAAAGTACCAAATGACCTAGGAGGAATTTACTACCCAAGAAGCCTTCTTTTTAAGGCTTAGAAGCAAGAGGTAACCCAGACGGTAATTACTTTGCTTGTAGAAGCAAACACTTTGGATATAAGAAATGGTTGTGTCATAAAGCTCCCTTCCCACTTGGAAAGCTCAAGGAGCCAGACACTAAGCTGGCCATGATGATTCAGGACCAGACTGCCCCTTGCAATGTGTTAAGTCCTCCATTTTCATTGTGTTTCTGTGCTGTTTCTTGGTCACACTTCTTAGAAAACTGGAACAATTTACTAGACCAAGAACTGTGCAAAACAAGCTTGACAGTGAAAATAATTTATTTCGTAGGATCTCCTTCTTCTATCCCTTTTCTTTTTCTTTCTCACTTTCTTTCTTTCTTAGTTTCTTGTTATTCCGTTTTTTTATGTTCTTTTTTAGAGAATCAATATACATTTACATACAAAAATAACCAATAATACTTATGAATTATCACTGCATTATCTGAGCCATTTTGGGCCTATGTAGTAAGATATTATAGATGCAAATGGAGTCTTTTAATAAAAATTATTCCTGAAAAATAAGTTAAATATTCATAATAATATTCATATTGTTCAAGATAAATGTTTCAAAGTGTTGCTGTTTGTAAGCACACAAAAACTAATGTACAATGTACTCCAATAAGTGCTTTGAACACAAGGAGTTTGTATGCTGATTATATGTCTCATCTCAGAAAATCACCTTCAGAAACCTAGAGTGCCCTAATGAGTATAGGGCAGGATTGAAATTACATTAAAAAGTCTGAGAAAATGCAGTTACAAGGTAAAAATGTAAGAGTAGTAATTACTTGGTCCGTGTTAGGGCAAAGTCATGAGACAGAGTCACAGAATGAAACCCGATTAGCAGAGGTTATAAAAAGAAATAAAGAAACACTTACTGTAAGTGCCTGAGAAGCAAAAGTATGTCACTGAAGAGTTTACATCCTCTACTTAAGAGGAAAGGGGAAAATTATAGACTGCAAGAAGGCCAACACATTTAATTGCTCCTTGGGTTATTCTTTTCTAAATACTAATAACTGTAAAAGGTTGCTTAATGTGATAATAGCTATCAAGGTTGAGAAGATCAAAAGGCAATGTCAGAAAGCAGCAGATGGAGGTGAGTAAACAGCATTGTGAATATGGTCTTCGAAGGACCAGACAGGGAACACATCTTTCTCCGGGAAGTGATGGCTAGAGGGTCAGAAGGCTTGGGATAAGGTAGAACATTTCTATTTGTACTGTCAAAAGGCAAAATGGTTCAAGTGGAACACTAAAACCTGAAAAGCAGTCAACCAGTGTGTTTGGAAAAGGTCCATGGTATTCCTGTGGAGTTAAGACCCAGTGGGTCCCTAGTAAATACATGATCTGTCTCTATAAGAGCTCCACACCAATTATGGTGAGTACGTGTGAGATTTGTGATTAAAGAAAATGCTTTCAGCATGTACAGTGGTGACAGAGAAGACATATTGAACCATGTACGGTAAAGATGACACCAACCGTGCTAATGCACTGGACATACGAATTCTAACTCTGTCAGCATTCAGGTGGGTAGACTGATCCTCCCTCAAACACTGGCCCCTTTGCAAAACTTCTCACAAAAGGTGTTTACAATAGTGTCTTTTTACTTTGAAAAGTATTATTTCTCAATAAATACTATGTCCGTCTGATCTTCTCAGATAACAAAATAACTTATTAACAAATAACGAGCAGGTGCTTTCACTTTCACTTTGCTTCTATTGGCTCTTCTTCCTTTCTTTTTTTTTTGGTCTTTTTGAGATGGGGTCTCACTGTAGCTCCACCTGGTCTGGAACTCACAATTTAGACCAGAGTGGCCTTGAATTCACATAGATCTGCCTGCCTCTGCGTCCGGAGTGCTGGGAAGTCATGCGCTACTACACCTGGCTCTGGCTCTTACCTGCTTTTCTCTAACTGTGGAGAGAACCAAGAATCTGAGGAGGAACTTTGAAAAATCTGGTCTAATGATCAAAGTCTAGAGGGGATTCACTTGTAGTCTCTCTTTATTCAAGTTCATACCATATCTTAAACCAATAATTAAATTTTATAATACTTTTAATATTCAATTTTTTAAACTTCCAATTATATAACTAATTGAATGCAAGCTGTGCTGAAAAAATTTAGAAGTACTCTTATATATTTGAAATATCAAACACATCATAATGGATCTCATAAAATAAAACTGACATCTCTATATTCTATTTGGGAATTGCCACTCAAAAGTTAAAATAAATAAATGAATTAGCATTGTTACTACTTCTACCAAAATATGTGTCAAAATTCATTTTAAAAACACACAAATAGTTTTAAACTGAGAATAAAAAATATGAATAGAAAATAAGAACAAAAATAATTTTGGAACAGATAATTTATTGTAAGTTGTTTCATAATTACAAGTAATTATAATGAAAGGAACCAATTTTAAGAGTGGATTTATTTAATTTAATAAATTTATTAGTAGGGCATATGTTATGTCTTATCAAATTAAACAAAGAAAAATATATATTTAACAAATTATAACACCTTTTACACTCCCACCTCGAGCCCTTCCTAATTTTTTAAACAAATTCTATTAGTACATTAGAAATACAAATAAAAGTTGAGTTTACTACTAAAAATTGTTCTATTATCATTAGAAACAAAGATACTAGACCAACTGTTATTACTATTACCCAAAATTATTTTGTGCATTTTAGCCATGGTTTATAGTCTATAACATTTTTAACTTATTCTCAGTATCATTCTCATTGTACTTGCCATTGTCTGGGCTGGCTTGATTTCAGCAAGTGGTAAAGATTTTCGCTTGTTTTCTGTCACTTTGATTTGGACAAACTAGAGTTTGTCTTGTTTGGACTTTTATTCCTTGCAGCTTTTGGGACAGAAAGCAGGTTCTCCAGCATGCAGCAAGTTTTGAAGCACACAGCTCCTCCCAGCCAGTTGTTGTAGCTGTTAGTAGATTTTTTATTTTCTGGCACAAAGTGTGTCAGAGATGTCTTGTACTCTTCTTATCATACCATCATAATCATCCACTACTCCTTGAATTCAGTTTCTTCATGAGGTAGCTTGTGGAATTCTGCTTTCACATACACACACACACACACACACACACACACACACACACCACCTTCTAAAGTTGTTATGATATTTGGGAAATTGTATACTATTGTTTTATTGGATAAATAAAAAATTATTTTTTTTCTTATTTATCGTTGAGAATTCCTTGCATGAATGTAACTTTCCATCGAACCCGTTCACTCCCTTTCACCTCCTCGCATGTCCTCCACCACTTCTCTCTTCTGACTTTATGCACCCTGTTTTAAAACCACTGAGTCAACATAGTGCTGTCATTCTGGCATGTGTATTGTGCCATCCACGGATCATGGGAAACTTATTAGGGTCCTCCTTGAAAGTAGTGTGATTCTTTCTATGAAGCAGTCATCAACTGCCCGTAGCTCCTCTGGTAGACTGAGACTCTGTGAGCCCCTCCCCTATTCATGTTGGGATTTGAGCACGTTAACAAGTGGTTGGTCTCTGGCTGAGAGCTGCATTAATTTATGGTTGTAACTACTCAGATTTATAAGTTATCAAACAAAGAGCCCAGTGGCGGGTATGGGATTCCTTCCCTTTTGATATTGGTCAGTTGGATTCCATAGATCCCCAAAACAATGTGGACTATTGCCATTTCTCTTGATTACCCTCCAGAACTTAAGAGTAAGATTCTATTGCTAACACAAGCATATACTTGAGTCATAGGACACAGAGAAATCAAGCTGGAACTGACCTGGTCACTACACCCTTATTAGCTAGTTTTCATAATGCCAGAAGGTGCTATGCACGCTATTAGGAATAAAAGCAAAAGTTTTACCCAACTTTAAATTCTGTGAACTACAACACTGACTGCCTGGTAAATATGTCTCTTGGTGCAAGAGTAACAGCAGTGTTTTGGGGATAGCAAACTACTTTTCTGATTGGCTAGAAGGGCCACTCCACAAAATAGAACTCTTGATTGGTACTATTAACTGAACCAAAATCCTATGGCTGGATAGGCCCTAAGGGAGAATTTACTGCTATTAGTCAACTAAATTACCATAGTATTAAACTGTAGTGCAAATAATAACTTTTTGATTGTTTTTTTTAATGCTTTCAGTGATACTAAGTAATACCAAGTTCTAGTTAAGACAACTGCCACTACCATCAACTGGCTAAATGTACGTGGATAACACTTTAGGTTCCCTGAGTCTGTTTCCTCATCTTTAAAATGGGAACTAAAGACTTAATAGTCTAAAAAACGTTAAGTGCAATGTTTGGTATACATCAAATGTTATTAATCTCTGACTGTGCTAAAATTCAGGACTTTACCTCTGATGGAGAAGAAATACCACAAACAAAGTAGTGTATGAGTCAGAGAAAGAAAGAAGAAATTCTAGAATTTAATGCTCAAAGTCGTAAGCACTGGAACGGTACTAAATCTCTTTCAAACAGACATAACAAGACAGCAACTTGGTAGAAAATGAGCAAGGAGAAAACCTAGGTTATTCTGAGTGGAAGAAATCCCAATGTTATTAAGTTCAACCATATATCACAGCCATACTTTATGAATCAAAAATGTTTGGACATCAACAATTTCATATGGTTCAACTTAAATAGTAATTGACGAGACACTCAAAAGCTTTGGTAATTGGAAAAATGCAAATTACAACTTCAGCTGGAAATACAGTGGTTGCATATTGCTCAGTGTTGACAGGGATGTCAGATGTCGGAAGCTTCACACCCTGCTGGCGTGAAGTGAGAAAAACATGCTCAACAGCCTTCAGTGAGCACTAGTCCAATCCTGCGTACAATATGCACAAGTACAATGACACAGCACATCCACTTGTGGATAGGTGTTCCTGATAAAATCTCTAGTTCATAAATGAAGATGGTTCATGGACCTGTAAAAAGGGAAAAAAAAAAACAACTAAAAACAAAAATCTTCGTGTTTCCACGAAGAAAGCTATCAGGTTCTCCATGCCAAATTTCCACCAGGAAGTATTAAACAACATTTAACAGCAGCCAACTAAATATAAAACACATGCATATTAACAAGGGTGCATCTTTTGCATCTTTTTGACACTTCTTAAGAGTGATTCTTTTTTAAGTAGAACAACGAAATCCATAAGAAGATTGCTTATCTATTTAATAATACTGTTTGTACACATTCAAAATATTGCACATTTTGCAATATAACTAAATAAAAAGATGCACATGAAACCATTAGAATGATTGCAGGAAGAGGAGTAAGAGCTGAAGTTACAAACATTAAAGAAAGTAAGACAAGCATTTCAGAGTGCAAGCCTCAAGTCACAACTAAGGTAAAATGCAAAGGCAGATGCAAACTGAAAATTGCATTGCAACAAATATGACAAGGGAGTTACAGACCTGATTTCAAAATCAAGAATTTTTAGCAGTAAAACTAATCTTCAATAGGAAAATGATTCTGTCTCAATGCTGGTGCCACTCTGAAGTCACAGTCGAATTCTAATTTTCAGTATGGTGGTGTTCAGAAATGAGGCTCTAGGGGTCAATTGGCCAGAGCTAGTTTCGATGGTTGTGATTAATGCCTTTAAAGAAAAGGACCCAAAGGACTTAGGTGTTTCTTCTACCCTGAGAGGACACAGCAACGTATCCCTCAACAATACATCCCACAGTAATACACTGCAAGATATGAAGCAGAAAACAGGTCCTCATTTGCTAAAAAAGCTAAACAACTTGATCTGTAGCTTCTCCAATTCTAAAACTATGAAATGTATCTCTGATGTTTTTGAAGACACTTAACCTAAGGTATTTTGTTGCAGCTATCCAAGTCCACTAAGACAAGAGAGCAAGAAAAATCACAGAAGTTAAATAAGAATACAGAAGAGTGATATGAAAACTTTTGGTAGCAAAGTTTGAGTCCATTTTAAAGAAGAGATTTTATCTTTTACACAAATATGTAGACCACAAAAGGCTCAGGAGATATGGTAACACAGATATAAGGCACATTGGTTAATTTTCATGTCACAGGAAACCATTGGCAATGTTTGTGTATCTTCCTTCAACTTCTAATTCTACCTTGGGGAAATGTAATATCTGAAAATAAAAGTTCACGGAATGCACATTGGCATATACTGAAGTTTATTCCCAAGTGAGTTATAAAAGAGATAATCTAGGAAAATCTCAGAGAAAAATGGTTGCATTCATAGGAATCATAATACTGCTTTCAAAAATCATCAATATATGCAATGACAACTCTAATTGAAGACATACAATTTAAGATAAAATAGATTCAATCTTACATACATATATATATATATATATATATATATATATATATATATATATATACACACACACACACACAATATTAGAGTTTTAAGGTTTCTAGCCCCAAGTTCCCAAACATATCCCATTTGTTTTACAGGACAGTTTGACTAACACATTCCACAAACCAATAGATATCCTGAAGGAAAGAAAAGTGAAGAACAGAGGAGATGATCCTAAATTGCCACACTTACTGTGGCTAACTCTGCCTTAATAAAGTACAACATGTCTCAGCACCCATTTTAAGGTCAAGAATATACCAGAACTACTGAGAATCTATTTCTTCAGGAATCTCTCCAAACTGTGCTTCAGAACAAAGCCCGTTACTTTTTTTTATTGAAACAGTATTGCAAGCATGAAATGGGGAAGTAAAAGTCACTTATGTGAGGTTTATGCCTCTTCTGATTCTTAGACCTAGACCAACACATACACAGTCATAAACAGATGTTATTAATTCCTCTCATTTTTTGCAATGACATAAACAGTTTGCCGCTCTCAACATGTAAACAAACACATGTACCTTCATACATTATCTTAAGTAGAAAGCAAGGAAGGATCATGAGGGATTAAGGTCATATGCCCAGGTCATAAGAGGAGCACATGGCTCAGAAAACTTGTCTGATTTATAAACAAGCTAAGAAGATGAACGGTTTGGTAGCAAGGTTAAGTGAAAGTCCTGAGTGTGTCTGTATTATAAAAGTCACTACACTAGATTAGAACAAAGAGAAGAAAAACAAATCAAAATGCAAGTCATGATCTTTTAAATCTTTGAGTTCAGTGTAGTAATTCTATGACCTGAGCTTCATTATATATATATATATATATATATAGATATAGATATAGATATAGATATATATAGATATATAGATATATATGTGTGTGTGTGAATTGCGTTCATCTCCTTATTGTCCTGTTTTAATTCCTCTATGCCATATCTGTTTATTCCTTGTAGAAAGCCTATAGAATAGATCTGAACAAATTAGAAATTAGAGATTTTCTCAGACTTCTAGGGAATTTGAATGTACCATAGTTATTATGTAATATTATGTTTATTAACTACTACTTAAAAATATAATAATGTGTTGCAACAAAATATACTGCTCTAAGCCACATTCTGAGGAATTACAAATGAAAGGTATTAATTTGTATAATTTGTTTAAGAGAATTCACCAATAACAATAGCCATGACAAATAATTATAATTACTGCTATTAAACTTCATCATGGCTATGTGAATATTAATTATATTATCCTATCTGTTTTTATGTGAGGTCTAATTTTTTATGATATCAGATTAAATAAACATTGAAGGGAAAGAAGCAGTATGAGAGAGAAGAATAGGAGGAGATAGGTGTTTCCAAGGAGAAATGGGTAAAATGGGAGTATACAACAGAGACGGGAAGAGGGAGGGCGTACGAGGAATCGTGGGAGTGAAGCAAAAGGAAGGAACTCAAGACAGAGGGGATCATATGAGACAATACTATCAAGGCAGAAATGGGGGAAATGGGGCAATTCAACGGGGAGGTCAGAGGAAGGGGAGGGAGGGGGGAGAGAGAAACAGAGAGAGAGAGAGAGAGAGAGAGAGAGAGAGAGAGAGAGAGAGAGAGAGAGAAATAATACTTAGCTGGTATGAAAAACCAGAGGGAAATATATTCATTCAAAAACCTACTGAAAATTACACATATAACATCTGTACATGAACGCACATATATAGCTGAATGCTACATAACAAGAAACATGGTGCCAGAAACAAGAAACTTCCCCTTGAGCTGTCAGTCAGGGTCCTCTAAGAGACTCCAAAAGTTACACATGCCATTGTATTGCCATGGCCCTTGACTGTCTACCATAACTTGGAGGTAAAAAAGACCCTATTACAGAAGACAGAACATACTTCAGACACAAGCCTTGGAGCAATGGAACTGGAACTGACTTGGAAGCCTCCTCCCTGAAGGCTAGCTTTCATAGTTTTGGAGGACATTAAGCAAACTGCTGAGGGAGAAAATCAATGATCTAACCACAGCCTTGAAGCCTGCTAACCACAACAACTGGCACAACAACCTCTGGTGATTTTCTCTCAGACTAATCTCTCAGAGATTATTGTAGGGGTAATCATCAGTTCCCTAACTGAACTTAAAGCCTTCTCAGTAGGAGGAAACTCATGTGTGGCACTGTAAATAGAGCCAAATACACATGGCTGGAGAGGTCCTAGGTCCTAGAGAAAACGCTAAGTCTGCTACATCCCTAGACAAAGGTGATTTCTTACTATATGTTAAATATGGATCCTTATATTTACAGACAAGTATGCCAGTTACCAATAATCAAAGAAGCTTTATTTTTAACAGATGGAGACTATTATAGAGTTCCACAACTGGTCACACAGAGAAGAAGTGTTTGTGAGATACCTAACCCTAAGTGACACATCTACAATGGAACCTCTAACCTAAGGCTCAAGGGACATTATAGAACAAGGGGTAGAGAGAATACTAATGTATCTCTCACTCCTCATCAATGAAGCTGTCTCATGCAACAGAGGGTGATGAATACAAAGGGCCACAACTGGCTAAAGTGTAGAGAAAAAGAGAATGCGGAGTGTGGGTCCCTGGATAGGGCTCCTATTTTAAACTCACCCACCCAGGGACCATTATGAAAGAGGGCATGGAAAGATTTAAAAGTTAGAGGAGGAGGTGCATAATCCTAAGGAAACAGAGTCGTTCAGGCTCCTGGGCCCTTGTTCGTAGTAACTTACAGCAATGGTGACAGCAGGCACAAGTCCCATGTAAACTCAACCATTCATAAACCAGCACAGAGCTGGGGAAATGGCAGGAGGCCACAGCTATTGGAAGCTGATCCCTGCTTAGTGAAGGGGAGTTGACCTTTGAGGGAGTGACACTGGACAGACTTACCGTGCTCCAGTGGTTGGACTCACTGAGGGATATCTGGGGACACAAACATGACTTGATAGGCCTTAACGTCTACGACAAAATGCATGAAGCTCTGCGGATGGACCACAGTGGGGGTGCGGATAGAGGAGTGGGGGATAAACTTGATCAAGATATGTTTTACGAAATCCACAAAAATTCAATAAAAATATACTTAATTAAAAAAAAATAAACCTGAAAATTAAGAAGTGATTACTGGGGATTTGCAGGAGTACTGGAGTGGAAGTCCAAACTACAGAAGATATGCGATGATACATGATCCATTCAGGAGTTAAAATATCACAGAGTGCCATTAATATGTTCTATTGTTATTTGCTAATAGAATAACAGATATATGAAACAGAAAAAGTTCACATCAATTTCTTTCTCAAAGAGATCAACCAATTATCTGTAAAATAGACTTTGGATTTGAAAGAAAATCACAAAGTGGGCTCTTTAGAAAATTATTAGTGGCACCTGCTGAAAGCATACTAACAGTGATATTTTGTCTTTACAAAATCAAAAGAAAGCTAGGAACACAGTTCAGCTCTATTTAAATCCTGAGAACCAAAAGCAATAGTCACATCAACCACAACTGTATTTTCAACTACCCCCCCCAGTGATCTGTTATTGTTAGTTTATAAAGTTTGAGACTATAACAAATTATATGTTCATAACTGCCAGGTTTGAAACAATTGTTCCAGTTAACTATACCTCTAAGGCCACTGACATGTTAGCAGTCATTTGGCAACCCTGGGAGTATTCAATCCATCTTGCCTGATAAAATTATCAACTCAATAATTCTAGCAATGATTTTTCATAAAGAATATTCCCAAGGTCTTAATTTTCACATAATCCTGAAGTCCCTCTCACAACGGACGTTGAGAAAAGGACACGTGCCTGTTTCTGGACCTTGAACTGTACCTATTGTCTTTCCTTGTGGTCGAGCACAAGGGTACAATTCAAGATGACTTCAGGAGTGATCTTGACAGGTAGCTCAGCCAAGTTAAATGATAGCTTTCTTTTCACTGTCCATTCATGAGTTAAAATGTCACAGAGAGTGCCATTAATATGAGCTACCATGCCACAGTGATACAGTTTTAACATATGTCATTGCAAATGAATTCATGAGGCAATAAGTCCGTGGTTTTCAACCTGTGCCTTCAAAGTTTCAAAAGGAATGAAAGGAGGAGAAGGATGTGCTTGAGATCAACTTTCAGTGTCTAAATCAGGATCTCTACAGTTCACAGACTGTCTTTGGAGGGAGTTTCTGTCTCTCATAAAATTTCAGCATTTTTCAGGAACAATCATTGCTTCCAGTCCAAGCATGATTTTAAATGTGATTTTTGTCTACACAAATATTTTGCTCTTTTGCAAAAATATCTACATCATAGTAACAGTATGCTCCATGGATCACATTTTTGAGATTGACAAATATCTTATTATAACATAAAGTATAACCATCATGACTGAGAATCTTTTTCTCTGCATTCCTAAATACTCTAATGAATTCAATGTGAACTTGACATGTGTTGTAAAGACTTCACACAGTCCAAGATCACTGTGCCAGTGCTGAGGGCAATAATAAAACCTTTGGTTCTGCATTTGGGAGCATTAATTCAGTCTTCCCTATGGGCACACACACAGGTTAGAGATAACCAACAGCACAGCATCTCAGTATAAACAGGAATAACTTCCTCTTGTCCTTGCAGTGAACCACACTGCATATTCTACCCATTTTTGTGGGTGACTAGATGACAGTAGGTATTTATCCTGGACCAAATATCTGCCATTGTCTATGTAAATATGCTTCTCTGAATTCCTTGTCTGTTGCTCTGATAAAGACTGACCAAAAGCAACCTAGGAAAGAAAAAGACTTACTTGGCTTTCAGTTCCAGAAAGGTAAGCCAGGGCAGGAAACATGGTTTGTTAACAAAACCCTAATGCCAGTCTCCAATATGCTAACTCAAATTGTTCATAAGTGATTTGAGGCATATTAGGGGATATATGCTGATGAACTGGTGACATTTTTCAGTATTGCATGATTGTGGTTTTTCTGAATTCATATAGCTATGAACATATAATTCTGATTTAATAGATTCATTAGAGTCAGTTACAAAAGAAACCTCAAGCAAGTTTACATGCTATGAAATTGTGCATTCTGAGAAATATCTCATAATGTACACATAGATAGTTAAATTGTTACATGTACTAAGGGACAACAAGAACAGTGTGTGGAGAAAGAACAGCATTATCAATGCTAAAATTGAAAACTTGTGACCAGGTGTGGTGATACATACCTTTAATCCCAAGACTCAGGAGGCAGGAGCAGTGGATTTCTGTGAAATTGAGGCAAGTCTGATCTACATAGCAAGTTCCAGGTAAGCTAGGATTACAGGTAGACCCTTCTCAAAAAGAAGGAAGGAAGGAAGGAAGGAAGGAAGGAAGGAAGGAAGGAAGGAAGGAAGGAAGGAAGGAGGGAGGGAGAGAGGGAGGGAGGGAGGGAGGGAGGGAGGGAGGGAAGGAAGGAAGGAAGGAAGACTTGCATAAGATAATGAATTTCACGAGTAGAAATTACTAGAAAATTTAGACTGAGCTGCAATAGTGTGAGTCATGAAAGCGAACTCTCACTTGAGAGCATTCTTTCCAATAATATGAAAAATCCAACAGACTTAGAATACTGAAGAATAGAAAAACTCAACCCATATGCTACACAACAGTATTTTAACATTTCTCTCATATAATTTACTCACTCGTTTAATATTAGCTTTTATTCTACAACATTTCAAATCTGATATGTAAATTAGCATGACTAGCTTTGCATTTCAATGTGTTCTTAGAGGAGTAGCTTTACGTCACTGAAAATAGATTTTCAAGTATCTGGAAACCAACAAGCAGATAATAGAAAATCTGAGAGTTTGATATCCCACGTTATTAAGATATGTTTTTCAATAGAATCTTATTTCAAAGTTTCCATTGTACACCTTTTAAAAAACCACTGAATAACATGTGGAGTTTCAAATTACAGATTACAGTTGCCTTCTACTTAAAATATCAAAGGAAAGCCAGCCATCATCTCTGAACTTCTATGATAAGTATACAGAGACAAGCCCTGTCTCATAATAAATAAGTCTATAACTCTATACATTGTTTATTATGGCTATTTAGAACTATTTATTTTGAGATATGAACATTTGTGCCTTGGAAACAATCTTTCTATTTTTATTTTTCAAAATAACATCCAACCAACAGTGGCATTTAAATTGGTCACTTTTCAAGTTTAAATTTTAGTTTATTTACTTATTTTGTTTTTGAGCATTTTACCTGTATGTAAGTGCACCATGTGTGTGCAAGCTGGCAGAGGCCAAAAGCAGGCATTGAATCCCATAGAACTGGAGTTACACATGGTTGGTAGCTGCCATATGGATGCTGGGAACCAAACTCAGGTCCTCTGCAAGATCAGAGCTCTTAACCACTGAGCCACGTCTCCAGCCCCCACTTTTAAATTTTAAACTTAATAACTGAATGACATTTGTTCTGATCATCACTAAAAATAACATGATTTTTTTGCTATAGCTATAATGGCTAATAAAATAGTTGCTTTTCATTTAGTTTATATGAATAATACAGAATATTTACAACTTAACATTTATGGTATGACAAGATGTCTTTTTAGAAAGATGCATATTGACAACCTTAGCTTTATTTTATTATTATCCAACAAGCATGATCCTTTTTATTCAGTGTTTCTTTTTTTTTTTCAGTCAGTTACAGGAACCGGAGTAGAAATTACATACAGACCTCCAAAAGCATAACTGGTAATCAGTATTTTCTTTCTTTGACTTAAGAAATTATTTTGAATTAGAAAGCAGAGGAGAAATCAATTCCCCTTCCATATACCATGATAGAAACAAATGTCAAGAAATAATTTCCCACATGTTAAAGAACTGAATAACAAAAAGTAAGTACTGAGAACACACAGAGAGTATCTTAAAAGCAGGTACCACCTCAGGGGCTTGTAAAGCAAGGGGAGGGCGTGGGTGGAGGGCCCACAGAACTGGGACTCGGCACCTGACACCAGGGCATACTGCTTGTACCAAAATCACCTGCCACTGGCAAGGTGAAAAATCGCTGCAAGGACCATGTTACCAGGCAGATGGACAAAGAGAACACGGTAAGGCCCAGCTTTGCAGGGCCTGTCTTGTCTCTGGTACAGGTGAGTGCTCTGATTAGCAGCCAGCAGCACCACCTGGAATGCCTTATGCCTGCGTCCCACAGAGAAGGAATTGCTCAGCAGTAGGAAATGAATAGCCTGACAAGCTGTATCACTGTCTTTACCATTGTGAAATCCTTCTTAATATCTGTATTAAATTTTCATACTGTAACATTCTTTAAAAATCAACCCTGATGAGTATTATTTGGGCATATTTTAGTCTCTTAGTATTTATATATCTTATATTGCATGATAATTGGGATTTCCTAATGTGTTCTTAAGATTCCCTGGAAGCCCCTCAATTTGACAGGAAGTGACAGTCTGTGCCACCCTCCCTGAAGAGGGACAGGGTCACTAACTGGACTGAACCTCTTGTCAAGTTCCTCAAGGAATGAGAGAGTGGTGCATTTCGATCTCAATTGCTCCTCTCTTCTCCATGAAGGAATTTAGTTACATGGATATGTTGGTATTAGATGACTAGTATAAATGCAATGATGAATTTGCTATAAGCATTGTTTATATTTCAATTACAAACATATTAAATAATTTATGAAAATGTTTGCTTTCTCAGTATTTATAAAACACAAAAGTATTTTTCTCCTTTCCACACAATTAGTAGTGGCAATGTTCAAGAAATACAGAAACTATTTTCAATTTGAAACTTAGGAAATTATAATTAAGATGGTATGATTAAAGAATATATACCTTAGAGATACCCAGCACTAAATGACACAACTAGAGTGGAACCCCTCACCTAAGGTTCATGGAACATAACTGAGCAGGAGGTTGAAAGAATACTAATACATCACTTAACTCTCACTAGTGAAACCTCCTCATACAACAGAGTGAGGTACAAACAGAAGGTCAGAACTAGCTATGTATTCGAGAATAAAAGGCTGAAGAGGCGTGTTTCTGGATGGGACTCCTATATTAAACCTCACCCATCCATGGATTAGACAGCATTGCCGGAGACTGGGCCAAAAGATTGTAAGAGCCAAGGTTGGTGCATGACATAAGGAAACCGAGGTTTTCAGGTCACTGGAAACTTGCTCATATGAACTTGCAACAATGGTGTTAGCATGCACCAGACCCACACAAACTCAATCAGACAAAAACCCAGTGAAGAACAAGAGAAATGGACAGCAGGCCCCAGCAGGCCCCAGCCCTAACATAAGAACTATTGGCAACTGATTACTGCTGGGAGGGAGAGTAGACCCTAGATAGGATGACTAGACTCCGTGGATGAAGGTGCTCTAAGGACTTCGGGGTGCAGATGCTCGACTGGAAGGAAATGAGCGTACATGACAGAACACATGAAATCGGGTCGGGGTACGGACAGTGGAGGGCTCGAAATTTGATCGAGATCTATTAAATGAAATGCATAAAAGCTCAAGAGATATATTTTTTTAAAGAAAGTGATTAGATTTCCACTGATAATAGCATTTATGGAATGCAAGAAATGTGTGTTTAATTTGTCAATAAGCAACTAAAACACATACTGAGAAATGCGTGAGAGCATCCAGAACAACTGCCTCCCAAGGAAAAGATCATCTCAACTTGATTTACCTATTTCTGTTTTTAACACTGATGACTTTTTGTACTTGAAATGGGAGACTTTTTAAACTTTTTCACATTTTAATTTATTCTTTGACAATTCCGTACCCATCTACAGTGCGTTCTGGTCACCCTGGCCTCCTTTCATCCCCATCTCCTATCCCCCTCCCATGCCTGCTTCTCAACCCCTCCTTGTCCCCTGCCACCTTTGCATCTTTTATTTTGTTCCTCTCCTATGAGCTACGGTGTTTAACCAAGGTGGCCCACACAAGCATGTCTGTGAAGGTGTTCACTAGAGCATGAGCAACTCAGCAGTAGCAACAACACTGACTGAAGGCAATGTTTCCCTTTCTTCTGGCAGCTATCAACTGCCAATATCTTTCTACAAAGGGGTCAGGCCCCGGGCACCTCCCTCAATGATGGCTGAATGCTGACAGGCTGATTCTTGTGCAGGAATCTTGTAGTTTTAAGGGTATAGATTCTATACCCAGGTTCTGGGTAGGCCTCTGTTGCTGCTTCTGAGAGTCCATGGTGAAACAGAGCTGCGTCATACCCGGAAAGCGATGCTTCCCAGCACTCCTCTCCATTCTCTGGCTCTTTCGTTGTTTCAATGTCTGCTTGCCCCGACCAGCAGGGCAGCTACGGGAGCAGAGACCCTCAGGAACCTGGAATGAGAGGGGCAAGAGATACGCTAAGGACCAACAAGACAGTTTGTCTGATCAAATCGGCAAAGTTTATTTTCTCCATAGGTCTTTATATACATATTGGAAAAGCAGGAAACAATCACTGAAAAATATCAAGGAATGATTACCTAAATAACAAAAGCATTTCTAAGCTAGGGTTAAGCAAGTGTCAGGTCACAGGTAATTTTCAAGGAATGTTCACAAACAACCACACAAACAACCTTTCCAAGAAAGAGTAATTGCTGGTGAGGTCCGGGAACTTTCCAGACCATGATCACAAGCCATGCTGGGTTTTTCAGATAGTGATAAATCTTAACATGTAGTCTGGTTGGCTCCTGGCATCTGCTTTCCCACTTCTATGATGTTCTCTGAGCCTTGATGTGGATGATATGGGTGTTCTGTTTAGGACTAAGCACACGGTGGATGCTCGGAACACAGTGGTTGCTCAGTACACAATGGTTGCCAAGGTAGTGGTTCAGTACACAGTGGTTGCTCAGTACATGGTGGACGCTTATTCAAAGCATGTTGACCAGACATGAATCTGCATTAGACACTGTTTGCTGCAGCATAAAGAAGTTTCTTTGATCTGGGCTGAGAGCATCACTGGTTCACAGGTCTAAACATAGGTATTTAGGAGGCAGTTAGTAACATGCCCCTCTAGCAATTCAATAACATTGAGCTCACCCTAGGGACTATCATCTCCTCAGCCATCTTTGATCAGGTCTACTGTGCTAGCCATGAACTCCTGTCTGCTGAGGGAATTATAAAGTTCACAAGTGTTTTGAATACAGTCCACAGATCTAAGTGGGGTAGGTAAGGAGAAATTCCTTGGATTGCAAAAAATCTTGTTCCAGTTCATGAGGCATAATGCTAGAAGGAATTTTTTTTTCCTGAATATGTTGATTATAATGAATTTTTACAGCAAATTTTCATTTTAAAATATATACAGGAAAACACATAAATATACTACCAAGTGACTATCATATTGTAACCACTCATGCAACCAACAAAATCAGAGAGTTAGGCGTTGTCATCAGAAGTAACAGCCCATACGATGAACGTCAAGGACACTGTCGTGCGGTTAGTCATGCCTCATATAGACTGGGCTTACTGAATTGTATGGGATAATGCAATGAGACATGGGTGATGGGGTGTTACTGTGAGGCCCGGTGACAAAGACTCTGTAGTCCCTCTTGATGCCCTCTTTCTTGTATTTTCTGAAATCATTCTTGTTTGAGAAAGGCAGTTGCAAGGTTACTGATGTAGGTTCTTTGAGTGAACAGAGCCTTTCTTGACTTTGGTGAGCTTAACTCAGGAAGGTTCGGGTGCCCGATGGCCAAAGGCTATAAAAGCCACCTCAAGTCAGTGGATTCCAAGTTCATTGTCTAACACTCAAAGAAGAAACTAGAAATGTGAGCAAGCAGAGAAAACAGATTTATTAGAGAAGTAATGAGAGTAGGAGGGGCTCCAAGGCAGGAATATGAACTTCCTGCCCTGTCCAGGGGGTGTTTATGGGTCTTATGGCAGGAACTGGATGGAGGCTGATGTTAATGGAATTGGTCATTTGTTGGCATATGGGGGATTGAAAGAGCGATGTCTACATGTCTTATGCATTGCTCCCTTAGACCAACGGGAGAGTTGTCCATCCACTTAGGAGGTGGGAGCAGCACTTCCAATACAGACTCAAATCAAGGACAACTGTCTTTGATGACTTTTGATTAAAATGTATTTTTATGCTTACTTGATTCTCATTATTACTTGGTGTGCTGGGAGAGAGGTGTCCAAGTCTGGAGCTTGAATTTTCACCACTTCCACTTTTAATATGAACTAAGCCACCTGGAATCTATACCCTTAAAACTACAAGATTCCCTTTGTGAATACTTAGTCTCATTAACGAGGGAATTTAACAAACGGCTCAGAAGGAAGCTCCAGAGGGAGGCTGATGGAAAAGAGGAAGAGAGATAGTCAAGGTTTATAAGTTAAACTCAGCGGCAATAGAAGTCTGCAAGCAGCTATAGCAAAGCAACTTCAGAGAAACAGTGAGAAAGCCTGAATGCCAGAGAAAGCGTGCTTAGGATTTTGGCTTATATCCAAAAAAGAGGTAGAAATGGGAAAGGAAAGTCACGCCTATTGAGTTAGAACTCAGAAAGTGGGTAGCCTTACACTGGAGATCTGTAAGGAACAATGTGGAGGCAAGGGCTTCTCTGGGTATCACCTTGATGTTTTCAGGGGAATCTGCTTTCCTCAGGGTGCTCTGCTGGCCAGGTGGTCTAACTCTTAAAAGAGGGAACAATGTCATGGAATATTTTGAAGCACTTTAGAACGTTATGCCTCCACCCAGGGCCAAACATAGTTCATTCTTTGGGTCAGTAAACGCACCCCAACAAAGCCCTGAAGGTCTACCTCCTCTCTCACAGGCTGTTTTCATTCCTGAGGGGCAGCTGTTGATGTTTCTCTTTTTTGTGTTGCCAGGGAAACAGGAGGTGGAGTCTAAAGCTGATGCTGAGAGAAGAGTCCATCCCCAGTGGCTTCCAAGCCTGATGACCCATCCCACTCACAAGCCAGGCAGAAAACAAACAACAAATACAGAGTCTAACCTGTTCATTGATAACAGCCGTGAGTGTACTGTGCTAGAAACATAGACAAACACCTTCGTGTCTTTCCACAGTGTCAGAATTTTTTAAATTAACAATAAATTTAAAAGATTTAATGACTTTGATGACAGCAATTTGTAATAAAATCTGCCTACCTTAGGATCCTGGTTGAGGTTAAGGCACGTTCTTTATTCCAGTTGTAATTGCTAATACCAAGTCCCATATCACACACATCATACAGTAAATACATGTATACATATATGTGAGTCACAGAATGAATACAAGTTAAACGGCTACAGTTCTAGAAGTTTCAGAAGTGGATTGAGGAAGAATCTATATTAATGATAGTGAACCAAACCAGTGCCTGAATGAGCTGTTGGAATTAGGTGCAAAAACAAATCTGCAGAGTTCCACTCCTAGGTGAATGTCCAGACTCAGTCCAGAGCAGGAAACAGATCAGGATCAGGAGACAGCAGGCCAGGTTCATGCCCATTTAGGTGAACAGGTAGAGAGACAGGCAGTTGAGACGGTCTCACCAATAGTGGGAGACTGAACCTAGCTGAGGAGTCCAAGGCCCTTGATGCCCACACCAGATGATGACAGGTTTGTGTGGAGCCATGTTAGATGTCTATCACTTTGTGAGATCCAGGCAAGGGACTTACACCTTTCCCTCAGTCTGCTGTGCCTAATAATTTCTTGGACCTGATTCCCTTGAAAATTTAATACACCCATGTGGATCAGTTTCAATTCTCCCTAGTAAACTTATAGGGTGATTCTCCTATTCCCAGCAATAAATCATTAATTCACCTGTCTTGAGTGGGTGGCACCTGATAGATGATACAGATTGTGGGTCCATCCAGAGGATACAGTCATTCTTTTTCCTTAATATGAAGTAAAAGCTGCTTGTAAAATAGACTCCTAATGTTACAGAAGCAAAAAGTTCTTCTTAGGAGCCTGGGTAGAGACCTAACATTTGAGCTGGGCCAAAGCAGCTTCACCTTAAACCAAGCTAGAGATGGGCAGAATGACTGCCTGAATGAAATACTGTATTTTCTCTGCCCAGATTTCACCCTTAGCACAGTAGCTTAACAGGCCGCAGACCTGCAATTTAGTCTGCCAGCTGTTCTGAATTATTCAGAAAAGTGTGACCTCTCCTTTCCTTCTCTCTATGAATGTTTCCCGTAACACTCTGGGCTTTCCCAGGACTTTGGGCTCTTATTCTTTCTCTAAAGCTCCCTCCCGACCATGGGCCTTCAGTCCACTCTGTGTCTGACCTCCATCCTGACTCAGAGTGGCATGACACTGTTTTCCCTCTCATCCTGGATGAGGCATCTTGCACCCCCTTTGAGCTGTCTATTTGACTTTGAGCATATCTGCTCAGTGGCTAGTTTTACCTTACAGGTGTCCCTGGGTTCCTTTAAATGTGAATCATTGGGTATCTTTACAGTAATTAAAAGACATACATAAGGCATCTGCGTTTTCGGTGGTTCATGGCATGAGAATGCATGGAGTTTAAATTCACCTATTTTACCCCTAAATTCATGGAGACCCTTTTCTCAAAATATCCAGAGGAATAGGAATGTGGAAATGGAGATGGAAGATTTAGAGTCACACAAGGAGAAAAGGTTGAGGTTGCGAGACTGACAGCACTGAAGCGGGAAGAATTTCTGTTGCGTGAGGCTCCTGGCTTCTGCAGACAAGCTCAGTTTGGAGCCAGGACAGCAGAGCCTTGAACAGAGGCTGAGGGAGGGAGGCTCTCCTCTGAGCTCACTGCAGAGGCAGCCAGAACCCAGCCTAGTGAGTGAGGCCTTCACCCCAGCCACTGTGCGACTGCCATGGGGCGGAAAGTTTGATATTACCATTAGTCGGGTAGGTAATCCTGGGAGCAGGGGCCTCTGAGAGGGTGAGGCTGTGAGAACCACTTGGAGAAGTCTGGGGACAGAAATGCCAGCGGACGCAGTTTGGAGCAGAGACAAAAACAAAGTGTAGTTCCGGGTCAGAAGGCGCAGTTAGACTAGAAGAGGGTCCCCAAACCGGGGTGCCGTGGGTTCTCGGTGCGCGTGGGGCTTCCTTGGCTTTCTGCGGCTCTGGGTGAACTGAACTCAGGGAGGTAAGGTGCCAGTGGCCTGTCTTACAACCCAAATGAGTCAGGAAGCAGACAAGTGAACACAGCCAACATAGATAAAGGAAAATGAGAGAAAAAGGAAATGTCACAGGGTGCTGACCTGTGACAGAAATTGGATGGTGACGGAGGTGTTTTGGGGGCCTGATCATTTTGGAGTGCACAGTGGGCCCATCTGTATGGCGTCCGCTCCTCATGCATGTCCCCTCGTGCATGTCCCCTCGGGAGTTGCTCCTTTATTCAGGGAGGGGTCTCGTGTGCTCTGGGACTAGCCCATTGAGTACAGGTCACTCCGTAAGAGAAGCTCTAATTGCTGTCTCATGGAGGTTCATGAGATTTTTGTTTAATTTTGAGGTTCTTCATTTGCTTTTGCTGTTTTGTTTGTGTGTATTATTCGTACAAAACAATTTATTTAAGTATGAGATTTCATATGCCTACATAAGGTACTTTGATAATATCCAGTTACCCACAACCTCTCTTGTTTGGGGAGACCATTGTAAGTGGACTTGGAAGTCAATTTATCATTATTATTATTATTATTGTTGTTGTTGTTGTTTTGTTCTTGTTGTGTGTTTCTATATGTGTGTCTGTACATGATGGGGGAGTTCACCTGCAACTGGAAGTCGGAGGAGGCGGTTCTCCTCTTCAGGACTGAACCTGAATTGAAGAGGATTGAACTCAAGGATTGCACAGTGAGCCCCATTAATCACTGAACCATCTGGCCAGTCCAGAAGGAGATTTTTTTTTCTTTAAGTCTTCCAAAACATCCCTCGATGAGCTTGAAATAAGATTATTTTAGCTCCAATAGAAACTTGCCATCCTGTCTGACATCATAAATGTCACTTGAGTCAGAAGTAACCAGCAAAATTGTTCTTTTTCTTGATCCATACAACTTGATCTAATAAGTCCTTGTCATTTTAAAGCACTAAATTCTTTTGTTATGAAAAAACAGACAGCAAGTACACCATAGCACAAAGGTCCTTCTTGTGACCTTCTTGATCACCTCTCACCCCCCACCCCCAGGATGGAGCTGTTCCTTTGCCCTTCCTATTCGACACAAAATGTTTAATCTTTTTTTCTGTTTTTTGTTTTGATTTGCTTTGCTTTGATTTTGGCCAGTGTATGAATCCACCAATACAATTTAGATTACTTCATGCCTATCTTCTTTTGCTCTACACTGTATTTATAGATTCATTTTCATTACTGTACAGTTTCAATGTAGAAATCTCATGGCTTCTGAGAATTCTAATATATCCCTTGCCTGTTGGGCTTATGCATTTCAAATTAGTATACAAGCAAAGATTTTTTTCTGTTCAAAAAGCATCTATCTTCACTGTTAATGTATCATGACAAGCCCAACCGTGCTATGTTAAAATTCCATTGTGCCTCACAAAATTTTGTGCTTTTGATTTACTTTAAGTTTTGGCCCTTTGCCATGGGAGAAGCTGCACTTCAGTGTGGATTTTAATTATATTTCTCTGATTACTAATGTGGTTGAGTGTCCTTTGACTTTGCCAGAGAGCTTCTCAGTTTTGCTGAGAATATTTTTTTGTTGCCTATCGATGTGTTGTAGTCCCTTATAAACTGAAGATATATAGTCCTTCCTAAATACATATATCGAACACCTTTAATCCTAGTCCTTGGGAGGCAGAGGCAGGTGGATCTCTATAAGATAGTTAGTTCCAGGCAGGTTTGAGTTATGGGAGACCCTATCAATCAATCAATCAATCAATAAGTAAATGTAGTTGAAACCTTATCATTTATCTTGAGGCATTCACTTTTATGTTCTTTACATGATGTCATTTAATAAACAATGTCATTTTTATTTGATCTCACTTCAGCCTACTGCTTAGAGTGAGAAGTTTTGGTACTAAAATAAAAACTATTTCCCTTTGACAGGCATGAAATGCCCTTAAGAAATCACACAGATGATTTTCATGTATAGGTCTACAACTCTGGAAGTATTGATTTTTGTGATAATGTAAATTACAGTCAAATTTTTATTTTCTCATGTGCACATATGATTGACACAATATAATTTGTTGAAAAGATCATCTTTTCCCTATTACTTTGTAATCTTACCTGTGCCATAAAGCAGGTGATCATGTATATGTGGCATTTATGATTCCATTTCATAGCCTTAAATTGCTGTTTCAAATTCAAATCCTACTATAATTGGCAGAATAATATGGTTCAGTTCTAAAATTTATGGTACAACTTATTGTCTGTAGTCAAGGCCTGATTCTGTTTTTATACAAAGGCACACCCATGATGAAAGGATGCTAGGAAACTTTTGGAAGCAATCAGTATATCTATTACCTGGATTCTTTTGATTTTTCATGTATGTATATTTCTACACTGACCAAAATACATTCAGTATATATGTATACTTTCTCATGTATAAATTGTACCATATGATGTACATTGGGTTTCATTATCTGATTATATCAGGTTTTCAATGTTATTCTCTTTCAAATCTAGTCCTTTCCATTTTAATATTTATTTTCTGATCGGTTCTATTATTAAACATAATACTTTTTGAGATTTTGGTTCACATTGAATCAACTATTTAGAAAAATTTAGAGAAAAACTGATACACTTACAACAATTAATCTTTTAACTGAAGAACATAGAAAAATCTTCCATTTTTAGGAACTCAGGTCTTTAGTCTGATTTCTCATTCTCCAGCACTGCTCAGATTTGTAATTCAAGGAACAGAAAGAGGCACAACCCAGCCATGTACCTGAACTGTTGAGTCACACCAGTCTTGTCTGAGAAGTCCCTCAAAGTCCTGCTTGTCATTCTGGCTGCTGGCAGTTGTCATTCATGTGGGATACTCTGTCTCACTTTTTTTTTTCTCAAGCAGAACCAACACACACTTTGGGGATGCCTCAGACCCTCAGCTCTTTACTGTAAACACTTGCCCTTGCTGGAATTTTATTTTTACTCTTTGTGTTTTAGAAAAAGCTCTAATATCTTTACATTAATGATTTTGTAATTTTTACAGATTTCCTAGTTGTTTCAGTCAAAATGTAAAATGTTTTTTCTCACTGAAAGTTGAAGATTTATATTTGATTCAAACCAACAGCCAGGGGTTGTAGCAATTGATGACTACCTTGATGCACTCACTGGAATTCTGGCTCAGATGTGATATTCAGTCCCTAATGTCAGGATATTTATTTCTTATTTCTGGTTTGCCTTGTTCCCACAATGTAATCATTTTGGAAGCTGAGGTTCAAAGAATTAGAGTTTATTGAAGTTCTTGATTTGGTCAACAAACACTTGAATTTCTAGACCTAGACATCCAAATTTGTACACAGGTCTCAAGAGACCTCCAAACCCAAGAAAGAAACAGCTGTAATACAGAACTGTCTTTTGGAGCTTCTATCTCTTCTTAAATCTTGGCCCCATAATTTTTTGCTGTTGTTTCAGCCTCAAGTGCTCTGGAACTCACTATGGAGACCAGGCTGGCTCAGTCTCACAGAGATCCACCTGTCTCCTGAGTGCTGGGGTTGAAGGCCTGAGCTACCATGCACAGCGTGGTCACATAATCCTTAATGCCTTTGTCTAGTGTCTTAAAGGGGCCTTTTAAGGTATTTTTCCTTTGCTTTCTTGGTTCTTCAAATGAGGAAGCCTTATCACATTATATACTTAATATTTAACAAAATGCAGAATCAGAAAAGTAATGAATTTAGAATTTTGCTTAGGGTAAAGAAGATTTTTTTTTGGACTACGTAGACTAACTGCAGCCTGCATTGGTTTCACAGCCCTCACCTGTTTGTGTTATTATTTCTGTTTTTATTCGTTGGCTACAGTGAAAAGATTTGCTCTGTGAGTTCAAGTATTTGGAATGTAGCAGCAGGCGCACGAGAAGAGGCTAACCTCTATTTTAATTTTTGAGATCCCAATTAAAGTCTTCATTTGGCTGGTCTTCTGCCAGCTTGAAGTGAGAAGCTTAGACATTTTAGCCTTGCACATGATTTGAATATTATAAAGCTCTCATAAACACTTATGAAGTACGTCTTTGGGGATGCGGTAGTATTCTCCTTTACAGGAGGTACGCCAGTCTAGATGACAGAGATCTCTATTTTACTGTTGATCTGAATACACATTCCAGAACAACAACAAAATCCAATCCCTGGTCTAAAGATTCGTAATCTCTTTTTTGTAGCGGTTGCTTGCCTTGTTTAGGGTTTGCACATCTATTTCTCATGGTCTGCTACTTCATGTCATACGGTTAATCTCATTTTTCAGCTCTCCAACAGGTAAATGCTAAATTGGCATTTACATTTAAAGTATTGAAAATATTCCACAACTATCCTTGTGTTAGTCATCTTTTGCTGCACAATTTATCATACATGTGAGCAGCTTAAAACAACACATTTCCTCCCTAGTTTTCTTGGATTAGGAATGGCTGGTGGGTCCTTTGTTGAAGACTTTCATGAGTATTGCAATCCATGTGTCATCTGATTGTAGTCATTTTAGGATTTACCTAAGAAACATCTACTTACAAGCCCAGGGCAGTTGAGCCCTTAGTTCTTTCCGGATTGTTGGAAAGGAAGCCTCAGTTCTGCATATACAGCCATCCTGTCCTCTCTTCAAGAACTGACAGCAAGAGAGACTCTCCAAGATCCAGCTCGGTTCATGAAATTTGCAAGTTGAAACCTCAGCAAGGTGTTACAGTCCTTTGAAATTTAAGCACTTAGCCTGCGTTTTTTGTTAGAAGCGGGTTTCTAGGCCCACATTCAGAAAGGAGGGATTACATGGGGACTGCTGGAATGCAGAGGAACCGGCCTGTCGAGAAAGAGCTAACCAAAAGTAATGCCTCTGCTACTGGAAATGATCCTCCGCGTCATTCGCATGTCTGCTCAGTCTTCTTTGAGCAGATCTTTGCTCAGGCCGCCATCCTGCATCGAAAAAAGAAAAGTCGGGTGTGGCGCTTCACACCTATAACCGCAGCACTTAGATGCCCAAACTGGAGGACTGCCTGAGTTTCAGACCAGCCTGGGCCGGAATTCAGTTCCCACGCAGCCTAAGCTCTAGAGTCAGACTCGGTCTCAAAGTCAAAAATATCAAAAGTCCTCTTGCCTAACTCTGCAATCACAACTCAACCTTGATTTCTAAATTTCTATTTTCTGTTTTCTTTTTCTATGTCTCATCAATTCCCTATAGACCAGGCTGAAGCCAGTGATGTCTGCTTAGTTCAGCGTCCCTGCACTTCATGTCCATTCCGGACGCTCTCCCTGTATAAATAACATGCCCTTCTCTTGTCAAAAAGAGATTTTGTGTTTTATCCTGGAAAAGAGAAAGGGAAGCAGAGAAAATATTCTCTCCCCTCTTCAAATCTGTAAAGGCAGCACTTACCAGGTTACAGTGTAAAAGATTAACAAGAAAAATATTCAGGTATAAAGGAATTACAGCCATCCACATCCCCAAATATTAAAATAAACGACCTCAAAATATGAGTTTTTAAGTGGTAAAGACAAAAATCTGTCCATGTGTATGAAGGAATGTCTGTGTTCAGTGGGAGTTATTATAAAAGGACTTTTGAGCTTCTTCCAACTCTTAAGGTTTATGAATATATGAATTTGTACAAAGATGAGAAAGCAAAACTATTTTTGACATGAAAAGATTCAGAAAAGTGATTTGCATCATAACAATTCAAAATAAATCATGGCTGCTGATACTTCATTTAAGTTGTGGCTATTTTACAAACTGAGGAATCCCCATTTTTTCAGCATTTTTCCTCTTGCTAACTGATTAGTCATAATAAACTATGAAATTCCATAACATTCCAGTTTTTAAATAAATACATTTGTGGTTAATGTCTCAGAGCCAAGGTGGTGCCATGTGAAACCCTTGTCTGTCAAGCACGTCTCTGTGAGTTTCCATAAAAAGTTGTCTTTATATTCCCATCACCTTTGGTTATTGTTCATTTTAAAGCTGATCTTCAGAGAAGTCTTCATCTTTGGAAAAGTCACAGATGCCACTACTGCCCGTGTTCCTGCTGCTACCATTCCCCAGACAAGCGGAACAGGCGGGGCTGGGAAGGAGCTCTGAGTCACTGTGGAGAGAGTTCTCAGCACCCTTCAGCTTTTTCAGAGAGAAGAGTGTTGAATCAAGGTGAATGAAGAGGAGGATCAATGAACCACTTCTGTCCTTGCCTCAGTGGATCGGCAGACCCTCCAGAAGGCGGCCAGTGGAGGAAAGTTAATCTGTAGAGGGAACCTGGAGCACTTTATAAAAGACAGATGGCTTTAATTATTTGTGGTCTTTCTAAAGTGTAAGATGACTGAGGGTAGGGATATTGCCTAAGGTGTTTTTAATAGTTGTGTTCAGTAACCACTCGCAGACATTCAGGTAAATGTTTAATCAGTCAGTAACTGAGTGAGAAAACAGAACCACTGAACAATAGTATAAGCACACCTTCATCACATGGTGCAGATGGCCTTAGAACCCAGAGGCATCTGTTACCACATTTCTCAGGTTCATGGATCACAAAAAATGGAGACACCAGTATCCACTGTCTCCTCATTGAGAGGAAATAGAAGTGGGCTCATGCCCATGTGGCTGGACCATTTCAGTGACTAGCCTAATGTTCTGTGAGGTGAAATAAGACAGAGAATTTGGTTATTATGCAAAACTGCTGCTTTTGGTCATGAATACAACTCACTCTTCATTTGATAATGATGTTTGTTTGTTTGTTTGTTTGTTAGAGAAATGGAAACTCACATCCTGAGAAGTTGATTCTCAAACCTGTGGATTTCAGATAAACAGAAGACAACTTATTATAGTCTTCCAGGCGCTTATAGCAGGCATAAAACAATTCTGAGATATGGAAAGAGATGAACGCCCTGATTACAAGAAAACCCATGAGGTGGTGTTCTATATACTCCAGAGGACCATCCATGACAGCAAGACCTTGGGCTGTGAATGAGTGAGTTTATTAAGTGTATACCAAGGCAAAGTAAAAGAATAAATAAAAGAATAAACAGCAAGTGACAGTGATGGATGGAGATGGATAGATAGATAGATGATAGATAGATAGCAAAATATCATCAAATTGGGTGTTTATCACATCCCCCAAAAGCCAACAGGGTAAGACAGGTGGAAGCAGTCAGCTGGAGTTCCTGGTACAGAGACCAGGCAGAGCAGAGTCTTCCCCTGTATGAGGCTTTCAAGCAAAACTGCAGAAAAAGGATCATCAAGCCCAGGTCTTACAAACATCGGGTACCAACATACTGGGAAATTAGGACAGCCAGCTGGAGTTCGTGATGGAGCTTTTTCTTCATGGATGAGCTTCCCATGGCTGAACTGCCCGCTGCAGGCACTTTCTTGTTATAGGATAAACAATAGCAACCTCTGTTACAAATGATTTACCTTTTAACAGTTGTTAAGGACACAGTATTTTTACTTTGGGTTCTTTTACTGTTCTCTTCTTGTCAGAGTTAATGGGAGCAAGGGGTCTTGGAAGAAACTTGACCTAAACATGCTTGGGTTTCAGGGAAAAGGGACAACCTCGTTTCCAGAAGCAGCTTCTCAATGAATTCAAGTACCACATGACCACTGACCAATATAATGTACATTACAGTACAGGACAGGCTAAACAGGGCAAGAGTGGTGTCAAGCACCTCTAACCCCTTTAAATGTATAGTAATTTTCACTAAACTTTTCACTGTGAACTCAGTTTTGTGTTTGTGACACAGTAGCCTGTCACCAGAAGAGTGGCCACCTTTCTGATCAACAGCAACAGAAAATGCCCAATGAACAAAACTGTTTAAGTCCTGAGAAAATTGCCCTTGAAAAAAAATCACATGAAAATATTCTGGAGACATCTAAGGAGCAGCCATTTGGTAACAATTTACCTCCTCTGTAAAATGGAGCAATAATATCTCTGGTAAGTAATGGAATATAAAATAATTGGTGACTGTTATTTGTTTTAAATACCTTGGAAGAAACATGATCTTTAGCATATGATATCATCCTTACAACCATAATAAAATAAAATAAAATATTTTAAAGAATCAGTACATTTTTAGCACCTGCTATTGTATATGAAATATATAACCCCTTTTTATTATTTTCTGTCTAATCCGTTGCACCTGCATTAGAAATGCAGCCCAATGACCTGATTTTTAAAAGTACATAAAAATTTAGACAGGTACTGATTGTTTTTATTCACCCCATTGTGCCTAGGTATTGCAGAATATAATTCAAAGAATACACTACCACAAAGAGACCACTTCAATACAAATCTCACTAGTGTGAGTTCATAAAAGTCACTTTTAAAAGCAAGCATCTGGCACCTCATAAATACGTATCACCTTTCATCAAGATTTTTTCAAACTCTTGTTATATATATTATATGTATAAGCATTATTAATTCAGCATATTGTACATTGGTTTTAAAGAAATCCAGAAGTAGAATTACACATGTAAAAATACGTGCTACAATATCAAGGCTGGTGCAGATCATAAAAAAGAAGACATTAACCATGGCGCGAAAGCCTTTTGATTTAATGTGTTCTGTTAGCTAGCAAGGGTGATTTCCTAAACACGGATACAAAAAATCCTACAGTTAAGCTTAAAAGCAGCTCTTTATTCTAACTAATTTTTCCCTCTCTTCTGACATTTAGCAAATTATTCTAGGCTTACATTTAGCTTATGTCAAAAATGTGTCTGAAATATTTTATTCTGGTCTATTTCTACATCTGAAAGAAATTTTAACAGACAAATTGCTTTTACAAAAGCCATATCCATAACACCAAACTTGTAATTCTCTTACCCCTGAGGATATTTAAAAAAACAGAATATTCTGAAATATCCTTTAGGGATTCTTCTTGTCATTAACGAACTTATTACAAAGTTTTTATATCTTCTAGTTCAGTTTTAACTTTGGAGTATAAATAAAGACCAACTCTTTTTGCATTGTCTTTGACAAAGACGGTGAATATAGGACCAGTAATTTTGCTATATTTTTATAATGCTAAATGTATTTGCTTAAAAAATGTGATTACTTTTTTGTATTGAGCAACATTCCCTTAGTTATTTCTGACAAACTGGAGGTAAATGGATTTTCTTACATTTTCATGTATTTCTTTAACTTTTTCAAGAAATGAATATCACAAAATAGGCCTATTTCCAGCCCAGGGTCTATGGCCTGATCTAGCACAGACTAAAAGGTGGTTTACCTAATTCATTTCACATGCCTGGCACTTTGCCTAAAGCTGCCATCATTCCTTTATTTTATGAGGATGTATTTTTTTTTATTCTTGTTGACTTCCATGCTGCATCCTAGGTAATACAGGCACCGTGACAAACAAAACCCACAGCCTTATAACCATAGATGATTCAACATAAAAATGAAGAGTGTGAGAGTCAGCAAACAAGCCTTCAAACGTCTTTAAACTGGCTGAACACTTTAAGGAAAATTAACAGGGTAAACTCCTTCAGATGTGATGGGCAGAACGACCTCCCTCAAGTAACTAATGCTAAATATATAATGTTGGTTTATAAATAAGGGATAGAATAAATACACATAATTCTATCTCAAAACCATGTTAAAATAAGTACTTAAATAAACAGAGGACGTGTTGTAAAAGTCTTAGTAAACACAGAAGTATATACCAGAAACTTCAAGGAAATGTCCAGCATCAGGAAGGTATCTACTTGACACCACACACAATGATTCTCACTTATCTTTAAGTGAAAAGATTTTAAAAAAAGATTTTCCACCTGAAGTAGCAGGTGGAAGGCCACACTGAGTTAAGACAGAAAGGCAGCTATGTGTGAGCCCTCCAGGCCCATGATGGACTTACTACTGCTAGCTTCCATGTCTACATCCCACTGCTCTTGCTTACAGTGGGTTCAGAACTGATCCTACTAAATAGTGGCTGACACAGGATACAAGATCACTGAGGCAGGCTGAGGCACCCTGCTGTGAGCCTACAACACTGGCTCTCTCTGACATGTGTAGAGCTCTAATAATGTATATCTCTTATACACAGGGGCATTACTTTCTTCTCTTTGTATAACTCAGTGTCACCTCTGAAAGGTCTGTGTACACACGAGCAACATGATCCTAGTGGTCTGTGTATGGAAAAATCATTGGATATGTAAAATTCCATGGAAATTCAAATGAAGATAAAAATGGTAGTTATGCTAGTTAAATTTTCTTACAGGATCCTAGTTTGTTGAACACAAATCAACATCTCTTTTTAAGAGTCAGGGTATACTGGCAATATAAGACAGATATCCACTCAGTAGAACCTGAAGCAGGAGAAATTACACAGAGAACAATATAGTATCCAAATTAAATTTTAAATAAGGCAAGATCAGCAGACTGAGAAAACATAAACTTATAATTAGCACAAACTTGTTGATCATTGCTATGAGTCAAACAATCTTCCAGGCACCGGGGTTACATAATAAATAGAATAAACACCTTCTTTTTGTGGATTCTATTGCATTCCTCTGAAGACAGATAGACATAAACAAAATGAAAAATTAAATATCTGCTAGATAAAAATGGTAAATGCAACAGAGATCTACAGAAAGGGTAAGAAAGCAAGAAACCAAGACACACGGCAAAATGTAGTTGAGTGGTCAAGGAAGACCACGCTGAAAAGATAACAAGACTGACATTGCTAAAGACATTGCCTTTGTTATCTGAGGCTTAGTCATAAAAGACAGTGAAGTCTTGATTTCTTAGATCATCACCCTTTGTGGGGACACAGCTATCATAGCATGAGGATATTCAATCAGTCTATGAATCAGCATTCATGAGGTAGAAATAAAGTCTGACCAATGAGAAAAACAACTCACACACAGAGGAGGAATGTGGTACCAGATGCAATAGAAGCTTCGATGACTACAGCCCCAGGCAAATTCTGACAGTGCTTATGAAAAATGAGAGAACTTCATGTAAAGACACTGCCAGTCTTTTGGCTCTAAGGATTAGAGATAATAAATATTTAAAGACTCTTGGAAGAATTTGTTCTTCAGTGGTAGATATTCGATATGGATACAACTCCCCTCTGACAGAGAATAGCAAGATGGAAGAAGATGCTTGGTGTAGTTTAAGAAAAGTGAAGTCAGTACAGCCAGACCTATGAGACAGATGGTGAGTATATATTAAAGAAAAGACAAGGCTTAGATGGGATGGAGGGAATGGAAAGATGAATCAATAATGCTTTCTAGATTTATGTAGATTGATTCTGAAAGATAATCAAACAGTTAAGATCTATAATGCACAAAGGGGCCAGCTATCGTGGCACACGCCTTTAATCCTAGCATTCCTGAGTCAAAGGCAGGCAGATCTCTGTGAGATGGAGGCCAGCCTGGTCTACATAACAAGTTCCAAGGCAGCTGCAGATATTTAAGGACTCTTCTCAAAACAAACAAACACATACACATGCACACACACACACACACACACACACACACACACTCACACTATACAAAGTGTGGTGCATAAAAAAATCTAAACTATTAAATGATAAAATACTTCTTTAATGAACAATTCCATATGACTGCATTATAAATAGTTATGTTCATGCTGTTCTCCACTTTGGTCAGACAAACTTCTTTTCACAGTGAATAATGGTTAATGTTCAGGTAGTTGTGGATAGGTCATCTATTAAATTTTCTTCCACCATCCAAAGCTCAGAGAAGTTTGAGGAGGAAGGGCCCAAGAGTATGTAAGGGACAGCAGATGAGGAGAGCTGTGAATTGTTGACTTCTGGACATGAAAAATTTTGTACACATGAACTCACAGCAACTGCAGGTGCCTGCACAAGACCTGCACAAGATCAAGCCTGTCAAGATTTTCGTACAGACGAGGAAGAGGCCACAGAGATTTTTTCCCTATAGTAGGAGCTAATGGGAATTGATGGCTCTGTGGGACAGTTTCTCTTCTTTCAACACAAGGCTGCCAGTAGGTTGCTCATGTCCCAGTGGGTGGTCACACACTCATGGTCACATGGGCAGCATTGATTGGACTCAAGCTTATTAATAAGAGTAAAAAACAGCTCCTGAAGTTGAGAGGCAGCTGGTAGGTAGATTGATTCTGAAAGATAATCCAACAGCAAAGATCTATAATATTGCACAAGAAGGGCCAGCTGTAGTGGCACATACCTTTAATCCTAGCATTCCTGAGGCAAAGGCAGGCAGATCTCTGTGAGGTGGATAAGGAGTTTTAGGGACATAATGGGGGACAGATATGGCCAATATACACCATACACATGAAACTTTCAAAGAATAAAAATAAGTTTAAAACTGAAAAGTCTACCTGAAAAAAGGCAATCTTGGACAGAAAAATGAATGAATAATTTTAACTACCAAGAGCTAGAAGTAGGCAGCAAAACTTGAGACTAATTTTAGATACAGAGGAGAGACCGCAATGGTCACTGTAACTCCAAGCTGGTAGTGTTAGGGTATTTTTATTTTTTTGTAAACTTTTTATTGAATTTTTGTGTATTTCATTCAAAACGTCTTCATCATCTTTAGTCCATCTCCCTCATTGGCACCCTCCTACAGACCGCCCACTGGGTTCATGCATTCTGTCATTTGTGTGAAGGCCTATCAAGTTAAGTCAGTGTCCCCAGATGTCCTTCAATGCAAGTTCATCCACTGAGGTCTAGCCAGTCTATTTAGAGTTCTTACTTTAATAAGATCAGCTGTTTCTCCCAAAGCAGTAATCAGTTGCCAATAGTTCTTCAGCTAAGAGTAGGGCATACTAGTACTGCCCATTTCCACAGCTCTATGCTGGGTTCTTGTCTCTTGAGTTTGCATGGGTCATGTGCACGCTGACACCACTGCTACAGGTTCATATGAGCAGGGTCCCAGGAGACTGTAAGATCATGTACCTTCTTCCCTAGCTTTGACAGTCTTTTCTCTCTCTCTTTTGTGATGATCCCTGGACCCTAGGTGGGGTAAGTTTAATATAGGAGTCCTGTCTAGGAACAAATACTCTGCAGACTCTTATTCTCTATACTTAGGCTATTTGTGTCCTTTTGTGTCCATGGCCCTCAGCTGGCTACATGTAGGAGCTTCATTGATGAGAACTGAGAGATGCATTAGTAGTCCCTCTGTCCCTTGTTCCATAATGTTTGGTGAGCCCTAGGTGTAGACGTTCCATTGTAGATGTGTTACTTAAGGTTGGTCAATTCACCATCTCTGTCTATGTGACCAGTTGTTGAACTCTTTAATAATCTGTTGTAGAAAGAAGCTTCTTTGGTGAGTTGTGACTAGGATACTTGCCTATAAATATAAGGATGCATATTTAGTACATAATAAGAAATTACATTTGGCTAGGGATGTAACAGCCCTGGAGTTTTCTCTAAGATCTGTGACATATCCAGTCATGTGTATATGGCAATGTTTATACTACCACACATGAGTTTCCTCCCACTGATTGGACTTTAAGTCCAATTATGTAACTGTTGATTACACCCAAGATGAAAGTGCCACTACTGCCCCAATATAGATTGCTGTGCCATTCATTGTTGTGGTTATTAGGCCTCGAAGCTGGGATTGGACCATCTATTGATGTTCTTTCTTTATAGCCTACATAGTGCTTTCCAAAACTATAAAAGCTAGCCCTCATGGGCGGTGTCCTCTGCATCAGTCCCAGTTGAATTGCTTCAAATCCTGTGCCCAAAGTATGCCCTGTCTTCACAATAGGCTCTCACCTTCTCATTGAGGGAGCCAGTCAGGGGCTGTGGTGATAGCCTGCATAAGTTTTGGGAGTCTCTTGTACTACCCTGGCCAACAGTCAAAGGGAGGTTTCTCCTGTCTGGCACTGTTTCTTGTTAAACAGCCTTCAGCTAGACACATGGGCACATGTAGAGATATTGTATGTGTAATTTGTCTGTAGATTTTTAAACTAATCTGTTTCCCTCTGGTTCCTCACACCAACTTAGTATTGTTTATGTCTCCACTTTCTCTCTCCCTGTCTAGCTCTCCCTGCTCCGTCGCCAGTTAAAGTGTCCCTGTTCCCCTATTTCATTCTTGAATGTGTGTGTGTGTGTGTATGTGTGCACATATATAGTTTCAAATTCTTATATTTATTTAAGGAGAACACATCCCACGTCATGCTTTTGGTTAGAGAACAACTTGTGGGAGTCAGTTCTCTGCTTCTATTATGTGGATTCTGGGAACTCAATTCAAGTCCTCAGGCTTGGCAGCAAGTGTTTTCCATGGAGCCTTTTCAACCAGCATGTATATCTGCTTGTTTTCTCCTTTCTTCTTTCTTTCTTTCTTTCTTTCTTTCTTTCTTTCTTTCTTTCTTTCTTTCTTTCTTTCTTTCTTCTTTCTTTCCCATGCCTAGCTTGGCCTGCATTTTTTTTTAATCACAAGAATATTATGAGAAATATCTCAAGAGAATACTACAAAAAGAAGGGCTAGAAATTCTGTGGACAAAATGCTCCAGTTAACAAAGTACAGTAAAGACTGGGACAAGTAAATAAGATAATTCAAATATTTGTTTAAACTTTCTCAAAGAAAACAAACACAAGAGCGATTCATTGCCTGTTAAGAACAGTTAGTGATTGTTTTTGACTTACAAAGTACTTAATTTAGAATTCTAGCCCCAAAGGAGCTGCTGTCGATCAAGGGGAAATAGCAGCGTCTTCTGAGTGGGAGGGGAGCACCCTGGCAGGTTCTTACCGAAGTATTGCTAAAGGATATTGTTTACAAAAATAAATTAACTAGGTGGAAAGGCATCATCATAAAACAAGAAAGTAAACATACAAAACACTGATTGTGAATAAATAATAACTCCATAGTGTCGACACACTAGCAGCAGCGATGTAAAAAGACAAAAATAAAAATAAAAAATAATAATAAAATAATAAAAGACAGAAAATGAATGACAGAAGAAAGGAATCAGAGTTAAAAGTACTCTAAGGTCCCCAAACCAAGCCAAATCACAGTCACAAAATTCAGGACTGCTTGAAAAGTTTGAAATAAGAAACTGAATGACACCCAAACGAACTAAAATAATTTAATGAATCAACTAAAATTTTCAACTGAGGGCAATTTAAAGAAGATAATTAAGCATTTTATGTCAATAGATATACTCATGCAGGCAAGTGTTAGGCAGTGGGTCTCCTGAAAGCAGTGTGGTTTTACCTGACATACACCTGCAGCTGCTGAGCTGCGTTCACTGCAGACGCTTCCCTCGCTTCCGTGTGCAGCTGTGCTTTCTTCAAAACGTATTGTTCCCAGAACTCTTAAGTTTTTATTTGAAACTCAGACCTAACAAAGCAACACACAACCTGCACATACGCTGTGGCACAATAGCCTCTTGGAGGTTATCCAAAGGTTATCCTCTTTAAACATTCATAAAAGAATATTTTATAACGTAGTAAGGTATATGCAGGAACAAAATGGAGATTATATGCATCATAGAAGTGATATGTAAAGTAAGATTTTGAGAATATGCCATTACTTATCTTGAAAATGAAAAAAAAATAAACCTGACAAGTTAAACTATCATTTAAAATAAGAGAATTCTATATGTTGGGTGTAAAATATAAATATAAAGGAATCGAAAGCTTTCTTGAGTACCTAATAGCATGCAAGATATCAGTCACTATAGCAACCAAAGTCTAAAATAAACAGAAGCACATAGTGTAAGAAATGTTGATAAAGAATGCCAAAACCATTATAGAGGGAGAACAATATATTAAAGTAAAAATACAGTGAGTGAGAAAGGCATACTCTTTTAAGATGAAAAGATGGGAGGTTATAAATGGAGCACTTTTCCAAAATTATGACTAAATATGAAATACCAATTAAAACTCCAAAAAGAATAAATTCTAAACTTGACAAATATAATTGTACATTATTTCTGGGAAAAGAACCCATTGCCTTTGTGTGGTCACCCTAGGACAAGGCAATCCTGGAGGGAAGCACTGGTCTGTTTCTTGTACTAAGGACCCCATTGCATATATGCTAGCACACAGATCATTTGGGGTTATTGTTAGTGACTTTCTTGACAGGTCTAATATTGCATGCTAAGTTTCTGCCAGGTAACTAATTAGGCAATTTGCATTTCAAAATTTAATATCTGTAAATATATTTTAATATAAAGAGGAAGAAAATCAGTTAACCAGGTGTCACCATTCAGTCTTTCACCAACAGGTTGTAAGAAATCATTGGCCATGTGGACTCTTCTCATTTTCTAGAATCTCTAAGTGAATATTCTCGTTTAATCTTTGCACTGGCAGTATAAAGTAGATATGCTAATAATCCCACAAGAAAAATCAAAGCTCAGAGCATTAAAGACCAGTTATATTGAACTATTTTTTGGCAAAAATATTCTATCTCAAAACAGGCCCCTTCATTTCGTTCTATTCTTATGGTTTGCTTTTTGCTTCTGAATCATTTTTAATATTCTTACTCTAATGTGACTCCAATTTCTAGTTTGGCCATTCTTCTCTGTGCCTGCTCACTCTCACCTGGCTTTACTTCCTGTCTATTACTAATTTTAATTAGTTGACATTCTATTTATATATATATGTGTGTGTGTGTGTGTGTGTGTGTGTGTGTGTGTGTTCATCTGTGCTTAAGAAGGTCTGTGGCTGTGTAAATGTCACTTCAGAGATGTTTGTGATTTGCTTATTCATGAAATCTTAGGCATTCCATAACCCAGGCCCAATTTGCATGCAAAAGTTTCAGCAGGATATGTACACTGTTTTCCCACTCACCTATTGGAGACATCAAGGAAATGATTACTGCTGTTTAGAAAGAGTAGGGGAGGGGAGCTGTGGAGAGTGTGCAGGTGTCAGCTGTGGCTATGACCCTCTTTCGAGGTCTTCTTCGAAAGCGTCTAGTGTTCTTCAGCCCTTCGACAGCTCCTCCCTACGCCCATTCCCTCAGCAACCTCTCGGCAACATCAACTTATCACTTCTCTCTGGTTTCACAGTTGACTTCATGAACTTTGGATATACTTCTTAGTTCATTATACTTCAGATGTTCAACTGTTTAAGAAAAACATTTACACATAAGTGCTAAGAGAGAACCCCTCCCCACCTCCTTGTGTCGCAGCCCACATTCATCCAATTGTTTATACTAAGAACGGTTCTCTCCCTTCAGCTGGGCATGGGGGAGCACTGCTTTAATCCCAGAATTCAGAGGCAGAGGCATGTGTATCTCTCTGAAATCAAAACTAGCCTGGTCTACATACGAAGTTCCAGGCCAGCCGGGGCTACAGAGAGACTCTGTCTCAAAACAAACAAACAAACAAACAAACAAACAAACAATATTGCTTTTCTCTCTCTTTACCCGTTTCTATTAAAATTTCCATCCAAGCGTTTTCTGTGTCCTTCCTTCCAGCTTATTTCCTGTTTTCTCCTCTGTTCCCGTTTTCCTTGAACTGACACATCCTCTTTTGCTGACTCTGGCATTAGCTAGCCTCTTTTATCTTCTGTAGTGCTATATTTGTATAGTTTTCTTTGTGTGTGCATGGATATAAGTTACATATTGAATATTATGCTATTTTTTTGTGTGATTTATTGGTTAGCTCAGAACACTACAAAAAATTGCAACAGAAACAGGGCTTAAGGGATCAAATTATGAGAAATTCGTTAAGTTAATTAACTATAACTTGGAGTTTGAATGCATAGAACTCTTTCAAGTAATTAGCACTCCTATGGGCTAGGGACTGTATTATTTAGCATCGAATAAAGAACAAAACTTAAACTCAAATCAGGTAATTTATGAAAGCTCTCTTTCCCAATTGTTAATTCTATGTAAATAATATACACTTGATTTTAAAGGTAAGGTCTTTCAAATGATGGCATGGCAGTTTTTAGAATGAAGGCATTCTAAAAAAGTGGTTAAGGCTCATGCTAACGTGGAAAACTTGTTAAAATTTTCGGAAAAAAAAATAATGTAGCAAGGAAGTTACTCTCAACATTTCCAGGTTGTATTTGATCAAGATTTTTACTTTGTACAACAAAAATCATATTAGCTTACATTTAGTACACAGTGTGTCAGGGGTCATTCTGAGGAGCATATGTTCATTAATTCCTTACTTCCCCAGTGACCCCCCCTGAAGTTATACTGACATTTCATTTTACACGGAAGGAAGCCAAGGCCTGGATAACTTGTGCTTAGTCACATAGCTACTGGGTTTCTGAGTGAGGATTTTAACTTACTCGATCTCACTCCAGAATTCAGGATTTTAAGAAAATAAATGTATCTGGGAAAGACCTGGTGGTGGAATGAGGTGTGCTCTGGGCAGCAGGCTTCAGGGATGGGTCTTGCCAGCACCCAAGACACTGAGTGCCATGTAAGATGTCGTCCTGACCGTAGGCGGCTTTGCTTTGATTTAAAAACTCTGAACTCAGGACTGGGAGAGTTCAAACAAACCCTGAACACTCAGATGGCAACAAGACACTGCCCTGGAGAACTGGGGTAGCGATTCTCAGTACAGAGACTTAAACAAGACTCCAGGCCTCCTCGTTCTATTAAGAGCTTTGGCACTTCCATGTGGATCTCCAAATTCAGAACTCAGGATTTGACAAGTAAGAGGAAAAATTACCAGGGAGCCAGGACCACAGGGAGCTGCAGTGGGCTGGCTGCCCTCCCACGTACCCTTGCTTTGGGCAGAGCTGAGCCTGTCCTGATGCACCTCTGGGGTGCTGAGACCCTTTGTGACCAAGTTTGGATGACAGAACCAAGTGACACCAGGAGGGGGTTGTGACCGCAATGCTGTGAAACACCCAGGTACAGCTCTGTTGACAAGGGGCTGCGCCTTGTGAGTGGCCACTGCACAGAGCACCCAGGGTTGTCCCCGACAGCATCGTCAGTCATTGGCTGTCAAAGCCTGGCTGTCGTCCATCACAGTAATAAGAAGTTGAGAAATCTACAGATGATAGAAAATAAGCTAGAGAACACTGGTGTGAAGACGCCAGGTAAAACTGTGAAACATTCAAACTGGAATGGACTTTAGGATCCGAGGCCCATGCATCAACTGCTGCCTGCTGTGAGGACCTAGCTTCTGCTTTTACCCAGAGTAAAACCTCTGGGGAGTCAACCTGTTAGAGAACACCTTGGACCACAGTGGGCAAATGAGCTGAGTGAAGCTGGGAAACAGCAACTGTGTAACTTACACAATCGACTTTGACAAAGAACCCTAAGCATCTCTGATCACTGATGAAAAGAGAACTCTCTCCTTGACAACTGGAAGCAGTGTGTAAGACAAGGAGAAAGCAAACATAAAAACTTTATTCCAAGAAATCTGGGTGTTTTCTGACCCCAAACCACGTATAAAGGAAAGAGAGCAGGCCCTTATTTTGGCCTATCTATGTAAGAATTATAGATCACAGACATTCTAATGAGATTTGACATCTTTGGCCCCCAGTGAAGAGGTGTTGCATAAGATGGCTGGAATTTTTCATACGCTGACAGGAATCCTGAACTTGGAGAGGGTGGGACAGTGAAGGTAGATGTGGAGTGCGGGGTGGGAACACAGTCAAAACAGAGCGTATAAAATTCTTGATTCAATAAAAGTTTAAAAAAATAAAGTTAAATGAATGGATACTTTAAGACTTATAGCTTGAAGTAAGACAATCATACTGTAGCAGCACCTGAAAGACCCTGGGAAAGAGACTACGACACTCACATCACAGTGAATATGCTGTCCACTTCATTTTGTCAAGGCCACAGTCCAAGATATGGGTCAAGAGAGTTTCTTGGAGAAATGAGTGATTCCTGTATGGTCCTATTACTCATTTGTCATTTCAGTAGGTTCATTTAAATTCACTGTGTCATAATTTAGCTTCCCCCATTTATTCATTATCAATGCATCAATTATTTAAAAATTGAAAATTAGTTGGACCTTCTGAGGCTGTATTAAACTCTGCCATGCTTCCTGATGTCAGCACAGGGAAGTCATTGGGCAGAACTCTTACTCCTTACTCATGTTTCCTACCCAACCCATTCCTTCCTAATTTGTATTTTGTTTCATTTTATACAGAATCAATTTCTTAGTATGTGATTTACCTTTCCTAAAGATTTGTTTACAACATGTGTAAGTATATGTATACCCTGTTTCTCTTCCATAAAATATAGAACACTATAATTGATTTTATATTTTGTTTCTTTTGCATAACACTATATCCTAGAAATCCATGTTCATTCATCAAAACCTTTCTCATTATTTCATGGTCACGTACTGTTCTGTCATGCAGATATGTCACAATTTATCCAGTTACCCTCCCATTATGAGCATTCAGGTCATTTGTGGTATTATGTTATAAACACCTTCATTACTGAAAGTCTGTTTTCAAACTGGTTCCATGGAAGTCAGGTTGCAAGGTGTAATGGGTTGATGGTTGGCTTCAAAATAAATATATCCATGTACCAACAACCAGAACCTACAACTGTTACATTGAGAAAACATCTATACAAACGTAATTGAGGATCACCATGTATTATCACTGAATCCAGTGATAAACTTCCTTATGGAAGAAGGACAGAGAGAGCCTGAGGGAGAGTCAAAACAGATAACAGAGTCATGCTGCTCATAGAAGCAGGACCTGGAGTGATGTAGCCCAAGACAGGAAACACCAGGGAGACCGGGAACTATTTCTCTCCAGAGTCTTCCAGAGTGTGGTTCTACAAACAAACCAGTGACGCAACAACAACAAAACAAAATTATAGACCAATCTCACTGATGAACAGAGATGCAAATACTTGACAGTTGAATTCAAGCACACATCAGAAAGATCATCTGGGGGCTGGACAGATGGCTGAGTTTTTAAGAGCACTGGCTATTCTTGCAAGTTCCTCTGAGCATATATTTTAAAAGGGAGTGTTATGACAATAACCAAACAGTACTCATAACAGTTGTGAGCGTGCACAGTACCTGTGCAAACCCAAGTCACGCAAAATCCCACCATGGAGAGAAGAGGTGGGCACAAAGGCCCAAGCCTGGCTGAGGAACTATTGGGGTTCAACAGTTTCTGGGAAAGAGTCAGTTTCTTTAAAGATGTGAGTCCTGGTAGGCTGACACATTCCAGGTGGTCACTCACACCCAAGAGTGGAATACAAACCAGGCTCCACGGGCTGAAAAACAAAACGGACATAAAGTTGTGTGGGTGCAGGCGGATCTGGAGAAGATGAAGAAGGAGTAACTATGATAAAAAATACATTGTATGAAATTCTCAATAAATTAGAAATAATTCTATTTGAATAGGAATGATCAGGATTTTTTTTCCATCTGCTTTTATGGAGGTTTAGGGTATTGGTTTATATTACTTTTATATTTAAAAGTTATGTAAACATTTTTATTATCCCAGATAGAAAAGAATGCTAACTCAGGCTATTTCCTCCTATAAGTGCTGAGTGCTCTGGAAAACTTTGTAGCTAGGGCCTGTCAGAACAGCTTTTGACATTAAGGACTAAGATTAACCAGGGTTTCTGACTGTGATCCAGTATGTTCTCTGCTCCTTGCAAATGTACACCACTTCAGGTTGGGGGACATTCCTAAGCACTGCTCCTGCCCTGGTTCTGTGACTAACCCACCCTATGGACACATAACATCAGATTCTCTGTGTTCATTTATAGAATTACAGAGGCCAACTGGATTATATAAGACACATTCCAATGTCCACCTTTTGTAATGATATTCTTGGCAATAATTATTATAAATTTCCAAAGGCCTTCAGCACATTTTTCCAGAATATTGCTCATAGATGGTTGTAATCTTCAATCTGAACATCTATAGTGAGAGAAATTTCAGAGTTTGCTCTTAATATTTATTGAGCACTTACATTCTCATAACATTATTAATGAAAAGTTGTTATTTAAAATGCACCTCCTTCCCTTGAGCTTCTGAAATACGATCATGCATATATTACACTCTGACATTCACTTTGTTCCCCAAAGCTATAAAAATTGATTGTTTTCCTAACTCATAATTACTTCAAAATATTCAAAGCAATTTTTACACATTTTTGTCTCCAAAACTCTTCTCTGAGATGTGAGTTTTTAAAGATTTTGCTCATTGTTCTTCATAAGTCTTTTTTGGTTATTTCCTGGAGAGGTAGTAACTGTTTGCTTTAACCTCATCACACAGAATGGATTTTAAAACTCCAGACATGTCTACTTCTTCAAAGGAGTAGAGCACATACTTGCAGTCGATGCCTGCAGTAGATACCAGCTTGGTACTCTTTACCTGGAAGCTCATGGCTCTGTTTCCAGTCATAAACACAGCCAAAGGCAATTGATGAAAAGCCTCAAGAAAAGGAGCCCTGTAAGGGTGCTGGCCTGTCTGTTGCTGCCTCTTCAGAATGCCTCAGCTGAGCACAGCTTCTTCCTGTTTCTTCATTCTGTGCCCACACCCTGTCCTTACACCTTCCTCCTCCCTTTTCATTTGGTTGAGACCTGAGCCTTAAGGTATCAAGGGTGAGCTAAAAGTATCCATTACGAAAAGATGGCCAGCAAAATACTTCAAGTAGAAAAACATGATTAATAACCCAGTACGTAAAGAACAGTGTGGAAATCTAAGGAAGATGTGCTGAATTGGACAATTAAGAGTTAATCACTAAATTCTCAAATTACTAAGAAAGATTGAGGTTAGTATAAAGAAAACAATGTAATTTTAGATTCAGGAGTTAGCAATTCAAAATAAGGTTTCTCTGAAAGTTGTAGATAAATGACCAAATAATACTGCCTTGTTGTTTGAAGAAACTGATGAGGAGACAAGGAGGGAAGCATTCCACAAACAAACATTTGTAGAAACCTGTGGACTTAAGGATTAGACAGTACACATTCCTTGGAAGGGGAGAAATGAATGAGAGGTCAGGAGTGCTGGAGCTTCTCAGCTATTTGGAGGAGATGCAGACCGTAGACACAGAAGGTAAACCATGAGTGTACTGTTGCCTTTGCTAGAGTTCAGAGCTGCTGCCTATTTGATGATGAAACACAAAACAAAAATGAGGGCCTTATTCCTAACTGTTTTGAGGCAGGGTCTCACTAAGCTGTCTAGCTGGGCTTAAACCTGCACTGTGGCCCACGCAGGCCTTGAATGTTCATTCTTCCTGCCTCAGCCTCCTCAGTGACTGGCATTATGGGTCTTTGCCACTGAACTCTGCTTTGTAGGACTGTTCAATCCAGTAATTAAGCACAGCAGAGGCTGGGTGGGACAGCCTCTGTTCCTTTGGGGGAAATCAGCACACTGATCTTACTCATACACACAAATATGGTTTAATTTGTGCTGCAGGGGGCCACATGTTAGAGCTGGCTTCTCAGTGTTTTCCTGAGGAAAGTGGAGGAAGGAAGTAGGAGGATCAGTAATGGGTGGGGCTGCCAGAGAGTCCTGAACTTTGATCACTGGATTGTGCCCTCAGAAAGGGTTAGCACAGTCCTCAGTGGAGCCAACAGTCCCTGGTCTTGCTCTTGGCTCTGCCTCACAGTGTGACCCCTTTCGCGTGTAGCACTGGGTGGTCATGAGTCACCATGCTATTGGTGGTGCCAGATCATTGAGAACTTCCAGAACTGTGAGTTAAATAAATCTCTTTTCTTTATAAAATTTCCCAGTTTTAGGTAGTTTGTTATAGTAACAGGAAGCAGACAAGTATGAATTATGATAGAAATCAATGTAAAATATTATAACACAGTGTCTAATAACTGCATTGATAGTATATAGTAAATAATAAGCTCAGAAAGAACTGTTAAATATTGATAATGTCAAGAGGCAACAGTTCTCTATTCTTAACTTTTTCACTTAATAGAACAGTGACTAAAGTAATGGGGCCCTCCTGTTCTCACTCTGGCCCTTTCTGCTCCGATGCTAGGGACATAGAATGTTTTCACAGTTCTCACCTTACATTTTGAGAAGCAGGTACCTACCTGGATTGGGTTACCTCTTTTAAGACTGAGCATTGCTCCAAAGGACAGAAGCCCAACAGAGATGTCTGTTATTTGAAGTGTGACAGCAGGTGCATTTGCTGACACCTAGCAGTCACATTCTTCAATCCAGTTTTTGCTGGTAATAAAGGTGTTACTCAGTTTCCTTCTACTTATTTCTTTTCTGTCTCTTCATGTGTTTCGTAACTTGAATTAAGACAGCTGTAGTTAGTCAGGCCTTCAAAAACATTAGGAAGGAGATCAATTAAGGATTCTTGAAGCATATTGGATTCCACAGACCCACACAAGGAAATAAAGAATCTTTAGTTTGGATCAGGTTTGTTGAATTTACTATTTTTTTTTTTTATTTTGTGTGTATCTGTGTATTGCCTGCATGAAGTAAATACATCATGTTGTGCAATACCTTAGAGGTCAGAAGAAGACATTGGATCCCCTGGAACTGGAGCTGTAGGCAGCTGTTAGCTGCCATGTGGGTGCTGGGAATTGAACCCAGGTCCTCTGAAAGAGCAACTAGTGCTCTTAATCACTGAGCCATCTCTCCAGCCTCTGAACTGATTTTTAATAGTCTGTCATTTTCAGTCCTCCCAGTTTGTTATGGACAAACTGACAGGATAAGCTTTTTAAAGTATTTGTTTAAGTCTAAGAGCCTCAACATTAGATCTTCAAGGTCTTCATGCTCAGGAGGACATTAAATCCTATTTAGAAACAATCCAAGTTTTCATGTACTGTCTCAGTGTGTTTCTAGCATCCCCTGTACTCCTAAAGTGTTTAAAACCAAAAGCAGATTGTCAGTGCATTTGTATTTATTTACTGTGTGTATGTGTGTATGTATGATATGTGTGGGTGCATGCATGCCACAGTGCATGTGTGGAGGTCAAGGAACAACTCGGAGTTCATCCTCTCCTACCATGTGGGTACCAGGGATTGTACTCAGGTCATTAGTCTTGGCAGCAAGCACCTTTCCTTGCTGAGTCAGCTCACTGGCCCCTCAGCATATATATATGATTCACCTGTTATCTAGCTTTTCTTGTCTCCTCTCTTTTTACTCTCTAACCCGATAATTTATCTCCACTGGACATAGCCTAGTCAGGAACACCAAAGTGTCTGCTAACTGTCTCCTCTGAATCTCTAAGTTGCCTCTTTTACCTGTAATGCCTGCGCTTCTTTCTTTCACATGATGAAATCTATTCCTGGCCTGTCAAGTGTTCCCAATCCTAGGACTTCCACCAAGTCATCTGAGCTTCTCCTTACTCTATATCTGTCACTTGAACAAAATGTGTCTGGAGGTTCCAAAACACGAGTATATTTTCATTAGTATACCTTCATTTTTACTAAAACACAGAATATATAATGTTAAGCGGTGCTACTGAGTAAACATAGAAATGAAAATACATTTCATGTTTTCATAGAGTATGAGATACTCTATGGAAGAGTTAAGTGTAGTTTAATGCGTAGCAGACAGCAAGCTCAGGGTGGCGAGGTCTGAGCACACTCACTGGTGAGGATACAGCTGTGCTGTTTACATGGCAGTAGGCATTCCGATCCCCAGGGTGGCCTGTGTGAGAGAACAGCGGGTCCTTTTATGGACACTGTGAGACACTGCTATGCAGAGGGAGTGGTGCAGTAGCTGCTAACCTGCTTAGTGTTCCACTGGGTCTTAACTTCAAACTGCTGTCAAAAATTCCAGCATGCAAAGCTGATGTCCCTGGGACAAGTCCCACACTTAAGGGTCTCTCCATGACTTTTCTCTTCACCTTTCCTCTGTATGTCTCTATTTCTGTTGGACTTCTGAAAAGAATTCACATATTACCCTACAAGCACTGTTTCTGCAAGAGTTTTCCCAATCCAGACTTCTGGGTAAAAAAACAATTTCCTGTCTTCCTTGTCACTCTCTTCCTATCCCCAATACACAGTGTTTTGAACATTAAAAAAAAATATTGTTAATGAATGAGAGTGAAGAAGAAGAAAGAACCCCATTCGAATGCCTCATCTGCTTCACTGAAAATTAAAACAAAGGCTACTAACCCTGCCCAAAAGTTAAAGGTGAATTTGGATGCACCAATGACAGAAAGAAATCCCATTCATTTTTCAGAGGTAAATCGGAGATTATCCGAGTTTTTTCGTGGAATGAGGGAGCAGGAGATGTTACAGAAAAGGAGAAAGGAGAGCAAGATGGAATGAAAATACCAATACTGACTTGAAATGGCACCAAAGTCCCTAAGCCATCCACCTCGGTGTCCTTTCTCTTTTACTGTTTCATCGTTCTATCTCAAATCAGCAGTATTCTCGCCTAACATACCAGGTTTCCACTTCTTTGTTAGTATGAGTATAAATAATAGCAACTACTTATTAGAGTAAATGTGGGACTAAACATAAAATAAGGCAAAAGAGTGCAAAGGGGTGCTGCAATATGACAGCTCAAAGTTCATGACTACTACAGCTGCTTCAAGTCTTATTATAACAACTAAGGCAGAAAGAATAACTGAGTGGGTTGCATGATGTGGGGGAGATTTGATGGAGAGGAGATGAGATGTTTTCTGAACTCAGATGGCAGTGCAGATGAGCGGAGAAAAATAAAGATGCCAAAATATCATATTAAGAACAGATGATTCCCCATCAATAGATTGAGGAGTGTGTGTGCGCATGTGCATGTATGTTTGTGTGTGTGTGTGCGTGTCTGTGTGTGTGTGTCTGTGTCTGGGTGTCTGTATGTGTATAGGTTTTTTATGTTTTTTCTATTTTAAAATCAGTATATAATGGTTAGATGATATGGTACTTTGATGAGGAATGTGCCCCATAGGCTCATGTATTTGGTGGATGGTGGAACTGATAACGGAGTGTGGTGCTCTGAGAAGCCACATTATGGAGCTGCCTGAATACAGATATTTTGGCTCTTCACATCCATTTTAGCCAAGAATTAGACCCGAACTACTCTGATAACATGCTCCTTCAGAATTCTCCCAGAACTCTGTTTTCAACAAGGGCCTTTCTTTCTCTTAATTGAAAACATACATCCATCATGTAATGAAGGAGTGTAAATAAATCTATATCTTACCAGAAAACGATGTTGCCTTTTCTAACCCCTACTGACCTAGAACAGCACATCCAAGCACAAATAAATGTCATCAAACTGATCCAACCTGTTGTTTGCAACACAAAAGGGATATCCTTCATTGCTTCTAAGGTCTATCCTCTGTTTGCAGTGCTTGATATGCAGAGCATGCACACACATTCGTCCATTGCTCTGGGTCAGGAGCAAGGAGGGAACAAGGTATTAAAGCTATATGTTTAGGTTGCAAGAGGAGCACAAGGCTTGTTTCCATTGTAAGCGAACAGATAGAGGCAAATTATCTCAAAACATAAGTTTAACTTTTTCGTCCAAAGGTTAGGTAAAGTCATTTGTCTAGGGCATGTCCATATTGCAAGTCATCCCCACAAGGGGAGGGTATGTAATCTTTAGCAAGTGGAGCCTTAGTGCTGGAAATATGTCACGAGAGGAAGGCTTTGAGTGTTAGTAATCTCTCCCCTTTTCCTGTCTCCATGCTTTCTCTGAGCGTCGCCATGCTTTCCAGGGTTCATGGACTCTATCCCACCAGAACTGTGTGCTAAAATAAACCTCTCCTAAATTGATTTTGGTTGTGATATTTTATCACAGCAACAGAACAGCAACTAATACAGATACTATTATGATCATTACGACATACTTGAACAAAGCATGCTTTTGTGGTTTGCCTGTGTGCTGGAGAGCTTTAGTTGTCAACTGGACACACCTGAACTAAGGGAGCCCCACTTGTGGAACTGCCTCCATTGGACTCTCTGTGGCCATGTCTGTGGGGTGTTTCTTGATTGTTGATGATGTGGGAGGGCCCAGCCCACTGTGGGCCATGCCACCCCTGAGTAGGTTGTACTGTATTGTATAAGAAAACAGGTTAATTACGGGCCAGGGGAGCAAGCCAATAAGCAGTGTTCCTCCATGGCCTGTGCTTCAGCTCCTGCCTCCAGGTTCCTGCCCTGAGTTGGGCTCCCTCAGTGATGAACTGTGACCTGGGAGATATAAACCAAACAAACCCTTTTCTCCCAAGTTGGTAGCAGTGGAGTCTTTGGTCATAGCAATTGAATCAAACTAGAGCAGCCTATTGCCCTAGACTCCTGTATCCACAGTTATCCCCTCCTATTCCTCCCCTAAGACTCTCCTCTTTTGTGGCCCCATTAGCCTTTTGCCCAATCTCCATCCTATCTCATCCCATAATATGACCTTCTCTTGGTCTCCTCTAGATCTTCGTATTTTACGCACACCTGTACCTCATATCTAGGTTTTGATTTGGCCTAGGAGTAAAGGTATGTTAGATGTCATACAAAGAAAAGAGACTGTGCCAGAGGGACATCAAATAAGAGAAAACAAGACCGTGCATAATTTGTGCCACAGCAGAATGTTGATGAAGCATAATCAAGAAAATGAGCACTAATAAATTTAAGCCACTTGTAATCCATGAACTTAAACTGGAAATAAGAAAGGTATTTTTAAAAATGGTTCTTTTCTAAGAGTTGTTACCAAAGGAGCTATATCAGCTCAGGACAGAGATAGTGACTTTATACTGAAAGATTTAGGTCATGCCTAGATACAACAAATTTGAGAAAGATGAGAGTGGAACTGTGCTCAGGACTTAGTTCATAATTCAGGAAATAATAAAGCAAAAACCAAAAAGAAATATAATTTCAGTTAAAAAGGGCTAACTCATTCATATTCTGTGGGAACCAATGTAATGTGAGTTCCTAAAATGATGAGTGATGGGATCAATGATTTTGCCTAAACTAGTTTCCAACACCCAATCAATCAGGAAAAAATTTCCAACCACATCTAGAGATGATTAATTAAGGGGATGTTTAGATTTTCTTCACATATTTGAAAAACCATACCTTTGCAACCATTTTGCTGGCACTCCCATGGACCCAGGACACAGCATTTCTTCTCTAGAAAAGTTGAATGCACCTAAGCCTTGACTGCATCTCATGTAGGGTGAATTTCCATTTTAAACACATTTTGTAATTCCATCATAGAATAGTGATTGATGGGGGAGGTTGGCAAGACCAAGCAGGGAAGTATTTTGAAACTCCGCAGATTGTTGCATCTTTTCAAGCCCCATTGAAGCTTGTGGATGCTAAGGACTATATCTTCACACACATAGCGTGTTTTTATGTTTTCTTTAAAAAGAAGATTGTGGAAGTTGCCAAGAGGTTTAAAAAAATATTATAAACATTGTAGTCCGCACTCCCAAAGAAAGTCAGCCAAATCATTTACCTTTTGTGGAGAAAACAGTCTGAACTCGCAAGATTTTGAAATAGCCACTGAAATTCTGTCACACGATCATGTGAACTTTAATTTTTTTTTAATTTGGAGACCAGAGAATATATTAAATTTTAATCAGATGAAATGAGGATATAGGAATCAGGGCACAGAATTGTACACGTCTGTATAAAAGCACAAGTACATTCAATTAGACCAAAAATATGCGTAGAAGAACTTTAAACTTGTGGGAAACTCAGAAAATGAAGCTCAAGGTTACCTGAGAGCAAGGGGCTGGCTTTACTTCCCTCAGTGTTTTAACGGAGCTACCCATGCCTTTTAACATAACCTCAAGTTCTCTGAACGCTTCTTGATTTCACTCAGGTTTCTAATGCCAGTTTTACATTTTACACAGTGGTTTAATAACACAGAGTCTTCAACTCAAAGAAATTAGGAACAGATGGTGAGAATGGACTCATTCCCATTCCTGATGTGCACTTTATTACACTGCCTTCAAAGAATGACTTAAAATGCATTCCAAAAATGTACAGTAGGTGTGTGGACTGCATCTCCAGAGAAATGACTGCTTAGTTCAGGGTTCCTTAACTATTGCCATTCTTAACTCTTTTGTAGCATGTAATGAGACAACTTCAGATAGAGACAATAGCAAGTTACTATCTAATGTGATAAATGCCACACAGCAAATCTTATCCCTTAATAAAGTTCAATACTGAGTCCCTAATATTTAAAAGGGCACTTAATATTTTGAAATGTGCAAAATCAAACCGTAGTAAGATTTTTTTTAAATTTCTGATTTTAAAAAGGCTTGATTTATATCAAATTAACACTGGCTTAATAAAAAAAAAGTTTGTAACATTCTGTTCAACCTATTATCTTAACTTGGGGTTTATTTTGGTCACAGAAATCTAGACATTCAGCCATTCTTTCAGATTTTCCAATTTTATAGAATGTAGGTTTAAATATGTCCTAGTGATGTTCAGAGTTCTAATTCTGTTTGTTGCAATATCTCTGTTTTCACCTCTAACTTTGTTAGTTTGGGTCTTCTTTCTCTTTGTTTTCACTAGACTGACTAAGCATTTGTTAATCGTATTAATCTTTTCAAAGAATCAATTCTTTTTTTTATGACTCTTTGTTCAAATGTTTTATTTCATACATACGTTTTTGCCCTGATCCTATACATTTCCAGCTGTCATTTATTTGTATTGGGTTTGCTATTGTGTTTCCAAGGGTATGGTACATCACTAAGGTATTTATTTGAGATATCTCTATTATTTCAGTACGGGCACATGTACCTACACATTTCCCACTTGGTAAGATTTTCATGGAATCACAGAGTTTTGGTATGTTATGTCTCATTTTCAAGCAATTATAGGAATGTATTTATTTCCTTCTTAATTTCTTCAACAATTCATTCATCATTCAATAGTATATTCCTCAGTCTCCATGAATTTATATATTTTCTGTATTTCCTCTTGCTCTTACCTTCTAGTGTTAGTCCATGTTGTCAGAGAGAATAAAAGAAATTAAATTAGCTTTTTTCTATATCTTGTAAGACTTTCTTTGTGTCCTATTATGTGATTTATTTTGGAAAAATGTGCATAGCCTTCTGAGAAAAATGTATATTTTGCATATTTGAATGCCATGCAGTCTAGATGTCTGTTTGGTGTGTGTGATCTATAGTGTTATTTAATTCATAGGTGTTTTATACCAATAACAAACATGTTGAGAGATAAATAAGAAAAATAAACCCATTCACAATTCCCTCAAAAAAAGGAAGAACTATACAAAGAAAATTTTAATATACTGAAGAAAGAAATCAAAGAAGATATTAAAAGATGGAAATACATCTCAAGCTATGGAGTGAAAGAATACTGTGAAAATGACTCTACTATTGAAAGCAACCTACATATTCAGTGCCATCTTCATCAAAATTCAAATGTCACTCTCCACAAAACAGAAAAATCTATTTTTATGATTCATATGGAAGCACAAAAGGCCCCTGATAGAGAAAGCAATCCTAATCAAAAGGAATAATGCTGGAGATATCACCATGCCTTCCTGCAGATGGTACAGAAGAGCCACATTAACAAAAACGGCATAGTATTGTGTATTAGTGACACATGATCAATGGGACAGAATAGCAGAGGACCAGATATAAACCTACTCTGAGATAACCACCTAATATTTGACAAAAATGCCAAAAGTATATATTAGAGAAAAAGATAGCCCTGTCAATAAAGAATGCTGGCAAAACCAGATATCTACATTTACAAGATTAAACCTAGATTCTTTTTCTCTCACATTGTTTGAAAATCAATTTCAAATACATCAAAGACATTAAGATCTGAAACTAAAACTGACAGAGAGAAAACTATGAGAAACATCTTAAGATACTAGCATAAGCAACATTTTGTGCAGTGACTGCAGAGGTCAAAGAAGGCATAGTTGGATTACCGTGGAACTGGAGTTAGGGATGGTTGCTGGCCTCCATGAGGTTGCTGGGAATCCAACCCAGGTTTTCTACAAGAGCAGCCAGTGCTCTTAACCCACTGAACCATCTCTCTAGTTCCCCCTAACATTTTATATTTTAATGATAATTTCCTTCGTATAACTTCAGAGACAATCATGTTTGCTTGGAAAATGCAAAATGGATTATAAAGCAAAAGACCCTTACCTTTACTTTATCAAGTAAACAAAGATCAGGTTAGGAGGGCTCTAATGAGGCCTAGGAACTGTAGATAAGGAATTTCCAGGTAATACTGACACTGCTATTTGACATATGCTATTTGAAAATCATAATTAGGTATATGCTACGCATTTTAAACCATAATTTGGATTTGTGGACAATTTTTTATTTTGCAGTTCATTCTTAGAGATAACATAATTTATGCAGGCACACACCACCTTTTGTATCTAAAATACACACCTCACTTAAAAAAAAATAAATGCCTTATGAATGCTTCTCTCATGGACCCTTGAATTTTAAATTTAAAAAATTGAAGTGCAAAATTTTAGAGAGGTATGTCTAGGTATGCAAATCGTCCCTCATTATTACCAAATTTAGGTAGTGTGTTGTTTGTTTTTTTTTAAGAAAATTATCACATGATCTAACTTGATCTCTCTAAAGAGATGTTAGCAAGAATGATCACCTGCTTTTTATCTAAGCACAGGCTACATGAAGAAAATGAAGAATTGTTCTAAATGAGTACTATTATTTTTTTCTTTTATACATAAATACTCTGTCAACATCTTAGGGCATGTAAGTACAATTGTATATAGCAGAATCCCTCTCGGGTGTTGAGAGCAAACTTTTGACAATGCTTAGCCATGTCTTCTAGTTGTAATAAAGATTACTACTGTGTAAACTCAAGAGTCAACTGAGAAATGTTTGCTGACTGTAATTACAAACAGAAAACACATTGCAAGCTGGTTAGAAATTATTTTTCTTATATAATTTATTAAATTTTCATTTACAGTCACTCATGTTTATGCCTTAATATGGAGCTCACCTTATGAATTGCCTACAAGTTATTATTTGTGTACCTGTGAGGCATCCTCTTTAATCATGTCACTGCAAACAATGTCATCTAAGTACAGTATGTAAAGAAATGCTTTACAAACTTTACAAAAGAAGCTGAACATCTGTTTGCAAAGCAATTTTGCTGTCGCAAAGAGTAAAAGCAATATTAGTACCAGGAGCCACAAAAGACCAGAGACTGTTATTTTCTCAGCTTGTCGGCATCCTGAAGCACATTTACACAGATAACGTGGCCTTTCCTGGGCCAGGAGCCCAGCCACTGACACAGCAGAAGCTCAGTCTGTTTGAAGGGAACTGCGGCTTTTGTTGGGATCTGGCTTGATGACACTGCTGGGTAGACAGCAAAAGTGTTCTTGCTTTACTACAAATACTTTACCAGGCAAGGGACTTTAGAGGAGCGACAACAGAAACTGATAGAAGATTAACGGGGATCTTCACAGTCTGTCCTTTCATGAACTGCCAGGGACTGTTCCTCAAACGTATTTACTGGACAATTGAAACTTCTGCACTCTGTGTGTGTGTGTGTGTGTGTGTGTGTGTGTGTGTGTGTGTGTGTGTGGAGGGGTGTCTGTAAGTTTATTTTCAGGTAAAGACCCTCAGTAATGGAGTTAATGGAATTTTGTCAAAACTGAAAGTTTAAGACAGAAAAATAAATACAAAACTTTCATTATGCATGCCAATAAGTCATCTTGGTCTTCAAATGCCAAAACACTTTTCTTGTGAAATTTTTCACAGGCATAAAGAAAGTAAGGTAGGGTGAAAATAAAATGGATCATATGGATGTGCATTTGTGTACAAGTATTTCAAGAACTTCACTATTTAATTAACAAGAGAAAAAGAACCATTTTAAGGAACCTTTCAAGCTTTCTAATTACAACAAATCTAACATCAAGTTTGTGTACTACTTGTGCCTAATTTGTGGTTTCTTTTATCATTATCAGACTGAACTGGCTTTTTATATGCCTTAAGTTTTCATGCAGAAAATAAGCTTCAACTTCACATTCCAAATATAAATATCAAAATGAGGCATGTGCTTGTGTGCTAAATTTAGAATGAACACGTGTCTAGTAGAGGGAGCCTTTGTCTTTTCAGGAGCCCTTTTCCTTTACAGCCTCCAACAGACTTGCATTCCTCTGACAGGAGAATGCAAGGCGACCTAAATGGGACACGTGATAACCTACCACTTAGAAACAGGGTGCAATTTTGCCCAAACAGGGGCAGTGGCAACAAAGAGAATTTAGAAACCTGGTATGGTTTAATCTGATTTTATAAAATCAGTTTCAGTTTGCCACCAAATTATTTTGGACACTTAAAAAATCCACAGCAACAAAAAAAAGTATACTGAAAGCTGTGGTATATTGCACCAGGGCATACTTCATTTAATGAAAGAAATTAAGAGTAATAAAGTCAGGGTAAACAAGGTAGCAAATTTTAAGTTGAACCATGAGAACTCATGACATAACGCTGGCCCCATAGATACAGTTGACACCATAAAGGAGGAGTGTAGTGTATCACTATGAAAAAAGTGTGTGCCGACTTTAGAACCAAGTTAAACATTTATATTTGAATATGAACATATTTGATCTTCTTAAATCTTGCTATATTTCCAAAGTTCACTTGTTTGCACAGACAGGTTTCTCTTCCCCTTTGTGGTATCAAACCTTAAGAACCTTCTGTTTGGTGACGAAGAGTATCATTTACTAGATTAATGGAAAATATTTATCAGCTACTTGTCTCTCCTCTCTTCAGTCAATCCCTCTTTAAAATACAGTCATAAATAAAGTGCTTGGACTTCAAAGCCTCTCTGTGTTGCACAGAAGAAAAACTATAAAAGTAGTTCCACTTAATAAGAAATATTGCAAATAAGACCTATCATTAAAAATAAGAATAAAGATAAATTCATGAGCTTATAGAAATTTCAGCCTATGTTAAAAATTCATTTGGTTCCCAATATAATAGAGTGCTCAGAATTTTAATGAAAAATATTTAATGCAAAAGCATGTTCTAGTTCCACTTTGTTAAATTTATGATAAAATATTTCAATGATATGGAAACTGCAAAAGAAAAAAAGAAGTCATCATCAACATTTTGGAAAAACAAATATATATTTTTTATTTCATGTGTATTAGCGTATTACCTGCATGTATGCCATGTCGTACAATGCCTGTGGAGGGTCTCAGATTCTTCAGGAATGGAGTTACAGACAGTTGCTAACTATCATGTTGGGTGTTGGAAATCAAACCCAGGTCCTCTGCAAGAGCAGCCTGTGCTCTTAACCCTGAACCATTTCTCCACTCCCTAGACATCTACATCTAACAAGTCTCAGCTTGCTGGCTTTGTTTCAGCCGTTTTTACTTTTTTCCATTTCTCTGTCTCCTTTTCTTATTTCTTTCAGTCATTTCTCTTTAGGGTTAAGCATTATATAATAATTACCTCTCAAACCCATTTTTCACCCCAGGAATCTCATTCCTTTATCTCTCTCACTCTCAAATCCCTTTACCAAAAGTTGCATGTTAATCCTGTCCTTGTTTTAATTTTTTTGTATATCTGTATACACTTATAAAAATATACAGTTTCATGTTCTATGCATCTTATATAAATTACATCATACTTTTATAAAAACTTCATTTTTCTGACAAATATCATTTTGAAATCTAATGACTTTGTTACAAGAGTTCCAACTCATATGGTTGAGGTCTGAATAATATTTTACATAAATTAAATACAATTAATATCTCTCTCTTATTGATTAAAGGGTTTTACTTTCACATTTTTCTTTTTCATAATCCCTATGCTATGAATAAAAATGAAATTTCTGACTATTCTATTTCTCAAATTGATTCATCAACATATGCTCCAATGATTAAAACCTACATCCAGAACAAACATCTATCTCTAAGAAGATAAACATTCTGATAAAGAATTTGGAAGTTACAGCATGTAAGGAGAAAGTGAAAGTCCTAAGCTTTGAGAGGAGATAGTAATAATGTCTTTTGTACATTCTTCTATTTGACTATTTTTATTTCAGGTATGCATTAATTTATGGGCAGCTGGGAATGACACAAGATAGGTGTTATCCATGTCTTACAGATTAGGACACTGATGTTCACTGGGCTATTACACTTATTTAACATCCCCAAACCAATGGACATAAAACCACCTGAACTAATTACTTTGTTCTTTGCTGTAACAAAATGTCTGACAAAGGTAACTTAAAGAAGGAAAAGTTTATTTTGGCCCAGAGTTTGAGTGCACATCTATCAATGTGGAGACGTCTTCGTGGCAGTACTGTGAGGCTGCTGACCATGTCACATTCGTAACTGAGGCAGAGAGAAGTGAAGGGTGGCACTCGTCTCCTTTTCTCATTTTTGAAAAAATAGTTTATTTCTTTGTATATTTATTTTCTAGATCTAGGAGCTTATTGCTTGCATGTATGTAAGTGCACCCATTTTGTGCAATGCTTGCGAAGGTCAGAAGTGGGTCAGATCCCCTGGAGCTGGAGTTATGGGCAGTTATTAGCTGCCATGGATGCTGGGAACTGAACCCGGGCCCTCTGCAGGAGTAGCCAGTGCTCTTAACACTGAGTCCCCTACCCCCCTTTTTTTTATTTGGTCCAGTGCCTCCAGCCTATGGAGCCCTACATTTAGGATGGGTCTTTCCACCTCATTAACCTAGGCAGAAACTAGCTTATAGACTTGCCCAGAGATTTGCCTCCAAGGTGATTCTAGATCCCATCAATCAGCAGGAACCATGGCCTCTTTCCTAGCCTTAGCTTCCTGTTCAGTCACTGCACTATCGCATTTTCTAGAGTTGCATCAGGTTTCACAAACGCTGTGGTTTAGTGCTAGAAACGCACAGATCTGGAAAGCAACCGTCCACAACCAAGGTGCTGCACACTTTCACAAGGCCCAGGGTGACTCCACCAGATCCCAGAGGCTCCATGAGTTTTGTGATTTGTAGTCACCTCCAGTCTTTCCCCTCACTTCATGTGACCTTTCTAAAATCCCAATTTTCCCTTTCCTGAGTCTATTATAAAGACCATGTGATTTTATTTTGGTCTTTAACGTAGATCGACACTTTTTCAAACCTGGTCATGTCCTCAGGCCCCTTACATTGGGAAGTAGAAACACTGCAACAGCACTGCACAAGGCATTCGGGATCAGAAAGAACATGTATGGAAGAATGCTAAGTAAGCAGAAGGTAGAATGAAAATGATTCGTCTCTCTTATTCTCTTTATCAGCTCAGCAAGTGTATTAGTTTTCTGTTGCAGTGATAAAACAGCAACCAAAACAACTCATAGAAGATAGGGTTTATTTGCACTTACACTTTCAGGTTCTGTAGCTATCCCGGTGGGGAGGCATGGTGAGGTGGTTGGAGCAGGAGCAGCACCCACATCTTCGTGAAGGCATAGGAAGTAGATCATGACTGGGGTGCTGCCACCACTTAAGAACTCTCAACGCTGGTCCCCAGAGACAGGCTTCCTCTGCCATGGCCACACCTCCTAAAGCCTCCAAAAGCAGGGCCCCCACCTAGGGACAGAATGTCCAAATTCTTGGAGCCTATGGGGGACATTTTCATTCAAATCACCACAGCCAGTTCTTACTGGGCATATATGTATGCCCAGAGCATATCAAGGGAAGGAAATGCTGGGAAAACACGCACATTGTGAGGCAAAACGAAGCAAAAGTGTGCCAACCATCACACAGGAGCTTCCAGGTTAATATGGGAGATAAAAGGTAGGCACATCATTAATTTATGACACCTTTGAACCTATTTTTAATCTAACAAGTGAAAGAACCCAAATATTAAAAAAATTAGAAATATGACTATAACATGTTCATTTTTACCTGCTTCTTAATCTTCACCTAATCCTCAAACTTCCCTTATTATTGTTGGTTTTATTTTTTGTTTTGATCTTATTGGAAATCGAACCAGGGAATCATATATCCTCTGTAATTATTCTATCACTAAACTGACTCTCTAGTCTCTATTAATTTAAGAATACCATAGAACATATTCCTAGGCACATAAAGGGAAAGTCAACTGTATTATAAGGTCATTGTTTGCACTGTCTTATTATTCATTCTTAAACTTGAATGTTCATAATTACCTCTATTTGGAATGAGTTCCCAGAATCAACATGATTGCCATGCTACATAGCTGGTGGTGAAATACAAAACTAAAGCAAAAGCAAGGACAGGTGAAGATGTTCTGTCACTCGGCATGGGGGAGCAATAGAAGAGTTGCTTTATAGCATCACAATTTGTTTATCTGAAATTCCAAACAATGTTAGTTAATACTAAGTTTCTCTCAACAAATGGCGTGAACAGAGGGCTACCAAACCTGAAAGGGAGCAGACCGCACTGTGCTCCAGTGGTCAGGCTTCACTGTGCAGCATGAAGCCGAGAATCTGATATACCCAAATGGAATTCTTGGAGCTCTCTCCTTAAGTTCTCTAAAACACGCTTTTCCTTCACTTTAAGTTTTTGAGAAGTAATAAGTACCTTACAGTTGATTGTGAGAATTCTATAATTATTGTACCTAAGGATCTTTGCATACAGCAGTCGCTAAAGATGTCAGTCATCTTTCTAATGATTAAATAACTCAACCCCTGACTGACCCCTTGGTTAGTAAGCACCATCTTCTCCCCATGATACTTTGGCAACTTTCTAACTTGTTTCCTTGTCTCCATCAGTGATTTATTTACACAGTCCATCTTCCACACAAAGTGGTAGGCCAGATGCTCTTCCTCTGATGAAACTGTCCAATGACCTCACACTACCCTGTCTTGGTCAACACGCTGCAGGGTTTTGTTTCTCTCACCTAGGTGACCATTCCGCCACACTCCAGCCCAATAGGCTGCTTTGCCTGCTCATGTTTCATCAGGACTTTCCATAGCCACTTAAATCCAGTGTGTTCCTTGACCTACTGCTTCAAAAGTTTGGCAGTTTGTCATAATTCAGTGTTCCGTGGATATATAACTCTGCCAGACACCTTCATCAGCTGCATCACTGTAAAGCAGTTCTTCCTCGGTCCCTTTCCACTTAAGCCACTTTCTCTTTTTTCTTTCTGTACTGTGTGTGTGCCTTGGTACACCTGCGGGGGTCAGGGTCAGAGAACAACTTGAGAATCGGTTCTCTCCTTCTACTCTAGGCCTGAAAAATTGGAATTCAAATCATGAGCCTTGGCAGCAAGTGCCTTTCCCTGCCCAGTCATTTTGTCTGTATGTACTTGGCCACTTCTGTTCCTACATGCGTATGACTGGTACAGAACTTGTCATATGAAAGTGTCTTGATTAATCATTTAATATGTGCTTATTTCTTCTCTCTACGGGAAGAAAGTGCTGTGAGAACTCTTCCCCTCCTCCCGCCCTTCAACTCTCCCACAATACCTGGTATCTACTATCAAACACTTAATAATTGTTCAAAGTAGATTATGACACTAAAACAACAGAAACGTGAAAATCACAGGAAGATTCTCACATGTTCCTAACATTGAATTAGATAAATAATGAAATAATTACCTTAAACTGTAAAATATGGAAAAAATTCTTAGCATTTTGAAATATTGATTTAATACCTTTATTTTCTTAAAACCCAGTTTGCTGCACATTGAAAAATAGTATAGAATCTAATTGCTAATAATAAAGATGTTATTAAGCAATAGTAATGTACTTATTATGATCCAGTTTATAAAAGAAATATAAGCAAAATAACATTCCCTAATAAAATTTTAACGCACATAAACATTTAAAGATCCAAACAACCATGCAGTAGGCTGATTCATTTGAACAGTACAGAGTAATTCAAACATTAATATATTAATAATAGTCATTGCCTTTAATGAAGGTTATACAATTTCTTTCTTTAAGTCAATATTATAATGTTTGGAGCTTTATAGCTCAGGTAAAAACTATAGGAATTCTTGAAAACTGTTCAAGTAAGTCTGAAAGCAAAGGTACATATTACTCTTCTTAGAAAGCTTATCAATGTAAAATGAACAGGATCTTGGTTTTATTTATGTGGTCTAGTATCTATGATTATGCTAAATATTAATTCTTAGAATTATGTTAAATATGCTAAATGAAGATCAATTAATATCCTTTGGGATTTTCATGTGAAATAAATGTTTTTTTTTTTCTTTTGGCTAGTCAGGTGGGAAATTATGAATACAAATTCAATAAGACTAATTTATATAGAGTACTATGCTGCTATTAAAGGCTCAGGAATGTGCATTTTTTCCAGAAAGCAAGAGTCCCTTTGACTTTACGGTTTGCAGATTGTATCTCACATTAGCTCACGAGAGCTTCATAAGACTCACATGAGTCAAATAGATCAGGGTTTTGTCTTGTTCTCCAAATGACAAGAATAGAAAGCTGGATTTTTCACAACTGCATGTCCTGGAAACAGACAAACATTCTGTAACCCAGTGTTCGTATTGCTATCCCAGAACTCCTGTCATAGTACCATCCACTTCTGTTGATCCCTTTTCAAGGTAAGAAATAATGACAAAACAGTGAGACCCTGCTGCCCAAGGAAGCTTTGTGACATCCATGTTTTCGTACACAGCAGATAAGGTCCTACTGTGAAACATGGATGTGATTCTCAAACAGGGGACTCAAAGCCTCTCTTGCATCATCAAAATGAAAAAAAGAATGCTAATTCTGTGGACAAGAAGCAGCTGCAGGTAAGCACGGCGTTCTCAGAATGAAGGGGCACAGTGCGGCTGGAATGGACTCCCAGACAGCTGTGTTCAGAGCACATTGAAATGAAGTACAGCGTTCTATAGAAATCAATTAATACAGAGCCAGAACTTAAAGATTACACATTTAGGGAAGAAAAAAGGTAAACAGAAAAGATGGAAGACGTCTTGTCAAGGAGACTGAAGCTTGCTTGGGCCGGTTTGGGAAAGGAAACTGGAAGGAGGAAGATCGGAACTCACATTGTGCAACTGTATTGTTGAACGACTATAGCAGGTCTTAAATGAGGGAGATCTACGAGGGGATATCACACTTAATCTATATCTATTACCTATATTGCACTTGATTATCCAGACTGAGTGCCCATTACTTGGAAAGAAGGGACCAAAAAACTTCTTCAGCTTTTAGAGTATTTGCACGTAAATAATAAGATATATCAGAGATATGACTGGATTCTAAACACAGAATTAATTTGTTTTATATGATTTTTAAACACAGCCTAGGGGCTGGAGAGATGGTTCAACAGCAGCTAAGAGCATTGACTACTCTTGTGGAAGACCCAGGTTTGGTTCCCAGCATCCATATGGTGGTTAGCAGCTGTCTGTAACTCCAATTCCAGGAGATCAGACTTCCTCTTCTGACTTCTGATTAGAGTTTTCAGGTTAGAGATGCTTGCCCTGTATAGAAACTGTAAGCAATCTTATTGTTTCAGAGCTCAGTTAATATGGGGAAATAAAATTACTAGCTTAAGTTCTAAAACCAAACAATTTACTCTGAAGACTGTTTCTTTGAAAGCACTCAGTAGTGGAGGCCCATAACAGTTACAAATCCAGAGCCCAGATTAAATTAAATTACTCAGTGAATGCAACTTATACTATCCAAAATAATGCATGTAAGTAGGATCAGGTATACTCTATGAATCATGATCTAGAACTTTCCAGCCACATTTCCTACTCAAAGAAACAAAATTTTATAAGTATAAATGTTTTAACATGAATTTTTATGGAAATTTATCTTTTCATATGCAAATTCTTAAGACAACTCAAATGGCCCTTCAGGACACAAATCCCTGAGTCAGTTATTGTAATTCCACATAACTGAGATACTATGCAGCAACAAATAGGAATGAACTATTTTAAAAAATATTTTATTTTATTTTCATTTTAGTGTAATATGCATTGCTTACATGTCTGTAAGTGCAACCCTGTCAATCAATGCCTGCAGAGGACAAAAGAAGGCATCAGATCCCCTGGAACTGAAGTTGCAGATGGTTGTTACCTGCCATGTGGTGCTAGAAATCAAATCCAGGTCCTCTTCAAGAGCAGCCAGTGTTCTCAATTCCAAGCCATCTCTCCAGGCCCCAGGAATGATCTGTTTTCTAACTTATACAGCAGTCTCTCAAGATAGTAATCCAAAAATTTAAATAAGGTATAGATTGTGATTCAATAATTATGGTCTTCTTAAAAATTCAAGATCTTCTATAGATTTAGAAAGGATTCAGGGATTGTGAGGTATGGGAAGAACAAGGATATAAATAAAATGAGAATTTAAAAGATCATTTGATTAAATTTGGAAGAAGTATATCCATTATCTTTATTCTTTTAATGAATTCAAGGTATATCATATGCCAGAACTAGTATATATATTACACAAATGTCAAGTTTGTTACTTAGTTATTTTTCTTGTTGCTGTGATAAAATATGCTGACAAATTTAAAGGAGAAAGGCTTGCTTTGGCTCACAGTGCAGGGACGCATCGTGGAAGGGGTTTCTGGTGGTGGGAATTAAAGGCAGGTGATGACACTGTGCTCAGTAGGAAGCAGGGAAGGATGGACTCTTGTCCTCAGCTCAGTCTCTCCTTTAGTACCATCTAGGATCCCACCCATTGCCAAGAATGGTGCCATCCACATGGGCAGACTATTGAAGATATCCCCCCACAGGCAGGTCCACAGATTTACCTCCCAGGTGATTTCAGATCCTATTAAATTGCTAACTGAGATTAACCATCACCTACCTTTATATCACAATAAAGCAGTCAAAATGTTTAGTGGTTTTGTGTTTTTAAATTATTTTCTTGATTCTGTGATTATATATGGGCTGATTATTTTTTCTTTTCAGTGTATTTTTATGGAATTTTTGTGCATTTCATAAAATACATTTTAATCATATTTAGACTCCTTCCTCTATCTGTACCTCTCCTCATGGCCCACAGGACTTCATGCATTCTGTCACACATATTAAGGCCTATCAAGATGTCCTTCAGTGTGAGCTCATCCACTGGAGCCTGTTCAGTAAGTATGTCAAGCGTCACTCCCTTAAAGAAGATCAACTCTCCCTCACCCTGCAATGCCTCAGATTATTTTATGTGGCAATAACATATCTGGTAAAAAATTTCCCCCGGAGGGAACAATTCAGAGGTAGGTTCAGAACGGGCCACCAAGGCAGACAGTAGAGCAAAGAGGTCGAGGCTTAAAATGAGCAAAATGTTTACGTGGGGGAGTACAGCAAATATTCAGGACAGAGGAATGAAAGCAGAGTTGAGATGGAAAAATCAAGTTTGTAACAGCCCAGATGTGCAAGAAGACCAAGTTTAGGAGCTGTAAACTGAAAGAATGGTCAGCAGCTGGAATGTCTTCTTAAATTTGGGAGGCATCCCCCATGTGTGGATCACTTTCATAAATGGTCATAACATGGACTAATGACTTTCAGTTAACCCAGCAAAGCCATGTGCTCTTGTGACCTGTGACCTGATTTTGTTTCCTGGGAACCTCAGTTTGGTACTCTACTCCAGAAGATAGTGAATGAATGTGAGCATGCTTGAGAATTAAGATAGCAACGCACTGAAAGCAAGTGTACCTATCTCCACTGCACACAGTGAAGAGTGGGAAGGACGATACACCTGGGATGAATGAGATTCTAGAACTGGGGATAAGTCCTGGTAGTCTGTTTAGAGAGGAACCAACCTTGTACATACCAGTTAAAGCTGAAGAAAACATTTTGAATAAGATTTATGAGTGGGGCCTGACTCAGGGACAGACTTCCAGGAGCAGGGTTCTAGCAAGATAGTTCCATCAGTGGGTTCCAGGAGACAGACCGTTCCAAGGGATCTCTACGGGAAAGAGTGCCCACTGAGTTCAGGCCCACTCCTAAAGAACAGATTTAAGAGTTAGACTTTTTATTCAGGTAATTGTAATGTTGATGTGATAATACCGCACGACCACTCCTTATTAAGCTCAGACAGAAACCTTAAGGATGGCCTCATAAAAGAGAAAATCCCCCAAATCTGAGAAAACAATATTCACATTATCTCAAAATGATTTTGTTAACAAAGTCAAACTGTAGCCAGAAGTAAAGACTTGTGAATACTTTCTTTTCCTACTGTGTATATAAATTAATTGCTCTTCACAAAAAGGGAAAATCTCAATTTAGTGATAATGCTTAAGGATTAAGATGTTCATGTTAATTGAACTTCTTATTTATGCAATCATTGATGACAATCATAGAACTTCAATGCTAGGAAGGGCCTCAGAGATCATTTTAGTTCAATCTCATTTTGTAGATTATGTGACAGAGGACCACGAGGTTAAGTAAAAGGCTCAGAGTGGCAGTCGACTGGTGACAGAACTGAGATTGTTTAAGAGAACTTTAACTACAGCATGCTTTTTGTTACAGTGATTATCATTAAAATTTTTGCCTAAAATGCATTCACGTTCTAAAATGTCTCAAAATATAAATAAGGAACTTGGGCTTGAAATGGAACCCAGTTTGCCTAGTATATACGCATACACACACACACACACCCTACACACGTATATATTTAGGAAAAGGTAATTGTGAGAAACAGCACACTTCAAAGAGACCCTCTCATGTTCATGCTTCTCTTAGAAAAATAAATGGTATCTTTCATGGGCCAGGGAAACGGTTCAGTGTGTAAAGGCAGTTACTTCCAAGCCTCACAATCTGAGTTTGATCTCCAGGACCCCAAGTTGTTCTCTACCCTCTACATGTGTCATGCACACTCACACACATAAATAATGCTATATAACATATTTTTAGAAGATACATTCCTTATTTGTTGAGAAAAGTAACAGAATGATGTGGAAGGGTAACAATCAATTGGAGAGGACAGAAATGGGGCAGAAATGCTCTTAGAAACTAAAGAGGATTGAAAAAGTGATACAGCCTCTGATAGATACAGACATCACCATCCAATTCTATCCAATGAGAAGTGATGACTCTCGTGTTAAATGCACTTTCAGTCTTGTGATTTTTCCTCATTGGGTTCTTCTGGCAGTGACAGCAGATTGATGAAGCAGCTGCCGATGATGTGCAAATCAGCGTATGCTGTGATTTTGTGAGTTGTCCCAGAGCAAAAAAAAAAAAAGTGTGCCGAGACAGTTCACACTTCAGACCTAGTGTGTGATAAGAAGAGTTCCGCTGGAGGAAACAGAAGAGGGCACAGGATGAGGCCACTTGGACTTTTGTCTAGACTTGTCAGGGAAGAAGAGGTGTGGAAGACAGGTCTAAATGGGATGCTTAAACTTATTGTGAGACTAGCTCCAAAAGGCCATTGAAAGCGGAGAAGCGGGAGGGAGCGTAGGAGGAGCTGGAGACAGTGGTCAAAGCATGTGAGAGATTCAATTTGGATTCAGACAAGGCAAAAAGGAGTTTGCAAGAACAGGTGTTAGAGCCCAGCAGGAAGGCAGAGCAAAGCTATAATCTGGTTAATGGCCCAGGAAATTCAGAAAGAAAAAGAAATAAGGTCACCATTGAGAAACAGGTCTGTAGGTGGAAAAGAATGGCCCAATTAGTGGGTGGATGCTCAGAAGTAACACTTTTGTGTTTCTAGAAAGGAGTAGAAAATACAGAGACTGACTAAAAAGAACTGAATTATTAATTAGCCTTGTTCTGGAGACTGGATCTGCAGGGATAGCAGTGAGCTTGACTCTGAGGCTCACACCCCTGAGCATCTACACTACACGGGGAACCAAGGCTCAGTTCTCCAGATTCACATCTTGGGCTGCATAAGAGAGCATGGTCTCAGAAGGGAGAGTTAGGACTGTGTAGAAGAGGCTAGCCAGCTCCAGCACTAGAGGAAGTAACCGGAAATAGTTGCTGTGGGGTGTACAGCAGGTAGGACTTGTTTACAAAGGCCAGCACAAGGTCTACTGCACTGGCTGAATCTAGGGCTACCAATCAAAGAGGTTCTTCCATTGTGACTGATTCCTGCTATTGCTTGTCCTCAGGTCTTTTGTTAGTTTATATCCCCACCAAAATAGTACCAAATAATTTGTAGTCACTACCGTACCTACTTCCACATAATTCACTACCACACTCATCTGATGCCACATCAAGGGTTAGCTTTCAAGGGCTAGCATGTATTATATTTAGGAATCCAAAGCATTTCAAAACATACTGGGTCCAGAGTTGTCAAATCTGCAGCTGTATATAAAGATTCCACCAAAGTAAAACAAGACAAAACAAAATAAAACAAACACAAGTACCCAGTTCTGAAAAACTTAATACAAGCCATGCCAAAGAGAATACTGACAAGCCCACGTGCCTGACCTTGAAATAATGGAAGGTTAGAGAGCGAACAATGTGAACGAAGATCTTTCATGTGAAAGATGAAAGGAATGAGGCTAGAGTTACATTCACTATAGAGGAATCTGAGGCAGCTTCCCTGAAAAGCCCTGCATTGTGAAACACATGACAGAGGAAGCAAGTCTGATTGAGCATCATTTGTAGAAGAATGAGTGAGCAAAGTATCAGCATTACTTTCTGTCTAGGCAGTGTTGCGGCGTGAACTCAGTGCAATGCTTTAGAGAACTGTCACACATGTATTAGTATTTTACTATTACCCGAGAATGGCGGGGTACTTTTTCAACTTCATACTCTTCTATATTAATATTTTATAGTTACTATCATTAGTGGTAACATCTTGTGTTTTAAACTTTAATTGGAGTCTATAAAATGCTTAAATATTATCTCATTATTAATATCTTCTTTGGTATTAATTATTATCTGCAGAAATCTTAAAATTATGCTTTATTTGTTTTAGATACAAAACTTTCAGGAAAACCTTTTTTATAAACTTCGGTGTGAGTGTGTGTTTTAAGGTCGAGCTCCTTGATGATGCTGCACAGATGGGCCACAGTTTTCTTAGCACTGCAGTTATAACTGTATACCACAATATTGGACTTCAAGAAATTTACCCTGGTAAATGTCTTAATGCACTTTAATTGATTTATATTCTTGAATAAATAGTTCCACTTAATGGGAAATTTTCTTAAAACACAATCACTATTTGACCTCAATCCACATAATTATGGGCTATGATTCAGTAATAAAGAAAAATTTTATAAAAACCATGGTTTTCACTTTTAAGTTAGTTTTGCGAATACACTTGCCTGAGGGGAGTTAAAGTTTGCACTATAATGTAGGAAAAATTAAAACTAAAGTCATTATTATTTTGGATTCTGTCCGTAGAATAAGAAATCATGAAAATAGAAGAGAATTGTATGAGTCAGATTTCCCAACAAGAAACAGATGCCACAGCCACATGAAGGTGGTTCCGACTACTCAAACATGGGGCTCTTTACAGAGACTAGGTCACCAGGAAGTAACACAGACCAGGGTAGCACCTCTGCCCTATGAGCAGTGAAGCTGTAGAGCAGAGCCAGCTGAAGGGAGAGGAGGGCCGAGTCCTCACAGGACCACTGCAAGCAAAGCTGAAATGCAGTATCCTGGTCCAACCTATGCCTTTCTCAGGTCTTTTCTGGGGCGCTTCCTGTCCAGGAACAAGAGTTCTGTTGTGGCGATGCAAGCTGCTCAGTTCCACAGACAGACAGACAGACAGACAGGCAGGGAGACAGCCGAGTAGAGAAGAAAGAGCAGAAGAGATGGAGGAGTGAACCCAACACACATGTTCAAGGTTGGCTCCTGAAGTCACATGTAAGATATTTACATCATTAAGAATGTTCAACAGCGTTGCTAATTCCCAACAATGACTCGATTGAGCTGTGATTGATGGGGTCCAAAGTTGGGTCCAACAGAAAATTCATTACTAGATTTTAGTCACAGGAGATGCACACACACACGCATGCACACACACACACAGGTGCATGCACACACACATTTTTAAATTAATATATTCAATAGCTAGTTTCATCATTCGTTCTTTCAGTCATTAACATGCACTCTGCTAGACACTAGGGACTTAAATGGAGGTATTTGCTCTCCAGAAAGTCACTGCTAATGAAAGAGACAAATTTAGCAAGTAATTAGAATACAATGTAAGTGAAAAGTGGTTACAGACCTCAAAACTGGGAAATCTTCACAGAAAGCTAACTTTTGACCTGAGGCTTGAAGAAAGAACCTCTCCAGGAAGGGATGATAACTTTTGCAGAAGCAAGGAGAGGGCCTATTGTGTTTGGGAAACACAAAGGTCTGAGAGTCATGTGGGCAGTGGGAGTGAGAAATAGATGCAGAGGGGTCAGGAAAGATGGAGCAGGTCAGATGTGCCAAGGCTTTGTTATGAAAGCAGCTTGGATTTTGTCCTTAAGAGAATTCTTTGGAAACTTTTGCCAAAAGACTAATATAGAAACTAGAATGAGTTATCCACCTATAGGACTGTCCACAACACGTGCACCAGAAGTCTGCTCCAAGCTAAAAGAAAAATTTGAAGTCTTATTCTTTATTGCAAAAACTAATGAATTCACATTGACACTTTTGTATGCAACAACATGAAAGAGATGTTTAAATCCATTTAGAAATGAGTAAAATGAAGGGCTGGAGAGATGGCTCAGCAGTTAAGAGCACTGACTTCTCTTGCAGAGGACATGGGTTTGATTCCCAGCACCCACATGGTGCCTAACAACCATCCTTAACTCCAGTTCCAGGGGAATCCGATGCCCTCTTCTGACTTCCGAAGCATTGCACAACAGGAGTGCACTCACATATATGCAGGAAATATACTCATACATATAAAATAATAGAAAATAAAAATAATAGCTAAAAAAGAAATGAGTAAAGTGAATATTGTAGGAAACTCACCATGGTGAGTTCATGGCTTCTAGAAGCCCCTGAATAATCTAAGCCTGCTCCTTCCAGGAAGTTCGCAAAGGCATTTGATAAATCTGAGAGGGAGAGGAGGGTCAACTGAAGCTCAAATGTACAAACAAGCACATGCAAAATAAAACTTTTCAGGAGGAAACTGTGTATAGGAAGACTGTCTGAGATAATAGTCAAATATTAGAACAATCATAGGTGCTGTGATTGTGGAAAATCCAGAGGTTCTTCCTGAAATCTGGAAACATTAAGAAGAAAGAACAGAAGGATGATGTTTTCAATATTTCCATCTGGGTAATTCTTCTCAGTGGTGAAGATATCTTTAGCAAAAGAGCAAGTTCAGCTTAGGAAAAAAGAATGATTGGAGTTTGGGGCATATTGAGGACATGAGAAATCTGCATGTGTAAGTAGAGGTTCCAGAGATTCGCCATCAAATCAGATTTAGAGTTCTAAAGAGAAAAGTTTAGATTAAGCCAAATCTGGTCTGAAACAATTATGGTATTTGACCTTCAGATGTTAAATATTCTTGTGAACTAACATTTAAATATTTGGATACTGATTTCAACTGTTCCTAAAACACAGTCTGTTCGGGTAGCCACAGACCAAGTCTCCACGTGATAAGTGAGGGTTCTCTTTTAAGTCTTCTTTATTCCCAATCTTACATCAGTCTGCCTCACTCATTTGTTTGATCCTTGGGCACTTGATGCCTAAATTCAAAACCTCTGTTCTGATGCAGTGTACCGCTGTCATAGCTGTAATGCTCCCTTAAAGAAGAAAATATGGAAACAAAAGTAAAAAAGAAATGAAACCAGAAGGAAGAGAGAAGCAGAGGAGCTGGAGGGAATTAGAAGAGTTCCTTAAATATGTTTAAAAATTTGGATCAAAAAGAGGGTCAGAAAAGGATTTTGAGGATGGTCACTCTAGTAAAAGAACTGAGGCTGTGCTGTCTTGAAAACCAAGTGCAGTGAAAATTTTCACTAAGAAAGGAGCAATCCCATGCAGTCAAAGGTCCATTCAAACCCACCTCAAATTTGGAGATCAGTGTTGCCTTAGGGAGGATTGCAATACAGTTAGGAGACTGGAGAATGAGAAAAAAAAAAAAAAAGACAAACAATCCAAAGGAATCTTTCAGTAAGTGATCTTTAATTTGTTTTTGGTTTGGTTTGGGGGATGGGAATCTCACTTTGTAGCCAAGACTGCACCTTGATCTCAACCACAGAGATCCTCCTGTCTCTGCCTCACAATTGTTGGAATTAAAGGTGTGTGCCACTATTAATGGCTCTAAGATATAATTTTTGCAATGTTTTATAATAAAAAGTATGTAAAATATTTGAAATCTGTATCTTAAATAAAAATCATTCCTTAAACTTGACTTGTGTATTCATTTTGAGATAGGGTCTCGCTATGTAGTACAACCTGGCCTAGAATTCACAGTGTAGCCCAGGATAGCTAAGATGCTGCCTCCACCTGCCAAGTCCTGGGGTTTCAGATCTGTGATACTGCACCTGATTCCAGACTCAACTTTAAGTCACTTTTATTTCTGGGATGCACATACCACAATGAGAATGTTTTAGCAAAAAGAAAAATGAGGCAGACTTTATTTTACAGTATTATTTGTGTGTCAGGATGAGTAAACAAAACATTTGAAGAAACTGACTTCATAACATAGATGTGGTAATGTTTTGACCTGATTGTGACAGATTTCTCACTACTTTAGAAGAATAAAAAATTAGTGAAAATCTATGTTACGCTCAAGATTTATCAAATCAATTTTTTCCAACTCAGCACTTGCCTTCATAGACAGTGGCCTGGCTTATCACACTCCCGGTTTACCCAGTTATGACTTCGAGGGAATATGTGACTGAGGAGAGTTTATAGAGATATTTTGTAAAGACTTTAAGTTAAAGAAAAGCAGTCAGTGATAGCAATGTGCAGGGCATTGACAGAAAAAGTGTCCACCCAGCCTGGGTAAGTGAACAATGCCAACACATACATAACTGTAGAAAAGACCAGAACAGAGGCACCCGGGCTTCAAGACAGTTGTAGCCTCAGGCACCCTGACGCCAAGCCACAGGGAGCCAAGGAAACAAAGAGCTCAGGTGCTGCCTTCCAGATCTTCTGAACTCTGTCTCCCACTTTCTGAGCCCTAGTAGCAAAAGAGAGACACCTGGATTCTGTGACCATAGAAGTTAGCTTACCTAGCTAGCATTGAGTGAGACAGGAAATGGGCTCCAGAAAGTAAATTCCTCCAGTCAGGTGTTCAAGGTGTTAAGCCATTTTCTTCAAACAGAAATGGGATAGCCCCATCCACCATGGCGGTACTGTGATCCATTCTCCGTCTGACTGAAAGCCTTTCACATGAGGCAGATACTGTGTTGTACTGTACTAGGTTGTTTGTTTTTAGAGCATCTAAGTACTTTTTAATGTGAAGATTTTCCCCCGTTCATGGTCTCTGTGAGAAGCTGAGGAAAGTGATCCTTCCTTTCTTCCTCCTATCCTCTCTCCTGGATGGCAATTCTCTGAGTTTAAAAGAACTGGTTAGAGGCTGGTGCTATCTCAACTGGTAGAGTGCATGCTTAGCATGACAGTCTGTGTTTATCCTTAGCACCAAGTGAACCAGATATGGTGGGAAACACACATAAGCCATGCACTAAGGAAGTGGAGTCAAGAGGATCATAAGTTCAAGGTCATCAGCAGCTACACACAGTGAGCTCCAGGCCAGCCTGAGTTACTTGAAACCCTGTCTCAGAAATAAATTCGCAATTAAAATAAATAAACGAATTGAATCAAATCTGTCCCTGCCAAGACTGTAAATATGGGAATGCAAATAAATGAATTATAGTGTTTGAATGTCTTCCAGGGGCTGGCCAGATAATCCCTGCTAAAAACACTTCCTGTACTTTTACTACTGGGAAGCACTTCGTCAATTCCATTTCTCTCTACCAGCCTTTCAATTTCTCTGTAATTACTCAAACTCTGAAAGTATTCCCACAGAATACTCTCACTGTCTTTTGTTTCTTGTACCCAAGAGAATCTAACATGCGTGGCTGATTGTTTGAGGTATTAAGTAACAAACTGGATGACACCAAAGAAGTGAAGTCTTTCATTGGCATGTGTGACCTGTACACATCTTCTTTTGTCATGCTCTGCTGACTAAGCCCCTCAGTCACCTTCTGAGTGCCTTGCCTATGCCTTTCTTTCCCTTGACTCTGTCCTCTGTCTTTCACTACATTTTTTTCTTTCTTTTATATTAGTAGCATTTTAATATGTTAATCTCTATCTTTACGAATATTTTAATAAATTATTTTACATGTGAGTACTGAGAAGCTTGATATCAAAACAAATCCATCTTCAAGGAACCAGGAGTTCTGATAAGCTTGAACAGTGAGGATGGTCTGGCCAGAGAACCTCAGCAGTTAGATGATTGACCACTGCTCTGTTTTCCAATCTTCATGCAAGAAAAAGCGGGAAGATTACATTTTACACTTGTCAAGAGCTCCATAGGAGCCTCTTTTGAAGACATTATCTCCTTTTGTTCTTACAGGAAGAGAGTTCAGTCAAGTTTCCCAAGTCATGGCTATTCAATCTATTCAATGACAAGGCTGGGTCTGAACCTGTAACTCCCACCCTCTGTTCCTGCCACACCCCACAGTGATCAAGAATGACAGCTACCTCTTACAGACCTCAAAACTCAGATATGAATGGGAGAAAATTAGTGGCAGCAATCAGTTCAGTGACAAAGGTACAAGAAACCATACAGCGCCTCAAACTTCAAGCTGAAGGTTTGACAGCATGAGAGGTGCTTTATTAAGAAGCCATGGATTTGATTGGTTTCAGCTTGAAATACCTACTAGAAAATCATTTTTTTAACATTACCATTTTATTTTCTATGGCACCAATAGAAAGGAAATTGCATAATTTGCTCATGTGTCAGAGGTAGTGTGTGCTTGTTTATTCTTAATGATAATCAAAATATCTCTGACATTTAATAATGTTCTGGTAACACTTAAATCAAACTGATTATACTGGAAATCTAATAAACAGTAACGACGGCGTTTTTTAATATGCTTCTGGCAGCTGAAGAGCTGCCAATCTGTAAAAGATTTGAATTCCAAACCACAAATGGATGTGTATTCAATTGTATAATCAAAATAGAGGAAATAAAAACACAGCTTTGCCTGAATTGGCTTTTAACATTAAATTAAAGGAAAATAACTGAGAATCATAAAAATATGCTTCAATTTTAGATGTTAATTTGGGGGAATTAATATTGTTTCATGAGCGAGATGAGTTGCTCTGGCGTAATTGAATCTTTTTGGTAATCGGGCTTCATAGGTGTGACTAGAGGCAGTTGCAACAGCAAATCAAGTGTGCTCAAAAAGAATATTAACTGAAATTCTTCAGTCTTAAGAGAAGAGGAAAACTTTAAGCTAAATACTTAAAAGAATATACGTTTCATGTTTCTTGTATTAGTTATGAGAGTTGCTTATTAATCAGTGTTTAACAATGTAATTACAGCTGTTTTAGTCTCAGCAGATAACACAGATTAATAAATGACCTGCAACTAGTGAAGTGTGCAGAAAGGGTAATGAATTCCTTCCATCAGCACATTAATTTATTAGTAATAAACAAAGACCATGATGAATTAGGAGAATTGTAGGGTTTCTGAATATTGAAATCAAATTTCCAGATGAAAGCATTTAATCATTCAGTTATCCTTCATTTATTTCTCTTCATGTTTGATAATGGGTTGGGATTTGCCTTTCTGGACTGCATTAAATAGTTCATCTAAAGCTCATCTCTTCTACTATGTGCAAGCTTACATTGATCGAGCTTTCTTTGTTATATATTCATTTTATCTAAGAGTAAAACCAGTATAAATTTGATTTCACCTGAATCACTTCTATTGAAAACAGTCTCTCTTCCAGCTCTCTAAAAGCACTACCAGCTTACTTCTGCTTTTCCTAACTGCCCTTATGTCCAAAATTGTAAGTTTCAGATATTCCAAGAATAAAATACAGAAATGCCTGCATTATCATAAATAGCATCAAAATCTGAAAGTGAAGGAAAGTTATCAGTAACACTGAACAATGTTTAAGGCATGCTTTATAAACACTTTAAATGTAACTTTCCTGTGGACTTGTATGATGTTAAGTTATTCAAATGTCAGTGTTTACCTGATAGCATTTACATACATGATCATACTTCTTCCTTCAGTTACTTGCAATTTTGGAGTGCGAGGTGAAAGAGTACTCTAAATATGAATTTTCAAAACTCAGAATTAAATCTTATTCTAAAAGAAAATAATTAGAAGTGTGTGTTATCACACACTGGATATTTAAAACCTATACATCATTTGTTTAATTGTATTTTAAGGTTTGGATTCTGAAAAGAAGTTGCAAATCCCATTAAGAATTATCACCAAGGATAAGCTGGACATCAGAAGGTAAGAATTGAAGCAAATAATATTTTTATATTAATCTTCTACCCTAACTACTTTCTCATGCAGAAATGAGCTAAACAACAACAACAAATATTAACCTCTTCTGGTGAGAAAGTATAAATTATAGATTATTTTCAAAGATGTATGGCATGGCAATGCCTACAATCGGTGGCCTCCCCCCCTCTTCCTGCCCCATTCATGGAGTTAAGGAAGAAAACACTCTCCTCCCTGTAAAAGATCAAGTAAGGACAGAAGCTATACATGTACAAGCAAGAAGGGCCAGTGCTTTTTCTCTGTTGCTTATAAGAAGGAACGGATTGTCTGTTAAAATAGAGAAAGTAAGCCAGTGGTGGTACCACATGCTTTTAATCCCAGCACTCGGGAGGCAAAAGCAGGTGGATCTCTGTGAGTTCAAGGCCAGTCTGCTCTATATAGTGAGTTTCAGGCCAGCAGGGATTACAGAAAGACTTTGTCTCATTGTCTAAAAGAAAAGGAGCAATAGGAGGAGGAAGGGAGAAGAGGAGGAGGAGGAAGGAAGTAGCCCATAATAGCTTTTAGAAGTAAAGTTGTTCTGAATTACAGGAGATTTAGAAAAAAATGGACATGTATATTCATCCTGAAATATTGTTTGATTGCCCCTCTATGGTGCCCAACACATTTCCACCTAGGATCTTTATGTTTTGCTTCATTTAAAAGCTCTTTAGTAGCATATATGTATGTATATCCATCTATCTATCTATATATTTGTGTTTATGTTATATATGTTATACATATATATACATATATATACATATATATATATATACATATATATATATGTATATATATGTATGCACACACACGCACACACACACTACTGGGAATTGATTGAACCTAATGCCTCATGTATACTAGAAAGTGTTTTACTGCTGACCTGTATTTCCTACTCCCTTTTTCCTGTCTATTCCTTTGATGCAAAGTCTCATTAAGTTACCCCCAGTATGAGGCTGGCCTTGAACTCACAACTCTCTTGCCTCAGCCTGTTGAGTAGATAGGATCTCAGACCTATGCAACCAGTCTTTGGGTGTTTGTAAATATATTAAAAGCTTGTGGAATGTTTGATCGTTTTGCCCATATAACAGCTAAAATGGCAGGCTACAGCTTTACAGTACAGGAAAGTGGTGAAAATGGGGCATGTCTCCTTTTTTAAATATTTTATTTATTATTTTTACTTTATGTGTATGAGTGTATGGCCTGCATGTAAGTGCACCCGTGTTGTGCAATGCCCAGGGAGGTCAGAAGACAGCGTTGAATCCCCTAGAACTGGAGTTACAGCTGACTGCTAGCCACCATGATTTCAAACCAGGGTCCTCTGCAAGAGCAGCCAGTATTCTTGACTGCTGAGTCATCTCTCCAGTCCCCAAAATAAGGCATGTCCCTTTGCAAATTCATAAAATCTACTGCCAACTTGGCATCAACAGCAGCCAAATCCATGTTTCTCTTTCTCTACACAGCCATGATACCTGAACTCAGCACAAACAGTGGATTTAGCTCTTTGTGGAGTTCTTTAAAGGTTTGAGAGTCCCACTGAACCATTACTGGTGGAATAAAAATATTGAAAGTCAAGTGCATGGGCATATCCTTGTGTGAACCATTTCACATTATGACTGAAGTCTGTTGGGCAGATCAAAGCATAGAAAAAGCAAATAACTATTTAATAACTATTTGAATATTGAATGAAAAGTAGTAACAGCAATCTGTTGGGTCAACAAGAGTCAGTGGGAGTCTCTGTGGCCCAGTCATAGGCAGTGAGGCACTGCTGTGAAGAAACTGGAGATAATGTGGAACACAGTGCACATTTGCATGCAGACAAGTTACAAAGTTTGCTTAGTTGCACTTTTCTTCTTCATCTTACATTCATTATCCAAAATTCCAGTTACCTAAGAGGCTTTCTTGTATTTTCCTGAAAATTCTTTAAAATGTATAAAAATTGAAACACCAGAGCTACATATACAAACAAAAATTGCACTATTAAAATTTACTGGTGACACAATTCCACTATTCGTACTATAGCATAGACTATAAAGATGGTAGAGGCTTGTGAATCTGCAGTCCTCTCCTATGATTTAATGCATAGTTGTAAGAAGTGAGTCATGGAAAGTTTACTGGAGGATTGACTGTGTTCTATTGGAAAGAAGCCCGGTGAAGGGGGGGGTGTCCTTTAAATGAATGCATAGAGTAAGAGGCATTGCCCTGTTTCTCTCTCTCCCTCTTTCCTCTCTTCCCTCCTCCCTTCCCTGGCAAATATGATTCTAGCACAGAATGACAATATCAAACACTTCTACTGTGTTCTGTGTTGTATTGTTTCTACTTAACAGGGAAGAAACTGAGTCACAGAGCAGTTCTATCCATGACTGGACCACAGCTATTCAACTACAAATGAGGCAAAGAATAGGATGTGACATTATGACTCTTGGGTCAACGCAGAACCTTGCTGCTAAACAAGGAGAAGCTCAGCTGTGTTTGATATGAGAAGGAAGGAGAGTGGAGTAGGGAGGTTGTTCTGAGAAAGTCTAATGCTGTCCCATTAGTGACTCTGGTTCCTATGAGAACAGCAGTGGAGGGGTTAACAGGAAGCAAACAGAAATTATGATCATCAGAAAAGGGAAAAATTCATTAAATGGCAAAACGCAAATTTCTAAAGCATTTGTAGCATTAAACTGTATTGAAACTGGCCCACACACATTTGGGACAATTGATCAAATGAGTGCTAGAGTAAGTTAGCAAGAATTTACAAGGAAAATGTGTCCAAAGCCTCAAACTACGGACATCAATGGCAACTTAAGTCAATTCTAGAGAAGCTAAATTCTACCTAACGAATGGAGAAGCGTTAGTGACAGTCAAAGACAAGTGCATTTTACAGTTCAACTTATGACTGTGTCATAACCCAGAATACGTATTTCAAGTCAACTTTCCTAGCAATGGTAGATGTAAAAACTGAAATAAAATATCAATACATTGCTGAAATAGTTTCAAAATATAATGTGGAAGGACACAAATAGTTTGTGAAAGAATAAATTTTTTAAAAATCCAAGCAAATAGTTTAAAGTTAGAATCTTTATACTAAGGATAAATAAAAATAGACTTTAAGTTAAAAAAAAATCGCAAACTCATAGAAGAACATTATATGTTCACTGAAAGAGCTAATCTTACAGGAGTAACAACTTATAAATATAGGTACACCAAACAATAGAGAATTCAGAAAACATGAAGTAAACACAGTCAGATTCGAAGGAAAATACAGAAGGTTGGGATTTCAATATGCCACTGTCAATAGGCATAGAACATCTAGACAAAGAAACTAGGCCACACCAACATAGAACACAGCACTCCAGCAGAATACAAATTCGAGTACGGAACATTATTTGAGATAGAACACAGAGAATACCACAAAAGGGGGGCTGGCTTCTGACCTCCACAGGCACTGCATGACACGAGTGCACTTACATACATGCAGGCAATATACTTATATGCATAAAATAAAAATAATAAATACTGATATAAAAGAGCATCAATACAAGTTTTAATAAGCATCCTACAGTTTGTATACACCAACCACAAAAGGAATAAAGCTAGAAATGAGTCACAGACCACAACAGGAATTTCGTGAAGAAGCAGAATTTAAACAACACCCAATGTTTCTTTACATGTGAAAGAAATTAGAATGATTTCATATAGTTTTGCAGAGAAGAAATAAAAAGGAAAATTTTCAGTGTAAAAATCCCCTTTCTGCAGAGCAAATTTCTTAAAATTCACATTCTCTAAGTGGACTGATGAGACAAATGTTTTTAGTGACTACGCATGACTGATTCCTAGTACTTTAAACGTCAATGGAATACAGCGAAAAGAAAGTCCACCTTTCATAGCCAATGCTTCCAAGGAATTATCCCTACCAATTCTGTATACAGAAAGATGAATTTGAATATCCAGTATGGGGAGTACTTTGATGAAGTTGTAGTTAGAAAAGAAAATCTTTATACCCTCTTTCATTACACATGTATCTTTTTGCCTACATTCTGTCTTTCTTCATCATCTAATTCTTTCTGGAATAACCAGTGAGTTAATGAAGAAAAAGACAAGGAAAACTGGAAGGAAATCTCAAATAACAATCTAATATTAAACTTCAAGAAATGAGAAACAACAGAGAAAAATATACTCCTTAGTAGAAAGCTAAATAGTATACATTAGAGAAAAGGAAATGAGAAAGAGAATCAAGAATGCAAAAGGGAGTTCTTTACCAAACTCAAAGCAGACAAATCTTTAGCTAGACCAAAGAATAAATAAACAAATAAATTGAAATAAAAGGAGACAAAAATCTCAATCCTGAAAATTTACTGATGACTATCAAACTTATAAACATATAAAAGTTCACTAAAGAAATGAAAAGAACATATACATCAACAAATTAGGTAGTTTAGAAGAAATAAATTCCAAGAATCACAACCTAACAAAGAAATTGAAAACCCTGAGCAGATGTATAATGAATCCAATTAGTAATAAAAATTCTCCAAACAAAGAATAACCCAGGCTAGGAGGGTTTCAATGCCAAATCTGATCAAAGATTTATGAAAGAATAGAGAATGGAACACTTTCTAACTTATTCTATGAAATCAGTTTTATGATTAGTAAAGTCAGACAAAGACACAAAGAAAGGAATTATAGATAAATGTCTCTCACAAATACTGATATAAAAATCCACAGTAAAATACTAGCCAACATAATTCAGAAACATGTCAAAAGTTTTATGTATAATTATGAAGTGGGATTTGACCTAGAAATGGAAGTGATCGGTATAGAAAACCAAGCAAGATAGAATATAATGCCACAATAACATAACAAAGGAAAACTTGTCTTCACGGTAATGTGGGAACATTTTTGACAAAATCTAATAACATTTTTTGACACAAACAAGCAGAAAATGAGCACTAAAGTGAAATATGTCCAAAATGGTAAAGGGTATTTACAGAAACATTAGAGTGAGTATTCCGTCCATGATGGAAAACCAATGGCTTTCCCCATACTTGGGACTAAGCCCAGGGGTCCCACATAGCATTGCTGTATGTCTACTGGATATTTTAGCCAGAAAAATGAGAAGAAAGAAAAGACATAAATTTAAAAAAAGAATAAATAAAACTATATCTGTTGTTGACATCATTCTGTAGATCAAATTTCTCACAGAATACACAGACACATGCACACAGCACACAAATTTAACCCAACCTGCTCACTAATCACAAAACTGTGAGAGGCCATAGAGAAAGTCGGCAAAAGTATGCAATACCAACATATTCAAATCAGTTTTGCTTTTATACACTAGTAATTTTATAATATTTAATTTATCTGTTTTTATTTTATGCAAATGAGTGTATTGCTGCATGCGAATGTACCAGTGTGGTGCTGTGCCCACGGAGGTCAGAAGATGCCATCAAGGCAGTGTGCGTACTCTCTTTTTACATAAGTATTGGGGATCTAAACTCAGATCTTCATGCCATCTCCATGCTCCTTCAAACAAAAATTTTAAGATATCAAAATTTAAATATTTACATAGTTCATGAAGAACTAATGAAATTAAGATAATAAATAATAGGTGAAATAAATGTTAAAATACTGGGTAGCTTTCCTAAATATCAAAAAGCTTTACTAGAAAACATTTGCAATATATATATAGGAGTTTAAGATCCCTAAAGTTGAGAAGTTTACTGGAAAAAAGGGGAACATTCTGTGCATGCTCCCTCAGTCAACACCTTTATATCCTGTTTTAGGGTCCCTGAGCTGGCACAGCTGTATTATTGTTTATGCCCTGATATGGGGCACCTGTTGCTCAGTCTTTCCCAGAGCTACTCTCCTGCCAGGTGACATGGTAACATGTATGCTTTGATTTTATTCACATTCAGCAACCTGGAACATATGATATGGATTCAATTATAACTTGATAGTTTGTTGGATTATAGGAATATGTCAGTGGTGGAGTGGGGGAATGAGGACAGCAAGAAGCAAGTAGGACCTTAGCCATAGCGAGTGCTGGCGAGGGAGGCCATCAGTTCCATCCTTTTCAGAGAAAGAATTGCCAGATTTTGTCCACTGGTTGTAGCGAGAGGAAAGGGCCATAAGAGTGAGGAGGATCTGAGGATATGTATTGGAGCTTTGGTTAGAGCAATGGAAACAATAAAGGGCTATTCATTTAAACAAGGAAAACAGGAGGCAAGTAAGTACTCTGTAAAAAAAAATTCTATAGTTTTAAGTATAATTCACATAGATGGAAGAGGTGGTGAGATAAATGTCCGTTTAGGGCTGAGGATTCAACAGTCACTTATTCTTAGCCCTTTTACCAATTATGCATCTCTTTATTAGCCATCGCCCATTGTAAAAAGGTTTCTCTGATGAAGGCTGAGAGTGACACTGCTCTGTGGACATAAGCACATGTACTTAGAAGGCAGTTTGACAACAACATGCCCATTTAGCAAAAGAATAGTATTAGAATCCCTGCTAGGGCTTTTGACCTCCTAAGCGGCATGAGTTCCCTGTGGAGCAGACCTCAAATACTATCATAAAACATGTCCTTGGTTGTTCCCATAATAGCCATGCCACTACTGCACCAGTGAGCACATCCTGCCAGGCAGGTCATTATTAGAGCTCATAGGGTTCACAGCAGGCTAAGACCGTTGATGATGTTTCTCCTCCAGCACGCTGCTTAGTGCCTTCCAGCACTATGAAAGCTAACCAGCAGAAAAGAATGTTCCAGGTCAGTTCCAGCTTGATTTCTGTATATGCTAAAGCTAAATAGTGTCTTCACCAACAGAGTCTTAACATCTAATTCTCAGGATTGACCAAAAACAATGGCACAAACTGTTACCTGAACAGCATTTATTTCCAAGATTTAAACCTATAGTTAAAAGTGTGACTTATGATAAAAATCCACATCCAGTTAATGGGCAGATAACATGGATTCTATTCATTTTATGCATTTTTCTAACAATGAAATATCAAAACTTCAATGGAAGACTTTGATGCTATAGTTGTTGAAAGCCTTTAAGGAAAATAGATGAAAGCAAGTGTTGCGATAGAAGAAGAAATTTGTCAGGGACTTCTATATGATGGCAATGTAGGAAATAGAAAAGGTATAATTTAATGAAGTGTTTTAGGTTATGTGATAATGCAACTTTCATGTGAGTAGACAAAACAGAGGGCTCCTAAATGAAAATACTATTTGTCTCATGACTAAAGTCACAAATGTTAAAAAGAAATTTATACCAAACAGGATAAGACCTTCTTAGGGACATCATAGTCTTTAGATTGTCACATGGTGTGCATGACAGGCCAGGAACTGACTTTACTCCTTCCTAACAATTAAATATAGTTCCCATTATCTTTAAAAGTCGTTATTTTTTACTGTTGCTATATTTGCAACTATGTTCAACCCGTCCCCACTGGGTTAGTTCAAACAAGGAAGTTTAAAAGTGCTGACTCATAACTAGGGTATCAGCAATGTGTAGAGAGAAATTGCTCATTAACTCTCTGGGAATAAATGATAGTTAAAACTATTATAAATATGCAAAAAGTGTTTTTCTGGTTAAGTACAAATTTTAAGTGCATGTGTGTGTACAAATATATTTACATATACCTATGTATACATATACATGTACTGTGTCAAAGTACATGATATTCATAGAGGCCATGTGTCTGTAATATGCTCAAAACATCTTGCTCTGTCAAGTTCTGACAAGCTGTCCTACTGGAGACGTCAGCCTCTTATACTTTTAAAATGTTTTCTTGCCAGGAACCTCAGCATTTTGATGACAGATATGGAGGTGTTTGCCAAAATCATTTGATTATCATATATCTAGACAAGAGCTTGGGTAAGACCTGGGACTTGGGCTCAATTCAATCTAAAAAAAGAATAATTTTTCAGTTTGTTGCTACCTCATTTTAGTGTTTTTATCTCTTTTTGTTTGTTTTTTTTTACTCTTTCTACTGCATGTTGAAAACAGTGATCAAGGAATTCATATCCTGGATAATTTATTAGTTAGACTAATTTAACCACTAAAAGATAAAGTTATATTGTTTCTGTAAGACATGAATTCCTTTAAACAGGACCCTGATTCCAACCTCGAATATGTTCCTATAATAGCTTCATATTTAAAATTTATTAACTAGATTTTTAAAGAGGTAGTTAGGTGTGTACTTGAACAATCTGTATTTATCTTTCTAGAAACACTTCATATTTTTATTAAAAGTCAAACTCGGTATCATTTACTTATATAAAAGCATATACTTAAACAAACTATAAGCCTATGGAGTACATAATATTTGTGCACATACATGAACTTTTTATGTAGATGCAGTCAATAGTAGTCTTTACCATGGGTAGAAGGGAAAATAATAGACACATTTTTAAAACTTAAGTGTAGGCTGTGAGTGGTGGCACATGTCTATAATTTTAGAACTTGGGAGGCAGAAAAAGATAGATCACTATGAATGAAGGCCAGCTTGGTCTATGAGTTCCAGGCCAGCTATGACCACAGGGAGACCCTGTCTCAAAAAAAAAAAAAAAAAAAAAAAACAAACAAACACAAAAAAACAAAGCCAGACAAACAAAAAAAAATTAATTGCAATGACACCCTTTTTTGTCTGCATCTGCAGAACCTCTTCCTGCATTGATCTGCTATTCCAAACTATATCCAAGAGTATCCAGGCAGGATATCAATTTCAGAAACAAGTTCCATCCAAAATGCAGGAGTAGAAAGACAGGGTCAAAGATAGTGTAACCAACAATGGCTCACTTCCCATCTTGCATAGGAGCTAGAGACATGGCACCATGTTTTGGCAAGGGATAGACTTTATTATAGGCCTTCCAACAAGGAGCCAGGAAGCATCCTCCATGACAGGCCAGTAGAAATGGGATTTAAGTGCCGCAGAGTGAGGGGAAATAGAGGGCTGATTGATTGTAACTGGAGCTGTGCTTGAATAATATGGTCTCATTGGAACTTTGTGGACAATCCTGTTATGTCTTGTAGCTGTTAACTGTAGCCCTCATTCTAATCTATGTCCATAATACCCATTCTACTTCTTTATACCATGATTACATGAGAGTTTTGGTTTTTCCACTATCTTGGGATCATTTCAAAATCAAATCCAAAGGTTCTGAGCCTTTGTCTTGAAAATCAACTTGAACAGATTTTAGGTCTGGAAAGATGACATTTTAGGCTCAGTTTCAGGAGCCTTCCAGTGATGGACTTCCTAGGTCTAGTTCATCTTCAAAGAAGATCCAATCTTTAAATTCCTTATATGAGGTGATTTATTTTCCAACTAGTTTAAATTATATTACTTCTACTTTCCAATACCATGAAACTTATCAAGTAGTCACATCATTCCTCCTCGGCTCCTATCCCTCCTTTAGATCCCAAGGCAGGGAGTGTCCATTATTAGTACCTGCCTAGCACAGGCAAGGTTCTGGGTGGAAAAAAAGAAAGAAAGAAAAAATAATATTCTGAAACCAAAGACAAAATAGTTTGCCTAAATCTTTCTTTCTTTCTTTGCTTCCAAACAGCTTTTAGACTCAGGAAAAACAAAAACAAACACACAAAAATCGTAGAGTTTATTTATAGCTCTAAATTTGTATGTCTATAGCTTTGAGCAGATAACTTAGGAAACTATCCTTACTTTTCTTTCAGGTAACATGGAATTAATTGTGTAAACTGCCTTTGCTAAAGTTTAATATAAAGCTCTTCCCTTCCAAATTCTCATCATGCTGATGTGTGATCAGTCTTTGAACGAGCTGAGGACCTTTTTAAAAACATGCTGTACTCTTCAATCCAGGAAACCACCATCTTCTGCTTGCAGATGCCTCCCCCATCTCTCAACACCCTCTGAATAGTGGGGTTCTCATCTACCTGTTTCCGCATTCTTTCCTTATTTCCAGTTCCATGACATCAACCACTAAGGTGACACTATGGTTTATATGTGACTTCTCTGATCTCAACTTTATATTTCTTCCTACTTGACATGTCAGCTTAGATGTACGGGCAAACATCTAAAGGTTAATACACCTGAAATAGATACCGAATACTCATCATCCCAGAAATCTATTTTTGCCTATCGTAGTAAGTTTAACCAATTTCACATTTCAAAAAAATTTCTCTTTGATCCCCAGCTCCTACTACAAGTTGACTCTGTGGTTTAAATCTAAACGTCCCCCAGTGTTATCCAGACCCACAATTAAAAATGTGACCAGCATTACTTCTCTATGTAGAAGTTCCCTTGCAGAAACTTTCCATTTAACTTCAAATTTCTTGCCTGGGCCTCCAAGATCCATGTGACCTGACCTCTTGGCAATGAACTCCCATTAGACTTAAACTCTTCTTTTCAACGTTAGCTGCACCAACCTTCCATGTGTTCTTCAAAACCATCCACCTCACTGAGAGCTGAGGGACTTCATAAGGGTTGTTCTGTTGACCTTGGCCAAGCTGACTCAAGGTTTTAGCCCAATCGCTTCCTTCATCTCTTTAAGTAGAATTTGACAGTGAATATTAGTTCTTCAGAAGAGATTTTGTTTATGACTTCATTTAAAATAGGCTTCCAATAAATTTTATCTGTTACTGACATTTATTGCTTCCTAACACAACCTTCTGAACCTATTCCATTTTTATTTTTTCACAGTTTGTTCCCCCATAGAAAGCATTTAAGCTCCATGAAAACAAGTCTTCTCTTTTTGCCATCCCAACAGTTCTATAACTGATCTGACATGAAAGAAGAGAATAAATGCAAGTAAATGGGACAGCGAAATAAAAAGAAATGAAGAAAGGTGGCGAAGAAAGTGAAGAAATGCATTTGTATATATGACCCTTACTTCAAAACCCTCGAATCTGTTGATCTCCAAGTAGACTTGAAAATTTGGATCCCAGAGTACTTGAAACATGACTTAATGATTTTGAAGAATGTATCAAAAGAGGAGGTAAATAGAAGGATATTAATCTGCTAGTTTATAATGGTTTTGAAGTTTGATGGAAAAGTCTTTTAACAAATGGGATGGGAGTAATTAGTGCCTGGAGGGGTGAGAAATATTTTTCCTAAGTTCCATTTCTATGAAGCATTAGCCAAAAGTAGATAACAGATTTAAATGCAAATGTGAAACTATCAAACTTTTAGTAAATACCTGAGGAGAACATTTATGACATCTAGGGCAAGCAAAGTCTTGACAATCAGCAAAACACACAGAAATTGGTAAATTGAGCTTCACCAAAACTTGTGTTTAAACAAGACCCTGTGAGAAGGAATTTTGGAAAATTAGATACTGAGAGGTATATGTAAACTACACTTCTATAGAAGGTCTTAAATCTAGAATACATTCAGAATTTTTGAAACTCAACATTTAAAAACACTCAACAGGAAAATGGGCAAAAGACATGAAGAGATGTTTCAGCAAAGAGTATGCACAGATGGCAAGCAATCACACAGAATAACACTCACCATCATTAAAATTAGGGAAATGGAAATTAAAACTGCAATGAGAAATCATATAATACGTAAAATGAATGGCTAAGATAAATAGTGATGGTGCCATGTGCCAGCCAAGCCACACAGGAACCGGACACTGCTGGACAGGATGTAAGATGCCATCACTACTGTAAAAGGGAGATTCCAGTCATTCTGGTTCCTGTAGGATCTTGAACTTTCACGGTTGGGTGTTTATTCCAGGGAAATAAAAACACAGGATCATTCCAAACCTGTATGTGTGAACCTTATAATAGTGTGACTTGTAATTGTTAAACTTGGGGTACAGCTCAAAGATGGATTATTTGCCTAGCAAGTACAAAACCTCTCTAGATTCAATCTCCAGCAACAAAAATTAAAATAAAAATGTAAAAAGGAAATAGTTTACTTTAAAGAGTAATTAGGGAGCCAAAGCTCCTTCTTAAGTAACTAGCTAAACTAACCTTGGTCCATCCTTACAATACTATATTATGTTCCAATGAGAATACAGTATCAATGCACTCAACACCTGGAAAAAACAAAACATCTTATGGAATGAAGACAATCTTAAATGTTACAAACTACATTATCCATTTGTATAACATATCATTTGTAAAATAAAATAATAAGATAACTGTAGTAGTGTTTGCCAGGATCAAGGGATTGTGGAGAGAAAAGGCAGATGTGATAAATGGATAACATGCGAGATCTTTGAAGTGATATGTATCTTGATGACAGTAACTGATTACATTAATCTACACATAGAATAGCATCTCTCTCTCTCTCTCACACACACACACATGCACACACACACACACACACACACACACGAGAAGCCAGTGACACTTCAGCACTCTGAGAGCATTATACTAAAGTCATATCGTGATTTTAACATTGCATAATTTTTGAGATGTCAGCAATGAAGGAAACTAGGTGGCTGTTATACAGTCTCTCTGTCTCACCCTGGTACATATATATTATTTAATAAATCTTTTATTTTTTACAATTTCTTTGGTTCTACAAATCTTTCAAAATGAAGGTTTTTTTTTTTCTTTCACAATCTGATAATCTTTTTAAAACCACAAACTAGACCTCATCTCAGATGAATTAAGCAAGAATCCAGGTATAAGATCCCATTAGCCTTATAGAGGAAACTTGTCAGATATTAGTTGTGAAAACCCATGACTGAAAGCTAGTGTTTGCCAATAATGGTTCTCTTGAGGTTAACGCCCAGTTAGATGATTTGGCATCACCTAGAATTAGTTACTCAAATTTTCATGTCCTCAGTTACACTTTAACAAAATTTTTTGGATACTAAGATATATACTATCTAGTAAAAAAAAACAAAAAACAAAAACAAAAACAAAAAAAACCTCAAACATACAAAAGCTCCAAACATTGACTACATGGAGTCCAGAACACTAGAATGTGGCTATTTGCATGCACTGAAATTTTGCTAGATAAAATAATTTTGAAATATACTTCCCTAATAATTTACATTTTCAATGTGGCTGTTACCAAATTTTACTTTACACTGAAGGCTCACTTTACTATGTTTAATGAACAGTACCTCTCAATAGCAGCTATTCCAAACTCAGTATACAGTATAATAATTTAAAAAGTTAAATAAAACAAATGATTGATAATGAAGCCTGAAAAAGATTCCTACAGGATTTTAATGTACTACCAAGTATGAGAATTGAAGATTTAAGGTGTAGTTAGTTCTTAATGTTTTCATGTTTTCAGCCAGGATATTTTTGTTGTTGTTGTCGAGAGTTGGCCTTGGAAAATGCCTCAGAACCATGCATATTCATGAAAAGTCTACATCAATTTTCAAGATTTTTCTAAGGAGTTCCATCTCTAGGGCTTAGATATGATTTACTCAAAGAAGTTGGGTAATAAATGTCAGTTTTTACGCCCTTATATCTAGGCCTTTATTATCATATTCATTGCTAAGTAGACTGGCTCAGCCTGCCCCAGGTTCAACCTGCCAAGAACACACACACACACAAACACACACATATTACATATATATGTATATATTTAATTAACCCACTAAGCATTCGTAATGAGAGCTTATCCTGTTTAATTCTTCTTATTTCCCTAATAATTATCTTCTATCTTTTAATATTTAAAGCTTTCTTTAAAAATGAATATACATCCTCTAGAGATATTTTCCCTTTTCTGAATGTTACGTAGTAGGGACTCTAGTAGTCTGAAGATTTGAATTGTTATTGCTTAGGGCACTGCCAATAATCTGCCTCCAGACGATCTAGATGGGACGAAATATCTTTGTCAAACTTTTCTGCAGAATTAACCATACAGACCCAATGATAAATCACATGGGAAACTTACTGAAAATTACTGAGTACTTAGTATATATTCCAGCACTAACACAGGTACCATGGAAACTGAGTAACAGTCTCCTGTATTCACAAATCATACCTTCAGGTTACAAGAAGAATTCAGGTAAAGATACATTGGTTGACACAAGAATTGAAGTACAGAATGAAGGCATAGAGAAGCCTTAGGAAACCTCTTCAAGAGACAACTGAGAGGCCAGCAGAGATGATGGAAGGACTGTGCGGATCATAATCCTCAGAGAGCGTTGAACCCTGTGCTTTCAACAGTGAAATCCTGAAAGACCAAAAGTCTAAATTCTACAAGGCCTAAAATCTCCAAGTTTACAATCTTGAAAGATTAAAATCCCCAGTGTTGAAATCCTGAGAGCTGAAATCCCCCAAACCACAATCCCTACTCAAAGGAACAAACAAAAGACTCCCTATGAAAAATAGAAACCTGGACTCCACAGGTTAAAGGATTACTGTGTTTTGAACTGTGCACAACTGTTCCAGGCAGAATGAGTAATGAGAAACTAGGAAGCCATTATTTTCTTGTGTCTGTGAGTTTTTTTCCAGAAGAGATTAATGTGTATGAGTGGACTAGGTGAGGAAGATAAGTCAGACTTAGCAAGTATATGAACCTATTCTTTGAGGTGAGCTACGGCCTAAAAGAAAAAAGAAAACAAAAGCAACTACAAAACTTCAAAGCTTAGCCATCATGAAGACGGCCAGCCCTTATGAACTGTCTCTCTATTCATGATTTTTCATTGTACTGCAATATTCTCTTATGTGAGTTGAATCTTCTTTCAAGTTTTCCCTACTAATTTGAATCAGCAGAACTGTTTTTTTTTCTGTTTGTTTTTTACAACTTCCTGTGCTATTACTTCCAACATCACATCTTTCCCAATAAAGGGAGAATGAATTTTGTGAAGCCTTGGATAGTTTTAATCCATTTTATACATATTTTATATCATCACAATGTTGAATTTGCTTGTAAGTACTGTGGATTTATGGAAAAATGTTGAAGATTCTTCAGAAAAGAAAGATATATTTTGTTGTATATTTGCACTGTGAATTTTTTTTAAATCTTAAGAAAAATTTTCTTAAGATCTCTGCTCTTTGGACAATTGCAAACGTGGAAGTGATCCCTTGCAGTATTTTATTGTTATTTTTTTGTTTCTATGGATTTGGTCCAAAGACTTAGGCCCTCTCTCATATAGCCATTATTATAAAGTGGGCATACACTATTATCAACTGTAGTGAAAGGCTTTGAAATTTTCACTTTTGATGTATCTCTTTTTGAACAAATTTGATATGGTCATGACTGTCATTTCCATGGGCTTGGTGTTAATAAACCAGGGTGTTTATGCTTGCAGAAAAACACGTTATTATTGCCAAGACTGAAACCTTCTATCATGTTGTTTTCCAAAGAAATAAAAGAAAGGAAGAATAAAAAAGAGAAAACTTCGGAGAAAGAAAAGAAGAAAGTAAATATAGGATTAGTAACTCTAAAAACAGACATTTTTGTTGTATTTTGTTGTAAGTAGAAGGTGATTTTCTAAAATCTAAGGAACAACCAATTTTCTGCTTAGTCTCTGGTAACAGACATTGTTATATGTGGAAAAGAGGAAGTCAAGATGCTGGATTCTGTGGCTTTTGAATCTAAGATTCATGCCTCCAGTCAATCAATTTTAATTAAGCACAGCCTTTTTTCTGCCACATCTGAGTACTTTCTCAGGAAGTTGAGCTAATTTCCATCTCAGTCAGACCATTCTGATCTTCTGGAACTTCTTATATTGTTGTAATTCAAATGGATTTGGTTCAGGGTTCTCTCTATTCAAAAAGTTTCTTATCTCATGAAAATCTGACCATCTTCTCCACAGAGAAGAGGCGCATGCTGAGGCAACATGTATTCTAAGGTGCCACCCTTGGCCCTTCTGGGAATTGATCAGAGGACAGCATGACAACAGCGTATCTATTTCACAACCAGGGGGCACTGTGCATAGGTTTCATTCTCCATAGCATAAATCCTTCTGATCTACTAGGTTGTGAGCAAACCTTATTGTTTAGACCTTTTCTTAGACTTTTTTGGGATTACAGACATTTTTAAGAATTTGAATTTTAGAATTAAATGTGGCATAATGCTGGAGTGAAAAGCAGTCTGCGGCATGCTCTTCAAGTTAGAGATTGTGGGACTGTTAAAAACTGAAGCTCCTCTGAAGTACCCAGGTCCAGATCACACTATCTCAGCTGGAGACAGGGTTTCCAGGGTGAAAGATTTGCAGATAAGCAGGTGGTGAGGAAATCAAATAATATGCATAACTTTTATCAGGAGGCTTCAAACTCCTCAGATGATTACTTTAAAAACTTTTCAGAGTTTTTCTGAAACATAGTTTACCTTCTAAGTTGCCTCTAAACTGCCTTTGTGAAAATTAAGTCAGTCACATCCAATTTTTTGTGAATGCTTTTAGAAGGTGGGCATGATACAGAGAAAAAACCTTACAGCTGTCAATAGAATAAATACTATATATTCACATTATGCATGTGCACACACATTTATATGCACACACAATTTCATAATTCACTAATTCTTAGTGGGAATTGATTGGCCAGGGCACCCACAGGACCTGGTGCCCCCTAGTGGTCACTGAGTTATCACAGCTCTCCTTGAAAGGTAAAAAATCCACTGGCCAAGAGTTAACAGATTGAAAGATGGGAAACCAGGAATGCATGGAGCAGTGATTTTCTCAGTTCAAGCCATGCCTTCTTATGCATGCTGGGGACTTGTGGTAAAGTGCGTGTGAGTACTGGACGGAAAGAACCTCTCTAGACAAAATCATTTTTGGAAAAAAAATTCTTAAGAGCATTATACATATGTGCAGTGATTTTGCAGAATATGTACCACTTTTCTCCTGCCACATTTAGTTCTTTTACAATATTACTCAGATAATGGTGCTCCTTTTATCATTTTTCAATATTTTGAGCGATTAGAGAAGTTTAGTGATGCCTTAATAATTCTCAAGTAAACTCTCATAGTTTAGGTATCATTATTTGTTAATCTGTATTAAATCAATTCAATGACTGCAAACTAAAAATTATGATTGTAATTTTTTGAACTCTATTTGTCTCACATCCCCCAAATGGAAGAAATTTCATAAGAAGGCCAAGTACAATCTTGTTTTGATTTGATTTCTGACCTGACTTCATATACTGCTGGTTGAATCTGACACTGAGAAGACAAAGTGAATTCTTTTCTGATTTTTAAATTTACCTTGGACCACAAATAAATATTTTATGCACAGTGCATAAATCATGCTAATGTAAATATGTAAATGATTTTTCTTACACAGTGGAAACATGCTTATGTTTCTATTGAAATCAAGAGTAGAGAACTACATTTTCTTTATAATCATTTTCTTCTACTTTGTACATTTTCTAAGTCAGTTTAATCCTTATTTTTCTGTGAAAAACTTTCATTTTCGCATTTACCAGCTGTGCTTATGTTTAGAGAGTAGTGGGTCCAGTGGTAGCCCTTGGATTTATTGTTGCAGTTAACTATTTAGTTTGACAGCCTGGGTTTGGTAGCAGGCTGAGGTCTTCAGTTGTTCGTTTACCTCTAAAGACTTGATTATTAGACATACACCACACACACATACAAAGAGAGAGAGAGAGAGAGAGAGAGAGAGAAGACAAGAGAGACAGAGACAGAGAGAGGTTGTGCTATCAGAAAATTCATAAAACTTTCTCCCTGCGGTTATTATAATTTATTCCTAAATAACTACTGTTTCTCCTTTAACATCCATTGATATTTTCCAGAAGCAAATACTGAAGTAAATATTATCACTGTAGAAGTTAAAAGAAAATAACAGTTGCCTCCCTCAAATAGAATATGTGACTTGAATTGATACAACTATTTTTCTGTATGTGGGATCTATGTAAATAGCAGTAATTATATAGAAAGAATAACACGGAATGCATAAAGCTTACTGTCTTTATATCTGAAGACAGGAATGTTTTCCTCATCCTACTATTCCTATCTGGTAGAAGTTTCTAAAGAGAGATATAAAAAATAAGGTTTTAGTATCTTTTCCTATGTATTTAAAATTTATACCTTGAGGCATTTTATTTTATCAACAACATTGTACAATAAATACGTAAAAACTAAGCAGTACTCAAATTTTCTACTTTTTGGTCAAACATGTTGGTTTTATATACCATTTGGTATTGCTTAAGAAGATGAGTTCATTTCTAATTCATGTTATATATGCACAACATTGCTTACCCAAATTTGCTCTAGAAATAATATGCATAAAACATAGGTATCCAACTAAAATGTACTACTTTAAAATGCTGTGAGAAAATTCATTATTATGCTATTTTAAGATATGAAAGCTTTGGCACTTTTGAATTTCAGTAGCTTACGAAGAAATAGACTACATACATACATGCTTTACCATTAGTCAAATGCATTCTGATGTTAATTTTATATATTAAGACATGCTATAAAACACTGTATATTGAACATTTTCTTCCTGAAGTCGTTTATTTCCATTTCAATGCCACGACTTCCTTATCAATATACCTACGTACTACAAAGGAGAAAAGACTGGTGAACCTAAAAATGAGTATCTTTGTGTAGTTATGCATGGCGAACTGTCAGCGGCCCAGCTAAAGGGCCGTTAATCTGAAGCTTCTGTCTCCCAAAATAAAGGAGGGCTGTACTTGAGCCTGTGTCTGGCAGGGAGAGGTGTACAAAGACTGGAGTCTTTCCATTACTTAGACAAGCTCAGGGACAATTATGTTACTTCTGCAGCTTCCTGGCTCAATGGGAAAGTATTTGTATTCATATCACTGAGTATTAGTCATTCAGTAGATGAAAGGAATATTTTAAACTGTAAAGGCCACCTTGGTGGTACTCTGAGAAGGATGGGACCTCAAGGGAAGTGTTGAGTTCCTGGAGAATTTATTTTGATTATTAGAAATAGTTTAACATTTGTGAGTTTGTGACTTTGTGAGTTTTAAAGCTTATGTGTAGAGATTTATGTTTTTAATTCTAAACTTCAGCTTCAAACTTTTATCCTGAAAGCATCTGGGTAGACAGAGCTTCATCTTCTAGGTAACCAGTGTGCTCTGTCTAAAATGTTTGTCGCCTTCCAAGATTCATCTATTAAGCAGTTTACATTTTCTATGCATCCTTTAAAGGGCACTTACAATGCTTTTAGACATAATTGCTAAAATATTTAATAGACATAATGGCTAGGAACATGTAACATTTAAGAAATATACTACAGAATCAAAGAGGTTTGAAAGAAGAAAAGTTCATTTCTGCCTTCAGTATTAATTTTATTAGGCAAGTAAAAATGGCAGAAGACAAACCATAAACAGGAATCAAAATGTCGAGACTGTCATCTCTTAGACGCTCTTACTATACATCCTACAAAGAACCCAGAACATTTCCAGGGAGGTTCCAGGGAAGGTGAGCTCAAAGTTTTTGTCTATCCGAAATAAAGGCACATCGATGAGTTTTTAATGAAGAAATATAAAAAAATAATAAGATAAAGATGTTCATCTTAAATCCGTGATCTGTTTATTCGGCGTGACCTTTGACTGATGATGGGGCAATTAAGTTTTTAAAGCTTTCCTGTTATAATATCACCTACCTCTCGCATGCAAAGGGTCCCAAATTGCCTAATAGAAAACAGATTTCTCCACGAGCCCACTTATCCCTGCTGCTGTTCGGGCTGAAAGAATTCGACTGGAAACGTTGGTTACATTTTTTATTCTAACTTCCTTTTGAAAGATAATTACAGGATAATTATGGAATAACTATAGAAAATAGTAAACATTTGCCCAAGTGTAAGGTCTTGCTTTGTGAATCTAGTACTTGGCGGCTCTCTTTAAAATGAAATGTTATTTACACAGCGGAATGAGAAACGATCTAAGTGGAGTAGTCCATGAAAATCCTCAGAAAATGCTCAACGTGAGGAAAATGATGCTGAACTTTGTGGAGGTTCTTGCTAAAGTCCCATTTTACCGTAAACTGCAGTGAAGATAGGGCGGGGATAAGGCGAGGGTGAAACAAAAGACTTCCTTCCTCCACTCCCCTCTTCTGTGTTTCTTTTGTCAGACGTTGTTGCAAACTCTAGCAAACATTGTTTGACAAAAATACTTTGGATTAATTTTACTCTCCCAGCGACCAAGGGGAATGGGTCGCCAAAAATGACTTGGAAGCTACAGAACTTAAGGAGAAACTGCTAAAAAGGCTCCAAAGTTACCCGACCCGCACAGGTTGTTAACCAAAAAAAAGTAGAAGCCGATCTAAAGGAATAGCTCATTTCACCGTCCCGGCGCGGTGACCCGCAGGCGAGGCACCGCGGCTTGGCCGTTTTCTGAAGTCTGTGTGCGGTACCGCTGTCAACAGGAGTGGGAGTCGCAGCCTCATTATTTGGCTTCCTCGAAGCTGCGGTGGCTAAGAGCCGAGCACTGCCAGCCGCACGCCCCTCGACTGTCCGCCTCTACCCGCCTTTCCCGAGCATCCCACGCAGCCCGAGCTCCAAACAGGGAGGGAATCCTGGGCCCGCAACCCGACTCCGCTCTGCGCCGATTGGCTCGCGCTCCGGACCCCGCCTCCGGGGTGGGGGCGGCCGCCTGGCCCGGGCCCGCCCTCCGGCCCTGGGAAGCGCCGCCTGGCAGGCCGGCTGCGCCTGTCACTCAGCCGGAGTGGCGGAGGCGCTGGGCTCGGAGCCCCGCCCCCTCCCCCTAATTGATATTATTGGAGTGTGGAGCAAGCGGCCGGTCTGCAGTCGGAGACTTGCAGGCAGCAAACACGGTGCGAGCCGGAAGGGGCAGAGAAATCCAGCCGCTGAGCGTGGAGCAGCCGGCCTGGGACCGAGCAGGGGACCGACGCGAGGAGCGCAATAATAAAAACAGTCATAATAACCCACTTCGGAGCAAACGGCATCTAGAAAGCTGCGACTCAACTGCAGCCTAAAATCCAACCTGCTCATGCACCATGGTTTTTCAAACTCGGTGCCCTTCCTGGATTATTTTATGCTACATCTGGCTGCTCCGCTTTGCACACACCGGGGAGGCGCAGGCTGCGAAGGAAGGTAAGGCGGCGGGGAAGCAAAGTTTGTTCCCATTTATTTCGCGGTCTACCTGCACCAGCCGACGGGTCCGGTCCGGATCACCCTCGCCCGGCTCCCCGCCCCCTCCGCGCCCGGCTCCCCGCGGCCGCCCGGCGGCCCGGGTCCGCAGCCCCGCAGCCCCGCAGCGGGCCGCCGACGCTGGTGTCCGGAGACCGCACGGCTTCGCGGCGAGGGGCGGCCCGCGAACCCGCTCCCTCGGACCCGGCGGTCGGTCTCCGCCGCCGCAGCCCGCCGCTCCTCGGCTTTCCCTCCAGCGGCCAGTGCGGGCGGCGCGGCCGGAGTTGGGTGCGAAGCCGGGGCGTCCCCGGACACCGGCGCGGCCGCGAGCGCACAGCCTTCCCCGAGGCCGAGCCCCGGCGCCGTGCGCCCGGCTCAGCGCTGCGCTCCCTGATCCCGCGGGCCCGCGTTTGGCGCCGGAACAATGCGGCCGCCGGGAAGCCGCGCGCCCCGCTGGAGGGTCAGTCCGGGCGGCGCGCCCCGCTCTGCCCGGCCGCGGGGCAGGCTGCAGCCGGTCTGCGGGGAGAGGCCGCCGCCGGTCCCCGGCGCCTGTCCATGGTCCGGTCCCGCACTTGCGTCCGAGTGGCCGGGGCTGGGGGACGCCCTGGCCTCTGAGGGCCAGTTCTGGCTGGGCAGGCAGGTTTCTTTGGGCCACGGGATTTGCCAGCCTGTGGGTATTTTTTTCCTGCGTCTCCTTTGAACCACTGACAAAAGGTAAAATACCTTTCGGTGCCTGTAGTTGGAGCTGGGGAAAAATAAATCCTGTCAAAGGAAGTGTCTTGCTTCTGAGCCCTGTCACAATACCCTCATCCCATCTCACAAGTACCGAGTATAAGGTTGATTTTTCCGGTACTACCACTCAGGAGAGCAGTAGCTCCTTGTTTCTGAGGTGTAGAGGACAGAAATGTTAGATTTAGGTCACGTTGTCGATAAAGGGAGGGGGCATCTAGGTCCTTGCCTCATCCATTTCTAAAACTTAGTGATTCAGCGCGGCCTTTCTTTAATCTCTTCGCCCACCCTTTTTGGTTCACTCAACATTCCCCAACCCAGTGCCATCTCCTACTTTCGAGCAGCCTGACCTTCTGACCCCACTTTGCACATCTGCAATCTGTGTGGACGTTGAACTCATTCAGAGAAAACCGCGCCTCTGAGCTGATGGTTACGCCTGCAGATGGACACACACCCATGCACCAAACACTCAGTTCGAATCTTCTGACACCGGCTATCAGAGCAGGGGACCCCGCCACCTGGCGCCGGGGTCCCCCGGAATAGCGGGATCCGAGGAAAAGTTTGCCCGGCACTGTGCAGCTGCGCGCGTGAGCTCGGGCAGACTCGGGCCGGAGTTTGAGCTATAAATAACTGCATCACTAGGGGGAGAGGATCCTGCAGCCTGCTGGCCTCGCTCAGGCTCTCCGCTCCTCCGGGTGCTACGTGCAGAGGGTTCTGATGCCAGAAGCCCGGATTCCTTAAATGCAGAAGAGATGTTTAGGAGGCAGGTGGCGGGGTACGCGCCCGACTTCTGGGTGCCGAGGCTCCCGGCGCTCGGCGGCGGTCAGCGTGGGCATCGCGAGGGCACCGCCGCCCGGAGGTAGCCTGCGGCGTCGGGTACCCAGGACCCGCACCCGCAGCGCCGCCCGCAGGTGCGCGGCCTCCAGCCTGGCCGGAGCGGCCCCCGCCCGCGGCCTCCGGCGCTTTCGGCCCCGGAGCTCGGCGCGGGCTCCCGGCGGCGCGGGTGCGAGGTGCTCGGAAGCCCCGGGCTCTTGGCCGCGGCTGCCTTTCCTGGCCGGAGTGCAGCCGCCGCCGCCGCCGCCGCCGCCGCCGCGCCCTCGGAGGAGACCCTTCCCGAAAGCCCGTCTCCTCGCGGTCCGCCTGCCGCCGGGCGCCGCCGCCTCCCCGGAGTGCCCAGGTCTGCCAGCTAATGGATGCTCGGCGGGCGGGCGCGGCCGTCTGGCAGCCCCGCCCCGCCCCGCCCCGCCCCAGGCCGCCGCCCGCGGCTGAGCCCAGCGCCGCGCGAGCTGCCGCCGGGACCCCGCGGCCCAACCCGCTGCCCGGAGCGCGGCCGCGGGAGCCGTGGGAGGCGGACCCGGTGCCGGAGCCCAGCCCGGGCCCGAGCGCCCGAGCCCGAGCTCTCAGCGCTTCGGAGACGCTCTCGGGACGGCTTCCTTTCCCACAGTTTCTCGGGGAAGTTGCCACCAGCCTGCTTTGCTTGTAGGGGTCTCACCCCAGGTAGCTGAGGGATCAGGGCTCAGCATTAAAGGATCATCCGAGTGTGTGTTCCATTCTCAAAATCCACCCGCGAAGGTCACCCGGCTTTAAAATCCATGGGGTGTTGTCAGTACAGAGCCAGAAAAAAAAAAAAAAAGAAAAAAGAAATCCCCTAAGGAGAGGACTCTGGACACTGTGCTTTATCTCCAGGGTTAAGGCTTTTCAAATACTTCAAAAATTATTCCTCTTGTAAAATCACTAATCCAACGACTTCCTTTTTCCAGATTGAAATTTTATGCCTTTCTAATGGAAAGGGTCTCATTCCCCCTTACTGTTTCCCTAACATTCGTAAATATAAAACACGAAAACCCACCGAACAAAACCTCTGTCTTTGTGCCCCTTTTCAGTTCCAGGGACTAACTTGACTCTGTGAAGGACTTGAGCACATAGTCCACTCTCCTTTGCTTTCAGAACATGACACATTTCCTTCACTTTCCAAAGGGTACACATATTTTTCCTAGACAGGGAAAATTATTCAGTATTAAGAAGTTTCTCTGAGCGCATGTTTTGAAGACAGAATTTGGATATTTTGCTGGGGTTGATGTTAAGCATATTTGCATATGTAAAGTATATTCACAATTATTTCTGGACCACTAGGTGCATTTGAGTAAAGGCTTTATGGTCAGGTACACTGGTGTAAAGCCTAAAAGCGGTGTGCCTCTGAAAGCAGTTTGATCAGTAAGTACTTTAGAAGAATACTTACCCTAAAGCAAAAAAAACCATCTCCAACTGGAGGTATAATGTGCCTGTACCTTATCACATAGCATTCTAGTGAATTATTTTATTAATACTATTAACATATTTTAATTACATATTGCATAAAGGTTAAGTGAATAACTTTATGCTTTTTAAAGGTTTAAAAGTGGAATATAATTCTTTTTAGAAGTTCATTTAGAGTTTAAATAAGCATTTAGAAAGTAGCTAGAATGTTGAAACGTTTGAAATTTTATATATAAAAGCTAATGCTTCAGAAGCTCAAAAGTCTATCTTGCAGATGGCAGATAATTTGTTTTTACATGACAGCTTTGCATAACATGATTTTTAGCATTTCTTTGTTCACTTTGGTATAAGAGAAAACACTGTGAAATTTTATTATTTAAAAAATAAGACTCCAATTGTCCAGAGGTGATAGGAAATTTTGATGTCAGAATATTACAGATCAGTGCATGCATGGAGAGTAATATGGGATTTATATATTACTATGTTCATGCTGTTATACCTAATGAAGATCGGAGAGCTCAATAATTTACAAAATTGTATATAATTATTGTACAGTCACTATATCTCATTTCAGTTTTTATGCTCACTTTCATCTTCATAATTTCACTGAAAATTTATTTTGATATTTTACTGACAGAAACTAAATATTTTGATATTTTGATATCTTTTCTGCTTGAGAAGATAGAATATATTTATATGAAGTAGCTGTTTATTGCACCATATTTTATCTAAATATGTCTTAAGTCATAAGATGGTAATCATATAAAAATTAGAGTTATGTTACAATGTTTAGAAATGTATTTAAAATTTGCTTGTAACATGTGTAAATAAAACTTTCTTTTTCAGTATTACTACTGGACTCTAAAGCACAGCAAACAGAATTGGAATGGATTTCCTCTCCACCCAATGGGGTATGTAATTCTGCTCATATGTGCTTTAGAATAAGAACATCATATGTGCTTTAGAGTTAGAACCAAATACTTTCAAACATTTCAACTTTTAATTTTATTGTTCAGTTCTCGGAGTATGGAAGATAATTTAGAACTTTAAGAAATGGAGAAAATTTATCCCATAGGTGTTATTTGAGTTTGTTTTGTGAGTGGGATCGCATCTCTGGGTTTAGGTTATAAATGCTAACTAATTCCAGGGAACATTCCTTTCACAAACTCACTTAAGCCTCTTCAGTTGCTTTAGCTTCTGTGTTATAATCATCAGGTTGGTTCTGAATAATTCTTTAAAACAGTATGAAATCCGTTTTCATCTTTTAAAAATAGTTTTAGTGTCGTTCAAAGTATACTCCAAAGTGTAACTAAAAATGTAATATGCTCAATATTAATACACAAGATTTGCTGTAAAGTGTTAGATTCTTACAGTCATGTACTATCTGCTGTTACTAATCAAAAATGAAGGCAGCAGTATACCCATATTCTAGCAAAAATCTGCTGAAATACATGGGTGTGAATGTTCTATGATAAAAGTCCGTTGAAATCTAAGTAAACCCTGAAATGTTTGGCCATTCTTTTTCATGCATTCAGGAAGATATTTTTTTTAAATTTAGTTCAATATCATTTTCATGTCTTATGTCTGATGGTAAGTAAAAGCACATTGGTCATTCCTAAGTTCAAGGCCTATGATAAGGGAGAAAAAAATCTCCATTGTGACTTAGGTATATCTTTAACACATGAGGAAATCTGGGGTCACAGGGCCATGACATCAGTGAGGTTATAAAAACTGCAACGGATTTCGAATAAAGAATGAAAGGCTGAGATTGTGAGAATAAGAACACAGTAGTAAAACCAGGATGGTATAAACCAACTCAGCTGGAGAATTCTCATTTAATAGGGAGATAAGAATATTTAAATATGCTTCAAACAGACTTTTGATTAAATAAAATTTCTGAGAATTGCCTCTGAGATCATATAGTACTTACCTGTCTTAGTCATAAGAAATTATGAAAAAGTTTCTAATTGGATATAAAATACTGCTGAATTTGAGATATGAAGATAAAATTTCCCAGAATATGAAAGTTTCTGTAAGAAGATATACATTGTAAAAAGACATTCATGTCACAGAATGAAACTCTTTTCTTGCCAGTGACAAATGCAGGCCATTTCCTGCCATCCATCAATTAAAAGAAATAGATATGGAGGACCGGTTTATCTTGAGGAGTAAACTGATGTATGATCGCAGTATTTCATCCATGTAATCCACAGCATGATAAATTATACCTGTCAAGGTTATCTTGGACCAAATGGGCATTTCATCAGTCCCGAGAATCTTGAGTTAAAGGTTAACCTTACATATATGTAGAAATCAATAGTTTTTATGAGAAATTATGATCTACAACATTTTCTTTGGTACAGATTTGTTCACATGTGCTTAAGTGGAATCATATTGTTACTGAGATAACATTATGAGAAATACTTCTATAAGCGTCCTATAAGCAGGCCTGATTTAAGACATGTTTCCTGTAGGAATTCTCTGTGGAATACTTTTAGTCTTAACAAGTGCAGTAATAAAACAATGCAGTAAATGCGTTTAGTAGCCTATTTGTTATTTATATCATAGTTTTTTTGAAAAATTTCCGTAGTGATAAAATTTTTATTTCATATGTAACAAAATAAAATATTCATGTATAGCAGGAAATAATTACTCTTAAAGTTAGATAAATGAATTATTCAAATATATTACTTCACAATAATTAAAGCTTGATTTCTTAAACCTGAAGCATTGTCAAAAGAGTGTATTTTTATCTTTGGTGTTTTGCATTTTTGTAGCTACTATAACTATTTTTATTCTTTTAATAATTTCAATCAAATTCAGAGACCAAAATTGATCCATCAGTGGATGAATTTGGGATATTTGCCTGAGTTCCATTCCAGCAGCTTACTGAATCACAGCATCCACATTAGTTGTGCACTAGGCAAAAGTCGAATCTGAACATCAAAGGGTTCTTCTTTTATTTGCGGACCTTTGACAATGTTAAGCTGCTATAATAAAACTGTAATTCTTGTAGACGACATTTCCGAATTGAGTATGATGAAAATTGTCAGTTCTGTTCAATTTATAAAAATGAATCTTAAAAAAATGAATATTAATCTGTATAACATATGTTGGTACTTTGACCAACTTTTACAAAAAAAATCATTATTAAATGTTTATCATTTTATGTTTTCCATCTACTTTTCTTGAAACAGTGGCTTAACTATCAGGTTCTAGATGATTATGTCTAATTGAGGAAATGAGTGCAAGGTATACAGCAATTCCACTATCAAAATAGCAGAAATGTAAAGAAACCAATTTTGCAATAATATTAAGAGAGAGCATGTCAAACTTTTACAGCTATTACATATACTGAATTTATTTGCTGTGAGCAGCAAGTAATATTATACATTATTTAGTCATCTTTGAAATTGTTTCTAAACAATTTTTTTTTCCTTTTTTTATGAAGAGGTATAAATGGATTTGTCTTTTGTATGCATTGTATCAGAAGGTGATGGACACTTTAAAACAAGGCATAGCCAGCTTATTGGTTTACTGTGTACATTTGGTTGTCTACTGAAATTTTTTTTAAAAAGGATGAATCCTATTTTCAAAACTGTCTGTCTATTTTATGGCTATGTGTATAATTTTAAATATGATGCTGGAAAAATAAATAGCTCTGTAAAATGTTACTTCCTTATATTTCACTTTGAAAAGATTATAAAATCTTCTCCATTATATATTGCAACATGGCAAATGCTTTTACATTTCAGTACTCTTGGTATCTTCTTCCTAGTGCTTTTAGGCAATATCTGAGTTTAAGTATACCATAGATGTTCAAAATGTCAACTGAGTTATCAGTATTTCTGCTGGCATCCATGTGCATATGCTTTAAGTGGTAATTTTTATAATGGTGGTCCTTAGCGCCATCCACAACCCTGATACTGCCAAGATTCACTCATGTACTTTGGAAACCATTATGTTGGTTATTTGATGAAAATCTAATGACATTTTTTTTTATTACAGTGGGAAGAAATTAGCGGTTTGGATGAGAACTATACTCCGATAAGAACATACCAGGTGTGCCAGGTCATGGAGCCCAACCAAAACAACTGGCTGCGGACTAACTGGATTTCGAAAGGCAATGCACAAAGGATTTTTGTAGAATTGAAATTCACCCTGAGGGATTGTAATAGTCTTCCTGGAGTGCTGGGAACTTGCAAGGAAACCTTTAATTTGTACTACTATGAAACAGACTACGACACTGGCAGGAATATAAGGGAAAACCTCTATGTGAAAATAGACACCATTGCTGCAGACGAAAGTTTTACGCAAGGTGACCTTGGTGAAAGAAAGATGAAGCTTAACACTGAGGTGAGAGAGATTGGACCTTTGTCCAAAAAGGGATTCTATCTTGCCTTTCAGGATGTAGGGGCGTGCATAGCTTTGGTTTCTGTCAAAGTATACTACAAGAAGTGCTGGTCCATTATTGAGAACTTAGCTGTCTTTCCAGATACAGTGACTGGTTCAGAGTTTTCCTCCTTAGTCGAGGTTCGAGGGACATGTGTCAGCAGTGCCGAGGAAGAGGCAGAAAACTCACCCAGGATGCACTGCAGTGCGGAAGGAGAGTGGTTAGTGCCCATTGGAAAGTGCATCTGCAAAGCAGGCTATCAGCAAAAAGGGGATGCTTGCGAACGTAAGTAATTATTTGCTATTAAAATTCTAGTTTAATTTTTTTTTCTGTTTCGTGGTCAGATATTTTCTGTAATAATAGTTATTCAAATAAGTGAATCTTTTCTACAGTTTTCTAATTCATTGGATCTGAAAGTCACTATTAAACTTAATGGTTCCCTATAGTGGTGCCCTCGTGAAAGGTGTGCAGTGATACTGCACTGTACTGGCGATAGTAGCAATTGTTAGCAGCATTGTACTGGTCTTGTTTAGCTTATTTGCTGATATGGAAGGCAGCGGTTGTACACTGTTAACAAGAGACAACTAGATAAAGGGTTTCGCATGGGAAGACTGAGGTAATGTTAATGGAAATCTAGTGAGATGTGATGGCTCTTGTTTTTAAGACCTTTTATTTGTCAGAGCCTTTGAATAAGCCTGAGCTAGAAGAAGATTAGGTTATAATCTTATAATTAGGTTATAATATTATCAATATTTAGAATTATCTGTATACATATGTGACTTTAGATAGAAAAGCATCATTTCATTTAATAAATTTCTGTAGTTACTTCTGCCAGTGATATAACTTAGCTCAGGACTAACGAATAAAGTGGGTACTCTTCTGATAAGTCATTCTATACTGGGCCATATTTTTGTAAAAGGGGTTCAAAGTCAAGTTTTAGTCCTCATAGTACATCGATTGCATTCGTTCTATTTGTTTAGGAAAAACAATTATGTATATATTCACAGATCTTTTTCTTTGATTTATAAACTTGATTTTCTCTTTCTTAACATCATGTGATCAAATAACTAATATTTTTTATTTAACTCACATCATCTTCACCATCAAAATATATACATACTTTTTCAAATCTAGGTCATGAAAAGTATATAAAATGATATTACTTATGTTACCATTATTTTATAAATAAATTATAAAGCATAGTACACTCCTTACAATGACTTTTATCTAATTTTATGCTACTAAGATGGCAGCATAATTTAAATATTTGCAATGCTTATTCAAGTTAAGGATAGCTCCCTCTATTAATGACTATTATGAGGACATTTTTGGTAGCTGACCATGTGTAGACACTCTCCTTGTGTTTTACATGCATCTCAACTAGTAAGTATGCACCCTTGTCATGTCTGCTTTACACAGTAGAAAATGCAGTCTGTCAAAAGCAAGGAACTTGCTTGCTGTTACTGTAATCGTCCTCGTGTTAGCCTGGATCCATATTAGCACATTCTGACTGTCCAGCAAATATCTAGCAGGAGTATCATCATGGTCTCTCTCACAAACCAAGCAGAATTTTGGCAAATATTCCTTTTCATCATTGAACTTAAATGCTTTCATATAGTGGCAAAATGTCCCATGTTATATATAAGTCAAATTATTTTTCTGTAAAATTCTGGTTCTATTGAATATTTAATGTAGGAAATAATAATTAAAAAAACATTTAGATATCTGATATTCAATTCAGTAACACGTGTTTCTTTGGGTTTTTTAAAGTGGTCATTCTAAATCAAAACCTGCTATAAATGTAAATATTTAAAAAATATTTAAAAGGCATGAAAGAATAGCATATATAATTAGCAATTATTAATGTTAATAAAACAGATATTATATTCTGGATATATTGGTTTCAATTTAGCATTGCATTAAGACTAATTTCAAGCAGGCTGCTTTGGTAAATGGTCAGTACCCTAGCACTTAGGAGGCTGAGGCAGGAAGATTACAAGTTTGAGGTCAACCTGAGCTATATAGAGAGTTCCAGGCCAGTGCAGGTTATGCCAATGAGATCTTGTCTCAAAAAAGTGTGAGGGGGCACAAACATCCCTCTTTTTGGCATATGAAGTTTTTGGTTTTTGTTTTTCAGTTTTTTGAGACAGGATCTCCCTGTAGTCATAGCTGGTCTGGAACTCATTGTGTAGACCACCAGAGTGGTCTCAATCACACAGAGATCCACCTGCCCATGCCTGATTCGAGCCATCATGTCTGGCTGGAGCTATGAGGTATTTTAAAACTGCATTTGTGGCTCATATTACTCTCACTGAGCACACTTTGTGGCTGATCTAACTGAGGAAGTTAGTTTTCCAACCTTGATTAAAGAGCTAAATAGAGGGTGTGGATAATCACTAAAGATATAACGTTCTCATTGTCCATAACTCAGTTATTATCTCTGTCAAAGTCAACTCTGAGCAAAGAAAAGGGCAGCTGTAGATTAGGTCCCTCCAGCAAACACAACATCGGTTTGTACAGTCCACTCGCTTCTCTTGTCTGGCTTGGTAATATTTGTAATCAATACAAAACCTGTGTTCCATGTATCAGAACCAGAAATGATGCGAAGACTTACCACAACACCCCAACAGAATGAAATCTTACTGGGTCATGAGCCTAGTGCACTAATAAGATGAAAGGCAGTGTTCTTGTGGACTAGAAGTTAACAGCAGTTGTTGAAAGGTGGGGCAGGTCCCCAGGTAAAAGATGTGAAAGATTTAAAAGACACTGACAGTTCTCAGATATCACTGGTATAGTGTATCTGTAAAGACAGCTGCTGCTGACTTTCTACGAATCTCAATCAATGTGAAGGTAGAATTTAAGTTTTGCACAATTAAAAATGAACAAATGAGAAGCAAAGCAGCTACAAACACACATACACACACAGACACACATATGTAAAAGGACACAATTAACTTTCTCTGAGAACAGACTAAGGAATAACTAAAGTCTTACTCTTTATAAAGATTTAAAGATTTTTTTATTTTGTGTAATTTAATAGAGTGTTTGGGTTATACAGAGAAGTTAAAAAATCAAACAAACAAACCCCAAGAGTTTAGCCATTGTTAACAGATATATTTGCCATCAGGCAAAGGCCTCACTTTGTTCCAAATAACAAATCACCCTTTACATGGTACTGTTACAAATAATTAGTTTGGTTTTAAAAATTGTGTGACGCATTTGGCTACTAAAATTATTATCACCTGTAAACTATACTAAAGCGTCTACAAGTAAGCAAAATCACTGTCATCTATGCTAAATTTTGCCACATAAGGCATGAGATTACACATTAACAAGAAATATTCAATTTTAAAAAGCATAATTAAAGAGGCACGATGCCTCTTTATGTCCTTATGTATGCCTTGTTATATAAATCAAGGAAATCATTTATGAAAAACTTTCTTCAATTTTAGCTTTGGTGATGTAGTCAAAGGAATTAATTCCCTTATACTTAACGAAAGAACTATGTTCATTTGCAAAAACACTTCACTTCTTGGCACACTTCCAGCGCACTGCTGTAAGAGTGCTTGCCTCTGGATTTAATCCAAGCCTGCCTTTATAATATTCCTCCTGTTTCCTTTCAATGATCCTGTTAAGAGTTGGGAAACAAATCCAGTCCCATATTGAGAACATTAATGTCTTGAGAGGGAATGCTGGCATGTCCCTAGCCAAATGTGAGTGATTGGCCACTTAAAGGCTAGTTTATTTGGGGACTGTCTACAGAAGCAAGTCATTGTGATACTTGTTACAGGATAATATGAAATATGAATAACTTTGAAAAAGGATTATCATTTCTATTACTTAACATCAGCTTGTTTGTGACTCTGAAAAACGAGATTCTGTTTCCAAAGACACACGTTTCTCAAGTCTACTACTATATGGAGACCTTCTATCTCACAATTAAATACTGTAGTGTTTTGAAAATAGATCTTTACCTTATTGTAAAATGCACAATTCTAATTAGAAAGATTTTCATGTCAAAATTTCTTTTTGAAAATTCACCTTAAATTCCAACCTCCATGAAAGCTAACCAATATGTTTTTCAAAATGAGTATAGTCATTTAAAAAATTGAGAACAGATTATTGTGTTTTACATATATAAATATTATGAGCAGATTAATAAAATTATATCCTGAAATATACTAGAATTTTTATAAATTTTAAGTTTTGCATGATTTTATTCCAATTAGAAAGAATCATTAGCAAAATGTGGAGCTGAGCTTTGTAACAGATTTCTGTATGTCATTTGCATATATGCTAAATGATCATTTTCCTTCGTTTTCTTATTTAATCCCTACCACTTTGTTAAGAACTTGAAGCTCAGAGATATTAAAAAGTTACTGGAGTATAGGAGAACTGGGACTTTTGATTATCATTCCGTCTTTCCTAGTAGGGTTGCACCGTTCCTAAAATTGTTTCTAGATGTCAGTCGGTACACTTTAGTTACTGAAGAACTACTCAGAGTTTTATTTTAAGTGGATGACTGGATGGTTGTTCTACCAAGAAACACTGTCTTTCTCTCCTTTCACAAATGTTCTTTTTGACTTGTAGCGTAAAGTGTGTATAGCATTTAATTCATAAAGCAATGATATTATGCAGTTTTTATGCACATACAAGAATAATCTGTTTGCCATGTTTGTAATACTAATTCAAATTTCTGAACAGAAAAATTTAGAAATTTCTTTCTGATTATTTGGAAAGGAATTTAGATAATCAATTTATAGTTAGTTTTTATTAGAAAAATTTCTAGGCAGCCATTTTTTATTTTTCTTTGATAAGTTAATAAATATATAAATTTAATGATATGTAATTTATGAATTTGTACAATATATCATTCTTTAAATGGAAACATACATTTGACTTAATAACATCAACAATCTTTAAAAACTGTTCTTTATTTACAGTTATAAAAACCAGGCTTTAATTTTACAGACAAATAATATGTAATTTGCATCATCAGTTTTCATGATAACAAAAATGATTTTAAAATAGATCATATTTATAAGTACATTTTTAGAGAATTGAAAGCTATACAACAAGGTAAATTATTGAGACACTAGAATCATTGCATTCTAAAATTCTGGATCCATACCTAACCAGGTGCTTAAATTAAGTAGGACATTGTCTCTAAACTTTAATTTCTTAAGCATAAAATGGGGCTAATAAAAATAGTACTTTCCTCTTAGGGGTCTTGTTGGAATTGAATGAACTAATACATGTTAAAATCCTAAGAATAGTATCTGGGACATAGAAAATAATCAATGAATGCTTAGTGATATTGCATTAGTAATAATGTAGGGGTTTTCTAAGTAAAGAAATTGTTTGGCAATAAATGAGGGAACATGACCATATTTAGTTAAGTACCCTTTAACCTAGTAGTCCACCTTAGATCACTTACCAGAGGCCATTGAAATAAAATAAAATAACTTTTTACTGAGCCATTCTTCTTTAAGCAATGTTTGTATTTTGAAATACTAGAAACAAATACTGTGGTGCTCACCACTTCCTATCTGATTCTAGTGATGAGCTGTTTGTAGTGCTACTCATCCCTGAGAAGTGCCCTGCCTTCTTCCTTGGCCTCCCTTGTCCAGGTTCTGACAGTGGTGACTGGCAGAACCCCACCCAGCTCCTCCCAATACCCTGCCTCATGTCTAGTATGTCCCTTGGCCTCTGGCCACTGGGCTGTGTCAGCCAGCTTAGTTTAGGGAATGAAACACTTTCTTTCCTTACACTTTGAAATAAATGCCACTTGCTGCCTCTTTAATAATCCTTCCTTTTGAATCCTGACACTTGTCCTTTCCCCATGACAATCAAAACATTAGCATTTTCTTCTTACAGTTTTTAACCCTTTAGGAACCAAACACTTAAGCATTTGAGCTACCAGTCGTAGTACTTAGTGCAGACCCTTGAGTCTCTTTAGTCTTCAGTAAGTATATATTAAACTTCTGAAGTATTTACTCATAACCTACTTCTAGTTCTTAGCACTCTAATTTTATAATGAACATGACTAGTTTCTATGAGTAATCTCAGACTTTGTGAACATGAGAATCCTATATTTTCATTTCATTTTATTCACAGCATAGAGCCAATAATGCTCATCTTAATTAAGCATAGAAAGGATTTTGCTCTGGACCTGAGGAACTTTATTCTATGGAAATAACATAGCTATTTATGTATTTGTTGTCCCATCCTATCTGTGTCGGCCTTTTTGTGTTCCTTTCAGCTCCTTCATTTCTTCCTTTTGGTTAAAGGAGAGGCGCTTCGTCCTCACAAGGATCAGCATGTTAGAAGCAGGGAGATCTGAGCCTGACATTTCTAAATTAAGGAGATCTGAAGTGTGTTTGTATTTACAGGGAGAAATGGCCTGTGTTCTAAAATTTGTTTTGCTTTCAAAGTATATATTTTAAGTAACAGTTTGAGTTGCAAAGCAAACAAAAATAGAAATAAAACCTGTAAATCACTCCCTAAGCCTTATAAGTGGCCAAGTGTGTAGTTAATTATGTCAAAACATTTTTTGTATTTTAATTTATACCTATACTCCCTTCAGAGCTTTATACACTTCAAATTGTTCACATTTGAAAACTCATAATGCTTATTTAAATACACTTGTAAATAAACAATATACATAGATACAAGAAATGTCCCATGGTTCAGGCTCATAGTTCCCTTTTCTATAAACAATTGTAGTGTCAACTTATGGTGTGTTTTCCAGATAAATGTATATTTGACATTTGTTTGAAGTTTTTTTTTTTTAAATATGAAGAAAGCATTGTGGTACTTAAAATTGGAACAAGGCTACAACTTCAAATTAGAGCACTGTAGGTATTATTTATATGTATCCATGGTACATGATAAAATTCACAAATAAAGAATAAGAAAGAAAGGACAATACATAAAGAATAAGAAACAAAGGAATACAAAATAAACTGGAACTATAATGAAAGGAAGAAGGAGATATGAAGTTAGTGTTTTTGACTTAGTTTTTAGTGATTTATGCATTTAGCACATGACCTTAAATCATTTCTAATTAAGCAAGTTTTACTAAATACACGGCACCAATTTATATTTTAGTAGAAGTTTAAATTGTCATGATTTTCTGGCAGACAGTGTCATAATATAAATCAGTGATCTTGTGTTCATTATGACTTCCTTGTATATTTCTAGATATTTCCTCTAACTTAATTATTATTACTGTATCAAATACTTTATTTGTAATGATTTTGTTTATGATATAGGTATTTTGTGACAATATTTTCATGAGGAAAATTTGACATAGTTTTTTACTCTGTATTTTTTCCTATGGTTGCAACATATAATGCATAAATCAGAGAGGAAAATTTCAGAAAACATTTTATTTAAATTAGCATATCACCTGCAAACTGATATGCTATAAATTTATATTCCTAAAGAAATTATAGGAATTCCTATATAAATTTAGATTCCTAGACTGGACACATGTCTGTGTAAGATAATGTGAGAAAAGCAGATGTTTTTAGCATGTACAATTTAAAATATTTTTAAAATACTTATTTTTAAATATGTGTATGTGTAGATAAGTGCACATGAGTGCACGAGCCCATGGAGCCAGAGGCTTCAGAGTCTCTGGAGCTGTTTTTATATGGATTGTGAACCACTTTACATGGGTGCTGAGAATGGAGCTCAGGTGTTCTGGAAGTATGCACTCTTAACCTCGGAACCATCTCTTCAGTCAAACACAAAAGCAGTTCAACGTTGAGTTTCGGTCAAATTAATGATTTATAGATATTTTTATTTCTTATCTGTGATAAATGTTAAAAGTTATCAAATGTGCACAAGGTTGTTATAGACTTAATCATAAATACCAGTATTTCCTTGGAATCACAATTTTGTTGATTCGCTTTCTCTGTTGACTGTTGATTGTATCTAATGTCTTAGAAAATATGGAAGCTGGAAAGACCCATGCTGTGTGCCTTATTCTGCTGATTAACACTTAGTCTGGCCCCTGAGCTGTGGTGGTGTGAGCTCCAACCCTGTGCTGGAGCCGTAAACAATGAGTTATGGTCTCTTGTTGAAAACGAAAATCTGGAGAAGGGAATTCTGATGGTCTTATTCATAAAATAGAAGACTTGATACATGTGTTCTTTTAATTATTAAAATTAGATAATGAAAATCTATCAATTCAGTCTTTACCTTTACTATTCAAGTTTATTCTTTCTAAAAGACAAGGTAGGACTCTCTGCGTGTGGAGGGGTTACTGTTAGGAAGAATGTCTTCATGTCAGGATGGATAAAATAAAAGTTTGTTCTGAGAAAGATAGATGAAAGAGTAGGCCAGCTCGCAACATTCTCCAGTACTTTAAATGTCCTAAGTTTATTTAAATAGTAGTTTACTATTATTAACTGAACTACTTCCCATGTAGACAGTTATGCTTAATGATGCTAATGACATTAATTTAAATTAATAGCTAGGTTAAATAAATAAACCTAGTAAATTCTTTAAATATTTCTTGATATTTTCTACTTTAAAAAAACAAAATAACTCGTATGACCTAGTTCTTTCAGTTGCCATTTTCCTAGTCTTCTTGAAAATAAATTTGAAGAGGACTTGCCAACTCACTGAAATATTATTTTAACGTATTTGTTTTGATGGATATTCTTCTACTCTTTAGTGGTATAATATTTTCTAAGACAATTATAATCATGAATTCTTAGAGTTCAAGTGTAACCGAAGCATCACCAAAGATAAATTAAAGGACTAATTTAGTAAATGGGGCAAGGAACGCCCTCATGCACAATTCTAACATTGACGAGTGCTCCAAGAGTAAAATCACAGCTCATTGTCGAGTATTTTTCTACTTTCTTATCTCACAGACACATAGCTGTAAATGTACACTTACACACTTATACACAAGGCACAAACATAAATATCCAGGCATCACACACATTCTTCGATACATTCATATGTAATACACGCATACACTTCACCCCTACCACATGGAGAGAAAATAAAAGCAGAACATAATGGACCAAGAGGGGAAAAATCTCCTGGACTCATTTTTAGATTTCTAAATTGGCATGCACATATCCCTGAATTTATAAGGACCAAATATTTAAGATTTTTTTTCCTCTGTGGAAATTAGAAATATCAATGGCAAAGAAATTGGAAAGTCTCTTATAGAATATGTTTGAATTATTACTTGTTTTACAAGGAAAACCTCTTTACTAAAGTGTCACCAAACTGAAAGTTTATAAAACATTTTTTTCTTTATTTTCAAATAGAAAATATGGTTTTCTCTATCATATGTAGCAGATGAAGGCTGCTTAGATCCTTGAAGAAAAAAAAAAGTAAATTTCATATTTATTTGTATTACGTTTCCCATAGTGTTTTTGATCTGAGGAGGACCGATATTTGTTCGTTTTGATGATTGCAGCTGTGGGATTTAAATGTGCTTTGAACTGAGAATGGTGGGCATCTTACGGCCTCAGATGCCTAAATTTTGTGCAGAATACTTGCTCTGCCATTTAACCCTGAGGGTTCGTGTTGGAATTCCTCTGTGAGAACAGAAAATCTATTTCTCAAACTTTGCATTACATTGTTGAATTTATTTATATTTATTTATTGGTCTTTTTGAGACGGGGTCTACCTGTAGCCCCAGCTGGCCTACAACTCACTATGTAGACCAGGCTGGCCTTGAACTCACCTGCCTCTGCCTCCCAAATACTGGGATTAATGGCGTGCGCCACCACACCTGGCACATTGTTGTATCTTAAACTTGGCGGTTAGGGCTCACGAAGGCCTGTAGTAGAGGGCTCATGTGGACAGTTAGTATTCTGGTTTGCCAAGGAAATGTAACCTATGTATACACACAACACTCTTAATCAAATTTTTTTTTAACTTTTTCATAGGCCATTAGACACACTATGGTGTGTGGTATTTTACTCTTGAAATTATGAACACAAGAGCTCTGCTTTCTGGGATCAGCACATTGGTTTAATCGTTTTCCACCTTGTGTGTTTTCCCCAATAAGTTGGCACTGCGCTCTGAAAGTTGTTCAGACACTTTCTCAATGATGTCCACAGGGCTCCTTTATCAGGTCAGCACGGCACACGTGCTCGTTCTCACTTTAAACCTAGTGTTTCACTTGTTAAGGTAAAGTGAACGTTCTTTTATTTCCCTGCTCGCTGTGATTTTATTTTCCTGCATATTCCCTTACAATATTATAGACTTCAGCAGTTGCTTTTCATTTCCTTTTACCTTGCTTGGCTTAAAAGTTTTTCCAAACACATCTTACCATCGTGTGTGTGTGTGTGTGTGTGTGTGTGTGTGTGTTTATGTTATGTGTTAATCATCTCTCTCTATCTATCTGTCTATCTATCTACTTATCTATTTGAAAAAGATAATTTTTGGTTTTTTGAGACTGATCACACTATATAGCTGAGATTGGCCTGGAACTTGCTGTGTTGCTCAGCCTTGCCTTGAACTTGAGGTCCTTGTGCCTCAGCATTCCAAGTACTTGGATTTTAGTTGTGCACCAAAAGATCTGGCCTTTCTTATCTGAATATAGTGAAAGCACATCTTCCTGTCCTCCTCTGCCTTGATTGGAATACATATAGATAAATAGGACAGCATCTTAACTTTTTTGCTTTCCAGTTTTACCTATTAGGATTCAGTGCTGGACATATAATTAGTCAGATCAAATAAATCGATTTTATTTATCACCATTACTTATTGTCATTGCAATGTTTTGATCTAGTGGTAATGTAATATGTCTTTCAAGTTTGTTGTGTTTTTGTTTATTTTTTATGACACTGAATCCTGAACTTAGGACTTTGTATGTGTTAGCCAAGTGCAGTACCACCAAACTGTAGATAATGGCTACAGCCCGTGTTTTGATGAGACAGGGTCTTGCTATGAGGCTTAAACTGATTTCGAAATAGCAGTGGCTCTTCTGGGATCTCAAGGTTGCACGATTATGTAAGGTACTGCACCTTTCTATTGAGACATGTCACTCACTCCTTGAGGTTTCTAGTAAAATTCATAGTTAGCTATAAATGTAGATATAGCCTTTATTTCCTTAACTCATTAACATTATTCATTATTTATAAGATGTTACAATGTTAGAAAAAATTTAATAAAAGAAAGTAAAAATTATTAAAATTATCATTTGAATTATGACATGTTTTATAATGATAAGAAACTACACCAAACTGTGTTTCACACTGGAGGCTTTAGTCCCTTTGTAAGAACAGGATTGCTCTGTGTGACCCCAAACTCCCACCTTCTCTCAGGACAAGGGCCTGATCAGCGGTGCTCTTTCAATCTTTGCATTTTAAGGAATCTGTAACATTTGTGGCACCATGTGTTTAAACTTGAGATAGAGAAACAAAGGTGAACAGTAAAGGGGAATTGGTGATGACCCGAGGACTTTTTTCCTTTTCCAAAAGGCAAAAGGAGGGGAAGCATTAAGAAGGGACAAGGTTGGAACCCGCACAACTCCTTTGGTCCTTTCATTTTTACGGATCTCCTGTTAAAGGAAACTAACTCTATTGCCTTTCATAGAGTGTAAATATCCAAGAGCCTGTAAATACAGCTCATTTTTTTTCTTACAAGCTGAAACTTGGGTCACTTGTTGAAAACGAAATGCGAGTCTGTACCAGTATTCCATTAACGCAGTTGCTTGATTGAGCCACTGTATTTTTCCTTTCTAATCATCACCCTCATTCCTCTTCCTTTTTCTTCTCCTTCCTATAGAGTTCCTAATGTATAAGAGAAAAATACAAAACACTTGCTGAGCATGGTGCTGCATGCCTTTAATCCTAGCACTCAGGAGGCAGAGGTAGGCGGATCTCGGAGTTTGAGGCTAGCCTGGACTGCATGGTTAGTTCCAGGCCATCAGGGGCTACAAAAACAAAAACAAAAAACCCTCGAAGAACTAAGTCAGCTTTTGCACACCGGTAATCTGTGCTGAACGTAATGTGCTTTTTATTCGTATGAACTTACAGAACACTATTTTTTATTATTCATTAATGTTAATAGATAACTGTCACTTGCCAGTCAAAGTGGAATCTGGTAGAGTGTTGACACTGATTGATGGATATATTCCTGGGAATATGGATTGGCAGTCTGCTTAGGTCAGTTGAAAACATGCGATGTTGAGTCAAAATTGAGGATGAGAAATTAATCATCTTACTGTTTTTGCTTCATATAAATTATGTATTATCAATATTTCACTTGATTTACAATATTATTTTTATATTTTTAGCACCATAGGTGTCAAATTAGAGAAATGATTGACTTACATTTTAAGGCACACAGTTCCTGGTATCTGTGGCATTTTAGAGAATGAATTTTGATCTGTGCACTTTGTGTCAAAGATGAAGTATTCTAAATAAAAATTTATTGTTTTGTATATACCTAAATGAAATTAGAATTTCTTGAGTTAATGCTATTTAATTATAGAAATAAAAGTTGAAGGTGTTAGTGAATTATGTGTTTACATTTCTCTGTTAATATCTGTCAGTATCCTTTTTAAATGAATAGCGTCATTTAAATAAGTATATTTATTGTAAGTATGCTTGTTAATTATATGGGCTAGATATAGAACAAAATATCTGTTTATAGAATTTTGATCCTTTTCAGTAACCATTTCTTAACCTGAATGAAACAAGCAGAATTTCAGAATCCCTGAAATTCTGATAGAATTTCAGAATCTGGGATTCTGATAGAGCAAAAGAGTTAACATGGCTTCAAATGAGTACACTTGTCATTTGTAGCAAAGTTACTTTTATTATCCTGTTTTATACTGAGAACCAATGTATTTATATGAATATACTTAGGAACTGTAAAATAGGTTAAGTTTTATCTGAAATAATGTGACAGTTACATTGATGTTTTAGAATTTTTGAATTATAACTACATATATGATTTTAAGTAGACATTTTCCTACTTGTAAATCTGTTTGTAAGGATTTTATTTGTCATTTTAGCATATGTATTTTTGAACATTGCAGTTTGAGAATATATAGTTTTCTTTATATTACTTAAGTGTCAGTAAAACAAGTCTCCAGTATATTAAAATAGCTCGTGTCCAGAATCTCAAATTAGCGTGCAATTTATGACAGTCACAGTTTCTTCACTAGATATTACATATTTTTATGTTTTCCTTAGCCTAAGAAGTCTGTACATTGCAGGGTCAGTAAGAAAACCTAAAAATGAGTTCTGTAAATTTTGTAGAGTCTTTTCGGGCATACACACTCTAAAATATAGATGTGGATTGCTGTTTACATAAAACAAAGTCTTCTTCCTTGCTCACTGGCCCTTTGTAATGGTGGCCCTTTTCATATTACCTACTCACCAAAAGACACAGAATCTTTATCCATCTGGAAATGGACTATGATTGTCCAGCTGTTAATTTCACCACATAAATGATATTACTTTCATTAAAATGACATTGAACATTGGAAACTGAGATACATAGTTCAACCTTTTCTGGGTTGACTTGATGTTTGTCTGTCAGATTGCATCCTTTCCAAAAATAGTAGAGATGCAATTAAAAAAAAAAAGAAAGGACATCTGTGCCCAAGTTTAGCTAGCCAAGAAGGGCAAGATCATGTGTTTAAAAGGTAATCAATGAAAACGTCTAGGCCTCTTGACACCAGTATCACTGAAGGACTACTGGGAAGCTCAGAGAAGGTCTTTCGTTGTGCATAGAGAGACCCAAACCGTGACACTTTGGGGGGACAGGGTCAGCAAGGATGATCATCCATCTTCTTCTCTGGCTGCTCTCTGTCAGATTCTTGCCCCTTCAGTGGAGGGACTGAGCCTCTACTGTTGACACCAACCAAATTCTCAGCCAAGTGTAAATGAAGCTAATATTCACTGACCTTACGCATAGCAAATGAAGCCTGTGTGTTGTTTGAAAAATAATGTTATCTGACACTTCAGAAAGTGAATGATAAGCATAGAGAGAGGAAAAGGATGCAAGAGACACAGAGAGAGAGAGAGAAGAAAAAAGAGAGGGAGAGGAGAGAAGGAGAGAGATTGTGCTTAACCACTAGTGAAGATGTAGCCTGCAGCCACTCCGTTGATTGGCTCTGTAGTTACAGACTTCCTATTTTGACACAGCTTTAGCTACTTTGTTTTTATATTCTTATTCTGACATTTACACATAGAGTCTTTCTGTGCCACAGAATAAGGCCTTGCTTGACTTCCTTCAGGCCCACATGCAGAGTCTAGTCACAGAGACCTGGGACTCAGGTTTTGCTGATAGAAGCTACACGTTTTGAAGACAATTCAGATTCATTACTTCAAATTCAAAACAAAATGAAGCAGAAATAAAATGAAACAAAATATATTTTCTTATCATTATAAAAATGGAAGGCTCCCCTTAGAGAAGACAGAAAAGCTGTATTCAATTTATTGCTTTTAAGGCATTATCTAAAAGCTTTATTTTCTAGTTAGTAATGTCTATTACAATCTACTGGTCTTCTTTCAGACACTAAGTCAAAGTTTTTACTAAATGAAGATTATACATTCAATGATATATTTTATATTCTTAAAAGGAAAATAAATTCTATTAGTACTTCAAAAAATTCCAATAAAAATGAGTTAAAATGTGACAGTGTCCATGAATATCCATTATATCAATGACAGTGTAAAGTAGCAGTAATATTTCATGCATACATATCGACATTAGCAGAAATGGAAAAATAGTTGTTAGAATAGAAAACAATGATTTCCAAGCAAGAGTGGAATTTAAGATTTGAGGAGAAGTTAAAAGCATTCTGTTTCAGGGGAGGATTTTCAGGATTTTTCTGCCATGGTGGATTTTGTGAGAATCACCAGGGCTGATCTGCATCTAATTGACACCAACCATGTTTGAACTGAAAATAAACACTTGTAAAAGTTTTGGAATCTGTGTATTGATTTTCATTCACCTCATCAGTGTTGTTTATTTGTACTTATTAAAGGAATGAACATGTTTTTTGTTCTCCCGACTTTAAAAGACAGTATTTGATTAGTCAGATATTTTCCTCTCAGCTCTTTTTTGACAAGTAACTAAAATCACATGAAACTGTGCAGTTTCCTCCTGGCAGGGCTCCTGAGCCAATCATACAGAGAAGCTAAACATGTGCTCGTCAGTTCTTCTTAGTTTTTTCTCCACATTTGTCTCAGTCTAAGCGCCATTGAAGTAAAATAATACTCAAAGACTGAATGGATTTATCCTGGTGTTTGTGACTTCACTGAGTTCTAACATTTCTCTATCCTTGTTTGTTCATGATGTACAAGATTCTGCAGTTATTTGTATGTACATACACTTGTATGGCAAGTATTAGCATTTTGTCACTTTGTTTTCAAATTTTATGTCTTTCCACATACAGAAAGTACATTCAGTCAATGAAGTAAAGTTTTTTGAAACAATACCAGAACAAAAGTAAGTGATTTTGTTACTGGCAGTGATGGCAGTTTTGTAGTAAATGTAGGTAATTTTCAAACATTTTGAATTATAATTTGTAAAAGGTCTTAGACAGTACAGCCATCCACTGCAGAAATTATAGGAACCTCCAGTTCTCATGAACAGTTTGGGCAAATGTCCCAAGCAGTATTGTCCAGCTCCTTTCATAAAAATTTGTGTAAAAACTTTTAGAAGTACACACACATATGTATAATATCTGTAATATGTGTATATATAGGATGCATATATGATAAATGTTATATTTCTGTGCAGCACATAGATTTTTTTTTCATTTCTTCAGAAGTATCATTGAGGCTTTCCGTAATAAAAAAAGGAAGAATTGATTAAGACCATGGTCCTTCATGGAGTCAATGACTAAGCTTTAGCCAGATGTTTGAATATGATTTAAGATCGCGTCTCCTTTACGTTCTGCACATGTCTTATTAGATTAGAAGGCCGTGTCACTGCATGCTGTGCTTATGAAAGCCTGCAGCCCCTTTGCCCTCAGGCTGTGCAGTGCTCAGGCTGTACTGCCAGCCCAGTGCAGGCCGGTTTGTTGTGTGCGAATCAGTTGTATCACAAAGGCTTCCGGTAACTTTCTAAAGTTATTCTTGTCACAGGACCTCATAGTTTATTCTTGGATGTGTTGTCCAGATAGAAATTTTGGAGACTAAATATGCTTCGTGTATTTACTGTAACAGTCATTGAATCATGTTACCCAATATTATTAAGGTACTGTGTCCACATACAGCACTGATTGATGCTTCAGGCTCTTAGGAGTCTGCTGTACTTGAAATAATTGTAGCTGAGGGTTGTGATGTGAGTAGAGGGCCAAGAAGATGGTTGTTAAAGATGCCGATTCAAGGACTGCAACTTTAATATAAATTGTGATCTGATAGAACAGATCTTAAAATGAGGTTTGCAGATCTTTACATTTGGTCAGATGAGAAACCAAGCACCCTTATTCAGAGTTAATTGTACTTGTTTTCCTCTATTAAGAAACAACAGATTTTATTTTAACTAGTATTAATTTCATGGTGCTGTATAAAGAGAGGTTGTTAAAGTTTATTTAGTAAATAATATATATATATATAAATTAAAAATTGCACACAATAATTTATTTCTAGTAATTAAAAAACAATTTAATATAAGAATAATTTAAGTAAATTAACCTTTCATTTCTTTTTTTTTTATTTTTAAGTTCTCACCTGGGAAATTTGTGTTATCAAAATAGATATTGTGGGCTGGGTCTAAGGGTTAGTGGTAAAGCTTTGGCTTTGCATGGGTGACACCCTCCTGGGTTCCATAAGAGACGAGAGAGAGAGAGAGAGTCTTTATTATTTTTATAACAGTAAATAGGGTTATAGGGTTATACTGTACAGGGGATAGATAGGCTTGGCTTATTATATTCTTAAATTTGAAAAATTATTTAATTTTAAGTTAAAATTAAACATTGAATATATTCCTTGTTGCCAATTTTCTGTTTTGTGAATGTATAATAACCATTATTCTGTACCTTTAAGGATTAATTTGTGGGAAAATTAAAAAAATATTATTCCATTTTAAATGTGTTTGGAATTTTCTGTTTAAACACAGAAGAATTATGATTCAGTTTCTGTAACATAATCAACCGAAGAACCTCGAAGTGAATGAATGCTGGCAGTCCTCATGGAAAGCTCCAGAACTGGACTTGTGTGTGTATGCCAGTCAGGAGAGAAATGTTACCATCGGTTCCCATAACTGCTCTGATAATTCTCCTGGTTTCCTACCAAGGCAGCCAGACAGAAACATACATGCTGGCTGCAAAGGTGGCCGGTTCTGGGAGGGCAGAATTGACTTTACTTCTGATTCTTACTGTGTTGTTGGGGTCAGAGATTCCTGGAGAAGCTTAACCTGTGTCTGCTGTGAGGAAAGCCGGTCTTCTCGCTGTTGAATGTGTGTCTCTGAGATGACAGCGAGACTGCTTTGCCAGCCTAGCTGTGGCTTTCTTTGACAGTTGTACAAGAATCCCGAGATGGAAGGAATTGAGCATAAAAACTGCCTGGAATAGAGAGAGCAGGAAACTATGCTATATAATTTTTAAAATTGGGATTGCACCACATATATATTTAAATTTAATTCATGCCATATTATATTTAAGGAAATTCAGTCTAACACTGTCTGTTTTGCTCCAAGCATCAGCATTCAAATGAACTAAAAAAAAACAACTGTATTTCAGATTGTAGAGCTTCAGCTCTCTGTTCTCTCTCTGAAGCTGAAGAGTTTTAACTTTTATTTTTAAGAAACTGGAAGGTAAAGTAGCAAGTAATATGTTTTCTAAAGACCAATAACTTAAGTGTATGCTCTTGCTTTGGGATCCCTAAGTCCCTTATCTTCTCTATTTCTGTCCCGCCTCTTTCCGCCTTCCTTTCTGTCTGTTATAAATGAAAACAGATAGCTCATCCACATTTTAGACATTCATAAACCTGCAGAGCTTTTTCTGAGGTCTGTTGGAGCGGCAGCAAATCCTCTCGGACGTTTCCTTTGTGACTCAGGAAATTATTCCTTGTGTTCTGCCTGCTCAGGCCCCTCCCTTAGGCCCTGCTCCAGCCTCCAGCATTCAGCCCCCAGCCTCCTGGAAGCACAGAGCTGGTGTAAGAACAGAGCAACTTGGTGCCATTCTCTCAGCAACTGGCTAGTGTGAAGTACTTTGCAGGCCCTCTGTTGCTGGTTGATTTTCTTTACTCCACCCACACACAGCACACACACACACACACACACACACGTATCCAGGTGGTTTTTCCAGGAAGGTGATACTGAAGTTTCCATTAAGATTTTTATACTTATAATGACCTTCCTTTCTCCCAGGGTAGAGAGATGTGTTTTGGAATCTGTTTGAACCTCTGGGGAGATAGACTCTGGTGGAAAATTCTGGAGGGTTTACTCTCATTATAGATACTGATAACAAGGTTTCAAGGATGAATGATTTGGTTGTATTTGAATATTTATTGACAATTTAAATTATTAGCAACATTTAATGGATTCTAAAGAGGAAAAGTGCTGAAAATGACAAGAATATCATATGTGCAGGCAGGCAGGAGGGACTCCTGCCTTGTTACATGGAGAGCTGAAGATCAAAGATATTGGCCTTAACAAGCATTAAACTAAAAACACTGTTGGTGAAAGAGGCTGAGACTGTAAAACCAGTTCAGGTTAGCGCAAGAAACATTTATGGAGTGTTTTTGTTTTTAGAAAATAAGTGTATTAGAGATAAGCTTGTATGAATTTATAAATTCTTCATATTTAACTGCAGAACAGTAATGCATCTTAACTCTGAGAATTAAATTCTGCCTTGTGAATTTTTCCCTTAAAACATCAAACACAAAATTCTAGAAAGAATACTATAGCAAACACCCAGGCATCTTTAGACTTCCTAATTGTTAAATTCTGTCACATTTTAATTCAAACTTCCCATCCTCTATAAGTATGTGTAGCTGAACCATCTGACAGCAAGTTACAAACATAATGACAATTAACTTTTAAAGATGATCTTCAGTATCAACGTAACACTGTACTTAAAATTGAAGCAATTTATCACTCTTGTAAGAATGTATCTCATTATATGGTTCACAGTCCATTGTGCTTCAGACTCTCCCTTATGTTCTGCTGGTGACCAGGTTAAGGAGGACATATTTTGTCAGCATATGTTAAGACCTGGTATTTGTTTGTTGTTGTCTGTTTTTGATTTTAAGAACCCCGAACAGTGCCTCTTAGTATTCTGTAATCCAGATTTGCCTGGCTGTCTTTCCTCAATTAGGCTTTCCTGATTAGTTTCAGGCAACATTTTTTTTTGCATAGGTAAGTGTAATAGATGTGGTTTACTTGTGTTTCCCAGCAAAGCACTTTTTCTCCTGTTAGGGATACTCAGTAGGACGACTTGGTTAAGGTTACACATGGCAGACCCGTCCACTGCACACTACCTGTTTTTTCCTCCTGGTAGGTACACATGGTTTTTCCACATCATCACAAGCTTCTGTCCAGTGCTTTGTCATTCGATATTAAGTACGATCCGTAATGCATTGGGAGTTCAAAACTTGGAATTTCTATTCTCATGTTCCTTCTACCTTTTACTTGTTTTATTCTATATGTTTTTTTCTTCGTGTTTAGTTGTTGATAATCAGTAGTGTGGGATCAGATTTTACTCAAAGCTCTTAGTTTTTTTGAGAGTTTTTTTTTTGTGTGAGTATTGCATTTACGGCATTTCTGCCACCTTGTCTTTTAACAGCTCCCTGCTATCCCCTTGAATTCTGGACCTCTTGGTCTACACTAATTATCGTTACATAGATAAATAGAGATAGATAAAGATAATTTTCTGAGAATTAAAAACAAATCTTACAATTAGTTTGTTTTCCAATTGGAGAAGAGTGAATTTAATACTTTTTCTTGTTAGTTTACAATTTGAATTCCTAATAGGATTAAATTGTAGCTCAGTTATTTCAACCTTTGATTTATTAGCTTTTTCGCTGGAAAAGATGTTTAAAACAACTTTATTTTTATGTAAGCTTTGCAATAGGTGAAAATAGGATATTTTGTTTCCAGGAAGTTTTGGAGAAAGCTTTCAGATTGCCAGTATTACCTTATGCAAGTAAATAATCATTTATTTTATTTTTTAAGACGAGAGCTAGAGGGACCAGTTCAGACTTCCTGCGTAACTAGCTGTCTGAATGAGTATGCTGCTTAGTCTCTGGAGCCTTTACTTTCTACATTTACAGTCTTCTTTTCTAGAATGTGAGTATAGACTAATGATCCAATGCATACAGCAGTATCACATGGGGATGAGACAGTAAATACGCGTGAAAATGAGATTATGCTTGTAAAACGTTCAACACGCACACTGTTGAGCGCATGGTAAGCAATCGATAAATGCAATCTACGATTGTTGTTAGTCTAAAAATTGCTTTCTGTGTTTGTATTTTAGTAAATGCTTCTGGAAGTGATCCAGAAGGCTTATTGATTTTCCTTCCATAAAACTTGTGTCCTGTCCATTTCTGTCCATCCCCCAGTTATGACTTTCGTTTAGATCTTTGTTCTGTCAAAGAGAATACCAATAATCCTATTTATCTGTTTCGCTTTGTTTCACAACAACGCATTTTCTACTCCTGCATTTGTATATTTGTTTGTTTGTTTTTGTGTGTGCCGCATGCTGTATATGTCTGTGTGTATGTGTCTGGGCATGCGGGCAACCCATGTAGAGGTGAGAAGACAGCTTGTGGGAGTCCTTTCTCTCCTTCCACGGTGCAGGTCCCAGGAATACAGCTCAGGGCTTGGGCTTGGCTGTAGGTGCCTTACCCACAGAGCTGTGTATTCACTGCTACCCCTACATTTTTATTAAATGCAAGTTAAATAGTCACTTACTTTTCAAACTACATCATTTTCTATGTAATTCCTAAGATATCTTTTAATATAAAACTGAAAATCCTTTTTAACTTTTAAAAACTTATTTCTATTTTATGTGTATGAGTGTATTGCCTGCATGTATGTAAGTGTACCCCTACTGTGCAATGCCCACAAAGGTCAGAAGAGTGTGTTGGATTCTCTAGCCACCATGTGGGTGATGGGAATCGAACCTAGATCCTCTGCAAGAACAGCTAATGTTATTAACCGCTGAGCCATCTCTCAAGCCCCCCTTTTTACTGTTTGCTTAACTTTTAGTCCATCATTCAATAACATCGAGTAATGAATAATATGAACTATCCTAAATGCATTGTTTCCCCCTTTTGATTTTCATACATTATCATTTTCTGCCTGGACGTTCATTTTTTTCTTGAAAAATTTTCTGATCTCATTCCCTTCCCTTCTCTCTAGTCTCTTTCCAACAAGTTCAGAGTCAGGCCAGTCAGACAGGTTTTCAGTGTGGATTAACTTTAGTTACAGACCCCATTAGAGTATAGATTCATAGAGAACAGTGCTGTTTCTTTTATCTTTTGCATTTAGCATTCTTCTGGCATAGCTACTAGAGTGGAACCATTAAACTCATAAATGAAGTTATTCAGTTAACTTCTGTAAGGCAGGAAAGAAAAATTACATTTTCTTATCCATAATGAAGTGCCTACAAGAAATTTTGATGATGATAATTTGATAATAAATAAATGTGTTTTGACTCAAAAAGGAAATTTCAATTTAAGTGAGGGGTCTGATTATGAATCTCCATCTAGTAAGGTGTTTAGACTTTAAGATCTTTTCATTACATTATATTTGCTAACATAAGAAAAAGATCAAAGTGTTAAACTAATTCAAAGACAATTTATATTAGGAAAAGATAAAAATGTACAAAACTGGATGATATGTATCATGGGTAGCCCGTGGACCTTGTGGATTACCATACATTCTCTGTTATTTTCTGCACGGTTATTTTCCGATGCATTGCTGTTGGTATGAACATGTGTCATATACATCTCTGTCCATCGAGTTAATCTCCCATGTAGGCCTTGTAACTGAAAAGAAGACTAGGGACACACACAGGGCTTGACAGCAGCAACCACGTCTTGTCCTTGCTTTCCAGTCCTGTTAATGTATGGAGTACAACTATCTGTTTGCCACTGCTGAACAAATGTGGGTCACTATTGCTGTTAATAAATGCAGTGCTTTTCATTTTCAGGAATATTTTAATATAATTTAAAATGACAGTCCTAAGCAGCTCAGTAAATATACTATGGTCAATATAGAAAGAATGGACTTATAAGCTTAAAGGTATGAAGCTTGTAATCTTCATGATACCTTTCTGACTGCTAGGTGATAATTAAATTGTTGAAATACCTTACTATATAAAATATACAGATATTAAAACATTTGAATATGTATGTATATTTATAAAACTTCTGTTTTACTAATCTTTGAGCCGTAGCTATTAGTAACAAGTAATTTTAACTTTGATAAGTTACAGTGCTTTAGGGCAATGAATTGTATTTATAGAGTAAGCCACAGATTGGTTACAGGTATTTTAATAACTTTTGTGTAATTCCTCAAAAGTACCTTTCCTTAAGGAAGAAATTAATATTTAATTGCATATTACTTCCAAAAAGGAAGCTGAGTAAATTATATGACGTAGCTACAAAAGAAAGTGGTCACATTTTTCAAATCTTCACTCATTAAGTTTTACTGTATCTGGTGTATTACGTATGTATTCGTATTTTTAGCACAGCAAGTTTATGACTATCAGAGAGGCATGTCATAAATCACCATGATTTTTAGCCTCATCAAAAATACAGATTGTAACTCATGTGTCATTTAAAAAAAATTAACATTCATTTTCAAATTAGACTTTAGAAAATATTTTAGGGAGATAAATCACCTTTGATTTATACTATAGAATCTAATTTGAAAACTGCTTTTTTAAGAACATTAGTGTGGTCTCTAGCCCTGTTTAATTCTGTGTACTTTTTGGCCAATCAGCCGTTTCTACCCAAATATTCATGCATAGATATTATTTCAGGATCCAAATACTAGAAGCTTCTGTGTTACGAGAAAACTTGTGACTAGTAGAAGAGGTGGAGAAGGCTGCCCACAGCTTGTGTTTTCTCATCACAGCAGCTGTTGCCCAACATAAAACTTTCCTCAGGAAAACTTTGGCTCCCATTGACAGTCTTCACAAATTCATCTTCCTATTCATTACATGAAAAGGAAAACAAACCAGAAAATACTATGTTGTGAATGTATTCTGCATACCTTTGCTAATTTGTATTTTCTTTAAAGCATTATGTTTAAATACCTAAATGCAAGACTTATCAGGTAATGATAAACTGTGTGTGAATTTTAATTACATATGGAAGCAAATTACAACTAGAGAAAAATAAGTGCTTGCGGATATATGACATTAAGATTTAATAGACAGACATGAGAGCCTTCAAAGGAATATACAGGCACAGTGAACATTAAAATCCAAGTGAAGTGTGTGCCCAATAGATTGGGTTTGTGTGAGGATTATAGTGGTAACACTAGAAAATTGGTAAGTTAGATTGAGTTCTGGAGGGGTTATAATTTATAATTTGTAATTGTAAGTTGTAGTACAAATTCCTTACTACAGCACAGCATGTGCTACAACTTTTAATTATGGAGGAACCACCAAAATGTATTCAGGATGACATATGGTTAAATTTGAGCTGCAGCGATAAGTTTAAGAGGAGCTAAAGACTGGATTTGCAAGAGTGATTCTGGAGAAAACTCTAGACTAAGGAATTGCTTGCTGAAACTGAAGGGAAGGATGTATGAGTCATGTTACAGAGGTATAGCTAAGGCCTAGAGAAACAGTGAGATAGTGAGGGTTTCCTGTGGCCACGTGGAGCTTTCTGAGTCTAATTTTTGGTGTTCTTCTGTATTTCTGTTTATGGCTGCCCATCTGGGCTTAAGTAAGCTCTCAGGGAGCTTGTCTTTGGCAGAAGCATCCACTCTTCACCCTGAAGTGGGACCCATGTTCACTGTTCTTTTTAAGCTCACCCCTTCAGCCAAGCTGCCTTGGTCACTAATGTTAATTATTTTAGCTTTCACTTTTCTCACAGAATGTTGAGATTTTTTTGTGTCCTTCAAAGCTCCAGTTAATTCTTCTAGGCCTCCTACTCTGATCTTTATGGTCAACACTAGTCTCTCCCATCCTTGAAGTCTAAGATTATTTCATTTTAATATTTTATATGACAAGTTATAACAAGTATATGTAATTAGGTAGTGAAACATAAGATCTTCAGAATCAAATTGTTACTGTACCATTTATGAGTCCTACCCTTGGACCAATTACCTAATCTCATTAATTTCAGTTCCTTGCATTAAACTGAGGAGTCATGATAGAATGTATTCATTCTGAAAACTGCCCAATATTATTATTAATGTTAAATTAAGTAATACAAGTATATTGCTAATATATATATATACACAAATATATATTAGTAATATTTCTGATAACTAATATTTCTATAAGTAAATGTTAGTTTAAGTGTGAGGTTGTTTCAAAGATGATATTTGGATTCTGTACATTAATGGAAGCCCTGAAGAATGAAACTGTCCTTTGAATTGATGAGTCAATCAGATCAAGGAGTCTTAATGTCATCCTCCTGATTTGAGATAGAAGTTTCTTGACTGAGTCCTGCGGACCGACCAGTTTAATTAATTAATTAATTTTAAATTCTCACTTTCCCCATTGATCAGGTCAGAAACCCCGGAAGTCTGTTTCCGTCTTTGAAGGAGGGAAGCTACAGATGGTGAACAGGTGTTATATTAGTGATGTCGCTTCGGTACGACTTGAATATGCCGGGCTATTTTCAGAGATGCTTTTGGAAATAGCAGTGGTAGGGAAAAAAATAGCTGGGAGGACAAATTAGCTTAAATCTCGGTGGAGGAATTTTTCCAGGAGAAACGGGTGGCGCGAGGGACTCATCCCATCACTGAAAACAGTGCTAGAGGCAGAAGGCAGATTGACATGGACGAGGGTCAGAGTGATGAGAAGAGAAGGTGGCTGCGGTGAGAACCAGCGGTTACGAAGAGATAGACGGCCTTGCAAAGCTTGTGAGCAGAGAAGAGTGTAGTCCTTTGTGTGTTCAGTGTAATCAAGGCTCTGTGCTCTAGTGTGTGGTTTAAAATGTGAGGCAAAAGGTTTGAGAGAGGTCAGTTTTAAGTCATTTTTCTAAAGTTTCATAAATATTTCATTGACAGAATGTAAGGGTAAACACATGGTTTTAAATGATTGCTAGGTATTTAAAGCCATATTTGTGAACATTTTTCAGGCTATCCTGGTGCTGTCAAACGAGAAGAGTGTAGAAAATGGGATCTAGGTTGGTGGAAGATTTCAGACATTGTCATTGGGAAACGAAAATTCTGATTTCTGTGATAGCTTAAGTATGCTGTGCTCACTTGGAGACGTAGATGCTGTGGACTTATCTCTGAGTGGACACAGGTACTAGACTGAGTATCACAGGCATTAAAAAAAAGTAGAAAACTAAGAGCACTTTTTGTCACCAGTTCTATTTCCCTAATGGGTTAATTCAGTGCTTTCAATAGCCAACATAAACACAGAACGTCCCTAAACATTTATTTTTTAAATAAAATTATAATTGCATTTGTAATTAAGTTGCCAATTTTTGTTAATTATCTAGTCAGACTCACAAAATGCATATGTTAATAGTAACAGTACCAAAAGAAGTACCCTATTTGCTCTGTAAAATGCTGCAATGGCCCTTGCTTCCGGGACTTATAATGAAATGATAACCGTTTTCTAGAATCTTTAGTTTGTCTCAGAGAAAATACTAAAACAAAATGGGATTTTTAAAAGACATTTTGCTTTTAGATTATACAAGTTTCCCATGATTTCTTATCAGTCAGGACTGATAAGTACTAGTATTGATAAAGTATTATTTGAATATACACCAACTCACAGGCACTATTTTCATTTGATGTTAAAGGTTTATCACTGTACAGTTTTGTGCTTACAGTTTCATTGTCAAGGACAGGTATACACAGAACACTGGAAATGGATGCTTTTTTAAGATAGCAGTTGTGATCCTTTGAAATGAATATATGTACCTGTGGTAGCACTAAAATCATTTTAGAAGCCTGTGTCAGACATTGTCTCCGAAGAGGATATCATTGCTCTTCCAGAGGCTTCTTGAGAATGTTTAGGGGGCATTGCTTAATGACAGCCAAAATGAATGCAAAGGAGATGGAGAAATTCGGTCACCTTCTGTGGAGCCTTTAATAGCTTCAGTGAAAAATTAAGGACCACCTGCCATGTTGAATTTTATAAGTATGAGTGATCCAGAGGTGCTTGCCAGTACATTCATGAATAAGTGAAAAGAAGAGGGGCTTTATATAGTAGCACAAACCTTCAAATGGAGTTGAAAGACAAGGCTCTTCTTTACTGGGTAAAAGTTATCTGCTATATAGAAAGGCCCACTGAATGAAACATTTGTCCTCAAATTCCTTTTAATCTGCTGTGAGGTTCTGCCTGTTACCTCACTTGGAATAATGTGCCAATTTTGTGAGGATAAAGAGAATGTTATCCCTCTTTTGTTCCTTAGCTTCTTGATACACATTTCCTTGAGTTTCACAGTACCTGCCTGTTTTTAGCAGCTCTAATTTCAGACTATCACTTTCTTGGACTAAAGTGTAAGAATTGATAGTCTCATCTACTTGATGGAGAATATTCAGGAAATGCAATCCCAGTGAGAACAACACTTTCTAATGGGCATTTCTTTTTTCCCCAGGCATCTTAAAGAATTCTGTTAGAATGTTTCAATTCCTTAGTACTTATTCTTTATAAAAATGGTTTAAAATGTCTGGTGTTTAGGGAGGACTGCTTGTGTGATAGAACGTTGCTTCTGTACTGTTAATGTCATTGGTCACAACTCATACTTCTATTAATTTGACTTAAAGTGTCTTTTTCCCCCACCAAAACACTGCCTTTGTCTTATAACAGTTTAGCTCTAATGCATAGGAATCACAAGACATTTAATTGAATTGGATTTGTTTTGTCTTCCTTCTTAACTACCCTAAGCTAAAGTTGAGGAGGCTTAAATGGAATTAATATTTTTAAATGTTATAGAAATTAAAATTTATGTTATATACTGGGTCAAAGAACTTACATTTGTGTGGAGGAATGCAAAAAGTTCTCAGTTTTAAAGCTCAGTTTTAAGAAGAATGTTGCTGTGGAATTTACTGATTCTAATTCCAAAAGCACCAGTAGAGGAAGTGGCTCTTAAAATTTAACAAAATCTCCAATTTCAGAATCTTGGTATATAAATTTAAAAATGTACTAAGAGGATTAGTATGGCAGTTTCAAGAACTTTTGGGAAGCCCTGCTCCCTGACTTGTTATCTCATTGTAGCAATTAAGGTGAAACCGCAGGGCAGTTATTAATAGTTCCTCTTTCATTCTTGAAAGGCGTGATAAATTATGTAGTTATTCTCCAAGTAAACTGTTTGATTTCATTCCAAATATTTTGTGCTTTCTAAATAAATACTTAAAATTTACTTTTCTAAATGTATTCTTGCATATTTTAGATGTTTAAGTAAAAAGTTACTGTTACCTATCTTATCCAAAATCCATTTTACACATGCGTAATGGCAATAATGTCCAATAGCAAAGTTAATTACAGAATCCTAGATTAAGTTCTTAAACTGAAACTCAGTGTTTATTCTTCATGATAGGAAAATAAGTAATTGTTTTTAGTCACATTTAGATCTGAAACTGTAAAGAAAATTCTAGAATTACTTGGCAAATAGGACCACATGGAAAGAAAGAAATATATTTAAGACGAATAAGCAATTCTGTTTTTTGCTTGCCTTCCCCTCCATTGGAATTGACATTCATTTATGCATCTTTATTGAGGAAAATTGGATTTACATGTTATATATTTGTTTTCTGACGAAACTACCAGATAAAGTAGTGAAACTGTTGGAAAATCAGACCTCACAGTAACCAGGTATGAGATTGTCTAATAAACAACACAGAGTGCAGTAGTTTGGCACATGTACTGAAGCAAAATCCAGAGTCCAGAATTCTAGATCTTCAAGCAGCACACTTTACTGTAAGGAGAACGGAATTCAGAAGTGGGTGGCCAGATTCTAAACCAGTTTCAACTACATTCCAATAGCTCAAAATTGTGTATGTTCCTTTGTCCTCTGAGTCCCATTCTCATTCCATGTCTCATTCAATGCTGTGAGACCCAATTTAACTTGTAAATCAAAGTGCATTTGAAGTTCCAGTATTTTTATTTAAATTTGCTTGTGTGTGATGTGTAATTGGAAAGCTTTGCTAGGGACTGGGGAGTGTGTAGTCCCTCTCATGGTGCTCCTAAAATAACCAGTGTCATGTTTCCATTGTCATCATCTTCTGTCTCTATTTTTGCAATGTTTCTTTTTTTCTGTTTCCATTTTCTGCCTCTTGCTAACACTGTCTTCTTAACAGCAATTGATAGCTCCCTATTCCTCTTAGAATAAGATGGAAACAACTCCACTCCTTGCCTCATCTCTTTTTTGTCCTTGTCTCGTCCACTTTTATTCAACATCTCAGTCACAGGCACGTGGCTTCAGTTATGTGAGAGTATTTTTTACCATCTGTATTTTCTTTTCCTGAAAGTGTTTGTGTCTTTTCTCTCTTGAATATCTTTTACTTGTCTTGTGGTTTCCGTTACACCTGCCACGCTCCTACATAGCACATAATTCTTTATTACAACTGCTTTTTGATTACTGCATTTCTGCAGATTGGGGATTCTGTAACAGTGGGAACTGTGCCATGATGTGTTTTGTTCTTAGAATAATGACTACCCAAGAAGCATTAGAATAGGTGCTGAATGGATTAGCAAATAACTGAAACAAATTAGTGACCTAGGACAATCATTGAGGTAAGGTGACACTAAATTGTCTGCTACTGAAGAAATGACCAATTCAGTTTTTCCTTTTGGAATTTGAAGGAGAAAATCATAATGTAAGGGCTAGGAAGGTGGTACTAAAAATGGTCCTGGGCTGGAGATAAAGAGCTTGCCTTGAAAGCATGAGGACCTGAATTCAGCTACCACTGCTCATGTGAAAAATGCCTGGTGTTGTGGCCTGTGCTTGTAATACCAGAGCTGGGACAGCAGAGAGTAAACTGCACGCTGGATGGCAGAAGAGCTGAATTTCTTCACCGAGGCATATTGAGATTTTATGAACAATAATTCTTTGCTTTTCAAGATATATCAGGTCTTTGCTTCCTATCTACTGGGAATAGTTTCCCTTTATATCCTGAGCCCCAAATATATACAGTTATGAAGGTTTCTGAGTGCTATCAGATTTGACTCCACATAGAAACTATTACAGTGCATGACTTAAAAAACTAATGTATGCTCCATACAATGTGTACCGATGTATGATAGCCTTGTAATTTCTGTGTAGTTAATGTATTTCTTTTTGGCAATTATAGGATGCAAAGCAGCAACCGAGCTACTTTTTAGTAGTGCCAGGAATGTGGAAGTGGTAAGGATTGTGGGTGGCTTTGTCCCAGGATACAGAGTCAGCTAAGGAATGAAGAACATTTAGAAAAGAAAAATGATTAACTTGTGTTTTTAGAGTCTACTAAAAGAAGGAAGTGCAGAAGTCTGTCGGAATCAGAGTTGAAGAGTCAACGGGCCCTTGCATTTCCTCCACTGTGGTCCTCCAGTTACAGGGGTGCCCCGATGCACATGGTCTGATGTATTTATTTCAAATTCCTTGGTGTAGAAGTTCTGTTACGTTTAACTTATAGTAATAAGATGCAACTTTCCAGAAAATCAGCAGTGTGGGGGAGAAGCATCTTCTGCCTTCTGTTGTCATGCATTGTGGTCATCAGTTGGTCCTCAAATGATGCATGGCAGTTTGGTTGCAAAGTAGTAATGCTGAAAAAGTTGGTAAAAACAAAAGCAAAAGGAGAATGTGACCCCTCGTTCCTGGTGGGAATGGGGTGGCTGTGTCTTGAATGTGGCCCCTTTCTGTCTCCCCGTCTTATCTTCATGTGCTCTGTTAAGATAAGGCACCCCATCTAATTTTGTCTACTCGGCCACATCCACGAGAAATCTTTTTTATTGGAATTTCTGTATTTTAGCTACGACAAGTAACTATGGCCGGAACTCTTTTGTGCTTTTTCAAAAAGAAAATGGGAGCTTTCATTTTTCCTAATGGTCTACAGGGAAAAAAATCATATTCTGAAAAAACGAATGACAAGAAGAGAGATAGTGAAATGTGCATTCATCACTCGTAAGGGCCCCCAAGAAGCATGAGCTAATTGAAATAGGAGTTATAACAAAATCTTTTCTTTTTCATTGACTGTTTCATTTATAGAAGTTGCCCACAAAATGTTAAAATATCATGAGTCTTTTAAATCTGGGATTTTTCAGACTCTGTTATGTTAATTATTTTGGCAGTACATGGCAGATTACACAAATTTAATGTGTCTGACTTTTTAAAAATTATAGCATAAAAGGTGAACTTATATCTCTGTCAACATAACAGCATTTTAGGCACATTAACTTTAGTCAGTGCCAATAAAAAGAGAAGAGAAAACTGGTTAACTTTCATATGATTTTTGAGAAAAATATTGGTGTTATTTAAAGGGTCCAATATGTATTATTTCTTCAAGTGAAACTGTTAGAGAATTTAAGTTGAAACTGTCATATATTTATCTAGGCACATGGTAATTAAACAAAATGTTTCCAATAATGCACATGTGTGTACATTAGAAAGGCTCTAGTTAGACACCTTTGTTATTCCATATTATTTTAATGTTCTCTGTTGGGTAGAAATTCACTTTTTTGGTTTCTTAATAATTCTTCTAACACTTGATAAATTCCTTTAATTGTATGCTATTTTCTGTGAAATTAATATGGATACTTCTGAAACACTGATTTACATTTCAAGACTTTTACTCCTTCACATACTAGTCTTATAAATAAAATGAGCTTTGGAATTTTTTTCTTATCTCTTTCAAAATATGCAACAATATATGATTCTGTTAGTATAGGAAGCTTATATGAAGCTTCTTATTTTTTGAGAAGGGGTTAACTAGAAAAAGGACATTGGCAATTATAGCATTAACTTTTTCTATTATACTGAAAAAGCTTTTGAGATCCTGATGAATCCTAAGACCTAAACATATCACTAATTTTCACACTGTTATTAAACTGATTACCACGTATAATGCTATGTGACAGTTCTATGTGATAATCAGCTGGCAAATTAGTAAAATACCACATAGTAATGTAAGGTCATGGCAAGACAGAGAATCTGTTTCATGCTGCTTACAAAATAATTCTATCAGAAATAAGATTTTCATGTGGTTTACTGAAGCAAGGCTTTGTATTCTACCAAAGTATTGATTGAGAAGTTTAGCTGTGGGAGTCACTATTCTGAGAAGCCAGTTTTGTTCTATACCTGTTGGATTTTCATTTCATCCACACTTTTTTGTTTCTCCTTTTGGAGGCAGGATCTCACTATGCAACCCTAACTGACCTAGAAATCTCTCTATAGACCTGGCAGGCTCAAACTCTTAGAGACCCGCCTGCATCTGCCTCCTGAGTATTGGAATTAAACGTATGTGTCACCATTCCTGGTTGACACACTTTTTGAACAACTTATTTCAATGGATTAAGTTCTGAAAATTTTGGCTTTGGCTTTTGATATCTAACTAAAATATATCAATCTCTGTTATATTAGTAAAGTTAAGTCTAATCTATGAAGAAAATATGGTTGATTTTTGCTGACTTATGTTGAAGACATAAAAGTATATTTTTAAGTCTATATTTCTTTCATTATGTTTTTGAATCAAAATTAAATATTTCCATAGAATATATATTATATACTCAGCTATTTTGACAATTATTTTAAGATATCTATTCCCGAATAAAACTGTATCCTATAATTCAGAAGAGAGTAGTACATCTTGAATTTTCTGTTACCTTGAGAATAAACTTTATTTCAAAGGGTAGTAGAAATTTAATAAACAATAAATGAATTTGTGATATAGATATTAGGATGAGCCCATTGTATAAACTTAGCAAAATATTAAATTTTCTAAGTGGAAAGTAAGATGTTTCATTAAGCAAATTCAATAACAGTCGATTAGAGCTGCAAGCATAGATCAATGCAGTTAGACATACAAGTTTTAAAACGAGCAGAAAACTATTTACAGGTTTGAATAAACTGCACCACAGTTGAGTGCGTGACTTAGGTGGGAATGTTACTGGGGCAAGGTTTAAAGCAGATAGCAAGAACAATGCATCTTTCTAACAAAATTTGTTTCCCCTGAATTCTAATTTTGTGAAATATTTTATAACACGCCACAGTATTTGTATAAGAGAGGGATTTAAGTCATGGGAATTCAAAGAACGTTGAAACCTTTATTGACATCATGTCTAGACATATTCCCCTAACATCTGTAGCTGAAAAGATTTACCCTCTAGTCTCTTTCTCAAGAACCTTCTTGAAAGCACTAATTTAAGCTACAGTAATCATATTGGAAGATGCCGGAGGGAATACTAGCCTTTTCATACGTTTGTGACTGTCCTTGTCCTTTCTTTCTGAGCTGGGTAAAGCCTTGTCTTTATGGGGTATCATGTCCACTTTAGTAAAATCACAGCTCAGAGGGAAATGCCATTGCCAGTGCCTGTTTTCCCAGTGTGTTCAAACAATCACAAAGCTTGTGTTTCAGAGCGTGCACAATGCTTGACTATTCCGAAATTGCACAGCACCAAGTCTTTCACCGTCTTGGCCTTTAGATTCTGTTTATTTAGACACATTTGTTAGTTTCCATGTTCAGTGTTTGGTTGAACATTTACCCCAAAGAATAATTCAACTTAAATGATTTTAAAAGTCTCTTCTGACAAGATTGCCCAGCCTGTGGCACCTGGTATTAACTGTGACATGTCCTCGTTCTCTGTCCTTGACTTCTTAACCTCTTCTTCACACTGTTTTAACTGCTTTATAACCTGTATTCTTTTTTCAAGTTAGTACAAATGGATATTTCCAAACTGTAGACTGCTTTTGTAATGATTTGATATCAAAATCTAAGATAATCTAATGCACACTCATCTCTAATCCCTAATATCATGTATAGCACCATTAGTGCAGAGGCAAAATTAGTTACTATGTTCATTTATCTTTTCGGTTGTAAGAACTTTCAGCATATTTTTCATTTGGAAATAGACACATGTGCATTATTATCCTTTTCCACGGGGAACCACTGTTTCACGTCCAGACTTCTCAGTTACTGGGGCTGCTCTCCATCCCTCCAATTACGTTGTGCTCAGTGCTTTTCAGGGCTTACCTGTGGTTTTTTCTGGGGTCACTGAAATGTTATTGTGTTTTGTTGTTTATCTTCTCCTTGTTCAAGGGTCAGCTTGGAAAGGATGAAGTACATATGTGCATGTTAATACTTTTCACGCTGTATTTTATCATTTGCACACTATAACCAGAGGCCAAATTAATGATTTTACCTCAGAGATAAGTAACACTGAATGGTAAAAATATAAATATAGTGAATATTAAGTATGTGTGTATGTGTTTTTGTGCATATAATGAAAAGAAGCAAAAGATGTAATACTCCATTGTTTCAGTCAGGTTTTACTTACTGTCATTGTTTTAAATTTTTAAAGAGAGACAGTAAGAAATAAATTGAAATGATTTTTATACCAAAAATGTCTTAGTAATATTTTGTATTTTCTAATAGAAACCATAATTATAAGACCTTATTTTAATGGTCTAATTCCAAATTACTAACAAGATGAGTGCATTCTATACTCATTGTATGACAATTCTAGGTAATCTAAATTAGAATATTTTCTTTCCTCATATTTGGATGCCTTTCCTATTTGGCGCTGAAAAGAATCCTGAACTGGTGGGGTTGTTATAATTTCCTTTTCTTGGTTCCCCTCTTCCACATCCAAAGGAGATGTTCCAGTTACATACATCAAATGTTTTCCATGCCTTTCCTACATTTATTTATGTTAGTGTATTAAATATGCTTATGGAATCATGTTAGAAATCCTTCCACTGTGGCTGTGCAGTTTTCTGCCTGGGCAATGTCTACAGCTGAAGCTGGTAGAATGCCTCACTCACCGATGCAGCTAAGGCCCCTCTGCCCACCAATAGGAGTACACCAGCAGTTTCACTGATCCAGCTTCTGTGAAACATTAGGTAAAAGAACTCAGTACACTAGTCTTTGTTACTTTGTGTGGCATTTAAGGATGTCTGATTCTGTGCATTTGACTCCTCGTTCTTCATTCCATCTGTGTAGGCTGACTGGCGTCCCAGGCTTTTGGAATAAATGGATAGTAAGATCATAACCCCATCCTCAGGGCTTACAGTGAGGTAGGAGATACACATAATGGGGACATAATTGTGGCAAGGTGAATTCCTTAATGTTGGTGTGTTAGAAAATAGTAAAATTGTTAGGAAGTTGAGAAAATAGAGGAAGTGTGACTTTTACATGATATGTGGTGGTCAGGTCCTTCACTTTTAAATGAATGAAGCTGTATAGGAATTTCATCGAACAGAGCTACTTTTCCTCAATCAAAATTAAATGATATCCTACTAGTACTACTAGTTTTCTTCTTGTAAAAGGTTGTGGATGCAGTTAACAGAATATGAAAAGAATTGTGTGACTTTCTGGGTATGAAGTTAAAACAAAACAGAACGAATAAACTAGTTTGCTCTTATTGTGGGCTAGCAAGCATGGAGATGTAGAGGGAGAATGCTGACTGATTTCTTTCGCTCTACCACTGGCTTATCTACAAATCTACGTGTGCCTGTGTGAGCTGTGTGAGGCCTTTTTCTTTTCCTTTTTTTTTTTTTTTTTTTTGGTAGCTAGTTCATTTTTTATAGAGAATTATTCTGCCTGTTATGTTCTTTTATTTCCAAGAATTAAGGATGAGTGAATCTTCTTACTGTCCCGATACATCTTTAAAAAATGTCATGCTTCAGGGTAAACTGATTTCTTTATGATCTCCTGAAAATTTTCCACTGACATAACAGAAATGATTATTTATCTCTCCACATGTTCAAACGGCCTTAAACTGCTTTAGGGTTATTTGCTTCACAAGGCTTAGTATTGATTCACATTTTATAACTGACTAAATAAAGCAAACACAGACTTTACAACACAGCTATAAAAATTGAGGTTACTTAGTTTGTGTTTTAATCATTTCTTAAATTATATGGAAAACTGATTATGAAAAAGCCCGTGTTACACTGTTCTGCGTAGAAGGGCTGCTCTACAAAATTAGGAAGGAATTGCTTTTCTTCCTTTGAGTTCAGATTCTACAAGTATTTTCTGTGAATATGCATACTCTAAATATATCATGAGTGAAAAACAGTCATTGATGAATCTCTTACAGAATAGTCTCAGTTTGGTTCTTCCTACTGAGCTGAAATATTTGCTTTATTAAATGTCATTAATTCACAATCATTTGTATATATGTATATTATTTCTAATAAATTGAAACATTTTATAAGTTTAAAGTAACCTGGCCTTATATACTATTGTGCTGTTATCAGATCCACCAATATCCTTGTTGAAAATAAACCACCAGCTGCCAGAAATAGCTTTCCATTTTAAATATAATTGGTCAATAAGATGTCTTTGTGTTCGCTTCCTGCTCGGCTGTCTTCACTAAGTGTTTCTCACCTTACATTGATGAAATGCTGTGACTTTGGCAGGAAAGGTGACTTTACTGTCTCTGTTCACCAGTGAAATAGTTGGTAATTACGCAGTTGAAAAATATACAACTTAAGGCATTGTATATAATTATAAAAGTCATTTCTTTTGAATATTAGAACTCAGTTTTCTTAAACCTAGCTGATCAAAATGGTAATATAATGTTGTTAGAGATCATCTTTTGCTTTTTATACGATATCCCTCTTTTCTTTTGCTTGCCATGGTTATGTATACACAGGCCACACATAGTAATTATTCAGTCAAGGATCAGATCATTTGGCTATATTTGGTTATCAATTTGTATCTCTTCCTATATAGCATACACATCTGGTAGGTGAATATGTCTCATTTGTTAAACATAGAAATTTGAAGGTAATCACAAACACTTGTGTAGCAACTAATGTCACAAAATAACTAACACTTGTTAGTATGCGCTTTGTTCTTCTTCTGGGTCCATCATGGTGTCCTGTCCTTCACTTCAGTATTCTAATTCACAAAAGTTTTAAGAAGTGGTGGTCTTATAATTTTTTGTACTTTAGATGGGAAAACTAGGCTCAACAAACATGAACAAGTTTGTAAGGCTCACAGAATAGTAAATGCTAAAACAGAAACCAAACTGCTATTTGAGGAGTGGGGCAAACTGGATATCCTGCCAAGGGCCTCCACACGCTAGCCTAGCACTCCACCCTGAGAGACACCCCCAGCCCAAACTCTCATTCATTAATATGAAGGACAAAACTAACCTGCTTCCTTTGCAATCATGGGAGCTAGAACTAACATGGTAAATTTAAAATGTCTGCCATTTAGCCTTTTATTATGTGTGTATGTGTGTGTGTGTGCACATGTGTTATGGCATTGGTGTACAGGTCAGAGGACTACGTGTGGGAATCCGTTTTCTTCCTCTACCATGTGGAACCTAGGGACTGAACTCAGGTTATCAAGCTTGTAGCAAGCGCATTCAACTGCTGAGCCATTTGCTGGCCCTAAAGTAAATTTTTATCTACTGAAAAATATTTTTATAAAAATGATTATGTAATGTATACTGCTCTTTTAAAAGATGAATTCTCACTCATAAAAATTAGATTTTTGTGTGTGTATAGTGTACTTTGTCTGATTTTCTTTCACATAAAGGAAGTGAATTATAGAACGGAATTTGTAAAACTTGTGCTACTGTAAAACTAGAAGAGAAATAATTGAAAATCAGCTTGGCAGTGTCAGGAATTCTAAGGTACAGTAAGTTGTGCCCCTGCCTAAAAATCCTTCTGATTTAATATCAATCGAAAAGGCCAGTTGCATCTTCTCCTTCATAATCACATGTAACAAAAATCTTTTTAGAATAAAATAATGCCAGATCTCAAATAATCCATACTTTTTAATTGCAACAAATAACTATGTGTGTGAGTTTGTTAAACTAGTGTCCCTAATTTAAGTATTTTTAATTCATAAGAGCACCATAATAATACAGTTTTGCTATAGAATTTGTATAGAGGTAACATTATTGCCCTTTTTTCAATTCTGTTTCAGTGCAGTTACCAAACCCTCAGATTTCATAATTAGCTTAGTTTTCACACATTCACACACATACACTCACAGTGTGAGGTTCTACACTGGGCCATACAGAGAGTACTGGGTGCAATGCCAATGTTGGATGTGTCATTTGGAATATTTCCTCTTATACGTATTGAGGTTTTTTGTTTTGTTTTATTCTGCTTTAATCATTTTTATGATTAAAAAAAAAAACTTCTGGATTTTTGTGTACATGAGCTGATAAGTACATGTAGATCTTTGGGTTTTGATTTTGAGTGCTGGCTTTGACAGTTTATGTAGAAAAACAAATAGGCAGCCTTCGACACTGTACCGGGAAACAGCCCTCCTTGACTCCTCCACATGCTGCTGAAAGATGGAATGAATGCAAGTGCTTGCATACCTCTTTCTTTGTGGTGTCATAGGAAGATGGAGGAAAACATGCTGATTTTAAAGACAGACTTTCAATTAAGTCAATTAAGTTGGGCCACTTAGCAGCTAGGTGAATGACTACTTTGTTATTCTTCAGTGTTTTCAGAAAGATGTGCATCATGAAAACAAAACACAGTAAGAAAAAACTCACAACTATTTTGTGTATAGTACTTTAGTACTTTAGAGTTAAGAGCAAAGCCACGGAGTGAGTGGGTACGGGAGCTAAGGAACTTTGCCTCAAGCACACGCTCTTACCTGGTAGAGTTAGATCTGAACAGAACAGGTAAAATTGGATTATCTTTGGCCAAATCATATTCCCTTCTATCTTGAGCCCATATTTATAAAAGAAAACAAAGAAGAAGACAAAAGAGAGTGAAAACATTCTAACCTGATTTTTTTTCTGTTTTTCTTAATCATTTTCATGACAGACTAATGATGGTATTCTGGTAAAATAAAGAATGTTCTAAGGTTGCAATTTATCACATTTCTTATCATATTTCAAATACAAATTCTAAAAGCATCTTAGTTTATGTTTCATTTCCATCAATAACATAAACCCAACAAGTACTCAATAATCAAAATAAATTACACACATACATGTACATATTTATAGCTTCCCTGTAATGAATTCTTCTTTATCCTTTAAAAGTACTCAAATTGTTTCCAGACACTTGAGAACCTGCTTCCCCACACGGTATACTCTTGGTGGTTTCTCTTCTAAACTCTTGCAAGTTAGTTGCTGGGTAATGTGAACTGTGCTTCTCAAGCTGCAATACACTCATTACATCATGTTCTTATCCTCCCTGCCCACTGTTCATTCTCAATATGAAAACCTTAGCCTATCAGTGACAGGAGGTCTGGATTCCAGGCGGACTTCTGTAATTATTCCCACTGAGGCCCTGTCAATAGGATTAGAACACAGATTCTGGATCTGTCCACCCCAGATGAGGTCAGCACTTTCAGCAGCGGGAGTACTATTTCTGCAAGCTCTGCATTCCCTCTGACGTTTGGAAGCAGAGATATTAACATGACACAAATATTTGAAAGCTCCTATGGAAACAAACTGACTTTTTTTTTAATTAAGCAAAATGTCCATCTGCAATAAATAAAATAATGACATCCATTAGAATGTGACATGTATGTATTTAGATTATAAAGTAATATTAAAGACCAGAAAGTTTCAATTGCAGAACGGTCCCTTTAGTTCATAATTAATAAACTCCTGGCAGCTGTGTAACTGTGGCCGGAAGCATCTGCAAAGTCTCATATTTTACACAGACATACACAATTCCTTCAGAAAAAGTTCAATTGTGCCTAAAATCACAGATCTAGAAATGGAGGAAGACCCGGAAAAGAAAAGCTAGTTTTATTAGGTTAGCTCACAGGGAGGTGGAGTGGGGTCTCTGCAGGGGAAGGAAACCAGCCCTGGCCTGGCATGCAACAAGGGAGAAAATGAGACTGTGCAGGGTGCAGTCAGTCAGGCCTGACCAGATGCTTTTCTATGATGCATCAGAAGTTTCCACTGTAGCTGGGCACTGTAGAGCATGCTTGTAATCCTAGAATTTCAGAAGTGGGAACAGGAGGATTGGGAGTTTGAGGCCAGCCCAGCCTCAGCTACGTAGTGATTTTAGGGTTAGCTCGCGCTACATGAGACTCTGTCTTAAAACAAACAAATAAATAAAATAAAAATTTATGATAAAAAGTCTAATTATGTTTGTTACTGAGAAGACACATTTCTCTTGCATCATAAAATTATTATTCAAATAAGAGGTAACCATTCAACTCTGAAACGACACAGCAGATACACATGAGTGAAGACATATTTTTGATGTCTGACTACTCAAATGTTCAGATTTGAAGTCTGAACATTATTATTAGACTTTATTATCACAGATGTTAATGAAAAATAATCCCCATTCCATACAATACAACAATTTCAGGACACAACTTAGTCACAGCATGATTACTACAAATTACCTTGTCTTTGATATCACATTCAACATAAAACCCGTGTGTCCATGTCTCCATACTGCCCCTCCTTGAAACCGGAAATCAACGTGCATCCATTTATGGTTCAGGTGTGTAATATTTTCCGACTTAGTTTTTCATATGGCATATTGTTCTGTGTGTTGATACTGAATTCTTTTTATTAGTGAATAGTATTCCACTGCATTTATTTTAGTTGGCAGACACTTGGATTGATTCTCTTTTTTTGGGCATTTTGAATGACTGCATGAATGTTCAGGTGTTAGGTTTGTGTGGACGAGTGTTTTGATTTCTTTGGGGTATATCTCTCTAGGAGTGGACCTTTCGGGTCTTATGCTAACAGTGTTCAGCCACTTGAAGAGCTGACTTCTCAGAAGGTCCACCATCCTACAGCCTCTCTGCAGAGCAGTGACTCCTGGTACCTCTTATCCCTCGGAAACTTGTTAATGTCTTTTGTTGCTATTGTTGATTTTCTTCTTGGTTTTAATATTTTATATATTTTTATTTATACTTTGGTATTTTCATATCAGAATACAATGTATTTAGATCATGATCATATACACCTCCAGCTCTGCTTCCCACCTCTCCTAGCCATCCCTCCTACCTTCAGACCTTTCTTCTCTTTCAATTTTAAGTATCCAGTTTAATTATAGTTATCATTATCTATGTAGATAGATTTGCTGTTTGGTAATGGCTAATTTGTGTATTGGCCACTTATGTATCTTCTGTGAATAAAAATCTGCACAGATATTTTTATCTATTTTTGATTAACTTTACATTGTTTCCTTTATTGTATTTCTTAGCTGTATCTTATTTTTACCTCATGGTATTATAGTTTGAGAAAAGACTAAAAAGATTATCAAGTATTCTTACAGACTTTGATTATTTTAATAACAGAGAGGATCTTCAGGATGTTGGTGCTGGACATTTGGAAGACTTTAAAAATGTAAATGTCCAATATGAGCAAAGTATGTAATAAAGAAGCATGAAAATGTCATAAATGAAACTCATTATGTTTTTCAGATGTATGTGTTTGTGTTGAATGTGTGTATGTGTGTGCATATGTGGGGGTGTCCCACGTATGTGGAGGCCAGGAGTTGATATCTGGTATCTCCCTGGGTTGTTCTTCACCTTATTTTTTGGGGACAGCATCTCGCAATAAATCTGAAGCTGGCGATTTGACTAGATAGGTTGGCCTACCAGTAAGCCCTGTAGGATCATCATCTTTCCATATCCCGGCCCTGGAATTACAGATGTGTGCCATCACACCTGCCTTTAAAAATATATATATTTACTATTTTTATTTTTCAGTATATGAATGTATTGCCCATATGTATGTAAGTGTGTCATGCCATGCCCACGGAGGTCAGAGAAGGGCATCGGATCCCCTAGAACTGGAGTTAACGATGATTGTTAGCCCCCATGTAAGTTCTGGGAATTGAACCTGGGTGCTCTGTAAGAAGACATCTCTCTAAGTCCTATCATTTTGTATAGTAAATATATACTAATGATTTACAAATGTAAAAATATCTAGGTCCCAATCACAATTCAGTACAAGTGTCTTTGGATGTTGAGGTATGCAAACAAGGTTTCTCTGTATCCACAGCTCTCTGTGTATACTAGCCTGACCTCTGCTTCACAGAGATCCACCCACCTCTGCCACCCCTGCTGGGACTATGGGTCTTTGCCACCATGCCTGCCTATCTTTTAAAAGTTTCCCTAGTGTGTGTCCAGGGGAAATAGCCAAATAGCTATGGGTTTCTAGTCCAGGATGGTATCAAGTATGCCTGAGATAAAGGTGAGTGACCCCATTTATAACCAGGAGATATTTTGTGACTAGAGAAAAGACTTGAGTTCTCTGGATTTTCTAGGACAAGATTGTGGAAAGATGATCTTTAGAAATAATCAGAGGATTTTCTCCAAGTTTACCACCATGAGTCATAAACTAAGACAACCATGGTTTGGAGAGATGGCTCAGTGCTCTTACGGAGGACCAGGGTTCAGTTCGCAGCACACACATGGTCTCTGACAACCATCTGTAACTCCAGTTCCAGGGGAATCCAGCACCCTCTTCTGACCTCCATCGACATTGCACAACATGGGGGCACATACATACATGCAGGCAGTACATCATACACATAAAATAAATATTCGATATTTTAAAATAAAATAAAAGAACCTCACTTAGTCTTGATATGGATGCCCTTCAGAGAAATGATAAGCCACGATCTTACTACTTGGCCGAACTGAGATGAACACTTCTAGAAGTTTTGTGTGGCTCTTAGGAATGCTCATTTAGAACACAGAGATGTTAAAACGGAGCTTGGATTGTTTTCTTGACTTCATTGTGTGGAAATCAGCCAGGACCCTCATTGCTCTAGCTCTTGGAATCCAGGGAAGGCAACTGTGGAAATGTGATTAGTAGGAGACTGAGACACCAATGAAAGGTTTTAGTACCAATTGTCTTAAATGTTTTTGGATTCAGAATTTGGATGCATTGTTTTATTCTTCTTATGTAATTATTTTATAAATGAGAAATCCAGTTGCTGTTTGTGTGCTTTGCTAAAGGAATTTAAATTTCAAGTACCATTTGTAGCAGGGTTATTTTGTGGAACAATGTCATTTAAAAAATAGTTGAAAGTACTGAAAACAAGAATAACAAAATTCAGTTATTTCATGGCAATAAACAACAAATCTTATTGTACACTATAATAAAATTTAGTAGATGTATTATAAAGGATGATATTGTTAATGTCTATTATATGGAACTTGAAACTTTCTCTCTTTCTCTCTCTCTCTCTCTGGTTTTCCATTTAAAGAACAGACAGAATAAACAAACACCTAGAATATGAAGTTTTTTTATTCACTGAAGCCCTAATGACCAAAAGATGAGTGAAAATTATCATTTCAAGCCTTTGTTGTAATGTGGAAAACTATCATTAAAATAATAGGTGAAAGTGTATTTTTATAAAAGCAACTAGATATTTGAAACCTGTTTTACATGCATAACCCCATTCTTCATCATTACATCACTGTGCTACTTTTAAACTCACGTTCAGTAACAACAATCCAAAACCTTCAAAATGTAGGACATTAAAATGGCGTGGTTCCTAATGTAATTTATTTTCCACAGGGGGCTCTTTCTATCATTTAAAGTTTGCTTGAGTTCAAGTACTATTGAAGTGATTCTTTCACAATTTCTAGAGAGTTCTTTCTTGTATAATTTATACTTACATATAAAGAGACTATATCTCTATGGTTTGGAAAGCATTTGCCCCTAAAACCTTATTCCTAGAATTTGAAGAAAACCTCCTTCAGTTACAGAGAAGAAGCATCTCCTGGGTTCCTGTACACCTGCTGTGGTCTCGGAGAGTTAAAATAATTCTCCTCCCTGCGCATTCTTAGATTTGCTGCTTTCCTCCTTTATCTCATTGAAGGTTCGACTCCAGCTATTTCACACAGATAACTTATCATAGTTTCTAATTTTAAGAGCATGAGTTACTTCCTTCCCAAGATTTTTGCCACCCAGTTGTTCCCTGTTATCCCAAGAGATAAAGGTTTTGCCTTCACATGTTCCTGGCTTTATTTTAATACTCTTGTTCTGAAGATATTGCACTTACTTTTAATAACTCTAAATTGCTAGTTTCCTGAGACGTTAAATGAAAACTCACTTGTTCTAACTTATAATTTTCAATATTACCCGAACTGCAACTGAATATTACTTCAAGGAAAAAAATTAAGACGACTCTTCCGGTCTTTCCTCTGTTTAGTGATAGCCATGCATGTACTCCATAATTTTGCAGGCCCAATCAGTGCCAAAATTCACAGTGAAATGGAGATGTTCTATTAAATATCTATTATTAAAGTGTGCCAGAATATTATTTCATAGACTTCTAAACCTAAAACAATAGCTTTAATTTAAACGTAGTGTATTTTAAAAGATACTAAACATCTATTGAAAATTACATTGGGTTATTAAAAACCTTGAGACCCATTAAGCCAGGACCAAAGTTAGGCTTTCTGTGCACTTAACAGTATATAGTTCTGTTTGTGCGGACCTGTGATCTAAATCCAGTTTAAACCTGGAATTATTTAAGGACACGAGGTTACTTTTGCTTTAAACCTGTTTTCCCATCTGCTAAAAGGGAAACAGAATTTAATGTAATTTCAGATGAGCAATAGCTCATATAGTTTTAAGTTTCTCAACGTTAAATATTATAGATATATTCCAAAATCAGTGTAGCTTCAGCGAGAAATACACTTCTAATTAATGGGGCAGAAGAGGGTGTACCTTTATTTAACATATATCTGAAGATTCGAGAGAGAATTCTGAGAGAGTCCTCTAATTGGCCTCAGTTTGCCACCGACTTGAGGGCCCTCACTTCCCCCGTGTCCAGTCACAGCATCGCTACAGCCCTCCATCTTCCTGCTCTCCTTGCACAACTCTCTCTGCAAGAATCTATAAATATGGTGAATACAGAGTGTCATGAAAGAATGCTCAGTACAAATCTTTCTCTATCAACAAATCTCTCTCTGCCTGTGTATTTGTTCTCTCTCTCTCTCTCTCTCTCTCTCTCTCTCTCTCTCTCTCTCTCTCATATCTCATCTCATTTCAAGCCTTAATGTTTCAAGATACAGGTTCTGGGTGAAACACTGCCTTCTCTGTTTTCTCCCATGCCATACAGATAACACATAAAGCAAGATGCAGTGAGTATTTATAAAGTAAAGATCTTTTATTTTGGGTTTAAGTTAGACCTTTTATCTCACCAGTAAGCATCTTTTACAGGGCAAGATCAAATCTATGAGTGTTGTTTTTGGTTCTGATTTTGTAATTGAGCTCATATTTTCTCTGTACCACAGATGTATAATGAGACATAATGAGATGCATTGTGTGTCTTTGCCCAATATGTTTGTCCCTATTTTCCACTTGTATGAACTGGCAGCTAGATGAAGGTAGTAGCCGATCCTACATTTATAATTAAACTGTGGAACTCCTGTGTATCTACCAAATAAAACACATCTTTAAATCATTTTTAAATTAGATAATATGCCTATCTTGTTCATATGAGCATTTTTGAAGCCTAAACAAGAACAAGCTTTAAAATATATCAATATGTAATTCTGCATTAAATATTCAACATGTAAACAAAAGTAAAGAAAGGCTCGGTGTTTTCTGGAAATTATGCTGCCTCAGTAAGTTAGAATTGGTATCCCTAACCCTACCCAGAGAATGCAAATGTAATTAATTTTCTGAATAGCACCCAAGTACAGAAAACTAAACCTGAAATTGAGGAACTAAAATATAAAACTGAACTTATTTGAAATATCCACCCTCCTTTCTTTATGTATATGGTTTACTTAAGAAAAGTTTGAAGGTCAGAAATACTTAGGTATCATATCTATCTATGTATCTATCTATCATCTGTCTATCTACCTATCTATCTACTTATCATCTATCTATCTATCATCTACCTATCTATCATGTATCTTTCTATCTATCTGTATATCTGTCTATCTATCTATCTACTTGTCACTTTAATAAGTGTGAAGAATGGATTGGGTATAGCATATTCAGTAAAGAAAGTCATCATTTAATAACAACACTGATGAAGTAATGAAACTTCTAACTTGCTAAATCTAAATTGAAGATAGAAATAAGCATATAAATCAGCCAAGGACATTAAGTGGTGCATGATCACTTACTAAATAACAGAATCGAAGTGAGCACCAGCAACTTCATGAGGCGAAAACAGAGATATCGGTGGCTCTCTGTCCCTGACTGAGAGCAGATGCTGTCACCTCTCTTCCCACTTGATAAAAGGGTCATGGAGTATTTACAAGCCACTCCAACTTCTGTCCACTCCTTCGTCTTCTTTTTGGTGGCTGCAGCCATCTCTTAGGAATTAATTATTTCTATTTAAAAAAAAAATACTTATATAATGAAAAGCAGGCTACCTTGTAGCTTCATGGGTTCAAGTCGTACCTTTACGTTTCTGAAAATGTGGGGCAAGGTGTTTCAGGCCTATTCAGAAGAAAGCTTGTACAACATTATTACTGATGCTCAATTCAAATGTTGTTGTAAATGGCTATGATTTTATGTGAATAAATTATGCAGCTGTTCATTGTGGGGCTCAGTGTTGGACTGAGGCCAACACAGGTCCATATATTAAAAAATGGCCTATTTCAGGGTGGCAAGATTTCTCAGTGGTTAAGAGCTTTCTGGCTGCTTTTGGCAGAGGACCTGGCTTCGATTCCCAGCACCCACTTGGCGACTAACAACTGTTTATAACTCCAGTTCCAGGGGATCCCATGCCCTCTTCTGACCTCCATTGTGCAACTTACCTACATGCAGGCGATATGCTTGTACATAGAAAATAATAAACATAATAATAATAAATTTTTAAAAATAACTTATTCTGACTTTCCTCCTTTCACGTTTTTTCATACCAGCCTGTGGCCGCAGGTTCTACAAATCGTCCTCTCAAGATCTTCAGTGTTCTCGTTGCCCAACCCACAGCTTTTCTGATAGAGAAGGGTCCTCAAGATGTGAATGTGAGGATGGGTATTACAGAGCTCCGTCTGATCCACCATACGTTGCATGCACAAGTAAGTTCAAAATGTAAAAACGAAGAGCTTCCACGCATCTGTACCATTTGGTATGGCCAAGCGTTAAGTTTGAAAAAATATTTTCAAATATTCTTAAATTTTTCCATGAGCAGATAAGGTGAAGCAGTAATGTGACCTGAGTTTATCTTATAATATTTTCAGGTCTCAAAAATTAAGAAGCATTTAAATAGCATTTGGCACAACTTTTTCTTAGAAATCATTATATCTATGAGTCTTACAATCTATGAAATGTGACTAAGCAGTAATGTTTTCTGAATTAAAATGCCACAGATTAGCAGAACTCTTCTCATACGCTGGTGCATCGAGTAATGAATGTTTGAGAGCCCCAAATATAAAGTAGTCTCACACATTACTGCTAATCATTTTTTGGATAGATTATGAATGAATAAATGTGTCCACTGTTATATGGTTAAAAGGAGAATTATTTTAAATAACTACACAACTGTTTTCTTAGATATCTTAACTTTTCTTTTTCAATTGCATTAGAAGAAAAATTGCTACAGACCATGGCAAAAGTACACCAGCTGTTGTTTTCCTCTTTTCTTCTGACGTACTAACTGGAAAATAAATAAAACCCCTTGCCAAGTGAATTCAGACAGGCTTTTATGCAGGTTCTCCAGTTAAGACAGTGGAATTCTAAAGTAACAACAAGTATGGTGGCCAGTCTTTCCGGGTCCTTGTGACACTAGCCTAGTATTCTAGGCATGCTGTTTATTTCATTTACATGTGTTTCTCTTCTTTTGCTTACTTGTTTACCGTTTATTTATTTTTTTGACACCCAAAGGGCCTCCTTCAGCACCACAGAACCTCATTTTCAACATCAATCAAACCACTGTCAGTTTGGAATGGAGTCCTCCAGCAGACAATGGGGGCAGAAATGATGTCACCTACAGGATACTGTGTAAACGGTGCAGCTGGGACCAAGGGGAATGTGTTCCTTGTGGGAGCAACATTGGATACATGCCCCAGCAGACAGGATTGGAGGATAACTATGTCACTGTCATGGACCTGCTTGCCCATGCGAACTACACTTTTGAAGTGGAAGCTGTGAATGGAGTTTCTGATCTGAGTCGATCCCAGAGGCTCTTTGCGGCTGTCAGCGTCACCACTGGACAAGCAGGTATGTTCTGTGCACCCTCACTCAGAATGCGCAGCTGTGCGAGTCAGGGGCCCCTCACTCAGAATGCGCAGCTGTGCGAGTCAGGGGTCCCTCACTCAGAATGCGCAGCTGTGCGAGTCAGGGGTCTTGCTTGAGTGATTAGTTAGGACCACTCTATGGAAGTAGATTCGGTCAGTTTACAGGTTATTTACACACTTAGCATTTAGTTATTTCTCTTGTTTCCCGTTAAATCACTACCATAGGTATTGATGCCTTCAGTGTTCTAGAAGGACAAATAACAGAGGATAAATTTTAAACCAATTTAAGTGGATATGCATCCATATTGTTGAAAGCTTTAGAACAGGAAAGTGAAACTGTTGGTCAACATGAAGTAAATAGTATTTCTCCCTTTTTAAATTTTTGATGTGATTTGTGCTCAAGATCACAGTCAACATGACAGAAGTAAGCACAGAGTCATTGTGCCATCTTCTATTTCCATAACCAATTACTACTACATAGATATCATCTTTGTAATCTACATAATACCTGCTTTTAAATTTTCGTAAGAGAATTTTAAGGCCATCAGTAGATACAGTACACTATGATGCTCCAAAATATTGTGATACATACTTAGAAGATTTAATGAGTATTTCAAAAGAAATTCAGGCTGAAACCCCAAGCATTTTTTGATGGAAGGTGCAGTGTGGCCTGTGTAGTAGATGTAACCAAGGACTATGGCACCATCATTCCTAAAGCTGACCCTGCCCTAGAGGATGGAGTTGTGAGAGGTTGTGGGAAGCTTTCCACAGGTCTTTGTGGTCTTTGACTGACTGTCTAAAGCCAACCTGCATTATCCGAAAATCCTCCAAGCCTGATCTAGTCTTCCTTTCTCTACTGATTTTAGCACCACACTGCCTGTATAATTAGATCTGTGTAATGGAAGCTGCATATGGATTCTTGCTAAGGAATACGGGTCCATGCACTGTGCTTTCTAATGTGGTTGATGACTGCTATAGTGTTCTGGAAAGCACCGGGGAGGGAGTGAGGGTGGAAACTGAAACTCCTTAAAAGGGGAGAGGATTGTTTCTCAAATCAGACTCCTTCAGAAGCAGGCATCAAGATGGAGATCGGTTGGAGGAACTTCGTTAGGCTTCTACTTGGGATTCCACAGTCAGAAAAGACAGAAGGAAACAAATTTGAGCAGAGGGATAAATGAGCTATGATGGGATCTTGTTGAAACCTTCTTCCACCTGCAGAGAGTACCCTATTAATGAATTTCCATGTTGTCCTTGATTGAACTGTACTTTTTAAATTTTTGTTATTTTTATTTTATGTGCATGAGTGTACTGTTTGCATATAGTAGGTGCTCCCATGTTGTGGAATCCCCCCAGAAGTCAGAAGAGAGTGTCAGATCCCCTGTAACTGAAGTTATAGATGGTTGTTAGCCACTACAGGTGCTGGAAATCAAACCCCGGTTCTCTGCAAGAGCAGTGCTCTTAACGACTGAGCCATCTCTCCAGCCCCTGGTTGAAATGAATTTTATATGCAGGTACTGGCTGTAGGTTTCACAAGGAAGGAATACAGTGTGCTTTTTCTGATTAAAAAAGAGAAACAAATTTCTGAAGGGGCAGGGGTGTGAGGTCTGTTGCTTGGCAACCATCTCAACAGCTGGTAGAATAATATCTTCTGTCCTTCATCAAGGGGACTGTGTCCACCACTTCACAACATCCATTACACAAATTAAATTATGGTAAGAAAATATTGCAGCAGAGTTCATGGTGTGTTTTAGTGAAAGACAATGATCTGGGATGAGTCAAGAAAGATTTCAGTACAGAGCTCATGGGAGAGCTGTTGTTGGGAAATCACATGTGCTGTGAGGAGGAAGGACTCTCGGTCTTGTGAGCAGGCAAGTGGTAGAGTTGATGCTGATGGTGTGTTAGCTTTTGTCTATCTTCCGTAATACACTTGATGTATTAGTGGTAGTCATTTGTTTAATCCCGAGTTTGTACTTAATTCTGTAAGAAAAATCATACGAAACAGACACTTTCTGAAAGTATAAGAGCATACCAGGGCATCTATCATTGTGGTGCAGACATCCTAATTCCTTCAGTGAAATAACTATTTCTCGCCTGCATCATAACTTTTGTTGTACATGGGGTGAGCACTCCTGTATTGAAGTTTGAGTCAATTTGTGAAGTTAGACAAGTGACATTTTAGACAAGACAACATTTTACGGGAAAAACATTGGAGGTCAAATATGTGGCTTCAAAGAGTCACACAGTAAATTATATATCGATGATCCAAATTATTGCAATCAAGTATACTGATTACCTGAGAATTTTCCAAACTACTTACATAATTGTTTCAAAGATTGATTCTGTAATCCCATCCATAGGAATTTACAGGGTGACTCAGTAGTCAGAACTATTAAGAGAAAGGGGGGCTACTAAGAAATATCGTTTCCTGTGTACATTAATAACAAAATAATCCTGGTAAACACAGAATTTGCCATCTGGTTACAATTTTATTCTCCTTCTTTGTAAAACGTTAATAGTAGCATTGCATATTTTAATCTAGTTTTCTTATTGTTTTCAATGACTAAATCTGATTTCTCAGTCTAAGATTTATTTCTGTGTATCCTTTACTTTGATTTGTAATGTTTATGTCATGTTCCAAATGAAATATAATTTTGAGTCATATGATGAAATATTATACACAAGCAAAATCACACTAAAAAGACAGTAAGAAAGTCATTTCCTCTGTAGTCTTACTCACATGAATTATTTTCATTCGACTGTGACTGTTTTCTGTTTTTTCCATATATTAACCCAAATCATCTCTTTCCAGTGATTTAAAATAGACACAAATCAACTTACATGTCAGTTAAATGCAATGAATTAATTCCATTTAGGTTGATGTATTTTTAATATTTCTTGGAAATATGATATTAGGAAAATGGATTTTCTTCTTGGAGAACAATTTACTGATTATAGAAAGTAACATTAAATTCAACAATCTCTACCAAGTATAAAACAAGATAGAATCAATTCACCAGTGGGCACAAAAAAAAACCACTACAAGTATTAAAAAGATACACTATTTCTTAGAATATTAATTTTATGAAAACACACATATGAGCACATCCCTGCCCCTACAGCATCAGTCAGTTCAGCCAGACTCTACCCAGCCCACACTCATATTAAGAAGCCAAAGGGAGTGAAGCTGGCCTGTGAGGACTGGGCTCCCCAGTGTCCGTGCCCTGAGGAGGAGACCGAAAACCGTGCTTCACCCTCGCTCCCCTCCCCTGCCTCCACACACACTGAGGAAAGGCCTTGAGTCCACACAAGCAAAGCAGTTGTCTGCCGAGGAAATGAGGCCTCATCAGAACCTCAACACTGCCTGCTGAGCCCTGTTTGGGATCTTCTACCCTCTAGAACTGTAAGAAAATCCATTTTAAGTCAGGCTCATTCTGTGGTAACAGACCATGTTGATTAATAGAACCAGTCACCTCTGAAATAACTGACCTTTTATGGTAAAGGAAATTGTCTGCTTTCCATGAGTTTGAGACCAAATAAGTTGGCCATTTAATGAGCTCTGCAGGGAGGGTTGTGGGAAGCCCACGATTTGTCTTCAAAAAAAAGGAGTGAAACCAGTAAAGACTGAGAGGGAGCAGCCGTCGCATGTGGTTTGGATTGGGCATTCAACAGGTTTGTCCAACACTGAGCCTGTTTATTACCTAACGAAATGTACAACACTGCAAGGTGATGGCAGCGCAGAATTCAGTGCAAATTAGCTACTAATTTTTACTTCAATTTTCAAATGTAAGCAAATTTGCCATAATTTTAGCTATTTTAATCTAGCAATTTCTACATCATTGAGAAGCTCTGTTTATAAGATTTTCTTGTGAAAAAAAATTATAGCTTTGTATTTTGGAGGCCTCAATTTGTAACTTACTAAATTTAAGCCTCCTCTTTTTGAACAATTCCTGGATTATTATCGTTCAATAAATTACATAAATTTTATACTATGTTACCCTTAATAGAAGATCTTTCATTTTACTACTGAAAGTTTATTGAATCAAAATTGTAGCCAAATGAGATGCATTCTCTCAAATATTATTTATAAAGGAATAACCACTTTAGTTTTAAAGTAAATTCATTTAACTGTGAAATAGAAAATCTGTTTTAACTAAAATAGGACAAACTACAACACTTGCTCTTTACTATTAAGGAGAAAAAGTACTAAAACTATGTTCACATAAGAACCAAAATAAAGTGAGCCATGTTTTATAGAGTATAACCCTTGGTAAATATATAGTGAATTCATTTTCTTTCTGGAAATACTAAACAATGAAAGGTAATAAAAATAACAAATTGAAAGATTACTGTGTTAATAAGTCGTCATCGTGTGATTGTGTTTTCTGCCAGCTCCCAACAACGGAATTCTCAGAACATTTTTGTTGAGTATATATAACTATTGCTATCTACATTCATGTCTGCATAATAAATAAATTACAAATGGTATGGTCTCCTATGTGCAGAGTTAATATTGTGTTTAAGAGTATTTAACTATGAATAGCCCAGTAGTGCTAGTGCTAACCCCTGGTATTTGCTTTTTATCATATACAATTATCTGTATGGGTGCTCTGCTCAATGTTCTGCATCTCCCTATATGCTGAAGTTAATGATCAAGTATTATTAAAACTTGGATTCTAGTTATCTGATGCCAACATGCAGTATGTGTCTCTCTGTCTTGTATTTTGTCACAGACTATGTATCATAGGAATTAATTCAGGGATACTTTTGATTAATACTTATTTGACCAAAACAACTTATTGAATGGTTATGTTCCACTGTACAGACAGGTTTTCACGGATGAATCATTAATCTTTCCTGTGTAGTCACTCATGGTTCCATTTCTGTTTTTACTAAAATATCAGCATTGTGGAGACATTGTTTCTGAGATTTTTCATTTAAGACCAAGAATAACAGATAATACCTTTCAGAGAATTAAAATCCATAGAATAGAGTTTTACCTGCCAGTCATGCATGGATGAACATACCTAAGTGATGAACTGGTCATGATCATAAACACTTTGCACCATACATTAGGTGGCCATGGGTTCTGTGCAGCTTTAGTCCCTGTGCACAGCCAGGCTGACTCAGATATGCCTTCTCAGTTCCAGAACCCGCGTTAGGACCGCCTGGAGAGACGTGTGGGGGAGAGTCTGTACATTGATAAGCTTTTAGTTGTTCTGTTTCAGTGCCAATGTACTGAAAAGAGAGAGCGAATTTTGATTATTTTATTCCTTGCTTTGTTGGTGATGAATTGAAGCAAATTTGATTCAGACAAGCAATCTAGTGGGATGATGCAGAGCCATCCAAACACATCTGTACTTATGCACCAATGCAGTAAATTAGAGGTCCATGGAAAAGACATTGATCCACAAGGGTCGTTAACCATTTTAACCGACTGATCCATGCCATGGGGTAAAGGAGAGACCACTGTCAAGATCTTGCTCCTCAGACCTGTCAGTTATAACTGCAAAGGCTGAGTGTTTTTAGGACTTTCTTCTTTTGGAATCAATGAACAGGATCAATTAAGAGGTGAAATACCCAGGAAAAATTATCCAATTTTCCTGCACTTCATTTACAAAGAGGTCAATCAGAAATGGAGAGATAGTTGCTGCATCCCAACAAAATTAATCGACAACATACAGAGCAAGTAATGTACGGCCTGTGGCAAAATACATGACAGAGAGGCACAGAGAGACCTGCAGCTGCTTGTCCCATTAAGGACAAGGACCACAGGAGGAGAGGTGTGAAGAGCAATTAGCATAGCTTTAAAACAAGCAGGTCTTAATTATCCACTGCATGTTGGCATTAGATAATTAGTGTCCAAGTTTTAATAATACTTGATGATTAACTTCAGCATATAGAGAGATGCAGATCATTGAGCAGAGCACCCATACAGATAATTGTATATGATAAAAAGCAAATATCGGGGGTTAGCCCTAGCACTACTGAGCTATTCATAATTTAATACTCTTAAACACAATATTAACTGCACATAGGAGACCGTACCATTTGTAATTTATTGTGCAGACATGAATGTAGATAGCAATAGTTATATATACTCGACAAAAATGTTCTGAGAACTCTGTTATTGGGAGCTGGCAGAAAACACAACCACACGATGGAAATGAAAATGGAAGGGTAGTCAAGTTACATAGAAGGGCTGCCATGGACAGTGAAGGAGGGACACCTTCTTAATCGGATAATGATGGTTCAGATGTCTTTGGAGAACAACCAAATGAATACAGAAGAAAACTCCAGTGTATTTAAACATTTGGAGCAATGAAAAACATTTTGCTAGAGAACTTGAGGTAGAAAATATCATAATCCTATTTCCATGGTTGAAAACAAAGCCTGATACCATGGCATACGTAGCAGGCATGCTTGGTGTCGGCCGAACGGAATCCTAATAGATTGCTTTTTATGCTGATTTCATACAACATTTATCAAACTGCTAAAGACTCTTAAGACAGAAAATGAGGCTGAATTTTGTTTGGAAAAAATTACTGTCTTTGTTCTTTTCTAATATGTTATCATAACCTTATTTTCTCCTTGTTTTGACATTTTATCCTATTTTCTCACAGGCCTGACATCACCAAGAACCCAAATTTAGCCTCTCATAAATTTCATTGTTGAGAACCTGATATCAGAAATGGAGGTCATAAAAAGAAATATGTTAACTCTGTAGTTATGCATGTGGAACCATGTCTCCTGTATATATGATTTTTCTGAATAGGAAATGCTGTAATTTCAGCTTACGTCTCAGGGGGAGAAGTGGTCTCTGCACGGACACACCTCCTGACGTTACCGCAGGTCACAGTACTTTTTCCTTGTTTCCCATACATCGTAAACTATGCTTTATATTGTATGGTCATTTGCTTTAAAATGGAGGAGAATTGAAGTGCAGTTGTTTTCTTGTTCTTACCTCACCTTCTCTGAGCTTGATTTTTAGATCCTTTCCCCCCACACAGACAATCAGGAGAATTGCCCCAAAATTTTGACATTATTCTTTCTGTTTTCAGCATTTATTGATAGTGATCAAACTTTATTTTCTTTTTTGATCATATATCTAATCTTTAAAATTTCTACCAAGAGTGGAAACTCCATTAAGCTATTTCAGCAAACCTCGAATGTTAATATAATTTGTAAGTTGCACCTCATATATTAAATGCTGATTTTATGTTGGAAAATTATACTAACTGGCCTCCTTAAGACTGCTGTCTACTTGATGTTTCATTCTTTTTGTGCAATCCAGGGTTCAAATGGATGAAGGGATTATAATGATGGTTTCCTGGTGACTCTTTTCATCCCATTTTTCTGGGCAGGCCTCAGCTAATCTAACAGTTCATGAGCCATTTACTTTTTAATTTCTTGGGATTAAGTTACTAATGGGAACCTGCAGTAAGCGTATGGAGCCTTGTCTTCTGATAACATGCGTTGGGTGTTCACTATGCCTGTTTCATCTTTAATCCATAACCTTTCGGTGTGGAGAACTGTAAACGGATGATTACCTGACAGATATTCTTTTCTACATTTACTTATGGCTCTCTAGACATACTGTCCCTAAATTTCTGTCTGTGAATTCCTTATTGTCTGTTTGCCTATGAACTTTCTTTCTCCTAGAATTTTTATCTTGTGAAAAGAACTGTATCAAACTTATTTTTATCTAAAACTTATTCTTACTACATTTTTGTTAAAACTCTGTTAAATATTTGTAACCAGCCTTTTAAATTCTGAAGGATCTGTGCAAAATAGATTTTTAGTACATTACTCTTTTGAAAATTGAAAGGTTTTTTTTCTTCTGGCATAGTTGGGTGCTTGATGTTTGAATTCAGATTTTTACAAGTTTAAAATTGAAATTATAAAACTTTAGGAAAACCACGCAGTTATTTGCTTATAAAAGTGAGTCAGTATATTTAAAGTTTTATAAAAATTCATTTCTGCAATAGCCATTTTAAATGTGTAATCTTTTTCTAATAGCAGTGGTCTTTTTAAATGAGTTCTTCATGCCATCTACCAGATGGGTAAGTTTCCTGTGGAACATCAAGTCTGCTCTTACAGACAAGAGCACTATTCTGTGCTTTCTTGACAGGAGTCAGTAAAGGCAAGATATATTCATTAGTTGGAGGGGGCAAATGAGGAGCATGTAAAAGCCACATTTCCAATAACTGTCATTTAATTGGACATTTTGTTTTATCTATCTGCTCTTAGGTGTACAATAAACATATCTAGGAGAACTCAACATGAAAATTGGATTTAGTGCCCCTCTGGGTGACTGAAATTATTCTGCCACTGTTATAAAACATTGTTTCTTTATTGTTCTTGGAGTGTAAATAAATGTATTGACAGTAAAGAATTAACAGCACATCTAGGAAGAGTTTATTTAATAATGATGATGCAAAATAGTTCTTTGCTGTTCGATTTATCTAATTTATAGCTCTGTTTGATTACCACAGCATGCCTTTCATCTGCCAGAATTGCACCCTAGGGAGTAGTCAACTTATTAATTCATCACTTGCCTTCCTTTATAGTTGTAAGCCCCATTATAGTATGAGCAGAGTGACGCTCTTTTGTGAAAGCTGCCAGCCAACTGGTTCCAGTCTAGTCGACCTTTTGTTTGTAACTATGATCCTAATGGTTTTCCTATTGGCTGCTGTTTCTCAAAGATTACATTACAGTCTATCCCTTTGTCTTATAGTATCTTGATGTGGTCAGGACAGCAAGAGTGAATTGCACACCTGCAATTACAGAGCTTTAAAAAGGGGAAAGGCCTGCTTCAAGTTAACCTGTAGTTTTTTTTTTTTTAAATGCCTTTTGATTTATCTGTCACTTGATCCATCAGCAATGAATAATTTTCATGGAAGGTGCACTTTAATTACATTCCCATTTGACTTGCATTATCAACCCCTATCTAGGTAATTAATCTCACCAAGTATCCAATTTCGGCCTTTATTGCTGGCAGGCAGACCTCCTGAATTATGTGTGCTTGAATGGGTCTTGGGTCTTTTCACCAAACAGACCCTGAAAGGGATCTGAGGCTCTCCAAATCCCGAAACTATGTCTTAGTTTTTTTTTTCCTTGTAGATACTATGAATAAATTATATTTAGCATCACAAGTATACATCAAAAACTTATAGATTACTGTAATAGTGGAAGCAATAAAACTAGGCCACATCTTCCTCCTTGGGGTAGTGAATTTGTGGGTCACTTTGGGGCAGCAGCAGAGGATGTGTGCTAATTTAGTAAATATAGATAGAATGTATATCTGCCTGCTAATATGTTTGTATACTAACCAACTAAAATTCAGCAGCTTCTTGTACTTCAAGAGTTGTTTTTTTTATTAATGTGAATATTTGGATGAGATAAATCAAAATCAGGAGGATTTTAAATTATCCTTGTGCTTTATATTGTCACACTCCATTTTCTAAAACTTTCTGTATTCTCAATTTAGATACCAGACTTTTAGCCTATCTTTTGGAATTTGGTTGCTTAATTCCCACACTGATTAATGCTAAAAATTATTTTACTATTATAGTGCACGTGTGTGTAAATACACAATCATTCTGAAGTGTATATAGTTGTAATTTTGCTTTATAAGATGGTCTAAAAATGTTTGTATATCTTTAGTATTCAGAGCTAGGAATTGTGAGTATAATACAGTGTTTTATTTCTTAGGACTTTTCAAAAACATGAAGAATTCCTTGAAAGTAAAGTATGGATTAAATTAGGTTGGCTGTCTGAAAGTGGTCTAAATTTCCTAGTACTGTCTTAAGGGATAGATTTGATTTACAGAAGAAAAGACAATCTAAGCTTCAGTACACTGAAGATGTTAAAATTATACACAGTAAAACATTTTGGAAAATTGGGATTAATGATAGTGGGAAAGGAGTTCTTTTTTTGCCACATCATCAGCTCTGTAAAAGTGAAATCTTTAACCAGGTGAAATTTGTATAAAAATTGAAAATTTCATTTCTCTGAGCATTATATTTTTATTATATGAAATTTCTACATAGGGGCATAGTTACAGCTTTAATGAAGTTTAATTGCTCCATATTATCTGCCTCCAACCCTGGCTTCACTTTCAACCTCCTGCCTTTACCTCCACAAGACAACAGATAAAACGCATATGTTCAAACTCCACACAGTTAAAAATCTAATTTAATGTCTTAATGTATAACTTTAATTTTACCATTCTTTTTTACTAAAACAAGCACATTTGAAGTGTAACTGTGGATTCCTAAAACATTTAACATGTTTTTATAAAAATCACATTTGCTTCTTAATCAAAGCATTGGCTTCTCTTTTCATTTTGAAATTAGTGTTTTTCTTCTTTGTTCTGTTTTAATTACAATGTTATGTAGATATTTTACCACCCAAAATATTTCTGAGGAGGTTTAATATCATAATTATATTATTAGACGTGTTACTAATAAGTGTTTACAAACAGTGCAGTAGATTAAATTAGAGTTGATATTGGCCAGAATGATTCATTTTGAGTAATTATTATTGCTTTCTCAGTAAGTTAAGTGTGTACATATAAGTATAGACTCATGCACACACATATCTATATGAATTTCTGTTACACATTTTGATGAAGTTATTTCTTTAAAAATACATTATTATCACCTGCTTCTAATAATTAGGCATATATACCAAATAAGGACTTTGTGGTTTTTAACTTGTGTCCTTGTGTTAATGAGCTGTTTTGGAACCTCTGAATCATGAGAGTTTATATCTTCCAGTAGTTCTTTTTATTTCCTAGGAGAACATTTTGATTTAGAATATACACATATAATTAATATTTAGAGATAAACAATTGAAGATTAAATAGGAGAAACTTTATATAGTGAAGCAATAGAATCTAACTTAAAATTTAGGAATTGTTTTAAACCCAGAAAAAAATGCCTACTAAGTTCATTTCTTTTCCTCTATAGATTCTTTAGGCATAGAATTTTTGCAGTATATTGACATGCTAAAATATGTATTGCTTGGGCTACTGAGTCAATAAATATCATGATCTGAGATTTATTTTTTATATAGCAAAATAAACTCAGTTTCTATGTAATAGTGTATCTTTAAAAAGGTAGACCTTAGAGACACAGCAGAGAAGGTGGCCACCAGATTTAGAATCCTAAATTTGTATTCCAGGTAAATCAAATCGCTTTTTGACCTGGAGCAAGAAATCCCCAATATCTCATTCATTAATCACATTCAGCAGTTGTGAATTGCTTGTGCTGATGGATCAGGATGGATTTTTGGAAAGTTATATTATAAATACAACTGACAAAATACAGTCTTGTTAAAATTAGAAAAATGATGCTAAGCACTAAAATGGCTAAAGTTGACTTTGCTAGTCTGATGTTAACCCTTTTCATTACCTGGACTAGGAGGGAACAGCACAGCATTAAACAAACGTCACTCAAATTTGTAAAAAAAAATAAAAGGTATAAAACTCAGCAAAATGAATTTTAAAAAATCAATAAGAATAGACATTGAAGGAAAATATTAATAATGCATGTGTAAAAGGATGAGTCATCATCAAGATAATAATTATGTTCATGAAGATCAAACAGATTATGATACTAAGAGACAACATCTTTTGATACAGAGACAATTTTTTTTTTTCTTGGGAAAGAAAAGAAAAATTGTCATTTGAATTTTTCAGGGTTTTGCTTATTTGTGACTATTCTCAAACCGAAACAGATTTTTGGTTCTGTTCTTTCTTGCTTGTGGGTCCACTGAGAAATTACCTGATTACAGAACAGTGTTGCCTTTTTTCTTGGAAAATATTAACAAGTGGAGAGAAAAATCTAGACATGTCTTAGTATAAAAATAATAAAATGTAACGTTAATGCGTACAAGGGTTAATTATACACACAAAATAAAACTGAAAAGAAACCCTACGGAACATTTAACAACCTGTTCCTTTCTTCATGTTATTTTTGTTTTGGGTTTTGTTTTTTATAGATTTGAGTGAAGTTTGGAAGAGTAATTTTTGAACAAGTAATGTTAACATTTCTAAAATCTGGTATGCAGACAAAACTTCCATAGTATGGAGAATTCCAGAATTTCACGGGCTTGCTAGATATGAATGATCACTAAAACTGAACTTTGAGCTTTGATCTCTCAATAAATTGTAACCCTACTTAACATAGGCAGTTTATATATTTTTCAAAAAAAATGATGCTAAGTATACATGTTATTTTCTATTCTCATAGAACTTGAAAATTTAGTTGTATAACAGATATTGAGTACTTGTATGAATGTATATATGTTCATAGAAAGTTATTATTTATGTAATTTAAAATAAAGTTCATCTGTATCTTTCTGTGGAGATTTATGATCTATACCACAATATACAATGTGAAATTTGCTATCAGAATACAGGATTTCTTTCATTCTTCATCAGTGTGTACTTCATTTTGAAGGATAGATAAATGACAATTCAAGAATAAGAGTTTTGTAGGAGTAACAGTGAAAAGATTCTAAAAGTCAAAAATTTGTATTTGCTCAGATTTTTCCACATATTCTTTATCAGTGACTTTTGAGAAGTAAATTCATTCAAACTGACCTGTTTTCAGTTTGAATCCTATTGAATATTTAGATTGTTGACATTTTAAAACTGTAAATATTTGGAAATATATAATTTAAGCCCTCTTAAAACCAGACTATGAGAAGAATTATTTGCACTATTGTCTGTTTGGAGAGAGTTGAATTTTGATGATTCAGCTTGGCAGAGGCTCATAAACAAAACACTGACTTTCCTAGTTTTGTACGAGTGTGAAGTACCTCAAATTGTTCTCTCATTTAATACTCCAGATTGGTGTCTACTTTTTCAGTAATTATTTGTCTGTTGAGCAGAAATGAGCTTTTGGTTATACATATTTATATACACACTGCTTTCTTAGACTACCTTAAAAATCTAGGCAAAAATTAAGAAGCTGAAGTATGCAGAGTCTAGAAAAAGGCTAGAATATCATTTCCACGTGCATTTTGGATTTGCAGAGTATAGCAAAGAGCTCCTTTCTCCTAGAAAACTGAGTTTTCTGTTTTCACAGTTACTTCCCTGACTTGTTGCTGGGATTTTTTTCCACATGATTATATTCTCTCTTCTCGTCTTCTGCTTTTGAGATATTTGGCCTTACTCAACTTATCTCTCTCCTCTCTTCTGTTTATTTCTTCTGCCCCATATTCTCTTTCTCTTCCCCATTTCCTTTCTTGCTCTGTGTTTTGGTGGTCAGCAACTCAGTGAAGATGGAAAGGCATGCTTAGAATAAGAAGCCCAGCCCATGCTCTAGGGTCTAAGATTCCGGTGAATGGTGAGCTAAGAGCAAGCTCTTGTCTGGGAATTGAGTTCTGGTTCAAACAATTTATTTAATTTTATATTATTGAATGTGTGTCTGTGTGCATGGTGTGTGGGAAAAAGACACCCATGTGGAAGTCATAGAACAACTTTGGGGGTCAGTTCTCTCCTTCGAGCTCCATGTGGTTTCAGGGACTCAGTCTCAGCCTACCAGACTTGCATAGCAAGTACTTAACCCTCTGGCCATCTTGCCAGCCCAACATTTGCTTGCTTGTGGCTCCCTTTTTGTCCCTTGATATTTACCTCTATTCCTCACTCAGAGACACGTTTCTGAGATCAGTGGTGAGAATAACAGCAAGTCAGTCCATGATATTCACTGTTTGAAATGAAAAAAAAAAATTAAAATATTTTCTTTTTATCATTTCCCTATGAGAGAAATCTCTCACCTACTGAACACGTTTGTACAAATCTAAAACAACTTTTCAGTAGCTGTTTGGGATTTAGACTTTCCAAGTGAAATGCAGCAAAATGCCCAAATTGACTTTGTATTTGGAGAAGTTACTATTTTTTATGGATAGAATTGGTCAGAGATACACACGGAAAAGTAGGTCCCATTTCTGATCTATATTGTAAAGACTAGAAATGTTCTTTTGTTAAAACATTGTGTAAATGCGTTCACTTTCCGAAAGACTTCATGATTCTGACCTTTGTGAAATGGTGTTCAGTCATTGGAACCTTGCTTTTGACCATTGATGATCTTTGACATAGTGGAGAGCTTCATCTTTGAAGATCTTTCTTTAATGTTCTGCATAGTATCCCATGGGAGGAAAGTGAAATTCTGAATTGTGCATTTGAAAACAAAGCAACATTAAACTGCTATTCTTGTGGCACTCTGTGAACTTTTTCAGCTGTAATGAATGTGCCTCCAAGTGAATACAGTCAAGGGACTCTCTGGATCTCTTTGAATTGCTCATTTTACCTCACTGAAGACTTTCTGTGGCTGTTCCCAATATCCAGTCCTACAAAAAGAAAACGAAACAGCAACTTGACTGATTTAAGTTCCTTTGTTCTAGCTTCCTTTCAATTGTGCCTTCATTGCTCTGAACACCCTTCAAATACATGGTAAAAATTCTAAATTGGGAGAAGGATGTCATTTAAAGTAAGAAGTTACTGTTGTCTACTTCCCTAGTAGTTGCGATGAGTTTGGGGATGGAAAGGTGAACAGTGACCTCTTGGCTTTAAACAAGTTGCACAATTCATGTTCCATTGCTCTTAACACAGGGCCTTTGAGAAGAATCAGGAATTAATTCCTTGTATTTTTGCTTGGTTTACTGATGATAACCTCAGTAACAGCAAAGAGTATAACGAATATTCTTCTGGACATCCTTAAAGGCCATGTGCAGGTACATAAAGTTATGTAATACCTGTGTATTTTTTTTTTCTTTATATCTTTTAAAGCTTTATCTGAGTTCTGGGCATTGAACCCAGATCCTGATGCACTTTACCAAATGAATTGTATCCCTAACCCTAATATGTTGCTTTAAATTAGCTTTGAAAATTCAAATACTATGATTAAAGACTATTCACTCTGAGTCAAATATCAAGGATAGTTCCTGTTTCTTACCTACACTATAGTGAGAAACATGCATTATATAATCTTCAGGTACATATTTCCATCTCTGCAGTCATTACTGAAGCTATCAAAAGAGAAATAATGGCGTTTCACTGACTGTGATTTGAGAGAAAATAATCTGTTTACTTGCTAGATAGAAAATATAGTTGCTTTCTATTTATATTTCATAAATACGAAGAAAAAGAAGCTAATTTACAGCTGTTCATATCTTAATAAGGAAATAATGCTATAAAAATTTCAAAATGTGACAGTTTCTTAGTCTGCATTTTAGAAAGCAGTAGGATTATATTTTTTAAAAACCTAAACTATGTTACCAACTATTGCAGGTTAACTTACAGCTTCAGTCCCCTTCCCTCTTGGACTTCTGTTTTTCTTAATATTCTAGAGCCTTTCTTATGTTCTTTATTGCAAAGCACAGGTGCTTTTAAAAATATATTTATTACACTATTTTATATTTAAACGAGCTTTTTATGTTCTTAGTGATGCTCAGCACTTTAATAAATCTTTTGTAATTATAATGTAAATACCGAAGAAACTGTATAATTTTAAATGGAATTCAGGTCCCAGGTTTGGTCAGGGCAAAAAGCTTCTGTTACAGTCCTGGACAGATAATAATACATCACAGGTATGGATGGCTATCCTGTACATTAATGGAAAAGCCACCTTCTAGTCTAATATGAAGAACAGAAGGAGGGAAAATTTTACAATATGCATCCCCTTATGCTTTTGAAGACAGAGAGATTGAGACCGGAGTTCCAAAAAAGATTTTGAATGATTCAGACTTGCCTGTTAACACTTTATTGACTCACTAGCGGTCAAATTTGCAACATCTTGTGAGAAATACATTATTTTAAATGCAGGTAGAAATGACACAAATTTCCCCAAGGACACAGGGCCTGTGCAGTGCTGGAGAACACAGCTGTGAGGGTGTGCACACCCCAGGCCCTGCCCCGCATTTCCCAGATGGCTTTGTTCCTGTCCTTGATTTTCATAGTTGTCCTAATTCTGAAAAAAGTCACTTCTGATAAATATGATGTTAGTCATACTGAAAAAATTTAAATAAGGGTTGCGCATCACAGTCTGTACTAGTTTAGTGTAGGATTGAGCGTAAAGGTGAAAGATGCAAATCTATTCATGGTTATCAAGGAAGGAAATGAATTTCCATCACACTTTTAACCTTGGTATTTGTGATTTGACACAGAACATCCTTGTGACAATGTGTAGAAAAGCCATGAAGATACAGACTTCTGTGCAAAACAGAAAAAATGCTAATACCTTAATGTGCTTCTTAAACATTTCTTCAGCATTTTACATTAAGTTGGCTCTCCATAAATTGTACAGTGTTTTAAATTGTAGGTATTGAATATGTAGACTAAAGAATTATCTCTAGAAGTATAAAATCATTTTAAATAGAAATACAAAATTAGGGCTGAAGAGACAGTTCAGCAGTTCAGAGCACTGGCTGCTCTTTCAAAGAACTGGGGTTTGATTCCCACCATCCACATGGTGGCTAACCACTGTCCATAACTCCAGTTCCAGGGAACCCAACATTGTCTTCTGGCCTCTGCAGGCATTGTACTTACACACATGTAGGCAATACACTTATACACATAAAATAAAAATAATAAAATATTTTTTAAAAAGAGAAATACAAAATTAATTTATTTTTGGTTAACATTAATACCATGCCCTGTTTAATTACCTTACATCTTTGCTATATCATAGTCATGATCAAATCCGTTTTTTGAAATGTTGGAATTAAAAATATTCCAAATAATTTTATTGAATTGTATTAAATACTTCAGGTATTTTATGAAACATCATTCCCAATTGCCTTCAGAATTTAAGCTATATTATTAATAGGATGTGTAACAGTAATTTAATAGGATGTCCAATAATAATAATAGTTATGTAAACTTGCTTATTTTGTCTAGCACAAATGTATTATGGAATTAAACTGTGTTAAAGTTATAATTGTACCCCTAGATAGAAACTTTAAATAATAAAAATGTAGTCTATATAGTAAAGATAGAAATGGACTTGTCTATTCTTCTACAAGTTCATATCTGATTAAAGATTCCTTACATATAAAGTTCAGATTCTGTAGGTAACTATTAATTGTTGATAGCGTGTTATCTTCACGATAATTAATTGAAGTGCATTTTTCCAGAGTGTGGTTAGTGGTAGAGTGCTTTCCCAGCATACACAAGGCCCTGGATTCACTTAAACTCTTGCACCATAAAAAAGTAATTATGTCTATTATCTTATCCTGTTAATATTGTTCACTCATTAGTTTTCTAAATCTTGTATTTATTCAGGCTTGCTTGGTTTAGTTTTCTTACTCAGTTGCTGCCAGCCCCACCAAATTCCACTCTGACACAGTTGGTCTTGTCCTAAAATGCCTAAGGAGTAGGACCTCACGTTAAGCATATGCTGATGCCACTTTGGTCACAATACACTGAAACAAGTGCCCCTGTTAAGATATTTTCAAGAGGCAGACTCCTAACAATGCAGCAGAAAAGGAATTGCATAATATATATTTCTTGAGAAAATAGGCACAGTATTTCCCTTTTACTGTGGAAAGAAAATGTAGCACGTTGTTTTCTACCTTTGCCTTAATGCAAAGTTGTCTAATCAAAGTCTGTTCATTCAGTAGTGACTTAATGATACTGTCAATCAGAAATGATGTGATGGTTTAATGACAACCACAGCATAGAATAAAACAAATAAATTAATTAATAAATAGGCATAATGTGCAGAATTGTTATTTTCAGCACTTGTAAGAATCACTCTGAGGAAGTCATTGGATGTAATAGAAACGTGCCTCAATTTTATATTTCACTGAGGTAATTCTTGTTCTTGATTGTTGTCATTATTTCTTCTTCATGATCATTTTCTGAAAAACTGTTGCCTTACATGAATTGAAAAATTTAGTATCCCTTCTGAAAGTGTATCTGTTTCTAAATAAGTTATTTTAAAAATACTTATGACTCCATGTGCTCTAAGAAGCTGTGGCATATGCCTTCCTTATCTCTTTCTAACTGTGCAAACTATTTTAGGAAGATGTGATTAAAAGTCACAGAATTTTGAAAAGGTGTAAGGATAAGGACAACTGAGAAAAATCCTTTGAATTTTCTTAGAGGAACATTAGTGGGGACCTTAAAAAATATAATCTGATATTACAAAAGTGTGATTATACACGTGAGAAACAAAACTAGAGAACACATGTTAGACCATGTCCACTGCTTTCCTCAATTGCAGTTGCACAATTCTATGTCCTTTGTCAAACTTATACCCAAGGTATTATAGGGTACTATGGCCTTTGTGGCTAATTTAATGCTCCGACATCTGTAGTATTTTTATTTGAGTGACTCGTTTCATTGAAATGATTGACATACAGGCCAATTTTTGTGTTGAAATTTTGAATTGCTATAATTACGATGAAATAATAATTATTCAATTTCTCCATGATATCCCACCCACTCCACTTTGACTTGTGTGTCCAGTCCCTGCAAAATGCAGTCCTCCGAACTAGCATAAAATGGCTGATCGGCCTACACTTTCGGAGGGGTTTGCATTCCTCACAACTTGATTCATTAGCTTCGTTGCTCCCTGTCTTCTGATTCGTGAATGTGTCTCTATATTCATGTCACCTCATCCACCGTGCAGCAGAAAGAGGACAGCACCTGGAGGAAGATACCAGGCTTCATTTTCTAGTGATGCCACATTTCTGTTATACAAAGGAAACTACATAGAAAAACATCTGACATATTATTAAAAGGTTTGAGATAGTGACTATGAGTTGAGGAAATCCACAGAGTTCCAAAACCTATCAAAATTCAGCCGGACTCTAATGGGTAGAATGTTTTATTTAAGAGATACTCTTGTTTTAAAAAATGAATAGCTATTTTTGAAAAGTAGTTGAAAAATCAAATATATCCATATTGATATTTCTTAGCATAGCTCTCTATTAGGTGTAGAGTAAACTTTATGAAGAATTTAGAACATATGCCGTGTATCTGCCAGCATCTCTAAAAGCAATTCTTATTTCCATTGATGTTGCTTATAGTCTAGCTTAGCTGCTAATTGACAAAACCTTTCAAACATGTTTGAAGTACAAATTGCTAATGATTGACAATCAGAATGTTCATTTCTACAGCTTGAAAAAAGTACGATAAATGTTTTCTGGCCAGAATTTCCTTCAGATCTTGTGATTATTTATATTAGGTGTATATACATCTTTACTGACAGATCTGAAAAAGAAAAAAATATTCATTTAATCTAATGTAGTGAATTTAAAAATCCTAAGGAAATAGAAGTTTAAAGAGTAAAATAGTTAAAAAAAAAAAAAACCTACCTCGCTTATTCACTTTGGCTACAGGAGGAATTAGTTATTTGTGTGTGTGTGTTATTGAGGTAAAACATAGCCCTTTGTAATGCCATTGTTATGTTGGTTTTGATAACATGGATTTTTGTAATGCTGTTTTGGTTTTATGATTCTACAAAATGTGTCCCAGACTTGACCTTTCTTCCCTTCCTAATATTATCTATAAACTAGGAACCTGAGAACTTTATTCCTTGTATTGTTTAGTGAGAGTATTGTTTTGTTCACTGGACTCTCTAAAGGGGAACATGCTACTCACCCCCTGAGGATCTTCCTTCCTTCATTGGTAGGTCATGTAGCTGGAGGGATAACACTTGGGTATGCACAATTTCTGTGGGAATAATGATAAGACTACATCATTGCCAAAATTGAATAATATCCCTTTGTTTCTTTAAATCTGCTGTGTCTCAGGAGTCAGTGTCCAGGAGAAATCCTATGAGGCCAGTTTAACACTTTTTGAGCTAAGAGCAGTCATTTCAGTCACCCTACTTCAGGATCTGGTGTGGGTTCTGTCCACCTAATTGAATGTTTTCTCTCAAAAATTTTTATTCATTCTTTTTTGTTTAAAAATATTAATTGCGCAACTCAAAAGCTTTATATATACCTCAATTAGCAATTAAGAAAATGTCTCATATGTGTGTCCACAGACCAATCAGATGGAGGAAATCCTCGATTGAGTTTCCCTCCTTCTGAGTCTGTCTAGGTACGTCAAGTTGACAAAATCTCACCAGCATAATTGACCACTTGTCAGCATTACAAACAAACACATCCCTTTAAACCTTAATCTTTCTTTTCTCGCTTTGTCCCAGAGATCTGATGTTAATGTCATAATATAAAACAGAGTCCAACTTTAAATGTCCAAATTTTCTAAGCTGTAGGCTCCTCTAAAAAAATCTAAATATCAGTTAGATACTTTCTTATTTCAAAAGGGAAGACCTGAGCACACTTAAACAAAATCAAAGTCCAGCAGTGTAGTTCAGGGTCTGACGTCTTGGACCCATTCATGATATTCTGCCCTCTGAGGGGCTGGCGCAGTCACACTTGCTCTGCTGTCCACAGCTCCCTCAGCTTGTCTCCTATGCTCAGGGCAGCTCCACTCCACATTTTCTGCTGTCCTTGCTGGTCATCCCACAGGTTTGCCTCTTCAACATGCTGGGATTTCCACTGCAGTTGAGGATGCATCTTCACCAGTGGCCTTTCCTGTCCTCTCACAGTGAAAAGCCTCAGCTACTCTTCATGACCTCTTCATTCCGTCAGAACCAGTGCCACGTACATATCACCCAGTTCAGGTTTCAGCTTGAGATGCAGTCGTGGATTCCTCTGGACCACAGCTTCTGTGTGCTGACACCAAGTAAATACTTCCTGGAAGATTTCCCCTCTGCGATGCGGCACTCTGCGTAATCACAGCTGATTTTTCAGGCTTAGCTAGCTAGCATCAACTGTCCCAGTAAAGCAAAGGCTTCGTCCCCGGAGGCTATCAATTCAAAACACCACACGTATGGCTTAACTAGAGTCTTTGAGGGACTCTCTACCTTCTCTCTGAAATATCACAAGGCAGGCCTCAATTGCCTACATTGCTCTCAGCATCACCTTCCTAGTTCCCACAACAGCTCATTAAACTTTGAGCACTCAATGGATGGGTTTTCTAGCACAAAGCTCCAAATCCCTCCACACACACACACACACACACACACACACAAAAAAAAAATTAAAAGCATGAAACTACCTGGCTGGGTCTATCCCAGCAAGATCCCTTTCTCTGACACAAATTTCTGTTATACTTTGCCTCTCTGGTACTAGTTTCTGCCCTAGTTTGCTTTCCTCTCGCTGTGGACAACACTGTGTCTAAAACCAGCTAAGGGTTTATTTGGTTTTCACGTGCAGCCCAGCATTGAGAGAAGTCAGGGCAGGAGCTGTAGGCATCACCTGGAGCTGAGCCCCTGAAGGAATGCTGCATGTTGGTTGGTTTGCTTCTCCTGGCTCGCCTGCAGGCAGCTTTTTTATACAGCCCAGTGTGGTGCCACCCACAGTGTGGAGGGCCCACCTACCTCACTTAGCATGATTGCTATTTGAAATGACTCACGGACATGTCTGCAGGCCCTTCTAATGGAGGAAACTCAGCCTTCCAGAATACTGTAGCTTGTGTCAAGATGACAAAAACTAGACAAGGAGCCTTCAGTCAGAAGAGTGTGTAGGACTCCAGGGGGAGATAGTACCCAACAAGATACAGGTGTAGCTGTTGGGGAGATGGGAAAGAAGGAAGAAGAAATGGAAGCCTGAATGTTAATGGGCTGTGAGATATATTGTGTTTGATCATTCCAGCTCCTCTCATTTGAGTGTCACAAGGCGTCTTTGGTAAGAACAGTTGTGAGGGTCTCAGGGTAGAAGCAGAAGATTTGTTTGGGAGTCAGCTGCAAAAATCTAGAAGCAAGATTAAGATGGTTAGATTAAGGTGCTAGGACAACACTGTGTCTAAAACCAGCTAAGGGTTTATTTGGTTTTCACGTGCAGCCCAGCATTGAGAGAAGTCAGGGCAGGAGAGTATCAATGGGATATCAAGGAATAACCAGTTCTGTTCACATATTGTTAACATGGTTAGTGACAATTTCAATGTGAAATATAAATGAAGGACCAAAAAAGGAAAAATCACTATTAGCTTACACATGAAAATTAAGTGAGAAACAGGTTTGAAGAAGTTTAAGATCTCCATTTGGGGCACAGTAAGTGTGAGATGTGATAGTTGTCGCTAGCTTGGACAGCAGTCTGCCAGGCAAGTGTGAATTTTAGTTAGACGTGTACCACAGACACAGGACTTAAATTGTAAAAGTACAGGAGATGAAAGGATTAATTATAAATCAAATCAAAATAATTTTGATCCATATTGAGGGCACAGTGTGATGAGTAACAGGAAAGAGAGAGAGAGAGAGAGAGAGAGAGAGAGAGAGAGAGAATATGAAGATCAGTGAAACATGAAGATAATTTAGAATTTGTTGCCCCCAAAGTGAAGTATTAGTATTTCAAGGATGTGGGGTTCTGTGTCAGAGGTCATTGATGGCCCATTGTGATGTGAGAAATGAGAGCAGAATTATGAATGTGATCACAGCCCTAAAGTCTTGTGGCCATGAAGATGTTTCACATTCCTTTGTCTGAACGGATTTAGAGAACAGAGGCAGATGATACCAGCTCTGCTCTTGTCACTGACAGCCTGAGCATTAAGTGCAGTTATAGACAGAGGTTAATCTATATAGGTAAAAAGATTTTAAAGGCAATTTATAAATACCAAATGTGAAATTAGTTGAAAAAAATGGATTTGGCTAATTTGGAGATAAGTGAGAGAGAGATAATAAAAAATTCTTATATGCAGTTATAATTTCTCTCTCTCTCTCTGTCTCTTCCTCCTACTCTTCCAATGATTTAATAATTGCCAAGCACCTCTATGAGTTGAGCACTCTGTTAGCCACTGGAGATGAATCACAGGCAAGGAAATCAAGAGTCTTGTGTTCACCCAGTGATTTGTGATGCACCATGCTGAGCCCCCCCCCCCCCCCGCCCCCAGTGTCTCCTGAGCATTCTGTACAAGAAGGAAATGTAAACACCGAAGTTGCTGAACAGGAAGGAAGGAATGCAATCTTGCCTTAAAAATTCAATAAAGAAAGAATTTCTTAGTTTTGAATATCGTTTTCTATGCTTGTCTCTACTTATAACTTTCAAAAAATTCCTAGAAATAATTACATATAGATGGTTTGCATCACATGTTAATCATTCTTCTAAGTGAATTCTGCTGTTGTTTAATAGTTATCTAACATGTATAAGAAACAATACCCATATACTTTATATCAATAGAACATTCATTTAAAGTTGTTTCACACATTTAAGATCACATTAAATCATCTGTAGTATTTCATTTCATTTCGATGTGGGCTTTGGCCTCACTCATTTGTTGGGTGTCTGGAGTGTTCATGGCTTGCAGGCTATTGCTGAGGGAAGAAGACATAGACTCTGGAACCTAGACTATATGGAGAAAAATGTTTCAACTTCTCTCCTTTTCACTTCTACTAATGCTATGGTGTTCTTCTTGAGCATTTTAGATTTGGATTGCATGGTCTAGCTGGTGGAGACAGCAGGTCATTTATAAATCTGGGGTTATTACTCCTGAGTCATTGACAGAGCTAACTGGTGGAAAGGACTGGAAGTTATGTAGTTTATTTAGGGGATATAGCACTGCGTGGGTTTGATGATAGGTGCGTTTCTTGACAAATGCTTAAGTTAAGCAAGTTTCCTTCATTGATATTTCCTTCACTTAAACTTCTTTTTGTGTAGACAGTTATATATGTGTGACCAGATTTATTTACCTGTGCCTGAGTAAATATGAAACATTAAATAGACCACTCCCTACAGAAGATTCTGTTAATGTCGTCAACATTGAACGCTTACCTATTTTCAGTATTTAGAAAGAGCATAGCTTATTTTGTTCCTTCGTGTACCTTATGTTTATTTTTATGTGGGTTCTCTAAGTAGCTGTGTTGTAGTAAGGTCAGAGTAAGTGTGCATAGTGGGAAGCAATAAAGTATACAGTATACTTGGAAATTACCCTGATTTCTGCAACTGGCAGCAAGGCTTTCTCTGGATCTTCATGGAGCTTAGTGAGCATGACATCAGTTTGACAGAGGGATGTGCTGTTTTTTTTTTTTTTTTTTTTTTTCCAGAAAGATAAAGTGGTGGGGTTTTCAATTAGAGTTTTGGTTATTAAAAGAAGAAAGTGTGGTGTGGTACTGAATGGAAAGATGGCTTGGCTCTTTAAGAGGCTACTCTTGCAGAGGACCTGGGTTAGATTCCCAGAACCCATATAGTGGCTAAAAGTTATTTGTAATAAAGTTCCAGTAGGGATCTAGTGCCTCCTCGGGTCTCCACAGGCACTGAATAACATGGGTGCACTTACATTCCTGCAGGCAAAACATTCCTACACATAAAATAAAAATAAATCATACTTAAAGAGAAGATCAAATGAGGAAGTGCAGAAATCTCTATGCTGTTAAATCACTTAGAAGAATACTTCCAGGGGTCCACTGGTCTCTGCATTGCATTCAGAATTCAGAGTCCAGCATCTGAAGAAAGCACTTTATGTGTTTATGTGTTATTGGAAATGTTTGAGACAAACCTCCCTCCTCATTTTCTTCTTGCGTGCCCTAAATGTTTAGCTTATGTCTCCTCAGTCCCAGAAAGTGTATGTTCACTAGAAAGACTGTTTTAGGTTTTCTAGATTATAAATAAATAGAGAATTGAGCACTGGCTGGGAAAATCTATGAATGCAGGAGTTACAAATGCAGCTGTCTCCTCGAAATGGGAACCTGCTTTATTTACTTCTAAGAGTGAACAAACAAAAGCCTTTGCTCTGGGCCAGAGTCTTGATTTGTTTGTTTGTTTGTTTGTTTGTTTGTTTGTTTAAAAAAAGAAAGGATGTTTTGAATGCATTGCCTGCTTGAATGGGCAACAAGAAGTAAGGATTTGAGTTTCCTTGTTTATATCTTGAAATTACTATTGATTTCTTCTTTTCCTATGTTTCTCCAACTTGAAAGAATGAACTTCATGTTGACTTGCTGCAGAGCTCTTACACACTTCACTTTCAGTGCTGGCAGCTGAAATCCAGGCATTGTGCATACAGGCCAGCACACTGCCAATGAGCTATATGCCCAGGTGATTCCATGCATTAAAAAAAGTCCCCCAGTGTTCTTTAGAGATAGTGTACCCCATTTTGACGGGATCCAGCTCCCTAAGTCTCTTCTGAACGTCCCCCAGATACTAATGTGCTGTGTGCATTCTGGAGCCCATGTTTGCCTCTTGATACCCTTGCCTTTCTACATCCTTGCACATCATCCCTTTCGTTTGCTCTAATGATGGTTTTAAATTCTTCTTCAAGCCTGAAAATGTAGTTGTCATGGAGTTATGGAGTACTCCTTGATACTACCTTGGACTCATTCAGTCTTTAACTGTAAGTTTGTTTTATTTGGTATTGCTTGAGATTTCCTTGGTCAATCTCCATAGTCAGGGCCTAATTCAAAGTCTTGATCATTATGGTAAGAATTTACTTATAAGCATTTTATGATCGTTGATATATCCATCTGTCAGCAAGGGAAGTAATTCTAGGACAGACAGTACAGATTTTTTTTTTAACAAACAGTTCTATCCATCATATTGATTTTCTCTTTCACTATTCAAAGCAAATATATCAGAAGATATTAGTGATTTTTCTGTCTGCTGTGGGCAAAATACCTTAGAACTGTTTCTTGAGTTCCAGAATCATTCTTCCCCTTCATGGATAATTTAAGATAACTTTTTCAACCTAAAACAGACCACAACTAATCCTCAGAGGTAGTTTAGTTTCATGATGAAATGTGTGGGGAGGATGTAAGTGGAAGGGCCCCTGGAGTTAAGATTTTAATATTTCAGTTGTAGAAGCTCTCTTTGAAAACATAGCTTTTTATACAGATTTGGTGTGAAAATGTTTAGTGAAGCAGATGGAGATCCAGCTGGTGGGATGTATGTTTGTCAGGGTATCTGGCATTTAGCTACATCCAAAAATGCTATCAACCTGAAAGACGATAAAGAGCAGCCCTGTGTGGGAGCCGGTGTGATCAGTTAGGGGTACAGTGCTTTCATTTTAGGTTTCCTTGGAGGAATACATTTTAATCCAGATGGAATTTTCGACGTTAAAAATAAGATCTGAGAAAATGTAAATAAAATTGTCAAACAGCTGCTTTGAAATTTAGTGCCTAATGAATAGTATAGATCTCTAAGTGTACAATAAACATGCACATTTCACAGAACTTTATAGACTCTACACTTAAAATCATTATTTTGGTTTCTTGAGGTAAACTGTGAGAAGTGGTAGATGATAATCAATAGAGTAAGGAGAGAGAAAACAGGAAGCATCTGAAGACCAGACTAGAGCCTCGGTGTGTTTAAAAATACCCACAGGATTCTAGCTTTCAGCCACACTGACCAGAAGGGATGGTGGCTAATGAGGAAATAGTGTGTTTACTACAACGTAGAGGAGTGTGTACGTTTAGTTGATTACTGTAGTCATATTTCTTTCCTAGAAAGGCAAATAATAAAAAATAACCATTTTGTCAAAATGTTTAAAAATATATATGCAATATATTTCACATTGGAAATTGTTTGACTTAAAAGCAGTTGATTGAGGAAATAATTCCATTTCATGAAAAATTTTTACCTTGTGTGTTTTGTTTTTGAACGTTTCCTTTCTGAATCTTAGTAAAACATTAATTCAAACCTTTAGATTATACTCACTAAAGAAGACCAATTTGATTCACTTCTGTTGGATTTTATTTCTTTATTTATTTTTGCACTGAGGATCAAACCCATGATTGTGTACAAGTTAGGCAAGTGTTCTGCTTTGAACCATATGCTTACTCCAAATCCCTGATTCACTAATGTTTTCTGATATATAATGCTCATTAATACATTTATTAAAGAATTAGTAAATCACATACATGTAGCTGGATGTGTAATGCCCCCTTGTATTCTCCTGAATTCTCCCCCGGTCACTCCTGAATTCTTGGAGTAACATACAGTAGTGAATTCGAGTATCTGGATGGCTGGAGGAGTCTTTTCTTAGGTATCTATTTCAGTTACTGAATCCAAACAGAATTCTTAATATTGATATCATCCAATGACATCAGGAAGACAGGTTTTAGATTTTTAAGGTATAATAAGAATATACTTCTCTGATTCAGTCATTGATAGAATTAAAGCTCAAGCACTGTAATAAGATACTCCCTTACCAAACTTTGGGCTGTAAGATGCATGCTCTTTAGTGAGCATAATTGATTAGGACTGGAAATTAATCAAATGTGTTTTATCTAAATACACTAGTCCATTTATAAGAAAAGCACTCCTCTAGAGATAATAAATTTGGGGAGTAACCAGGAAAACTTATTTTATAATATAAGACAAAATTGAAATTTAGCAGTAGTCTGTAAGAAATGATTCCAGGGAGTCTTTACTCTTTTAAAAGGAATATTAATACTATATTTCTGCTTCTCAAATATGTATCCAGATTTACTTCTTTTATAATAATCTTTTACAGCGTAAATTATATAGTATATATGTTAAATGTATATAAATATATAATATAAATTACATGTGATCTAAATTATGTGTATGTGTGCATATCTATCTGTATGTGAGCTTATACATCTGTGAGCTGTGCAAACCTGTGTGCTTAAGTTACATCACACCAAGCCCAGTATTAGGCTCTGTGTATTCAATATATCCGTGGATCTTCATCATTTAATGTCCATTTGCCCAAGTGTAGGAATGAAGATATGAAGGCATGTAGAATTTGAGTAGCCCACATTTGTACGGAGGTAGGAATATAATATGAAAGTGTGTTCTTCGTTTTTTTTGTCCTTTGCCAGTCTTAAAGAATATGTCTAGACATTTAACTGAGGAACTGGATAATTAGTTTAACAGATTTGTGAGCAACTGTCTGAGCACTGTTAAAGCCAAGGTAGCATGTGTGTACTACAGCGACCTGAGGTGATGGCCACACTGAAGGTAGCACATGTCTCCCTGCTCTTCCCAAAGATGTATTCTTGCCAGGGGGGCGAGATATATAAACCCCAGGAAGCAAGGCAGATAATTTTTCATTGAACTTTCAGACTTTACATTTTTGAATTTAAAAGAAACAGCATTCTCATGTGTCAAACAACTAATCTATAGGAAAGAGAGAAAAAAAAATCTGTTTCTCTTAAGATCAGCCATAACCTGACTTTGCTGGCTGAGTTCCATATGTAGAGACACTCTGAGACAGAAGCATGTAGGCAGTCTTATTGTCTGGTCATAGGAACAACACCTTTCCACTGTGATTATATGTATATGACCAATAATAATGTTTCACTGTTATCCATTATTTGATTATCTGATTTGCAAAACCTTATCTGCAAACTTCATGTTAGTTACTTTTACCAAAGGGATTCTGGGAGCCACACTCAGGAAGTTCTGATTTGCTGGTAAATTGGACTGGAGCCAGTTATAAGCAAGTTTACATCTAGGCTCCTAACTCTATAATCATTTAATATGGCTATCAGATGTTTTTTATGGAAAATTGAGATATACAAACTAAAAAGTGATCAGTAAAATATGAATTTCTATGTCCTCTTTCATGGCATATATGTGTTTTGCAGAGCTTTCTTAAACTTTCATGATAAAATTTAAAATAAGTATGCAGAATGAACTGCCACTATCTAGGTATTATTACATGAGAATAAATATGTACAAATTGTTTCATAAATCACAGGGATGTTATATTTCAACTAATCAAAATAGTTTTTGCAGACTTCTGAGTAGGGAAGCTCTGAGTCCCATGTTTCAGCACATCGATGCTGCCTCAGAACCTAGCTGACTGTGTTGGCTCATCCCTTCTCTAAAGCACTAAATACTAGTAAAGCAGGTGAGCTTTAAGTATGTGTATCCAGACCCTATTTTCTAGCCAATGGTTATGGAATTTCACATTATAAACTTCATTACATCTCTTTAGCATAGAGTGTATCTTTTTCCTTCCCGTTGTGTATCTGACATGTGTCTATCATTTTTGAAAAAGAAGAGAATAGTATGGTACTTCTATAGAATCTCTTTTTCTATCTACATCCTTAAATTCTCCTGTTAAATATGAATCTGAATTGCTTTTTCCCCAAGTAAAGTACAACCCAATTCATACCATATTGTGCTAGTGATATTTTCCTTAAAATAGCCAAACATGTTTGGTCTCTAAATGCTTTGCCTGTCATTGTATTATAATATTACTTTGGAAGAATTCTCTTTTGGAATGCAAAAACTAATATACTGCAATTTTGCTTGTTTTGTGTTTTTGAGACAGAGTCGCCCTGTGTAATCTCTGTTGACTTAGAACTCGTTATTCCTTCTGTCTCTGCCTCAAACCTGTTGAGATGACAGGCATGCACCCCCACACCCTCCTTCTAACAAATCTTCATTTGAACTTTACTTGTATATTTCATTTTTCTAAGCTTTTGATAAATCTGAATAGTCCAACATGCTGAAAGTTCTTAGTATTAAAATATGACATTTATTAAAGTGTGCCTAAGTGAATCAAAACAGTCATGAATTTACTAGGTGTGTCAACTATCAGGAATAAATTGGCATAGTTTTGCAAGAAAGTTAACTAATTGGTAAAATCGGTCCATGATTTTTCTTCCTTAAATGAGAAACTTGTTAACACTCTACAAAATTCATACTAGAGATTTTGCCTCTCATTCAGTCTTGAATCGACCACACGTTTTTATTACATGTTACCATGCTAATACTAAATATCTAGTAAATATGTACTAGTAGGTAGCAGCCTTCACATAGAAAACTGATTTTTCAGATTACCAGAGAATGAAAAAGTATATAATGAACCAGTTCTTTGGTTTACAGTCATTATTTCCATGTGGTTTCACAATTGTCAGTCGACAATTGTATTACAATTATGATAAGTCATTATTTTTATGTGAGTGCATGTTCATGTATGTGTGTTCCTGTATGTGCAGCTACACAAGGGTGGAGATGTGCAAACATGTGTGTGTACATGCCTGTAGAGACCAGAGCACAACCTTGGTTGTTCCTCAGCCACTCCTCGGGTGCTATCTACCTTCTGTTGAGAGAGAGCCTCTCCCCTGGCCTGGAGTTTGTTAAGTAGACTAGGCTGACTGGCCAACAAGCTATGGGATCCAAGTGTCTGCCTCCCTGCCACACTGAGATTGTGAGCATGTGCCACCAGGCTCAAAAGTTTTCAAAATGTTCTTTTTATTTTTATTTTATGTGTATGAGCATATTGCTTGATGTATGTAAGTACACCTGTGTACAGTACCCACAGAGGTCAGAAGAGGGTGTTGGCTTCTCCTGGAACTGGGTTCTTACAGTTATTAGCCCCCGTGTGGGTACTGGGAATTGAACCCAGGTCCTCTACAAGAACAAGTTTACCTTAACCAGTGAGCCACCTCCAGCCCCCTCTCAGCATTTTTTATGTAATATGTGCTTGGATCAAATTTAGGTACTTGTGCTTGCAAGGTAAACACTTTACTAAGTAAGCCATCTACTACTCAGTGATAATTACTATATTATTACATTGTCAGTCTATACACTCTCTTGGGCAGTCTTGCTACATTTACTTTCAACATATTTATGATACATTAAGTGTGACGACTTTCAGTGGCTGTCTACCTCTAGCATTTCTTAAGTAGATTAATGCAAAACTTTGTAACAGATTGCTGGTGTTTTGCCCAGCCCTTTCCTGCCGGTTCTGAATCCTTCTGTAAAACATGAACTTTTTCACTCCTCCATTCTCAAAGCCACCTGCTATGATTCCCATCTCATTCAGAGAGAGTGAAGGTCTGCAGCCTTAGGTGACCTTGTTCTACCCATCCAGACCCACTTCCTGACATCCTGTCTCAGTCATGTATTCTAACACAGTCTGTTTCTTTGCTGACGGTGCACACAGGTTCAAGTGCAGGACTTCGGGGTCTTGTCTCTGGCTCTTCCCATTATTCACTTGTCTTCCAGTGATTATCTGTTTGACTTTTTCATGTCCTGAAAATAATTGTTCAAAACCTACTTCGTCAAAGAGCTCTCTCGACAATTTTACTTAATATACACTTTATAACTTCACATCACCATAATCGGTCAGTTGTCTTGTCTTTACGTATTTGGGAAAATATTACTATCATTGAGAAAATGCTTATTCCCTTGATTTTACTTACTTAGCTCTTCAAGGTTGATATGAACATATGATACTCGTAGTAAATATTTGTTTCATTGCATTCCTTCTTATGACATTGTTAGGAAAAATATTAAATGCATCTGATTTATACTTAAATTCAAATCTAATTTAAGTGACAGCAAAAAATGAAAGGTCTCTCCCCGAAGACTGCTAGCGCTCATAGTATTAGAAGATGCTTTGCAAGCTGCTAAGAGAGAAAAACATTCAGTGTTAAGTCTGTGAACCACAACAATGACCTCTATTAGTGCATTAGTGGCGCTTTTATCTTGGTTGAAATCAACAGCTGTCTAATTGGGCTTAAGGACTGCTCAGTAGGAGGGAAGTCATGTGTGATACTGTAAACATACTCAAGTACACATGGTTGGAGAGGTTAGAGACACTAGAGAGAAAACTATTCAGCTTTCGTAGACCAAAGTAATTTCTTACTATATTCTAAATGTATACCCTTATCTTCACAGATAAGAATAACTCTTACCGATAATCAAAGAAGCATTTTTTTTTATTATTTTCACCATAGATGGAGACTATTACAAAGTTCCACCACTGGTCAGAATAGAATAAGTGACTACGGGGATCCCAGCCCTAACTCATACATGTATAATGCAGCCTCTACATCTAAGGCTCAGGAAACACTGTGGAAGAGGGAATGGAAAGATTGCAAGGGCCAGAGGGAAAAGACCCCTGTGGACAGATAACGCACTGTAGACACGACAGGGAAGCTGTACCCGTGAAATCTCCGCAGTATGATCTGCATGATGACAACACCAGCTGACACGCCAGTATGGGCGGCAGATTTTCACAAGGTCCCAACTCTAAATGAAGAGCTACAGGCATTCAGTGGCTGCTGAGGGAGGAAGAACAAGTCTTCTCCAGGGCCTCGCTCCTGTCCCAAGTGGCCAGCTGTAAACACATGTACACATGAGCACAACTAAATGGACTCAGTGCAATATATATTATATATGTGCAATATATTGCATATACAATAATAAATGCATGTATGTAACAATAATAATCAAAGAAAAGGATAAGAAACTGAGAAGGAGTCTAGGGCGGGGCCTGGGAAGAGTTGGACAGAGGACTGGGAAGGGGAATTGATTCAGAGACAATGTTCATGTATGAAAATCTCAAAAACAAAAGTTAAAATAAACCCTGAAAAACCAAAGCACCTGAAAAAAATAGTTATAGTTAAAATATATTTATTGAGCCTGGTGTGGTGGTACAGGTCTTTAATCCCAGTGCTTAGGAGGCAGAGGCAGGTGGATCTCTTAAGAGTCAAGACAGTCCTGTCTGCATAGTCAGCACACAGTCAACTCCAGGACAGCTAGGGCCAAAGAAAGACCCTGTGTAAAAAAAAAATAAAAAATAAGAAAAACTAAAAAAAAAAGATCATTATTTAAAACAGAAGAGCTAGTGAGAGGCCAGACCCCCATTTAATGTCTCCATGAGTATTGCATGAAGCATCAGTAACTAACCTCACTGTAGTTCAGTGCCAGAGGGCTGTGGGCACAGCAACAAAGGAGAAAACAAAAAAGAGTAATATGGACTTCTGTCACTAGAACTTCTGTAAAAGCGTTTGTGTTTGAAACTGTACAAGCAAAAGATATAGTTAACAGGACTAAGGGTGTCTTCTATATCTTCTATATTAAATACTATAGTCTTTTTTGAAAATATACTGAATTGTCTGTCATCTTCTAATTTTCTGGTGAAAAATGAAATGAGATGATGCTTATGCGCAGACAGAACTTATATACCTTGAGTTAGTGTGCTGCGTAGGTCCACAGTCTGCTTCCAACGAGCTTCTTTCTTGTATACCTTTGGCTTTCTCACCAAGCAGATGGCAGAGTATCGGCAAGCTCCACAGACATGCAGGCCAATTTATTCTGCCATGCACTGAAAACTGTGCTAGAATTTGTGGGCAAAATAAAAACAAGAGAAGGAAACTAACAACGCTTTTCAAGAGCCTTATTGAAACCAAGCACCACGTTCATGTTTTCATATATGTGTTTCTTTATTCAAGAAATCTTTGAATTAGTGAAAGCAATATGACACCAGATAGGAGGAATTATAGAAAGTCTTATAAGTCTAATTTTAAATATGATGCCATCATAGGATTATTTGTTCAGACTTCCTGCAGTTATGATATTTCAGTCTAATGGAAATTCTAGCCCATTCCAGATATACCACACAATGTTGAAGGAGTGGAGGGTGAAACTGAACTGGGATTTGGGGTGCCTGTCTTGGAGGAGGATGAAGATTTGTAGCTTGTATGTACCTTTCTGAGACAAGCTGTTTTTATGTAGCTGACGATTCACCAAGGGATTCCTTGGGCAGCTGTGTTGGCAGCGGGTGGCAGGTTCACACATTGCAGGTGGTAGACGTGGTCAAGGATTTCTGCCTGACGACAGCTGAAGGGTTTTCGGGGGCGGCGGGCAGTGTCTGAGTTGAGTTGATCTGGAAAGAGAATACAATTTAGCTGTGCTTTAATTCTGTTAAAATTGGATCTGTCCAAGCAGTTCACTTTAAACGTGTGATTATGTATAATCCTGTGACCAAGTTTAAATGCAGCTTAAGACTAAATCGTATGGCAAGGCCTCATTAAAAGAAAGTTCATAGTTGAATTAATCATTTGGCTAATGCTAAAAGGAAATGGGCTGAAAATATGTCAGAGAATCACCCATACCTTAAAATTCGTACATAAAAAGAATGAAAACCATCACAATATTAGGTCCTGTAGAAGGTGCTTTCCAAATTAATGCCTTTAGTTTTGAACAGCTTTTCCATCTCTCATACGCTAGTGTCTCTGGAACATGCTTCCATTTATCAAGCGTAGGAAAATTAAAGTTCAGTTTCTATCGGCTTATTTAAAATATAATGAACACAGTAAATTTTATTAATGTCCTTGTTACAAATTCAAAGGTCAAGGCCAGGCATGAGGTGCGTGCCTTTAATACCAGCACTTGGGAGGCAGAGGCAGGTAGACCTCTCTATTCTGTCTCAATAAACAACAAAACAAATACAATCCAAAGCAACTAAAACCTGGAGTTTTTCCCAGATTGTTTTGTATCTACCAAAGCCATTTACCTCATACTATGGAGAATGAAACACTGAAAAGCAGTAAGCTACTGCCTTCATTTTAGGAGGGAGGGAGGAGAGGGAAGGAAAGAAAGAGGAGGAGGAGGAGGAGGAGGAGGAGGGGAAGAAGGGGGGGAAGGGGGGGAAGGGAGGGTCCAAACTCTATAGTATATTATTATATGTAAAGAGCAGCCAGAGAGAGCTGACGCTGGAAATACATCAAGTAGTTTTACTAAAGAAGGATATGAATTAGTACATTCCGTCTTAAAGCTGTGGTTTCATTTTCCTTGGTTAAAGCTAATTATTATTCTCCATCTGGCTTTCAAATGTATTTCATGTTTGTTTATATACTTATATCTATTGTACACTTAGCATGTAGGAACTGCATCCAGACACTGTTGAGGTGACTACTATAAACTTACACAGTAAACTCAAGATCAGTTAGATGTTACGGTAAATACAAAACAAGATCCAGAAACAAATGGGACAAAGAAAGTGAAGAAGGTTGCAATGAAAGAAAGCCAGTGGATTACGAGGTGTTGGTAGAATGCAGAGGTTAAGAGGTGAAGATGAGGATAGCCCATGTTTGGGCTGTACTTCACCCTGGGCATTTGCTATCATATTCTACTGACTGCCTGTAGGCTGCAGGCCCTGATCCTCCTGCCCAGTATTTCCACCTTCCTCACTAAGACCTCCTTCCCCACCTGGGCCTTCATTATCTGTGCTGATGCTGCCTTCCTAAGGAACCCAGAACCTTGATGGTTAGATTTTGTTTCCTTAAAATCAGAAGTCATATGAAAAATATCTTCGATCTAGTTTAGCAATGGAAAATATGTCTTATTTGATATTTATTGAAAGATGAATTTATTTGATATTTTTTGAAAGATGAATGTATTTTATTCTGCTTAGTATGTATAGAATTTTATCTCTGATTATAACAAATGGTATTTTACTATATGAGGTTGATTTGGGTTAACATTTCTTGTTTGAGGAAATGCAGATAATATCTATTTGCTGTAGAAAGTAGGAAATTCAGATATGTACAATGTCAAAACATGAAAGAAAATCACTAGCTCCTAAATATTTTCAGATTTTCTACAACTTTTACATATGTGGCTGAATTTGCTTAGTCTTCTCAGTATTAGGTGGTATTACTTCTCATGAAACCGAGCTCTTCTTGAAAGCCAGTTGCACATAGTTAATGGAAGTTTTAGGCTGCTTTCCTATTTACGCCCCTGTAGAAGCCCCTCCCTTTTTCGAAACCTATACTTTTTACAACTTTGCCATCTATTTAGGATCCATTTACAGAAGCGGGGTGCTCAGTTGGAGACTTTGTGCATAGTGTTAAATGACTTCATAATTAGGATGGCTCAGTGTACTTATAGGGAACAGTGTGGGAGAAGCTCTCAGAAGGTGTTTGTTGCTTTATGTTTTGTTTATAAGTTTTGAGATTCTAAAGTGAGACAGTGTAAAAGAATGATGCCATTTATTTGGAGGATTTTTCTCATTGCTTGTTTTCAGTTAATGTTCAAAAACTGTCACAATGCTACTGAGAAATTGGTGTTACTTGGGGATTATTACAACTTTCTCCATTGAGGCCATAAATAAAATTCATGTGAAGTTTACTTATGACACAAAGCATATAATTTATTATCAAATTTATCATCCCCATGAAAAATAAATCCAATTAAATAACTCATCTTTATTGAAGAATGTTAAAAAACACGGTCATTTTTAGTTCATTCTATTTAAAGGCCTTTGTTAGATGCCTGATATAGCAATAAAGCAATCGAGGGTTTTTAAGGACTATGAGTCAAATAAAAAATAAGTAAGGTGATTAAAATTCACTCCTTAAAAAGAAATTGTCCGTACCTCTGATCTTACTGACTATGTAAACAGAAAAAAGTTCTTCCTTATGATAGGGAATTAACAAAACATTTGTCTACAGTATTTATTCAGTTGTGCAAGCATTCATGTCCTTTAACACTGCACATTGTGTTGATGCTTTTAATTGCTGCTGTCTACAGGAGCATTTGCTTCGTTCTTCACTTACACTTCTGTGAAGAAATAAAAAATGCCTGATGATAAATACATCATAATGGTGTGATATTACTCAGGGAGGAATACATTGTTTTTCTTACCTATTATATTGAGTTGCACAAATTATATAGTATCCAGTGTTAGGAAATTTTAAAAACAGGTTTTATTCTGAATGACATGCATGATAAATATAATGTAATATAATGTTTCATGTTATGAATACTAGGGTTTCTTGTAATATTAAATAAAATGAATAATTTCTTTAGAAGACATTTTGTATCTAGTTGAGTTTGCAACTAAAGTGTTGAATGCTGCAAGAAATATAAAATTTTGTAACTGTAGTAATAATCAGTATTTCATTTCATATGCTGAAATATAAATACATATACATAATTTTAAAAGTATTCTTCACTTATTTCATGTTTTTTTCAGAAATTCTCTCACATGCTACCTTTTAATAAAAAGAAGTTCCCAAGTTTATTAACTAAAGGGTGTTTGAATTATTTATAGATTTAGATTTTTATTTATTCATGATTATTCAATATACCATACATTTTATGATTAGAATCAAGGATGCATTCATTCTAATTCTAACAGAAAAAAATGAGAACGTGCTTTTTTCTTTCTTACTGAGATCTGTTCCACAACATATTGCAGCAGGTGTGGGCCCATAGATCCATTCAGCAAGTCACAGAGGCAAATTTTAGGTGACCCAAGCAGCAAGGGAAAGTAATGACTAGTGTCCTGAATTTTGAGACAGAGTTTGACTTATCATGTAGCATGTCACTCAGTAGTGATTAAACCTCAGAAGATTAGATATAACATTTTATTAGGTACAAAGAATGTGTCTTTTATTTGGAGTACCGTTTCCCAGTGACGCTGCTATTCCGATACTGTAGCCCATTCTGCTCACAGGCATTTCTCCCACCCGCACCCTCCACGGAATGAGGACATTCAGGATCACATTGTCTTTTTATTCTGGAGGTGATGACATCTGAACAAAAACGCAACGATTAAAATTCAGTGGGAAAAAGTACTCTCAAAATCTCTCTGAGAGCTAAGTGGAAGTGGTTTACTTCTTTCTTTATTGTCAAGTAGAGAGAAGACTTTGTGACTAGGAAATCGTGTTTCATGCAGACTCAGCACATGTATGCCAAGAGCTTTCTCCAAAATGGAAAGGACAGAGCATGTCCACAGGGTCACCAGGTGATGCCTAGTCCAACTGGTCTCCATTGATATGTAGCCTTTTCACACATCCTTGCTTCAGCCATTGTCTGCTCACTGCTTGGTCTTGGTGCCATGGCATTTAGTTTAGCTCAGTCAGCTTAAGCAGGGTAGAAACAAATGACTCAAAATTGTATGCTTGAATTTTCCGTAGTTAGAATCGTGTTTTAGTTTCCATCGACTAGATAAAGCTTCTCAGAAATCACTTTTAAGAACTAAAAAATGGGTAAGGATAAGTGCGCTGCTATTTTCACTAGACCTCTCAAAACAGAGGTTATTCTTTTGTATAAATATTTAACAATTTAGTGTGAAAATTATAATCTTTTAAATACACGTTAATAGAGCCAAATTTTTTAAATTTTAAATTACTAGAGTCAGAAAAATCTAAATTCTTTATCTAAATATTCTAAAGGTTTATTATCTTTCATTTATTGCCAAAAAGAATAGACAGCATATTCTTGATAAGAAATTTTTGGTAATGCTTGACATAATGAAGAATTTTTTTTTTGATGACACATATTCTCACACTGGTTGTTTTTACAGAAATTGCAGAAAATATGACATTCTTCAATGCAATGAAATGTTGTCATATTAAATAGCATTCTATTAAGACTAAATAAAGATGGGACTGGAGAGATGGCTCAGCAGTTAAGAGCTGCTTTTACAGAAGACCACAGTTCAAATCCCAGCACCGTGGCTAACAACCATTAGCCAGTTCCAAGGGATCTGACATCCTCCTCTGCCCTCCATGGGCACTGCATTACATGGGTGCATTTACATACATGCAAGCATAACACTCATACACATAAAATAAAAATAAATAAATAAGTTAAAAAATTTAAAGACTAAGTGAAGATCTGACTAACTCTAAGATATTTTCTGTTTAAATAAATGTTATATGCCACTGATAAATAATTTAGTGTGTTTTCCCTGAAAGATTTTTTCTGTTGTTATTCTCCAAGAAAAAAATTATCATTTTTCTCCAGTGGTAAATCAAAACTCAGTATTCTTATAGTCAATCATAGACTTCAACTCAAACTTTTAAAAAATATTTTATCTATTATTTTTATTTTATCTGTATGAGTGTATGGCCTGTGTGGATGTAAAAGCACCCATATTGTGGAATGCGCATGGAGGTCAAATGACCTCAGATCCCCTGGAACTGGAGTTACAGACAATGTGTTAGCTGCCATGTGGTTTCTGGGACTCAAAGCTGGGTCCTCTTAAAGAGAAGCCAATGTTTTTAACTGCTGAGCTATTTCTCCAGCTCCTTCAACTCAAACTTTATCCTGGGACAAATGACCTTGGAGGGCTGATGCTTTTGACTGTATAAGCAGTATTCATAGAGGGCATGATATTTACATACTCCATGATAAGTTAATTTGAACTGTTCATGGAATTTAGCTTGGAAATTAGAGAAATGAGAAAGAATAATAAACCAACTTATTTAGTGCTGATGTCATAGCTAATTATCACATTAAATATAATGTGAACTTTTCAGAAGAATTTGTCTTATATCAACAACAGCAAAAAGTAATCGTTCAAATTGGATTCTTAAGGGAATTTATTATAGTAGAAGAATGCTATAAGCTGTTTCCAAAATTCAACAGCTAAAACATTGTAAAATTTTCATTTAAGAATGTATTTAAACTCGTTTAGTTCAAATAGGTGCTCAGTGATTTCTATCTGAATTATACACTTATATTAAAATATTAACTTATATTCTACTTTGTTAAATGAAAATAGTTTAGTTCTATTATTTCATTGTAATACAGTACAAGCCAAATTATTTTAATGCAGAAAAGCTCTTGATCATAACTGCTTTTCTAAGAGTAGTAGCTATTAAATATTATATTTATAAGGATACTCTGGATACATGAGAGCAAACATTTGTGGAATCTTTCTACCGAAACATAAGTTTGCAAAGATGGCACTTAATGGTATCGATAAGAGCAAAATTATTCTGTTCTCGTGGGTAATGGAATAAATTAATAAGCTTTCATTTCCCTTTACTTGGAAGTTTAATCCGCAGTATTTTTCACAGTAACCTAAATATGTCTGATAAATCTAAATTAGCATTAAAATTTATTAGAGATTGAGAAGGAAAGCCACTTTGCAGTGCGCTCATTATTGGTCACTAATTACATGTGCTGTGGTTTGTGAATGCCCGGGAAGGCTGCTCTCTCACACCGGCACTTTAGATAGAAATTGCCCACGTGTCTTTTAATGCTAATAATAAATAATGAAGGAGGCGTGACTCCTTGAAAAGTGAATGGGGAGACCCGAATGGGGCTTCGTGGACTCTGCCTCTGCGGTGGGTGCAGTAGATCTGAGTCGGTCTGTTCTGGTGTGCCCCAGGGTTTTCCCTCATGGTGCCCCCTCTCTGTCATCACCTTCTAATTTTCTTTTTTGGCTTTCCCTGCGATTTTTCCCAGTTGGCTCTTAACAGACTTTTCTTCCGTGAACTCTTTTAACATGCACTGACTGTACAAATATGCATTTTCGATCAGGAAGTACTAGAGCAGCTGCAGAAATAATTGTGGCAGAAAAAATAACAAGGATTGCTTTCCTCCCAGAGCTGACATTTGGTTGAGACTGGACGGTTTTCTTAGCGTCTGAAACATTGATAAGTCACGTTGTGTTCTAGAGTATGAAAGCAAAGACAAGGGTTGGAATCAGGTGGTGCGGCGTGGGGGTTCCTGGCGGATTTCGGCCACAGTGTGAGGGGAGCATGCATTCGTGTAAGGAAAGAACAGAAACAGAGCTCTGCACGTAACCACGAGGCTGCTTGTTGAGTTCTTGTGGCAGCAAGTACACCAAGAGGAGGTCGAAGGTACTGAGTCCCGGTATCCACAAAGGGGACTTGGCCTTTTCACTGAGGAAGTTGGAATCCACCCAAGGGTTTCTGCAGAGCAGTTGCATAATCTGACTGTAGACCCAGGACACTCATTAGAGTGGTTACTTTAATCTTTTCTGCATCTGTCTCTTACTTTCCTCATTTGACTGTATGCTCCTTTTATTCAGGACAAGGGATGTAAGTGATGCTTCATGCTTCTCTGTCCCCCGCCCCCCGACCATGGAGGGCAAAGTAAGCGGGATAGTGCTGCTGGTAAAGAATCATGGATTTGGTTTGGAAACAGAAAAGGCTCCCTGCTCTCTGCAGAGGCATAGAGGCATAGCTTGAAATACATCTGCACAGATCTGTTAGTTTGCCTGTAAATGCAAATAGTCCAATAAAAATTGCCTTTGTCTTCGATGTAGAACTAAGAATAGCTGTTGAACCTTCAGGTACTTCACTACTGACTTTCAAAATATTCAATTTGAGCAAGTACCCAAAATTCTGGATTTAGGCACCATGACCCCCCTACATCCTTAAAATGCCTGTTGACCAGGTGTTCACAGGATTCTCTGACTTAATCAGAAAGTTTCGCATTGTCTTCTTCATTTGAGTGCAGTGAAGGCTATTTTAAACAACAGATGCAAACCGTCTTTCTCCTATTCACCTCTCAAGCATTTATGTCTTGCAGAATGTGAAAAGCATATTAAGTGGAATTCAGGTAACAGAAGAAAGGTGTCCATGATAATGCTTGACAATTCAATCAAAGAAAATCAGGACAAACGGCTTATGAGGAAAGATGGCTTGTAGTTGGAGTTTCTGTGGGGAATCGACAGAATAAAGACTGCCTCCTTGCCCCTTGCCTTGCTGGTTGTCATAGAAAAATACAACTTTACCTTTTGTTTGTACAGAATCATAAATCACCTATATACTGATGAAAATGCAACATTAAAGACATCTAGGAAAGGCCTATTTCATTTCATTTTAAAAATTCAGAGTAAATAATGAACTAATCCGTCTGGTCATGTGGGGAGGGGGGGTGCCTGTGTCTATCTGGGGCGCTGTTTCCTGTTTTATTAAAATGGAATCTATGGTACTATGCTTTTTAAAGTGGTGTCTCTGTTAGATCTAATATTGCAGCATCACCAACATTTCCCGTCTCTCTACTCAGCCACTTGTTCTTTTTAGCACTTCTCACTATTAATGTCGTATGTCATTTTCTTGTTCGTCTTAACTCTTGTCTATCTCTTCCCATAAATTTATGGACTCTACTAAAAGACTGGAGAGGGCCAAGTTGGGAAAAGGGAGACATAGCAGTAAACCTTAAGAGGGTATAATGTTGCCTGTTAAGGGGTTAAGGACAGACTGCATTTTGAACATTGAGCCAAAGGTTGGATTCACTGAGATATAATAAACAGAGAAATGTTCAGTTTGACTCTGCATTTCGGATCCTCTATAAGGATGGTTTCTACTGAAACCAACTGTAAGCAAAGCAGATTTGACTGAGCATATGTGGTTACATTTTATATGTGATAAAACTGAGACGATGTTGTGATACCTGTGTTGTTCATGGCCTTGTGATCTGATCCTTTCTGCATGTTTTCCTAGCTCTACATGAGGGCTGAAGTCATACTCTTTAGGGAGTGATTTTCAAGTTTGTCAGCTGCAGCCTGGCTGCATGTAGGTCTTGATGAGAACTGAAAGAAGCTTGGAGAGGGGGAGAAAGTAGACTAGGGGCACCCCTCCCTTTCTGTCTATCCAGATGCAGTCTCCATTAGCAGATGGATACATACATCTCTTCTATGGTGCCAAAGTCTCTCTTCATACCTCCAGTCTCTTCTCATTGATCTTTCCCCAGCAATTCTGATTTTTCCTCTCCCCTCGACAGTCTAAGGATACAAAAGCATTGACTACTGCTTCTGTTTTGTCAGCTCTCCTCGCATCGATAATAAATAGTTCCATGATTTATTTTCTGCGTCATATACATGCTATTCTGCCTTGGGTCTAGTTTTATACAGTTTAGAAGTAAAGCTATCAAGAAAACAGTCTACTCCAGAGAGTTAGATGTACCAATATAGGTGAAGTATGGTGACCATCAGAATAACAGAAGGAGTGAGCCAGATAACAGGAAACAAAGTCAGAGAGCAAAGGGGAATTTCGGTGATGGAAAGGGGAGGGCTGAGCCCTCGTCCGTGCCACTCACTGGAGCTGGTGATGGACATCACTGCAGAACCAAAGACCAAGGAGCAAAACAATCATGATCACTAGAGGATTAACTACCTGGGAATGGACAGCTGTGTGTATTACAACTGGAAGAGCATGCAACCTGGAGTTTATGGGCAGCAGTAGCTTAGGACAGAGGTCATCAGTCTCTTGTATGAATGTCGAAGCTGTGGGCTGTTATTTGTAAAGTAAGAAATAGCCTGATTCCAAGTTTGTGGAAGAAAAACTGAAAGAACAGAATTCCCTAGCCTTCAGGATCTGTGCTAGGAGACAGTGGGAGAATCAATAGCCTGCTAGCAGTGCCCTGGGGGCACTAGGAGGGCTCAGAAATAAGCAGGATTTCTATGTGGAAGGGAAAACTTTGAAATCACTAAAAATAGAATGAGGCATTTAAATGTCCTTCAACTTTATTATGTGGCTATTATATTTATTTAACAAGTGACACTGATTTACGCAGTTTTACTCTTTGAATATTTATTACATTTTCCCAAATTTTAAGATAAGATGTATATGTTAGAAAATATGTTTTACCATTAAAAATTCCTGGGCAGATGTCTAAATTCTAGAATTCATTAACTTGAGGATATGCTCATCTCATGCAACGAAAGGAACAGATTAAAACAGCCATTTTAAGAAATTTCCCATATGTTTTCTGACTAAAGTATTTATGAAATGTTTTTTTACTTTAATACAAAAATAAAACGTTTAGGTGGGAGTGGTTTTTAATTTTTTATGATTCTGTCCTTTGGTTGGTTTATAGTTTATGGCTATGATGGGAAAAACTTATCCATAACAAAGGTAGAGAAAACTGAGTCATATTCGTTATTTATTAAATGGTTTAATTTTATGTTAAAATTTTAATTTATCAAGATGTTTATAATATGGAAGTGTTTCTAAATCTGCTTCTACTAATCTTTTCTGACTCTTTGATGCTATTTACTGTAAAATGCCTCTTTCCCACAGTCTTTTGAAATGCTAATTTTTTCCCAAGGCTATATAGAGATGAAGCCAATTTCTAGACTTTCTGATCTTATTTAAATCTTCATTATTTGTTTTCTTTGCCAAATGACATTGTTTTACTTATCACAGATTTAGATGTTTCTGTGTTGTAATTTGTGTCACCTAATTATACTTATCTTAATTTTATAAACTTTCAGAAACCATTTATTTTTGCATCTGTATTTTAACTTCTTTGTGTTGAGGTTCCCTTTTTTATTGTCCTGGAGGCCATATTTAGTTGTCATCTTATTGAAGTTATGAATTAATTTGGGTACAGTTGATATATGTCCAACACTGAATTTCCCATTGAAGAACATAGACCATTACTCTACTTAATTAGATAGTGCCCTCTGCAGCCCAGTAAATGGTTATCACATCCTTTATATAAAACCTAAGTGGTGAGAGGAAAATGGGGTAGCTGGTAACTTCAGAACGGTAAGACTCAAGTATAGAATAAGAAAGCAGACATTTCGGTACACAAAAACGTGCATTATTTTAAACATCATAGCACATTGAATTATAGTCACTTATGCCCCCTTCCTCAGCCACTTTATTCATAAAACTGTCTTCATACTATACTCAGTGATTCAGCTTTAAACCCTGCAACAGAAAGGAATCTATATGTATGTTGTCCTTCCGGGTTCTAATCCACAGGTAACAATATAATTTGACATACTGGAAAACTCACTGCCCCAAACACAAAGAAATGCTGAATTCCATTTCACTTTCACCATGTTTCTGTTTTACTTTTGCAAGTCACTTTATTTCTTGAAGATTCAGTGTCCTGTGAATTCTTAGAGTGTTGGAAAAGGTATTATTACTTATTGGCTCCGTTCCCACTGTAGTCCCCCTGGCTTTTTTGTGTTGGACATATAGAAATCCACAAAGTGCAGTCCTGGCCAAGTGAACTAGACTCTACTATAGGAAGGGCTGATGTGAGTAATATTTTCTGTAACTTGATTAAAATTTGTGAAGAAATTCAGGGAAGAACAAAGCCTCAGGCTGTAATTGAGGAAACTACATAGTGACTGAAATTGAAGCCCAGTAGAGTCTGTGATATTTCCTGAACCAAGAAGCTGTGATAATAATAGTTCACATGCTTTAGTAAGATGTATATCCTACACATTTAAAAAATGTGTACACATTTTTTTCTGTTCATTCACTTATTAACTTATTAGCCATTCTTGCTCATTCAGTTTTCTACATTTGGCTACAGTACTCTTTACAGATATGTAAATGATGATATCCTAGTTCAAACATATTTGATATTTTCTCCCACAATGGCTTATATTAATATTTTCATTTATATGCTCATGTTTAGGAAATATTTCTTCATGGATTGCGTTTCTTGGAAATTTCTTATTGAATCCAGGATCAGAAAGCCAGTCCTGTATTTCTTTCATAAGAGTCTCTACTGAATTGATCTTTACTTATTATTTGTATACACATGGTGCTGAAACGTATCTGGTTATTAAATGCTGATTCCATTGCATCTATCCATTTATGTTTGAGATTCCCACCCACAGTGTTTCTGCTGTCCTTACTCATTTTCTTTCCCATTTTATTCAGAAAAATGAACTGATTTAAGTTGCATGCACACACATAAAAGGAGATATAAACACACGCAAAAGCATGCAACAGGACAGTGCTTATTTACACATGTGTTCTGAGAATGTATGTTAAGCAGTTCTGTTACTCTGTGAAAACGGTAACGGGAACTTACACAAGCTTGTCACTACTGCACCACACACCTAAGCCCTAAGCTGTCTGGTATAGTCTACTTATTGCCTCTAGGTGACAAATCTGCATCGTATGTTAGTGAACTAAATACTGCAGGCAATTATATCACTACAATAGGCATTTTTGTAACAGAATATTGAAGTAGAAAAAACACAGTAAAAATAGTGACAGGAATTTTCCAGCTTCATTATCAGTCAGTTGTACCATGATCAAGATTTGATCATCATGAATCACAATGGCATTGCCTGGCTTACAAAAAATATATGTACATAGGAATGAATTTTTACTATATATGAGATATTATTGTATTTGCCACAATATACATAACCTGAAGAATATTATTCTATGTAAAATAAGCCAGACACAAAAAAGATATTATATGATCACATTAACTGGTAGATTCAACACAATCAAATATACATAGAAAATCCACCAGCAGTTACAAGGGTCAGTTGACACAAACACAAAGGATAAATAAGCCCTTTTAATAAATGTATAATCTGAGGATATAATTAAACACTATCGTAGTTGAGATTTCTGGTAGATGAATAGACTTTTACCATCTTCTGCCACCAAAAAAAAAAAAAAAAAGACACAAGAGGCAGAACTGCAAGGTTTGAATATGTTAACTTGCTTGTCAGTAGTGACCACTATATATTAATATTCTTTAATATGTTTTGTAAATTAAATACACAGGATCTACTCTTAAAAACAAAAAATTACTCCAACATGTGTGCTTGTGGCTTACCACTCATTTTCCAGCTTCCATACGCTGCACACTGAAGACGTCCTAAATAGAATTTCCTAGTTGATCTATCCAGACAGTTTTCAGAAAAGGCACTTTCGACATTTTATCCACAAGAAACAGGTTAAAATAATTTAGGAACATTCCAAATCCCACTAACCCTTTGACATTAAAAGCTGACAACTACAATACCGCAATGACATTGACAAGGCATAGTTTACCTTTTTTCTTTTTTCTGAGGGGCATGAGGTAGCTTATTTCCAGGTTAATGTGTACTAATCTTAAATAAAGCATTTATTTATCTACTTTGTTCAATATTAAATATACAGATTGAAGCCACAGTTCATGAATATGTTTTGGTTCCTGTCTCTGGTATTAAAAATACCTTTTCTTTGATGTCCCCATTGGTTCTTTGTTAATAACTAGTTTAGGTCTACTCTGTCTGAGGTGGAGGCAATTCTATACAGCAGTTTTGAACCAAAGAAGGACTTCAAGAAATACAAGGCTCTTTATAAGTGCAAGTTGCCACTGGTTATTAAAATAAAAGCTTTTTCATATATAGCCTGCCAGCCATAGCACTTAGTAACCTACAAGGCAGCTATCGACTAAAAACAGGAATTCAGTAATTGAAGTTCATACATACTGCATCTCCGATCCTGACCAAGCCATACTAAAAAGCTTGAGCTAATTGCTTTTTAAGCCACTAAAGTTTTTTACTACAGCATACATCTCTGCCAAAAATAACTGAACCATCTCTGTAACCATTTTAATATTTTTCGTGTAATTCCCACTGATTTAAAAAGGAGTTATCTGCAGTTTGGGTGGGAATGAACAAAATTGATCCTCAACTAAACAAACTTTAGCTTTAGACACATGCCATTACAGAGAGTATATTTCAGGAGGCATTCTGGAGGAGAGTATTCTGTTAGCCAAGCATTCCCTCTGTGACTTATGTCTCTCCTGTTTTCAACCCCAGAACCTATGAAGTCCTAGCACTGGCTGGATAGAAGGGTCTTGGACTCACTGGCTATCTAGTCTAGCCAAATCAGCCACCATCAGGTTCAGTGAGAGACTGTTTCTCCAATAAAAATGGTGGAGAGTGATAGAGGACATCACCCAGTGTCAACCTCTGCCTTCTACATACTTGCACACATATGTACTGCAGGTACACATGCACACAAGGGGCACATATATACACATGCACAAAGGAACACTTAAAATGTAGTAGAGTGAAAGGTGTTTAAATTGAATATGGTCTAGAACACATAGAATGCGAGGTGTCCTCTATTTACCATCAAACGAAATATATAAAACTCTCAAAATGGTATATACCCTCCAAGGGTATATATATATTATTACTAATATATATATTAGTAAGAAATGCTGGATATTTGATCTGTTTTAACATTTTAAAATATGCTGTTATTTTTATTTTATGTTTATGCGTGTATTGCCTGCACGTGTCTAATCACACCTGTGTACTGCAGTGTCCACAGAGGTCAGAAGAGGGTGTTGGATCCCCTGAACTTTAGTTATAGATGGTTGTTAGCCACTATGTGGGGCTGCGAATGAAACCCAGGTCCTCTGTGAGAGCAGGCAGTGCTCTTAAACACCAAGCCATCTCCCGAACCTCTGTTTTTTTTTTTTTTTTAAGTTTTAGTTGTAAATATTTGTATTTTTAAATTACAAAATTTAAAACAAATTGTACGAATTCTCTCGATCCCTCCCTCATCTGTCTCTCTTCCTCTCAGTCTCTGTCTCTCTTCCTGTCTCTCTGTCTCTGTCTCTCCTCGCAGCCTCTGGCTGTTCCCTCACTCCCATGTTTTCTTTTCCTTGGCTTTCACTCCAGTTTCTTACAGGAATCATACACTCTAAGATTGAGAAAGGGTTTCTTTCCTCAGAATAAAAGTCAATACAAATGAAAAACATTTAAAGATGGCTGTTGAACAATATGGTTTGAAATACAGTTGTCAAGCTCCATATAAACTCAGTAAGCTGTGTCTGAGCAAAGCGCTGGACTGACCAGCATCCTATGTGGTCTGTGTTCTGTATCTCTCCAGCTTTGGTTTTTAGCAGTTCCCTAAATGAATTCTGTTCTGTTTTGTTTTTGTTATTTTTGAGACAGGGTCTCCCTACAGCCCCGGCTGGCCTAGAACTCTCAGATATCACCTACTTCTGCCTCCCTAATGCTGGAATTAAAGACATGTGCCACCATGCCCAGCTCCCTTACGTGAATTCTTATTATATAAACACATGCACTAAAGATATTTATATTGAAATAATCTTTAAAAGAGTAATTTATAGGCATAATTAATTTTGAAAGTTGATAAACTATAATTAATGCAACTATAGTTTCATAGGGTGAAACATTTTTATCTCTATATGCTTCAAATGAAGCAATATGTAATTCTAAATTCATAACAGAAAAATCTGTGTGTTAGGACTAGAGAAAAGTCTCAGCATTTAAGAAGGTGTACTGCTTTTGCATAGAAACTGAAGCCCCATATCAGGAAGCTCAGAGTCACCTGCAACTCCAGCTTTAGGACTACACAACGCTGCTAGCCTGAACTGTAACTTTCACTCATGTGCGCACACACACACACACACACACACACACACACACACTCATACACATCATTTAAAAACAGAAATAACCTTTTAAAAATGTTTATGTTGGGGAAATTTCTGTTAATAAACATCAGTTAGTCATCAAAAAATATTGTTACATGTGGTTATACACGCCTTTGATACTCAGGAATCTGTGGCAGGAGGATATTGAGTTCACGACTAGCCTGGGCTACATAGCAAAACCCAGTCTCAAAAAATAAACCATGTTGGCTGGGTGTGATGGTGTCCACTTTTAGTTTCAGTACTCAGGAGAAGGAGACAGGCAGATCTCTGTGAGATTGAGGGTGCCCAGGTCTAAGCAGGAAGTTCTAGCCCAGCTGGGACCACAGGGAAATCGTGTCTCAAAATAAATAAATAACAAACAAAAAAACTTTATAGAAAAACATGTACAAAAACATATTAATGTAGCAAGTATTCTTCAGTTCTGGAATATAATAACATATGCAAATTAAAGTTTACCTCTTCATAATATTCACTCTTACCCAGAATTATGAGTAGACTCAAATTTAGACCAAGTTGCCAGGTAGTCCTGCTATTTTGTTCTTTGAAAAGGCAGAGAATCCTTATTAGGTTAAATAACAAAATCATGTTAGTATTGTTGCTTCAGAGTCCATAGTTAAGCCCTGGCTACATATTGTCATCTCCACATTCAAAATCATAGTGTATTAAGACTCCTTCCTCCACCAACATCCTTGAGGTTGACATCGTCTTGTGACTGAGTAGATAGCAGCAAGAAATTCAATTACAGCAAGTCAGCTCTGTCATTGCACCTGTCGGCTTGCACGGAAAATGATTTGTAAATTGGGCTTTATCTTTCCCGTCCCATAAATCTCCCGTCCATAATTGACACTTGTCAACATAGATGAATAGTGGGAGAGAGAAAAGAGGAAGTAAATGAGTAGCCCACCTGAGAAAATGATGTCTTGTTGCCTGTGGGAGTCATTTACAAACAGCAGTACCTACAGGCCGGAGTTTTCACCCACAAGCAGGTGGCACACATTTTGCTCTTAAAAAGTGCAGTCTGGAGCTGAATCGTAATGAAGACAAGATGGAGGAACGGCAATTAACACGTGACATTTTCCAGAGGCCATGGGATTACTTCCAGTGGAACGAGCGCGTCTCTTCACTGCCGTGAAGCTGAGCCTTGCCACTGCACATTCGAAAGCACCGGGTCGGTGTCTGACCTGTCAAAACGGTTCCCCAAGCGGGCGTTTTGGCTGTCTCAGGAGTTGATATCGTCACTTGGTACACAATTCAGCATCAGTTCAAAGTTGTTTGAGACCAGTGTTGACAGACTGGTTTTAAAAAGACATAAAAGCAATGATATTTTCTTTCAAATGTCAAAGAAAGAAATGGAATTTCATAAAGATGGTCTTGGGAGCAAGCACTCACCACAAAACAGGGAAGACAGAGTGTCACCTATAATTTTCCTAAATGGCTCACTCCACTTCACACCTCTTTCTGAAGTTTATCTCAAGTCTGAAACATTCAGTTATAAACAAATGAGAAATACTTTGGTATGTATTAGTAATATGACAGTAAAATATCTGGTGATCCTGAAACCACACTCCTCCAACATCATACATTTCACCTGTTTGAAATCACTACATATAGTTAAATGATAACAGACTGAATACTTTCACAAACGAAATTAGCAAAGTGAATTAGTTTTAAATAATCAGATACAAAGTATACCCAATTTATCAATACTTTTCTTCTTTAAGTATATTTTTATTTATTTTTAAATCTTCAACTTAATAGAAAAATCTTGTTGATCACTGTGACGATTCCATGTCTAAAATCATGTTATATCTGTAATTCATAGATATCTAACTTGAAGGGTAGCATCTTTCTCACTCTCTCTGCTTCCAGTAATCAGCAAGAGCATATCCTTTTTATAAGTCCTCCAGAATAAGAGCAGAGCACTAGAAAAGGAGCACTGGGGGAGGATTGTTTGCCCTTCTCCTCCCTACCAATGCATTCTTCTGTCACCCATGGCTTTGCCCATCTAACTGATGATTCCGGAACCTACACATTGTTATGCTTACCGGACACCATGAAAATTGGACCCACAAAGTTCATTGCTTCTCTGTAGTTTACTGTAAAATAACTAATTTACAAATGCTTACTTTACTGCGCTGGGCTTGTAGAACAGCAGGGAATTTGGAGGGATACAGATAGAGCAGTAAGTATTAGTAGCACAATGCAGAGATAGTTCAACCTATATCAGAGTCAGCTTCATCATATGGCAACATAACTGAAGAAGAAAAAAAAAACTTTTCAATACAAGAGTTGCACATTTTTACCTGACTTTCCTTAAGTCTGTAGTTTTCTAACAAACGTATCTGCTAATGTTATTCTCTCATCAACCTTCTGGACATAGATAATTAAAATAAATAGGTAACCAACAGTTTAGGAAGCAGTGAAAAAAGACATGAAGTCTTTTGTATTCATAGGTGAAAAATGTTTTTAAAGCTTCTTTAAGCAGATCTATTGCTTGTTCAAATGTTAAGGAGTCTTTCTGTTTCTTCCACAAATGTTTGTAGAGTGCTTGCTTTGTGTTTGCTACTATACAGGAGTTGTAAACATAAAACAAATAGTTGTTACCCCAGTGGAACTTGTAATCTGGTAGGGGAGGCAGACATATACACAGGCCGTTGCTGTAACTGAATGAAGTTCATGTATCATAGACTGAACCTGCAATTTTTTACCAGCCTGTAAAGATCGAAGAATTTCTGTGTAGAAAACATTCATTTCATGTAAAAAAAAATACCAATAATAAAGAAGAAAGCAAAATAAGGCACTTTACAATCCTGTCCCGTGGGTATAGGAAGGGAATCAGAGGGAGTTTTGATGCTGAAGAAGCAGAGGCTAACGCAAGGCAAACCGTGGAAGCCTTGCTGACGTGACAGCCACGTGTTATGCTATATGCACCCCAACTTTTCTCAGCTGACTTTTTAAACCATCTCTTAAAGCTAGCTTTGCTAGTCTATCCATTTGAAAGACGAGAAAACAGGCACAAAGAAAGGAGTACTGTGTTCGAATAACTGATTAAAGAACCATCGTGTGTTCTCTCTCTCTCTCTCTCTCTCTCTCTTTCTCTCTCTCTCTCTCTCTCTCTCTCATTTACTTGTTTTAGGGACTTTAATATAACCCAGGCAGGCCTCAAACTTCTCATCGTACTGACTCTACCTCCCAAGTGTGCCTCTATAACTATCTTTTTCTTAATTTTATAATTTATTTCTTCACTGGTATGTATTTATTATAAATTGGAATGAATTTCAAAAAGATATATTTTTAAAGTACATCACATGCTTCAGCCACAGATGCTCCCACACCCTCCCCGTTCCTCATGAATTTGCTTATTTTTTTTTACATTTCTATTTGTTTTGTATATTTCATATCTTAATCAAATTTAGACCCCCTCCCCTATGCGCACCACCCCACCGAATTCCATGCATTCTATGGTATGTGTTACGTCCTTTCCAGTCAACATTTGTACCCAGATGTCCTTGGTGCAAATTCGTCCACAGTAGTCTACTCAGCCTATCACGAGTCTCTTCTCCAAAGGTGATCAATTCTCCCTCACCCAGCAGTCATCAGTTGCCAGTAGTGCCTCGGCTAGTTTTGGGGCCTGCTGCTCATTTCCCTCGATCCATGCTGGACTTCTGTCTGATTGAATCACAAGTGCATGCTGTCACCATTGTTGAAAATTCATATGAACAAGTTCTCAGTGGCCTAAAAGCCTCTGTGTTCTTATGTTCGTGTGCCAACTCTGGCTCTTACTGTCTTCTCACCTCTCTTCCACAGTGATCCCTGAGTCATGGGTGGGTGAGATTTAATAAAAGAGTCCTATTCAGAGACATACACACACTCGGCAGTCTCTTGTTCTCTAAAATTTAGCCTTCTGTGTGCATCACGTGCTGTTGTACGTGGAGGCTTTGCTGTTGAGAGTTGAGGGATGCACTCGTGTTCTCTCCATCCTGTGTTCTGCTATGTTCCATGAGACTTAGGTGTAGAGATTCCACTGTAGACGTGCCATTAAGGACTGAGCATCTCTCAGATATATATTCTCTGTGTGTGACCAGTTGGGGTACTCTAACAGCCTCCATCTGTTGCAGAAAGAAGCTCCTTTGATGAATAGTGTACAATAAACTTGACTGAAAGTATAAGGTCCACATTTAGCGTCGAGTAAGAGAGTTCATTTGTCTAGCGAAACAACAGAGATATTTTTTGCTAGGACCTAGGACCTCTCCAGCCACGTGTGCTTGGCTGCACTTACAGTGTCACACATGAGCTCCCTCCCAGGGAGAGTCCAGTTGGATATTCGCTGATTACCCCGTAGTCTCCACCTCCCAAGCCTGCCACTCTATCCAGTTTTACTACAGTTCTTAAAATTAGAGCATTTTAAATTATCCAGGTAACAAGATCATGGGGCATGTTTTATAAAGATTATCATAGATAAAAGTGTTTTCAGCTCGCATAACAAATACGACTTTGCAAAGAAAATTCATTATAATTAGGAAATCCTGTCTACTATAACAAGCATACACAGCTTGCCCTTCAAAAAATAAAATAATAAATATTAGTTTTATATTAAAATTTGTTTGTATGGGTGATGTGTAGTTTTATAAAGCATTTACAAAATCATGTTCCTCAATAACAGTGAGGTGGCTCTTTGGGTAAATGTGCTTGCCTCCATGCCTGATGTTCTCAGTTCAACACCAGGATCTCACATGTGAAGGAGGTTGCCATCTGGTCTCCACACACGCGCCATGGCACACATGTGTGCACACACACACGCACACAGAGAAAATAAATAAGTAAATAAATGTAAAATGTTTCAATTAGTTCTATAGTAACACACAAAATGGAAAAACATCACTGTCATAAAATTTCAGTTTACATTGGAATAAAACAATCTTAAGTGGGTGAATATAAATTTTTTGATTATATTGTAAAGTCAACTTTGCACATTTATTTCTTATAATTTCTTTCTTTTCTAACAAATCACTTATCAGACGATTTATGTGAACCATCATTCTGTTATTCACAATTTGTATCTTTTTCATTACTGTTATTTCCATTTTACAGATAAAAATTATGTGGCTCAGAGAAGTGTAGCAACTGAGGCGGGGGGTGGCTAGCTACCCAGGGAAAGAGCAAAACCTGAATGCGTCCTGCATGACTACAGGTTGTGTCCTCCATAACTATAGGTCGTGTCCTGCATGATTACAGGTCGTGTGAAAGGCCTGGAGTAGCTTCATCTTCATCAGACTGATCTGAAAACACATATCCCTTTAGCCCTGGGACCTTGTGGAATCAGACTCATTGTTCAACATTATACATGTGTATGTGTGTGTGTGTGTGTGTGTGTGTGTGTGTGTGTGTGTGCTGAGTGCTCCATGACATCTTATCTGAGAAATAATGCCCAGTACAGTTTCCAAACTAATCAATGTAAAGCAGCTAAACAATAGTTCTTATTAATTTGAAAAGAATTTTGACACATTAAAAATGTTACTATTTGTGGAATGCTTACTATATGATATTTTGATACATCTGTACATTCTGTGATGTTTGTGCATTCCATCTGTTCAACAACTGTTATTTTAATTAAAAAAAAATTAGGGCTGGAGAGATGTGTCAGTGGTTAAGAACTTTTACTGCTCTTGCAAAGGACCCTAGATTAGTTAACCGTCTGTAACCCCAATTCAAATGAATCCATGGTACACATACATACATGTAAAGAAAACACTAATAAATATAAAATATAAATAAGTAAAATATTTAAATCCTCTCTTTTAGCATTTTGAACTATTCAGTGCATTGTTATTGATAGCAATTCAATAATTGTTCTTTTTAAATTTTGTATAGTAGCCTAGCATGATAATAAATATTCTTGGTGTATTATTTCAGTGGTAGAATTACAGTATTTTCAACTTTTATTAAATGTTTGTGCTTGATTACATAATTATTTACGCCACGAAAATTCTTTTGTTTTTGAATTAAGGAAAAAAAACATGAAAACGAGAACTCTCTCAAATGTAGGAAGACTTTACTTTAAATATGATATAGGGAACATTTCTTTCCAGATAAATTCTTAATAAGTATTAACCAATGAAAATATGACTTTCTGTTATCATTGATTTGAGCAATTTCTAAATAAAGTATGTAACATGATTGCTTTTTTTTGCCATCTGTGACACTTTAAAACAAAAAAAGAGAAATGTATTCATACGGATTATAGAATTTTTCAGAGAAGGTGCAACCAGAAAAAAAAATCTTACTGGCAAAATAGAAGATATACTCATTTGAAAGGCAGTTGAGCATTTGTTGGTCAGCGAATTGCAAATATTAAGTGACCATCTGCAGAATGATATTTGTAACAGAGTATTGGATATAATTCAGTGTTTTTGTCATTCTGTGCCATTCTGGCTTTCTGTTTTCATTTTCCTATTAATAATGAAATGCGGATGAGATTTGCACTAAGAATTGCCTCATCACTCATGTGACTTTTTGCCAAACTACCAGTCTTAAAATGATAGGACACTGGACATCCTGAGGAGCCTATCTCTGGCTCTGAGTGAGGGGAGACTGGCATGTGTGCATGTAATGAGCTGTGCCCACACCTGCCTTGCTTCCTACCTCAGGAGATACATTGCCAGGGCTAGGTCAGAGTGTGTGGATAGTCAGCCAATTTAAGGAAAAAGAGATCTCTGAACCTGAATAGTTAACCTATGGATAAAATGTAAAGCAAGAAAGAAAAAGGAAGAATTTTTTTTTCTATTCCAGAGAAAAATCTGATATGCTTGAAGGAGTCAGATTTTTGAAATAGAAATCCCTCTGATTTTCAAAAGCTAATCCTAGTCCCCCAGAATTAGACCTGGCAAAGTTTCCTACAGAATTTAAGAACTTCCAGTGCAGTTTCTCATTGCTTGAATAGAGTGCTACAGGCTTATGGTCTATACCTTGATTAAACATTGGCTTCATTGTTAAAGGACATCAGCTTCTAGGGGCATCTTTACAAATGAAGATGGGGGGAGCAAGTGTAAGTCCTTCATTTCACAATTCTCTCTCTCCCAAATAAATTCTTTTAGATTTCTACATGCATTTCAAAAACTGTCAGTTCAAAATCTGTGTCATCTGTTAGCTTGAATTCATCAGTATCAAAACATTATCTTTATGACACAGCAGAAATCACCAGGAATGAATTGCTGGCTTTGAAGTTTTTTTCACATTCTTGCCTATGCTATTGTTTGTGTCTTCCCATTCTGGTCACTCTGGCAGGGTATGGCTACATCTGCTGGGATTTCAGTTCTCATTTTCCCTGTTATCAGTGGAGTATCTTTCTTTTTATGTGACCTTGCAAAGGAAGCAGAGTGTTGTCTACAAGGATGGCAGAGAATCTAAAATAGAAGCCATCCTAGAACTCTTAAGCGAGCAAGCAAGAGAGAGAAAAAAAATTACAAATACTGATGCCACTGAGAATTAAGGAAAGGGAGAGGTTGAAGAATCTGCATGAAAAAACCTGAAATCCTTCGCATTGTAAACAGCCCCCTCAGTGGGATGGAGTGGCCTGAAGCCAGGCTGGAAAAGCCCTAGTGAGGACTAGCTTTGGGGACATGAACAAAATTAATTCAGTCAATCACAAAGGCACGTCCAGTACCCTATGCCTGGAAAGCCAATGCAGGAGGATTGAAGGATCTAAGTTAACTTGGCTCAAAACAATACCCACAGTCCTATTGTCAATAGAAGGAACAAAGTCTCTTCAACAAAGGGAAAAGGACGTCGGTTAGAGAAACGATTTCATGGAAGGTGACTGAATTTACACAATATCCTCTATGAAGAATCCAGTGGCAGGAAGAAGCTAGTAACTTATAATGAAATAGAATGATATGTCCATTTCATGCATTTTAAGTTTCTAAAGTGTACACACTAGAGAATTCCTTGGTGGTCCTATGCACCTATCTGACTTCTGCAGGGATCTTAATTCCTGTTCTTTGTAAAGTGCGATTCCTGTTAGTCCACATATTATTCATGGTGTGTGTAGAGGAAATTATTTATTTCATGGGAAATTGCTGCAACAGTCCAGTGTGACTCCTGTGAGCCTGCCATTTGCCCTGTTCCACTTTCCTAGATATAGGGGCCTTAAAGAAAAATGGCTTCCAGAAGTAACTCCCATGTGAAGCCCATCAGGGAAAATTATTTTTCTCACCTAATTTTTAGCCCTGACTGAAAAAGGCTAAGCATTGTCATATTGTCATAAATCTCATTCTGTGTCCTGGCTCACAACCCCTTGGGCATCATCCATAGCCCAGGGTCTTTACCTGGGGGCAGGCTGTCTTCCTCAATTCCCTTGATGCTAAACTAGGACCAATACTCCAAAGAGAAATGAACTGTGCTGGAGAGAAGCTGTCCAGTCAAGTGTGAGGTCTCCCTCTTCCCTGCTGGAGAAGGTACTAGCGGCTAGCGGCGGCCATCCCCTCCGCCCTCCCTGGGTAGCAGTATGCTCAGCTTGGTGTTAAAAATCATTTCAGCTTGGGAAATGCAACAAATGAGCTATGACAGGTTTCCAAGGTCCTCTGGAGACACTGGCTCTCCTGTCTTAGGCTAGTACCTCCAGGTGGCCCTGCCTTCTTCACACCAGCAGCACCTGCGTGATAGCTGGCGGCAGCAGCAACAGCAGCCCTTTTGCAACAATGAGGGGTAGATACTGAGAATCATCTTGACTATTGAACAACAGCTTTCCATGTGATACATTAATTTTTTAATTTTGTTTTGTTTTTCATAAGAAAAAATCAATCTTATATTACAGTTTATTTTGGTTTTCTTATAGCCAGGCAAATTCAACACCAAGGAAGGGCACAGAGACTACATAGTTCATACTTCACAGCCACATGTCTGTTACAGTTCTTCACTCTCATGTTAGCACATTGGTGACCTAGACAGATGTAGAAAGGGTGGGGCCTTGTCCCCATGAAACTTCGCAGAATCAGGTGATCAACCAGTGGGTCCTGGGCTGACTCCTGCTTTATTTAGTAAAAGGTGAAACACAGTGTTGTCTTCCTTATATTTCAGTCCTTTTTAGTTGTCTTTTTTTCTTTTTCTTTTGTATGTGAGAGTGTGTGTGCTAGGTGTGTGGTATATGCACACTTGTATGTGTGGATGTCTGCAGGGGCCAAAGGAGGATGACCTGTGATACTCTCTTCCTTATACCTTTGAAACAGTGTCTTTCACTGATCCTGGACTGCCTAGGCTGGTGATCAGCAAGACCCTGAGACCCTCCTATACCACATTCCACTGCCCTGGTGTTAGAGGCGTGGGTGAACACATCCAGAACTGGACTCAGGTCCTCGTGCATGCATAGCAAAGCTCTTAACCCCGAGCCATCTCCTGGAGCCTCTTATTAGTTATTGAGGTACTTTTCAGTGGTTGGAAACCACTCTGGAATAAAGTAGCAATGAAAGGAATGCAGCAGGTGACAAGCAGAGGCAGATCCGCCTCTGCGGCTGGATGGTTTCGGGAAGCCATTGGGGGAATCTCGTGAGGAGGCCTGAGCCATGAGGAGCTAGTGAAGAGGGACCAGTGAGGAGCTGGAGTGAGGAGCCTATGAGGTCTTATCCTGGTGCACATGCTTTTTATTCATTGTGTCTTTCCGGTTTTGCATAGCTATACTTACTAGTACGAAGACAGGATAGTTTTAATCATCTCTTCTATACATTTCTAAAGTATGACATTTTAACAGAATTCTAGATCAAATATGTGTTTGCCAGCTGGTCAGGCAGCCAACTCTTTAAGATGGGCTTAAGTTCAAAACAACCACGAATTACCTTTTGGAACAAAACTTACTTCAAAAACTTTCCCTACGAACAACTAACTAGTCATAAGCTATCTTTTCCCAGTATACACTGCTGGGTGTAGTTGGCCACTTTAGGAAGCTGTATTAATCTTCCTTTAATACGAAATATTATATAGATTTAATACCACATCACACCCATTGGTATCACGAGGGCTTATGAGAACTAGCACAGTTTTGGTTTATGCCCACCTTTCCCAATGGTAGCTCTGTGAAAACCAGCTTCAAAGCACAAGCTGCAAAGCAGGGCCGAAAGACTGGGTATCTAAGTGCTGATTTTAGAATGATTTTTATGATAAACTAGGGAATCTTGACCGATATTGAGATCTTACTCTTAAGCAATCTTAATTTAGTGAGTTTATACATTTTAAGAACAGATGGGGCAGTTGAAATAACTTTTTAAACTATACGTTTTAATTGACATAAAACTGATGAGGTTTGGGGCTAGAGAGATGGCTCAGCAGTTAAAGAGTTGCATAGGACCTGGATTTGATTCACAGCACCCACATAGTGGCTAACAACTGTCTGTAAATCCAGCTCCAGGAAATCTGATACCCTCTTCTGACCTCCACAGGCACTGCACAGCATGGCAATCTTATATAACTGCCTCTCTCTCTCTCTCTCTCTCTCTCTCTCTCTCTCTCTTTCACACACATAAAAATAAAAATAATAAAATATTTTTTTTAAATTGAGAAGGTTTAATCTTCTTTGGGTTCCTTTCTTCTTTTTCCTCTGTTCCACCCTCTCTTCTTCTTCTCATCTCCTGATTGAAAATCTATATATGATAAGGGGTGAAATTAAAATCAGATGAATTCTAACAAAAGAGCAGTGTGATGATTTTGAAATAGAATATTCTGAAAAAGAAAAAACAGAAGTGAACCACACCACACTTCAAAAAAATTTATCTATTGCATTTAAGTCAGTTGCCCTGTTTCTAAAGCAAGGTGTCATGGCACACACACACACACACACACACACACACACACACACACACCTGTAATCCTAGCTGTGGAAAGGCAGAGACAGAGGCTGGAGACTTGCCAAAAGTTCAAAGCCAGTCTGATCCACCTAGTGATTCCAGGCCTATGAGGACTACACTAGAGAGACTTTCTTCCACTAATAATCAAATAACATTTAATAAATTATATTGATTTTAATATATTTAACTAAATTTTGTTCTAGTTAATTCATTTTTTAAACTTTTATTGCATCCCAATATATTGCTTACACAGTAATGAAAACTTCTGGTGTCACAAGAAAGTATTTCAGAATATAAATAGCATTGTAGTCAAATAGTATGTACAGAGTTAGTGAATAGTAATAAAAACTTTATTCAAATAGAAAAATTACTATGTATTATGTTATATATTTTAGTATAGTCTTTTAAAAAATTTCACATTTGTTCTTTGATTTATGCATACTCTGATCCTCCTAAAATGTAAGCTATATTTATGAATTTCCAGAACATAAAATAATAGAAGAGTAGGTAATTAGGAAAAGGAACTAATCAACTTAAACAAATAATTATATATGTAAATTAATGTAACTATTACTGTATATGTACTGTTGAATAAGAATCATTCATATGTTTTATGACATAACAGAATGCAAATTACTTCATATAAGAAACTGTGTTAATGTGTATGCTGGAATGAACTATATAAAATAGGTAATTCAATCTGTATATCATATAGAATTTAATATTGTGGAGAGCTCATATATATATAAAGCTGTGAAAACTAATATTAAATATACCCACACAAAGCAGGTGTGGGGGCACATGCCTTTAATCTCAGCACTCAGGAGGCAGAGGCAGGTGTATCTCTGTGAGCAATCAAGGCTGGCCTGGTTAACATAGTGAGTTCCAAGCCAGCTGAGGCTACAGGGATATCCTGTCTCAAAATAAATAAATTAACTAATAATATATACAAAATCACTTGAATTAAATTAATGTCTCAAAAATTGTTGACTGGCATAATAACATCTATCACTGCCTCCCACGTGCTGGGAATAAAGGCATCCATCACCATGCACAGCTACAGTATTGTATTTTATTATTGAAATGTAATATATTCCTTTGTCATTTAGAACACATGCTATCAAGCCAGGCAGATCTCTGTGAGATTGAGGCCAGCCTAATGTACAGAGTGAGCTTCAGGATAGTTATTGCTACAGGGAGAACCTGTGTCAAATGAAAACAAAACAAAACAACAACAATAAATTTGTTTTAGAACAAAACATGCATTCTAGTAAAAAATAATGTAATGTAATGTCACTCTGGCCTGCTAGGAATCATTACAGATGCACACACACACATGCACGCAATTATGTGTGTTTACATATAGCTTATTCTCTCAATGGTTCATTTTTTTACTCTAAAGGTTTTTGTTTAAAGGCCAAAACTTCATATACTTGTCCTTTCTGCAAATATTCTGTCATCAAAGCAAACGCAGTCATATTGTTGACCCTATAAATAAGGCAGAAAGTTAAAAATGGAGCCAGGTTTTCTGATAGATCAAGAAAAACAAATGCTTGAAAATGTTTCACAATTTCCTCTACACTAAAACGTCAGGTCAGTTCTTTGTTTCCCTCACTATCCGTGTATCATGAAAGACTTCTAAACTTTGCATCTTGTCGGTCTGCTTCGCATTTTAGTAGTCTGACTTTTAGTTTTACAATGAAGTTTCACTTCTAAGTGACTTAAAATTGAGGTTCTAGTTTCCAGTCTCGTTGTTACTTATAAAATAGATCATATAGTATATAAATCGGTGGTTTAGTCAATAAAAAACTATAAGTGTAATATTTAAATTGTAACATTGCCAGAATTTGTTATTAATATGATGAAGTCACACCTTGAAATGACAGTGTATGTTCCTGACCAAATTTCAAAGGAATTATTCTGAAACCCAGCTGAGTATCACTTTACGGCATTTATTTAAGCATTTGAAAGACGCTGGTGCCAGTAAAGTATCGAATTTTAGAATCAAGGTATTTTGGAATGGGTCCCAGGCATAGGTTAGTTTAATACAAGAAAATAGATAATTTTTGCCTTGTGCCATGAAGGATTTTCAGTATTTAACTTGTTTTCATCCTCACATTTCTATTGAAATCTATTTTTTGAATTGTACACTCTGGTCATGCCTATTTTAAAGCTCAGAAACCTTGGCTCAGGTTGGTTCAGTTTCTTGCTCTAGTTCACACAGGAAATAAGCAGTGGACCCAGGTATCTGCTAGGCCCACTCTTCTGTACACTATGAGAGCTTTCAAGAAACACCAGAATAACTGAGGAGTTAAAGTATAAATTCGTTTAATACCACACCGTGGATACTATCACCAAAAAATAGTGTCTGTGCTGGATAGCTTTAATTGTCAACTTGTCATGCCTGATTAGTGAAAGGGAATCTCAACTGAGGAGTTGTCTCCATTGGATTGGCCTGTGACCATGTCTGCCAGGCATTTTCTTGATTACTGAGTGATGTGGAAGGGCCTAGCCCACTTTGGGCAGTGGCACTCCTGTCCTGAATTGTATAAGAAAGCAGGCTGAGCATGGGCCAGGGGAGCAGTGCAGTAAGTAGCACTCCTCCATGCTCTGTGCTCCAGGTTCCTGTCCTGAGTTCCTGCCTTGGCTTCCCTTAATGATAGACTGCTTTCCGTAAGCCAAACAAACCTTTTTCATCCCCAAATTGACTTTGGTCGAGAGTTTTTATCACAGCAATAGAAAGTAAGCAGGGCAAAGCCTAAGGGCTGAAGCAGAAGAATGATGATTTAACTCCTGGTTACAGGCTTCTGACTAAAAATAGGAGTCCAGACTCGAACCTGGATCCGATATTCTTTGATAAGAGTTATCACTTTGATGTTATGAGGCCAACATTCTTAATAACTGATTTAGATATATTATTATACTGGTCAAAATTTGAAGTACAATTTTTAGGCAAAAAATTAAATATTTTATTCTTTTGGCAAACAAAATACTGGCTCACATTTCATCTGCGCCGTCGAGTTTTACCTTCAAATTGTTCATACACATTCCCTTGGTAACTTGTTTTCTGGCTAAGATTTCCTATAGTGTGGGAATATACCTCAGTTGAGGGCTTGCCTCTCATGCATATGAACCTGGGTTTGATCCTTGGTGCTGCATAGACTGGGCATGGTGGTGCATGTGTCCAATCCCAGAATTCAGGACAATCAAGAACTCAAGGTCATTCTTATTTTTAGCTATATAGAAATTTTGAGACCAGCCTGGGTACAAAAAAAAAAGAAAAAAAGAAAAGAAAAGAAAGACTTCCTAGAGATCAAGCTCGGAACTGAGGCCTCTTTATCCATCATGTGTGCAATCCATGGAATTCTTTATGCTGTAATCATTCATGGACAAAATACATGCTGAAGTTCTGAATGAATGGAGCTCTCATCAGAAATCAATAGAAATGCTGTTACAGTGATCTTACTTTCTGGCATTTTAGTGCAACAGTGAAGGGTACTTAAGACTAATACTACAGTTCTTTGAAAAGACACTGCTACTCAAAGTGTCAGTAAATAACAGATAAATAGCTTGCATCAGAAACCAAGTGATCAAGAAAACTTCAAAGGAAATGCTTCTTTCAACAAGAAATCTTGCTAACAAAAATATAACTGCCGAGCAACACCAAAAAGAGCTTATGGCCGTGGCTGGGGTGCATGTGACAAACGTGTCCTGTCTTCTCAGATATTCTCAGCTGTCCTACAGTGCTTCCAGTTATAAGAAAGTTATTCCTCATTTCTTTTTATAAAGCAGCAATTCTAAAGGAATTTTAATATCTGCCTCATTTTGTCTCCGTAGATCATAGAACTTTATCTACGTCTTTGTACCTCTGAGCAGAACACAACTCTAAAATATTGTATTCTCTAAGAAAACACATATGAGATAACTGATGTGCAGGCAGATTTATTGAACATAATTTGTTAGAGAGTGTGTTGTCCATACATGACAGACATCTCTATATATGGACTATTATCAGCTGTTAAGCTGATAAAAGAGGAACTTTATCTATATGTGTTAAATAACACAACTCATCAAAGAAAAACCCAAGCTTCTGAAATACACCATTATAATCATACCATTGGTGTAAAAAAATTCATACATTTGTATTTATGTTGGCTATTTATGGAAGGAGATCAAAGAATCAAGGCATCTTTGTTGCAGGCAATCCATTCAGGGAGAGTTTTACATTTTAGTGTTGGGTTTTGTAAGTTTTGGGGCAGGTATGTGCTGTTTGCATTTTTAAAGAGATAATTTAAAACTATTCAGTTTTACCTCTTTTGTTATCAACAGGTTCTACAGTACTGTTTCGTATATAGCAGATGCCTTTCTAGGTCTTTCCAGCAGTACACATCCAGGATTAGCATCCTCTTGGCTGTAGAAGAACTTTTGATATGAACAATTTAAAAGGAAGATTTATTTTGGCTCATGGTTTCAGTAGTTGGTCAGTCTATTGAACCTGGACCTGTGAAGAGGCAGAGAAGTCCAGTGCCAGGGCCATGTGATAAAGGCTGCTGACCTCATATAAGACAGAAAGCCAAAGAAAAGGTACCAGGATCAGAGATAATCTACAAGAGCACATCTACCAGAATCTACTTCTTCCAGAGATGCCCCATCTTATAAAATCTCTCCCAATTCCCAGTAGAGAGCAGCTACTTGGGAGCTGAGCATATGGTATGTGAACCCTTTGAGAGGACACTTCACAAACCACAGATATCCATCCCTAAGCCTCGTATTTTTTAAACCTCATATTTTTATGCCCTGGATTCTCGGCAAAAAGTAAATGTTTGACTCATTAGTGCTTCTTCTACTCTCCCGACATCAAACACCCAGAATTGTTACTCATGTACTGGGAAAAACGGACCATGCAGCTCCCCAGTTGCTTGTGCTGTTTGGGGAGAATATGGGACTTTTCGGAGGAAATGTGCCGCAGGGAAGGCTCTGAGAGTTCATGGCGGTGCCCACATCCAGTTCCCTCCCTCTGCTTCATATTCTGGGTGAAGATGTGACCTCTCAACTTACTGCTCCAGATGCCCGCTGTCATGCCTCTTTGCCATGTTGGACTGCCCCTCTGAAATCATAAACTAAAACTAAACTTCTTCCATAAGTCACTTGTGATCATGGTGAAGCAACAAAATTTATGACTACATCTACTACTAATAAGAAGCCAATAGTATTATCAATACATCTTGTAACATTGTAATATAGAAAGGAAGATGAAGTAAAAATGAAAAGTGACCAGACGTGGTATTCCACCCTCTAATCCCAGTACTCAAGAGGCAGAGGCAGATAGATCTCTGTGAGATCAAGGCCAGTCTAGTTTAAACAGGGAGTTTCAGGCCAGCTAATGCTACAGGGAGAACCTGTCCTAAAAAACAAAAACAAATTTAAAAAAATGAGAGCTAAAAGGATTATATAGGTGTGTGTGATTTATGGGGAAAGGGTTTCTGTAGTGTTTCTTTGTTGGAGGGAGATCACTTTGCCTCCAACACTGTGTTTTCAGATTGTCCTTTTCTCTACTTCACACAAGGTTTCCCCTAGTATATGTGTATACACATATAAACTTAACATTTTATTAAGGGGAAAATAGAGCTCTTATGAATATATTCTGCATTGTAACTTTTGAAAATAGACCTTTGAAAGTGAATTAGAAATTCAGGCCATAAAGATTGTGCAGGGATGTATAGTAATTCAAGCACTGTAAAATATTTCTTGGTTTAAGTTTTCACATGAATTATCATACTGGTTAGTGATTATTTTAAGTTAAAAGTTTCATCTTAACAAAACAGAGCCATAGACTGACTTTTCTGCCTGCTATTTGACATTTAGTTTCTGATTTCATCTACTCTACAAACTTTGTTATCATGATATTGGAGACAGTGGAAAACTTTTCTGAATTTCCTAAGATCATTTTACCATCACATCATGTAGTACAGATTTCTGATGTGATTAGCAGCATACATCATGGCCTAGCTGATTTTACATGGTGTTTATACGTTACCTTTTATGTCTGACCAAAAGTTTTGAAGAATTTTCAGAAACCAAGATGGATACATCCACTTTTCAGTTGAAATCACCATATTTGACTATTTCAGAAATACAGGTGAGAAATGTGCTTATTACTTCTCAGAAACCCTAATAAAAACTAGTGTTAAGTGGCTCCTTTCTACATAAAAAATTTTCAGTATTTCCCAGTTCAAATTGTTGCTTATTGTTTATTACATTTATTTCATTTTAGTAATTATGAACATTATAAATTAATGTCAGATGTAACTGGATCTTAAATGTTATATTATTTAGTTGTTACATTTTACTTTCACAAATGAGCTTTGGGTTAAAATTAATTATTTTGGTGTGGGTAGATCCGTAGTGAAACTGTTACACTGCAGGTTACTCAAGTAGATCAGATATAACATAAAAAACCCTCAACTCTTTAAACTTTAGCATTAGCAGTACCTGTGTCACCTTACTTTTACTGGAACAAACAACTTGCTTTACAAATGATGGTCTTTTAGAATCTGGGAGTGTTCATATTTATAAACTGTATGTTTTTGAGTTGCATATCTTTTAAGCTTAAGATATTAACATTAAGTGAAAATATAGTCAGTTTCCCAGAACCACAGTCTTTTACTTGAAGGAGCTAAGACACAGAAAGATACTTCCCGACATGTGACACCCTTTTCTTAAGAGTCAAATCTAGTATTTCTGTCTCTTTCTCTCCAAATGTGTGACTGGTACAGTATCAGCAAAGGTTCAAAACTAAAGTAAGAACACAAAAATCAGCACTCCCGTCTCTTACAGATAGGGCCTACTGTGCAGAGGAGGTGAAATGTGTTATGGTGCAATGTACCATCAGCACTGTAAAATGAATTTCAAAATATTACATATTTCAAATGTATTTTTGGCACCCTTCTCCCCAAATCCACAATTACCATAATTATATTCATAAAAGTTCTTTTAAAGGATCAAATAGTAAATGTAATTTTAGTGTGTAACTTATAAAATTCAAGTCTTATTTTATACTTAGAGATCTCTCTCTATGTGGAAACTAAGTGAGGTTTATTTATAGCCCACATTTTTCTCTGTCACTTGGAGAATCCAGGGTTTCCTGTCTCTTTCATGGTACTGTTTTGGGATATCAGCCGAAGAGCAAGTAGTACAAATACTGAAAATCACATCGCATTATGCTGTGTGTGTTCTCTGGAAAAGGTCTCAAAATTTACACAACTTAAATCACCTCACACTTCTTTCCCACCTGCTTTCAGTGGCACACCTGGTCACGTGCCTTGATCAGAGTTGCAGCCCTGGTGAGCACTCCAGTGTGCTGTGTCCACTGTATTTCTGCCTCTGCTGAATTCTAGATTTTGTGAAGCAGATGAGATGCTTATGGAACATCATTTGCTCATGAGGGTTTATGCTTCCCATTGTGGACCAGGCAGAGCATGTTCTACTGGTCAGTCTAAAAAGTTATTGCAAATGGGTTTCTTATTAGAATTTTGCTTCAGTGAAAATATACCAGAAATGCATCTATTGTATAAACAGTACACCGAGTACCTCACGTGCATCCCCTCTGAGGGAAAGTTCTCTAACTTCATTTGCCTAGTTATTCCTTTATTAGTAATGTGGGAGGGAACGGGAATCATGAATCTTCCCTGCCCTTCCTGCCAAATTGCCAAGCAAGAAAGAAGTGAAAAACGTGCTTTCCTGACATTAATGCAAGAAAGTATTAAGAATTTGAAGAAACAAAAGAAAGCCAAACTGATAACCCTCAGAGACTCACGTAATGGCCGCGATAATTGCTTTTCTGTCAGCGGGATTATTAACAGTTTTGGACATCTGAAAATTAAATTAAGAGCCTGAAAATATTTTACAGAATGAGGTGGTGTATGATACATGTAACATAATGGCCAGCCTGAAGTCCAGCCAAGCCAGTGAGGGCAGCCACTGACTTAGGCAGAGGAGACAACTAGTTAATAATCACCCAGCAAATTGGACAGAGCCAGTTTGTTTGCTGAATTCCACAGCCTTAGCTACTAGAAAGAGGATATGCCACTAATTAGAATGAAGGAAGCTAAGCACATTGTCATCCACATAGAAAGAGAGAGCAAGACTGTAGCTTTGAATAGCTCTAGCCAAGCTCGAAGCCTAGGAAACTTGGTATAAATTGCAGATGCGCGAGTATATGCCCTGTGTCGTGGAGCACAGCTCCACATGGAAGTGCTCACGCTCTCAAGCTTGTTCACCTAATGAAGTGTAAAACTCTTCCCTGTTGTTAATTGGTAATCTTTGAGATGGCATTTGCATGAAGACATATATACAGACACACATACACAAATGAAACATGAAAACACTTTTAAAATGTGCTCCCTCCACTGAAGATTAAAACAGCCATTTCATGACCTTTTCCTGTAAAGTATTAGAGTTTTTATTTTTTTTTGAACAGTATATTGCAATTGTATGTAAAATAAATATTTGGACTCAGTTTATCACTGGAGATTAATATGAAATCATATTTTCTAGCCATAATTAGCATTCATCTGCTTAATTGTCATTCTCAGCCCCATCATTTCCATTTTTCACTAACTTGAACAAAGCTATCTTCTGCTGTTTGCACTTTAATTTAAATTTCTATTAAGGTTTATGAACAGTAATAAGGTCCTGTTTGAATATTCATTAGCTTTTGAATTGTGAGCGATGAAAAGGTGCTTTCTTTTACCTTAATGAAACTGGCACAGCATGGGACTGATCAGTTGTGACATTTGATTTGAGGCACCCAGTGAATTTTCTCATTGTTTATTGACACATCTTGTCCAAACAGCTCCCTCGCAAGTGAGTGGAGTAATGAAGGAAAGAGTGTTGCCGCGGAGTGTGGAGCTTTCCTGGCAGGAGCCAGAGCACCCCAACGGAGTCATCACTGAGTACGAGATCAAGTACTACGAGAAAGTAAGTGCGAGAGATGCTGCAGCTCCTAGAGCCATGAGAGTCACTCAGTCCCACTGCACTGTACGGAGCACTGCTCATTGACCGAGTGTTTAGAATCACTTCAGCCCTGCGGTTAAGTTTCATCATGGTTCACAGCCATCTCTCAGCATCGCTCAATCAGAATTTTCATATAAGTTTCTGTATTGCACAAGTGAACATATTGCATTTGTAGCATATTAGGCTTTTGATGTTGTAATAATTAGATGTAGGATGCTTTTAATACCCCAGAAACTAAACAATACAACACATTTTTGAAAACTGTTCCTGTTAGTGCACCTACTTTGATGCTTAGCTATTCATTGAAATTAGGATTTTCATAAGAATTATGCCCTCAAATAATTTTATAATTTAATAAATAAGGATATTTTATATAACAAATATATATATACATGTGTATGTGTGTGTGTGTGTGTGTGTGTAGTATCCTCCAGAACTAAGATTCAGATGATATTATTTCATTCTTTTAAATTCTTCCTGAAATTTATGGTGTTTGTACTAAACTGAGCGCACCTATAAAAAATATTGTGTCTAAAGACTGGGTGTGGTGGTGCTGCCTTTAATTCCAGCACTAGGGAGTCAGAGGCAAGTAGAGCTCTGTGAGATCAAAATCAGCCTGGTCTGTGCAGCTATTCTAGGCCCAGGCCAGCTGGAGCTACAGGGAGACCCTGTCTCAGAAACAAACAAAAACTACTGTGTCCGAAAGGCGAGTGGCTGCCCCGTTATCTTAGAATGACCAAGGGTTACTGCTGATATATCTGAACGTGATTATATTAATGTGTCTCATTAACATAAAGAAACAATCTTTGTAAAAGCCAATTCATAAATCATTATCCAGATTTTACAGCACAGAAAGACTTTGTTCAAAATTTAAAACACGAAAGTTATTCCCATTAGTTATTATGACCGGGATTGTAATAATAAATGTTATTAGTGTTGACCTATCCAAGATGGAGGAATGCTGTAATCAATACAGCTAGGTAACTGTTTGAACAGGATTATGAAATAGAGGCCTGACATTTTGGCAAAAACTCCATTTGGGGTGGAGTTGATTTGTTTGAATAAATTTAAATGTACACAGTACATTGCTAGTGAGTATATTTTTTTTTCCTTTGAAGAAAAAACATTTTAACATAAGGTAAGTTTTAATGTTCACATTTGAAATAATTTTGCTTATTATTTACATTATGAATTTGTGTCTTTGTAGCCTAAGTTGCATTTTTATGCCTTATATTTATCCCCAAAGTACATTTCTTGTCCCGTTGCATGTGCTTCAAGGGATCATTGACTTTAATGTTGCTTTTGTGTCACAGCAATTTCCAAGCACGCCCTAGCAGTCACTGTACTTCCCGAAACTGTGTAAGATTTTAAAGTCAACAAAATACATTTTTTAATAAGGTATCAGAATTTCTTACAATGAAAATCTGAAATATTTTGCAAATCTTTACTCTGAAATGAGTATGTTCACATACCTGATTTTGATTTTGCATGAGAGAAAAAGAATGTTATTTACATTCACTAAGCTTGTCGGGTCAGCAGTTACTCATGCAGACTAGAACTGTACTGTACTATAAGGTGTGATGGAAAATAATCCTGTATCACTAGTCATCTGCTGTGAGCCCCCCCACACTTCATTGGAGACTGTGTGCCAACTAGCTATAAGTAAATATATATATATATATATATATATATATATATATATATAATGCCAACTGTCAATTTTTTAAATGATTATTATGATTGCAAACACAGACCAGGTCCACTAAATTGAATTCGTTCATATTTATTTGTGACTCTAGAAATGTAAAGATAAATCAAGGTGATGATTTCAGATTTCAGTGTATAATTTTAATACTGATACTTTCAGAGAAAATCACACTTTCTAAAAAATTTTATTTTAAGTATTGTAAACTTTTTTGACTTTTTGTTAAAAATAGTGTATGAAAGTCACATCAAGTAAAATTTAAATTTAAGTATTACTTTGATTAGTTTTTATATGCTTGATTTTTTTATTTATTTAACTTTAAACTTATATCCTATATTTATATATGATGTTACCTATGTGGATGAATGTGTTTAATAGTCTGAGGTTTTAAAAGGGTAGGAAACTGTAGCTATATTTTAATGAACTCTGCAAGCCTTAATAGTTATATCTTAAAAGTGCATAGAGTTAAATTTAAAATGTTGTCAAACCATAGCATAATTTATATATTTTACTTTCATATTAAAATTGTAACTAAAATATTCTATCAAGTAATGCTTTGGAGTAGTAAATTTGTTCTTTATTGACAATAACTGATGTCACTATGATAGTAGTTCTAGTCAGTTGAAATTTTCTTTATTTAATGGCTTTTTAAATTTTTTCTGTGTGAATTTGTTGAATACTGTTAATTAGAAAGCTAGAACAACCCCAGGACAATATGAAGTTTTCTACTAAAGCACAGATTTTACAGATGGACCTACTCTTCAGTCGCTAACTAGGGCAATATGTCTAAAGAGTTGCTATGGTTTTAATAAAATTATTTCTCTTTGAAATTTATGAACAAAGGCACACATTTCTCATTTGAATTTAACGCTATCTTAGAAATAATTGAATATTACAGTATTCTGCATGAGACAGTGTAGCTTCTATTAAAAAATAGGAAAAGCTAGAATGAGCTATCAAATTATTTGGTGGCAACCACAATTAAATAATCCCTGTAAATATTGTTTCAGGATCAAAGGGAAAGGACCTACTCAACACTGAAAACCAAGTCCACCTCAGCCTCGATTAATAATCTAAAACCAGGAACAGTGTATGTTTTCCAGATACGGGCTTTCACTGCTGCGGGCTATGGAAACTACAGCCCAAGACTTGATGTTGCTACGCTAGAGGAAGCTACAGGTAAAATGTTTGAAGGTAATTACCATCTTTGGTTTGGATTCACTTTTTTATATATGGGGGGGGGAAGAGAAGCCAATGATTTTGCATCAAAATAATTTTCTCATAAAAATGAATATGCATGAAACATAGATAGGCACTTTATAAAGATTATCCTGAAAATAATTACTAAATATTATCTTTAGCAGTGTTCAGACTTTATGCTATCAGATAGCCTTTTAAATGTATACTGGATTTATTTATTTTTAAAAAATAAAAAAGTAAACAGATGTAGGCTGTATTCAGTTTGTGTTGACACAAAGCTTTTTTGCAGTCCCCCAAATCATCTAAGTCTACTTAGGTATATCAAATCTACTCCTTCTTAGAAAGACCCAAACAAGGTCAGGATGTGCTGTGGAGTACGCAAGACTGAGCTACTCCAGAGTCTGAGTTAACTTAAGCTACTTGCTCTTCAGCTATGATTTCAAAGTTGAGAGTTCAAGAATATCTCAAAAATCATTTTCTTTTCCACTTTTGTTATGAAGTATTTCGAGCATACTAGAAAATATAAAATATGCATGAAATATGAAGAAGATAATTAAATGAATATCTCTTTACGCAGCACCCAGCAGGAAAACAGAACATAATCAATGTTTTAAAACCTATTTTCATTTGTTTATATTTACCATGTAAAATAAAGTTATAGTTAAAATGTATGAATAAAACATGTTGAGATGTGTGCAGTTAAATATATGGATCTATTGAATATAGCATGTTGAGATGTGTATAGTTAAATGTATAGATACATCTTATAGAACATGTTAAGATGTGTGCAGTTAAATATATGGAGATATATATATATACATATATATATATATATCATGTTGAGATGTGTATAGTTAAACGTATAGATACATCTTATAGAACATGTTGAGATGTGTGCCACAGTTTTCCCATCAGACTGAGCTCAGAGCACCTTGACTGTGCTGCTGGCAATTTCTTCAGCAGGGTTAAGACCTCCGTGTGTGTTTCCATATTTGAGAGTTTTTGATTCCTCCTGACATTACTGCTTAGACACAAGTTCACCTGATGGCTGTTTGCTAATGTCCTTGCTGTTCAAGTGTTCCCATAAAATGTTAACCAGAAGTGAGGAGAAATGTACAATGTGATTCTCTCTTCTCTCTCTACACTTTTGAAAAGACCTTTTAAAGCACTGCAGCTTTAATCAGAGGTATTTTTGACTTCAGAGAAATATTTTTATAGATCTTTTAAAAGATGGAATAATTTGATAAATATAAATTTATAAATATCCTTTCCATTAACTGAGCCTTGTTAAATTTGTTAGTCATAGTATTCTTTGAAGAAAATTTTGTACTTTCAAATGCATAACAAGTAAATTACATGTAGAAAAAAAATTGAAGTATAAATCATTTAGTATTCTAAGTACAGAAGTGTACATATAAAGACATCAGTTGAAAAGCTTGCTATAAAGCCTTATGATGAGCTGAATGCCATTATTTTTATTAGTATAGTTTATTATACTATAGGAGCTATAGTATACTGTTTAGGAGCCCCTAAGATCCTACTCAAGCAATTTAAGTAAATGTTCAACACTAAAACATTGGCATGGGTTAGTATTAAAATATTCTGTCTGAATTTTCCATTAAGAACATTCTCCTGGTAGCACCTTGTGATTTTGAATTATGTTTTATCATTTTTAGTTTGAAGATTTTGAAATGAATGAGTATCCTTTGGTGACCTTGTAAATTGAGAATATTGAGGAGAAAAGTATTTATTAAATTTAAAGATTCATTCATAAATATAATTTTAATTATTTAAAGAGGAAGTAGTTAAAACTCCCAAATTAAGTTGAAGTGGTAGAATCTGAATGATGGCATGAAATAAACGTTAAAATGACATTTTGCATTCAAAACTATTTGGTAGATTTTTATTATTAGAATATCCTTTCATATTGGGATTTAAATTGATGAATGATCTATCTTTCTAAATTTTCTTTTGTCTTTTGAATTGCCTAATGTAGTGTTTGGTGCATGCAAGATACTCAGTAAATAAGAAACGAATAAATCACATCAGCACAGGACAGATTATCAGGGGAAGCCAGTGCTAGTAGACAGATGTTAGAAATCTCAGCTCTGGGGTTTCCAGGTATGCCATTTGGGATGAGTTTTTTCTCTTTCCCAAAGTACTGGCATAGCAATATCCAACTTAAATTTGCATATGCAAAGTACCAAGCATAATAATTAGTTTGACAAGACCTAAATATTATTTCTTATAATTTAGCAAAGCTGTTCTCACCCGTTTTGTTCTCAGAAACATTTTTACTGTCAAAAATATGTAGACTCCCTGAAAGAATACATTTGCAACATCAACAATTGAAACACAACATATCAGTCACCTGCTTCCACCCTCAGTGCCATTAGTTCATCTGTCTTCTGGAGAACTGGACACTGTGCTTGTAAGCAAATAGAAAGGGAGAGTTAAGTCTTTTAGACCTTGTTGGTTCTTGGAAAGCTCCTGAGGACCCTCCGGGATTCCTAGGCCACTCTTTGAGACTCACTAACTCAGCACAAGGTGCTGTCTGAAAAATACGGTGTACACAGAGCTACAAAGAACTGTCAGTGTCATCAGTCCGAAGCTCAGTGAAAAAGGGTGAGAGGTTCACTAACTCTGACCGTGCAGATAATTCTGGTCGAGTGCAAGGTGCAATGTTATCAGCATACCTAGGGACAGTGATGAGCTGTATGTACTCAGAAGCAAGCCAGAAGGGAAGATTCTCTGAGGAAGGAGTTTATTAGACACTGTTTAAACAGATTAGTTAACAGACTGTTCCACTGTACATACACCCTAAGTCCCGCTTCTTCTTACTTAACCTACTGCTTTTGCAGGTTTTAAATGATAATCTTCTAATTATAGCCTCAGTAATTACTTCTAAAATTTACTACCCTTCCATGAATGAAAACATTAACCATAAATATCAGGTATGGAAAGTTAAATTCCAGCCCTGACTAAACACATGGAAATAAATATTCACAAATTCTGATTCAACATTCATCTGTGTTCTGTGTTCCCTTTGGAGCTCTGTTTCTGAAGCTAAGGGAAGAACTGAGCCTCAGACAAGCAGAGAATTGAGCCTCTGGGACTGCCGAATGGAAAGCATTTCTACGCTGGAGTGTTTAATTGTTTCCTTCCTAGGGAGGAATACTTCATTCTTTCCCTTCTCAGTAGATGTAAAAAGCCAGATAGAAACAAACAACTGGTAGAACAACCACACAAAAGATTTAAAGCTGTGCTTTCTTAGCTGTATGCCTACTAGGCTCTAATTCAGAATTTAAAACTTGAAACTGATTTGCTTTTTGGAAATCTTTTCCTTTGTGGACTTCTCTCCAGAGGCAGATCAGCAGGTGCCAAATTAAGGATAGTGCATGACACCTGTCCTCCGAAATTCTCAGGAAGGTATCTTCCAGTCTGGGAGCCATTGCATTAGCATAGGTTACAGATAAAGGATTAGTCACCAAACAGACACACGTGGATTAAACAGACAGTCCAGTCAGGGGTGGGGCGGGGTGTGTATTACTGGCTGTGGCAAGACATTTCTGCCTACACAGACCTCTTTCTCAAGAGACCTGGTCCCTGGTTTCTTGCTACCAGCAAGGCAGGGAGTAATATTTTCCATCATGCTTTGTATTAAAAATTACAGTTGTTGATTATTTTACAGAAAGGCAGACTATATTAATTTGGCTTTACATATTACACAATATTTGCAGATGGATCAGTTTTAGGATATACACTTTCATTGTTTCATGTGTCTGGTGATTTTATCAAGATATCTTGTTATTGAGAAAATAATGCTATAGATACGACTTGGCAGTGTTTCAAGTTTCATGAAGCGTGCTGAATCAGACTCTGCTTCAGAGGGCATGCAGGCATATACCCGTTTTCAAAGACACTTTTCACACAAGTCCACTTAAGCTTTCAGTAATGATCTTGGAAGAATTGCTTAGTTTTTATAATTCAATGATTTTGACTTTTTTTTAGCCAGTTGAAGAAAGTTTGTTTTTTGTAGATATCCAGCATATATCTAATTGCCTCCTCCTTAAAAAATGTGAAAAATATAATGTTTATTTAAATTTATACTGATACTGTACAGTGAGTTTATTTAAAATGAGAAGGGGAGTGACTAGAATGGCTATCTCTTTCTCAGCCTCTGGTGCTCTTTCTAGCAATGAGTGGCTCTGAGCTTGTGACCTCTTTTACAGCTACAGCGGTCTCCAGTGAGCAGAATCCAGTTATCATTATTGCTGTGGTGGCTGTGGCAGGAACCATCATTTTGGTGTTCATGGTCTTTGGTTTCATCATTGGAAGAAGGTAGAACATGGGATTCTTCTAATATCTAACATGAAGTATATTGTATTTTAATACATGTTACCTTGCTTTTCACATACTATGTTAGAATTTTAGTCAATAAATGTAGAGACGTCTTATCTGATATAAAAGGTCAATGCTTTATTAGTAGGAGTATTAGTATTCTCCCAAATCAAAACACAGTATGAATTTGATCACTGCCTGAAGTTTAAGGTGAATGGATGTTATAATGTAAAAATTCATTGTTTTATTTGCATTTCCATGAGTATGGAAGATATCTAAGGAAAGATCTACTCTTTTAGGGTTTTTTGTTTTGTTTTGTTTTGTTTTGTTTTTGTTTTTGAGACAGGGTCTCTCTGTAGCACCAGCTGACCTGGAACTGGCTATGTAGATCAGGCTGGCCTGAATCTCATAGAGATCAGCCAGACTCCGTCTCCAGAATGCTGGGAGTAAGGCCTGGGACAACACACCCAGCTTTAGTTGATTTTCTAAACATTTGTGAAAACATTTAACATTCTTGGGCCTTTCCTACAAATATATAAGCAAATATTCACTCATTGATAAAAATAAATGCACAGAACTGCTCTTGTTGTTAACATTTCCTGTGCATGTTTGAAACCATGTACATTGACTAGGCAAAATAAGTTGTATTTTATTATCTAACTAGTATGTTGTTAAATAGCATGGATCCTTATACTACTGCATGTTAAGCATAAGAAGGAAGGTCATCCAGTGAGATTGCCACAAATTTATTTTTTGTTTTATTATTTAATCATTTTATTTCTAGGCACTGTGGATATAGTAAAGCTGACCAAGAAGGGGATGAAGAACTTTACTTTCATTGTAAGTGTTTGTTTTTTCTTTATTATAAAATACCCAAATTCAAACAGAAATCTGAATGAATCCCTAACGCATCATGCTTAAAATTATATAATAAGCTCAACATGTAACAAAACTATTCAGGGATGTACTATGACTGTAGGATATACAGCTGCTTTCAGGTCACAAATTTTCCTTTTGCAAACTCTGCCCCAGTGTTTCATATTGCTGTGAGAGCAATTCATTAAATGTGCATGTTTCTTTTTTAGTAAGGATTGTCATTTATAGGACAGCATAAGCCTTTTCTCTCACCCAGTGAGTCACACTTCCCTGAGCTTGGCAAACTGTGCTACAAATTACCACGGAGGGGTGTTTCGTGGGACATAAGTACTGCAATGATGGCATCTGATCTATGTATGTGGGCCACCCAGTTCTTAAAAGCTCATGCTAGAAATCATAGTCTTAAGGGTGCCTAGCAGTCCAAAGACAGAGGAACTCACATGCATTATTTTTCATTGCTGAGTAAATGGCCATGACAAGGAGGGCTGTAAGATTAGTAATATTCTTACCCAGGCCCATTCTTCTGATTTTTGGTCCTTGAAAATATAAAAACAAAGTATATTTCTTCTTTTTCTTAATAGCTATGCTTTTTTGACATTTCCTTAGATAAATTTCCTACAAATGATAAAATAATTATGTATTCTATAATTGGCCAGATTCTAATATCTGAGGAGATAATTGTCATGTACCCATTCTAAAGTTCAAAGAATATCTGAACATCAAGAATTTCTAACCATTTTAGAATGCCTCATGATTCTTAAAAAGGAAAGAAAGTGCTAACAGAAATGTGTGGATCAAATCTACAAGTTGGAAATGCTCTTCATTAATTTTTATTACTTTACTAATTTATTACCTTTTTAAATGTGCTTGTATTTGTTGAAGCAGCAGTCCATTGGACTTAAATTTTTTAAAGAGGTGGTTGTACATAGCACAGGTCTAAACTGAGTGTGCACTCTGTAGAAGTCTATCCATCAAAGGCAAGAGGGCATGCTTGCCAGAGCAAGGAGAGGGGCCTTTGTCAGGAGGCTTCCGCTTCCTTGTTCTCTCTCTTTCATTGCATCCTTTCTAAGATCTGAGCACTCCTAAGCATTTTGTGTATATAATCGTATATTCATGTTCTTAAGGTAGACATCCCAAATCATAGATAGTTAAGCCTTACAAGCCTTAACTACCTGCCTTCATGAGATTCTGCCTAACCTGCCCCAGCTCACTGTGAAAAGCCTCAGTAAGGAGCCAATTGAAAGCCAGAATGCAGGGAAAGTACAAGTACAGGGGTATTTTTGTTTGTTTGTTTCCTCTTTTGTGACTGCAGAGAAAAATGCTTAACACTTCTAACACTTCCAAAGCAAAGAGGAAGCAAGTGAAACTTTTGTGTCTAAATGCTTATTTCTGTTGTAAAATATTTAAAGAATATAATCTAAGAGCAGAGTTCCTAGAATCTTGAATGACCCTCATATGTGGATAACTTAATGGCTCAGTGATTTAATATTACCACCCTCAGTGTGTCACTTTCTTTCATTTATTGAGTATATCCAGGACATTGCCAAATTATCAAATATGTGATAGTTTGTTTGCTTTTAACTTGCAACATAATGCAGACTACAAACTGAAACATGGATTATCTAAAACATGTTGTATGGCTTTATGTTTAATTATCTTTATTCAGTTTTAATATTTTGAGGTCATCATCTTTTAGACTTTTACATCCAGTGTTTAATCAGAAAAATTTAGACCTGAGTATTTTACTTGCTAATGTAGGTAAGATGAGCTTAGTGTATATCAACAGATGAAAATCTCTTGGGCAAAATGTTTATGGTGGTTTTAAAATATTAAACATTCATAAGAAATGTAAATGAGATGTTAAAACAGAAGAAAGCTCATAGTCTTAAAATTGAGATAAGCTATAGACCAGAATATTCAGAAATTATGTCAGTATTTAATTAAAAACATCGGTTTTTAAGTGGATAATACAAACTCAAGTGTGCATAGCTACCTTACTTATCGTGTCAAACCCTTCAAAATTTTAGCCCATGCTTTTTACATTGCTGGCCTGTCATTGGTGAGAACCCAGTGCTGTATTTCATTTTAGGACTTTATCTGAAAGTCCTCACTACAATGATGTGGTGACTAACTATTTACACACCGGTGTCCTTTTATTCCCTTAGTGCATGACAATTTTCGTAGGTGCTAAGACACCAGATTGAATTTTTGCAGAAACCTGAAAGCAACCACTTAACTGGCTTTTAGGGCACTGAATTTAATAGAATGCCCAGTCATTTGTAGCAGGTGCCCTTAGCTCCCCCCAGGGGCCCAAGTCTCACATTTAAAGATATAAATACAATGGAGGAGTTTAGCGAAGCAATTCCAATTTACATTCTGTTTCCTCCTACCACTTCTTCTAACAATGTCTTAGAATCCAAGCTGGGCAGTATTTCATGTTTTTATGCCAAAATAGCTTTGGCCTGTCAAAATGTTTTATGACAGCTTGAATAAAGAACCATCGGAGGCCCGTTTGAGATGCAGAAGGCTACTTCCAATCTAGCTTCCTTATCAAAACCAGAAAACAAACAAAAACGGAAAGAAAGAGAGAGAATAAACAGGGAGAAGATGGCTCTTTCTCCAGCTGCCTAACAATCTAGGAGGTTAACCTATTGTTTTCTTCCCCTCTCTCTCTTTCCCCTCCCTGTGCGCCCTCTCTCTTTTCTCTTTCTATCCCCTCTCTCTGTTCTTCTTGTGTTTTTTTTCATGTTCAGCTTTAGTAACAAATGAGCATCTGTCAGTTTTATAAACTGCAACAATAATTGTTTAAGACAATCAATTTTGGATAAACAATCAACTACAGCAGAATAAATCAAGATTTTTAAATCCCACTTTCCTTTATACACTCTGCTTCTTTTTGTCTGTTATATGCTTATTTTTTAAACCTAATCTTGCTCTAATGTGGGGAGATAAGCACAGTTAGGCTGCAGTGTGATATATACAGACATACATTGTTCTACGAGTGGTAAGATTTAATGGAAAGATTGTTTGGTGGCTTTGTTAAAAACAATAAAGATTTTTTAAGGATATAGTGTAATTTTTCTTCATTGCATTAATATAACCAAATATATGCCTACCTATCTATCTTTGTCTTTAATCAAATGAATAGATTTGGAATACATTATTGTAATTGAATTTGATATAAAGTTGACAGCATTATCTGTTACCTGCATGCTTCTGGGTGCATTTGAAGATTTTAACTTTTGAAATGATATTATGTTGTTTGAATTTTGACTACCTTTTGTGAGGCATACTGGCTACCTCCTCCTATCAGTTAAGATCTTCCAAAGCCTTATAAGGAAAAGTTCATATGAACCATTTCTCTTTTAAATCTCTGTCATACTTCGTAACAGATCCCAGGAATATTGTAAATTTTCTAATTTATCCTGCACTTTGTATATCTGGCCTCTTTTACCCTCCAAGGTGAATATAAAACTATGTCTCAGACTACTTCTCTTTGATTTTGTGATAGCAGTCCCTCATATCTTGTACTAATTTTATGTATATGTCAACGGTGGTTGGTCTTTAAAAATAAATCAAAAGAACAAGTAAGATGTCTAAATGTTTTTAATACTGTTCTCAGTGTAGTGGTCTACCTGTAACTGAAATGTCTTCCTTACCGGGTGTATTAATTTGATGGATTGACTGACTGATAGATTTATAAATGTGTTTCCAAGTCCCTCCAACTCTCAGTATGGCTTGAAGTAGGCCATGATAGCACTGAGTTTAATTAAACCTCCTGTCTGATAGGCATGTCCGAAATTTTGGTGGATGTCTTTTCTTGACTTACCGAAAAAGCAATTCAGTCAGTAACCTATGAGTTGGATCCTATGTTACCTATAGAAGCTTGCAGATAATGCATATACGCCAGCAGACTGAAGTAGTCCGCTAAGACTGCTGTGAATCAGGTGATGTGGAAGCATGTTCACTGTTCCAAGGAGCACTCTGCATAATGAAATTCCTGGGCTGACTGCACAATAAGTGCTTTGCTTCATCACAGTCATGCTTTCTTACATCATTACAGTTAAATTTCCAGGCACCAAAACCTACATTGACCCTGAAACCTATGAGGACCCAAACAGAGCTGTCCATCAATTCGCCAAGGAGCTAGATGCCTCCTGTATTAAAATTGAGCGTGTGATTGGTGCAGGTAAGGCTTCTGTAACTTCCTTGTTCAGCTGTTCCATTTAGCCAAGATCAAAAGTCATACATCAAAATGACAACCAAATAATTTTACCTCAAGTCTAGAACTTTTGCATTTACCTGAAGTGTTGGAAGCAGTGAGGCTGTACTTGTTTATGAAACTTCAAAAAGAAATGAGAAGGGAGCAGGTGGTACAGTCTGAATGTATTTGGTTGTCATTTTAGAAGTTGTGCTATAAACTCCTGCAAAGCAGCTCTTTCCAGCAACGGCTTGGAACTGTTCAAGTCAGACATTTCTTGAATCTTGCTTGAATATCAATTTCTATTTTATTTACTGTCTTCTTAAAACGTTATTTTTTTTTCTTTTACTTGTACTGATTAACCATTGTACCATTTAAATTCAAGTGGAAAATTGTGTATGAATTACTTCAACAGAACATTATTTTTAGCTGGGCCTGGGAGAAGAGGCAGGCAGATCTCTGTGAGTTCTAAGCCAGCTACATAGAGAGTTCCAGCCTAGCCAGTGCTACATAGTAAGACCTCATCTTAAAAACTTAAAGAAAACAGAATGTATGTGATTTCATAAAAATTGCACATTTTTGGTCATAGCTATTAAACGTAGCAGGTATAATGAATATAGATTACAAACTTTAAAAAATCTTTAATAAATATTTGTTCCTCAAACTTTAACAGAGGTAGCAATGGTTAAAATCTGTTAGTGGTTCTGTACTTTAATAGGTGGTGTGGGTTGTACAATATATTTTAAATCTAAATGCTTACTCTAAAGAGTGCTTATTAATCCAACTGAAAAAAAAACCAGCCTATGTAGCAGACAGTTTAGGGAAGCTTAACTTCTCTGAAAGAACTAAAATGTATCTTCAAATTTCATTTTGTTTTGCTATTCGCTTCATAAACTATTTCATTGCATCTGGAAAACAGAATTTCCCATCAATGGGAATGCATTCATTTTCACTTAGAATGTTTTATTGATTAAAAATTATTTAAAATATTTTGCCTCATTTTCTTTGAGAAAAAAAATATTTCAGCAATTAAAATATGACTGCTTGTTCTATTCAGGAGAATTTGGAGAAGTTTGCAGTGGTCGTTTGAAACTTCCAGGAAAACGAGATGTTGCGGTAGCCATTAAAACCCTGAAAGTCGGTTATACAGAAAAGCAAAGGCGAGACTTTCTGTGTGAAGCAAGCATCATGGGGCAGTTTGACCACCCCAATGTCGTCCATCTGGAAGGGGTGGTTACAAGAGGTAGATGCCAGTGACGTTTCACTTTATAAACTGTGCTAGAAATTAATGGGGATATTGCATATTCTAAATGATGTTCATTTGTGTAACTAATAAAACAATTCTGTTTTACTGCTACTTCCAAATATATTCAGGAAAAATAAAGAACTGGACTTCAAGAGTAAATCTGATAAATATAATCATTGACAAATATTTTTATTTATCTTCAAAAGCCATGAAAAGTGACTTAGTTTGTCTCTACATTGTGCATAAAGTTTCACCTAGGTTTTAAGCTCACAAGGCGCAGTTAGAACACACTGACTTACCTGTGTGTGGCTTACTGCATCGTGACCACGCTCCACGGGACATTTCATGTCTGAATCTAGCTGTGTCATTAGGAGAAACTGGAAACATTCCCATCTCACCCACCGAGCTTCTGCACAGAGCTGTTGCGTTGTACTGGGGATGAAAAACTCTCCTGTCAGATTTGTCGAGTGTAGGTTATGGCTTGTGATTTTTTTTTTTTTAATTTTAGGGAAACCTGTCATGATTGTAATAGAGTTCATGGAAAATGGAGCCCTGGATGCATTTCTCAGGGTAGGTGTTGGTGCAGCACGAACATGCTGATAGCAATGGAAGTTTATTAACTTTATCTCACAGTAGAATATAAACATGGTAAACTGTGTAGGTCAGGAAATTACATTTGACTATCAGATTACTAATCAGACTTGTAGACTAGGTTAAATTAGAATGTTTGAGCATTCCATTAATATCATTATTTGAAATATGAAGGATATCCTGAAGCTTTATCATTTAAATATATATTACAGAGCAGCATATAATTTTTTAATGAGTGGTATGTTATGTTTCTGCAAATGTTTATGAGCTTACATAGTTTTACTCTAGGAAACAAAGGTTAACAAAATGGTATATTAACATCTTTCCAAATGGCAAAGAAAATAACTAGATAAGAAGTCCTTTACTATTTCCTTTACAGGATCTGAAATGACACATTTAATAATGTATTTATTAATGCTCTGAGAATTTCACAGAGAATAGTAATAGTAGGACGCCTCCAAGGGCCAATGAGCCATTAGACACAGATTCTTGGCCCCAGTAATGGTACCAGGTATGGGTTCCATCATGTGGAGCTGACCTTAAATCCAGTCAGAAACTGCTTTTTCCCATGACATTCATGCCTCTAGAGAGCAGTGAACATGTTTGAACAAATACCTCTATAGTCAGATATAGAGTCTTTGGAATAAATGCCCAGGGACCATGTAGCTGGATCATGTGGTAGATCTATTTCTAGCCTTTTTAGCAGATTCCAAGTGATTTTCACAGTGGCTGTACCAGTATGTAATCCCCACCAGCAGTGAAGAAGTGTTCTCTTTTATCTGTGTCTACACCAGCATTTTTTGACTTTATAACCATTGTGACTGGGGTAAGATGAAGTCTCATCATAATTTAGAGGATTCCTCTAGTGGCTAAAGATGTAGACCATTTTAAAAATATTTTTCAGCCATTTGCATTTGATCTTTTGCGAACTCTTTAGCTCAGAATTATAAGCAAAGAAAGAATTTAGATACATTGGGATGGATGCATCACTCTGGTGTGTGTAGCATGAAGTCTTCTAGAGCTTTGTCTATGGAATCCAAAGCCAGCATCGTGTAGCATGTTTGTATCCACTGGGAATAAAAATGCTTTAGAACTAGGTGGTGGCTGGCCTGGTTGCGAGCATCTCTCCACCTCACTGATTAGTTCAGAATTTTAGAGTCTTGTTGGAAGCAATCATTTTCTACATCTTCATTTTTCTGTAGTTTCAAACAAAAATGTCCTCCTTCTACTTTGGAAGGTTGGGAGAAAAAGCACTTAAGACTTCCTTGTCTATACATTCTTCCGTTTTAGCTTATTTGTGTAATTCTTTGGCATGTGGAGGACACTTAATTGTCGGAGTTCTTTTTTTTTTTTATTTTGGCGTCTAATTCTTTTTTTTTGCAATTTACTTTTCAGTTTTATATTTTAAAAATATTTTATTAGTGATGCTAGTCTATAAGGAATACCATAATTACATTGAAAACTTTGTATAGGTTGGAGGATTTTGAAAGGGAGTGAATGGCAAACTCACATTATAGGAACATAGGTAATTTTCTTGAATATTCTCTTTACTAACTGCATGGAATTTTAGCATGTAAACAAGTGACTATCAGACTATTAATAGTTAAGGAACAAATTCATATAAATAACTGGTGATTACAGCAGATCTGTCTCATTTGGCTATCAACTAAATCAGGATGAGTAATACATTCTACAAGTTGCCTAGATTGTACAGAAAATCAGTTGACACTTTCTAGTGTACAATGGTAACGTAGAAGTATGCACATATTTTTCATTATGATTGTGTCCTCTCTAAAGTAAAGTTAACGGACTTTTACGGTATCTTCCTACAGAAACACGATGGGCAATTTACAGTCATCCAGCTGGTAGGAATGCTGAGAGGAATTGCGGCTGGAATGAGATACTTGGCTGACATGGGATATGTTCACAGGGACCTTGCAGCTCGCAATATTCTTGTCAACAGCAATCTTGTTTGTAAAGTGTCAGATTTTGGCCTGTCCCGGGTTATAGAGGATGATCCAGAAGCTGTCTACACAACGACTGTAAGAAATGTGTATTACTGTGCTTCTTAGACCTAATATTTTTCAAACCAAGCAAGCAGAGCTTACTGCAAAGCTCAGCAGCAGGAAGGACACAGATTGACCTCAGCTTTTTTTCCCTTTTGGAAAATTACCGTTGTTATTGTACTCTGCAGCTAAACTATGAAAAGACGCAATTAGAATAATAATGTTGCTTATCTTACACTGGATCTTACTATACAGGATCTTCTGTAAATATTATACAGCGAAATGCAATATATAGTTACTAGCTCATAATTATAGAAGTAATGTAATCATTTTAAATGAAGATTCTAAAGAATAACTGTGCTAACTTCATTTATATTACATTAAATTTTCTGATATCAGAGAAAAAGGAAGACATGAAAATGTACTGAAATATCCCATTTTTCACTCAATTTTACTAATAACTTGATCTAATTTATCATTATCTATTCATTAGACTCTTGCCCTAACATCACACAGGGCCCATTAAGTACAGTTGCTATAAAAATGAACACTTGTAATGAAAGTCTAATAGGAAGACTAGTAACTTTAACTACAGAATGCTTCAAGTTGGCAGAACTGACACCACCAAGTCAGCTGATGTTGAAACACAGGGCACCTGGTGTGTCCATAAATAGTGTATGAGCTACATATATATGTGTGTATATGTTTAGATGACAAATAAAGCATTTTTTTTTATATAACAGGGTGGGAAAATTCCGGTAAGGTGGACTGCACCTGAAGCCATTCAATACCGGAAATTCACATCAGCCAGTGATGTATGGAGTTATGGGATCGTCATGTGGGAAGTGATGTCTTACGGAGAACGACCATATTGGGACATGTCAAATCAAGATGTAGGTGATACACTGTAAAGATAGAACTCCACATATTCATGTCCACTACTTTTGGAACATGTAGTTAATGATTCATCAGGAAAACATTTTTATAGAATTATGAAAACATGACGCCTTAGTTTTCTATGATTCTTAGTACTAATGATGACAGTGATGTCGTGAACTGGTGGCTATTTGAATTGATTTTGGTTTTTATGTTGAATGTCTACTTTCTCAGTATGATTTTAAAAATATATTTACTCCATAATAAAGATAATAATACAAATGTAGGTTCTTGAAGAAGAGAATGAAAAGCTATGTAGCATAATAGGAAAGTCAGCAATACTAATTAGAAAAAGAATGCAAGTAGCAAAATGGCTTGAAACTGTTACCAAGGCATGGTAGACATGAGTAAATTCAACTGTTGTTAAAACAAAGGTCATGAAAATGCTGTATTAAACATTGTTGTTCCTGTGGCGTTTAGTATAGTGTCTTTTAAACAATGGAAGTAAATCTATTCCTATATTATATGTGGGAGTTATTTTTGGTGCTCAAAGCTTTGCCTTAACAAGAAGGCTCATGCCAGAGAATGGGTAAGGATGGGACTGTTAATCATTTAATCAGCTAAATCTTTTGATGCTTTTTATTGAGTGGTAAACTTTCCTGTTTTAAAATTTTGTTTTGTTTTGTTTTTAGTGTTTCAAAGATAAAAATCTAAGTGGTGCTTCCATTTGGCAGAAGAAAAGTTGTTAATATTTGACAGGTTTCAATGTAGAAAATTTTATGGACTGTCAGAATGTGGGCAAACAATTCTTTGGGGCAGAGAAAGGGGATATTTACCTTCCCCAGATACTCTGTAGAGTTTCATCTCTGTTGACACCTTCCTTCCATACTAGATTCAAACATAAAAAGATTGGCAGGAATATAAGAAGACAAATTCTAAGAGTACTTAATTTCCAAAAGCAATAATGATGGTAAAGATAGAAAAAAAATTACAATTTCAGTTTTTTTAAGTTACCTGTGTTATCTTTTGTTTTTCTAGAAAATGAACACCACAAACAAGCATTGCTGTACCAAGGAAAATACTTTATTGCTTAAATAAAGCAATATCTCCATGAGGTTTTGTTCTAACTTCAATATTTAGCAGCAACCTTTTTTCTTTTTTTCTTTTTTCTTTTGAAGGTCTGAATTAAATTTGAACATGTGTTTGGACAATGAAAAATTATTTATTTAGTTTATAGAGAAAAATTGCTATTAATATTCTTATGAATAATTCATTATTTTATAATTAGGTATTAATGTACTATTTGAGCAATTCTGTTTCAATTTCAAGGTTGAAATAGAGAAAAAATAATTTTAATTTTTTTTATCTAGAGAAAAGTTTTCTTTACTGGCCAGAGTTCATGGCGAATAGAGAGATTTTCTGACTCCTTGCTGCGTGCAAAGCCTCTCTGTGTATATGAAAATATTGCATTTCCTGGGGAGGTTGCTCTAATCATATTTTCAAGTATATAGGTACATACATATTTATAAATCAGTGCCCTACCACTGAGCTATACCCACAACTCTCTAGATAGATTTATTACGTTCACAGATTCATTTTGCATTGTTTAAATTTAGTACCTAGGCATTTGTCAGGGATCTTAGAAAGACCTCAAATTTCAAATGCATTGGATTTTAAAAGACTTTTCATAAGACAGGGAACCAAGATGTAAAGTGATGCTTAAATTCCCAAGCAAGTCGACAAAATACAGGCTGAATGTTGAATAAGCTGAGGTTTCTGTAATCACAATAAAGAAAAAAGGGGTAACAGAGAGATCCTGGTTCGAAGAGTTGTCAGATGCTTGCTGATACTCTGGACGGAGAAACAAACTGAATTTGGGGCATGACAGTTGCAGTCTGCTTGATCAGACCCACTGCATTTACATTTGAATGACTATGTTTATTTTCAGATACCTAGAACTATCTTGAGTTTTAACTGCAGTGGAAGCAGTTTAAGCTATACATTTGTTAATAAGATCGATTGAGTCATGTTTTCCCCAAAATTTTCAGCTTTGATTCTCCAGGAGCTATTCAGCAGCTCTCCTTAATGACCATTCAAAGGAAGATCTTCATGTGCACACAAATAGCCAAACAAGAAAAACTGCAAAATTGGAAACCAGTCTCTTGGTGTTCATAGCAGCGTTTCAATAGGCTTCAGTTTTGATTGGCCAAAATGAAACATTTATTTTCAAGTTATGAAATTTTGATATTACTATTCTTTTGTCACATTAAGCTAAGCAAAAGGCATATAAATTATTCATTTCTCTAGTTCTAAATATGATTAATTATAAATTAATCATAAATTATAATTATAAATATGATTAAAAATAGGCTTCTATAATGATAATACCTTAAATTCATCCCTTAGAAGCCATTTAAGGGGCTGGAGAGAAGGCTCAGTGGTTAAAAGCACTTGTTGGTCTTGCAGAGGACCCAAGTTCAGTTTCCAACAACCTTCCAGCAACCACTTTGTGTGACTTACAACCACTTGTAACTCCATTTATGAGGGATCTGACATGCTCTTTTGTTCTCTACAAGCACCTACACACACACGGTACACATACTCATAATTTTTTATTTAATTAAGAGCTTTGAACATATACATGTACCTAAAATAATAAGCAACAAGCCTTCAATATTTTTCCTTTTAAAAGTCTCCTCTGATTTTTGACTTTGAGGAATTTTTTTTTTCATATTAAGATAAAATTGTGATTTCTCTTCATAGGACATGAACAAAATCCTACTGTTAGAATTCAGCATATTTAATTGCGTACAGTGTGGGTCACATTGTCAGGAGGTAATGAAGTACTACTGGGCATTGAGCAGAGCCCAGGAGCTAATTACATTGTATCCTGTTTTGTATTAATATAGGCCCATTTTCATCAGATGTTCCCATGTTCTTTTTCCTCTGAATTGTAGTGTCTACTCTGTAATAATTAGGGAGTACTTCTCAGCAAGTAGCAGTAGTTTTATGTCTACCTACTTTTAGTGGTGTGCACCAAAGATGTGCTCTCTGTTGTATCCCTGAAGTCTTTCTGGAAAATGTCATTTACCTATCCTTTCATATTTTGGAACTATCTCAATGTAGAATTCTTCATGAATGTTTCTCTTTGACTTTTATTGGAAGAATGAGGATACGTCAGTGCAGGCAAACCCAGCAGTTTTCTGGTAATTTCAGAAAAGTCCTGTACTAGCCATTTAGTCTGTGTGCTATGTTGTTTCCAAGAATATATAAGGGCTTAGAGAAAACACATTTTATTTTCCTCATTTCTCTATTACCAAAAATGTAGAACAGTTTGTGATCTGATCAGATCACACCTACACTTCTGATGCTATTTTTTTCTAAAAGCAATGAGATTTGGGCCCTTTTGTTAATGCACTGTAAATTCTCTACCCCTAGAGTCAGTATAGTAATAATCTTTACCTAAGATAGCTTTTGTAAAGATCCAATAAGACAATTCCAGTTCAAAACTATATCCATCATATAATACACATTTACTATGTTTACTAATATAAAATTTAATATGATTGTTACTTCTATCTTTGACAGATGATTGTTTTCTAATATATAGGCTAACCAAATAAAAAGTACAACCTTGAACTTTATTTCCCAACCAGGTCCTAGCTTATTGGCCAGGCTCTCACCAAAGGGTAGAGCTTGAATTGCACCCAGCTGGTCTAAGTGGAGAGGTCAGCGAGCATCTATAGCACTTTGTTAAGGGAAAGGTTGTCAGTGGGGGTGTCAGAGTCCAAACTGTTCTCATAGGAGGACATCGCTGGAGTTTCAGACTCTACATCACTTCCTTAAAAATCTGTAACCCACTATACCTTTGAACATTGTGAGAAAATTTACTTTCTGCCGAGGTCAATATTTTTCTCTACTCCAGCAGCAGGCTTCCTATGTCCACAGTACAATGGAATTCCTGCAAAGGTTCACTCCCTGTGTCATTCCTATAAGTCATGGACTCATATTTCTTTCATTGGCACAAAGATCCAAGAATATATAAGACCCTAAGCCCAACCCTGAAAGCTGTCATGAAAACTTGAAACTAGCTCAAGAATATTATGTCAGAAAGACGATGAAAATATTCTTATTTGAAAAGATTATTTGGAGCACACACAAGAAAAATTGGAAAGACTTCTCCCTACATTGTTCTTCTAAGGGTGCCTAAGGAAGCCATAGACAGGGAAAGCCAGTGGGAGGTAAAGGGAGTCATGAGAACCGAGCTAACCCTGAGGAAAGTGGAACGAAGTTTGTCAAATTAGAAAAGCACTGTGTGTTCAAATAAGGAAAGCCTTTCTGTCCAGTGTGGAATATGTCTTCCCAATTATGTGGTCACTTCAGTGCATACATATTTTTCACAAACTGAGCCACTGTTTAAATCACTGAACCTGGTTTTTATAAGTGCATTTACTTACATCAAAGTATTTACTATATATCACTTTTGAATCCAAGAACATTCATTGTTGCTGGAATGTTAAATAAAATCGTAAAACTTCTTTTGCATTTTAAACATGTTTATAAAATATTCCGTGTGCTTGTGTGTGTGTGTGTGTGTGTGTGTGTGTGTGTGTGTGATATTTTCAGAGTGACCATGTATATGTGTGTGCTTGAGAATAAATAACTTTATAGAGGAGTATTTTTGAAGAATGTTTTCAGTGATATGCATTTACAGTTGGGTTATCATATCATATCCCCTATGATACTCTTAGCGCTCCCAGTCAACTGGTTAGTCAAGGTCACTTAATGCTAAGATGCTTTCTCCACTATTGTTGTTCAGAAATAAAAAATACTTGGGCTGGAGAGAAGGCTCAGCAGTTAAGAGCACAGACTGTTTTTACAAAGGCCTGGTTTCAAATCCCAGCACTCACATGGTGGCTAATAGCCATCCATAGCTCCAGTTCCAGGAGATCCAATACCCTTGTCTGACCTCTGCAGGCACTGCATGACATGGGTGCACTTACAGTTCATGCAGGCAGTATACTCGTAGATATAAAAATATAAATAAATAAATAATTTTAAAAAGAAATAAAAACAGTACTTAAACATCCCATACTATGAGTGTTTGTGAAGAGTTACTGTGGGACACTCTTTGGAAAGTGAGAAATTATTTTCCTCATATTCAGCAGATACTATATTTAGAACTTAGAACCATCAGAATGTGGCAACTCATGCCTGTGCATGTAGGAGAGAATGTTCAGCCATGCTCAGCTCTCTGACAGGGAAACCTGGAAGTGACTTTGATTGAAACAGGAAAGGACTGAAGGTGAGGTGACAATTCAGTTTTAACTTACAGACTGTGAGATGCCTGTGAAAGCTACAGTAAACCGAAAGAACTCCAACCTCGCACTTCAAAGCTATTTGGGGCTAAGATTTAGAGTTAATAACATTTTGGAATTTCTATACTGAAATTCATCTATGTACATTTTAGCCTATTGATATGTTTGTACATGTTTCTCAGGTTTAAAAATGGACTCGTCTCTGCTTTTCCCCAAAGCTAGTTAACATTAGTTCCTTCTTCACTCATTTCACCCTCCCATTTTTACACATTTTCATGTGCTGCTCCTGCAAGTCAACAGGCAGCAGTGAGCATATTTCCCTAAAAATATCAATGTCATTAACTCATATATTCAGCTTTTTGTCTGACTATATTTGCCTTTATTTTGTTCAAAACCTGGAGTATTTTTGGTGGTTGTTTTGTTTTGTTTTGTTTTCCCAGAAAGTCATTTTTCTTACATTTATAATGCCATTTTGTTAGTCCATAATGAGGCTTTGTAGTCCTCTGTGAACAATATTCTAATGTTTTCTATGAACTCTATGTGTATTGTTTACCTTCCTCTTATCTCTCTCATGTGCTGCTAAGATTCATAATTACTTCCTTTTTTAACGTTTTTTTTTTCTTTTCATATAAATCAGAAAGTTCTTAATAAGTAACTTAAATTTGTCGCCTTATAGAGATGTTTGTGGAAATCTATTTTGAATTAACATCCAAATTTGGTAGATATAGTTCCTCTGTCCCGTAAGGTATAAATGGGTGGTGGTAAAGGTCTCTAAGCCAGTGCTCTGTATCATCAAGTCCTCGGTTTTCTGCTCTAAACTGGTCTCGACACTTGCTCCTTCATTTGACTTCTACCAGTGACTGTCAGGTAGCTGAACTTGGAGATTAGGAGGGATGAGTCACCTTTCGGTTTCAAAGCAAACTGTGTCCATCCCTCCTTTGCATTCTATAACCCAAAAGCTCACCTCCAAGGCAATTCAGAGAATGGTATACTTGAAGGTGTTCTGAATGGCGCATTTGCATATCATGATATCTTATTTAAAAGTGTCATTTGCACTCATTAAAAAGTGGAACTCTTCTGGCTCTCTCTCAATAACTCAATTTCTTTTTCCACATTCATTATTTTTTACTTATGTGCACATGTGTATTCTCACAACTACATTCAACTAAAGTAGTTCCATAACATGTCCCCTTTTGAAAATCTCTAGGGTAGCATTACAAATATTTCCATCCCTTACACCCTGTGTGAACTTAATTGCTGCTCCCTGTTGCTGAATTAACTAGGAAATGTCATCATATCCTGCACCTCATGGACCCCATCATAACATGCTTAATATTCAGGGATGGTTTGGGAAAAAGTAGCACTTTGCAAGCAATATGCCTCACTTTTATCTGAAGGAATCGTGTGGCCTGCCAAGCAGTTCATTTTGTTATAATTGAAGCTCGGTTGGTAATATTTTTAATGTCCTTTTGGCTCTTAGGTTATAAAAGCTATAGAAGAAGGTTATCGCTTACCAGCACCCATGGATTGCCCAGCTGGTCTTCACCAGCTAATGCTGGATTGTTGGCAAAAGGACCGTGCTGAAAGGCCAAAGTTTGAGCAGATAGTCGGAATTCTTGACAAAATGATTCGAAACCCAAATAGTCTGAAAACACCTCTTGGAACTTGTAGTAGGTAAGAAATACATAAGGCTAAGAATGAAATGAAATTAAATATGCACATAAGCTATTCGCCTCCTAAGCTCCAACCTAGTAGCAATCTGACTTCTACGTTCAACTGTAAGTACATACTAAATGTCTTATGTTTACAAAAGCTTATTGTTTATCTTTTCAGAAGGATGACCTTAATTAGTGTCTACAGAGAACACATTCATCATTACTGAATTTCTTTTTCTTAAGACTTATGATAAAATCAGCTGTCTTTCTTAGAATATTCTCTATGCTGACTAGGGTTTTGTGACACGGCAATGCATGCTTTCAGGCCATGCTGTTATCGCACGGATTTTATTATGTGGCTCCAGCTTTTGGAAAACTCTTATTTTCTGATTTATCACTTTGCCTTGTGATTTCATAAAATGCCTCTGTGAAGTTAAAGCTTTTAAGAAGTCAGTGTTCGCGTGCTATGAGTTAGCCATTAAGCGCGGTCTTCCACCCCTGGCACATGTGGTGCTCCTCTGCGGGTTCTACAGCAGCTCTGCAGGCTCTGCAATTGCAGGTAAGCTTGCTGCTGTGGGCTGCACTTATGTGGGTATTGACCCTCCGCTTTACTCTCTGAGTGTCCTCAGAACAGGGGATTTGTAGTGCTTGGGTAGCACCCTTGCGGCCTGGATGAGCTGAGACAGCCGAATCTGACTCCTTTGCATTCAGGTATTTGTAAAGAAGCCGGTGAGCAAACACAATTCTAAGCATCCTCGTCTTGCATGTACAGCCTTTAGAACTCGAGGGACACAGCCTGATGATCATTCTTTCACAGAAAACTTCAATTTAGCCATTTGTAATTACAGTGTACCTTATTCTTCTAGGTTTTATTAACACATTTTAGTTTAGATTACTGTATATATGAATTAAAATATCTAATTTCATTCCTATAGTCTTATTTTTGTATGGACCAGGACATCCTTTCTTTGGTAATTTCTGAGGATATTTGTCTCTGTGTTTTATTCTGACGTAGGCCGATTAGTCCTCTTCTAGACCAAAACACTCCAGACTTCACTACCTTTTGTTCAGTCGGAGAATGGCTACAAGCTATTAAGATGGAAAGATATAAAGATAACTTCACAGCAGCTGGCTATAACTCACTTGAGTCGGTGGCCAGGATGACCATTGAGTAAGTTCAGACTTTGAAAGTTATACTTAAGAACTGGTTAGGTACAATCTAGACTTTATATGGTAGGTTATCTTCTTTCTATTAAGAGGATATGGATCATGATATCAAGGAGAAAGGATTTCTTTAAAACATGCCTACTCTGTCAATGGTACTTCAAGCATACATTCTTTTTAACATACCAAGTGACCGTTTTATGATACCAGTAATTATATATCTATTTTATAAATGATGAAGATAATTTAAATATATTCTCTGTGATACTGCAACAGGAGACAGATCTAATTTATTTCCAGGGTCAGTGTTCTGGACCCTGCCCAGGGGGGCTTCCTCCTGATTTAACCAATGTATCATTCTGGTTCTACTCACTGGAGAATCTTTGTCAAATAAGGTTTTGAAACTACTATGAACTTGAAAACAAAAGTAAAGTTTTAGTTCATCTCTGATTATATGGTCTTCAAAATTCTATTTAATACCTCTGAAACCAGAAATGACCTGCACATGAATTTAAGCATATGTACACTGTCTCCTGTTCTCTCTTGACCACCATAAAGGTGGAGCAAATTTAGACCTGAATTTCCCAAGTTATCTGTCTCCCTCTAAAGCTGTTGCTCAGTGATAGTGCTGTAAAATATCATAGTATTATTTTATTTGAAAATGTTTTGTAAATATCTAAGCCCAAGTTTTCTGGCTATTAAGAGAGGCAAATATGAACACAATTAGAATTATGAACTTACTTCAAAGTTTAGAAGTTAGACTGTAGCATTGTACCCTGCCTTTTAGATGGTTTTTCTGTACTGCCAGTTGACCAAACTGAATCAAAGCACCCAGGAAGTGTATGCTCAGAATTACTCACAGAACGGAACTATGACCAGCCATAGGAGTGTGCTCCAGCTGCCCAAGAATGCTGTTCCAGGGCTGTTAGCCCAAAATATACAGAAACATAATGGATACTTAATGTGATTTTAGAACATTTATCAGTTCTTTGTAAGCTCCTCAGTGAAACCGCATTTGTCTTTTTCAGGGATGTGATGAGTTTAGGGATCACACTGGTTGGCCATCAAAAGAAAATCATGAGCAGCATTCAGACTATGCGGGCGCAAATGCTGCATTTACATGGAACAGGCATCCAAGTGTGATGCATAGCTCTCCCTCATAAGGGAGTTTATGGACCACAAGAGAACAGTTCTGGCCTTCAGTATATGCATAGAATGCTGCTAGAAGACAGTTGATATACTGGGTCCTTTCTACAGTGAAGAGATTTCAGAAGCACCTATAGACTTGAACTCCTAAGTGCCACCAGAATATACAAAAAGGGAATTTAGGATCCACCACCGGTGGCCAGGAACAGCAGTGACAATAAACAAAGTACTACCTGAAGAACATCCCAACACCTTGAGCTCTCTAACCTCCTTTTTATCGTATAGACTTTTTAAAGTGTACATAAAAAATTTAAGAAAGAATATATTTGTCGAATAAAATCATGATCTTATTGTTAAAAATCAATGAAATATTTTCCTTAAATATGTGATTTCAGAATATTCTTTTTCAGAATCATTTGTGTTTATTCTTCACATGGACTTTGTTTCAGAAAATTGTTTATAGCTTTGGACCTTTTTAGTGTTAACTTGAGGACGCATTGCTACACTGGGTACCTGTGAAAGAATCTCAGACTTAGAAAAGAAGTACACACAGCTGAAGCTATGACTTTGCACGGCATTGGTACCCTTTCTGTGCCATTTTCTTCTGTTGAATCAGTGCTTTTTTGATATCATTTGCTGATTGGCAGGTAGTTCAGAAAATACGAGTTTCCAAGAGCTCTGATATTTTTTAACAAGAAATTGTTTTGTAAAACTCAAGCAACACACTAACTTTTCAATGGAAAAAGCAATAATGATCCATAAATACTATAAGGCACTTTTAATAGATTGTTTATAGAGTGATTTTACTAGACAGAATTTAATAAAATAAAAAGTCAAATTTTAGGTTTATGTGTATGCAGTAAAAGGCGCTTCATCTAAGGGTTGCTGGTGAAGGCAGTCTGGAGACAAGAGCTCTCCAGGGTGGGCTAAAATCTGATCTGAGCACATCAGGATTTTTTCAGTCTTGTGACATTAGGAAATTTAAGGAAAATAGTTGACCCGTATTTTATATTCTTTTCTGTTCAGTGCAGTCCAAACACAAAAGTAAAGAATTCAGTTTTGTATTGCCACTTTGAACCATGACCGAAGGGGCAGTTCAGTTGGCAACACTCAAAAACACATTTGCTGCACATACTATCACCATCAACCATCACAGTGAGAAACACAGCAAAACAAATGTCTTTTATTTATGAACACTGACACAAAAAACCTGTTAGAGGAAAGAATTCTTTCACCTTCGGAGGAAGAGGTGAAGGATCTGGCTTTTCTGTTTCCACTTTATTTATAAACCATATTATTTGGTTACTGTGTTAGAATTTCATAAGCAATAATTAAATGTGTCTTTATAGATATTTCAGGAATGTATGCATATTTGATTCATGCTTTCAAAAGTTATGAAAATCATGAACTATCCCAGAACTGAACTTCCAAAGAAAATTGGGCTGTTTATAATGATTTTAATAGAGAAAGATCCCAGGGATCGGTCTTAATTGGTCTTGTTTGATAATGTGGACATCCACAAACAAACGAATAATGAGCAAAATCTGTAAATGTTCCTATGTAAAACTTGTAAATTTTATTTATACTGTCTTGTTTTGTATGCACATTTCTCTGTAGTATGCTCTGAATACATTGAAAATGCACTATATTTTTCTATTTTACTTGCAGAGCATCACAAAGAACAGGTATTTTCAGTGCTACATAATGTGTTTTCCCACATTTAGGACCAAAGATGGCTATAGAAAACTCAAATGGATTGCTTCCCAAATCCCTCCCCACCCCTTTTTTTTCTTTTAAATCACTGTACAGTGTTACTTGATATTTTAATTTATTTTTTGATTGACTAGCAAAAATCATTTTAATTTCACTAAAATGTTTTGGTCCCTAAGGAAAAATAATCTGTATAAATAATTTTAATTAGCATAATACAGTCACCTAGACACTTCCATTTGTAATCTTTGTAATAGACTGTAAATATATTTTTGGAACTATAACACAATGTGCTTGAGGGTTATTTTTCAGTGTCTGCAGTGTATACAAGTGTTTATACTAAGTACAGCACTTTACAATTCTAATCAGTAGCATTGGCCTTTGTGAGAATGAGTGAACGTTTGAGTGGGTGTACTTAATTCCGTTTGGATTCTGGACTCACTAATGATGTTCTTTTCTTGTTCATAGCTTAAGGTGCTTATTTTTTCTATTAAAATTAAATTAACAAAAAGCCATTCTAGAACTAGAAGATGTAGTAGGGTACATGCAAATCGTGTCTTTCCCCCTTTTTTCTAGCACTAGATTTATAGTTGAGTAGAAGGGCAGAATAAAAGGGTTTTTTTTGAGTTTTTTTTTTTTTCAAAAATGACTTTTTCCTTCAGCAATATACCTCATCTGCCTTAAATTTTTTACAGCTCTTTACAGGGAAAGGGGAGACGGGATGGGAAAGACACGCAGCACAATAGGAAGTGGACGATTGCATCGCTCTCTCGTTTGTAGGTTTCTTTTCCCAACCAACATTATGATTTTGAAGTACGTGTTTGTGAAACAAATATGAAGAGAAAAAGAATTAACATTGTAATACTGATTGTAATCCTCTCTTCCAGAAAGAGATGAGACGCTGTCACTATGAGAATGTACAATGTGCACCTTGAAATCTTTTTTGATAGTTAGTGCTCAGGGGAGGAGAAGTCGAGAAAGCATATGTCAAACACAGAATTCCAAAACTTTCAAACATGCAACAGGAATCGCCTCCTTGCTTTAATAGGACCACCTTTTGTAGAACACCGTCCTCACAGGACCCGTTTTGCATTCAGTACTGAAATAAAGTAACTTCTGTTACATCAGAATTTAGTATTTTCTCAGCAGTTGTTCTGGGCCTTGTTTACTGGAAGTGGTGGTTTATGCTTGTCAGAGCACTATTAGTTGACTCATATTGTATACTTATGTAATCTACATTAGCTAGTGCTATTTAGGACTATATTTTAATTGCTCCTCTTATCGGTGTTTTTAAGGCAATTAACCGGTGTAATTCGCCTCTCTCTCTTTATTTAGGTAATGCTGATACCCTCCCTTTTGTTTTCTGAGTAGCCTAGAACTATGCTGCTCGCCAATGTGCATGTTCAAATAAATTACTGATGTGTATTTTTTTTTTGCTATATGTGAAGAAATCATGGGGAACTTGGGGCGAGATGTGCTTTTTGTTGGTTGAATTTTGTCCCTCCTTGCCTAAGAATTACTACAGGGGTTATCCTTTTATAAGGACAAAATGCTTTGGAACAGTGTCTTCAATGTATCAAGCACAAATAACTCTTTCTTCAACACGAATCATAAGTCTCTTTTTACCAGCTTAAAATAATAAACGAGTCTATTAGACAATGTAAAGAAAATCCTGTCTCCAGTCATTGGCGGATCCCTTTACGTTCCTTGCACTTTATTGTCTTGAACAGTATCATGAGAAGTGGTAACACTTTTGCAGCACTCAAAGGGCTGATCAGAATAGGAATCAGGCTTTGTACCCCATGTCCTCTCCTGCTCCTGTATACTGACCTAATTCCACTCTAATTAATGATTTGGGAATGACAAGACTCTTCAAAGAGCCAAGCTCAAACATTTCAGTTAAAATCCATTTTTGTCTGTATCTGAAATTACTAGTACATGAGAATGACAATATTTGCATAAGAAAAGAAATATTTTGTTCTTGGACCTTGACAGACACATTAAACATCTGACATAACAGAGCCACACTGGGGAATATTTGCATTTTTGCTACTGGGTTGTGTAGCAGAACGCAGAGCAAAGGGAACGATAGGATCAGGCTATTGTCTTATTCAACTGATTTGGTGATCAACATGCACAGGAGAGTAAGAAAACTAAGCACTCTACAGTATCAGTACCTAATGAGCAATGAACAGAAAACATATCAGGAAAATGATAACCATGCCGAAATGCCCGGTGCTGGTAGGAGACACCATCCTTGTCTTGTACAAGCTAAGGCTGAGTTGAACTTGGGTGCAGAGAGAATCTAGAAATCGATACCTACCTTGCCATTTCTTGATAGAAACGCTAAGGCGGGGCATGGTGGTCAACAGTGCAAGACAGGAGTGAGGAAGAGAGAAGATGCACTCACTAATCTCACACAGTGATAATTACAGAGAACACTGAAGCATATCCCTGAAATTATCTTATTACTCCTTAAAGGACTAGATTTATACATGGTACAGAAAACACAGTTTTGTCATAATTCCTTTTCACTCAGAATTCTGAAAATGCAATTTTAAAATATGTCCTGTTATTAAGCAAAAAAAGTACATGTCAGTATTTACGGTAAGCATCTGTTCTTTTGTTGGCCCTCTTACTTCCATTTCCCTTTGCTGTATGTTTCCAGCTGCAGTGAAAACTCAAGTTTTGAAGAAAACTGCAGAAAGGAAGACACACAGATTAACGAAGTGATCAAATTCCCAAATGCCACGATCAGGACATACAAATTAACTAGTGGTAGAAGACAGTGCACAGTTCCTGGCGTATTTTCAAACTGTACTGAAAGGTAGTGTCTTCCCACCCAAGCCATGTGCTGTCAGTGCCCCGCCCTGCTGCACTCATCTGTTTGTCCAAAATGTCTTCACATGCCTTGAAGAACACAGGCAGGACAGTGACTTAATTCAGTAAGAATTCTGCCAGTCTCATTGCAGTTAAGTGCTGTGGGGTTTTTGTTCAAGTTCAATGATTGAATGTAATTAAATCTATAATTAAACAATAAAAGAGCTCTTCTGATTGACCTTGAGGTTAAAATAAATATAATTAATTGATTCCATTTAATTGGGCCTGTTGCACAAGGTTTAGTGGATAGCAGTAGTGTTTCATAGGTTGGTGATCGTCAAGGGAATTCCTGAGGTATGAAACAGCAAGAGACATTCTTAAATTTGATACACTGACCAGGCAGAAAAATGTTGTTTGTTAGAAGCCTCTGTGGATAGCAGAGCACTCCATCAGACATGGTCTGCGTTTGTGCTTTGTCCTTCAAAGGCCCCAGGTTTCTACTACTGAAGATTATTTTTGCTTTCCTTTTAAAATTCACCATACGTAATTACATATCTTTACAGATTTTAATCAGAATAAGTGCAGTATGTATTTCAATGTGTACTATAAATGGAATAGTTATAGATCTTCCTCAAAGATGCTCATAAGAAACCATCACATCTGTCTAAAGCAACACTCATTCTAGTTTAGGAAACGGAAAGCAAGCCAGTGTTCAAATCGCACCATTCCAACATGTAACCAAAACTAAAAAGAAAAAACAACCAGCGACTAGATAACAAACTCCAGAAACATAAGCACAGAAAATTAAAGAATGTGTGCAGAACTGATGTTCATATAGATTATATGCTGCTAGACTTTCACAGTTATAAAAGGTGCTACACACAGAAATTTTTTTTTTACTGTGACATGAATTTACATACAGATGCATTGATACCACAGATTCCAGAACAAATTATGAAAACAAGCATTGCCTCATTTAGTTAATATAATAGAGACAGGAATTGTTTAAATGCAGATGTACAGCTAAAATGGTGTCTTACAGGAAAAAGACCCTCACACATTGAGCGCTCTGACCTTCCCAGGGTGTTGTGGGAGATGTGTTGGGCAGTACCTGTCATAGTAACAGGTGTTACTATGATGAAATAGTTCACCCAGCTCCTTAGCAGTTGCCAAGTTTCCCAACATTCACCAGAAGTCATTTTGACACAGGTAGCAGGATGCTGATCAAAGCACACGTACCCCAACCTGAGATGAAGGCGGGTTAATGGTGCTGTTGTTTCCACAGTGCTATTGAAAATAAAGGAAGGCTGGTTGGGTCAGGTTTGCTGTGGAGACAGAACAGGGAGCCCCACAGACATTATCCTTCATATTTTGAAGAGGGAAAAAGGACGTTGTTTATGAAAGGCAGAGGTGCATTTTATTGGATGCTAGGAAAATCTTGAACCCTTCAGAAGTACTGAAATTCATGGAGGAGAAATTTACAATTCTAACCAGGAAAAGAAGGAAAATGTTGTTAAAGAAATGAAGAAACCAAGTCTGGTAGCATTGTCTGAAATGAACGTTAACCACTCTTTATTTCTGAATCATAAAAATAGACTGTACACTTCCAAGCTTTCCTGTCCAATTTCACAGTTTGTTTGTTTGTTTGTTTGTTTGTTTGTTTTGAGTTTTACTATACAGGCTAGGGTGCCCTTGGACTCATATGTAGCCCAGGCTGGTCACCTTGAACTCACGTCAGTCCTGCCACAGCCTCCTCACACTCTATGAAGTGGGAGTGATCCTCCTGTCAAGAAACATCTCACAAGAGTATTCCTCCAAAACTTCTCTGACAAGAGAAGCCAGAACTAATTCTCTTCTCTGTGCTTTACCTACACTGCCAGTCCCATGATTACCCAACTGTCTCCACTACTATATTAAGTGCTCTTGGAGGGCAGAAGCCAAGTGGAATCCATTGTTTTATATCCTTTGGGTCTTAGCAATTTTATGTGCTCAGTTGATATTCTATAAATACTTTAGAATCCTTGCATTGTAAATTAATTCAAATTACTGTATTTCTTCTTAAAAGATAGCAAGGACCAGGCGCTCTGAAAGATAAATAAGGTGCAGTGGAGGGAGGGCAACAGTGGGGGTGGAGGCTAAAAACCAATTTCTGAGCACAGATGGATGCTTCTCTGATTGACACAGGCAGCAAGCAGGCCAGAGGGACCAGGAAGGGAAGCTCAGGGGTGTAGTAGGTGGAAAGAGCTGATTAGTAAATCGGCCAAGATGCCCCAAATACCTGCATTTTCCAGATGTTGAAAGGAAGACGAGACACCATTGGTTGTAAATATATGGCCAAGATTAAAGAACTTGAAACCAAGAGGAGGAAATTGGCCTTGATGAGAGAGGCTATAAACCTTTCATTATTTACTAATTCTCATTTGATGAAGCAAAGATGAAGAAACTGGTTTTAAGGAGCAATAATATTCAAAAATAAAATGTGACTTTTACTATTTAAAAGCCAGGCCTAGACAAGAGACATATTTTATTCTTCTATAATAAATAAATGGCTTCATTCCAATGCTTAAACTAAACATATCTAAGTAATTCTATATTAAGTAAAATAATAAGTACAATTTTGTAGGCCATCTGTAAGTCCATTCATGTCATAAAAGGCAGCACTGGGCTGGTGGGTGACTAGATGCTTGAATAAATGATTCCCAGACCATGTGGGATTCATTTCTCCTTTGCATGCATGAGAGAAAAAGTGGTATCTGTAAAATGGGTCATGGTTGAGCCAAGAGTTGTTAAAGTCGCTGGGGATCTAGCTTAGCAGGGAAGGGTGCTTGTGGCCAACGTGGATGACCTTTGACACTCAGAACATAAGGGAAGTTGAAGAAAGAGCCAACGCCCACAAAGCAGTCCTCTGCTCTCCACACAAACATTGAGAAATACTTTTACATTTGTGCATGGGGAAGGGACTTGGTATTTCTGTGTCTGGGCATGAGTGGCGGTCAGAGAACAGCCTAAGGGATTTGGTTCTCTCCTTACACCATGTGAGTCTGAAGGAGGATTGAACTCTGGTCATCAGACTTGATGGCAAGCATCTATAAGACTGAGCCATGTCACCAGCCCAAAGAATATTTCAGTTATTTATTTATTTTTAGTTTACGTGTGTTATGCCTACCTGTATGTGGTACACCTGTGTCCTGCATTGCCAGTGGAGGACAGGAAACATTGTATCCCTTGGAATTGGAATTACAAATGATTGTTTGTTAGTGCTTATGTGGATCCTGGGATCAAACCTGGGTCTTCTGCGAAAGCAGCCAGTGCTCTTAACTGCTGAGCCACAAAAGACTGTTCTAAATGCATTTTTATTTATCGATCAAACACATGTATGGATTTTCAACAACTAATTCACTGACAAATTAATTTTAGAATTAAATTATGTGGTTTCGACTCATATTTCATCCTATCTTTTACTCCTTTAAAAAATTTTTTTCAGCACCATTAGCCACATTTGTCAAAATACAATCAAAAGAGTCAAAATGTACTCATTGTTGTGAACAACTGTCTGCTATATCCAGCTGATTTTGGCTCTTTGCTGTGTTTTGAACCTACTATCCTTCCCACAGCCACTGGTCTACATTATGTTATCGTCTCTCAGTCCTGTTTCATAAATGCATGATTTCATAGACAACCGCCAGATTAATTTCTCCAATACATGCAAACTATTCCCAAGCTTAAAAGATTATGATAGCAATCACTGATCAGAGAATCTCATTCACTTGTATTGTAGTAGCAGCAATGCAGACCTTGTCTATGGAAGACATTCAGCCATTCCATCTTGCATGCTCCTGATAAACAGTAACATCTCCTTTAGCATTCTAAATGCAGCATTCTCCCTGCATTGCATATTAGTGGACACTAAATCAGTGTATCTTACTCTTGTAGCATCTGCACAATTCCATCCACGCAGAGATGGGGATCCGGTTTGTCTTCCTATCCCTCAACACAAGAACATGCAAAAATCTTTAAAATAATTCTTATATTAGGAATATTCTAATGAACAGGGAAATTAAATTTGAGAAAAAAATATACTAGTTCTTCAATTTATAATTGATTCCACAACAGCATTCTTCCTATCGTCTCTTTTGATAACTCAAGGATCCCTCTGGAAACTAACAGCAAACACATTGTTTGCAAACATGTATTTTAGTATAAAATGCTACCTATAGATTGATAACTTCATCTACATTGTTTATCTAAACACGTGCTTTAACTTTTATCTTACACTGCATTTGTAGAAAAGGGAATGAAGCAATTTCCCCTCACTGTATTCTATGTCTTGCCAAGAAGTTAGAAAATGGCCTCATTTTCCCTGAGCCAATTATGTTCCCGGTACTTTGTTTCATTTTCCTTATTGTCAGTTGTGTTCCATCATAGATGATATGTGCTATTTTTCCAAATCATATTTATGTTCCAGCGTCTGGCATGATACCTGATATTCTGCAGACTCCTGGGTTGTGTGATGTCAGAATTTCCAAGGCAGAGACATACTTCAGCAATCTGTCCTAACTTCATAAATGTAGACTGTTTTCTAGAAATTGACGCAGTCACTCACCCTCCTGAAGGGCATGTCTGGTCTGTGTCACAGAATGTGCTCTGAAACTACACTGTGCCATATTTCAATAATTCTTCTCCTTAACTGACCCAAAATATTAAACTGCAATATTTCAAAGTTCAGCAAACCTTCTATAGACAAATCCAAATAACCTTGGCGTTCAGGACTAACACATTAATTTCTGATTATGTGAAAATATTATATCACATCCAACTAACTTCATAATTTTGGGGAAGGGGGATATATATATATATATATATAGTTATATATAAATACATGAAGTAATAAATTATGTATACTTTTCTTTCTATTTATCTTTTCTCTCAAATAATTACTCAAAACATGATTCTCTCACCTTTTTCTCCTTTGCTGAGATAATCATAGAGCTGAACAAAAATCAGCATTATATTCAGTATTAAATCTGTATTCTTCTATTCAATATTCTTAAAAATGCATGTTTATATGGCTCATTTTATGTAGTTGTGTAAATTTAGCTAAATTGGCTAAATGTGCTGCTCTAGTTCTGTATCTCTGTTCTCAGTTCTCTGATCCAAAACTGGCAGCATACTCCCTCCCAGTGTGCTTAGTAGCGTGTTCAGAAGAAGGCTTGAGAGGTGTCTTGACCTTTGCATTTTATGTACTGGTAAAGGCAATCTCTAAAATCTCATTCCCAAACACAGAAAATCTTCAGTATCCTTAGCCATCAGGAAAATGCAAATCAAAACTACTTTGAGATTTCATATTGCCCCAGGCACAATGGCTAGGATCAAAAAAGAAAAGACAAAAATGCTGGTGTATATATGGGAAAAGGGAGGACTTATTTACTGTTGGTGGGACACAAGGTAGAGCAACCACTGGAATCAGTGTGAAAGTTTCCCAAAAAGCTAGAAATAGATCTACCACATGAGCCAGCTATAGCACACTCAGGAAATTATCAAAGGACTCCATACACTACTGTGGACATACCCTGATCATCCACACTCATCGTTTCTGTACTCACAAAAACCAGGAAATGGAAACAATGTAGAGATTCATCAAGTGGCGAGTGGATAATGAAAATGGGATACATTTACATAATGGACTATTACTCAGCTCTTAAGAAAAATGAAATGATGAAATTCACAGGTAAAAGGATGGAGGTAGACACAAACATCCTCAGTGAGGCAACCTAGACCCAGAAAGAACACATCACGTGTTCTTTTAATCATATATGGATGCTAGTTTAGAATATTTAGCTATGTGTTTTTCCATTTGAAAATCCATAGAGGTCAAGAAATTAGTTGGGGTCCATATGGGGGTAGGGAGCAGCTTCTGGGAAGGGGAGAAGAGTGCAGTGGTCTAAAGGAGAAAGGGGAATTACAGAACAGGAAGGACTAAGTGGTTAGAGTGGGCGGGCAGAGGGGAGGAGGGAGCATGTGGAGGACTAAGTAACACTGAAACACCTTTTAAAAGCCATTCAGAGATCCACTTCCATAGAAGCTTTCTAAAATCTAGGCATATGCATGCATAAAAAGAGTTTAAATGGTGTTATTCTATAACAGGGTAACAATGCCTCCAAGAAACACCATAGGTGACCAAATAAAAAGCCCACTGTCAGGAATAGGTTATTGCTTTGGAGTTTTCAGACAGGTGTCTCATAGACACCCAACCACTGACTATTTCCATTGCTCTTGGCTACCCACCAGAATTTGAAGGTAAGATCTTATTGCCACCTACTCTAGTCACAGAACATGGAGAAATCAAACTGGCACTGATCTAGAAGTTTCATCCTTACTGGCTACTTTAATAATGCTGGAAGTAATCAATACCAGAAGAGAAAAGTAATCAATAATCTTACCCAGGTGTGAATCCTGAGAGCTACAATAATGACTGGCCTGGCAAGATGTAGCCACTGGTGGGACAGTGGATGAATGTTACGGAAGTAACCAACCACTTTCTGATTGGATTTAAGGCCTCCTCCACAGGATGGAACCCATAGAGGCACAGGCCAAGAGTCTGTGGCTAGTTAGGTAGATAGGTTAGCTTAGGGTGGAATTTACTATTATGACTCTGCGAAAAGGGCATAGTATTAAACCAGCTCCTAAAGACGTTGCCTAATACCATTAGATTAGTCTATCTCTCAACCCTCATTGGAGAAACTTCTTTTTGGTGTGAATGGTGACTGACACAGAGACCCCCAACTGGTCCAATGCAGAGAATAAAAGACTTCATGGTGCTCAGCCCTAGATGGGACATCTACATCACACTTCTTTTCCCAGCATAGGACCTGTTCAAGAGGATTGAAAATGACTGTTACAGCTGCAGCTGGTGGGTGACTGTAATAAAACAGCATTTTGCAGACACAACAGGGCAGTTTCCCATATGGACTCACAGTGATTGTGACAGCACTCAGAAGATCTGCACAAGCTCAAGCAAGACTGAATCCCGGCGTGGAGAGGCAGGGGCAGGGGAAGGTAGGGACAGGAGCTGCTGGTGATTGATAGCTGCTGAAAGGAGCCTCAGTTTATTAAGCGTACCACTCCTGGTAGGTGGACCACACTCCAGGGCATGGCTCCACCCCAAGAGTATTTGGAGATCACTAATTGGATTCAGTGGGCTTTAAAAAAATAGAAGACAGGAAACTGGGGAGGATGTGAAGATGAGGGTGGACCTGAGAGGAGATGGGGGAGGGGTTTGAATACAATGAAAACACATTGCATGAAGTTCCCAAAGAATTCATAAAAGGAACATTTTTCCTGAACTCCAAACAAATTTCACTTCTTTATAAAGATGTTGGCGAATTTATGAGCATCATGTGGATCTGAGATGGCGTCCTATGGGAAGGAGTTAGATGGTCTCCCAGAGGGCTGCTCCTTCTGCTTCCACTCTCCTTGCTGGTTGCTGATTGCCAGTTGAGATTCCACTGCCTTCTGGGTGCTCTGTTTAATCAATCATGCTGAGGATTTTTACTTGGTTTAAAATTTTTTGTTTATTCCCTTTGTGTTTAGGTAAATTATCGAGGTATCTGGAAGTAACCGCAGGGTTGTCTCTTCTCTCCCATGCAGCATATCATGTGGCCTCTGCAAGGACTTTCATAGTAAATTGTTCAATAAGGCAACAGCAAGAATGCTTGTTATCCATATCTATACCCATATTAATATCCAATATGCCTAAAATTCCTCGTGTGTTTGCTTTGGGAGGGATTTCCCATCAAGGTAAGACATTTCCTAACTTGAAGTGTGCCTGTAAGTTTGTAAAAATGTGGTCTTTCTCAACCTGCAGTTGAGGTTCACTCTGCTATTTAACTGTACTTGCACTTCTGTAAGAAAATTCACTCAATTACAATGAATTCTTTTATTACTAGCATGTAGGTTTTGATTCACTAATATTAATTTTAAATTTTTGCATCTATATTTTGAGATTTACATATGACTAATCTCTTAGCTGCTTTAAAAATCAAAGTAATACATAATTAAATGACTGAACAATTTTTCCCGATTTAATACATTGATTTAATTTACAAAAACATGTTGGGAAATAGCAGCAAAATCTGTTACTGATGATCTGATGGTATTTACCCATAATATTTCCTAGGCCTAGAACTTTTTGAGGAGTGTGTCATTCACCACATTCAAATCTATGTATTGATTATTATGTTATTCAAATTTATTATTTCTTCTCGTATCATTTAGAGAGAGGATCGGAGGAAATGAGAAAGGAATGAGCATGATGAAAAGTTTTGTGAAATTCTCAAAGAATTAATAAAAACATTATTTAAAATAACAAAATCATATTTAAAAAAGAAAAATAAGAGCCGGCTTTATACACGTTTAGTGTGCTAATGCCAAAACTCAGATTCTGTACTGAGAACAGGGACTTAACGATGCTTTTGCTATCAACCAGGAATAAATGTATCACCAAGTTTTAAATTTTCTTTTCTTATATTAAAAATTATCTTTCAGTGATAATAATGCAAAGATTCTCTGAATTGATCTTTCCGCCATAGTGATACAAAGATTCTCTGCCCGTTTGTAACTGAGGCGTCGCTGCCAGGAATCTTCAGTTCCATGTACTCGCCAAGGCTGCAGAAGCACAATGAAACAGTCTGCATCTGCACGTACGTGATCGACAGAAGTCTGTAGCTGCCTTAGTGCTAAACAAATATCTCTAAAGAATAACAAATATAAGTTAAAATTACCTATAAATCCATATAAATTTGATATCAAAGAAGAAACTTCATAATCGGCAGGATGAAAAGAACCAAAGGAGAGAAGCATTAAAACTCTCGGCAGAAGGAGTATTAGTCCTGGTCCCAACATTCGCTGATTCTTTGACATTTGGCCAAACAATTTAACTCCATTAAGCTCAGTTTCCTCATTCATCAAACTGAAGATAATTGTCTTGCTTCTTCTTTATGAAGAATATGTAAATTAACAAACAACTTTTAAATAATATAAGGCAAATTTAAAATAGCACAAGGATTAGATTTTGAAAAGAATATTATCTTCTTTCAGACTGCTTTCTCTTATACATCAGTTTAAACTCCTCAACTAACCAGTGTGTGTGTGTGTCCTTGTGTGTGTAGTGTATATCTGTGTGTGTGTGTGTGTGTGTGTCTGTGTGTGTGTATCTGTGTATGTGGTGGGAGGTGACTACACAGATGCCTTCATTTCTGATAATGGCTCTGGTATATTTTCTTGGTGTTTAGTTGACATTTTCACCTTCATTGTGGCTTTTGAAGCATACTGACTTGGGTGTTAATAGTCCAAAGACCTTCCTGGAACTTTTACTTTGATTTTGCTTTGATGGTTTCCAATTAACCCCAGACTCAAGTTCAAAGTTTTTGTTTCTGAGCTACTGGAAGTTGCAGTGATCTTGCAGCTTGTGACTTTAAAGCTCTCTTAAGTCCATGAACTATAAATCATACCCCCCTTTCCAAATGACATGTCATTCACCTCCTCTACAGACCAAATGGACTTCCTTGGCCATCATGAATTGTATGTGTTAGCCCCTAGCTCATGTAAAATGGATTTGAGTCAGCTCTTACAGAACCAATTTATGTATGAATAAATGATGTTTGCTTGTTCTGTGGGACTCCAAGGTATGGGAACTTTTGACTTTTCTGTTTTAATCTTGTTTATACGTATGCATGATTATGCTCTTTTGGTTTAACACTGTGAAGAGGCTTGCTCATCTTGCAACATCAGCCACAAGAATGCTTACAGTGGAAATAGAGACTGAGGCTCAGTCAACATAGTTTTGGGGTTTTGCATAATTTTAGAAACTTATATATTTATAACATGAACATAAGTAGCCATATCTGCATAAACCACAGAGCCTCTTTCTTCCTCCTATCTCCACATTATTATTTGAAAATACTGTAGTATGTCTGAGACTTTTTTACTGAGTATTTGGCTACTCCTTGAATAGTCAAATGGCTCACTCAATTCACAAAAGAGGCGGCCCTACTATTTGGGGGGTTAAAATATACATATAAATGTATATATACAAATAGTATTACTTTAAAATAAATCATTCAAGACTATTCATGATCATATAAGTGAATTTATAAATCCTATTTGGATTTTTAGATGATACTTCAAAGCACTATTGAAATGATCCCTTCAGCTCATAGTTCCTCCATCTTTGAATATAAAATTCTGCCTCCTGTCACACACAGGTTCATGGAAATTTATAGCAGCATGTTGTACCTTGATTTTCATAATGCTATTTCCAGTGGCAAAAGGTAAGGCTAAATTTTTAGCTTCATGAAATTCTAAAGTATAAGAATAAATCCTCTTCCGTCTTCAGTGAGAAGAGAACAAGTTAGAACAAGTTGGTCCGTGTAATTATGGAGCTTTGTGGGAGGGAAAGGTAGCAAAGCTTGCAAAGGGTTACCTTTGTTTCATATTCTAATGCTACTGAGTTCTAGTGTGTGATCAAGGACCAGTCACAGAAGCATATTTGGTATCATTCTTCTTTGCAAATGAGCATTGATGAATCACATCTGTTTTATAAAGTTACTGGTAGAACCAAACATATATAGACACAAATATAAAAATATATATTTGTACTTACATATACATATGCATATTTTATTCTAGCATGCTATATATCTGAATATATATGCTCATTATTAGAAAAGCATAGTGATTATTACAAGAGTAGAGTAGAAGAGTAATTAAGTTCTATAAAGATCCCAAATGCACATATTTAGAGAGCAAGAATACTAACCTAAAAATTTAGCCTTACCTTTTACCACTGGATTTTTTCTGTTAACATGAAAGTGAGAGGTTTAAGGACCAAATATAATTGCAGACTATTTAAGAAACAGCATCATGAAAATAGCATCATTTTAAATGGTTCATGAACAGTCATTTAAGGTAAAATATTTTCTAGGCCTCAAAACACTTTGAGGATGAAAGAAAGTCCAGAGAATAATCCAGAAAATATCATAGAAAACTTCTGAATGAAGAGATTCGAGTTAAAGCAGACTTCAAAGGATGTACTTTTTATGTACTTTGTGCCTCCACTGTAAGAATGCATAGGTTTCCAGCAGGAAGTGTGAGCTCCAGAAAAGAAGGTCTTAGATGCTGCCTTTGAGCTCAAATATAAATGAGATTTGACAGCAAAAATACTGGAAGAAGACACATTTTGCTATATTCAAGGATTGGTCACTTAGAACAATGTATCAAACTTTTTGGACCTGTTTCATCAGCAGGCTAACAGAGCTTAAAAAATATTGCTTTGAGGTGCTGCTTTGAGCAAGGAAAATGAGATATCTAGTCCACTGTCTGCTGGTATAACAAAACTTCCGCTTTCCTCCATCAAAACAAAGGCCTGACAAGACATGTGGAGTATGAAGAATGCCCTTTTCTTGGTGTGTCAAGGTCTGTCACCAGTGATAAACACACTGGCAGTCAAGGCAGGTGCAATAATAGCATCTCAACAGCACACAAGAAACCCCGCTCCTCTCCTCCCAGAGACACTGGGAGCAGGCGCCTGCGTCTGACAGACTCCCTTCACTTCCTTCCCAGTGAAGAACAGGATGCAATTAGGGTGTCAGAATTTTTAAGATGTAACAAAATTGGAAATCACTAAAATCAACAGTAAGCATGTTTTAAAATCCTGTTGAAATCACAAAAGTACAGAACCAAAGTAGAAAAAGAAAAAAATCTCAAAAGAGATACAGAGCTATATGTTGAAGGAGCAGAGCTGAATTTAACGGGAAAAGGGCATTGAGTTCAGAGGCTATGCAACACACACCTGCACATGCACACATATGTACAAATACATGCATATGCACTCCGCATGTACATACATAACACACACATACACAATACACACATGCAAACTAGCACAGGCACTCAACATCTACATACACAATGCATGCCACAATCTACTCCCATGTACACACATGTACAAACACACACATAGTACAAACAAGCACACACACATATATGTACAAACACCACATGCACTCATGTGCATACATAAACACACATATACATACCACACACATGCATGTGCGTACACCTAGGCACACAAATATATAAACACATATGAATACATATACACAAACATGCACATGCACACATCACTCAGCATGTACATCCATGCGACAGACACAAACATACATATGCTCTCAGCATGTACATGCATATCATACATATATACACACACCCCTACACATGCATATATATTTACACACACATATGCACATGTATATAAAAATACATATACACTCTGCATGTTCATACATACCACATGCATAGACACATCACATTCACATGTATGTACACAATACATACACATGTATATACCCCACACATATTCATATACATACACACAAGTGACAAAATCACCACATGTATGCACACCTGAGCATGCACCACAAACATATGTAGCATGTGTATGCAAACACATGTATGCACACAACACACATGCACAAATATACATGTGAATGCACATACACACAGCACATATACATGCCTTTCTAAAATGGAATTGGTTTGTTAAACCTACCTATACTGTAACTAGCTCTAGGCAGATCATGCAAATTAGAGAAAAATGCAATCTTTCTCCTCTTATCTTGTTATGCAGTACCATTGGTTGAGAAAATAATATCTTACCTTAGTGCAAAGGTCAGCATAGAAAGATTTGTATAAAGAAGAGTTTCAGCTAGGCAACAAAAGGAAAATTAAGAAAGGGCCAAGTTGGACCTGTTGGCCCACACCTGTATTCTCAGTCCAGAGCAGGCTGGGGCAGTAGGATCATACCTGTGTTCTCAGTCCAGAGCAGGCTGGGCAGTAGGATCATACCTGTATTCTCAGTCCAGAGAAAGCTGGGGCTGTAGAATCTCAAGTTAGAGAGATCCCAATGTGGGCAACATAGTGAGACCCTGTCTCGAAAGAGAAAGTAAGAATGGCTGGATAGGGTAGCACAAGTCTTTAATCCCAGCACTCAAACGCAGAGGCAGAAAAATCTCTGTGAGTCCGACCGAGGCCAGCCTGGTGTACATAGCAAGTTCAAGGCCAGATGGGGCTACAGGGAAACTTTCGGGGGGGGAGGGGAAGGAAGGAAGGAAGGAAGGAAGGAAGGAAGGAAGGAAGGAAGGAAGGAAGGAAGGAAGGAAAGAGAGAGGGAGGGAGGGAAAGGAAGGAAAGATTATAAGACCATTCTCACTTAAGTGGTTTTAAAAAAATATTTTATTATTTTTATTTCATGTGTATGAGTATATAGCCTGTATGTGTGTAAGCACATCCATGTCATGCACTGTCCACAGAAGTCAGAAGAGAGCATTGGATCTCCTTGAACTGGAGTTATAGACAGTTGTTAGCTGCGATGTGGGTGTTGGGAATCAAACCTGGGTCTTCTGTAAGAACAACCAGCGCTCTTAACCACTGAGCATCTCTCCAGCTCTGAACACTTAAATGTTTTTAAATGTGATGTCACTTTGTGGTTGGTTAGTGTGCATGTTCATACATACCACATACATAGACAATTGTGCTGGGAAAATCCACATTTGACAAATTGTGGAATTTTTAAGGGTTGCCTTTTATTCACAGTGTTTGGACAGCTCCCCTTCCACTAAGGAATTTGAAATGAAGTGCTGTCATTGTTGAGATCAGGCTATGCCCCGCTCTAAGTTTCTCCATAGTGTGTCAAGTGTGGCTTCTCGGTCTATACTCTAGAAATTTATCAAGACAGATTGAGACTTAAGGAGCACAAGGTTGTATCAAAAATTATACCAGGAAAACCAGGCTTGAGATCTTAGACACACCAGGCTGAGGCAACAGGCCAACATCCTCACCTGGACCCCATTAAGAAGACATGTCTAAACTATCTTTATACACATATGTAAGCATCTTTACTATGTGATGATGATCTAAGAATTGATGTTAGCAATTAAGATTGTAATGAAAGAACCAGTGTTTGACTCAGTCAGCTATCAAGGAAATCAGGGCTAACTGGCAAACTGTTGCTAACAATACTGATGGACCTTGTGAATTTGTTGTTATTAATTAAATTTTGACAGTGTAAGAAAACACAAACATGTCTGTCTGTCTGTTTCTGACGTGCTCACAGGGTCACAACATTTGTAGTGTAGAATTCCAGAGGGGAGTTTGTGGAATTTAGCGATGTTTCCACTGATTTGTGAAGCTCTCTGCTCTGGCTGCTTTCTGAAGCCTTTCATTGGAGAACTGTAGTTGAGTCTTGCTGAAAGTTAGCTTATTATTTTTTTTTAAACTTCAAATGTCTTTCGTATTGCTGAGGAAAAAATTATGAAATTTATTTGTGAGAACTGTGTCTATGTAAAGGAAAGTTTTCATTGTTTTAAGCTATATAAGATCATCACAGAGTACTAATTAACCTAAGATCCACAGAAGCAGAATAATTTTTATTTTAGCCTAACATGATTTTGATGGTGTTGTGATAATGCATGGGTGCTCAAATCTGTGCTGTGCGCACTTTCTCAAACCTTCATTCCTGTGAGCACCCACCTACCAAACCTCCAAGGAACTCCAGTGTAAAAACAAAAGTAATTTTATTTCAATGAAATCTAAGTAAAATCAGTTTCTTGTTTATCTTTCAAACTTACTGCATAATGTTACATACATGTGTTATGTGACTATTAGTGCAAAGCCTACTTTTCTCAGGAACAGTCTTCATCGGATCATTCTATTTCTCTTACCAGTCTACAACTCGGGCACAGGATCTCCATATTAGTCTTTTTTCTGTAGTTCACAAAGTCTGAAATCAGTTTTTCTATTAATTTTTCTTTGTTCTTGAGAAGTTCATGAAACATAATCATGTTCATGTCCATCTCTTCCCTCCAAATCCCTCCCAACTCAGCCCCTTCCTCCAAATTCATGATCTCTTTGGTATTTCTAAATAACTCACTCAGTCCAGTTAATGCTGCCCATATACGTACGGCTGTGGGGCCATGCACTGGAGCACAGGAAGTCCAGCAGTGGTCACACATTAAATTAAATTGATTTTCTCTTTCCAGAAGCTATAAACTCCCAATAGCTCCTTGGAAAGTGATGGGCCTGAAGAGCACCTCCTCCTCTATTCTGGAATTTTGGCCAGAATGATCTCATTCGAGTCTTGTGCAGGTAACCACAGCTGCTGTAAGTTCATGTGTGCAGTAGCCATGTCACGTCCAGAACTTTGCATTTCACAGCAGTCCTCTCCCTCCACTGTCCAACTCTAACATTCTTTGCACATACTCTTCCAGGATGCTCCCTGAGCTTTGGTGTTGGTTTTGGGGGCGTGGGAAGTTTGAGAGGATGTCCCACTTAGGAATGAGCACTTAGGTTCCTATTCTCAGCTCTTCGACCAGCTAAGCATCTTAGTACTGACTGTTGCCCATTTCAAATAAGAGCTTCTCTCTGATCAAGGCTGAGTGCAGTCCAGTTCTACTGATATAAATATAAATATTTAGAAGACAGTTTAACAGGGCTGGAGAGAGAGCTCATTGGTTAAGAGCACTGACTGCTCTTACAGAAGATCCCAGCACCCACACAGAGGCTAACGTCTGTAACTCCAGTTCCAAGGGATATAACACCTTCTTCTGACAACTGCAGTCACTGCAGGACACAGGTGCACTTACATACTGCAAGCAATACATTCACAAAAAAAGATAATAAGAAGGCAGTTTGACAACATTACCACTTAGCAAATTAACTATCATAGATTTCTCTCTTGGGGCCCATGACCTCCACAGCTATAAGCTTTTAACCAGGATTACAGCAGCATGCAAGAAATTCCTTCCCGTGAAACAGGTTTCAAATCCAATCAGAAAGCAGTTAGCCTCTAACAGCTGTGCCACAATTGCACCAGTGGGCACATCTTAACTGGTAGGTCACTGTTATAGGATGCAGGGTCTGAGGCTGGGTTAGATCATCAATGTCTTTACTCCTTAGGAGCCTGCGTCTGTGAAAGCTAGCCAGGCGGAAGTTTCATGATCAGTTTGAGATTGATTTCTTTGTGTTCTGCAACATGAGTGCTGGGCCGCACATTAGTCTTCTGTGTAGTTATGGTGTGAAACCAAAGGCAATGGCAATAGTTGGTGCTGCTTTGGACAATTCTGGGCCCTCCCTGGACAATAACCCCAACACCTTGCACTGTGATTTTCATCTTCTGGGACCTGACTTTTCTTTCCATTCAAAATCTGTTTTTTACCTTGTATTTTGTAATTACACACTTCAGTGGGTTTCCCTAAGGCAAAGTCTTGGGGAATTGTTTTCTTTAACCCACACACAAGTCCTCCTCTTCCGTATTCCACTGCTGCTGTCCCCACTTAACCCTTTAACCCCAGCATTTCTTCCTCTTCCTTCATATCACAAGCTTCTATTATTCTTCCTATTATATTTTTAATTGAGTTGTGAGAGACAGGCTTCATATGCTTTTTCTTACATCTTTCCTCCTGCCCACCACTGTCACCAAGCAAAGCATAGAAAAGTGAGATCTGCATACAAGTGAGTACATGTGGTCCTGTCTTTCTGTGATTCACTTCATTCAGTCTTTTTCCAGTTCCACCCACCTACCAGAAAATGTATCTATTTCATCTTTCTTTATGAAATAGATAACTGATTACTAATATTCCATTGTGTATGTCCACCACACTTTCTCCTTTCATTCTTCAGTTGATTGACGTCTAGATTCATTCCATTTCTATAACAAATAGAGCAGCAATAAACAGGAATGTGCTGGTGTCTCTGTCCTGGGACATAACGTCCTTTGAATATATACCCAAGACTGGTTGCATTCGATACTTTTCCGTTGCTGAAATAAAACATCATGACCAAGGCCACTTAGGAAAGAAAGAGTTTATTTGGGGTTTATCCTTCCAGAAGGATTACAGTCCATCGCAGCAGAGAGGCACGGTACAGGGGCAGTTAGAGCAGAAAAGCTGAAGGCTCACACCTTCAAGCATGCGCAGGAAGAAGAGAGACGGACCGGAAGTGGAATGAGGCTGTGAACTCTCAAAGCACACCCCATCTCAAAGCTTCCTCCATCAAGGCTGCCCCTTCTGAGGTCCCATCACCCTCCACACACAGTTGCCACCATCTGACCCAGTGTTCAGTACCTCAGCCTAGGCGCCATTTTCCTTTCAAACCACCACATTGCTACACTGGGTCATATGGAAGTTCTATTTTTAGTTTTGTGAGAAACTTCCATACTGATTTCCAAAGTGACTACACTAGACTACAATCCCAACAACAGTGTCCAAGGGCTTTCCCCATGTTGGTCTCAGCAGTTGTTTCTGTACTCCTAATGACGGGCATTATGACTAGTGGGAGGTGGAATGTTAAAGTAGTTTTTATCTGCATTTTCTGGTAACTAAAGAGATTGCGCACCTTTAATAGTGTTTCTTAGCCATTTCTATTTCTTTGATTGAGAATTTTCTGTTCAGTTCCATTGCTTATTTTTCAATTATGTTTTTGTTTTCAGCTTTATTTTAAAGATTTAATTTTATGTGCATGCATGAGTGCTTGCATGTATTTATGGGACTCTGTGTGTGTGTGTGTGTGTGTGTGTGTGTGTGTGTGTGTGTGTGTGTGTTTGTGTGTCTGGCGCCTGAGGAGGCCAAAAGAGGGTAAAAGATCCCTTGAAATTTGAGTTACAACTAGTTTTGAGCTGCCTGGCGTGGGTGCTGGGAACCAAATCTCGGTTGTTTGCAAGAGCAGAAAGTACTCTTCATTGCTGAGTCATCTCTCCGTCTCCGATTTCATTTTATTTTATTTATTTGTCTCCGTGTGCATGTGTGAATGTGAATATGGTGTCTGTGGAGGTCAGAAGAGCTTCAGATCTCCGGGAATTAGTTACACAGGGCGTGTCTCTTGATATGGCGGTGGGCACTGAACACCAGTACTTTGCACGAGCATTGAACGTTCCTAACTAATGATCTGCCACTTCCATCCTGTTTTGTTTTTTTTTTTTAAATTTTCTTGATGTCGTCTTTTTTTTTGCATTCTTTTGGTTGAATAGCTGCCTTCTCCAGTTCTATGGGCAGTCTATTCATTCTCTTCACATTTTTCTGGGCTAGAGAGAAGCTTTTTAGTTCAAAGAGATCCCATTTGTCAATTGTGAGTCTTATTTTCTCAACTACAGGGATATTATTCAGACAGTTCCTACCTGTATTATATAATGGAAGTGAACTCCTTCCTTTTCGCTCTAGCAGTTTCAAGGCACCAAGTCCTATGCTGAGGTTTTTGATCTATTTGGAACTGAGTTTTTGCAGGGTGAGAAGACGGGAGCCAGTTTCATTATACTGTGTGCTGATATCGGGTTTTTGTTTTTTGTTTTTGCATCATTTGTTGAATATGTCATATTTTCTTCAAAGTACATTTTTTTATATCTCTGTTAAAAGATCCAGCACAGAACTGGAGAAATGGGTAGCAGACCCTAATCTATACTAAAGGAATATTGGCAACAGATTACTGTTGGGTGAAAATGAGCTAATTTTCCTCAAGTGCGGAACTCTGGATAGGCTGACTAGACCTCAGGGGATGAATCTGCACTGAGGAACTTTTGGTGACACTAACTTGACACAATAGACCTTGACACAGATGGAAGCATGTATGAATTCCAGTTGAGGGGCTACAGGGGTGCCACTGAGGAAGGGGCGTAAACATGGATTCAGATGTTCTGTATGAAGTACACAAGATTTAAAAAAAAGATATTGAAAACTAAAAAAAAAAATGAGGCTGTTAACAGTTGTGTGAACTGATATCTGGGTCCTTAACTGGTTTTCACTGAACTGTGTGTCTGTTTCTCTGCCAGTACTATGCTGACTTTATTACATGGCTCTGTAGCCTAATTTTAAAACAGACATCGTGATACCTCCTGCAATGGTCCTTTCATTCAGGATTGTTTGCCCTGTCCTTAGTCTTTGTGCCTCCATACAATGTTTTGGATTGTTTTTTTTTTTTTTTTTTTTTTTTTTCTGAGTCTGTAGAGAATAGTCTGGGAATTTTTATATGGATTACGTTGAACCTATAGGTTGCTTTCAGTAAGATGGTGATTTTCAGAAGAGTGATTTATTCAATCCATGAACAGAGTGTCTTTACATTTTCTAGTGTCTTCTTCGATTTCTTTCCTTAGTGTCTTAAAGTTTTCATTGCAGTGATCTTTCATTCCCTTCGTTAGATTTATTCCCAGGTGTTTTATCATTTCATGGTACTGTGAAGGGGTCCTTTCCCTGGTTTCTTTATCAGTATGTTTGTTGTCTACAGACAGGTTACTGATTTTTGTACATTGATTTTGCATCCTGTCATTTTGTTGATTGTATTTATCAGCTCGAAGAGTTTGGTTTTTGATGTTGTTTTGTTTTTAGTGGAGGCTTTAGAGTCTCTGATGTATAAAATCATTCATCTTGAAAAAAGATGCTGTTTCTCCTTTTACTGTTCGTGTCCTTCTTGTTTCCTTCTCATATCACACTACTCTTGTTATGGCTTCAAGCAATGTATCAAACAGAAGTGAAAGGAGTGGATCTTTGTCTTGTTCCTGAACTTGTCGTGAACTTCCTGGGGTTTCCCCCACTTGGTACGATGTTTGTTACAGGTTTCTTGTACGCAGCCTTTGTTATATTGAAGTGTAATCCCTCCTTCCCTGACCACTCAGTGGTTTCTAACATTAGCTGGTTTTCTCAAATGCTTTCTCTGTGTATGTTGAAAGGAACATGTTATCTCTGTCTTTTAACCCATTAATGTGATAAGTTACATTTATTGATTTATGGATATTGAGTCATCCCTTCATGGCTGGATTAAAACTAGCTTGGTTATGATGAATGAAATTCTTGATGCAATGCTGAACTTGATTTCTATTTTGCTGAGGATTTGGCATCTTTCTTCATCAGAGACATTGGCCTGTAATTCTCTCTTGTTGTGATGTCTTCCTCTGAGTTTGGTGTAAGGGTACCACTGGCTTTATAAGGAGTTTGGAAGAGTTCCCTCCTTTTCTATTTTATGGAATAATTTGAGTTGTATTAGTATTAGTTCTTTGAAGTTGTGCTACAATTCAGTGAATTCATATGGTCATTATTAGTTGGTAGATTTTGTGATTGTTGTTTGTTTGCTTGCTTGCTTGCTTGAGTCAAGGTCTTCCTGTAACCCCAGCTGACCTGGAACTTGTTATGCAGACCAGGTTGGTCAGGACCTCACAGAGATGGGCTTGTCTCTGCCTCCCATTAAAGATGTGCATTGCCATGGTTGGCTAGTTGGTAGACATTTTATTAATGCTTCATTCACAATGATGGTTGTAGATTTGTTCTGATTGTTTATTTTATTTTGTTTAATTTTAATACATCACAGGCATCTAGGATTCCATGCATTTCTTTTCTGTCTTCCAGGTTGGTGAAGTATGGGTTCTTTACATGTGCTCTCCTTTGACTAGTTTGGTTTGAGGTATCTTCTGTCAGATTTATGCCCGCTTATTTCTTAGTTCCATTTGCTTCAAATATTTTTCCACATTTTTACCTTAAGGTTATGTTTATCTTTGGTTCAGATGCTTGTTTCTTGGAGACAATGGAAAGAGGGATCCCATTTTCTAACCCAATCTTTTTATTGGAGAATTGAGATCATTAACATTCAAAGTTACTGTGCAAAGATGTGTGTTGATTCTTGTCTTGTAGTTGATTTGTGGCCTTTCTTAGCCTGTTTTGATTATGTGTCCTGTTGTTTATTTATCCCTGTACCATCTGTGACTTGGTCATTCTTTTCTTCAATCCAAACATTGCTTCTAGAGCTTGATGTCATAAACTCTTTTATTCTATTTTTATCCAGTAAAGTTTTCATTTTGCCTTTAGTTGTGTTAGGTAATATTGCTGGGTGTGGTTGTCTGGGTTTGCAATGTGATCTTTAGAGTGTGGAACACACATTTCACTTTAAACATTGTTGTTGAATAGTTGGGTATTATTTTGATATGTTTTCCTCTATCAGACTTGATCTTTCTTGCCTTTAGTTTTCAATACCCGTTCTTTTGTCCGTGTCTTAAGTTTTTAACTATAATATGCTTGGGGAATTTCTTTTCTTGTCCTGTCTATTTAGTGTTCTGTTGGCTCCTTGTTCGTAGGTGAACATATTTTTCTCTAAATTTGGGGGAATTTTCTTCTATACTTTTATTGAAAATATTTTCTATGTCTTTGGTGCAGATTCCTCTCCTTCTTTGAGTGTGGTCTTTATGCAGTGTTCTAGAGAACTCCAACGTTCTACTTGTATGTGTTTTTAAATTTTTATTCTTGCATCTTACTGGAAGACCTGTTCCTCTTCTGTGTCTTCAAGCCCTGGTTTTGTTTTCTACTTGGTTAGTTCTGTTGGTGGGGCATTACACTGAGCTTTTATTTTGATTGTTGAGTTCTTCATGTCTAGTATCATTTTAGTATGCTTTTCACCAGCAATTGATCTATTATGGAACTCAGTTCATATTTTTGATTGACTTACTATTTCATTCAACTCTTCGTTTTTGTCTGTCAAATATAGCTATGTCTGCTTTCGTTGTTTGAGCATAATTATAATTTTTTTGATATTGTTTGTTTGGAAGTTGTTCCAAATCATTCTCATTAGGAGTCATTTCTATTGGATAAATAATTTGGGGTGAGGTGAATATGTTTTGTTTTCTTTGTTTTTCATGTTGTTTCTGTACTGGAACTTGGAGTTCATTGACTGTGATTTTCTTTATTATGCACACACACAGACACACACACACACACACACACACACACACACACACAGAATTTCCTTTCTTCTTTCAGTGGAGGATTTTATAATTTTCAGGAGAGGACTAATCTTAATAGGGCTGAAGTATCATTTTCATCATGGAGATTGGTATTTAGAGCCTGAGGCTTTGTCCCTATTCTTCCTTTGAGGGTCAGATACTGTCCAGAGTCCTGTCAGGTCTCCTGTCTGGACCTTTGGCCTGCACAGGGAGTTGTGGGTCCTCCCTGGGCCTGTGGGCTTTACCCTGGGTCAGATCAGTTCCTATGCTGGGTCTGCAGCCTCCACTACAGGCTGCTGGAAGTCTTCATTCTCCCTGCGCATCTGTGGGCCTTACACCAATGATGTCCCCTCATGAAGTCTGAAATCTCATCAGATACTAGCGTCTTGTTTTTCTATTATTGCTTCCTACTTCAAACTCATGGAAAAATCAAAATCTTATTTATTCTTCTGTTTGTTGTTGTTTCTTCTTGTTGTTGGTTTGCTTTTGTTTTTGTTTTTAACTTTTAAAATCTTCTTCAGTTTGAAAATTGATATCATATATAAGAAATGTGGAGCTGTGATCCTCCAGTTAAGACTAATGCCAGGGATTCCCAAATTTGGCCCACACCAGAATTAATCTAGCATTCTTTAAAGAATGTCGCTGCCCTGCTTCCGCCACAAGAATTTTGATTTCTTGGCCCTGCAATGAAAGCTACAGGAGTGGATTTTATTTTTATAATCCAGATGATTTGTTCTGAGCAGAAGAGTCTGTAAACAACTGACTTTGACTACAGGTTTGCAGACTTTCAGACCCCCCACCCCCCAGATTCTCTTCCAGTTTTTCCTCGGTCAATTTGTAAATGATGATTTTTTGCAAATCTCCTTTCTAACTCTACCCCTCATAACCTCAGGAAAAATGAAACAGTTGCCTTTACCTCATGATTTTTCATAAAGCTTTAGACATATCTACAGTGGTGGAATGTTCTAAGAAGGATATTCATCTTGATTATGCTAATCCTGCTTAGTCAAGAAATAGGAAGTTGAGACCATGCCTCTGGATCAACAAAGATAGGTTTATCATTGCCACAAAACTGTTTTTTAGTAATCTGAATACATCCTCTGGGCTTGTAAAAATTCATGAAATAACAGTTCATTTCCCTGTGGGTCACTCTATACTATATAGAATACTAAAGACTAAGACTAAACAAAAGCATTTTAGATATTATTGTTTCAGAAATTCCAAATAATTCCATATAAATGTCCTAGTTTAACTCTAATAATTATCATAATTTTGCCTCCTCTCAGAAAATATAGTTGTTTATATCTCTTCAGCAAGATTTTAAGTAAATGATAATTTTCAGATATGTAGTGAAACATTTTGTAATGTCTTTACAGGACAAATACAGGAAATGGTCATGATGCCTTACTGCTTTTTATTGGAATTTGTGAGCTCAATAAAGAAGATGAGGTCCATTTACTGTGACCTTAAGTGAAATGAAAGATTTAATTATTTCCAGAGATTACATAGTTGTGAAATTGGTTTTAGATATCTAAAAATTTGAATATTACAGTTTGTCTTCAGATATGTAATAAATAGTACATGAAATTCTAGATGATATTTTTATTACTAGTTAACTAATCTTTAAATCCATATTTAATATGTAATAATGAAAATAAGAAGAAGATTGTTAATAATATTGGCAATAATACCAACAAAATTACAATGTTTTCTGATAATATGCTAATATAACACATGAGTTATTGCTATTATGTATTCTCAAGCTAGAAAAGATAAGCAGATTTTCCATATTTATAGATGTAGAAATAAGGTTACAGTGATTATATGACTTGCATAGCTTATACAGAGAATAAAATGTGAAAACTAGGATTCAAGCCACAATTGATTATTTTAAAAATCTATGCTTGATAAAATGCAATGCAATGGTCCCTGTCCATAGGCAAGTGGGTAACAAAACACCTGAAGTTTGAAACCCAATGTGATATGCTATCTAGCCACTTTGGAACATGAGGTACATTGATTGTATTGTATTTGTATCACTCATGTGACACCCATGTATGTACACAGGCTAGCTTAAACATGAGCACTACAATTATTATACAGAACATATACAACACACACATATTTTATATATATTTACATATATATATACAATTTCAAAGACTAAAGACTATTTCAATTAATCATTGGGATGTAATTCAGTGAAGGCATTTTAAGAAATATATGAACTTACAGTTTCCAGAACATGCAATATTCTCAGCCATGTTGAGAGCTATGACTCTCACGTGCCTCTTGTTCCTTCCTGTTATCTGAAATTCACAGCAGACCAGCACATCAGAATCAAACGGTTTAACTTCAACCAATTTCTACTCAAGGAATACCAACATCCTCCTCAGTCTTAAGGTTACTCTAGGAGTTTCATTCGCAAGGTGATATGCATTCTGATAGTTTAAGACAACACCTGAAAATCAACATTTTTCTCTCATAAATTATTGTCATTCTATAATTGCGGAAAGAAATTAGCATTCTTCTCAGGAGAATGATTAAAAACCACTGTTTATAAATTCTAAAAGAGTTATCCTTCAAGAAAGAGTATACTGCATTTTTAATAGAGATTGAAGAATTGCTTCAGAAGTATTGATAAGCAGAAATGAATTACAGGGATGACAACTGCAGGAAACTCAGAGAAGATGTTCCTGTGATTTGATGGTATAGATAACTGAGGCCTGTGTACCGGCCAGGAGTTCACAATAAGCAGACCAGGTAGTCTTTTAAAGACAAAACAAAGGAGCAAGCACATTTCACAATTAAACTTTAGTGGGCAGTGAACCACTGAGGTTCTGCATTTGCTGCAGACATTAGTTGCCACATTCAATATATGGCTTCATTTCATTTCTTTTGAGAATTTTTTGAGGCAGATATTATAATTCTCAGTCCAAGTACAAGAAAATCAAGTCCTAGAGAAATTTAGTAGCATTTCCAAAGTCATGCAGCCTGGTGGCTATAGATGACTCTGAAATATCATACAATTTCTGGCAAACGCACTAAAATTACTCTTTTCTTTATGTACTCCTGGTTCTAAATTTTCTCCAGCAGTAGAGAAACACAGATATCTCTTTCTTGAATTCATTCATGTTTTTCAGAACTGTAAAATGTGAATGTCTTACCCTTTGTATAAAAAAATAATAAAATCAGTAAATTATAAAGTAATTTCATTAAACAGTCATCTTGATTTCAGGGTTGTCTAGTGGCAGGTTTGTATCTTCAGCTTCCCATTAGAAAAATAGTATCATAGTATCAGTGTCTATCAGTTCCCAGATTAGAAGTACAAGTTTTAAAATTTCAAGAGTCAATAATAGTGGCACACTCCTATACTCTTTTTTAAAGATTTATTTATTTTTATTTCATGTGTAAAAGGGTCAGAACCCCTGGAACTGATGATACTGATGGCAGTCAGCTGCCCTGTGGGTGCTGGGAACTGAAGCCAGGTCCTCTGCAAGAGCAGCCAGTGCTCTTAAATGCTGAGCCATCTCTAGGCCAAGTTCTATTTTCTGTTATTTTTTAATTGAATTTTTGTCTATTTCATATGGAACACCATAATCAACTTTACTCTCCCTTCCCCCTGGTGCTCTCTCATAGCGCCCCCTCCCACTGGAATTCATTCATTCTGTCATTTGTGTTAAGGCCTATGGGATCAAGTTAGTATCCCTGGATGTCTCTCAGTGAAAGTTCATCCACTGAGGTATAGTCAGCCTATCTAGAGTCCCTCCCTTTAAGAAGATCAGCTCTTCCTACCCAGCCTTAATCAGTTGCCAACACTTCAGCCAAGATTGGGACCTGTTGCCCATTTCCACAGTTCTATGTTGGGTTTTTTTTTTTTTTTTTTCTGCTTGAGTTTGCATGGGTCTTGTGCATGCTGACACCATTGCCTTAGGTTCAAATAAGCAGGATTCCAGGAACTACTTGCAAATGGTCATGTACTTCCTCCTCTGGTTCTTACAATCTTTCCACCCCTTCTTTCACAATGTTCTCTGAGCCCTGGGTGGGTAAAACTCCCTTGAAAGTCAGCTCTCATAATTTTGTAGAATGCTATGCAAGTTGCAAGGGGAGAACATGAATTGATGGTTCAACCCCAGTTTTAAGGCCTAATAACTACAACAATGACTAGCACAGCAAACTGTATTGGGGCAGTAGTGGCACTTTTATCTTGGGGATAATCAACACCTACCTAATTGGACTTAAAGTCCACTGTAAACATAGCCAAATACATATAACCAGAGAGGTCAGAGATCTTAGAGAAAACCTCAAAGCGGTCACATCCCTAAACAAATGTAATTTACTGTGGGTTAAATATGGATCCTTATATTTATAGACAAGTATACCAGTCACCACTCATCAAAGAAGCTTCTTCTGCAATAGATGGAGATTATTACAGAGTTTCACAACTGGCCACACACAGAGATTATCTGAATTGCCCAAGCCTAAGTAGCACATCTACAGTGGAACCTCTACACCTACATTCCACGGAACATAGTGGAACGGGGATAGAGAGAATATTAATGCATCTCTCAACTCTTATCAACAAAGCTCCTTTGTGCAATGGACAGCTGTGAACACAAAAGGACACAAATGCCCAGAGTATTAAGAATAAGGGTCTACAGAGCATGTGGGTGCGTAGACAGGACTCCTGTGTCTGCAGAGCGTGGACTCCTGTGTCTGCAGAGCGTGTGGGTGCGTAGACAGGACGCCTGTATCAAACTTCAGCCCCACTTCTATAATGTCAACATTCTGGAGGTGGAAACAGGAAGATCAGGAGTTCAAGGCAACTCTTGGCTTCACAGCAAGTACTAGGCCACTCTGAGCAGCATGAGATCTTGCCTAAAAATAAAAGTAAAAAGCAAACACTACCAAGTATTCATATTTTTTTGATGTTAAGATTTAAAAATCATTTCCCAATGTGTTCTCCTATAATATAGCTATTACTGACATTTTCATATTTTTTCAGTTCGTGAATAATATAATAAGCATATTCTTACCATGATAGAGCATAATGAAACTCACAGACAGGCCAAAATGTTTTCTGGAATCTTTTATGAGAGTGAAGCCAGCGCCTAATCTGCTGCCTCTTGCCTTCTAATTTTATTATTATTTTTTTAAAAAAATAACAAAAAGAGACATCAAATTTAAACAACTTCTTCCAGAGTTTGCTCATGAGATAAACACTCAAATTTAACTCAAGTCTTTTTCTCCTGGGCCATGAAATTATTCTTTACTTCAATCTTGTGTTAGAAATGAACGTGATATTGTATCCTCTAAGGAAGTATTTTGGAATTATTTTGGTACCTGTCTTTGCTCTAGACATGAATAGATTCAAATCTGAATCATCACAACAATCTCAAGGTGCAATCTTTCTGGGTAATAGTGTGAACAGAATGCTACCAACCGTCAGAATAATTATTATCACAGCCCCATACAGTAGTTTGAATGTGTATCTGATGTGTCAGCTTTGATATGAGTTCTGGGTATACTTATCATTTTATAATGCTTTTTTTTTTTTTCATTTCAAAGAGACAAGTTCAACAAGAGCTCTTTGGCAGTCACAAGGCTTGGACAAGGTTATACAGCAGTCTGATATCTCAGGTACTGTCCTGTCACCCAGCTCTTACTGCAATACTTAGCAAATAATTGTCAGCCAAGAGCCAGAGGAGGATCCAAGGGCAGACTTATGAATAAGAGGGTCATTCTCTCCTAACAATAGAGGGCTCAGGATGCCAGGATCATTTTCCTAGTGACAGATCTAAATTAGTTTTTCCACATGTATGTGCTGATAGGAAAATATTGCATACTTTCCCCACATTTGTAATCCATCAATACAAATTATTGATGTATGAATTAGACCATGCTTTTCTGTATAAGGAGCACGGGAACAATTTAAGATGTGTGTATCGGGAACAGTCTTGTTGTTTCTCTTTTGAATATCCTGAGTCAGTGGTGAGACTCATGGTGGCTGCTCAAGACCCATCCTGGACTTCTGGAGCAGCAGCGCAGGGTTATATGTGTTAGTTTCCCAGGAAAACAGACTAAAAGAACATGTTCTTTTAACAGCAGTTTTTATGCTGCCCTGGATTTGACATTTTGGCACTCTGCTCAGGCTCCCAGATAGTGGCTTAGACCTTTAATCTTACAGTTTGCTATCTGTGATGTTTCATCTTCTTTTTGTCAAAAAATTGTTATCTTCTGGGTAATTAGTGGAATGTCTTCTCTTTTGTGTGCATGTCTATCAATAATTTCATGCTATTCTTAGTCTGCCATTCGTTGATCAAAAACTCAAATAGGTTCCTAAGAAGCTATTTGAAAAGTAATAATAGCAAACAAACAAACACCCACAACTGGTATAGATGGGACATGAAATACTACCAAAAAAGAAAAATCGTCAACAAACAAACACCGTATGCTATAGACACAAAAGTGAATGGTGAAATCTCACAATCACTAGAGGCAAAAGTGTCGGGGAAGCTGGGTGAGAAATGGCATTCCAAGATCCAGACCGGAGGGAAGGAAGGAGAGAGAGACCTATCGTCTCCATCTGGGTGGGGGACCACCGCAGACTGGGGTCACAATCACTGAGCTACCTTCCGAAGATGGGGCCCTGCAGGGTCTCCGGGATTCCCCTCCCTACAGAGTTAGAAACCCTAAGGGCCTGTTGTCTGCCAAAACGTCTTAGTTTACGCGTGCTCACGCCATTGCCATTTAGTACGGAGGTGTCAAAGCAGAGACCGAGGGGCTCAGAAGACCTGGGGGAGCTGGCGGAGGGAGGGCAGGGCCTCCAGCCCCAGGTGAGCACGGCCAGGGTTACAGAGCCTGCAGCCGCGGTGCTCTCTGCTTGGGGTTCCTGACAGTGGACCCGGCCTGGCAGGTGCGGGCTGCTGCGCTGGTGGGAGGCCAGGGTGAGTGGCGGGGCGCTGAGGCCTCGGGCTTGCTGGCTCCTTTGCGCTCCTGCTCCGGCTCAAAGTCTCCCCTCCGCTTGCTCCTCCTTCAGCTGAGTTTGGCCGCCAGGACCCCGCAACCCTCCGGATCAGGGTAGAGATCCATCGTCGTTTCTCTGGCTCCCAGGGATGTTCTCGGCACCTGTGGTCCTGGGGACCCAGGACGCATGAGCTCAGGGGAGGCCAGAGCCCATCCATCCTGGCTGCAGCTTGGTTCTGGTGTTTCGGAATGTCTTGCTGTAATTAGTGGTACAAAAAGTAGTGAAAAAAACTAAGCAATGTTTGAGCGTGATGATTTACGACAGTAACAGTGTTTGGGAGAGGAGGGACTCATAGATCGTCCAGAGTTCTCCACAGACCTCAGGCTCTGCGCTTTGTGGCAGTACTAATACTCTCCTGTTTGGTGTGAGGTGCCTATCCATGGAGTTGTTACATGCATGAGCGACAATCCTATGCGCTTTTGGCTCTGGTAAATGATAACAAAGAGTACTGTGCTGGGTAGCTTTAGTGTCGACTTGACACACCTGGGTTGAGGGAGCTGAGCTGGGGAATCGCCTCCATTAGACTGACCTGTGGCCAAGTCTGTGGGTATTTTCTTGATTGTTGACTGATGCCGGGAGGCCCAGTCCACTGTGGGCAGTTCTGTATTGTGTAAGAAAGCAGGCTGAGCTTGGGCTGGGGGACCAAGCCTGCAAGCAACATTCCTCCGTGGCCTGTGCTTCAGCTCCTGCCTCCAGGTTCCTGCCCTGAGCTTCCTACCTTTGACTCCCTCAGTGATGAACTGTGTGACCAAGGGGATGTACATGAAATAAACCCTTTCCTCCTCAAGCTGGTATTGGTCAGATTCTTTGGTCACAGCTACTGCAGCAAACTAGAACAAGTACATTTATAGCACACAAGGTAGAAGATTCAGTAAGTGAGCTTAAGAAATTTAAACTCTTTGCAGATTTCTCCTGATGTCTGCGCTGGATTTTTGGGAAATTACTTACATTTTACTTAATCATTGATATAACAAAAGAAAAATCTAGCTGTGTGTGTACTTGAGTACATGCATACATATGTTCTTATAAGTTGTTACTGTGCTAGGAAAATAATCTCTCCTTTGAAATTTTGCCTTCTCCATATGTGACATCATATTTATCATCAGCTTTACAAGATATAGAATCACTTAGGAGACAATCCATTCTCCTTCCTATGAAGGGTTATTTTATTAGATTAACTGGGGTTTGAATACCCTCCCTAGAGCTAAGTGTGGGTGGCAGCATTTCCTGAGCTTGGCCATGGACTCCCTAAGGAGGAGAAAGCTAGAAAGGAGAAAGCCTGGAGCTTGTCATTCTCCGCTTCCTGAGGCTGCAGTGTGACCAGCAGTTTCCTCTCGGGCTCCCAGGTCTTCCCCACCCTGATGGATTATGCTCTCAAACTGAATCAGGCTGAAACCTTTCTCCTTCATGTCTCCCTTGTCAGGGTATTTTTTTAATCACAAGACAAGTAACTAAGGCATCCAAGCTTATGTTACTATGCATGTACTTACTTTAATGGTGGAATGCAAGAGTCAGTCTATAATTTCCTAGGTGTATGTTTCAAAGTACTTTGCAGAAGGCGAAACATTGAAACAACAGGTGCAAATGTAAGTGTGACTCATTGTGCAGAACCTTCAACTCAACCGCTTTTCAGAGAGAAACACCAGAGTCCAAGAATGATGACACACATTTTTGGTGTTAGTCAGATTTTTGTCACGGTGACAAAAATACCTGAAAGAAGCAACTGAAAAGAGAAGAAAAGTATTTTGATCTCATTGATGTTTCAGCCTGTGTTTACTTGGCCCTGTTGTGACTCCGACAGAGGCAGAGAATTTTGTCAGAGAAGCTTAGCTGAGTACAGCTGTTCACTCCAAGATGTGCAGGAAGCAGAGGTACAGGAAGGCCAGGTAACAGACACACCTCCAGTGACACACTTCCTTCAGTTGTGCCCTCAGATTCTAAGTTATCAATAGAATTGTAGATCTACAGGTCAGAGACCCATCATTCAAACGCTTCTCAATTGGTGGAGTCACTGTGGGCACAGACCGTCAACAACATCACGTCACACCTAAACCACAAGGTACACCAAAGTTTGGGTCAAGAGGAGGTAGAAGCATCACAGGAAAGCCCGAGATTAGGAAAATCAAGGTTTTGTACCTAAACAGTCCAGTTTCCCAGTGAGAGCCCCTTGGCATTACCCTGCCGTGGTGGCTACCAGTGTTCTTCCCTTCATTCATTTTTGCATCCTACTGGCTAAAACTCTCACTTTCAAACAAATATCCCTTCTGCCACACTTGCCCTTCCATTTTTTTTTCTGAATGATGTCTTACATGAACTTTTATATTTAATTTTATTGCTTTAACTTTATAGACTCTGGTCTGATTACTCCTTGTCTCTAGCTTTTATTATTTTTTTTCTTTTTTAAAGTTTATTAGTATTTTCTCTGCCTGTATAGAAGTGCACCACATGTGTGCAATGTCCATGGAGGGCAGAAGAGAGTGACAGATTCCCTGGAACTGGCATTATAGATCATTTTTAGCTGCACAAGGATGGTGGGAATTGAACCTGTGTCTTCGGCAAGAGCAGAGGTTAGGAGAGCCCTTAGCCAGCTAGCCATTTCTCTAGCCTGTATATCTAGTCTTTGATAGACTATTTCACTGATCCAGTCATGATCTTATTTGTATATTTAGATAGCTAGTTAAATAGTTGTATCTATATTGTAAAAAAAGAACCATAAACTCAATTTTCAAGGTACTATGAATCTAATATGTGATTATTATTCATAATGTTTTGTCAGTGATCAAATAAATATAGTTGTAAATCCTGACCACCTGGTAAATCATGTTATAGAGGAAAAATAGTTTTTCCCCCCCACTGACAACAGTCATTCCATTGAGGGTCTAAACTCTACCTATTTTGCATGAGTTTTGATAGTCTTCCTGTTCAATTACTTCATGCCACAAGCCATAGAATGAGTATGTTGCCTATAGCTGACTCTTCAGGACAAGTTACACCCCTACTTGCTGTGATTGAACCAAGGATGAGAGTCTTCCAGAGAACATCCAGCTGTTACAGAGGAGAGAGGAGAGGCAGATATGCTCTTCCTCCTCAGGAATTGTTAGCTTAGGCTGTGATAACCCATAAGTATGTCCCAACCTCTATAACTGTTCTGCACCTTGTACAGAAAATTTACTTAGAGAAAAACATGACTTGCAAACAAAAAAGCAGAAGTCATAAAGATGAAGAGGTCCTAAAGATAAAATGTGAGACCCTTAATCCTGGGGGCAATTTCTGTTCCTGTTAAATCTGGTAATAAATATCTTTAATATGTGTATAAAGTTTATTTGAATTTGTATTTATTTATTATAGAAAATGAAATTGCTTATGATAGAAAATGAAAACATCCTTCAGAAATGTAAGCTCCTATAGTAAAGAGAAAATATAGTGTTTTAAAATTTTGTCTTTTAACTACAGAATTGGACTCCTACCTCATGTAGGTTATTTTCTAGTTCTGAGGATTCAGTTAAACTCGCTCTGTTTGAAACAGATATTTCAGCATGACATTTTTAAAGATAAAATAAGTTAATTTCTATAATAATCTAGAATGGGCTTTGAACATAATTAGTAATCCATAGATCTACTGATGATTAGCTTATAAATGTAGTGATAAAGTTTTGCTGGTGTACCTCATGCTTCCTCAGATTTGGCAGATCTGAACTTAATAACAGTTACATTCACATATTCTTAAGAAATGCCTGCAGGTGTGAGAAAACTGTGGAGTGAGCGCTGACGGCGCAGGGCCGTAGTTAGTTCTAAGAGGCACTGCACACATGAATGAAAGCTCACATTTGCTTCATATGTGCTGGGATGATACGGAGATCCATACAATGATCGGATAATGTGCCATTTGTTAGATTTTGATAAATGCTTTAAGAAAATACAGGAGGGGAAGATAGAGGAGAGCTGGTGCTCTCTAGTTACGTTCTCTGTTGCTGTGATAACCGCCATGACCAAACCAACTTAAGGAGGAAAGGAAGCTGGGCTTTACACTTCGACGTCACAGTTCACCCTTGAGAGAAGTCAGGGTGAAAACTCAAGCAGGAAGCAGAAACCTTTGAGAAACTGCTTACTGGTTTCCTCTTCGGGCCTATGCTCAACCTGCTTATTTATATAACCCAGACCACCTGCTCAGGGGTGACACCACTCACAGGGGGCGGGGCCTTCCCACACCACTCCACATCAAGAAAGGCCCTTACAGACCACGCCCAAAGAGAAAGTTTCCCAGTCGAAATTTTAGCTTTGTAAGTGTATCAAGTTCACTACAGAAGTTATTCAGGACAACAGGCTTCCCTGAGGGACGTGGGCCCTTGTGCCAAATTTAAATAAGGTGGTTGGAGAAGACTGGAGCACAAATGTAGTATTTACCCAAGGTTTGTTGTAGGCTGAAGTAGTTGAAGGACAAGAACATCCAGGCATAAGTATTCCGTGAAGTGCAGTCAGAGCTTGAGGATTTTGAAGAGCAGTACCGAGTAGGTAAGAGGCAACCTGAAAGGTTGCAGAGGATGCAGATTAAGCAGACATTTCTGGACCACAACAGCATTTTTGGCCTGAGTTTTGAATAAGGTGGCAAGGCACTAGACTGAACAAAGTTCTGTAACTCAACACACAGCTTTAAGTTTACTCAAGCTGGTCTGTGGAGAGGGCTCAAGACAAGGAGAAACAGGTAAAAAGTTTTCTTAGGAAGTACCAAGGCACAGGTTGATGCCTCTTCTGTTCTTAGCACAGGGCATGCCAGAAAACTCACAATCTGTACTTCGTCTAAATAGCACACAGTACTGTGAGTATGTCTCTGTCCCCTTGTGTCAGAACCTCTAAACGTTCCTGGACTGTTTACAGTGTGTGTATCAATGCCCCTCACATAATCCACAGCATTTTTATTTCACATCTGGTATAGCAAAACTCAGGGTCCTTTCCTTACAGAACAAAATGAGGCTTATGTAGCCACACTGTGCTCTAGCTGTGGAATGGACTCATTCATGGGACAGTGCAATCAATGCAAATGGCTGGATCCAATAAGCTCGGTCTGACCTTGTGCTGTAAGTACATGGTACAGGACTTGGTCCGGATGTACATTCTGCCTATTTTCAGAAGCCTGAAATGGAATCCTAAGCTGGGCAGGACTTACTTGCTTCTCTACCCCTGTTATACAAATGAAGGATCCTATACTCATTGTAAATGACAACTTTGAGGGGCTATTAGCTATCCAAGTGGATGTGGCAGTTGATTAATAATGCCTGGAGTTTAGGGCTTATATCATGCTGAAAATGGTTTTGAAAGACATCAGCATTTCTATGGTAATAGAGAGAGTTAGGCTGACAAACCAGAGACCCTCCAGAGTCCAAAAGGAAGGACAGAGCCACCAATGAGGATGAGTAGGAACAGTCACTGGGGTGGGAAGCAAATCAAAACAGTGTCATCCCGGTAGACAACAGCAAAGGGACTGCATACAGAAGGAATGGGCAGTTCTCTTGATGTCATTACTGAGTCTGGGAGGAGGCCTGATCTTGAAAGCAGCACTTTTTGCAAAGTGAGGATGTGACATATCTATCTGAGTAGGTTCAGGAGAGGGTAGCAAGCCTTTGGCATGCCAAGGTTAGGTTTTCTCCTTGAAATTTATAGCTTAATCATTTGGAAAGATTGGCTTGTTATTGGGCATCATTCTAAATGTGAAATTGACGTGTCAATTAATTTATTAAATTCTTAACATCTAATGAAACATCTGAGTCTTTTTGTCCATTGCAATGACTTGAGTTGTGTGCCATGCAATAAAATTATTAACAATAATTTATCCCTTTGAATGAAAGTCTACTCTTTGATTCAGATCATTAAATTACCTTTTAATCTGTGAGCCAGAATGTTTAGCAATATCTAGGACTGGTCCTATTTCTGTATAAAGAACAATCCTCAGCTGGTTTGGTTTTCTTCAGTGTTACAGCCAGCTTAGCTTATCTAAATGTCTGTCAAAAATTGTTTTCCTCCCAGGAATTTGCAGATAATTTAACTGGATCATTTCTAACCATATATATATATATATATATATATATATATATATATATATATATATGTGTGTGTGTGTGTGTGTGTGTGTGTGTGTGTGTTATATTAAATCCTGGCCAGAATTCATCAGTTCTGGAGAAGCATTGTTTTACAGAGTTCTGTGACTGGTTTGTCACAGAAAGTAGAACAAAATCCAATCTGCTTTTTTGTCTCTGAGTATCATCAGTTCATTTTCAATGCTAGTGTTTCAGTAGCATCCAAGATATCTGATCTGGATCACGCTGGGGTTGTGCTGCTGTTGAGCATTTGTGCTGACATCTATTTATAATCCTGAGTCCATAATCCTGAGTCCAGTGTATCACCAGGCTGAGGAAGGAAGCTTGGCTATTTATGCCAGGCCATGCATTCCGTTCCTAGCAGTCTACTTGGTTTTTCACTTATGTAGCCACACTGTGCTCTAGCTGTGGAGTGGACTCATTCATGGGACAGTGCAATCAATGCAAATGGCTGGATCCAATAAGCTCGGTCTGACCTTGTGCTGTAAGTACATGGTACAGGACTTGGTCCGGATGTACATTCTGCCTGTTTTCAGAAGCCTGAAATGGAATCCTAAGCTGGGCAGGACTTACTTGCTTCTCTACCCCTGTTATACAAATGAAGGATCCTATACTCAGTGTAGATGACAACTTTGAGGGCCTATTAGCTATCCAAGTGGATGTGGCAGTTGATTAATAATGCCTGTAGTTTAGGGCATTGTTTTACAGAGTTCTGTGACTGGTTTGTCACAGAAAGTAAAACAAAATCCAGTCTGCTCTTTTGTCTCTGAGTATCATCAGTTCATTTGCAATGCTAGTGTTTCAGTAGCATCCAAGATATCTGGATGGACTTCAGCAACATAAGCAAAACAAGCTCTGCAAATTGAGAATGAATATTTACTTTTTTCTCCTAAACAATTTAGGCATTGAATTTTTTTACTTACATTTATTAGTAAGAGTAGATCAATTTATCATCACATAGATTATAAGAATTTAGCAAAATATTTAAAATATAAATATATGATGATTCCAAACTATTTGATAACCTATTATTTATTTTTAGATTTCTAGAATAAATACATGATTTAAACTGATACAGAATTATTGTAGTATAATACTTTTAGTCTATCTGATTATAATAATATAACTTCTGTAGAGATGTGCATAAAAGAAGAAAATTACTGCATATTATGGGAGGAATGAAGACTAACTTGTAAAATACCAATTGTCTTCTAAGGTCTACAATAATATTACAAACCAGGTGGCTTAAACAACAAAAACTTTGTTCTGTCAGCTTCAAATTTGGAAGCTGGTAAGTAGGTGCTTTCTTCTTTCCTGTAACACGGTTTTCCTTCTGTATTTCTCTGTGTCTAGACTTCCTCAACTGTCTTGAGTGACTCCTCAACCTACTTATCTCATTTTACTTCAGTACTTCTTTAAAGACTCTATTCTCAGAGTTATTCTTGTTTGTTAATGGAGGCTAGGTTTTCAACAGATAAATTCTTTTGAGGGGAAGCAAATGTGGTCCATAATATTTATCATATCAGGCAATTTTAAATAATTTATATTCACCAGCTAATGAATGGCCAAAGAAACATGGCAGGTTGTACACACTCTTGCTATGTGCCCCTGCCAAAGAGGAACCCTCTGCCATTGGCAAACAAACGAATAACATCAGCTTTATTGAGATAAAAGCACAGAAAGACAAAACCCACATATTCTAATTTCGTCCAGCTGGAATCTTAGAAAAAGAAAAAGAGGATGGACACACAGAAGCAGAATGTCTTTAACTGGTCTGCTGGGTTAGGAGTATGACATGGAGAGAAGCAACTCAGGGTATAATGATTTAGAGAAACAAGAAGAAGAAACAAGTATTTGAGATCATGGACACATTGGTTAGCTTGATTCAGTTATTCAATTTTATCTCATTAAATAACTTTAAGGAGTATTTATCTTTTGAAATATTTGATTGATGATACAGTGGAGTAGTGTAAGAATGCAGTGTGTTTTAGTAGTAAATCTGCCAAGAATCTCTGTGAATGATGATGTGAAAACGAGTCTAATAAATATAAATAAATATAAACATAAATGAGTCTAATAAGTACAAGCATTGAGACAGGCAGCAATGTTTTAAGTCCGATGACAATTATGACATGTAATTATGAAAATGGAGCAAGCTAATGAGCAGAGAAAAAGGAAAGTCATGCCGCACTGAGTTTCTGTGGAATTAAAACTTCCAGGGGCCAAATTTCAGATCGTCCACGTTTTTAGGTTCTCATGTCATGTGGGTTCTCAGAACGAGAGGAGGCAGGCATTGAGATGCAGTTAGTAGTTAAAGGGTTTCATTAAGATGATAAAAGAAAGAAGGAAACCAGCCAAGAAGCCTTCACTCATGGATGCAAGTTGACCACTGTGCTTTCTGGACACACCAGAGTGGAAAGGAGGAGGTTGGGGTCTGAGGCAGAGGAGGAGCAGGTCTGAATGGAGAGTTCCCAGGTTGAGATGCAGATCTATAGATGCTTCAGCACCTAAAAGGGAGATCCATTGCAAAGACAGCCCTTATGGAATGTCCATATTGCCCAAAACAGCCAGACCCTTGAGCTCTCATCTGCTCAGTCTGGGCATGAAGCATTGACACCCAGCCACTGTGAGAGGACTGTGCTCCTTGCCTGACAGCAAGCTCCTTCTCACTCTCAGACCAAATGCACAACTGGCCTTTCGTGACACTCATTGACATCTCTTCCCTGCTGTGGTGTTCTCCGTAAAGGTGTTATTGGTTTTATCAACAATCATGGTTATTTTATGAAAGCATTTTAAAAACCTAGTATAAGGTGTGAATGTCAGTTTTATTTAAAGAGTTGTATAATTTAAAACTCCATGTAGCTGGCCCTGGGTTAGCTGCACATACTAAAAACTGCTAAAAGTCAATGCAACAGTGAGATTGCCCCATCCACCCCCACATCCACCTCTTAGGTTTCTCGACAAACCTTCACGATATGTGGTTCTCCCACACTAGGGACGCAAGGGTGCTAGTTCAAGTCTCTATTAATATAGCACAATCTAATTTGTTTTTGTCACATTTATAAAGTCATACATGCACACAGTTGAGAATTCTAATGTTTCTTCCTGGTGCCTAGTGGAAGAGAATTAATTGCCTGACGTGCACTGAGGAGATTCCTAGGAGCTGAACACCTGCAGACCTTCTGAAGGCAGTGTTCCACGGGGTCTGCTCACTGCCTCTGCCAGCTGGCATCGCTATCATTCCAAGAGATGCCTCTACTTCCAACTCAAGTGGCTCATTTTTGTCTTTGTTTTTGCAGTTAAATGCAAACTCTGTTTTTCAAAGTTCAACTTTTCAGGCTTGTGTGTGATGGCAAACTGGCTGTAAAGATGCGCACATGGCAGTGTCATCTGTGAGCCCTGCCCCCTCTTTATCACTGGGTTTCTTGGAACTTCAAGACATTGAAGGCTGTGAGTTCTTAATTAGCAACTATTATTTATTTATTGCAACTTCCATATGTGCCGCATTTCTTTTTTATGTTACATTTGGACCTATGAATAGCAGTATTAGTGAATCCACTTTGTGGACCATAAGATCGGTGTACAAGGAAATGGAATCACGTAGCTGGCATGCATATGACATGGGTTTCAATTCTAGGTCCGATTCCAAATTTCAAATTCTAACCACTAATTATTTTCAAAATGAGAAATCACATGGCTTGTTAAAATGTTTTACAAAAGTATCAGGAAAGGGACTAGAACTTTTTGCCTGTACATGGGTTGCGAGGAGGTATGCATTAGTTTTTGTGTGAATTTTCATGTTACTTCATTAGCTTACATTTTCCTTGCGATGGACAACTTCTCTTCCTGTGACTTGATTGTATCTCAAAACCACTTACATTACTGCTGTGATATTGAGATCAGGTTTCCCATTAGTGTTCTGGTGACAACAAGCAGCACACATGTACATGAAGGCATCAAGGCTATGACATAAACCAAGCTTGTGAGAAAGGCCAGTCAATGGTGGTTTGGGTGGGCTTTTCCCTCTCGCCCTTCCTCCATTCCTCTCTTCCATCCTTTTTCCATTCCCCCTCCTTCCCTCCCTCTTTCCCTCCATTCCTCCCTTCCTTCCTCCACTCTTTTCTTTTCTTACAAAGGAAGATTTTTCTGGAAGCAGCCTCTGCCTGCTTGGTGACACGCTGAGAATAGTGAGAGTGTATGGGTTGGGTGAAAACAGCACAGAGCTCGAAGCAGCTTTGAGATGCACAGCAGATGCAAAGACAGAGTCTTCCTCACTTAGGAGATCTTATTGGCTATTTCTTGGGGTCAGCATCTTCATCCCTCTTCCTTCTTGGAAGGATCACTTAGCACTGCTATGTTGGCGTTCCTGATCCATGTCTGCAGGGAGTTCTCCTTTGATACCATCATAAGAGCAGCCACCTGTAGCTAGCTCAGCAGGTGTCAGCCAGTATTCTTGAAGATGAATGCTCTTGTTCTGAGATGTGTGGATGATTTCCTGTATTGTGCAATGAGAGCCCAGTGGACACTTGGAACCAGGACTATTGGTTGCCTCCAACTCAAGTGTGCTCATGCCTCAATGAATGAGGCTTGCAAGCCATCCACACTGGAACCTACTAGATAGTCATCTCTAGACAGAACAAAGCAGATGGCATGACCACTGAACTAAGGACAGATAAACCACTTCCTCAGATTGACTCTCTGGGTCCATTGTGAGGAGCTATGTAAATCTTGTGTGACTAATGATATTCATTCAAATCGTCACTTCTGTTCAGAATATAAGACTGAGAAAGGAATCATAGAGTCATCCACATGTGTCCATATTCTTAATGCCGTGACCCCCTGAGTTCACCAGAGATGCTGGTAGATATGTGTTTATGAGTAAATGTGCTGAAGGGATGTGTTTTGTGTGTGTGCTTTGGGGATTGGAATCACTGATACCATACACTTCATGAAGAGTTGTCCGAGAATTCCTGCAGATCCATGTGAACTGCTCACCACTGGCTGGAATTTTTTCTACTTAGATTCTTCTCTCTTAAATTTTCATTTAATTTGAATTCTTAGAAAAACTATAATCACTTACAGATATGGAGTACTTCTGGTAGTTAGTCTTACATGTCCATTGTGGAGTGGTTTCTTTTGAACCACCTGACATAATTATATTCCTCAGATTGTTCCTTGCCTTTATATCATTTGTTCTTTTCTGTTTTATACACACACACACACACACACACACACACACACACACACACATGTCTTCTGTGGCTCTGACTGCTCCTGAATTCTCTGGCTTCTGAATCTTTCTAGCATCATATTCCTTCTTTTTTCTAAACACTCTGCTCATTTATTCTAGGATCCTCAGTTCCCGAGACCTGTTAGGCCTTTTGATGTGTCATAACTTTAAGCTGAGTGAACAAACCCATCATTTTCGAGCAACCGTCTTGCTGTCACTTCTTAGGTAACCTTCATTTGTGTTCTTTAGATGGAGCTGTGTGGTGGGGGCTGGGGAATTTTCTTGCATGACACTTGCTAATGTGAACTGCATCTCTGGGAAGAGGGACTGACAAGCAGAGCCCAACTAGAGCACCAGGCCATGGCAGAAATGAATTGCACTGCAGCTTCCCATTGTCTATACTTGGATGTGTTGTCATTCAGTGGCCTTCTCCGCAGCAGCTCTGGGTACAGGCCGGGCTCTGTGGGGAATGCAGAAGCAGGACCTTCAGCACACAGTGGACTCAAGGAAGAAAGAAGTGTTTATCAGCCAAACAAGAATAACTCAGGGAAAGAGAACACAGCATAAGATGTATATGAACATGCAATATGGACCAGCTTCTCTGGCTTCCACTGTGAGCTGAAGACAATGTGACTCTCTAGGAATCCTCTAGGCCTACCTTGCCAGATTGGGACTGATGTGTCATCATCCATCATCATGCACTGAACAGCTACTACATTCTCAGCCTCTCTAGCATGCAGAAAGTCACTGTTGAAATTACTAGCCTGTATCATGTAAAACAATCTAATAAATATCTTTTGTAATAGATAATTATTTTAGCAGTTTTGCTCCTCTGGAGAACCCTGACTCATATAGTGACCTTAAAATAGGTTCTGTCATTTTTTTTAGAGTCTTGAATATGCAAATATTGGCAGAGGTACAACACAAGTTGTTTAAATGATTCACCATTCTTCACTTTTTTTTTAATTGGAGACTATAATCTCCCATACCTCAAAGAATGAGCCTCCTTAAAAATGGTATTTAGAAAAAGTACAGAGAATTCAGAGTAATATCCAGAGAATGATATAACTTGTGTATCATTTCAGCTGCCATATCTCTGAGGTAATTCCTTCCTACAAGAGACAAAAACTTCATAAGTTATCAACCGTTCTATAAGAATCAATGAAACCTCATGTGGTTCCTGTGTTAACTGTGGTTTTTACTTAAGATCCTGTTTGTAGACAGATGGTGGCTGAGGTAGGAGTTACCAGAAGTCTCAGTCAGGTTGAACATTTGAGAAAACCATTCACAGAGCTGGGTTTAGGCTAGCTACTGGCTGAGAGTTCACCGAAAGGGTCTTTCATGTGTCCCTGAACATGACTTCTGACTTTCTAGAGGGAATGCCCCAAGATCCAGAGTCTAAAAGGCTTCAAAAAAACTGAAGCTGTCATGATCTAATCCTGAGTCCCCAGATGCTGTGTTCACTGTGTTCTGTTCAGTCAGTTAAGTCACTGTAATCAGAGTATGTCCAATGATTACATCTCTCAATAGGAGGCTCAGAGTCAAGAGTTAACCAGCAGCTGGACTGCTACAACTCATGATTCTCCCACATGCAAAATCCTCTCCTTCTTTTCCTTCTTCTTTATCCCTGGCACAGCACTGAAGAGTTCATCCAAATCAGGTGGAGGAGAGTCTCAGGTGTTGTTCTACTCAAAATGAGACCTGCCCAATAAAGAGATGCTATCTGCTGCGTCCCACCCACCAAACAATGGTCCCGGTAAAGTCAGTGTAATAAATGATTCAGTTGTAAAGTCGGGAGTGTGGGATGGGACGAAAGCAGCAGTCACTTTAAGTTGAGCCAGACCTACATTGCTTTTCCTAAACCCAGCCCTGTGCTTTGTGGGAATTGTAGAGTTGTGTGATACTCCAGGCTCAGCCCTCTGGGTTTTGAGTTTTTTTTTTTTTTTTTTCTTTCTAGGAAATCTAGGTTTTGGTTTGTTTGTAAATTTTTACTGAGTGTTTGTGTATTTCACACAGGACATTCAAATCATCTTCACACACAACTTCCTCACTGGCACCTCCCATTGCCCCACCCCCAGCACTGGAATTCATGCATTCTGCCATTTGTTTTAAGTCCTATCTAGTCAAGTTAGTGTCCTCAGATGCCCTGAGGTGCAAATTCATCCACTGAGGTCTGTCCCTCCCTTTAAGAAAGTCAACTTTTCCTCAACCAGCAGTAATCAGCTACCAATAGTTCTTTGACTAAGATTGGGGCCTGCTGCCCATTTCCACAGTTCTATCCTGGGTTTTTGGCTGCTTGAGTTTACATGGGTTGTGTGCATGCTGACACCATTTCTGTAGGTTTATATGAGCAAGGTCTTAGGATCCTATAAGACTCTATTTCCTCATAGTCATGCACCTCCTCCCTTGGCTTTTACAGTCTTCCAATCCCCTCTTCTGAAATGGTCCCTGAGCCTTTCATGGGTGGAGTTTAATATAGAAGCTCCATCCAAGGACCCACACTCTGCAGACTTTTTCTCTATGCTTTGGCCATTTGTGCCCTTTTGTGTTCTTGGCCCTCTGTTGCATGTGGGAGCTTCATTGATGAGAATTCAAAGATGCATTAGTGTTCTTTTTACCCCTTGTTCTATGTTCTGTGAGCCTTAGGTGTAGAGGTTGCATCACAGATGTGCCATTTAAGCTTGGGCAGTTCACAGGCAATCTCTGTGCATGACCAGTTGTGGAACTCTAATAGTCTCCATTTGGTGCAAAAGAAGCTTCGTTGATGAGTGGTGACTGGGATGTTTGTCTGCAAATATAAGGAGCCATATTTTGCACTTAGTGAAAAATTACACTTGTCTATAGATGTGACAGCATTGGGGTTTTTCTCTAAGATCTATGACCTCTTCAGCCATGTGTACTTGGCTACGTGTACAGTACCACACATGAGTTTACTCTCATTGAGTAGGCTTTAATTCCAATTAAGAAGCTGTCGATTACCCCAATATAAAAGTGCCACTACTGCCTCAATATAGATTGCTGTGTTGGTCATCAATGTGGTCATTAGGCCTTAAAGCAGAGTTTAGACTATCAATCGATATTTTCCCTTAGCAGCTTGCATAGTGTTCTCCAAAAGTATGAGAGCTAGCCTTCAGGGAAGGTGCCTTTCTGGTCAGTTCCAGTTCCATTGCTCTAAATCTTATGTCTGAAGTATATACTGTCTTCAGCAATAGAGTTTGCCTTCAGGTTCTGGGAAGCAATCAAGGCCTCTGGCAATAGCCTGTCTAGTTTGAGGAGTCTCTTGAACTACCCTGGCCAACAAGTCAAAGGGAGGTTTCTTCTATGTGGCATTGTTTCTTGTTAAGTAGCCTTTAGGTATACACATGGACTTGTAGTTTTTCAGTAGTTTTTCTGGATTAATAGTCCTTCTTTCTTTTTATACTAGCTAGGCATTATTTGTATCTCCAGTCTCTCTCCAAACTTCATAGTTTTTTCAGCTTGTTTCTTGTCCTGGAAGAAACTTTTCAATTATTTCAACTTTTGACTTGCCTTTTTAAAAGATCTAAGCTGTGAAGTAAGACTCACTCGTCAACTTCATGAGTCTCTTATAATTCACAGGCAGCTTTTCTCACAAGTAGAGAAAAGACAGCTCCGCTGGTGCTCAGATTCAAGTCTGTCTTTACCCAGCTGGGCACAGTGGGACCCGCCCTGAAGATTGTTACTAGTCTTTTTGTCTAGGTGATTGCTGAAAAGTTTCATCTACAAGATTCTTAGGAGCCCCCTTGCATATTTAGTAGAGCGATCATAAGTATATTCTTAAATCTGAGTTCCCAGAGAAGATCTTAGGCTTTACTGCCTTGAATTCATCTTTACCCTAAGGCTCATTTTACTTAGAGAAATTTTCCCTACCCGGAAGTGCTATCTGGTCTTCTGAAATTCCATTTTTACACTCCTTTCTCATTCTCCTTTTGATTTGCCACTGGGGGAAAAAAAAAAAAAAAAAAAAAACTCACTTCATCATTCAGGCCAGAAATGAGGAAATGTGGTGTTCTTAGCCAACCACAGTAGTTAAATATTGTCTTTTTCCATGTTATCATGGATGAAGTGTGGCCAGACTCTCTTCCATTACACAGCACATGGTGTCTCCTTTCTATCTCAAGTAAAGACTTTCCTTCACTAATAATCTTCTCTGAGCCCTCCTATCTTCTTACCACATTTCCATCCCAAGCAAGTGCTGTTTCAGCCTTGTTATAGAAGCACCTCATTTGACAGTAAATTTCCATTTTAGTTATTTATTTCTGGAAACAACTTTGTGTTTCACGTAACTTGGAAGTTTGTTATTAACTTTCATTTTATTTTGTAGAGCAGTGAGCTAGGCAGATTGAAGGGGTCTCCAGTCACACGCCTGGGTGTTCAGTGCTCCTCCTCACACTTTTCTTTGTCTGTCTTTTGAGACATCTCATAGAGTGATGATCTCAGTAGCACCATTTATAAGATGGAATAAGGCTTCCAGGAGGAAGAAAGCAAGAGTTTCTAGGCCAGGTAAGGTTGATATTGGGAAGTGGCTCAGTGTTTTGAGCTGCGTATCAGTCAGAGGGTCACCACCCTCTACAGCTAGTGGTCTACAAAGGCAGTCACCCCCTTGGGATGGTTGAGTTCCATGGTGGCTTGGGGGTTGGAATTGGGATCATAACTGAGTTGAACAACCTGAAAACCTGTCTTGGGTGTTCCTGCCAAAACTTTCTCTTGGGAGTTTCTTGTAATACCATCCTTTTAGGCATCCAACACATGCCTCCAGTTGATGGGGTCCTTTCCTGAACACAAATCAACTTTTAATCTTTTAATCTCAAATTCACACTTTTATATCTACAATTTTTATGAAATTTAGTTGTGAAGAGCATACTGTGCCCCAACAGAAACTTGATCATCTGTAATTTCTTACACTTGATAAAATGTTAAGAAAGTACAAGGATTATCAGATTAAATGAGTTAAATTCAAGTCTTTGCTTGACCCATGATGGCCTACAATGTTACTCTGAGATTGAAGACAATATGAAAGCATCTATAAGAAGATAGATGTGCAGGTTTAAAATTCTTTTATTATGTGTATTTTTTGTGCATGAGTGTTTTGCCTACATGTATGTAAGTGCACCTATTTCATGAGTGTTTTGCCTGCATGTATGTAAGTGCACCTATTTCATGAGTGTTTTGCCTGCAGGTATGTAAGTGCACCTATTTCATGAGTGTTTTGCCTGCATGTATGTAAGTGCACCTGTTTCATGAGTGTTTTACCTGCATGTATGTAAGTGCTCCTATTTCATGAGTGTTTTGCCTGCAGGTATGTAAGTGCTCCTATTTCATGAGTGTTTTGCCTGCAGGTATGTAAGTGCTCCTATTTCATGCGATGCCCACAGAGGCGGATCTCCTTGAACTGGATTTACAGACTGTTGTCAGCTGCCATGTGGGTGCTAGGAATTGAGCCCAGGTCCTCTGCATGAGCAGCCAGTGCCCTTGACTGCTGGGCCATCTTTCCATTCCCAGAGGCACCATTTTTTGAGAGAATGTAGACATATGAATTTATTTATAAAGAAGCTTTAGGAATCAGTAGATGGCTAAGGAATCTGAGAAATGCCTTCGTGTCCAGTATATATGTACACAGGTTATTGTAGCTTCTGAATGTGGGGTTTTCCCCTCAACTTGTAATTTTAAAAATACTTTTTAAACAATAGTATAAACTTGTCATGGAAAGAACACAATCTGGGACTTAAAGAGGATGTTATGATGAAATAGATACAAATAAGCTAACATTTCTCTGTTTAGGGTATAATATTTTTAACATTTTATAGCAGTTGAAAGATGAAAGGTTTTTTTGTTTGTTTGTTTGTTTGTCTTTGAAATGGATTAAATATGATTTACACCATCTCAACATCTGATGAGCTTGTGCTTTTTTCCTTATTTTATACTGGCTACTTTTGTAATCAACTGTTGTTTGGGGTCATTTTATTCTGAAAGAAAACCAGGCAGTCTTGATCTTCCATCTTTGCTCCTTCCTTTTAAATATGTTTTAGACATTCAAAACCCTTTACATCTCCTCTTGATGTGAAATCAGCCTGTCGATTTCTCTTTGAGTATAGTATGCAAACTTTAGCACAGTGCACCTTGCTAGTGTTGTCACATATTTTGCTTTAAAATATATTACATTATTTTTAATAATTTTCACATTACATAATCATTATTGTTGGTTACACATTGAATTGTCTTTTAGACATATTTAAGAACAATAAATTCTTGTGTCTTAACTCTATCACATTCCATTTCAAGAGTCACGTTTCTTCTGCTGTCATTTTCCCCTACTCAAGAATTTCCTTTCATGTTTTTGGGACCACTAGTCTACTGGTGATGATCTTTTTCAGCTTTTGAAGACAGAACATGTCTATTTAGCCCTCAGTTTTGAATGGCTGCTGGGTTGTTCGCTAGCAGGGGTTTCCTATATTACTTCATAGCTGGCGGTCCATCTTTCTCATTGGATTCCTGAGCTTTGTTAGTGTCCCTTGTTTTCAATAATTTGATCATGATCGCCATGTACAGATTTTGTGTGAGAGCTCTCACTGTCCAGGCCTCACACCCACTCTGCTTGTCTAGTTAGACCCCCATACACTCTTATCCCTGTCTTTATCCTGGACCCTTTTCTGTTCCTCCCACCTGAGAGCTAAGTCTAGCCTGCCAGAACTTGGCCACTGGATCCCCATAGTCTCCAACTGGGCCTAGGCCCCTTGCCCTACTGGGGAGTTCTCCACTAGTCAGCCTGGAACCATCCTGTCTCCCAAAATAAAGAGTCAAACATGGGAACTTGAAACACAGTCCAACTAAATATTCATACCCGATCAGATTTTATGTGAATGATTGGATTTATATGTGACTTAATATTTCTATCATATTTGGAGAAAAATGTGGACATCGTTTCTTTTGTCTCTGCATGTGTCCCTCCCTACACAAGTCGCAAGAGGCTGACTGAAGCTCTCTGTAGCTCACAGTTTGTTTTTGTTCCATCCATTAAAAGAAAGAAATGTGCTTTGCCTCCATGCTCCCTTGTGAATGAGTCCTACCAATGTGTCTTTAGTTCATTCATATTTTTCAGTGGTGCCTAATTCACTGTTAATCTTTTCCAATGCATCTTTCTCTCAGGTGTTTCCATATCATGAATTTTGGTGAGCTTTTGCTATTTTTGTGTCTACTTTAATTTTTGAACACATGGACTGAGCTGTAATAACTGTTTTAATGTCCTTGTCTGTATTTGAACATCTGTTTCAATTCTGTGTTGTTTTATTTGATTAATTTTTCTTATTACACATCCCATATTCTGATTTCTGTCATTCCTAGCAGTTTCTGATTGAATGCCAAACATTGTCAGCTCTGCTTTGGAGGGGTATGATACTATTGTATTCCTATAAATAGACTCAAGTTTTATTTGGAACAAATTAAGACTGAGCAGATCTGTGTTTAGTAATATGTATGTTTTATGTTACACACACACACACACACAGAATTGCTGATACAAAATGGTTCTGGGCACTGTAACTAACCCCACGAACAACTCAATCTTGATTGATAGGAACTGACCTGGTGTCTAGCTAGCCAGGAATGACATCAGAAGCTATTCTAATTGGGGGAGGATGTTTACCGAACCTGGGTTTCCCTCACTTGAATACATGGCACAGTTAAGAGCTGACCAGTTTGGATACCCAGTGTTCTCTGCCTATGCAGTGTTTTCTCAGCTAACACTGCTCTAAACCTCTAGTACTGCAGGCTCTGCAGTCTGGTAGCCTCCACACTGAGAGCCTGCCATATTCAAACCACGCTCTAGAAACACTCAAGCAGAAAAGCCAAAGCAGTTTCAGGGATAAACTGATTTGTTTTGCCTCTCTCAAGGATTGTGCCTGTATGTGTGTGTGCGCGCATTTGCGTGTGTGTGCGGATGCACATGCCTGAGCTCTTCCTGCTTGATGTCCACAGTTGTTTCTATTTCCTCTTCTTTCGCCCCCTCTCCTTTCTCACTCCCCCTTTTACATTTTTGTTTGCTTTTGTAGAAAGAGAAATCTGTTTCATGTTCTTCATGTCATTTTTCTATAAATGTGAATCTTGGATTTATCATTTACAAATTTGAAGACAACATGTATTTGTACCTAGTAACTGGAGTGGGCAAAATGTCATTGTGGACTGAGATGCAACAAATAGGAAGAAATCAACTACACAATGTTTAAGAAATAAGTTAAAACCATGTTTAGCATTTAAGGAAGAGACGTGGATGATGTCAGCAGGAATTCCAGCCTCGGTCCACTCGTCTCTTGAAAGTCTGGCTCCTAAGCTGGGCCGGAAGCACCCTGCTGCCAGTCCGCGTGGCCGCAGTGCTCTTCACGGTGCTGCTCTCTCTACTCTTCTCTGTGTCGTGTGATACATCTGCCTGTCCAATGGAAATCAGTGGCCTGATAAGTCTGTTTTCTTAACATACACTTACACAGATTTCCCCCCTTCCTTCACCCCACATCACAGACAGGGACACAGCCTTAGGATGAGGTAGAGACTGGGAACTTCCTGAGAAAGTGTGAGTAAAATGTGTATATTTGTGGGTTTTGTGATGGACTATGTGTACTGTTATTTTTCTTATATAGTTGTCGTACATGTTCAACTGTAAGATTAATAGGCTTAATTAGTTACTGTCATAATTAGACAAAACGTATATTCCTGTGTGCTCCTGGAACCCTGATTACTGAGCTTTCTTCTTGCCTTACAAACTTACGGAGGGGAGAGTGAGCAGGACAGAATGTAACATGCACTTTCTCCATAGCTGGAAATAAGTGGCCCGGCCAGGGCTTCAGGCCTCCAACTAAGTGGGGGTGTGGCAAAGAGGCTGAGAAAAGTTTGCTGAGGGACCAACGAGCTTATGAATTCCCTCATGGATTTCACTCTGTCACGTATATTCTACAAAAGAGAATCTTCAAACTAGAGCTAGGAAAATGTGGGTAATAAGAAATTTAAATGCAAAAGAGTGGAAGCAAAAATATGCAGGATAATGTCTGTATTTGACTGTCTTACATTCGTTTCATTTTTTACACATTCATTTCTTTAGGCAGAAATCAATTAAACCCTCAGTTCAGTGTAAAAATTCATTCATTGATTCAATAAACTTTGATTGAGCACCTACGGAGTGCCAGCACTGTTTGCAATGCATATTCACACAATAGGGAGTAAAAGGATCAAAGTTTTTGCTTTCAAAGTGCCTTTGTTTGTAATGATGGCAAAAGCATTATCCTTACAGGCTGAGACATTAAAAGGGAACTGAAATACTTTGAGAACTGGAGAAACCAATTCCTTTTCAATAGTCAAGAGGAAATGGCCACATCAGAACCGAGACACACTATGCCCTGGGTGACAACGCTGGGTAATTTTTGAGAATAGATTTGAGTCCTTGAAATAAAGAAAAGGAACTACTTACCATGTACTTAATTAGGCTAGCCTCTTTAATAGTTTGGCTTTATTTTGTCACTGAAATATTAAACAGGCAAATCCGGAGGTTCCTGTGGGCAAAGAATATCTTGAGTTCAGCAAGCCACTTCTCAGAATTTTCCTATCACTTGTCTTCTCTGAGGAAGGCATGCACTGGCTAAACGTTCCCTAAGAATGTAGATTTAATGGATTGGTAACACTTTGGAAAAGGCTTAAAATTTTAATTAATATAGGCATATCTTCTAATCTAACACCAAGTAGCAAAAAATCAGAGAATACTTAAGATTGCAGTTTAGGCACAGATATGATGAAGTGTTTAAAAAATCTACTGTATAGAGTTTCTATGGGCAGTAAGAATTCAGTAGAGTTTATATGAGCAGTGTGACAAAAAAAGGGGATGTAAACAATGTCCCTTCCCTCCTTATAAAGCCTCAAAGACAAACCAAAGGAAAATTCCACTGAAGTTCAACCTGGCTAACCAGTCGGTTTATTGGATTAACAGAGATCAGAGGTCAGGAGATGTTTATAGGTGTGACACTGGACAGTCTCCACCAGGAATGGATGATAGCTTTTCCACAATCACATGTTCCCTACCCACCGCTTCAGATTACTGACCCCAGCCTATATACCCTGGCACCTCCCTAGAACTCAAAGCCAAATGTAATTAGGACGGAATTACATAAAATGCCGAGAGTGACTAGAATCTCAGTTTGGGGACTAACAACTCTCCCTTCTTCTCTAAACAAAGATCAACAGTCTTGTTTAGGCCCCACTGAGGTTGTCTTTTGCAAGCAGGCATGATGAATCTGATGAAGATAGTAGCTGTTTTACTCAGAGAACAACCTTTCACAACAAACAGCAAGAGTTCTTTTTTTTATATATAATAACATATATAAATCCATACATAACTCCATGAAGATCACACAGAACCTTCATTCCCTGGTTCAAGATATCAAATTTATCTTTCAGCCTGTTCCGATAAATAGGCACAGGTATGACTATTCCTAAAGTGAAACATTTGCATGACATGGTGGTTGATCTTGACTGTCAGCTTGTAGGGGTTTGGTACCACTGTGACAGCAAATCTCCAAGCCTATGTGAAGGACGATCTAGATGAATATGTAATTGAAGTGGGCTGTATTGCGACATGGGTACTGCAACCGGGGTCCTGAACTGAATAAAAAGAAGAGAGCCTTCTGAGCACAATTCATTACTCTCTGCTTCCGGAATGTGGGCATGATGTGACCAGCTACTACCTCCTGCACCTCCCCTTCCACAACGGGCTGTATCCCCTGGAAGGACAAGACAGAAAACCCTTCCCAACCATTAGTTACTTTTGTCAAATGTTTTGTCTCAATACTGAGACAAGTAACTAATACAGAGAATTGGTTCTAAGAATAAATGTGGGTCTGTGATGATATAATCTGATCATGAGTTTATTGGTTTGGTAGAGAAATGTAGAAGAATTTGTGAATTTGGGTTAAAAAAAATCCCTTGAATGCTGGAAGCAGAGCTTAGTGGACCATTCTAGTGGGAAAACATGCATGAGGGAGCTATAGAAAATGGAGGGTTTTTCCTCCTGAGGTTGCAGAAGTGAACAAGGATTCTATCAAGAAGTAGGCTAGAAGTCATTCGTAGGATATTTTCTCAAGGAATCTGTCAACATTCTTCCCATTCCCAGAGAACGTGAGTGAAGTAACATTGAAAGATAATGAATTAATTCATCTGGTAGATGAAAGTCAAGACAAGATAACATTCAGGCTGTGTCATGGCTACTGCTCTTATACAAGTTCTCAGTGAAAGATCAAAATGTGCAGCAAAACAATCATAAAAATGAGGGTTTGGTGAGGAAAGGTATGTGAGCCAGTATATATTTTTAGACAAGGAGAGTACAGAAAACAGAGACTTTTAGCCCATTAAAGAGAAACCTGATACTCTTTACTGAGGCAATAGAAAATGTGATCTGCTAAGAAGAGCTCACCAATTAAAATCTTCATCTTGTAAAATGCAAATACATTTAAAAAGAGAGGAACTAAACTGAAAATATTATTGAAAAGATTCCCTGCTCAAAAACACTTGCTTAGGAAAGAGTTTTAGTAGGATTATCATCAACAGTCAATGTAACTAAGGTCTAAGGAAACCAAGCTTCATTCAAGCTTGGCACCATTGTCCACAGGGTACTGACTTTGTAGGCATTAAACATGCAAGATTGATGAGGCCATGGAGTCTTGCATTATGGTTCCAGGGAGCCTCTGAGGCAAAGTAGTGTGTGGACAATTCAGAGTTCCTGAAAGCAGACCCCAAGTGGTCACAGTGTAAAGCTGTGAAGGTGAAGCCTAACTTGCAGTGGAGATCCCAGGACATGGGAGATGGAAAGAGCATCCGATGTCCCCAAAGGAAAGCTGCAGGCGTGGAGCAGAGTCAGCCAAACAGAAAATGTGCTGGGGGTGGCAGAGCTGGCGGATGGGACTAGCCAAGCCTCTTGGAGCCCAGATGGCTTCATCATGACCTCCAGATGCAGAACATGGAGCTAAAAGCTTGTTTTCTCTGCTGGTTTAGATCTTGTTTTGGTCTGATCACTCCGTGCTGTGCTCCAAGTTCTCTCTTTGGGAAAAGGAATGTTTATTCTGTGCCATTTTATATTGGAATTATGTAACTTGCTTTATATTTTATAGGAGTTTGGACTTAAGAAATTGCTTTGGATCATATATGAGAGTTGAACTTTAGACTTTTAAAGTATGTTGGAATTATTAAATCCTACAGGGATTTAGAGGTTGGGCTGAATGCATTTTGCATTATGAGGAGATCATAAGCCTGTGAGAACAAGAGATGGAAGATTTTGGCTTTAAAGTGATGGGTCAGGTTGACAAAGGTTTAAATTGTGATGGTTAATGTTGTCAACTTGGAGGGATTTTAAATCACCATAGAAACAACTCTCTGAGCATGTCTGCAGAGGAATTTGTAGACTTATGAAGACCCACTCTAAATGTGGGTGGTAAAGTTCCATGGGCTGGGATCCCACACTGAATAAAAAGAAGAAAGTTAACTGAGAATAACCAGGAAGCCGTGGGCTTCGTGACTGAACCTACTGAGACCAGCTGCCTTCTGCCCTCGCTAATCCTGACCCTGCTCTGATAGACTTTATGCTCTGGAACTGTATGCCAAAAAATCTTTTCGGTCCTCAAGTTGTTCTTGTCAGTCATTTTGTTGCAGCAATCAGACAAGTAACTAATTAGCAGTGCTTCAAACTCAGGAAATAGCTGATATTGCAAGTCTATAAAATCCTTCTTTAGTATTACATAAAATTTGAAGTTGGATATGTACCTATTTCAAAGTGCACATAGTTTATTAACATTTAACAAGAAATAATGATATATGTTACTGAAAATTCACAACACAGAAATGATACGTTTTTAAATTGCTTGCTTTTTGAATTTTATTTTTATGTATATGACTTGTTTTCTTCATGTATGTAAGTGCATCATTGTTATGTAATTTCCACAAAGGCTAGAAGAAGGTGCTTGTGTTGGATTCCCTGGAACTAGAGTTATGAACAATTGTTAGCTGCTCTGTGGGTGCTGAGAGACAAATCGGGGTCCTCTGGGAAAGCAGCTATCATTCTTAACTAATGAGCCATCTCTCCAGCTCCACATTTATTTTCTTATAAAATAAAAATAGGATTAATACTTAACCATTTTATTGTAATCTACATTGGTAGTTTATCTTTGCAGCAATGTTAACAGTTGAATGATGACCTCATAAGTGTATATGTAGAAGTCTGTTGTATTAGTCAGGGTTTGCTGGAAGAACTGAACTGATAGAGTGAATATTTATTAAAGAAGATTTATTAGATTGGCTTACAAGATACAGTCTGGGTAGTCCAGCACTAGACAGTGGAGAAGGTGAGGACCTGGTAGCTATTCAGTTCATCAGGCTGAATTCCTCAACATTCACTTTTGTGCTGAAGGCCTGAGGGATTCCTTGAGTCCACCTTGAAAGGCCAAAGAAGCTTGGTTGTGATACTAAGGAGTGCAGCAGCAGCAGCAGCAGTGACCTGACAGATGAGCTTGTCGGTGAGAGCAAAGGCAAGCAGTCAGAGAACAAAGCTTTGTTTCTATTGTCTCATTTTATCTGGTCTGTTACAGGAAGGTGCTCACAACATTTAGAGTGGTCTTTACATTTTACTGTTACCTCGTCAAGAACATCCTTCACAGGTGTATCCAGCAGCTTGCCTTTTAGTGATTTAGATATAGTAAAGTTGAAAAACAAGATTAACCATCACAGATGCCTCTGCCAGCATTTGCATGAATTTTTTAAAAGTGATTTTACGGGACTGGTTTTTAGATTGCAGCACATATACACAATATAATTATTTGCAACAATAAACAATAAAAAACTGGATAGTGGAGATATTCCAAGCTAACTAAGCAAAGTAATTACAAACAATACATTTTTTTTCACTGACTAAGCATTGGATATGCGAATCGTGATTTCAGAAGTGGTCTCCTCTGTGACTGACGTAAGAGGGAGCCAGCTTGGGATAAGTAGATGGGACATTTATGTTTTGGTCTGGTTACTTCTGTATCAACCTGGTCTTTTATACAAAGGTACATGTATTTATTTCTAGCATATAGTAATATATTAAAATAACATTAATATGAATTTAAAGTAAAAGACTGCAACACTTAGAATTATTGATCAAGAGCAGGATTCTTCTTAAGCTGATCTTGTCTGGTACCAGGAGAAAAATCAAAGACTCCAATCCAAACTGAATTATTTGTTTAAAAAGAATAATGAAATAACATTCTCATGATTAAATTTTTCTTCCAAAGTTTAATTTTCCTATACAAAGAAGCAATTTTACCATTTGCAATTAGTCTTCTTTAAACAATAAGAGCAAATATCATTACCATAACTTCTTTTTTATAACAATTTCATAAGAAAAGGCCTAAACCATCAATATAAAAGAAGACGATTCATTAATTTTCTTTGATAATATCATCAAAATTAATTTGTCTGGATTGATTTTCAGCAAAGTAGAAACCCATCTTCAGTTCTGGTAATCTCAGCAGGGACTTGGGCCCAGGATTGATGACTCATCTCTGCCTTAAGCATTCCTCTTCTTTTGTCTTTCCTTCTTTTTTACACTTCATCCCCTCAACCTTCTTAGCTTTATTCTTCAGACGGCCCTTCTTTCATCAGGGTATGTCAGACTTGATTTTTCTGTTACTGGCATTAACTCTATGGGTATCCATGAAATCATTTAAAACATTTCTTCCCAAGGAAATTTTTGGAGGGAGTAGTCTCAAGTTCAGTGCTCCCAGCATACCTCAACCTTGACTCCCACCTTTCTGTCTTCTGCTTTGATCCATAAAATATTAGACACTGCTGTGTATAAAATGAATGCTCTGGGGCAGGAGAGATGTCTCAGTAGTTAAGAGCACTGTCTATTCTTGTAGAGGACCCAAGTTTGAATCCCAGCACCCACATGGTGGCTAACATCTGTAACTCAAGTTCCAGGAGATGCTGCGCCCTCTTCTGATCTCCACGGACATTTCCGGCACAGGTGCACTTATATGCAGGCAGACCATACAACATACACATAAACTAATAAATAAAAGTAAACAAAATAGTTAAAATGAAAGAACTTATGCTAGTCAGTCATTCCACTTGAATTTAGACATGTTCTGAGAACTCACTGATCTTTTCTCAGGGCAGTGTCTTTGATGTTGCTGGTGTCAAAACTGCCATTGCTTCCTGACAAAGAAACCTATATTTCCCAGAACAGGTCAGCTCTCTATCTATCTTGATGAGTTAAATCTTCCTGTTAAAGGCCTGCACATTTGGTCTTAGGTCGCTTGAAGCACTTCTTTATAAATTGTGAATGTTTTATTCTTTCAGAGGTGTCAGAGCTTGCTGTTCTTTCTAAATTTTTCAATGAAAAAAGGACTCATAAGTAAATCATAAATCACCCTCTTTGACTTTCACTGGATTAGGACTGCATCTTTACAGCTCTAAGAAACAGTTAACCACTACACATATTTCTTCATCTTGCCTATTATAAAAAGAAATGGAGAACATTCATAACTGATAGGTGACCAAGTGTGATAGGCACAGTTCTAGAGATCTGCTCTCACCATCCTACTGCTCTGTGGAAGGCCTTCCTCTCTCATTCACTGGACCAGCACTGTCCCCTTGAGGGCATTCCATCCCAGCCCAACACACTACTCAGGACCTCAGAAGTGGAGAAGAGGGCAAGTCCTTCTAGAGATGAACTTGGTAAATACACAACATTTGTGGTGGTCCAGCTTGGCCCTGTGTTTGTCTGCAGTTTTTTCTATTACTTTATGAACATACAAAACAAAATCATATTTTGTCTGTGCAAGATCCTAATCTTTGGACACCAATCTAGAGATAGAAGAGTGTTCAGTATGACTGAGTTTCTCAGTCTTTACATTTAAAATCAGAGTATAAATGGAATTATAATAAATTGAGGCTGTTGTGGAACTTTGACCTTGATCATGACATAGCATAGCCATCTGGAAATGAGGGCAAGAAACTGTCATGAGACTGTGCCAAGTAATATATACCCATGGAAGCAGTTATTGCGAGGGCTCAAAACATGTAGGTACTACACAGGTGCATGCACCTACTTTGCTCTAAATACATACATATATATATATATATAATTAACAATTGCTAAGGCACCTTATTTTTAGTAGTGTGGCTGCTCATAAGTTTCCCATGCTTCTGTAAGCAGCCATTTACCCATGCTCCTGTGAGTAGTCCCAATTAATACTACTCACTAAGCTAGACTTGGGTAAAAGTATTTCTCTGTTCTGCTGATAGTGCCTTCTCTGAGGTAAATAAACACGTTTTCATTTCTCCCTAAGAGAAGTAAAATGACAGATGCTTTTTTCACTGTTCTAGGCACTGTTCTAGTTACTGAGCATAGAGATGAGGCGAGAAAACTTTTACATTTGTGGAGCATACAGTGTGGCGCACTGAGACCCTCCCTGCTGCCTCTCAGACCGTATGGTGTTTCTAACAATGTAACTTGTCTGCATATTTCTACTAACGCCTACATATTCCTGACACAACGAAAGATAATTAGATTACCAGAGTAATCATGGAATTTGGAAATAAAATGTTTGTTGAATACAGATATAAATATGAAACTGAATGAAATCTTTTACAACATGTTGGTATACAAATTGTGGTAAGAATTTGACATAATAGAGACTTTTTCCTAAAATATTATATTATTTTATATTCTTAAAATACAACCCAAAATGGTGTCAGCATACAAACCAATAAGATCACAGTACAGATTTGGAGATTTTATAAAATAATTAAACTCTGTGTTACGTTATTGTTTCACTTTGTCTGACCACACCTTCTGAGGTTTTCCCTAGACTAAGATTCTGACTAATAGGAAAAGATGGTCTTTCAGAAATATGCACACAATTTGGAAAGATAACCTATATTCTGAAGATGAAGCTGCTATCTTAAAGAGAAGGTTCATGGGCCCTGTGCAGGCTCAATACAAAGCCAAAGACCTCTATTTCATCTGCCCTGCCTAGGCTTAGTGAGCTGGCTCATAAAATCAGTTATAATTGAGCAATTGTGGATAAATAGTTCATCCATTTAAATTAGATTTATAAGTATGTCAGAAATAAAATATTTTTCTAGGGGAAAAATTCCTCTAAATATTTAGCAGAAGACCTGTTAAGAAAAAATATTCACTACGGTGCTTACATTCTTACTGAGGTTGGGAATGTGGCCTATGAGTGCAATGATATAGTCAGTCTAATTTCTTGCAGTTTAGACAGGGTCTACATGAAGCTCTACTTTGTGCTTGAGTTCTGTCTGGCTAAAACCAAAGATTTCTCAGACACACACTCCCGAAGTTTAGCCACTGAAAACAGGAGGAACAGAAGATAGAATAGTTCATGGATACATGCTGTTTGACACAGGTTAACTCTATTTGGTAAGTAGCAAGTTGTACCATTCCAGAGAGAACAAATACTATTATGTATACAAGTTGAGACTTCTGCGTAATACTCCATACACTTTTGAGAAAACACAAGATTATATTCATAGGTTCCCGATAACTGGTTGCTAAAGCAAAGGCGTTCTAGTATCCGAAGATCCTTCTTAACAGGAATTCTTTTTTTGTGTGTGCTGGCCAAAGGCCAAGATAAGACAATGCTGCTGCTGCAGGATATTAGTCCATAACCCAGAATCATCAGCCTCACAAAAAAGGTCAGTATCATGAAAAAGGCATTAAAAATTCCATGGAATGCCCCATGAAGCAGATTTAATACACTAAGCACCCCATAAAACAGACTTAATGGACCAAATATTGAATAAAAGAAGAAACAACCACATGCAGAACAGGTGTATAAAATCATAAAAAAAAATTATATACAATTATATGTCAATAAGCCTAAAAGTATCAGTAAATTTGGGAGATAAAGTAATTGCCCAGATAGCTACAAGAAGAAATTAATAGCCAATACACAGATTTAAATGTTGTTAAGGATATATTCTCTAGGTAGTTCTAAAGCCTAGAAATTGCAATGGATAAATACTATCAGGTTGTTAATAACAGGGTCTATGTCTATTTCCTAACATGTTTCTGTAAATTAAATCAGTATATTAACCTAAGGAAAATGTTCAATCACTTAATTATGCAATGCTTTGTTCTCTAAAGTAGTTAAGAGATCAGTTATATGGAAATTTTAAAATACAGATACAAAATTTTTAAATTATTATTAGTGAAGCAAAAACTGCAGGGTGTTAATAGAATAATTCATTCTGATGGTGTAAGTTTTCCTATGGAAGTGCCAGCATAATTAAACAGTGGAGTTGCCTCAGTGTTTCCCACTGCAGTGACAAGTGGAGGAAAGATAACATTTTAAAAACGTATAGGGAGACTTATTTACAGTGTTATGTCTTACCTTGATGGGAAATCCCTCCCAAAGCAAACACACGAGGAATTGTAGGCATATTGGATATTAATATGGGTATAGATATGGATAACAAGCATTCTTGCTGTTGCCTTATTGAACAATTTACTATGAAAGTCCTTGCAGAGGCCACACGATACGCTGCATGGGAGAGAAGAGACAACCCTGCGGTTACTTCCAGATACTTCGATAATTTACCTAAACACAAAGGGAATAAACAAAAAATTTTAAACCAAGTAAAAATCCTCAGCATGATTGATTAAACAGAGCACCCAGAAGGCAGTGGAATCTCAACTGGCAATCAGCAACCAGCAAGGAGAGTGGAAGCAGAAGGAGCAGCCCTCTGGGAGACCATCTAACTCCTTCCCATAGGACGCCATCTCAGATCCACATGATGCTCATAAATTCGCCAACATCTTTATAAAGAAGTGAAATTTGTTTGGAGTTCAGGAAAAATGTTCCTTTTATGAATTCTTTGGGAACTTCATGCAATGCGTTTTCATCGTATTCAAACCCCTCCCCCATCTCCTCTCAGGTCCACCCTCATCTTCACATCCTCCCCAGTTTCCTGTCTTCTATTTTTTTAAAGCCCACTGAATCCAATTAGTGATCTCCAAATACTCTTGGGGTGGAGCCATGCCCTGGAGTGTGGTCCACCTACCAGGAGTGGTACGTTTAATAAACTGAGGCTCCTTTCAGCAGCTATCAATCACCAGCAGCTCTTGTCCCTGCCTTCCCCTGCCCCTGCCTCTCCACCCGGGATTCGGTCTGCCTAGCCTGTGTTGCCTACTAAGGTCATTCTCTTCCCATTGTAGTGTAATTCCTTTTAAACTCTGTGTGTGTGAGTGTGTGTGTATGAGTGTGTGTGTGTGTGTGTGAGTGTGTCTGTGATATATGACACACACACACATATGGAAGCTTCTAGTAGATTTCCATATAGCTTTTCAAAAAGTCTTTTAGTGTTAGTTTTCCCGCCTTTTACTCCCTCCCAAGGGGATAAGGAAACGGGAAGAAAGGATTTTTAAAATAAGGCGTAAGTGCTTGGGTAACGGACATCGGATTTCTTAGTGCTGCTTTTCTTGATCTTTTCTTGATCACATCTACCCTCATTTCTCCCCACCAAGGCTCCCATCCATCCACTCCCATACCTGGTGTTCTTGTAGGTATATCCCACTAAGTCTAGTTAGTGCTGTCCGTACCTGCACAGTGTGCATGGTGTGCGGACATCCAGTGGAGCCTAAGGGAGCTGCCTGTGGACACATCACCAGTAAATAATGATTCTCCTCTCCCCAGCAACCACCCACTGACAACAGCACTTCCGCATGGGGTGGGGCCTCCCACTTCATCCACTCCATCGTGCTGGATTCTGGCTGGTTTGATTGTGTACATGTAACCACAGCTGCTGTGAGTGAGTTCATGAGTGTGATCACGTGTCATGTCCAGAAGACAGTATTTCGGAGCACTCTTCCCTGTCTTCTGGCTCTTACATTCTTTCTATCTCCCTTCTGTGATGTTCTCTGGGCCTCTGAGGGAGGATGTCTTGACATAGATGCCGTGTTAGGTCTGGACACTCAGTCTCTTATGCTTGGCCCTTTGTCCAGTTATGTATCTCTCTCTTGACTTCTAACCTCTGCAAAAAGAAGTCTCTGAAAAGGCTGATGACAGCCCAGGTCTCAGAGAATAGCATAAGTATTTAGAAGGCAGGTTGACAACAGACCCATTTTGTAAAATAGCAATAATAGATTCACCCCTAAGGCCTATAACCTCACCAACTATCAGGGGTTTGACCAGGATTGACAGTACAGGCATGAAAATCCCTCTCTGAAGCAGACCTCAAGGCAAATCAGAATGTGGCCATTTTCCCCATAACAATCAGGCCACAGTTGGGAACTTTGGCATACCAACCTGCAGGATCAATGCTGGATTAACTGTTGGCGTTTTTTCTGCCCTAGCAACTCAGGGAGCATCTTCTGGCACTATGAAAGCGGGGCAGAATTTGCTCCCTGTGAAACTGATTTCTGTGTCCTGCAACCAAAATATATGTTGTTTTCAGCCACAGGGTCTTGCAATGAGATTGCTGCAGAGGAGAAGGCTAACCAGGGCAATGGCACCCACCTGTGTTGTTTTGAGGCCTCTAGGGCCTCCCTGACCAATAACTCACAGGAGGGTATCCCATGCCTTGTACTTTGATTTTAATTTAGTAACCTATGTATTCTGGATATGGCATTGTCCACCTATGCAAAGTAATGACTTTTTTGTTTAATGTTTAAGTTGCATTTGAAATCAGCTTACTGGTCTTCCATAAGGCTTTTCCCGGCATTCTTAGCTTTGGTGAGCCCTACTACCTCTTCCTCTCCCACCCCTATCCAGGTTTAGTCCTTTAACATTCAGTATTTCTGGTCTTCTTTCATTTCGCATATATTCCCTTGTCCCTCAAAGTATTATTAATTATTTTTAATAGGTTGTGAACTAATAGGCTTCCACATGGTTCCACATACCCTTCTTTGGGCAAGGGGCATGGGCGAAGCCAAGGCCACACCTCCTGCCCTGAACTTACGTGTATTCTGATGCCCTCTCTGCGTCTTTGTGCCCTCAGAATTCCTTCTCTAGTCTTTCATCTTACCTGTAATCTACTCTTCCCCCTCCTTTAAATGTCCCCTGAAAAGGCCCCTGACTTCCTGGCTTCCATCCGTGCTGCAGGTTAAACACAAAAGATCTGAAGCCAGGATTTTCATATGAGAGAGTACATACAGTATTAGTTTTTCTGATCCTGAGTTATCTTACTCAGAATAAGTCCTTGATGTTCCATTCATTTACCAGCAAATTTCCCAATTGCATTTTTCTTTAGAACTGAGAAATATTTCACTGCGTATATGTACTACATTTTCTTTTGAGGGACATCTAGGTTGATTCCATTCCATTGTAAATAGAGTAACAATGAATATCGATATATAATTATATCTGTAGTGTATGCCTAGAACTGATATCTGGGCCGCATGGAAGTTTTATTTTTAGTCTTTTGAGAAACATCCAGACTGATTTCCAAAGTGTCTGCACTAGTTTACACTCCCACCAACAGTGTATAAGAGCTCCCTTTTACCCTACCCTACACCAGTAGTTGTAGACATTGGTATTCCTGGTGATGGCCATTCTGACTAGAGTAAAATGCAAATTGCATTTCTCTGACATTTTATAAAATTTTTACTAGACATTTGCATTTCTTCTTTTGAGAATATTTGTTCAGTTCCACAGCCTATTTTCAATTGCGTTGGTTATTTTTCTAATGTTAAAATTTTAGAATTCTTTATGTATTCTAAACACTAATCCTCTGCTAAATGATATCTGACAAAGATTTTCTCCCATTCTGAGGGCTGTCTATTCACTCTTCCCAGTTTCAATTGCTATACAGGTTTTAGTTTCAAGAGATTATGTTTGTTGACTGTTGGTCATATTTCCTGAGCTACCTTAGTCTTTTGATAAAAATTTTTTATTTATTTTTATGTGTTTGAGCAGATTGTGCATGTGAGTGTGCCTGTGTCATGTCATGCCCACAGAGGTCAGAAGAAGGCATCTCCTGACTTCTTCCTCTTAACACTTTCAGGGCCTCAGGTGTCACATTGAGGTCCTTGATCAGTTTGCAGCTGAGTTTGTGCAGGGTGGGAAATAAGGATTTAGGCTCATTTTTCTGAAGATTGATATCAGGTTTTCACAGCACCATTTGTTAAAGATGCTGTCTGTTCTCCCACATACATTTTTGCCATCTTTATCAAAAATCAGATAATTGTAGCTGGTAGAGTTGTATCTGGGCTCTCGATTTTATTCTACTGTTTTATGTGTCTGTTTTTTGCCATTTTCATGCTGTTTTTAGCTCTAGTGTCTAATTTTAAATCGGGGTGGCAGGGGCTGGGGAGATGACTCAGTGGTTAAAGGTTAAGACACACCCGCCCTTGCATACGACCTGGGTTCGATTCTCAACACCCACATGGCATCTAGCAACCATCTGTAACTCCAGTTCCAGAGGATCTGACACCTCTTCTGACCTCTTCAAGCACTGAAATAGTTTTTTTAAAGGTATAGTAACATTATTAGCAATAATATTCTTTTTGTTCAGCTCTAACTTGGCTACTCTTAGACTTCTGTGCTTGCATATGAAGTTTTGGACTGCTGATCTTTTGGACTGCTGTCTGTGAAGAATACCCTTCAAATTCTGACTGAGGTCATTGAATCTGTAGATGCCAATGGGCAGCACAGCTATTTCACAAGATTGACCCTTCCTTTCCCTGAGTATGAGGTCATTCCATCCTCTAGAGTCTTCCTCATTTTATTCAGTGTTTTAAGATTTACATTTAGGGACTTTTGCATTTCAGCATTCATCACCCCTTAATTTTTGTGGTTATTATGAACAGAAGTGTTTCCTTGGATTTTTCCCAGTATGTGTGTATGTTGATTTTATGTCCTGCCATTTTGCTGATACTATTTATCAGCTCTAAGAAATTTTTGGTGGCATCTTTAGTGTCTTAAATATAATCGCTATCGTCTGGAAAAGGGGATACGTTGACTTCCTTCCTATCTGTACCCTTCGTATTGCCTTCTCTCGTGCTGTTCCTCTTCAAGTGCTATACTGAGCAGAAGTGGAGAGAGTGGACTCAGCAGGTGGGACACTTCACATCTTGAAGCAAAAGCAAAATGTAACATTTTCTATTCTTATGGTGTGGTGTTCTTCTCCTCCTATTACCACGGCTTCAAGATCTGGTCTCTTTATGCTATTTCAGAACTCTCTCATTTTCAGTTCATATATTTTTTAATTGATTGTGGAGTAATATAATCCAACTCCTTTCCTTCTCTTGACATTGTTTTCTACAGGATCCATTCTGTGGGTGAGGCTTTCCAGGAACTTTAGCTTGGCTTATTCATTTCTAACATCATTTCAGCTGGATTTTTCTTAATTCTCTTTGTTGAGTCATTTGTCACACCTTGGACTGGCTTCCTTACTTCATTCAACTCTTCATTTTTGTCCTCTTGTAATACATCCGTGTCTTCTTTAATTGAACATAACTTTAATAGTTCTTTTTAAAATATACTTTTGTTGAGCATTTTTACATTTCATACAACAGTTCTTAACCCAGTCTAGACCCATTCCCCGATCCATGCCCTCATACCTTCACTGCACCTCATGCGTTCCTCCATGCATGTTAAATCCTATCTGTCAAGCATTTGCACCTAGATGTCCTTCAGTGCAAGTTCTTCCATTGGAGTCTATTCAGAATAGCTAGAGATCATAAGTAAGGTCTATTCTCCCTCACCAAGCAGTCATCAGTCTTCAACATTCCTAGCCTAGGCCCAGCTGGCCTCTCATTTCCCATGCTTCACCAGGTCCCTTGTCTGATTGATTTGGTGTGAGTCTTTTGTCAATGCCCCCACTGCCTCAGTTTCATGTGTGCAAGCTTCCAGTGAGTGGCCTGAAAGCCTCTGTTTCCCTATATTCATGGACAACCCTGGCTCCTACAATCTTTCAGCCCCTTCTTCTGCAATGGCCCCTGAGCTGTGGATGGGTGAGGTTTAATATAGGAGTCCTGTCCAGGGACACACTGCATTCTCTTATTCTCTAAATTTAGCCAGTTGTGACCATCTGTGTGCATCACACTTTGCTGTGTAAGGAAGCTTCTCTGGTGAGAGTTGAGTGATGTACTAGTATTCTCTCTACCTCTTGTTCTGCCGTGTTCCTTGAGCTTTAAGTGTAGAAGTTCCACTGTGGATATGTCACCTAGGGCTGGGCATCTCTCAGATGTATATTCTCTGTGTGTGACCAGTTGTGGAACTCTTCAGTAGCCTGCATCTGTTGCAAAAAGAAGCATCTTTGATGAGTGGTGTATAATATACTGTAAATATAACTATCTGTATTTAGGATATGACAAGAAATTTCATTTGTCTAAAGATATGACAGAGATACGATTTTCTCTAGGATCTATGACCTCTCTTGCCATGTATATTTGGTTATAATTACACTGCCACCCATTAGATCACTCCCATTGAGAGGGCTTCAAGTCCAATTAGAGAAGTAGTTTGCTGTGCCAATCATTGTGGTTATTAGGCATTTGGGCTGAGTTAGACCATTGATCGATTTTCTCCCTTAGCAGCTTGCATAGTAAGATCTATGAGAGCTAGTCTTCAGGGAGAAGACTTCCAGGTCAGTTCCAGCTCCATTGGTACAAAGTCCCATGTCTGAAGTATGTCCTGTCTTCAGCAGTAGGATCTTACCTTCATGTTCTGGGAGATAACCAAGGGCTCTGGCAACAGCCTGTGTCATTTTTGGAGTCTCTTGGACTACTCTGACCAACAACTGGAAGGGAGGTCTCTGCTCCTTATTATACAACCCCTACGTATTTACACGCACTAATGTTAAGACTCCATATGTGTATTGCTCAAGGGGTTCCAGAGCCAACACATTTCCCTCTGGCTTCCTTCACCACCCAAGCTCATTCATCTCTCTCCACCTCCTGTCTAACCTCTTTCCTTGTCCCCAGTCCAAGCAAACCCCCTCCTGCCATCCCTCCTTTCCTGAGTTACCTCCTCCCACTCCCATGGCTCCCTACATGTCCCTCCCTCCCAGCTGAACTTCCTCTTTCCCTACCCTCTCCCATAGCCTCTGTTTGCTATGATTCCCTCTCTTTGGGTTCTTTCTTTCCCTTTTCCTCCGGGTTTCCTTTCCATTTTCCTGACTTCTGGCGTTACATCAGGATACATACTCACAGATAAGGGATCGGTGCAAATGCTTTTCTGAGTTTGTGTTACTTCATTTAGTATAACAGTTACCAGTTCTCTCCAGCAAACTGCAAATATCTTTTTTCTTACCCCTGAGTAGAACTCCATTGTGTAAATGGAGTTACACTTTCATTATCCATTCATCAGCTGAGGGACATTTAGGTTGTTTCCATTTCTTATGAGGGTAATAGGAAGGCTGTCAATTATTCTTTAATTCTTATGCTATATACTTAAAAAATTTCTTAATTGTGTATGGCCTGCATGCGTGCAAGTGCACCCATATTGTGCAATGTCTGCCAAAGTCAGAAGAAGGTGTCAGATCCCCTGTAAATGGAATTATGGACAGACGTTAGCTGCCTTGTGGGTACTGGGAATCGAACCTGCTCCTCTGCAAGAGCAGTCAGTGCTCTTAACCCCTGAACCATCTCTCAAGCCTGTGTATTATATCCTTATTCTTAATTATACTTGACTTTTTTTTGTTTGAAAAGTTCTTCCAAATCATTCTCATTAGGAGGAGCCATTACCATGGGATTAATAATCTGTGAGAAAGACATGTTCTCTTGTTGTTTTGCTGCTGTTTTTGTTTCTACACAAGCTGTCACTTGTATATCTGATGTTAGTTTATTCGCTGAGCTTTTTCTTGGTTTATCTATGTGTATAGATTCACTCACCCTCTGTTTTTCTTTCAGTGGTGTTTTTTGCAATGATCTGTAGAAAACTTAGTCATATTAGGCTGAGATGTCATTTTCCTCCATGAAGCTGGTATTTCAGGGAAAGCAGTTCTCCCTCTTCTTCCTCTGAGGGCCAGGGCTGTTCTGTTTCACCTCAGGCCTCCTGCCTGGGTCTGCCGCTTTACCTTCAACTTGAAAATTCATGCCTGCTTGTGGGCCCAACCTGGAGTCAGAGCCATTCTACAGCCTGGGTCCACAGTTTCTTATCTGGACTTATTTTTATAATGTACACAAAGTGCCTCATTTAAAATAAAAGTTTGAAGGGACAGTCATCAAATGCTTATAATTTGGGAAATATAAGGAAGCACTCTCAATAAAATTTGTCTTCAAATAAATAGGAACTGAGAAGCAGCAACTCGATGATTGTGATAAAATGGCTATCTTAGAACACAGCAGAACAGCAATAGGATAACAGCAAAGATTCGAAAAAATTTAAATTAATTTTATATTATCACTAATAAGATATTATTAAAATCATTACTTTGAAGTATTCATTTAAGAATGTCAGCAGCACACTATAAAATCAACAGAATGTTAAAATCTCTCATCATTTGTTGGTAAAGCCACTAAACACTGATTTTGAAACATTGCCATTTCACTCAGACAGCCTCAGACTGCGAGTACAACATGCAACGTCCAATCCCACCACTCTGACCTGACTGGTATACAAACCTGCACCTGTAATTTTGCCGAGAGCAGAGAAATGGCATGTTGGATGCGCTATGTAATTTCAAGTACTCAAAAGCATTTCAGATAGACTATAGTGTCAATACAATCAGAAGACCATCACCAAGAAGTTGGATGTAAAAAGGAAAGAGAAACAGTCACGGTGCAGCAGAAGACTTTATTTGAAACTGCACAGCACTGGAAATGCTTGAGTTCCATAGTATCATGGCTGGGTTTTCAAAAGGGAATCAGGTTATTACATTGGTAGTCGGAGCAGATGCCCTTAGAACGACCCCTGTAAATGTGATATTTGAAAAGCTGGTTTTAGTCCAAGCCAAATCTTCCTTTTGACCTTTCCCAACCCTTCTTTTTGTGTCTCAGATCTCCTGACTCAGCTGTTCTCTTGGAGAAAAAAAAAAGAAAGAAAACAAAAACACACAGTTCAAAGTGGTATGTTCATTTCAGCGCTTTATTGGTTTCTAAGTACAGAGTGAGATGGGAGACAGGACTCGCAGGATGAGGGCACAGTTAAGAAATGCTGTCTGCCTTGAGATAGGGGGTGGAGCTTCCTCCACTTTTCTGGTGACATTGGTATCAATCCATTTGGATTGGTTTAATAAAATGCTACAGCCTGGGTATGTGGTAAGGAACAGAAATTAATTTGTTGCTGGGAATTTCAAGATCAAGAAGACCAAGATCAGAAGTGTGTGTATCTGGTGAGGGTATGTGACTCGGTGCTTGTCTCCTGTGTCCTCATGTGGTAGAAGGAGCAAGTGAGCAGCCTGTGCCTCTGTCATGAGGCCTTATTTCTGTTTGTGGTGGGGTGCCACAGTCCAGTGATGCTGCAGTAAACACACCTTGACTCAGCATCCATTTAAACCAAGAGTAGGGTCTCACATTTTTCTTTCTGATAACTTCTTCACATTTCTTCCACAACTGTGCTTTTAAAACAAAGACCTTGCTCTCCCTTTTTTTTGAAACTGTACATCCAGCATGAAATGGGGGAAGCAAAAGTCGAGCCTTATCTTATCAGAGAAGGACTTTCCCTTTCTGACCCCCTACTGACCTAGAACAGCACACATAAGCACAAACAGACCTTATTAATCTAGTCCCACCTGTGGTTTGCAACACAGATGTGATGATTCTCATTACTTCCAGTGACTTCCACTGCTTGCAGTGCTTGATAGTTTGGCAAGCACTCACAGAGATACACACAGACCCACACATTATTTTCGGTCAAGGGCAAAGAAGGATCATGAGAGATTAAAAGTGTATGTTTAAGTTAAAAGAAGAGCAGGAAGCCCAGTAAGATTGTTTATATTATCAATGATCTGAGATAGTGTTAAAAGATCTTACAAGGAGAGATTAATTTTTTCATTACAAGGTTATAAAGTCATTTGTCCCACACAGATTCATATAGGTAGAACTCTCTACAACCTCACTCTTAGCTCTGTGAATTAGGCCCTAGTTTTCAACTGTAAGTCTTAGACAGTCTCAAACATCTAGCCCAGGACAACTGGGCTCATTAACATGGTCAATGCTTCTTCTTACAGAGATTCTCTGGCTATTCAGAGACTTGGAATATTCAGGTAGGTTTCGTAATCCTTGAATGAGGCCCTGTACACCCATAGAAGCTTTAGATACTTGATGTCTCTGTCATTAATGATGAGTAAAGAAGACTACAAAAATTATTTAAAATGGGGTCTTCAAAGCAATGTACTACAATTCAAGCAATTTCATTGTAGGAGAGAAAATTGATAGAGCTAAGACCCAGTAAATTATTATATCAACTGTTATATGTTGCCATCTGTAATAAGGTCATGGAAAATTCCTCATAATATTGAGGATGCATTTGGATGCATATAATACTTGTATATTAATATATGTAAACTACACTGCACATGTTTTCTTGATATAGTTTTTTTTAGAATGCTAAAAATATAGTTATTGGCAGAAAAAATAAGGTATTCTATGCCCAGCAAAAGAAGATTCCTAAGCTTCTAATGTATATTGTTAATAGATATTAAATTTGAGTTGATTTATTACTTTTAACTACTGTCTTGAACACAGCATCTATTTGGTCAGTCTTAATGTCTAGTTCTTCTCCTCTTTAGAGCTTGGTCTCGTGTTCTTGGCTAGGTGAGGATGCGGGGATGGCACAGAAGGAGAAGGAATATATGATTGACACTGCAAAGGCACCATGAGTGTCACCTTACTGCAGCCTCACACCTCCAGCCTTCTCTTCATGGAGAAAGAGTGAACCTTTAGAAAGGATTGCAGAATGTGCCCAAGTAATTTAGTTTATTGGGAGACTATGATTTAGACCCAGAGCATCCAACTTTGCCCATGGATATGTTTGACATATATGAAATTGTTAAACATTAACAGAGATTTCTTTTTTAATTACAGAGTGCACATACAAAAAAGTTAAGACCAGATATCTGTCAAATCAATTTAGTTTTATGTGGAATACTAAATAAACAAGATTTTATTTAACTTCAAAAGCTAATCAGAAGTGACAAACCTGAAGTCAGATACTAAGTGGTATACACACACACACATACACACACACATATCCTATATAATATCCTAATTCATAATTTATATTTAATTATATCTATGCTAGACAATTTTGGGTGCACATATTTTTAAGGAATGTGTGACTTCTACACAAAATAGCTAGCAGTATATCCTTGAGGAAGTTGAAAGATCAACTTGTTCCTGCGTTTTTCACATGTATCATTTCCTCTCAACTAGAACTGGTTAAGTCTAAATATACTTCATTAAATTGGATCTGACATGACCTCCTTTTGGAAATATTTAGAAGTTGGCTCAAATTATGCTAAGTGGTTTAAAGTGGTAGAGTATATCTTAATAAAATGTTTCGTAGTTCAGATATTTCTCAAAGGCAAATTATACTTCCATCCTGTCCTTCCAGATTAATGACGTTTGTTGGATCTATTTCAGTCAATGTCTATAACTGTTATTACTTCTGAAGAGATTGTGGCAATTTGTTAAGATGTTTCAAGTGTAGGATGAGCAAAAATGTCCATTTTCTTTTTAATAGGCATCTTTTTATTTATTTGAAAGCACTGTAATGGTATTTCTTCATTTTTGGTTTTATACTCACATTGATTTGAAGCCCAAGCACCTGAGACCAAAGCAAGCTAGTATTTTAAGCTATGTCACACAAAGTTTCTAAATCTGGAGCCTGCAATCCTTCCTGCGATTTGAGTAATTCTGTTTATGGATAAGTGATAACTTTCAGCAGCACTTGAACAAAATGACTAATGCCATCTCCAGTGAGGCTCTTATGTTATATGCCTGACACCAAAAGCAACAGCCAGCGCTGAAGCACAGGGTAGGTGCTTGTTCTCTGCCTGATCAAGCAAGCTTAATTATGACCTCCAGATAAAGGTACTGCCATTAAGCCATTGAATTATCACAGATAAGACCAAGTCTCCCTTACTGTCTGCTGATAAATCACTGCTAACCACAGCAAAGGAGTCAGAGCTCACACTGCTAATCCTTGGGAGGTTGTGAATGGGCAGCCTCTCCACGGTTTGTATCTATTTATATTGCTCTCAGAACCCCCAAATGGCCTCTGCTTATCTCCAGCTTTAGATAATTTATGCTTTTTGGTGTGTCACCTCGCTGCAGAGGCTGTTATCAAGAATGAGGAGGTTTAGGAAATGGATCCACTGAAATGCTAATCCTATGCCAATTACTACAGAAACAAGTTTTCTTCACTGATTTGCTTTTGTTTGTTTGATACTGCAAATGTGGATTTTATGATTACAGTTTCGAACAATTGTTTAGCTCTAAAACAAAATAAGCATTTAATTTGAATAGCTTTCTCTTTTCACAAGAGTTGTTGAGCAATTTACACTGATTCAGATGGCCAGATGGTTTCCTCTCTGTTTGTCACTGACTGAATGGATGTGTAAATATTTTTTATTTTCACAGAGGGATGAGCTTGAGAGGAGAATTTGTTGACCACCCCCTCACCCATGGTGGGCTTCTGCTCCATGATGTTCTCATCTTAATTCGGATTCTTCACTGTGAAGTGTTTTCTGTGTGAAACTATTTCACATAGAAATATGAAGCCTGTCTTGGAATTTCATTAAGATGATTTTTTTTCATCTCTCACTGCTGTCCACATTTTATGAAATCTTATCTCTGAGAACTTTATGAGGTTGTTTGACTAGTAGTTAAATGTATTACTTTTCAGTGACATGAAACATTCCTAAATGACTAACTACCAAACCAATAAAATTCTCATGTGCTTATTAGCATAGTATAATGAAAATTTGCAATGTTAGGTGAGACTATACTTTTAAACAGCGAAATTAGACTTATGGCTAGCTATGTTTAACTATTTACTTTTTCCCAATCAGCTCTTTTTGTTTTAAGATTTGGAGAGAATAAGGTCACTCAGTTGTCATGATTGATCACCAATTAGTCAAGTGTTCTTGCCGTGACTATTGATGCCAGTTATTGAGATAGTAATCTTGAGAGTAATAAGGAAGTCTACAACATTAATTCAACCTTGAGATTTCATTACACTTAATGTCACCTAATAGAACATTTGATAGTTTTAATCCAAGTTAAAGTCGTTCTCCCTAAGCTACAGCTGATGGCAGGAAAGATGGAAAGGAAAAATACCTGACTTTGCAAGTTCTGCAGGCTCTTCCTCAGAGTGTATTTCAGTGCAAAGCACTTGTGTAGGTGGGCCCACAAATGACTCCAGGATTCTTCTATAGATATGTAAGGTACCCATTTTGTATTTTAACTTGAAAATGAAATGCCAACAATACCAGCCACACTCTTTCATACGTGAAAGGATTTCTTAAAGGATTTCTTTCTGTACTTTAAATACAAATTTAGAAAACTTTTCAATCTTTTCTTATAGGATGCATCTTTATATCTATCTATCTATCTATCTATCTATCTATCTATCTATCTATATTCAGGATTAGTAGGGATGTAATCTTGAAGGAGCTAATTATAGATGAATTTCAGGTGAGATTAGGTCAGTAGCTAAGTCACTTCAGTTTTCATTTTGCATTTACTGATAAGCACATTCCTTTTCAGATAGGTTTTGATTTGATTTGATTCATTTATTCCTTTCCCATCTAATATCATGCCTTTGGAGATCAACTTTAAATGTCCCAAATGACAACAGATTCTCCCTACAAAAGTTCACCTTGCTTAGCTGATATCTAGGCCTACATTATTATACTCCCTTGCTCTTAATGTAAATGTACAGCGACAGTTATGCAGCCTGACAGATGTCATACTTCTCTCCACCAGCAATGAGCATTTTAAGGGGCAAAGCAGGAAAGCAGGAGTGTTCACTATTTTAAAGTACAAGCAAATTGAGGTTTGAACAGAAAATCAGAATTACTTTTTAGAAAGAGCATCTACTATACCTTATTAATGCAGCATTTGAGATGCTTGGTTTCAGCCTCCAATAACACACACACACACACACACACACACACACACAAACACACACACACACAAACACATACACACACACACACACAAAGCTACTGCATTCCTTGGCTTTAATTGGCAAGGTTTTGAAATTAAGTAACATTAATTCATTACAGAGCGAATATGTATATGGGTGTCTATTCATCTCAATTAATCAATTATTTTCTAACATTACAGAGCACTTGCGAATTTTATGTGTAGCAGATCTTAACCAACTGCTCTATGCCATAGTTCTAGTGCTCTCTTGACTAAATATTTAAATCTGTGAACAAAATAAACAAATCAGAGCAGAACTCTTTCTTTCTTGATGCCGGGAATGCTTGTTTTTCACAAGAATTGAGCACAAATATGATAAAATGAATTAAGCTTAAAGGAACTGTGAAGGCTGATTTTGTTCAGATGTGAGCATCCTTTTACCTGCCTGTGCTCTCGGCCGCTGCCATCTCTGGTTTCTCCTCTCTGGTATCGTTCTTCTGCCACTCTAGTCTCAGACAGCTAGCTCTTCATGCTGCCCTGGCCAGTGAGCTCCTCACACGCAGATCACAGGGCAGTAGAACTGCAAAATATTTTTTACTCTGAAACTGATCTTTCATGTGATGTCAAACTGTTAAGTAAATGAAAAAAATGGCTTTGAGAAAAGAAATGTTAATCGTAGGGATTTAAAAGTTATTTGTTAAAAGATTTGCCATCCTTATGACCCAACCTACCAAAAGTCACTGAAATATCCGTATTCAAATCTTTATTAGCTGGACATTAGTGAAAGAAATAAAGAGAGTCTCAGAAAAGGAAGAGAGGGCAAGAGAGAGGCAGTTCTGTGAAGGAAAATCACGGGATATGAATATTCTATTTCAAATTTGAACTAACAAGGAAGAAATACAGGTAGGATATTTACCATTACTAATATGGGTAGTTACTTAATTGATATTTTTCTCAAATAAGATCAATTGAAGGATTATTAAAGGCACATCTACTTTATGATCTATTTGCTTTAGGTTTGGCTGTATGTTTTCACACACACACATACACACACACACACACACACATTTTGTATTGCAAATACATTCTGAACCCTCTGAGTAAAATCCGTGGCTTTTATATATTCATTACACTGACAACAGTGGCTCAGAGACTTTGAAATTAGTATGAAAATATGCAAAATAAGAAGTCAAAACAAAAGAGCCTGCTTTCTTGCTGAAGAGAATGCATAATCCTTTCATAAGAATTGAGAATAGATGCAATGAAATGGAGAGATCATCCCCATGTGTCACCTAAAGGTGGTATCTACCCACCCAATTAGCTTAGAGATTAGTGTGTGAGAGGCATCCTACAAGAAGGGCAGCAGTCTGTGGGTTTCTATTTTTCTGGTTAGTCACGTGACTCCACAGTTGAGCAGTCTGGCAAACCACTGCAGAAATGTTAGGGTTCACAGCTATTTTATTGGCCTACACAGTTTACACCAAGCACAAGTACTTAAAGAATTTTGCTTGAATACTTTTCCATATTTACGTATAGGTATTTTGGCAATTTAAGGTGTTATTTGTACAATATAAAAACTTGAGATTTCTAGAGTAGAGGTCTTTAGAAATATAATTAGTACAAGAGAAATAGGGACACCATTTTTGACACTGGCCACAGAAGGTGAGGAATTTTGTCGTCAGCATTTGCCCGGTTCTTTGGGACTGCAATAATCATAAAGTCAAACAAAACCAAACCACCACATGTTGTGGTTTGAGTTAAACAAACAGCTAAGGGAAACATGGCCATCACCAGATATCTGTGTAAACTTACGTTTGGTTCCTACTTTATGCATGTGTATTCATGTGAGGTGTTGACCCTGCTTTATGAAAGCTTGCTGAGAAAAAAAAAATATTAGTTTTAGGATTTTATTAGATTTTTTCTGGAAGAAGTCAAAACCTCTTATAAATCTTGCCAGTCTCCCTAAATCTGTGAAAAATACTAGAACACTCTAAGCAAAGGTGAAGCACTTGTGTTTATTTTTCCTTCCATTTTGCAGCAGGAAATTCTGAAAGCAGCCACAGTTTTGTACAGAGTCAAGGCTGTTCTCTGGCGTTTTTACTTCAGTTCCTCACGCCTCCCACATTACTGGTAGGTGATAAGGGTGAATCAGGAAAGGACAAGAGAAGGCAGGAGTTTAAAAGGCAACCTGAAGCTCTGGAGAGAAAGCCTGGTAGTAAAGAGCACCCAGGTTTCGTTCCCAGCAACCACATGGTCTGTAACTCCATTTCCATTTCCAGGGAATCCACTGCTCTATTCTGGTCTTCACAGCCACCTGGCATGCATATACACATACATGCATACATACAGACATATAAACAGACAGACAAACAAAATGCTCAAATACATAAAATAAAAAATAAACAAAAAAATTTAAAGGCAATTAGAAACACGAAAATGCAACTGAACTGAGCATTCGTGGCCTGGTATTCTCTTTCTGTATCTAAAGACACAGACTAAGTAACATACACCTACTCATGCAAACAGTTCATTAGTAGTTAATATGGAGCTGGATTGCCTCTTCTCATGTCCTGCACAAAGCCTTTAGCCTCAAATCAAATTGTCCTCTCTGTAAATGGTGTGGAAAGTAGAGGAGACATTATAATGTTCAGAGCTTCTAGGCTCATGAGCTGCTCACAAAAGCCTGAGCCTTGCCTATCACTGGTGTTACTGAAGGAAGCTTCTTATCTAGATGTTCAGGCCCTATAATTCACTAGAAGCAGGGTTTGATCCAGCTGCCAGTTTATCAATATGAGATATTGATAATTGGTTGAGTAAGTGCAAATTGACTGAGAAAATAAAAACAATATTGTTCATTCAACAAAAATGGAAACAGACCTTTGTGCTCCTCACAAACATTCCTGAAGAGGACCTGTGTGCTGTTCACCCTGGAACTCCAGACCTTCTTTGAGGAAGCCAAGGGAAGGCACTGAGCAGATGAAATTCTTCAATAGAGACAGTGAGGGAAGTATGTGGCAAGTTGTGTCAATAAAATTGCTTGATAATCTGGAAAGGGGTGATGGCGTCCTTGCACTGCTTGCCTGTCACCATGGGGATGAACTGGTGCAGGAACACTTGTGTCTTTATAAAGAGAGGGAAGAACACCTGACTAAGCCACTAACACTTCATCTCCCACTATCTTTGGTTCTCTTCTCAAGGCAATAGAAAGCCAGAAGCACATAATTACTGATGTTTTTCCATTAAATTACGATGTTCTGGGTCCTTCTTTTTAATCTTTCTAGCAAAAAGAGGGTGATCGATCATCAGAGCTTCTCCCTTGCCTGTGTAAGTACAGGCAGCATGTGCAGGGCTCTCATGAGTTGTCCTTAGCTCTGCCAGCTGCAATGAAACTAGACAAACCTGTTGAGAGGAAGAAGAAACACCTATGTTCTTAATAAGCTATCGTACTTTGTATCAAAGTGAGCAACGGATTTTACCTAGTGTCAAGGTGGAGGAAGAGAAACAGATCTCAAAGAATACTGTGACATTAAAAGTTCTCTTTAGCCTCTTTCTAGCAACTACTTTCAGACTGATGGAATTTAGAGCTAGAAGCAATATGAGACTAAAAGGAAAGCATTCAGTCACCCATTCATCTGTCTACCGTTTATTTTGTGATCTCATTTAGATCTCATTCTACAGTGAGGTCTAGTAGGGGATTAACAGCAGTATGAAAAGACTTTAAACCAGTTCCTATGTTTTGAATCCTTTGCAGAAAGACATGGAAAATAATGGAAACGCACTGCTTTTCCTATGAAGACATCTTTTCCTACATCGCACTAAAAGAATTCTAGCTCTTGTATCCTAATGCTTCCTATGATTAATAGGAGGAAAAAAGGGTGTGTTTAATGAGTGTCTGCCATGGAGTTTTCACCTTTTCGGTGGTTGGCTGCTGAGAGTTTTGAGACCCATTGTGTCCCCTTCCTTTCTTGCCTCACAGTTCCAAAAAGTGGCAACAAAATTTTCATGTCCCTGTCTTGTGACAATGGAAAGTACAAATCACCAAGCCCTGCCTGTGCTCAGCAGGCCTGGTCCTGTCCCCACGCACCAAACACAGCATCCAAGCCAGTTACCCCCTTCCTCTCAAGGCCATTCCAGACTTCAAGCTTCCTAGAAATAAGATTTCCATCCCCTCTTGTTCATGGATGATGTCATCTGCTTTATTGTCTGTATGAACTTTTAGGGGAAGACTTGATCACCCCGTTTCTTTGGGCATTCATTGGGTGCTGCCAGTGTCCATATCAATGCATCAGCAATCAGGTGTGACATTCACTGCAACCAGTAGTTAAACCACTGATGACAAAGCAGATGCCAAGTGTCCACACACAGTACAGGTATTCCATTTATATTTGGTCTGACAGTAGAGGCTGTACTCTTATTTTTTCCTTGAACATGTGTTGTTTAGCTATAAGTTTCAGAAAACCCACAATGCTTAAATAATGAGTTGGAAAGTTTAAGCCTCAACCAGAAACCTGCTAGGCTATACTAGCTGTGATTCATGTAGGAAGAGGCCCTCTGTCTATACTTAGCCCATGAGAGGGGGAACATCTAAAAAAATTAGTCTTTGATGCTAAAAGGAGAAAGGAGGAGTGCTTGTTGGTTAGGCAGCAAGTGGTGTCTATCACTATTTTATGCTACCTTAAATTTGTGCCATGTTCATATGAACGCATGTATATGTAGTGTTATATGTATATTATACACACATACTCATATTATGCACTATATATCATATTGACTTATTCCATGTAGTATTCTTTCTTTGTTCATGCCCTTCCTCTTCTGCTTGAACAGCAACAGAAACAAAATACAAGTGAGCTAAAGGTGATCCTAAGGTGCTGTTCTCAATTGGAACTTGTTTGTTACTTTTGAGTCTGGTAGCTGTTGAAACTTGTGAGTTAGTCACCAAGGATGGATGAAAACCTTAATCCTCTTTAGCTCTGTCTCATGTAGGCTACACAGAAATTAAAGTGACAAAAAAGACCAGAGGAAGGAGAAAGTATGGGAGACTTTGTGTTCCAGAATGTGTGGACTCTTTAATAAAAGGTCTTTTTAAGTGACCTAAGGCAACCTGACCTCCTAAGGAACAGGACAGAACTGGAGTTTAGGATGAACCATCCTTGATGCTGAAGCTAGGAGGAAGCATGGGGAGCCTGACACCAGGGCTGTTTTGGTTATCTCAGGAAGGGGCTCATAGCCACTATCAGAGACAGAGACAAAAATAACTCTTTGCCTTTCATTCCCTAAAGAAGCCTTGTTCTAAATAAGCCACAGTCAGAACTCCTCAGAGGGTGCTCTTTTGGAAATTAACTGCCCATTTTAAAAGACCTTGGCAGCCAGAGAGAGAAAGATCAAGTTACACTTCAGGAACACGCACTCACAGAGGGGCCAGAGAAGGAAAAGCTGAAGTTAGAAAAACAAATACAGAAGGAAAGGCAGAAGAGAGGAAGGACGTTTGGAAGATGTTCAAACACAACACAAGCATGCGTGCACTTACACACCCAAGTCCTGATTTAAAACTCACCTATTAAAAACCTATAGACATTTGATAGTTGCTGTTGAGATGAGAAATTATGATGGGAGGGTTTAAGAACAAGAATTGTGTCAAAGCATAAAAAAGAAAAAGAAATCATAAGGAGGGCTGGAGAGATGCCAGTGGATAAAAATATCAGGACCTAAGTTCAAATCCCAAGCACCCATGTAAAAGTCAGGCATGGCAAAACGCGCCTACAACCCCAGGACTAAGGAGAGGCGAAAAACAGATTCTCGGAGATGGCTCACAGCCAGCCTGGTCAGTGGGTGAGCTCCAACTTCAGTGAGAGACTGTCTCGAAAACAAGGTGAAGAACTACAGAGGAAGACATCTGACATTGCTCTCTCTCCTGTACCTGCATGTATGGGCACATAGACAACATGTACAAGTGATGCACACATGAAGAAACAGACACAAAGAAATCATAAGAAAAAAATGTCCTGTGAAAATACCATTAGGAAAAAAACAGTGAAAGAATACTAAGAGGGGGAAGAGGAGAGAGAAAATTACTAGTCTACTTCCAGAAATAAGTGTTTCACGAACTAAGAAATTATTTGAGTCCAGAAATAAAAAGAGCTGACTGAGATCATGCTGATTTAATAAGACATACACAATCAAACACATTCTTAGGAAATGTGTGAACTCCAAGGATATAGAAAAAAATGTTTCCATATTTAAAGAACAAGTTACCAATAAAGGGAAAAGCAATCACAGTGGAGAATGGTTTATAATTTGGTGTTGAAGCAAATAGAAAATAGATCACAATATAATTGAGGAAAAAAAACAGCAGGCAAAGAATCTTACCAGCAGTCATTTTATACTTAGTGTAAAATGTTTCTGATTAGAACTTTAAAACACTGAAAACAATATACAGAAATATACACAAATGCACAAGGTAAAGATATGCAAGTATACTGTAAGGAAAACTCTCAGGAAAGACCATGAACAAACCAGTCATAAAAGAGATCAGACTACAAGGCGTAAGAAGAGGAAACAGAGACTAGCTAAGAAATTTACAATACATGAGTTCAATAACTAGGATAAAAAGACTGTAGAGACCTAGTTTAATGCAAAACCAGTTTCAAAGTTACCATGTTATTACAGCAATACCCTAGGAGTTGAGGTGGGTGTGACGGAGAAAAGAGAGATAGGAGATGTGCTAATGGTCCCATTTGGGAAAGGACAAAGAGAAATGTACACGAAGAGTCTTGTTTGATAATAAAGTAAGTGGTCCTAAACTAGACCACGGAGGAACACATCTTGGAACAATGAACAATAAATTTGCATGGTTTATGTAGGAAGGAAAAGAAAGAGACTGAATCAGAGAGCATTAGAATTGCAGGAGAAACTCCAAGCTCATTAACTTCATTAACTCAACCTGAATATTGGAAATGTGTAAGATGCGACTAGTATTCATTACTGAATTATTATACATTATATCTTCACATCAAGTTATGATATGGTAAATTTGTTTGGTGGCAATTCAAAAATGATTTCTCATTCGGAATATGAATGGGCAGGCTGATACAGTGTGACTTACAAGGTATCAGAAGGAGCCAGGGGAGGTGATGCAGAGGCACAGGCTGCTGTGAACGTGGGTCCTGGCGCTCCCTTCACTGACCATTCCCGCACGGTCATGTGACTTCATATACAGTTCTCCTTTCATCTCTGACTTCTAAATAGACAAGATAAACATACTTTTTTGTGAGGACCACTTCAGCAAGTGCCACAGACTGGATACCTCATGAAGAGAAACTGATTTTCTCAATTCAGAAGATAAGAAATCCAAGCCCAGTACTGCAGCACACTGTATTTCAAGTCTTTGTGAGTCACCATCATTTTCTGGCCTCTGTTCATCATCTTTTGTCTGTTATGTCCACACCCGAATCTCATTTTCAGAATATTGAATTTGATTTACTCACGTGGCCTTATTTTATCTTACCCCTAAAAGGCCATGTCTTCAAAATACAATCACATTCTAAGGTATTGGGGTGTAGGATTTCAATAGATGGATGAGGGCGTAATTCATCTTGTAAATATAAGAAAATAAAACCGACTTTTTTTCCAGGTAGATTCTAAGAGCTTTTAGGCCTGAGTGCCTGAGGTCACTGTGCAAGTATCCAGTCACCCATAAACTCTCACAGTCTCTGGAATATGGGTAGAATTAGAGGTTCTGCAAAAATACAGGAAAATAAAACAATCTCTTTAACACTTATATTTGAATTTCATTCCTATTTCCATTTGGAGTTCTGTCTGTCCATTTCATTGGAATATTAAGAAGACAAGAGAGTACATCAAATATCACCCAGATTTCCCAGATAGATATGCAGGAAATACTCTCCTTTTCTATGCAGTCACCATTAAAGATCATTCACTGACACTATCCTTTTGGGAGAGCAAGCAGAAGATAGGAACTGTGTGAATCACTGTACAACTTAACACATTTTCTAAAATGTTTTGTTAAAGTACAGTGCAGACATATAAATGAATTTTCTTCCCTGTATATGACAAAACAATAGATCAGAAAGCAGTATTTTCTCTCATTCTTTCTCTCCTAATATTCAGGTTGTTAAAGTATAGCTTTTGTTTTCCTTTTTGTCTTTTGTTTCCTGTACAATCCTCGACCTGTATATGAGACTTTAAATTCTGGAAGACTGAGAATATACTCTGTAGACTATACAGCACTGAAGACTAATGTCTGATAACAGTCTTGATTTCTACTTAGAAGAGGGAAAAATATCCAAAGAGCAAGGTAACAGGAATGTGTACAACACAGCAGGGAGCCCGGTAAGTACTGGGAAGTCTGCATCCTGCTCCCTCCTAAGGGCTGAGGGCTAATTGATGTCCACTGAAGTTTTATATAAACCTGTGTAGCCTCAGGGCAGAGACAACCGCCCTGTCATGCAGATAGCCCAGTTACATCAAGTGCCAGGGGAGAAGTTCGGTGCGGTGACTGAGCGGCAGGGGAGCAGAGACTGAGGGGAGTCTCAGCGAACTAACCCAGAACACAACGGGGGAGAGCCCTGGGAGCGGCTGAGGGAGGATGCTGCAATCTGCGGGACAAGCTTGTTCGGCATGGGCTGTGACAGTGACACAGGTGCCTCCTCATCAGGCAAGACTTTTGTGCTGGAGACTAGCATTATTCACTGATGTTTGTTTCTCTGCCCTTTGGGCAACTGGGAAAGATCTCACGTTCCTGTCACTATGAGATTAAGTGTGACAATTAGCTCTGTTTGGACCATGAAATGTGACAATTGGTGATATGTGACGTTGGTGGAGAAGCACTTCTTGCTGGAGTATGGTTCCTTACCTTCTTTCTTGCTGTGGTAATCATGGAAACATGTTTAAACATCATCATGACAAAATAACAAAGCTCTGTCAGTGGAAGGACAAGACCGCTGACAAGAGTCCAGGCGCAAACTCCAAAAAGCAAAGATGTCATTACTTGTGGTGATTCGGGGCTGGCTCTGCTGGTGGTTCAGTTAGGCCCTGCTGTACAGAACCAAAGTCTGCAACTCAGAAAAGGTGATTTTCTGCAGATGACAGGGCGAAAGAAAAGTCCAAGTCAATTAGCTCACCTCAGAGGACAAGAGGACAGGCAGAAAAGGGGAGAACCTGAGAGTGAGCACCTGCAGCATCTACATAGTGTTAAACCAGAAGCAGCCATGTTCACAAGTTAGCAAGACTGCATTTACCCAAGTCTGCAGAAATCTATAGACACAGAATGAAGTTTATTCAGTTTCAGGAAGATGACTCATCTCCAAGAATGCTATTAGGAGAATTAATGTGGCCATAAAAAATGGGTAACTATGTGCAATGGCTGTATTATTTGATGGTGGACTTTATTTCACGTCTAGCCACTTTTTGGTAAATAATTCCTATGTACTCTTAAATCACATATGACGCAGTAGTATTGTTTTGCTCTATTATCACAATGTCCTTCAATGATTTATTAAAAAAATAAATTTCCTGTTAGTCTTCTTTATTCATAGTCACTATATTATTTTCACGGATCGCTTAAAGCAAAAGTATACAGAGAGGATAACAGCTGCAAAGGTCGCTCGCTATATTTTAAGGAAAACAAATGAGTGCAGAAATCTAAGCTTTATAGATATTGCCATTAGCTCCTGTATTGGGAAATAGTGACTGGCTAGCCTGGAATGGGCTTGCAATGGGGAACTGTACTACAACAGTGGGCATAAAACTCCAACAGCAGGTCAGAGATCTGTGAGCATCTGTACTGATGTGTCAGGAATAGGCAATACTGAAATTTTTTATTATGCTCCTGTGTTCTCCTTTACTAAATAAGGATCATCATGCCCATTATTGCTGTTAGGAGCACATCACTACATACGGGTCCATTGTGATACAAAGAGTTCAAACACAAAACCAATGAGCTCATCCAATCTAACAGGTAATAGACCATCCTAGGTTATATTTAGCTTCTGCAGCAATTGCTTGCTGCTTGAACTACTTACATGGGCCCAAAATAAACTGAACATAATAAAATAACAAACTCTTCACTGGATAATTGAGAAGCATTGCATTGGTTTATATCATTGAACATGTTCAGCAACCTTAAGATCATTTACTTTTCATTTGGTGTTTTTGTTATCATTTATTAAATGATTATCTGAATTATGAATGATTACCAGAGTAAATATCTATACAAAATGGTCTATATTCTCCTTGTAAATTATTTATGTGTACTTAAATGTGCTACTTTTATGCATGGTGTGTGTGTGTCCTGGATGTGTATATGTGTGCATGTGGAGGCCACAGGTCAACTTCAAGTATTGTTCCTCAGAACAATCTACCTTGTTTATAAGACAAGCTCTCTCACTTGCTTGAAGCTCACCTATTAGGCAAGGAGGACTGACCAGTGAACTCCAAGTACCGCCCTGTCTCTGCCTCCCCAGCACTGGGATTACAAATACATGATGCCATGTCTGGTATTTTTACATGGATTCTGAGGATCAAACTCAGATCATCACGCTTGCATGGCAAGAACTTTGCCAACTAAATTATCGCCTCAGCTCCACTTACAGATGTTTTTAATATCTAATAATAATTACTATAATTAGCAAGTGTGGGACACTAATCCCATGCCAGGCTAAATACATTAGAATGTTTGTGTCATTGAATCTTCACAGTAGCTCTAGAAGCTGAGTACCATACTATCAAACCCGAAGCAGCAGACTTAGATATATTACCCAAAGTGAAACATTTAGGAGGCACTGAAGGGATTGTGCTTTCACTCAGTATTGCGCAAAGTCTGTACCCACAATCATATTGTTTAACATTAGTATGCATTAACTTGATATGCAGAGCTGGGTGTGAAGATTTCTAGTCCAAGAAATCTGAAAACGGCTCAAGACATTGTCCTTTTCTCTCCTTTCTCTACCCTTCCTTCCTCCCTTTCTTCCTTCCTTCTTTCTTTCACTCTGCTTTTCTTTTTTTTTTTTTTTTTGAGATAAAGTTTCATTACACAGACCCAGCTGGCCTAGAACTTGCTATACTGATCAGGCTGGCCTCCAACTCACAAAGATCCTCCTGCCTCTGCTTCTCTAGGGCTGAGATTAAATGTGTGCCCTGCCGCAGTCAGCAAGAAGTTGCTTTTCTAATTGGCTTGCAAAATGGACTTGTGTGGTAAATTCCACCACTCAGCAGAAAGTCTCCCAGGCTCTGTGGAAGACACAGAGCAGTTGGGTTCCTTTCTCTTTTTACCCAGTATGCTATTTACAGGCAAAATGATTATAGGACCATCACAAAATCCCTGAAACAGGAGCACAATGTGGAGTTTACTCTGAGACTGGCAGAGCAGCCCAGTCTCAGACCACGAGGGAGCAAACTTCCTGTGCAGCCTGGAGGAGGCACAACGTTCTGGGATGGGTAAGTATTCAGATATACAAGTCAGCTGACATCATCTGAAGAATGCCAGTGTCTAGTATGGACAGAGAAAATAACCTAGCTTATCCTAAATGCTTGAAACTATTTTATTTTCATCTCCAAACCTGATATAAAATATGCCACTACCTAAGTCAGTCATTATCTTTCCACTACTGTCCCAGTTCTTATCTTAGTTGATACTAAGTCTAGGCGAGTACTCAACAAATTAGTATGTGTTGTTTTAAGTCTTTATTTGTTTCTCCTGTAGTATATATGGTTGCTTCATGCATCCTTGTTCAAAGAGCAAATGTAGTTTCTCAAAGAAGGATAGCTGAGGATTCAAAAGCAAGAATTAAAAGAAATTCCAGGATTTCTGTAGCTGATGCAGGGGTGGGGGTGAGGGGTGGGGGATGGGGGAGGATTGGATAAAAACTCTTTTAGTAATTGTTTCAAAAGTATATAGCACATATCACTATATAGATTCCTAATTATAAACATATAATTCTTTCCTTAAGAACAATCACAATCATCAGTGTAATTGTCAGGACACTGCATATGTGTGTGTATATGTATGAGTGTATGTATGTACAGAGAAAGTAATTTATCTTTATTTTCCAATATAGGCCAATATTACTCCTTCTGAAATAAGACACTGAAAATTGTGAATGCATTATCTCATTACTTAATACTTAAATACCAATTGAATTAGTAATAATATACCAGTTCCATGTATAAGTAAGTGATAGGAATCATGATTTGTTCCATTTTATTTACTTACTTACTTATTGTTTTGGGACTTTTGAGACAGGGTTTCCCTGTAGCCCCAAGTGACCCTGAATTCTCAATGTAGACCAGGCTGGGCTTTATCTCACAGGACCCTCCTGCCTCTGCTTCCAGATTGCTAGGTTTAAAGGCACGCATCACCACACCTGACCTTATCTTACAGATTCTCATATGTACAAATTTACATAAAGCCTCTTACTTTAATTTTTTCATTTATTTTTATTTTATTTGTATGAGTGTTTTACCTGCATATATGTAAGTGTACCACATACATTCATTGCCCATGGAAGACAGAAGAGGGCATGGGATGTACTGGAACTGGTTTTAGGGTTAGTGGGTCCTGGGAACTGAACCTGGGTCCTCTGCAAGAGCAGCCAGGGCTCTCAGCTGCTGAACCATCTCTCCAGCCCCCAAGCCTCTTACTTTTATAAATGTAAGTAAAGTCAATGTAAGGTGACATATAAGGTTAGCTCACAACTTATGTAGCTATTTGTCTTTGCCCTCGAATAAATCATCTTCACCACAAAGTACATTTTTTCAATTATTTTCTTATTTAGTTCTCTGTGACTAATTAAATGTTTTGATGCTTCTTCCTCAAGAACTAACCTGGAAGCAGATCCACAAAGAATAAGATGAATATAAAACCCTAATAGATTCATGGCTATTTTATTAACAGCACCAATTACCTATCATGAACAGATGAAAAACAATGGTGTGGTATGATACAGAGACCACCCATAAGTGGTGTTGGGAAACCAGGCTCCCAGACATGTTCAAATTACATAGCATCACCAAATATTTAGTAAGAGTAAAGCATGATTTTCTGTAGAAACCATGTGTTTGATTTGCTTAAGGCTATCAGATTTAAACCCTATATCTCTGATAGACCAAAGTTTTTTGTCTCTTTTGAGCAGGCTGGTAGACTGTCCAGCACATGGTAACTGCTTGTGCTTTGATTGCATTAATTAATGCACTTAGGAGCTGTCTTCTACAAGAATCTGAGTCATTGATCCAATGAACACACAAGCTAGTCGGATATGGAGTAGTCAGTATGAAGCTGTTTAGTCTAGAGCTTCTCAAACTTTAATATGATTTATAAATAACTTGATTTTGTTACATTGTAGACTCTAATTAAGTGTTGGGTGAAGGCCTGAGATTCTGCATTCCTAAGGTGTTCTCAGGTGATCCAGTGTTACCATCTGAGCTATGAATAGCCATGATTTTGCACACTCTTTTAAAGAAATGCATAAGTTGATTGCAGTATGTTAAAAATGACAATTTCTGTTTGGGGGATGTTGTAGGAAGTAAAGTTCAATGCAATGTGATGGTTCATAGCTCTCTTTGTAAATTTAACTTGATAGAACTTACAGTTTTACAATGTTTATGAAGCACAGAGAGGAAAGCCTGCTTTTCTCCTAACAAAGAGGCCTTAGTCTTGATTAGCAAACAGACTGAAACTGTTGTTGGGTTCCTTAATTGTCCTTTGCTGCTGGAACCAGTGCATTTCCTCAGGTGAGCTCTGTGAAAGGATTACTGTTTTAAATAAACACTTCAGGTCCACCCTCACTCTTCCTTTCCACAAATGGAAATGTTGTTTTTGAATGTCCTTTCTCCTTTATGAATGTGAATAAGACTTTTCTATTCAGCAAGTTTTCACAGAATAGAAAGTTGGCAGATCTAGCCAAATTTCTTTTGTGTGACTATGGACAAAGTAAAATGTTTTGTGTTGGCAGAAATGTGGCGTGTTCCAAATTTATTGAACAGACAAGTTATAAAATACACTTGTCTGAATAGTTTTTTTTTTTGAGGGGGTGAGGAAATTGGGATAGAGTACAGTGTAGAAAGGGACATCCCCAAGCTGGCACTGGAAATGTTTGATCATTCTGAAAACAGGATGTGAAAACACTATGACATCCTTTTTATCCTCTCTGGGTGGCTGGAAGATACAGTTTACCAAACAATACACAAAATAATCCTTAAGCTGCCTACTTCTCAAGGTCAAGTTCACACTGGCAATTACAAGGATGTTTGTTGAAGTCACTTGAATGACAGTATAAATGCCGCCACTTAACCAAACTGGTTGGTCAGGTCACTTTATGAATTGTAAGTTTCTTGTTCTCAAAGAGTCACTTGTGTGGAAAGAGGAAGAATTACTGCCTAGACCAATTAGCCGTAAAGCAAACAGTTCCTTGGAGATGAACCTGTAAAGGATTCTCACAGAACTGAGGAAGATCCATTCGTATGTAGTTGAGCAGCCTTTGGAGTTTCACAGACCAAGTTGCAGGAATGTCCATCGTCATGGTATTCTTTTTGTCTTCATATTGTCTGGAAAAACAACAGGCAGTGAGAACTTAATCCTGAAAGAGTAACTACACTGACAAACATTTTATCTTATTTCATTCTATTTTATTTTATGAAATATGCTCTCACTGTGTAGCTCAGGATAGCCTGCAACTTATGGATCTGCTGCCTTAGCCTCCCAAATACGTGGAGGCCTCTGGCATGGGCCACTTCACTGGGGCTTGCCTTTAAAAAGGAGGTCTTTTTGTTCCGGATGGGCCTTTGTTTCTTGACACACTCTACTTCTGCTTGCTACTTTTGGACACTTGTCTACTCTGCAGATTCTGAATAGGTTTCACTATAACACTGAAGTAAATAGGAAAAAACTATTTTCTGTAACCTTCTATTTTATTGCATAAAATAGATACACTAACAATGACGTTTCAGTGTGACCTTAAAGGAGGAAAACAAATCTTTCAAATAAATTGAAATTACAAGTTACAGTATTTATTTTGGTATTTCAAAACTATAAAGTTGACCTTGATTTTCAGCATTATCACAGGCCATTATAAGATTGGGTGAGTTTTAAGGCTAGTTACAAACCTGTATCCATCATTAAATATTTGCCCCATGTTGTTGCTTATTATGTGTTTTGTTAATACTAAAAATATTGAATTCTCCTTGAGAAACTCAAAGATTCCCTTGCTCATAAAAAACATGCTGTGAATTAGTACTTATAAAATGTACTTTTGAAGAAATAAAAAAGGAAATACTCATCTTCACTCTTATTTTTCTCCCATAATGTGTTTCTACCCCAGAAAATTAATCCAGACTGGAAAAGCTACTCTGCGGTGACACAGGAACTTTATGTCTCTAATACTTACGGCTGTGAGAGGTTAACCCTTGTGAGTTTATAGCAGGTCTGGATGAGTTTAGTGGCAGCTCTTGTCTCCCAGGGCTGAGTGCTCCTGAAGGCTTCTGCCCTCTGCTCTGCTACAGGAGCAAGAAGAGTTCAACTGCTTGCTTGCTGAGAGAGACAGAGAGCAACTTAGGATGTACAGAGCTTTGCACAGACATTGATCACAGAGGACATCTATCAATCGCTTCTGCTCAGACTTCACAGACAGATCCAGTCAGATGTACTTGCCTAAATGCAAAAAGGCCAACAAACGAAGCTAGTTGCATGGTAAGATATTCGGTAATTCTGTACTTCCACTAAAAGAAAGCTTAAAAGAAATATGGCTTATTGGTAAGATGAGGTGATCTGCATGAGTGGAGAAAAGTGTAAGTGATGGACAGACATCTTTTTTTGTCAAATGAATGGTTTATCTTTTCGACAACACTGTTTTATTTATGGTTGACATATGTTTTACCTCCTGTTGACCCTTGCACTCACTCCTGGTAGGGAATAGGATTCTTTTGTCTTGATCTTTTCAGAAGGATCTTGGTGCTTAGCATTCCATCATGCTGGTAGACTCCTTCTCACTTAGAATTGTCCTGTTACTTTTCTTTCCTAGTTAACATTTTCAGAATGTTGTAAGGTCTCTTTTTAGAATGAAAAGACTCAGAGCTTTATTTCTGTGGCTGAGTATTCTCAGTATGTTACACATATGAATATTTGGTGAAATAATCATATGGTCTTAGCTTTCCATGAATCCCAGCTGAATGCCTTCAGACAAAAATGAACTGGCGTTTCCCAGAGTGTCCCAACACTGTAGACTACATTATGTGCTCCAGAGTGAAAGTATCACAAAGTCAGAATTCAAAACTGTTGGGTGGATAATGGACTGTGAAGCCCCGTGCTTTCAATGCCCACAGAAGAAGGGAGCTGGTTACTGAGTTTCCTTGGGGTAGTAGTTTAGAGAAATTCCTATTTTTAGTTACTTAATTTAGGAATGTCTGACTTTACTTGGACTTTTATGTTTCTCTAGCCCACTGCGAAGGTGTGTAATTTATTATCCTTTTAGACGTATATCATGAATTCTTTAGTTATAAATAGTATCATATGAATATAATTCTTAACGATGATAACCAATAATTTACGAATTATATTATTATAAAACAATTTCCACTCCAAAGCTTTACAAAAAGTATATATAAGGTCAGACAAGACAGGATAGACTGAAGGGAAAGATTCATGGAGGAAATGTGAGAACACGGGTTTCTACACAGGATGACAGCATGAACAAAAGAATTGAACTGTGGTAACTGAAGGAGAGATGTCAGATGTGTTCAAAGGAAGCTGAGACCTAAATTGCATTTCACATTGTGGTGTTTGAATGGGAATGTCCTCCATAGGCTCCAAGTTTTTGAACATTTTGTCCAGCTTTGGTGGAGCTGTTTTGGGAAGTCTTAGGAAGTACAGCCTTGCTGGGGGAAGCTCGTAACTGAGGACTTCTTCAGTTGAAGTTGAGAGTTCTTCAGACTCGCCAGATTTCCAGTTGTTCTCTGCTTCTTGTGCTGCTTGAAGATGTGGTCCCTGGGCTGTCCACTCCAATCACTCCCGCTGCCATGCCTCCCCAGCCATTATGGACTCTAACCTTCTGAACCAGAAGCCAAATAAAGTCCTCCTTCTAGAAGTTGCCTTGATCATGGTGTTTTATCACAGCAGCATTAAGGTAACTAATACAGACATTCAGGCTGAAGCATGTGAAGATAATACTGTCTATTAAAAGCTTATTTCCATGAGCATAAGATAATGTCACCAGAGAAATGTTTCATGTAATAGCCAAAGAAATGTTTCATGTATTAGCCAAAGAAAGCAAACTCCATCGCAGGAAAATTAAGAAAAATGGGCCATTGTTAAGAGACAGTATGAGTTTGCTGCATCTTTTGAAAACCTAGAGTGAGGTGTCGAAACTATATAGCTGCAAATCACTTATGAAAAACACAAGGGAGAATGCCTAACAAACCCTGGCAGTGTTACCTGAAGTGTGGACTGTGGACCGTAGCTGACCTGCATGCAGTCTCTTATTGGTATGGCATGGGAAAACGTGTTTCTACTGCACAGTAACTTGACTGAGTCTCTACCTACAGTATTCACTTTAGTTGGAAATATTTTCATAGACAGGATTTTCAAATAAGAAAGGATGCACATAGTTTAGTGAATTGAGTTCAAGGCCCTGCTTTCTTGAATAGTCATGCTAACAGCAGTGTGATGAGAATGTAAAACTGCTTTCACCTGCTGCACATGGTGCCTCTGAGTCTGCAAAGTACAGACCCAGACAAACAGACAAAAAAGAAGTGTGCTCTAACACAGAGGCCCTGTAAAGCCACGCAATTCCATCTCCCTGTCTGTCAGCAATTCCGTTTCCTCCTGAGTCTAAGATGTTCTCCAGGCCCCTTATCCTTTCAGATCTTGCAGGTTAGCTTCTGGTCCCCTGGAAGCAGACATGTACCCAGCCTCTGAAAGGAAGAGTGAGAACTCTTCAGCATCTAACTGGAAGACAAGTTAGAAGAGTGTGAGACTGGGTGAGGCCCTAATTCACAGTCCACACATAGCAGTGGGTGATTACAAATAAGGGAAGAAGCTGGGTGTGGTGCTGCATGCTGATAATCACAGTACTCAGGAGGCAGAGGCAGGCCGAGCTCTGTGAGTTCAAAATCAGCCTGGTCTATATAGCAAGTTCCAGGCCTTTTGGGGCTACAAGGAGACCTGATATCAAAAACAAACAAAAATGAAATTGGCACTAATTGACCAACATTAACCATTAACTAACAAAGCATTTTCAAATGCATTTCTGTGAATATGTCTTAACAAAGAGTAGGACATGTAGTTAACACCCCACTTTTGTGTGAAGGAGCGATTCTTGGAAACTGTTTTCATTTATTGAAATGCCATTTACTTTGAAAGTTAATAATTGCTTAGTAAGTCAAGTAACATTCATGGATCCAAATTTGGAAAGCTGGCGTCAAATTAATTAGCTTTCTTATGATTATGTAATACTAAGTTCAGTTGTTTTACTTGTACATTCTTAGCTTTGGCACTGAGGCTGAGCAAATAGTAAAACAGGAAGCATCGCTCAATGAACTACCTTAAGAATAACAATTATCTAAAACGTGCTTCATACCCTTTTCAGTTTACTGATGGCTTGTTGCTATTCTAAAAGCTAGTGATAAAAAAACTTCAGAAAAACTGCCCAAGCACATAATTGTTCATGAACTCACAGAGGATACACAGATACTGTTTGCAGACTTTGGGCCAAAATTTTGTGATCTAGCATAGAAAGAAACTGCCAACTTTTCCAATAACTTGAATTTACCACACAATTCACTTTTGTTTGTTTCTCTGATTTGTAAATTTTTATTTTATGTCTATGAATGTTTTGCCTGCCTATATGTAAGTGCACCTGTGTATACAATGCCCGTAAAGGCCAGAAGAGGGTGTCAGAATCCCTGGAATGGAAGTTACAAACGTATGTTATGTGGGTGTTGAGAACCAGGGCCTCTGCAAGAGCAGCCAGTGCTTATAGTTGCTGGGCTCTCTATTTGATTATTTTGAGGTAAAGTTTCGCTAGGAGGAGCAGGCTGGCCTTGAACTTGTGATTTTCTTGCCTCAACCTCCTAAGTGCTGGGATTACAGCCAGATAGTACCACACCCAGCTTTGGATATTTTTCACAATATGAGACTTTAGTTTGGTTCTAAAAACAGTATTTGATTTGCAACTAACTATTACTGGCGACATCATTAGAGCATACAGACTTCTTGACTCTCAGGAATCTCATTTGTAAATTGCAGGTGACAATAATTACCTCAAAAAATCACCATGAGTATTTCCTTTGGTATGCATCTAGCGTAGTGCCTGTCACAAACATTTTAATAAGGCTTCATCCACTCACATATTTATTCATCTATTCATCTTTCGGAGTATTAATAAGATGGCTCAAAACCTCTTGATCACTTTGTAGATGTGTAATTGTGTTTAACAAATATTTATTGGATGCTCACTCTGCACTAGGAGTGATGTTAAATGCAGGCATTAACACAGACTCTGCTCCAGGGGAATTTATAATTCAGTGCTATGTCAAGGCAAGAATTCCATATTTTGTGAGTAATATAAGTTGGCATAAGATCAGAGGGGTCCAGCAACAGTGTGATTGATGCTGAGGAGTCATAGATTCATGTCGGAATTAATACTTAAGTAAGAGCTAATAATATGGTTATTAATAAACATCAAGATTACTGAGTGCCTTGCTGATTTTGTTAGGTGTACTACCTAATTTGTTCCTCAATCTACTTTTAGAAATCAACAGATGTTGTTACTAGGCTAAAACAGGATGAACAAAATTTCAAATGATATGCAGCAAATCAGTGACAGAATTTGAATATGCCTGTACTTCATACTGTATTAATTATTTGGAAAAAGTTGAGAGAGCATTTTAGGCAAGTTGAGTCGCTACGGTATAAATATGGATATCTGGAATATTGTATAAGGGAACTGAACAGGAAATATTAAAATGATGATTATTGTTATAAACAAAATTAATAAGTTTCAAGACATATTCAGGAGACTATGGAGCATAATTGGATCGATTAATTGCAAGCAAAGAGCAGTCATAAATAAATTACAATTTTCTGGACTATGGGCTCTCAGTCTAGTGGGCACAAGCGGTGGCAAAGGTATGGCCAAATGATGTACCTATTGTTGGATGTGTTGGGATGCTCAGGAAGCACGTGACTGCATAGGAATCCAGGCACGGTCAGAACTGTGGGCTCTGGACAAGCAGTAAATATTAGTTTCAAGACCTTAGTCTAAAAACAGAGTGTTATGTGTAGAGAAAATGGGAATGAACTATAGTTATTTTGAACAAAATCTATTCATGTTCCAAAATATACACTTGTAATTTCTAATTCATTTCTCATGAATTAAATTAATTATTTTTTATTTCCTGCTTTAGGAGGATTGTAAATTAGAAAAGAATGCTAGAGTACCTTAAAGAAATCTGGAGTTGAAATACAAATTAATTTGTTTACTAAGTGAGACACTGGTCCTCAGTGGAAGAACTTCTACAGATGAATTTATTACAATTTATATAAGAATAAGTACCAATTTTAAAAAGTAAAACAAAAAGAAAACCACAGTAACAAACCTGTTGGGGTTTTGTTTGTTGTTGTTGAACTAGAACCATAAAGGGATTGTTAATAGCTTTTGTTTATTTTGTGGTTAGTTCTATATAAATTTCTTCCAGTGACCCCACATTGATGATATTCTTTATAAATCTCTTATGTCACTTTATAATTTTCAACTTTCGTCTCTGAGTATCTGAAGTAAATATTTCGAGGCTAAAGAAAATTTGGTCTCTTTTCTAAAAGGATTGTCCTTAGTAAAATGACCTCTGCCTACTGCCCACCTTCGAGCTTGCTAGTTTAAGATGACAGAAGACAGAAGACGATGGAAGCGAGCTTGGGTTTTCCCATTGTCTTCTGGTTCAAACGTCAGAATGTTCCAGTCTTTAACCTCACTGAGACATGTCTAACTTTGAGAGAAGATGGTTTCTATGGTTGCATGGTGGCTTCCTAGAAATTGACTATGTTCTTTGGTTAACAAATAATTCATTGTTAAGTGAATGGGCTTATGGTTATGACTCCAAGATGATCCACATGGAAGCAAGAAGGTATTATATAAGGCAAGAAAACAAGGCCTGTCATCCTGTGGTCAAAACTTCAGTAATTCCAGAACAAGAAGAATGCATGCCTTAACGTAACAGGAGAGGAATGCATATTATTAGTATTCTTTCTTTCACTTATTTTTGGATTATAAAACAAAACTCACACAAGCATGAGCAGTTCATCTATATATGTATATACACACCCTGAATATTTTGAAAATCAAAAATTTGTGTATTTGAAAATGTATTACTTTACATAGTCCATCCATGCTGTCTTCTCACTTTGAATCTGTCCTATAGTTTTCATTGTTTATATACAGGGAATAGAAAAAAAGAATGACCATTCCTTAGCGCATAGAAAAAGCAAGCCCAAATCTGGGTCAGAAAGGTTTTAAACAAAGGCAAAACAGACCTATTCATGAGGCCACTGAGCCACTCTTATGAAAGACTAATATTTCCAATATGAAACTGGCCTCAGAGGTGGTGTGGTAAATGCAGTGTGATGCACCCAGTAATCCCTGACTGTGAACATAGTGAAAACATGTTGAGCATGAATTTATAGCAGAAATAAAATCAGCAGCGTAGTTACATGTAATGCTAAATATTTTAACTTGGAAAAAATTTTAAAAGCAGCATAAATTATAATCTTGAGTCTTAAGATAGCCCAAAGATGCTTGTAGTTTTAAACATCAGCATGCAATTTAAGGGTTACAACTTATCTGCAGCTTCGATTGTTACTTTCAGCAACTTGACCACATTATAGTCAGTGGTGGTGGGTCAAATGAATGACAAGAATTGGGGCATAGTTTGATTTTTGTGAAAAAAAGTAATGCTTTATGTTCAAAGTTATTTCTTCTTCAACTATTTTTATAATTTAGAAAGGCTTTGTGCTGATGAAGATTAGTTCATGGAGGTTACTGATTAGTGGCATACAAATCTAAGGGATGAGGTCAGGAAGATTAATTTGTGTGGAATCTGTGTCACTGGGGATCTCAGTGCCAGAGATTCCAAGACAAGGGTTGAGATGTTTATTCCCAAAGCATGAATCTTCTATCTCGGTTCTTTGACTATTTAATTGAAAAGGAGCTGTCATAAAAAAGAAAAAAATCAGAATATGAGGTATGTGCATGTGAGGAGCAGTGTAATTTGATGTAAATTAATGAAGTTTTGTCATGTGGTGAGAAAGCAAACCAATTAATAGTTCTAATAGTCTGACCATCGTTGACTCTGAAAGTCTTGACTGTCTTCTAGCACAAAGTGCGAACGTCTTTAAAGACAATTGTAGAGAACTAACCACATGTGTAAGTAGAGTTTGTTTAACCTTTATTGTCTGTATTTACTAAAGACCTCAGAAATATGAGAGTAACAAATAATCAATAACTCATATTAATAACAACCTCTTGTTCATGTGTGGTGTGTAACGGTATTTAGAAAGAGCAAGCGTAACAAAGGAGGCCCACATAAGCACAGACCTTCCTATAGAGAGCTGAGGTAGATGTATCATGTTAGATAAGGCTGCATACTACAGAAAGTCAGTGTGCCTAGTTAGCAGCACAGCTGTGGCTCTCTGATCCTAGCCTCTCCTTAGTCAGTTAGAGAATACCTTTTACTAATTAAGGGTTGTTCTGTAATTATTGGGATGCCTTTGCCAGTAGAAGTCTTTTGTGCTCTAAATTTCACATTAAACACTCCTCCAAAAACAAAATCAGCAATACATAATTAAAATAGAATTTTTTGGGACTTCAACTTTGGACGCAACCCAGGTCCCAACCCAGGTCCTCTGCAAAAGCAGCCAGTACTCTTAACCGCTGAGCCATCTGTCTGGTCCCCAAAAGAGATTTTCTTGTTTTGGCTTGTTTTTTGGTATAGGGTTTCCCTGTAGCCCAAGAAGGCTTGGAACTGCTTAGGTAGACCAGGCAGGTGTCAATCTCACTGTGATCCAACTGCTTCTGCTACCTGAGTACTGGGACTAAAGGAGTGTGCCACTATACCCTGGCCAAATTGAACTAAAAATTTTATTTATCATTTTTTATATGTGTGTATGAGTGTATTGCCTGCAGGTATGTAAATGCACCTGTGCCATGTGATGACAACAGAGGTCAGAAGAGCGCTTAGGATTCCCTGGAACTTGGGTTACTACAAATGGTTGTTTTCCACCATATGTGTCCTGGGAATCACACTCAGGTCTTCTGCAAGAGCAGCTAGTGCTCTTTACCACTGAGTATCTCTCCAGCCCCTTTAAAGAACATTTTTAAAGCATCTGTAGCAGTGTCCATTATTAGGACAGATTACTAGGTTTTGTTAAGACAGATCACTTTCTCTATAAATAATGAGAACATGGGTTTAAGTAAATTAATGTGTTTTCATCCAATAATATTACAGATAAATGTGAAGTAGAGTTTCTCCTAGTACTCCCTCATATCTCCTTCTGTTTTAATCTTAAAATATTAAATGCTCATTTAAAACTCATGGAGATTTGCCTGCCTCTGCCTCATGAGTCCTTGACTAAAGGTATGGGCTATCAAGCCTGAAGCACTTGAGAAATGTGTATGCAGTGTTTGGAAAAAGATATGCAAAACAGTGTACAAATAAAAATCTACTGATAATAAATCATAAAGAAATATATTTTAAAATGGTTCTTTGATATGCTATAATTTTGCCATTTATTTAAAACCAAAGCTAATTTGCAAAATAAAATAAAGTAAAATAAAATTAGAGTTACTGTTTTTTCCCTTTTTTTTCCACTCTCCAAATTTTCTTAGTTTAAAATAACAGAGCTGTCACTGAGATGGTAATTAAATTTCTACATCTTTCTTTCAAGATATTTAATTAGGAGAAAACAGAAAGCCATTGAAATGAAGCTTGTCTGTGTCCCCCGTGTTTGGGTCATTCGGTAGCTAACACAGGATAAGGCAGTTAGTAATCATTATATTTCTTAATGCAGAACATGGCAATTGATTTCCATTATCTACTATAGCAGCTATTTTTGTGCATGCTTCTTAGATTCTTAGAGGACACTGACTTTTATACAGAAAACTCAAAAATATATTGTCAACACCAATTAAAAGATGAGGAATCAAATGACTTCAAATCTTAATAAGAGTTAATTTTTATACTTCACAGATGAAAGCTTTGACCAGAGAGTGGTTCTAATACAATATCATAATTGAAATCCTTGCATTTTGCATGCAAACACAGAGTACTGTTATCAACTAGCCAAAATTAGAATAATTTAACCCCATTAATGTGCTTCTCAGCTCCTTTTTTCTTTTTTCTTTTCTCTTTCATGGAATTTTGTTTTCATATTCTTAAAACATATCATGACTTTAACATGAAAGTGTTATATTTATCCCTTCCATTCAAAAAGTAGCTACCAATTACCTACTGTTTGTTGAATGACTATAGTTCTAAGTTCACTCAGTAGGAACAAGAAAGGAAATAGCATGCAGTTGCTGCACAGAAGGAATTAAGAATGAGTCTTACAGTAAGAAGCACCCCAGCTCCTGATGTTAACTCTTCTTAACTATAGGATATAGAACTGTGATTTCCTTGACAACGTTCTGAGAGAGTAAAGTGGCTTCCTGACAAACCCTTTGATTTTTAAGTACAGTCTGCCCTGAGCAAGGCAAGGCTGCTGTAAGTGAAAGGACGGTGCAATGTACACTAGCTTCAGGACTAGTGATGTCATGCTAATGAAGTCTGTGGATAATGAACAGATGTGTTTCCCGGGAATAGCCCTAAGTGCAAAGTAAACATGCGTGCAAGAATGAAAGCCGCTCCCTCACCCCAGGTAAACTATCTTCAAAATAACTACGTTCAATTGCTTAGAAACTGACTCTAGTCCATCAGCCTCTCTGTGAACCTTTGTCCCTCCTGACTGACATATCACTCCTGGAAAAGCAAACTGGGGATATTTCAAATGGAGAAATATGTAAGACTTTAAACATATGAACTTCAACATTATCTTTCATTAAAACTAGATGCCTATTTTTGTATACTTATGGTACCTAATGAATAATAAAAAGCTATGGCTCAGTGAACAGACACAATGCTAGACTATTTCAAATGAAAATTCCTGCCACACTGCATGTAGAAGAAGCCAGATGGAAGCAGACAGATTAAAATTCTCTAGTATGCCCTGTGTAGCTCCTGGTAACTGAATCACTGGGTAAGTGCCAAGGGAGCAACTGACTGGCTGCATGGGAGCTACCTGGAGGCAAAGCTCAGTCCACAGCACTGAGCCCAGCCAGTGCGATGGTCCTCTGAGGGGTGCTCCACGATGACAAGCAAGGAGGGACACAAATGACGGAGATGGTGGGTCTTTCTCCTTCGGCGGTCTTCGCTGAGTTCAAGCTCCGTTCCAGTTTAATGTAGGAGAGTGAGGCACTGCAAAGCCAGCGCCCATGGTACCAGTAGCTTAAAAATGTTTTGTTGCTCTCAGAATATTGATACTATACAAAGCAGGAAACCATAAAGAACTTGAGTTCTTAGTAATGATATGAAATTTTCATTAAATATATTTCTTTATTAGATGGGGCCAAAATTTGTGTAATGGAACTAGTCAATTAGGCTCTAGTTTTCCTTTGTAGATGTCAATACATCTGCTTTTTTTTTTCTAGTTTAAATAGACATAGCCTTCCCAGTATTTCTCTGTTTCCCAAACTGTTACTCATTGACTCAGAATGAATATATATATATATATATATATATATATATATATATATACTATATATACACAATATATGTACATACATGCACACAGACACTGGGTCCCAGGTTTGCTTTAATTGACTTGACTTTTCGAAAGTCATTTTCAATCTTGCTTTCCTATCTGCTTTCCTACAGATGGTGATTTACACTTTGGTTATCTGATCAGGGTTGACCTTTTGTTGAAAAAAGTGAAGGTCAATGCTATTTTTCTCTGTCCATATTGTTTCCTGTATTATCAGCTTTCATCTATTGACAGACTGCATTGACGTTTTGACCAATAAAATGTTAGATGTGAAATTTTTGGCGGTTCATTAATAACACATATTGTCTTGGGTAAATTTGAAAATTATAGAATAAATTAATAATAGTAAATTTGAATGTTTATGGCAAAACAGTAATCCAAAATGATGAAGTATTTAGTGGAAGAAAATATTGAAAGTCTTGTTGACTTAAAAGTAAGGAAGAAGAGACCTTGAAAAACAACATAGGTTTGATATAAGGAGTCTTACTTGTTTAACCAGTGTGAAGTCATTATATTCTAAGTTTGTATAACAAAATGCATTGCATTTCCGTCAGACGGGAAGAAGCGTCCTGACAACGAAGACCGCATGCCTATACATCAGAGTGGTGGCTGTGAACACAGGCTAGTGTCCTGAAGACTTTTAGGAATCTCTCCTCTAGGAAACTGCCTGCCTAAACTTCTGCCTCACCCTCAGTCATATAAATTGAAGACCTATCATAAGCACTATTCACTTCCACTCAATTTATTTGTCCACCAAATGAATAAGCAGGAATTAGTATAAATTTACAGAGATGGTGAAACAGCTAGTGCTCCTATTTTATAGAAAAGACATGATGTAAGAGTTTGAAGGGTTCTCCCAAGGCCCCCTAAGTACAGTGTGAAAATGAATGCTTTATCGGCTGTCATGGCAGTCCTCATTTACAAGTTCATTTCTGTATGAAACACAGATCTACTTACACAAAATGTCAGCAGTTCTTCATAAGCAAATGTGTTTGGGAAGTTAGTAGATGGGCTTAAGATTCTCGTGCTAGATTAGGAAGAACAGGATCTAGAACAAACCCCAAATTTTCATTGCATCCTTCTTGAGAAAACAGTGAGAATATGCCGGGACACTCAGCTATTCCAGTGCTGTAAGTCTAAGGTAAGAGTAACTAAAATAATTGCTAATGTAGCTGTCATTGCATTACTGTACATGATGCTGAATACAAATATAAAGGATTTAGCTACCTTTACAGAAGCTTTTTCATTAGTATAAAGAATAGAATACAATTCAAATGAAGGGTACATTTGCCAACATGTTCTTGAGCTCTGAAGGTTCCTTTCTTCCCTAGTACTTGAAGTGCTTAGACAAAAGTCTAAGTACTAAAGATCAGTAGAATGCTGGGTTGGGTGTCTTCTCTGATCTTCCTTGTAGAACTTGGTAGACTTTTAAGAGGCTGGGAATGCCTTAAATTCTTCTGAGAAATAGATCGTCTGTTGTTTTCTGTTTTAGGTTTCTGTTTTGTTTTGATTTAGAATTTTCCATGAATAGATGACTACAAAGTACTGTAATCCTTTAATTTATTTAAAAAAAAAGTTTTCTTTTTTCTCATTGACAGATTGCAATTGTACATATTTATGGGCCACAAAGTGATGCTTTTTGCGCATGTACATTATGACATTTAGAACACATCAGCTTGACCTCACTTCACCTTTAAGGATTAACTCCTGAGGAACATTGAATAAGTTAGCTCTGTTTTTCTCTTCTTTTCTAGGTTCTTTGTTATAGCTCTTTTAAATAAGTCACTCCGGGTTGAAATATTTCTATTATTGTAACTATGAATCATGTTTTTAAAGAGACTTACAGTTTTTAAAAAAAAACAAGCAAAGAGAATGGCAAAATAATTTTTAGTCTACTTAGCTTTGCTCACCAAGCTTTGTCTGAAAACCAGTTTATAAGCTTGGATGAGCTCACCAGGAAGCGGAGATGAAAGGGCTGATATCCATCCTCTTAGGGGAAGAACGGGAAAAATGATACGCCTGCCCAGTAAAATGAGCTGAGGACATGCTGAGTCCTGCCTTGAGGACATGACTGTGTTTCAGGCTGTGTATTTGTTCATTTATTAAGGTATTAAGGAGCAAGAGGCGGGGAGTGAAGAGAGGATGAGAAAGGAAGAGGGAGGAGAGGGACGATGAGAGAAGGGGAAAGGAGGGTTAGGGCTCCGGAGAAGGGGAGAGAGAGGAAGGAGCGGACAGGGGAGGGAAGGAGGGAGGGCGTAGAGGCGAGAATCAGTCTTCCCTTCCGTCTCAGTGAAACTGCAGTGCCCCTTAGCAGGTTGGTTAGTTGTACAAGATCTGAAATCGTGTATCAGATACAAGCTTTAACATATTAAAAATACTGTCTAGCAACAAGTGGCCTGCTCTGTGGCCTTACTTCCCTTTCCTACTTGGTAAACATTAGGAGGAAATAGATTATTTACTTTGATGCTGTTGGGTCACGTATTGTTCTCTGACTCTTTGATAATAAAGGGATTCACACAAATGCACAAACTAGTTGTTCTGAGCACTTTTAAATGTAGGTATTTAAAGTCTGAAAAATCTTTCAACCACTGTGAAGGAAAGGAGGAAGCATTTCCTTAAGCTGGAATAATGACTGAGCTCAGTTCTCATCACAATGGAAGTTGACTAGCACAGAATAAGCATCTTATGCAAACTTTGTACAATGTGCTCTGAACACTCATTTCCTGCACTGGTCTAGCCTGGATGGTACTTTGGCTCTGGCCCTTTATACTACTCACACATTTAGTTTTGTTAATTGGGGGAAACATATCATTTTATGTATGAATTAATAGTTTTTGGAGAAGTGCATTCTTTCGTTAGACTCATGATAAGAGCAACATAGCTATTGTTCTTTCTGAAAATGATGGAGACAATGAAGCACGCATTGGCTGCATTTGTTTATGTGGTTGATAGAAGCATCACTGAGGTGAAAGTCTTCAGTATCACTGAAATATTCAGACATTTACTGAGAAGCATCCAGAGTCTTAAAAGGCATTTTGAGGGCTCTTTCTGGTTAGATAATTTATTAAAATGAAAAGCAAATGGAACTGCGAGGGACACTCAGTACAAGCATACCTGAAATGCTCGATCCTAATTACAGCAAGCCTCACATTATAGCTTTAAAATATGACCATATTATTCAAATTATTACATGTGACATTCATATAAGCAAAAAAAGTACCTCATCACTCTCAATGTGAAATTAAAAGCTTTCCTGCAGTCAGACAAAACTTTTTTCTGCTTAAAACCAATATAAAAGAGATGATCTTTGTAAAGACTCCTTTGGGGTTTCCAAAGATTCTATTGTTAAATCTGCCAAGACATTCTATTTCTACATAAGAAGAAACTTTACAACTCAAACAGGACCAAACTATTTCCTCAATAATAGCAAGGGAATTAATTTTAATGCACTAAATTCACAAGAAATTCCTGTGATAAAAAGATGCCTCTCGGTCCTATTATTTAATTGATCTTTTTGGAACAGTTCATTTGTACTCCAGAAAAAAAATAATAAAGTAGGCTATTAAGTTCTTTCAAATGTATGAAGACAATGGTGAGTAATACCCAGAAATCTTGTTATGAAAGGCTTTTGTGTTTGAACCCTCTAAATTCTAATCTCTAATAGGTGGTTCAGGGCTTACTATTATTTTTATTTTAAGCCTAAAACTTCCTTGGTAGAATTGAAATAAATTTGATTTAAATTCCTTTTATTCATTTAAGATTGCATGAAATGGATTTTACTTACACAATGTAAAATATGTTAAATTTCAAAGCATTATACTTTACCCTTCATTTCCTGTGTAGCCATTTAGAGGCAGCCACACTTTCCATGTCATAAAAACACAGTAACAAGAGGGCGAAGAGACACGTAGACAGACACACACACATACACACACACACACATGCACACACACACAACACACACACACACAACACACACACAAACACAGACACACACAACACACACACAAACACAGACACACAAACACATACACACACACACATGCGGACACGCACACGTATATACACAAACACACAGACACATAAAAACAGACACACACATACACACAGAGAGAAAACGGAACAGTCAGCATATGTGGGTTCTATCTATTTGACATTGAATTAAACTTCAATTAAATTCTTTGTGCCTCAGGGTCCATGTCTGTTACAAGGAGTTGTCAAGGGTTGAAAATTGGCAGTCCTGACTAGATTCAGCAAGAAGGGTGTTTTGCTTGACCCACACCATCTTTTTTGAAAGAAATGTGTGGAAGTCATTGCATTCCTGTCCCCTGGCAGTGCCGTGTGTGCTCCTACAGCCTCTTCAGTGTATGATACTCGTAGCCTTTTTCATTTTACACATCATGATGCCAAGACACATAATCTAATAAGGATTTAATTTGCATTTCTCTCATGACTAATTAAGTTAAGCCCCTTTCAATTGTTTTCAGCCATTCAAACAAACTATTGTATGGGATACCTGTTTGAGTTTGGGGGAGACAGGCTATTTTTAATTTATTTGAACACTGACCTACTTGTACTTTCTGATTGATATGGTAATGAATGATTGGGATTCTCATTATGTGTTTTGTGTTGGATAAATGAATTCAAGGAAAGTTATACTACTGTGTCTTGCTTTTTCTCTGTATAGTGACCGAATACGTTCAAAACTCTCCATTTTAGTGAAAAGCCAATATTTCAACTTTTCCATATTTAGTATTTAAAATAGTTTTTGTTTAAACATTATCTACCTCAAGTTATAAAAATGTGTTCCTTTACTATTATCTGTGAACCTTCAGTAATGTAGCAGATGTTTCTTAGCACAGATATTGTGATTCAGCAATTCTATTTCAATACACACACATACATAAATATATACATATATATTTCTAGTAAAGGATTAAATGATGTATTTAAACAAAATGAAACATTAGGACACTATTGATGGTGATGTAAATAGCTAAATATTATGGAAAGCAGTATGGAGATTCTTCATCAAATAAAAAGGAGAATATAATACAGTCTCATCTAGTAGTAGTAGTCAAAAGAAATGAAGGCAGTATATTGAAGAGACAGTTGTACTTCTGTGTTTCTTACAGAATTATATGCAAGAGTTAAAATGTAAACCAGACAAATGTTTACCTAATGAATGGATAGAGACAATGTAGAACATGTGCAAAATGGAATAGTATTCAACCACAGAAAATAATGAAATCTCTTTGCTTGCAAAAACAGATGGAACTGGAAATTATCATGTTAAGTGAAATAAGCTGGACAAAAAAAAGACAAGTGTATATGTGGAATATTTAAAAAGTCAGTTTTGTAGACTGACTTTTTTTTTATCAGTGGCTACTTAGCTATTGTTATTTAAGAATGAGGGAAGTTCTGGAGTAAAGGTCAATTATTATAATTACTACATATTTCAAAATACTGGAGAAAATTTGAATATATTCATTAGAATGAAAATAAAAAGAAAATGATGTATAGGGCAACCTGATGGTATGTGAAGTATGTATATTGACACATCACAAGCCAAGTCACAAATATGCATACTTTTATGCCTTTATGTATCAGTTAAAATAATTTAATCTAAGTCCAAAGGGAAAGTTGAATGAAAAGTTTATTTTGTAAGAGACAATATTGGGAGCTGGGCATGGTGTCGCACAGCTTTGATCCCAGCACTTGGGGGGCAGAGGCAGGTGGATCTCTGTGAGATCAAGGCTAGTCTGGTCATGTTTCAGGCCAGCTGGGGCTACAGGGTGACGCTGACTAAAAAAACAACAACAAAACCCCCCAAAATAATAAACAACAAAAGACAGAGAAAATGGGCAGATCATGGGATGACTATGAAATGGATTGAGATGACATCCAGGCAGCATTCAGGGGCAGCACGGAACATCTGTAACTCACAGGGCGTGGTGGAGCAGCGCAGCTCTGATGAAGGCAGAGGAAAACAAGCACGAGAAGCAAGGCCGCCTGGTTTTATTGAAACCGTTATGATGTCTGACATCTGGGTGCTGGTTTCCACTTAAAGGAGAGATGAGCTAGTGTTTGTAGATTATCTGGTGACTGGTCACATTCTTTATCTCTGAGATGTACACAAAATCTTTATGCTTGATAAATTCTCATCAAATTTCATTTGCAAAAATCTGCCTTCTCCATTTTCATATTATTAATACTCTTAAATATTATTTATTGTTAATGTTATCAAATACTAAGAAAGAAAGAGAAATACTTTATCTCTGTGTGGTATCTGTGTTTATCCTGGTTCCTATATGTGTGCATGTGCTGGGGATCAGAACACAGGTCCTCATGTTTCTGGGGCAATCACTTTGTTGACTGAGCCTTCTCCCCAGCCCCCGGTAAATACTTTCTGAAGATAATATTTAAATTCATGTAAAGATCAGATTCATTGGTGTATGGAATCAGACTCACACACTAGTTCAGGCCACCTCTGTTTTCATGGTTGCCTTTCCATAAGGTCCCTAAACAGTCTCGATTCTAATTTTCCTATACTCTAAAAGCAGATTAATCAAAATAAAATATTCTATGTTTGATTATATTTTGTACTCATTTAGAAATCATTAATATTTACATCTGCTTATAAATTGCAGGTCTTAAACATCTGAGTCTATGATATAATGCTGACCATGTGGAACTTGACTAATGGTAACAAGGTATGTTCCAGGTTCATGACTTCGGTTACTATAGGGAATTTAACTTTCATATTGTACCTCTCAGTTAAATAAAATTATGTTCAATTTTATATTGAAAATTCTACCTCCTCTTCCACCATGATCCTGGAACCCTGGGAGGCAGAGGTTTGATTCAAGTGTTCTCTTCAGGGATGAGTACTCTACAGTGTTTAATTCTCTGCATGTTGACCAGGTGTAGATGTCTGTGCTAAACACCATCTGCTTCGTGAGGAAGTTTCTCTGGTAAGAGTTGAGATGCCTGAATCTATGAGTATAATAGTAAGTCATTATGAGTCAGTTTAATACTATGCCCATTTAGTAAAATTATAGCAGTAGGCTCTACTTTGTGGCCTGTTTAACCACAGGTTCCTTGGTTTGACAACAGAATCTGGTATGGGCTCCATCTTGGGAAAAGGACTATAAATCTAGTCAGAAAGTGATTTGTTGCTTCCATAATATTTGTGCCAGTATGTCCTGATTGTATGCTTATGACTTTTTTCTGAGAGAAGCTAAAGATTTTTGAAAAAAAAAAAAAAAAACACATACACAAAAACAAAACCAAAAAATCCCTCAGACCTCTTTACTCTATTCACACATGCTATAACCTTCCTCATTAGGAACATCACCTCCAGAGACACACATTTGTACTAACTGAGGAACCAACATCCCTGTGTTAACATATTATCACCCCAAATCCTTGTTTACATTAGTGTTTATTCTTGGATTATACATTCTCTGGATTTAGGAAAATGGTGGCCTTTTTATTTAGCAATGTGCGTTTTTCACAGCCTGATAATTCACAGAACGAAAGTTTTCAACTCCTTTTCCTAGATTACCCTTGAAGAATTTTGATGGAAGTTTCCAATAAATAACAAAATGCAGTGGGTTAGGGGTTGATATGCACTGTGGAGGAAAGAAACTCGGGGTAAAAGGGGCTGGTGATTACGTAACTGCTTAATTCGTGAGGGCCCCTGGAGAGCAAAGATGCTTGAGAGCGCGAAGGGCCTGTAGGGGCGGTTCGGCAGCGCTGAAACAGTCGCAGCACCCTTTGAACATCGCTTCTATAGCTACATGGAAATCGAGACAGCCCCGCGGCCGCAGGAATTATGCAAGTAACATCTGAATAGAGATCCATCCTCTGCAGGAAATGCATTCCCAGCAGAAGCCGCCGAGAGCGCCAGCCCCGAGGCAGGAGCACATTGCAAGTTGTGGTGGCACAACAGGCGGCAGGATGGCTTGTCCGAGCAGGGAGGTTTGCAAAAGGCTGTAAGGACTGGGAGCACTCTTCAACCTATAGCTTCCTGTTTCTTCTGTGCAAAAGAGTGGACTGTAGGGGGCAGGAGTGAAAACACGTGGGAGAGGCGGAGCCGAGGTAACTGTACTAGATAGGACTGGATGGAGAGAAGGGCTCGGGCTGGGGTTTGGGGCATGCCACGTCTTATTTAACATCACCATGTTCATTTCCCATAATTTGTAATGCAGCATGTTCAAAAATCTTTCATTTCATCCTCATTTGGGGTTTTATTTTCCCCTTAGTCTTTCCCTTTTCAGAAAATGGCAGCAGAATCCCTCTTTTTGAAGACAGAAACTTGTTCTTCGTTAGCCCTGCATATCTGCTTAGTAAGGCAGTCCTATCACTTGTACCCAGAGGAGAGATATTAAATGGCAATTAAATTGCAATTTCATTCACCCATGCTACAACTTTCTCCTGGAGAGCTCTCACCTCCTAACTATTCCTCCACTTCCGTCCTGCTCCGTCCAGCAACTCAAACATGCATTTAAAGCAGATAAGATTAATGTCTTCTAAACAGAAAGCCTTCAGTTGTTTTCCATTCTGCTTTGAGTTCAAATGGCCTTCCTGGGCGCAGCATGAGCTTGCCTTACACAAGGTCTCCTGCTCTATCTCACACCCTGTTCTGGTAGCTCATTATTCACTATACACAGCCACAGTCTGGTTATGTGTACAAAAATATGAACCCCATCACAATGATACTAAGATACTAGAAAAAACTAAAAGGACAGGTATTTTGCAATTAAGTAATTGCTTAGTTAATAATGTAAAATATTGAATAGTGACTAGCACATCATAACTATGTAAACAGTGCACAGAGACTGAACAAAGACATACAAAGCAAGTAGTTTTCCACACAATGGAGAAGTGACATGCAGGGTCCAATAGTGTCTGTGGCCTTTGTTTGCTTCCCTACATGTCTACTCTGATAGTTCAAGTATCTCTCCTACAATGTCTATTCAAATGATAACAAGTTGGAACATAAGCTCAGAGGTGCTTCACTGTTGCAGTCTGTAATGATGAGATTACACATTTCAACACCTGAATATGATGCCTTTGAGAAGAAATTTCATCCAATTGTACAAAGTATGTCATTAGAAAAAAATGAAATTTGAATTTCTTCTCCTTTTAGGATTAGTGTGCTCTTTTGCAAACCAGGCAGCTTCTTCATTGAAGATTTTCTTTGATCTTCAGTGAGTACAGCTATTCTAATTCTCCCTTCTTAAAACAATGCAATGTGTTTGCTTTGTCATTACAACTAATCCTGCTTCAGTCTCTTTGAACTGTTGGCAACAGGCAATTCAACCTAAGTCTTTTCTAGACAGTATTCTCTCTGTTGGCTGATGAAATTTCCTTGGTATTAACACCTGAAAACATAGCTCCTTTTCCTGTTGTAATTATCAGATATGTTGTTAAGCTATACCCAGGAAACAAATTGAACATTTAAATCTATAAAGGACATATTAATTTAGGTAACTTCTGACCTTTCTTATAAGGTGAAGTCCAAAAAGATAATCAAGAAGTTCACCTTGAAAAACTAAAGCTTGTTAGAAAATTGCTTCTGAGTTCCACTGTCTGTGTATATTTAATTCCATTGTGCTGTAGACATGCTAGGAACTTGTGACATAAATGTCTTACAAATGAATTACTTTATGTTTTAAAATATCAGTGACAACTTGGTGAAAGGCATAATGGTGTGTATGAGTAAATGCCTTCAGATTTTTAAACTAGTACTGCTCATCAAAATAAAATTTTAATTAACTTAAAATTAAAATGTTATTCATTCTAAAATTTTTCCAGGCAATATATAGCTGTACAAACAGCTGGCAAAATTCTAGATATCACATCTGGTAGGTGTGGATGAAATTCATTCGATTAAGTCTTCTAAGCATGGATGTTTGCCAAAGCTTTGATGTGATAAGCACTTAGTCCTGATGGCAGCCATTTGTTCTCTGCCAGTTCATAAGTGCTTCCTCCTAGCCATGGACCACATTTCCGCTGGCACGTGAAACACTGGCGACTAGGATACATGTGCAGCAAGATTAGTATAAATCCAAGACAGTCAAAAGGGAGTCAGTTTGCTGACTGTCAACTCCACTTTAGGGAGCGGGTTCTAACAAAGGAAGGAAATCTGCACATTTCTGAAGGGTCACTTCTGGAAAATTTGATTACAGACAAAACCAGGCTGATTTAAAAGGTCTGTAATAAGGGTTAAGGCTGGAACTGGAACAGTTTGATGACAAAGAAATCTGTTTTGTAATTAGGTGTCTCCCAATAGGTAACTGGCAAATGTTCTTTGCTTTTATTCCAGTGGACATGGAAGCAAACAGTTGTGGAAGAAGCTTTGTCCATGTGACTTGGGTGCTAGGAAGAAAGGTTGACAAGTACAACGTTCACCTTAAGGTGATCTTCTCTAGTAGTTACAAGTTGCTATGTTTAAGTACTTTTTCTTTTCACTGTATGAGTTCTGAAAAGCCAGAGCTTGTATAGTTGAAGTAACTGATGCTAATAGAATTATTTGCAAAATTAGTGTAATGAAATCTGTCACAGATGATAACAAAGAAATGACCAAATTGTAATGTAAATATTTCTACTACTAGTAGAAGGATGAATAATTAAACTTCAGAATGCATTCCATCAAGGATCCAGCTGACCCATTCATTATTATTCCTGATGCTAGGCAAGAGCTCCAGTCCATTTGTCTCCATTCCAGTGAAGACGCTACTTTTGTGTACACTCCCCAAATCGCCCTCCCAAAGGTACATTTCTGTATTCCAATTGGTTTACTTTCTGGAATAGAAAATCATTACAGAAGCCTTCATAATATCAAGGTATATGTGCATGCATTCTCTAGCCAACACTGTGGCTATTTTGAAGTTACAGGATTAACATATTTCATGTGTGGCATGATGGTGAATTTTGAGGGGTTGAAGTACTACCTACTGTTGAGAATAGATGTGAAAAGGCTAGATAAATAAGATTTGTCCTGACAAATTATCTTAGATTCACTAGGGAGATTTTGTTTATATCCAGTGCCAAAATAACTGATCCTATAGGTAAAACAACTGTCAATTTAGTGAAAGTGTTGGTCAGATTTCAAATTTGCCTCACATTATCTGACAAATTAAATAAAAACACAATGAACTAGAATTCAATTACATGTTGATAATGTATAGGCAAAAACTGTTAAAGATTAATACAAGCTTATAAATTTGCCACCATGATGAAAATCAGAAAGGTCCTAGAAATTTTTATTCGGAATCTAGTCTGCAAAAAAATTAATGAAACTCTCTTCCACAGCAGCTGGGCTGACTCTGCACAGGAACAGATGCACGGAGCACCCAGTTTTCAAGGTTCAAGGATATACCAGAGAGCTACTCAGGGATTTTAAAGACTAATGATGCAGTAATTACAGCCAAATAAAGACTACTATGAAAGTCAAATTTTTTGTCTGGTAAAAAATTTCAACTTAATGTGTCATTTGTGCTGGTCATTTCTTGTTGCTAACTCAGTATTATTTCAAAAATCCTATCACTGAACTGAATGTTATATTCTAGAATACATTTTACAGAAAATATATAATAAATCTTGAACCAAGGATGTTAATGACTATATACTCCAACATCTCAATAAAAATCCCCAGAGAAATAAGATTTGGAAGCAGAACAATGAGAAATGTGGGTATCAGGATTTAATAATACAAATTTTCTTAAAGTTAGTGAGGATTGAAATGTGAAATGCCCCTACAGGAAAACACAGCTCACAACATTTACATAAAGCTTTTCAGTACTTCATTTATTGAATAAGTAGCTTTCAACTCTCTCTCCAAGGTTCCCAAATTCCGTGAATTACAAATTGGAGACTCAAATCAGGTGGTGGGGATTTTGAAATGCTTTCTGAGTTCAAAAGGCCACCTATTATCCTTCTTTAACAGGAAGGTGCACATTGCTCCTGCTGGTGACCGAATCCCTATGCAAAATTCCTATGCTGTGGGGCCTTGGCCTGTCTGGATGCTGTGTCTCAGACTGAGTATACTTAACTAGCCCCTCTCAGCAGATGAACTATTCTGATTCTCCCAAGATAGTCACATGCATGCCCTCTGAGCCGCGTCAGTTCTGCAGCATCATGGTTCTCTGCCTCCCTTACACTCTCTTCTCAAGTCTCAGATCTCCCCCATGAGTCTCATATTTGTGCCTGAATTTGACTCAGGTTCTCAAACATTCGCTCCCCTTTCGTGAGTTAAGCACTCTTTCCAATTTCCACCATCTCTCTGCATCTTCCATTTTCCCCACCATAATAGCAATCTCAAATTTATCTTTATTTCAAATGGCTTTAAGCAAAGCAAAAATTCCCACAATTATTGACAAAATTCAAAATTCAGACTTTGACCTAGAGTCTTATTCTGGCCTGCAAACATTTAGTCTTCATCTCTACTTGACATACTATGGACAGTCCTGAATTAAAACCTATTGAAATTGTTTTGTAGCTTTTTTACTTCACTAAGGTCAATCTACTACCTCTAACACAGAAAATCATTTGAAAATTTTCATTTCCAAACGTCTTTATTTGCAGAGTCAAACATATGCAACCAGTTGTTTGAGACTTTCTCCAAATGTGTAGTCTAAGAATGTCTCCAACTAAGGCCATAGCAAAACATATAACTCTTCATAATCTTCTGCAAAAAAAAAAAAAAAAAAAAAAAAAACCTGCTTCAATTTTGCACATTAGTCAACAGCCTTATGAGGGAATCAAGGCTGTGAAGGTCTGTTTATGTTCACAGAACAAGACTCTGATACAGATACCGAGCATGGATCATGATGGCTCATGCTACACATTCAGAATCCAGGAGACAGCACAAAATGACTGACACTGGATGTCCGGGAAATCAAAAGTGATTTAATCTACTATATATAATCAGTTATGGCAGAAAGTCACCTTCCTGTGATTTCCTCTAAAAGTCCGTGGGACCAAACAGGTGAGCTCTTGCTAGGTATCCACCTGTCCTGGAGCTTGTGTGGCCTTACCCACAGGAAATAAGGCATGTGACCTTTGCCAGTGGCTCCGTGAATTTTCATTAATCTCTTGGATTTTTGGGACACTCTTCTCTCTCTGGGTCTTCTGAACGTCTTCCACAGGTTACTGTTTATGCTGTGTCTGTATGTGTGCGTGCGTGTGTGTGTATCTGAGTGTGGAGGCCAGAGTACAACTTTTGGTACTGTTTCTCCTTGTTTTTAGTTACAGGCTTTCTCATTACCCCTAGGGTTTGCAGTTTCAGGAAGGCAGCCAGCCAGAGAGCTTTAGGGATCTGTCCATTTCTGCTTCCCCAGTACTGGATTACAAGTACCTGCCACTTCACCTGGCTGTCTTTCTCTTTTACATATCTTCTAGGAATTAAACTCAGGTCCTCAGAAGTCCTCATACTTGTGTAGCAAGTAATGTAACAACTGTGCTCTCTCCCCAGCTCCAGTGGTCTTTTTTGTTTTTAACCATCAAATCACTCACTCAGAAGACTGAAACTTAGAATAGATGCTTTATTTTCTTGTGCTCCCTACATCTAATTAAAACTCAAGTCTTGAAAAGAAGACATCTTTAGCATATCCAGTGGCATAGCTTTTCCATGAGTCCACTCTGACGACGGCAACAACATCTTCTCAAAGAGTTCTTATCTCTTCAGGCTGCTCCCTGCCTAACACTTAGTAACACACTGTCTTCCAGATGAAACACACAAAGAATGTCATGTATGGTGCATTGCTGTCCCTCTAGGCCTCTGCACATTATTTCATGCTGAGGGTTTCTCCACCCAAAACGCAGACATTTCAAAAAGCAGCATACAATGAAGTCCAATACTGACCTTAAAACCCAACAACATTTCAAGGTACTGAAAAGAACTCTTGACTGAAAATGATCCCGTTTTAAACATTTTCCTGCATCTTTAAAATTCTTGAATTTTTAACAAGTTTTCTTGAATTTCAAAATGTGTTTTTTATTTATTAATAAAATAAGAATATGAGTAGTTCCACAATATAGTTGCGATGAAGAGTAAATGGTGTGTTACGGAGGGAAGATCTGGTGTCATTGAACTCGGTTCTATATTGACTGCATTTCAAAGCAGTGGATTTGATCTGGAGCTGACTGTGGAACTTTGGAAGCTAATTCAACTCAGTTCTTCCTACATGATCTTGGCGTGTTGCTTAAAGTTTCTGCATCTCAGAAAAGAAGAGTAGAAATCAAACCCGATTCAGAGGAGGGCTTTGGGAGCTTAGTGACTGACCAAAGGTAAAGCTCATGCTTAGCTGATACATAGCAGTGTACAAAAGCTGGCTATATGGTATGAGAATGGTCCTTAATCTCTTTCTCTTTCAGGTATAGTGATGTGTGCAAATGTATTTTCAGCCTTACTAGCTAGCACTGGTGTAAGTTAATGTAAATTACACAGAATTAATCAATATGATAAGGAAATCTGGGCAACCTAAAATATACAGAATGTTCACTAGCAGTCACACTCAACCCTCTTTGTTGTTTTCTCCTTTTAATTATTAAGACAAAAAAATGGAAGTGTGTCAACCAAGAGAATGTTAAATAGAGAAATGTTGATATGAACCTGCATCTTGCTGACTCAAAGGGAAATTTGCCTCTTTATTGTGATCAGTTGAGTTGGTCAAAGAGACTCCCTGAGTCATGGCACAGGTTAAAGTCTCAGGGAGACTCTGAAAATGGAATTAGCTTATTTCTTTCAGAGTAGATATGCTATCAAGATCAGTACAAAGTCCATAATTAATTATATAAAAGGTGTGTGTATAGACTGTCTACTATAACTAGACTTCATGTTTCTGATACTATTGTGTACCAAGCACATGGTTTTACATTGTAGCACTTGGTACTTAAAGTATCTAAACAATTCTCACTTAGATACCCAGTATAACCACTTGCATTCTGCATAGTGAACCAACATTCATTTCTACCCCGCAATGTGAGTTCTTCACCCTGGCTCTGCCTTGCTCTAAGGCTGCTGCCTTGGTATAAGGAGGACTGAGAAGGCTCACCCAGGCCTGTGGTGAGCTAATGACAGCCGTGGATTGATGTGTAAAGAAATGATCCCTGTGGTAGTGTGCTTTCTCTTACTTGAAAGGTAACCGTTCTCTCTTATTTATTCTCCCAGGAAAAAAATAGTCTTTGGAACCAAATTCATGTACAGTTTATAGCATGTTAGTATTACTTTGAAATTAATTTTGATTATTAAATACCCCAAGTTCCTAATTACTGAGAAAGACACATGCCCATACACTAGGAAACAGGCTACTGTGAAAAATGTTCAATAGCGAAAAGTCCTACTGAGATAAGTTTAACAGAGCATTTACTGGTTCGGTTTCTGCTAGGCACCCCATTGACACAGTCAAAGCAGCCACAGAGTGGATTCAGTAGCACAATACTACAGCCCTAGCCATCAGAGGAAATCCTGCTGTCCTATGCACCTTCCTGATCTCTGGGTAGGATTTTGACGTTGAAAATGAATTGCAGAATTAACTTTTCTAGAACTATCTTCTTATGCTTGTGGAGGCTCAAGAAATTCTACCCTGGGTACGGGTGTGTGTGGGGAGGAGTCACTTTACTTCAAGGGTATTGTTGTCAGTGAGTTGTCCATGATCCAATAAATAATTCAGTGTCAATGTACACAGAAGCAGAGCGGATTAAATTCAGTAGGTTATTTTTTACAAAGACATGAAAGTATGAGGGGAAGGAGAGGTTCTGGAGGGGCGGGGCAGGTAGGAGAGGGGAAGAGGGTGAACTCGGGGAAAACGTGTCATATACATGCTTGCAACTATCAGAAGACAAAATAGAAATGATTTTAAAGAAAGAACTGTCTGTTTTGTTTTGTTGTTTGTTTTTTGAGACAAGGTCTCACTATATTCCTGGCAAGCCTGGAACTCAGTATGCCGATGAATCTGGTGGCAAACTCACAGAGGTTGTCTGCCTCTGCCTCCTAAGTGCTGGAATTAAAGGTGTGTCCCACCGTTCCCAGAAAGAACTCTTCATACTATTATGGTTGATTTGAAACATAATGTTTGAAAAAACTGTCAACTATAATCTAAACTTATTCTTTTGGAATAATTTGCTATATTAATTAATTAACATTGTGAAATTAAATTTAATGAATTCAGTGCAGGAACAGAATGTTTAGTGGAAGTTCTAGTGTTTTCAGTACTAGGATAATTCTGATTGTAATTTCTTAGAACACACAGGAGCATATTTAATGTCAACCTTGGTAGTTGCAAACAATCTATTTAAAGGCAAAAATCTTATTCCAAGCCTTCACCATAAACCTGCCTAGGATGGGAGACTTCCTAACAGAAACACAATTTTTATCCCCACAGCAAGGTAAGAATGTATTATTGAGAAAGCAGTGTGCTCTGTAAGACAGGTCTTTTACTAGACTAGCAGAAGTCTGAGACTTAGGATTTCACTTTAGAATCCATTCCCTTTTCAATACAAAAAAATATGGTTTCTTACTGTATATAAGGTAAATGCTGCAAAATTTTCAGGCAGATTCCAGGTGTTGAGGCTTTTGATTCTTATGTAATTCTACTCATACTAAAGAAAGGAAAATAAAAGTAATACATATTTTTGAATATATATACATATACATATATATATATATATACTATATTAAAAGATATAGTTAAAAAAATATCATCTTAGTACTGTTCAAGGTTTGGCCTTTGGCCCGAGTAGTCTATGAACCCTATTCTAAGAAGTCGGAGAGCAAAAGCTGTCATCCAGGACTCACCTACAACAGAGGAACTCTTCCAAAGAAAGCTTGGCTTTCTGAGCACAGTAGGGCTGCAGGGAGTTGTCTGCTGCTCATCTTGTGCATCTGAGTGTGCTGAGAAGACAAGGAACATGACTGAGATGGTTGGTGGCCAACCACACCTCCTCGTACTTGGGCTCGCACATTGTTCTCTCTTCTTCAGTGGACGGGCCTGTGATAAGGTTTAACTGACAGAGAATGGAGAACACATCACCTTCAGTTCTGTCAGCTTTTAATCTGTGCTACCGGGAGCCTTGAGCTGCCATATAAGGAATTTACTTTTGCTACTCTGCAAGAGAGAGACTATGAGACTAAACTGGAAGACAGAGAGAGATGGGCCTAGGCATCTCAGCATTCTAGGCAATATCCACATGACATCATCCCAAATTGAGGTCTAATGCCACCCATCAGGTCCCACACAAGAGCCTCAGGTTAGAGGCTTGACAACCTCAATGTACTCCCCATGACACATAACATTGTTTTTATTCAGAATATTAAATCTATATATTTTGATAGTTCATAACTGAAAATTAGCATTTCATTATGTCAAATTAGATTCAGAACGGTATTTTGCAAAGTGGAGATAATACTTATCCATGTATTCTACTTCTATTGAACTATTCCTAAATGAGATTGGAGATAGTTTACCAAGAAATATGTAGCAATAAGCCAATTCATGCTCACAAGTGGGGAAAAATCTGTCCCAAACTTTCTAAGAGCTGTGCAGTTTTTCTTTCTTTTCATTTGAATTTTTAGCAATTGAACCATATTTTGTTATGATAATTTTCAACAAACTCCAAATAAAGGTCCATTACAAACTGAGCTATTTTGATGAGGTCATATGCAATTTACCCACATGTCCACTCTTTGCTGACCTCCACAGAGCCACTAGCTATCCACACAGCCAAAATGAAAAGCCCTGCCTTGGAGGCTCTAGAGATATATTTACACTGGTAACCTGAGGTTAACTCATTTAATCCCAAATTGAATGACAAATGTTACTAGAATCTTTTTTTTTACCCTGGAAGGGAAACAGAGTGTGTTACAAATCAGAGACTGATGAAAAGAAAATTCTAAATTTGTCTGGAGGACAAACTCAAGCTAAGTGAATTATTTAATTACAGGAAGATTTTCAACATATAACCTTTTATAAGGACTGTGATTTAATCGCATCTGACTGACAATTAAAACTTTTGTTTCGAGTAGAGAAAGTCTATCAGCAGTTTAAGCCCAAATCTATCCATACATCTCACAAAAACTTAAAATAACAAGAAAAGAGCAAACAACCAAAAAGCCATCAGCATAATCATAAGACAGAAAAGACCTTAGATTGATAAAAATTTCTAGGAGAGTTGAGGCCTGGGCTCTTGTTGCAAACCTTTATGGAGAGCTCAGGTGTATGGTTATGGAACATCCAGTGGGACAGAGAAAGAGCTTAATAGTCATCTCCAGGATGTCAATTCAAGTATGAAAATAACTGCAGAAAATGATTCCTGGCAAATAGGGACACTGTGCAGATGGGGTTTCACAGTTGCTTGTGCTGCAGTGAGTTTCTCTTGGTAGGACAGTATTTGTGATCCAGAACATAAAACGACAAGAACAACCACCTGAAGGCTTTATTAATGTCAAAATAGTTTTAGGTCCATCTGAAAGAATATAGAAGTTGATTTGGACTGGATTACTCAGTATCATGATAGTGTATTATCCTCTTAAGTTCATTTAAAATTTAAGACTTTCACAGACTTAGAAAAACAAGTAACATATGTTCTCTTTCATCTGTGGATCTTAGCTCCAAACCCTTAGAAGTGAGTGTATATCTTGATGTAATCAGAAAGATGGAAAGGTACCATGGGGTAAAGGAAATGACGGCAGTCTAGAGAGGGAGATCATGTCCCTATTTGCTAGCATAGAATTGTGGGAGTGGGGAAAGAAGCCCAGTCTTCCCTGAAGGGCTATTCGCAACTGATAGGTGCTGGGAGATGAAGAGTCAGTTTTTGTAACGACCATGGATACGTTAATCAGGCTCCAGTAGATGGACCTACACTGAAGGACTTGTGGGGACACAAATCAGACTTGATAGATCTAGAAGTATGTATATACATGCATATATATGTATATACACACACACACACACACACACACACATATATATATATATATATATACATATACATATGATACAGGAAATTGGGTGGGAAGATTAATGGGGGTATAGTTAGAGGAGGCGATCTAAATATGATCACATCATAACATATAAAATTCTCAAAAGTTCAATTAAAAAATGCAAACATATTTACTTTGATTCATTGTTTTCAGAGGTTTTAGTCCATGTCCCCTAGGCCCTCTTGTCTTTTGGAGCCACGGTGGAGAAACACACCTTGTAGAAGACTGGTTGTTCTTTGACATGTATAGCCAAACCTAACTGCATGGGTGGCAGATAAGTTGGCCTCAGTATAGACATTTGCAAGGGTGTCATAGTGTCGAGGAGAGAACGGATACCGAGAATAATTAGTAATTTCTAGTTCGCATTTTATCTCAGGAGGAAGAATCTTAAATGGAAATGTCAGTTCAAGAAACACAAGTGAGTAAGCAAGTAAAACCAAAATGCCAAAGAAAAAGATCAAAAAGCAAAACCTAAAATAAGGCACAGTAAGGAGAGTGGAGAAACCAAGAAAACGCGATCGAGTTCGAAAATCCCTGCAGCTCTTGTAATTATTTCGTATGCCAGTTTATAGAAGCAGGCATCTTAAAATAACTCCTTTTAAATATTTTTTTTCTATTTCACTTTAATTAAGCTTATTACCAACTCCTAAATTCCAAAATGTGTATTGAACTTTGCAAAGGGGAAAATCAAGAACTCCCACCTGGTGAGTCAGATCTCTGAGATGTGTAAGCGTCTGGCGTCCTTGAGATCGAGCGCACATTAAAAAGTGTTTTTATATGTAGCAGACTGATCATGTAAATGTAGTCAGCATTCTGGGGGAAAGGAAAGAGAAATCACATAATTGTAACTGATTAGACGTTCCTGCAATCTATGGAGCAAATCCTTTGAGGGGGTGGATGGAAGGCTCTTCGTATTATCTCTATGTGAATGTAAATAAAATACTTCCATTAAAGATTGTTTTGTCCCTTTGAGAAAACATGATGAAAATGGAGAGGAGTCTTCTAGCTTCCCAGTCTGGCCTTCTGCCTGGGTAGGAACACTAATGACGCATGGAGCCTCTTCCGTGTGCCAGGTACATTGTGTTAAATTGAGGAAATACATAATTCCTATCCTGTACGTGGCTTCATTAATGCTCCTAATGATGCAGCCTTCTCACCTCAGGTGGAACTAATCTCTCAATTTCAGACAAAATCAAGAAGTTTCTTCCCCCTTCTCTACATGAAGCAAGTTTCATAGTGTCATAGCCACAGTACATGAATGAAGTCAAAGTTAACTCCTATGTCATTCTTGTTGGTCCCAAGATCCATAAAGAAGAAAAGTGATTTCTTGGCCAAAGCAACTTAGCAATTGTCCTCACTTCAAAGAGGTTAGAGTTCACTCAGACAGCTAGATGGGGTGATATGCAAGATACTCAGAAATCAGACTGCATTCATACCAGAAAGAAATGTCATCAGTGCTCCCTCGAGTGTCTAGGAAAAGCAGGAGTCAGTATCTGCTCCTCTCTGATGCCATGAGATTCAGTGAACCCCCCAGCTTCTTAGGCATGGTTACTTTGTAGGGTCAGTAAGTTTAATCTGATTCTCCTTAATCAAGAGCCCAAGTATGAATGGTTGTACTGCGGATGGCCAGCTTGGTCTTCAAGCAAATATAACTCTCCAATCTTAACAAAAATTAAAGTCACAGCTATTCTATACTATACTTTTATATCATTTGCATTTAAACACAAGTAATAGCCTGTAATTGGTTTCCGTTTTAACTTTATAAATGAGCACAAAGTTTTGATTATTTTGTGGAAGACAGAAACTAGATATAAGGAAAGTAACTCTGTAGCTGCTGAGATAATGGTCTTAGGATCTCCTGCCCAGGACTAAACTGAAATTAACAAGAAAAAGTCAGTTTTACAGTAGATGTAATCATACTTCTGTGCTAACTGACCTGCAAATAAAACAAAAGTTTTTATTATCTAATCCTTTAAGGAAATGACAAAATATTTACAAAATAAGGTTATAAAAGCAAGCAGAAATGAGTTTATATTTTGACTTAATGTAAGTAATAAGTAGTTTATAATATTGAAAGTGCATGCAAGACATACCCCTTTTTTTCAGCTACCCAGACCCTGATCAAGAAGCAAATTGATACATATTTTCAGAAATATTTTATTCATATTCAGTAACTGTATATGTAGCCAGGACATTTCTATGCATATACGTAGGATGCTACATGCAAGACATAGATCACAGTATGAACGCTATTTAATGCCTAGATACTTTTTGTCATTTAATAATCGATCTGTATATCAATATGTGGTAAAGACCTATCAAAATGAACTCTGTCACTCCTCAATTACTGGACACATAAAACATTTTCATAGTTTTTTTCAACTTCAACCATTACTTCAAATAATTGTCGTAAACCAATATAGCTTTACTAATGTGTAATGAATAATTTTAGAATAATAATTTTAATATTAATTATCAATTATTAACATAATAATTTCTAAAAGGAACAAGCTGTAATAGTAACCTTTTAACGTGTATTTTTAATTGAAATACAAACGTAACAGGCTTTCTTGTGGTATTTCCATTCATGCTTAGTTGGACTCGGATCCCCTTCCTACCCTCAATTCTTTCACCTGTCTTCCCAAAATACTCCTCTGCCTCCAGCATTTCCCTTCCTATTTTCATATTTGTTACACTTTCTACCTTCTACTTATATATTTTATTTTATTTATTTATTTTTTGAGACGGAGTTTCCCTATAGACCTGAAAGTCACTAAGTAGACCAACCTGGCCTCTATTTGTCAAGAGAGGTTGTCGCTGTCTCTGCCTCCCAGGTGCCGAGTTAAAGACTTGTACCAGCGCTCCCTGCCCCACCCACCACGCCCTGCCCCTCGGTCTCCATAGTCTTTAGTCTCTTTTCCTCTGTCCTTTTCTGGTTCTATGTCCTTTACACACACCCACTCCCATATAAATATACATACATAAAAAATTAAAAGGAAGGCTTCCACACGAGTGACAACTTGCATGCATTTGTCTGAGTCTGTATTACTCCATTTAACATGATCATTTCAAGTTCCATCCAATGTCCTACAAATTTCCTAATTTAATTTTTATGGATGAATACAGTTCCATTGTGTGTATGTGCAAAATGTTACGTATCCACTCATCTGTGGACGGACATCTGAGCTGATCTCATTGCCTTGCTGCTGTGAACCTTTCCGTTGTGTTCAGCTAGTGATAATTTTCCCCTGATAGCTGCCATAACAGTTTTTACTCCCACCAAATAAATAACAAAATCTCTTTTCCTGCCATCCTATCAACATATTTCTCAATAAATATTGTTTATTTAGCATCCACAGAGTTAAAAATAATATATTTTAACATTATTTGATGTCCACTTTTTCAATAAACTTAACATTACATATGTTAATATAAATTTAGGTTGCTTAAAATTATTTTTCCATAAACCATTCAGAGTCTGTGTCACTTTTTGCTTTATAATACGTTAATGTCTTCTAGTATATAGGAAAATCAATTTCTTTGTGATATGTGTTTTATTTGTGCTTTTTTTCTTGTTGGTCTTTCACTTTGTTTTTGGTGAACCTTTAATGTGGATATTTTTATTTTGTATAATACTTATTTTTTATTCAGCCTTTTGCCCTAGGCTTCAGGTTTCCATCGCATCTAGAAGGACTTTCCTAAAGCGTGCCTTTTTTGTTTCTTTGCTGTTCCTACTTCCTCTCCTTTTGTATTTGTATCTCCTTTGGTCCAGGTAAAATCTACCTTAGGGTAGAGTAAGATTATCAATGAAGCTCTGTCATTTTGAGTTGTGTAGTTCTTAGTACATTCTCCAACATATATTAACAATGATACCATGTTCAGAACATGCAAATCCCTACTGAACTTGACTAAATTTAGGATCCACTGCTCTAGTCTAATGACAATCTGGCAGTTTCTGGCCAAGTAGACAAAGATATTGTGATATAGGGGGATTGATAATATAACTGATTGCATTTGACAAAATGAAAACTGTGTCACTAGGTATTTTATGATTAAATCAAGATTTACTTTTACATAAAATACATCAATTAAAGTGATGATTATTATAATTCTGGGCTCTAATACTGTTCTATGATAATTTATCAAGTGATTTGTAGGTGATTACCTGGGAATAAGTTTTAATTTTGTCCACTGAAGATGGATATTGTACCTTGGATAAGCCGAGAGTAACCTGGACTCTGCCACCTATCTGGAAGAAACATCCTTTATCCTTGCTTCTTTTTTATTTTATACTTCTGAGGAAAAAATAGTCACATGAAATAAAATAGTGAAAACAGCTCAAGTATCATAGCAACCACAGAGTGAAAGGAAGACTGAGGACACTGTGAGTGACGCCTTCCTTGAGTGCAAAAAGAATGGTCTTGTGGGCTATGAGAACACTGGTAATGTAGTTTGAGAAAGAATTTTTAAAAGATAAGAATGTAAAGAGCAGGAAAGGATGAGAAAACTGAGAGTTCCAGAATCAGTGGTTAGGGGAGGGAGGTCAGACCCTGTGATGTGGAGAACCAGAGGAAGGTAAGTACACACTGACGGAGGGGGGCGCCATCAGATGAGAGAGAAAGCAGAATGCAAATGGTCTGAAACACCTCTGCTGAGATGTGTGTGTGTGTGTGTGTGTGTGCACGCGCGTGTGTGATGTGTACCTGTGTTATGCTATGAGCCAGAGATCAAATGGAAGGTGGTTGGTTTTCTGTGGCTGTAGCTGTCAGGTCTTCATCGGTATCCTGCGCCAAGGAAAGAAGACTCTGAGCAGAGCCACTCTACGGGGTGAGATTTTTCGCTAAACTGTGGTCTAAGGATTAAGCAAGTCAAAAACTATTTTAGCAGTCAGTTCATATGTGAATTTGAATCTTCAGATTAAAGACGAGTACTGTCATCATGCACAACTCTCATGTCTACTACTCGACAAGGACAGTAAGTGTCTGTATGACTTACAATGGACGTGTCTCTCATAATGTCTCTCATAGTGATCTCCCTTCAGGAACAGCATCATTCAGAGGGGAAAAGGCATTTATTGAGCTATCCAATGATACCAAGTGATAGTGTTTCCCACAAAGAATCACGAGAATGAGCCTTGTGGATGAATCTTACTGGAAAATTCTAAAAGGTTCTCTCTCCCCTCTCTCTCTCTCTCCCTCTCCTCTCTTTTTCTCTCTCTCTCTCCCTCTCTCCTTCTCCTCTCTCTCTCCTTCTCCTCTCTCTCCTGTCCTCTCTCTCCTCTCTTTCTCTCTCTCCCTTTCTCTCTCCTCTCTTTCTCCTCTCTCTCTCCTTCTCCTCTCTCTCTCCTCTCTTTCTAGTTAGTTAGTAATGTTGAAAAAATGCTTAAATGCTTAAAAAATATATACTTCCAAGATTTAAACAGGTTTCTCCTGTAAAATCAATAATTAAGCAACCTTTATCTCATAGCTGGTATCACTGTTCTGATGAGGTCAGTCTATTTTTCCTGGTTTTTTTTTTTTTTTTAGTAACTGTTTTTAAACAGTAAATGTTAATTAATTTGATCTAGAATAATGTATTTTGATATAGTGCTTGCTTTCATAATATAAAATCTTACAAGTGTCAAAATTTCATCCTCAAACATCTACTGTAAAATCAATAAGACATTTGTTAAAAACAAACAAAGACATACCATTATGGAACGCTAATCCTTTGTCATCTGCGCCTGATGCATGCCTCTTCAGGGGTTCAGTGTAGAGCCAAGAGTCTCTGTTTCTATGGTCCATAGGTAGATCTGACAGGGACATCCACCCAGGAATCATCTCCATGGAACCTTCAGTGGAGAGTTCATACAATGTGGTACAGGTCTTCCCTGAGTGCCGGGTTATGCTGTAATCATTATATACTTATTATGAATGGTTATTTTAGAATCTTGAACTTGGCTGAATAATACTGATCTATTTTGATGCAAATGGTATCTATGGAAATGCATAATGTGGTTGCTATTCCGTTACAGACTATAGTGCTTTACAGTCTAAGGAGGCAAGAGCAATGTCTGGAAATGTCTGATTTCAAGCTTCCTGCACCAAACTCATCTGGAGTTAGGGCGTTATTTGGAAAGTGAAGTATGGGGCCATGGAAGACTTCACAGTGCTTCACATTTTGAGGAACATGAAGGGTGTATTTTAAAACATTGCCTGCTAGTATTTACTGAAAAAAATCATAATGGAACTCAGAAAAAGTTTTGATTATGCATTCCAGGAACAAAGTTGTCACCATCTAGAAGTAAACACTGGATGTTGCAGTGTGAAGGTCTCGTCACAGTCTCTAGAACAAAACTCTACACACACAAGGCCATTGTGTGTATCATTTAAATAACTTCAAAGCACCACGTGATCAGATGCATCAGTGAAGCAGGAATGAAGAGATGCCAAAAGGCCCAGCTATCGTGATCAGGGAGATTTTCTAGTGAGTGGTCCTGGGGAATAAGGGTTCTTTAAACTTGTAGTTCACCAACTGCAAAATTAGCCACACTACATCAAAGAGCAAAGTTGCTGTAAAACACACAAAACTTTTAAGAAGATTCATGATGAACCAATGTTCAGAAAATAGGAAGGACCTGACAACATGTCTGTGGTTATAGGTAGATATTCTAGGTAAGTCCATGTCTGTTTTATTTTTATTTGCATCTTCACTGTGTCTTTGGCACATCATAACACAGTGTTCACTGAGAAATGCCAAATTATCATTGATATTCTAAAGAAAACTACAATTCTGCATCATAACATTCTTGTTTAGTTTTTACATATATTTTGATGCATTTTCAGCTTTTGTCAACATATAACAGCAATTAAAAATAATTGTTTTTTACTCATGACTTTTGAGATAATACTGATAACAATCTTCATAGAAATCACCTTTGCGTGAGGTTTGTTTATAAGGCTAAAACAAGAATCTGGACAATAAACACAGTGACTGCATTGCTTGAAGAGACATAAGATGGATGTTGCTGGTGTCAGTGAGCATGGGCTTAGTTAAGCACTGACATAAGCTAGGGCCTAACTGATTAATGTATGCATCTATAAATATTTATTGAACATTGCTATGCACACAGCACCAGGCTATTAGATATTCCTGTTAGTCTAGTCAGGGACTGACATAGAACCACTAGTTCCATAAGTCAGTGGATTCCGTAGCTCTTCTCTGTCTCTCTCCTTGCATCTATTGTTTCTAGTTATCCCATCAATAATCAAACAATATTTTGATAAGATGTATTTGAAAGAATTTTCCATCATTGTTCTTGTTGAAAAAATAAAGAACAAACTAGGAGATTGTTTATAATTATGTGCTAAATTCAAAAGGAGATGTGAACATCTATAAATGGGAGCAAACATCATATATTAAAAACATTAGTAACAATTTCAGAGAAGCAAAGGAATTTGGGCAGGGGTTTGAAGATGGAAGATATATGGGGTTTGGGCAGGAAGGAAAGAAACGGAAGTGTTTCAGATGGAGCCAACATATGCAATTAAAAAAAATGGAAAAAGAGTGTACACCGGGGCACGGCAGTGAGACAATACCTTACCTAGAGAGGCAGCTTCCGAAAGGGGTGTGTGACTTCTCTAATTTATTCATCAATAAGAAGCTTATGTTGAGCAGCTATGGGAGCAAGGAAGTGTGAGAGGGTTCCTGAGATGCATACATCCTGGTCACAGGGTTGATACGATGGGGATTCTGGAGCAAAAAGAATGGAAGTTGTGTTTGAGCAGAGGGCAGTCGACTAAATAAGGAAAGTTAGGATGGGTTGGGAAGAAAACTGTTGTCTAAATATACGGATAGGAACAGATTATACAATGCACTGGCCTCCGAATACATCCTTGGTCCAAATCCTTCAGTATGATTATATAAGAAATATAGGCCTTTAGTCTTTGGCCACTTTTTGATCTCATGCTCCTTTTTGTTTCTAAAGCACTTTCTGAGAGGCAGTCATAAAGGAACTTGTGCGCTGGTGGCCTGTGTGAATTGATTCCTGCTTGTCTTAAGCTTCTGCTCTGATCAGTTTGTCCTCCTTGCCCAGTGCCAGGTGCCAGAGTTTCGCATTTGTGGATAAAAAGAAACCCCTTTAGATCATGAATTTCCATAATGCTGTCTGGTGATCACTCTTTAAAAAATGTGCATGAGTGTGTAATTGGACCTGTGCCACGCAATGCCCTTGGAACCCCTGGAACTGGAGTTAACGGACAGTTGTTAACAGCCATGTGGGTGCTGGGAATTGAACCCAGGTCCTCTGCAAAAGCAGCCAGTTCTCTATTTACCAACCCCATATTTGTAACAATAGAGTGTCACCAGCATGCAGAACAAGGTTTTTTTCATCTCCAAAGCATGGGCAAATGTAAGTATGCGTGTTGTCAGTTCCATCTAAAACATTCTGTTTTGAATTATTTTCTTTCCTGTTTATGCTGATATTTAAACTACACATTGTCTCTGCTTCCTCTATAGCTTTTTTTTTTTAACTTGGTAAGCAATTCTTGCTCTGTAAGAGATTAGAAGTTAAAGGAACAGAGAGGCCTCGTTTTAGGAACCATGGAGTGTGCCCACGAAAAGGCTAAGATTCCTGTTGTGACAGAAACCATCGAGGGAAGCAACGAAGTTTCACACAGCTAAAGATGAAATGTTTGAGAAATAAGATTGCCCAAAAATTGCTTTGGAAAGCAAGGAGGAAGACTCTCTATGAATGAGTTTCACACTATGCAGAGACTGCAGGCAAATGTACAGAACTGAGATTTGATTGGCTAGGATGCTAAGAAAAGCTGGCAACATCTGTGCAGTCAAAAAGCCCGGTAGGGCCCTGGTCATCATGAGCAGAGGAACCAATGGTGGGAATCCATAACCTTTACCAAGTCTTGAGTGGTCCCTTTGTTAAACTCAGCAAGGCCTCACTTAACATGCTGAAGATTATGGGCTCAAATGTTCCATGGTGCTGGAACTTAAGTCAGCAGATGATCAAAGTTACAAGCATGGTTACAACAAAATCAGTCAGAAGAAAACTGCTTTGACAGGTGAGATTGGAAGTTCAACCTCAACATAGTTAGCATCTGTGCAGAGACCTGATTCCTGAGGTACAGAATACTGTGAATCACTTCAAAGAATCAAATAGCTTCTTGAGACCTTTCAAATGATCTTCCTTATCCAAAGGAAAGAAGAAAAAGACCTCTTTTATTCTAGAGGAGGTGGATGATCTGCCTACTGGGAAGGCCAGATCCACAAGCTCTTTGGAAGGTGCACTGAGTGGTCTAGCATGGTGCTTTTAGTGGCACAGAGAATCAACACCTCTATCTCTTTGCAGGCTAATATATCATGACCCAGTCTCAGATTTACACACTGCCTAACTTAATAGAGTCAAGGAAAGGGCAGAGTTCCGCCCATGTAGGTCCAATCTGAGTTGGGGACCCTCTCAGACACATTTGTATCGAATGCTTCACATTGTATATTATTCACAATGTGTATTTTATATGTATAATGAGACAAACAGCAAACAACAATTTGATTTACCATTGCAGTTTCTCACTCCGTCCATGGCTATCAGCCTCGCACAAGCCATGTAATTTCTCACTTTGTTTATATTTGTTTTATATTATTTACACTTAACTAATGTATATATTCATTCCACAACATTTCCCAAGTCCCTACTAAGTGCCTGGCAGCATTCTGTGCTGTGACATTCCAGTAAAGACTCAAAAGAGGGAGGGCTCTTTCACTCACGACAAACCCTTTTAACTGTGTGCTCTGGGAGAAGCAGGTTAGTAAAATATATGTTTTATTAAATAGTGAAAAATTCAGCAAGAACAATAGAGAGTGTGCTTTGGAAAGTGTGCATCTCCAATGCAGTCCCGTGAAGGGATTTCTGGCAAGTGACACGTGACAAGTGACCTGAAGGGAGGGCGGGAAACAGACATGTGGCTCACTGGGAGAGAAATACTCTAGGTGACGAAACAGTGGGATAAAAACCTGTTCTGACAGAGTTCTGGCAGAATGAAGTCTGGAGTCTTACAGGAAATTTGGGAAACAAGAGAAGTGGAAAAGGGTATTTTAAATCGTTGCTAGGAATGTGTCCTTTGAGGAAGTGGGGTGGGGGGACACCGAGGGGTAAGTGGAGGTGTGATCTTGTCTGACTTCCCTTACCTGGATACCTGTGTTGTTTCTGCTCTACAGACCACTTGTGCTGGTGCAGGGGACTGGAGCTCGGAAGGAAGGCTAGTGGCCACGGAAGGAATGTTTCTGAATACACTTTGGATATACACCCAAAGGATTGCTGAAAGGATTTGGAGTGAGAGGCTGTACAAAACAAAGAATTGAGGACAGTTTCAATGGCTTTGTCTGGATCACAAGGATAGAGATCTGACTTCCTGAAACAATGAGGACCAAGAGGAGGATGGAGAACAGCGTGTGTCGGGATACCTTGACTTTGAAATATGGATTATTCTCCCAAGTGAAGTGGTTGAGCTCAGCAAACAAACAGGACTGGGTTGCAGGGTGCAGTCAGGGTCATCAATGGAAAGGTGGCATTGGAAGCTTTTTGATTACTGGGATGAGGACATAATGTGAGCAGACAAGGTGCGACTGATTGTAAGAGAAGCCTGGGTCCTTTCTTCTAATATCAGAGCCTTGAGAGGAGAAGGGCCAAACAAGAAAACATTGTCCTCCCTAAGACAAGTGGAGAACTCCATCCTGAAGGATAGAATGCAAAACTGAGCCCAGCACAGTTGCGGGATACTATAGGAATGCTGGGACACAGCCAGCATGGGGCCTAACAATCTGGGTGACACGGCTGCTCTAGTTTAGACGTGGTCTGTCTCCAGAAAGTTAACTGAAATTTGACTCGCATTGTAGTAGATTTGAGTGCTGAGGACTTTAAGTGATGGTCACTAAGAAAAAAAAATGATTTTTCTGTGGGACTGAATCAATTTTTGAGGTGCAGAGGTCTTGATAGGACTGGGTCACTTACCGAAACAGTGGGTTGTTATGAAAAGAGGCCGCTCAGGTGTCTTATTCTTTTTTACATACAGTTGCTTGGTGCCTGTTACACTCATATGTATTCCTGCCTGGTTGGACTATCTCATGATGTAATATGAGGCTCTTGTCATATGCATCAGCAAATCTCTGACTTCCAGCTTCCAGGACCATGAACTAAACAAGCTTTATTCCTTTAGAGATTACCCAGTTTCTGGTATTTTGTTGTAGTAACAGAAAGCAAACATAAACAGGCCCAAGAAAAGCAGATTCTGAGGAATGCTGGGGAGTGTGTGCAAGACAACATGAAAGAAGAATTGAAGAAAAAAAGACCAACAACTTTAGTAAGAAGTTTTGCTGAAAGGGGAAAAGTAATCAGTTTAGTAACTGGAGGACAAATGTGGGCAGGCACCTACAAGTAGGCAGAGATCATTCTTTTCCATAAAATGTGCTAGGTAACCATTGTGTCCTCTAGTCCCAGTCTGAAGGCATGTCTTACAGAGGGCCCAGATGTCAATACCTCAGCAGAACTTCAGCTGTAGGAGAATAATATTCGGTAGACTGTAGGAGAATTCCACTGTCCTCATGTAAATAGAGAGGTTACATTAAGGTATTTAAATAGACATATTTAAAAAATAAAAAGAATCTTAGTTGAACTTAGCTAAAACATTTTTAAGGCTTTTGTCTTGCTTAGAGTTTAAAAATCTATGTGCTTCAAACTGACCCCCTGTAGTCTGGTGGCATTGTGAGTTGTCATGACTGGACTGGGGTAGCAGCCTCTAGAATAACACCTCAGCTCACGCAGGCCTTGCTCCCAAGATCTGTGGAAGCAAACCTCTTTTGATCAAACAGCAGGAGCAATGGGAAGCTAAATTTAGACTTGCCTCACTCAAAAGAGAGAGGGAGTTGGAGCCAGGCCTGGCAGTGGTGGGATCCAGACGGGAGTGTGAGCTCACCTCTGCCAAAGCTTCGATTTCCCTAAGAACATTAACAGATGAGCCAAGGACTCAACAGATGGAAAGTGGCCAGTGAAGAGAGTGATAAAGGAGACACCAAGGGAGATGCTTGGAGGAGGCCAAAAGATAAATGCTAGCCTGTCCTTGCCGTCATAAAGGACTAATTGTGTATTTTATCTAAATTTGGAATCTTTATGTGTGCAAATTTTCCCTACAGCTATGCCTTCATTAGTCCTTCTCTTTTTCGCTTTGGGACACCCTGGTTCTAAGTATGCCACCTCCTCTCCAAGAAGAATTAGTTCCCAAGGCTGGCAGGACTCCTGCTGGTGGAATGAATGTGCCAAATGGGTCTGAATATGCATTTGGGCTCCAGCAGATCTCAACCACATTTAAACAGTAACATACATCTTGGGTTCATTTTATCAGGTATGTAGTTTTGAATGTTTTATTACATTTTAGTTTACTTATTGAAGGTGCATACATGCCACATGCCACGTGCATGTATATGCAGGTTGGAGAACAATTTTTCGGCCTTGATTCTTTCCTTCCACTCTATGGGTCCAGAAAAATTAAACTCAGATTGTCTGACTTGGCAGAAAGTGTCCTTATCTGCTGAGCCGTCTTGCCAGCCCTCGGGTATGACTTTTAAAGCTAAATGAATTGTTCAGTTTCTCCTACTGCAAACATCCAATTTAGACTTTTTTGAGTAAAGAAAATGAGAAACTTTCTTGCATTGTGTGTGTGTGTGTGTGTGTGTGTGTGTGTGTGTGTGTGTGTTTGTTATGTGAGAAAGAACACTTACAAAGGTAAAATGCAAGTATGGATTCAACACAGCGAGGCCCATAGCACTGTAACCGATAGGGTGAGCAGTTGATGAGTTCTCCTATGTCCCTATAAGGCAGCAATCTGAAAAGATGCTTTGTGAGTGAGTAATGCATCATCACACTACAGGAGAAACTGCAGAATGCAGCATCTCCTGTCACTCTCAAGCAGTGTACAATTGGTCACACAAAAATCTAGAAAGGTGTGCTGTAAGCTCAGACAGAAGCTGCATTATGATGACCAAGAATAGGTCAATTTATTTCATTATTGTTCAAATTTCTGTAATAACTATGGTATAGTTTTTAAGTGGAAATCTGTCATAGGAGCACACTGAATGGATTAAGCCCTTTTCTCCCTTGAGAACTGACTTTATCACTAAAACTCTCTTATCTAACTTTGGGCAACAGACCTAACTAATAACCAGATAATAGTTAATGCTCCTGCACTCTAAACAAACCAAACTGGTCCATGCCGAGTGCAAGTTTTATGAGGCTAAGCAGCTGTTGAGGAAGCTGACAAGAAAGAAAGTGCCACACAGCAGATAACACGACCAGCACACTATTCAAAAATGTCTCCTGACTCTGCTCTGCCAGCAAGTTCGGGGAGTTAACAGTCAAAACTGCCTCATGTATTTGAACTTTGTGCAGTGGGTCATATAAACATTCGTTGAGTTAAATTGTGTAATAGATCTGAAAATCTTTTAGCAGCTTTCTTTGTTCTCCCAGATTTATCATGCTGTGATATAAATACCCACAGCATTTTACAAGACAATGAACTTGGCTTTTTGTGAGGCCAGTGACTTTTGCTGATTATTGGAAATCGTGGGTGCTCTGAGAAATGCAACCTTTGAATAAAGTTCAAATTGCAAAATGATTATATTTCTAAGACAATATTTCAATATACATAAATAGCCATAGTTTTTAGTAGGCCATGCCCAAAACATGCTAGAGAACAGCTAATCTACAACAGATAAGCAACCCAGAACACATAGAAGATTCAGCTTTCTTCTAAATCTTTTCTCTTTGCTAACCTTCTGGGAGATGGGCCAGTTGGATGGAAGTTGGAAATGAGGGCTTGAAAGTTTAAGTAACTTCTTCATTCTCCACTTAACATAAAATGACACTGTTGGTCACATATCTATCTGTTGGACTCTTGAATGTATTAGCTATAGGTCCTTGGAGAATACAAAGATTTCTGGGGAATTTTTCTTCCTTGTTTTCCATTCTAGAATGTGTGATGTCATCACAGCTCTACTGGCTCCACCATGAGAACAAAAACAAATCCTCACTATAGGAATGCAATATTGCTCATTGCAGGAGAGAAGACATGGTTCCCAGTTGCACTGTCCCCTGTTGGCCACCTTGCCCTGCCAGGTCGTGCTGGAAGAATAGTCCTGAAAATGAAGACCTCAGGCTAGACTCTACTGGGGTCTGACTGCATTCCTCTCCTCATTCCTTCCTGAATGGTCTGAAAAGTAAGTCTCTACTCATTTCATTCTAACAAAGCCTCAACAATGGGTGGTGTGTGCAAAGCCTCTCTCCTAGCAGACCTCTGGCTTAAGCCAGAGAATCTTCATTCAAGGGAGATAATGTATAGTTTTGGGGGTTTTTTTGTTGTTGTTGTTTAGAGCATAGTGCTCTCTGTCTTAAGACTATTCTCATTTTCTTTCTGGCATTTTAATCCTTAGCATTACCCAAGAATTACGTAAACTAAGTTGGAAGAAAATGCTGGTGCCTCTCAATTCTAGGATTCTTTCTTTTGCTCTGGAAGCTAGCTGTGCCTGTCTTAAGCATCTTCAGAGATACTGTGACTGATGGGAGGGTTAGGAGAGGCCATCACCCTCCTCCTGGGTCCTGTTTCTTCTGTCAGATACTATCTGAAAGGTTTTACTCTTAATTTACTTCCATCTGTTAAGAGTTCTCTTTGAAGGGGAAGAAAGTTTTCCCATTTAGTTTTTAAACTAAAAATAAGGTTTTACCGCAACAGAAGATGAGATGACATTTTCAGATTTTTAAAATATCTGACTTCTAAAATTTTGCTTAATGGTTTCCAAATTTATTGATAGAAATGAATTCATGGCATTGGACAGTATGGGAAGAATGTGAAATAAAATTTGTGGCATTTGGGGGTCAATGCTGACACCACTGTAGGATGGATAAAGTACCCAATACTTGATAAAGGAGTTTCCAGTACATGCTCAGTGGTTGGAGTTAGAAGGGAAGCCACCCACTGTCTAACAACAAACAATGCATCAGTGCATCATGCTGCCCTGCCCAGGTCTGAAAGCAGAGACACAGACATCTAAGGACTCTGCTCATCAGACGTTCAATGTCTCTTGGAATATTAATATAATAAAATCCTAATTGTTCAAGGACATGGTATAATCTGTGGGTTTGGTTCATGAACTTTAACTTTGTTTTCTGTCTATAACTGCTTCGATTTAGATTTTGTCTTTCTATCAAAGGAAGAATGACTAAAAGTTTGGTAATGGTATAAAACTGCAATTCTCATGAAACTTCGGTTTTGGTCTTTTTTACACTTTTATCTATTATTTTTATTTTATGTGTATGAGTGTATTGCTTGCAAGTATGTAATGCACCCACGAATGCAATGCCCACAGAGGTCAGAAGACAGTGTCAAATCCCCTGAAACTGGAGTTACGGACATTCATTAGTTGCCATGTGGGTGATAGGAATCAAACTCATGTCCTCTGAAAGAGTAGTCAGTGCTCTAATGGCTGAGCCATCTCTCCATCCCAGAAACTTTGTTGCTTTTGTAAAAATATTTAGATTTGAGAACAAAAGTAACTGATTTCAATGTGGATTAGGAATTCCTTACATACTTCATTATTAATAGCAGTTTTGTTTTACTTTTACAAAGATGCCCAAAAGCTGGCTTTAAGAACAATCAAGACAAGCCTTTTCTTTGTCTTTTTCTTTTGCTATAAGGTATTTCTATGCAGTCCAGCCTGAGCTTGTTCTCTCAGTCCTCCTGCCTCTGCCTCTAGATTGCTAGAACTGCAGGTGTGGAGCCCATTGGTATGTGTGTGTGTATATATATATATATATTAGAGAATAATAAGTAAGGCCTATTTAAAATGGCAAAATAAATATAATTGGCTTCATGTCTCGGTTTCACATGATGAAACAAACCAAATGTAACATATTTTAAGCTTTCACAAAGGAACATATTGACTCCAGTGCTCACAGAGTCCCAGGATGAAAGTAGAGCAGAAGTGCGGCAGGGCAGTCCCCTTGATGCTTCCAGAAGCTGCGTCTCTCACCATCTACCTCAGCACTGCTCTGAGGTACTATCATGTTAGACTGGATTGTGGCAGTAGCTCTTACCTGCTTTCCCATTTCTTTTCTTGACCTCCTATTTGGATGATGAATGTTCCTGTAAGGTTCAGCTTCAGGGCCCGAGAAAAAACTCAGCAATTAAGAGAACTGGCTGCTCTTGCAGAGGACCCCAGTTTGGTTTCCAGAACACACATGATGGCTAATGGCCATCTGTAAGGTAACTTTGGTTCCAGGGGATCCAACACCCTCTTCTGGCCTCTATGGACATTGCATACACAGTACACTTACATTAAGGCAACACACTCATACTCATAAAATAAAAATAAACAAGAAAAATTTATAGCAAGATCCAGCTTCAACCATATAACTACTTGACTCCAGATTCTTTAGTAACATTCAGTCTCATTTAAAATAATTTCTTAAATGGTCTAGCGAGATGCACTATGAACTTCCTTCCATTTTTCTGATTGCAGCTCCTGTAATTCTTTGCTTTGCTCACATGGGCTTCCTAGTTTTGAAGTGACTCAGCCAGATTCCTGCCTTATTGCCTGATTCTTTTCAGTCCTGTCCGTTTTTGGTCTCTTACAGATTTCTTTCCTTCCTACCATAATGACAATTGTGTGGCATTGATTTCTGACTTCTCTGCTACTCAGTGTTTTGACTTAGCACTAATCAATTTCTCCATTTCCCTGGGTCCTAAGTTGAGGCAATGTATCTGGAATGGTACTTGTCACATAGTGGGTGCTCAATAAATGGCTTCAGAATATGCAGATGAATGGGAGAAAAATTATTAGAGCCTGCATAACTCCATATCCAAAGGGGTTAGCCCATTGGAACAACACTCTTTACAGTGACCCACATGGTCCAGGCTGTAAGGGCATCCAGCAGTGATGGAGCCAGAACTCTGAGCACTGTAAAATGACTGGTAGGTATACTCGGGATTTGCACAGCATGTCTCTTTTTTTTCTGCCTTATTATTGGCATTTCTCAGTGATACTTGATCTTTCTCTAAGGGATTCTCTTTTGTTTCTGTTTACATTTAATCATCGACTGCACCAAGGAGTCCCTCTTTCCTCCTGTATTATAAAAGAGAAGTGGAGAGAGGTGTGAAGAGACAGAAAGAAAAGAAGGAATTTTTGTACAATGTTATGCACTTTCCAGATGAATTGGGTTTTAATATTCATTGTAAGGCCGATCTATCTAGCTTATTACCTTCGTGTAGACAGAAAATGAGGTCATATCATCTTCAAAGTGTCACACTATTACTACTCAAAGGAATTGCCAGCATTATCTACTGGTGACATAAACCAAGATTATGGGCAGTTTTAAAGACTAGTAAATGACATCTAAAATTCTGCTGTATTTCTCCATTCCTGTTTATTCCTACCTCTTTTTCTTCCGGTAGGTGTTGTCTTCATAGTTACCTTGGTACACCCATGAAATGACTGTCATTTGTTGGAGTGATCACATGGTTTCTCTCTGTAGATTAGTTTGGGGGTGGTGTGACATGTCTGTTAATCTGCAGTAGGCTTTCCAAAAATACGGAGTTAGAAGACCACTTTTGAAGTTCAATTTCATTCAGTCATAAAAACTGACAGTTTGTAGTATTTTTCCCTCTAGTAAACGAATAAACTCACAACTTCTATTTCTCATGCCTGAATCGTCCAGCTTTTCAGGTTATTCTATAGTCTTTGCCTTTCAAATAGTTCTTTCTTTCTTTCTTTCTTTCTTTCTTTCTTTCTTTCTTTCTTTCTTTCTTTCTTTTCCACTTATTGAAGGGTTTAGTAAATTTTAAGAAATAATTACCATTTTATATGCATTTAATCTGCATGATACTATTTTCTTATAAATAAGTGTGTGGGGCTCGATGTACCAGGAGTCACCACACTCTGCTTCTCTCTAGTGGGCTTTGCTACTTTTGGGACCACAAGGGTTCCCAGAATTTTTTCTTCACTGTTTTACCATTTGCGCTTGAATGGTTTATGAATTCAGCTGACATCTGAAGTGGAAATCTACTAACGTCAGGCTCATTTCAGTGTCATATTTTCTTCTCCAAGATCTTGAACTTCAGGCCTGGCTGTCTGGAAATTGTGTGTTGCAGTTACTTCCTGTCCATTCCTGTCAGTTCCCAGAAACTCGGTTGGCCCCTGTGCCTCCTGACAGGACCTCTGAGTTCTTCTCAAACTGAATTTCCGCTCCTCTGTGCACCGGCCTTCCGGCTGGAATTCTGATCTCTCAGGGATGGTGTGGTTTAGTATCTTTCGAGAGAATTTTGTTTCTTGATTTTGATTTTCTGTAATAAATCTTGTTTTTCTAGTAGTTTGTTCTCAGGAAGAGCAGCATTTTATTATATTGAGAAATGGAATTTTGTAGTTAAAATTTTATTTCTAAAATGCCGTTTTTCCCATCTGAAATGTTCAAGTCTACAGCAGTACTGTTCCATAGTAATAAACAGAAGAAACAAATGCAAGATTTATTTGCAATGTTTTTAAGTAGGTGCTAACCACATTTTTCTTTAAGTATCAGTAACCTCACTTGATAAATCAAACTAATTTTATTTAATCCAAATGATTACTATCATTTAAGACATCGAGAATATGAAAATCAATGCTATATTTTACATCATTTCTTTCAAACTCAGTCTGTGAAATCAACATGGCATTTCCACTGAGTTAAACGTCAGGTTAACTGGCTGTATGTCTGGTGCTATGTAGCCACATTTGCTTAGGATGCTACTGCAACTAAACACACAGATAGTGACAAAGAAGTGAAATACATTTAATCCGAAGGAAAAAATAGTTTAATTGGGTTTTGAAGGAAATTTGTAATTTGTAATATTTTCGTGAACTTATTTTGTTTTGTTTTGTTTTGTTTTTCCCCTAGAGAGTTCTTAACGAAGTGGAGAAAGCGGGAGGTAGAAATTATTAAAAACCTATTTTTATACGGAATAAAAATTATTTTAAAAAAGGCTTACACACTGGAGGTTAAATGAAGTCTTGTAGTCTCAAATGCTTCTTTTTTCCATACAATTCTTATTTTTAAGGTGTCTGCTCTACATTCTGGCAAAGTTTTTATACGCGGGGTACTGTACAGAGCGATGGCTTCGTCAGAGTAATCTATTCTGTGATATGAAGTACCTGCAGCTCAGGAAGCGCTGCTAACCCGTCTGTAGTGGACGGCTCGGCCCTTTATTGCAGTTACAGAAAGAAGTAGAAACGAGACAGACCACATTGGCTTGCATTCTAGAGTGAAGCCTCCCCCTACCTTTGCTCCGCACTGCTGTGTGTGCGGACACTGGGTGATCCGATACTGAAAAGGTGGGAAGTGGAGGTTCCTAGGGAAGCCCAGTCTGATGAACACAAACTTGTCTGACGATGCTTGATAATATTGACTGTGCACCTGCTCCGCCTTGCATTTGTTTGAAGACTTAGTGGTCACTAAGTCCGGTGGCTTCATAATAGTTGCTCCCAGCTACATCACAGATAAGGAAACCAGACTCAGAGAGAGTGCTCGGCAGTGCACGCGCAATGAATCAAGCAACTGGAACTCCAATGCTGGCCAGAAATCTGAACCATGGCCCTCCAGCCTCCTGCGTGGACTACACAGTTTTATTTTCTGTTAAAAGTGTGGCTTGGTCAATCAGCACGCCAGTGTGGATGGGGGAGGGACTCATGAAATCTCACTCCTAGTTCAGGAGGTGCTGGTGGTAGTTGGTGGCTGCTGAGGGAAAGTTAGTTTTCTTTGACTGAACTCAGGACAGGCCACCTCTGTTCCCAGGCAGCCTCTACACCCAAGCACATGCTGGCGGCCCTACATGAGCTCAGTGGGTTTTAGAAAGTGGACTTGGAGTTGGGAGGCAAAAGTGATCTTGGCGTGGGGAGGGGTTACAGAAGGAGTGAGAATGTGGTGTGGATTTGATCAAAACATGAGTTAATCAAACAATTTAATAAATTAAAATGGGGGCGGCTTGGCGTTGATAAATGATTTAACACATACGGGCATTTGTCATGCAAACCTGACAGCCTGAGTTTCATTCTCCCCAAATCCACAAAAAGGTGGAAGGAGAGAACCGACTCCCTACAACTGTCCTCTGGTCTCTACATGAGCACATGCACATCCCCACACATATCATACACAGACAGTAATAGAAAAGAAAATTTTAGAACACATGGCTTTTAATAGTCGATGCTTTCCCTGCATGAAGATATCAGAATGTATGTGGCTTACTGATAAATTCCTAATGGAAATTAGATGAATCATTGCATCAAAATTCAGCACAAAATTATATTATATACATATTGTATATATGTAATTTTCAGGCCTATTCGAATTGAACAGGTTGAGAAATAAAAAGAAACTAATGGTGTCAGTTTCTTGAGATTTGAGCAGATAACTGCATAGTGTCTCCCATAATTTAGGACTCTCTGACAGCTAAGTCAATATTAAAGATGTCAGAGTGAATATTCCTTTTCCTATTATGCTCAACAGGGCATTCGTAGTGAATTATTCTACTTTTATAGCCCGAGATATTCTGATACCAGTCAGACTTCATCTTCATTAAGATGTATCTGCTGTGAGGATAACCACAGTCGTCACTGTGCAGTTTTCGGAGAGAGGTGCTTACTCCAATTTCCCTGACTTTGTTCAGACTCCATTGTTTTGGATTTCAGTTCGGAGACCATAGAGGGTCACAGCATCAGCAGTGACCATCCACACAAGCACATCCCTCCACTTGTCCTTACTGTGCTGCCGTCCTCTCTAGAAGTCCCCTGCCGCCAGGTGCCCATGAAGGTTCTTCTTAATCTCCGAATTTCACAGGAATCATTGTGCTTGTGAGAGGTGCCAGACGGACAGATGAAACTGATCTCTTTGTGCTTGGAGAGCAGAGGCAGGCAACCCTGTCTGGTAGTCTGCCAGCATTACTGCTCTGACAAGAGAGCAGAAAGCGCCACCGACACCTCTTTGCCAGGAGTATCCTGCGAATGCCAACAATAATTATGTGTCTGCTGAAATGGAGCTCCAGGACTAATACAGAAGGCATGGAATAATAAGGAGCTTCCTTGGGCTCCAGCCTAACTCGATATATGTCCTCCCATTTGAACAAAGCCACCAATTTTAACGCAAATAATTCTACTTCTAGTCTAGGGACACACATAACACACTTGTCTCTTCAAAAAAACAGATACCTCATAGGAGAGCAGTGTCAGCTTGAGGGTTGACATTTAAACTTCAGAGAAGCTATGCTATTTAGCCTCAGTCAGCACTACAGTTGTCTTCTTTTGAAATATGGAAGAAATTATTTAATACCAATAAGCTTTGAGGTGTACGCTTGTTTCTAAATAAAATGACAATGAAAAACTTGAAGCAGGAGCTGAGTTGTGGGCCCACTGTAGCAAAAGAATGGTTTCATTCTTTAGGTATACTTTAGGACTGAGAAATGAAAGAAAATGCTACCTCAGAAGGAAGGAAGTAGAAGCAGTCTTGAAAACTTAGTTTTTCTTTTTTAAAAAATTTAATTCTGTAGATGAAATACTTAAATGAAACTTCAAAGGATCACCTCAAGAAGACTGTAGTCCCTATAGCAGGTAGTCTCATAAAATGTACTTTATGACCAAGGAAGTATTTTGACTATCTATATACATGAATGTATATATGTATAATTACCTAACATAGCTTTAGAAATCTATAGTATAGAAGTATGTATTATAGAAGTATTATAGAAGTATGTATGTATGTATAGACATATAATGTGAGCAAATATTTTACTCTAGAGGTATTATAAGAAGGAGAAGACTAAATTTTTCAATATTCAAAAAGGAAAATCACTGAACAAGTTGTTAATATTCACTGTGTTTTTTTTAACATTGATATATGATTGCTTAGAGGAATATGCAAAACTAAGGCCCAAAGCATCAAATATGTAATCCCATTTTGAAATCACAACGACTTAAAAATTCCTTCCATTCATGCCCTTATTATGCATGCAGAGGCAAAGGCATGGACAGGCAGGAAAGAATCTAAATCATGGAAAAGGGGCTGGAGAGATGGCTCAGTTGTTAAGAGCACTTAGTGCTCTTCTAGAGGATCCTCTTTCGGTTCCCAGCACCTTCATGGCAGCTAAACTGTCTGTAACTCCAGGTTCAGGGGATCCATTCCCCTCTTCTGGCCTCTGCAGGCATTGTACACATATGGTGCACTTACATACATGCAGGCAAAACACTCATACACATAAAATAAAAATAAATAAATAATTGTAAAATACAATGTGGAAAAGGTTATGCAAAATATAAGGAGAGAGAAGAGAGAGAGAGAGAGAGGAGAGGGAGAACAGAAAACTCAAGGAAAGCTGCTTATTCAAGACAGAAGGAGTGTAGCTAATGTAAGTGTACAAGATCAACTGCATGTAGGTGCAGGAGCACTCATTTCCACAATTGCCTGCCACAGGCTTCTGGTATAAGAATGTCATTAATTTGAGGCAGAGGCAGGGGGATCATTGTGAGTTCAAGGCCAGCCTGGTCTATATAGAAAGTTCCAGGCTAGCGGGGGCAGCAGGGAGACCATGTCTCAAAAAGACTAAAATAATAATAATAATAATAATAATAATAATAATTCTGTGAGTCTACAAATGTACAAATGCAAAAGTATTCTGGAATTATGTCATAAAGAGTGAATTATTTTCATTACATTGACTTACCATGTAAGGCGTATGTATGACTAAAGTGTCTGATGTGAGGTGCTCCTGGGAGAGGGTCTTAGGACAGGTCAGTTTAGCAAATTCAGTATTCAGGCTAGGATGATATTCAGTTGGTGCTTTAGAAGTAAGAAGTGCTTTTTTCAGCACCTCTTCCCAAGTGACTGACTTAGCTCAAACAGCAAGAAACAGGTGACTGTGGAAAGGAGGTCACTAGAGAAGATGAAGAGGTCCTTCAGGCCTAGATAGGACTGTTTCCTATCTAGGGTGATGGGTGACACACATGAGCCAACTGAAGATTAGTGATATCACACGTAATAATGCAGTGTCTTTTGTACAATGGATCAGAGCCTTTAAAAAGTTTGAAAGTGCAGTTCCTGATTTTGAAATTAGAATCATGTTATTGACAATTATTTGCTCCAACTACTCCTCTCCTTCTTTACTCTTATACAAGTCATGTGTTCAGTGTCTTTTGTCTTAGATTCTTACTCCTGATTTCTCCTCCTTTTCGAAGGGCTATAGGAAGAAGTTGTCATTAACCCACATGTTATTCCCAAGGACACATCTGGACCTTTACGTTACTGACCACACTTGTTCTTATCATTTTTTTCAGAACCCTTAGCTTCTGAGGAGGGTTTTTATATTAGTTCTGACTTCTCATTTAAAAAATATTGGATAGTTAATGAGTTTTAATAACAAAACAAATATTGGATTAAGCTTTAAATAAATGGATTTCTGAGAAACCAAATACTTATCTGTGCAAAGCTTGTATCATATTTGCCTTTGATTTAAATTTAAAATCAATATTTATTGCATTTGAGTTGTGGTCGCCTTTATTTTGAAAGCCTAATAATCAAAAATAAAAACAGCTGACAGAAGCTTATTTTATGTGAAGTCTTGTGACTAGAAAACTATTTTAAGCATATTTCACAAAATGGAGGGTAAAACTGTATTTTCTCTGAAACAAAGACATTACTAAACAAATTCAAATGCCTGATATTTATGTGAGATTTGAAATAAAACTAATGCTTAGACATTCTGCTACTTCCTTTCTATGAAGGCTGTGCTATGTGCTTGTTTCTTTTTTCTTTCTGTCTTGCTTTTCATTTAATAATGCTTTTGCTAATGGTCATCTTGAATCAGAGTGAAAGGAAGGACTTAGTTTTCTAGAAGATAGCAACTTTAAACAAAGCTAGGATACAATCAGATCTCTTGAAATATTTACAAATGTTAAGCTGTAATAATCAGAATCATAATGCTTTAGTTGTTTCACAATGGAAAGGAACGATATCGATACGAGATCATTTGAAAGATATATAGTCCATCCATTTTAGGTAGAAACAATATAATCTTGACTTGAGTTAGGCGATCTGAAAATTTAAGAATTTTCTTTTGATTTATTAAAAGCACTAAACTAGCCTCCCTATAGGATGACCTAATTGTATTGGTTCTTAGCAAAAATCTGTGAGTGAAAGAGGAGATGCCAAATTGATGAAGTTGTGTGTGTATTGCTTTCATTGGAATGATGAAAATGAGTGTATGCAATGTCTTCCTTATAAGTGCCCTAGAAATAAATTCATCTCTGTGATCCGAGTCATCTGCTCTTTCCCCAAGTATTTGGTTTTACTTTTCCTTGAAAAGACTTAGAAATGGATGGCATAACCAACCAATGCTTCTCTGTTTGAAATTAGTTCACTGCCAACTTTTGGCAATTATACCAGTTTATGACATGTATTTTATAAGGCTCCCAATTCTAGTCATTATTATTGAGTTAATCATTTTATTTAATTCTAATTTATTTTGCTTCATCTTGTATGATTTCTACTTTGTATCAAATCCTAAGATATTGTATGGGGGGGAAGAAGAAGAGGAAGAGAAAGGGATAGAGGCAGAGATGAAGCGGGAAGGAGGAGGTGGGGAAGGGGTGGAAGAGGAGGAGGAGGAGAAGGAGAAGGAGGAGGAGGAGGAGGAGGAGGAGGAGGAGGAGGAGGAGGAGGAGGAGGAGGAGGAGGAGGAAAAGGAGGAGGAGGAGGAAGGGGGAAGAAGAGCAGAAGAAGGAAGGGGAATTAGAGGGGAGGGGAGGGAAAGAATGAAACAGTTCTCCTTTGTGCTCCCTGTGAATGGAGGCATAGTACCTTGCCTGGAGGGAAAGTTGAAATAAATTGATGATTTAGTATACAAGAAAATATTTTTCTTGTGAAAATTTAAGAATTTTCTTTTGATTTATTAAATGATTTTCAATTTAACTTTTAAGAAATGCATGAATTTCAAATAAAAACCAGGCTTAGCAGTTTCTAGCAGCTGGTTACCAACTTTAGGAGTTTAAATGGAATATCAGACTAAAAGTAGGTCTTTAAGCAAAATCTTGGTTATTTTCAGGCATAGGTTTTACTTTCTCATGTGGTTCATAATTTGGATTATAAAATATGTCAAGAAAAGGAATTTTTCACTGCCAAATTACCATAGTGTAAGAAAAAAAAAATTTCAAGTGACATTTAAAGCATATGACCTTTTAACACGATAAAAAGCCCAGGTTCATATTGATAATTTTTAGCGGGGACACTACTGATACCAAATTAAAAGACAAATGCTTCTGTTTGTGTGAGATCAAAACTGTACTTCAAATGGCTTACATTACTTTTTCAAGACGGGGAAATCCTGGCTTGCCTCCAGAATTATGGGGGGGTGGGGATGAGGGGGATCAGACTCAATGTTAGATGCTAAAGCATTTAAGAGAGAGGGTCTGTGGTTTGGGAACTCGACTTCATAGCAGCGCCCAGCCCCTGCTTCCAGCTTCTCATATTCCAAGTGTAAGTCCCATGATCAGAAGATCCGTCTTCAAGTACGAGCGGCTGCGCACACGGCCGAACTAGAGGGGAAAATGGCAAAATGGTAGAAGAGCTTTGTAAATCATCCTCAGAAGCCGTCCTGGGAGGAACGTGATATACCTCAGCATCTTAAGTGTTTAGCAAATAATTTCAGCTGTGTATTCTAAATGCAGCCCTTCCTCCTTTACCTAATTACCGAAATATGTGCTGCAGTTTGCAGAACTTCGCCTCTGTCATAACTTTTCTTGAAGTTCAGCCAACCAATGATAATAAAGCTGTCACGAGATTAAAGGGGGCTACAAGTCATTGCCTCTGACATTTATATGTGGCATGGGAAATGCAAACAAGTCTGTGGAGTTATTAGTAATGTTATGGGCTCTGAATCCTTAAAAAGGAGTGTGTAAGACATCTGCCCCAGCGAGGAGCGCGAGGAGGCACGCAAGCTGCCGGTCCTCTTTGGATGCGGACAGCGGTCGCGCACAGCAGTTTGGGGCTGGGCTCCAGAGAGGCAACTATGTGGGAAGGCGGGCCGGACACCCTCCCTCAGAAGAAACGGCTTCGGATGCGGGGAGAAAACAGTAAAACTCTGCATCCACCCCTTGACCCTTCCTAGGCCTCTTCCCGGCGTGGCCTCCCAGCCACCGTTTCAGGGCCAGCTCTGGGCTTGGAGCAGTGGGCCTAGAGAAGGGGACGCGGGAACAGGCCCCAAGGTTTTCTGGCTGTGTCAAAGTTTGTTTTTGTTTAGTGTAGGATACTTCCAAAGGAAATAATTTAGAGGGGCGGAAATGCTATGTTTTAAGTGCTTTGGGAAAAATCTTTATCTTAGTATTTTTATCTTTTTGTTGAAAAATAATCATCTTCCCTGTCCTCTCGATTTTCCTTGTGTTGAAGTGTATCAGGAAAGACCTTTGCCCCAGTGACCAAACAGCACAGCGCACTGCGGAGCTTTGATCAGGCCCCTCGATTCTAGAACGATGGGAAGGGGCCTTACTCCTTCAAACGTAAAAAAATAAATCCCTTTAAAATGTTACTTTGGCGCTGACTGTCAGTTGTAAATTTGGCCTCTGGGATGAGTCAGTACATCCCCCACCCCCAATGGACAATTTATAGTTGATACACTAATTTGAACTCAGGTTTTTTTTAGAGGGATGGGGCAGAGGGGTCTAAGCTCATATGTGACCTGACACCTGCTGGGCAGGAATCTCCTTCACCCCTAGACTCTGTCTTCCTGAAATCAGCAGGGCTCACTTGACTAAGTCCACCAAAACGGGGCCAGCTGGCTTGTTGGCCGTTCATGCACAGCGTAGGAGGGTCTGGAGAGTCAGAGGACCCTCTCCTACCAGCCACACCTCCCAACCACGACGAGTAATTTAGCCCTAATAATTGCAGAGGCCTGGAGAAGGGGCTAGGACATTCAGACTGGGGACGACAAGGGGAGCATCTCTCAAAGTTTTGCACAACTGTGAGGAAGTCATCATTCCTGCTGGGTGAGGACTTCCTGGGTAGCCTTGAGGTAGAGTGCTCACACATCTTTAAGGAAACTCACTGCGCCACTGTAAGTAAGCCCAATCAACTCATCGGTTTCCCAGAGTTCATTTTGGTGGAATTGTAGCTCTTGTTCTGGAGATCAAGAGAGGAGGGGTGGGGCTAAGGTTTACATGCCCCCACAGGATTTTTAGTAGCAGCACGCAAGCATTCCTAAAGTGTTCTTCTTCTCCTTCCCATGAAAACTGTAGATTGTATGTGATGTGCAAGGATGATGATTACCCAGAACCTGATGCAGAAATAGAGGAACGAGCTATCAGAAATGGGCCTGGAAGGCCTGTGCATCGGTCTGGATCCAGTTCCACTAATAACTGTACTCAACACCAAAGGACCTCTTCTCTGCCAGGCACTGTAGTAGGTGTTCCATAATAGAATTGCATTTAATTACAAGTTAATGTTTGTCTGCCATGGTCTTAAGAAAACAGTTATTGCTCTCAAGTGATTAAACATTTCTGCAAGTAAGCTTTATTTTAAATCTAAGTTCAGAATGAAACATTTACTTTTGGTGGTTTAAACCATGTCTGGGTAAGTCTGTACAACATTTGTTTTTACAACTATCATGAAGATAAATTGAATACAATGAAAGGAATCTAGCAGTGATTAAAAAGAACTGCTTCTGTGTCAAAGATCATGGAGGATTTTCTTAGTTCATAGATTATTTCTAGTCCTTGTCATCAATATAAATGTCTAGAAGAATTTAGTAAACCTAAAATAAACTAGACTAACAAAAATAGGATGCTTCTTGCAATATACTGAGTATACCACTTACTTTGCAGTCCTTGACTTTGGGTTTAAAGATGAAAATTGGCCTCTTGTTCTACAACAAGAGGAAGACTGAGATACAGAAAATAATTGCCAAGAAGATCTCACTAGTGAAAGTTTCTGAAGTTCTTCTCCCAAAGCACATTCTGTATCTATTGCTTTGATATATAGGAAGTGATTGTCCTTTTTCACAGTATGATATACACATCTGATGTTTCTGTACAAGTTTTAAATAGTGATATAATAGATTAAAATAGGTATAAGTTGGTTTAAACCTGCATAATGTTCTTACATCAAGAGACTGATATCAAATGTAAAAGTAATAAGGTAAATAAAGTAATTTAAAATTACCCAATACTAAATGTTAAAGGTGGTGATAGCTGGCACGTTGCTGGGTTAGCTTCTGTGAGGCAGTGGTGTGCCAAGCTATGCCGGACACTCAAAGGTAAGATTACAACAACTAGAGCAGACCCAGCCTTTGCCCCTAGGAGCGAGGAGCTAGGAGGAGGAGCGCCTCTCCTGCTGTGCTGGATGTGTGTCTTCACATGACCTTTTCAGGGTTAGGACTGAGACTAAGAAGATCTTGCTGTAAGGGAGAAGAAAAGAATCAGGCAGAGGAGCAAAGCAGAAGTGCAAACAGTGAATGGGGCTCAGGATGAAGATATTTGAATCTGAATAGTGAGTTAATGATTCAATTAGTTTTTCACTTTCCTAAACTACATTAATCCTTCTTTATCTGGTCCCCAGATTGAAGCCCTTTGAAAATAAAAATGCAAAGCATCTTAAGAAAAATTTGAAGAGCCAGGGACTTTTAAAATTGTGAAGGCTTCCCAACTGCATGTTGCTCATTGAAAGCTCTGTGGGTGCTGAATAGAGATCGTCTTAGATCTTCATACAAGATTGTGGAATTCCCAAAGACCCTAAATTGTTGAAGTGGTCCAGACCCCACAAAGTCTGCACTCTACTTTTAAAAGGAGAAAGGCAATCATTTTAAAGTTTAAAAAAAAGGAGAAATGTGATTTGAAAATAATTGACTTTATGTAACATTTCAAAGTACATTTTAAAACTTTATGAATATTTCAAAACACATTAGTTTGGAAAGTTAAAGGTGATAGAGATGAGATTTTCTTCATTTTTCTTCCTTTCATAGTCTGTTTTGATTTTAAACATACCTTTAAATTTATAAAATAAATGCAGATCAAATCTCAAACTTGGAGTTTTCTTGCTATTTTTGTTGCCCATTTAATCAATTTTTATGTCCAGGCATATCTGACATAATTCTTACAAGTTACATATTATCTCAAATCTTTCTGATTTAACAGATGTGGAATTGATTCACTAAACTTGTGAAGGATGTGTAGAAAAAAGGGAAATAGTTAAAGAAAATTACATATAGGATAGTGAAAACACAACCCAGGCAGTTTAATGACATGGGGTCAGGTGGAATTAACATTCTGAATTGTTAGAATGTACTTGATTTTAAATACAGACCAACATTCAATTTGTTGACCAAGAGGTAGTAATGGCTTATTGGAATATGGTTTGGTTTTTAAATTAGACTATAACTTCAGTGTTTACATAGAGATGTGTGTATGGGCTCTTTTTCTTTTAATAGTTGAAGCATTTTTTTCAGTGAGGTGCTGCTAATATCATTTATTTCCCTGGGAGTATTTTAGTTCACTGATCTGCAGCAGCACAGACAAGTTCTAAATTATCAGAACATTGGAAAATGATTGTTTTCCATAATGTGGAGTAGCAAATGAATTGACTCCACAGAGTTAATGAAGAAGGAGAAAACAGAAGACTGTAAGAGAGAGGAATGGCCCATCACCACAAGAAAACAACAATCTATTACTGAATAGATGAAGTTTTCTTTTCTAAAAATCTATTAGCTAGAACACCAGAAGTTCTTTCCTATAAACTGATCCATATAATATTTGTCAGTGCCCAATATGGTTTTCACATACAATGTCTGATTTGTGCTGCAGAGTACTTTTTGTTCTACAAGTACAAAGACATTAAAAGTACTTCCTAGGTGTAAAGACAGAACCAGGGAGGCTGATGGCAACAAAGACGATGTGTAAATGAAGGTAGAAATGGCCTAGTGATTAGAGATCGTATCTATTCCCATGTCCATCATCATTGCCTACATTATCTATATCACCAATATGATTCATGGCTCATACAAATAAATCTTGCCTCTGATCTGGAGAAATTGGAAACATGTTCAAGAACACAACTCTAGACTTAGTGTGTCATTGAAACTTTTTGACATCAGAAAGGGAAAGATAACTAAAATTCTACCCTTTGCATTCTAATGTGGATGAAAAACCGTGTGTGATGTGTGAACCGTGTGTGATGTGTGAACCACGTGTGATGTGGGAACCACGTGTGATGTGTGAACCGCGTGTGATGTGGGAACCGCGTGTGATGTGGGAACCACGTGTGAGGTGTGAACCGCGTGTGATGTGGGAACCGCGTGTGATGTGGGAACCGCGTGTGATGTGGGAACCGCGTGTGATGTGGGAACCATGTGCTCGTTTCAGCAGCACCTGTGCTAGAACTGGAACAATACAAGGTCAGCACAACCCCTGAGCTCATGCCACACACAAGTGCATGAAACTCTCCACATTTTTAAATCAATTAATTTTATGTGTGTGGGTGTTTTGCCTGCACGTGTGTAAGTGTTCCATGTGCATGCAATGACTGTGGAGGTCAGAAGAAGGCGTCTCATCCTCTGGAACTAAAGTTACAAATGTTGTTAGCTAACATGTGGATGCTGAGTCCTTCTGAAAGAGCAACCAGTGCTTTTAACCACTGAGGCATCTCTCCAGCCCCCCAAATTTCCATATTTAAAAATAAAGTGGTGGTTATTTTTGGCATTTGTCAGATATTTGGTATTTTTTTCTTGGACAGAAAATTGAAAAAAATAAAAAGACATTGGAAGTAAAGCAACTGTCAGCTATTATTGCATAGTTATTGTTGAAATATAGTATGCTTTGGGAATTTCTCATTTTAGAATTTGAAATGATGACACCTCTTAGATATGGATTAGAAGAATTGGGAAGTGTTGAGGTATTCAGTGGAAATTTCCAGCAGTCTTTTATGAATACAGACAAGGATAGACAGTACAGACTCTCAAATTAGATATCAAGGCATGGATTCTATGGACATTGTTCCATTCTGGCCACTCCTAAAAGCCCTTTTCACATTATGGGTATCATCTATGTTTTTTTTTAAGTTTTTTAAATTTCATTTTTTAAATATACACAGATGTGGGTGCAACTGAATTTTAGAAACCTAGATCTATATATGACTGCCATTCAGACAAAGGCCATCCTTATTCTGATTCAGTAGGAAAACTCAGTTAACATATGCAACTTAAAAAAAGCAAATTTCAACTGTCATTTTTCTGCCCACTAATTGCAACTGCTAGATTAACTACGCACTGTGGTCATTTTTTCCCCTACTGATCGTATAGTTCCACAATCATCATTTTAAAAACTGACTACAAGTCCATGTTCTCTTCTTTTTCCTGGCTCAAATATGAGTTGTCGCACTCCATTTTGCCTCATAACAGCTTTTGGTAGGATCAAGCTACTTTTCTTTCTGATCCCCAAATGCAGCGTAAGATGATTAAGTAACATGCCTTTGATCCCCACAGAGCAATTAGGCTTAAAAACACTGGATTCTGTTATTTTATCAGTTCAGAGTAGAGAGCAGTTTCTAACACATATTTCCAGCAAATCTTACCAAATATTCCCCAGAAAGTCTGGTGCCAAGCATTTACAACTTTCACCAAATTAATAATCCTTAGCTTCTCTGAGAAAGCAGTTAGAAATGTGGAGGTAATTAACATGAAAATTAGGTTTGTATCAGTGGACTTTACAGAAGGTTGAAGGTTTTTTTATTTTGTTTTGGTTTGGTTTTTGTTTTTTGTTTTTTCTTGGACAGAAAGTTGAAAAAAATAAAAAGACATTGGAAGTAAAACAAAGGATATAAAAATCTCTTATTGTGTTTCTGAAAAACTATAATGCTTTATCAAAAGTTAACTCTTAGGGCTCACATTTGCTAAACATCAAATCATTGCTGAAGAGTTTTATAAGCAGTGTATGTTATTTTTTTTTTTTTATGCCCAAGGCAAACGTTTTACTAGCTAATTTATCCCAGATTAAAAGGGTTGAACAATAAAACATAAAACTTACTCCTCTTTTTCAAAATGAGAGCCTCATGCTACATGGCTGTAGGGTGATCCTCCCAGAATCAAAGAGAATGCAAAGCCAGGAAACCTTAAATGGACCCTGACCCTTGAAGGCACACTGTGCTGTTCACAGTAAAAGATCATCATTGGTTACATCTAGAAACACAGAAAACTTTAACCCTGTCTTTGTAGCTATCACTTATGATAAAACATTCTACATTAGATTCCAAACAAGGCAAAGCCTGCGCGAGTTCTTTGTTTTGGTTGACCAGAAGGCTGCCTGTCCTACTCACTGACTGGTGGATCTGATGACTCCTTATAGCGTAACAGGAATAAAAGTGTCTTGCACTTCAGGAATGTCTGTGTTCTCTAACCTCCTTATGGGTTTGTTATGCTAGTTTATGTGTGTTTTAGGCGGATTCCTCATGCTCAGTCCTCAATTCCTCTTTGTGACTAATCTTAACAGTTAGTTCATCAATGGATTCAGTTTATGCCCCATTTGTGAACACGTTGTCTCAACAAACAGTATTTCTGGCATGCATGTAGTCTATACTCTGTTATATATTTGGCTGAATTCTTTTTTTATTGTTATTATTTTAAAAACTTACATTGGCTTTCTTATGCTCTCTTGACAATGGGTTTTGAATTGCATGCTTGCCTCTGTGCAGCCCTACATGTTGGGACAGCATGCACATTTGCATCACCTTGAGCTGAAGTGGGGTGACTGGAGAGGTGAGGGACGGTGAGACGCCTTTCAAAGGAGTTTGTGAATTCCACTTGAAAAGCATTTGATTTCCTATTAATTTTGAGCTTCAGGGAACATGTTTCCTCCCAGCCACCACATAAAACTGACCCGGAGAGGGTCATCGACACTGACGGCACTTTCTAAACATTCACAGGTCAAGTGGAGTTAAAGATCCATCATAGTTCTTGAAAGAGAATGGAAAGGTGGACAGGGTGAGAAGGAGAGGCCGTTCATGCTGCAGAAAACCTTGAAGACGAAAAACTCTACAGAATGCTCATTATGAGGGTGATAACCACAGTAACAAGCTCTTTGGCACTTAGCTGACAACCTCCCCCACAACATTTCTGAGTTGCAGGATAAGGTGGACTTGAATTTTTAAGAAATGGACTCAAGAAGAAAAATTATATTTACTTAAGTCATTAGTAAGAGCAGGCGCCAGAGTCTCAAGGACCATTAATGTGCAACTTCAGAAAGGTTAAGGTAAGCTTGGCCAGCTCTGGAAGAAGATAAGTAGACCTAACAATCCCCACCCACCTCAGCAAAGTCAAAGGTGCAAGAGATCAGGGAAACAGCTGGCATTTTGCCGATAGAAATGTATATTGTCATGTCAGAATATAGATTTCTTTATACAAATTAGTTTTACCATGTACAGTTAAAAAGGAAAAGGCATGGATTTTTCTCATTAGTTAATTTTAGCCATCTCTAACTCTCTATTGTTTAATTATCCTTTAGGATTGTGACTAACCTATCATTTAATACTTAAATATTAATTATATTAAAAGAAAAATCCTAATATTTCAATTTATATTCAATTACAGTAAGTTAAAAGTTACTGAAATTCAATTTATAAGATATATATTAATTATTTATATCAATTTTTAAGATTGATTCTTATTTTTGCTTATGTGAATGCATGTGCGTGCGCATGCATGCCACATGTGTGTTGATGTTTGTGGAGGCCAGCAAAGTATGTCAAATCTGTTAGAGATGGAGTTACAGGCAGTTGTGAACCTCCCAGTGTGGGTACTGGGAATGGAACAACTGAATTCTGGTCTTCTGGAAGAACACTTTTAACCACCCAGCCACCTCTCAAGTCTCTAAAATCCTCTTAAAATGCTAGTTTATTGTTCTTCATTTTGTATTGGTTGTTTGCCTCAAGAAATATAAAACACAATCTGTTTTTTTTTTCTAAATTCACTGATTAACCTGATACGAAAATGTAATAAAATAACATGCCACGCCAAAGAAGTCATTAGCTACTTTTGGAGTGAAGTCAAATACTTTTAGTATACACATGATTGTACCCTAGTAAAGTGACTTTTCTGTTTACTTTAAAATTTTTGCACATTATGAGTGAAGAAACAGGAATCTTTTTCCCATACTGATGATTATGCGTGTAAAAAACTTTTATGTCCCCCACCTCCTTTCTAAAAAGTTGTGAGACACAAAATCTGTTCATAGATTCATAACCATGTATAATTATTATATAAGAAGTGTTCTAAAAATAAATAGATATAATTTCACAAAGCAAACCATCTAAGACTACAGTAAAGAAAGTAGACGTTCTACAATTACTATGAAGAAAGCTCAAGCAAACTCAGCACAACACAGACAATTTGGGATCTCTGCCATTTGTACCATAATCAAATTTATTAGAAGGCTGGAGGTTGTATTAAAATTGTAGCTTCACATGTTTCATATCTTGAAAATGCATCTGCCCATCATATGCGACAAATAGCTTGCATGAAAAATGCAGTTTACAATGCATTATAGAGTACTGCTAAATGCTTTACACTCGTAAAAATATTTTCTTTAAATAATACAGTTTAGTGTACATAATTTAAATTCAGTGCTCAGTGTATGCACTTCATTTTTATTTAGATTTGACATTTTAAAATTCTAAATAAAAAACTAGTTTTAAAAGTTTTATCTGCTGTGATACATTATGATACATGTTTCATTTTGTGCAGTTTTGGGAGAACTGAATCCTGATGTATGTTACCTATATTGCTTGTCATGAATCAGAAGTCAGAAGATCCTGAAAATTCCCAGAAATACCTGGACACAGATATAGGAGAACAGTGTCATGAGGCACCACGGAGACAGAGTGTTGTGTCTTCAGACCTGATACGAAAGCAGAGGGTTGACAGCAACTGCAGAACATGAGGAGAGGCAGGAACCATCCTCCCCAGAGCCCTCAGTGGCCGCCTACTGATGACAGCAGACTTGCAGTCACCAGAACTGAGAACAGTGAATTTCTGTTGTTTTCTACCAACGGGAAAGACAAGGAAAAAAAAAAAAACCACGGCTTAGAAGTACTACAGACCATAATTTATAGAAAAAATTTAGAAAAGTTACAGAAATTTGTCAACAGCACACAAGGAGTTAACATTAAATAAAACCCAGGAAAGGCAATTCCACTTTCCAATATGCAAAAGAGCATACCTTTTTCATCCTTTCTATTGGTGTGAAATTGGTTACTCCTCCACTTTATTTCACCCAAAGAATTCTAGTTTTCATTTTAACTGAAGTTCCTTTTTCAATCTTGTGCATTTTCAGGATGCTCTCCAAAATCCTAAACTGGATTAAGTACTCAAATTTAGTTGAGATTAAATATTAAAACACTGGAGGATAACAGGATGAATGTTTGGCCAGATTTGTCTTCAGAGGGCTTTCTATTATTCTTTAACAATTTTTCCAAAATGGAACTTTTAGCTTCTATCTACATTCATATGAAAGTTTCATGGAGGTAGATGAGTGTGTATGTATGTGTGTGTGCGTGTGTGGTGTATATTTCTTTGTGTACATGACAGTGTGTGCACATGTGTACTTTCACTATATGTGCAAGTTTTTTATAGCAATCATACAGAATCTGATGAAAAATTGTATTCTTTCTATGCTGAAAATAATAGATGGCAGTATACAATTCTTCTATGAAATGCTGATAGATATCACTCTTAACTTTCTCTTATTCTGTTTCTTTGTATTTCTTTCTTTTCCAAGTATGTTGAATGAAAAGTATCTCTCTATTGATTATAAAGTTTAAAGATTCTCATTTATGTCAATGTTTTCCAATTCTCCTTAATGTTAGTAGTATCTATTTATATTTTTATTCCCAGGCCAAAAGTATAAAAAAAATCAAAAGAAACAACTTCACCATTCTTGTGATCATTGTGTTTTATTCATCAACTTTTATTTTTACTTAATTTAATCTAATTCATTTGAGATTTTCCCTTTATTTCTTTGATTATATACTTACATCACTGATTTTTCTGTGGCTTTAATTAGAGTTCTAGGATGGATGTAATAAGACATTTTCCTACTATCAGTTGGCTAAAACCAACACTTACTTTCTATGGAGTTTTACGATTTTTTTTTTGCATGATCAATTAAAACACTTTACACTTAACCTTAATCTGATATAATTTTTAAACTCTGGATAATCTGATTATTGATGGCTGAAACACTCATTCATAGATTCCAGTCATTATTTTACACAGAAATGAATGGTCCTTTTCAGTATATCTTCTATTCTAGGATTTTTTAATGCTGTGTTGTGATTATTAGTAAACTTTTTTGTTTGCTTTTTCTCTTTGCTATTCTTTTAGGACAACTATTTGAAAAATAAATCTAATATTAAATTTGTCCCTTGAACCCCTCACATTCGCCACATGCTGTCTTGTGATGGTTCATGTTTGAGAGTCATCATTCACCTCACTCACTGGAAGTCCCATGCTCATTCTGTTTTTCTTAATCAGTCTTTTTCTCACATATTAAAAATTTTTTACTTATTTTTATTTTATATGTACAAGTGTGTTGCTTGCATGCAAGCGTACCTGTGCATGTAATGCTCATGCAGGCCAGAAGAGGGTATTGGAACCCCTGTAACTGGAGTTATAGAGGATTATTAGCTGCCATGTGGATGCTGGGAATTGACCCCAGGTCCCCTGCCAGAGCAGCCAGTGCTTTAAGTGGCAGAGCTATCTCTCCAGTCTCTTTTCTTACATATTTTGCTAATCAAATAATTTAACTTCTATTATCTAATTACCACTAATGATTTCACTTATGAAGTCTATCTGGAATTCATAGATACACATCTTTGTTACTATTTCTAATGGTAATAATAATTCTTTTCTTCCATTTCAGATTTATATTCTCAGGTTTCAAAATATTGATGACTTTTTATTGTAAAACATTTTAATATGAAGTTTGTTTGTTACATAATATTATACCTGTAAAAAACAACATTACAGGAGACAGGGTGGGATGGATGGAGTCAGATCTCTGTGAGATGGAGATCAGCGTCAGCCTAGTCTCCACAGAGATAGGCTAGGTGGAACTACAAGAAGAATCTGTTTGAAAAAGTGCCCCCAGCAAACAAACAAACAAACAAAAAACAAAAAACAAAACAAACAAACAAAAAACCTAGTCTTTTAAAAAAGGTTGAACTTATGCCTTTCCATTTCACTGGGAGGAGACACAGGCATTTTTGTAGTGACGAATTGTTATGGGGTGCTTGGGCTTTTGTTACTTTGGGATATGTTTATTGAAAAAGTCTATACCCTTTCCAATAAAATTAGCTTCATTTCATATATATTCAGTCTCCAAATCTACTGAAGATAATTTATTGGATCAGAATATAAGTATAATTTAAGATTTAGTTTTGTAATATTATCACCTATTAAAGCAGATTTTCTTGTACAGTACAGTTGGGATATAATCCCCAGTCTTCAGAATTGAAAAGAAGTCTGTGTCCTGAGACAACTCTTTATTTCTAGCTATGTAAACAAATTACTTCTCTGGCTCTATTTGATCTGTCTGCTGTTATATGGAACAAAATTTTGAATTCTTTTTTTTTGTTGTTGTTGCTGTTAATATTGATCTTTGAAAGGACAAACGATCAGTACCCACATCGTCTGACAGTGGTATGGGCCTACCATCACGGACATCTACATTTAATATATAATAATATTTTAGGACAGTTGGGACAAGTCTATTGTAAAGATGTTAGTATCTAAATACGCTTTCAGAGTCACTGTTCTAATTTTTTTTGCTTTTGCTATGGTAAAACACTCACCAGCTTGTTAAGGAAAGGGTTTATTTCAGCACACAATTTAGCTCATCATCAAGGAAAGCCAAGGCAGGAATTCAAAGGAGGAGTTTGAAGCAGAAGCTTACTCCCTTGCTTATTTTGGCTTGCTTATCCACCTTTCTCTTAAGTCCATGACACTGCCTGCCTTGGGCTGGCCTCCTACATCAGTTTATCACTGAGAAAATGTCTTGGGAGCTTCTCTCTTCCTAGTGACGAAAACTGACCAGCACAGTCACTATTATGTTTTAGGAGCTGAAATATGTTCTGGGAGAGTGTAATGCCATTAAATGTGTATCTTAATTGATGCTAATTAAGACAGGATTTGGGACTAATACAGAGCAGATTCCACTTCTAGGTCTGTCATTATTGCTTTAATCAATATGTGTCTAGCAAGTCAATACTGTATGAGAAATACTGGAAATGTCTCCGTCCCTAAAACGTTCATAACCATATAAGGCTTTCCATGATGGTAGGTGTCTTCGCTGCATGCTCCCAAAGTTCTTTATAAAATGTAAACATTTAGTGAAATGTTGAGGCCTTAAGTAATCACAAGTTAATGCACATTGATTTGTCATTTAATTATCTTCCTTTATGTCAAGAAAGAGCTAGGGAAGCCTGCAGCCATTGACTTTTTGAGAAAAAAGAATTGAGGTGAAAGTGAGCAATGTGTGAAATGAGCCAATAGGGCAGGTGCCAAGAGCAGGTGATGTCGCCCAAGGAGGGTGCGATGACGGTACAGGATGAAAGTATGATGTGTGGCCAGCACTGAATGCAGGCCATCCAGAGCCCAGGGCCGAGCAGCGTCCACTACTCAGCCTCTGGCCAAACCTGGTCTCCTTTCTTACTCTGGTCTCCTTTCTTACTCTCGTCTCCCCTGCTGAAGGGCCAGGAGTTCCCTTTCATCCCCTTTCAAAGCTCGTGTTTGGGGATTCTATACTATTATAAAAGTTGCCAAACCAAAGAACTTCTGCAATGAGAAGTTTACTTGATTTATTAGGAAGGACACCCTGCAGCAGAGACAGAACATGCCCTTAAGAGCAGGTAAAGCAGCTCTAGTGTGGCTCAGTTGGCCACTGGGGCTTCCTGCCAGTCACAGCCCAGTCCAGAGGAGGAAATTCCTCAGTGGAGGTCCTTCTTCCCAGATGACTCAAGTTTGTATCATGTTGGCAAAACCAAACCAGCACACTCAGTATTTATATAACTTATCAACATTTGGCAACTTTTGAGAATGAAAGCACTTGTGATTAATAATATTAGCAACCATATGACAGAAGAAAAGGCACAAATCAGGATCCAACACAAGTGGGAAAGTCAGTCTCCTAAATAACTGACTCTCCAGGCACACCTTCTTGTCGCTCTCGTTCCGTTTTGTTCTTAGGTTATCGCTCATTCTTATAATCACTTTATTATAACACTTCTATTCATTAGCTTCTACCTACCTTTAATTCTTTATTCACCAATTTTTCTTTCATATGCTTGCACGAGTGGTGTGTGGCCATACATGAGTAGATGTTTGCATGCGGTGGTTCACATGTGTATATGGTTGCACATGCATGCACATGTGCATGTGGGGAGCCTGAACTTGACACTGGGGTCTCCTGGGTCACTTCCCACCCTGTATATGGAGGCAGAGTCTCCAGCTCACTGTTTCAGCACTCTGGCTAGACAGTTTCCTGCCCCAGTGAGCCCGTCCTGCTCACAGTATAGAATAGTATAGAATCCCCAAACACGAGCTTTGAAAGGGGATGAAAGGGAACTCCTGGCCCTTCAGCAGGGGAGACAAGAGTAAGAAAGGAGACCAGAGTAAGAAAGGAGACCAGGTTTGGCCAGAGGCTGAGTAGTGGACGCTGCTCGGCCCTGGGCTCTGGATGGCCTGCATTCAGTGCTGGCCACACATCATACTTTCATCCTGTACCATCATCGCACCCTCCTTGGGCGACATCACCTGCTCTTGGCACCTGCCCTATTGGCTCATTTCACACATTGCTCACTTTCACCTCAATTCTTTTTTCTCAAAAAGTCTTTGAAGTCTCTTTGTACAAGGGCCTCTGGTCCTCATGTTTGCGGCTGGAGCACATTATCTGATCACTCATCTCCTCGGTCTCCTTCACTGCTCTTAGAGTCCATGGTTCATCAGTAGAATTTGTCCCTAAGTAGATCCGTGTCACTTACCACTGCTGTATTTGGGAAAAATTGCAGATACGTTTGTTTAATGTCTGTCTCCTGTGGGTACAGGCAATGCCAGACACATTTGACCTCAAACAGGCTTCATATGTCTCAGAAGCACACACCCCACATCATTTCTCTTCTGAATTATTTTTTTAATTGAGCTTTTGTACACTTCATACAACAGTTCTTGATCAAATTTAGACTCCTTCCCCATCCATAACCCCGTACATCCTCTGCCCCTGAAGGACCTCATACACCCCCCATACATGTTTAGTCCTACCCTGCCAACCTTTTGTACCCGGATGTCCTTTGGTGCAAGTTTATCCACTGTAGGCTAGTCAGCCTATCTAGAAATAATAAACAAGGTCTATTCTCTCTCACCCAGTAGTAATCAGTCTCCAGCTGTCCCCAGGCTGGGCCAGTCTGCCACCCATTTCCCGCTCTCCATTCTGGACTCCTTTTCTGATTTAGCTGGTATAGGTCTAATTCTTGAAGTCACATTGCAAGTTGACATGAGCAAGCTTCCAGGCCCGAAAGAGAGTTGAGGGATTATACTAGAATTCTCTAAACCACCTCCGGGACATTCCACTATGTTCCATGCGTCTTAGGTATAGATGTGTCACCTAGAAGTGGGCATCTTTCAGACCTGTATTCTGTGTGTGATCAGTTGTGTGTGGAACTTTGCAAGGAGCCTCGATCATTGCAAAAAGAAACTTCTTTGATGAGTGGTGTATGGTATACCTGTCTGTAAATATAAGGATCTGTGTTTAGGATATGGTAAGAAATTTCATTATAAAACAGATACGGTTCTCTGTAGGATCTGTGACCTCTCCAGCCATGTGTATTTGACTGTTTACAGTACCATCTGTGAGTTCACTCGTACTGAGAGGGCTCTGCCTGTGACATCCGTTGCCCATTGATCGCATCGATTGCCAGGACTGATTCGCTGATCTGACTGGCTAGGCCGGTGTCCCTTTATCCCTCACTGCTCCACGTGCATCCCTCCTGGAGCCCACTGGTGTACAAGGACAACCTTCCCCATGGAGGCGGACCCGTCCTCAGGTCAGGGGCATACGAGTAGCTATGCTCCTTGATGGCACCTCCACACAAGCTCTTCGCTGCCCTTTTATATGACTCTGTCCTTAAAGGCGCAGTCGGCATCAGTGTTCTCTGCACCACTATGCGCAGGGCTTCTGTTTTTCTTCCACACACACCACCACTGTGGCCAGCCCAGCGGCTCCCTCTGCCCAGGCGGCTGCTTCGTTCCCTGCCCAGCCCAGCCTGGCTCCTGGAAGTGAGGCCCAACTCTGCTTCTCAGAGCGAGCGGTCTGTGGCACTGGCGTGATCTCCCTCCACGTCTCAGCTGAAAGGCTGCTGCCTACTCCACTACCCGCCCATCCTGATGCGGACTGTGGCCCCTCCCTACAGCCTGTTCTCTATTGTTTTCTTTCCTAATTCTTATTGCTCCAGTGAATCTGCAATTTTTCTTACTTCCTGTCTATTCCCCGCCTTCCTGTCTGTACTTACTATTTCTTTGTCTTTTGAGAAATAAGGCAGAACAATATTTGTTTTGTTTGCTCTGATGCGCCTCACACGGAGCTTAAGTGGTTGCCAGATTGATCTCACTGTTGCTATCTGCTGGCAACCTGCTATGGTAAAAGTAAATGAGAAAAACACAAGATGACCTCTGACCTAGAAGTTTCCAAACTTTGGTCTGGGAATAGAGCATTCTTAGTCAAATATATCGGGAAGGAGAAAGAAGACAGAATGAAGAGCAACTTTTGCATGGTGCCTGCTGAATGCTCACAGGACACCAAGGCCTCAGGAGAAATTCATCAACACTGACTTGTACTTCATAGGATATGTTGTCTTAAAGCAGGACTGGCGTACCAGTGGGGGGTATGTCTGTATGTTTTTCTGAATAAACACAATACTTATCATAAAATGTCTAACCAACTTGTGCCTTTCGTGATTAACTAGATCTTTTTGATTTATTAAGTAACATTCAAAATTCCATGTTGCAATGACAATATATTTCAGAATTTGGACACAATACATGTTCATGATTCTCGACCTAGACTAATAGCAAATGACACAAGATGTTTTAGATGATTTACTAGAAAAAGGAGGAAATCAAAATATAATGGATAATTTCACATCATAAGAATGAAAATTTCCCTTAAAGATTTTCTTCAGAGAGTGAGTTTCTCAGCCATATTGTAGACATTTATTCAGTGTTGATTCTGAATAAACCCAATACTTGAACATAGTAAGCAGGTAATCTCACCAGCCCCCCAGTTAGATTTTTTAATGAATATACCTTTGCAAGCATTGTTTCATCACAGTCTAACAGTAGCTCCAAGGGGTAAGCAGCAGGCCTGTCATCAAATCCACCTAGCAAAAGACACAAGGGAAAACAACAGTGTTTAAGAAACTCAGTGTCTGCAGTAGTCTTGATTACACTGAGGATGAACTTACACCACCTAGTTCAGGCAAGTGTGAGCATTATCTAAGGATGCAAGTAAAGATTAAGAACTAGTGAAACTGGAGAGACAGGCCTCTGGGGACTCTCCTTAATCTCTTCGTTTACCTCCAGCCTGCTCTCAGCGGGTTTTCTGACTCGTTTCTCATGAACCATTTTTCTTCCTTTTTAAAAAAAATTTTTTCATACTCCTGCAGGACAACTCTACTTTCTTTGACTCTGGCAACAATGCTGGCTTTCTGTTATATCTGACAAGCTATAGTTCCAAATTGGGCTTTGATGAACTCCATATGGCATGGATCAAACATCCTTTGAATAAAGTTTTTTTTTTTCTAATTGTGTTAAGACAACATGTGACCCTTGTATGAGCCAATGAAAAGAGAAGTGTTTCTGCTGTTGTGTAATGTTGAAACACACACACTATCCAAGTACATAGTGCCAGTAAGTAGTAAAGGAGAAACTGAGACATTTCCATTCAAGGATCTTTCGTCATGAAGGTAACACTGGTTAATGGATTGTAATTATGGGACAGGAATCATAGTAGGTGCCAGGATATCATCCTAAACAAAACCAAACACTATTCTTGTGGCCACAGATCTAGTAAGGGAGACATAGCTGAAAATTAAACAGGATAAACGTGTGTGACTTTTTCTATAGCTCAGTTTTTAGGGAACTTCCTTAGTATGAACAAGGTCCTGGTTTCAATCTCCAGAACCACAAAAAAAAATGATGACAAAGAGCAAGAGAAGGAGAAGAGGAGGAGGAAAGGGAGGAGGAGGAGGAAGCAGAGGAACTAAGCACTAAGTATGGCAAGTGTACTGGAGAAGATGTGCACTGGTGCCTTTTGAGTTGGTCTAAAGACGGTAACCAAGGTAAGTGCAGGACACAGAAGATGGGATGGTTGAGGCGCGTACTAAAAGGCTAAGAGTGGGCGAAAAGAGAACATTTTAGGCAGATTTAAACAAGCAGAAGGAAAACATTAGTCATTTCCCTTCAGAATACTTTTTAAAGATGTATTAATTCTCATTTTATGTATGTATGTACACGTGTGTAAGTGTACCATGTGCATTCCTGGATACCTGGAGACTAGAAGACGGCATTGGAAATGGAGTTCCAGATGATTGTGAGCCACCATGTGTTTGCTGAGAACTGAACTTGGATCCTCAGAGCAGTCAGTGCCTTCAGTGCTGAACTCTCTCTCCAGCCCCTCTTCAAAATACAAAAAGGTGATGGGCTATGAAGGGGGAGTGATCGAATGGCATCACTTCGAATCTTAAGAAGATGGATCTGAATGTGATCTAGAGGATGAGGCTAGCAGGTGGATGTGTATAAAATGATTTACCTGATACTGATGGAGACACAGAAATGAAATTCTGAAAACTAATAACTGAATTCCTCATAATACCAGGATATGTGAAAACAAGGTCTAGTTGAACAGTTTATATTAACATTTCCCAATACACATTATTTGTTATTATTATTAATAAATGCTATAGGGTGACATGATCAACATACTAAAAGGCTCCTATGAACAAGAAAGCTTTGATGGGAGGCAAAATGTTTAATCTTCACTAATCGTTGCAACACGATTTCCAGAATATTAAAGAGCTTTTTATGATATTGTACTTCCAAAATTTATTTTCAGTTGTCCTTTTAAGCTTCTGAGTAAGAGCTGTGTGTAAGGGCTGGAGAGACTTAGCTTTTAAAAGCACTGGCTGCTCTTGCAGAAGACATGGGTTTGGTTTCCAGCACCACATCATGGCTAACGACCCCCCCATGACTTCAGTTCCAGAGGAACTTATGACCTCGATATTGCATGATGTAGGTGAGCTTATATACATGCATGCATGGGTGCACTTACATACATTTAGGCAATATACTTATGCACATAAAATAAAAGAAAAATAGTAAAATATTTTTTAAAAATAATTGTATATATATAACAGTTTATGCTGTTGTTGCTATTTTAAATCCAACTGGATTTGTGTGTGTGTGTGTGTGTGTGTGTGTGTGTGTGTATCTATTTTGTCTTCCTATGCAACCCTGGCTGCTATGGCACTTGCAGGGATCCTTCTGCCTCTGTCTCCTGGTTGCTGGAATTACAGAAGTGTACCACCATCCATAGGCAAAACTGTTTCTACTGTCACAAAAGAAATGACTTCCTAAATAATCCATATTTTACTTATTTGGAGAACTTGTTCCATTGAAGCAGAGAACAGATTGCATATTGTTGTTATTAGTTAACATATTGTAAACCTTCACACTACTCATAGAAGAATTATGTCAATATTTCCCTATGTAAATGGCAAAAAAACAACATCACATTGTTTTGGGTCAAAAGCCTTCTACTAAGAAGTGCCAAAATATGGAGCTACGTAATTAGAGAGCAACAGCTGCAGTTGATCCTTTTCAAGCTAATGGAGAAATAATCTGTTGTCAAAATTAGTTCTTGTGTAGTCATGTGTATTTAGACAGTAGGCTGCAGTGACTTTGAGGTTGCTATGGCTTGCTGAGTAATTAATGCAGCTAAAAACAGGTACACTGTGCAATATGACATGGATCTGAATGGCTGGCAGTACATTTAAATATTGGTTATTTTGCTTGTCTTAGTATATTTTCTGTCTATACAGGTTTCTGGAAAGGTGTGAGAAGTGAATTTAAAATTGGAAATACTTTGAGTTGCCTAAGATTAAGATGGCAGCAGAAATGAAATAGAGCCAAGATGAATGAATCGATTAGCCAGTTCTCACTGACTGACAACTCTGCACAGGAATGTGGTTAGTCATTAGAACTGGCCACAAAGTAGAGCAGCAGACGTCCAGGCCACGATGTGACAGAGCAGAGGCCATCCCAGACTAGCGGTGGCCAGGTCAAAACTATGTGAGTCAGTTTATGAAAAGGAATCACAAATATTTTGTAGGATTACTATGGCCACTCACAAGATGATTTATTCTAAAGAAGTTAAAGGAAAATTTAAATTGAGAAGATACCGTATGTTTTATGTCAAATCCCTCCCATGCCATTCGTATTATTTTGCTTTTCTATTTCTCAAAAAAGTGTGTTTCTGCACATTTGTGTTTGACTCTTGCTTTCTAAAGTTCATTTGCACTGTTCATCACAGTGCTACATTTGAGTGTTGCAAATTAACACTTTCTATCCTCCTTCCAAAAATGGTCTAAAGATAATTTACCTTAGGAAAAATAATTTCTCTTAAACAATGCATTAAGTAGTTCAAGAAATACATGTCTGCTGTGTGGAACATGGTGTGAGTATTCACCACACAATGCTATAAATATTTCTTTACTCAGTATCTAGTAGGGAAGAATTCTAGTGCAAAACCAGTTCTTCTTTCCAGGGCTATCACTGCAGTCATCTGTTTCCACAGTCATGTGGTTTTAAAATGCATTGTCCCCTGGCCACCATTTCATTTCCAGTCCAGCAGAGTCGGGACTCATGCTGATGTTCCAACAGCCCATCCATTCTCTCTGCTCCCACCCTCCAATCTTCATTATCGTTAGAAATAAATCCCATCATTTAGAATGCAGCCTCCTAACCTATGTTTCTGAATTCATAGTGCACACTGCATTTTCTCCTGAAATTTTTTCATAAACATGAATAAAAGTTTGAAATAAATTGTTTAATACCTGTCTCTAATGCTTTAATGAAACTTTATGAGAGTTTTGAACTTATCTGTTATTTTCTTCTCATGTTCTGGCTTCTAGCTCAGTATGGAGGCACAGGATACACATTCATCAAAAATATAGGGAAAAATCAGTACATGGAGGAGAACCTGGCTATCAGCACACAGACAGTTATAAGATTTCCATAAAAGGAAACATGACTTTATTATCTGTGATTCCGATGAAAGTATAAATATATTCCTAAAACAGAAAATTGACTGCATTTGCTTGAGGGGTGTGTTGAGCTTGTTACTTTCTATATTTGTCCCATATTAACCCACTTAAGTAATCCCTGGGCCTCCTCTGTGTGGTGTTCAGTGATGCTCGGAAGATGAACATGCCAGCTCCTGTCAGGAAATTCAAGTCTGGTGAAGGAATGAGGCACAGGGCAAATCTGCATACAGACTTGGTTAGGAGCATGAGCCTAATCATCGTTTAAACAACTGAAGCTAATCATCAGTCTGAAGTTTGAAGACTTAGTAAGATCTCACAATCTAACCATGAAATAAAGTAGTCTGTAGGCAGAGAGAACAGCATAATGGAGAATCAGTGATGTGTTCCGTTCACAGTATTGTATGTTCTGTTAAACCATGAGTTGGAGAGATGATTCAGTGCTTAGGAGCACTGGCTGCCCTTACAAAGGATCTGGGATCAGCTCTCAGCACTCAGCAGGCAGCTAACAACCATCTGTAACTCCCGTTCTAGGAGAATCCCATGCTCTCTTCTGGTCTCTGTGAGCATGCCCACATGTGGTGCGCTTACATACATTAATGCAAAGCATTTGTTCATATAAAATAAATCAATCTAAATTAAAAAACTGAAAAGATACATCACAACACATACTTGTACATGCATGGGGTAGGCTTTCAACAATGATCTACTGAAATAAGAATAAAGATGTGAAAATACCATTCAAATAAGAGACAATCTTTTGTATTTTTATGTATGTGAGTGTATTGCCTGCATGTGTGTAGAAGCACCTTGTCGTGCAATGCCCAAGGAGGTCAGAAGAGTTCATCAGAAGCCCAGGAACTGGAGTTCTGGATGGTTGTCAGTTATGTGGATCCTGGAAATCAATACTGGGTCCTTTGCAAGGGCAGCAAATGCTCTTAACAACTGAGCCATCTCTCGAGCCCCAAGAGAACATTGTGAAGAATTAATCTGTTCTAAATTTCTAGCAGCAAATATCAAAAATAGAATAGTAGCTTTGAAAGAAGGAGCCGGGAGGGTGCTTCTGTAAAATAATGCAATTCATTAATTAGGAAAATCTTGCTTTAAAAGAATTTAAGGATGAAGTTTTATTTGTAGCTTAATAATGATTGATGTCTACACCAGTTTTTAGAAGATGTTGGAAATTTCTCAAGGAATGCTTTAAATAAACTAAGTTTAAAACATTGCATTCATTTTTCTCATTACAAAATAATACATTTCCAGTGGAACATTTGGAAACTTTGAAGAAGAACATGACACAAGTATTCTCTAAAATCATCCCACCCTGAGATGTCATTGTACTAACCAGATGTATTCACCTATGTCATTTTCTTCCCAGGTCACAGTTCTGTGAATATCTACATCAATTCACCCAAGTCTATTAGCCTCATGGCTGACTCCAGTCTATTTCGAATCTTGATGCAAATACAGTATTTTCATGATATCCCCAAAGTTCCAGCCCCAAGGAGTACACGTTTGCCATGAAGAATTTTAGGAATTTGAAGATGATTTATCCGAAGCATCTTCCTGAGTTAGCTGTGCACTGTGGTCTGCTGTGCAGTGTGGTCTGCTGTGCACTGTGGTCTGCTGTGCAGTGTGGTCTGCTGTGCACTGTGGTCTGCTGTGCAGTGTGGTCTGCTGTGCACTGTGGTCTGCTGTGCACTGTGGTCTGCTGTGCACTGTGGTCTGCTGTGCACTGTGGTCTTGCAGCTGACCGCCTTGCAACCCTGCACCCCACTGCTTTGTGCATTCACAGCAGATGCGACTTCTTAAATCCTCTTAACACTATTCCATTTTGATATCTAAAATCTAGATTCACAAGCAAATGCCCGTAGACTACATTACATAGGCATGTGCGCACACATGCAAGCCCACAAGCACGCACAAGGTCTACACCCCTGGGGCTCAAGAAGTGTGAAAAAATTATACAATGTTTATGTTTCAAGCAAAAATCCTCACCTATCTTCTTATCTTTAAGGTCTATGTAATAATTCTAATAAGAATCTAAAAAAGGCCTGATGCAGTATTCACATATCTGCACATATATAAAGTCTACATATACAATCACTCACATAACTTTTTTATTGTAACGAAAGTCTCTTCATCTCTGTATAGTTCTTGGATATTTCCCTAACACTTCACTGTGAGTCTTGTGGTGAGTATCATTCAGGTTAGCTTGGCTTGGGGCAGCAGCCTCGGATACCAAAACCTGCTCGCTGTGTTCTCGTTTCTGCCTTGGTCCTTGTAAATGATGGGTTGTCCTCTACCTTCATCTCCCATTTCTGCTTGCTGACATCTAACTGACAATGTCTACTGTCTGAAGCTTTCTCTCTTATACATCTAATAAATATGAAATCTTTACTCATATTTACAAAACAAAATGCATTAAACTACATATAAACAAACACATAGACCACTGACATTTATAAAATTTGTCTTAAACATTTTGCTGATTTTCAAGAATGTTTTTCTGACAACCGATAAACAATTTTGTCTCCTTGGATCTATAGTACTGCCATAGCAAAGTGAGATATTCTGTAAAAGGACTCTCTGACAGGTAAATACGTTTCTCTTTCAAGTCCGGAAGGATCGCTGTGTGCAGAGGAAGGAACAAGCACTGCCTTTGAAGTCCGTAAGCACCCACGGAAGGCGGCTTTCGGCTTCCTTCTGCTCTTCTCTGTCAAGCAGGTGTGCACCACTTCAATTTCCCCCCTCAGCTTCCGTTCCTGCCCTTTTTTGTAACTCTTCTTGTGTTTGCCCACCGGTCACCGGTCTTCTCAAGATCTCTGTCTGGCTCGAACGCCTGTCCTCACAGTACAGTGGGTTAGTATTTGGGCTGTTATCATTATCTGGAGCCAATTCCAATTTTCTCCGTGTCTGCCCAGAGAAAAATGGTGCAGTCTTTAAAGACTAAATTGACAGATGATGATGTTGGCCTGTGTCCTTGCTCTCTTGAGATTCTATTGAATGAAAGATCAACTGATTTTCAGTCATTAGGTCTATACGTTGAAATTCACATTAAAGACCATTTTCAAAGGTGTCCTCTTCCTGATTCTCTGTATTTTATATTAACTCGTGGCTTAGTTAGTGTAAGTTTTCCTTATGGTTGACTATAAATTTATCAATTTGAATAATTATGAATTATAAATGCTTTGATTTAAGTAGTTCATATCTAAACTGATACTCAGTGGAAATGAATCTTGTGTTGGATTCCTCATAGCAGTACAATTTTCAGGAGCCTACTAAGGGAAATGACCTAATAATCTAATAATAAGATCTAAGTTTAGGGTATGTGGCATATCTAGGCAAATTTCTAGATGAAACAAGAAAATATATCAGTGAATTGCTGTTTAACATCATAAATTATTGTTTGATAAAATATTTATCAAATGAAGTCATACAAAAATAAAAAGAAGTGCATATTTAGAATAACAGGAAGAGAAACTAGAGAGGCGGTGCAGAGCTTAAAAGCACTTATGGCCCCTGCAGAAGACCAAAGTTTGGTTTCCATCACCCATAGGGCGGCTCACAACCTCCTTTAACTCCAGTTCTAGCGGCTCTGATGCTGTCTTCTTGTCCCCATGAGCACCTGAACTCAGTGGTGCACATCAATTCACACACATATAAATAAAAATAAAATAAATGGTTTCAAAGGGTGGACAGCCTAATCCAAAATTATGATTTTAATCTTGGAAATTGGAATTTCTCTTAAATAATAATAGTTTTTACAACATTCTTCCATTAAAAGAGCTCCAGGAAACAAAGCAGTAAATGTTAGAGATGTTGCTCTTTTGGTTCTGTATGTTAGTGTTTATATTAATGCTCACCTGGTGCTTTTGAAGATTCTATCTGAATTCAAATAATCCAGGAAACAAGGGTCACTGCAGGAGACTGTTCAGTCTCTTCCACATCTACACCTAACACACTTTGGAAAGCCAAACACAATCTGTCTAAAGCTCATTTCTTCCTCCTTTTCTTCTTCTTTCTTCTTCTTGCTTTTGTTCTCCCTTCTCCATTCTATTTTCTTTTCTTTCCCTGCCTTTCTCTTCCTTCCTTTCTTTCTTCCTTCCTTCCTTTCCTTTGTTTACTTTTATATATGTAATAACTAAGACATTAATACTCAATAGTATTTATGTGTAGTTTTAATGCAATTTTGTTCTCCTAGTAAATCTCACATCTTATTTTCAGATTACAGACTAGAGCAGAGAAGGTCAGAACCAATAAAGAGCTTGCCAAGTTAAGCTCTTGATATAAGCTACAATTTTAGTTGAGATTCTATACAGCTTCATTGCTTATCATCTGATCATTACAACACTCTTATTCTCCTCTTTTCTTATGGGTGAATGTGTCTGAAAGCATTGGTTTACATGAGCATCACTCTCTGTCTATTGTTTTTCCTACATATTTAATGTATTCTTTTTACTTTGGCATTTGTGATAGAATCCTGGTCCTGCCTGGCACCTTAAATCTATATGTTCACATCTAAGTTACCTTTTGTTTTGTTGAATGTTTTTTGTCTGTTTTTTGCCTCTTTGAGGACAGGTTCACCCTGTAGCCCCCAGGTGGTCTGGAACTCACTATTAGACCAGGCTGGCCTTGAACTCACAGAGATTCGCCTGCCTCTGCCTCCCAACTGCTAGGATCAAAGGTGTGTGCCTCCTCCAAGGTCAGCTTTGAGTTACCTTTTGAACTCTAGTCTAATGTTTCAAAGTAGAGACAAGAACTATTTAAAATATGTTAGTGCTTACCATGAGGCCACTCCTGTTCTCAAATAAAGTTATTAGTGTATTTAATTAGTGAAGCATCATCAACCAGCTCCACAGTAAACATGTTACTGATGAAGAGTTGAAATTAAATTCATGACCCCAATGACACAGTTTGAGATGTCCTTTAAAATGGATGTCCCTTCCTCAGTAACAATATCTACAAGGGATTTTTCTTTCAGGACTTTCAAAGAAGGATAGAGGATGTGTCGGGAATTCTTGTCCAACCTCAAGAACAATTTAAAGGGTAACATGTATTTGCGCTGCCTGCATTGTATATGAGGACAAATGCAGAAGCAAACGCTGCACTCTTACACCAGTTGATGCTACAGAGCTGGAAGGCAGTCAATGGGCTCTGAGATGCGCTGTGAAGCTCCCTCAGCCTCCTGGGTCCCATGGTGAGAACACTCCTCCCATGATGTGCAGTGCTGGGTGAGAATATGTGTCCCATTTCAGGCTCCTTATTGATCATCATGGACACCTTTGATCTTGTCAGATGTGTGTTAGGTGCTAGGTACTGAGGAAATCTGAAACATGGGTGAACATTTGCATTTCTTGGAGCTTCAGTTTATGATACATATCAAAATTATGACATATGTAATCCCATTGCTTTGTTAAGAACTGAAACCAGATAGTCAAATGTTGAAGTTATTTTACAATATCGTGCAACCCTCTGAGCCCTCTGGTATAGCTGAGCCCTAGATGTGTCATTTAGTAACCATTAGTCACTCTGCAGAATTTATTTATTTACTGTTAATGATTAAATGACATTATTGTACATTTAAAGAGATTCTTTGCCTTCCCTGGCTTTCTCGTCACTCTTTCTAAATAGGTTTTACCCATAGAGCAAATCATTTGTTTCTTCAAATTCTAATAATTAGTAGTAACTAAAGAAAACTTCTTATCTTGCTTCCATTAACGAGAAAAAATTACTTTTTTTGGTAATTTTAATTTTACTTGGAATAATATTTGAGTAAGTAAGTATCTTTTTGAGTTGTATGAACAAATCAGTAGTTCAGGGAAGGACTAGTTTCTTATTATACAAATATATAATTCTCATTAATTAATTAAAAATTAATATTTTCATTTAGTGTCTTGGTCTAATTTGGTCACTGTCAGAGACAAATGAGAAGACCATATTCTGATGGTGTGTGTGTATACGTGTGTGTGTGTGTGTTTGTGTGTGTGTGAGTGTATGTGTATTTGTTGCTCATTTTATTTTTGAAAGAGCAGACAGCATTCTTTATTATTAATTGATGAATATTTGGGCTCAGCATAAATCATTGATTCACCCATTATAGAGTAGTTATGTTCACTTGCTAATGCTCTTAAATCAAATGAATATTGAATACTACTATGGAGCAGAAACTTTCCGTAAGTGCCTATCTATTCTAGTGCCTGCAATAGGCTCTCTACATCAGACTGAGGCAGGACCGAAGTAACACGAAAACAGCTAACAAAGGTAGCTATTTGCAGTGTATTTTCACCCAGAATTCTCCTTTTTCCCCTTCTACCTTTTCTTTCAACAGCATTATGACATGAAACAGCATATTTGTGTTAAAATACAAATAGAAATTCCAGTGATCATTTGCTTTTCAAAAATTCTCCCTAAAAATCTACCCATTGGATTTCTGCTTTAACCAAATCCACAGAATCAATTCAACAAGATCGCATAATAGGCAAAGGACTCTCAGTAAGATAAATAAGCTATTGTTTCCCTGGCTTCTTTGTCTTCACAACTTAAAAGAAATATAGGCACTGCAAGAGGGAAAACGAAGGTTAGAATTAGAGACCTTGTGAGGAACAAAGATAAGCTTTGTTGTACTGGTTCAAAAACACAGGATGTTTCCTGGAGAAGGTATAAAAATGACAAAATGTTGTAGAAATATTTTCTAACCATATAACTGGAGAGCGCAAAACCACTGATATATGATACTTTTCATCTACTTCTCAGATATGAAAACCCATTCATTTTATGGTTACCAGCATAAGGCAGAGAGTGACCTGGGAATGCCTTATAATGCACATCAGGAAATCAGCATTTCATGAGGCCATTGTCAAACTAGTAATTCAAACAGTACTAGAATAAACATTGTATTTTCTTTACCTATACATGTATGAAGTTGGAAGGGGAAACTTGCATTTTCTTTGGCAGGGCATGGCTGCGGGCTGGAATGTTCTCTTTGCTGCTTGTGTTTTATGCATGGATGAAGGTGAACCCAGACCTTAGGTCCACAGGTAAAACTTCACTTACAGGTAACGCAACAAAGGTGTAGAAGTATACAGGTTAGACCCCCAGTTTCCTCAAAATGCTCTAATTTGGGTGGGGGGGTATTTGTTTTCATTAGAGAGAGAGAGAGGGAGAGAGGGAGAGAGAGAGAGAGAGAGAGATCACAGAGGTCAGGAAAGGCATTACATCCTTTGGAATTGGAGTCACAGGCTCTGAGCCTCCTGACACAGGTGCTGGAGTTGAACTCCACTCTTCATGATAGAGCAGAAAAAGCTCCTAAGCACGGTGACACCTCGCTAGCTGCCTGATTTTTGAAACTGTACAAATTTGAAATTATTAATGGTTTTATATGTGTATGCTTGGAGTTTGGGATATAGTGCAGTGGGTAGGCATTTACCTATAGTATGTATGGCCTCTCTGGTGTGTTTTGTGCTGTTTACTACTTTTATATTCCAAAGTTTCAGAATCAAAGCTTTGCCCATGACAATACCTGATGAATAGTAGTAGTATCTATATCTATGCGTGTGTGTCACCATATTTCATAAATAAATATGTTCATATATACCTATGGTGCCTCAGTATATCAGTCTTCAAAATGTGAAAGTAAGTTCTGATTATTTCTAATATTTCCCTATTATAATAAATACACTTGAACATCTAGGACAACGGAAGCTGTTCTTCAGCTGTCATCGATGCTGCTGCTGCCTTTTGATTCCCTGAATCAGCAGCAGACAGTCCTTCAAAAATTTTTGAAAACTGTTTGAAGGTATTTTTGTAGCTGGAGGAGACAAGTATGTCTTCATACCTTGATCTGTCTCACTTTAGTGTGTTACTTTCTCAGAGAAAAAGAAACAAAATCTTTTCTTGCTTAGGGAGCCACATGCATGGAGATGAATATAATCTAAGCAGTCTTGTAAACTAAGTACATAAACTGAAGTGAAGAGAGACTCTAAGACTAATGTGTGGTCTGTAGAAAGGCATTTTTCTGTTTCTAAGTCCTCTTTCTAATTAAAGAAAGATAATTTGTTTCTTTCTTGTTTCCTCTTCTAGTTTTCTTTTATTTTTATTTCTTTGAAGTTGTTGATTTCCACTTTGGAAACCTGAGGAGGATAAACCTAGCTTTAGTTAAACATGGAAAATCTCTTGCAGTTAGTTTTTAATATATAGACATTACTGTTTATACATCTGTAAGATGGAGGTTTCTTGGATTCTTTCTTTTACCATATTGATATGATAAAAAGTTTTCATTCCCCCCTTTCAGAGAAAACAGCTTTCCCCTCAACCATATTTTCTAAATTTGTCATGCAAAAAAAGTCAAAAGAAAAACAAAAATTGCATTAAGAATCTTTGTCTTATTTTTGATAAACCGTTAGAGGCATTTGTTTTATATTTTAAAATAAGACATTCCTTTAGGGTTAATTTAGCTTTGAAACAGCATAACTAATCATAAAGGCAACTCTAAATTGAGAATATTATTTGCACTCTTTTGACCTTTACTTTACATTAGCCTGCTCTGTTTTCTTTATTCTGTTCCTCAGTCTTTGCACTAGCTTTGTGACCCTGTGAAAATTAAAAAAAAAAAAAAACATTTTTAAGGTTCAGCTTCTGTTATAAAATCTACTGTTTTGATACAATGTACATAAGAATATAACACATACATTCCATATATACAAATGTCATGGACACAGACACATATATATTGTGCACATACCTATACGTTTATATAGAGCTTATATAGTACATGCATGTCATTTACAAGACTGATTTCTCTGGTAATCTCTCCTGTCACATTTGTCACTATTTTAAATTGAAGAATCACATATATAAATGTATGTATAAGCAACAATAATAAAGCAGAAGACCAGAACTGAGAGGGGAGTTCAGGGGACACGGGAGGAGTTGGTGGGGGACTGGGACGGATGGAAATAATGCAAAAACAATCTTCATGTATGACATCCTCAAAAAATTAAAGAGAAAAAAAGAAAACACTTCAAAAGTATCAACGACGTATTTACTTTTCCTTTGTTAGAGGAAGTGATGCAACCTTTGGAGACAAGTTGAAGATATCAGGTTTAAAAGTTAAACAGTGATGGTCTGTTTGAAAAGAAAAAAAGAAAACAACTGCAGACTTCAGGAACACCTTCAAGTTGCTTATGTTGTCTGTTCCATCTTTCTTTGTGTTTCTATTCCCACAAATTAAAATGACAAGATGAAATAGATATAGATAAAAATCAAAGGGGAAGACATCTTTCTAACTCATCATCACTTAAAATTTAGTTACATTCTCATTTATCTAGAGAATGCTTAGAAAGTAGCCTACAGGAATTCCCTCTAAGGCTGAAGCCAGACATTCTTTGCTGATTTAGGTCCTTAATTAGGCATAAACTAATCATGCTGTGAGCTCCAGAGAAGAGATGACACATAATTGTTAGTGCTAATTTCTTAATTGTTAGAAAGCGATCCTTCAGTGTGCGCTTGATCCAGCAAGAGCGTCTGCTGAGTGTGCTGAGTGGCGTTTCCTCCCCATGCATCAAAGAAAGAATACTTAACAATACACTTCATTCTGTTTACTGTGTCTTCAAAACAAATTTGATTTCCTAGAATTCTCTTTCACTAAAGGAAAGGTTGATGTGGCTCCTCAGTAATAAGAATGTGAAATTAAGTCAATAGGCACAAAGCTGGTTTTTGTATGAACTCTCAGCGCTCAGCCCTGTGCTTGTGAGCGCAGAAGGCAGCAGAGGACTATAGGCCTATTAAAAGCATCAACTTCCCAAACTGCTCTTGAACTTACATTTTCTTCAAAATTGAAGCTGGATTAATAATTAAAGCCATTATTAATTCATATTCATTCTGTGCTGTGACTTTAGAAGAGGTCAAGAAATCAAACATATAATATAGATGTGAGTTCCTTCCTTTGAAAGAGGAATTCAGGGTTCCCAGAGGCTGTGGTCATTATAATAATATTTCACTGGCATTTTCTTGAATAAGTTATGAGAAATATGAAGTTACAATTTCTTGAAAATTACAAATTAAGAAAATGAAAATTATATGGGTACAAAAACCAAGAGTGTCATTATTTTTATTCATTAATAATGATTCCTATCTCATAAGATCCATATCAGAAATTATTTCCATGAGTTTCATTCATTTAGTTTTCGTAAGACAAGATGGGGTCAGATCTGTTTATTGTATCCGTTACATTTCTCATCTCTGACACAATACCTGACATACACAACATAAAGGAGGAAGTTTTTGTTTTGCCTCATGCCTTCTGAGGGTTTAGTCCATGACTGTTGGGCCCTCTGAATCCTGAATCTGGGGCAGAATAGAGAGAGAGAGAAAGAATTGCCAACTGGGGTCTTGGTTAAACCTTCCAAGAGATGTCCCTAGTTTCTCAACTAAGATCTACCTCTCTGTTTACAAAATATCCCAAAATTGTGCAACTAGCTTGGGACCAAGCATTAAAATGAGTTCATAAAAGGCATTTCATATTCAGGTAATAATATTAAACCCTTTACTCCCAAAGGCTCAGGCCCATCTTATAATTCAAAGTGCATTTATTCCAAGAGCCCATAAACTTAATAGATCCAAAATTGCTTGAAAGTCCAACGTATCCTCTGAGACTCAATGAAACTGTGAGCCTCTGTTGAAAAAAATCATGTTCCCAAGACAAAATGGAACAAAATAAACATTACCAGTCCAAAGACAAGGAATAGGAGACTAGCAAGAACAATCAGATCAAGATGAGTAAGAAAAACCTCTGTAGTTCCAAGGCATTTAGAGTTGTGATGGAAATCCCTAAGGCTGTGCACAGCCCACTCCTGGAGATTTGCTGTTTACATCCCCCCCTCCCCACTCTGGGGTTCCATTGTAGCTTAGGTCTCACTCTTACAGCTTCCTCAGGAGATGTCTCCAAGGGCTCTAACCCTGCCAGGCCAGTCTCCACTTTTTTTGTTGTTGTTGCTTTTGAGACAGAATCTCTTTGTAGCTAACCTGCATCTTTCTATGTAGGCCAGGTTGGGCTGGATCTCTCGGAGATTTGCCTGCCTCTGCCTCCCCAGTGCTGAGATTACAGGCTTTCTTGTAAATCTATGAAGAATCCTCCATGACCAATAATTCTTATCCTTCACACATCTGGACAACCAGCATCACTTTGCCAAGGTCTGCTCAGAACTCACGCTTTTTGTTGCCTGTATGGACCATTGCTGAGACAGCCCCTGAGTGTCGAGACAGCTGAACCTGAGAAAGCATTTTCTTGGCTTTCACTGCTGGAGTGGAAGCTTACTCTCCTCAAGGTGCCATCCAAATGAGCTTACAGTTTTGTATCTTGGAACCTGCACTGGTTGCTGTCTGCTAATTCCTCAGATACACTAAGGCGTCCTTATTGTACCTGCACAAAGTGCTGGATTCCTTTTTAATGATATTATAATCCCTTTCACTACCGTACTTGTCTTATTGCTGATCAAACACAAACATAAAGATACACAGCATACTAGGAGTTAGTCCTGTATACTGGGACAAATTTTGAAAGAAAGAGTCAGATTTGGTGGCACATACCTTCAGTCCGTGCACTCAGGAGGCAGCAGGAGGTGAATCTCTGTGTGATCAAGGCCAGCCTAATCTGCACTGTGAATTTCAGACCAGCTAAAATTACGGGGAGACCCTGTCCCAAAACAAACAAACAAAATTTTTAAAGAAACAAAAGATTTTTAAGGCAATGTTTCCAGTTTCATTGCATTGAGGCGTGCAAATACTAAAACTGTCATATATATATATATATATATTTTAAAAATTAACTTAAGTGACTTTCTATTATGCTAATAATAATGCACTCATTTTGCCTTATTCTAATATTTAAGCATGCAAAGAGGATCATGAAATCATGTATTTAACAGTCTTAGGAAGAATTTCAACCTAAGGTCGAGCTGTCATGAAGGCCTGTACACAATCTACAGTCTGAGGATAGAAGGTGAATGAGAGACCCTTTAAGTGCTGCCCCCAGGGGCTCATAGGCCAGTGAGCTGCTCTTCTCCCTGAACAATGATGATGATGAAAGCTGAAGGACTAATGCCCAGAGGTCTGGGAAGCAGGGGGAAAGGAAGGCCATGTGACCAGATGTTTTTCTTTATTGAAAGCACAGGTCTGAATGTACTCAGGATGTATTCCACATCTTTCTAACAATTAACCTTGCATATGAAAATATTTTAATTTTATGTTAGAAACTATTCTGCTCTTTGCAGAAATTCAATTACAATAAATTCAATTTGTTTTATGTCTTACAGTGTTGACACATTTCATATGAACTCACTCTAATTTGATCATGATTTATATTTTCCAAAATGTAATAACCTCTCCTTTATACTTATTTTCTTAAAGGTCATATGTTCTCAGAATACATTATTGATAATGTTCAAGATGAGTAGTCTTTTTTAAAGACTAAATTAGACTTGTTTCTAGGTAGTGTCAGTGTTTGCACAGGAAAACATTCTGTTTTAATTTCCATATAATTTAAAAAGTGCTTGTGAACATGTGATATTTGTAATGCCAAGAGAAATGAAATGTGCCAAGTTGTAGCCAGAGTAACTCATCAAGAACTTCTGGCTATCTAACCAAGTATTCCTTTATTTGATCAAATTAATAAACTCTGGGAACTAATGGAGGCAAAATATAAACACTGTAAAAACCTTAATGTAAGCAGCAAAGGACGTGTTTCTGAAAGATTAGCTAAAACTGAACTCAGCCGTAATTTGGCAAACAGAATTTCTGGTTAGAATGTCCTGGCACATGCACTGTGGATCACAATATTCACAGTGTGTTCAGACACCATATCACCAGATTCCTCGTAAAAATAGATTCTTAGAATGTGCATACATGCACACCTACTGTGAGGTTATGACATGTTTCAAAAATAAAGCAATAATATACTCAATAATGACTTGCAATTATGCATTAATTGTATATTTATGCAAAACTCCTTACCATATTTCAGTTTACTGAATTATTTTCAATAGTAAATAACTAACACCTCTAACTCATTACTTTAAGCTAAGACCTAGTAAAGTCTTCTTTGCACACCTTCAGAATCTGACATTTCAAACTATATGTAATCCTCATTTATATTATTTCAAAAGCACTGAACTGTTCAATTGCTTTGTCAACCCTTATATTTTATTTTAAAGCCATTTGGTTTAAAATATGAATTGTAAGTGCTCATAATGCTGATTGGCTTCAAAATTAATCAAATATAACTCTTCTCCTATTTGTACTTCAAAACCCCTGAGTTGTGCCAGTTAATTAAGCCAATTGTAGCTAAGTTTTCTTCAGAAACTATTTCAATTCAAGCTGCTTTTGTTTTACAGATATTCCTAAATTGGCTAAAACCTTCAGGATGCAAGAAGTTTATAGACGAGCAGCTTTAATCCGGTCTGTAAACACGCTGCATCCAAAGGATAGCACGATGTTAGAAGACTGTCATTTGAACTTTGGAGCAGTTTTCTGGAGCCTGGAGAGGAGGCCTGGGACAGAGACCCTTGTGCATCACTAAGTGGTTCCGCCCTTTTACTTGCATAGCTGTAGAGCTCATACCTATCCAGTGTTCCTCAAGCTTTTCTCCAATTACAGATGGTGAATTAAATAAACTGCACATTCAATTTCATAAGAGAAAAATTGATTATGTGTGAAAATTTAGAATGATTTTCCTCCTTATATTTGGAACTATATTTCTCAGTGCCTCAGTATTTGTAGTCTTAAAGCTTTTTGTTATAGTCTGTAACAATGATTAGAAGTTGTATCTAGACAATCTTGTGTGAGCTGAAATTCTTTTTATCACGTCCTCCAAAGAAATCTGTTTTTAAAATCGTCTTGGTTTTGGTTTCCTGGTTTCCTCAGGTTCCTTCAAACTTGAGCCAAAGTTTTGAATGTAAGCAGTTTCTGTGGGAAGAGAACCCATTTGTAAGAAACGCTGTCATAGGATGTATGCGATGGAAGGGAAGAACTAATGAATTGTGTGTGTTGGAGCCCATCACTTTAAAGGGCACTTGAGCTGTGGCAAATTTGTAGAGGCAGCAAAGAACACACCTCAGTCACCTGGTGGGAGGTGGCTATGATCTTTATTATTGCTACCCAGCCCATTGATGGTTGGAATCAGAATTGGGGAATATTGTTTACTGGCATTCTGGTTTCCTGATAGTGAAGGCCAAGAAAATGTTTTGGGACAAGAATTTACAGTAATCGGTATTTAAGAAGAAAAAAGTGAAGAAAAGAGAGAGAGAAAGAGAACAAGAAAGAGAGAGAGGAGGAGGAGGGGAGGGGGAGAAAGAGGAGGAGGATGAGGAGGAGGGGAAGGGGAGAGGTAGGGGAGGGGGAGGAGGAGGAGGAGCGGAAGGGGGAGGGGGAGGGGAGAACAGGGAGGAGGAGGGAAGGAGAAAGAAGAAGAGATAGACTGTTGTGGTCCAAATAGTGGACACTGGTTAGGAATTTTATTGTGTCCTAAAACTTTTCCAATCTAATGCAGAGTTCAAGGCGGTAAGGAAGAGGGTAGGACAAAATATAAAAGGCCATCCCAGTTAAGAAGAATGCTCTCCAACCCATATAGGGACGATAGCAGCATCTCTAAATGAACCCATATAGGGATGACAGCGGCATCTCTAAATGTGCACGGTCCACCGTGTCTGAGTCATCTGCTCTGTGAGGTCTGCGTGCCCCGGAGATTGTCTGAGTGTCCAGGTTCTGCTGTTCCTGCCTCTCCACCTCAGGGGTCTGGGCACTGTTCTCTTTTGTGCGTGGCATGTGGATTCAGGACCAGGCTGACTAGGGGAACCCCCAGGCTAGGTGGGCCCCTGGGGTCTCGTCATGTCCGTGGCCAGAGAGAAAAATAAGAGCATCTGAGAAGCGTTTAGTTGAATCTGAGCATCTGCGCATGAGGACATGTGTTGAATCATAGAACATGCAGCTAAACCTAAAGGAAAACCACGTCTCCACGGTTGCAGAGGCCAAGGAAAAACCTAGGTGTGTTTCTTCAGTCCTAAACATCTGATTTCTAGAAATTAAATAGGAGCAGTGAAAGATTTGCTACTGTACACAATGGTAGGGTAGAACTGTGGTAACTGTTTATACATTAGGGTACATTTATCAAAGTGATTTAATTTTGGTTAGAAATGTAACAGAGACAGTGTTATAATCATGATTATTAGAAGGAAGATGATAGCCATGGATTTCTGATGAGCATTTACAAATTAAGAATATGAGAAATACTTAAAATAATATTAATTACATAGCTTAGAGAAAGAACATTGTAAAATCTGGCTATAAAAATTGAATCCACTGTTGTCAAATGGCCAACCTGAAACTTTCTATTATCTACCTGAGTGACACACACTGATTCAGAAGAACAACAGCTGCATTAATAACATGCTACCAGTTTAATTGACTTTATATGAGGACTCAGTTTTGAGTTAGGGAAACCGGAGGAACCAGTGAGAGTCTGGGCCTGTCTGCAAACACCGCAGGTAAGACCCACCTTTTCTGCAGACAAGCACACTTCCAAGTAAATACTTCCCTTCAGAGAGATGGGACCGCAGAAGATTTTAATTAGGTAGTTTAGTCAATTACCTGTACCAATCCATGAAGCCAAAAGTCTTAATGACATGAAGGAAAAATATTTATTTCTGAAACTGAAAGGCATACTTTGAATATGAGAAGTTGTTTATGTTTGCCACAATACATCTTAAAAGGACTGACAGATTTGTCCAAAAATATTACTGGTTACTTTGTAAGGGGTTAGTTATACTAACAATGATTTTATATGCTATGTTAGTTTTTATCTGTGATTTTTATGAGTCAAAAACTAAAACTAAGACAAAACTGAAACAATTGAAAATGTCTTTGGATCAAATCTGAACCAAACAAGAAAGAAACGGAAACTGAAAAACTTTGGTCCAAGTAGTTACAGAAAACACTCCAATCTTTTTTTCCACACTTGGGCTCCATGCCTGCTGGCCAGACCTTCTGCCACTGACTTGTGTCTTCAGTCCTGCATTTCAGTCTTTAGTGGCTTGTCTGTCAGGAAAACTACAAACCAATGCAAAACTGCTCATTTAGTAGTTTGTTATTGTTATTTGCTTATTTGTTGATTGATTTAATGGTGTGAACAAAACAATTCTGAAACCAAAACGTATTACATGATTAGATAAGAAATTAAATATGCTGATATCATTTACAGTCAGAATTCTAATTATAAAACAGGTGCTCAAATGGGGAAGGCAGAAAAGAATCCTGAGTGGAGGGATGGGAACCGAAGGTTCTGAGGTGGGCCATCGTTTCGATTATGCGTGTGCATACGTTGGTTAGATGTGTATGTGGGCACCTACAATTGTGCCATTGCTTTGTCCCTCTCAGTAGCGCAGCATGAGGTGTTTCATGCAGTTTGCAATCGTTCTTCGCATGGCTTGCTGCTAGCATTCTCTCAGATTCCCTCATCATTTCTTATTGCCAATGACCCCTACATTGAAATAAATCTCACCTTCTTTCCCATTTCGGTTTCAGAACTGAAAGGGCATGGTAGAAACTGCATGCGTGTACCTTCTTCAGCACCGTGATCTTCAGTCAGGAGTACTTTGCTTTCATGGACTGCGCAGACATCTCTGGAGACGTCCGTGTTTGTAAGAACTGGGATACGAGCAGTGCCGACACCGGCTTGGGAGACAAAGATGCCATATATTTTCGCATGGGTGTGTATGTGTATGTGATATGTGTGTCTGCATGTGTGTGCATGCATGCAGCGGCTGGAGATTGACATCAGGTGTCTTCCTAGACTGTGCTCCACTTCATTTATTGTGCCATTGGACCCAGAATGGCCCCTCCAACTAGCTTGCTTGCCTAGGGATTCTCTGTTTCTGTTTTCTGAGTGCTGGGATTCTAGGTAGCTGCCATGCTTGCACAGCTTTCATATGAATTCTGGCATCTGAATTCCAGTGATGCTTGCCCAACCAGCACTTTATCCACTGAATAATCCCTCCACAACAAAGTATCATCTTGCACAAAATGTCCATGGGCCTGAATTTGGGAAAAGCTGATCTTTTAATAGAAGTAAACTGTAAGTTACTTAGTGAATCAGTTATACTTGTGCTTTATAGGCCCATTTCTTACATTTCTGAAGCAGTGAACTTCATCATTAAAGCTTGCCCTGTGCAGATATTCCTGGTTACCCTGATTGTCCTTGGGATGATGCTTTCCATTTGTAACAGTGAGAAGGCCTGGTTGGAAAAGAAGGTTGAAGAACAAGGTTCAGAAAAGGCAGCAACCAGGTAGTTGTAAAAGACCTTAACAGAAGTCACTTGAGCAAGCACACATATGGGCTGTGTGCTTGGACAAGTTAACTCCAATATTCTTTTGCTCCTTGGATTATTTGCGATGCAAAATCTTAGGAGAGAAACTCCAATGACACAGATTTGGGAACTTTTCTCGTAAGAGAGTGATGAATATCTGAATGATAGAATTAGATTGAAGCCTGATGTTTCTTCATCAGATAAGACCGAGATGAATTTATTTGTTGTTAAACCAAGACTATATAAACACGATGTGGATTAAGTACATGTCCAAAAGTAAATTGATACGTAAAAGGAAAAATGAATAATACTGGTTCTTAACAGAGACTAATGTAAACACACAGTTGGAATGGAAACTGCCAAGGGTACTAATGAGATAATAGTCGTCTCTTGCCAAGGGTCCACTGGTCACACACCATATCATGTCCACTGGTCACATAACGTCCACTGATGATGTACCCAGTCAGTGTTCACTGGTCATATACTCGGTTTCCTGAGTGAAGACAACATCCTTTTAAAGGGGACCAAGAGGGCAGCATGGCACTTCCTATCCATGTCCATGTTGGAAAGGGGTTTATTTCTCCTGCACAGAGCTAGGGGCAGTGACCTACAAGGTCCACCAGGAAGCACTCCTGTATCACTGAACAGCCAGTATAACTTGATCAAATTCTGAAACCACCACACTGCCACCCAGAAGTGATTTGGATCGTCCAATCTGACGAGCTCCCACCTGGCTTTTCACTGGTATTTTGTCCACTTCTGTCTTTCTAGGAGGGATGGAAACAGTGCACTCAGGTCTGTTCTTGAATAAGTGTTGACGAACTACATCTCTGAGATCAGGAAGCCACATACTATGACTATGACGTTTTGTGGACATGATCCCAGACCTTCCACACACAGTCTCGAGAAGAACTGAAACCAGACATCTGCTCTTAGCATGCCTGCATTTATTATCTTTCACTGAGCCTCTTTGCTTCCATGTTGATACAAAACAACCAGCTTGATCCATGAACACATTTTCTGCCTGCCCTGGCCACGCAAATCAGCAGTTCTACTATTCTTTGGTATTGCTATTTCCCCTGAAAATGAAGTCAGAATTCCTTCTTCCGGTCATCCTGACAGAGCAGCAAGCCTCCACACAAGCCCTGAAGGTGTTTGCCAGGGACCCTGTGCACCTGCTTCCCTCCAAGGTGAAGCATCTCTGATGGGCTCTGTCTGGCTCTCTTCGCTATTCTGCAGAACTCATTCCAGAGATGACGTTTACCCTTCTGCTGATTGGAAGGTGGTTGTATATAGTGAGTGAGCAGTCTGACGCTGCAATGCTTGTTTGTTTGTTTTCTGACCTGTACAAGAACACTCTTGAAATGCTGGTGAACCAAAATGCGTTTCATGATCATATAGCCTCAGAATTCTTTTCCTGGCAAATGAAATAAAGAGTTTAGAAAAACCCTGAAGAGCCACAGAAAAAAGTTTGCAAACCATCTCTGACCTTTGGGAAATGCCTCTGAGCCACTGGGTATTATGTCATCAGTGCTTTCAAACAATGGACCAGAATTGGGGTACAAAGCCACAGCACCAGCTCCTCCCTGTGGCTCTGATTAACATGAGAAACTCTCTGACGTATCTCTGTGGGATGTGGCAGACACTCCAACTCTGAGGAAGGTGCTTGCACAGGAGGCTTGTCAACCTAGCTATGTTAGGAACCATTTATTCTGAGTTAGCAATTATTTTGGAAGTCCTGTTAGACAGTCTTCACTCATTAATCAACTGAGAACCAAAAGAAGCATTTTAAAATGCTAACTTCATCTTTACAAGTGGCAAGATATTTCCACTCACAGTGGATAGTTGCTTGTAAAGTGGAATACCTGAGGGCAAGCCTGTGTGATGAGTGAATGAGAAGGTCCCCATTAGGCTCCAAGGATTTGCACATTTTGTGCACAGTTGCTAGTGCTGTTTTGGGAGGTTTTAGAAGAAGTGGCCTTACCCAAGAAACCATGTCACAGGGAGAGGGCTTAGAGAGTTCTTAAACCTTGCCAGATTTCTGGTTAATCTCTGCTTCCTATGCCTGCTTGAAGATGTGTGGACTTTCTGCTCTGTCTTCCTCAGTCACCCCACATTCTCTGCCGTCACAGGCCCTTACCCCTGGAGCCATAAGCTCAAATAAACTCTTCCTTCTATAAGTTGCCTTAGTCACAGTGTTTTATCACAGCAACAGAAAAGTAATGAATACAACCTGATATCTAATTTCTTACATAACTTGAACAAGTATTGAGTACATACATGTGAATTACGTATTTCAAGTATATGCATATTCAACTGTATTGTAAAATAATTACTACTTTTAAAGAAGGGAAATTTAACTAAATTTTTAAGAATATATTTTCTTCTAATATGCTCTTTGGTCATTTTCCATGTAAGTTGTAACAAGTAACAGAAGTTCGTTACTGTAGCTCCCCATGGAGCACTGCATGTTGTGCGCTATGGCTTTTGTAAATCAAAGCTTTAACAAATGAATGACATTTGCATTGTGCTTCAGTGTAAGTAGGCAACTAAAAGAAGTAATGAAGGTCTAACCTGCCACATAATGGTGAGTTGGGTAGGGATGGGAATTGATAGGTCTGCCAGCTCCTTCTGTGTTGGTTCATTCTTGCAGTCTTTGCCCTCAGGGAGCATTCATCATCAGATCCACCTTTCTGTGTTTAGATGGGATGAGCGACTGCTCTCTGCTTTTCTCTGTCAGTGAAAGCTTTACAGTAGATGTAGATTACAGTGGTGAAATGTAATCCGTCCTTTGGTCTGGCTCTCATTTTCCCCTCTGTTGTTTGTATCATGCTTTAGTTTCATCCTTTTGAAAATCAACTTTATTTTCCTTTTTTTTCTACCATTTTCAATGGCTTATGTAGATTTGTATTCAATAATACCTTTTCACAAGCCTGACTGAAATGCAGAGAGTAGCATTGTTAACCTCAGTTCTTTCTTCCTTACACATTTTCTCAGAATACTGTGGTGAGGAGGAGGTTATGACATCTAGAGAAAGTTTTATCTTACTATAAACAAATGACGGGAAGAAAGAATTTTGGAAAAAGAAATAAACACCAAGGCGCCCCAGAGGGCATGCTACCTTGGAATTCTTTCAGAAATATTTTCCAGCTTCTTCATGAGGTCTGTCTGTGTTCTTGTTCATAGGGGAGTGCAGACTGTCTGAGAGACACGGAGGAACTGGCGAGATTTCTAACAACAATGGACCCAGACCTGTAAAGAGTCTGCCTTTAACTATTCCTTGGGGTTTTCTTATTGTTAGAGACAGATGAGCGAGGCCAGAACTGTGAATGTATTGAGGAGAATGAGATAGTTGGATAGATCTTAGTAAGGAGAAGAGATACCCTGACAAGGTGAATGTTTCTGATTTAGTCTTCTTCCCCACAGTCCCAAAAGAAGGAGGACTCTAGGGTTTACTTGGCTCCTGCAGACTGCAGTGTGAAATTTAGCACCCGGATGATGGTGCTAATGTCCTTTATTACATTTCAGTTTAGAACAGTTTGGGCATCGAGGTTGGCAGCCAGTGGACACCGGCTCCCACCAGGTGCGCAGGTGTTGCCCAACAACCCAGCTGTTTGTGTTGATGGATTTAGTGTGCATTCCTTTATATATAATATATGTATATTATTTCTGAAATTAGACCAGTTTTGATTATGAGTGTGATTTTTTTCAGTTGTGAGTATATTTAGATTTTGACTCTGCTCATGGACATTTTGGTGAGAAGAAACAAAGCCCATCATCACAGACAATGTCATAATTTATAGCAAGCATTTTGATATCCCCACTCTATTCTCAGTGCCATGTAAGCAAGACTCCATGCACACATGAAAAAACAAAGATCATTCACAGAACTGAACAAAAATTATATAGCAGTCAGTGTTTCTGAGTTTCTAGTACCTTGAAGTGTTTAGTACATCATCAGTGAGCCATAAGTGGCTCTAGATTTTAGGGCTGGAGAGAGAGATGTACCATGGAATTGAACTTTTAGACCTTAGACTCTAATGTATACTTAGAGAACTAGAAGTTCTACTCAGTGCTCAGAAATTGCACACCCCACAGGTTTTGGTTGTTTCTTAGTTTCAGGAGCTACTGAGAAGGCCAGGGAAGCAAAGCAGATGCTTTAAAGAGCATGAAAGGTTTTGTTTTTCAGTTTCCTCTTCATTCATAAAAGCAGCATACAAAGTGCACGATGTCGACGGCCTTCGTTAAGTCCCCGTGCTGCGCAGTGGGGCTGTGCTGCAGTCCGGGTGCCCCTATTGGTGACTGTGCGCAGGACTGTGTGAGGACAGTGCTCATCATAGCTGGATTGTGTTAGCTTGTATCACTGCTGCAATGGATTTTCACAAATTGTATATGTGAAAACAATACTGCTTTATTGTTTATGGTCCTGGGTGTTTAAAGTACACCTTAGCAGATTTCTTTCTAGAAGGTCTAGGGAAAAATGCTGTGCCTGGAGTTTGCTGCGTGTAAAGGAGGCATGCACCCTTGCCGTTCTCGCAGCTACTCCACCTCTGAAGTCCCTGGTAGAGTCCTCACGTCCTGCTGCCCTCTCCCCGTCCTCACTCTATCATACCCCTCCCCTGACTCTTACCTTCTTCCTTTCTCTTATGAGGATACCTACTGTGGCCCCTTGAATCACCCAGATAACCAATCTCAATTTGCTCTGTAAAGCAGCATATTCACAGAGCTCAGGGTTGGGGTATGGATATCTTTAGGAGCCTAAATCTGCGGCTGCACCATTGATGTTAGTTTGTCCTCCATTTTAACTCAGGACCCACTATTGACTGCAGAAAGTCCATTTTATTTTAGGCACTTCCCTGAGAAAAACATGTTCAAGATTGAATCTTCATTATTTGTTTTTAAAATTATTTTATAATATAGATGCCCTTCATAATTCACAGTTCTCTGCTTCATCTGGTACTTAAAAAGTTAAGGAATGTTCTCCCAGTGACCATCAGCAGCTTTGATTCCAATCCATGCTTTCCAGTTGGTGGCGGCGTTTCTATATGATGGTTGTTCTCCTCTGATGGGAAAAGCGATGCTTCTCTGCAGCATGGTGTGACTGACCTGATGTGCTCAGCACCAGGTGTAAGGCTATTGTTTCCTTATTCTTGCTTTCTAACCTATTACACCTGCAGGATTCAAAGAGCGCCAATAGCCACATAGCCCTACTATTTGCAAAGTACCAGCCAGCATACATCATGCTGTAAAGATCTTTAAAGATCTCTACTACCCAGCAACTGAGCATTGGGCATCTTCCTCTAATGGATCAGCAGATTTCGGTGGTGTGGAATGGAACTGGAAGTAAGGGAATGGCGATCTGAATTGCAGTGATCTACAATTGCTTTATGGTGTAGAACGCTACCATTTCATGAACTTAGCACCAATTTAGAGTCTCTGGAGATTTAGGAAGCTCACAGCAGCAAAACAGGTCAATCAAACTCATTTTGAGAGCAGTAGCCAATGGATCAAATACTCATCAGTAACTTGAAAATTTGCTACAAGTTGCCCTTTGTATCACTTGAGGAGAATTTTTCTGGTTTTCTTGATTCTTTCTCTTTAAACTCTATTGATGTTTCATAGAGGTAGTATAAAGAGACATTCATGATTCTGCTGCGAAAGCAGAAGAACATAAAAAAAAATTCAACTTCACATAATTTATCTTTTCTTTTTTTCTTCCTGAAGCCCCAGCTGACCTAGAACTTGCTAAATAGAGAAGCTGACCCCAGTCTCACAGAAATCTGCCTGCTTCTGCCTCCTGAGTGCTGGGATTAAAGGCATGGGCCACTTTCTCTTTTTATTTTTAATCTCTGAATATAATGTTTATTTTCACTCTTGTGTTTTACTATGATGATACTATCTTTTGGAAACTTTCTCTGGTGGTAGTCAGAGAAGTAAATCTTGGATCTACATTTGATAAGAAATTACCTTAATGTAAAAATAACTTAGCAATCTTTTTGTGAAACAAATTTGATAGTAGAGAATCTATTCAGTAAAGTACATCTCTACAAAACCAAGAGAAAATTTAAGTAAGGGGTCAGGAGGTCATCGATCCTTTGTGTGGAGGAGGGGTTAGGAAGAAGGCTGGCTGTCATCCAAGATATTTGTCTTAGGTGTTCAGTATTTTTAATATATCTGATCATATAAATAGTATCTTAAAATAAAATATCTTGAAATTATGTAAGCATACCAAATTTTAAAGATATTGGGCTAAATATATACTCAAACAATAAGAATGAATGCAGTGAGCTATTTGAGAAAAGTGACATAATAACTCAAGATACAAGTAAAGGAGTCTTCATAGACATATGCACATGAGTGACAGGAACAAATGGACTCTACCAAGTGGGTCCTAATTAGATAGAAAATGAACCAAAGGATTGCATTGATATGAAATCTTCCTATTTCTCACCCAATAGCAGCTTTTGTGAGATTGAAGTTAGTATCTATGGAAATAAATTAAATAGGCCTCAAACAAGGTGAAAATAAAGACTGACACTTGAGGTTTCTTCGGACCTCCACATGTGCCGTGACTTGCATGTACCACACTCACATACATCGTACACACACACACACACACACACACACACACAGAGGGAGGGAGAGATAAAAAGAGAAGGAAAAGAAAATATATGACGTGTTGACATGAAGTACTAATTTTTTGCATTTCAATATAATAAAAGTAGAAAGAACTGCATATATGAGAAATGAATATTACCATTATTGCCTCTGGCGGGGGTATGACTTAAGTTTCAGAATCCCACTTTATTTAGGAAATTGGTGTGAAGAACATTCACAGTACCCTCCGCAGGTTTAGGTAAGTTGAGCAGTTAGTTGTCCAGACATAAATGTTGTGTAGCCTATAAGAGAGGTGGTAATAAAATGCTCTCATAAATTCTAGTAATGCTGCTTTCTGAGAAGCTTTTACCACAAACTGACGTGATTCCCTAGGAAGTAGTGCAATGAGGAGACACGAAGGAGCAAATTGGCAATTTTCATGAGGTTTTTTTATTTCTGTTTTTCTTTATTTGGGGGGGGGGTGTTATTAATTAAATGGGTTTTATCTAGACAACTAATGTACATAGAGCAGAAAAATATTTTTTAAAATTAGTAGCTAAAGATATGCAAGTATATTTCCAAGTTAATTTACCTGTACGTTTAATGGAAGAACAATATTAATGATAGATTTTGCACTTGAAAGATAATATGGATTCAAGATGCTTCTTTCCAAACTATGTGGTGGCTATTAAAATATTTAGACAAATCTAGTCAGTAGCTCTAGTTTAAATTATATTTCCATGTACACATAGAAACATGTGCTTAGTAAGGAAACTACAATGTCACCTTATAGGTGAAAATGGAATATCGGTAGATATTTTATTGACCTTTGCCCCATGTTCCTCTTATTTTCAGCAAAATATTTGCCAAGTTAATAGTCAAATGTTAAAGAAACTTCCTAAATTAAGACCTTCATATTTTGTACAACTCCATCTTAAACCATAGGAAAGAAAATCATTCCAAAAATTTCCTTATACTATTTTAATCTGACATGTATTTATTAAAGTGCTAAATAGGGTAACAGGCATCATGACTTGAGCTAGTACAGCTGTGTCTGGAACGTCGTTATCTGGCTATGAGGTTGCTTAAGGGCAGAGCCTTGGGTTAAGTTACTAACAGTGGGCTCTCTTCTAGAACTCTCTGGCTTGGTTTTATCCTCTCTTAAATCTTAACAAATAATCGATATTAAGCTGCTAAGAGGTTTGTTCTGATAAATGTTAGTGCTTATTTGTGTCTGAAGACATAGGATGTGCTCAAACTGGCATTCCTACCCTAAGAGGCAAAATCATCTTCCTTTTTGTACCTATTGTTCATGAGTCAATATGTAGCTGCTTGATAAATAACTGAGTATATGACTTTGTTTTAAAATGAAAGAGGACAAGATATTAGACTATCTTAAACCCTGCAAGCCCGTATTCCTGAAGACAATCCTGAATATCTTATTCTTTTTCACTACAAGTTAATGCTGGAACATTGATATATTAAATTGGATTTTCTTTATTTAATCTCTTCATCAATACCAGAAAAAATATACCAGAATTTCTGTGTTGAGAATAATGTGCATTCACCCTACGTTTTACTTGCCTAGAAAAGACATTAAGGTACTTTTGCTTAGCGAATGTCATATTGTTGGATTAGATGCAGCTCTCAGATACACTGTAGAATATAATTTAATATCTGAAAGCAATAATGCCAGCTTCAGTGCCTCACTGTATAGCTGGGTCTGCACAGTCTTTTAACATGCTTTGCAAATCAGCACACATCACCAGTGTTCATAAACAGCGCAGTGAGTACTTGTGACAAGTGATTCCCAGGTACTCTGAGAAAGCTGTCTTCATCTTAGAATGTCTTCAAATATGAACTTCTGGGAAACTCGGGTAATCCTATGAATTTGTGAATAATTCTGACAATTTATGATATTGTTCAATAAATTCTGTTAAGCATCACTTATGTCTCACCTCACAACCAAAAGAGAAGGCATAAAATTTCTAGAATTATTCTCATGTTAGTATTGTTCACGTGTTTGAGTATTTGCTTTCAGCTAAATAAAATTTGACTTTACAAAGAAAGGGATGACATGTTTACACCATATTTATTTCTAGTTAATTTCCATAGGAAACTTCAAAAAGTATGAAAATTTATGAGTATGAGAAAATTATTCAAATTAATATCTCTTTCTTTCCCAAAACATTGAGAGTTGGGAGGGAAATTTAAGAATCAAATCCTGGGGCTGGAGAGATGGTTCAGTGGTTAAGAGCACTGACTACTGCTCTTGCAGAGGACCAGGGTTCAGTTACCAGCACCCACATGGTGGCTAACAACCACCAGTAACTCCAGTTCCAGGGCATCCGTAGCCATCTTCTGAACTCTGGCACTGCATGCATGTGGTGCACACATGTAAAACACTACTTACTTTAAAATAAAAATAAAACACAAAAGGATAAAATCCTAAATGTGCCCTGGAGAAAAAAAGAAGAGTCTTATCTGGTAGCAGTCTGAGGACAGACCAAACTCTTTACATGGTATTACATCAATTAGTTGCAGGCTACACCCCCCGCCACCACCACCATTTCTCACCAGCAAACTATGAACTCTAGTTCTGCAGAGCATGGCAGAGTGGTCCAGAGCACAAGGTTCCGGGAAGCCTGGCCTGGGGTCTAGCTTTGCACAGGAGTAGATATGAAGTCTAACACTGCTCAGTTCTGCTAGCCTCTACTGTACCTACCTGTAAACAGGCCTAAGAAAGCCTGGCTTTCAGCTTGCTATGTACATTAAGCGAAATAATGTCAAGAAAGGGCATGTTATACATTAAACCCTGTTGAACAATGATCACTGTCATGGCTCTTAGTTTGTCAGGAAGAATGAGGTACAGCAAGAGTAAAAAAAAAGAAAAGTTCAATGAAACCATGTGCTTTGGTTTAGAAGGAAGGGAATCTGACATTTTATTTTTCCATTGAGACATTACTTTTTTTCATTTCCAGTAATTCTAATAAACTCTCTTTTCCTTTCTAATATGGAATGATAGAATTTTCCATATTTCAGACAAGACGGAAATGTTATCTTAAAGGAAGAAGCAAAAGAGACAGAGACAGCACCAGAAAAAAGCTATTGAATATTTCACATTATTTAGTATCACCATTTGATCTTAAAAAGATTGCTGTACTTCTTTGTGTGCTTTTTAAAGGCTTCCTTTGCAGGAGAATTCAATGATACCTCACTGGTGGTCCTCTCCTTCGTTACATATCTAATTGCATAATGAATGTACCTGCCAGAACTAGTCTGTGTCTTTCTCTTAGTAGGATCTAGCTTAGTAGAATCTTCCTAATAGCTCAATCCAGACCAAAAAAAAAAAAAAAAGTAATCTGACATCCTGTACAAGGTTCTGTTCCTTTCTAACATGTGTTTACTTTATCCAAACTGCCCTTGGGACATATTAGTTAAGAATGTGTATGAGATTGGTCTGTTTGAGAAAGAGAGAGAGAGAGAGAGAGAGAGAGAGAGAGAGAGAGAGAGAGAGAAACACACACAGAGGTGAGCCAGGGGCCTGGCCCTGGTAAGAACTCTCTCCCAAGTTTCATCACCATCTGTAAGTAAATTTGAAGCAAGGAAGAGAGACTGAGGCACCTTGAAGTAAAATACTAACTGCTAGCATCGGCTGTTCTATGCTATTCTATTCTCAGCAGAGTCAAGACAAAACTAACCCGGTGAGATCCCATAGCCTACCTGGTTTCTGTGTCTGTCTCAGTGGTGATGTGCAGTAGGCAAAGCACACCCTCATCCCGGGCCTCCCACCAAACCTTGCCTCTCTGTGGTTGTTATGATGGGACATGGGGCTGTCCACCAAGGAGAGGCCCTGCTCCCTCAGTTCAGTCCATTTTGCTCTCACAAGAATCTTTCCCTTACACCTACTGGAATGGGGGCGGGGGTCTGGGTTCTTCAAGCCCTGCACAGGAGGGCAAGTCCCTGGAACCCACGGTTTCTGGGATAGGGTCTTGCCACCCCATCAGAGGCACCATAGTAACCCCCAAAGAAACTCAGCCAGTTTTCTGCACTTTGGGCTCTGTAACTGTAATTCAGTCGTTGTAGTTTCTCCCTCCTCCCCGTCCCTTTCTGGGATGGGACCTCCTACATAGACTAGGGGTAATTCTTTCTCTGCATTCCCCATATCGACATTACCTGGTACCCCTGCCTAAGGCTCCTTCTTGATACTGATGACCTCTTTTCATCAGTGGAGGAACAAATGTTATTCACACTCAGATTGCCTTCTCTTTCTGCCTTGTCTTCATGCTCCAGGGAACCTCCCAACGCCTGGGGGGGGGGTAGTGATCCTCTACAGTGTTCTTCCTCTGTCTGTTCCTGCTGTTCTTGAGGGCACCCAAACACTTCCCGGTGCCGCTCTCCCTAACAGGTCCTCTTCCGGTCTCTTTACCAGTAATCCTAATGATCCTAATTGAACCTCCTGCTGGGTCTGTGCCAAATCAGTAAGCACAAACTGGATCTTCACTCCTGCCTCTCTGAACATGTGGACATGAACCAAGGCTACCTTATCTATGTCATATATAAAAACAGGAACCCATAATTTATGGGAAAGGTCCCCATCCAGTGGTCCCAACAGAGCTCTAAAGGCATTGGAGGACTCACGAGCCCAGCCCCTGCAGCTTTCTCATTGCTCCTGCCCTGCAAGGCCCGACCTGAGTCCCATAATCCTAGGCTGCTCGTGGAGAAAAATGCCTCTCTGCATCTCTAACCTTTCCTTCCCTGGCAGTCATCTTCCTCGGAACACATTGCTCACTCATTATTCGACTCCACGCACCCATCATCAAAATGTTCTCACAGACCCAGGGAGGAGCCGCCACTTAGCACAGCGCATGGCCCACAACCTGCCCTGTCAGGCACACCCTACTCCCAGGTCTCTCCTCCCCTAACTGCACTGGCTCAACCTAGGCCTTCTGCCAGGAGGTGCTCCGGACTTGTTTCACTTCCATTATTTGACATAACACCTGCCCCTGCTTTCAGAAACAACTGCTTGTCCTTCACATATCCCCTTCCTAAAATGACTGACACATAGCTCTTCCTCCCTGAGCCTGACAAAAGATTGGAATACCCTGTCCTGTCAGATTCCTCAGTTCTTCTTCAGCCTTTAACCATGAACTTTGTAGTCACTTAGGTCCTATGAACTGCAATTTCAGCAACTGTGCAGAGCGCTTAGAAAGCCCCTGGAGGACCTGGCACTCTGGCTCTCTGCTAGTCAATCGGCAGTTCCCATGGTACTTCAAAACAGAAAGGGCTTAGATCTGACCATGGAACAAGTAGGTTTGTACCTTTTCACCAACAGGTCAGGAGTGGTCACGGAGGGAATAAGGAAACTTAAAGAAGGAGAAGCCTTGTCCTGAGGGGACACCTCACAAGGACTTTTCTCTCCAGTGTTCCCGTGGCCCTTCTTGCGCTCATTCCCGATTTAAATTTCCCTGCCACTCACCCTTTGCCATGTTTGGGGGATCTATTCCAGAAATTCTTGATGAATTGGGTCCCAGCAATCTCCCGGGATGACCTCCTTGAGGAGCACGCACGATCAGCTATCCTTTCCGCAGCCCCACTCGCTGTGCTGGTGTGCTCCCTTGCCGGGAGCTGGGTCTGCTAACAGTCACTGGGTCACTGCGTAGCGAACCCACGGTGGCTGGATATCAGCCTCCAGGTAACAATCTGGGCTCAGGCGAGAAGAGACTTGGCAAAAATTGAGACTAGCTGAGGAACCAAGATGGTGGAGTTAGAAGCTCTGATTCAAATGCAACCCTGGGTAAGACTTCATCCTCCCCACCCCGTGTGCGTGTGCCTCTCTTGCCAGGGACTCCCCTGATGGGGAGGGGGAGTCACTGAGTCTCACACCTAGAGTCCATTGGGAACGGGGATAAGGTCTTGGCAACTGAGAGAGTGGCTGAAGAGCCAAGGTAGCAGTGGTGGCAGCTTTTGGCAAATGCAGCTCTGGGTAAAATGTCTGGATCCCGCTGGCTAGAGAGGAAGATCTGAGGGCCGCACTCACCAAAAGAAGCCAATCAGAACCTTGATCATGGAAAACACAACAACAGAGCACGTGATCCATCTTCTTATGCGAAAGCAAAGGTGGTTTTCTTCAATAACGGCTGTCTCTTAAGCAAGAAGTATAAGCCAGCAAGTAGATGTTGGCCTTATTTGCTGCACAGAATGCAAGGTGCTCTAAGTAAACACAAGTACAGTCGTGTGGCTAGAGCAATGGAGAAAGGAAAACAGCAGGAACCAGAATAACTGAGATGGTGACCGTTCCACTTGGGAACTATTTACCTTCAATGAGCCTCAGACTGGGGTCCCTTCCAGTGACCCTGCAGCTTGGTTTCTGTGGTGCTCTATTCCGCCCCACCATCAACCTACTGCCAGAAGAATGTGGAGCTGTGGCTCACAATAGGGGTCCGAAGCTTCAAACTCATGTGAGCGGGCCATAGCTCCAGCTCACAGGACAAGACCACAACTCGAATCACAAGAGGGGACCAGCTCATGGAAGGGACCACAACTCGGTCTCATGGGATAGATCCTCAATTCCAACTCAGTGGAGGGGACTATAGCTCCAGGGTCATAGGATAAGACCACAACTCTGGCTCTGAGAAGGGGACCATAATTACAGCCCTCAGGAGGGGACCACAGCTCCAGCTCACGAGAGAGAGGTCTCTGCTTGAGGCTCCCAAGAGGGGACCTCAAATACAAGTTCACAGGAGGGGACCGCAGCTCCAGGTTCATGGGAGGCAATGACTGTCCCAGGCTCGCAGAGGGGGAGCCGCAGCTCTGGTTCACAGGAGACAGGCACAGCTCCACTCCAGGATAGGGAACACAGCTCCGCTCCGGGCTCACAATTTGAGAGGTTTCATCCCACTTCATTTAGATCAGTTCTTATAGTCTACGCAGTCCAGGGTATCATAGCAGCCTGGGAACATGGGACAGAGGAGGCTCCCAGCCTATGGTGATAAGAATCAGAAAGAAAGAGGCAAAGAAGGGGCCAGGGCAAGGTGCAGCTCCAAACTGCGCAGTGCCGGATTTCCTCAGGGAAGCCCCCTCCCAAGGTTTCCACGACCTCCCAGAACATCACTGTCAGCTGGAGAACCAGGTTTCAACATTTAAGCATTTGTATGTACAAACATGTTTAAAATATTAAGTGCACAAGTGGTTTGATTCCGAAATACCACTGGATCCTAGCCAATGCTAACTCTGGGCTCTTGATAAAGGACCTCTACACAGTTCAGAGGTAACAAGGCAACAAGTTATGTTCCTAAATTATTCAATAGGTAATATTCTCCTCAGTGCATTTAAGTATATGGCTACAGATTCCAAATCTTTTAAAATGCCACAATATTTATTCTGATGCATTCAAAGCCATGGTAGTTCCTAACATTCAGGGAAGGGTGACTCAGTCCAAATCTCAGTCTACCACATTTCTTTTACCAGTGACTATCAACCCTCATGTCCACAATAGCTTTATGCCTTCACATTTAATCCTGTTTTGAAACTTTCCCCATGAAACCTAATGTCTTCAGTTAGGAAGGTCCGAAGATGGTGCTTATGATTATTTTGAATTATTGTAATTGTAAATGCTATTAAATTTTAGCATAAACAGACACCTCCAGTGGAAATCATTTCATGCTTTGATAAGTACTGTGAGGTTCAACAGAATTTTCTTTTGACCATAATTTTATGGTAAAAACTTCAAGAACCTTGTTTGGAAGATCATTAGTTTGCAGAAATAAATACAGGCACATTTTTAACTGATTTTTTTTCTTTAAATTTTTTTCACTGAGTGTCATTCTAATGAATTGGATATGGTAGTTTCTGTAAGTAAGTGGAAATGACTCTAAAGATACCTTGGGCACATATAGTCTGAAAACAAAACCAGCAGTTCAGCTGCAATGTAGGCATATTTTAGCTACAGTGCTTCTCAAATTATTCTGCAAATTTATTACTTTCACGCCAATTACACCAGTGCTAACCATGCTTAGAGTAAAATGGCTATCAAAGACCAACCTCCTTACTGACAGGCTAGGCCTGGAAAAGTACAAAACAATATTGAATACTGGTTTTATTTGCTACTGATATTTACTTATAGAAAGTGGCAGGTATAATTAATGTAGTCAGAGTTCATAACATGTAAATGGACTGGCAAATGCTGGGAAACTGTATTTCAAATGCCACCCTGCTTCTAGTTGGGCTGTGCAGCGAAGCCTGCACAGGCCTCCTCTGGGTATTTTAGAATCTGTGTTGAATTACACCTGTTCCTTGGCACTTTCAGGATGGTCCTGCTTATATCCAGAAGCGTTACTTATCAGTAACTTGTTCTGCCAAAGGATTCATCCACAGTAGGCTAGGCAAAGCCTAGAAAGACTTTAACACCATGTATGGATCTTTCAGGCTTCTTAGAGCACTAGACGTGAAACCCACTACTTACTAAACGACTGTCTAAATGCCAACAGCCCTAAAACTCCCACAATCTAAGAGAGGGAAAGGGCTCCTTAGAAAAAGTGCGAAGAACACTAAGTATTATAATCACTGGTCCAGATGCTGTTGCCAGAATAAAATGAAGGAAGCATATGAACACAATCCTATAGGAATGAAAGGAAGGCTAAATCTCACCCATTATGAAGCTTGGATCACACAGACAAAGTTAAAATTTGGGAAACAGAGAAAGACTGGTGAGAATGAGATGGCTCATGGAGACATGACTTTGCATGTTCTCTGAGTTCCCTGCCTAGGCGTGATCACGTGACTTGACTTGCCAGGCGAAAGCGAGCAGAGCTGTGCGCACTGAACCAGAATGAAGCATACAGTAGCCAATAAAAACACTCGCGTTTCTTCCTTCCACGCTTTCTCCAGGGTCTCTGGCCCTGAACCCTAGGTGAAGAGAGACTGAAGCAGTACTACTCAATTTTTGATTATCTGTTCAAAACTTTGTTTGAAGTCCTTGGGTTAAGAGATTATTTGTTAGCACAGTATGTCCAGTAATTTCAGAAGACTCAGACTCTTTCCCTCACATCATCTTTAGTATTAAATCACAAGGAACAGAGATAAATAAAATACCAGAATAAAACTGCCAAGGCCTACAATGAACTCAATGACATATCTAATAAATATCAGATTTATTTTACCCACATTTTTTTGAGACAGAGTCTTGTTACACAGGACAATATCTGGAAACAGACCCTCCTGACTCAGTGCTGGCTTCAGGCATGCATGCCATGACTGCAGACAGTGAATTTCCACATAGTGACATGAAGCATTAAAACTGGAGGTGGAGAGCAGCTCTACAGAAGGTAAGAACAAAAGAGACAGGTGTGGGAAGGTTAGAGTAGGGAGGAGAGCTGAACAGAAAGACTTCAAAGCACTGATGGATTATCTTGGTTAGCTAAATTTATAGGATGTGAGAAGGCAAAGTACAAAAGATGTTCTGTTTGTTGACTAGGAAGATGTTTATGACATTACCAGAGCGAAAGATTAGGGGAAAATCACTGACTGCATGTGTATAATTTAAAAGCCTTTGGAAATTTTGAGATGTTATACAAATTACCTTGTATTCAGTCAGTAGAAATCATCCAGGAACCTTCATGGGTTCTATTTAAGAAGGGCATGAGTCTGCTAAAGGAATTTAACAAATTTTCTCTTAGAAATGTTACATTTTTCTCAGTTATTTATAAACCATTTGAAGTGATACAGACAGAAAAAATAGGACAAATAGAAGTAAGGCTGCTGGAATTTCATTTCGAGACATTTGTGGTGAGATATTAAGCAACATGCATGTATGCAAAACCTTGGTGTGCAAGAATAATTAATTGGACAATCACTTCTCTTCTGGAGCATGTGAACTAGCAACAGCACGTTCCTGGAAACAAAGTATCATCAGTGTGTCCTGTGAGGTAATTCGAACACGATGCTAATGAAAATGTAATCAGCAAAGAAATGAAACTTGTGTTATAAATCTCAGATCATTAAGAATCATTGTTTAAATGAGTAGTTTGCTTTCCTTAGAGAATTCGAGGTTATTAGTGTCAGGGGCTATTGATTTTCTCTTCTTTAAAACAGTAAGCAAACAATTAATGCTTTTTGGTCTCAGTAACTGACTCACTTGCAAGTTTTGATGCAAAATTTAACACACCTCCCACATATCTTCAGGCTAAATCTCCTGAGAAAAGATTTAATTTGATCACCAAACATAAAAAAGAATAAATAATGAATTCTGTTAGATATGCCCATTGTGTCAGAATAAAATTATGCATCAACAGGTGTAAATATTTTACAGGAGATGGGATTGTGGAGGTATAAATGCACAGTGATGTTCTCCACAATAACTGCCAATAGCTAATTGTAGCCAGACCCTTTTATTCTGAATAGTATGCTTTACTAATATGAAATAAATCAGCATGGCTTCTTAAATTTTTATTTTTTATTTGCCAATCTGAACAGTGTAATTCCACTTTAAAAACCTAGTCCTGTTGCCTTAGGATCATCAGTCTAACATTTACTGTACATCTGACTTGTGCCTTCTGCAGCTTGAGTGTGTGGCTGGCCTTCCTTGTTCTCAGGCATAGCTTTCCCTGCTTTAGCATCATGTGGAACAATTGCTTGTTAGAAATGTTATTATTCACTTAGTTATTTTTTTGACTACAGTACACCTCTCTTCATGGGGCTTGCTCAACCCCCGTTGGCACTGTGGCCACATTAATTCACCCAGACGCTCCTTAGAACACTGTTCCTGATGGTCTCATTATTCTAGGATTTCAGGAAGGACTGTAGTTGCGGACTTTTGTACCTTTCCGTGTCCTAAAATGCTTGTGCACCAGGCACAAAGGATCTAATTCTTGATCACTTGGAAACTGAAATAAAGGAGGCCACTTTGGACTTCTTTTTGCCCCCATTGCCCATCCTGTACCACTTCTCAAGACTTGCTGCTCTGCTAGCAGCAATAGGGCTGTGAGGTGAAAACTTAGCAGCACCCGGGAAGGCAACAAAGCATCAGCGACTTGCTACAGCGGCTACCAAATTTCCTGAGCAGTTCAGCTTCCTGTGGGTGTCATGCTGTGCCTGCCCATCCTCTCCATTCTCAAAGGTGTACTGTGGCTGCGTTAGCTCCCCCGCCTGGGCTAGCGCCTCTCAGCAAGGCCTGGTCACTCTGAGAACAGAAGGTATATCTCGCCTGCTGCTCCTTCTCAGCTGTAATGTGTGCATTGTCCATTCATGAAGGGAGAATCTCACTTAGGATTCAAATATGACTTGTTTTAATTAGAGCTACATGAAATTTGTGATATTTAACATACAAACAGCAAAGTGATAAAGTATAACCCAGTGGATAGGTGTTGGTCGGCTTATGCTTTGAGCTGTTTGTGGATCAGGAAGGAGAAGAGTGATCCTACAACATGTTCCTAGTTTGGTGACTGGAAGGAAGCCTTGAAATACAATACTGCTGCTGCTTGTGATAGTGCACCATCACCTCTCCATGCCGGAGCCACTAATGAAGTGGAGAGTATCAATTTGCCATAGGTTGACAAGAGCAGATGTGCCACAAGTAACAAATGACAAACATATTGGAGACTCTAGTTAGAACAATGCTCACTCTGTACTCTGAATTTACATGCTAAGAGGGTGTCATCACCAAGAGGAAGTGTATAATAACAAAACGATGGTAGTCTGTCCATGTAAATTGTCTCAAGGGCAGCTTAGTTTGAGTTAAAGCTGTTCCCATCCCTAAAGCACAGCTTACTTTCTCAGTTGTTTCCGGATGCCATGGGTGCCTCTGGTCCGAGTCAGTGGGACACTGGCCGGTTTGCTTTGAACTAAGCTGCCCACACACTGTGTGACCCGAATCTTCACAAGCAGAAGGCAGACTGGCTAGATGCTGAAGTAGATTCCAGTTAAAGGACTGTTGAGGTTAAAGTCCTTGTCATCATTCATTCAGAAGTGGATCTTATGATTTCCAATTTTATTGTAAACACCTGGATATTTCATATTTTATTTCAGGAAGGGTATCTTCTTAAATGACACTTAGGTTTCCTTTGGGTCTTTATGAGTCTCCTTCTCATTAGCGATCACATTCACATTTACATTGAAAACCTAACAAGTGTGAAAAATAATGGAAAAATGCTGAAGTAACTTACAAGTTGCAGTCAGAGCTGTGTTTTGCTGTGGGAAACAAAAGCATATTTTCTCTGTGTACACACCCCAACTTCATAACTATTGAATGTAAAACATGTGTTCTGGTCATCTGCTCTGCTTCCTCTGTTTTTCTAATAGGACTTCTTTGCCATCCCAGATATCCCCAATTACAATTTTTTATTCTGGGACAATTTCCCTTTAATTGTGAAATATATATTTTGGATAATTCAGTTCAAGAATCACACCAGTCTATGTTGTCACCATCCACTAAAATAAAAGCGTGCTTCTAAACAAAGAAGAAAAAACTTAATTTTCTTGGATTTAAGAAAATTTGAGCCCTTTTTAAAACTTAATATTGAATGCTAGTAGCAATAATCAAATAAGTAAGAAAAGCTTCAGTGTCTCCCAAAGAACTTCTAGTTAGGTAAAGTTAGAGCAGTTCCTTGTACAGCCTGGGTCCTCCTATACAGAATAATCAGATTATTGCAGATAGCATGGTGCCTCTGCTTATTACTTTATCCTTAAAGTGTCACTAGCCTTAACTATTCTAGCAAGTATTCACAGCATATTTCAATTGAATTCAAGCAATCAGTGTCTACATAAACAAAGTTGTTTCTCAAAACACACACTTAAATAAGCCCAATGCTTATGTCTCAAATTCTTTTGTTTTCCTACAGTATCTTCTTAGAGATCTGGTCTTATATGATAAGGAATAACTGGTTTCTTAAGTAATGATTATTGGTATTTAGACAATAACTATGATTTATGTAGAGATCACTGGCAAGGTATTTAATGTATAAAAACCATTAAAATGGGCAACATCTATAAACACCACAGTATTTTCACTCAAATTCGTGGCATGTTGGCTACTAATAATTGTAACATTGCAATCACTCATTTTTTTTTCATAGAATTGATAATTCTTGACATATTCTTAAGTCACCAAATACATATTGGGTAGAAACTGTATTTAAGGTTGTGAAAAACATTTTCAATAATAATAAATCACTTTTTCAGAGTAGAAATCCTTTACACTCAAGTTTTTTGGATTTATTCACTATATTTTGTCACTGAGTGGTTTCCTAAGAAGTGGAACTCAGAAACAAAAATTCTACATGAGAAAAAGTTGAAAAAAGGAAAAAATTTATATAATACTAGTCTTTATTCAAGATTAGTGTCGTCACTAAAGTTATGTTTGTAGTGAATACATATTTCAACAAAGGTTGAATACAAAATAATATAGTCTATCTCCTTTTTATCTCAAAAGTTATCAATTTCACAAATGTTTAAAATAAGAAATAATTATGGGAATACACTATGCAAAGGTAAGTTCTTCTTAGCTGTTGATAGATATTTGAAGGAAATTCAGACAGCACAAAACCGAAATACAACTGAACTTTGATTAAAAACACTCTGGTACATACTCTCCAAAACCTGTGCATAATCTTCAATTGCAGAATTGATTCTATTGCCTTCTTTTCATATTATTTGCCCAAATAAATTTATGCCAAGATACTTTGTAAATGAAAGTACACTAAAGATGTCCAGTAATAGCCCCAAATAAACATATACACACAGGCACACACAGGCACACACTTCACCTGAACATGCAATCACACACTTAATTTCATTTGGAAGAGCTACTTGGAGCAGGATGAAAATTCTGCACACTAACGTAACTGCAACCTAGTCGATCCCAGAGTCCTCATTTTATATTAGAACAGAGTGATCTTCAAGAGAGACCCAGAAATAAAAGCATCTAGATCATTCATGAACTTTTTGCACATAGAGAACCACTGGATAAGTTTTAAGATTATTTTTGTTGACTATCGAAATTCTCTATATTAAAGTAATATTTTATATAACCGAATATAACTTAATTTTTTTTCTCCTCATGCTTATTGTGAAAGTTCTAGAAGTGATCGATCAGATATGTCAAATAGATTCATTCTCATGTATATTTGGTCATCTTTAATAAATTGTAAAGCTTCAACATAAGTGCATCTAAGTGGATAAGCATCTTACTAGTTTATAAAGACATCTGGTATGTTTATGTGCCATTTGTTGGTAAAATTTATGAGGCCTGAACATTCACAATCCTAACTGAAAATTACATAGTTGCTGATTAGATATTATAGAATCAGAGGTCAATGCTTCTTTTCAGCAGCTGAAGCTGACTAGCAAGAACATAGAAAACACCATTTGTCATGCAGGGCACAAATTTATCACTACATTTACACAGATACATTGAGTTCTTTATTGCAAGCATTTTAGAGGATTTTCTTTTCACCATTTGAGATCATTCATCTTTGAATAAAAGTTACAATATTTTATTCTTACAATTTTCTAGAGAGTAAATAGCAAATGTGGAAAACTGTGACCTAAACTACAAATGCCAAGTATCTCCTCCAATTTAGAGTGTCTGTCAATACTTGCAACTAGTTATGGTGCCTTTAATTTGACTTTTTTGGGGAGGATGGGAGGTATGTGTGCTCGAAACATTTCTCCCTTAAGAAAATATGATTTTTTTTTTGCCATTTAAAGGGCTTACAATAGTCTGACTAGAGGTAGTTCATTAAATTTCAATATATAGAATCTAAAATAAGAATTATGTTCTTAATTCATTTTGAATATATCATAAAATACAGGAAATGGAAAAGGTAAAACCCCAGCAGCTTCGCTAACTGATTTCTAGGCCTCTGACAAAACTGTCCCATGAAATACACCCTGCAGTGTTTTACTTTTCACATGTTAGACCACTAAATGGCCCTTGCTCGATATATACCATGGAATTGTAATGTGAAACTCAGCACGGAATGTGTGCACGATAGATTTCTAGTTTTTAGTGTCAGTGTTTGAAGTGGTTCATCATATCTGCACATGCTCTAAACAGTGGACATTCTTTTATATCCAGTTTTCAACCTGTTATTCTGGCATTGTGTGGCACAGGAGGTGGCCAATATTCTTTGTGGGCCAAATTCTGTTCTGCTACTTATATTTGTAAATAATATTTTATTGGAACACAGTCACATTCATTTGCTTACATGTTGTCTTTGGAGACTTTTGCACTCTGTTGGCAGAAGTGTGCAGCTGAGAGCACAAATGAATGGCTCACAAAGACAGGTATATTCACTATCTGGTGTGGTATGGAGAAAGTTTGCTGACATCTAAATACTGCACATTTTTTCTGCACAGGTCATACCAAAACTGCATGTCCTAAGCTGAGCGTGGTTGCACATGCCTTTAATCTCAGTGCTCCAGAGACAAAAGCATGTGAATATTTCTGAGATTGAGGCCAGCCTGGTCTAAATAGAGAATTTCAGATCATCTGGGGCTACAGGAAGACTCTGTCTCAATAGCGCCGAGCTCCCAGAAAAAAAAAAAAAAAAAAAAAAACCTCTGTGTCCTGATACTGCCAACACCCCTTACAGACCACAGAGGCTTCAGCGGAACATGACGTGTGAGTGCCCGCACAGCACAGTGAGTGCTTTAATTGTAAGCAAGCTTCCCCTGCTTCTTCCCTAACTACAGAGCACGTGGTAGAGCACTACCTGGAGCCTGAGCTTTGTCTCTTGCTTCCAGTGCTCCATCATTTTATAACAAACAGGAACTCAATCAACATGTGCTCAAATTATATCATTTCCATTGATTCGCTTAATAGATGGAATTTTGACATGTTTGGAAAAGTCAATGATCTTATTCTGTAATTTTAATAGATTTCTATAAACTATCTGGCATTTAGATGACTATTTGAAATGCAAATAGCAGATTGAACGAGCCCCTTATACTCAGTTAAAAGGGTGCTTCTACACTAAAAACTTTTGGGGGTAATAGGGTAGAGAAATTCTGTTTTGACCTAGTCTGCCACCCACTACTCATTAATTCTTACAATCGCCTTAGATCATTCAGATCAAGAATACTTAAAAGTCATCTTTCAAGTTCTGTTGAATCCCTACAGGTTTTACCTATACTGTGATGTTTTATTTTTTTTCAGAGCAACTTTTGCTTTCACTTTACTGCAAAGTTTAACTCTTTTATTATAAATACAAGGAATATCACTGTGGATATTACATGCATATAACCCCTCTAACATTACAAGGGATGAAAGGTCATGCATGATGTTCACAGCTGGAGAAGATGTACCTGGAGTCAGAGAGACAGGTCACTGCTCCAATTCTAGAACACTTCCTTTGACATAGGCCTGTGTCACTTTTACTTGCAATGTGAGATATTAGCAATTTAGGTTAGATGAAATGTTTGTCATAGCTTAAATGGTGAATTTTGGTCAAATTCCAGAGTTTTCAAATCAGTTGTGCAAAGTTATGTATTTAATTTTCAAACCTAAATTTTGATTGTTAAATTATCACCATTACTGGACATTTATATTTTGTCTTCCTCCTTCTTTTAACCCTGGAAGGGACTTGTGCTAATCGAGCGCTGTTACTGTCAGCTTCTGATTTTCCCCGCATAGCCTTTCCTTAGCACTGGGAGTGTGAGGTTCAGGAGGCCATGTTCCAGTGCTTCCGGCAATCTGGCTGCCTAAAAGGATTAGGAAAGGGTCTGGGCCTGCTGTATTATAACTTTCCCAGGTAATGAGAAAATGGACACTTTCTCATAAGGCCAGATGGATAATCCATGACATGGATCCTCTCCCACAGTGTCAATCCTCAGAAACCACCAACTGGCTGGGCTCTACTTCCCTGATTAAACAGAGACCGAACAGAACCAATAACAGACTGATACTCAGCTTACACTGAAAAAAACTTAAAATCAGAAGAATCGTACCCTAAGTAGTCATTATAGGAAACCAGGTTCAAAGAAGGTTAACATGTCTAACCATAAGGCATGTTTGTGGTCTCAGAAGTGAATGTACTAACATGTCAGAAATTCCTCATGTCATTAATAACATCACTTACAAGTGGAATATTAAACATAGATTCACTTCATTTAGACATGATAAAGGACAGGTGGGAAGGAAGTTCTTTATATGTTATGTGCTTTCTCCTCAGGTTTGGTGCTCAGTTTTGTTACATTTTCCCCTGAATTAACACATCAGATATTGGCAAAGAAATGGACAAACCAGGTGAGCCTGAAGCTGAGCTAAGAGGATCGTTACTATAGTACACTTTCAACTCGCTCCTTCGGAGAATGGGCCAGGGATATGTGTATTTTCAGTAGTGATCTCTGCCAGAAATCGCCCAGAATCTGTGTATAAATGATTCGAAAGAAAAAGATTTTCAGGAGTGTTCTCTATCTTGTAGCTCTTCAGAGGAATCAAGAGACACAATTATGGTATTTTTCTCAAATTGTACCAAAGCGGCTATTTGTTGTGAATGATGTTTCAAAAGTGCACACTGTATTTCTTAGTATTTCCGGACATAGTACAGGTAGTCCCAGAGCAAAGAGAAGTCGGAAAAGGAGGATACCGAAGCTGGTGTCCGGTCACACTGGAGTGCTGATGACTTGGAAACGCTGGTGGACTATGCAGGTGACATCGCAGAAACCAAGTGATCTCCGCAAATGGCTTCCTAGGAGGCAGCAACTGGAACAGTTTAAGAACCAACCTTCATTTTTTAAATATGGTGTTAGTGGTTCTGCTTCAGCATGGCTCACAGAGGATGACACCCGCCCCCCAAGCACAAATTCACAAATTTCATAGTACTTTTCCACAGCAGAACATGCAAATATAGGTTTTTGCCTTAGGAACTTAAGAGCAAAGAAATATTCTAACACTGTGTTTTTCGACTTGTAACGTGCCTTCAAATCACCCAGAGCGCGTCATCACGCTTGCTGACCCCCATCCATCAGGTATGGAGTGAGGCTCGGGGCCCCTTCAGTTCATTTTCTTTTTTTCTACTTTTTTCTTCTTTTTTAATGTTTTCAATTTAAAAATGACTGAAGTCAACACATAAAACTATGAAAACTTTTTATGTTCATGGTGTCCCACACAGTGCTGTGATACATGTGTGTATTCTCTAATGTTTATCAAGATAAACATAATTATTTCCTCAACAATTTGTCACATTCTTATGGTGGAAACATTCAAAGGCCTTCCTGCAGCTTTCTGAAATGTCTAGTATGTTAAGGTGCTCTGCAGTCACCCTGTGGGAAGTGATACTCGGGCTGCTGGCTTACGGAGCACACTCTGATGCCTTGGCTTAATTGGTCTTCTGATGTCTCAGTGGTTAACATCAGCTCCCTAAGGGTAATTTTATCCATAGCTGCTGCTGCATATTGACATTTTATGGGTTCTGCTAACTCTAAATCGAGCTGTGTCATTTTGTCCTATTGATCATTTTTAAAGGAGTCTAGAAATATTCAGGCATGACAAAAGAACTCATGAAACTGCAATATTAATTTAATCTGGAAATATAATTGTTATTTTTTTCCTCCAAGTTGAACCAGTGAGTAATGTAAGAATGTCACATACAGCTCAGCAAGGTCAATGTTCTGTGTGGAGAACAGCACATTCTCAACAGGAGTTCTCATGCTGTATGGCTCACGTAAAGGAAATGTTCCTGGATTTAGTAAAATCTTCCCAAATTGCACAAGAAAAAATGAAACCCCACTTTGAAGCTGCATTATTTTCTTTGTCTTTATATATTTGCACGATGATATATATGGAGTCAATAGATTGCTCATGTTTTTTCTTTTTCATATCTTATTTAAATGACTATATACTCATAAGATATACTTATTTTAAAGTTTCTAGGCTTCCTATTAACATTCAAATTATTTTCTTTTATATTTAGATCACATTTTCCTTCTTAAACTATTCTCAGCATTTTTTTTCTTACAAAAATGTAGTTTAAAACCTTCTTCATAATCTAACATTGTAGACATAGTCATGAGGAGAAATCTGCAAGACACAAAACAGGAGATAACTATGACCTTTATTCATAGTTATTTATTTGTTACAGAAGGATGTATTTTTATTTTTAAATTGTGTTTATTTCCTTCTTTCTTTATTTGTGGTGGGGACACACATCCTCGTGTCCATGGTCAGTGGGGTTGGCTCTCGCTCTACCTGAAGAATCTGGGGATGGAACTCAGGTCACCAGGCTTGGCTGTAAGTGCTTTTACCTGCTGAGCCACTCACTCTAAAATTAGTTTTTAAAAACATTTATTTACTTAATGTGTATGTGTATGTATGTGTGTGTATATGTGTGTGTGAGGTGTATGGTGTGGTAGGTGGATTTTTGTGTCTTTGGTCTGCTTTTTCTGTATGTGTATGCAGTGTGTGATGTGTGTGGTGTGGTGTTTATGTGGTATGGTATGTGTGTGAGGTGTCTGGTGTATGTTTTAGGGGTGTGCTTGTTGCTTGTGTGTGTGTGTGTGTGTTGGGGTGTGATTGAGTTTGGTATAGTTTGTGTGGTGTGTGTGTGTGTGTGTGTGTGTATACATATGCCCTCAGACACGTATGTAGAGGACAACCTGTAAGAGTCAGTTCTCTTCTTCCACGATGTGCATTGAACTCTGCTCATCAGACTTGGTAGCAAGTGCTAAACCTGCTGAACCATCTGCTGGGCCTTCAAAATAAATTCAATAAAAAATGTAAAAAAAAAAGAAGACCTGCAAACTCTAAAATGGACATTTTATTATTTTATATGGATGATGAGGCCATGAGGCAGGAAGGGATTGCAGTATAATGAAGCCGATGAAGACAGAAAATGAAATTCAAGTGCGGCAGGGGGTCAGCAAGCAATAAAACGGAAGACCTCCACCATGTTGAATGTTCATTATGTCACTGTAGAGGAACAGGCAAGACTACTTTTTACAAAAGCCGAAAATTATAAAATGAGCTAACAATTTGAATTACTACACAGTTGCATATTTAAAATGCTATTATAAAAGAAGGAAGCACAATGCAGAGATCTAAGCTTAAACAGCTATGTGTGGTCATGCACCAGACATTGTCATCATGCAGAGTGGGAAATCATTACATAGAGATCTAGCTAGAACTGGTGAGGCCATGATGTCCTTTGACGCAGGCCCAGAATTCATGGAATCTGCTGTGGTTCCCTGACTTTGAAAAGCTAGGAGGGTCGCTGTGATTTGAATACTGATCAGGAACTCAGGTGCTTCCAAAATATTTCCACACAAATTGCTGTACCAGCAGCAATACGACCAGAATCACTAAATGCGCGACACTGAGACAATCTCTATGGGCAGCAGAACGATGCACTTTGTGAGCAGGAAAGACCAGAGCAGTGCAGGTGTAACCTGCCGGAAGAACCGGGGAGAAGTGGATGTACACTTGCTTGTGAGAGTGGGAAGTACACTCATAGCACACTATTATCTTCTAGTGGGAATTAGCCATTTGAATCAGGACTCTAAGTTCTACTCACATATGTGACAGAACTTACACTTAAATTGATTGCACCGTCACAGCATGGTTTGACTACAAAACGCCCCGGCAGCGTCATGGTCCCCAACCAGTTCTCCTGTTTGGGGAGGAGGTGGAAACTTCAAGGGGTGGAACCTAGCTGAAGGGCGCAGAGCATGTACTTTGGATGCTGTATTATGTCTGTGCTTTGGATACACAGCTCTCTAGGTATATGGTTCAAGTTAGTATTCCTGCCTTCATATACTATCTTAAGGATTGGAAAGCTGTAGATTTGATAATAATTGTTAGATTAATTTCTATTAATTATGTATTACTGCATTTATTTGTAATATTTTTGAATCTTAGAGAGCCTTTCCTGACCATTATCTTTTCTAATTATAGGCCTTAACAAAAATAATTCTAATTATAACTCTTACCTAGATGGTATAGCTCCTATTAGAAATTTTAATTTTTATTCATTAAAAAAATTTTATATGTATGAGTGTTTTGCCTGCATGTATGTAAACATACCATATGAGCAATGCCTGTAGATGCCATAAAGGGTTGACAAATCCCTTGGAACTGGAATGACTATGGTTGTTAGCTGCTATGAAACAAATCCAGGTCCTCTGCAAGAGTAGCCACTGCACTTAACCATTGAACCATCAATTCAGCCCCTAGCACCCTTTCAAAAAAGATTTATTTTTTACTTTTAATATGTGAACATGTGGTTTTCTGTATATGTGTGGTTTTCTGTGTGTGTGTGTGTGTGTGTGTGTGTGTGTGTGCGCGCACGTGTATGTGAGTGCAGTGACTTTGGAGGCCAGAGGCATAGGATTCTCTGAAGCTGGAGTTATAGGTGTTGTGAGCTTCTTGATATGGATGTAGGATCTAAATTCAGATTCTCTTTGAGAGCAGTAAATGCTCTTAATCACTGAGCCATTTTCCAGTCTCCCATTAGACAATTTGATGTTGTTAGCAGCTTAGACACTAAAAATGTATGCTCTTCCCGGAAATGCTTCCATATTTATAAACCTTAATCTGAACATCATAAGATGCGCACTTCCTCTTCTGCCTTTTTTTTCCTGAAATTATGTCATTGTGGTTAAGAAGCTGTTGTTCTATCTCTTGCTGTCTACAGCATTACGTTTTCAGGTCGTTATTCTTGAGGTATGTCTCATTTGGCTTTAACTGTCACCTTGACCCAACCAAGAGTCACCTGAGAAGAGAGCAGACTGGCCTTCCGGACTTGTCTTGATTGCTGCCTGATACAGGAGGATCCCACCCACTGTCGGCAGTGGCGTCCTTGAACTATATAAGAAAGTTCTCGGACAATAAGCCTGTGAAGAAGACAGTGGGCGCGTTTCCCCGTGGTTCCTGCCTCCTGGTCCGACTTCCCTCGTGGTGGATTGCGATCTAGAAGTGTGAGCCAAGTCTATCCCTCCCTCTGCAAGTTGCTTTTGCTCAAACAACAGAAATGTAACAAGAACAAGCTAGAAATTTTATGAAGTAAAATTTTATGACACTGATTTGCAGTATCAATCCATTACACTCTATTGATGAGTATGCCTCATGATCCGTTCAAAATATTATCTTTAACTCAAAAAGAGAAAACCATAGACTGACTTAAATATGAATAAAGCTCAAAATGCACCTAAATAAGAATGTATAGTAATTACACATGAACATAGAGAGACATATAGTCATATTGAATTGATAAATGAATTATCAACCACTTATCTTGTTTGGTTTTTGTTTATTTATTTTTAATTTTTCATTGAATTTTTGTGTATTTTATACAACACATTTTGATTATATCTACACCCCTGTGCTCCCTGCCAGATTTCATGCATTCTGTCATATATGTTAAGACTTTGAGTCAACTCAGTGTCTCCAGATGTCTTTCAATGTATTTTCATTCCCAATTCATCAACCTAGTGTCACTTCCTTAAAGCTTAAAGAAGACCAACTCTCCTTCACCCAGTAGTTGTCAGTTTGCCAATGGTTTCTCAGCTAAGGTCAGGACTTCTTACCCTTCCCCGGTTCGATGCTGGGTTTTTGTCTGTTTGAGTTTGCGTGGGTTTTGTGCATGCTGTCACTAATGGTGTAAGTTCATATGAGCAAGTTCCAAGCCACCTATAAAACTCTGTTTCCTTGTGGTCATCCATCACTCCTAGCTCTTACAGTCTTTCTGCTCCCTCTCCCACAATGGTCTCTGAGCCTTGGGGAAGAGGGGAAAATAGACATCTAATATAAGAGTCCTATCCAGAGACTTGTATTCCGCAGTTTCTTATTGTCTATATTTGGGCATTTGTGACATTCTGTGTTAATTACCATCTGTTGCATGAGGAAACTTCATTGGTGAGAGTGGAGAGATGCAATAAAATTCTTTCTGCCCACTGTTCAACTATGTTCCAGGAGTAGAGGTTGCATTGTAGATATGTTACTTAGGGCTGGACATCTCACAGATACTTATTCTCTGTATTTGGCTCTGTAAAATTAATATAGTTTTCTAGGCCAGTCATTGTCAGGGTTATCAGACTTTACAGTTGGGTTGGACCATGGATTAGTTTTTTTCCCTTAGCAGCTTGCATAGTATCCTCTGATACTACATGAAATAGTCTTCAGGGAGGAGTTTTCCAGGTCAGTTCCAGCTCCATTGCACCTTATAATGAAGCTGGTAAGCAATACTTCTGCTTGCTCAAGACTGAGGTAAGTTTCCTGGGACACAGACTTTCACTGTGAATCTGGGATTTCCCCAGACAGACCGGAATATCAGTCATTCTAAATCTACTGGGCATTGTAGCTCCTGAGATCTGGTATCCTCACACAGGCACACAACACGAGCAAACCCCCCCCCCCTAATTCTGAGGTTTCTTTCCTTCGGATAAAGCAGAAGAATAGAGCAACTAATCACACTTTGATTATATAATGAAAAGGAAGAAAAATATTTGAAAATCCCATCAGAGTGACATTCAATTGTTTTGGTGTATCTGTGGTGGCGTGCGTGCGTGTGTGTGTGTGTATAACTTAGTTACCTAAGCATTTGTCTGTGAGGTTTAATTACCTTGGACCAGAAGGAAGCCCTGCTGTTTGGGCATCTGGGCAACTTCTCATCTTTAAAAGCAAAGGATGTAGGATTCCAGCCACCAGTCCTGGGCTCTGTTGGTTCAGTAACTCCGTGTAGCCATTCTGTGCAGCAACTATGCTGCTCTGTAATTAAAACTACTGTGTTAAGTCAGCCAGACTCAGTAAGTTGTATATCATGAAAGAAAAGAAATCAAGAGAAATTTCCTTCACCACATGAGTCAAATAGCTAAGAAAGAGAAGAGAAGAAGTATGTGACTCCGAACGTGCACTTACCTTTCAGTGTTAGCTCTCAGTCACATTGATTTATTTGAGCTTGCCAGGATGTTCCTTTTTTAAAAGACCTAATTTACTAACAGTGTGGGATTTTCCAAGTTTTTCACTCCCCTCAGATTGCATTTTCATTTGCTGTAGCAATAAAGACCTGTAATACAGAGGCATCACAATTGCTCAGTGTGGGAGTCTCTCCAAGGCAGACAATTCCCATATATCTTTCTGTCTCATATAGAACCTTTTGAGAACAATCAGTTCTGAAAACAGAGGGCGATTGGCACTCGTTGTAATTTACTATTGATAGTTACCTCCTCTGCCCTTTGTTGTTGTTTAGTTAAGGGAGTTGTGTCCATCTGGCTTCACGTTTTAAGAGACTAGGTTAAATGATCGTAATAACTCTTGGGACAAAGTCTGTAATTGGTCTTTTGCTTCTGTTTACTGTTTTAAATTGTACTATTAGAAGTAAATTTCATTTCTTTATTTTGAATTCGGGGAATGCCAGCCCAACGTAGGTGAGCAAAGCTTCAAACAGCGCAGGGCTAAGATGTATAGGGGCCGCAAATAACCAATCATTAAGCCTGGACCAGGGAAGAGAGCCGGGGACATAAGAAGTAATTAGGTTTGGAGGGCGGGGGGATCGTATTTGTACCAGGCAAATCAGGATTTAAAGTCACACATAAGAGGCCCTGGGGTAGGGCAAGCGTGATGGCACTCATCTTGATAATCCTAACACTTGAAAGGCTGGAGCAGGGCCTCGTAAGTCTGAGACCAGTCCAGGCTGCATAGTAAGACTCTGTCTTAACAAACAAGCAAAACAAGCACAAGGAGACTTTGCAGTCAGATCATAGTGGTCAGCGGATTAAAGCAGATTAAAGGAAAGAAAAGAAAAGGGACCACAAATCAATGTTCACATTACTCCAGCTGCTCAGAAAGCTGACCTTCATGGCAGGCATGCACTGGAAACTCCATCTTCAAACACCCTCAGCTTAAGCAAATGATTAATACAACTGTAAATTCTGTTTTGCTGGGGAAACATATTTTAACTGTGTTTTAAATATTTGTCAGTTAGCTATTGTTTGCTAGGTATAGCACTAGTTTCTGCTCATTTAACACGGAACACAAACAAGGCTCATCCATTTAGGAAATAATAATTTCTTATGATTGAATTAATTAAATAATTTCAAAAATAAATGTTTAGTTAGAAAGCTAAGGAAAGGATGCAGACTAACACACATTATATGAGAATGGAAGATTGGTCCGGGTTAAATCTGGCAGTCTAGAAGACTGGAGCGAGGTGGTTGAGAATGGTTTTAGAAAAGCATCAGAGCAGAGACCCCTTCAACTTCTTCTCTTCATCACACTGTGCACTGTTCCTGGGGATGTTCTCCCAGTGGACTGTTCATGTGGACCTCGACTGTATGCACTCGAAGTTCCTTTCTTTCATTCTCTTTCCAATCAAGTTTGAAGAGAAATTTAGAATATGTCTTCCTTTGGATCTGAGATGTCCAAAACAGGTTTCCTCCAGTACAAGGCTGGGAATATAAAAATTGGTTTTGTGAGCTCATGTGTGGCTGAGTTTCTTAGTCATGCCTGAGCATCTCTTTTCATGCAGTTCCAGCAAGAACTTGATTCAGTAACATCTGTTTGGTTAAAATCTTCTAATACATCATCTCTCTCTCCCTCCCTCCCTCCCTCCGTCCCTCCCACCTTTTTCCTTCCTTTACATCTTTTTCCTCCCCATTTTCCACCTGTTGACTTGAGCCTATCAATCCTAGTATACCTATCCTTTATTTCTTGTTTTGTTTTTACTGTGGCTGTCGTTGTTTGTTTTTGAAACAAGGTCTCCCTGGAACCCCAGCTGGCCTCCATCTCTCAGAGCTCAGCCTGCCTCAGCCTCTGAACAGCTGGGATTAACGGCATATGCAACCACACCTGGCTTTTATTTATTTATTGTTTAAAAATATTTTACTATTTTTATTTTATATGTATGAGTATTGCTTACATAGTGCTTACAAGTGCACGTGTGTGGTGTGATCCCACAGAGGTCAGAGGAGGGTGCTGGATCCCCGGAACTGTAATTAGGAAGAGTTGTTATCTGCTACCTGGGTGCTGGGTCCTCTGCAAGAGCTGTCAGTGCTCTCACCGCTGAGCACCCTCTCTAGCCCCTTTTATTTATTTCTTACCTAATTTAAAAAATTGAAAAGGTTCGGACTCACAGGTTTTTATTTTTGCTTTTGTCTTTCCTCATTCATTTTGTAAGGGTTATGGACACTCCTTGATCTGTTTCTTATTCCTTGGGAAAATGAGCTTCAGTCAGCTGTTGGTCATCAAAGCACATTAGCTTTATCATTTGCCTGTTAGAAATGACAACCATTGTGTCTTCTAACCCCATACATCCTGAGTTTTCAGTATTTTCTCAGTCACTCTATAAATAGTAAGTAGTATGTCTGCATTTTTCCTGATTTCTTTTCATTTTGCAGTACCCTGAAATTCAATTAACTCTTGCCATTAATTTTTTCTTTTTCCCATGCCAAAATGTAATGTGCCTTATATACTTTCCTTTTTCTAAGGATTTATTTTTATTTGTGTGTGTGTGTGTGTGTGTGTGTGTGTGTGTGTGTGCATGTGTGTATGCCACATATATGTGGGTGAGTGCAGAGGCCTGAAAAGACTGTCAGAACTCCTGGAACTGGAATTATAAAGGAACATGAGCTGCCTAATGTGAGGGCTGGGACCTGAACTCAGGTCGTCTAGAAGAGCAGTAAGCACTCTCAACTACTGAGCCATGTCTCTAGTTTTGAATTAAATGCCTTCTCTGATATTGCAGATTGTTTTTCTAACCAACTTGCAATTACAAACATAATCAGCACGTGCCAGCCTTAATTAATAATTTTTTCACCAACCATATAAGGACTATGGTCCATACCAAAGCCAATATTTAAAAAAAAAAAACAGCTTTTCTTTTCTTTCGTACACTGTTACATTTGGGGATGTCATTTTCTATATAATCAGCTTAACAAAATTAAGCTGTTATAATAAATGATGCAACAAATCTTGCTGGCTTAGTAATAACTATGTGACCCTTGCTCATACTACTTTTCGAACTTGGATCAGCTGAGTGTTTCACTATGGAGCAAAGACTGCATAGCAGTAGGCAGATGGACAGTTGGTCAGCCCGGGCTGTGCAGAAAGGGAAGGCAAAGGAGGGTTCCTTTCACATTTCATTGGCCACATCAGCAGGGTGTGGTGAATATTCCTTCACCAATGGAGGTACAAGAAGAAATTGCTTCACATATACAGGTTAAAACGAGTGATAAGATCAGTTCCTCCCTCACTTGCCATCTCAGTTGGCTTGTCTCTGTAAGCTACAATAACTTATTTTATTTTTTTTCATCAAGAAAATCCAAAATATTATGCTCATGTTGCATAATTGAAAGTATTTTATATTAAAGAAGTCCCATATCGCTTATCAGAAACTAAAATTTCTTCCAGATGATCAAGAGCTAGAAAATTAAAGGAAACTGTTTCAGTTTTATGCTTCTTTTCTATAATCCTGACAGTCTCTAAATTTGTGGTAGATATGTATTTCCAATATGTATACAAACAAAATTATTCGTATGTTTTCGTAAAAATATAAATAAAATTAAAACTGTGGGATTCCATTAAAGTATCGTGTAAACAAATTACATATTCGATTAAACAAATACATAGTGAACCTAAATCATATGTGTATCAAAACTATCTCCATTACTTTCTAATTAATGAGAGACAGTATAGCATAATGCAAATATTTGCATTTGGAATCATCAGGATGTTTAAATGAACTCCAGCCTCAGTATTTATTAGCTATGCGTCATTAGCAATTTATTTGTGAAACCTCTGTGAGCCACCTGTACAAACAGGGTGTAGAGAAGGATAGGAATCTTACTTAATCTAGGTTATTTTACTGATTGAGCATTAAGATCAACATATACTGTGTGTGTGCATGTGTGCGTGTGCGTGCAGGTAGACACGACCATGTGCTGTGGAGGTCAGGGAGAACACTGGATGTCCTACTCTGTTGTCCTCCACCTTACTCCATAGAGAGAGACAGGTTCCCTCACTGAACCTGGAGCTACTCTGGAGGTCAAAAAACTCCCAGTTTCTACCCGCCCCACACCCCCCAGTGCTGGGGTTAAAGGTACTGCACTTGGCCATGCCCAACTTTTTATATGGGTGGTGGTGATGAACTGGTTTCCTCCTCGCTCATCAACTGCTCTTATCCAGTGAGCATCTCCCTAGCCACTTATCATGTATTCCTATGAGAATCTTATCTCAATTTACGCAGTCTTAGTAGTTTTCCACACAGATCTTACAGGAAAGAGGGATCAAGTCAGCCATTGAGTGTCAATACTGTTTTTGAAAATGTTAATTTAGTAACCCACACTTGATGCATACTCATGATTTGTGGGCATCAGTGCTGAGTTACAGAACTTCCCAGGGCTCACTAACTTACTGAGGGAAGATCAGACAAGCTCAGTCTAAGCTTGATCAAGAATGTAACACCAGAACCCCTAGAAAACCAATTTTCAAGTTTACATGTTTTGCTTATTAGAGAATACATAGACACACACACACACATACACACATACAGACACACAAAGACTGTAAATTTTAGACAAGTTGCAGAGTTTTCCATCTTAAAGACAAAAAGTAAATCTCTTTTTCTCATAAGAAATCAATTCATTTCAGAGAAAAGAAAGTCTATTTTTTATAAAATGAAATATATGGTTGAAAGGTCTTATTACAGTCTCTTTTATGAATACTTTCTGAGGTTTAAAGCTGAGGGTAACCAAGATTAAAATGAACTACAGTTTTCTCATTAAAGAAGAGAAGAAAATTAATTTCTGATACGATCTTTTAAAGCACAACACTGATTCTAGTCAGTGCCACTTTCAATTTCCACTATAAAAAATAGGAAGAACAATGTTCACTTTATGTTGTAAATTTAGAATTAATCTTGTGTGTAGGAAACAGACACGTAGGGATCATTGGGAATGCGTGTGGAAGGCCTTGTTACGGTAAAGGCTTAATTTTGAGGATGTGTATGGACGAAAATTAAAGAAATGTTGAATATTCAGGGATGGTTAGAAAAAAAGTATAATTCCTCCTGACTCCTGAGAAATAGAGTTTCTGAAAGCACCAAACTCAGCACGCTCATGAGGCGCTGTTCTTCATGAGGTTTGTGCTCTGCTCTTCCCGTTGCTGACAGACCATCCATTCCTTCCCTTAGTTCCGTACAACTCGTCTCCACCTCTGAGCTGTTTTCTGCTCAGAGCTTATCTTCGCCTTACTCGAGTATCCTTCTTTTTCATCATTTCCCCATTTGAAGATTTCATTCTCCCATGCTAAGAGTATATGAGGTCATTAATCTCATAGATTTCAACTTTAAAATGCAAGAAAATACTAGAAAATTTCTCATAATCTTTTCAGGTAGTAATTTAATTTCAGAGTTCTTCATGCCTCCACTCTGGTGGGGCCTATTCAATAATTTGGATGGCTCTAGTGTAGCGACAAACTCGAAGCATGGTATCTGCAAGGCCACTAAACCTAGTCTGCATCTATTCTGAATGAAAGATACCTGGTAAGAAGATACTTTTCTTCACGGACTAGAGACAGCGAGGCAGAGTTGAAAAGAAACTAGAGTCTCTAACAGTGTTGTACTCATTTCAGAACAGACAGGAACTTAGAGATGGAGAGATTGAAGTCCTCTTTGGGAATTCCAACACCAGAAATCAACAGAAAATGAAGATTCCAGCGCCTCTAGAGCTTCAACATCTCACATGCCAAAGAAGAATCAAGGCAAAGAAACAAAATCTGACGCAAAGAACCCAGCTTAAGCTGCTGAAACGTATCCGGCCGGCTACGGCAAGCCTGGAGAGCACACAGAAGAAATTTATCATCCTCTAATAGCCAGACTGGCATTGGTCCTGAGCCTTTTCATGTGATAATACTCACAAGTGGATAGTGTCTTCCCTTTCTCTATTGGGAGATGTGCCACGGGAGAGACGATTTGGAAACCATGCTCTGGGCTTGGTACATTCCCTCTCATCCCTCTTCCATACTTGTTTTTCATCACAAGAAGTCAAGGGAAAATCAGTCGGGCTCGTCGTGAACTAGACGGGTGTCTTATAAAAGTCGTAAGGTAACACAGCCAACTAATTTTACGTTGGGGACATCAATCTAGTTCTGAACTCATAGAAGAGAGGACTGCAGGCCATTTTTGACGTTTATCCCTTGTTGTTCTGATCTTCTCCATGTGAAATAGTTCAGGGTAGAATTTTGGCAGAAGCTTTAATCAAGTGTTTTTTAGCAATTTCCAGAACTGATCCTTTGCGGTTATTGAAAAATCAGAGCACATGCGAATGTTTCCAGTCCTCTAGCATGCCGACATCTCACATGCATTATACTCACAGGCGATTCAAAGTCTCTGGAAAATAATTTGGGTAAACATGACTCATGTTCTTTTGAATACCGTGCTTTAAAATTTTTTTTCTTTTATATTGTTTTAATCTCTTGATTATATAAGTATAGACCAAATATCATTTTCTACTTTTACATAGGTAATTTGATTAAGAATTCACATTTGGTTGCCTAAATAAAAAGAAATTCTTTACTTTTATGTAGAGTAAATAAATGTATATACTATTCATAAGCATTGGAATTCGCTATGCTCCTTGATTTAGGAATAACTAATTCCCTAATAAAAAAGACCTTGTCTGAAATCATGACATCACAGTGTCAAGGAATGACAGAGTTCCACACTTGTCTGGAATCCTCTTCTATCCCAGGCTGTTACTTTCTTTCTTGTGTTAGAATTTTCTCTTAACTTTAATAGGCATCTTGCAAATGTATCTTCTCATAGACAGCAAATTCTGAGAGTGGTTAGAATTCCTTATCCAACCACACTTAGTGGGTGACATGGGCATGAGAGGCGGGCACAGGATAACCGGGGAGAGGTGATATTTGTCAAAGAGCAGTTTTCCCTTGAGCTCCCAGGCTGTTTCCCATCAGTGCCTAAAACCAACAGGGTTTTACAATAAGTTGCATCACTACAGATGTTTAAAGGCATTAACATATGCTTTGAATAGCATTATGATAGAATTTTCTATAGATATGTGCTCATGTTGGAAATTAGAAGTTAAATATCTTTACATTAACTCACCACAAAGTCTCAGTTGCCACATTTGGTACTCAACCATAAAAGAGGTGACGAGGTTTGACAAGAATCAGTCCTTCCCACACACGAAACGTGTGTCAGAAGGTTCCTTTGGAAATTGTTATCTGGGCACTCTATTTGTGAAGTGGTTGATAAACTATTGTTCCTCTTGTCTCATGACCACTAGGGAGATGGATGCAATTTGCACAGTGCAATGGTAATAACTAATGTGACATTTTCAGAGGAAACTAATCATGGATTCTAAATATTCCCAACCAGAGCCTCTGCTGAGAGTTCTTTTCTCCTTTTGCTCTTTGAAAAGGTGTTCTTTGAGAGACTAGAAAGATGGCTCAGTGGTTAAGAGCACTGACTGCTCTTGCAGAGGACCCAAGTTTGATTCATTCCCAGAACCCATATGACAGCTCTCAATGGCTCCTATCTTCAGCTCCAGGGGATCCAACACCTTCTTTTGACCTTCTTGGGTATTATATGACACAGGTATATAATATACTCATACACAAAATAAAAATAATAAGCTAGAAAAAAAGGCATTCTTGGAATTGATAAATGCATAGTATACCCACAAATAAGTAAATATTATGCTTTTAAAAATATGGTTCATGGAGCACTATTCCTGAGAGCTACATTGGAGCATTTAATATTAGTCACCAGAGCCATATAATTAGCTGACCATAATATGTATCATGCAACATTATGAAAGTAGAAGAAGACACCATTAATGATCACACAAAAATCGTAACCTGTCGTGGGGTAATCCAGGAGGAAGAATCATTCTGCATAGAATGAACATTTTAAATTGTCTACAATGTGAACTGATTATTTTAGAGGAAATAAAAATCCTGATATTAGAAACAGAAAATTATTGAGATCTGATAAAGAGAGGAGCAATTACAATTCTCAGTTCCTGAGGATCTTATTTTGAAAGGCTGCCTTATTATGTGAGTTCCTTCCTCAGTGAGTTCCACAGCATTTCAACATTCTCTTATGTTAGAGTCGATGATTATTGTTGGAGGCAGACCTTTCTTATACTCATAAAAGTCTTGGGGGGATGGTTGTGAAGATGTGTGCATATTTTCTATTCAGATCAATTTATTTCCAGAAATCTGTGTTTTATACATGTTCAAGAAAGAAAATTCAGGAAACAATATTATTGGCATTAAAAAAAAGATGCTTTCTAATTACTTCTCTCACTACATGTATTCTTCTTCAATCTATGTCAACAGAGATAGCTGAATTTTTAATGTGACTTAACTACAAGGAATGCTGGGTGGGAAGTAGCCAGAGGGCAGAGGCTGTTCATAGAAGCCACTTGGTGTCAAGAAGGGCAATGCAGGTGTCATAACCTAGCTTGATTAATTTGCTTGTGGCCAACCAAGGGAATACGACCTTGGAGAGGTAAATTTCCTTCCCCAGAGTCCTTTAAGATTCAAGTACATGTACACTTTGAATGGGTCAAAAGATCTAGTACTATTAATAAGGAACATAACACATACTGGGATTTCTTGAGAACAGGGTATCATGGAGCTATTCTGGGCAGAGGCAGTAGAATGGCTAGAGACTCAGAACCATACTAATTGGTTTAATGTGATAGAATTCAAGGGGATTATGATGACATAAACCTGGAATATACAAAATAAGATGAAATACTTGGGTCAGGATAATGGATCATGTTGCTGAGAGTTTAGGACAAGAAAATTAGTTTGTGAGTTCTATTTGATAAGATGCTAGAAAATTACAATAAAGGTAATATCTAGGACCTTTGTTTTGAAGGAGAGGAAAAGCTCTTCAATCTGGATAAGAAGAAAGTTGTTACATCCAGCCTTCACCAATGTTCATTTTCATTGTCACCTGGGAGAGTGGTAATGTTGACCCCACAGTATTCCGGGGACTTGCTCTAAGTGCTTATGTTTTTGCTTCCTTTCCTCCTTTATCTCTGTCACTATCTCATGCCTCTGTAGTCTCTGTTCTCACTGTTCCACAAAGTTTGGTCCTTGATCCTTTGCTGGTGTTGGAGTAAAATACTTTCATCATGGATTGCATTCATTTTTCTAGTTTCAGTTATACCAGTCAGAAGGGAAGGGGGTATTACAGATGAATAGCAATGATAAATCCTATAATCTTACCATAGATATTTCCAGATGCATGGCATTCTTCTCTAAGCCTCAGTACAAAAGGTGGGTGTAAAATGTGGCTCATTTTTGTTAATTTTTATTTTTCTGATTATTAAGGATATTAGACATAATTTGATATGCTTATGGGTTAGCTACTCGAGCTTCTGTGAGTATCGTAAATTTTACTTAGTTGGACCAAGAAAAATATTCTGAAGATGATGCTTGTCTTTGCAGTGGACATTCCTAACTGGCATGGGGGACTGCATTAAAGAGCTTAGTAGTACATCGCAATGAAAAAGAGCCCTGATCATCATCTCCTCAAATGTTGTATTTAGACCTCTCGAATTCTATCCTGTATCTCAGATTCATTTTTATATAGATGTACTTATTATCTTTGTGGCATCTTTGACCACTAAATCTTTAGAGATATTTTTACAATTCACTGAACTTATCTAACTGTTGAATTTAGAGTCTCAGTCATATAAGTAACACTTTTATGTTTTTGTGTTTTAAAAGTTTATTGTTTAAAAATGTTTATTTTTTGGATGCATTATGAGTGTATTGCCTGCATGGAAGCAAGTGCAGTGGTGTCAAGCAGTGCCCGCGGAGGTCAAAAAGGGCTTTGAATCCCCTGGAACTGAAGTTACAGACGGTTGTTAGCCACCATGTGGACGCTGAGAATTGAAACTGGGTCCTCTGTACCGGCAGCTAGTGGTCTTATCTGCTGAGCCGTTATGCCAGTCCCTTGTGCATTTTTTAAAAGTTTGGTAAACAGCAGTAGTTTCTTTTCTATGTTGGTTTTAAATACATACAATTTAAGTGTTTTGTTTTTTCTTAATTGATATCGATTTCAGGTATATTCAGTAATGATTATTTTGAGTTTTTTTCCACTGTTCACATAGCCCCAGAAACAAACACATATTTTGATTATTAAATTTGGCAGTATCCTTTCCTTCTGGACTTCTCTCACACTTCGATATATTCGCAATGAACTCCTTGGGGAACTGCTTCTCTTTCTCTTCCTTGCTACGAGTACCTTCTCAGATTTCACCTCAGTGTCTCCGCACCTGGACCACAGACCTGGAGAGGCTTGTCTCAGGTGCCAGCCTGGGTTTCTTCAGTTCCTCCTCTGTGCATTCAGCGGGATTTTTGGCATCCTTTCAAAGGCTCCAAGGCTCATTTCAGCCCTATGTTTCATCCACTTAATCTGCTTCTGTTCATTTCTATACCATTGAAGCCAAATGTCCAAAGACTTCTATTAATGACTCCAGAGTCCTGTGTTCCTACTTCATGTGATGCTGTGTGTTTCTATTCTGTTCTAGAAACCCATTTTACTTTCCAAATTGTGATTTGATAGTCTTAATATTTTAGTAATATTATCTATAATTGCAATGCTAAAGCTGGGGAAAAACTCAAAGCCATCCTTATATAAAGTCTTCTTTGTTCCTTGAAAAACATCTGTGATTCCAGGTAAACAAATTTCTAATATTTATTTGATAGCTTCCTTTGAATATTGTAATCATTTAAACTGTAGTATATTCTGCCTACTGCTATATGTGTGAACAATATACTAGTTTAAATATTGTTTCATCATAAAAATTTTTGATCCATTTTGGTAAAAACACCTCAAAATGTTTTGGTAGCAGGAACTGTGTTCTTCCACCGCATAGTTTCTCTTTTCATCTATTTATTATGTTCTCATATACCTGCTTCCAAATGTCCACCACAGTAAATTGAAACATATGTCAATGAGAAGTTATGAAAACTTCATTTTTATGTTATTTATCCCTTTCATGTAATCAAACAGTATAGTTGTGGTTTCCACAATAAAATTATGGAGTGAGTATATGTGTAAGATTTCTTTTTTGTATTGTGAGAAATTTTATGTTAGTACTTTTAGTGGCCAAATATTCTTGGCTATACTATCCTAAGGATATTTTTCTTGTTAAACTTATAGGAGGAATTAAAAAGGAAACAACAGATAGCTAATCTCCTACCCCAATAGCTAACCTTGCATGATAAAAACACTGCTCACATCCAACTTGGAGGAAGAAATGATTTATATTAACTTACATCTCCCAGATCATCACCGAGAGAAGTCAAGGCAGGGACTCAGGGCAGAAACATGGAGGTAGGAAATGAAGCAGAGACCACTAAGGAAGGCTGCTTACTAGTTTGCTCCACTGGCCTGTGCTCAACCTGCTTTCTTATACAACCAAGGACCTCCTGCCCTGGAGTGACACCAGCCACAGAGTGCCTGAACCTCCCACATCTCTCAATAATCAAAAAAAAAATGCCCCCAGGTCAATAGGATGGAGAAAATTACTCAGTTGAGGTTCATTCTACCCAGGTGTGTCAAGTTGACAAATGAAGCTATCTAGTACAATACCTAACCTATAAAATAGCATAAAATAGGTTAACAGTGTACATGAATTTTGATGAAAGTACCATTTAATTTCATTTATATTTAATATATTTGAAAACCATACATGTGAAAAATCTAATAATGTTTAAACAGGAAATATGTTACTGTTTGAAATATTTGTCTCAAGTTAAGTTAAAGAAAAAAACAGCACATTATTAAGGGCATGAAGGGTTAGAATGAATTATTTCTCTTCATCACATGTGTTGGCTTTATTTAATGTCATGACTTCTTATATACTAGACTGACCACTGTATAATTCCGGGACACTTCTCCCATGGCTGCTTTTCTAGTCCAGATACAATGTGATTGTCTAGATTTTATTCTTCAAACACAAAATCAGCAGTTCCATTTAGGTTCTGTGTTTAAATAGACATTTAATCTACATTCAGCCTGTATGTCATGTTTTTCCTTGAGTTATATGTTTTGATTCATCTGTTTGACTGACTTCATTGCCAAGCGGTTTTTCAATAGATCCTCATGGGTGGTATTTTCTTGAGTTATTTCACCTTTAGAATGTCCGTCCATTGATTTACACCTCAAGTGACAATTGGACTAAGTGTAAACTCATGGATCAAACTGTCTTCCCCTCAAAGCATGAAGACGTTGTTCAACTTTCTCTAACACTGAAAACTGCTGTACCTAGTGGGTATACAGATAACCTCAGCTTCCCTTTTAGTAGATATTATTTTTTCTTTCTGTCAAGAATTGTTAATAAGTTCCTCTGTTCTTGAGTTTAAATAAAACTACAATATATAGTGTATTGAAAACATTTGTTTTCTTTTTAAAGATATTTTACTTTAAATTTGAATATAAATTATTTTTAATATTCAAATTTGGTACAATTCATTATATCTCTCTACGTAATGGGAAATATCACCGGCTGTATTCCTAAATATATTTTTGTTCAAAGTCAATTATTTTCTGTTGTTTCATCATAGTTTTTCTGTTTCTACTCACACAAATATACATATATTTACATATATGCAAATGTTAACAAACAAACGTGAATTACACATTCCTGAATATGGTTATTTATTTTTATTTTATTTGTATAAGGTTTTGCCTGCATATATCTAAGTGTATCATGTGAATGCAATGCCTGTTCTAAAACAAGGGTTATGGACAGTTGTTAGCTACCATGTGTGTGCTGGGGACCAATCTCGGGCTCTTTACAAGGACAGCCAGTGCTCTTAAGTACAGAGCCATGTCTTTTATTTACTAATTACTTTTGTGCTTAATTTCTGTTCTTTCACAGCATAAGCTGTTACTTTTCCATAAAGCATTTGTTTGAATTTACTCTGTTTTTATGATATCTTCATTCACTTCATAATTCATTACAGTCCTGTTCTTTTGCCTCACAGATTTACGATAACATTCCACATTCATATAATAAGCCATTGCTTTTCTAAATAACTTTTATTTTCTTTAAGGTAAAATACTGATTTCTCCACATATTTAGATATTCTTACAACTCTATTTGTATCACATTACAGTTAGATGATATGGTACATTTATTTCTAGTTCTTAATCTGGAAATTCAAACTATAGTATAATACAGAAAGAGTGGTGTGCTTGAAAAACAGGTAAATCACTCTTTTATTAAATTAATTTTATTAAATTAATCACTCTTTTATTAAAGTGAAATGAATTGTGACCACAATCTGACATTACAAAGATTGTTAGGAGTTACTACAATGAACTTCAGTTGAATGATTTGAAAACAGACTATAAGGTTTATCAACAAGAAAAATTCAACTTATTAAAACTGATCAAAAAAGACAGAAAGTCTGGCTGGTTCTATATGCATATATATGAATACACACACTAACAAATTACATCACTTATTAAATATCCTTTCCATAAGTGGAAAAACGTGTTCAGATAATGTGCTGTAAATTGATTACATCCCTTTTTAAATTTTTTGAGACAGGGTCTCATGGTACCCAGGCTAGCCTCAAACTTGCTACGTAGCCAAGGATGACCTTAAAAACATACCTCCCTGCTTCCACACCCCAAATGTTGGTATTATTTGTGTGAGCCACCATGTCCAGTTGTTATACCAAAATTTTAAGGAAGACATCATCCCATTTCATACTTCAGAGAAAAAATAGATAATATTTCCCAGCACATTTTCATGGATCAATACAACCTCAATGCCAAATCAGAGTGCAAAATTTGAAAACAGTATTATATCAAAGAAAAATTACACATATTGTATGTACATGATTATTACATTTTATATAATATATATAATTCATCCTCATCAAATTTATCCCAGAAAGAAAATATTAGTTTATTACATGAAAGCCAATTGTAGTCACCATATTAGTAGAATAAAGAACCATTATATATTCATTTAGTATAGACATAAAATCATTTGATAATTAACACTTATTGGTAATAAGGAGACTTCAAATAAGAAATGAATTTTTGTTTTTTTATTCTTAGATTTTTATTCTTACATATTTATACAAGCCAGTTGCAAATAATCGGTTCCATCTTTTCTTCTGACATTGAGGCAAGGACATCTCTTTCAGAGTCTCTCAGCTTCCCTGCTTTCCAAAAGGAAATGGTCCTTTGGTGGAGGGAGATGGTGTTGGTCTCTTCAGCACGGTAAGCACCTCTATCCAATGGAGGCCAAGAGCACTGCACTGTTACTTCATTTTGATAACAAAAATCTTCCTCAAACTTGCTAACAAACCGACACTAGGGAATAATTGTCCTTAGTTAAGAGCTATTGTTCTATCAGAGCCAATATCTTATCAAATAAGAAAGACAAAAATTTATGAATGGGAAGATAACATCAAGGCATTAATTACTAGCCAATACTGAGTTTATATGTGCAACAAACCTAGCATACCTGTCGATTAATTACATGAAAGAGTAAATGAGCTCTAGAAAATAGGAAATTTCTTGGTACAATGACATTATTCTCTGTGTTGTGTATGTGTCTGTGTGTGTTGAGGCATGTGTGTTTATGTTTTGTGTGTGAATATTTGTGCATGTGTGTTCATACGCATATGGGGGCCACAAGGCAGCACTGGGAGTGGTTTCTCAGGCACTGTCCACCTTATTTTTTGAGATAGACACTCACTGTCCTGGAATTGTCACATGGTCCCACAGACTGGCTTTGAGCCTCAGAGATCTACCTGTTTCTGCGTTTTCTGCACGGGAGTGAAAAACTCATGGCACCATCCTTAACTTCTTTGTCACATGGAATTTGGAGCTCAAACTCAGGTCCTTATGTTTGCAAGAGAAACACTTCATTGACTGAGCTATCTTCCCAACAAAGTACAAAAGGGTATTTTACTCCACTATGAAGTACAATAAAATAAAATATGTAATATTGAAATTTGAATGCAACAAATATAAAAGTAACAAACTGAATAATAATGATGTGTATCCTCTGAACAATATGGTATTATTGAAAGTAAATTCATAAGATCAAATTGAAGGAAGATATATTATGTGCATAGTATCAAAGACTTGATGTTGAAATTATTCATTTCCATCTAAATAGAACTATAGACTCTGGACTCTTAATAAAAGACTAGCAGATATTTTGCATGAATATTTCTATGTGTGACTTGGTTTATTAATTTATAAGTAAAAAGGCAAGTGAGCCAAGATAAGACAAGAACCTTATAAAGGAAGGGTATGGGGTCAAGGAGGATTTGCACAGCTAAATATCAAGACTAAGAAGCAAGAGGAATTAAGACATATTGTTGGTGCAAGGGATGAGAAACTTAGAAATGAAAAAGATAGCTCAAAAATAGAAGCACATAGATGTGAACAACTGATAAATAAAACTCTGTATTACACAGTGATGAAGAACCATTTTTCCAATAAATGACACAGGATCTGTAGGATATCCATCTTGTGAAAAATGAAACTTAGTCACTATTTTATATCATATAGAAAAATCAATCCCCAATGCATTATAAATGTGAATCTTAAAGAAAAAGCTAGAAAAATTCAGGGCAATGTTTTCAAGCATAGATTGTTCAAACGGAAGGCAAAAACATTCATCTTTAAGTGAAAGCATTCTTGATCACTTCTTCTAGGTTTTTTGAAGCATGCAATCTATTATGCTCATCTGCAGGCTTACATTGTACTACTATAATAAGAATACTATAATGTACTGCTGTGTTAAACCTTGTCTTAACATTATTATCTTAACATCATGACCTCTGACCTAAAAGTGCTAGTGAAAAGAACTAAAACCAGGACCATGAGGCATGTCTGTAGATTCAGCTACTTGGAAGGTTAACATGGGAGAATAACTTGGACTGTAGTTCAAGACCAAACTATTGAGACCCTGTCTAAAGTAATTAATGAAGATATTAATTTTAAAGCAATCTGAAAGGAAATGATTTTTCAGTTTGTACTAAATTAAACTTTAAGCACATAATTTATGAAAAATTACAAGGGTATCAAGAGCACCTGTAGAGGAAGAGATTTACAGTATGACAGAAGGCTTGCATATAGATCATACGAAGAACTCCAATAATTAATGAGAAAAAAACCTCCCTTGGGAAAGCTAATACATCATAAACAGCCACCTCAGAAAATAAGAAATAAAAAGATCCAATTTGTTAGTTGTTAGAGTATTACCATATGGAAACTAAGTGAGCCATTATTATTTACCTAACTGTATGACTGAAACAAAACACTAATAAGACTAAGAACCGGCAATCAGGTAATCATTCAATAGAGCCCATTGAACATTAATACAGGGAATTCCACCGGTTCATTCATTTAGAAAAGCATTTACCCTTAACTGTTAGTTCAGAATATGTGCAGGTGGCATGACCAAGTAGTTCCATTTAAAGATGTCTATTGTACAAAAGTATGAAATGGGCTATCTTCAGTAACATTGAGAAAATTTAAAATGATGAAAAGCCACATATACCTAAACAATAAAAGGTACATTTGTGCCATTTTACTGACACAGCTTGATATGTGCAGGAATAAGAGAAAATAATATCAGCATTGAAAGTGACCCTTAAATATTAGTCACTCTTGCTGTTGCACTTGGTTACCTTCCAGAACTCGAAAGTAAGACCCTATTGTTTGAGACAATGCATAACCGAGTCATAAAATGAGAAATCAAGTTTGCACTGACCTTGAAGTTAGAAGGTGCTATGCATGTGGCTTGCAGATAAAGGTTATCATCAACCTTATCCAGCTGTGAACCCTGTGAGCTACAAAACTGACCAGCTGGGCAAAATATGACCACGGGCACCATAGTGGTATGAATGTTGTGGTTGTAACCAACTACTTTCTGACTGACTGTATTTAAGGTTTGCTTCACATACTGGAACATATACCTGACACTGTTATCAAGGTCAAGAACCTGCGACTAGACAGGTCACAGACCATAGCAGAAATTGTACTATTAGAATTCTGCTACATAGACATAGAATTAAACTGATTGTAACTTATTGTTATAGCCATTGATTAGTACATCATTCAGCTCTCATCAGAGAAGGTAATTAAAACAGAGACCCACCACTGGTCATTGTGCAAAGAATAAGAAAGTATGAAGCCATGAATGAGAAACTTATAGCAACTCTCTCCTCCCAAGGCTCAAAGATCATTTCAGAGGAGGGGGCAGAAAGACTGTAAGAGCCAGAGTTGATAGATGAACACAAGAGAAGCCTGTTGTCTGAACACCACAGGATATTGGCCCTTATGAACCCACAGGCCGCGTAATATCATTCATTAGACTTGTGGAAGCCCAAACCAAACAAAAAGAAATCCAGCATGGAATGGGGCTACAAGGAAACAGAGTTTTCCAGACAGTTGGGTAGGTACTCACATGAACTCACAGCACTGGTGACAACAATGGTGACCCGTGTAAACTCAATCCAGACAAAATCCCTGCACAGAGTGGGCAAGCAGGGAAGAAGCCACAACCCTAGATCAGGAAGTATTAGCAACTAAGAGCTGTTGTGAGAGGAGAGTCAGTTTTCTTTCAGAGTGTGACCCTGGGTAGTTTAAACAGGCTCCGGTGGATGAACCCACACTGAGGACATCTGCAGACAAATATTTGACTTAGTAGGCTTTAAAAGATATATATGACAGAACCCATGAAATTGGGTGGGAGGAAGTAAGGGGAGGTGCCGAGAGGGGAGGAGTCTAAAATATTTTAAAAAGAAGCAGAGGAAGCTTATCCTGTTTTGGTTGTGAAAGTGTCTCCCACTGAGAAGTAGGACACTGAGCTTACAGAGCATCAGAGTGCGCGTTCAGGGTATAAAGCGTGGACTGCCTGTCTTCACAATGGGCACATGGGTGACACGGGTCCAGTGGAGGCGGAGACATGTGCCGTCCTTCATTTGTGACAATTTCCATTATAAACTTACTTGTCAATAAAATGGTATACATATTTCAAATAAGAACTTTTTACTCTTGGGGTTAAAGAGTTTAATTTATTAACTATTAAAATGAAATCTACTCATATCTTGAAATTCTGTGTACCCTAATTACCTTTACTATCAATGCACTTAAGATAAAAAGGTTTATTCACCCCTAGGTCTTCATTACATTTTTTTTCTTTTATTTATTTCAAGTCAGTTTTTAAAAAAATATTTATTTTGATTTTTGATTTTGTGCATGTGTGTGTGCCTGCATGTGTATATATGCACGTGAGTGCAGGTCCTCATGTGGCTGAGAGGAAGGATCTCCAGGAGCTGGCACTACAGGCTGCTGTGAGCCATGTGATCTGGGTGCTGGAACCCAACTCAGATCTTCTGGAAGACTAGATTGCTCTCTTAATCCTTGAGCCATCGCTCCAGCCCTTTCGAGTCACTTTTCTGGATATTTTCAAGTTGTGTATAATCTCCTCAACTTTCATATGAAAATATCCTTTCTCCTGTTTAGTATTATTCTTACACAATAGTAATATCTGATTTCTTTTAGTTTGCTCTGGCCTTTTACTTTGAATTTGAATTTGGCCTTTTGTTATTCATGGTCTCTATCTTTTATTTGCTTTTATACATTCTAAACTTTATGAAGTTTTGAGCCATATTTAAACTATTTAGTGGGTTTCTATTATCTTCGTTTAAAAAATACACTGAACAGTTTCCATTTCCTTATTGTGCTCAATTTCAAAATACCTTTTCTATGACTATTCTCTTGCTTGCTAAGCTCTTTTCCTACTCTAAGTCCTACTTGGTATTAAAATTTAGACTTAACTCCACTTATCACCATTAATGAGCACATGTTCTCCAATCTTTGACTACTCTGGTCTTCATGTTTTATTAGATTATGTCTGTTTTCAAGAAATCATTTTTAAGAATGTGTGTGAACTGCTTTTCCTGATGTTAAAATCCATAAAGCTGACTGTTCCTTCTGTGTTGTTTAATATTTTGGCACTTTCTTTTTCCTCGGTTGCCTTTTCCTTGATTTTGAGTCATGAAAGGTGTGCAGATGTGCTTCTGTGGATTGTCAACTGCTAGCTGTCAAATGCTTTAGACAAAGAGCTGAAAGACACTGTGATATGGGTAGGTTTTGGTCCACTTTAAGAAAGCACCACATTCCCCAGGTACTCTCTGATCTCTGCACCTGCCAGAGGCCTTGTGATGATGTAAGAAGTGAGGTGAGTCTCCGTACCAGTCCATAACTTTCCCAGATTTTGACTTTAGGATTTCCTTCCACACCCTCATAGTATGAAAGATGGCATAACTAAATGTTATGGCTTTTGCCTTCTTTTCTCAGTTCTTCTGTATTTTGGCATGTGTGTATGTATGAGCATTTGTGTGTGCATATAAGCATGTGCATGTTTCCTTTGGAAGTGATATTTTGTTTCTCATGAACAATTAGAAGATACTGCTTTGTATCCTACAGAGACACTGTTCAAAAACATGAGACAAGTTCTCCTTCAAAAGGAAATTCAGACTTAATTTTGGAAAAATAAAGACAACTAGAGGACCAGAGTCTTTGGTTAGAAGGGAGGCAGCGTACTAATTTTGTACTAAATTTGTACAGCGTACAATGTTTGTTACAAACTGATTTTTCACTGTAATTATAGAAAGTAAATGACAAAGAAATAAAGCATAATTTGGACAGTGCAGGGCTACGCTTCATGATTTTTACTTCAGTAAATACTTAGGTAAAAGGTAGAAAATACAGAAAGAAGAAAACTGCAACTAATGACAGGACAAAAGTATTCATAAGCTTTTGTCTTATTTTGGCATACTTGCTCTGAGCAGTGATAAAGTCTCCCTAGATTTTGGAGACTACTTGACTACAATGCACCACCAAGTACTCACAAGCTTTTTACACCAATACCATGAAATGTGCCTTCATTTTTTTCATCCTACAAGTATGGGGAACTTGCTCCCTTTGCCTCACTTGAGAGAGTTGCATTCATTTTCCCACCTCTGAAATTCAGAGCAACTGACTATGCTCCTCCACTTGACCCTTTCTATAATTTTTTAAAATGCTATATGCTAAATAATAAAGACAAAAAGCTTATGCATTATTCCTGTTTGAATGTGTTATGTATGTTTGATGCATTGTTAGTATGTACTTGTTTTGCTGTCTACTGTATCTAAAGTCAGTTTGATTTTCAGGTCCTTTCTGATTATACTAATCCCATCACTAATACTCCTAAATGAAGGAAGAGTTCCTCAGAGACTGAGCACACCTCCTGAACCTTCTCAGAAACCTTAAGACCCATTGAGAGAAAATAGCATATGCTTTGAGAAGTAAAAATAGATGCGCTTCTTGAAGATACTGGTTAAAAAAAAAAGATAGTTTTTCAGCCACTCCTTTCTTCTGCCTTCTTCTATTTTACTCAAGTTAAGCTGGCATAAAGTGTGGCTATATAAACGTTCTTATTAATAACACAGTTAGAAAGATGATACAGAGTTCATTAATGGTCCTATTAACACTGTAAGGGCGATAGGTGCTGAGTTGTACTTCATATGAAAGTGCTCAGAGTGATAATATTAAATACATTACTATGGGTCTAGGAGCTAGACTTAATTATTAGCCTGAAAGTAGAGGAAACTGATGATATTACCTTAACAGTTTTTGGCTACAAAATGACATTGGCATGCATCAAGAGTTCCTTGGCTTGCCAAGAAGTACAATGTTAAAACCCATATAATGAATTATAATGAGCTGGTTATGTGCTACATGCTCATATTTTTTCCCCAAACTCCTCAAACCTACCATAAAACAAGGCCACTAAGAATAAGTTGAACATCTTTGGAAGAGCGATCAAACTCTCTTTATGTATTGCAATTGTTCACTTTCATGCATGCTGGAAAATATATGGAACTTATAGCAAAGGTACCGTGTTCGTAATTGGCTAAGTGATATTTAACATCTAGCACGTTGTCAAACGTCAGGAGACAGATAGTCTGGCACTGGACCTCAATTTTCTGTGCTTAGACAGCAGTGAGCCATGTAATATGGACAGGATTTTGAAACATGGATGCAGGCTTTAAATTCATTTTGTTCTCATCTGTGTTCAGTAATTCCCCAGGCTCTACTTCTATCCCAAAGCAGGAAGGAAAGCTCCCCTCACCAGGAACAGTAAAAAGCATTTTTTCTTTACCTCTCTACAGAACAGTATCTCTCTGCGCATGCTCCCTGTCACCTGCTTCTTTCTACCTGACCACATTGGGTAAGATAATACACAGATAATACAAAGAATGATGGGAATGCCTGACTTTTTCTGTAACCTTAGTTCAGAAAATATTTTCTAAAGTCTAACGGTCAAATGAGGACGGCAAGTGTGAGGCAGAAGTGGACTGTCCTGTAGGAAGTCTTAGTTCCTTACCACACTGACTCTTTACTTAATGAAGAGCAGAGAGGAAAAGGAGCACAGAAATAAATCAACGTGGTTTCCACACTCGTAGCTGCTGTATGTATCACTTGGGTTCATGTTAAAGGGTGGGTATGATTTCATTTTTTTAATTAATTCACAAAGAAAGGAAACAGTAGGTAGTTAGCAACTGTGATCTGGAGCGAACCTGGGCACAGGTGGATTTCATTAGGGCTCTCTTGTTGATGGTGTGCTTTGATGCAAGAAAGCATAGGTACAAATAGGAACAATTTATACTCCTTTATCTCAGCAGGACGTACTCCTAGACCGCTGTCTGCTCAGTGATCATTCTAAGAAGGACGGAAACGAAGAGGCAAGACTCCATTTGTTCTGCTATGTTCTTTCCTCTAAGTTTCTTAGGAATAAATTCTCAGAATGAAAGCCCAGTAGAGGAAGCAACTTCACCACATGATGTGGCTAATTTAAGAAAAGCTCAAAGGCTTGATCATTGTCATCTATTTCTGGCTCTCTGATTTAACAGACAGATGAAGTGCACTTAGAGCTGACAGATGTGGAAATCCATATATAGCCAGAGGAATCTCTAGTGGCTACTAATGCAAAATAATAGGAGTTTTAGCACAGAGGTCAGTTAAAATTTGCATTTGGAATTTTTTTTCCGGGGTGCTTTTAATGATAGGATCAGATCCTCTGGCTCTTGGAGGAAAATGTGACCTCCAAATTTGTCAATTATGCTAAGGTAAACTCTGGGTTGAGAAAACGCTTAAAAAATAGATCTCTGAGTATTTCTCAGAATGCATAGAGAGTACCTGCGAAATAGCTGAATGAAAATTGTGACATTAATCTACACTTGCAATTACTCTGTTAATTGGCAATTCGATTATCAAAATTAGAGTTCATTAAAGGTAACGTGTTTCTTCTGTAAATTTCATCTCTTCTACAAGATAATGCAAAATATGATGCTCAGTAGGGGACTGTTTTATCCACTTGATTCTTTTTATGACTTACATTTCTGAACACTAAATTGTGATTATCAATCTGATTCATTCGTTTTAAAAGAACTCATCATCACCATCGCTTTTATTTATATAAATTTAGATTGCATCCATAAACTATCTATTCCCGGCTCTCTGCACTGTGTGGTGTTTGACTAACTTAATTTAATTCACATTTTCACATTTTATTGCTCAAGAAAATAAAATTCTAAGATTATTAAAACTCAATTTCGATCTACGCACGATTCCATGATTGACCCAATTTAATAATACCTTAATTAGTCATCTCATGAGCATGATTCCAGAGTTAAAGAAGTGTTTATTGCATGAAAGTAAGGGGCCATAATCAATATTGTAACTTAGCCTGAGTCAATTTGTTTTGCTCATAGGGGGTCCTCATTGTGAAACATCCTGAGCTTTTGTGCAATTAAGAATTTTCCTTCTATGTCCATATATAGTTCTCTTTGTTGGAAAGCTGTGATTTTAAAACAAGAAAGCAAGCTATTTCAATAAAATTGATCCCTGCTTCACTGCCAAGTATGACGTACAGTGGCAGAGAACCTCAGTGTACTAAGTTCAGTTCTTTATAGTATATAAGTAACCTTCTTTAGAGTATAGCACAAGTTACATTTGTATCCTTCAGAAATCGTCTAAAGACATAGTGTATAACCAACATCAATGAATATTTAATGAATGAAATAAGGATTTAAAACAAATATTCTTCTTTCAAATAATCTTTTCAATTATAAAACTGTTTTGAAAGCTTCATAGCTTGCAGGGGTGATTCACAGGCTTATTTGGTATCACTAGTTCAGGCACATGAATGGCCATTATAAAGTATACGTAGACATGTCGATGTTTAGAGGCAGAACCAGAAGTTAACTTGAATAAGAAGTCTAATTTCATCTCTGCTCTGAGAAGCACTGTATTGTATTTTTTTAAATTGTCCTCAGTAATTTCTGGAGAAAGGAATTATTTCTTTTTTTGCCAAAAAAGCATATTTCAGTTAGAGTTGAAATGTCGTTCTGATTTTTAAATCTGAATCACATCTGCTCTTCTTGGAACTACATCTCCTTGTCTTGTCAGTGAGGACTTCACTTATAATTGCTGATGACTACGGTGTCTTAAGATTATTCCTGAAATGTCCTCATTTCAACCATTCTAATGTCTGAACAATTGCCATCTCCAAAACAGTCTGTTTCTTGTTTTGTTAAATAGATTTTTGTGAAGTCTCATTTTTTAAGTGATATGATTTTATACAGTGTGGAAATAACAATAAAATATGAGGATTTTAATACTTAAAGCCTAGATATGTTTGCATTGATTGAATTGGGGTAGGTATTGGTCACATTTATAGTCTGGAAGATAAAAACCTGTGGTAAGACTATAGTTGGTTTCTTATTCTTCTCACCCAGTAGCTAAAAAAGAAGACGGAGTCTCTGCTTCAAAGTGTGTTTGCTATTCTTCAGCTCTGTGGCTCAAGCACAACTTCAGTCTGTCACATGACACAAACTTTTCACCAAGCTGACATGGCATCTAGTTGGTGTCTATACTTCAATACAGGACATTTTTAAATTAACATCACAACAAGAAAAATGTATATTTATTTCAGCTGTTCACAGATGAATATACAAATATTACTAAGTCCAAAACTATTCAAAAATTTCTTTTTAAAGGTACAAAGAAAGCAAAACATTAATAAATTAGGGTTTTATAGGCAATGGATTAGTCAAAGATTAAAACAGTAACTGAAACATGTACACTGAACACAGAAGTGTTGTAAGATTAGAATCTTTAGCCTATAAATTGATGCACTCCCCCGTCCTCCCTCCTGTCCTCTTCTTCACTTCTTCCTGTGTCTCCAGTTGAGGGTCATCTGTGTATCCATGTGTTTTCTTTCTATTCTTTATTCCTTTTTCTGCCTCCCTTTTCTCCCACCTTCCCGTCCTCCATCTCATCCCCATTTTTCTTTCTGTTTCAAGAAGAATGAGTCACTTTTATTATATTTATAACTCAATACATATATTTTTTCCTAAATTTCAGAATTACTTCCAAACATATTCACTTATTCATGGTTCACTTTAGCTTACTTTTGCAGAAAAAAAGGTAGTATTCTCAAAGTTATTGTAGTATGTTGTTTCAAAGTTATTGTGCCATGTTGTCTCAATTTTAAAATAGTCAGTGTTTCTAATACAAGTCTGTCAGGTTGTATTATACAAGTAATTTTTCAAAATGAATATTAATTATAAATTCTATCAGCTTCCTTTATTAGCATTCAATTTTTAATTTTATCTTCTGCATTTTAGTTTACCAGTAATTTAGGATCAGAATTTTGATTTGACTGATTTTAGTTTTCCTGTCCCCTCCATTTCTCCCTCTGGTCAGCCCTTTTGAAGTACTTCTTACACCGTGCCTCAGAACTCAGATGTGTAATATATTTTTAACTTCTGGTAGGGAGGGTCCCTGCCCTGCAGTGATGGAGGAGCACTAGTGAGCTAGTCATTTGGCTAGTGAGCAGTTGTGTTTCAAAGCTGTAACTTACTCATTCTCAACAGGGCTGACAGCATCCCAATAATGTGGAAATTGATTATTGGATTGTGAAACCCTTTAGACATTATATTACAATGTTTCATGGCCCATCAAGTTCAACCTTATCTGTAAAACGTTTTTCCTTATGAAAGTACTATTATTTTTTATAATATATAATAGTTACTGTTTTTTACAATGTTAGCCCTGTTTTCCTACAATACTCATTACTACATTCAACCATTTAATAAGGTAACTGACTCAGATGCTATGGGAAATGTAAGCAAAAATAAAATGAAAATTAGAATACAAACACAAAAATCAATGTCTTCCCTCACTTAGAGTGATATTGAAAATGGTGGCCCAAGCTAGAATACTAAACTACATTAAGACACCTTAATTGTGTCATATGGATTAAATTAACTTAAAACTCTCCTTTCTATAAGGACACACACACACACACACACACACACACACATTAAAAGAGAAATAGGGTATGAACCAAGAAATATTATCTTTCATTGAAAAAGTCTTTCGGAAAAGTTAATAAGATCCAGAAAGGAGCTTGAGATAAGGAAAGAAATAGACACTGAGAAGAAAAGATGGGATTTTATAATCATATCAGCAAGGACGGGATAGTGAATGGGCATGGGAAGAACTTAAGGGAGTAATGAAGTTAAGGAAATCAATGATAACCTCAAATGACTGGGATGCTAAATTACTTTAACAAGAAAAATTAAAAAGTAATATGGATAATTAAAATGCAACAGAAATCTTGCAAAGGAATAAACTTACAAAAGCAGGCAATATGTACTTGTAGAACTCAGGAAAGTTGGGCAAAGTGCAATAAAATATTCTATTTTATATGTGTTCCAGGAAAGTAAGATAGATTTTACCTGTGTTAACTCTTTCACACTCAGTGCATTTCTACTAGAGAGATAGAAACAATTATTCTTTAACTGCCAGTGGAGAGAGAGAGAGAGAGAAAAATGAATAAATCACAACTACAAAAATATTCTTAAAACAAAAGATAATTCTTAAATATATGCATAATATATGTATAAAATACTCATAATTCTCAAGTGTTTCTTGCTGTCCATCCTTCAATAAAGGTTAGCTCCATAAGGAACTAAATAAATTACTATAAAATTCTACTGTGAGCATACAAATAAACAAGAATAGACAAAAGAGCATAGTAGGCACAAACTACTGAGGAATATTTAAATACCGAACTAAAAATATTGCATTTGAAACTAACAATACAGAAGTTTTCTGCTGGTGTGTTCAGTAAACCAGGTTATCACAATGTCTGCAGTTTATCTTTTTATGGGGAATATTTAAACATCAGAGAACTACCACTCTCTTCTGGCCTCTGTGGGCTCCTGCATGTATGTGGTGCACATGTACTCACATAGGCACACACAGACATATAAAAACAAATAAACTTTAAAAAGTTATTGAGTTTTTTGTGCATTTTATATAACAGATCTTAACAAGATTTAGACCCCCCGTCGCCTGTACCCTTCAAATGCTCTCCTTCACTGGATTTCACGCATTCTGTCATATATGTTAAGTCCTTTCTGATCAAGTGTTTGTACCCAGATGTCCTTCAATGCAAGCTCACACTGGAGTCTAGTCAGCCAATCTAGAGTCTCTCCCTTAAAGGAGAATTACATTACTTCATCCAGCAATAATTAGTTGCCAATAGTTCCTAGACTAGGCTTAGGGCCTGCTGCCCATTTTCCTTGTTCTATGCTAGATTTTTGTCTGACTGATTCGGCATGGATTTTGTGTATGCTGTCACTATTGTTGCAAATTCATATGAAGAAGTTCCCGGTGACCTGAAAGCTTTTATCCTTATGTTCATGTACCAACCCTAGCTCTTAAAAACTTTCTGCCCCCTCTTGCAGAATGTTCCCTGAGTCGTGGTTGGGTGAGGTTTAATATGGGAATCCTATCCAGAGACACCCACTCTGCAGTTTTTTTTCTCTAAAACTTAGCAAGCTGTGTCTTTTTCTGTGTATCGCACTCTGCTGCATGAGGAACCTTCACTGGTGAGAGTTGAGGGATGCATTAGTATTCTCTCTACCCTCTGTTATGCTATGTTCCAGAAGCCTTAGGTGTCTAGGTTCTACTTTAAGTGTGTCATTTAGGGTTGGACATCCCAGAGACATATTCTCTGTGAGTGACCAGTTGTGGAACTCTGTAATAAACTTCATCTGTTGCAAAAGAAGCTTCTTTGATGAATGGTGCATAGTATACCCCTCTGTAAATGTAAGTATCTATATTTAGCACATGGGTAAGAAATTTCATTTTCTAGAGACATGACAGGCAAAGGGTTCTCTCTAGGATCTATGACTTCTACAAGTCATGTGTTTTGGCTATATTTACAGGGCTAGATATAAGTTTCCTCTCATTGAGAGGGTTTTAAGTCCAGTTAGATAGCTCCTAGATGAAAGTGACAAAAGATAGTTTTCTGTGCCAATTGTTGTGGTTATTGGGCTTTAGAGCTGAGTTGGACCGCTGATTGACTCCCTTAGCAGTTAGCATAGTATCCTCAAGAACTATGAGAGCTAGTCTTCATGGAGAACGTTTCTGTATGGTCAGGGTTCGAGAGAAGCAGCAGACAAGAAACCAGAGACTACTAGCTTCTCCGCACTTGGGAGTGGAGAAATGCTAGCCCTCCTAGGGGGCTAGCCATCTTGGGGCTGGGGTCTGGGCTCCAGGGAACCGGGCTGGCGTGCCTGGCTCCAGACCAGAATCCAGAGAGAGCGAGTGAGCCAGTGAGCGAGAGACCTGCTCAGGGTGGTGCGAACAGTTAACTTTCTGGGCGGTGCATCATTAGCCCCGCCTAGCTGGTCAGTAGGCAGGAATCCAAGAAGTTGTTTGGCTGGAGTTGTATGAAGGTGTATGCTGGGAGGAGGGAAGATGGGCAAACAGGGGTGCTCAGCTGGGAAGGGGGGAGGAACCCTGGGAGGAAAGGGGAAGAAGGAGCTCAGGAGAGCCGGGGTAATGCGAGACAGGGACTGTCAAGGGAAGGAGAGGGAAATGGGGTACTTAAACTGGGGAGGAGAGAAAGAGAAATGTTTAACGGATTTTACAGGGGTATGGGCAGAATCCTTTACAAAAGAAAGCCTTTGAAGGGAAGTCAAGCATTCAAGTTCCTATTAATTACTTTTAATTAGTGCTTATGTGGAAGTTGACTTTTAGATGTGATACTGTGTGGATATAGTCAAATTGAAACAGATGAAGTCTTCCGTGAAGTTGACCACCAGGACCTGCTGTGTCTAATTCACCTTGGTTGAAGGGTGTTACTGCACCCTTCTTAGTCATGTACCAACACAGGGATATGTAGCAGATAAACCGAAAGGCACGTAAAAGTAAGATCTTCAGACTGGATTTGCGGGTTAAGACTATAAACTTCATTAAATAGTGGTTTCCTCCTTAGCTTCTGGCAGCTGACAAACCACTGGTACAAGAATTATGCATTCTTTCTGTAGGCAAGGGAAGCACAGAGAAGGGCTTGAACTCTGCATTTGAGGGAGAGGGAAGGTGTGTCCCTCATTTGCAGAAGCTTTCAGAAGCTGCAATTTACTTGGTGATAAATAGCTCAGATTGCTCAATACACTCACCAAAACTGTATGTCTACAAAACTACCAAGCAGCTCGCGATAGCCAGGGGAATGGTCTCTCTGTCTCAAAGTGCTGCTGATCTGTCAGGGTTATAGGTCATTCGTGGATGAATAACACATCTGGAAAGGAAACACCAGGAATCAAAACCTGCCAATTAAGTCTCAGCTTTGTTATACTTTCTTCCCTATTTTGTATTTTAGTGTGTGCGTACACACACACACGCGTGAATAGAGCACTTGTGCCCCTAGAAAAGTTGAAGTTTTATGTTCAGTTCCAAACTTCTGTGCTAGATCTAAGCTTTACTTCTTTTATTCAGATGTTCCTACAAATTTCCACATCTATTTTCATACTTTTCTGATCATTTTCTATAAGGTACAGTCTCATTAGAACCCCCTGGGACTCACTGCAGGCTGACTGTCTTACAGTTGAGTGGATTTGGCAGCGCTCAAAGTTTTTCCCTGGCCATCAGCAAATTTCAGTGTACTATGGTGAATTTCATTGTCTCTGAATATAGCTTTAAATGGATCATGTGCACTGGATAACAAGTTGTTCCATATACTAGAAAACCGAATACACAAATAATGTTGAAGCAGTGAAGGAGTGTTTGAGAATCCTAGAAAGGCAGCATTTCCATGACAACCAGCATACTTTGACATATAAATACAGTGGAAACAATTATGTGAAGCCTTATAAGTTTCTCAACAATAGACAGAAACAAACTTTGAGTTCAGGTAGTAAATGGAATAAATGGGTACAAATAGCAGAGTTTAGAAGTTGTTTCCAAAAGAGAAAGAGATAAGAAATTTTCAAATGAAATTCCTTTTCCTTGAGATATGCCTGCACATGTTTATGGGAAAAAAATGCAAAATTAATTGCAGTGACATGTTGTTTTGCAGAGAATCATGTCAGCTAGCAGACTGAGGAGGATTCATTACATAAAACAGGGTCTAACAACGTCAACATCACGTTCATACAAAGAATGAGGAAGATATTTATATACTGACAAGGAAAATTCTCTAAGATATATAATTTTTTTAATTTTAGGGAGATTTCATATATAAATATGGTATTTAGATAATTTCAACCCTCCCTTCTCTCCTCCAAGTCCTCTCACATCAAGTTCATAACATCTTCTTTACTAATTACTGTTACATGTATATGTGTATATATATATATATATATGTACACAAAAACTATGGAGTCCATTTAATACTGCTTGTATGTATGTGTATTTTGGGCTAAAGATCCTTGGAGCCAGATAGCTGTTCAGCTAGGTCATCCCTGAGAAAACTCATTGCTCCTCTCAGCATCCATCGATTGCCTGTAGCTCTTCATCTAGAGGCGCAGCCTTGTGAAATTTCCTCCATCCATGTTGGCATGTTGACAGGCACTGTCATAATGCAGGTCTGATTTAGGCAATCACATTGTGGAGATTCATGGGTGCAGCTTCCCTTTATGTCCAGAATATACTACGTAGCAGCAGGCATTCTAATCCTCTGGTTCCTCAAATCCCCCCTACTTTCATGATGTTTCCTGACTCCCTGACCCCTGACCACGGGTTGCATTGTAGATGTTATAGATCGGAGCTCGCCTTCCACAGTCACTTATTCTCTGAGTTTTGACCAGGTTGGAATAACTGTGATCATTTCCATCTGTTCAAAAAGAAGCTTCTTCGATGATGGATAAGAGGTGCATTAATCTGTGGGTATAACGATATGTAGAATACAGCTGGAAATTATGTTGATCTAGTAAAATGACAGTAGTGTGTTCTTCTCTATGATCTATGGCCTCTCCAGTTATGGGTAGTTGACTAGATTTACCTGAATTTCCTCCTATTTCCTCCTATTGAGCCAGTCTTAAATCCAGTTGGACAGTTCAGTTGTTGGTTACACCCAAGACCACTACTGTGCACCCAGCAGGGTCTCGTTGGGCTACACTGTTGTCATAGACTCTACCGCTGGGGAGACGATTGGTTGCTTTTTTTGCCTTGGTAGCTTTCATAGCAACTTCCTGTACTATGAGAGTTAATCCTCAGGTTAATTCCAGCTAAATTCCTTCATGTCTTATGTCAAAAGAAATTGGTGTCTTCAGCAATAGGGTCTTACCTACAAGTTCTAGGAGGCAACAAAGGGCAATGGCAATAGTTGATATTATTTTGGAAGTCTCTTAGACTCCCCTTACCAACAACTTGAAGAGCGGTTTCCCATGCCTGGTACTGGAGTTTTGTTGGTCTATGGTTCATGGAGAGACTATTATCACCATGTATATAGCCATTTCTCCAAACCCCTTGTCTTTCTACCTATTTATTCCTTCACCAAGGCATATAAAATGTCTAGCAGGGAACAGAAAAATGTCTTAGCTACTAACAGCATGTAATTCTCCTACAGAGATTCAAAGTTCACTTCTTAGTACCCATGTTGGGTGGTTCTCAACTGCCTGTAATGCCAGTCTTACAGGATCTGACACCTTTTTTTGGATTTATGTGTGTACATACCCCCCTACAGACACACATGTAAATACATAATTAAAACCAAGAAATAATCTTCATGAAAAACTGTCTAGAAAATGAACAGCAAAAGACAAGAGACCTGTGAATTATGCCAGTCCATGACAGATTCTTGGAAATGAAGTTGGGATAAGCTAGAGAGAGTGATGTTTTTGTTATTGCTTCATTCTGTCTTCATCTGCCTGTTGTCTACAGTTGTACAACAAGCATAGCAGAGGCTGATGACTTCAACCAGCCATTTTCTTGCTTGTAAAGGCATGGTTGGCAGTTTGGGCAAGGTTCAGTGGGGATGGCTTGTCCACACTCCATGAGATGCTCTCTGTTCACTCTTGTATCAACAATGGTTAATGAATTTGTTAATAATTAGCTGGTTCCAAATGGCTTTCTCTGTCTGAAGTCTGGGGTAGAACAGCTGAGATGCAGAAATGTCAGCAGTCTTCACAGAAACCACAAGCCTTCCTGAAGTCAAGACCTGATGGACACTTAGTGTCACTTCTACAGCTGTATTCTATTGGTCAAACAAGGAAAAAAGAAACTAGCCCAGATTCAAAGAGCAAGGAAATGGCCTCCATCACTTGGTAAGATGAACTTCAGTAAATTATTGTTATATTTAATTCAACCCACTGAATCATTCTTCTACATGAATGTCCTCTAACAAATATTGTTTTTAACAAGAACAATAGCAGAGATTAAAAAAATGGTAAATTGTTTTCTGTCATGAAGTATTGGTCTGCCCTGTTATCATCCATGTATTTGTGTTCCATAGCAACCTGTTTCTACTTCTGTAATGAAATATTATTACAGCCTAGTTCAGAATAAATTCTACAATTCATATACATAAAAGTTTTGAATAAGTTGTAGTTTCCAGTCTCTGAAACAAGATTCATTCCAGATGTGAAAGTCTGGCACACATATGGAATGCACATATATTTTTATTTACTAGAAGGGCTAATGACTTATGAACATTGAGTAAATATCCTTAAATAAAATTGGATTATCTTCCTGTGTGTCTGTGTGTAAGTTTAATATAATTTAAAATCCTTCTTCCTTATAAATATTTTTCACTCAGCGTTTTAATGGCACAATGTTCCCTGCTTTAAACAATAATGCCCTCTTGAAGGAAATTTAAACTAAAATGTTATGAATTACTTTAAATCATACTTACTTGTGGTACTTCTTTATGTTTCTCAAAATAAATCCAATGATTAATTATCTTGTTAAGGCAACTAAACTATATTCTTTTTCATTTCAGTGTGCAGAGGGATCTACTGTCCAATTGCAATGTCAGAACTTACCTGGTTCTTGGTGTCACCCCTTCCCTCTCTGCCCACGTGTGAATGTCTTTTGTCTTAACATCTATATCAAAGTCAAATGAAATAGCTTTATTATGGCAGAAATCCATCTCTACTACTTATCTTGTCTCTGTGTAGCCTTTGGTGCCTTGTACATCAATCTGGGTTCCTCTACAGTCCTCAGGAAAGTGGAACAACAGAAGCTGGGAGTGAAAGCACAGAGGAACCTCTGGCCACTGAGCAATGACATAGCTCAAGAGACGATTTTTAGTCTAGCCCAAGGTGTGTGTGTGTGTGTGTGTGTGTGTGTGTGTGTATGTGAGTGCATTTGTGTATGTGTTCCTGTGTGCATATTTGTGTGTGCTTTACAGGGTTTTACCTCTGGGGGAGTGGAAAACAAGACAAATGCACTGATGATAAGGTCCTTGCAAGAGGAGAATGAAACTAAAAGGTCTGGGAGTCTCAAAGGGAAGGTAGAAATTTGCTGAAATTTTCTAGTTCATGCAAGTGGAATTTACTAGTATGTTCATGTAGAAGAGAGTAGGCTCATAACATTTTGTTTTGTTCTGTGGTGCTAGAAATTGAACCCAGGGCCTCTGTGCACTTGGCAGCACTCTACTGCTGAGCCACACTCAGCACCTGCAAGGGTGTGGAGTAAGTATGGGACAGTGGAACATTCCGGAACTGTGCCACACCAGGCCCTTAACGATAGAGGAAGAGACCAGGGCTTGTGTGACTCATCTCAGCTCACTGGACATGATCCAGCAAGCTACACATGGAAGAAGAAATACCCTGAACTTAGTCTGTTTCTCTGCTATTCCTGTTGTAAGTCCGTGTTGGACAAACTATAGTGAAAGTCAGATGCCAGTGGCCACTATCAGTGGGAAAAAGACTTAGAGGAGAGAGGGAGAAATGGAGAGCGGTCAAGGTAGAGAATGGGTGGCATTGCAGCTGGAAATACCAAAGAAAAAGACTTTGTTTTTTTGATTAGTTCATATAGAACAATAAGAATGATATGGTCATTTCAATTGTTAATGGCAGGGAAGGACTTGCCCAAGCTCTTTAGGGATATGTCACTTAGTTCCTGGGATACTGTCTTATAGTAAATAAGAAAGTTCCATTTCTTCAGCTGTCAATGTTAGAATTATTAATCTTTGGTAACTTTTGCTGACAGCAGAAAGTCTCTGTTTTGACAACTACAATAAAGTTGGTTTGCCAGAGAAGTTTACCAACAGCTTGAAACTTTCATGATGAAACGACTGGTCAAGTTAGTGTTGCTGGCATCTGGCCGAAGCCATCCATCACCAGTCCTGGGACGCTGGGATACTAATGGTCCAGTCTTATTCAATCTATTTTATGCAGCCATGCTTGACTATTCAACAAGAGACCTCGGGGTTGATATTAGGATATATTTTGATCTCCTAAAAAGATTTTCCACTTCGATAATTTGCAATCCTCCTCAAAGTCCTTGAGGCATTCGTTCATGAACTACTGCTTTGCAATGATGACATACCCTAGATGACCTAAAATAGAGCTCAGAAAACTGTGTTGGCCCATGTACAGAGCTGGCTGAATGTTGGAAATTTCCTAATGCATACGAAATTTTAAAAAGAAAATTTTAAAATAGAATTTTAGGATTCTTAATTTTCTAATATTCATCAGAAAGATAATGATATTCATGGTACAAAAATGTATTTGTAGCTGGCCTTATTTTATGAATAATTATGATATTTTATAATAAGATAAAAGTAATTGAGTCTCCCTAATGCAGAAATTATCAACTTTCATTGTCAGCCCTGGACTGTATTTGACTGAAACTTAGATCCTTTCCTAATATCCGTATAACTGCTAGTTATTGATTGTGATGAGTTCCTGCAGTAGGCAAACTGGAAGAGATCAGAGGATTCGTTCATCAAGCCCTCTCATTTTACACATGAAGGTAGTTGAATTAGTTAATATCATAGTAATAACTAATTCTAGCATTTAGTCTGTGAAGCAAACTCCTTGTTGTAGTAGCCAGCCTACAGGATGGACCTGCTTACACTCCCCACCTGATGCTTGTATCTTGTGAAATCCCCTCTCTATTTGTAAGAGTCTGGGGGGCTACTCTATGTGACCCAGAGATCACAAGTGGTTGTTTCATTTCTAAGAGTAGATACTGAGGGTTATTCCTCAATTATCTTGCTTCTCCTGGGAAAAGCCAGCTGCCATGTCTGAGTGGCCCTGGAAAGAGTCCCATGTGATAAAGAAGTGAGCATTACAGTCAGCATTCAGCAAGGCACCTCTCACATCAGCCATGTGGATGAGTTTGGACACCCAGATTCCAACTGTACTATGACTCTAAGTGGCTTGAGTACTCACAAACTTCTTGCCTACAATCTCATGAGAAAAACTTAGCATCCCCACTCTGGGATCCATGACTGAATCTTAAAACTATGTAGCACATTGAGTTCTGCCTTTTAAAAAACTGTATTTTATGCATTTCATTCAACAATTCATCAAATTTTGACCCTCCCCAATCTACTCCCCCAAGCACCCTTCTAATCTCATGTATTCCATCATACATGTCAAGTCCAACCCAGCCAAGCTCAGATGTCCTTTTGTGCAAATTCATACACTAAAGTCTGGTCAGGCTATCTAGAGATCATAAGTAAGGCATACCATTCCTCTCTCAGTAGTAATCAGTCTCCAGTAGTTCTCAGTTTAAGTCTGGCCCTCCACCATTTTCTATCACACCACTCTGGGCCTTTGTATGATTTGAGCTGATGTGGGTCTTGTGCTCAATGCCATCATTGTGCCAATTTCACATGAGCAAGCTTTCAGTAGCATGATAGACTCTGCTTACCTAAGTTCATGAACCAACCCTGGCTCTTACAATCTTTCCACTTCCTCTTCCACAATGATCCCTGAGCCATGGGTGGGTTGGGTTCAGTATAGGAGTCTTATCCATGGATGCATACTCTGCAGTCTCTTGCTCTGTAAAACTTGGCTAGTTGTGGTCTTCTGTGTACATGGCACTGTGTTGTTTGAGGAAACTTCATTGGTGAGAGTTGAGGGATGCTTCAGTTTTCTCTCTACTCATTTTGCTGTGTTCCATGAGCCTTAAATGTAGAGCTTCAACTGTAGATAGGTCACCTAGGACCTGGCATCCCTCAGTCATGTATTCTCTGTGTCTGTCAAGTTGTGGAATTCTGCTATAGCCTCTATATGTTGCAAAAAGAAACTTCTTTAATGAGTAGTTACTGTATTCTCGTCTGTAAATATAAGGATCCATATTTAGCATACGGTCAATTTCATTTCTCTAGAGCTATGACAGAGGTAGGGCTCTCTCTAGGAACCATACCCTCCAGACAGGTATTCAGGTGAGTACAGAGGTAGGGTTCTCTCTAGGAACCATACCCTCCAGACAGGTATTCAGGTGAGTACAGAGGTAGGGTTCTCTCTAGGAACCATACCCTCCAGACAGGTGCTCAGGTGAGTACAGAGGTAGGGCTCTCTCTACGGACCATACCCTCCAGACAGGTGCTCAGGTGAGTACAGAGGTAGGGCTCTCTCTAGGAACCATACCCTCCAGACAGGTGCTCAGGTGAGTACAGAGGTAGGGCTCTCTCTAGGAACCATACCCTCCAGACAGGTGCTCAGGTGAGTGTGCAGTGCCACATGAGCTCACTCACACTGAGAGGGTTTTAATTCAATGAGGTAGCTGTCAGTTACCCCAGATGAGAGTCCTGCTGCTGCCCGGAAGGAGGCACTGTGCAGTGCCGGTTGTCACAATCACTGATTGAACTTTTCCCGCTTCACAGTTTGTATGTTACCACTCGACATTAACTAAACTTCAGGTGGAAGGCTTCCAGGTCAGTTCCAGCTCCGTGGGTATGAGTCCTGTATCCCAAGAATGTCCTGTCTTCAGCAGTAAGGTATTGTCTTCTAGTTCTTGGAGATAACCAAGAACTTTGGCAATAGCGGTTATTACTGTGGGAGTCTCTTGAATACTCTCACCAGCCACACAAAGGTACCTTCTGCGTGGCACTGTGTTCCTTATCAAACAGCACCTGCGTACGCACATACACTGATGTTTGCACACTGTGCATTTCTCAGAGAGTTTCCGTGGCATCACACTTCCCTCTGGTTCCCTGGCTTCTCGAGGTTCATTCATCTCTGCTCTTTTTCCTCCCATTTGACCTCCCTCCTCCCTCCCCAGTCCCAGCTCCGCATTATCCCCATCATTGACACTCACCTCCCTCCATCTGCCATTCTGTTTCTCACAGCCACACCCTGACTGCCTACATATCCCTCCCTCCTCTCCTTTCTGCCAAACTCTGTCACTTTCCTCACCCTCCCCCCCCATAACGTCTGTCCTATTGTCCCGCTTTCTCAGGTCCTTCTGTTTCTTTACTTCATTATCTCTCCTTTCTCTTTTCCTGGCTCCTGGTGTTACATCAGGATCAATACTCACATATAGAGATAGGTGCCACAATTCACAAATGAGGGAGAACATAGGCTGCTTGCTTTTCTGGGTTTGTATTACTTCACTTAGTTTAACACTCTCAAGTTCCATCCATTTACCTGCTAATTTCATTGTTTCAGCTTTTCATAGTGTTGCATAGAACTCTATTGTGTAAAAGTACCACATTTTCATTATCTGTTCATCAGTTGAGGGACATTTAATTTGTTTCCATTTCTTAGCTACTGTGAAGAGAGCAGCAATAAACTTCTATGTACAGGTATCTCTATGACAGAATGAATCCTTTGGGTATATGCCAAAGAGTGGTATAACTGGATCATATGATAGATTTGATAGATTCATTTTTGGATTTTTAAGAGTTCTCAACTCTGCTTTCCACAGTGGTTGCATGAATTTACATTCCCATCAGCAACGAATGAGTTTCCCCATTCTCCATATCCTCACCGACCTTTGGTATCTTTTGTTCTCTTGATCTTAGTCAGTCTGACTGGGGTGAGATGAAATCTTTAACTGTTTTTTTTTTTAAATAAATTTCTCTAATTACTAAGGATGCTGAGGACTTTTAAAGGTATTTCTTGGCCATTTTTATTTCTTCATTTGAAAACTCTCTGTTCAGGTCTACAATCCATCTTTTTGTTGGGTAGTTTATTTTTTTATTTCTTTGCTTTTTTGAGTTCTTTGTATATTCTGGCTATTAATTCCCTGTTGTGTGTGTAGTTGGTAAAGATTTTCTCCCACTCGGTAGGGTTCCTCTTCCTTTCCTTGATTGTTTCTTTGGCGGTACAGAAACTTTGTGTCTTAACAAGGTCACACATATTGTTGACCTTAATGCCTGAGCAGCTGATGCCTGATTTTGAAAGTCCTTTCTTACACTTATATCTTGGAGGCTACTGCCTGTATTTTCTTCTAGCAGTTTCAGTTTCAAGTTTCAAATTTTTGTCTTTGAGCCATTTGGAGTTGACTTTTGTGCAGGTTTAAAGATAAGGTTCCAATTTCATTCTTCTACAGGTGAGAGATCCAGTTTTGCCAGCACCATTTGTTGAAGATGCTGTTTTTCCTCCATTGTAGTTTCTTGCCAAGTTTGTCAAATATCAGGTGATTGAAATTGCATCTACTCATGTTTGGGTCTTCTATTATGTTCCACTGATCTACATGTCTATTTTTGTGTCAGTACAATGCTGTTTTTGTGACTATGGCTCTGCAATACAATCCGAGATCTGGTATAGTGATACCTCCAGTATTGTTCTTTTTGTCCAAAATTTCTTTGGCTATCCAGGGTCTTTTGTGGTTGCATATGAATTTTAGGATGTTTTTCTAACTCTGGGAAGGATGTCATGAATATTTTGACTGGTGATTGGTACTATATTGAATTTATAGATCGCTTTTGGTAAGATGATCATTTACCCAATATTGATTCTATCAATCAGAGTTGGTAGAACCTTCCATCTTCTAGTTTCTTCCTCTATCTCTTTAAACATTTACATTTTCATTGTAGAGATCTTTAATGTTGTTAAATATTCATCACTAAATATTTTTTTTGAGGTTGATTGTGAATGAGAGGGTTTCCCTGAATGCTATTTTTTTCTTTTCTTTTTTTTTTTTTCCGGATTGCTTGTTATTGGAATATAGAAAGGCTACTGATTTTATTTTTGTAAGTTGATTTTGTAATCTGCCACTTTACTGAAAGGGTTAATCATTTCTAACAGTTTCTGGTGGAGTTCTTGAGATCTCTTCTGTGTAATATCATATGGTCTGCAAACAGACAATGTGTCCTCTTCTTTTCTAATTAGTACTCTTGTGATTTACTTCTCCTGTCTTATTGCTCTTGTAAGAGTTTCAAGGACTGTAGTGAAGAGGAGTGGAGATAGTGGACAGTCCTGTCTAGTTCCTGATTTTAATGGGAATGCTTCAAGTTTTTCTCTATTTAGAATGATGTTTGGCTATGGGTTTTTGTATATAGCTTTAGTTATGTGAAGGCATGTTCCCTCCAGGACTTTTATCATGAATATATGTTGGATTTTGTCAAAGGCCTTTTCCACATTTATTGAAATGACAAGGTGATTTTTGTCTTCAAGTCCATTTATATGTTTATTACATTTATTGACTTACATATCATTGCATCTCTGAAATAAAGCCTACTTGATCATGTTAGATGATCTTTTTGATGTGTGTCTGTATATGTTTTGTGAGTATTTTATTGAGTATCTTTGCATCTATATTCACTAGCGGTATGACCCATAGTTTCTCTTTATTTGTTGTATGTTTACTTCGTTTTGGTATTAGAGTGATACTGGCTTCATAGAAGGAGTTTGGGATTTCTCTATTTATTTCTATGTTTTTGAGTAATTTAAATACTATAGGTTGCAGACCTTCTTTGAATGTCTGGTAGAATTCTGCTGTGCATCCATCTGGACCTAGGCCTTTTCTGTTAGGTGGTTTTGTATTACTGTTTCAATTTCTTTATTTATTATGGGTCTGTTTAAGCTGTCAATCTCTTCTTGGTTTAACTTTGGTGGTGTCCATGATTTTAGATATTCATCCATTTCTTTTAGATTTTCAAATTTAATGGAATATAGGTTTATAAAGTATTCTCTTACAATGTTTTGGATATTTTTGGTATGATGTGTGATGTTTCCTTTTTGTCTATGATTTTGTTTATTTGGATTTGATTTTTCTTTTTTTAGGTTAACTGGGCTAGGAGTCTGTGTACCTTGTTATACATCTCAAAGAACCAGATCTTAGATTGATTGATTGATTCTTTTTCTATTGCTTTGTTTCTGCTTCATTAATTTCACTTCTGATTTTTGTTATTTCTTTTTGTCTGCTAAATTTTGGGTTGGTTTGCTCTTGGCTTTACAGAGTCTTGGAGTTGTGCTCTTAAATCATTTAAATGTGTTCTTTCTGATTTTTTAATGTAGGCATTAAGACTATAAACTTCCCTCTTAGAGCTGCTTAGAAAGTGTCCCAGAGGTTTTGTTGTATTGTAGTCTCATTCTCATTTAGTTCCAGGGATACTTTTTTTTCTTTCTTAATTTCTTTTTTAACACATTCATTTTGTTGTTTAATCTCCATGATTTCATGTACTTACTATAGCTTCTTTTGCAGCTGATTATAAGCTTTATTGCAATATGTTCTGAAAAAGTGCATGGAATTATTTCAATTTTTTTTTTTATTTATTGAGATGTGTGTGTGTGTGTGTGTGTGTGTGTGTGTGTGTGTGTGTGTTCGTCCAGATTGCGGTCAATTTTAGAAAAACTTGCATGGTCCGCTGAGAAGAAAGTATATTCTTTGGTGCTTGGGTGGACTATTCTGTAGATGTCTGTGAGGTCCATTTCGTGTAGTATGTCATTTAATTCAGATATCTCTCTTTGTGTTCTTTGTCCAGTTGTCCTGTCTAGTGAAGATAGTGGGGCACTGAAGTCACCTACTGTCACTCAGTTGGGGTTAATCTGTTTTATTGTCCTGGAGTAGTGTTTTTATGAAGTTGGGAGTAGTTAAGGTTTGAGCAGCATTGTACAACTAGTATAATGTGTTGGTAAAAACTTGCCTCAGATTGTAAGACAGCTATAAAATGAGGAATCATGGTAGGCATGGGAAGATGGGGCAGGCCTGTGGCCTGTATCCCAAGACCACATAGACTTTTTATTTCTTTCTTATTGCATTCATTGTGTTATTTAATCTCCATGATTTAATATAGTGATTATAGCTTCTTTTGCAGTTGATTATAAGCTTTATTGTAATATGTTCTGAAAAAGTGCATGAAATTAATTCAGTTTTTTCATATTTGTTGAGATTTATATTGCATTAATGATATATGGCTTCCAAACCTGAGTAATTGTGTACTATCCTTGCAAACATGCTATCCTTCAAAAGAAAGGGTCTCATAATTTCTTTGATTTTCAAAAGTATATATGATTGCCTGTACACTGAATCACTGGTATAAGGTTCAATTATAATCTTACATCCTGTAATTATTGAGTATAGAGCCGATCATACTGCAGTTATCATTTTAGAAACTTCCCATATCCCTTTTGGATGTAAGACATGTGACTGGACAGGTCTACAGAGATGTCCTTTGGCCAGTGCCGTGTCAATAGCTTCATTGTTCGGTTGTCTTTCATTTATTATGTAGTGGTTCTAGGTTGACACTACGGAGCAGTCAGATTGGGATGGCTCAAACTAAGACAGGTTCTCTGATTTTCTTAGCATGGAACACTCAAGAGCTTCGGAAATTGTGAGAGTGATGCAATTTTGCACCACTTTTTTTTTTCTATGCTACATACAGATGAGACTTTTCATAAAAATGTAAGCCTTCTCTTTGTTTTTCTTTGTCTTTGTATCAACACAGCAAAGCCATTACCTCCAAGTTAAAAAAAATGAAAAGGTGTTAGAGTCATGTGCCGCTTTGACCACCTGCTGCTTCTGCCGCAACTTTACACTTGAACATATCACACTGACTAACATCCTGATGCCTTTTCAAAGTTGTTGATTATAATTCCATGTAATCTTTCTGGGAATCTATATCTGCTTACATAATGAGTTTTCTGTCATTTTTGGCTTAGGTTGAGAGGTTCCAGTTCACCTGTGTTTTTACTGAGGGCATTTCTGAACAGATCCATAGAATGGAACCAAATGTGCTTATTTACAGAATTATGCAGAATTGTACCACATCTACTTACAAACTAATGTTTGATATTACTACTGAAGTTATTTGTTTATTTATCTACTTGAGACAGAGTCTCACTATATAGCCCTGGTTAGCCTCGAACTCTTCACATAGATTAGACTGCCCACAACCCCACCAAGATCCACCTACCTGTGCAACCTGAGTGCTGGGCTTAAATGTGTTTGCCACCATGCTCAGCTCTATGCACTCATCCTTGAGTTCTGCTGATACTGGACTTGATAACACATTCCTCTTTATTCTATTCTCTAATTCAGCAAAACTTAGTTTCATCTAAAATTTCCTTGTGGAAATTTCTTTTTGAAAAACACAATAACCTTGGTTCTGCAATTTTCATCATATTTATTTACGTCTGGGAGTGTTTCCAAAAGAAGCCTTAAGAAATTGCTGTGCAAGTGATGGGATGGGGGATACATCTATTGGAATGTCTGAATATTGCCACAGAGAAACAAATAGGGGCAATTAATCCCAGTAATTCTCAAAATGAAAACATTTTATAAGATGAAAAATATAGATTTAACAAATTGATTTTTCTATTCCAGCCATATTTTCTTCCTTATCTTGAAAACGTACACATAATTAGATTTTTGTCAAGATGCTAGTTAATATAAAGTATTTAAGGAAAAAAAGAACAGAATGAAAGCAAGTATATAAAGCAACAAACAATTTGCAGCCTTGAAACAATGCATTGTAATATAGAGCAGGCTCAGAATCTTAACTAAAGTGCTCACTAAGTATCTGTTAATGTTAATGCACATATGTCTAACTCTTGTAGGCCATTCAGAGTTCTGATCATTAATCCAGAGCAAATGGTTTCCTCTCAAATCTACTCATTTTTCAAGTTATACATACATACTCACAAGATATTTTCGTTACTGACCATCTTTATTATGTTCCCACTATGTTGGGCTATTAGAATACAGAGGTTAGAAAGAAAGAGAAAACAAAACAGATCTGATAGCTGACTTAAACCAACAACACAGTTCAGTCTCTACTGTAGCTAAAACACAGAAAATTGATCCACAATAGACCAAGCACATTCTCACACACATCTGTTCATATATAGTAGTCTTTTCACTATTTAGTAATCTCATAAGATTTTGTTGCATCATGCTAGAACTAGATGAATATTTCCTCATAGTATGTCCTAGAATTTTCATCCATTATCTCCTTTGTCTTTATCAAGACTTAAAGAAGCCAGACATTGTCACATTCTATGCATAAACTAGCTGGCAAGGTTTCCCTGAGTTGGAAGTGGTGGCTCAAGCCTGAAATCCTATCACTTGGGAGGCTGAAACAAGAGGACAAGTTTGAGGCCATCCTAGACTATAGAGGGAAACTGTCTTAATAAATAATTTTCTGTATATTACATGGCAAGCTGCTTTACATTATTCAATGTTTAACTCCTAGATTTCATTTGAAAATTATTTATGCTACTTTTATTTTATAAATTGTACTGAAGTTTTCAAGTATGAATTTGACAGGTTGTGGATAGAATTAATTAATGAAAAATGTCTGTTTTCGAGATTGTTCATATGAGTAACCACCAGGATCACTGACTGGTTCTATTAAGGATACTTGATTTTGTTTTCTGTCTAAACATAATATCAGTCTGTTCGAGATTGTATACTAAAATTATAATAGATAGGATAACTTAAGAACCTTTATGCCCCCAAAATATCACTGATTAGGTATAATCGATTGGCTGACTTAAGTAACAAATGTGCTTCTTACCTCTGGAGGCTAGAGAATCCAAGACCAAGGTACCAGATGGTGTGGTTCCTGGTGAGGTCTTTCTGGTCGTTTTTATCTTTTCCTGATTTGCAGGTGGGCACCCGCTTCTTGTATCATCACACAGTAGGAAGAAGGTCAGAGAGAGAGAGAGAGAGAGAGAGAGAGAGAGAGAGAGAGAGAGAGAAACATTCCTGTGTGACTTCTTACAAGAGCCTTCAAGGGCTGAGATGCTACTTGGTGGTAGAGTGGTTGGCCTAGAAAATGCAAGGCTTTGGTACTGAAAAACAAAAAAAGCTAATAGTGGTTACAAGGGCACTAAGCTCATTTGTAAGGCTTGTACTCTCATAAATTCAATGCCTCTCAAGGATCTTGCTTCAAATACCATCACATTGAGGATTGGGCTTCAACATAAATGCTTAATCCATATCAAATACATTTTAGACTGATCTTCAAAGAAGCCAAAATCAAGAATGTCAACTTGTAGAGACCCAAAACTCTAAGGAGTAAAACAGGAGTTGGGAGGGTGAATAGACCTAAGCTGCAAATCAAGAGGTCAAAGCTCACTAAACTGTACTTGAACAGTGAAATGACACTGTTAAGACTCTGAAATGAGAAGGCATACTTCAGTCATAATGGGAAGTTATTTAAGATGTCCCTCTTAAGATTTTAGATTTTTAAATTTTCCATCTATATGAAATTTAAATCAAATGTTTAAATTTTGGCTATTTATGTGTCTCAGACTGAGGTTATAATGTTTCAGGCTCTGCTAACTTCTTCCACACTCAATCACTCGATCACATTACATTTTAAAATCTTAAATCTGTATTTATTTTTATTGTACTACATCATAGATATAGGAAAGCACATAGGTCATTCTACTCTAGTTCATTGAATCTCCAAAAACTGTAGACAGTTGTTTAGCACCACAATTAAAAATTCTTTTCAACTCTCAGCAGCCCGCTTCATTCTCCTTCTAGTCAACTGACCCCATCCCAAGGATAACCATTCTCCTGAGCTTGGACACTGTAGATTCTATCAATTTTTTATGTGTATAAGTGTATTGTATGCATGCATATAAGTGCATTTGTGTCATGCAATTCTTGAGGAGGTTAGACGAGGGCATCAGATCCCATGGAATTGGAGTCACAGATGGTTGTTGGCCACCATCTGGGTGCTGGGAAATGAACCCAGGTCCTCTGAAAGAGCAGTTAGTGCTCTTAACCATTGAGCCATCTCTCCAGCCCCAGTTCTATTTATTAACATTGCATGAATAAGATTAGAAGGATATTGTATGAAATCTTGATCCAGAATTCATTGTTCTATGTTACATAATACCCTAAAGATTCCCTGGTGTTAAGGATGGAACCCAGACCTGTATACATATGGACAAATGTTCTACCAGCTCTACATCATATCTTTTAATATATTGATAGTTTATTAATTCCGGTTGTTATGTGTCATTCTGTGAAAATTCCAGTCTAATTTTTTATTCTACTGCTGATATGCTAAGTGAAGATGATTTTAAAAGTTTCAAGTTTAATATTAGATTGATATGTCCATCCTGAGTTTTCTTTCCCTGAGTTGTGGGGTAGACACATACTAGCTTTTGTCATATTTTCTAATGGAGAAGAGGTGACAGAGGAAAGAGATGGCTCAGCTAAAACTGCTGCAGTGAAAGCTGGGTGTAGAAGCCAATGCCTCTCATCCCATCACAGAGAACTCTGTGAGTTCAAGGCCAGCCTGTTCTAGAGAATGAGTTCTAGATCAGCTGGAGCAACAGGGAGACCCTGTCTCAAAAAGACAACAGCAACAAAAGACCTTCTGCAGTGAAATTGCTTCTAAAACTATAATGTGAGTCTCAATAATCCTAAAGTGATACGTTCTATCTTGTTTTATTATATTAGTAAATTTGGCTTAGGATTTATGCCATATACTGAACTGTGTACCCTACAAAATGGATTTGTTGAATCTTGAATTCCTAAAGTGACTATCCTTAGAAATAAAATATTTATTATTTAATTAAGTTTAAATAAGTTTATAGAAAGGATGGGCCTTGATCTGGTAGGATGGATATTCTTATAAAAGGAGATAACACAGTTCTCTCTCTTTCTTTCTCTCTCTCTCTGTCTCTCTCTCTCTCTCTCTCTCTCTCTCTGTCTCTCTCTCTCCTCTCATAAGGAAATGAGAACAAAGGCAGCTGTCTGAAAGTCAGGAAAAGAGCTCTTACAAGAAACTGGCTCTGCCAGACCAGCCTGGAATGTTGTGTTGTTTTGGCAGTCTGTGCAGACCATGACAATCCATTGAAATGGTGAATGTTTTCCTTCCTACTTAGAGAAAAGTTAACACTTTCAGAAGACTGAGTATGCATTTACAGTGCCTGAGGAAAAACAGTAGATGCAAACAGCACTTGAAATATCATAGTTGCTTTTCCCAGTTAGCCTCCTGGAGGTCTCAGAAAGTGGCCAGCACAGATTGGTTATGAAACCTCCTCATCAGCTGGACTGAATGTTAATTTTCATTTGCCTCCTAGATATGCAGTTCTTTTAGTCCCTGGATTATCGCTTCGTTTGTGGGTAACAGCTCGTCTCTTAGTGGCATACAAACATTTGATTTAATTTTTATGCTGTGTAAGCCTATACCACTCATGAAGGAAAAAGGACAGCATTAATAGTCACACATTTTTATCCCATTTACTGTTTTCACTAAGCGTGACTCCGTGATGTATACTCCCACCTGACACCCCTCCAACCAGGAATGTCTTTTACAAGGAAACTCCAGTTTCACTCTCAGAAGTCCTGATGCTTCAGAGCTTTTGTTTGACTTTGCTTTTACATAAAGATATTTTGAAATGGTAATATCACTTGCAGAGAGTCTGTCCTTCCACTGGGATTAGTAATCATGTTTTGTATTGTTCTGAAATGTAACATAGGAAAGAGGTAATATACCCTTCAAGTTGAATGCGTCATTGTCAATGGTTTCATTTTTTACAAACGTTTTGACAGATTTGAGGATTGTCGGTGGTGATATCATAAAAAGGCTGTTCATCAGCATCCCTGGCTCCCCTTACTTTTCCTATAAAAGTGTAAAACTGAATGGATGATGACTGGCTTAGCAGTTTCGTTTGTTTTGGATACTTCCGAACCTTCTACCTTGACTAGTATTGATTTCGTTTGCCATTGTCAGTACAAAGTATTGAGGAACCAGTATACATTACCCTTCAAAGATCAATATTTGAGTTTTTCTATAGCATGATTTAAATTTCGGTGTAGAGTCTGATGATCCAAGATGTATATGTAAAATTACGTCAAAATAGCTGAGAAATGTTTCAAAAACTTACAGAAAATTATGAACATCAATATTAAACTTCATAATCTCAAATATTGAATTGTAAAAGACTGTATAATCTTTCTATAAACCTATCAATTATATGCCTGATTTCTGAGTACAGATACACATAGTCCATAGTACAGAGAATGAGACTATCATACAACCTATCTTCTTTCTTTAAATAAGAATGATAGAAATCATTATAATGATAAGTATAGCTAGAACAAAGTTATGGCAGAATATTAGGAAAGCATAGTTATAGACCATGGTCATACTATAATGATATTACCTGTAGGCAACAAATATAGACCTCTCTATTAATTATTTGAAAAACAACAAACAATTGTATGTAATAAATAGTACACTGTGATGATTCTGCATATGCATTACATGGCAAAATCATTGAATCAGGCTAAACAATATGCCATCTATCTCAAATATTTATTTTGTGTAGGAAACTCTTAAAAGGGTGTGTTTTAAAATATGCATAATCATTAGCTGTGGTTATTAGGCTGTACAGATCACCTGGACTTATTGTTCCTGCCTGACTGTAACTTTGCATCTGTTCACTGCAGTCTCACTCCTCCTCCAGTCCTCTCACCATTTCTCTCCCTGTTTCTATGTGTTTGGCTTTTTTACATTCACATGTGATTAAGATGGATGTTTAACATTGACATCAACTTGACAGGTTCTAGAATCACACAGAAGACAAGCCTCTGATCATGTTTGTTAGTTTTATCTAATTTAGGTTGGCCTCTGGGTATGTCCAAAGGATCAGCTAGATAAGATTAACTGAGTTAGGAAACCCATCCTGAATGTGGGCAGCACTAGTCCATGTACTAGGATCTTGGACTGAATCAAAAGAAGAAATTTATCTGGTCATAGGCCTTCATCATTCCCTGCCTCTTGGTTGCAAATGTAATATTACCAGCTCTCTCAAACTCCCATTTCCGTGATTTTACTGCCATAGATTGTGAATCCAAATAAACCTTCTTTCCTTAAATTGTTTTGTAAAGCATTCTGTTATTAAAACAAAACAAGTAACTAATATATACTATTGCTACTGGGAGTGGGCTGTTGCTGAGATAAATCTGAACATGTGGTTCTTAGGTCTTTGGAACTGTTGTTCAGGAGGGATATGGAAGAGTTGGCAGCTGTGGGCTATAAGAGTCCAAGAGTACTTCAAGCCAGAGAGCATAATGGGCCATTGTGGTGGGTCCTTGAAAGATAAGAATGGTGAGAGAAGCATGGAGAGGAGAGGTTTAGAAGTTTAAAGTGAGGAGCAGACTAGATGGGAGAGCATTTATCGGATATTCTGGCCAAGAATCTGGCTACCTTCTGCCCCTGTTCTGAGAATGCCAGTGAGTCTGAATGCAAAAGTAATAGGCTAATTGATTTGATGAAGGAAATTTCAAGACAGGATGGCATTCAGGCTGAGTCATGGTTAATGCTCATTGACCTGATGGGGGCGGGTGGGAGAGAAATTGTCATGGATAACTTAAATTGCAGATGAGGCTGATGCTGAGAAAGCAAATGTAACTGTTAAAGAGATTAACACCATTAAAGAGAAGTCTCCTGCACTGTACTAGAACAATAGAATAGGTGTCCTGGGTTTGAGACCACATTCATTGACAGCTCAGTCTTTAAAAATGCAAATTCATCTGGAAGTAGAAAACCTAAACAAAGAATGGTGTTGAAGGAGTTCCATGCTTGGAATAGGCTAGGGAAGCATCATTTCTCTAGGATCAGAGTAGAAGACATACAGGGGCCTATACTGCTGCAGCGCCCGGGCACCAGGCAGTATCTTGAATTGAAGCAGAATTTGGCAGCATTGTCAATGTGGTGCTGGAACTGTAAGGATGAGAAGTTGTGGAGTATTGCACAGTGCTGTAAGGCAGCTTCTGAGACCAAGCAACATGAGGCAAGCTTAGAGTCCTGTACGGAAATGGCGAGAGGTCACTGTATGAAGCTATGAAGATGAAGCTTAAGTTATTTGTTTCCCTGAATGATGCTAACTCTCAGGTTACTGGTGCTATTTTGGTATTAGCTTTTCCAAAATATCTACTAAAACTTAGGAGACATTTTAGTTTTCATTATTCACTTCTTAGAAAGGTTTTAGTGTCAGTTAATGTTACATGTATCTTTGTTGTTATGTGTGACGTGTTTTACCTAGGGTCCAAGGATGTTCTGACGGGTCATTTTAAATGTTAACTGGTTACTACCTAGGATCACCTGGGGAGGGATTCCTAGTTGAGGAATTACCAAGATCAGGTTGGTTTGTGGGCATGTCTGCGGAGGTTAAAAAATGTTATTAATTTCTTACTGAGTGCAAAATGATGATCTTCATTAGGACATTTTCATATACATGTCATGGTACTTGGCTCATCTTTGTCCCCTGCCATCCTCCCTTACATCTGATCTCTTCCCTCCCCCTTCCTTCCTATTTCCTGTATATGATCATTAGATCCCCTCCTATCAACCTCTCATGCACCCTCTCACACCTTAGACCCCTTCCTCCCTCCACATAATCGCCTTCTTACTTTCATGTTCTATACCCACACCTATATTTAAATGTATTTAACATAATGCAGTTTAAAATAACATTTAAATGTGTTTTCCACACATGAGAGGAAATGTGATATTTGTTTTATGAGTCTGAGGATGCCATAATTTTTACATAACCAAATGGAAGGACTAAAATTCAGTAATTGTATTATTTTTCTTTTCTTCATTTATAGGTTTCCATAGAATCCTTCCATCCCACAGTAAGGTTTTATTTCTAAAATTTGTAAGTTCATATTCCTTTCTGTTACATTGCTTCCTTCCATAAGTTATGTTTTATTTATTCATTGCTTCATGAGAATAGTAAGATGGGTTCATAAAGTTTAGGTTGACTATGACATCTCATGAAGATAATACTGGAAGGACTGAGGCCCAGTGGAAGGTACTTTCATAACAAGGTGTGTTGTCAGAGGACACATGATAGTAATTCCAGTCTGCTTCATTCAGATTATCTGCTGGGTACCAGGCATCTTGGGTTGATATTTTCATGTCAACATTTTCAATATAGTAAATTCTGTATTTCCTCATACAGTAATGCTCTTTAAATGATGTCAGTTACTTCAAGTAGATTTTGGCTTTGGAATGTTTTTAGGGTTTTGTTGAAAAGAGCCTCTTCAACACATACCTCCATGTGAATGAACAGTCTTTGAATCAAGCATACTGTCATTTCTTCTTGCCTTTTGACAGGTGAAACATGGTGACAGCATGCCACTCTTTTGTTGGTGGTGGTGGTATTTTGTTTGTTTCTGTGGTCCTGGGATTGAACCCATGGCCTTCCACATGGGAGGCAAACAGGCTACCACAGAACCGTATCACCAGCCTTCAATGCATCACTCCTGAGTATGAAAACTGGTTACATGGAGTGGTATAAGAACTCTGTCTAATTATATCAGTAAAAGATATTTTTAGGAAATATGTGTATACATTCAAATGTATTCGAAGTACTTTTACCTATGTCCATATACAGATATATATATATATATACATATATATATAATGTTTTAAAATAAAGATGGAGCCTTTATACGTGTATTTTTAGGTTTAGACACAGTGTACATAGCCACCGATTCCATAAAGATAGTTTTCATAAAGTACGCCATGTACTTTGGCTGTCTCTCACTCTTCTCTCTGCCCCTCCCCTGCCTGCCAGTCCTCTTCACTTCCCCAGACAGCCTTGCCTCTGCTTCTCTGAGTGTCTATATAAAATCTAAGATCCATCAATGAGAGAAAACGCACATCTTTGCCTGGCTCAGTCTGGCTTATTTTGGTTAATATGATTATCTCCAGTTACATCCATTTTCCAGTAAATGACATAATTCTGTTCTTCTTTATGGATAAACAACCTAATTTTAATAACCTCATAATAGTGCAGTTTGTGCAGATTCCATAATTACCTGGCCGTTTTCCATGACTGGACATTCAAATAGCTTTGTTTTCATAAATTCTATATGATAAAATATCTACTTTTAGACTGCTGTTGATTGAATTATTTTCAAGCAGAAATATATTCTAGGGACTGTATACTTTGTAGAAACAAAACAATATAGGAACTGATAGAAAATTCACATGAATGAAAATCATGAATTTCTTTACATATCACCTCCTCTTAATTCACATTTTCTAAATAATGCTTTGATCAACATAGCTCTGAAATTCAAATAAACAGCATGCATCATAAAACCTTCCTTAAAGGTATTTTATCATTCCCTTTCAGCAAACCCAATAAAAATGATGTGCCTCTTTTTACTCCCCATGCTTATAATTTTATATATGAAAAAACAATCCAGAATATAAATAGGGGCTAGAAGTGTATGCCTGTAGTCTCAGCTATTTAGGAGGCTGAGACAGTAAAACAAACCTAAGAGTTTGAGACCAATCTTTGCAGCACAGTGAAATACTCTTTTAAGGGAAAGAAAGGAAAGAAGGAAAGAAGGAAGGAAGGAATTTGCTGAGTTCTGAATTTCACTAATACAAAATCACTATAAAACTATCAAGCAATGTTTTGTAGTAGTTGTTACTAATTAACCATGTAGATATATTATGTAGATTATCCCATGCTCATCAAAATAATTTCTCCTGAGTTTCTTAGAATCTAATTTGCTTCTTTGTTCTTATGTAAGGTGTACTCACTCCCCATGCAGTTCAGTTATCAGGTACTCTTAAATTCACACCTGGTGGAATTTCCTAGACCCTAAATAATGATAAGTGACCGAGTTCTATGTGATACAACTTATTAAAATAAATATATTATACATATTTACTATAATATATTGCACATTTATTTAAATATATTACATTAGTATAGCTTAAATGTATACTACTTCATAATTCTATTAGAAAGCTTTACTATTTGAAAGCTATCAGAGAAAAAAATCTATAGTGAGTTTCTATGAATCCTTTTTCTTTCGTCAATACCTTATCAAAGAATTGAACCTCAAGTTTAAGATTTAAACTCCTGAAAGTAATATCTTTTTAAAGCTATAGTTATGGAAATAACTATACATGCTGATTTATCCATAGGGTGATTTCAAATTCAGATTTGAAAATGAAGAAGACTTTGACAAAGAAAATATTTAAGGTCTATCCTATGCTACGGAAAATTTCTCACTTGCTTTCTATTGAAAATTCGATGTCTCTTTATTTTGTTGTTTTGGTTTCTTTGTGACAGGGTCTCACTGTAGCCCCTGCTGGCCTGGAGCTCACTATGTAGACCAGGTTGCCTTCCATCTCACAGAAATCCACCTGTCTCTAGCTTCTGAGTCCTGGGATTAAATGCACCTCACCACTATGCCAAGGGTCTAGTGTCTCTTCATTGAGTATCTCCTATGTTCTCTGTTTCAAAGGCAGAGAAATTAATAATTCAAGGCTTTTTCACTGAAACGTAAGGAATTTGAATGGCTTAAAGGATGACTAGATAGACCAGTGTTTACATAGCGACAAGACAAATTTCCTCAAAGTATTAACACATGTTGCCATTAGTGTACACCAACACTCACAGCAGCTTTATTTACCACGGCCGCAAGGCAGAAACCATCCAAATGACCACATCAGTGAAAAGATATACAAACTGTAATATGCAGATTCAGTGACATATTGGGCACAACAAACATGAAAGGGATGAAATTCTCACATGTGGTGCAATGCACCTGAAATCATTATGCTGAATGAAATAAACCAGTTGCAGTGCCCAGCTTTCTCACACGAGCCTCCTGTTCGCATTTGTGTCTTTTTGCACACAAGACAAAGTGGCATAAACACTGGTTCAGGTCTTCTGTGGGACTTCCCAGACTAGATTCTAGGAGGTGATTCAGTTTCCACACAGTTGCCTGGATCAATATTCTTTAAGCTTTCAGGCACACTAAAGTCATTGTCTACCCAGTGGCCGAAGCAGCCTCACATGGTGACCAAATGAAGAATTAGCACTCGAGGAGAAAGGAAAGACATTCTATGAGTCTCTGGTTGCTGCTCCCACTGACCAGGTCTCAACATGGCCTGACTGTAGCCTCTTGAGAGGTCCAGAGCCTACACTGGCTGTTCCCAAGACTTTCTGTAATTCCTGATCCAGACCCATCCTGATAGATGGCAGAAAAGAAAATAAGTTCTCTTTAAGCAACTGTTTTTTAAAGTGAGTTAATGTGTTGCGTGTTGCAACAGCTGAGGAACAAAGCCAGATGTGAGGCTTGGAGTCGAAGCTAAAGTATTCACTGCTTTTTGAGCATTCTGTTTTTACTTTAAACCTTTCTGTGTCCATTCCCCTTTGTAAGCTAGGATGCTACTCATCAGGATTTCTGCCTGTCCAAATTTTATGTATTTTAAGGCTGGTCCACAAAATGTCTTGATCATCCTAGCTCTCCTACCTGAAAAGTATCACATATTCCATTCAAGTACCATTTGTTTTGATTATTCAGGTGATGTTTATTGCATCCTACCTCATCTTTTGTTTAACCCTGTTCTTTCAGAAACCGTGAAAAGCGTACTGCTATCATTCTAGTCTTTGCAATAATCGACACCACATTTTGGACTATTTCATTCAAACTGCTGGAAATAGGTACTGAGTACCAGGGACACAGAAGCAAAGCAATACTTACAGAAGATTATTTTCATTTAGCTAGATAATACTACAGACAATCGTAAATATAGCTTTGTTCCTTATTCATAATTAAACAAGTATATATTTTCAGTATGTATATTTAATAGAAGGAATTGACAGAAAAATCAAGGATATTTTGTTTGACATCCAGGAAGGTTGATTTAAGAACTATCCAAAATATTCAGAAGTGTTCACACTACCCTTGGGAATTCTTATTTCACATATTATAAGAACATTTACGCCTATGAAAACTAGGCAGACTGTACTTTGAATAACAACTCATCTAAATTTTTCGAAATTACCCAGGAAAATGCAGGTTATTGTAACGGCCAAATGTCACACCAAATTTCTACTAGCAGTGAATGCTGAGAAATGAGGGCAGGATGGGACCTTCTATTCTAAAGTTTCATCATCCTATAAGATAAACAGCTGACAATCAAGCCCTCTCCTGGCAAATATAGGTTTCCTCTCAGTGTCCTCTGCAGAATTCTCCGTGAGGCAGCAAGCACACTTTTCTTTAGATTAAAGAGTTCTGCTAGACTTGAGATAATTAGTAGCATAATGAAGATATCTAGCACAGCAATCATGAAATAATAAATATGTCAAAGCGAATCAGATTTAAGAAATGCTGATCTGAGTTATGCTAGACGTTATGATTTCATGTTTTCAAGAATTCTAAGACTTGTTCCCTGCTGGCACTGAATGAGGGCATTTTGAAGATTCCTTCCTACAGAATCTGCAATTCCTGAACATTTTACTCAGCACTTGCAGCTTCTGTTTCAGGTCTCAATTACGACTCTGTTGTGTCTAGAATTAATCTGTGAGGAGACTGCCTAGAAAGGCGAGCTCTGAGATGAAATCAGCCTAATTTACAACACAGGTTGGAAGGAAATGGGTGAGACCAGGAAGACCAGCTGCATGGCCGACATCTGCGAAGGCTGGATATTCCCCTCTTTAAGAAAAGCAGGCTGTGTCAGGATTTGCTGAACTGCAGTGACTGTATTGTGACAGGATTCCTGGAGCAGTCCCCAAGCACACTAGTTGGGCTTACTTTTGCAGACTCCATTTCCATGGAAGTTTAAAGTCTAAAATATGTTAAAACTATTAAGAAAAGGGGCAGGAGAGAGGGCTCTGGGATTAGGAGTCTGGCTACTTTTCCAGAAGACCCAGGTTGGTTTCCCAGCACCCACATGGTTGCTAAAAACTGTCCTTAACTCCAGTTCCAGGGGATTCAACAAATTCTTCTGGCCTCTGTGAGCATTGCACTGCATTTACATACTTGCAGACAAAACAGTCATACACATAAAATAAATTTATTAAAACCCTTTTTGAAAAACTATTGAGAAAAATTTTGCTGTTTCAATAAAACCTTTGTGTGCATTTCCCCTTTGATCTCACCGATTTCTAATAGAAATGCATTTTTAATCGTGATATTAAAAATGATGTTACTTGAATTTTCTTTTCCAGAATTTTCTTTCCTACTTCACACGGGCCTACTCCAACTTTATTGATAAAAACTTCATGAGGTTAATTCCTTTATCTGTGTTCCCTAGTTCCCTAAACTTAAAAAAATGGAGAAAATTCAAGAATTAAATTGGATAGAACGAGAGATGAATGAGCTATTCTTTGAGAAAACCTTGGAATGTAAACTCTTAAACTGCCATGAGCTCCTAAAAGCAGGTTGTACATTAAGTTCAATTTACTGACTCTTCAACAGTCCGACAGATCTCTCAGTGAGTGCAAATGCAGACTGACAGTGTAGAAAGTGCAGTGAAAGTTTTCAAAACGTAGAGACCGATAGCAAGATCTTAAAAGCAGAACTATATTACTGAAGAGAACACTAGGTGCATTATATCTTATTAGTTGCTCTTAAAGACATTATCTTCTCTCTAATACAAGATAGGATATCCTTATGATAATATTTGAAATCTTTGATGTGTGTGAATAATTCTCTCTGGATTTATAAGAACTGTAGGAAGCACTTTTATAAAAGGGACAGAATCTGAACTACTGACTCAAAAACTAGAGGGTCACTGAGCCTCTAGCTCCTGTGACCTGGGAACCTGACCTTGATCCCTAGGAACCTCAGTTTGCTCCTCCACCCAAGACAGTGAATGAACATGGTTATGCTTAAGAATTAACAAATCAAAGCACACTGAAAGATGAAAGACTGAGCGAATGCTTGACATTGTGTGCATGGGATACATTAGGCCTAGGAAAGAAAAGGTAAGATTGTCTGATAAGATAAGGGTGGTACCAAGCTTGCAGTTCTCCAGTTGAAGCTGGAGAGTGAAATCTCAGTGACACAGTTCCAGGAGACACCAGGAAGAACTGGGTGCCCTAATTCAGGCCCACTGTTAAAAACTAAAGAGTCAGACTGCTTATTCAAGTGCAACTGTAATGTGGTTTGGTAACACTGCATAAGAACAGTTGTAATTCAGAGTAACATTTCTATTATATGCATTTCAGCATTTCTTAAATAGAAAGAGAAAAGCATCAACTTCAGGGTTATTCCAAGAGATGTAGGAAGTATATGAGAGATTATGCTTGGCCACTCAAATCCTAAAAGAAACAAGGATTTAGTGATGATGTTGTAACTTGGACGTTATAATGGAACTCAAGATCCAGTAATGTGGCCAAGGGTATCTCCTTGCTGCTTTGCTGTTAGACTTTGTTATGTTTATCACAGTGTACATACCACCGAATATTGTTAAAAGCACTTAAAGGAAACCTGGCACAGATCTTCTCAAATCAAATACTGATGTTTATTGTAAAGAAAAATCCTGTTTAGAAATAAGTTTTATACAGGATTTTATTAGTACTTAGGACCACACATAAAAATTCTCAAATTTTAAAAAGAGTTTCTAGAAAGATATAGTCCTCTTTACAATTTTTGAACTGTAACTGAATTGTCAAGTGTTATTTAAGCCAGGAGAAGCCACAGCCAGGCTAGGGTCTCAGGCCAGGATTCTTTTCTCCATGAAACTGCCTCCTGGAGACAAGCAGTGGGAGCCCTGCCTGTGCAGTGCAGAAACATAGATCCCCCGTACGTTCAAAGATTGACATCATTTGGAATTACCGACAATTGCTTTTACACTTACGCAATGGAATTGCTGTAAAAAAAAATGTTATCTTGGGAATTTTAACAGAAAGGATCTTAGTTTAAAATCTTCATGAGTTTTATTAGGCATTATTATGAAATTATTTCTGAATTACCTAGAGAAATTTGGAGCTATTTCTGAATTTCCCTGTGAAATTTAAAATAGGGCATGTGGGAATTTTCTTGTAAATCAGTTTTATTCTTTAGTTGGTGTGGGGGCTGATGCTGGAGAAGGGGAAGAATTGAAACCTTAGTTGAACACGTCACTGCTCTATAAGAAGTAGGACACTTTGATACTATTAAAAACTAAAAGATATCCCTTGCCATAACAAAATGTTCTATGTGTAAATCTCTCATTGGAAAATCACTATGTCTTGATTGCATTCATTTTCCCATCAGGGATTTATAACTGAGGTATAAATATTTCATTGAATTTTTAATAAAACCTTAATGTGTATGATATACAGAGAGTACACTACTACTTGAAAGCCTTGATATATGGACACTCCAGCAGTTTTGAGGTGGATCAATAATTTCGTGACTCGGTGTTAGGAGGGTTTAGTAACAATCTTGTCATTTACCAGCCATTTCTCCAAAGAAAATAACAACAATTAGAGTCTTGGACTGTATTTTTGATGAGAAACCAAATATCTCCCAGACATATCACTGAGGCTGTCTGGATCAACCGTTATACAATGTGTCTGCTGCCTGAAGGTTCTGTTTGTGTTTGAGATTTCCTCAGATTAAAATCAGGACAGTGAATATGGCATGTATCTTCAATATGTCATAAGACAAGATGGCAAGTAGAGCCAGAAAATGATTCTATGAGGAACTACTACTGGGATGTCAGGTTATTCAAAGTGGTACAAAGTCGTTGGTTTTAAGATTCCAAGTGGCTAGGTCTCATGGGCTGAAAGCCCTCTTAATTAAGGAAGGAGAAATGTGAAATCATAATGCTTTTTGCAAATTCTGCAGGAGGGTTGTTATATTCTATTTATTCATCTGTAAAATGAGAGCTTTGAGTAAGGTTATTTCTGTTCTAAGTTCTTTTCTTGTTCCAAACTATTTCACTACCATGTTTGTCCAGGTGAGCAATATAAAAATTCAAAATAGAGTGGTTCTAAAGATTTCAAATCCCTGGTGAGTTTCTAGCTCATCTTTTCCTTTTAGTAGAAAGTATCAAAGCAGTCTCCTGAGCCCAACGAAGCAAGTGAGCATTGGTGTAGTAGAGACTGAGGTCTGTTTTCTTCATTGTTCAAAATTAGAGAGTCTAGAATTCAGGAATCTGGCTGATTTATCAACACACCCACATTATGTTTTAATGAGATTCCAAACATTTATATGTGAGGCACTGTACTCTGTAAATTGGATAAGATTGCATAGTAATTCATGAGAGTGCATAAATTATTTATATATTTCATTTATTTTGACCCAAATTAGTCAGTAAGGGCTTTGTGCTTGCCTTTCTATGCATCCTTCTTTCTTTTTGTACAGACTAAGATCTGTTGAAGAATATCTACACATTGAAGCTTTCTGTCATGAGTTTTCCTTTGAGTATTAACTATTAATTCCCTAAAGTCACCTTGAATTATAGACTATGAAGAAAGCACATCTCTAGTGTATTGTGCCAAGTTCACTTACTTTATACAACCTATTGGCATCATTTTGGAGATTAACAACTATCTCTCTTAAGATTTTGTATATTCTCTGACAGCTTAAATATTGGACTGGCTCTTATGCAGTTCTACATAGTTTGTTTCTTAAGACCCTTAAAATTTTCTTTCAGATAAGTTTACTTTTCTACCATAAATTCTGGAGACTTAGTGGCATTTGAAGAAGGTAAATTGATCAGAGAAGATTAAAGTAATCATGGCTTTAGATTTTCTGTTGCTGTCAATTGAATTTTAATATAATTATTCCGTGCATTATTAAAAAAGGGTCAGTACAAGCTTTTCCTTATTTGGATACCCTTTTTATCTCTAGATTTGTTCTAACTCTCTATTAACCTGTTTGATGTCAGTCACAAGTTGTTTTGGAGTTCTTGGGAGGAAAGAAAAATCTTTTAATGGAAAATTCCATGCCTAACTTAATATTCATTGTTACATTAAAGTAAGAATATGTTTGTTTTCAATTATCAATTCAATTTTATTTTTCATGTTTTAAAATTTTGTTTCTTGGTTAGATGTTAAGGATGTGACTATTGGAAAGTCAAATGTAACAGAAAATTTAGGATTTGTCAGATTGCCTCAAATAGAAAAATAATTATCTTTGGTAATACATTAGCATCTGATGTGCCATTCAAAAGCATAGAGACTATTAAACGAGTGGTTTTGTTTTGGCAGTTTCTTTGTTACAGCAGACTCTACGTAAATGTGCATTCTTACATGTGTAGGACAGTGTTATTGCTTTAGATTGCTATTTTCCTGATGATACCTTCCGTGTTTGACTATAAACTTGTAGCATATGTTAAAGTGTTGAATGCTGATTGCTCAGTGATGAACAATCTTGTGGCTTTGGTTCAGATTTAGAGAGCTTAGAAAAACATGCTGGTGGAGTTGTATGTGTCAAACAGGCAGCCCCTGTCACAATGTTTTGGTAGCTACAGTCTTCTAATTGATGGTAGTTTCTGCTATCTCATCAATTCTTGGGTGGGAAAGAGATTTGGTAATCATTCTTGTGATTTTTGGTTCCTGAGCAATTAACAAAATAGATGATGAGTGAGATGATTCTTAGAGTATAGGAGCATAGGTGATCAATAATCTCCACCAGTAAGAAAAACAGCAAAGAATACCAATCCAGTGGAGTCTTTGCCCATATCCAGACACTAAAGCCAACTGCCAACAGATTTAATTGTCAAGAAATGCAGGTTCATAATTCTTAAGGAATGAAAGTTTTGCTGAAGATTGAAAGAGAAAACTGATTTTAGAAGGCCTAAAAAGAAAAACCAAGAAAACATTTTGAGGTCTACGGTGTAGTTATGAAGCTCCAATCACCGAGTTTCTCTCTTTCAGTCCCTTTACCTGTCCTGAAAGACAGAGACCAACACTGAGGAGGGATGAGCAAGACCTCAGCACATTTTTTCCATCTTTATTGTGGAATAACTAAGAAAATTTCTATCACATAAACCTAGTGAATAACCAGTCTCATCAAGCATAATTTCAGTGAAAAAATATCACTAGCAGAAAGAATGACATATTTCTATTTAAATAACAACTTCTTGGACAGGAAATAAAAGCAATAATCTGATTTGTAAAACCATAAAAGACTTAAACACTTGGAAGCAACATAACCAAAGTCCTGAAAAAATTGTTATTGAAAAATATAAAATGTAGATGTGAAATATAAAACATTTTAACATAATGTTAAAATGCCTATATTGCCCCCAAATAAAATAAAAAAGCCAATTCAATGCAATCTCTATCAAAATCTCAAAGTAGTTTTTAGAGAAATAATAAGGAAGGCCTCTAATGCTCATGCAGACTACGGCGACCAGGCAACAGGATCCATCCTGAAGCCTGGGACGCTCCTTACTTCTGCTCCACCATGCACATTTTGCATCTTGAATTCTGCTCCAGCCCTTCTTCAAATCGTTGGCCCTCTTAATGTCACTTTCCTAATGTATGCCTTGTCTTTGTCCTGATTTAGAATTTTTTAAATAAATCATCTCATTAACAAAAGAGAAGCAAGATTTTTCAGAAAATTTTAAATTAAGACACTACAAAATTCATGAAAATAATTTTAACCTTAGAAATTAAAGCTGTTCTTACTTCCAAGTAGATTAGACTTTAGATTTACTTTGGCTATTTATTACCATCTTTCTTTTTCTTTACTTGCCTTATTGACTTGAAATGTTGGAGTAGAAGAAGGTTCTTGTTTTGAGTCCAGTTTCCCTTTGATATTTCTGTACCCATATGACCTACATTCTTCATAGAATGGTAGGAGATTTCTGCTTATATAGTGTGTCACAGTTCATGGTATTAGTGGATATTGAAGCTGGTCCTGGCCAGGTGGTTTTGGCTTCCCAACCTGTGACTGTTGGGGCCTTGAGACCACTAATATCTTCCTGTTGAAATATAAATAAAATCATAAGTATCTCAAAAATTTCTAGGTGTTCCTTCACAGTGATTGTACGAGTGACATGGTTAAGCAATGCAAAGCCCTTAGAGTTCTACCTGACACGTAATAGGCCTTTATTTTCCCATTATTATTATTACTAATAGTGGTATTTAGAAATGAGAAGATAAGGATAGATAACAGGTTTATAGTATGAAATATCAGATAACAATAAGTAAAAAATTATTAATAACTAGCATCTACAAGGATACCCCGTAGTGACTAGTTTTCAAGGTTGCTCTGTTTGTCCATATTAATAGTGCTGGCAGAAGTCCATAATTTGTCTTCTGTCTCCCATAAACCTAAAAACTTCTTCCTGACATAGTCTCAGAAATGTTTCAAAGGTCACAGTCAACACATTTTAATAACTTAGTCCCATTTGTGGATTGTACCATGCTGCGCCTCAGCTTTTCTAACCGTAACAGGCAGCAGACCTTCTTCCCAGCGAGTCCCTCTCTTACATTTCCCTTCCGCTGATTTGTCTGTGCAAGTCTCCTGCAGACGCCAGAGCTACTGTGTGTTCACTGCATTTCGTCACCAGTGGACAATATTTCATAACAATCCTCCCAATCCCGTTCTCACCATCTTTCTTTGCCTCTTCTGGGATGCTCTCTGGGTCTTGGAGGAAGTGATAAACGTATGCTATTTGAATTTTTGACAAGTTATAAATCTAATCATCGACTAAAGAAAACAAAACCAAACAAAAACACACCAAAACTGACTCAGACTGAGAGCAGCACTAGCCTTTGTGCATAAACATAAATATTTAGAAAGTAGTTTGAGTGTCCATTTAGGAAAACATCAGCAGTACATTCTCGCATAGAATCTCTGACCTCCTGACCTCCAGTGTCACAGGGTTGGTTTGTTTGTTTTGCACTAAGTTTATATCACCAGCCATGCTTTCCGTCCTGTGGCATGAGCTTCACATCTAATCAGAAAGCGGTTGGTTTTCCCCCAAAGTCATACCACTGCTACAGTAATGGGCCCACATTGCCTGGAAATTGGTATTGTGGCATACAGGGCACAGAAATGGATAGGACAGTTGATGACTGTTCTCCACAGCCTGCACAGCACACTGCACACGGGCTGCCTTGGTGCTCAGCCTTACCTGCATTTGTTAGGGTAGTCTTAATGACTGACATTCTGACAAGGGTAAGCTAGAGTCTCAGTGTAACTTGATTAAAATTTCTCTGATAGCTAGTGAATTTGAACAAACCTTCAGATGTTTATTAGCCATTTGCATTTCATCTTTTGAAAACTCTCTACTCATTTCTTTAACAATTTATTGATTGGTTTGTTCTCTTGTTCATTATGTTGACCAGTTTTTGTATATTCTAGAAATGAATTATCTGTCAGATTTACAGTTAGTAAAATTTTTCTCTCATCATGTGGGTTGCCTGCTTGCTTAGCTAAGTATTTCCTTATGGTAGAGCAGCTTCTTTGTTTCCAGAGATCTTGTTTATCAGTCGCCGCCTTTCTTTCCTGAGCAGTCAGAATCGTATTTAGAAAGGCCTTGTCTGTATCTGTACCCTGATGTGCTTTCCATATGTTTTTCTTTAACGGTTTCAGTGTTTCAGTCTTGCATGGAGGTCCTTTGTCCATTAGGAGTTGATTTTTGGAGGGTAGCTTCATTCTTCTACATGAGGACATTCGGTTTATCCAGCATCCTTTGTTGAAAAAGCTGTTTTTTTTTGTCCAATGTGTATTTGGGCATCCTTGTCAATGACAAGATGACTATAGCTCTGTGAGGCTCTACCTGGTCCTCTATTCTATCTCATTCATTTACTTGTCTGTTTTTGTGCTGATTCTATGCTGTTTTTTCTTAATATTTCTCTGTAATATAGATTGGCATCAGGTATGATGATATCTCCAGCATTATTCCTCTTGCCTAGTATTGCTTTGGCTATCCAAGGTCTTTTGTGCTTCCATATAAATTTTGAAGTTGTATTATTTTTCTGTTGCTGTGATAAAGCACCATGGCCAAGGCCATTTACAGAAGGATTTTACTGGGAGTTTCAGAGGGATAAAGATTCCATCATGGTAGGGCAGGAAAGGCAGGACGTGGCAGGGGCAACTGGAGCAGAAACACTGAACACTAGCTTCTCCAAACAGGCACAGAAAGCAGAGAGGAGGTCTCCATCAAGATCACACCTCCTAAACCTCTGAAAACAATGCCACCAACTGGGCACAGTGTTCGAAGACCTGAGAGTATGTGAGGCATATTCTCATTCAAACCAACACACTGCTTTTGCTGTTTCTGTGAAGAATATCATTGGAAATTTGATTGTGATTATGTTGAATCTGTAGATTGCCTTTTCTTGAATGGCCATTTTCACAATATTAATTATTCTATTATAATATGAGGCATAGAGAGATTTTCCAGCTTCTAATGTCTTTTCTTTCAGGTTTAAAGATTTCATGCAACATGTATTTTACTCCCTTTGTTTTGTTTCTTTTAGTATGCTTTTGTTTCTGTTTTAGTTAATGCTTTCTTTTGCTTCAGGCTATTGTGGATGGGACTGTTTTTCTGGTTTCTTCCACAGAACACTTGTCAGTTCTATATATGAAGGCTACTGGTTATTTTAATGTTGATTTTGTTTCTGCCACTTTGCTGAAAATGTTTATTAGTGCTAAGAGTTTTCTGGTTGAGTCTTTAGGGTCTGTCCCTCATGTATGGAATTTTGTAATGAGCAAATAAAGATACTTTGACATATTTTTCACTATTTGTAGCCCATTTATTTCCCTCTTGTTCTAGCTAGACTTTAAGCACTAAATTGAAAAAGAATGGAGATAGTGGACATGCTTGTCTTCTTCCTGGTCCTAAGGGAAATGCTCCATTTGGCAGGATGTTGACTACAGGTTGTGTCTGATGCACGCTCACTGTTTCGCTCATCTCTTCTGTGCTTTTATCCTGAAGGAACATGTAGGATTTAGTCAAAAACATTATCTGTACCTATTGAGATGGTTCTGCGATTTCTATGCTTGAGGACATATTTGATTTATGTGTGTTATCCTGTCTATCTGGAATGAAGCCAATTTGATCACAGTGAATGATCTTTTTGATGTATTCTTTTATTCAGTTTGCAAGTACTTTATTGAGAAATTTTTATATTTCTTAGGGATGTGGTCTGTGATTTTTCTCTTCTTTCTTTCATTTTTTAAAAGTTGGTATCAGGACATTATTGGCTGCTTACAAAGAGTTTGGAGACATTCTTTGCTTTGCTTTGGAATAATTTGAGAAGTATTGTGTGAGTTATTCATTAAAGGTCTGGTAGAATTTTAGTGTATTCATCTGGACTTGGACATTTCAGCTGGAAGATTTTTTTTATTGCTGATTCAATGTTCTTGGTTATACATTTGTTTAAATTTCTTACCGATCTCAGTTCAGCATTTGTAGGTCATGTACAACTAGAAATTCATCCATTTCTTTTATATTTTCCAATTTAGTGGAGCATAGGATTTTAAGATATGTCCTTAATTTTATGGATTGATCTTTGCATCTTTAATGCTTTAGTCCTGGTTCTCTTTATTTTGATTAACTTGTTGATCTTGTTTATCTATCCAAAGCTTCAACTTCATCTCAATGATTCTTTGGTTTGTCCCTTAATTTTTATTCCATTAATTTCTGTCTTGGTTGTAAATATTTCTCCCCATCTACGATTTGTTTTTAGGCTTGTTCTTGTGTTTTCCAAGGCCCTAAGGAAAATAATTATTTACTTAAGGTCTCTGTGGTCTTTTAATATAGGCATTTATACTTATAATTTTCCTGCTTATGACTGCTTTCATTGTACTCCATGGGTTTTGGTATGTTGTGTCTTTGTTTTCATTCAATTCTAGAAATTTTTTAACTTGCTGCTTGAGTTTTTTCAGTGACTCACTCATCATTCAATACTGTGTTGTTCAATATCTGTGTTTGCTTTTATTCTATAGTTTCTCTTGCTATTGATTTCAAACTTCATTCTGTTTTTAATTAGACAGACTACAAGAAATTATTTCAATTTTATTTTCTCATATTTGTTGAAAATGTATTTGTCTGGTATATTTTCTGTTTTAGATAAAGTTCCATGGGATACTGGGTAGAGTTCTGGGTTTTAGTGGCGTGATCTGTAGGAATTTGTTTGGTCCATTTGATTCAATTGTTTGCTTGCATTCTCTTGCAATTAATGCAGGAGTTCATTTGTCTCTTCTTTGGTTTTCTTGATTATACTTATCATTCTTTATATGAAATTTCATCTGAGTCAATCTCACTTGGGGCCATTACTGTGACATTGGTAACTTTGGGTGGAAGCATATTGTCCTAAGTTTTGTGCAGTCAGGATCAAGCCTTTACACTGAGAGTTGGAGAACTTACTTTATTCAAGGTAGCAGATCACGAAGAGCCAAGGCTCTAAAGCTCTGGGCCCTGAGCTACAGAAATGCACAATTTTTATAGGTCTCCCTACATCCTGTCTTAATTGCTACAAGAGTGATAGATTTAATTTGTAACCTACATGACCTCTAGGACATATATGTACATGTCCCAAGGTCACCAATGAGAAATTCCTCCTGCAAGTGTGTTTATAGAAACAGCTATTAAGAGTCAGAGTTCAAAGATAGCTTATAACAGATGTTATTTCTGGTGCCTTGCAGGGAGAATAGTTACAAACCAGGTAACTATGTCATTCCTTTCTCAAGGTCTTTGGTATTCTCTGTTTTAGTAAACATTCATAAAACACTGGAAAGTGGCTACTATGTCCTAAACCCTAAAACCAGTCATTAAATGATAGAAACAATACCAGACATAAGCAAAAGTAACATTAAATATATCAAATAACATTAATACAACACAAAAAGTAACATTAAATACATATTTATTGTCTTCTTCAATATAACTTGCATTTTGGAGTAGGGACTTCTGGAGTTAGGCCACTGGTTGAATTTAAAAAAAAATGGCCACCTTCTTTCAGAGGAATTCTTTGTAGTGTTCAGATGGGAATAGGTTACACTAGGGTTGAGGTGTCATTTTTTTTCTGTTAGACTGCCCAGGGCACCCTGCCTTATCCTAGTACTCCCATGAGAATAGAAGTAGAGGCTGAGCTGGGCGTTGTGGCACACGCCTGCAGAGGAAGGCATATCTCTGTGAGTTCAAGGCCAGCCTTGTCTACATAGTGAGTTACAGGACAGTTGGGGATACAGGGAGATCATGTCTCAAGAAGATAAAAAAAATGTTAAAAAGAAAAAAGGCGGATGTTATAGGGTTAGAATCGGGTAGGCTGGAGCTGGCCTGCTTGAACTGGCATTGGGCATTAAAGCAGGATTTGATGTAGAGGGGAGAGCTGGGTGGACATGGACTGAGGGGACTGGCTTAATTCTTGGATTCTTCCTTGTCTCTCAGCCTTTCATCTCCACCTCCTAGAAGCCTGTTTCACCCCTTAAACTTCCTTTTATGGTCAGTGGGTATGCATGAGGCCTGTTCTTTGAATGAGCACATTACAGATCCCTGGAATCCCTCTGTGATGGGCTATCCCACCCTCCTCTCTGGGTCTTCCTTTGAATGATCAGATTACAGGTACAGCTCGACCCATCATGCCATATGGTATTTGGAATATGTATAACAGTTCTCTTGCAGACTGGTTACCACAACATTTCAGCTTACCTAATGTCATGTGTCCCTGATTCAGTTTCTCTTCCTCCATATCTCAGTATTCTGCCAGCCTGGTTTCAGGGTACAGTCCCATGACACTTGATCTGTTTCCCAAGAGTATGGTTTCCAAAGCATTTATGCCTGCTGAGCTGCAATGCAACAAGGCTTTCTGGGGTGCTTTCTTGCTTTCTGATATGCAAAGGGACCTAAAGTTCAGTACTCAGTGCCAGGAGAAGAAGCTTTTTCTCTCTGTGTTAATGATCCTGCAGTGACCCCCTAGCCTTGATTCCAAGGTGTTTAGGTCTGACACTCTTCTGATTTCACCTGAGAAGTTCAAGCCCATTGACTATTAAAAATGTATTTATTTACTTATTTATTTTTATGGTATGTATATGAGTGAGTGTTTTTCCTACAAATGTGTTAAGTGAACCCATGTCATGCAATACCTGGAGAGGCCAGAACTGAAGAGGGCATCAGATCCTCTGGAACTGGAATTACAGATGGTTAGTAGCTATTATATGGGTACTGGGAACTTCCCAAATCCAAGAGCAGTCAGTGCTATGAACAGCTGAGCCATCTTTCTAGCCCTCCACTGACCCTTAACTGCCAATTCCTGAGAAGGCCACTGTGGTAAAAATTCTTATACAATATATTCATATATACATTAAAGAAGTGGGATTTCAGTTTGTGTTTCACATGAGTATAATATCCTTTCTCAATGTATATAATTATTTATTTATTTTTGTTTTCTGTGTCTGAATGCTTTGCCTGCATGTATGCACATGCACATATGAATGCACTTCCCACAGAGGTCAGAAGAGGGCATCAGATCTCATGGAATTGGACTTACAGGTAGTTGTAATACAGGTAGTTGCCATGTAGGTGCTGGGAACTGAACCAGGCTCCTCTTCGAGAATAGTCAAAGTTCTTAACTGCTGAGCCACTTCTCCAACCCTCTTTTTATTATACATATATGCACAATTTTGTCAAGATAAAACTGCATATATTCATATAGTTTTGTTTCTATATAAAGCAAAGTGAAAAATTATAATTTACAACTAAATTTTATTGCTCAATATTTTTCAAGACATGAAAAATTGATTGAATCAATAAATATTGTACATTTATTCATCTGTAGGAAAAATAATTCAAATCATGGTAGATATTATAATTTTTGTTGTACTATATTAGAAACTATGCCATCAATAACATAGTAATGCATTCAAACATACATTCCTAAATACTTTGCACATATGGGTAAGTCATTCCTGACCCAATGAGTAGAACAAAGTAATTCCCATCCTTTGCTTAATTAGATTTTGACAAGTACTTATTTGTTCTTGAAGTTGAAAGAGAATAGGAGATAGTACCAAATTAGGCAGAGGAGGAGACCCAGACTAGATTCAGCTCAGTTCCCACTCCTTCACTTTCATCTAAGATGAGTTCTTGTCCAAAGCTGGCTCTTTTGGAGAGGTTCATTTCCCTCTCTCTAATGCACTCCCTCTGATGGAGATTTCAAGTGTTACTGCCTTTTCTCTATTCACTCAGGTTCCTGCTTTCATATTAATGAACCAACCAGCAACATGCATTCTTCCTGTCCAATCCAAAGGGAGCCCAGTCCTGTCCCAGATTGTGCCCTACAGAGTATAAAACCCCGACTCCCCCAGAGGAGTACAGAGTGCTCAAGCTCCGGACCCCCTCCCTGTGTATGTGTGTGTGGGGGGGGAGGTCTGTCTCTTTGCTGTGAAGAGTGTTACCACTGCTCCAGTAAACTTTGGCTGTATGTTGTGACTGCAGACTTTTTTTCTTCTAATTCTTTACCTTCAGGAAAAGGGGCCCGAGAATGGCATCAAGTGAACGAAACTGGTTTTTTGTATTTCAGTTTCTGCATTTCACAGATCAAATAGAGCCAAAGCTTAAATCTAGCCTAAACAAGCATCAAACAAATAGCCAGGCCAATATCTGTAAGAAGATCTGATTCTGGAAAGGTCTAGCCCACACTTTCTAGACTATAATTAATAATACTGTAGAAGAAGAAAATGCAGCTTGCTGTGATTTGATTATGATGTAAGTGTGCCTCTTGAGAACTCATGTGCAGGAACCTTGCTACCCTGTATGACAAAGTGAAACTATTACAACCTTTTCAAGGTAGAGACTTTGTCAGAGATGTTTCAGCTCTTTGGACCATGTTATGTTCAAGAGTTTAATGTAGTTTACATGGGAGACAAAATTTGTCCGTTCCCATGAGAAAGAGTTGTTATAGCAGAGCTAGCTTGATCTCTAGCTGTTGTGGCTTTCTGTGTTCTCACACCTCTTTCTCAAACACAGAGTCTCACAGTGATGTATTTCTCAGCATTTGATGTAGTCAATGGTCCTTACAAGAATCAGATTTCAAAATGTGGAGATAAATAAATGTATTTTAAAATGCAGTATACAGGTTCAGGTATTTCATTATAGCAATGCATTGTATGGTTTCTTCCCCCACCCCCAGGGAGACATGGGCAAATGCCAATTCACCCCACATAGGGCACCAATGAACACTAAAGAAATGATCCCACCCAAGCCTGGCTTGGTGAACCAATGAGTTATTTGGTGTATTTTATAGAAGCATTGATTAGGGTCACTTACAGGAACATGGGCATCTCAAAGCAGGTGCACCAAAGGCCCATCTCAGCATGAATGACAACTCACAAAAGCCACCTTCTTAGAGCAAACTGCCCAATTTTCAAGAAACTGTTCTGGACAGTCTCATCACTTGCAAAGATTTACTGACTTTATAAACCAGAAAAGGGCCTTTGTGATTCTTGCAGCTTTCTAAACTTCCTAGTTTTGTAAGTGTCCTTAGCTTCCTGGGTCTTATGATTTTCCGTCATCTAGGAAAGAGTGTTTCAATTCAGATGAGAGAGCTACCTATAGATGTCAAGGTATAAAGGGAGAGCTACCTATAGATGTCAAGGTATAAAAATGTCAATAAACATTAGAAGAGGAAAATTGTTACCAAAGAATCAAGAAATGGAAAGGGAGAGAATAGAAAAATGTTTTTTAAAAACTCACAGATTTCTAGATCCCTCACATTCCCATTACCAACTAATGAGGATTTATGAGTGTGTCAGAATATCACATAATTACAGGAAACAGATTATAGGAATTCAGAAGAAATAGAAGTAAATGATTTTAATTATTTTATCTCCAACTTAATGGAATCAAAATATAATCTAACCCATAATTGAATGTTTCCTTTACTTATAAGAATTTGTTATTTTATTTAATAATAATTATTCATTATACTTCTATTAGCTACTGGAAACACAACTTTGAGTGTAGTGGGCGGGGTTTCCACACTCACAGCTTCCAGGTTAGTATCTAATAAAGAGGCCGTCACAACATAGTGAAAAATGCACCTTTTTGTGAAGGACTGTCAGGGTTCAGGAGTCAAACATTAGAAACTATAAACCATAAGGTTTTCTGTGATTGTTTGAACTTCTTGGTACCAGTTGCCAGGGTGTGTGTGTGTGTGTGTGTGTGTGTGTGTGACAATGACATGATAGATACTAACTGTAATCTGAGTAATGAACGAAGTATTAAGTCACTGGAAAGCAGAGAAGGCTTTGTGTCAGAAAGATTTTTAAAAGATGTGTCGAAGGACAAAAAAACAGCATTTCATGAAGAATTATGCGTTCGAAGTAGGTAGATGACTCACAGGATGATATGCAAATTTAAAGGAAAGTATTAAGTCACTTTTATGATTTCTGTGGTTCTTTTATGCTTGCGATGGAAGTCTGTGTGTGTGTTTGTGTCGGTGTATTAGTTACAACTCATTAAGACTGTCACTTCCCGTAAGAGAAACTGTAACCACGTGTCTGTCCCCTTGTCCCTTCAGCTGTCTATGTTTTTCTGTAAGAATGTGTTGAAAATCATCAGCAGTAAGTGCCATTAAATGTAAAAACCTGACTAAGAGTGAGAATGGTAACGAAATCCCTTCCACAGACCAAGGAGACACTTTGAGGAAGTTCTGGCCCACTTCCTTCCACAAGGCCCAAACTCTGGTAAGCGGTGGACCACACTGCAGTGCCTTCCTTAGGAGACTCAGCTCAAAATCAGAGTACACGAAGAACGGATCCAGTTGCATGACTTTTCCTAAGGAGACACGACCTTCTGTTCTCCCCACGCAGGGCATCAATGGTGACCAAAATCTAGCTCAACGTATCACTGAGGTTTTGGAGTTTCTTGTAAGTGCGCAAAAGGGAGGTTACTTGCAGAGCACGGGTGTCTCAAAGGCCAATGCATCACCAAAAGCACACGCCAGCAGGATATGACTCACGAAAGCCAGCACCCTGAGGCAGCCTGGCCGACTTGCAGTCAGCTTTGCAGCAAAGTCCCTCTTTTCCAGCCTTTGTTGTTGTTTTTTTAAACTTTTATTTAATTTTTAGTTTACGAGTATGAGTGCGTTGCATGCACCCGGGTAGTGCAGTGCCCCGTGGAGGCCAGAAGAGGGCGTCAGATATCCTGGAACTGGAGGTATGAATGGTTGTTAGCTGCCATTTGGGTGTTGGTATTTGAAACCTCTTCTGAAAGAGCAGCCAGTGCTCAAACTGTTGAGCCACCTCTCCAGCACCCAGCGTTGTTTGATGTTTATATAAACTTGAGGAAGGGCCTTGTGAATCTTGCAAGTTTCTGAGGTTCTGAAACCCATTTCATCATCTTTCGTGCCTTGTAATTTTCCTTAGATTTCTGAGTTTTCTCAGCACCCTTCTCCCCAAGAGGGAACTACTGAGAGGAAATGGCTGCCCAGCACTGTCCTGTCCCTCCCAGGTCACCTGCTTCCTGTTGCAGTTCCCTGTGCTGCTACAGTGTTACCCAAGCTCTGGAGGACTTGATAGAGTCTCTGTTTCTTCTATTCAGGCCCCCGCATCACAGGAAGAGTTACTTACAAATGAGGCGAGGCTCCGGTGGAGCTGGAGTAGGTGGAGAGCTCCAGGAGTGCCACTTTGGCGAGTTCTCACCCTCTCAGGCTTCAGGAAGGTTTCTTGTGAAGCATCTACGCAGAGCTGACCACGCTCCTGTAAGTCACCTCAGCAAATCCACTGGTCGCACCAAGCAAGGCTGGGGAGGAAGTCCTTTTCTTGGTGTGTCCTCAGTGCCGAATGCAGGATGAAAAATGTTCAGGTCTTCACCAGAAAGATAACACAGCACAATGGAAGACGCATAATTTTATTTATTTTAAATTACAGTTATCTTCACTAAATGATTTTTCACCAACTTCTGAATGACGTGTAACCAAAACAATAGCACACAAAATAGTCAAATACGTGTCTTCCTCCAAGAACTCCTGCCAAGTCATGTCCTATTTCTTTCATAAACTTTACTTGAAAATGGTAAAAATGCCAAATGCTGAATATACAGAAAACACTTCTACTGTTTTCTCAGTGTATTAGTTTACATTTTATATCCCAAAGGACTGGGGTTTTGTTGTTTGTAGGAGAGCAGTAAAGTACTGAGAAATAATATTAGGTATCAAATAAAGCCACTTAGATGAGGGAAAAGCAGCCGAAAACCAAAGTTTTTACTTTTGAAACAAAACATTAGCCTATAATAAGTTAAAATCTGCAAGAGAAATAGAAATCAATTACTATTTCTGATGGTACCTTATAAATTCTACCACACTGAGAAATCTTAAACAAAGAAGAGAGAAAGGAACAGAAGAGAAGCCTACACTGTAAGCTACGTTTCAGGGGTATTTCAAGGCGGAATGCCCTAACATTTCCCACACAATTCCAGCATCTGACCAAGTCTGGCTAGTTTGGTATTTAGTCAGTCTTAGCGTGTACTTAGTCTTTACTAGTCTGACTAGTAAAGGAAGGCAGAACTGAAGAGGTTTGTATTTTACCTTCTACCAAAAAGAGAAATTAATCCATCAATTTTTAGATTATAAAATGGTTTGGATCATGAATGTATAAATACTACACTAACGGCAGTGTTCAGTAATTTTTACTTATTGAAATGATAGATAAGAAAGGAAGGAAGGAATTTTCTGATTAATATCATGATTTAGCTTCTCTATACTATTGTGGGAATAAGGAGTGTAGCTTGGAAAGAGCTCAGATTGCTTGATCTCTTTGGTTGTTTGGACAATAGTAACACAAGGCTGGAGGCATCAACTAAGTCAGAACGCTAGGTTTCCAGCTGCTCTAAAGGCAGGAACTTAGCAGATGGACACAAGCCGTTCACACAGGAGAATATTCTGCCACACTGAAGGAACTCAAGGGTTGGAGTGGGGGCTGTGCCGCAGATATGAATAAACTGATGAAAATATGACAGAACAACAAGAAAAGCTGAAAGTTTTCATGTTTACAGGGGTCAGATTAAATGTAAGTGTCCTCGTTTGTTCTGGCGTTCCATCTAGGGGATCACACTGATAATGCTCCGCTGGCTTCATGCATTATTAACTAATTAATTAGTTCCTACACTGAAGATCTTTGAAATGAAACCTGCCTATGTAAAGGAGCTAAATTTGCAGTTTCAAAGAATAAACCTCTCAGAGCCATGTTTGCTTCTGCCTTCACTCTACTGTAATTATAACTTTGACATATTGAAATTTGAAGGCACTTGAGCAGCAAATGCTGCTATGAAAAATATAAACATACATTTTAATTTGTCCTATGGGGGGAGATATTTTAAAATGAATATACTTTAAGTTATGATATTTAAAAGCAGGTCAAGTGGGAAGAATGGAATTCATACATAAATTATAGTCTACATGTCTAGGTGTTTTTTCTGTACATATTAAAATTAAGTGGACAAAAAGACACAGAACAAATCTTATTTTAGACTTACTTTAGACACTTACATGACCGGACTATAGCAAACCAAAGGCATTTAATAATCACTGTCTTCACATTCATGTTTCTTTGACTTTTTGATGGGAATGCCTCCTTTTACATACAAATTTGCTATCTGGAAATCCCTTGAAAGGCAGTAGCTGGGCCCCAGTGTTAGGTCCAGACTTGACTAAAGATGAGATGCTTTTGTCTCTACTTTTGGGAGTTTAGAGCATTATTGCCAAGAGCTTAATTATCATGTACAGTTACAACTTTTAAAGCAAAGGCAATAAATCTTTGCCTTCAGACTTATGGGAAATATTTTGTTCAGAAAGCCTGTTGTTTATATAAACTATTTTTCCTAATTAACAAAATAACCACAAGACATTAACGAAACCACAGTACTGCAGTAAAGAAAAGCAGAGTTTGCAAGTGCCCTCAGGGTCATCTTCCAGACTCCTCCAAATCACTATAATTAAGAGACAATTGACAACCTACATTCTCATTGGCTATTTTTTGATTTGCAAAACTTACTGAATCAATTAACAAATCTAACATAAGAAGCAAATTTAGAAGAGCCATATAAAAGCAACTCTATCAAATCTGTTTAAAAAGTTAGCTTTTTGTTATTAAAGTAAGAAACCCTGTATTAAATTTTATAACCCTATGTATTTTTATTGCATAATTAAGTATAGCATTTAAAAAGAAATGCCCCCCCCCTTTTTTAATCCCTCATTGTTTTATATTCACATTCACATTTGGTAAATAGTTCCTTCTGAGTGGTCAGTTCTTTGTACCTCACCAGAGGGAAACCCCTTATCATTTCTAACCCTGTATTTGTAAACTATCAATTGAGTTTCCATGTGTAAATTATGCTGCATTCAAACATTAATTTATTCATTCACACCCACAGATAAAGTTTCTTGAACATCGGTTACATTCTCATATCCCTGGGTCACAATGTTCAACCAGGAAAAATCACTGTCCTCAAAGTTTTGAAGACTTAGTATAAGAAAAAGAGGAACTGTGTGTAATAAACTGTTGTAGTTTCTCTAATGAATTTTCCATATAGTGCTCTGAGGAAAGACCACTTCATCCAAATACAAGTCTGTGGAAAGCTAGCACTAAATTTAGGGACATTAGTAGATATCACATAATGAAGTAAAGTTAGAGACTTCCACCAAGGCAGCAGGATGAATGGAAGAGCCCAAAACAACAACAGCAACAGCAACAACAACAGCCTCCTATTCTGTTAAACAGCAGCATTAAACACTGCATTGAAAGCTACAGAGAGCTAGAAGGACTTTCAAATCCCTAATACCAGGGTCAAATCTGAGTATTTAACAGACAGTCTAGGCCATCTTGGAGGAGGAAATAGTTAAGGAATCCATGTTACAGGCAGACAGTTGTCAAATGCAAGGGAGGAAAGAGCTTTCAGAGTAGAAATAGGCCAGTAAACGGGAGACGGGAGTAGATTAAGAGCTCCAAGAGACACTGAAACATGACTCAGAACTACATGCTGTAAGTGGTTTGCAGAACTTCTGAAAAACCAGCATTGGGTTGTCATTTCGCTAACTGAGGTTGTCCTCAGAGCAAAGAGGTCCAGACCTTAAGACCATTAGCTCAGGAAGAGAGCTAAGTCTTGGGTTAATGGATGCATTTAATAGAAGTCTGGTGTTTCTGTGAAGGAGACTATGAATAGAAAGGAAGACAGTTAGAAAATACTGTTGCAGGTACCCATGGAGGGGCATGTAACCTTACAGGATGCCTCACAGGAACCAATAAAACCCCTAAGGAGGAAACTTCCTACTTTTTTATCCAAAACACTTAGTATAAACTGTCATTTCCTACTTTTGATGATAATCTCACTCTTAAATTTTCTGTAGTAGGAAGTATTAAAAATGAAAATGACTAAGAATTCTATAAACCTTTCCTATGGCTTGAAACACTGTTTTTTCCAAACTTGTGTTAAAAGTTATTGATTGACACATATTAAATGAAGCAAAGTATATGATTATGAATATATAATCATGTTTAACATTAAATGATAATATAACCAGTAAGATTTCAGGGAAAAGAAAATAAGTCACTAGAATTAGTCAAAGTAAACCTCTAATGTTAAGTGAATTTAGAGCCTATTTTAAAGGATGGGTAAAGTCTAGACACACAGAGAGCAAAAGAGGCATAGAAAGCTAATTTTCTCCTCGTTCCTCATGCTCAGATCCATAATTAGTGTCTTTACACCATTTATTCCAGATTTCAGACTAATAAAATACCTTCTCAGATCAACACAACACAACTTGGAAACAAGTGTGTTCTCATTGGCTCCACTAACAAGTTTAGATTTCCCAGAAAAAAAGTTATTGATTGATGGATGGATGGATTGATGGCAGTCCTAGGGAATCATCTGTGTCTTGGACATCAAAAGAAATGTTCTACCTTAGAACATTTTCTTTCCTTTGCATTTCTTCTTAGATCTCTCCCTCTCTCTCTCTCTCTCTCTCTCTCTCTCTCTCTCTCTCTCTCTCTCTCTCTCATTGACCTGGAATTCCTGTACTCAAAAGATCCTTCTGCTTCACCTTCTGGCAGGCTGGGCCATAGGCCATGGACTAGCATGTTACAATTTGACAGCATAAGAACATTTGGAGAGGAAGCATTTAAAGACTGATTATGCCTGGAGGCTCCCATCTCCACTGGAGTCTTTGCTGAGGTAGTAAAAGGGTTCCCAGGATGGCCTGTCCTGGCTATCTTAACACTTATGCTCCAGAGTCCTGTGTCCTGGTAACACAGTCAAGCAGCACCTTTGGAACAGAGGCCAGGTTCTCCCCAGACATTCATTACATGTGCCAACACCCTGACAGGAGCTCCTACCTTCCAGCACTATAAGCCAATAAACTTCTTTGCCTTTCAGATTATTCAGTCTCAGGCTCAGCGGCTGAGTTGTAGTACCACAAAAAGACTCATACAGTGCACAAATTAGCTCATAAGAGTAGTGATCAACTTGAACTGGGAAATGTCATGGTAAGAGAAATGTTCCCAAAGTAAGTCTGTGTCAGTCAGTCTACCAGACATCTACTTACGCATTATGCTAGAATTTGCTTCTAAAGGTAAAAATAACTTTATATTCTACATCAGTTGATGCCAGATAGATTGCCTTCTTATGTGGTATACATGGCAACATATATTCCACTCAAAACTCTCTTGTTTGCATCGAGGCCCTCCTGAGAAAGTTGTTATTAGAAATCTCTCAAAAGGAACAATCACCCTGCATTTTCAGTGTACCAGTTTTCTGACCTCTTTGTCCTATGAACAAGCCTCCAATGTGGAGGCATGTTGAGTTCCAGGCCCCTTCTGATAGACACTTAGCCCCGCCCCCCTTCGAAGGAGCCAATGCCACATCTTGCTGAGTGCAAGCCACACTGCTGCCTCCTCATGTGTATTGACTGGCCGTAGTGTATGAAGTCATGCTTCTGGCTTCCACCCCCTCGTCTCCAAACCGCCAATATCAAATCTGTACACACTCATTTTTAAATTTTTCTTTCAGCTACAATGAATTACACTAATGATGGAAAACTTGGAGAAATTAGAACATTTTTAAGAATTTGTGTTTTCATTAAAATGATTAGAGGAGCAGGTGGTCTTAGGATCATCAATACTGCACTATTTACATGCTATATTTTACATTTTAAAATGTTTGGTGGGGCTATCTGGACACATCTAATTTGCTTCTCAGGAGTTTTGATATCTCCTTGGAGAAATTGTCAGAGATGGTTTCTCTGCTCTTGGTACAAGGCTATTCTGAGAGAAAAAGTCAAATCTTATAAAAACCCAAACCTGTGTTTGACTCAAGATATTAACTGGATTAAAGTAATGTGTTCCACTCTGGTTCTCTAGTAATGAATGAAGGGACCATATCTCCTCCAAGGCAGCTAGAGATGCCACAGTTCTGCTCTCAGTCTTACCCAAGAGCAAATAAAAAAAAATCAAAAGGACTATAAGAATGCAAATTTTGATTTAGATGTATCAGTCAGTTAAGGTAATTCACTACAAAAAGAAGGAAAATGTTCACACATATTTCAATATATTAATGATGTTATTGAATGAAACTTGATAAAGTATATTAATTCCTCCTACTAAAAGGAATAAACACGATGGTTATATAAAGAATCTTTTGGGGCTGGAGAGATAGTTGAGCAGTTAAAAGCACTGATTACTTTTCAGAAGGCCTGTGTCTGATTCCCAGCACCCACATGGCGGCCCACATGGTGGCACTCCAGTTCCAGGGCAATCCAACGCTTTCTCCTGACCTCGGCAGACTTTGCATGACATGGGTGTATTTACATACATGCAGGCAATACATTCCTACACATAGAAATAATTAATTTTTTTAAAAAAGAATCTTTTAACAGGGCATAGTAACATGCACTTGGTGGTGGAAGCAGGAGCTCAAGGACAGACCTAGATACATAGTGAACTTCAAATCAGTCTGTGCTATACTCTGAAAAACACTGTCTTAAAAACTAGAACAAAGAATCTGAGGCTGAAAAGGTAGGTCAGTGATTAAGAGCACCTTCTGCTCTTCCGGAGAACCCAAGTCCAGTTCCCAGCAGCTCCAATAACCTGTAACTCCAGCTCCCGGCATGCAAAGACCTCCTCTGGTCTCATGGTATGCAGCCATACATGCAGTCATGTAACATACATAAATAAAACTCACAGGATAAATCTAAATAGTCTTTAGAAAACAAAATTTTACCAATACTGAAAATATTAACAAGAAGGCAGGAATATAAAAACTACAGTCATTACCTCTATCATGCACATTAGTGGACTGAAGAATAAAAACTGAAAAGTATTTTAAAAGAGAAATGACTCATTATGTTCAGGTAACTTCTTTGTATAATGTAGATAATTAGAAAGGAAGATACACTTTAAAGTTTTTGAGTACCACAAATTTTCCTGAATTTTGTTCTAAGCAAGCTTGCCCATCCACCCAAAAAAAAAACTATGACTAAATTGAAAACTGGTAGTCACTCACGATTTCATTTGATTAAGGAAAAACAAGTGACACAGTTAGGAGAGATGCTTGTAATACACAGATACAAAGCTCTCAGATTATATCAAAGACCTCTGAAAAGCTTCAAATACAATCAGACTATCAGATTATCCAATAAGATCCAGGTCAGAGAGTTGGAGAGACACAGGAGGAAGCCCACCAGCAAAAGAAAGAGATCGAGGGAATCTAGATCTAAAAGCACTAGCTTTGTAATGCACGCAGTTAAACGACTTGAGTGGGGATGTGTGCTGACAGTGCACCATGAGGAGATGTACCCAGAGCTCTCAGTTCTTGGAGGTAGCATCTTCTCTTGCTTAGCTACTCTGTCTCTCTATAGAGCACACTTATTCAAGTGTTCACTTTGAAAGCTTATAAAAACAGACCTGCACAATTATGATTTGTGCACTTTCATGTATGTATCCATCTTAATAAACATTTTGGGGAAAACTTAACAATTGAGAAATTATGTGAGTTAGGAACTGGTTGAGTGAAATTGATGTGGTTACAAGGGAGATTCCGGAATGTCAGTTATTCTGCATGGAGGACCTGGGCCTGGATTAGAAAGGGCAGAAGTTTGGGAAATTTTTAGAAAAATCACAATGGGAAGTATCTACAGACTCCAGAGGAGGAATGCAGGATGGAAAGACTTACTATAAGGTACAGCTGGGGCCTGGCAAGACATAGTTCCAAGAGAAAAGCTTTCCACAGGAAAACATCTAGAGGGAAGGTGAACATTTTGTTTGCTTTCTGCTTTTCTTTAGTTTCCACTTAAATTTTGTTTCCAGAATGTTTGTAGCAGGTACATATGCTTTCTCCTGTGCTCTGTAGATGAGGCCCTGTGCATAGAGGGCAATATAGTTGGGCACTGTGGTCCTTGGCTGTGTTTAATTTTCTTCTAGCTGGCAGAGGACTCTGTTGGTCTACTCATCTGTAGTACTTATGCCTCCATTCAGTGGATGTGAAAATACACTTATTTTGAAATAACCAACTACATGAAAGCATCTATCCAAATTACTGAAGTAGTTATTTATTTAAAAAAGTGTTGACAGTTGCTTTTTAAAATCACTCTTAATGGAAACCCATCATTGCTTTCCTTTATTAATAAGTTAGTTTCTGAAAACAAAAGTATAATAATTCAAATCTTCCATTAGCAATAGTATGCAATTTTCTCCAAATCTAAGACATTTTCAAGTGTCTTCAGAATCATCTCCAGAGAATTTGTTTTCAAATTCTAATCATTCTTAAAAACAAAAACAAAAAATCTTCCCCAAGTTCAATGGTATCTCATATTAGCTTCAGTATTCTACCTGCCTCTTTATTTTTGAATATTTTTAAGTTATTTAAAAGTACTGGCTTTGTAATGACATCAAAACAAGTTGATAAAACCCCTTTCCTAACTAACGGCTAGTGTAGCTGCCGATGTTGCTTAATTTACCTATAAGCTCATCTTCCAGGAGGGCTCATTTATTCAGGAAATATTTATTGAATCTACAGTAGAAAAATAGCAGAAAAAGAGCTCTTTCTTGTCCCCACTGTGTGTTACCATGCTAAGGCAAAAGCTAACATGCTAATGGCGACACCACGTGCTGATTGGATGAGGGCTTGGGAACTCGTAAATGCTCCTGTGCTTTAGGAATCTGAGGAAGACTAAAATAGAACAAGCTTTAGGAATAAGTCTACCAAAGAAGAAAAAGAGAAAGCGAATCAGTATTGTGTGATGCCTGGTAGCATCTCAAATACTCATTTTGAAGAGTTCTTTGACTCACATATATTTATGTATTACTTAGGCTAATCCAGAGACAATATAACACATACTAGATACTTAATTTTAAATAACTGACAATATTCATGAGATCTGTGCACATAGTTTAACCAAAATAATTCAACTCTGCATGTATGAGAGAGTACTGTGAGATGTTGAAGGAATGGTGCATTTTATTTGCCATGATGAAAATACATCACTAAGCTGTAAGCAAGGACCCTTGGCTCTGTGATATTCCTCTGCTAGGTGATATAATTGCAGTAGATCCAGGCAACCATGGGTTCTGAGGGATCTGACTCTATAATCCTGTTAGTCATTTTTCTTTAGTAAAAACGGACTCACAATCAGTTGGTAAAGAATTAAATAAATATACCACCAACCAACTCGCTGTGCAAGCTCATGTAATTATCCTACTGACCCCAAAGGAGGCAATCTAAAGACGTAATAGCTTTCCTGGGATCTGTAGACTGTCAAAACAAAGAACACACACGGTCTACAAAAGAAAATAATTTAAACCAAAATGTCACCAGCATTGAGGCCTTATGTACTTTGTGGGTTTTTTCACTGAAGCAGGAAGCGTATTCAATTTGTAACATGTTGGTATGATTATTTTGAACCGAGTTGAATTTTGCTGAAAAAAAGTTTTTCTCTCTTTGGTTGTGAGGATTTCTCTGTTCAGAGAGAAAAATTTATTTGAATCTTACCTGTCAGATTTTAATACATTCAAAGTAAATTATGCTGATAAAATCGTGTAAATTTCAATACTAAGAAAAAAGAAGGAAGTCAGTAGCATCATGACTACAAAAGAAAGAGTTAAGAGAGACTTCTTTGTAAAAATAGTAAACTGGATGATATCTTATAGTGTAATATGGTGCTTATTTGAAGGAAAGGCATTTACCTTTAATCTTTGTGGTTAAGTACTCACTTAACTACAAGCTGAAGGACTGTTGCTTGAAATTTTCTTCTTTGAAAGTAGAACATGGTTTTACTTCTTGCTTCTATAATGCTCATTTAACAGAAAATTTAGTTTAATCTTATGAACATTTGGAGAAAAAAATAATTTATTTTAACATAGTAAGGTTCTGACAATCATGTTGTCCATCTGTGAGTCTCACTTAAAATAGTCAATTTTTATACTTTGTATAAAATGAAGAATTTCTCCCTCTTAACAGTCAGTGTTGGTGAGTATAATAAAAACTGTTTTACAGTGAATGATTAAAATTGTGTTTCCAAAGAATTTTTTAAAAAGAAAACCAGAAAAATGCCTTAAGTCTTTGGTTTCCCTCCAACATAAAATCTGGAATTTTATTTACTCTCTATCCACACTGATCAATGCAGTTGCTACTCATGACATTTTCAGTAAATTAACCAAGAGTTAAACCTAAGGAGACTCTGCAGTGTTTGACTCCACAGATCAGCTCAGACCTGGGGCAACTGTCACCAGATCAACCACAGAGAAAACTGAGCCTGAGTCACTGGGTAGTTGGGGCCCCATCTCCAGGGATGGCGGTTCACTGCCTTTCTGATTGTCAATATGGACAGCTTCGTTTAGAGGCTCAACGTACTGTTTTCCCTATTCTCAGAATGTTGATATATATTGAAATGGAAAGTTATAAGTAAACTGTTACTCTTAAACAAGCTTTATACTTTAAACCAGATTATTATTAATTCATTACATTCAAATTAACCACTTTCCTGATGCGTCTCATCTGTCCACATGTTAGTGTGTTACCAGAGTATCTACGACAGTCATGAACCTCTTCTCTGCAGGGAAATTCTGCATTTGAACCCTGTTCCTGCTATGAGGTAACGTGCCTTTCCTGAAAGAGCTGTCCCCATAAAATCTGTCTAAGCAAACTTGCAGTCATTCAGTGTAGGTTTAAAATAAGAAATAGTTCAGAGGTACATGTGACTGTTAGCTTTGTGAGAGCATCTACAGTACTGATTTTGTCCTGATGTGAAGAATGAACAAAAACAGATGCTTTATGTTCATGCACACAGTGATCTTGGGGTTGATTGCTACTATAAACACACAGCAGTGGTATACAACAGCTGGGTACACTAGAAATGTTGATAGCATTTTGAAGTAATGTCCAACTACTAAATAATTTTAGTAACAACTGAAGCATAGCTATAAGAATTCATCAAATATAAAAGAAATGACATCTTCATTGTTTAAAATTTTCCTGTATAGAGTCGTCCATCAGAAGAGATAGTCTGGGTTATCAAAAGTAAGTCTTTGAAACTGGAGTGACTACTCAATTGGGCAAATATGAAGCACTGAAGAACTTTCGACCTGTGGACCTGAGGATGTGCTGTGATGTGTTTACCATTTCTAGGAAAGTTGATTCTGTTGTATTATTTCAGGGGAGTAAAGCCCTATTAGATCAGGAAGCCATTATGTAATTTTTCCAATAGACTTTAAACTATAATTATTCCTCCACTTAGATGTGAACACTTCATTGTCAACCATAGTCATTTATCAAAGTTTCTGTTCCTGAAATCTCAGAAATGTCTCCTAACTCTTCCTTGAAGATAAGCTGGGGTAGGTCCCGTATTCTAATGCCATTGGAACAGTTCCTCTCCGGGAAGAAATTTCTTAGGGAAACAATATCTTGCTTTTACTGACGAAAATATTTGATTTTTCACAATGTGAATTTGCTTCTCATGTGTAGACTTCCTTACCTGGTACCCCTACCCTGAATTTTACTTTAGAATTTCACAGAATGGTTATGTTTTAAACTGTTCAGATTAAAACTTTCATCAATTTTTCCTCTATTTTAGACAATTCATTTGATATTCTTCTGGTTGCTTCTGCTTCTTTTACATGATGATTAAATCTCTGACAGACAAGAAGAAATGGAACTGAAAAGTAGTGATAACTTCCAGGAATAGCTCTGTGGTTATTATTTATTAATATCTGGAAACACTCCATGTGACAGTAGACAAAAGCTACTCTGGCTCAGTTACTGATGCTTCTGTTGATGAAAAAAATATGCTACCAGAGGAAAATTGTAACCGGTAATCAAGCATATGCTGTGTCACACATGTCATACATCTCTGCAGATGAATGCACACACACTAAATACGGACATAGGATATAACATAACAATGAATCAAAAGTTATATTTAAGTGCTTTAGTATAACATATAAGGTATAACATCAATCTATAAAATACATCTCATACATTTGTTTTATTATTACACAAACATATATAATAGTAAAATTTGTTTTAAATATGCAACTGAAAATAGTATATATTGTATAGATATATTTCCATGAAGGAAAATTTTTGAATTACCTTCAGATACAGAGTTATTTATATGAAAATTAACACTTAAAATTCTATTATTTTTGTCCCTCTCAGTCAGTATTCATTCTATTAGAAGTAAACTTAAATACAGAGATTTGTTACTACTCTCCAAGCACTGGAGTTACAAGGTTACATTACCACGCCTGGCACTGTGTGTGGGTTCTGAACTCAGAACCTTATGCCTGCAAGCCAAGCACTTTATCAGCTGAACTTTCTCCCCAGTCTCCCATTTTTCTTTGTTTGTCAATAATGTCTAGCATTATGGGACTGGAGAGAGGGCTCAGCAGTTAAGAGCACTTGCTTTTCTTGCAGAGGACCCTGGCTCCATTCCCTGAACCCACATGATGGTTAACAACCATCTGTAACTCCAGTTCCAAGGGAATCCAGTGCTTTCTTCTGACCTCCACAGATACGGCAGGACACAGGTACACTTACACACACGCAGGCAATATACTCATAAAATAAAAATAAGTAAAATCATAAACATATATACATTAAACATAAAGATAAAATTAGTAGAAAATGTGGAAATCAAATTTAGTTTGTGATTTTTAGCAATATTTTTTAATTGTAGTCTCATTACTAACTGAGAAATATTTTGTTGTTAACGAAAAATAAAGAATGGGTGCTGGGGAACAGATGGCACATCAGTTAAGAGCACAAACTGCTCTTGCAGAGGACTTGAGTTTACTTCCCAGCATCTACATGATGGCTCACCATCATCCTTAACTGCATTTCCAGAGGATGCAATGCCCTCTTCTGGCCCCACCTACCACCAAGCAGGCACAGCATGCACATACATATATGCAGGCAAAACACTCATACACACAAAATAGAAATCATAAAAAGAAACTCAGAAAAAGAACCAATTGATGCTCCTACATATTAAGCTATTAGACTTTTAAAGCCATGTCGTCTAAGAAATAATAAGCATTTATAAAAGGGCTTCAACTGTATTACCAAAAGAAATCTCAGTCCCCAGTACCACTAACTTGAATGCTATAATTCCAGGAGTTCAAAAGGCCTGAATTCTGAAATCCCTGAAACTGAAAGTCCCGAAAGACTAAAATCAACAAAAATCTAATTCTGGAAAAAATATTTTTTTAAAAATTTAAGACGTCTACTTAATTTTTTAAATGATATGTATTCGATTTGCACAAAAAATGACAAAATACTTCATAGACTTTTATACGGTGAAAAACGCAACTGTGTACATATTTTTCCCAGCCTGTGTAGTTCAGGTGCAGTAGAACCGTTAGGAACACTCGACTCATATAAATACGATAAAGCCTAACGTATATAAGGTCATAATGTTGGCCTCCACGTGTACTTTGCTTTACAACTGAGGCCATTGGAATTGCTATGACTCGAGTATTATGTTGTGGTCCATCAGTCACCCTGATGACTGCCTGTACCATTGTGTATACAGTTGCCTCAGATTAAACATGACAGACGTTGCATATATTTGATGTTAAATATATATATATATATATATATATATATATATATATATATATATATATATATATAATGATAGCTGGGACTTTTTAAAGTGCCATCTATTACATAAGGTGAAGCACGTACTAATTTGTCTAAATTGGATCAAGTGGTAAATATAAAAACTATATATTTGTGACCGTTAAATTGTTAATCAAGAACAGAGCATATGAATATTCATATATGAATTTACTGCATATATAATACACAATATAAGTAAATCTGCTTAAGGTGTTTTGAGACATTAATGCAAACTTTTTATCAGACAGTGTCTTTGATTTGGAAGATTACCAAGCTTTTCAAATTGTTTTTATTCTCAGATGGAAATCATTTTTGAAGGCCAGCATGATGCTTTGCAAAAAGGGGCCAAAAGAGCTGGGGGTGGTGGCTCATGCCTTCAGTCCCAACACTACGGAGTTAGGGGGAGGCGGCTAGCTGCCAGGCCAGCTGGGGTTACTATGTACTGAGATCCTGTCTCAAAAAAGTCGGTCGGGGGTGAAATTATGGAGGATTCAATAAATTAGGAGCTATCTTTAGGTTCAAGTGAAGCCCACCGATAAATTGCCTTGACTTCCTCTTTTGCTTAGTCATTTTCCCAGTTCAAAAAGTGTTATTTTCAGTTTACAGAATTTTAACTTTCAAGATTCCACAATCAGGATTGCAATTTTTCAAGAATATGTTTTTCACAATATTGGTCTCTAAGGAATTTTGGATTTCAGAGATTTTGATCCTTCTTGATTTCAGCATTCAGGATTACCAAATCCTTCTTTAGGGATCAGGAACCACATAATTTTAGAATATTTTTTTCATAATAAAGTTTCCAAACTCAAAACAAAAGGCTTCATACTTAACATGAAGTTTATTAAGTAAAATTTTCAGGATCACACAAATATGAACATAATCTCATCTTTTAAGACATTAATATCAGGTTACCCCTTAATTAAACAATAGTGCTGTACAGGAGGAAGAACATTTCTTATACTGTCCTTGTTTCCTGAAGTCAGAGAATGAATGTGATGAAAAGAACTATCTATGGTAGGAATCACGTACAAATTTACTGGCATTTTAATGTATAGGGGGGCTTTACAGAAAAGTGAGAACTCAAGGGCTGGCGCTGTCATTCTGGAGGGATCATATGTCATTTTGATAGAGTACCATGAATGGCAGGAAAGTGACCCGACAGGGAAGTAGGCTTCTAGGTTAGTAATTTATAGGAAGATAAATAGAAAGCATATGTCAAACAAAAGAGTTTGATAGGATTTCAGGTGCAGACTCTTCTCTGTGGCTTCGAATCTCCAAATTCGGGGGCAGGCTAGCTTTAACAAAGACAAAGTCATTCCTTTCAAAGGAGTTGGGTAGCTAGTTTAGGCAAATGAGGATGTGGACAGACACACCCTCAGCCCATGTGTGCTGATTCTCAGTAGCTTTCTTCTGAAAATGACCTTTTCCTTATAGGAAGTGTACTTGGAGTGGTGTAATCTTATATCTGTCCACGGTATTCTAGGGTCTCATCCACCTGCAGAGCCAGTTGTGTGCAGGGTAATGTACAGTACGGAAGGGTGATGGAAAAGAAAGGAATTCAGAAATTGATTGTATAATACAAATTCCAAAAGAAAGAAATTATCGTGTGTGTTATTAGTATTACTATATTTCTACTGAGTGAGCTATTTTAGTTTACTTAAAGGACAGCTTGCTGGAAGTTTGTTTTATTTCTTTCACAGATAGTCATTTTTGTCAGATATAAACACCTGAAACCATTTTTCAGTCTCCAAAGTTTGTGTAAATGGTAAGATTGTTTTCCTTGATTAACAAAACAGGAATAGAAAATACATGAGGATGTACTGCACTTATTTTAATCAAATTCAGCTAAAGCTCTGCCTTAGATCTGTGAACTCTGAATTCTGTGAAGCTTTACTCACATTTAAAGCTAATATCAGTCTCCACAGATTTCGTTAAAAGACAGTTGATTATGTTAATTATTTTATCTCTAACAATTTGCCTTTCTGCTGTAATTTCTTAGTATGTTGAAACATTCAGTTCACAAATGTTCTTTGTGAAATACTGATTCTAAACATTTAGCTTATTTATAGCTAAAAATACCTTTTGTGGGAACTTGGACACATTCACGTTCTTCTTTTCAAGGAACGCAGAAGAAAATGACTGCCCTTAGAGAGAGCTCCTGTCAGCAGTGGTTTGGAGAAAGTTCGTGTCACACAGTCTGACTTTCATGTCATATTGTAATAGCTCCTTTCAAGACCCATGATTGATTAGAGCTTGCTAAAAATTCCAGTGTCAGTTGCAGCCTTAAAGGCAACAGTTCCGTATTTGAAGAAAACCTGTCTGACTTCAGATTGGGCGTCCTTTTCTCTCATCTGAGATGGAGGGAATACTGACTCTTGCATTCGTAATGAGGGAAGTGGCCTTTGTTCTAAGCTTGTATAGTGAATCAAAGCTTGATTTTATTTTATTTTTCCATTACTAAGTTTTTTCCTGAGAAATGAAATTATAAAATCTCTGAAATTAGGCTCCAGGACTTCTATTTAAATCTGAACAGTAACAGTTTTCTTATTCCTGATTTTGGTCAGCCTTCCTTGAATATAAAGATGAACACATTTTTATTAAAGTCTGTACAAAATTTTCTTATGTAAGATAAAAGTTACTAATAATTAATAGGTTATCTAGCAAAGTATTATGGGTTGAAAATGAATGATATCATAATATATTAATGAATCTTAACATTAACAGCTTGGAAAATAAAAATGAAGACCAAAATTCTTACTATGAATAAGTAGAAAATTACCAGTACAATTAATGTGTAAAATGCAGTTATTGAATTTCAAAAAAAATTACAAAATGGTTTAGGGTTAAATATTCAATATAGTTATTTCCATAGGAGGAAAAAAAATGCTGACAAGAATCAAACACAAACTCACAGCACCTAGAAGCAAAATCCAGCATCCTCGGAGCAGAGAAGCTGTGCTCTACACAAAGAGCATACTGCTGTCAACTGAATGAGTAGACCTACACCAAAAGCTTTAATTTTTCAGTGATTTATCAATGAGTGAAAATTAATAGCTGATTCTAATGGTGCTAACTTCAGGGGTCAGACTATGCTTCTATTTAAGTAGGAAGCAGAACTTACTGGAAGGCACTGAGCTCTATGTGCTTTTAGTAAATTGCTTTCTAAAGGTCATTTCATGAGGAAAGCAGATTTTGAAGAATTTAGCTGTGGTAAAGTTTTCTCCAGATTACCTGAGGATTAGCTATCGGGGGAAAAGTTCCATGACAACCAAATGTTAAGCCTCTTTTCCAAAAATTATAAACTTAATGTACTTTGTAGATGTTCCTGGAAACAGGAATGTTGCACTTAATAACATGTGTGTTCAGGATGTCCTTTTAAATGCTGCTTAGAAAGAATTTAATAGGGAAATTATTTTCTGAATCATAAGATGATAGCAGTCCATCATCACTTCATGGATTACAATAGATTTTTAGTTAACTTTGTTGTATTAGAACAATTCTTATTGACCTAAACAATTCATTTATACTGATAGCATAAATTGGTTTTATACATAAATAGAATCATAAATGCATTTTGAGGAAGATCTAGTACAGTATTTACCACTAGCAGACATTTACTGGTGTTCCGTTTTATCAAATGCATGGAATTTATTAATGAGCAAATTCTGATCAATTACGTCATGAGACATTGTGAATTAACTCTATACAATAGATAAAATAATCTGTTCAACATATATAGACAGGGATATACAGCTACTCTTTCAGAGATCTCTAATATTTCTAATTTCATTTTCTTAGGCTATATCTTACGTCTCTACAAGAAAACCTTTGTAATTGAATTTTATAGAACTAACACTGGTAGAGACTTTTGTGTGAATTTACTTTTCATATTACATAGAGATGCAAAGTGAGGTAAACTATCACGTAACTATGAAAATATTTTGGAATACTAGTAGACAAAATATATTACTTCCAATTCTTGCTCCAAGTTTTTATTTGATATGCAGAAATCACCCCATACAAATACTGTTTTCCACATTTCTTATTTCACTCCTGTTTGAATCATGTGACCTATAGATGAAATCAAGAGACATATGCTGACTTATTCAAATAGTAAGGTGAATGCAGTATTTACATAAGAAAAATGACCTTTTTGTCTAAGTTATTTGCATAGTATTGAGTGAAATAATTAATACCATAAAGGCATTACAAACATCAGCTTTTATCAGGTATAAAATAATTTATTAAGCTCAATGAATTAACCTCATGCACAGTGGAATCAATTATTGTATACATTCTAGGCAAGGGACCATTGTCTATCCATAGCAAATTTTACCTCATAAGATAGGAGGAAGTACTGCATATTTATGTAGCTTTACAAAGATAAAAGTTTCTTCCTAGTCTTACTTAAAAAAACAAAGAAGACACATTGATTTCAGTTTTACCCTCTGGAAATTTCCCTGTGATTCAGTCTTTTTCTGTTTTAGTTTGTTGGTGTGTTTAAAGACCAGTTTGGGTCTTCTTACAATAAAATGTTCCAGCTAATTTTAATCACTATGTAGGTTTTTAGAAAAAAAGGTCTGAAAAGAGTTCTAGATTGCTCCTTCTAGAGAAAAGTGGTGCATATAATGTTTCTAAGATTAGCTCAAGGCAGTTTGATCAAATCAAAAGGCTCATCAGTGAGTAAGTATGCTTAGGTGTGTAAAACTTGGAAAATAGCTCCTGTCAGTTCCTTACAGCAAAACAAACTAGAGTTCACAAACACACATTACAATAATTTCTATCTTGTGAATGCTCAGTATCTCAGTATAATTAGGAACTGGGTATTATGCCAAGTGTTTATTTAAATGTACCACCATCCACCCAACACTCCAGGGAAGTTTCTCCTGGAGATTCACTTCCAGCCTCACTCATATTGTATAAGAATCTACCATGTCCTCCAATTTCCTATTATCTTGAGAGATAATTTAATTAAATTCTCATCTTGCATTTTAATTGTCCTTCCTCTTTTGTATATCTGCAAATTTAATAATCGTGCTTCATGAATCTTCACCTGCCAGTGATATAAAGTGGCGGTCTATAAAGCATAAGATGCTGGTGTCCCAGGCACTGGTGACTAGTGCTGGGGCAGACCACAAAACAAAACACTCAAGGACTTTTCATTAAATACTCCTCTATGTAGACAAATGAGCTCAACATTCACAAATTTTTAAAATTCGAATCCACTCAGAGTGTGATCCAGTGCAAAGGAGGGTTCTGTGACACAGGGGTTGAGGAAGGCAGCCTAGGGTTTGTTCAGATTTAACATGATGCTACCTCCTGTAGTTCCTGTGCTTTAAGTGGATATTCAGGGCTTTTCTAAGTGAATGAATAGTAAGAAATAATTACTATGAAATTGTAATGGGGAAGCCATTCTTTTGCAAATAACAACAAAGAGAACAGAGGGGCAGAATCCATACTGTCCCCTCAAGATGCCTTGGAATCAGGGCACAGCACCAGGGGGAGCTGGGCACCCAGGACAGAATGCCAGCTTTCTTTTTTAATGCAAGTGGAGTGATTGTTTGAAATAGTTTGATATCTTTAACAATAAATGACTATTGTACAGTGGGAATATTGATAGTCAGGTGAAAGGGTCTCAAAGAGTATGCATTTAAAAGGTGGAATTCAGAGTGTTGTTCATGGACAGAAACTAGGCAATTTTTGTGTGCTCATAGATCATTCCTCTCATTTCCACATCTTATTTGTGTTTGCAAATGAGTGTAAATGAGAAAAAAATACAGTACATGTGCCAAGTTGTTTCTCTGTGTCTTTCTAGTTCAACCGAGAGAGGCTTCAGATGATCTCTTTAAGAAGCTTTGTGGGGGTCGGATGTGATGGTATACCCCTTTAATCTGAGCACCCTGGAGGCAGAAGAAGGAGGTAGCCTGTTCTACATAGCAAGCTCCAGGCCAATTGGGGCTACAGGAGACCCTATCTCAGAAAAAAAAAAAGCATTGCCTAACTAATGATGATGATTCTTTAGAAAGTTCTGTTCAGCCAATTAGGGATTTTCCCAGCAGTCTATACTTACTTTTTCTGACAACAGTAATACAAGAAAGATGACCCAAATGTTCAGATGAAGCCAGGGAGGTTTCATGCAATAGTTCATTCTAGAGCTGCAAAAGAAATCTGTCACTAAGGACCTCTGGTCTCACTGACCGCTCTTCCTAAACACCTACAAGTCACGTTTTTATTTGGCAAGGCTGGGTCATTCCAGGACACAGTGCCCAGCTCTCTGAATGATTTTCTCTCATATGTCACTGTTTTTCCTCCGGATATGGGGAAGCACCACCACCTTTCCAGGTTTTTCTTCTCCCTTTCAAAATGTAGGATTCAGACATTTGTATTCATTCAAATTACTGAATTAAATTTTTTTTCTTCCCCATGTACTTTAAGCTTGGGCTATTTCTTCACAGAGTTTATTATACTTAGATCTGCAATGTTGTTCAAAGGCTCGTATGTTCCCAGCCTGCAGTGAAACTTTTAAGAAGGGGGGCTGAGGGGAGGACATTTGCTCCTGATCATGTGCACTGCAGTGGACATTGGGATACAGACTTGGTCTTTACTTTGCTCTTTGGTCACCGTGGGAGGAATAGCTGCCTCCCTGCTGACTCATGTTGTCTTGCTGTACTCCTTGCTAGGGGTTCAGAGCAGCACAGATCACCAGCCACAGATGGAAACCTTTGCAATTGTGAGCCAATATAAACTTTCCCACTTGTTAAGTCAATTATCTCAAGTATTTTGTCACATAACCCTAACCTTGAATTATAGAATATTCTTTCTTCCTTACGATGAAGAAAATATCTGGATATCATAGGCTCTGAACAGTTTTGCTTTCATTATTTAAACATATATTTTTCCCTGTTGCCCAGGATCCAAACTACATCCTTTGAAAACTATTTAAGAAAACAGATACTGCTAAAATCTAAATTGTAAGTGGTAGAAATATGTCTAATGAAAGAGCAATAAGTTAATATCCCCTAATAATGTGTTTTAATGATATAATAATTTCTAGATTATAAAAGAACAAAGGATACAAATTTCAATTTTGAAAAGATTTATCAGTATTAAAAATTCCCCAAAGTTCTTAATGACGAAATAAGTAGAAATTAAAATAACAATAAGATGTCTTTTATTAAGTATCAGAATAACCAGGATGTTTTTAAGTCATACAGCTGTGAAAATGTTTTTCAGATCTTTTTAAACTTAATGCTGTTCAAAATTCCATAGCAAAGAGCGCTCAACATTGTTTGTTCTAAAAAAATTTAAAAAGTGACTTACAAAAATACATAAATAAAAAAAAATACTGATAATAAGGTTCAAACAAAACCAACACAACACAGATTAGGGACATAAAATGTAGCCAATGGCTAGAGAAATTGCTCAGTGGGTAAGAGAACTTGTTGCTCTTGCTGAGGACCTGACTTCAGTTCTCAGCATGAACATGGTGGCTCGCAACTTCTTGTAATGGCGGCTGCAGAGTATCTTACACTGTCTTTTGGCCTCTGTGGGCACCTGCTTGCATGTGGCATACACACAGACACACACATACACAGATCAGACATAAAAATAAAACTTTAAAAACTAATATTAAAAGGTAAAATGTATTCAGATTAGGCATTAAAAGCACCATAATCTGGTACCCCTTCAGTTTTCAACATTTAGACTCTGCACACAAATATCTGATTGGCAGAACCTGAAAATCATTCTGAAATTTAGCTGGAAAATCATCTAATTCATGTGTTTTCATTTTCCACTTCTTCAAAGAGGAGGTTCAGAATTCCGTTATGGCGGCCTATACCAGTCAGCTAGAATGCAATAATTAAACATTTAAACAGGGAAAAGAGGAACATTTGTTTCGGAACAGGCAGTATGCTGTTTCCTAAGCACTGAGGCAGCTGGTTCAGAGTTCCATATCCTTCCTCTGCCTTCGGACACCTCCTTCTTTTGTTGTCTGGATATTTCTAGCAGGTGAAGTTTCAGTGTGTTCTTTTAATATCCATTATGACTTTATGTATCTCCCTAACATAGTCTTCACAGAAAGCACTATGCTTACACAATTGAAACACTGTGGTATGTGTGCAGTAGAGATAAAAGTATAAATATTTAGCAGAGAAGGTCCCTAATGTACAGATCTTCAGAATTTCCTCACTTCCCACCTCACATCCTTGCTCCATCAAGCCCTTCGGAGATGTGGGGAGTGAAGAATGAAGATAGTGCGGAAGCAAACAAGGCTAATGGAACCATCAGACACTAGGCACCCTGCTCATTGTCAGTAGTCAGACTGAGCTTACAGCCTGTTGAGCTCAAATGCAGATGCTCTGAGGTTGAAGCTGTGCAAGAGATGGGCTGGTCTAAGTCAATATGAAGTGGCATCATGTTAGCGGGAACCTAACAGGAAGCTTTTATTTTCTTCAAACTGTGTAAGTTTTTAAGCAAGTGATGGAAAGATTCAATTTGACCAAGAAGATAACTGACTACAGGATGGAAAAAGAAGTTAGAACAGAGATGGGGAGGAGCCCAAAGCTTTACCTTTAGCCCCGAGATGTGGTAATTGCTTGGTAAACCAGGACAGAAAGGAAGGGTAGAATTGAGGACAGCCTCTGCAACCATGGGCTAAGCAATAGGTAATAATGGACCTGGTTTGTTATAAGGTAGGTTCAGAGAAGAGGCAGTTTTATCATAGCAAAGATGTATTCATTTTAGGGACATGGCAAGTATAGACACTTTCTCATCTATCATTAGACAGGCTGACAGGGTTCATACCTGAAAAAAACATTTCCTTTGCTGTTTATTGCCGATTTTGCCAACCCCTTCTTAAAATGCTTCCAACTACCTTTGTCTCCTCCAGATAGCGACACTTTTCAGTGTCAATTCTTGCCATTCCTCAGTAATAAAACAGCCAGTTTCGTGATCACTGTGAGCTATTCCACACTTCCAGCTGCTATAGAAGATTCAGGGAATCTCTTGCAACATGATATCATACATTTCTACACGGCTACACTGTCTTTCCGAGTGAAAACTGCTGAAGGATAGAATGACAACTAAAGTGAGTTCATTGATTAACTTTCCTATTTCTTTTTTTTTAAGATTCATTTTTGTTATTTCTTAAGAATTATGCATGTGTGCATGTGTGTGCTCTTATGTGTACACGAGTGCAGGTGTGCACAGAGTCCAGAAAGCGCTTCAGATCTTCTGGACCTGGAGTTACAGGCAGTTGCGAGCTGTCACATGGGTGCTCGAGCTGACTTGGGTTCTCTGCAAGAGCAGAACACACTCTTAACTCCTGAGCCGCAGCTGATAAAACATGGCTTCTTTCTTTGTTGTAAGTTTTTATGCTTATTCTTCAAGAATAGCTATTAATAATTTGAGTCTGATATGACTGTGAAGCATAAACATTGTGCATGTGTAAAATAGATTGAGGATCTATGTTTAATATGTACAGTTTTGTAAACACAGATGCATCCATAAAGAACTCGAGCCCTCTGTACCCTATAGTGACTACAATTTGAATTACAATAATGACAGAAAATGCAGGCAAGTACTTTAAATTAATGAGAGTATCATGGAGTTCAGGTTTCATCTTAGTTACTTTTGTTTTAAAGCAATGAAAACCGAGAATCTCAACAGAACTGATTTATTTACTTAAACGACTAAGGATCCATACCTGTAAACTATTAATTGAAAAAGTAGTTCATCAGTATAAATATGGCTTTCTTCAACAAACGTTAATTAAGAAGACAGCGATCATGATGAATTCATCACCAACCCCGTGTTTCCTGACATAGTTTATTTAAACCGCCCTCAACCCATTTTCCTGTGCATGTACTGTCTGGGATGGAGCTCACTGTGACACAGGTTACTTGCAGTGTCAAATCTGCCCTCACACGGACTTCATTCCAGAACAAAAAATAGATTATGCCATGTAAACAGGCAACTTGAGAGCAAAGGACTTTTTCTTGAGTTTAACTTTGGAGTTGATCTGGCCTATTACGAGCTTTATTGCATTTCATTTAGAAAGCTGTGTAACTCAGTTTGCTATTATAGCTTCTCTTCTGCCAAGAATATTCAGACAGTCTAATTTATCTTTTGGTGCCGGCAACAGCATGAATAATATGCTGTCTAGAACAAAGGGGAGGAAATGATCTTCATCCATTTCCTGGCATTCCTCTTTGGAAAACGGTCACACTATTTTCGAGGCCGCCTCTAAAACCCTTTGTGCGTGGTGGTTTGTGTGGCATGATCAGAGGAAGGGGCTTCTGGTCGCCTGGCGCTCTTGCCCTTTTCCACCTCTTCAGTCCTTTCCTCTCATCTCAATGAGAACTGCTTTATTCCAGGAGCAAACTAAATATAATATCGAAAAAGGAGTTCAAGTTCGGCGGGAGAAATAAAGTGATGCAAGCTGTAAAACGAAAGGCTGTATTGTTCTCGCAGGTTGTGCTTTCTGTGTCATGAAGGTGTGCGCCCGCAGGACGGGGCTGCAACTGCAACCTGCCCAGAGCCCTTGTTCATCATCTATGCTTTCAACTAAGAGGCAGAAAATCTCTGCTGTCTCCTTAATGTATATAAGAATGACACCGACCAGAGGTGCAGTTAAGAGTATGCAGATTCCCCCTTACACCTCTGTATCTTGGAAGAAATACAAAGTAATGTTTTGACAACTCATGTTTTCTAGATTACTAGGGTTAAAAAAAAATAGGTCTGCTTTGTAAATGGAGTTTATGAGCCTTGTGACCACAGTAAGATAATGATTATGTTGTATCCATTTTTTATTTTAGTGTTCCAGGTGCTTGGTATACAAAACCTAGAATGTCATAGGGCCTCACCAAAATTTAATAAGTCATATTATCTATGGTATTAGTCAGCTATCAGTACTGTAATGAATAGCAGAGGCAGGCTACATTATAAAGAAAAAAAATGCTTAGCTTTGAAAATCTCAAGTCCAAGATGGTTATCTCATTGGTTTGTGGTCTAGTGAGGCCATAACAATAGTGGGCATTGTGTTTGAAGAAAGGATCATAAAATGAAACAGAAAGCTGTGGTGTTTCTGAGCCACATTAAAATTTACACTTGAATAAAGAAATAGCCTGGTTCTTAGCATTGGTTTTAAGGTCAGGAATGGATTTGAACTCTGAGCATCTGTTCCTTCAGATTTCTTATGGAAAGCTCCCAAGCCAGGCTTCACTTAATCTTTTATTAAAATTGTATCTCCAGTATGAATTGGGGAAGTAGAAACCAGGACCCACCTTAACCTTATCAGAATATCTTGCCCTTTGATCCCTGGGCCTCAAATATCCTACACACAATTTCAGACAGACTTTCAATTTTTCTGTTTTCAGTAAGAAAATCCCGCTGCCCCCAGAGCTTTGATATGTTAATCAAGCATACCTACCTTCATTCACTATCTTGGATTGAGGGTAAGGTAGGATTAAGGTCAGGTGTTTAGGACACAGAGGAGCAGATGGTTCAGTGAGCTTGTTTATATTATAAACAGTAATATTTTGTTCACAAGGTTAAGTAAAAGTCTTTAGTGAGATTACGCACATTTTGTAAAAGTCATTCCTACAGAAATCAAAGTGAAGGGAGGCTCTAGCCTGGCTCCTTTCATGACAGTTCTCTCAAAATATCTAACTCAGGATTCTCATGGCAACTGTCCTAATGCCTTCCAAGGTTCACCCCTTATGGCCAATGAACCTCTCCTAGTCCCTGCCTTCTAAACCTGAAACCCTTGTTCCCAGTACACACGTATCTCTAGGTTCAAACCCACCCCATATCCAGAGTAGCATTGGCTACAGGTTTATTGAATGAATGATTAGTCACTGACTGATATATCCAGAGTTTATGTCATGGAACCCTGTGGAGAATGAGGCCACTAGATTAAGACTATAAACCATGGAGTAATTAGTATTTCTGGCTGTATTTGACAAAACACCCAAAAGAGAAATGTTAATTAAAGAAGTCAGAAATAGAGAATGATGCTGTGGAGTCCTGTTGGTCTTTCTCTAATCAAAACAGTTGGCCATCAGTATTATGTTTAGCTTGCTCTTTCTGGTTATATTAAAAATAGATTTTACTTTGAAAGGGAGACTTATATTCTTTGGTCAGGTATCATATACATGTTGGAAACATAAGTTATCACCTATATGGTATGAAAAAGATCTATAAAAATTGGTTTGTCGGGAAAAACTACAGATCTGAGTATTTTTGATCCTCAAGTATTTTCATTTACAATGCTCTAAGTTGTTATTAAATAAAATTCATATTTGTAAGATATTCTCTTAACAGTAGTTAACACACAAGAGTATAGAATATATTCGACTCTCTAACCATTTGCTTCCAATTTTAGAGTGGCCATTCGGTGGTCAGGGAGGTGCTTGCTGGCTTTGCACTGTTTTAATTAGGTCTTCTTCACATTTGAGGTCACCACAGACAATTGTGCAGAAAAGTCCTTAATGGACATTGTCCAAACATCAAAACATCAAAAAAAGTAAGTCATTGGTGATCATATAGTATCACAGCACTGAAAAAACAGGAGACCACAGTCACTACCAAGTAATGATTGCTTCCCAGAACTTTTAAGGTCAAATAGCATACTGAGCCAGGTTGCTTTATCTCACAGTTGGACAAATCACAGTACCCAGAAGTTAAGCATTCGCTCTGAGTGCAGACCGAGGTGAAACACAGGACAAAGTTAACTCAAGACCCGGCCAAGGTAGGGACTTCTGGCTTCTCGTCGTGTGTGCAAATAACTTGGAAGTTGCTAGTCTGTCTTAACAAGAAGTAAAAAGCAGAATAAATGAAAGCATTAACAAGTATTTTCAGATCTGCAGTGAAGTGCCTTTACAGGGCAAATCAAGGGGTGGACAGAGAGAACTAGGACACGGAGGAACAGAAACTCTGGAGAGCCAGTGCCAGACAGGGAGGTTTTAGGAGGCCTGTGCAGCTCATCAGTCCCTTGAGCTCCAGGAGCCCAAGCAGTTCTCCCAGTAAATTCTGGAGAAAATCTTTTCATTTGGGAGCCCAAGTAAAGAAAGAAGAAATATTTGAAAAATACCTAGACATCCTATCCTTAACAAGGTCTGTCCTCATCAGAAACTAGTTAACCACAGTTTAACACTCTGGGATTTTATTTTCATTTAAATACTCAACCAAACCTGACTCTAGCAATGTCCTCTTAAAGGAGAAAACGTTCAAAGATCTATGAGACATTGAGATTCACTGGCACACTGAGATCAGGTCAGGCACTGGAGATGCTGGCTGGGGGTTCCACACCGAGAGCTTATAACGCGCGTGGGCGGAGCCTCACACCTTCCCACCACTCCCTCACACGTGCCTTTTATGCAACACTTCATGCCAGGCTGGAAGCTTTCTGCTGACTGCTCGTTTTAGTCTCCTTCCTGCAGTTTCATCTGATTGAAGATCGATGATAGTCATATACTAGAATTACGTTTTTGTCGTTTATCTCTGGTTTGTTCTACCTGTTACTATTGGAATTTACACAAGAGCATGGCTGCATGAACTCCCCTTTGTTCTCAATTCAAGCAGTTTCATTTTCTATTTAAAAGGCAATGATCTCAAAAGAAAGAATGAAATGTGTAGGTTTTGTTGTATAAGGATTTCAGTTAACCAGACTATTAAAATTCAATTCATGGCACAGTGGAAAGAAACGGAAATGGGAGTCAGTCAAGCTGCTTCCAGTATGACCTGCTTCTTACTATGTGCCCAGTGACTGAATCATTTGAAAGATACCAAAGGAGATGAAGTGATGTTGAGTTTTTCTTTTTGCTTGAAAATATCCCAAGTAATGGTAAATATGAACACTCTCCCAAAGACTATGATTGATGGTGTATTTTCTCCCCTTTATACTTACTTTGATTTAATCTTAACTAGGTTTAGAGACCTCAAATGGGCTCTGCTAATCTGAGAGTATCTGAATGTATTTCATTCAATTAGAATTTAGAAAATCTTTATTTCTCAATTTCCATTTATTCCTCATCCAGTTTCTCAACCTGTTCTCTTAAAGATGTTAGAGTCAGAAAATCCTATATGTTAGGGATAGGAGTGTGGCATTTAGGGACAGTGATTTTAGAAGTAGATAGCAAGATTTCTTTCCAGCTTCTGTTCTGTTCCTTAAAAATCGTGTGAACGGGGAATGGCCATATATGTAGCTCCGTTGGTTAAGTGTCAGCCTAGCGTGCAGAAAGCCCTGGTTCTGACTCCAACAGGGCATTAACCCAGCATAGTGACTGGTGCCTCTAATCTCAGTACTAGGAGGTAGAGGTGGGAGTAGATCAAAGTCATTCCCAGTTCCACACTGAGTTCAAGGCAATCCTTGGGGATCATGTGACATAGTCTTATTTCATAACACTTAGAATTGTTACTACATTGCTTTACTTACTGTGTATCTGTGCATATGTGCGAGGCTGATAATATGCTATGGCTCGTGTGTGGAGGTCAGAGGACAACTTATGGAAAGTTACAACTTAGGGTTCTCTCCTTCCATCTTGGGGGACTCACATTATCAGTCTTGAAGACAGTGCTTTTACCTGCTGAGCTGTCTCCTGGATCCTCGTGGCACCTTTTTAAAATAAAGACGTTAATGATAGTTTAAATATTAGCACCCTGTCCAGTTCCTGTTCCTGAAGGGTATTCTGTATGTATTCTGTGGCCTTCTGTAGCCACACTGTTGGCCCCAACCCTTCTGTGTCGTGAGAGTGTTTGTTTCCACTCCTCCCATCCTTCTGGGTGAGGACTTACCAGTCACATGATCCCCAAGGATTGCCTTGAACTCAGTGTGGAACTGGGAATGACTTTGATCTACCCCCACCTCTACCTCCTAGTACTGAGATTAGAGGCACCAGTCACTACGTTGGATTAATGCCCTGTTGGAGTCAGAACCAAGGCTTTCTGCATGCTAGGCCGACACTCAACCAACTGAGCTACATACATGACCATTCCCCATTCACATGATTTTTAAGAAACAGAACAGAAGCTGGGAAGAAATCTTGCTATCTACTTCTAAAGCCATTGTCCCTTAATTGAAGTCTTTTGTTAAAACAAAAGGTAAGCAATACCTAGATTTTGTAGAAAGTGATCACTTTTATATATGGGTGATTTCTTGAACAATTACATTGAAAACTTAAATAGAATATTAGGATTTTATTTTGCTTTTGAAGTTTATCCCAAAAGGCTGGCTGATAATGACCTAAGAATAGAGAGTCGCTGATCTAAAGAGAGCTAGATCTTAGCAGCATGTCTAAACTCCTCGAGAAAAGTTATAAAGTGGAACAAGAAGGGTCGATGTGTCAAGCCTTCCTTCAGAACGCTTCCATGTTAAAGCTCACAAAGCTGGCTGCCATGTCCACATTAGCCAGACACAGTGCATCACAGGCTGTTTATTCAGAAGAGGTGAATCACTAGTTCACAAACCTCTTCAGCTAATTCAAATGCTAGTGCTCCCCAAGGAGCATCTAATATTTTGTGAGCAAGAAGTACTTCCTGATGGTTAGAGGCCCAGGTCCTAGCATTTGATTACCCTCTTCAGATCCAGGTTCTGTTGACTGTGCTTTTCCTTTTCCCATGTGTTTAATTCCTCATTCGTAAGATGAGGGTAACAAAGGCCTTTCCCTTACAAAGAGCTGAAGGCCAGGGTATGGCAGTTAGAGCATACAGAAAGCATTCAGAATGATGTCTGGCATGGCTATTAAGTGTTAGCTATTATCACACAGCTCCTACGCACTCTGGAATACAATATGCAGAGATGGGCCCATTCGCTTGAAAGATCAGCTTGGGCTATATTTTCAAAAAATTAATGAATGTGTTTATTCAATTTTCCATATTATGTCAGGAGAAAATATATGTGCTGTGAAAAGCAATTTTGCTGAGGCTTCGACTTGACATAATACAGCATAAGAATATTCCTAAGCTTCTTGGAAAACTTTAACTTCATTAATATGAGATATTAGTGTGTGGGCCTTCAGGGATGAAGAGGATAAAAGGATTCTCCCAGTTGTAAACCGTGGGTCTCGAAATTAATTAAATAGTGGGTAACTCTGCTCCAGCAAGTCAAAGTACACTTCCTTATTCTTCATGCTTTTGGAATCTTATATAATAGTTCTTTGCTCAATGTTTTAATTTCCAAACTTATACAGAGAACATGTTTTGAAGACAGACATAGAAGTAAGTGTGATAAATATAATTTTTTAAAGGTTTTACATGGAGTGTCTAATGATTCAGGTCTCATTGGTATGCCTCAGATTTCTTATATCTCTTATGGAAAATTTAGTAGGTGCTATTGATTCTGACTCGATCTTTGACTAATGTCTAATAGCAATGCCTCTGGTACTGTTGCGTCTTTTTAGAAATTTCTCATAGAATTCCTCTCAAAATAATTTTAGTTGGGTTCTGTTATCATAAAGCAAAAAATTTATCAAACTGGGTGTTTTTTTTTTTTTTTAATTACGGACAATGATTCCAGATTTCTGTACTTAAGTCAAGAGAACCTTGACTTTAAAGTTAATTATTTGGTTTAAAAATGAGAAAAGAAGAGGCTGAGGAGATATTGAATTAGTAAAACACTTGCTATGATGACCTGAGTTCAAAGCCCCAGTACCCACCTAATGTGGGACATACTGCATGTTTCTTTTTCTCAGTGCGCCTAGGGGGCGATGGGAGGTGGAGAGAGGAGGATCGGCGGAAGTTCCAGGGTCTGGTAGCCTGACACGTGTAGCAGTGAACAACAGAGACCCTGGCACAACGTAGCGCTGAAAACCGATGCTCAAGGTTGTCCTCTGACCTCCACACACAAGCTGGCCTTGGATGCATATAAACATACACACCATGCACACCAAAACTTTGAAAAAGAAGACAGAAATGAGTTCCTTTTTGTACATTTTGACTTTGCCCTATAACCTTATCTTTCTGTATTATTCACTCATGAATTCTGTATGAAACAAATCTACTGATTGCATTACGTTGATTGCAATTTGCCTAAGCTGGTATGATCAGTTTTATAATAGTCTTATTGACTTGATATATTGTCCTCCAGAAACAGAATCTTCTAAAACTTTATGAACATATATGTAAGTATATGGAACTATAAAATTTATACAATTAAACATAACTAAGGAAAAAGAGCCTGTAACTACCCAGATATTCTGTTACCACTGTAATGTGTTTATTTTCCTGCTTTTTCATAACATAAGTGCAGAACAAATGTAAGCAGTAAGTACGCGCCATTTAAGTATCAGAGATGTCTTTATTTGATATTTTTCCTTTTGGTTTTGACTTAAAAGTTATTTATTTACATTCATTTTGTGTCTATGAGTGTCTCACTGCACCCCCTTTAGGCAATAACTGCGGAGGTCAGAAGAGTATGTCAGGTCCCCTGGAACTGGATTTACAGACAATTGCTAGCCATCATGTGAGTGTTGGGAACTGAACCTGGGTCCCCTGCAAGAGCAGCCAGTATTCTTTGCCTCTGAGTCATCTCCTCAGACCCTACTACTTAAACTTTTTTTCTTTGTAACTAGTTTTCATCGTGCTGTACTTTAATTCACAAAATTAAATAGAATAGTAGCCTCTCATTATCCACTGGGAGTGTGTTGTCAGACCACAGGAAATGCCTGAAAACACACCACCAAACCTGATGCATGTCATGTCACTTTTCTATACACTAACTGCCTGCGATGAAGTTTAACTTACAAATAAATGGCACAATTGGAGGGAATAATATAACAGATTTTAACTACTTTTGCAGCTGACTTATTTTCCTTTCCTCTTTGAGAATGTCATTTCCAGCTTCTTCTTGGCCAGCATCACTATCTGTCATTGTACTTATTGACAATTATTAAATAAAAGAATGGCTACTTGAACATAAGCTCTGCAATCCTCCATAGTCAATCTAATACCCAAGACTGCTACTAAGTGATGGAATGGCTTGGTAGCATACTTCATGGGTTGGTTGGGCAAAGAATGGCTATGCCCAGGTGGGATTTCATCATGGCATGGGAAGAAACTTGAATAGATTTTTCTGAAATTTTATTTTTTTAAAATTTTAATGTGTATCCACGTTATGCCTATATGTATGTGAGTGCACCCATGTCATGCAGTGCCCACAGAGGCTAGAAGAGGGCACTAGATCCCCCATGGAACTGGTGTTACAGATGATTGTTAGCCATCATGTGGGTGCTAGAATTTGAACCCGGGTTTTCTGCAAGAACAGCTAGTGCTTTTAACTGCTGAGCCATTTTTTCAGGCCCCTGAAATTTTCTATTTAAAAATTTTGGACCACAGTTGATTAGAAGTAAGTCAAATCACAGGAAGTGAAGCTGAAGAAAGGGAGCTGCTAAAATTGATTATAATTTTCAAGCAAAAATTTTATTGCTGGTTTTAATTTTATTGCTTTGTAGGTAAAATACTGATCTTCCTGTTGCTTTTTAAACACAGTGAAATGGTACAGAATTTAAGACTGTGAAGTGGGAAATGCTGTCTTTTTTAGTCATTCGTTGCCTCCGTTCTGTGACGCTCCTAGTAGAAATGCCAAGTCCAGGTGGTTCTGGAATTTTGACCTGTAATTCATCTTGAACTGTTAAATGCAGCATGTTGACACATGATTTGCTGGAACCTTTAGGAATAATCATTTTCTTAAATGCTTTCTTTGTGCATGTACAGGTATATCACAGATTTGCAATTTGAACTTGTATTTAGAAAATTTTCGGATTTTGAAAAATATAATTTTAACCTTTTTAAAGCATACTGATATTCTGTATTTTTTAAGTTTCTAATTATTTTACTGAGATTTTTATATTTCATATTCTTTGATGTTTGCAAGTTAGAAAGGAAGTTCTTGACTTTAATCATTAATTTTATTTTTATTTATCAACACCAAAGTGAACGTGTCTATAACACTGTAATGTGCCTCAGTTTTTTTAAACTTGAAACTTTGATATTTTCAGCAACTCCATGTCCTAGTATTATTTGGTTGTGTCAATGGTACGCTGTTGATAAAGTACATCCATTAAGGTACCACACTGACATTCAGAGCATTGCCCTACGGCTGTGGGGAACCAACTTCCCCATCCAACAGTCAGCAACTGGAGGATATGAACAAACCATAGGGCATGAAAATACTGATACTTGGGGCTGAAGAGATGGCTCAGAGGTTAAGAGCACTGGATGCTCCTGCAGAGGACACTGGTTCGGTTCCCAGCACCTACATGGTGTCTAACAGCTGTGTGTAACTCTAGGTCCTGGAATCTCAGTACCCTCTTTTGACCTCTGTAGCATTATGTAACACAGGTGCATTTACACACATGCAAGCAAAACACTCACACACACCAAATAAATAATAAAATAAAAAATTACAAATAAAATTAAATTAAAAATATTATAAAATAAAATTATAATAAAATAAAAAATTGTAAAATAATAAAATAAAAAATAAAAGACTGACATTTATTTGAGCAAATCTGATATATACCTTTAATGTTTCATTTCTGAAAGAAAATATAAACAAATAAACAAATAATTTTACATGAATGATTCCCATAGGTAGGAGGCCAATAATACTTATCTATCCAAGGTTTTCATGGAATAGCACTAAAGATCAGACTGTTATATGTAGTATGAGAAGTTTTTAGATTGGCTTACAGAGCAGCAGTCAAGTAGCCCAAAATGGCTATTTGCATGCTAATGAGGTAGAGAAACCTGAACCTTCTTAGTCCTAGAGGCCAGCAGCTGCACCTATTCTGGTGTGGAACTGAGAACCTGGGAGTCCCTAAATGTTATTTGTATTGAGTCCAGATGGGAAAATCAAAGACCCTTGGGTCTTGGGTCTGATGTTGGGGAAGGTCATAGCAGCAGCAACAGATGTGCTTTCTCAGAAGGAAGCAGCAAAGCAGGTGCACTCACGTGTGGCTTTTTCTGGGACCTCCTTAATATCTGGGCCACCAGCTAGAAAGTGCCACCCACACTGAAGAACAGTCCCTCTTTAGTTAAACCTCCTTGAAAACATCTTCACAGGAGCTGGAGACAGCATAGTGGTTAAGAGCACTGGGTGCTCTTACAACACTCTAGGTTTGGTTCTCATCACCCATATGGCAGCTAACAATCATCCATTCCTCCATTTCCAGGGAATCCAATGCCCTCTTCTGACCTCTGCAGGTGTACCTCTCTTAGTATTTCATACAGGGGTGCATTTATGTACGTGCAGATACTCATATACATAAAATAAAAATAAATGAAATATTTTTTAAGTTAAGAGGCAAAACTTTAAAAAAAAAATCTTCACAGACAAAGCTAGAGATGTGTCTCCTTGTTGACTCTAAATCCAGTAAGACTAGCCACCACAAACATCCAGTAAATTCTTATTACCCTCCCTCCCACCCTGTGGATGGGTATCCATCTCCAGCATGGTCATTGTACTCCAGCCATCCCAGAGAATGGAGGGACGTGGAACAGGTCCTCAGGTGGCCCAGAGTGTGTTGGGAAAAAATTCCTGGGAGATTGTGTCAGTGGACAGCTCACTTATTGAAATCAGGGCAAGGATTTATATAGGGAGGCTTACTGAAGGCGGGGAAGTTAAAGGTAGGGGTCTTTTAGGGGTGGGAAGGTTCTAGGGCTGATGTGGAATTAAGGAATGAAGAAATGAAATCCAAAAACCTGGTTTTGGTCTGGGTTGATCTTTGAGGGGAAAAGAAGATTAAGCAATCACTGAGTGATGAGGAAATAATCTTCATGTCCTACTTGCAATGGCTTCCTGGGACCTAGGTTATAACTTCAGGCAGAGAAGGCCAGGACACCTGCTATCCCTTCAGGGTCTCTGGGGTTAAACTGCCCACTCAATGCCTTTATGCAATATGCCCAGATCCCACACCACCCCAATTATAACACATGTTAGTTTAAGTGGCAGGAACTAATTTCTAATTTGGTAATCATGGTGATAGTGAGAGTGACCAGTGTGCTTCATTTGAATTGCAGTTTACATATGAAATTATGACTAGATACTGTCTCAGGTATTACCTCTCTTCCCCATTAAAAATAATTCTTATATTTACAAGTAAAATAAAGTCCAAATGAGAAGCAGTAGATTACTATCATTTTATTCAAGAGATATAAACTCCATATTAGATTAGCCTCATTCCTGAAGGTATTGACAAGGAATTTTCCTTATGTTTTAAATGCTATTCCTTATTAAAGAGGACCTATAACAATAAGAAGCATGCATCATTTACATGGAATTAGCTTTGCACTAAGTCTAATATTCTACTGAAATAGAAAAAAAATAATCAGTCAAGCAGTATTATTCCTTGAGAAGTAAATGAATGTGTTCATGTATCAGAAAGAAGACATTAAAACAACGTACCAGAAAACTAACCTTTCTGCTTTGGATGTTGCTTTCATTACTGCATTGTACAAATTTATAATTCTCAAGTGCATTATAAAAGAAAATGGCAGGTCATATTCATACTTCTGATTCATACTCCTATGTCTTTCTATAGCCTTTGAGTGGTGGCTATCGTGATCTCAAAGAATCCAGGTAAAAGAAGTGCACTGTCATGCCATGTTATAGTAACCCTAAGTAAAACCCACTTGACTCCAGCATGCATTAAAGGTGGGACCCCATTTATTCTGAGAACTTATTCCCTCAGATTTCTCTGAAAATCTGAGGAGCCACTCCCTGAACCAAAGGCCTCTCCTTCTTTATTGAGACCATATATCCTGCATCACCTGGGAAAAGAGGCACTTATTTTATCATAGGATTGTCTCTGCAGACCTCTACTGATTCACAACAGCACACACAACCATAAACAGAGGTTATCAATCAAATCCCACCTGTTGTTTACAGCACAAATGTGATAATTCCTTGCTTTCAACATGGCTTCTTCCAGTAATGATATTTTCAAAACATGTATTCTAAGTCAAGGGCGAAGAAGGATCATGATGGATTAAAGCTATATATTTAGATTGTAAGAGGAGCTCAAGGCCTAGTAAGTTTGTTACATTATAATCAAAGTATGATATTGTTAAACGATCTCAAAACATAAGATGAACTTTGGCTAGAAGGTGAGATAAATGTCATTTCCACAATTCTGCCTTGTTTGTTTCATAAAGGAGAAATATATACAGGTTTCTAGATTCAGTCCCACAGGAAGGAAGGAAAGGACAGAGGGAAGGGAAAAAGGATTGGTACAGCTAATTATTTCTTAAATACAAGGAGCATTCTGAAGAAATTATTCCATAAAAATTGTTTAGAGACCAACTATCCTTCCGTTCATGCATCTCTGACTTGTGCATAGACAATGCGTTCCAAAATTTCATGAACTCCATGGCTACTTACTTTAGCTCCCAGCTGATTCTTTGATGCTAATGTGCCTTTTCAGCCACATTAAAGCTCAGAACCTCCACCTGAGCACATTTTAATTCTTCAAAATATCTTAGAATTCTTTGTCTATTTTTCAGTTTCATCTAATACCCAATTTAACCAAATAAGGACCCAGAGAGTTAATGTCCAATATAAATGTCATTGCTCATCATTAATATGTCTTGCAAGTTCAGAAGATAAAATTAATTTGCAGTGTATGTGACAGAGACTGTTCCTGTGGTTCATAATGTTATTTTGCCCAGTAGAATGTTTCTAGGGTTGAGTGAATGTGTTTACCTAGCACCAGTCCTACCTTTATTCTGTTTCTGCAGTGTGACGATCGAAGATTATTTTTACTTTACATGGCAGAATATGTTCTTTCATTGTTGTTTTCTTGCTTCTAGTGTGTATGACTACTGAGTGCAAATTCTGCAAATTGATAAGCTTGGGTCTCAGAGTTCAACTCTCAAATCAAAGCATATTACAAGGTTTTAAATTAATCCAGGGAATTCTTACTCAGGATAATGAGATTGTAAAGAAGTACAGAAGTTTATTGTTTCCTTCCAGAACTCCAGAAAAATCCATTTATCTAACAAGCAGATTTATCAAACGGTCCCCTTCTCAGAACTATAAATTGCTCAGCTGTTCAGACCTACTTGTCTACCGAACAACTGTTTACTTACCAAAATTTGTTTCTTGTTTCCATGTATCTTCCAGTTGTAAATATTATAATCTTTGCTTAACCTCTTCAATTCAATCCTGCACTGACATATTTCCTGAAAACCATTTGTAAAACAGATCCTGAGACCTTAAACTCAACCTATGAGACACCACTAAGCCACTGTCAGGATGGTATGTAGCCTGTGTAGTCAGAACACACCCAGGCTTTGCTTTATCAGCATGCTATGCTGGTGGGGTTTTTGCTGTTGTTTGTTTGTTTTTTATTGACAGCACATTTTAGTCTAAATATATATAATCAACAAGTATGTAATGTGAGTCTCCTGGACAGCATGCCTAGGATCTAGCCCTGGCCTCTGAGCAGAATGTACTTTAATCAGTGGAGAAAATGTACAGCTGCAGAGTGGGTCTAAGCATTCCAATAAAAATAAAATAGACAATGAGCATATGACACAGATCTTCAGAATTCTCCTAATTCATTTCTGAACACAATCATGAATATTTTCAAAAACAGTTTTTTAGACAAAAACTTTCAAGTAACATTCATTTGTGTTTTACAGGAAAATGTTTTTTTGTTTATCTGGTATTACTAATCAAACCCAGGACTGTCAGCATAAGCCAATGAGCTACATCCCAGTTCCAATTTTCTTTTAAATAATGGTTTAAAATTTATTAATTTTAGAAGGAATTTAATTTCTAATTTTGTTTTAGGTGTTGTATAGAGACTTTCAATTATAAGATATTCTTATTTTCATTAAATCATTTGCTTTAAGCACTAGTTTTACAGGTTTATCTTTCAGAGAGTCTACAATGTGTGATACTTTGTTGATACAAACATCTAAATGGCTTATAAACCTTTGTGATTTGTGAAGGTAGGGGAAGATTATTAAATGTTAAAAAATATAATCTGCAATTTAAAACTTCAGGGCTTCCAAATGACCTAAGGTTAACTCTATGTTTTCAGTGATCAGTTTTATAGTATTGATGAAGCCCATTCTGGCTGAACACGGCTGTCTGTGATCTGAGCTGTCTGGGTAAATGGAAAATTCTGGGTGTTGATGCAGAGGGGATCCCACCTCTGTCACTGGTTCTGTCTTTGGACCAAAGGGATGTAGTAAATGCTTCTTTCCTAAATAAAATTACCTGGAGACATGATGTTTTATTTTTTAAAAACTATTATTTTTATTTTATGTGTATGTGTGTATTGTTTGCATGTATATAAGTGTTTCCATGCTGTGTAATGCCTGTGTAGGTCAGAAGAGGGCATCAAATTCTCGTGGAGCTGGAGTTACAGACAGTTGTGGGCCACCTTATGGGTTATGAGAATTGAACCCGGTCCTTTGTAAGAGCAGCCAATCCTCTTAACTGCTCAGTCATTTCTCTAGACCAAGAGATATCATATTTTAAATCAACCTAAATAATAACTTTTAAGAAAAACACTTATTTAAAGGAAAAACATTCTTTGTATGTAGGATTTTTTTAAAACCTTAGACTGTAAGCATAATGTTGTTAGAATCATAAAAATATAGTAAGATTTTTCCTTCTCACAAAACACTATTTATTGATACAGAAATTTGCTTGTATTCAAGGTTGTTAAAATACATACATATTAAAACAGATGACACTGGAGCTGGGAGAGAGGCTCACCCCTTAAAAGGATGTACAACTCTTACAGAGGAAGCTGTTTGTTTCCCAGCATTTGAGTCAAACGCTTACAACTGCCTGTAACACAAGCTTCATGGAATCTGGCATCTTTGCCCTGCAAAGGCATCTACACTCAGCTGTACATGCCCACACACCTATACATAATTTAAAATAAAATAAATCTTTTTAAAAATTACATTTTGTTTGCAAAATTTCATTTCCATTAAATGTAACCATTATCCAAGTTACCCAACATTAGGGCTGGTTCCTTGATGACTTTTTCTCAATTCTGTAGCAATCTAAAAAGTTCATACTCTTTTCACTCTTCAATAAAATACATTGAAATGGGAAAAATGTTCACTGAAGTGCTGAATTACTGACCAAAGATAATCACACCAATTATGGCTGATATTTTATATATTTATGTCAGTGTATTTTCATTTTTTTCCCTAACTGCAACTCTATGTTGCACTGGTTTTCAAGAAACGTGCAGAGTACATTAAGCATTTTTTTAAAAAAGCAGCATATATTTAAACTAGAAGCAAAATGCAAAACTCAGGAAAGCAATAACTACTACAGCTCCCTCAGAGGGGTGCAAAGGGGAGAGAAAGACCCTTACCTCTGCTAGGAAGAAGCATATTGTGTCCTGTCTTTCACACCAAGTTCAGAGGTATGCTTTTCTTTTAAGTTGTCATATTAAATAAGGAAATTGAACATAAGAAATAATTTATATTACTCAAGTTAAAATTAGCTGCCGATGCGCAGTGTGATGTTGCTTAGGATGGCATCTAGCTAATGGAAAATATGGTAATGGATGTGTCTTGAGTGTCAGTCCTGGTCTAAATTCAGTTTACTAAATAATCATCATAATAATTCACTCTGGTTTCTGAGCACCAACTTCTTTATACACTTCATTTTTGCATTGTTTCAAAATCATTTCCTCTATTTATAAAAAATCTCAAATGTCATATTTACATGCGACTTGGAAGAAGGACCAGAATTCATCTCTGCAAGAGAAATATAATTATCTGTGAGACATTTCCAGCCTTTTCTTGATGAGATGTTGCATCTAATGTTCATTTCTTTAGAGCAGGTGTAGAGAACCGAAAGGCAAGAGAGCCAACAGAGTGGTGTGCAGTCCCTGATGATGCTTCAGGCATGGGGAAGGGGCAAGTCTTCCAAGGAGATGGCTCCAGATTCACAAACTAAGACCAACAAAGGGGAGTGTGTATGAGAGTTTTGTCTGCATGTATGTAAGTACACCAGTGTGGAAAGCCTGCAGAGGCCAGAAGGTGTTAGATCCCCCTGGAACTGGAGTTACAGACTGTGGTTAGCTGCCGCAGGGTGCTAGGAATCAAATCCAGTCAGAACAGGTGTTCTTAACTGCTCAGCCATCTCTCCAGCCCTGAGACATTGAAGAAATTTTTGAATTGTAGGTATCAAGCTTGGGGATAAATGTCGCTGATTTAATAAAAACACGGTAGTTTTTGCCTTCTGTTGATTAACATCAATTTTGTGTGTTAATTTCATTTATTTTTTTTAACTGTCTCCTGATCTTCATGTGTGGAACCAGGTTGTGAATGTGGCCTAAAAGTTATTGTGCATCCACTTAAGTGCAGATGCTGTGGAGTTCCTACTGCATTTAATGTCATAACAGTACATTAAGAAAAATGCCAAACAATTTCATCTATGGCCCAAACACTGATCCTCAGAAAATCTAAATTCAGCTTATGCAAGTTGGAGATAGACTCGGAGTCTAGCTCTACTCAACTGTAATAACACAACAGAATTTCACCCCAGAATTTCTTCTGTTACATTATTTATCTTTATCTTGATCTACGTCTAATTTTCTTTGTTTCTGTAGATGGTCATGGAATCCATTAGAATCCTTGAGTTTGTTTTGTAATGACAGAACTCTTTATGGAAGGTTATCATCTCAAAATGACTAATACTTTTATGACTTATGACTGAATATTTCATTTTTAGCAAATTATTTTTGTGCGTATACATATGCATGTGTATGTGCAGGTTTGCGTGTGTGCACATATATTTACATACATGTTGACAACAGAGGTTGATTCTGGGTGTTTTTCTCCATCACTCTCCACCTTCAGTTTTAAGATAATATCTCTTACTGAACCTAAAAATAAATAAATGTTGTTTTACAACTTTTGTTTGCCTAATCTGGACATTTTATTTTAAATTTATTTTATTTATTTATGTGTGTGTATATTTGTGTGTGTGTACAAGTGTGCAAAGTTGAATATGTGGGTGTGCATGTGGAGGCTAGTGGTTGATGTTGGATGTCTTCTTTAATCACTCCTACCTAATTTTTTGAGACATGGTCTCTTACTGAACTTGGAGTTTAACAATACAGCAAAACTCACTGCCCAGCAGGCCTCAGGTATCTTCCAGTCTGTTCTCCAGTCCTGGGATTACAGGCCTCTGCCACTGGGCCTGACTCTTTTTAGGTGGGATCTGGGGATCCAAACTCAGGTCCTTACTATTGCTGGTAAGTAGTTTAACAACTGAGACATTTCCTCAGCCTTAAATTTACTTTTGTTTAAATTTTTACTTTATAATATTAATTTTTACATATTGCTTATTCTATTTTTAGTTCATATTTTAATTTTTTAAGATGAAGATCGGTCCTGTTCACTTTGGGTGGAGGCCCCTATGCAGTCACCTATAAGGAACATTTGGGCCTCTGAATTTTTCATTTTTATGCTCATGTATAAATACTAGTGAAACACTTCCTATGTTATAGTCATAGATTGGGTGCTTGATTTCAAACTATATTTTTGTTCGCTAGAGAAACAGAATCTGAGCATTCAACCACACATTCCTCTAGCAGGATACTCATGTCATTTATAGAAAGAGCTTTGTGTGTAAAACAGTATTTGTCATATAGGATTAGTGCTTATTGTCACAGAAGGAAAGAAGGTGCACAACTGAGTCTCTCCACGCTGGAGACTCAACAAACCCAAAGGAATATCTGAAGGCTTGAGAGCTGGAAAGCTGATAGGACAGATTCCAGTCCAAGCCTGAAACTAGAAAAAATTATTAATAAAGAAGAGTTTGAAGAACGGATGAGCCTTTCAGCTCCTCAGTCACACAGAGAACACAATCAAACTTACTCAGGCCCTCAAAGGACTAGATAATACTCACCCACATCCAGAGGACCTAGCTGCTTTGAATTGGGTTGCCATTTCAAATGCTGATCTGTCCCTATAAAACATGTTTAATCAGATAAGTTTGGGGAGCTCATGTATGAAAGTAAACATCACACAGATTAAGCATTTCTTCTAACTCTATACAACCTCTCAGGTCCTGGAGTGAAAACAGGGGTCCACATAGTGACCGTGATGTCATGGAGTGGGGACTGAAACACAGAGTCAGGTAAAAGAAGAGTCACACAAGGATCTGATCGGCCTAGCTTCTGAGAACAGATGTGAGAGGAAGAAAAGCAGCTTTCATGCACGTAATTTCATCAAACTTATTTTAATATTGGAACTCAAATGCTGGAATAGCTGGCATGGACTTTAAGGCAAATGGCGGTTCTCTATCATTTTGCTTAAGTAAACTCAGAACACAGATATAAAGAATGTTTAAGAACTTGTGAATAGGGTTTGAGAGATGGCTCAGTGGTTAAGAGCACTGACTGCTCTTCCAGAGGCCCTGGGTTAGAATCCCAGCACCCACATGGACAGCTAACAGCTGTTTCAGAGAATGTGATACGCTCTCTGGCATCTGTGGGCATTGCATGACAAAGGTGCACTTACATAAAGGCAGGCGATACATCTATACACATTTAAAAAAAAAAAAAGGACCTGTGAATATACCACCATTTTGTATCGAGTGACCAAAAGCTTAGCAAATCTAAGAGAAGACATGATACACTTAAAGAGTGGGCAAAGGTGTTGGTGGGCCAGAGTAACTGGAGGAGTTCAGTGATTTTAACAACAACAAAAACATTTTTTTCTGTTTATTTTTGTTTTTTTTAAAGCAGGCTCTCTTCATTTATAGAGTTGACAGTGAAGAACACCTGAGTCTCTTGAGTCTCTGATGCTTTTTTTTTTTTAATTGTAAATTTATTGGGGCTACCAGGTTATGATTTATGTGTAGAAGTATTCGGTTCTCTGGTGTTTTGAGCACTGAGGCTGGAGTCCAGATCTTCTCTATCTTAGATTCCCCATCTTCCTGACACTGGCGTTCGACACCTCGACACTGTGGACTGCCCTCTGGTCACTTCTGCAAGGCAAGCTGAGGAGAACTTGACCCAGGCCTCAGGTCTGTGACATGCTGACTGACTGAGCCCATTCTCATAGAATTTTAGAAAAGAAGATCAGCCTTTTACCCATAGGCCTTGGTTCTCAGGACCCTCTGCACATTACAGGGGTTGGGGAAATGAATCAACTGATATTCACTCTAGTGATTTGTGCTAGGCAAGGTCATGAAATCAATGAATCATTGAATAAGAACACAGACCCGTATATTCAGTTGCATTCTAACTCAATAAAGATGAGGGCAGAATTAATGAGTTTTTATTTTCACAGATTCAGAAACATCACAGAGCTTGAATAACAGACCTCGACTGCTTTGAGGGAGGGAGGGACAAGGGCGAATTCAGGCCAGTGACCAGTGGGGACTGTGGATGACAGTGATAACTGCCTTTCCCAGCTTAGTGCTTTTCTACATGGAGGTCGCAGATGATGGATTTTGTAATATAACTCAGATTCAGAAGGAGAGATTCCGTGTAAGTAATGTTCAAAGATAAGACAACAGGAAATTAAACCTGTGGATGCGAGATGGTCATTCTTTTAGCGTTTTCTTTATTCTTCTAGAAGATATTTTTCCTCTGGCTAAAACACGTCTCCTTACCAATAGCAAGATCTAAAGATCAGAAGAGTTTTTAATTGAAGAGAGGAGAAGCTTTCATGTTCCAGAAGGGTTAAAGGAGGCGTGCAAGAATGGGGATCAGAGGAAACATTCAGGGGAACTTGGCTTATGAGAGATAGACTGAGGTTGTACGGGTCCCTCGGGGAGTGTGCAGTAGGCGCCATTCAAGTTTACTCTGAGCAGAGATAACATTCTCTGTGTGTTTTGAGGGGTCGGTGTGGGTATGTGCATGTTTGAGGGCCTGTGTGCACAAACAGCGAAGATGAAGTCTAAATTTGTTGTTAGAGTAGCAAATAGCCCCAGGAGATTAACCGGGATAGACTACAAAATCTGTAGTCTTTCTGTTAGAAGACCCACCTTTCCAGTTTCACTGGTCAGTCACTTGGTCATAGGACCAGCCCTAGGAGGCAGGTCCATCTTAAGTTATGCTAAATAGATGGGTTGAATACCTGTGTGTTAATGACATAGTGAACATCCCCTGACTAGAAACCCACCTGCAGTGCAGTGCTTCTGGACCTGTCCACGGACTGTAGGCCTCTGTAAGTGTGCCCATTTCTCAGAAAAGTGTAAGCTTTCCTTCTCTTCCTAACGTTTCTTCCCAAACACGCTTTCTTTAACTCTTTGGGCTGCACTTGCATCTTGTGTTCCTTTACTTTTTCTCTAAACCTTCCTTCTCCCAGCTTTGTCAGCCATGTGTCGGACCTCCACACAGGCTCTAACCCTGCATGGCCTCGTGTTTTGTTTTGTTTTTTTTCCTTCTCCTCTCCAATTCTCCTCTTTAAGGCAGCTGCTGAGATTACCAGCTTGCCTGCCTTGGAGATTTTTCTTTAAATTCTAATAAAATTGTCCTAAAGCTTTCATTTGGGTGCCTTCTTAAATTCTTTTAGACCCACTGTAGGGGATGCTCTTTCTCCCCGTTTCATTGTCCCCCTGTGATCATTTAAGACTACAAATGTCTTCAGGGTTCTATCAGACAGCCCTGTTTCTATCTGTGATCTCAGTGTTTACCAGCATTCTTCTCTCTCCGAAGTCTGAAAATGATCTGATGAACCATGGGACCAGTGATGGCTGCCATTCAAGGAAGATTCATCCTCAAGTATCACTTGTCCTTCCATCAAGGTAAGTGGCACTGAGCCAGTTCCTAAGTGCCCTGCCATTGATACTTGGACAGAGCAGAATGGGGCCAGTACTTAATGTAGCGTAAATCTACTATGCAAGGAATGTATGGAAATGCAAGTTTCATGGAAGGAAAGATTTTAGATTTTGCAAGAAACAACAAATAAGCAAACAAAAACCCAGAGTGAGAGTGAGGCTCCATTCTTGTCTAGTATCTGGCTGGGAAACTTGAGCATTACAAACTCAACTCTAGACAACTGGAGAGGAAGGTGGGAAGGTTGGAACCGAGGGATAAGTCCACTGGGTAAGTCAGGGAGGGCGGTTCTCAAAGGAAAATTTCAACACATAGGGAGTGTTACAAAGCAAGGAAAATTTTATTTAAGGCTATTGTAATAAGGACAAGACGTTTTCAATTAGAGTAACAAAAAGCAGGACTTTCAAACGGTAAGGAAAGTTAATGAAGTCTGTATGGAAACTATCTCAAGGAGAAGGTTGGTCAAAGTGATCAGGCCCTCCTGTTTGCTAATTAATGCTTATCAAAGTTAGGTTCCTAACCTCCCTTAGTGACTGGGAGAAGGAGGCTCTATCTTTTTAATGTTAATGTTTGCATTTCAAAGGGATGGCTTGCAGGTCCTTGAGAAAGACATTCCTGGATTGTTGATTTACATCTCAAAGGGACAGTGAAAAAGTTTTCTGAAATAATTGCTCTCAGAAAGGGACACAGAGGGTGCAGCTCTGTGGTAGAATGTCTGCCTAACACGTAGAACCGGAGTTTGATTCTCAGTGGTGTGTGTATGGAGAGAGAGAGAGAGAGAGAGAGAGAGAGAGAGAGAGAGAGAGAGAGAGAATGTGTGTAATGAGGAAGAATGTGCTGTCCTGGAGCCTAGAGTTTAAGACTGTGTTGTCATTTTGGCAAGAAGCTCCTTGGGAGAAAATTGCTGTGAGGATGGGAATCCCTGATTGGAGGACGATCTTTACTTTCTAGTTTTTCTGGGTGAGTTGCCTGGTCATGGGACCATTCCTAAGAAAGTGGGTACAATCTAAAACACGCTAAAGATATAGGCAAAAACCCTAGCCTGTTCATGAGATGGTGCGCTTTTCTTGACCAGAATTCCTGTTCCGTACTGTGGTGCTTCTGGACCGGGCCACATTCATGGCTCTCTGTAAGTCTGTCCACGTTACTGAATTCAGAAAAGTGTAATCTTTCTTTTCTTTTAAAGTTATTTTTTAAAATTTATTTTATGTGCAAGGGTGTTATGCCTGCATGTGTTTAAGGGCACCCCTGCTGTGCAGTACCACAGAGGAGAGAAGAGGGTGTCAGATCCTCTGGAACAGGAGCCACCACGTCGGGGCTGGGATTTGAACCCAGGTCTTCTGCAAGAACAGCCAGTGCTCTTCAATGCTGAACCATCTCTCTCTCCAGCCCCTTTTATTTTTTTAATTATTTATTTTTATTTTATGTTTAAACGTGTTTGGCTTGTGTGTATGTAAGTACACCTGTGTTATGCATAATCCGTGGAAGCCAGATCCTGTGGGATAAGGTGGGGTCTGGGGGCTTGGGGAGTGGGAATTTGGGGGGTGCTCTCTCAGGTTTATCCCCCGCCCCGAATAAACCTGCTTATTCCTTAAAGATCGGTTTCGTCCATTGCCTTTCCTGCTTTTGATTTCCTTACACTGACATCTTGGGTTTCTTTACTTTCTCTAAAGCTTCCTTCCTCTCCCTGGAATGTGGCTGGAACCCCCAGAGTGTCAGACCTCCATGTGGTCTCTAAATTGGCGTGGTCACGGGTTTCTCCCTTCTCTCCTCTGTTCTCCTCAAGGCAGCTGCTGATATTTACAGTTTCCCTCTGTGAGAATTTTTCCTTACATTCCAATAAAATGATCCTAAAGCTTCCATTTGATTTCACTGTGAAACTCTTGTATGAATTTCTGAAAGGGACCCTGTTTTCTCATATATCAACTGCATGATCCAAAAGGATCAATTTTTTGAGACACTAATATACAATGTGCAGTGGAAGGCAGTGTTAGAACCCCAGAGCAGACTTTGTTCATGTTATGCCCATCTGCAGTCATCTGGTCTCATCATTCATTCTTAGATCCCTGCTGCTCCAGGGAGAGACAGACACCCTACCTGAAACCTGTACATGAGGCTATAAACAGACTGTCCAGACATCAGAAGTCTACTGATGGTAACACATTCCCCCCACCAGACCATGTCTCCCCCTAGCCTCGAAATGTCCTTCCTCATTTCCCCACATCTTCAGAGCCACACAGTCCTTCTCTGTAATTCCCTCTGCTCTACCTGCCACCCATGAATCAGAGACAGCCTGGCTATCCTGGATGTAGGTGGTGCTGTAAAACCTTCCTCCAGCCTGAGAGAACAGCAAAAAGCCTCATAAGATGGACTGATTAAGACTGAAATCCTCTGGCCTGAATAAACACTCAATTTTCTAGTTTTATCAGTCAATCTCCTGGTCACAGGATCACCCCTAGGAAGGTGGGTTCACCTTACGCCGTGCTAAATAAACGGGCAGAATACCGGTGTGTTAATGCGACAGTGAACTTCTCCCGGCTGCAATCCCTGCTCCTACCGTTTATAGATCTGGCTCTCAGACATGTGGCTCTCCATAAGTCCAGCCCGATTTTCTGAATTCTTCAGAAAAGCACAATCTGTCTCCTCCTCGTCTTCGTTTTCCTTTTCTAAGCATGCTCTTCAATGTTTTGAGTTTCTTTACTTTTTCTCCAAAGCTTCCTTCTTCCGGCCTTGTGACTGCCAGTCCACCGTGGTCAGCGCTCCTCCCTGGCTCTTCACCCGCATGTCTCATGGCTTTTTCCTTTCCCTTCCATTCTCTCCTCAGGACAGTTGCCAGGATTCACAGCTGGGGATTTTTCTTTAAATTCGAATAAAATTGTCCTAAGTTTTTGTTTGAGTCCACCCTTAAATTCTTTTATGAATGACTCTAAAACTTCTCTAGTGGACACTGTGTCTTCCCTGTATGCGTCCTCTTACTGTCTCGTGGCTGACCTCTCCTTAGAGGTCCTGCTTTCCATCTGTGTGTCTATGGCATTAATGATGAGAACAGGAGGTAGAAATTGTTTAGGCAGTTAAGGTTAAAAAGACCCCAAAAGAAAAGTGACCAGATTCTTTCTTGGCTAAGAGTGGGAAATGTTGTGCCTCCCCCTGTACTTAATCTTGCCTGAGGTCGGAGATGACAGAAATATTTAAGACAAAGTTGTCTCCGGTTCTGCCATAGCTGCCAATGCCAGCAAGGGACACTGTTTTTCTGTTTTCTTTTTTTCTCCCTTACCTCTTTTTCCTAAAGGAGAATCCTGTTCCTGGATACCACACTGAGGATGTGACTGAAACTGCAGGGGCCTGGACACTTGTAATAGGAACTGAACTGACCATCTACCCTCCTCCCCTTCCTCCACTAAAGCCTTATTAACTCTAGGGCTGTGAGGCTCAATGGAAGCCCACTCCTTCCCAGGCCCTCCCCACTGTACAGGAGCTCTGCCACCTTTCTCTCGTCTAAGCTAATACTTCTTTCTAAAACTCAGCCTCAGAAGTCTGTGAAATTCACAAGAATTCACAAAACAAGAACCCAAAAGCACCTAGTTTGAGATAGCTTTGTTGGCCATTGAGTTTCTCGAATCCTAGCCTCTGAAGTTCAAACCAAGAGAGTGGAGAAAGGCTCCATTACTGTCAAAGATGCCCTGATATCCCCAAATCATTAATAACTCGTACCCAAAGGCCAACATGCCTCAGTGTCCCCCTTGAAGCCCAGACCAGAGAACTTTTAGGCAGAGGGGCCATGAAACAATGAGATGGAATAGTCCAGGTAGAGGAGGACTTCTGGAGCTCTGTCTGTGCTTTAGAAATGATTGGCTTCATTTTCTGCACATTCATACACAGGAGCAGCCACATTGGTGATGTGGATTTCAGAAGCAATGGAAAATACTGTAGCAAAGACTGGGGTAGGAACACATGGGGCTCAGCTAAGCCTCTTCCCAGGGGTTGAAGAGATGGCTCAGCTTTTAAAAGCACTGACTGCTCTTGCAGAGGACCCAGGTTTGATTCCCAGCATCCACATGGTGACTAACAACTGTCTGTAGCTCCAGTTCCATGAGATCCAGTGCCCTCTTCTGACCTCTGTGGGCACTGCATGACATGGGTGCACCTGTCTACATGCAGGCAATACACTCACTCATACACATAAAATAAAATAAAAAATGATAAAAAACCTTGTTCAGGATAGGCAGGTTAGAATCCTGTCAGCCTTGTTTACAATACTCCAGTCTCTCATCAGCCTTGTCTACAAATGTTCTGGTCTCCAAACACTTGTTACTTTGGCAGGAATGGCAGTAACAGCAGCAAGTAGAGTTAGCGTTTGTCAATACACCCCAGAACTGCTGACTTGTGTGTCAGCACCCAGCATTCTAGTGATTCTGACACACTCTCATGCTTGAAAAGCAGCACAGCTTATTGATATATGAAATGAAATGAGGTTCATTTATACTACGTTTGATATATTTTTTATAAATTGATTATGGGGACAATAATAAAAGAACCCAGTTAGACTAGCTGTTGTAGGAACTGCTTGAAATGTGTGGGAACTTCAAGGGAGCAGCGGTGGAAAAGGGAGTGATAACAATTAACTCTGAACCCCAGTGATTAACCTAAAGTGGCCTAGGCTGCTCCCCTGGGCTGCAGCTTGCTGTGAGCCCAAGGACAATATGTTGCTTTGTAGCATGGAGAGTTGGCTACTCACAAGCCTGTTTTTATTTTTGACTCTGTGGCTATGATTTCTATTCTTTGCTGCTAATTTTTTTTCAAACATAAGTACTAAATAGAAGGAAAGACACAAGAAAATAACATACACTGAACCCCTCCCTGAAAGGTGAATATTGGGATGTTGCTGAGAGCAATGGAGTCTTTCTTGACTCTTGGTGACCTTGACTTCTGTAGCTAGGATCCTACCTAGAAAACTCAATGGCCACCAAAGCCGTCTGAGACAGTGACTTTCTGGGTTTTGTCTCATGAATTTGAAAACTGAAATTTACTACAGAAGGTGAGTTTTAGAAAGAAGTTGATTGTAAATTTTGTAAATTCACAGGTGGGAGTGTTTTGGAGGGAGAGGGAGGGAGGGAAAAGGAGAAGAGGAGGGAGAGAGGGAGGAAGAGAAGGAGGAGGAGGAGGAGGAGAAGGAGGAGGAGGAGGAGGAGGAGGAGGAGGAGGAGGAGGAGGAGGAGGAGGAGGAGGGGGAGGAGAAGAAGAAGGAGGAGGTGGTAGCAAAGGCCCTATACAGAGCAGGGCGGTTATTCTTAAATCCTTTTATTACGAAACCAGGAAACCTAAGAGGGAACCCCATTTTCTCTGTGTTGCTGCTGAGCTGCTGGTCTGTCTGGCCCAACCACTCAGAGCCTAGTTTCTTCTACTCCATTTCAGACATGTGGTCATGTGTAGCTGCTGGGCAGAGATGCTCATGGTGATTGGAGATAAGAAGGAAGGAGAAATCAGAGCTCTGCCTGGCATTCCTGGCCTTCCAGCGAGGACAGTCTTAGAAGTGCTGTTTTTGGGTCCCTTCCCCACCTGACCAGTTTCTGTCTCCTGTTCTCATCATCCCTACTGAGAACCAGATCCTTTCATATATGATTTACCTTCCAAGATGATGTAGCTTACTCTCAGGTTTGTTAATGAGTCCTGTGTGCACCAGATGGAAAAGTGTCTGACTTCCATCTCATGCCAGTTATTGAGAAATGCAATGGAGTTTAAAATCTGTCCATCCAATAATAAAATAGTAATTTGATAAAGTATTTTCTTTTATGTCTATGACTATATTACCTACATTCATATAAGTGTATCCAGGTCGTGCGATGCTTGCCGAGGTCAGAAGAGGGAGTTGGATTTCCCTGGGACTGGTGTTACAGATGGTTGTTAGCCACCATTTGGGTGCTGAGAATCATACCTGGGTCCTCTGTAAGAACAGCCAGTACTCTTAAGCACTGAGCCAATTCTCCAGTCCCAAAAGTATGTGGTGTTCTAATTTCTCTATTTAGGGCCAGAAGTAGAACACTGATTGTATTCTTTTGAAAGGAGAAAGGAGTACTTCTCTTAATGGGCCTCAACAGCATGCTGAAACCCCCATCTTTTCATGCGACATTTTAAATCTTAAGAATGGGGAATTCTGAAGGTTCTCTTTCTGATATTGCTAAGGAAATGGGAGGTACTGTCCACAACAGGTCACGAGGGAAGGAATCTCTCTTCAGTGACCTGCGAGCCTGTGCATCCTGGAACAGGAACGGCTGCTGTTTTTGGAGCACAGCATTTTACAACATTTTTGGACTTAATTTTAAATTTTTGTTGATTTTGTACTTTTCTTACTATTTTAACATTATTATTCATATTGCATTATGTCATGAATTTCACCATCACATCATTTTAAATATTAGATATTTTATATATTACATACATGCATCTTATTGTTTTATATTTGATTCCATTTAAGTGCATTATAGAATATTGACTTAGTGCCTAAATATTGCTAGTGTGTGTGAGAATGTTGACGCTTTCCTAATAACTGAAGAGGATCTTGTTCTGTGTGTTTGCATCTCAAGACCTTGGCTTCTTGGGCAACTGCATAGACAGTGATTTGTCATGAATTTTTCTTCTGTCTTGACTCAGGCCACCGATTACAGTTTCCTAGACAGACACACATATACCTGAGCACATATAATTAGCAATCTTAATGATATACATTGGTGTATTTTATTTTTTTTGACCTACCACTTTTCTCATGTGATTCATATAAATGGCAAGATGTGAAGTGACTAAGGAAAGGACTGCTGTATCTTGGAAGCTCTGTCTCCTGACCGTACAAATGCCCCTCTATGTTTAGACATCCTTAAAGCTGCAAGAAGATTCTTCCTGCTATATTATAGAAAGAATGGCAGCAGGGCACTTCCCTCACTGCCACAAACACGTGCCAGTCGATGAAGGTGCTATACGCTCAAAAGACTCCAGTTTCATTCCTTTAAAATATTTTAATATATTTATTTTATGCATATGAATGTATTGCCTGAATATGTATAAGTGTACCCATATGGTGCAATGCCCACAGAGGTCCAGACAGCGTGTCAGATTCCCCTGGAACTGGTGTTATGGACAGTTGTTAGCCATTAGGTAGGTACTGGGAATCAAACCCAGGTGCACTGCAGGAGCAGTCAGTGTCCTTAAGTGCTGAGCCATCTCCCCAACCCCTTCAGTTCATTCTAACATCATTTGCACTGTATTTTTGACACCTGCCTCCTCCCATGGGCCTTTCAGTAGCATCATGAAAAGCAGTATCCTGAATAATTGAATGAGTTATTTCAGGAGCAGCAACCTGATCCCACTCACCTAATGCTTTCTGCCTTTGTTTCTTGACCCTTAGTGAGGAATGACTTGTGGATTTTCTCCTTCTCACAAGATATCCATAGATGAATTTTGGCTTATCTAAGCTGCATTGTACTTTTACCTGCAGAAAGAAACAGCCTGGCTCAGCATTAATTTTAAGACTAAGAGTGGCTCTGATTCTGAGCATCCGTTCCTTCAGGTGTCTCTTGGAACTGTGCTTTGGAGCCGGGCTTCACTCATCTTTTATTGAAACAGTATCTGCAGCATGAACTGGGGTACTAGAAGCTAGAGTCCACACTTATCAGAAAACCTTGCCCTTTCAGCCCTAGATCTAGCATCACACACACAGTTCAAATAGACTTCTCAGTTCTTCTCACTGTTTTCAGTGGGGTAAGAATGCTGCTTCCAGTACTTTGAAATGTTAGCAAACATTCCCACACTCATTCCCTATCTGGGGTGGAGGGCAAGACAGGGTTCTGAGTGATTAAGGTCAGGTGTCCAATTCACAAGAGGAGCAGATATGGCTCAGTGAGCTTGTTTACATTACAAATGGTAATATTTTGGTTGCAAGCTTAGGTAAAAGTCATTCTAGTCCGGATTATGTTCATATTGTAAAAGTCATTCCAACAGTAGACAAGTCTTTGTTAGCTGCACTGGTCCTGGGAGAAAATGCATGGATTATACTTTTAGCGAAAGAGTCCCTTTGTCATTATCAGAGGAGGCAGGTGTACTTGACTTGGGCTGATGGGGAGAGATAGGATTGAATGTGTTCACCCATAGCTCTGGGGGGTTATGGAACTATTGACTGTCAGAACAAATGTTACGTGGGCTCCGTGGAGGAACACTCACAGCTGCAGACTTGGTGATAGCACACTATCAGGGGATCCCTCTTGATATTGGAAGCGATGGGGAAGAGATTGAAGGATGTGCATCAATAAGACTAAAAAGTCACCTGTGATTACTTCGTTTAGCAGTGTTTTGAATTAATGCTTCCTATGTTTACTTATAAATATCTCTTCCTACTTTGTAATTAAGCATGGAAAATATTTCTGTTACTTGAAATTCAGAGGCATATTTAGAGACCGGAAGCATAGTGCTGTTTAGGATGAAGGCATTGTAACTGAAGCAAATCAATAGTGTAAAGTAAACTGATTTGTTATGCTCCTGGGTGTCTACATGTGTAGGGTGTGTGTACTCTTGATTTATGTTTTAATATGCATCACTTGTAAATGTTACTCAGTATGAATGATCTTGTACCATCACATAGGTAAACTTGGCTTTAGGTTTGTCATATTGAAAACCTTAATCAACGCTAATTTATTTTTCTTAAAATTTTAATTATGTTCTTGGCAATATATAGCTTTTACAATGATAGGATCAGAGAATGCACAAGGATTTTTAATATTCTGAGTAGATTATAATAGTTTTATTAGCATAGGACTTTTTAGCCTCATTAAAACTAATTTGTTCAATAAATAAATTTTTAATATTTGAATTAAAATAACCAAAAATTTAGCATAATAACCAAAGTTTTTCAGCGTTAATGATATAGTATGATATTTCAAATTTGAAAAATATATTTCTAAAATGAAAAAATCAACGAATCAAGTCAAGGTAGAGCTCTTGACTCCCGCTCATAATACCCCTGTCTATAGGTAGATCCAAGCTTTGCTCCTATTCACAAGTGACTTTCCTCAGCAAACTCCTAACTTTAGATACCTGAGACTTGGGATTGTTTCAAACTGCCACTGTCTGATGAATGCTTAGTCAGGAAATCACACTGCCATTGTACACACAGTGGTCACAAGCCTTGTGTTGTGTATCCTACCTTAGGTACCAAACTGAAAGGCTTAGGATCTAGTTCAAGATCTTCTTTCTGGGAATGTTTCTATCTAGTCGATTATACAATTGTATCTTTGTTCTATGCTGATTTCCACAGCTGTGCACAATTGGGACCTCTGGGGCAGCCACTGTCATCTCAACATTAATTCACATGAAATAGAATTGTAAAGTATTGTTTTGCACATGATAATAAACATGAGCACGATTCACCAAATAATCCAACCACCAGTGATCAATCTATCCTCAAGCAGATGGTGTGGTGACAAATTAGACAAAATGTAGAAATCATGGCAAGATCCTGGGAAATGAAAACAGCTGTTTACAGTACAAAGCTCATGACCACGTTCCTCTTACACATTCATGAAGCACCAGTGCCTTCTGCTTCAAAGGGATGTTTACTTTGTGAAAGGAGTCTACATGGGTATAATCAACTGTTCCCTCAACATTTGAAGCATTCAGTTGTAGCCAACTGAAGCATCCCACACATGCTGTAGGTGTGTGTGTCTACAGGAGAGAAATGTCACAATGTCACTGCTCAGACTTTACTCATATTTACTGTGTGATTTAGCTTTCGTATTTCTTCAAAGGAATTAGCCTAGAAAAGATGATGACACTCTCTTCTATCTATCTACACACACACACACACACACACACACACACACATCTAAATAACTAAGTCTTAAATACATTAATGTGTGTGTGTGTGTGTGTGTGTGTAATGATGGGTAATCTTTCTTCAACTTCACTAGATTTAGAATAATCTAGGAGAAAACCTGTGGCCATGTCTGTGAGGGAATTTTCAGAGAGGCTTAACTGAGGAAGAAAGACCCATCCTGAATGTGAATGGCACCATCCCAAGGGTTGGGGTACTGGACAGAGTGAAAAGGAATGGAGAGAAAGCAGGAGCAGTAGCATTCATTTTCCCTGAAGACTGACTGCTGACACAATGTGACCAGCCATCTCACGAATGTCCTGCTGCTGTGCCTCCCCATCACGATGGACTGTGTCCTCACAAACCACTAGAGCACAAACACTTCCTTTCTTAAGTTGTTTTGTCAGATATTTTACACAGCACTGAGCAAAGTATTTAATATAAACATGAAGAAAACACAGGCAACTTGGCTCAAATGTTTAATCTGTTTGCTAGATTCTTGGGGCTGCCACAATTTCAATCAACAGGAATTTATTCTTTCACAGAAAGGTTAAAAGTCTGAAATCAAAGTGTTATCAGGGCTGTATCCTCTCTAGAGATTTGAAAAGGAGGTCATTTTTGCCTCCTTTGCTTCTGTTAGCTTTCAGCTTTCTTTGGTTAGGGTCTTCTGTGTCTGTAGTCATATAACCTTTTCATTTTCTTGTGTCTTTGTGTGTCTGTAGTAAAACACTCCCTTCTGAGAAGGCATGTGATTCTAGTTAGCGTCCATGTGCATTTAAACTTCTCTAGTATCTTCTCCCAATATTATCAAATATTGTTATTACTATATAACATTAATTCTACTATATCTCACATATGGTCATATTCACAGGCTTCAAGAGATAAGACATGCAGATATCAGTTATCAATACCATGTTTTGTCCAGTATCCTATTAATTAAGTTACACTAGTAGACAGAACATGCATTCTGCTAGGCTCTAAACTGCAGCCTTTTCATAGCACAGTATTTCCGGTGGAGAGGTTTTTCACATCCTTCCTGCATCTTGCATTAAGTGTAGTTATTAGACCGATACAATGGATTTTAAACTCATCTTTTTTCACATTCTTCTTTCTTCTCTAATTGTAGAAGAAACCTTTCTATTCTAAGCTGGAGAATAAGAGCCCCCAGAGAAGAACAGCCATGAGTGTCCTGATATTTTTTAATAAAAAATAGTTCTTAACAAAAACAATATAATGAAGAATGAAAATCTTAATTTGGGACTGGAATGATGTCTCAGTGGTTAAGAGCACGACTACTCATGAAGAGGGCTTGGGTTTGGTTCCCAGCACCCACATGGCGACTAACAATTTATCAGAACAACAGTTCTAAGGAATCCAGTGCCATCTCCTGGCCTCCATGGACACTGCATGCATATATACTTGCAAACAAAATAGTCATACACATAAAATAAAAATTGTAAAAGAAAATCTTAATAGCTCATGTCACAGTATATACTGGCTTTTCATGTCCAATGTGGTATCACATGCCAAAAAGTGAGAAGAAAATAAACAAATAGGCTTTCATGTATAAACCAATAAGAAATAACTCTAGTGTGTGCTAATGTAGTATAATACATACTCATGAGAACGTGAAAGGGAAAAGGATCTATGACATTTGGAAAAAAAATCGTATTTTTTGAACTCATGGACCCCATTTAAGGACTTTGGGAACTTCTGGACTTCTAACATATTGTGAGAGCTCTGGTGGAAAAGTCATGAAGTTAATGACCATATAACTGCTAGCTAAAGACAAATCAAAACGAATGAGCATGGAGTGATAATGTCTCTGAGACAATGAGAAGTTTGTTTTCTATGAACAAAAATTTAACATCTGGGTATCTGTGAAAATTTGGAAGAAAGAGTGCTAAATTAGATGGGGCATGATGATTCATCATAAAAAGCATTGAACTTAAAGGACCATTAGGACATAGGGACAGACAGTCCCAGGCAAAGGAATGTCATGGTAGGAATTTGGAAAGGGAAGGATGTAGACCAGCCTAAAAAGTAGTGTGGATGTATTAGGATGATGAAAGCAGTAAGCAGGCTGCACTATGAGGCTGGGGATATGTGCACCCTCAGCAGTCACAGGGTCCTATTTGAGGGTTCTAGTCTCTACACAGGCAGAAAATACCAAAGGGACTGACTAGATGGATCAAAAGAGTTGACCACCTTGTAAAGAAAAGTTTGTAAGGTTATCTGTGCAGGCAGTAAGATCACTTAAGAAGCCATTTCATAATAAATATCTTTACTTGAGTTACAGTAGCAGTAGAAACAATTTAAAATACATCTTGGATGTGTGTGTGTGTAGCACACACTTCTTGGATGTGTGTGTGTGCTCGTGTGCGTGCGTGCGTGTGCGTGTGTGTGCATGTGTGTGCGTGTGTGTGTAGCACACCCTTCTTCCATACTCCTAGCACCCACTGCATATAGGTAAGGAGTCCCTAGACACCAAGCCCGTGGTCCACTTTTCGTCCATCCTTGTAGGGCCTGATAATGGGTAAGGTGTCCCCAGAATATGAGAACAGGGCTCATAATTCTACTGCTCCTAGATTTGCTAGTCCTAACACATAAGTGGCCCTGACTCACATTTCCACATATTGCCCAAATTACTTCACATTTTTCTTTCACTAATTTCGAATGATTATTTAAATCTCTGTGTTTGTCATTATGAAGATACCGTTCTCAAGACAGGAGGGGAAACCATATTAGGTTTAATTATGTCATATTTTTCTACACACACAAAGACTTAATGAAACAAAGAGCTGGTTCTTTGCAAAGATAACTAAAATAGAGAAACTATAGCCAAATTAATCAAAAGAAACATAAGATTCAAATTAACATAATTAAACATGAAGAGGGATGCATTACAACAGATACCATAGAAATGATATCTTTATCAGAAAATGATAAGGTCTAAAACCTATATGCCACTAAATTGGAATCTAAAAGCAATGGGTACATTTCTTTTAGAATGTATAACAAATCAAAATTAAGTTAAGATGAAATAAGTAATTTAAAGATATGTACAATAAGCAATAAAATTGAAGCAATATTATATTAGTTTATTATTATAACATAAACAATATTAAAGTCTTTCAACTAATAAAGGCCAGAACTAGATGGAGTCATCGAAGAATTCTATCAAAACTTCAAAGAAGAACTAACACTAATATGATTTAAATTAATCCCTGGAAAAGAAAAGGAAGGCTTCTGAGCTCTTTATATGAAGTTAGTATTATTCTAATATCCAAACCATAAAAAGACAGCAATAACCACCACCAAAGATAAAATTCCAGATTGACTTCCCTTATGAACACAGATGTAAATATGCAAATATTCTCAATAAAATAACAGCAAACCAAATTCAAGGATATTTGAAAAAAAAACATTTATCATAGCTTTAATCCAGAGATGAAGGTATACATCACTGTACTTAATAAGTGTTATTAATTCCATAAAAATCACGTATAATAGACTCAAAGAAAGAAATCATATGATTGCTTCATTGGATGCATAAAAGGCCTTTGACAAAATCCAACATCCCTTCCTCAAAAGTCACAGAGTTACGAATGGAAGGAGATGCCTCAGCACTACCAAGCCATAACCAGCATCATGCTGAGTAGAGAAAACAAGCATTCTCAGTAAAAGCAGGAGCAAGACAAGGGTTCCCACACACTCTTGTTCTTCTAGAGCCTGAAGACTTAGCTAGACAATGAGACAAGAGAAGGAAAAGGAATACACTAGGAAAAGAAGCTGTAAGAGTATCTCTATTTGCAGATGATATGATTCCATATACGAGACCTTAATTCTGATGAAGACCAGTTTTTTACTTAAATGTATTACAAAGGTCTCTCTCTCTCTCTCTCTCTCTCTCTCTCTATATATATATATATATATATATATTAGTGTATTAAGTATATAAACTAATAGATACATTATAGTCGTTTTGTGCCAGAGGCTAGAGATTATTCTATTGTAATAAAGTTTTAACATAATTTGCTTTTTATTGTTAACATTGTCATGTTCTACCAGTTTTATTATGCTATCATTTTTATTTTTGTTTCAGCACTATGGGTTGAAGCCAGGGCCTAGAATGTGCTAGGAAAAGCTATACCATTGAGTTATCTATCCCAGCCCATCTATTTCTTAGTCTACTATCCAGTGCCACCTATTGTATCTTCATGTTTGTCTGTTTCTTCGTTTTTGTTTTAGAACATGCTCAGGCACGTTAGGCAAGCATTCCTCAATCACTGAGCTGTATGCCTCTCTTTCTTTGTCAAAATTCTAGCATTTGGACTCCATAAAGAACACAAATTATTAGATTGGGCTCTTAGAATTGTCCACTGTGTCCAAATATCTTCCCAATCGGCATGATACAATATAAGTAATAGATAAAAACTGTCTTATAGAAATAAGGTGTGGGCTTCTTTTACTTATGAAATAGGGTCTCTCTGTGTAACCCAGGGTGGCCTTAAACCTACAATATCATCTCAAGATTCCTCAACTAATTAGTTGAGATAATAGGCACATAACACTATTCTCTTAAGTGATTATCTTATATGTGAACCTTTTTCTTTGTAATCATGTAAATGGTTATGTTTTCTGGTTCCAGTTTACATATTTTTACTACTACTTTTGTTAACTATTTAATCTTTTTTTACAGTTATTTTCACTAAATTTAGAAATAAAATCAGTAACTTTTGTTATTTTAAAAGTCTAATAATCGCTGTTGCGTCTCTCCTCCTGTGAGCTTTTTTCTGACACAGTCACTGCCAAGCACCATAGTAGATTCAACTTTATTCCGCTAAGGAACTAAAATGAACTTCCCGTCCTTTTTGAGACAATCACTGCTTTATGCAAGTGGCTCTTCTATTTTTAAGTTCTCTACTACATCCCATAGCTTGAATAAGCTGCTTCAGTTGCAAGGGGTCAACAGTCTCAATCAAACGACCAATAGAAATCATTATATGAACTTTTATATTTTTCCACAATATATGAGTTCCATACCCACGGCTTTAGTAAACTGACAATAAAAAGTATTTAGGGAAAAATTAGGTCTATTTTGAAAATGTACAGAATTTTTTTTCCTTGAAAATTACTTCCTAAATAATTTGGTATAATAGCATATTTACATATTTACATAGTATTTGCATTGCATTGCATCACAGAAAATCCAGAGAGTTAAATAAAGTACACAAGATGCAGGTAACACAAAAGTGCTGTTCTGTTCTCTACTGAGAGCTTGAGTAACTGCAGATCTTGCTATCTGCAGGGGATCCTGGGGCCAGGTTTTCATAGACGTGAAAGGACAGGTGTACAATACTTCATCACCTGTATCATTCGTTCATCGTGCTGTGGCAAATTCATTTTATCCCTACACTTCCATGCATGAAATACTACAATTATCTTCACTGTCTGAGGACTAATGCTTGAAATATCTTTTACAGAGTTCTTAATTTTTTAAAAAACATTTTATTTATTATTTTTTATTTTATGTGTCTGAATATGTTACACACCTGTGTCATGCAATGCCCATGGAAGTCAGAAGAAGATATCAGATTCCATGGAACTGGAGTTAGTGATGGTTGTTGGCCACCATGTGGATGCTAGGACACAAACTCAGGTCCTCTGCAAGAGCAGTGCTCTTAACCACTGAGCCATCTCTCCAGCCCTTGCAAAGTTCTTAATTTTATAATGCTCTATTTCGTCCTTATGTGTCTTTGATAGTGGGCTCGAGGAGCCTCATAGTACTTTTAATGCTAAGCTCTGTCTCATCCCTCTGTAATAAAATTGTCAAAATAGATATGGAGAAAAATTCAAAGTTCAGTTCATTTTGACAGTTTTAGTTTTAGTATATATTGAACGGTTCCTGTTTATGATTGGGATGCTTTTTCTAAGTATATCAAGCTTCAGTCTTTGCCCCCTAAGGGACACTGTAGCCATGAAGAATTCTCAGAAAAGCACAAACAAGTATTCATTATCATCTATCTATCTACTATCTATCATCTATTTATGAGTCATTGTCTGGAATTTCCTATGATGGTCAGGATGGCTTCAAACTTTTGACAGTTCCCTGCCTCTTAAATGCTAGAATTACAGGCACCAACAACTCCAGCTACTTAAAAGGAGGATTTTTAATATTAATATCTGGCATTCCCAGAACAGGAGACTTACTGGATATTTGGGAATATTTGATTAAATAGAAGTACTGTCACAAGTCAGTATAGATTAAATATGAACAATTATTTCATACCAATACTAATGATGCTTTCTAGTTATTAAAATTATTTGCCTAATAAATTTATCCTGTTTTTTAAATAAAATAATTGGATATCACTTGATAAATCTGTAATCTCATCTAGATTTTAATCAAGATAAACAGATCTTGTTATTCAGTGAAATATATTAGCTGAGTTTAAAGTTTGCTTGGAAACTGCTGGCTCAGTGGTCTCATGTTTATCATTGTACATTTATGCCTACTTATATTAAGAAATGTCTGTAACTTCTTTGAAGCTCCTCTCAGCAAGAGGTGGAAAACAGAAATCATATTTACAGACCTGGAAGATCAAGCCAGGAAGATTTTGAGGTGGGTGTGTAAAATGCAGCCCAGTTTCTTGTAGTTGCCTGATAACAAAATGTGAATGGGGAGAGAATGGCTAGAGAAAGAACTGCTATATAAAAAGGAACTGGACTTATTGAATTAAAAAATAACATGGTTTTTCATTCCCAGAATCTGCAGATGGAAAATGATGCTTAATTAAGTAACAGCTTCCAGGCAAAGATCAGATTTAGGGCATGCACAGGAAAGTATGGTCTGAAGACGAAAATCAGTGTGTAACTCTAAAGCCCTTTGTTAGGACCGCAGATTTAAACAAATGCCTTTGAAGCCCCTCTAAGCAGACACAAGGCATTGCAGAATCCTTGGGAATGTCTTAGTTACTCTTCTGTTACTGTGATAAAACAGCATCACCAAAGGAACTTATAAAAGGAAGTTTATTTAGCTCATGGTTCCAAATAGGATAGATTCCATCATGGCAGGGAGTCATGGTGGCAGAGGTGACTGGAGTAGGAGCAGAAGCTAAGCACTCACATCTTCAAGCAGGCACAGGAAGGAGAATGTGACTGGAAATTCAAGACAGATTTAAGAACTCTCTAAGCCCGCCCCCAGTGATGTGCTTCCTCAGCAAGGTCATATCTTGTAAGACCCCAAACAGTAGCACCGACTGAGGACAAAGTGTTCAAATATTTGGAGCCTGTGGGGGCAATCTTATTCAAACCACCAAAAGGGAGATCATAAAGCATCAGTCCAGGGAACCTGAGGTGCAACAGAACTTATCTTGACATATTTTTCTTTTTTTGATAGTGTCTGTGAATGAAAGTGCCCAGAAAAATCCACCATATGTCACTGCACTTCCTGCGAGGCTGAGCACACCAGTGACTGTGGAGTGTTTGTATTGTTGTCTGTGCAGAGTTTATCTGTGATTATCTTGGGCGATTTTTAGCCTGGTCACTGTCACTCCTTGCCTGTCTCTGTTTCTGATCTTAACACCTTGTGTCTAATAAAATGTATCCGCACCCTAAAGAAACAGTTCCCACCAATCAAAAGGCTTGGAACGTCATCAGATAATGTCTGAGACCTACTGCAGAGTTTGCTGCACCCTCGTTGTTATGGCCTGCCTCCTGAATGTCTCCACCCACATATTTGAAAATTGTCTTGATTTATGACTTTCTTTGTTCTGTTACTATAAAACTTGATGAAACTGCTTCCACAACGGAACATGGAATTTGGGGTAAACTGAATCTGTGTTCCTGGGCCGTGGTCACTCATATTTGGCTCCAGAATAAACTCTCTTAACCTCTTTGAAGTGAAAGTAATGTTTTTGCATTGACATGTCTTTGTCTAAAGCTTTAATTTTTTTAAAATTATCGGCTTGAACTAAACGGAATAGAGATCTTACAAAGCAAAAGTCTCTCAAATCACTATTAACAGCCAAAAGATCAAGGACAATATTCAGGCACAAAATCACACTGTGCAAAAGAGGAAGCATAACTTAGAAAGATGAACCACAGCTCAGAGGGAGTATAACGAGCTTCTGAGAATTTTCCATCAAATCAGGATTGGCAGCATGCCCTGGAAGTCGGAATTGCTGTGGAATAGTAAGTGCTATATGAACTCTGTTTCCTCAGTTTCCTTCAGTGGGAGAGTCTGCCGTGATTCCTGTCCTACCATTCTCTCAGGTGTCTGGGTGGTTGGACAACATTATTTAATTAACATAGTTTCACATTGAAAAGAATTTCTTAGAGCCACATTTAAGTGAGGAGACCACTTCAGTCTCATTTACACATGGACTTAATGCAGGTGATGGAGTCTTGGGCCTGAAACTGGAGTCCAAGGTCTTAAGGCATTTTGGTAAACTTATGAGGGGATAAAATATAATATAAGCAATAAAATTAAAACAATTCAAATCAAATTTTAGGGTGTTTATAACATACTGACAACTGGGAATAAAGAAATTTATTAGCAAAATAGAAGTCACATATTAGTTTATGAAAAAAAAAGCAGCATTAAGAAATTCCAAGATCATTAGTGATAATTTTATATTGTAATTGTATTTAGTCTTCTTGCTTCCATAATAAATGTTACATGTATCTGGATCAGGTCTCATGTTCTTATTCAAAATAGTTCCCTTCATACCAAGCACGGTTCTCAGAACAGGATAGGTACTCAATCAGAGATCTTGTACTCAAAAGCTTGCCTTCTAATGTGTGAGAGACATATATACATAAATAAACAAATAAGAGAGCTCACAAAATGTCAAGAGCCATGAAGACATTTATAAGGGATGAGCTGATAATGATGGCTGGTTGTGGGAGCAGCAAAAGTTTTGCTCATAGTCTTTACCAAAGTGTTGGGGGTCCCAGTGCTTGGGGCCACCCCGGGGGAACCGAAGGGTTTCCGCTGTGTGGAGGGGTGAGTAGGCGTAGAGTTAAGACACAAACTCTGGGAGGTGAGTGAGAAGCATGCAGATGGTGCTGCAAGCTTGTTTATTCAAGGAAGTGCAAAGGGTCTTATAGGTCTGGTTAGCCAATGGCCTTATGGGGTGGGGTCATGAATACAGCCAATAGTAAGTCTGTCTCCAAATAGATCATCTCACTGCAGGTTCTCTCCAGATGCTGGGCAGAAGCTGGTCTCATGACTAGCCAGAGCAGAGTGCCACACCCACAGAAACCATTCTTCTATTCCTCATAGCAGGTAACCTGGCTAAGGTCCATCCTGCATTGTACCCTACACCCAAGCAAAACTAAAACATTTTAAAAGAGAATGTTTTGTAATACAGGAACATTGGCATTCATTCATTCTAGCCCCTGACCACAGACCATACACATAATAATAGATATTATCAACCTAAGTTTTCATGGAGTCCATGTCTCTTGGGAATGGAAATGAATTTCTTCTTGTCCAATTAATGCTTTAGTGAACACCAGTCTACAAAGAGCCTAGTGACCACATTTCATCAATCCAGTTCAGTTCACAGGACAAGGAAGAGATCAACTCTGAAGAGGTAGGAATGACCATGGATATCAAACAGACAAGGAATACCTTGTTAGGCTTTGGAGTTAGAAACCCAGTCTTCCAGTCATTGAGTTGTTACATCTGCTTTTCTAGAACTACAACACATAGCAGCAGCCTTTAATCTTGTCTAGAGTGTACAATTGTTTATTATTATGCCAACATCATAATCACCTGAACAAACAGACTGACTCTTAAAGTAAGTTTTTAAGAGTGGGCTGGAACACAGCAGACGCTCATTCCCCTGTCAATCTATTAGAACATCTGTCTCCCAAAACTGTGCTGATGGGGCTCCCTTTCCCCTCAGCCCAGGTCATTGAAGCAGCCTGTGTATTCACCTTGTGCTGACAGAACTGGCTCTGGAACCCTGTTTTTCACATTTTGTCCCAGGGTCAAGCCTACACCCCTAATTTATTCAAAATGTTTTTTCCAGCTTCATCAGGGGAGTACAAGTTGAAGTTCAAATCCACCCTTCATCTTCACAGACCATCTGGTTTATTCACTGCTAATTCATATTCATCTAAGGTCTTCCAGTTGGTGGGTGCACAGCCTGCAACGTGTTGATCTGTTAATTCTCAAGCATATCTGAATTCTTTACCTTTTTAGGAGGAGGGTATCAAAGTGAAGTTGCCAAGGAGACACCCAGGTCATCAGACCCAAGAGTGTGGTTTTACTGGGGCTAATTAAAAGTCATTACTGCAGATTATATATATTAATAAAGGTCATTTAGACATGTAATTAGTAAAAAGGAGATTGACAGGCCCAAGGCTGCATTAAGAGCAGCCTCAACCTCAAAGTACAGATGGTACTTTGATTCATGAGTAAACAGAGTAAACCATGATTCATGAGTAAACAGAGCAATGTCACTGTTAATGCTGCCTTAGAATATGTTAGTGGACTATGGTGTCCAACAGTGGACTCAATAACCCCTTTCAGCTATTCACCTGATCATACATAAGGGGTTTATTAAATTATGAGTGCTGTAGTAGAAAAATTATCTAAACACATTGCTGGAAAATTTGAAAGTAAATGAAGTCATATCCAAACAGCCAGTGGATCTTACCATATTTAGGCTGGTGAACAGAATATTTTGTAGAAAATTGGAAGGTAAAAAATTATGTCTCAAAATATGTTAAACATAGTGATAAACCAGTAAACTGTGCCCCTTGAGCCAGTACTAGCTTGCCATCTGCTTTTGTAGACAAAGTTTTGTTGGAATATAGCCACATCTTTCCTCGTTCTGCATTGAAGTTGGCTGCCTTCATGCACCAAGAACACAGCTGAGAAATTGTGACAGTGACCATATGGCCTTCAAACCTTAAACTATTTGCTATCTGTCCCTATAGAGAAAAAATTACCACTGCATGACCTAGAAAAATACTAGAAAAAAACAGAACTGTTGGTTAAGAGTTACATTAGGGTGAATTTTTTCCTAATAAAATAATCTTTTTAAAGTGCAGGTCGATTTCTTTACGGCCTTTTCATAATACACGCAACACACTCTGAACATATCAATTATCCTCATTTCTTCTATGTTTCTGTGATAAAATGCCCTGAAAAAAAAAACACCTAGGGAAGAATGGCTTTATTTTCGCTTTATTTCATCACTGTGGGGAAATCAAGGCAGGAACTCAAATCAAGGATTCATGCCACATCACAGTCAGAAGCAGAGCTGAACACCAAGCTCATCCACTTGCTGGCTTGTCCTCAGCTCAGCCTCTCCACTCTCACACTGTTCAGGACCTCCTGCCTGGGCAATGGATGCTGCATGGGTCTTCCCCCACAGATGTGCTTACAGACCAATCTAATGTAGACAGTCCTTCATTGAGGCTCTCCTCCCAGGTGGGTCTAATTGTGTCACCTTGACAAAGCTGACTATCAAACTCTAAACTTGGTCAACTTTACACACAAACACATCAGTTTTGGGGGTCTCTTTTTTTGAGGCAGGTTTGCTAAAATTCCTTCTGGGAGATGCAAGCAGTGTCCAGGTCCCGCTTCTGGTATAATTTCACCAAACTACAGTCTGGGAAACCAGAGTTTATCTGGGCTTAGTTACAGAGCAGTGGGCGAGGGACTTTCTTACAGGAGTGGGCTGGGGGTCGGGGATTCCTATTGAGCCCATACAGCAAATTCTATATCCTGCCAGGGACTCTGTGACCCCTTGGCAGCTACCCAAGATGGCCAAGAAGCTAGCCTCTCTCCAGGTTCCTCTGTAGGGACCCTTAGTCCCTCCCCCACATACAACTGAGACCTCTGGTTGATTGGGAGGCATGACTGACTCTTTCTGTGTCCCTCTCTTCCTGCAGAGCACCAACAGTCAAGTTGTGGTAATCTAAGCAAGTAGATGCAACGGAATGCAGTCCAACTAGTCAGGCAGAGGACAAGTCCATGCAACATTTATAGTCCTAGCTGTCCCTGAACTCAACGTGACAATTTTCAACACTTTAAAGTTCTAAAGTCTCATAACTGTGAGCACTTATAAAATAAAAAACGAGTTGCATACTTTCAGGATATAATGGCACAGCGTAAACATTCCAAAATGGAAGAATCGGGAATAAGGAAAATCATTAAATACAACAAACCGCCACACCCCAAATCAAACCGGGACAAACCAAATCTCAACGCTCCAGTGATGTTCGGCATCTGGGGCTCATAATCTTGGCTGCAAAGGCTTGGGTAGGCCCACCCCTTCAGCTCTGCTCTTGAGCGCACACAACCCTCTCCTCGGATTAGGCTGGCCCCGCTCTACACCTACAGCTATCTTTCACAGACATTCCCAGCATCTTCCGTACCTGGGATATCCGCTGTGAATGAGACTTCCATTTCAGCAGCGGCACCTTCATAGGGCCTCTTCGCATGGACCCTGCCACGCGGTGAGAACCTCAGCCAGCTGTCATGAGCACCCGTCTCACTCCTTTCATGATGTAAAATAAGGACCGTGTGAACAACGCTGACACGCCGAAGTCTGCTATCAGCTTGAGGGTTCCCCTGTCCCCAGTGGACTCCAGCTGAATCAGCTTCTGTGCTGACCCTGAGGAATGGCATTCCAGTGTCCCAGTAAAGCGCAGGAAGTTTCGCGTCGGTAACACCGATTTCTCTGACAGTCACGGCTGTTTCTTCAGCATTGCCAGTACACTTGGCTTTCTCAATCAAAATGTCACAGGAATGGCCCGGACCAGTTTAAGTTTTGCTGTGTAAGAACCCTAACAAAGAACCTTAAAGGAGAAGAGTCTTACCTGAGCCTGCTTTTACTGATAGCTGAAGCAGATTGAATTGAACTTGTCAGTGTGTCCAAAGATGTATAACACACCTCACAGTTATACTGGCTTTATGTAAGGGGTAAAATTCTCTAAATGAACCATAAAGTTAAGAAATATTTGTGTTTCACTTGTCAATAAGCTAATCGCTGTGTTTCTGTTCTCCACTACCAATACACACTGAAGGATTGCATTTGGGTTTAAAATTAAGCAGTTAAAATATAACAGCAGGTAGAACTTGTAACTAGTGATATTTATATATGAGAGGTCTGCCTTTTTCAGATCTGATGTTCCATTTTCAAGTAAAATTTTAAATGTTAACATTAGCCACTTAAGGTTTGTGTTTATGTGAACAAAGGTAGAAAAATGTAGGTGTATATATCTGTGTGTATGCATGTGTTTATGTGTTTGTATGTGTGTGGTGTGTGTGTGTGTGTGTGTGTGTGTGTGTGTGTGTGTATAAATAAAAGTTATCTTGAAAGCCTAACTCCAGGGGCTGGAACTATACAGCTTGGTGTAGGTCAGTGACTTCACCCAATTAACACATTTTAAAAATTCTTTGCGAATTGTTTGATGTAAAAAGGGGTCAAGAATCCAACTTGAATATGGCCGTGCTCAAATCAACTACTAGCCTTTTAAATTACATTTCAAAGTGGATACAAATTTGAATTTTCATTATGAAAAATGTGGCTTTTGCTCACTGAGGGTGAGTACAATCATTTTGAGTGAATCCTTTTTAAAAAAAGTGCTCTTTTCCTTCTGAGGCAGGAAACTTAACTTCTACTTTTGATGGTATAATATTATCTCTTTTCCTTAGTATTTTTTTTCTTAGTAGGTGATATAAAATTTCAAAGTTCTAGCAAGAAATGTACAGTATCTTAATAGAACACTTTCTGAGTGATCACAGATCATGCTCACAGCTCCTAATTATTCATCATGACATTTAAACCAATCTGCTTGCCTTGGTAGGGATCACATTATAAAGTGAGGCTCAGATTTGCTAGAGACGACATTTTCCTCCCTTTGTTACATTCTGTTAACAACCTGTCCAGTACAGTGTAATTTCTGCTTTGATACCAATTAAGCAAATTGCAATGCAGCCATAATCCAATTGCTGATGAGTAATGTGAAACCATAGTTTATAATAATTCAGCCATAAAGCACAACAACAAAAAGAACAAACAGGCTGCAACAATTCTGGATATTTGCTGAAGTATTTGTATAATTAAAATATAGACACTTGCAAAAGTATTTGAATGATTACTGCTTTTTGTCTTATGTCATCTGTACATTCTTCATTTTTTCCCAAACAAAGAAAATCTGATATTGCAAAATGAAAGAACATTTCAAAGAAAACATAAAACGGATCCATTAAAAGTTCTTGAATATTGCTTATTTAACAAGTTGAAGACACCTAAGGTGTGTCAAGTCAAGCTTAATTTAGATTTAAACGTTTTTGAAATAATATAAACTCCCTTCATATTTTCTTTTACTAAATAACCAGGCCTCCTTCACATACAATCTCAAATACTGAGTTTTCAAATTAAGCCACTGAAAGAGTCCTTTAGGTATAAATAATACAGTATCCTTAATGAATAAACAATTAAGGCTGAGGAGAAAGCTCAATTGGTACAGTGCTTGGAAAGCAACCAGAAGGACAAGTTTGATTTCCAGAACCTATGTGAAAAACTGGGGCATGGTCATAATGGCACATACTTGTAATCCCAGGTCTGGGGAGGCAGAGATAGGTCAGCCATCTTAGCCTACTTGGTGAGAGACTCTGCCTCAGAAAAAAGCAGAGGCGGAGGGTAAGTCAATGCCTCAAGAACAACATCTGAGGTTGTCCTGTGACAACATTCACAAATACATGCACCTGCACACGTGAACACACACAAAATCAATAAGCAGTTATACCTCCTCAGTTGTATTTTATTACCAAAAAGAAAAACTGAATATTTTAAAAGACTTTGATTCACAAAGCAATGGTTGTGAGCTACCTTTTTAAAAATTTACCCCAGGGCCTGGAGAGATGGCTCAGTGTTTTAAAGCACTGGCTGCTCTTGCAGAGGACCTGGGTTCAGTTACCAGGACATACATGGCAGGTAACAACCATCCCTAATTCCAGTTCCAGGGGAATCTGATGCCTTCTTCTGACCTCCATGGGCATTGTACCACATGAGTGCACTTACATATGCAGGCAATACATTCGTACATACAAAATAAAAATAATGAAATCTTTAAAAGTACAATTGAATTTACTCGGATGTCTCCAAAATTGTTTATTTGTCCCAATAGGTATTTGCCTTGTGTGCATGTGTGTGTGTGTGTGTGTGTGTGTGTGTGTGTGTGTGTGTGTGTGTTTGGAATCTTAAGACATAGATTTTTTTCCCTGTGATCCTGTTTTAGAATTTGATAGAGGAATTACTATTCAGTGAAGATTTTTAAGACTTCTAGTGCTTGTATTACAGGCTGTTGAATTCACATCCTCCAGTTTATTATAATTTTGTGCAGGTCTTCTATCAAACAGAAGTAGTTCTTGAACTCTGTGTTGTGAAAATCATGTTAATTGGGGTGCCATAACATTTACAGAAAGAAATTGATAATGTTTTCACTCAAAAGTAGACACTGTTATTTTTAATTGACCTCTACCTCAAATAGCAAGTGCTTGATATGTTTGTTAGCTTGGATGAGTTTCAGACCCACAGAGTTTTGAAAGACACAAAACTGCTTCCGGACTTTTCCATGTTTTCTTATTTTTCTTTCTTGTGATTCTTGCTGATTTTGATACTCTTAAGACATGGAAGCTATTAGTGTGAGAGTGGAAATCCCTTTCCAAATGCCACTCTAAGGAAGGCTAACTTTGCTCCCTGGAAAGAAAACACTACCCACTTCCAGCCAAGGAAATGGCAGTTACGGAAAAGGCAGCCTATAAATGACATGGATTTGGATATACTTCATCCCCACCAGTGAACTGCTTCATAAATATGGAGGGCTGACAGTGCAGACAACCTTCTCTGTGGTAAATGATGCTGCGTTGCCTTGGCCTGCTGGGAGACGATAGCTGCGGGAACAATCTGGCGTGGAGCAAGCGGAAACAGAGTGGTTCTTTATGAGCAACGGCATTGAGCATGATTCAAAAAGGCAGGGATACAAATGGTGCCAGGTTCTGCAGAGCAGGCATAGCTCTATGCCCAAAGTAGATGCTGCCCTGTGTGCCAGAGACAGTGGGGTGGGGGTCAGCTCCGGAGAGCCTCAAGCAAACTCTTTTAGAAAGAGAATTGTTCATGGATAGTTCCAAGTATCTAACAAATAATTATAGTCTCGGTATGTTTGAACGTAACACTGGAAGTTCAGAACTAGAATCTAGGCAGGTTTCACTCACAAATATTTTTTTTTCAAATGCATGTGTTGACCAAGAAATTCTGTAAACACTGAAAGTTCTCTTTACATAATATATACTTGTGATTTACTTTAACATAGAATTGAGAGAACACATCCTTCAACAGTAACTCAGTAAATATTTATTGAGTACATATTGTTTCAAACAATCGAACAGCTCCTAGATTTGGGGATGAATATCAAGAGATTGTGCTTGAAATTCTATTCAGTTATTATTTCCCAGCTTACTTCACATCTATTTTTATTCTTTTATGGGATTATGACCCTCCGAATACACATTGGAATAGTTACATGAAACAGTTTTTCAAGTGGTCTTCCTAGCAAAATTCTGTAGAATTATTTTACTGAAATATGCCTTTATTTACACTGTGTGCTTTGGGATTTTCCAAGTGTCAGTCTTGCTGTAAGTATGTAAATGCTCTCTTTCAAAGACTGATTATAGCAATGTTTGGAGATGCCATACAGTGGCACATACATATTTGGTGTGCATTTGTAGAGACATTATCTATGTCCCTTTATTTCCATATTTTATAGGATATAAAGTTTCAGCTTCCTAAACTTGCAAGGTGAATTGTTCAAAATAGTATGAATTTCAAGCAGTCAGTAATGGACCTATTAAAATGGGCCTGTCAGGGATCTCTACCCAAGACAAACAAATAGGAAAATATTTGTGTGTTGAGTGGAATACATAGTTTTATTTACTCTTAGTAAATGCATAATTGAAGTTTCCAATGTTTCAGGCTTCATGTGAGGGGCAAGAAACACGCAGACAACACGGAACTGCCCCAAGCTGTCCAGGCAAAAGGAACAAGGGAAGGAGCACACTTAAGTGATTTGAGGCCATCCACTGTTTCTCAATCACATGATTCTTAGATGCATAAAATTTGGTTAGGATTTTTTAATTAATTGAAAACAACTCAATTGTTTTCAATTGTTTTGTTCATGAAATAAATTATTTCTACACTTAGTAAGGTAATATTAGAGTACTATCGGCATAGATGAGGAATACGGGCATTTGAAAGGCTGGTAAGGAATTCAGAGTGTACTCTAACTGTAACTCACATTAGTAACCATGGAGGTCTCAAGTGCAAGAGAATAAGAAGATCCTGTCAACATGCTTTCATTTTATCACATACATATGGGGATGGTGCAGGACGACGGTCACTGCAGGAAACCAGAGTGGAAGAAAGGAGACTTTCTAAGAGTAGACAAGGAAGAGTAGAGGAAGAAATGATGAGCAGGCTATGTTTTAGGACATGATTTGGAAATGAGCATCCAATCTCTGATATTCTAATTGACTGGATTAATACAGAGTGATGGGGCGCGCATGGGGCACGCTTTTGCTGAACTGCACAGCTTTATATTCTACCAACAAATGCTTTGTTTCTCACAGCTTCTCCATAGCTCATGACTTTGCTAACTTCATCTGTTACTTGTTCTCCGTTGATTTCTGTGCTCAAACTGCTTCTATTGGCATTTCCGCTAAAAACTGCTGGTCGTAGCAGACGCGCTCTCGTCTTCTTACCTAGCCTCAGGTATGAGCTTTTGGCTCTCTGTTTTAGAAGAAAATCACTGCTATACTTGGTGAGCTAATACAGGAAGACTCCTTTCTTGAAACCAGCATTCTAATCCATACCTATTTAGTTTCTTATTTTTAATTATCTCTAATGAAAATCCCAGAACTCAAGCTTAGGTTAAAATAGCCAGAAAGGTATTCATTTTGTTCACATTGTAAACTGCAAATTGAATGACGGTTATAAAGGAATAGAATGTCAATTCAAGTGCAGAATATTTTTATGGAAGTATCTATGCTATGAAATTATTGTTTATATTAAATTATAAAATTGGCAAGGGAACCATAACACAACAATGTACTATGTCTGTCAATTGGACAGACTGTGTTCAAAAGCAAACTTTTCAAGTAGTCTAAGTGCATAGTACAGCAAGAAAGTAGCACAGTTTCTCAATCACTATAGTTAAATGAATAACTTTGATGATTCCTGAGCATGACAGGAATGTTGAATGAGTGAAACTGTTCTTTCTTACCAGATTCAATGTTTTCACTGAAGGAAATTTTCTGCCTCCCAATATCACATTTAATAAATAGCTCAATGAAGAGTGTCCTTGAACATTACTGATTCAAGAAAGTTAAGTGGGGTACTTATTCAAAATAATTTTTGATAAATATCTTATGCAAATTATTTATATACTAATATAGAATATAATAATCACACAGCAAAGAAATCATTTCAAAGGGACAGAACATACTATAAGTGATATAAAAAGTTTATACATGCATATATACCTACATATTATAATGAAAATGTCTACTTTTTAAAAAAAGATCATAGACCAACTTTGAGAAACACATTTAGTAGTAAAAGCATGATATATTTATGTTCTCGTGAAAACTATTTACCATTACACTAATTTCTTATATGTTGTGGCCCCTTTCCATTGAAATTCTATAGAAATTGTACCATAGGTTGTGTAATTTTTTTCTATATTTTATATCAAATGTGTAATAACAAATGTAGTTTAACTTGTTTGATGGCATTCTTGGTTCTCAATCTTCAATTCTTTTTAATTTAAATTTTCTTCTAAATTTTATGTGTTTAGGAGTTTTGCTGGCATGCATACAAGTACACTTGTGGGTATAATACCCGCGGAAGCCGGAAGAGGTTGTTGATCTCATGGAACTGGAGTTATGGATTGTTTTTAGTTGCTATGAGTGTGCTGAGAACCTCTACAACAGCAGTCACTGTTCTTAACCTCCGAACCATCTCTGTAGCCCTGGTTGTATATGGTAACAGTTGAGATGGATTGCCTTTTCCTGAATCTTAAACTGAAAGAAATCTGGCCATTACAGAATTTTTCTGAAACACTATCTAAGCTGGAGGCCAATCAATATTTTCGTATTCTGATTTTTCTTACTCTTAGCAGCAGTCACACTGTCTCCTAGTATTTCCTTTCTTAAGACTCTCTTGACGACTCACACAGTCCTCCTTCTGAGGGTAATAAGACAGAGTTCAGTCTTAACCAAACATGAGCAAAACTATGATTCTGAAACTTGGACTCAGATTGGCTGAAATAGGATGCCCTACCATGGAAATGGATGCATAAAATTATAAAATTTATAGTCAGAAAACAAAAGATAATCATAAATCAAGGCTTTTGTCAAGTACGTCATGGGTAGGCAGGTTACAGCAAAGTGGGCACAATCTCCGTTGGAGTTCTCAGATGCTATTCAGTGAGCAAGGCTGCTCCGAGAAGACGTAGGTTATTAATTGAAAACAACAATACAAGGCATGGGCTAGTCCTTAGGAGTTACTGGTCAGAGAAGCCCAGAGGACCCTCCTGGCAACACAGGAAATTGCCATTGATTTTGGTTGCCTACCATAACTACATGGTAAGATCGCTATTGGTGAAGATACCACACACTTTTTTCAGTTTGACCAGGAAGCTTCCTACCTGTTTGCTATCTTTCCTAATATCAAAATGTGCTAGCTATTCAGACTGCGGAGGGAGAACAGAAATCAGGACCTAACATAAGACCCTGCATGCTACAATACCACCTGCCAGACACGCGGTGCCCAGTGGTGCCAAAATGGCATAACTGTTAATTGGGTGACACCAATTGCTTTCTGACGGGATTTGGAGCCTACTGCACAGGAGTGAATTTTATGCCTGGTGATATAATCCTACTAAAAAGCCCATGGTTCAGGAAATGATGGACCCTAGGGGTGGCCTACTTGTATTATTTTGCTCAGTGGTCTTGTTTTCAAATTATCTTCTAAATACTTGTGTGTATACCCAAAGACCTGGCTTGCTCTTAGCCCTGGCTGAAGAAGCACCATTTTACAATGGGCAGGGTTAATACAGAGACTCATAATTGGTCAAAATGTGGAGAATAAAATGACTGTGAGTGTTTTAAGCCCTAAATGGGTCGTCCATATGACCCCTGCCCTCAAGTCTCAGAGAACATTCAGGAAAAGGGGCCAGAAAGAATACAAAGAGGAGTGTGATATGCTAGGAAATGCTGACTGCATGACGTGGTTGTTGTTCCATGTGCTCACAGCTGCTGTAGTTACCTGCACAAGATCTGTACAATATCAAGACAATCAAAATTCCAGCATGAATGGAAGAGTTGATGGTGGTTGGGGGAGAGGAAGTCATGTTTTTTGCAGTTTGGGCCATTAGTATGTAGCCCATGCTCAAGTGGATGGCCCCATTATCATGAGCACATGGGCAGAAATAATTGTACATAATAATATATATGTATATATACACACATATGTGAAGTTGGGAGCAACTTGTTGGGGTGTCTGGGGGAGTTGGAAATGAGGGTGCCTGAGATTACAATATTTTCTACACACGTATGAAATTCTCAGATAATTTAAAAACAAGAAAAGGGAAAAAAAAATGATAGCCTTTGCTTTTGGGTTTTTGGAGGCTGATGGTCTGCTAAGGGAATAAATTTCAAGATTTTACCTGATAATTGAAAGGATGTTAGGTCAGATATGGAAGTGGGTGATCAATGTTAAGGGAACTAAAGATGAGCTCAAAATAATTTTAGTTTCACTCTGTAACATTCAAACTCTCCACAGTCATGGAAGCTCTAAAAGGTCAATCAGTCTGAAGAATTTTCAACACAGGTATGGAATGGATGTGTGTGTGTGTGTGTGTGTGTGTGTGTGTGTGTGTGTACTGCATGCCGCAGTGCATGCGCTGTCAGTCAGTCAGACACCTCTGGCGTCAGTCCACACCTTCTCCTTTGTTTGAGGCAGGGTCTCGCCTGCTATTTCTATCACTGTACTGCATATTCCAAGCTAGATGGTCTGCATGGTTCCGAGGAATTCTCTAGTTTTTGCTTCCCATCTTGCCTGCAAAGTGTTGGAACTCACATTACCTTTTCTGGCTTTTACATTGGTTCTGAGAATGCAAACTCAGCTTGTCGGGCTTGTATAGAAAGTGCTTATTTCTGCTGAGCCATCTCTCCTTCTTATGTGGATTCTGTTGGGGAATTTTAGCCACAGGATTATAGCTTAAATTAAACACCTGAAAAATCATCCTTATATTGTTTGACATGCAAACTTCTTTGTAGTGTTAGAAGAACTTCATTTTAGTTATATTGGAATATTTTTCAATTTCCATAAAATGTAAATTTTGCCCTCTGTTTATCATATGCTATAAACTGGAAATATTTTCAGTTTTATAAAGAAAGTTGGCTCATTAACTTAGCAATGGTGTTTTGAAATTATGAGAATTTTGATTTGAAAAATTATTTTTATGATATATTTTTAATTATATGTACATTACATGTGTGGGGGGATATGTACATGAGCATGCAGGTGCCCACAGAAGCCAGAAACTTTCCTTGTAGCCCCAATGGCCAGGAACTCATTATATAGAGCAGCTGGCCTTAGTCTCACAGAGACCCCCCTGCCTCTGTCTCCGGATTGCTGGATTAAAGGCATGCCGCACCATCTGTGACGTAGTTCCTGTTCTAAACTACTCTTCTTTTATTTCTCTGGAGTCAGTGCACTGACAGAGTTTTGAAAAACCCAGTGATGTCAATGATTACAAGAGCTGCAACTTTAGAATCCAAGTCTGGCATTCCAAAAACGCCTCCATACCACGGAGAGGAAGAATATCCAGGGAAGGCATAACTGGGAGCCTTAGAAATACTATGCTAATATTCAAACTCAAGTCGTCTATAAAAAATTCATGATCTTAATGTTACAGAACACAAAGTCTGAAGTATAACAAATACAGAATTATTGCTTATGTACTATTCAAATACTGTACCTTATTGAAAAGATTTGTGGCTAAGGGAAGACAAATTCCAAGGTGCATCTGATGCAGTGTCAGGGACTTGAAACTTCTGTGGGTAGGAGGCATTCACAGAGCAGTTCAGCGTTAAATTCTTTGCTACTCATACAGAATTATCTGGTAGCGGCCAATATGCATAACCTTCCTTTGGTTCTGACATGTCATGAATATGTCCAGTCAGAGTGAAGCCCTAAAAATCTTTGCAGGACTCAGGCTGGACATCCCTGTGGTAGCCGTTTAACAGTGAACAGCGGCTTCTTTAGTTGCTCCAGTAAGTAGCTTATTCCTCTGAAATATTTCGGTTTGCAATTCATCTTAGCAACAACATTTTGGTGTTTCAGCACTGTCTTCCACGGCTTAGACCAGAAACCAGATTTAACCTAGAGTTTACCCTGCAAGTGAGAGAGGGGCAGCTGGGGTGACTGAGTCAGCATGGGAGTGGTTGCTTTTCACATGGGAGTTTAGGTAAGTTTAATCAAATATTTCATTGACTGCAACACACGTTCTTATGTAAGACACATAATTCTTGTTCCACATTAGGTGGTCTAGAGTTCTGCTGTTCAGCATCATGTAGGAGTTTGTTACAAACACAGAACCTCATCATGGACTGACAGGACCAGAATTTATACTAACAATATCCCCAAGTGGTTGTTTCAGTCCCTGCCCTGGTTCACTCCAAACTCACTAACTTAAAATCCAGAGATGAGGTCCAGTATGTTTTTCATTTCCTTTTTTAATTCCATGCCATGTTATTTCAACATGCAAACACTGAAAACCAGTTTCCTGGGTTATAAAGGATTCCTCTACTTTTGACTACAGAAGTGATTTATACGGCTTTTATCTGTCACAAGAAAGCACTATGATTTCAAATTCTTGTCTCTATGTACAATACTAAATATACTTACATTTTACATAGAGACTAAGACTAAAGACAGACTTGAAGGGCAAGCATAACTATCTACAAACTGCATTCTTGCTTACTGGTTGTATAGCAATTTATTTAAGACTAAATTGTCCCTTGTATTTTTCAACTCAAGTCACAGTTCTTTCCAACTGCGATGGCGGTCTTGAAAAATTTTAAACCCAACTGAATCCAGCTTCAAAAATATTGAATAAAGAATTACTAAGCACCATTGTAGCTCAGTGAAGGGATGTAGCTTTGTTGCTAAAATGTCAGATGCAACCCCACAAGTGGGTTGCTTTTAAAAACCTTCCCTGCAGGGTCACCTTTCCTGCAAGCTAGCAATTGTATTAATAGGTGCTTTTAAAAGCAGCTGGTCCTCTCAAGATGCAGGTTTCCTTTAAAATTGTTTTAATCAAGATGTGCCTCTAATGCTCTTCCTTTACTTTCTTCAGGGAAAGTGCATCATGAAAGCCAATGGCAAACCACAAGAATAACTGCTCAGGCCTGAAGAAGCAAAGACCCAGTGATGCCCCCTTGAAGTGTGCCAACTGGAAGCTCCCATTGAGCCCTCAGCCCAACTTTAAGGCTGTGCGCCCTCATCTGGCTGTGGCCAGGCATAACACTTTGGAGCTGATGGGCTACTTTCAAGTTCAAATTCGGATTCAACAGTTGAACTATGCGTCTGGAATGGCTCATACGGTACATTTGAAAGCATGAGGACGATTTGATTTCTGCCAAGTGTGCCTCCTCCACATCCCTCCTTCGCCATCCTGTCACCATCAGTATTTGTTGGCTGCAATAGGAATGCTGATCTATTTATAAATTTAAAAGAGATTTTGAAAGGTAGTTGCACTTTCTGATTTTAGATATTTACCAAAATATATGTATTCAGATTTTTTCTAATGGTGTATTATAATCCTAAAGGATTCTCAGCCCTTTATGGGGTCTCTTTAACATGTGGGAGAAGCAAAGGAGGAGAAAGAACGCTTAATATGAAGAGATTGTAATGCTAAGGTTTAGTAGATGAGCATACTTTGCTTTATATTCATGGAGATTAGTGTATACTTAAGAATAAAAGGTGCTATCTTATATCTGGAATGTTAGGATTTTCTTTAAATTGGACTATTATGTTAAACATTTTTAAATGTGGTATCCACTAAGAAAATACCCACCTTTAAAGTTTTCATTTCCATTTTAATCCCCAGAAAATGGCTATCCTCATGTGACTGATTTTTAACTGGCTTTCCCCTGGATAAATGTCTCAGCTGTGGAGGATGTCTGTTGAGTAACAAAGTTTCCACTGGCTCACCAGGCAGGACAGCACTGGATGATGCCAGAATGGCTGGAAGACTCGATTCACCTCAGGTGCCAGGAATATCTCAAAATTGCAGTCAACTCTGTAAGCTCCAGCAGGCAGCCATTCTAATAACCTTTCGTTAGGAATGTAACAAAATTACACACATGTATTTGTATTATACAGATGGTACCTTCTATTCAGTGTAAGAGATAATTATGATCTTAGATGAAGACATGGGAGAAAAGAAAGTTAGACAATGGAGGACAATTGCTCTTCTTGAGAGCAATTACATTATAGAAATAAATGTCAAAGTCTAATGGAAAATGTACTGCACAAATTGTGCAGTATGCAATTACTTATTTACACATATATAGATATAAAGTTTTCAGACCACTTTAAAATTTTGCATGCTTTACATGCAAAATGTTAATAAGAGTTTGCACTTTTAGAAGGTGAAGAAGCTGTCAGTTTTATGCTGTGATAGTAACATTTCCTTTTTGCCAACACTAGCAACTATGAAACAAAGTCCTCACTTTTCTTTTTAACATTTAAAAGTTATATGGCAATCGCAGAGCTTTGCTTGTCTCTCCTAATGGAATAACGTCAGGGATGCACTCACTATGCAAAAATAGTGCTTCTATGAAAATTTTGCAATGCTGCTGCCAGTAACTTGTTCTGGATTTCGTACAAAGTAAATGACTCCAAACATCTTTTCTCTTTAAAGATGGTGCCAGAACTGAAATGTAAGATTGCCAGTGCTCTGTAGTGTTTTATTTACAACCATCTATTCATGAGCTTTTATTCATTTGAAACAATTAGTGAGAAGAATGGTGATTATGCTATGCTAGGGTCTAGCTCAGAGGTAGAGCACCTGCCTAGTTTGTGTGATGTCCGAGGTTCAGTTCCTAGTAATACAAAGAGAATTGTGTTTGTACTGTGGGCATCTATTTGAATCATAAATATTTTTGAGTCACTAGTGGATATTAGTCTGTGGCTGTCAAGAATTAGAGCATGCTTTTGAAAAGTAAATATGGCATGAACTAAGGTACTTTTATTTTTTACGGTTTATTTTCATTTTTAAATATTTATATATGTGTGTCTGTATGTGGGTTTGCACATGTGGGTCCAGGCACCTACAGAAACCAGAGACATCAGCTCCTAGGGGAGCTGAAGTTACAGGTGGCTGTGAGCCACCTAACATGGGAGCTGGAGTTACAGGTGGCTGTGAGCCACCTAACATGGGAGCTGAAGTTACAGGTGGCTGTGAGCCACCGAACATGGATGCTGGGAATTGAACTCCAGTCTTTTCGACGGACAGTCTTAACCAGCTAGCTGTCTCTTCTGCCCCTGACAGATATTCTAATTATAAGCCACATCAAATAACATAAAGCAAGATATTGGACTTCTCTGTACATTTTATTTGAAAAGTCAACATTTTATTTTACATCTCTAAAACATGTACATTCAGGAAAATTTCTTTTAGAAAAAAAATTTCAAAACATTCTTTTGACAAAAATGTCAGAATTTTCTTACTTAATAACTGTATATTTTATTACAGGAATAGTATCAATTTGTAAAAGTATATTTAAATATCAAATCAGGATCAGCAAATGTGAAGAATCAAAATGTCAAATCACTGAAACTTCCATCAAAGATGACGCATTTTCCCAAATGTCTCCCAAATACCTTCATTTTGTACAGACAGATATTCTCTAGGCCATGGTTAGAAAGTATAAGAAGTATTAAGAAAATTTGCTTAAATATTAGAAATTAAATGTGTGAACATTAAAACATGGTTTGATGATTAATTAATATGCCACCTATTTTCAAGATAAGCAGAAGAAAACCAATCATTTATAGTCATATCCAAAATATTATTTCTTTATATATCTTGAAAAAAGAATAATGCATGGTGCTGATGAGTTCGGTCAGTGAGCAAATTGTTCTTTCTGTCAAGCCTGATGACCTGAGTTCTATCCCAAAATTCATGTGGTAGAAGGAGGAACCAGTTCCCACAAGTAGTCATCTGACCCCCACAGGCACATTGTGGCATGAGCCCTACCCAATCAATAAATAAATGTAAAAAATGAATCTACACTAGCTATTCAAAATTAGAAATTATCTGATCTCAAGAATGCTTGCTTATCTTCTATAACTATGTCCTGTCTTAAAAGTGAAGTAATAGTTTGAAAAATGATTTCTAAAAGTAGATGGTGCTTGATACTGCTCCCTATTAACTTTATGCATCTTTTACTTGACTTGCAGAAGAATGAAAATGATGTAATTTTACATGGTTTAATTATTAAACATAGAACAGTGGTACTCTTCTATTTTCAAAGATTTATTTTATAAATGTTCCAGAACTCATAAAATAAAATAGTGGTTTATTCTACTTACTATCATAGCTGGCAATCATTTTGGACAAGCGTAGGGGCTGTTATCTGTCTTTTGTTTACTCTCCCCAGAAATATGTTTAAGTAGGAAAATGTCAGTGTAAAGAGTGGCTAAAAATTCTTTCAAGATATGAAGCACAAGCAAAACTTCTATTCCCACTACAAAGCACGAATCACTGTCGATGAATAACAGCTAGAAATACTCTGAGACAATATTCCCAATAGCAGAACATTTCCAGATAAACAGTGTAACAATATTATGACACTGAACTTACAAGCCACATCTCTAGCTCAAGGCATTGATCCCTAAATTGGCAGTTGAATCTTCGGAGTGCACTAGCAATTGTTTCAATCTGCTGTGTATCAGCTGGCCAGAGAATTCCCAGGTCCTTAATGAGATAAACAGAATGACTATTGTATAGCAAATTAATGGAGATTTTTCAAGATTTCCAGAATCTTAATGTTGGAGGATGCTATCATCAAGTAGTTTAAAGTATATTAATAGAAAATGAAATTAGGTTCCCATTTCCCATCAGTTATAAATGCTAACTGCAAATAGATAAAAGGTTTAATCGTAAGACATGAAACTACATGAAGAAAATGTATGGGAAATGCTCCTGGACTTAGGAATAAGCAAGGGGTTTTGGACCAATATCCCCAAGTACCCAGAATACAAATAGAGACAAATAGGATTACATGAAACTAACATACTTCTGTACAACAATTAGCAGAGTAAGGAGACAACCCCCAGAAAGGGAAAAAAACAAAAAGTTATACAGAGCACATAGGAGCTCTAAATGCTTCACAGCGATAAGTTTGACATAGAAATAGCCGACATGCATACGAAAACATGCTGAATGATATTGAATATCAGGGGTTTTAAACAAAACCTCACACAGATATCACCTTATTCCTATCATAATCAGTACTATCGAAAGAGATAAACAGCGGAGCGAGTATCTCTGCAGTAGCACAAACAGTCCTTTTTGTGGATGCCCCGGAGTGCCATGGCTGGTGGCAGTAGTGAGCCCCAGAGGAGAACCCAATGCTATGATTTGGCTGAGGACATAGACTTAAACTGCCTTCTAAATTGTACCCATACACTTGTGTGGATCTCACCCATCAACAGGGAAGCTTCATTTTGTAGTAGATGCTGGTTAATACAGAAATTGTCGAATTTAATACAACTGGTCGAAGTGCAGAGAACAAAGGAACGTGGAGTGCCCCGCCATAAAAGGGACATCTATATCTCATTCCCTTTCCCCGAGGCTTAGGAAAAAACACAGAGAAGGAAGTGGAAAGACTGTAGGAGCCAGAGGAGTGTCTGCAAAGGAGTGTCTTCAGAGCATGGCAGAGCTGAGGTTCCCACGAACTCACAGCAGCCATGGAAGCGAGCCCAAGACCTGCACAAGCCCCAGCCAGTCAACATTCCAACACGATGGGGCAGGGACTCCTGAGGACGCCCTCTAGCTGAGGAGCTACTGTCAGCTGAGGCTCACTGTGGTGGGGTAGGGAAAGCCAGTTTTTTAAAGGGGTATGGCCCTTGTGTCAGTGCTCCACTGGGCGGTGGAGTATATGTGTATACTGACAGTACTAATTGGCCTCAGTGGGTTAAAAAAAAAGGGAAAGGGGACATAAAATTTGGAGTGAGACATGGTAGAAGTCTAGGAGGGGCTGGAAAGGGGAGCCAGGCACGGATATGATCTAAGTACATTGCATGAATGTATGATCTTCTCAAAGAACAACATCAACAATAATAATACACATTCAAATGTCTATGAAGTAGCAAGAGAAAAGACAAATGGTAACAAACAGTGGTCAGAATGTGAAGAAATAGGAACTGTTGCACATGTCAACATACTGGTGGCCATCATACTGAAAACAACATTCAAGTTACTAAAAAAATTTCAAAATATATCTTCTACAGCATCCAGAAGTCCTACTACAGGTATGTATCCAAAAGGATGTATATCAGCCTGCTCTGGGGCATCGACACTCCTGTGTTTATTACAGCACTAACAAAATAGACAAGGATTGGAAACAACCTAAGTATTAATCTAGTCAGCAGAAGAAGGGATTAAAAAATACATGACACACTTCAGACAGTAGCGTTTACTATTTCGAAATAAAAATCCTGGAATCCTGATCCTGGTGACACATGAGTGGAAAGGAATCCTTAAATTAAGTGAAATATGCCAGCCACAGAAAGGCAAGTTCTGTATGGAATCTAAGAAGGTTGACCTCACAGGTATTGGAGGAGGGAGTGCGGGGACGGTGAAAGGGACAAGCGAGCGCTGATCAGTATACGTTACAGTTAACTAGAAACCAGAAGTCCTGGGCTGTTATTGCACCAGAGAGTGACTACAAGCAATGATGATGTATCACATATGCTTCAAAACTAGAAAGTGTTTTTTAATGTTGCCACCATAAATGACAGGTGTTTGAAGAAATACTTACCTTTAACTTAAAACTTAAGAATTACACAGAATATACTTGGGTTGAAGCATGTCACGATGTTCCAAATACACGATTACCTGCATACAATTTTCAATCAGTTAAAATCAATTTAAATTTTAAAGGGACAGGATCTACATTAAACCATTGTCAGTGAAAGTACAAAAATGTCCTCAAAACTTAAATAAATAAGAACAATAGAATTTTCTGTATTATATTTTTCTTTAAAACTTCTGAAATTTGGTTATTTAGCTAATAAACCAGAAATTGGGGATGAAGGTATGAGAGGATTTACATTACTGTGTTTTATAAAATCCTGATAACCTTCAATGAATACTCTTATTCTTCTTAGCTCTCACTTGTACGGTCTCTTTGAAAATTGAAAATAAAACTGTCATGAAAAGCAATGTGAACTTTCCTATTTTCAGTTCACATTTTTTGACTTCTATCACAACAATAAAGATGTATTCAGTACAATTACCTGTTAACAGAAATGCATGCTAGGAAATCAGCTCATAATAAGAGAGACCTGCAGCAGACAAGGTCATATGAGGGCAAGCAGCACAGAAATCCAGGCTACTCTAGAAACTCACAGAGTGGGGCTATTAGAGAAGACAAGGCTTTCGCTGAAATATGATGTATTAGAGAGACTGAGTAAGACTTTGAGCAGAGGCCAGAGGAGGACATAGGAAGTATGACTCCTGTGTGTACCCAATCAAGCTCATGTTTTCTCATGGAGTTTATGTGTTGACCCCTAACAGTTATTATCTGTAGCACAGGCCCAATTGCAGCACAGTGTTTAATAATAAAAAAAAAAAAGATTGATAAACGAAGGCTAGAGGCAGAGGAGTATAACATTCACCTCACTAAACAAAATACCAAACTGATTACCTGTAAGCTAACTGGGACAGAGTATGGAAATAACCATGACTAGAACGTTAGGGAGAGTCGGGGAAAGATCTGCAGAGAAGGAAAGAGCAGGCCATTCAAACATGCCCTCCCTTGCATGACAGATACAAGCCCACTGCTCCTCTTGTTCCTTCTGAGCACTCAACCAGGGATCTTCACAGTATGCAGTTCACCATCAAAGCATATCAGAATATCAGTGTATGTAGACTTCAGTTGCATCCAATTCCATCATCCTTTGTAAGTCAGAGAATGGGACAGAGACAGTCATCTAAGAGGTGCAGTCAGTTAAAACTACAAGAGCTCAGTGGTTAAAAGAACTTGTTGCTCTTGCAGAAGACTTGAGTTCAGTTCCTAGAGTCTGCATTTGCAGCTCACAACTGCCTGTAACTTCAGCTCCAGGGGATCTGTGCCCCCTCTTCTAGCCTCTGTGGGCACTGTGCGCCTGTGGCGTAAACAGTCACACACCTATAATACATGGACTCACAAATCTACCTTAAACTATTACTGGAGAGATGACAATAACCCTTCATACATCACATTTGTGTGCAGTTTCGAATCAAGATGGTGAGGTGGCTTGAGACCAAGGGAAGAAAGCTTATGCAACAGAGAGGCAGTCTAACAGTCTAAGGACTTCACTTGTGTGTGCTTGCTTGGGAGTTTTCATATTGCGATGGCCTCAGAAGTACTTTTCTTATCAGAATCTCTCTCTTCTTCATCACTTTCAGAGTCTGTGCACTTTGTCACCCACATCATCATCCATTATCCATTTTTCTACTAGACCAGGAAAACAATGGAGGACAAAAACACTTTCCCCTGACACAGGGAGAGGTAAATAGTATGGGAACAAGCAGTTACATGGGGACCTTATTTCTTTCTGGTGTGTAAATGTGTAAATGCTGCTGCGAGGCTGTTCAGGGGACTGACAAAAAGATGAAGGGACAGAGTAACCCATGTTCCAGCAATCTACTGCAAAGCTGCCAACGACCCTGGACAATATGTTTCTAGTTCTTCTTTTCCTTCTCTATTATATTAAATTGTAAAATCATTTAGTGAAATGCAAAAGCAAGACTCCTAAAATTATCACATTTAGTTTAGTGAATATATCCTGAAATATTGAGCTTTTAGTATATAGAAGACAGTTCAGCATGTTTCCGTGAGTCAGGGTCCAGTGGAGAGGATGTGAGTTCATTGAACAAGACTGCTTATGGTCACCATTTATATTCTCAGAACCTCTGTAGAAGAGAACATGGAATCATACCAATATGTCCAAATTTACCAATATTTTCGGCCTCATTTGCCTAATACTGAATAGTGAAAAACAAAATTCCAGAAAGAATAATGAAATCGTTAGTTTATGAAAATGGAAATTCAACACTTCTGCGACTCCAAAGGTATTTGATATTTCCTTGTGACAAACACAGCTATGTTTGACTGAGAAGGGTCTGGGAGATAATACTGAAAACAATTCCACAACTTTCTTGTTGAGAGTAACAGCCAAGTGACTGTTGAATATTCCTGGTAGTCCATAACAGATATTCTTCAGCCCACAAAATACGGACAAATCTATGCCAGAAATGGTGCAAATGATATTCTTTTTAATAATAGGCAGAACGGAATGCCTGGATTCTGACAGACTCTTAAGTTTTAAAGGAATTTATGTCAAGTGGGTTATATTGTACATCATTTGGATAGCACTGCAAAATTCAAAGACACAATCTGTAAAGGAACATTGAATGTAATACAGCTTAACTTCCAGCTTATTGCTTCTGATATTAATGTTCACCCAGAGAATGTTGTTTGCCTTTATAAAATAGATAAAGGGAAGGCAAATATTGGAATATGCTTTAGTTTTATAAATAAATATTTTAATGCTCTGATAGCAGTGATGAAAAACATATTTTCTAAAATTATTTTTATGACATCAACTGATACGTGGTATATTTTTGACAATCTGTCTTTTCAAAAAGAATAAAACATTAATGGAATTCAGTTGTACAATTGTCAGCCTGATTCCCTGAAACAAATAAGAAATGTGTGGAAATTGATTTAGTAAAGTTCTAGAAAGTGTTGATTATTATTTGGGAGTTATCAATACAGAATTCAATAATTCATTCATTCTAATATTTTCTTTGAAATTACATTAATTTTTAAATAAGTACAAATTTATGAAAACCACACATGTTTAGGAAGTGTTATGGTATTATGTTACATGTACACATGATGGAACATTAAAATGAGATAAAATTAATTCTCCACTCCAGTTATCATTTCCTTGTGGTCCAAGCACCCAAATCCATTTCCTAAATGTGTAGTATAGTATTGTTGTCTGTAGTTGTGTGAAGGGTCTTGCTCTTAAGTATAACTTGGTGCACATTGACTGATGTCTGTCAGTCCTTCTTCCCTCTTCTGCCTAGGCTCTGGTAACCATCATTCAACTATTGATTTCAATGACTATTTTCAATTCCGCATATGAATGAAATCATGTGGTACTGGTTTTTTGTTGCTGTTTCATTTCACTTAATATGATCTTATTAAACTGTGTCCATACTTTTGTAAGTGGCTGAATCGTACATTCCATTGTGCATAGGCAACACACACACACACACACACACACACACACACAATTGTCTCAAAGATAGTATGTGTAAGACAACAGTAAAAAATCACAGCAAATACAAACAACACAGAAAACACAGACAAATGGTGTCAGTGCAATGACACTGTCAAAGACGATTCATAAAGTGCACAGACATTAATGAGGCAGACTGAAAGGGGAGAAGATTCACATTAGTAGAAACTTACATGGGAGCATTACTGTGTATTATGTAAAAACTGAGAATTATAAAATGGTAATATGTTTAATTTTATGACAGAAATTTTAATAATCTTGATAAAGTGAGAAAATTTATAAAAATAAAAAATACTAATTCACAAAGAAATAGAAAATCTGATTATTCCTAATTTTAGTAAGGAGAATGAATCTGTAATAATAAAGATGATGATAAGGAAAATCCTTGAGCCTGATGGCGACACGGTGAATTTACCAAACTATCAAAAGAAAAATAGCACCAGTTCAATTTAATCTTTTACACAAAATCAAAGAGGCCATCCTAACTATAGATTCAGCATTACCAATGGTCATACCAATGCCAAACAAAGACATATGCACATACACATCACACACTGCATACATCATACACGTGACATACACATACCATACATACACACATACATTCTATATATATGTGCCACACACATTATGCACACTGCACACACCACACTATACAACACACGTAATCCACACACACTTCATATACCACACCTGGCACACATACACATACACCACACATATATATGCACACATAGACTCATACCACATATACACAACACACACATACACCACAAACATATATGTGCACACATAGAGACTCATACCACATATACACAACACACACATACCACACACATATATATGCACACATAGAGACTCATACCACATATACACAACACACACATACCACACACATATATGCTGCTCATACCATAGCCACACATATACATCATACATGCAGCTACATCATACACACACATATACTCTTACCATGCATATATATATACATGCACACACATGCACAGACATATACACATGTGCATATATATATATATATACTCATACTACACACACCACACACATGCACAAACAGACTCATACCACACATTTACATACCACATACGTATACCATACACACACAGTACACATCCCACATGCCACACATATATAATACATACACTATGCACACCTACACATACACACAGTATACATGCAAGATGCCACACATATACACCATAAGACATATACACCACACACACACACACACACACATATATACACACTTGCTCCTTATTGAAGTGTGATCTGGGAGATCATTGATATTTCCGTAGATTTGATGTGCATTTATAAACATAATTCTTTTATATTTTTCATTATTTTTAGTTGTTTTTCAGAAGCTTTTTGGTAATGAAAAAGCAAGCAAACAAACAAAAAACACCTTTATTGGAAACTTGCAGATATGAATCATTTAAAATAGATTTTTATGCATGTGTGTGTGTGTGTGCATGTGTGCTGATGTGTCCAACCTTGCTGAGGCAGGCTCTCAATGGTTTCTGCTCTGAGTACCACAGGGTAGTGGGCTACAAGCCTCCTGGCAGTTCTCTTGTCTTAGCCTTCTATCTTGCCATAGGAATCCTGGGATTACAGAGCCACAGTACCACATTCAGCCTTTTTGTGTTCTGGCGATTGAATTTAGGTTATCAGACTTGAGCAGCTAACATTTTACCCCACTGAGCCATCTTGCTGGCCCATGGAATAATTTTATTATTGATATCTAATCCTATTGCATATTGACCAGAGAACTTTTAAAACGTACTGTAATGTTATTATTTTCAAATACACAGGTTAGACATAATGGTTTTCACAAATATTTAATTGGTTTATCAAATATTTTTTATTTTATAAGGGTGATTTTTTTCATTTATATGGTTTTTTAAATGCTTAAAAATTAAAAAAAATAAATAATGCTTTAAGAATTTCATAATGTATACAATATATTGTGATAAAATTCATCCCCATTTCCCCAACTTCCCCAGAACCTCCTCAACATAGACCCCAACTAAGTGGGTTGTTTTTATGAAAATATTCAATCACAATTTAACTTTTGCTAAAATTATTTCAAAAGAAAACATCCCATTAAGAAATCTAGCAAAAAAATTCACCGTCATTCTGAGAGAGAGAGAAAAGGGCAATATTTACTGTGTAGAAAATTTCCTGTTTCTAAATTAATTCTTCAGGGAACAGGTTGGATCACAGTATTATAAGTTGGAAGGAACCTTCAAGGAACAGTGTGTGTTTGCCAGTTTCTGTGGCACTGATCTGGAACATTCCTCAAAAGCCACCTGATCAAGACTTGGTCCTCAGGGTGACTGGGAAATAGTACTGATGTTAAAAGTTAGGTCAACAGAGAGGAGGCGTGTTGTAGAGGGAATGGTGGGGCTCTCTCATTTTTCTTCCTCTCTTGTGTGCTCTGGCAGGACAGGCAGCCATGATATTCTGTCTCATCTCAGGCCCAAAAGTAATGGGTCCAAATGACCCAGATGAAGGTTCTAAACTGTGGGTAAAAATAAATGTTTCTTCTTTGTATGTTGATTGTCTCAGTTGCCTGACAGAGAAAAATCACTCAGATTGACTTGTCACGCTATTAGATAATGTGGTCTAGATCCATGCAGAACTACTACTATAGTTCCCATCTTTGGGGAATACACAATTATCTGAAAATAGGAAGTAATATAATTTCTAAAATTTAAAGTATTGCTTGATAATATAATACCTAATAATGTGTAGCAATTTCAAGGACGAGTGCTACAAGCTCTATGTGCTGCAGGAATTCAATTAGCTCTTGAGCATTTAGGCAAATAATTGTGGATTAAGTGGATGGAGAACTGAGCCTCAAAAATGTCTATACTTTGGGAGTATCAGAAAACACAGCAGTTAGAGGAGATCAAGAGTAATTTGCCTTCTGTTGTGTTTAAGAAGGCTGTAAAAGAGAAGGTATGCCCTTGAGGGACTTCTGACCTGTGTGCTGATAGAATGATGGATGGGTGGATGAAAAATCAAATGTTTTCTCTTCATCTAAAGTTTGATATACAGTAAATATTGCTAATTGATTACTTTTTTCACTTTATCAGTTGCTGGTGATTTGAAGACTACTAAAATTTATTTTTGAACAAACTAATACTTTTAATCATGAAGCTCCTGTCAAATTAATTGGCATCTTTCTTTCATCTATTAAAATACTAAACTGAATATATTTTTACCCTTTGTTCTACGCCAGGTAGATTTTATCTAAAATACTGTTAAGCTGAAAATACTGAAAATTTAGAAATATGATTTGTTCAAACATCTATTTACTAATGGAAATACATGTGGAGTATACGGACTGCTTAATTTATTTATTTTATTCTTTAATGTGTGTGAGTATTTTGCCTGCATGTAAATGCACCATGTGTTTGCAATGCCAGTGAAAATCAGAAGGGAGCAGCAGATCCTAGATTGGAATTAGAATTATGGATAGTTGTAAGTCTTCATGTGTATGCCAAGAACCAAATATGGGTGCTCTTAACCACGAAGCCATCTCTCCAATCCCACATATGGATTATCTATAATGCAACTAAACTAAAACAACAACAAACACAAACAAAAACCCACTCTGTTTTTTTTGGTCCCCATCACTTATCTCAAAGCAAAAGACATAAGATAAACTTACCATAGAACTACTACGAAAATAAAAGAAGGCACAGAAGTACTCAGCACTCAAGGTGCAGGACTGTCTAATTCCAACCTTCAGGTTTATATTTTTGATGTATTGACATTGAGTGAAGACGAATGATTTTTCCATTTTTGAAAGGGACTTCTTTGGGTGGAACACTGAATTTATAATAGGTTTCTCTCTTTGTCTCTGGTTCCTTCTTTTAACAGACTATTAACAGGACAGTTTACGTTCAAAGAAAAACTAAAAAGATAGTAGAGAGAGTCTGCAAACTCTTTACACAGTTCTCCAATGTTCTGGATCATAGTTGGTTTTACTCCTTTTCCCTAAAATTCCCGCTGCAGGGGTGTAAACACCATCTGCTCCCTCTTTCCTTGGTCCCTATGACAAACCAAGGTATGATTTTTGTCAAACTCCTGTCTGGGAAACCAGTGATGAAGGTCTAATTAAGGAGTGTGGTGCTCCCGGCTTGTGACCTGGCTGGAAAAGTCTTACTCCAAGCCAGACGGCGGCTTCCCCGGAGCTGCACAAAATGGCAGGAGAGCATCCCCTCTTCTTCCTCAGTTTATATACCCTTGGCCTCTCCCCCTCACGCCAGTGGGACCCAATGGTTGGTCGGGAGGTGTGGCTGACTCTCTGCTGTGTAACAATCACAGTCTTAGCTGTGATGATTCAAGGTAAGTGGGTGCAATCAAGCTCGGGAAAATGGCATTTGTCTATGGTCTGCCTGTTGGAGGACCGTCCTATGCCACACTCCTTCACCTCTGTTGTAATTTATCTGCTATTGTCACAGAGTTGGGAGGTGGGTTCTTAAAAAGGTGATTAGGATATTAAGAGGGATTAACACCTGTCCTGCAGAAGTTGGTTTCTTCTCTTGAAAGTCAGTTGTTGTGAGTGAATCTGAATGATGCCTTCGAGTTTGTTGCGTCCCTTCTATCTCACCCTGTGCTGCATATTTATGTACTATGATGGCCTCACCAGAAACCAGTGGGCTTCAAATACCCAGAATTTTGAGAAAAGATTGTGCTCTTTATAAATAACAAAACCACAGGCAAACTGTTGAGAACAAAAAAGAATTGAGACAACTTATCATTTTACCTCAGTAAGATACCTGCCATTGTTAATCACATTGTATCGCTATTCAGGCAGTCAACTTGGCTGATACATGTTGATGTAATTGCTGTCCTTTTCTATATATACTCCCTGGAAGGAAGACACTGTGCAGTGTACAACAAAGGAGAGATTATTCACTACCTCCTCATTCAAACCCTGGCAATAAATTATCTTCCCACTGTTTCTATAATTTCAGCTTTTTTTCAGACTGTCACGGAAGTAGAATTACACAAAATATGTAAGGTTTTCAGCCTAATGCTTGTCTATACCAATACCATCTCAAGCTTTCTGGCATATTTTCATGGTTCAAAAGCTGACATTTTTTTACTGCTGAAGCATCTTCCATTGCCTAGCTGTGCCACAGTTTGTTTATTACCTCAAAAAAGACGTTTTGATTCCTACCAAGGTTTGATAATTTTAGAGAAACATACTATAGAAATCATTTGTACTGGTTCTGTGCATACAAAAGTGGACATAAATCCCAGGCAGTTCCTTCGGTTACATCATGGATCTAATATTACATCAACCTTTTTCTGTCTGCATATTTGCATGTAAATTTTCTCATTTCTTCTTGCTGTTTGTTGTTGTTGGTTTTCACACAAGGTCTTGCTAAGCATCTTAGTTTGGCTTGGAATTCTCTATTCAGTCAAGGCAGGCTTTCAATGCTGACACTCCTTGCCTCTATCTCCTGAGTGCTAGGATTTCATGTGTTCACCTCGACGCATGGCTTCTGACGTGTATTCCTATGTGTATGCTTCTCCAGACTATGTGGAAGGGTCTTTAGACTATATTCTAATGTTCAGGCTCAAGTAGCCCATAAATGTCTATTATGTAAGTTAACTGATTATTTACTTAGGCTTCCTATGTCATAATTGGTTTATTTAAACTAGCTTAACTTATCAATTACTAAAAGTGAACTACTGAAGTCTAAGTTTGTTATATCTTCTTATTGCTATATTGGTGTTTCCTTGAATTATCTTGCTGCTGTGCTGTTAGCTACACACACATTATGAACTGCGATGATTATGTGGAGAATTGACGCCTCTACCATTATAGATAACCTCTTTTATAGCTAATAATTTTCCTTGAGCTAAAGTCCGCTTTGTCTGAAATTAGCACCATTAGCCTGCCTTTCTTAGGTTAGTGCTAACATGATACAAGTAACTGCATACCTTTCCTTGAACAAACTGTTTTTAGAATTTCATACACGAGTAATGTATTTACTCATTTCCATCTCTCTCTCGCCCCTTCCAAATATTTCTGTGTCCTATGACTCACTCTCAATTTTTTGATCTTCTTTGAATATTATTATTATACCTGCACATTTATGTATATTCTGAGTCCAGTCAGTGGTGCTCTTGTGTAGATGTGTGTAGGCCCAACCACTCGGGATTGGATAACCTATTAGGGAACTCATCCCCAGAAAAAACTGACTTTCCCTCCCTCTCTCAGCAGCCATTGTTGGCCTGTAGCTCTTCATCTAAAGGTGAAATTTTGAAATTTCCCTTATCCACATTGGCATGTCAATGTTATTTTTTTTAATAAAGATTTGAATCTTTTGTGGTTTTTGTGGACATATTTGTGCTCATTTATGGTCTAGCAAATTGCAGTTTGATTCTTGATAATGAGCATTTCTGTCTCCTCCTAGAGGATCATTTCTATGTACTAGGACATTCAAACCCTCTTAGCCATTTGTGATGGACTTTGGGTGCTGTGAAGTATGCTTACCCTATGTGCCTTAGAGAAGCAGAACAACAGCCCTTCTTGGACTTTGGTGCCAGGCATCTCTTCACTTCTTCCCACTACCTCTCCTGCCTACAGTGATCTGTATTGTATTTTACTTCCACAGGATACACAGTTTAATCTTCCACAACTGAGACCTGTAGCATTTGTCTTTCTGTGTCCGAATTATTTCATTGTATACCAAAGCCTCTCCCTGGTGAGTGTTGGGCCTCCAGCTCCGCTGCGGCTCTGGCCCACCCTTTTAGGGGGCTTTGCAGTTCCCCATGGGGTGGAGTGCACCCCTGCAGCTCCTCCTCCCAGGCGGCTGCTCAGGCCATCGCCCCCTCCCGGGACGCTGCCCCCGCGATCGCCCCCTCCTGGGCGGCAGACAAGGCTGCGGTGCGGCGCAGGCCCCTGTCCAGCACACAGGCTGGGCACGGCTGGGCAGCCCCAGGCAGGGCAGGACACATGCTGGCCCCGCTCCGCGCCTCTCGTAGGCTGCCGGGGCGCTGGTGCTGGTGGCGCACACCGGTCGGACTTGCTGAAGGAGGCAGAGGCAGGAGGATCTGGAGTTGGAGGCCAGCCTGGGCTACACTGATCAGGTGTCTGCACACGATCCACCGGGAGCTGCAGGCTGATGGGAGACGATGGCAAGCTTCACCAACCGTTTAGGATGCAGCTGTCAGAGCCTCACTCGAGTCTGACAGCCTATCAAAATGGACTTTGCCTGGCTGCAGTTTACGGACAAAGATCAGCTGGACCTTCACTCCCTTTTAGCCCCACCCCTACCCTATATAAGTTATTTTGTAACCTTTAATAAACGAGATCCTGCTTGGACAGACTCCTGACTCGGTGTGATTTTTTTTCTCCGGAGTGGAGAAACTCACCATCCCGCTCAGCCCCTGGAGGAGGCCGGCTGGACCAGCTTCTCCACCGCCCTACCTGCCGGAGATCCCAGCAGGTTAGAACAACTTTGATCAAAATGACAAAACTTATATGCTGGTAGAAATGTAAAGGAAGGGGAACTCATTGAGTGTGTGAATGTAAATGGGTGTAGTCAATATGTAAGCTAGTGTGGAAGTTTCTAGAAACAGCAAAGCAAAGCAAAAGCACAACAAAAAATATGCAAGTGGAATTGTCATACAATCCATCAGTCCCAGTATAGGTATACATCCAAAGAAAAGAGATTCTGACTTGCCCATGCTTATTGCAACACTATTCACATTTTCAGAGCATAAGAACTCATGGCCATGCGTGGTGGCACAACCTTTATTCCCAGAACTCAAAAGCCATAGGCAAGCCAGTTTCTGTGGGATCAAGGCCATCCTGGGATGGCCTAAAGAGTGAGTTCTAGGCAAGCTGGTGCTATATAACGAGATCCTGTGTCTTTTTAAAAAGAACAAAATTATAAGAACAACAGAATAGAACTCACGTCAATGGTTTCAATCCACTTTTAGTTGGTTTTTGCACAGAGTGAGAGATACAGATCTACGTGCATACTTCCACACCCAGTTTTCCCAGAATTCTTTCTGAAAGGTCTTCTTTACTTGATGTGCTTTTAGACCTTGGTGAAAATCAGGTGGTTGTAGCTTCATGGGTTCATTTTTGAATTTTTTTTTTATTCTACTCCATTGGTCTCTCTAGTTTTGAACCAGTATTATGATAATGTATTTGTGTAACTTATGAATCTGTAGTATTATTTAAAATCAGGAAATATGACACTCCCAATATTGCTCTTTTGCCTCAGCATTGTTTTGGTTATTCATTTTTGTTATGCCATATAAATTGCTGTTGCTGTTTTAAGACAGGATCTCTCTGCAGCTCTAGCTGCCTGGAACTTTCTTTGTAGATTGGGCTAGCCTCTATCTCACGGAGATCAGCTGGCCTGAGCCTCTTTCCCTATCAGTGATGAGATAAAAGGCATGTGCCACTGTGCCCTGCTCCCATATGAATTTTAAGAATTTATTTTTTGGGCAGCATGCCTTACTCTGCAAGTGACAGGATTGGCTTCAAATCTTGAATGGGGTGGGGGGGACCAGAGAAGAGTAGAGGACCATAGTAAGGGGTGGAGCTTCCCAATGGAAGGTAGGTTTGGGGATGGAAACCTGGCACATGAGGAACTGTCTAGGGTAGAAGGGACTAGTAAGAGAGTGCCTGAGGGAGGGTTCTAAGAGTAGGCAGGGCCAGGGGAGGGGGGCAGGGCGAGGGGATGAGGCCAGGGGCAGAGACATGGCAGACAGGAAACATTAAATTCGAATTTAAAACGAACACAAAAAGAATTTCTTTTCTAGTTCCATAGATAATATCACTGGAATTGTATAGGTTTTGCATTGAAATGATCAATTGCTTTGGGGAATGTATCCATTTTTACAATATTAATCTGCCTATCCATGAACACAGGATATCTTTTCATCTTCTGTTGTCTTTTACAATTTCATTCTTTAGTGTATTAAAATTTTCATTGTAGAGAACTTTAACTTCCTTAGTTAGGTTCATTTCTAGATTTTTTTATTTGTAATTTGTAAAGATATTATGAATGTAATTTTTTGCCCTAATTTCTTTCTTAGCAAATTTGTTATAAAAGTTTTTGGTTTGTATCTGATTGTGCGTTACTCTTTGCGATAAGTGTTTATCAAACCCAAGAGTGTTCTGGTACCCTCATTTGTACCCATTTTACTTCCTTCTCTTGACTTATTGTTCTGGCTATTCTTCTCATTCCTGATTTGAAAGGAAATGCTTTCAGTTTTCCTCTACTTACCACAATGTTGGACCTAAGTTTAACATGTGTTGTGTTTACTTTGTTGAGGTTCCTTTTATTCCCTGTTTCACTGGGGCTCTTTTTTCCTTGTGTATGGTCTTTTAAACTATTTTTATGTATAGTATCATTATATGGTGTAAGTGTGCTCATATGTATGTTGGCACATATGTGTACAGGCATGTGTGTACACGTAGAGGTCTGAGGTTGATACTGAGTGCTGTCCTCAATTGCTCTCCATCTTACATGTTGAGGCAAAGTTTCTCACTTGAACGGAGCTCTTGCCAGTTTGGTTAGTCTCACTAACCAGCTTGCTTTAGGGATCCCATTTTCATTTTTTACACACTAGTTGTAGTTTATACTAGTAGTATAGTATATACTGTGTATATAGTATATACTGTAGTTCTTAGTCAAATTCAGGTCCTTTCTCCCATCCATGCCCTCTTCCAACTCAGCAGCCCTTATGTGTTCCGCCACACATGTTAAGTTCTGTTCAGTCAAGAGTTTATACAAATATGTCATTCAGTGTAAATTCACCCACTGGAGTTTAGTCACTCTATCCAGAGATAGTAAATAAGGTTTACTCTCCCTCAACCAGTAGTAATCGTTCTCCAGTAGTTCCCAGACTAGGGCTGAACCACTGCCCGTTTCCCTTGCCCCACTCCGAGCCCTCTTCTGATGGAGTTGTCATGGGTCCTGTGCTCAATGCCACCGTCACTGCAAGTTCATATGTGCAAGTGTCAAGCGGGTGAGAGTCTCTACTTATGTCTGGCTCTTAAAATCTTTCTCTCTCCTCTTCTGAAATGGTCCATGAGTCATGGGTAGGTGAAGTTTAATATAGGAATCCTATCCAGGAACACCCACTCTGCAGTCTCTTATTCTTTCAAACTTGGTCAGCTGTGGCCTTCTGTGTACATCACACTCTGCTGTACAAGGAAACTTCACTAGTGAGAGTTGAGGGACGCATTACTTTTCCCCCTACACCCCTTTCTTCTATGTTCATGAACCTTAGGAGTAGAAGTTCAGCTGTAGAAGTGTCACCCAGGCCTGGGCATCTCTCAGAGGTTTCTTCTCTGTTGGTTACCACTTGTGGGATTCTTCAGTAGCCTCTATCTGTTACAGAAAGAAGCTTCTTTGATGAGTGGTGTATGATATACTTCTCTGTAAATATACGGATCCATATTTAGCATATGGTAAGAAATTTCATTTGTTTAGAACGTTGTCAGAGGTAAGGTTTCTCTATGATACATGACCTCTGCAGCCATGTGTATTTGGTTGTGCTTATAGAGCCACCCATGAGTTCACTCCCATTGAAAGTGAAGTTCAATTAAGTAGCTGCTGATTCGCAACCCTCTCCTACCCCCAGATAACAATGCCAATACTGGACCAATACAGGTAGTTTGCTGTGCCAGTTGCTAAGAGTTTTTAGACTTTAGGACTAGGTTAAACAATTGATTGGTTTTCTCTATTAGCAGCTTGTATAAAATCCTCTAGAACTGTAAGAGCCAAACTTATAGAAGGTAAAAAGTTTCTAGTTCAATTCCTGCTCCACTGCTCCATGTCCAGTGTCCAAAGTATGTCCTGTCTTCAGCAGTAGGATCTTCTCTTCCAGTTCTGAGAGACAAGAGAGAGCTCTGGAAATACCCGGTGTTATTTGGGGAGTCTCTTGGACTGCTCTGACCCATCACTCAAAAGGAAGTCTCTTCTGTCTGGCACTGCTTTCCTATCTATGAAATCCCAGGTATACATATGCACTAATGTACACACACTGTATGTGCAGTTCCCAGGGGTACTGGAGGCAACACATCGCCCTCTGGCTTCCACAGTCCCCCAAATTCTGCTCATCTCTACTCTTCCTCCCCCACATCTGACCTCCCTTCTCCCTCCTCAGTCCAAGTGCTCCCATTATCCCCAGCATCCCCCAATAACACATGCCTCCCACCATCTCTGTTCTTCTGAGGTCCCCCTCCCGCACTGTGGCCCCTGACTGTCCCTCCCTCTCCTCCCAGCCAAACACTCCCACTCCCCCCCGTAACATCTGTTCTTACTGTCCCTGTTTTTCAGGTTCTTTTCCTTTGCCTAAATGTTTCCTTTCTATTTTCCTGGCTCCTGGTGTTGTGTCAGGATATATGCTCAGATATAGGGATTGGTGCTTGAATTTGAAAATGATGGAGAACACACTTAGCTTGTTTTTCTAAGTTTGTGTTACTTTGCTCTCTAGTTTCATCCATTTACCTGCAAATTTCATCTTTTCTTACTGCTGAGTAGAACTCCACAGTGTAAATGTACTACATTTTCCTTATCCATTCGTCAGTTAAGAGGGTTTTAGGTTGTTTCCATTTCTTAGCTATTATGAAGAGAACAGCAATAAACATGGGTGTACAGGTGTCTCTACAATAGGATGAGTTCTTTGTGTATATGCCAAGGAGTGGTATAACTGGATCATATGGTATATTCATTTTTACTTTTTTTTAAAGAGCTCCCCGCACTGTTTTCCATTGATGATTGTATGAGTTTGCATTCTCCCCAACAGTGAACGAGCATTCCTATTTCTCCACATCCTCTCCAGCATTCTTTCCAGGTGTCTTTCATTCTCTTGATCTTAGCCAGTCTGACTGGGGTAAGATGGAATCCTATATTGGTTTTTATCTGCATTTCTTTAGTTATTAAAAATGGTGAGCACTTTTAATGTGTTTCTTGGCCATTTTTATTTCTTCATTTGAGAACTCTCAGTTCAGATTTACAGCCCATGTTTGTGGGTCGTTTATTTTCTTGTTTCTTTGTTTTTGAGTTCTTTGTATATTCTGGATATTAATTGTCTGTCAGATGTGTAACTGGTAAAGATTTTCTCCCACTCAGTGTGTTTCTTCTTCACTTTCTTGTTTGTTTCTTTTGCTGTACAGAAGTTTTGAGTTTTATGAAGTCCCACTGTTGATTGTTGACCTTATTGCTTGAGCAACTGTTATCTGATTTAGAAAGTCCTTTCCTATACCTATATCTTGGAGGATATTGCCTATTTTCTTCTAGAAATTCCAGAGATTCAGGTTTCATGTTGAGGTTTGTGATCCATTTGGAGTTGACTTTTGTGCAGGATGAAAGATAAGGGTCCAATTTCATTATTCTAAAGGTAGAGAACCAGTTTTGCCAGCCCCACTTATTGAAGATGCTGTCTTCCTGCTAGCGCAGGTTCTCCTCACCTTTGTCAGTATCAGGTGGTTGAAATCGCATGTTCTCATATTGGAGTCTTCTGTTTTGTTTCAGGATCTGTATTTCTATTTTTGTGCCAATGCTATCCTTTTTTCATGACTGTAGATCTGTAATGTAATCTGACATCTGGTATGGTGATACCCCCAATGTTGTTCTTTTTACACAAGATTGCATTGGCTATCTGGGATCTTTTATTATTTCACATGAATTTTGGGATGATTTTTTCTAAGTCTCTGAAGAATGTTGTGGGTATCTTGATTGCTATTGCTTTGAATCTATAGATTGCTTTTGGTAAAATGGTCATTTTCACAATATTAATTCTAACCATCCATGAGCAAGGAAGGACCTTCCATCTCCTAATGCCTTCCTTTGTTTCTTTAAAGATTTAAAGATTTTATTGTACAGATCTTTAATGTCTTGGATAGGTTTATTCCTAAATATTTTTTTCAGATCATTGTGAATGAGAGGGCTTCCTTGAATTTTTTTTTCTTATTAGATGTTATTGGCATACAGAAAGGCTACTGATTTTTGTAAGTTGATTTTGTAACCTATCATTTTACTTAAATGTAAATGTAAATACTTAAAGTATTAATCATTTCTAACATTTTTTTTCTGGTGAAATTTTGGGGATATCATATGTATATCACATCATCTGAAAATAGTGATAATTTGACCTGTTCTTTTTCAATCAAAGCTCCTTTAATTTCTTTCTCTTCTCTTATTGTTTTCACAAGAGTTTCAAGCAGCACATTGAAAAGAAGTGGAGATAGTGGACAGCCTTGTCCGGTTCCTGATTTTAACAGGACTGCTTCTAGTTTTTCTACATTTAGAATGAGACTGGCTCTTTGTTTGTTGCAAATAGCTTTAATTATGTAGAGTATGTTCCTTCCAGACCAATTCCTTTTAGGATTTTAACATGAATGCATGTTGGATTTTGGTAAAGGCCTTTTTTTGCATCTATTGAGATGACCATATGATTTTTTTTTCTTTAAGTCTACTTATATGTTTAATTACATTTATTGACTTACATATATTGAGCCATCCCTGCATCTCTAGAATAAAGCTGACTGGATTGTGGTGGGTGATATTTTTGATGGATGTCTCTATGCAGTTTGTGAGTATTTTCTTGATTATTTTTGCATGTGTGTTTATTAAGGATATGCCTCTGTAGAGTTCTTTTGTGTTGTTGTTGTGTCTTTACCTGTTTTGGGTATTAGAGTGATACTGACTTCAAGAAAAATTTTTGGAATTCCCCCTCTGTTTCTATCATTTTGAATATTTTAAATAGTCTTGATTGTAGATCTTTGAATATCTGATAGAATTCTGCTGTTAATCCATCTGAGCCTATGCCTTTTTTTTTTTAATTGAGACATTTTTATTACCGTTTCAATTTCCTTGTCATGCGTCTTTTAAAGCTCTTGATGTCTTCTTAGTTTAACTTTGGAGATGTCTATGACTTTTATTTATCCACTTTTTTAGATGTTCAAATATAATGGAATACAAATTTTTAGTGTATTTCCTTTAAATATTCTGGATTTTTTGTGTGTCTGTTGTGATGTTTCCCCCCTCATCTCTGATTTTGTTAATTTGTATTTCCTCTTTCCTTTGGTTAACTGGGCTAAGGGTCTGTCCTCTTGTTTAACTTTTCAACCAATCGGCTATTAGAGTCACTGATTCTTTGTATTGCTTTCTTTGTTTCTAGCTTATTAATTTCTGTTCTGTATTTTGTTATTTCTTCTCATCTACCAGGTTTGGGGTTGGTTTGTTCTTGTTTTTCAGAGTCTTGAGTTGTATTGTTACATCATTTGTATGTGTTTTTTTAATGCAGGCACTAAGAGCAATAAACTTCCCTTTTAGGACTGTTTTTAAAGTGTCCCAGAGATTTTATAGTGCTCTATTCTCATTTTCATTGAGTTCCATTGAGTTCCAGTTTCACTGAGTTCTTTCTTAATTTATTCTTTGACCCATTCATTATTCAGGAGTGTGTTATTTAATCTCCATGTGCTCCTGTAGTTACTAGAACTTCATTGCATGAATTATTAAATAATTCATATGCATGGAATAATAATTCCAATGCATGGAATTATTAAAATTTTTTGTATTGAGTTTTTTTGTGTGTCCCAGAATGTGGTCATTTTTAGGAAAATTTGCATGTGCTGCTGAGTAGAAAGTGTATTCTTTGGTGTCAGGTGGATAGTCTGTCGATGTCTGTCAGGTCCGTCTCATGTAAGATGTCATTTAATTCAGATGTCTCTGCTTATTCTTTGTCCAGTTACCAGTCTATTGAAGACAGTGAGGTATGAGGTCACTCACTCTTACTGACTTGGATTTAATATGCATTTTATAGTCCTGGAGTACTGTTTTTAGAAATTGGGATTGGGTACACCAGATTTTGCCACATATAGGTTCAAGATTGTAATATCACCTTATTTGTTCCTTTAATTAGAACTAAGTGACCCTCTTTATCTCTTCTGGTTAGTTTTAATTTGAAGCCAATTTTTCAGCTATTAGAATTACAACATCTGATTCCTCTTAGAGCCATTTGCTTGGAATATTTTTTTCCATTCTTTTACCCTAAGGGAGGGCCTATCCTTGAAGGTAAATTTCTAAAAGATGATGGAAAGCTAGGTTTCTTTCTTGATCCGATTCAGAGGCCTATGTCTTTTGAAATGGGAGTTGAAGCAATTGGTATTTACTGTTATTAATGGTAACTGCCATTCTAACATCTTTGTGTCTGGAGCCTGTTTTGTGCCTCTGTTATCACACCTTTCTTTGTTTTCTTTCTGTAACCTGTTTGGTATACTCATTCCTATCTCCAGTCCTTTCTACTGCACTGAGTATTCTCCGTAGGGCTGTTTCGGTGGACATGAATTTTTTCAGCCTATTCGTGTCATGGAAAAGTTTCCATCCCCTTTGACTCTGATAGATAGTTTTGCTGGATGAAGTACCTGGAACTGTCATCCATGGTCATTTAGAACTAGGAATACTGTGGTCCAGGCTCTTCTGGATTTCATAGTTTGTGTTGAAAAGTCAACTGTAATTCTGATGGGTTTTCCTTTATGTGTAACTTGTTTTTCTCTAGCAGCTTTCAGGATTCTCTCTTTGTTCTGTACATTTAATATTTTTATTATGATATGCTGTGAGGAATTTCTGTACTGCTCATGTCTAACTGGTATACTAAGTGCTTCTTTAATCTGTATTGGTAAGTCTTTTGTTAATTTAGGGAAGTTTTTTTACTATAATCCTGTTGAAAATCCCGACAATGCCATTGGCCTAAGAGGTCTTGTCTTCCTGTATAACTATAATGTGAAGATTTGGCTTTTTCCTATTGTCCCACATTTACCGTGTATTCCATTCCTGTGGGTTTTTAAATTGAATTTTCGTGTATCTCATACAGAACATCTCAAACCATCTTGATCACGTTTACAATCCCTTCCTCAATAGCAGCCTCCCATATCCCTCGCCCGCCAAGAATTCATACATTCTGTCATTTGTTTGAAGGCCTATTGTGTCAAGCTAGTCTTTTTGGATAATCCTCAGTGCAAGTTCATCCACTGAAGTCTAGTCAGCCTATGCAAAGACCCTTGCTTTTAGAAATTAGCTCTTCCTCACCCAACAGTAATCAACCACTAATAATTATTCAATTAAGACTGGGGTCTGCTGCCCATATCCCCAGCTCCTTACTGTGTTTTTGTCTGCTTGAGTTTGCATGAGTATTGAACATGCCCATACCATTGCTGTAGGTTTATATGAGTAGGGTCCCAGAAGCTTGTAGGATCCTGTTTTCCTACAAACGTGAACGTCCTCCCTGGCTCTTACAATCTTCCTTCCCTCTTCTGCAGTTGTCCCTGAGCCCTGAGTGAATGAAGTGTAATGTAGGAGTCCTGTTCAGAGATCCAGACTACAGACTCTTAATGGAGAGTCTTTGGCCATCTGTGACCTTCTGTGTTCCTGGCTCTCTGTCGCATGAGGAAGCTTCATTAATGAGAGTTGAGAGATTCATTACTGTCCTCTTTACCCCATGTTCTATGTTATGTGAGCCTTAGGTTTAGAAGATGCATCGTAGATGTGCCATTTCGGCTTGGGAAATTCACAGAAAATGTCTGTGTGTGACTAGTTGTGGTACTCAGTAGTATTCTCATTCAAAAGAAGCATCTTTGATGAATGGTGACTGGGATACATGATTGTTATTTGGCACTTAGTAAGAAGATGCATTAACTTAGAGATGCCAGAGCTTTAGGGATTTCTCTAAGATTTATGACCACTTCAGCCTTTTGTATTTGACTATTATTACAGTACCACACATGAGTTTTATCCCATTGAGTGGGCTTTGAGTGCAATCAGGTAGCAGTTGATTGCCCCCAAGATAAAAGTGCCACTACCACACCAATGTCATATGCTGTGCTGGTCATTGATGTTATTATTTCGTCATGAAGGTCATGAAGCTGGTGTTGGGCCATTGATTGATGTTCTCCCTTAGCAGCTTATGCAGAGCTGTCCAGAACTATGAGAGCTAACCTAAAGGTGAAGGGGCTTCTCACTCACTTACAGCTCCATTGTTCAAAACCCAGTGTCTGAAGCTTGTCCCACCTTCAACAGTTTTTAAAGTTCTCCACACTGCTTTCCATAGGGCTTTCAAGAGTTTACAATCCCACCATCAGTGAATGAGTATTCCTTTTTCTCCACAGCCTCCAGCCTTTGATACCATTTCTTCTCTTGACTTAGGCAGTCTCACTGACATAAAGTGACATCTTAAAGTGGCTTTAATATGCATTTCCCTAATTACTAATGATTTTGAATACTTTTAAAGATGTTTATCAGCCATCTTTATTTCTTCTTTTGAGAACTCTTTGCCCAGATCCTTAGCCCATCTTTTAATGAGGTCACTTGTTTTCTTGATTATTTTTTTATACAGTCTTCATTCTTTATACGGTCTAACCTTTAAGTTCTGGGAGGCAGTCAAGGGCTTTGGCAATGACTTGTGTAATTTTTGGTGTCTTTACGACCCCCCCTGGCCAACAACTCAAAGGAAGATTTCCCCTGTCTGGCTCTGTTTCTTATGTTCCCTTCATGGGCTCCTGTAGAGACATTTAGTGTGGAATTTGTCACTAAGTTGTGAGACTGATATGATTCCCTCTGGTGTTTACACTAGCTAGGCATTACTCATCTCTCTCCTCTCTCTCCCTCTCTTCTTGTCTACCTTTCCCTCCATGTCATTCCCATTAAAGTGTCCTCATTTTCTCCATTTCTCCCTTGACAATACCAGTCTCCTAAGGCCCCACCTCTCCTGAGCTTTCTTTCCTTTTATCACCATAATTGCTTGTATAACCCTTCCTCCTCCTCACATGAGAAAACACCCATTTTATCTTTTTCTCCCTTAGTAATACCTGGGTCTTACTATTCTCGGGTTCCTTCTTTCCCTTTACCTCTCTGGTTCCTTTCCATTTTTCTGGTTCCTACAGTTACATAAGGATGCATACCCACATATAAGGATTTGGTGCTGCTATCCACAAATGAGTGAGAGCATAAATCATTTGTTTTCCCAAATCTTGTCTTCACTTAGCATAACAGTTTCTAGTTCCACCCCTTTATCTGTAAATTTTATGATTCTGTCTTTCTTTACTGTTGAAGAGAACTCCTTTATGCAAATGTACCATCTTTTCAAAATTCACTCATCAGCTGAGGGACATTTAAGTTGCTTCCATCTCTTAGCTACTATGTAAAGAGCAGCAACAAACATGGATGTACAAGTATCTCTGCAACAGGATAAATCCTTTTGGTATAGGCCAAGGGGTGGTATAATTGGGTCAAATGGTAAGTTCATTTTCAGTTTTTTTAAGAGTTCTCCACACTGCTTTTCATAGGAATTGAATGAGCTTACAAATCCACCAGCAGTGAATAAACATTCCCTTTTCTCCACATCCTCTCCAGCATTTGGTATCATTTCTTCTCTTGATCTTAGGCAGTCTGACTGCGGTGAAATGAAATCTTAAAGTGGCTTTAATATGCATTTTCCTAATTACTAATGATTTTGAGTACTTTTAGTGATGTTTCCTAGCCATATTTATCTCTTATTTTAAGAACTCTCTGCTCAGATCCTTAATCCATCTTTTAATTAGGTCACTTGCTTTCATAATTCTTTATTTATTGAGTTCTTATATATTCTGGATGTTAAACTCTGTGAGATGTGTCACTGATGAAGATTTTATCCCACTCTGGGTGTTCTCTTCACTTCCTTGGTTGATTCTTTTGCTGTATAGAAGCTTTTTGTAGTTTAATGAGGTTCCATTTGTTGATTTTTGATCTTAATTCCTGGGCAATTGATGTCTGATTTAGAAAGCCCTTTTCTACACCTGTATCTTGCAGATTACTACCAATGTTTTCTTCTAACACTGTCAGAGTTTCAGGTTTCACACTGAGGTCTTTGATCCATTTGGAGTTGACTTTTGTGCAAGGTGAAAAATAGAGTTCTAGTTTCATTCTTGTACAGATGAAGATCCAGTTTGCCAACACTATTTGCTGAAGATGCTGTCTTTTCTCCAACAAGTGTGCTTGGCACCTTTGCCAAATATCAGGTGGCTGAAATTCAATGTACTCCTGTTTGTGTTTTCAATTATGTTCCATTTACCTATGTTTCTATTTTTGTGCCCGTGCTATGCTGTTTTTATGACTATTAGCTCTGTAATATAGTTTGAAATCTTTCATCATAATCCCCTGCATTGCTCTTTGTGTTCAGGGTTGCTTTGACTATTTGAGGATATCTGGAAGCTCTGTGCTTCCATATGAATTTTAGGATGTTTTTTTCTAATCCTATGAAGAATGTCATGGGGATTCTGATTGGGATTGCATTGACTCTATATATTGCTTTTGGTAGGGTTGTCATTTTCACAATATTAATTATCTAATCCATGAACATGGGATGACCTTCTATTTCTGGTGTTCTCCTTAATCTTTTTTCTTTAAAGACTAAAATCTCTAATTGTAGAGATTTTAAATGTCTTTGCTGAGGTTTGTTCTGTGATTTTTTTGAGGCTGCTGTGAATGAGAGGGTTCCTATGTACTCTTTCTCCAGTTGCTTGTTATTGGTACATAAAAAGGTTACTGATTTTTATAGAATAATATTATAATCTGCCTCTTTACTGAAAGGGTTAATCATTTCTAGGAGTTTTCTAATGGAATTTTTGGCATCTTTTAGTCATAATATTATGGCATTTGCAGAAAGGGATAATTTGACCTCTTCTTTTTCCAATGGGTACTCCTTTAATTTCCTTCTCCTGTCTTATTGCTCTAGCAAGAATTTCAAGCAGCACATTAAAAAGGAGTGGAGGTAATGGACAACCTTGTTGGAGTCCTTATTTTAATGGAAATGCTTCCAGTTTTCTCCATTTAGAATGATATTGGCTGTGTGTTTGTTGTATATAGCTTTAATTATGTTGAGGTAAGCTCCCTTCAGTCTAATTCCATCCACAACTTTTAATATAAATGCATGTTGAATTTTACAAACGGCATTTTCTACATCTATTGAGATCACCATGTGATTTTTGACTTTCAGTCCATTTATATGCTTTATGACATTTATTTATTTGTGTATATTGAACCACCCTTGAATCTCTGGAATAAAGTCAACTTGATCACGATGGATGATCATTTTGATGTGTTTGCGGTTTATAAGTATTTTGTTGAGAATTTTTGCATCTGTGTTCATTAAGGACATGGGTCTATAGTTTTCTTTTTTGTTGTGTCTTTACCTGGTTTTGGTCTTAAAATGATGTTGGCTTCATAGAAGGAATTTGGGAGCTCTCCCTTTGTTTCTATCTTTTTGAATAATTTAAGTAATATTGGTTTTAAATCATCTTTAAAAGTCTGTTGAATTGGGCTGTAAATCTGTCCTTTCTTAGTCAGGAATGTATTACTGTTATGGGTCTGTTTAAGCTGTTGATACCTTCTTAGTTTGGCTTTGCTGATTCCCATGATTTTAGATATACATCTATTTCTTTTTGGTTTTCAAATTTATAGAATGTAGGTTTTTAAAGTACTTCTTATAATGACATAGAAGTTTAGGAGGCACAGGCCTCTTGCAGGGGAGCAGAGTTCCATTCTCAGGACTTAATGCCAGGCAGCTCACCATTGCCTCTAACTCCAGCTCCAGGAGATCTAACAGGCTTTTTTGCACAGCATGGGCAGCTGCACCTGTTCATATATGCCTCTGTGATACATAATACACTTAAAAATAAATCTTTGAAAAATAATTATGGCAAATTAAATTTATTTTGACATTTGTATTAGTCTTGCCTGAAGATAGATTATTTTTAATGTCAATTGTAGGTTTAAAGGTCAAAGGCATCTGTTGCTATATTGTGAATTTTGTTTGTTTGTTTGTTTCTATCTCCCCTGTTGTCCTTAGATTTTTCCCTAGGAACGTCCTCAGTGCATGCTGTGTCTCCCCACCCCTGCTCCCCGCAAGTTCTTTCCATTGGAATCCAAGATTAATGTGCTGGCCCCTCCTGTTGATGAAAGTTAGGGGGAGGGGAGAGTGCTGCTCTCCTAATCTTTGAGTGGGGCTGGCTCTATGGACTGAGATCTTTAGGAGTCCTTCCCTCCTTCCTTCCTTCCTTCCCTCCCTCCGTCCCTCCCTTCTCTTTTTCCTCCATCTTTTTTGTAATTCTGTGATCAAACACAGGGCCTTGCGCAAGCTAGGCGAGTGCTCTGTCCCCGATTCCCAAAACAAGTGTTGTTTTGTAAAATCACTCTCCCCATCACCATTCTTGTTTAATTGAAGGAAAGTTGAAATGAACTTCATAGGGAAGATTGCCTTTTCCCCTGTGCGAGTTGCGGCTCTCTACCTTGGAAGGCAGGGCTTCTTTCTGAAATAAGTTCACAATAGTCGTTCTCCACCAAATCCACAAGTAAAGATTTTTCTTGAGGCACCAACCTAAGAACCTTGTGAGATGCTTGGAGGTCAAACTCTCCCAGGTACACGAGTAGCTCAGACGGAATCCTACAGGGTTCTTAGGTTGTTGCACAGAAATTAAAAGCTTAGAACTGTCAGAAGACAAGAGTTCACTTAGCTTTTTGGACTCGTAACAGGATTTTACTTCAGCACTCAAATCAATGCCTTCTAGTTGTCTGTCCCTTCATTCCTGATGGGAAGAACTTCTCCGAAGGCCTGTATCATGTGTACTACTTACTCATGTTTTTGTTCTTTGCATGTTTCCAAGGCCAATAGACACACTCAAAAAATGCCTCTCATTGAATGATGAAATTATTTAAGGAAAAATATTTTCTATATCACCACACTATAATTACAGTTATAGGGATGAACTCAAAGTAAAATTCTACTATCTTGTGTTATTTTGTACTGTGTAGTATGAAAGTATGTATTGGAATGTGAGCATGAATATCCATCCCCGTTTGGTACTGAAGCCTGAGATTTGATGTGAAATTTTAGAAAAAAATATTTGCATTCTTAAATATCTGATTACATTTTTGAATACTAAGAATCTATATTTATTAATATTCTTGTTATTGTAACTAATTTAACACATATTAAGTTTTTAGTAGTTAACTGGCAATTAAATCTAAGCATTGCTTCTGAATGGAAACGTAAAATAATATTATGGAAACACTTTATAACATAATAGAAAAGATAATCTTTTAAAATTATTTTAAGTTGATTAAATTTTTATTGTATTTATTAACTTCATTTGGAGGCAGGAGAGCGCATGCCATGGAGCTCATGTGGTGGTCAAAGGATGATTTCTGGGAATTTCTGATTCCACCCTGTGGGATCCAAGATTGAACTCAGGTGATATTTTGGGCTATATTTTGAATTGAGAATCTGTGATTTCTTGTTGACTGGGGCTGAAGAATCAGCTGTGATTAGGAAGAGACCAGAACCACTGAAATAAAACCTTTGTTTTACTGGGGCAATTGATGCCGGTCAGCTGGAGCTTTAAAACAGCTGTGACAAGAGACCAGCATCATTGAGGCGAAATCTTCTGGGAAGAATTTTTTAAATGTCAGCACATGGAAGCTGTGGTCCAGAGGGGGCCTGAGCCTCCACTTCCAGTTGGAAACAGGACTTGGTAATGTGTAAGAGTCCACTGTGTGGTTCTGGTGTTGAAAGCGTGAAGAACTCACAGAGAGCAGCTGAGACTTGGCACCTGAGAGGCCAAGAAAGGCCATTGGTGAAAGTTCAGCCTCAGTTACAGTGAGGACCCCCAGGATTAAAGGGGTCACAGAGAGAATCTGAGTCTTTGCACCTCAAGAGGCCCGAGGAGTCCATTGATGAGGATGAAGCCTCAGTTTCAGTGGAGACCCAAGACTTTTTGAGATGCCAAGACCATGGATGACCACCAAGGGCAGCAGAGGTGGAAAGTGGAGTCAGCCTGGGCCTGTGAGCTGTGTGTGCTGTGGACGGCAGAGCCAGAGAAGTGGAGCCTGGAGCTGCTGAAACCCTTTGGAGCCCAGAAGATTGTGAATCCCAGATGTCCAGCCTTGAGATCCTTTGCTGGATTTAGGTTTTGCTTAGGTGTGTCCAGTTCTTCCCTGTGAAATAAGGCAGTACTTGTTTTGGATTTTATAGGAGTCAACAGTTAAGAGACTTTTAAAAGAGACTGTGAACTTTTAAGAGTTTGGATTTTTTAAGGACTGTGAGATTTTAAGGTTGTACTGTCTTAAGTTGTGATATTATTAACTGCATATCTTTGGGATAAGAAATGGAAAGGATGTGGTTTAATAGTGATATATTTGTGCGTCAAGTTGACAAGGGGTCAATTGTGCTGGATAGGTTCAGTTGTCAACTTGACACACCTGGGCTGAGGGAGCCTCAACTGGGGACTTTTGACTCCACTGGACTGGCCTGTGCCATGTCTGTGGGTATTTTCTTGATTGTTGAGTGATGTGTGAGGGCCCAGCCCACTGTGGGTGGTGCCACCCAGGCAGGTGGTTTTGCATTGTATAAGAAGTAAACTGAGCATGGGCCAGGGGAGCAAGCCAGTAAGTATATCCTCCATGGCCTGTGCTTCAGTGCCTGCCTCCAGCTTCCTGCACTGATTGGGCTCCCTCAGTGATGAACTGTGACCAGGGAGATGTAAGTCAAATAAACCCTTTTCTCCCAAAGTTGGATTTGGTCATGTTTTTGTCACAGTGATTGGAAGCAAACAAGGACAGTCAAGTATCAAATTCAAGATAACTGTCATAGAGACAAAGTTTCAAAGTCATGCATATTTAGATTTGAACTGTCATTTTTTGAAATTTAATATTTAGAATTTATTTTTAACTGACATATAAAACCGACTGGATCCGTTTCCTAAACTGCCTTATTTATATTTACAAATAGAATTCTAAGAGGTATGCGTAGATATACTGGGAAAGAATAGAGAGTAAGAAATAGGCTTTGAGCAGGTATAGTGTACCGGTCAGTTTAATAATTTTTTTATATTCTTTACACTAAACAAGTATCTTATTGGACTCCTTGACAGAGGTAGTGGTGGGAAATTTATATTTTGTGGTCGGTGGTCCTCAAGGTGATTCCCGTGGCATCTTTATTCTGCATTCACCCTGCCACACATTTTTCTTCCCACATGATACGGAACAGAAAATAATACAATATAATAGAAGTAATGTGCCTGTGATTTGTGTTTTTTTAGACTTTTTGAGACAGGGTCTCCTTGTAGCCCCAGCTGACCTGGAACTTGCTATGTAGACCAGGCTGGACTTGAACTTACAGAAATCCACTTACCTCTACTTCCCAAGTGCTGGGATTAGAGGTGAGTACCACCACACCCAGCTGTGACTGTGATTTTTACCACCTAATCTGAAAATACATCATGGCTCCCACCATAGTGTTTGCCCCCTTGTTGCCTTCTCTCTGTGTTACTTGTCACTCTGTCTCCTAGTCTGTCTCTCTTTTACTTTCTCTCTTTTCTTTGCAGTATTTTCAAAGCAAAGCTAGCTACCTAGTTCTAAGTAATGCTTTGTATTAACTCACATTGTAAAGAATGGAGGATTGCTGGTAACAACCAACAAGGGATTAAGATATGCCAAGAATAACAGAAGTATATCCTCTAAACCAACTAAATTCTTTGGATGAATAGTATATTTATTCAGTTTTCCAATGACTGCTGTGATGTAATACCATAGGCCAGATACTTTGTAATTAGAAGATGTTTATTTAGATCACAATTAGTTGATGCTGCAAGTTCAAGATCAATCAGCCCCGTGGATTTGTGTAGAGTATGTGTGTGGGAGAGAAAGCACATGGAGAGAAAAGGAGACCAAAAAGAAGGGGGAAACCAGGCATGCTCTTTTATAATTAACTTTTATGAGAACTACCTCAGGATCCCATGAGAAATCCAATAAGTCTTCTGCTGTCGGACCATAGTAATCGGTGATCTCCTGCTAGGTTCTGTGTCTGAGGTCTTATGACTTCCCAACTAGGCCACATGGGAATGAAGTTTCTAGTACATGAATAGACACATTGAAATCATATGCAACCATAGCCCATCAGATCCAACAAAACCTCGTGATAAGTATGGACTGCAACAGGTCCACTGAGCCAGACATGGATGGAAATTGCGAGATAGTAAATGTTGCTTTTCAGAATAATTTGTTGCAGAGCAGTAGGTACCTCCACAGCTATCATATCATAGAGAAGGTAGTTTTGAAAGAGTAAATGGACAAACATGACACAATAACTATTAATGAATGGCACCATATATTCTAGGTTCCAAATGAGTGACATGTAAAACAAATTCAGAGGAGAGAATTGTGATACTCAGCTGTACTGACAGGGACGTCTTCACAGAGAGGAAGAACTGAGCCAGGTCAGATTTGCATAGATCTTCTGAGATGTGTGCATAAATCAGTACATGGTATAGATGTGCTGGTGGAAACCAGTCTCATTACTTTATTGTTAGGCACAGTAATCTGTGCAATCTCTCATGAATTCCCTCAGGTAATGAGTTTCCTGGAATATGTCTGGGAGGCATATTCAACTTTTGCTCCTTAGTAGCATGCTTGGATATATGTGAATTATGACAAGAAGTTTAATTCACATAAAATATATACTGTATACAATTCAACACACAATTGTAAATTACATACAAATACTGAAAATTGCGCAGGAGCCATAGCAATAGCCCCCCTCCTCTTCGGACACACTTCTCACCTGCAAGGCTAAGGGGATCTTTAGCACTCAGTGTTCTTGACACTATGCATGTCACTCTCATGTACAATGTTAGAAGAGGCTAAATTCAACATTTGGCATTTCTTGGATGGAACTGACACGGTTCTTCACAAACAGAGCTAATGCTGCTTCTTCCTCCCAGTCTGGAAATCTAGGCTTTTGTAAATACAGATCTTCTGGCACGGTCTTTAATGAAGTGGACAATGATTAGGAATTGCCAGTACTGCAATAATTCAGAAAGCATAAAGGGTGAGCAGGTAGAACGCAGGATTAATCCCTTCAGTTAGAAATAGCCGTCTTGATTCTAAAGTTTGATCTCTGCTTCAGTTATAAGTAGAACCTTCTGCCTCTGCTCTTCATCGCCCAGTGCTGCTCTCAGATGTGTAGTAAAATACTGTAACACTGTATTGGGTTTGTAAATAAATCCCCCAGTGCTTTCAAAACCTATGTTAGAAGGATTTAAGGAAAGGCTCCAGGATTTGTTTCCTATATGAACGGATTTCTATAAACTATAATTTAGAGGTTTTGAAGCATGAATTGTCACTGAAATGGATACTGCAAGTAACAGAGATATCCCATGTAAACATTTTAAACAGAGCAAACAAAATATGGGAACTTTATTTCCTTTATTAACTCTTAAAATGATGCTTCCAGCCGCTAGTTTTGTGGTGTAAGTGTAAAGGAAGCACAAACATGCTTCTGCTTTCACTGATGTGCAGCTCATTCATGGGTCATCTGGGTACTGGGCATTTCACTGCTTCTGTGCAGTGACGTCTCAGACAGATCTGGGAAGATAAAAGATATGAAGGGAAAGATGGCACCCGAGGATGTATGGCGGAAATGGGGACAGGGTGTCTTAGAACGTAGGCAGGAAAGCTGTTGATATGAAGGCTGAGGGTCTTCTCTAACACATATCCCATTACAGCCGACATTTCCACAAGCTCTGGTCCGTGAGCAGTCATAGAGGTCACCCAGTCAGTACTTCCTTACCTTCATAGTCATCATGCTATTTATTGGCACTTTTAAAAATTCATCAAGCCCATCAGTGCTGAGAAAAATAAAAACAAGAAAAACACAAACAAAAGCCCAAGAGGTACTTTTGACAGGCAGAAAAATCTTCTAAACTTTTTAGAGATCTGATTTCAACATGTAGAAGGGAGGAACGAAGACCACCACCTTGGTAGGTAACTGAGCGGCTGTGCCGTCTCTCCCGTCCCGCTTCAGGCCACTTTCCTCTCTGCGACAGGTGGCATTTCAGTGCCCCACCTCGAGGGATTTCCCCAGAAAGAGTTACCCCACAAAGGGCCAAACAAACTGACGGTGCCGCAGCGCTTCAATTCCTGTTTAGCGGCAAAGCTGGTTGGTTTCTACATGGGTCTGTGTTTGTCTCAAACTGGGGTCTGAGCGCTGAGACTGTCCTGGGGCGCCTGGCCAGGGTGTTCGTTACTTCTGTTAAGCATCTTGTGTACATCCTGGAACACACGCACACTGGGCTTCTTTGTGTGTCTTTGTAAGACAACACTCAGTAAGGAATTTATAGGAAGTTTAGAGACCCCGCCCCCCATCCTTCAGAAAATTAGCCAGCTGTGGAGAATAAACAAACATGATGTAGTTCTAACAAACGTTCTTAGACTTTTCTTTTATGAACACTACAGTAGGCCTGCTTTGGACCCACTCTTGCTTTCTGTTGTCCGTTTTCTGGCCTTTCATTTCTGGTGTCTCCGTTCTCTGTTTACCATAGATCCCTCCTTGCTGTTCACCCATCTCCTGTCTTCTAGTGAGTTAGCACTTTGCCAACATCACGTTCTTCTCTTCATTTTGACGGGACCGTGTTAGGGACACTCCAGAGTGACTCGATGAAAAGGGTTGTCCTAGACTGAATGCTCCTCTCTCTCCTCTCTCGTGTGCATGCACGGTCACAGAATCTGCTTAGATAGCGTTGTCAAGTGCTACACATCACAAGGACTAAATTACACACCTCTTTGTAAAGCACAGGCTGCTGTTTCTTCTTAGTGCTATTTTCTTCTTTTTTGAGACAGGTCTTAGTATGTAGCCCTGGCTGGCCTGGAACTTGCCATGTAAATAACACTGGCCTCAAATTCACAGGAATACACCAGACTCTGCCTCCTGATTAAAAGCCATGTGCCACCACACCTGGACACAGGCTTAATTTTTAATGTCATATCTTCAAGAAAGTACAAATGATAGCTCAGGTAGATGAAATACGCTTCTTAACAGAGATGGGACATATGATGCAGGTTCACCTGTTTCTAGTAGCTGTATGCATAACAGAGCTAAAGAGAAACATTACATTTTCTAAATCACTCTAAATTTAGTAGATACTAAGAAAAAATAGCACAATAACTTCAGATCACCAAAGTGTTTCGTAACTGGTTCAAACCTTTTATACATTACATTTTACGTGCATATTAAATGACTTCTTGCTCACACCTTTGGATTGTTTTGACCTGGTCAAGTAATTAACATAATTTCTTTCTCATCTATGTTACTTGACCTCAATATGGAAAAAGGTGTGCATTTTGAATTTTCATCTTTCAGGTTTCAGAATGGGTAATCTTTCCCAAGTTTTCGTGAATCCCATGAGACTTCTGTTTCATTAGTTGCTGTAAGTATAAATTAAAGTTGCAGAATTTGATATTTGTTCTTTTGATTTTATTTTCTCTACAGCTGTGAACAGTGAATAAACGTGAAATAAATGACCAGTAATTGTGCAGAGTTTTATTTCAATCTGTTTATTTCCTTTTGAAGGGCAAGATAAATAAATATATTGGCTACATTGTTCATAATCTGTTAAAGGTAAAGACTTGTAGAATAATTGTTTTTTTTTGTTCTGCCTTCCTCCTTGAGGATCTATAGACTCTTTGTGGATGATGAACTGATCATTTCAAGCTTCTGTTTTCAGCCTCCTCTTTTGTTCTTTTAATAATTCATAGTGTAAAGCAAACTCTTACGAGTTGAGAAGGATTTGTGTGTGTGTGTGTTTCTGCCGTAGACATTTTCTTTATAGCATTGCACATTTTCCTATGAGAAACTGGATGGACAGCTAGCTCCATGTGCTTCTGAAAGCCTGGCATTGTGAGTCTCTTTTGTACATAATAACTGCAGGTGCTTTCTGGCACAGGAATGATCCTGTGATCTGATAGCTGTTTTTCTTATTCTGTGATCATGGCCAGTTCACAGAACACAACAAAGGTGGAAGATTGCTGTCTTCCCCTGGGTTGCCTAAAGTTACAGTGCTGATCTTTTGACCCTTAATTTCAGCAAGTTTGATTGCTCAAGGAACCCCAGTGTGCATATGTGGAACTGGTATGGCATTTCACTGTTCAGTTGATTGTCAATATCCTAACCTGCGTGTAGTTTTTAGAAGAAAGAAAATAGAATCTCCTCTGTAATCGCCTTGCATGTTAAAGACGCATATGGAACCAGTGTCATAAATAGACAGCCACCGATTGTTTGGGGGGATGTTTTAGGCCAAATGATGTACTAGGCAAATGATTATTATTATTAGAGTGCCACTGCTTTCTCTCCCTGTGCAGAAGGCTGCTCACCCTGAGGCTGCAGCATCAGAGGAGATATGCAGTCAGTCTTCAGAACTGAAAGTAGGAGATGAATGTGAATTTGGTAAAAATGAAATTATTTTAATAAGAGATTCTTAAATAAGTGGTGCAACCTGGAATTAAGAATGGCTAACCTAGTGCCATTACCCACCTTGTGCACATTAAAATGAAGTGGTTTTGCTAAGTATTTTAATTGTTTCCCCTTCTAATTTTCATTTCCTTACTCATCATTAGCATCTCTCATCAGCCACCCTTTAAATGTTCTCTGCCCCGATCAGCCCATAGAAACTGAGCAGGTATTTAAAACCACGAATTACATTCTCCATAATAAGTAGACTGGCTTCTCCTTGCAAATCGCTGAAGACCTATGTTAATTTTTGCCACACTAACTGCTGCCTGGTGCTCATTTCATCCTTTGTTTTTCCAAAGGTGACTTGATAGAGTTAAATGCCATTTAGCCACTAGAGGGAAACATACCAATCTGCTATGAGCAACGTAGTCTTCAAATGAGAAATTTCCTCCTGAAGCTGCCGGTCCTGCCCTGTTTTCTGTTGATCTTTTCCCTCTGAATATTGACAGCATTATAATGAGGAATCAGCAAAGGGTAGGTATTGATCAAAATATTTAGTGAAGATAATTTCTTTTTTATTGAATAATTTGGGACCTATTTCTTGCTGTGGTAAATTTATTTTTTAAGTGAATAAATATCAGCAGGTCACAAAGGACTCGCCTCTCTGATGCAAACCCTTTCCGTACACTCAGTCTTAAAAGCAGTGCACTTTAGATGTTGATGTACTGAGCCCACACCACATGCACTAAGTGAGTAAACACACTACTTCATCAGAGGAGGAAAAAATCTTTTGGACAAATCAGATTCCTTTCTACAACCCAGAATAACAGTATGGAATCATTCTGCAGACAGTGTCCATGTTTGTTCATTCTTGCATGACAGTGCCTGTTTAGCATGTGGGAGGCTCTGGGTTCAAGCTGCAGCACAGAATGAAATAGGTACGGTAGTATGCACACGCAATCCCAGTACTTGGGAGTTGGTGGCAGGAGAATCAGGAATCCATGTTTAAGGATCCATGAGGTTCTGGCTAGAGAGAGAGAGAGACAGAGAGAGAGAGAGAGAGAGAGAGAGAGAGAGAGAGAGAGAGAGAGAGAGGGAGGTTGAGATTTATGGCTTCATGGCAATTTGAAAGAGATTCTTTTTTTCTTGAAATTAAGGCTAACACTAGCAACTGAGGTTTAAGATATCAATACTGGATGAACAGATTTCAGAAAACTAAATAAAAAGTGAACATGATTCTGTATCATTGAACGGTGAAGAAATTTACAAGATTTAGGGAATGTCTGGGTACACATAATATTTGAATATGATAGATGGTATTTTTAGGTGGGCTAAAATGTTCAGTTCTGTGGTTTCCAATGAAAGATGCGTCAGTAAAAGTTGAATGTGCAATTTCTATAAGGCTTCATGGTTTCTGTGTCAATTCTAGAAACACAGAGTATTCATTAGGCAAGATCACTGTGGCAATCTGTGGGTTCAAGAGAGATTTCGTTAAATATAAATTACCCCCACTTTTTGATCTCAGTTAGTTGCTTCAGGCATTTGCAAGTTGAGCCAGTTGGACAGGTCCATGTAGCTGAATCACGACCTTGTTCTCTCCTTGGTAACACTGCAACCGACACCAGGCTAGCAGAGAGGAGAACAGAAATGCCGAGGAAAACAAATCCATAGGACCAGGAAGCCTTGTATACTTGATGTGAAAGACCTTGTATCCACAAAGTTTGCTTCGGCTGTTCCTGTTGTGTTACTTTTGCAGTTTCGAGTCCCAGCTAATCTTGGTACTAAATTAAGAGCCATAGAGAAACTGCTGTGAATAGTCAATGGGAATTCTCACAGACAACTATCTTTCTGATTTAAAAATAGAGTGCAGGTTTCTGTAGAAAAAGTCATATCCATATTGTGTATGCAGATGAAGTTTTTCCGGTTCTATGGAGATCAATTTCAAGATTTTGTGTCTGGAGAGAAAAGGGACTGAGAATTTCTCCAGAAAGACAAACATGCCCATACAGTATAGAGTTAGCTTTTCCTGAAATCCATTCCCTCCCTCCTTTGATTCCGATCATCTCTTAATAAGTTGATACTGAAAAATAATCTGGAATATTATTCCAGAAAAACTTTAGGACACTAATCTGTGTCTTCTTCCATCGACCATCGTTTTTGTAGACTACTTTGTGTGATATGAAAGGTAGGAGTGCTCTACGAAGTAAGGGTGTAAAGAAATCATTTCTCTGAGCTCCATATATTTTTTATATAACAATGCTAAAGAAATTTTAAATGGATTTAATTGATATCAATTTTAAAACTGAATATAAATCTCCCATTACTTTGGATATCCAAGTAAGGTTGTCGTCGTGGGTGTCTTAGTGTCTTTGCCTGTTGCTGTGATAAAATCCTCTGAGAAAAGCAAGACTCTTCTGATGAAAACCCTGACCCTAACCCTTTTTCCCTCCAGATAGTCTTCCTTCCGTTCTCTTATCAGATATGTAATCCATTTGATTAAATCTGAATTCACATGTGGATAAAAACATACAGTATCTGTCTCTTTTCCATTGCTCTCCCCAGTTCCCCCTCTCATCTCCTTCCGACCCCCTTCCTTACTTCTTAGCATTTGTCTAAATAGCTTTTTTTTTGATCCACTGAGTTTTCCTGGTTTATTTATTTATTTGTTTGTTTGTTTGTTTATTTATTTATTTAGCTACACTAGGGATGAGCCTCTCAAACATAGACCTGAGGAGCCATTGATGATCCAGACTTTACCCTTGTCATTAACAAGTATCTATTCTTGTTAGTAACATCAATTACTATGATCATGATCTACAATGTATCTTCCAGCTCATTCCTTCCATGTAACTGGGAGTACACATTTCTTTTTCTATTACGGTCCATTCTTTTTTCAGTATCAAGTATTCACGTATTTTGACAGGTATTGTGAGGCTGAAGCATTGTCAAATTGAGCATATCTTCCCTTAATCTTTACACTGAATTATTTATCATTCTTATTTGATATTTATTGTGTTCAATTTGAGGAGTTGCTTTTCATATCTCTGGCTTCATATTCTTTCCATTACATCTGAGTGTTTTTAAATTCTTTTCCAGAGAACAAATTATTTTTAGCTAAATAGCTATTTTTTTTTGATTCACTGAGTTTTCCTGGTTTATTTATTTGCTGTTGATGTTGTTTTGTTTTTATTTTTGAAATACACAATCTTTTAAAAGTGCCCTTTTATGTCTGCATTATGAAAAATACACATATTCCATTTTTATTGGACATGTGAAGTATGCAATTTTGAATTTTACACCCAGTGATTCTAATATCTTCAAATGTGAAGAATAAGAGTCCTCTTTTAACTTTTTTGTTTGTTTGTTTTGAGACAGGGTCTCAAAACACAGCTGGTTTTGAACTTGCTATATGTTGCTGGGGATGATCCTGAACATCTAATCTTCCCATCTCTACCTTTCAAGGGCTGAGATTAAAGTTACTACGCTACCAGGTTGAGTTTATGCAATGCTGAGGATGTAATCCAGGGTTTTGTGCAGTCTGGGCCCGCACTTTACCAACTGAGCTGTATCCCCAGCCCCCTCAATTGCTTTTCTGAACTGTTTGTTGTAATGATGGAATTCCTTAAATAGTTTGTAATTTAGGTTTGTCAATTCATGTTTGGCAAGTTTTTCTTTAGGAATTCAATTATTGCTTTAAGGAAGTACTCTTCCAGAAAGAATTTGATGTTTCCTTTTCTGCCAAATATATATATATATATGCATGTGTGTGTGTGTGTATTTCCAACAATCTAGGGTAACTTTATTTTAATTTCTCTTATCGGTGCCCAACATTGAGGTGGAATATATTAGAACATAGCATTTACGGAAGAGCAAAAGATACAAAAACTCTCAATTTGCTCCTGAGTATTTCTGTTATTCTGCTTCATTCTACTCTAATAGAATTTATAAAGCTAAGTAAAATTTCAACCACACACATTTATTTCTTCACAGTTTTGAGTTTTTAAGTATCAGAGCAGGATGCTAGCATCTGGTACGGGTCTCCATGGTTCAATCAATAGGACAAGAACAGTTGAGAAAGTTATAAGTGGGCCATGTTCTTCCATTCAGAGTGAACTGACTTTCATGTGAATCAAGCTGCTCAAATATAACAGTATCCTGTCCACCCTGCCCTGAAGTCTGCTCACCACTTATTACGCCCCGTCCCCCGACACTATTGGTGATTAGTTTTCCAACACTGGTTGCAGCAGTGGTTCTTCCTGTCAAGGATTCTGGTTCCACGCGGAAATATCTGTTATAATTCTCCAAATTATGAGCATCAGGTACTTTTCTTCTAACCTCAAGGAACCATGTAGCTCAAAGCTCTAAATTTCAGGTATCAGCAAGCAGTAGTCTTCACGGAGACTTGAGAATCCACTTACCCTTCTACTGCGGTGGTTATATTTCTATTTCTTGAGTTTCTTTCTGTTTAGTGAGCACAAATATACTTTAGCAATAATATGTTGTAATGACTTAAAGTTTCTAGGTGCTGTGTTGCAGAGAGATTTCAAAGACTATCTAATAATGTACCTGTACATTTACACCACATTTGAAAGTGAATTATATAATGATTCTTTGTGGCTGGAGTATGTTAAGTTACATGGATCTCCTATTTCCACAACTATTCTAGTATAACTTGACTATATATATATTTTCAAAGAATGAGTGACTTTTATGTTTCCAAATGAAATAATAATTATTCCACCATGTTAAGCTTGTGGCTTTTAGAATAAAATTAAAACCTGTGTTTCATTCAGTAAAGTGATATGTGTATGTTTTTGCATGCATATTTATATAAGTAGAAAAAGACAATATATTCACTAACCATAAGTACCTCTTCTACTTGCAATGCCCTGTAACATGCTGTGACATTTTCATATAGCTTGTTGCTGTTACGTTATTTTATGGTGGATCTCATTTTTTATATGATAAACTATGATCTACACACTTGCTTATGAATTATGTTGATGGATCTATGCTGCACCAGTTTCTACACAGGTTTATTGGCTAAGTTAGATTTTAATATTTCCTATCGGCAAACAAACTTAGAAGTTCCAACTGTGTTACTGAAGTCTGAGTGTTTTATTATGATCAAAATCATCTTATTTAAGTTATTAACAGGTGATACTATGTTTAAAAGTGTCACTCAGGAAGCATGTGATGGAAACTTAATCTCCTATGCCGCAGTGCTGGAAAATGGGGCCTGTGCTCTAGCAAATGAGTTGGTACCAGTTATAACAGGGCCTGAGATGTGCTCCCAGCCTCTTGCTCTCTCAAATTCTCTAACTCCTGAGCTGTCCTCCATGAGATGGTGTAGCAAGAACCCTGCTGAATGTTATTCCAGCTTCCAGAATTGTAAGAAGTAAATCTCTAGTCTTACAAATTACCTCAGGGTTCTGTTGTAGTATCAAAGTAGACAAAGCAGACACTGTATTTCAAAAAGTGTTTCTGAAGAGATGTCACATCATTGCACATTACTGATTATGAAAATCATTGAAAATAATTTTTCAATATGTGTTGCTTAAATGCTCCTTGGTGTGAGTCTGTCCCGACATGTGGTCCATTTTCCAGGGGTCCACGCTTAAAGTAGACTGACTCTTCCTCTCCCAGCAGCTATCAAATGACAATATCTCCTCAGTTAGTGGCAGGAATTCATGCCCCCCCCCACCCTCCAGGTAGGGGTTTTGTCTGGCTTGAGAGTGGGCGGTCACAGCTGCTGTAAATCCATATGTGAAACTGCCATGTTGTCTGGAAATTACTGTGTCCTTGTAGTCAGTCACATTTTCTGGGGTTTAGATTGTAGAGTCTTTCCCCCTTTCTTCTTCGAAGGTCTCTGAGGTTTGGAGGAGAGGGGCATGGTAGATAGGTCCCATTTAGAGCTGAGCACTCTGCAGTCTCTTATTCTCTGTACCATGACTAGCTGTGAGTCTCTGTGATAATTGCGTTTCACTGCAAGATGCTTCTCTGATGAGGACTGAGAGAGGCACTCATCTATAGCTATAGCAGTAAGTCATTAGGAGTCATTTCAATACTATGTCCATTCAGTAGAATATTAGTAGAAGGTAATGGGCCTATGGTCTATCTAGGCTCAGGTTCTTGGAATCAATAAAGGTTCCAGGTGTGGGTTCAATCGTGTGCAGTGAGCCTTAAACCCAACCAGAGTGTGGCTGGACACCCCTATAACTTAGTGCCACTATTGCACTACTATTGCACTAGTGGGCATATCTTGCCAGGCCCAAAGTTATTGTAGTTTTCAGAGTTCACAGATGGGAAAAACTGATGTTTACTTTTTTCCTCTGGATTCGTGCTTAAGGACCTTTTAGCACTATGAAAGCTATCCAGTAAGTATGAAGCTTTGAGATCAGTAACACCTTGATTTTTCCGTGTTCTATGATTCAAGTATGTGTTGTCTTCAGTAACAGGGTCGTACTGTCAGATTCTGGAGGGTAAAGGCAAACAGTGTCAGTAGCCTATAATGTTTGAAGTCTACAGGACCCAACTGGCCAACACCTCAGAGAGAACTAACTCATTCCTTGTAAGGGATTTTTATTTTCTAGGGTAAGATATATAGTTTGAATATTGTGCCCCTATTGTAGAGTAATTCCATTTAAATTCTTTATATATATATATATATATATATATATGTGTGTGTGTGTGTGTGTGTGTGTGTGTGTGTAGAAGCAAACAACTTCTACAGTGGTAGCTTTCTATATGGGTTTTTCAAAGGGACTTTAGTGTTAGTTATCCCCCCATGTCCCTCCTGTGTCCCGCCCTCCCTTACCCCAGCGCTACGTAATCCTCCCTGTTCTGTCAGTCTCTTTTTTCCCTTTATAACTAATTCTAATATTTAATGTTATTATTTCATTGTGAAATAAGATCACCTTAATAATAAACTTTCAAATGAAATACTATCAAATGAAGCCCAACAGAAGCAAAATACAACATACAAACAGAGAAAATTTAAGGATCAGGAATATGCAGTGTGTTTTGAAATTAAGAACATTTAATGAGTGATCTGTCTACATGACACGCTAGCACATGAGTACATCCAGTGCTAGAACATCCTGTTGCCTCGAGCTAAAGAGTGAGGCATGTAATCTGACAAATGAGGTTCCCACCTCTGCAGCAAGTCGTTAAGGAGGCTGATAGGCTTCTTCTCATTGTGGTGGGTATAGTGGTCATGCGTGAAGAACCACGGAATGGCAGCATGCATACTGTGTGCTACTCTCTCTGGCCCTGGAGACTGACATTCTTACATTATGCTAGATGTAGTTCTACATTTCTACTTACCTAGTTCAATCGTCAGGGTCAGTATTTGTCTATAAAATTCTCTAAGTACCTCTTGTTGTGTTAGGCACTCCAGCTTTCCCAACAATTTACTCAATGATTCTTAGTACACTTAATGGAAATAGCAAGAATAAACTTCTACAAGAATTCCTAGAAGTAGAATTTAAAGGTCCTTCCAACAGACTCATAGAACACGGTGACCACTGCACAGCAATCACAATTCGATTCCAAGAACAAAGATTTGTTTTTTTCTACATACCCCTATACGTTTCAAAGCCTGAAGAAGATCAAATTTAATGCTTAAAGTTAATATTAATGAGCACAAAGCCATAATTTTATGATGCTCACTATGACATGGACTTTATTTTTTTAAAGGTGTGACTACTAAAGTAACTCAAATCAATACTGATCCTAACTGGAAACTAAAGTGGAGCATATATGCTAGTGAGAAAAAAAAATTAAAAATCAAATTAATATTTATGCCTTTAGAGAAGACATAAATCTCTTGTGCTGCTCCAGCTGCTGAGAGACAGTGACATGTGGGAAGATGTAAGTCAAGAAGGAACAATACCAGCCAGGGCAATCTTATTTAATGTAAGAGAAACAAAATGACAGTGATTATTGACTCTGGAAAATGAGAGAGCATCTCATGGAGGTCTGCATGTGAATATCTTAAATTTTATGCTAAACTAAAGACGAAAGCTTTAATCTATTGGTCCAAAGTTATTTAGTACTTCTAACGTGGCAGACACCGCGCCAGGCTCTAATGACATACTGATGATTAAAACAAACAATTTTAATCTAAAATAGTTTATAGCTTAGGTAGGGAGACAGATGAGGGATTGTTGCTAAAACACAGCAATGACGGAAGGAGGCAAGGCTTCTTTGGAAATCAGTGGACTTCAGGAAGTCTTGGAGAGCCAGGGAAATTTTATAGTAATAGTCATGAACAAAGGACCATTAACAGACCAGCAATTGCCTTGAAATGGGTCAAAAAGAAACACAAAGGTTTATACAGAGGTTATGCGAGCAGGAATGAGGAGTCATGTGAAAGACTGCGTGAGGACAGAGACATTGATAAGACGGAAGGACGGTGCAGAGAGGAGTTCCAACGCAGCCGAGGGAGAAGTCAGGCCCCCCGGACAGTGCAGTAGGAGCCGGCGACCTGCAGCGCCGCGGCAGCGTGGCAAGAAGCCTGGGGGTCAGGGTACTGCAGCGGGGAGCCGGTGCATCGGATAACAGTGTGGTGAGCCTGAAGATCTGGCCTTCATCCTGAACTTGGGATCAGTTTACCATGTTCACTTAGCTCAGGGTCTTTCGAGGAGGAATGAGCGCCCCGTTTTTCTTACTGACACAGTTTTTGATCTTGTCTTTTGTTCCCCTGCATAACAATCAAACAAACAACCTCACGGAGCATAGCACATGCTTTTCTCTTCATTATACCTTGAATACTCACAATCTCTGAATTTTCCCTTAAGGTTCTCCCTGGTTTACCTAGAATTGTTTCTTTTTTCCTCCTCTCTCGACCTTTGCACTTGACCTGTGAGTCTCCTCAGTGGCCACTCCGGGTCTTTGCCTGTCCATGGCTGACATCAGTGTCCTGTCTGGGGACACTGCTACTCTTAGCGCTGGTGTGTTAGACTTCTCAGACTGCCGCACTGAATAAAGAATTCAGATGATTGTAGTTGACTAACGGTCAGAAGAGCCCGTGAAAAAGTGAGGAAGACAAGAGGAAATCCCAGCAAATTCAAAACCAAAAGACATCAAGGACTTGAAATTTCAGTATATAACTTTGTAACCCCCAGGGTGAGAGGAGCCTGGGAACATGGGAGAAATAGCACTGTCTTGTCTGTGAGCTTCTCACGGGATGTCATCGCTGTTCTGGGTCTATTGTTTCTCCTCTTGATTCTTGACCCCTTTCTCAACATCCTTTGTCTGAGTCACAGCTCTTCTGAATCCCTGTATGTGTTTATTTTTCTCTTTATATATCCTTCACTTTCACTCTTTTTGTGTATAGGCTGTCTATGCATATCATCATAAAACTATGTAAGAGAGAAGATTTGATTGGATTCATAAACCAACACAATGAATAAAAAAATGTAGATACTGCCCTGGGTCTAGTGAGATTTTGACCAAACAGCACAGCGCCTTCCTCTTCCACGGCTGAGGTAATAATCTCTGTAACAACCAAAGCGCCTAACGTAGGACACTTTTGTGAGTGGCAAGTACTCAGACTACTTCTCTTTTATCTACATTCCAAATACTTGTTTTTAACCACTTATTGGGCAAATATTAATTTTCGCCAAAGTGCATTTATTTCATAACATTAACTTTCCTCTTGATTTTGATCAAAGGCCAAATTTTATACTGTCTCTTCATTTTTTTCTTAGGTTGAATCTTATCTCTCAAGCTGAGATAGTGGAATGGCTGAGACAAAGTAACTTTAACATTCATTTAGAATTTTAAAAATTGTTTTCATATTTTCTGCTTTTTCATATTTTCAAGGTTTAATAAATGTTTGCTGATTTATACAACTTGGTCTATTTTATTTTGCTTCTTGGTTTTATTTTTTCATACCTAGGGTAGAATTCAAGGCCTTAGGCATGCCAAGCAAATGCTCGAGCCCTGAACCAAGTCCCCTGACATCTTTAATGTTACATAATATTTTTTTTCGAGGATTTCGTGCAGGTACACAATGAAATATGATCACATCTACCCACATTTCCCCCTCTAACTCTTCTCATGCCCCCCCATGCCAACTGTGTGTCTAGAGAGCACTGCCCACACGTGAGTGGATACAGAGACACTCACTGAGACATCTGCATGACCATATCCTCAAAACAGAATGATTCTCCCTGCTCTAGCAGCTAGCCACTGCCAACGGGTCCTCAGTGTGGGATGCTGCCTGAAGATTGCCTATTCCATCTATGCCAGATTTGGGCTGGCTTGATTTTGTGTAGGTAATCATGGCTTCTGTGAGCTCAGGAGTATGATAGCCATGTCATATCCAGAAGATAACATTTCATATCCCCATCCTCGGGTTCTTATATTCTTTCTTCATCCTCTTCCAATATGTCCCGTGAGCCTTGGTGACAGTGGTGAGTTAACATAGGTATACCATTTACGCTGAGCACAGAGTCTTTTATTCTCATCATTTTGACCAGTTAAGGGTTTCTGCAGTAACCACTGCAAAAAAAAAAAAAGAAAGAAAGAAAGAAAGAAAAAAAAAAAAAGAAAAGAAAAGATAAGCTTCCCTGATCAAGGTTGAGAGGAGTCCAAGTCTATAGATATAAACAAATATTTAGAAGACAATTTTACAGCGTGATCATTTAGCAAAATAACAATAGCAGGTTCTCTGCTAGAACCTATGATCTTCCCCAGTCATGGGCTTTTTGACTAGGATTATAGTCCCAGGAATGAAATTCCTTCCTGAGAAGCAAGCTTTAAGTCTGACAACAAGACAGTTAGCTATCACATAACAGTCCTGCCCCTTTTGTCACCATAGAAAGTAACAGGTTTCAGAGGCCTGAAAACTTCTGTTTCCTATGTTCATGCACTAAACCTGGCTCTTACAGTCTTTCGGCCCTCTCTTCTGCAATGTTCCCTGAGCCATGGGTGGGTGATGTTTAATATAGGAGTCCTCTAGAGGGGCATGCACTCTGTCATCTTTTTCTCTACACCATGTCCAGTCGTGGCCTTCTGTGTGCATCGCACTCTGTTATATGAGTAGGATTCACTTATGAGTTGAGGGAACTTGTTCATGTGAACCTGTGGCAGTGGTGACAGCATGACCAAGAGCCTACTGACTCAGTCAGACAAAATCCCAGCAAAGAACTGGGGAAATGGGCAGCAGGCCCCACCCTTAGCTGAGTAACTTCGGGCAATCGATTATTTTGGGGTGAGGGAGAACTGATCTTCTTTAAGGGGGTGATGCTAGATAGGCTGACTAGACTCCAGGAGATAAGTTTGCACTGAGGGACATCTGGGTACAGATGACTGATGGGATAGACTTTAAAAATATATGACAGAATGCATGAAATCTGGTGGGGGAGCATGAGGGTGTGAGTGGGGGAGGGGTCTACATTTGATTAAGATCTATTAGATGAAATGCATAAACTCAATAAAAATATACATGAAATTAAAAAAGTAATTAAAACAAGAAAAGTAGCAGGTTTCGGTCCGACATCTTCGCCTGCCCTGTGTTGGTTGATCGGCCCCCAGCTCTCCTCTGCCTCTCCCTTCCCTTCTGCTCTTCCTTTCCATTAGGCGCCTTCCCATTTTCATGTCTCTGATGTGTTCTGTTACTCTCCTGCTCCTTAAAACCCCTTTATAGCTTTCCCCTCTTGTGTTTCCTGTTGTGGGACAATTCCATCTTATTTTGAGACAGGGTATGCTGACTTTCCCAACCCAGCCTCAACCTGCAATCCCAGCCTTTGTTGCTGGTGTTACAGATGTCTGTCAGCACTCGTTTCTGCCATCTGGGCCATTGAAAGATTATTACTATTGTTCAAATTAAAAAAAATTTTTTTTCTTTATTTTATGTGTATGAGTGTTTTGCCTGCATAGGTGTAAATGCACAGGCATGTGTAAACCCACATGCCTGGAGTGTCTGTGAAGGCCAGAAGAGGACATTGGATTCCTTGGAACTGGAGTTATGGACAGCTATTAGCCACCGTGTGGGTCCTGGGGACTGAACCTGATCCTCTACAAGAGTAGCCAGTGCTCTCTGCCACTGGGCCACCTCTTCAGTCTGTGATTAATATGTTAATGTTATTTAATTTGATTTCCCTGATAAGAAGTTACTAAAATTAGAAGTGGCTGCTTTCAGGCATCCTGGTCACTGGTGTGAGGTCATCCTTCAGTATCTGCAGGGGATCAGTTCTAGCGCACCTGCCTCAAAATCCATCGCTACTGAAGTTCTTATGTGAAATGGCCTACTATTAGCATAAATCATATATACTCTGCATGTGCTTTAAACCATCTCTGAATTACATGCAGCATGTGACACAATGTAAATACTACATAAATAGTTGCTATACTATATTGGTAAGAGAATAATGACAAGAAAACAATGTTTATATTCAGTACAAATACTATCTTCCTACCTATTTTCAACCTGCTCTTGGTTGAATCAACAAATGTGGAACTTCTGGATACAGAGGTTGGATGTGCTTTCTTTGCAACATGCATTATTTAAACTTTTACCCCAAATTTTATTCTTAACTTTTACATGAAGTTTATGAATGACAACAGAATAATCTGAGACTTTCCTTTATGGAAAGCACCTAGGCTAACTTTCCACAGTTTAGTGGTTGTGGGGCACAACCATGAGACTTGGCACAGAGACAAATGTCAGTGTGTCATCACAGTGTGTGCAGCTGCCACAGTGTCATTGTTTGTGCCAGTTTCTTGAACCTCAGTTCCCACATAACAAGTGTACCAGGAACCACAAGACATATGCACGTTTAGTGGGTGTGTTACAGAAGAACCTCTCAGTTTAAGAGAAAGCAACCCTTTATATGGAAGCTGCTAGCCAACCTGTCCAGTCTTCACCCCAGAGAGAGGCATCATCTTTATGACTGTGGAGAGCAAACAAATCTTCCCTGCACCACGGAAAGACTGTATCTTTACCTTTCAACACTGTTCGTGATACATTCTTGAATGGGTGACCCAGGAGAGTTACCAGTGACTTTCTCAAAGGATACGCGCAGTGCAGGGAGTTATTTCCCTGCATGAGATCATGTTAAGCCATTTTATGGATGAGGAAACCATGTTTCATGGAATTTAAGAATCATGCCTCATATAAAAGACAGCTTGTAAGTATCAAAGGCATAATATGACCTCGTGTCCTTGACTCTGGGTCTCTTACTTGGCCATGTAAGCAAGGCCTTCCACCCACACACCTCACTGCTAATGAGGTTGCGAGCCTCTAGGCCCTCTCTCGCCTTCTTCTCAATTAGACAGCACAGATTTAGAAGTCAGAAATTGCATTTCCACCAGCTGCAGGCCCCATCATCAAGAATTTATTGCTTTTGAATGCTTTGAACTTTCTTCTGAATGTCAGTGTTTTATCTTAAACAAATGGGTAAGATCATTGCATGTAGCCAACATAAACAGAGACTAAATAAACCTTCTCAAGTTCATGTAACAATAAAGAATTCTGTCTTTGTTGTTAAAAGCACACTGATTTTCTTGAAAATTATTTTTTCAGAGAAGCAGACATTTGATTTTATTCCAATTAGAACTGAAGTTTGCAAGTGTTAATCCACCGATGTCATAAGACCCCAGGTTCACACTGGAGAGGGCTTTTGACATATGTATTTGTAGTAATTTTTCATGTAAAATATAGCAGAGTGCTTTTGGAGAGGAAACCATGCCTGGACTATCTCAGCGGTATAATTGACTGTTTTTATGTGTGTCATGGCATTTCTTAAAACTTTTGCTGGGATTGTGGCATTTCACATCACAGAAAAGGAAATAAAGCTGTATTGTAGTTTGCTTACATCAGTATCTAAAAAAAAAAAAAAAAAAACCAATTTCAAAGGAGCAAGAGCTTTTCCTTGTGGAAAGCTTGGGTCTGTGTAGCATTTTCATTTCCTGTCTTTTTGACTTTCAGTGTTCCCCTCCAAAAGTTCTGAATACAGAAAGCAGAACTTGCCTCCAGCACAAAACCAGAGCCCTCTTTTATTACTGTTGTTGTTTCAGGGCTCCTGGATCTCACGCTGAACCTTAAAATCCTATTCTCAGCTCAGCTGCCAGCAAGCTGTGAGCAGAGCAGTGAAAAGTGGCAGAAATAACAGGCTTCACCGTGCAATCAGTCGTTCCCCACTGAAACCATATGTCAGGCATAGAATTCAGGAGACTTGAAAAGTCTGAAAAAGCTGCAGTGCCCCTAGCGCTTCCAGTGGGAATTAGTGATGGGCATGTGCCTGTCAGAAGGGATGAAGATAAAGAAATAAGCTAGCAAAGGAACCATGTGCCCTGGCTAAGCAAATGCTTGAAGTAATTGTGCTCTCTGAATTTAATAATTAATTGACTCAGCCTCCTGTGTATGAAATTCCTTATGACCATCAGTAACAAATTAGAAGTACCCAGAGTTCCACAAATATCAAACACCTTCTGTAATGTTGGAGGCAGCCCTGTGTCACAGGAACAATCGAATAATTAACATCACCACAGAAAAATCTCACTCTCATCAACTGCTATTTTTACAAGGGAGCACACCCTGGGGTTACGAATACTGGCAGCACTGAACTCAAAACAATGACCAAGTCCTCACTTTACTTTTTCTGGTGAGAAAAATTGTTTGTCTCTTTGAGCCATAATTTACCTGCAGAAAAATTGATGACACTTACCTGCAGTTTTCCTGTCTTGATAACATATAAAACACGTGCAGCCTCACAGCAGTGTACAGTGCAGCAAGCACCCCACACACAGCCCCTCAGCTGTAGGAAGAACTCATTTTAATACCGCATTGAAGATTTCCTCAAAGTGGTGAATGAGGTATGTGTAAATTAGTGATCATTTCCATGTAGTTAGTAGAGTTTTTTAGTTATATGTAGCCCCAGAATGGACATACTTTACCTTTTATCTCACCATTAAAATGTTTGGAGTCTGAAATTATTTGCCTATGTGGACATATTCATGTGTATATCAGTACACGTTTGTATGAACTTGTATGTGTACATCAGACATCAACATCTGGCATCTCATTAATTGCTCATCTTTTTTATTTTTAAAATTACCTTTAATTTTATTATTTTATTTAATAATTTGGAGCAGGGTCTCACTATGTAGCCCTAGCTGACCCAGAACTCACTATGTAGGTCAGGTTGACCTTGAAATCAAAGAGCTTGCCGGCCTCTGCTGGGATTGAAGGCTTCTGTCACCACACCTGTTTCATCCTATTTTTTGAGACTAGATCTCTAACTCATCCTGGAGCTCATCGATTGGCCCGACTGTCTAGCCAGCCAGCCCCAAGGATCCTCCTGTCTCCGTCTCCCCAGTGCTAGGGTTCCAGGTATAAGCCACTGTGTGGCTTTTTATCTGGGTAATAGGGATCCAACACAGGGCCTCATGTTTTGCTGCAAGCATTTTACCCATGCAGACATCTTGGCAGACATCTTTCCACCTTTGAGTGAGAAATTATTTGGGGAATTAAAACAATTTTAAATAATTATCCTGATATCCTGATATATATATATATATATATATATATATATATATATAAGAAAATAAGTTTCTTTTATTTTATGTTTATGATGATTGTTTAAAAATGAGTTTAGTTTTCTATTTTGAATAATATTGAAAATAAAGTAAAATTGTGGAATTCTAGCTAAAATATTAAGCTTTGAGTTCTCAGTATGCCATTTTGTCAGCATTACTGTATACCGGTAACTACAAAGTTCACTCATACCTGTGATTTATAGACATTTATATAGAGCAAACAAGTATTCATAATCCCCACCTACACATACATTTGAATATTTGTGAAACTGAAACTGCACTTCAAGCAATTTAAACCTGTAATTGGAATGCATTCTGAAGAGTTATTTTGGAAAATCCATTATTGGGATTTTAGAATCCATTTTCTCTTTGAAATAAGGCTATAAATTGTGATAAAAATCTCAGACCAGTTCTGAAAAGTGTTTTAACATATCTGGTTCTTATAAAATTATAGCTGAACCACTGTGAATCTCTCTCTCTCTCTCTCTCTCTCTCTCCATATGTGTATATATATATATATATATATATATATATAGCCATTGTCTAGAAATTTTTGGTAGAAAAATGCTTCTCAATTCTCTGATGTAGGCAATTCTATCTCTCTCTCTCTTTCTCCCAAGCTGGTAACCATTATTTTGAAACTGAGGAAAATTGTTATATTATATTAATCGTATTATATGTAATATTAAACTTTGCATGCAACGCGTCAATTACATATTATGCTAATGTCTTAACTATTTTGCACTTGTATTTATAAGGGAAGCTAGCAAAAGGCAGTTTCCTCCTTGAATTAAGGCTTCATCACAGCCCACATTATTTCTATCAGTCATTCATAAGATTCTAGCATAGATTTACTAAAAATGTTCATGGTGGAGCTGGAGAGATGGCTTACAGGTTAAGAGCACAGGCTGCTTTTCCAGAAGACCCAGGTTCAATTACTCACATGGCAACTAACAACCATCTGGAACTCCAGTTCCAGAGGATCCCATGCCTTCTTCTGGCATCCAAGGGTTTTGCATAACATGGTTGCACTTATGCAGGCAAGATATTCATATACATAAACAAATAAATTAAAACAAATTTAAATGCTCATGACTAGCCAAGTCTAAAACCTTTGTACTGGTATAAGCCTGGAGCACCAGAAGAATGACATTAATATATTATTTGAAGAAACATTTTGGTATGTTATTTTGTAAATATAAATAAGATGGAAAATGAAATTTGTATGGAAGACACTCAGAGTGGTTGAATATGGCATAATGAATGGTTTAGTTTCTGCCTGAAGCTTAGGGACTAGGACCAGGAAATCTGTTAGTTTTTAGAGTTGCATCAATGACCTGGATGAAACAGTTCAAAAAGTTGTGTGACAAAGTTTATTTCCAAAATACCCTGGAAATAAGTGTAAAAGGAGGAATTCTAGGATGTAAACACCTCCACAAGTACATTTGTAAGTAGTAATTAAGAAATAATTGGTTGGGCGTGGTGGCGCACACACCTTTAATCCCAGCAGCACTTGGGAGGCAGAGGCAAGTGGAACTCTGTGAGTTCAAGGTCAGCCTGATCTACAAAGAGAATTCCAGGTCTGCCTGAGCTACAAATTGAACTTGGTGGCATTAGAAAGAATAAAAGTAATGGATTCTTTTTTGTTCTTCAATAAACTTGTCATATGTGTTATTTCAGCCTGTGGTGCCCCAGTCCCACTATGCATTCAGGATTCTAGGCATGTATCCACTTGTTATCTGTTCCACTGTTCATACTTGAGGAAGAGACTATGCCTTCTTTTTTGTAAATACAGTACTTTCCATATATGATCAATAAGTACCTGTAATAAACGAATGAAATTTATAACATGGATAATGACACGGTGAACACGTTTTTAGGTCACTTTAATAAACTACATGGCTATGAGCAAGCTAGTTACAGTTCGCTAAGTGCATATTTAACTTATTAATATGAAGGTCAGGAGGATAAGACAGTACACAATATATTTTATGAGGAGGATATAAAACAAAAAATGCTGATAACAAAAAAAAGGTTTTCAAACACCACACAGGTTCTCCCTCAGATAGGTTTAGGCTGCCCACAGATGCCAGCCTTATCGGCAGTGAGTGCATGAATGATCTGCCGGGGCCTCACATGGGAACCTTTGAGTGAATGCAATGGTCTACAATAAAACATACTGCCACAGAGGTAGTCAATTCTTGTTTATTAGAACCATTTAAGCAGATGACATCTGTCAGGGTTCAGCATGGGGAATTTCTCACCGTGTAGTCCTGTATTTCTCAGCTCCAAGTTACCTCCTCTGTTTGTCTTCATCTGCTCTCAGAAAAGCTATTTATACTTCAAGGGAGTAGATATTCAGTATCAGTTGTTTGCCTTGAAAGGAAGAGAATGCTTCTAGGAGCAACTGCCTAACAATTTGTCAGCACACTGAACACATATGGATTCTTCCCTGCTCTCCATCCTCCCTATGGGGAATGACATCCCTGCTCTCCATCATCTCTATGTGGAATGTCATCCCTGCTCTCCCTCCTCCCTATCTGTAATGACTTCCCTGCTCTCCATCCTCTCTATGTGGAATGGCTTTCTGGCTCTTCCTCCTTACTCTCTTGTTTCTCCTCACATTTCTTCCTTTCCTTTTCCTTTTTGTTATAAGTGCTGCATTGAAAATACCAGAAGCATTCCCATCTCTTCTCATGTTTCTCATCTTCCTCTTCATGTGTAAGAGGAATTGGAATGATAACACCTAAACTCTTCTTTCCAGCAGAGTTTTAATTATTGTTTTTATTAGATCATGACTGATGGTATTTTTTTTAATCAATGTGCATACCTTATGAAACAAGCTTTCCAATTAAAATACTCAGTCTATCAGGGCCTTCAGTTTAGGAGTTCTGCTATTTCTCAAAAAAATAAGATCATTTGGAGACAGTGTTACATGCCTGTAAAAGCCCTGGGCATTGCAGAAAATATTAATAATGGAAATAAAAAGGACGATGGATTATAAAATGAAATATGCTTCCTCACAATATATTATAAACTTATTAATGAAATTGCAAGAACACAAGATTCTTTATGAATGCACCCACCAGATCTGATGCACATGATTCATTTACAGAAATACTATTTTTGATTCTTTTTAAACTGCATATGGCTAACTACTGTGTAGTTTTGTTAAATAATATGTTAACCAATAGTTCCTGGAGTTATCAAGCACCTGAAATGTGATTAGTCAGGATAGAGACATATTATCATTGTAACATAAAAAGACTTTTAAGAAGTAGATTTTTTTTTAAAAAAAGAATGTGAATTGTGTCCTTAAAATTAATATTATTGATTATATGACATATTTTAATAATATTTTGCATTTGCTGGATTACTGAAAATATGTTAATGTTTTAAGAATATTTTATTAATTATTTTTTAAACTTTTTTAAATTGAAATTTTGTGTATTTCATATAGAACATCTCAATTAATCTTAATCATCTTTATACTCCTTCCCCACTGGCACCTCCCACAGACCCCCCCACTGGAATTCATACATTCTGTCATTTGTGTTAAGGCATATTGTGTTAAGTTAGTGTCCCCAGACATTCCTCAGTGCAACTTCATCTACTGAGGTCTAGTCAGCCTACCTAGAGTTCCTCACTTTAGGAAGATCAGCTCTTCTTCATCCAGCAGTAAACAGTTGCCAATATGTCTTCATATAAGATTGGGATCTGCTGTCCATTTCCACAGCTCTATGCTGGGTGTTTGTCTGCTTGAGTTTGCATGGGTTTGTGCATGCTGACACCATTGCAAGAGGTACATATGAGCAAGGTCCAGGAGCTTGTAGGACTTTGTTTCCAAATGGTCATGTACCTCCTCTCTGGCTCCTACAATCTTTTCAATTCCTCTTAGGCAATGGTCTTTGAGCCCTTGGTGAGTTAAATTTAATATAGGAGTCCTATGAAAGGATCAGCATTCTACAGACTCATAATCTCAATGCTTTGGCCATTTGTAACCTTTTGTATTCCTGGTCCTCTGTTACGTGAAATAGCTTCATTAATGAGAACTAAGAGATCAGTGTCCTTTTTACCCCTTGGTCTATGTTCCATGAGCCTTTGGTGTAGAGGTTGCATCGTAGATGTGCCACTTAAACATGGGCGATTCACAAACAATGTCTGTGTGTGACCAGTTGTCCTACTCTCTGATAGTCTGCTGCAAAAGAAGCTTCTTGATAAGTAGTGAGTGAAATATTTGTCTGTAAATACCAGGGTACATATTTTGCACATAGTCTAGGATGTGACAGCACTGGGGTTTTCTTGAAGACCTCTGACCTCTCCATTCATGTGTATTAGGCTATATTTACAGTACCACATGTGAATTTCCTCCCATTGACTGGGCTTTTAGTCCAAAGGCAGCTGTTTAATGCCCCTGCAATGAAAGTGCCACCACTAAAGCTGCCTCTACACGTGTGTTGTACTGCTCATTGATGTGGTTATACAGTCCTGAAACGGGTGTTCGACACTTATTGGTGTTCTCTGTTACCAGCACGGGTATGAGAGCTAGCCTTTAGGGGAAGCAGGTCCCAGGTCAGTTTCAGCTCCATTGTGCCAAATCCTATGTCAGAAGTATGTTCTGTATTCAGCGATAGGATCTGAATTTCAAGATCTTGGTGGCCATCAAGGACTGTGGCAACAGCCCCTGTGATTTTGGGACTCTCTTTGGCTCTTCTGGCCAGGAGCTCAAAGGAAAGCTTTTCCTATCTGGAGCTGTTTCTTGTTATGTAGCCTTCAGCTATATACCAGTTCCTCCCTCCATGCCTTCCCTAAAGTGTCCCCACTTTTCCCATTTCTCCCTTGATGATACTAGTCTACTATGGCCCCACCTTTCTTGAGCTCCTTCTTTCCCTTTATCCCCAATGTTCTTTGTATGACCTTCCCTCCCGCTCCCATTTAAATACCCCATTTTATCCATTTCTCCCTTTGTAACACCTGTTTCCTACTGTTCTTCTCTCTCAGGTTCCTTCTTTCCCTTTTCCTCCCTGGTTCCTCTACATTATCCTGGTTCCTGAACTTACATCAGGACACATGTTCCCATGTAAGGATTTGGTGCTAAGAATCACATATGAGGGAGAACATATGTCATTTGTTTGTATGAGTCTGTGTTACTTCACTTAGTATAGCAGTTTCTACTTCCACCCATTTACCTGCAAATTTCATAATTTTGTGTTTCCTTATTGATGAGTAGAACTCCACTGTGTAAATGTACCACATTTTCATTATCCACTCTTCAGTCAAGGGACACTCAGGTTACTTCCACCCTTAGCTCTTGTGAAAAGAGCAGAGGCAAACATGGATGTACAAGCATCTCTGCAGTAGGATGAACCCTTTGGGTATATGCCAAGGAGTGGTCTATCCAGGTCAAATGATAGATTCGTTTTTCATTATTTAAGAGTTCTTCACATTGCTTTCCATAGGGCTTGTATGATTTTGCATTTCCACCAGCAGTGAATGAATGCTCCCCTTTCCCTGCATCCTCTCCAGATGTTGTTGTTCTCTGGGTTTTAGCCAGTCTGACTGGGGTAAGATGAAATCTTAATGTGGTTTTAATTTGTATTTTACTATTTCCTCATGATGTTGCACATTTTTAAAGGTGTTTCTTAGCCATCTTTATTTCTTCTTTTGAGAACTCCACTCAAATTTCTAACCCTTTTTTTTAACGGAATAACTTGTTTTCTTGATTCTTTGTTTTTGAGTTCTGTATATATTCTGGAAATTAAACCTCTGTCAACTGTGTCACTGGTGAAGATTTTCTCCTACTTTGTGGGCTTTCTCTTCAGTTCCTTGGTTGTTTCTTTTGCTGTACAGAAACTTTTAGTTTAATGAGATTCCACTTGTTGATTGTTGACCTTAATTCCTTAGCAACTGATGTCTGATTTAAAAAGTCCTTTTTTATGCTTACATCTTGTAGGTTACTGCCAATGTTTTCTTCTAACAGTTTCAGGGTTTCAGGTTTCACATTGAAGTCTTTGATCCATTTGGAATTGACTTTTATTCAAGGTGAGGTGAAAGATAAGGGTCTAACTTTATTCTTCTATAGGTGGAGAACCAGTTTTGTCAGCACCATTTGCTGAAGATGCTCTTTCCTCTAGTGAGTCTTCTTGGCTTCTTTGTTCAAAGGTCAAGTGACCTAAATTGCATTTACTCATATTTTAGCTTCAATTATGTTCCGTTGATCTATGGGTCTATTTTTGTGCTGGTATCATGCTGTTTTTATGACAATAGCTCTGTGATATAGTTTGATATCTGGTATAGTAATCCTCCTTCATTATTCTTTGTCCTCAGCATTGTTTGGCTATCCAGGGTCGTTTTTGTTTCATGTGAATTTTAGGTTTTTTTTTCTACTTTTGTGAAGAATGTCATAGGGATTTTGGTTGGTGTTGCATTGACTCTATAAATGACTTTTGGTAGGATGGTCATTTTCCCAATATTAATTCTTCCAATCCATGAAGCATGGGTGGTTCTTCCATCTTCTGGTATCTTGCTCCATCTCTTTCTTTATAGATTTAAACTTTTCATTGTAGAGATCTTTTATATCTTTGGTTAGGTTTCCGCTAAGATATTTTGTTTGTGAATATTGTGAATTGGGGGATTTTCATGTGCTCTTTATCCAATTGCTTGTTATTGTTATATAGAAAAGATACTGGTTTTTATAGATTATTTTGTAAAGTGCCACTTTACCGACAATGTTAATGATTTCTGGGAGTTTTCTGGTGGAAGTTGTGGCATATCTTAGGTATAATATATCATCTACAAAAAGGGATAATTTGACGTCTTCCTTTCTAATTAGTACTCCTTAATTTCCTTCTCTGGTCTTATTGATATAGCACTATATTAAAAAGAGTGGAGATAGTGGACAGTCATGTGTGGTTCCTGATTTTAATGGGAATGCTTCCAGTTTTTCTCCATTTAGAATGATGTTGGATATGGATTTTTAGCATATAACTTTAATTATGTTCAGGTATGTTCCCTCCGGTCCAATTTCCTCTAGTACTTTTAAAATAAATGCATGTTGAATTTTGTCAAAGTCTTTTTCTGCTTATATTGAGATGAACATGTGATTTTTCACTTTGAGTCCATTTATGTACTTTACGACATTTATTGACTTATGTATATTGAACCACTCCTACATCTCTGGAATAAAGCTGACTTGATCATGGTGGATGATCCTTTTGATATATGTTTGTATGCTATTTTCAAGTATCTTGTTGAGAATTTTTGCATTGAAGTCTATTATGTCAGATATTAGAATGGCAACTCCTGTTTGTTTCTTAGTGCCATTAACTTGGGGTATTGTTTTGTATCCATTTACTATGAGGTGGTACTTTTCCTTGAAGTTGAGATGGGTTTCTTTCAGATAACAAAAAGAAGGATTTTGTTTCTTGATCCATTCAACTAACCTGTGTCTTTTCACTGGAGATTTCAGTGCATTGGTATTTAAATTTATTATTGCAAGATGTGTATTGATTCCTGTCATTTTAAATTATGTTTGCATCTTTGGTCTAATTTTGTGGTTACTCAGTTATACCTTCATTTAGTTTCTTTCTGTCGCCCTATTCATGATATGGAAGATTTTTCTTTCCCCTTCAATTACAATAGACATTTTTCCTGAGTATTGTATTCTAGGTTGACACCTATGGTCATTTACAACTGGGAATACTTTGGTCCAGGTTCTTCTGGCTTTCATAGTTTACATTGAAAAGTCAGCTGTAATTCTGATGGGTTTTCCTACAGCTGCGACTTGTTTTTCTTTTGCAACTTTTAGTATTCTCTCTTTGTTATGTACAGTTAGTATTTTTGCTATCATATATGCCACAGGAAGTTTTTTTTTCTTGTCCTGTGTATTTGGTGCTCTATGTGCTTCTTGTATGGGCATGTCTTTCCTTAATTTTGGGAAATTTTCATCCATACTTCTATTGGAGATCTGGTCAGTACCACTATCCTGAGACTCTTCTCCTTCCTCTGTGCCTGTGATGCAGACATAAATGTTTTCCTGGTGTCTCAGACGTTCTGTATATTCCATTCCTGTTTGTTTTTTTTTTAAACTTTTCATAATTTTTTTCTAGAGTGGTTCAATTCTTCAACTTATTTTTAAAATCTTTCCATTTTAAGTGTACAAGTGTGTTGTACTCATGCATGTTAGTGTACCTATGTCATGCAATGCCCATGGAAGTCAGAAGAAGACATCAGATCCCCTGGAACTGGAGTTACAAATGTTTATTAGCCACCATGTGAGTGCTGGGAATAGAATCAGTGTCCTCGGCAAGAGCAGTCAACGCTCTTAACCACTGGAGCCATTTTAGGGGAGCCATTTCCTCCCCTAATTCGTCAACTTTATTATTCTGTTTTCCATTTCAACAGTTCTCTTGGTAAGGTTTTCTCCTGGTGTTTCAAATAGGTTTATTGAGTATTTTTTTCCTTCTCTATTTAAGTCTGAGTTTTCTTCAATATTTCTGTCTCTTTTGTGAATTGAATCAGAAGTTTAGCCCTTTCATCTCTTAGGTTTTTTATTTCTTTGTGTGTTCTTTACATTGAATTCTTTAGTCATGTTTATGATTTTTCTTTTGATTCTGTGTGCTGGGTCGTCTCCTGGGGTTCTCACCATGGAGTTCTTCTGTAGAACTGCTGGTGTTTGGTGAGGACATGGTATTTGGCTTTTTCATATTCTTATTATTTTGTTGTGATTTTGGCATGTGATTTCTTTTGTTATTTGGGATTCTGGTGTGAGACACAAACCTTCCTTTATTGAGTTGAAGTCTGATTCTGTTTGTATACTTGATGTGCCTTGGTTGTTTTCTTATTGGATTTGAAAAGCTGATTGGTGAAGACTTCATGTTCTAACTTTTGATTTTATATTGGAGCGATCAGAGGGCTCTAGTCCAGCTACTCAGGAGTTCCTCGGAGGCCTAAGTCAGGCAATAAAATCAGATGTGCTTAGGCTGTCTCCTAAGGTCTGGGCTCCTGTAAGTAGCAAGCATAGCACAATTTGGAAGCTTGTTAGGCAGTCTCAAGCATCTGCAATGGTCAGGGCCTTTATCAAAGGGCACATAAGCCTTGCCCTACAGCAATGGGAGGGGTTACAGATAGTCCCAATATAGGAGGTCAGGCCTGGCACAGTTTGGAGATCTTGCCACCATGAGTGGCTAAGTGGGTCGTCCATACTTCTGGCATGGTAAGAGTAAACATGGTCCTGTACCCAAGGAAAACCAGATGTGGGTTTGTGGTGATTAGAGTTGCTCAGGTTGTAAGGGAGTCGAGGCACAATTGGCGGCAGCAGCAGACTTATCAGGAAAGAAGGCTGGTATCGGGAATCCAGGGCAAGTTGAAGGTGGGGACAGCCTGTGAAGCCTTTAATAAACTAGACTGAAAATTTAAGCCATTCTGAGTTTAGGGCATCAGGTCGCAATGGGCCAGTGTGGACTAAGGATTTTCCAGAGATTTGGTCTGCTAAGGATCAAAGCAGGCCTGTTCTGAGGCTAAAAGAAGAAGATGTGGTGTCAGGAATATTGGAATTGCTCAGACTATAAGGAAGTCTAGAAGGAATGGGTGGGATCAGACTTACCATGGAAGAAGTCCAGGCTCTTATTTATTATTTTTAATTACTATTTTTTGCATATGAGTGTATTGCCTGCGTGTATATAAGTACACCCATGTTGTGCAGTGCCTGCAGAGGACAGAATAGGGCATTGGATGCCCTAGAACTGGAGTTAGCCACCATGTGGGTGCTGGGATTTGAACCCAGGACTTCTTCAAGAACAACTAGTTCTCTTTACAGCTGAGCCAACTCTCTCCAGTCCCTGAAAATATTTTCAAGTTTTTTTAAATTACCTGTTTCAATTTTTTTATGTTTTATTATTTTTGTTATATGTATATGAATATATTGCCTGCACATAAGTAAACCTGTGTGTTGCAATGCCAATAATGTTCAGATCCTTTGGACTGTTATTAGCTACTATGTGAGTGCTGGGAACCAAGCCTGAGCCCTCTTCAAGAGCAGCCAGTGCTCCTAACCACTGAGCTGTCTCTCCAGCATCTCAACTTTCTTTAATGTGGCTAGTAAATACTTTTTTCTTTTTTAGATTTTAATTAGCTTCATTTCCATTTTGTAACAGCAGAGAAAGAAACCAAAACCATCTCAGAATTTTCTGCTCTTAATAGGAATGTTATATTTATGCCCAGAGAAAAGGCAATGATGTTGAGAAACTAGATGGGAATTAGAAATAGCCCAAAGTGTTACATCTAATATCTGTGTGGTTCAATACTGTCTGAACAGTTGGCTCCTGTGATTGGCTGAGATTCTTGATATTTGTCCCAAGAGTAGGTTACACTCAGTTTACACATTAAGTTTACACATTACATATTAAGTCTGATATGTGTTTGTGATTCACTGCATTTCTGCTGTGTAACAGAAACCTGAAGTAAGATTGTCACAGATTATTAGTTTGGATCTAGATAGAAATTTAGCTTAATTATTGATATAAATAATGAATCTTCTGAGATGTTGGCATAAAAATAATAGTAGAAATTTTCTTTTCAGCACACATTGGCCTCTGAATCCCCATATACTTACTCAATTGTATTTATATCCACTTTTACCTTTAAAAATCATACAGTGTAATGGGTTTTATTATGACAAAAACGTATATGTCAATTTGCTTGTTAGGATTCATGTGACCACGCTCTTCCCTCATCCTCCACCTATATATAGACTTCTGTAGAGAAGTGGGGGGGAGAGAGAGAGAGAAAGAGAGGGTAAAAGGTCTGAAGGGAGGCAGGAGGGAGGGAAAATAGTCACAGAAAGCACATGACATGCCAGACAAAGGGGCTCTATTTGGGGAGATGTAAGGGACTTATCTGAATTCTAGTGTAAAGATTTTAATTTCAGACTCTATTATAATCTGTGCAGTATCCACATTTGTGTTTCATGTGTGTGTTCGAAATAAACTATTCTCTTCTACTTCCCCTTAGGGATTTTGTCAATATCAGCACATCTAGAAAGCCGCAAACGGACTATGTAGCAGATTCAAGAGGTCTTCCTCTCCGCACACTGTCTATTTTGTTACCCTCCCCCCCCATCAAGAATAGCATAACAACTACCAGCAAGCTGAACAGTGTCCTACATGGAAGTGACTCTTGGTGGCCCAGGGCATAGATCCACACTGAAGGACATTTTGGGATAAAATCATACTCTGTTGGCCATATGGTAGATGAGACTCCATTAAGTTGGGTGAGGGGCTGTTGGGGGAGGTTGTGAGAGGAGTGACCCTAAATATTTTCAAACTATATTTTATGAACAATATTTTTTATTAAAAATAAAAAAAATCCTGCCAGCAGAGGAATGCCTTGGCAGTGGCCAGCAATCACGTCCTGCAGAAGAGGACGTGGACGAGAAACCCCTAATGTGTGTTTCTACAGTATGTAGAATATTTTTACCAAATAGAATGTAAACTTTTCACAACATTGGCTACATTTCTATACTCTCTTATCTTCAGTCTTTATTTTCCTATCCCTTCCGAAAGTGTACTTTCATAGCTTGAGTATGATTTGTAAATATTTCATGATATTTGATTCCATCTAAAGTACTTAGGAACAAAAGTTTGAATGAGATCCTGAGGGCCTAAATTCTTTTTAAATAGCTACAGTCAAACAATAATAGAGCCATTCTGCCACATTAGAAAACAGCCTCGAGGAAAAGGACTAGGAAGAACGTTTTACTGGTTATGCACCAGACCCAAAAGACTGGTAACTTCATAAATTATTCGGTGGATATTGTTGAGGTAATTCTTCAGAGTGAGACATTCTAGTGAGTCTCCAGTTACAAAAAGGAAGTTGAGAGTAGAGACCTGAATATTTTAGGCCTTTGGAAAAGTATGCTACTCAAGCAAACAAGGCAGTAATTTGAATGGGAGCATTGTTGATGTTTCAAAACTATAACAAACGAATATTTCTGCACAAAATATTGACTCTCCACTTGAGTTTATAAACTTGGTATAATTCATCTCTTCTAGTATATTAACTGTAACCAAAATGCCACCAAAATCTCTGAAAATGACTTGGCCAAATTGTTGTACTGTTGCAGTTTACCTTTAGAAAAGAAGGGTTATGTTTGCTTGATTCAATTTCATCTGAGTCTGTGTACACAGACAAAGCCTTTTCAACTTAAAAAAAAAACTCTGGAAATAGGGTATGGTGCCTCTGACCTTTAGTCCTTGCTTTTGGGAGCCAGAGGTAAGTGGATCTCATTGAGATGGTGGCTAGCCAAGTCTACATAGTAAATTCCAGGCTAGCTGGGGTGACAGGGACAAATTGTCTCAAAAAAACAAAAACTAACAAAACTCACAAGCTGGGTGTAGTGACTCATACCTGTCATTGCAGCTCTCTAGTTCAAGACCAGTCTAGGTGTATAGGAAGTTACAGGCTGACCTTGGTTATAGTATTAGATCCTGTCTCAAAAAAAAAGAAAGAAAAATTATTTTAAAAACACAAGTGACACTACTTAATTTAATTAAACAGTTTGTTAGAAGTGGGCTGGGGAGATGGATCAGAGGTAAAGCATTTGCTGTGCTAGCTGGAGGCCTGGGTTTCGATCCCAGAATCCACATAAAAGTTAGAAGCAGTGGAGAGTGCATGTCTGTAATCCCAGAGTGTTTCTATTAGGACATGAATGAGGAGCTCAGAGAACGGCCAAATACCCATAAAAAAGCTAGCCTCAGACACTGCAGCGAACAACAGACCCTGTTGCAAATAAGGTGAGTGAGGACTAACACTAGGGTTTTCCTCTGGCCTCCACTTGAGTGGCAGGACACATATGTACTGGCACTCATTTTATAGGCACACACACACACACACACACACACACACACACACACAGGTTTCTTAGGAGCATTCTTCAAAAGACTTTTCCTTAACCTCAGGAAGTTCCAGCACAGCCTAGTAGAAGCTGAAATACTCAGACTCTCTAATTTTATTGTGTAAACTCATAGGAATAAAAACATGAGTTCCATAGACAAAAATTTTAAACAGAATATTACCTAATCCATTATTGAAAAAGTATTTTTTTTGTCAGAAGCTGCTGACACCTTAGATTTCTTACTGTGTTTTCTCACTGCAATGTACTGTTTAAAACCACTAAAAGTTCCATACCAACTGTACAATTAAAAAATATTTAAGTGATCAATATGTGCCTGGAAAATCTGAGAGTGGAGATAACTATGAAGTCCTTGAGCTCAGTGACTGCAATCCAGCCTGTGTAATGCAAGAAAATGATATCTCTCCAATGCTCAGTCTCAGAATTCCCATATTAGTGTCTCTTGCTTCATCTGCTAACTGAACAATGCAAAGGGAGATTAGGAAGTAATGTCTGTCTTGAATTATCAAGCTGTCAGCACATGGACTGATATGATCTATGAGTGAAAAATGAAATCAACATATCAGAATAAATCTACATTTCTGTGTTTGTTTAAGTACTATTTAGAAGAATCAGAATTTGAAATCCAGTAAAATGTCTGTCAAGGGAAGAAAGTGTTTGCACGTACTCACCATGAAGAAATGACATGTGTCAAGTGAACAGTCTTCTAATCACTGAGTTGATCATCATCCATTTAATCAAAACATTGATATACTTCATTAATATGCTCAAATATGTGCCAATAAAATGTGACATTAATTAATTAAAAACATTGATTGTTGATTAAGTAGGTGGATGACTTCAGTAGATGATGAAGCACTGAAAATGAATGATGGCTATAAATGGTGGAGATCCAAGCCCCAGGTGACACAGCGACAGAAAAGTCAAGGTGTACCACCTTGTCATGCTTTGTTAGCCTTACTTCCAGCTGGACACCGTAGTGTCGTCTGTGTAAAGATTCTCATAAGAATCCCAGTATGCAAAGCCATCTTGAACAAAAGGAGCAAAACTGAAGACAGTGTAATTGTTTCAAGACAGAGTGAGAGTAGCCTTAAATCACGTAGTACTGGAGTAGAATCAGACACATGGAAAAGTGACCCGTTTTACAGAAGCTCGATGTGAGTCTTCACTTCTAGAGCAGACTGCACCTCACAGAACAAAAATATCACTGAAGAACAAAACAAATTCTTCAGCCAATGATGCTGGAACCCTGAGACTCCACCCAGAGAAGAATGGAAAGTTGACTCATGCCTCTCATCCTGCACAAATGTTAACAAAATTGACGAAAGTTCTTAATGTAGTACTTGACTCTATAAAACTAACAGAAGAAACTGTAGGGGAAGCTCTTCAAAATATTGATTCAGACAGGAATCAATGACAGGAATCCCCAAAACTCGAGAAACAAAAATAATTGATAAGTGGGTTTACAGCAAAGCAAAAAGGGTCTGCACAGCTAAGGAGTCAGTAGAGCACAGACACAACCTACATAATGAGAGAACAAGTTTTCCGACTCCTCCTCTGATAGACGGCTTATGTCTAGTTGTGCACAGAACTGAAGGGATAGCAATACAAAATAGCAATCCAACTGAAAATGGACAAACAATCTGATAGATTCTTCCCCAAAGAAAAGACAAAGATGGCCGATAAATGATTGAATAAATGCTCAATATGACCACTCACCAGAGGAGTGCAAATCAAATTGACAATGACATAGATTCTCTATCACTCCATCTAGAATGTCTATCATAAAACAGTGAGAAATGCTAGAGAGGGTATGGAGAAGGTGAACTGTTAACAGTGTTGGGAGGACTGAGAATTAGTTGCAGACACTGTCAGAAACATTATAATGCTTCTTAACACACTACAAATAGAACTTTATTGTTCTGCCTTTCATTCTTCAGTACAAAAAAAGAGATCTACAGGCCTGTGTTTAATGTGTTATAATTCATATCTGCTAAATCTAGAATCAGCCTCAGGAAATATGACAGATCGATGGATATGGAATAGATAACATACACCCCCCCACACACACAATGGAATGTTACTTGGGCATAAAGAAAAGTGAAATACTGTCATTTGTAACAAAAAAAGTGAAACTGAGGATATTCCATTAAATGAATTAAACTAGACACAGAAAGGTAAATACACATTCTCGCTCATGTATAGAAATTTTAGATAAGTATGTTAAAGTATACTACTGGCTTTGAGGGACCAAGAGGGGACAGAGGCATATGAGGCCAGGGTGGAAGGAGGATGACTACATGTGGTGAGGCCAAAGTGTAAGCACGATTTAATAACTCACACTGCATCTCACAGGTATGCGTACACAATACAAATTTATTAAAAAAGGAATGGACTAAAAGCCATGAGATTCTCCAACATCCCCATTAAACCCATTAATGAAATAGTGACTACCTGTATTATCATTCCAAATTCATTGTAACACTTTCTTCCAAGTAGTTGCAATTTTTCTCTACGAAAAAAGAGAGCAAGTAAATATCTTGGACTTGATAGTTAGTCTGTCGTGTACCCAGCGAACACCGCTCGTGCGGCCCCACAGCCGTCCAAGCCTCATTTATCCGGACAATGGAAAGGTTGGATTCAGCCTGATTGCTGATTGATTCAATACCAAGGTAAGTGCCGAGAACTGCTGCTGAGGAAAGCCTTGTTAATTTTAGCAGTAAAATGCTAATATCTTAAATTAAAACTGAAATACGTCATGTTAAGAAAATTATAGAACTTTACTAAGAAATTTTAAAAGATTAGAGGTACACTCAAACACACAGCATCAATGTATGAGAAGACTTCATCAGCCACCTCCTTCTCATTCCTTGTCCTCTATCAACCTCTCCCTTACTGAGATGCAGGCACTCTGTGACATGCTGGAAATGTGATAATATGGAGGCCTCCCCTCACACGGAACTATAGTGAACACAAAAGAAATCTTATCCACTAGCTACAGCAAAATGGAAAGTTGGGCTTAGAGCCTTGTGTTTCAGGTCTGCTTTACAGTAGAGTGTATGATGGTGGGTGTGGCCTAGGACCACCCTCTTCCAGGCAGACGATGGACAGATGTCTTCTTTCCAAGCTTGGTTGCACCTGCTTGCCTGGGATGATCATAGCTAAGCTTCCTGACTGTCATGATCTGTAAGGAAGGAGGGTTAGACACCCTGTACCCCCCAAGCAACAAGTGGGCCTTAATTGCATGAGAGGAAGGGGCTGAGGGGCCAACGGGAGGTTCTCTCGCCATTTTGTGAAGCTGCTCTGTAAATAAACCCTCACCCACTGCTCTGTAAGTCCACCCAATAAATTCACTTTTTTCCCAGACTGTAGCTTGGTGAAATCAAGCCTCCATTTGTTGTGGATTCAAGAGAGGGGAGTAAAGATATTTACACCTCCCTAAAGGAATTTTAGCTCCAGTGTGGGCTTGCCTAGGAAGTGAAGCAACAGAGGTTCCTTGAAGAAATGATGCTGTGACAAAGCTGACTCACAAGAATGAATGTATTATGAGAAAGAGAATTAAAAAAATATCTCCTCATGAATATAGTATGATTTTTGCATGAAGATGGAACACCATAAGCCAAAGGTGTAAGAGCAGCGAAAGCATGGCAGATGGAGAGGAAGGGGACTGAGTTTAAACAGGAAGACGTCTGCTCACAAAGCAGAGCATGACAAGTGAGCATGGCCTTTTCTCTTTATGCTCAGAATGGTCAGTGTCCATTTTAAGAGCAGGAGAAAGTCACAGAAGCTGCAGACTCATGTGTCAAATAATCCAAGTGATGTGAATGAGAAAGGTTGTCAGAATGTTGGGATGTTGGGGGAAAGAAGAGACGCATTAAATATAATTGTGTACACTGCAGAATTTGATGTTGTAAAATAAGCAACTGCTTTTATTTTAAAGATTCTCCTGTAATATTGCCTTCTAGCACACCACAGCACTAACTAAATGACAAGCTCTCAAAGGTTCCTTTGTTTCTGAAGTTCATTTTTACCTTTTTGGATATTATCTAATGTTAGAAGAGTTATAACAATGAGCTTTCACTAATTTTGTCTGTGATTGGTGCGTGTGTGTGTGTGTGTGTGTGTGTGTGTGTGCAGGTGCATGTTTACATGCATGCATGTCTTTCATCTCGTCTCACCATTTGATGAACACCAGTCTGGGAACTTGAATACCTTTGGGTTTTGGTGAATGGTCCTTCCTGATTAAACACTTTCCTTAGCACTAGCTATTTTTCCAAATACTTGAGATGAATGATCTATTGGCATATCCTCTCCCTTTCTTTTTTGCTTTTTAGATATTATTTTGCTCACAACTTTATTGTCTTTTTATTGAGGTCTGGAGAAGAAAGGCATTTATAGCACGTGGACTTATTAGGAAGTTTTGTGATACTGATTTTACTGCTGTTTGCTTTTTGCCAGCATTGCTTCCAGCGATCACTAAGAGAAACAGCTATTTTGGTTTTATAAGGCGTCATTTTCTTTACAGGGTAAACTTTTCAAAAGCCATATGCAAAAGCAAGTTACAGAACTTTTGTACCAAAACAATAACTTACAGATTTTTTAAGGGACATGGAAAAAAAGGAAATTTGTGGCTTTATTATTATTAAGGATTTACTGATCTGCTGAATCTGCCTCTTACTAAATATTTAGTTTCTTGCATACAACAGAAAACATGACCATAGGAAGATCTAGGCTTTGACTTCTGACCACCATTTGGAAAAAAATATTTACTCTTTGTGTTTTCCAATAAAAGTTAAAAAATGCTGAAGAAAAGCATTAACTCTGTCTCAAGTAATGTATTTTTGTTTTGTTTTTGATATAGAGTCTCCCAATAGTCCAAGCAGCCCTAGAACTCACTATGTAGACCAGGCTGACTTGATGGCCTTGACCTTGTGGAGATACAACTGCCTCTGCCTCCTTCTGCTGGGACGTGCAACTAAGAAATGAGTTAAAACTATATGCCAAGTGCATGCCCCCACTCTTACTGGAGGACACTCAGATAAAATGTGGTGCAGTTTCTGAAGGAGGGCATATACTAAGTAGGTAATAATGAAGAACATTTCCAAGATCAATTCATTGTTTTTAAACCCATTGTCCAATGAATTTATTATACATATGCTTACTTATAACATACTGTCATAAGTAAAGAATACCAGTGGTAGCATGATTCTGTTGTTTTAATATGCCAGGATCTATTATAAGTTTGTTTGTGGATATGTCATTTAAGTGGAAATCATAGATCCAGTGACAGACTCAGTGATAGGTCAAACTATATGTTTCCTGGGGATTAGAAATAGCTCACTAGTTAGAGGACTTACTGTTTCAGAGGATCTAGGTTTTTGTTCTTATCACTCACATGGGGAAGTTCATAACCACCTATAATGTCAGTTACAGGGGATTTGATGCCGTCAATGGTCTCTATGGGCACCTGCATACACGTGGTATACACACACACAGCATGCACACACTTAAAAAAATAAAATATATACTTCTGGTAAAATTTATCATTGAAAAAACAACTGACCAAAAATTTAATATATTTGGATGATCACTGAGTTGACCAGAAATCTAAGAATAGAGACTCTTAAGACTAAGTAGTTCTAATATGTAAATAGGCAAGCTGATATCTGACTTTTCTGTTTGGAACTAAATGATAGATTGCTGAATTTTGACTTACATATGCTTCCCATCACACACCCACCACCCCCAACACACAGTATAGAATTGTACCTTCAACTTTGGATAATGACTCACTGCCAGAGTGTTTTGTGATAGTGTGGATTTTCTTCCAGGATCTACTTGCCCTCTTACATATATACTATGAAAGTATAAGAGGATCTAACTTGAGTGGAGCACCCCTCAATGAATGTGTTTGAGCAGATGGAAAATTGCTCTGCCTCAATAGATGATTCAGAGTGATCTTTGAAAAGGCTTTTCATACAGATTCCCACAAAGCCACCCTGTAATGGCCAGTTCAATAATGGACAGTTCTCTTTTGCTTGCTTCTTTCACATGTCACATGTCTTAAGAACAAACCTCCTAAGGCTCGGGAACCATTGCTGAAGAGGGAGCAGAAAGACTGTAAGTGATAGAGGTGGTGGATGACCAAAAGGAAACAGAGTTTCCTGGACAGCTGGTCAGTTACTTATATGAACTCACTCATTGGGTTACAGTGCTGTGATCCACAGAAGCTCAAGCCTCTGAAAATGCCTTCATAGACATGGGGTGTGAGTAAGAAACCCCAACTCAACTTAAGAAACTTTTGGCAACCAATGGTTGCCAGGAGCGGCGGAGTCAGTCTCTTTCAAGGATGTGAAAAAATGTGTACATTAAACAGACTCCAGCAGATAGTTCCACACTGAAGGACATTTCAAAGCACAAATTAGACTCTATAGACTTTATTATATATAATAGAACATATTAAGTTTGACAGGTGCAGTGTGACAAGGTGCAGATAGAGGAAGGGATGTAAACACCATAAAATTATAGTCTATGAAAATCACAAACATTTTTTTAAAAATTAAAGAAAAACAGGCATGTGTTTCAGACTCTGCTCTGGATTCATTCAGGCAGAGACTGGGGAAATTATATGTGTCTGTATGTGTATGCACACACACAGACGTCAAGGTGAGTTTATTTCTCCCTGTCATACTCCTTGTACCCCCAATTAATACCTTCCTTTCTCCTCTCCAATTAATCGTCTTTGTTCCTTCCATGTGGGTTAGTATTTATCAGTTTGATCCAAATTAGAGTGACCTGGGAAAAGGAACCTCAATTGAGAATGTTCCTCCGTTGGCTTGGCCTGTGGCCATGTCTGTGACACATTTTGTTAATTGCTAACTGCTGTAAGAGGGCCCAGCCCATTGCGGGTGAGCCTGGGCTATATAAGAAAGGTGGCTGAGTAGGCAGTGTTCCTCCATGGTCTCTGCTTCAGTTCCCGTCTGGAGTTTCTACACTGATTTCTCTTAGTAATGGGTTGTGACCTACTAGTTAGTTTTAAGATGAAATAAAATCTGTCCTCTCCCAAGTTGTTTTTGAGTATGGTGTTTATAACAGCAACTGAAAGCAGACTAGAGCAGCTCCCCTGGAAAATTTCACTTTACTTTCATTCAGTCTATACATCACAACTTTATATAAAATTTATATAAGATCTAGGATCCAATAATGACAGGAAAAATGATATTTGTCTTCCTGAGACTTGTTAAATTTATTTAATATAATTGTCTGTAGTTGTATCAATTTTCCAGTAAATGGCAGAATTATTTTTAAATGTTTTATAATTAATTTACTATATTTTATGCATATGAGTGTTTTTGCCTACAAATGTATAAGTGCACCATGTGGATGCAATGCTCTCAAAGGTCAGAAGAGGGTATCAGGTCTTCTGGAACTTCAGTTAGGCATGGAACTAAATGTGGGCCTTCTGCAAGAGTAGCTCTTAACTGCTGAGCCATCTCTCTTCATTCTTCTTTATCTCATGAATGATGCTACAGTAAACATTGATGTGCAAGTATCTCTGTGACATGACTGACTTGGTGTCTATGGAACATGTGGAAGGTCTATTTCTAGTTTTTTTTTTTTTTAAGAAAATCAATGTTGATTTCCATAGAGATTGGACTAGTTATATTCCCTCCAGCAGTATATACGCTTTCCTTTCTTTCCACATAGGCACCAGCGTTTGCTGTTTGTTTTCTAGTGACTGACATTCTAACTGGAGTAAAATGGAATATAGATGTTTTGATTTGCAATTCTGTGATGTCTAGTGAGACTAAACATTTTCCCATATATGTATTGGCCCTTTGTAAGGAAATTATATTTTTGATAGATTTTAAATTATATTTCTAACTTTTCTTACTCTATTTAAATACATTTCCTTCTAATACTGTTTATCTGGAGTGGGAATAGTATTGAAATCTTAAATGATTTAATTATTTAAAATTTTAAGCATTTTTATGTTAGCAATAATGTAACTTCTGATAGTTTATGACAACTTATTTGTCATTGACTATTTTACAATAAGAATTTTTACAGTGTGCTGTAATCATAAAATGTCATGGAAAAATATTGAGGGAAATAGACATTAATGGAAAGTGGAAAGTGGTCGCATATTTTTATACCAGTGAGATCTTCATAGGTTGTGTTGTCAATACATTCTAACCAAAGTCATACTAGGCATTATTTTTGTGTGTAACTTGGTGTCTTAGTTTAAAATTAATATGCCATTGGAAGAACTGGCAAGTCATTTCAGAAAAAGGAAAAACTAAACAAACAAACAACAACAAATCCTCCAACAAAGCACAGTAGAAGAAAAGTAACTTCATCAGGTATAAAGGCTTATTATATAGTTACACAGAGATCATGATATCAATCCAGGAGTGGGCAAATTGTTTAATGTGACAAGATAAAGTCTGGGTGACATTCACATGAATGAAAATTTGTTACATTACAAGGCTGCTATTGTGAACAATGGAAAAGAGTGTGACAAGCAGAGATTCAGGTCCGGAAGATGAAAATGTTCTGGAAACAGAAGGTGAAGGCGGTGATGGCACAGCAGTGTGAGTGAACTCAGTGACACAAAACTCTGCACTGAAAATGCCTGAAATGATCACTGTTATGTCCTGTGTAGTGTGTTTTACCATGCTAAAAGAGTGCATTATATATAGAGACAGACGGAGGGGAGGGAGAGAGGGAGAGAAGGAGCGAAGCAGGGCTAAGAGAAGAATTCCAGATTCTTCTACCTTTCTCAGAAAGCATATGCTGTTAGGAGGATAAATTGATCTTACAATACATGAAAAGAAATTCCTAACTCACATCACAAACAAAAATATATAAGTAGATCAAAATTTTACTAGGATTAAAAATATATAAAGTATTTAGAGTAAAATACAGAAGGATATTATCTATATACAAAATAGTTATAAATATCCAAAATATCATCAAAGAGAAATTGATAAAATATACTTGATTAAATTTAAGAAATCCTATTCAACAAATATATGGTAAAACAAACATGCACAGTAAGGTACGGTCACATTTGTTGCTGGCAATAGATCAGCATGCAGATTTTTCACGAATCAAGAAAATTAAAATAATCCAAAAGAAAATGTCATGAACAGTTATTTCAAACAATATTAAGTTGAACAGGTACATAGATTTATAAAAATATACTTAAATATTACTTATGAATAGACTAACATATCTTGTTATATCTATTGTCACTACAGTAGGTTTCCAAAAAAATGTACTCTGACAATATCAAATTTTGGAAAAACTGGAATAATTGCAAACTCACATGTTGCCCATCTGAAAAATAATTGTATGTTATCTAACAATGATGGATTAGCTCTAAACCAAGTTATTCCGTTCTTGAGTATAAAACAAAAACACTTAGAATTAAATTGAAGTTGTGCAAAGGAACGTTCATAATAGAACTTTTAACTGCAAAAAATAAAAATGTCCATGGTGAGCTGGGCATGGTGGAACATACCTTTAATCCCAGAACTTGGAAAATAGAGGCAGAAGCAAGTGGATTCTTGTGAGATTAAGGTCAACTTGCTCTACATGGCGAGTTCTAGGCCAGTGGGAGCTACAGAGAGACTCTGCCTCAAAAAAAAAATGACCATCAGCAGTAAAATGAAATTAAGTTATCCTATTTATAGAGTAGTGTTCTATTAAATATAAAAATAGATTCACTTTTAATTACACGAAATACAAGGATGAGCTATTGACTCATGATTCAGAGTACACAAAGCTGGTTGCTGAATACTGTAGGCAATATAACTTCATGTATAAGATATAGACTGTGTACACAACTAAATTAACGTACTTGAAGAGAAAACTGGATAATAAAATTTTAATAAAAAAAGACAAGGAATCATTAAACTCAGGAAAGTACCTTCTTAACAGAGTGAGGATTGGGTGTCGTTATGGGGAGACAAATTTGGGTCATATAATCGATAATGATAATAGATTTTTATTAAATTTGCATTCCCATACATAAATACATTGAATAAACTCACCCATGCAGTGTATGTAATTTTAAAGACATTTAGACATTTATATATACTTCCCTTAGGACCCATTTCTTTATTTTGTGACTTTGACTGTTTTGGATATATTGATTTGACAACAAAAAGTCTCAGAGCAACTTGAGACAGTGAATCTGTGGGGACCATGGCAGCAGTGTGGTTGCCTGAGCACAGCCAGTGGTGCTCCAGGTGGTCCTGGGAGCTAACTGTGATCCCTACACACATTCAATAGAGGGAGGTGACAGAAAGTTAAGATGATACTCTAAAATACCTTTTTACAAAGACAAAACGAGACAAATCTGTACTGAATACATTAATGTGGCAAAGGATAAAAATCGGCTGCTGTTTTCATAGTAAGCTTGATTTTTGTCTTATATTTTCACCAGAATCTGAAGACAAATTTATTCACTTTTTAAAATATAAAAACCCGGCTGTAGAGCGGGCTCAATGATTAAGAGCACTGACTGCTTTTGCAGAATACCAGGATTCAAGTCCCAGCACCTATATGGGGCTAACAACCATCCCTAATTCCAGTTTCAGGGAGTCTGACAACTTTTTCTGACTTCTGAGGGCACTGTACAACATTGGTACATGTACACACAGGCAGGCAATAAAGTCATACAGGATATATATATATATATATATATATATATATTATATATATATATATAAAACAAAAACAATCAAATAGATTGAAGATTGAATCCTGGAGTGGCTAATGAAAGAGGGCCCTTGTGATATTAGGTATTAATTGGGAAACTCTTTAAAGGTCAAGAAAATTGAAGCACTTCTTTGCTAATTACTTTCCTTAATTATTCCTTGCATTTTTACATGACTGAATTATGTATTCTTTGTGACATTTAATGTGGAACCATGTTTGCTTTGTGTGTTTACATGTATCTAGTCAACAAGACCCATCAATTGCTGATAGCACATTTACCGCATCTAAAGTTTAGAGATAATACTTCATTTTTCGCCTCTGTTAGACACTTACAAACAAATGATTAAATGCTACTTTTAATAAACGGAGTTTATAATGAGTTCCATAGTATATAATTTGGGTTTAGTATTATTAGATATCATTGGGAAAAGATGGTTACAGAGAAGAATAAGGAGCCTAAACTTTAGAAAAGTGGCTTCATTTAGAGATGATATCATAAAGAATCTGAAAAACTTATCTCAGAAAAATAGAGATGCCTGTGTTGTTAACTTGATAGCTTCGTTACCTCCCTCCAATAATGCACAGTATAGTAATAATAGACATTGGAATAAAGAAGGGGCTTTATATTTTCTGTTGAATTTTCCTGGTTTATAAGAAAGAATGTGGATTTTTATGACAGCTTTCTAAAAGTTACTCAGTGACTACAAACAATGTTTTATTTTCATTTTCCTTAATACACGTTAGATGGATTTTTAAAGTTCTAGCGAAACTGACATTTCTGGTTATGTTAACTGTGTTTATTTTTTTTAAGTGCTTTAAAAAATTGGAGTTAAAAATAGCTTGACCATAAGCAAAATAGTGATAAAACAAGAATTTTATTTGGTTTAGAGTTGCTTTTTATTATTAGATAATTAAAGTGAATATTAAAAAAAAAACTGGCTTTCTAATGGTGTTATAAAAATACTCAGAGATCTTACCATAAGAGAGTTGATTTGAGGTTTCAAGGCTTGATTAATCTTCTCCCAAGTTAAGAGTTATGTTTGATTTGTTATATTTGTTAAGTAATATTCAAGGTTGTTAATTAAAATACACATTAGTCATGCGTGTGTTTATCATTAGAAAGAGTTGTATTAAATCAGTGACCTTTCCCCGTTCTTCTTTAGTCAGATGAACTACTGCAATTAGATTTAAATTTTGACTGAGCATAGCCTGTAAAGTGTAAGACTTGAGATGATTAGGAAAATGTTTAATAATATTTTTTAAACATAAATAACTACTGACTAGCTAGAAACTTAAAAGCCAAACAAAATATTCCATCATGTACTTGGGTTGTCATTTACTCTTCTGAAACATTAAAACATATTTTTCATTATGCTCTTTCTTTGAATCTGAAGCCACAATCATTTGAAGACACCTATTTGGGATCAGCTATAGTTAACATCCCTGAGGATGAGGGAAGATCCCTTATCTTGCACCCATTTGTTTTGCTTGGGAACCGTGTCACTTTAATAATTAAACAATTCATCACACTTTAAAAAAGAAACTTTATATCAGGCAATGACTTAGGTAATCTGCTCAATTCACCACACTTCCAATGCTATATGTTTAGTCAGAAGTGCAGGGAGCTACATTGAAACTTGTTTGCCTGCAGATGATAATATCAACTAAGAGAGAACATGAATTAATTTAAGGAAAATATCTATTTTAAAACAGTTAAGACCGAATGTTACAGGCATATTGAGGGACTTTTACCATATCAACAAATGTGCTAGATATGGTACTTACAACAGACCAAAGAAACAATTCCACCCATGTCTACCCAGGTGAACTAGGGAGTCTATTGGAATTAAATACAGAGTCAATAGTGAAGCATTACTTAACAGTAGTGTAGGTAACTCAAAGATGGCTGCATCAGCAAATGTCCAACTCAGCACAGGTAAAGACTCATGAAAGTTTCATCGCTGGCCTTTCTACCAACCTCAGGCAGCAGTATTGCAGAGTCCCCCCTCCCAGCAACTGTTTCCTGTTTATGTAACCTTGAAGAGGGGCCTCAAGAGTCTGGTAGCTGTCTGAACCTGCGTTTTATGATTCCTGAGTTTTCTGAGCCTTGGAAATTTCTTTAGCTTCCCAGTGTTTCAATTCATAGGAAAAAGTCATAATAAATTATGTATATAAAATCAAGGTTGTTAACTAGTTAAGACTGTAAAAACTGTGTAAATGAATAATTTAAATGCAATCATATCCACTATCAAACTATTTGTAAATATGTAGAATATAAGTAATTCAGTTATAGTGGGCAGGAGGAAAATCAAAATGATTCGCAGGAATGTGAGACTACTTGTATCTTATTCTGTTCTCAAAATTTCCAGGAAATATTTACTGTAGATTTTAAAATCATGGTCAAATCAGACTCTTGCAAGTCTTAGAATTATAAATATTAGCCTGGTCCTAGAAATAGCAAGACTTTGCTCTCACTTCCTCCATGTGACTTTACTGTGCTGGAGAGGCAATGAACTCCATCTACATTCTTTGTCAACATCTTTAGATAGTAGCATCCAGCATCTTTAAGCAAAGGAAAGTCATTAAAGGAAAGAAGATTGGTCAATTTTCTCATTAATTACTGTTATTCATCATTGAAGGAACCATGATTACAGAAAAAAATTGTATTCTTTAACAGCTGATATTTTTCAACAGGTAAGTTTAAGAAATTTAAGTATTGGCACACATACATATGTTATCAAAATTATTAACTGGACAATGCCTTTAAATATATTTGTCTCTTAGGTACATTAATAAACATGCAAATATATGCCTGAGTATGTAAATAGCTGGTATTAGATGAAAGTCGGTGTTTCTGTAGTTTAGACCTTTAAAAGTTATACTACTTATAATCTAGCTCAATGATAAGTAAAATCCCGATAGCTCTCTAGAGACTTACAAACTTCCATCCAAACTTAGAGCTGCTCTTTCCTACCCAGGTCTTTATTTCTTTAGAAACATTTTATAAACTATACAAAGATAGTGCAGTATTTGTTGAATAGTTACAAATTCTTGGGGTCACATATTGTGATTGTTCATATATGTGATTTAATAAATCTAGGTACTCTGACAATCATAAACACTTCATAATGGAACATGAAATTGCCTTACAGTTGCTACACTGAAATGTAGATTTCACTTCTTCACAAGTTGATGAACATATCTTCTTATATAGACTAGTTGCAGGCAAATACCAGCAAATGGGAGAATCCATTTGTCTTTGGATTCAAAATCAGTTTGTTCTGTTAATGTTTAATTGTATTTTATTCACAGTATTTTCTGAACACCCCGTGCCATAGGTTTCCCCTCTGTAAAAGGATAGAACCATTCTAAACAATTTCTTAAATCTCTTTTGGGTCCTAGGTTTGGTGTTTTATGATTTAAATGCTCAATTAGACTATGAAGCATTTATTTTGCATGATGTACAATGAGTTCAGCATGGAATTGGACAAGGAACAGCTAAGCCATTAGCATTCTTCACAGCATTTTGCACTCAATTTTATGTTAAAAGCAATAATGATCCTAAGTAAAACTCAAACTAATGCTTGAAAAACTTTGCAGTTGCCAGTGTTCCTGAAGGGACAGTGGGAAGCTTGACTGGAAGTGTGTTCCTTTAGGCACCGATTGCTGCCTTGTTAACAATCTTTTAACAAATCCATATGGTAGTGAAGACATTCAAGGTATTTAATCAACTGCACAGCTGGCATGACCATAGGAAGGTAACTTGATAGATTTGGGTTAAAGAATCGATATCCTTAAAACTTTGAGTCAGCCTGGAGCCCATCTCACTAGTTTCAAGCTTTGTTTTCAGAAAAAAGAGAAACAAAATTATTAATAAACAGTAAAGTGTAGTAGTAACAATAGAAGAAACTAACACAAGCATTAATAAAAATTGAAGGCTGCAAAACCAACACTGACAGTAGCGAGCAGTGGCACATGTTCTGTAGGTGAGCTCTGAGAAGCACTACTTGCAGGAGGTCTTTTGTATTGTTGGTTGAGATGCAGGTTCCATGCATCTGCTTAGGCCTCACCTAGAACCCAGTATATCTCTCCACAAATGGGTCTTTAAGGGCGATAATGATAATGCTGGTCTCCGTTGGAATGGTATGACTGGGATGATGAATTGTTCGTACTGTGATAGAGCAGGGAATGCTTATTCTGCCCCAGAACACAGATCAGAGCTGGCCTTTAATATCTGTAGGGATGTCCTAAAAACAGAAGTTAGAACTGTTTGTTTCCATCCATCAAGGATGCACGCTAATTTTTCCTGATGCAAAGAAGACATTTCTAAAATTCAGAACAACATATTTAGTGCAAGGTTTTAGCAACATTGATTTCCTCCACCTTAGAAATATTTAAAGCCGTACCTTCACATAAAAAATGGTGAGGTTAGTTAGTGCACATGATATTCAAAATACCTTAGTATATTAAAACTGAATATTGTAGAAACTCATTTTATCCCTCAATTTACATAACAAAGGCACACACAATTTATATACAAAATTTATAATTTTGCCAAAAATCTCAAAGAATTTGGAAACATTTTCATTGCTTACTGAGAAAAATGTTATCATTCTTTGAACATTCAGGAGAATGCTATAGGATTGTTCAATAAACACGTGAACATTAAGAAATTTATGAAATTAGCAACTTGCCTAACCATGAATATTGCTACTATTTGAAGCGGGCAATAAAATTAAGCAACATTTTTAAACAAAAAGTTCAAATGTCGTTACATTATGAAAGCAGAGTTGATGAGAATGGTGTAATCCCATGTCCTCATCAGCTAGAGCTGCAGCTTATCCAGCAGGGAGACAAGCTTAGGAGAATGACATGTCTTTGTTCTCTCCAACACAGGAAGTGCTTCTCACCATCAAAAATCCCACTCATTTAATCACATCTCCCACACGTTGAGATGCTCAAGAGTCTGAACAATCAGTCTTGACATTATTCCCAGTAAGACTGTGCACCAAAATGGAAATGACCATGGCGCATACAGACAGAAGTGTCACACTCCTTTTAATATCCCCACACAACTCACCAGAGAGGTGTGTTCCTGTAGGCAAAATGAATTATTCGATATTCCCAGGTCTAACGATAGGTGTGGTAGCTGCCTGCTGGATGTCTGTGTCTCAACATTTGGAATTTCTGAGTATGCAGGTCATATAATGAGGAACGGAAAGCCAATGAGTTGACTAAATAAAATTGTTTCTGATGCGCCTCGGCCAGACTCAGTTGTCCTCAGTGTGCAAGAGGGAAGCAGACCCATCAGTGTGAGGGTGAGACCGGGTGAAGAAGAGGCCTTTGCCCACTGCTGGATCTCCACATAGAGGTGGAAAGCCATGAACTGTGGAAAGCAAGAAGTATCTAGAAACTGGAACATACAAAATAGCTACTGTTTTCTAGAAACTCCAGATAGGAATGAAACGCTGATGAGAGCGACAAATCCACATTACATTTCTGACTTCCAAATTGTAAGGTAAAAAAGTCTTGTTCTTTTAAGGAACTATGAGTTGAGAAATTTGGTACAATAGGCAATGGACAGAGTGGGTAGTCAGAGCACAACAATTTATAACTAATTAGACCTCAATGTCAGGGTTACTTTGTGTGTGTGTGATTTCTCCACTTGGTTTTTTTTTTTTTTCCTAAGAAACTCTTAACTGTTTTGTAGGAGCTTTTTTAACAGTGATTCACTTGACAGCAAGAGAATGTTTTACAGCATGGATTGTCTACTAAACAACCTAATCAAAATATTATTAAACAATTACACTGCAGTAGGCTGTTTAATGAAGTGTTTTCAGTGTGGTTTGAGCACTAATAGCAACAGTGTTAAGCTTCTTTGTGCTCTGTGTATCAAACAGCTTGTAGTAGTGTGAGCTGACTAGGAGTCAGAGGGATTCCGAAGCACCTTTGACAGATACTACACTTGTGCCAGTCTAAATTTCATCCTGTGTTCTTACTGTGCATGAAAATGGGAAAATGTGAGGCCACGCAGAGCTTCCACACACCGCACATCACATCAACAGTCCCTGACTAGATGCTCTCCAGTGCCGCTCACTTTGCCTGATGTATCTGTTGGCACCATGGCTACAGAGCCACAGAAGTTAAGTCCTGTCTCACCACCTACATCAGTACTGGCTTTCGAGACAGTGTGTCTCAGGATGGACTGAAAACAAATGCAATTTATAATTGAAATGTCTGTAAATTGACTAATAGGTAAATACAAATAAAAATATGTACAGACCTGCCTAGGGACATGCTCACAGCATGCTTTGGCTGGTTTTCTAGTGTCAAATTTGATTTGACCAGTAATATTTTCTCCTGTGTTACCTTTTTGGTGCAGATTTCCAAGTCAGAAAGCCACATTCTGTTCCTTTTTTTTTTTCTTCAAAAGATCAAATATGAGTTAAAGACTAAACATAATGCTGGATATTATTTTTAATTTTAATTATTATTTCTATTTTATGTGTATGAGTGCATTGCCTACATGTATGTAAGTGCACCTGTGTCATGCAATGCCTGCAGTGCAGAGGTCAGAAAAGGCCATCAGGTTTCCTGTACCTAGAGTTAGGGACAGTTATTAGCCACCATGTGGGTGCTGGGAATGGAACCCACATCCTTTGCAAGAACAGTCAGGACTCTTCAACTGCTGAGCCATCACTCCAGTCCCATAATGCTAGACATTATTGACAGTAAAAGAAAAATGGGAGACTGGGGAGAAAGCTCAGCTGATAAAGTGCTTGGCTTGCAAACAGGAGAACATGAGATCAGAATCCACATACAATGCCAGGTGTGGCAGCGTGATCTTGTAATCCCAGTGCTTGCACAGCAGGAACAAGAGGATCCCAGGGGCTCCCTGGCCAAATAGGCTAATCCAGTTATCGTGATCTAGGCCAAAGAGAGACCCTGTGTCACAGGAGGAAGCAGCATTCCTAAGGACATTACCCAAGGTTTCACCTAAGCCTCTACATGCATGTACACACATATTACAGACACACCCACCCTTGACCACCCTACATGCACATACTGCACACACGTAACAGAAGGAAAGTGGAAAAAAAAAACTAGAGATCATGTGAACAGCTGTTATCTTACAAAGAAGAGTGTGAGTCATCTGTAGTGTCTGTGAGAGTTCTCTTCATGCATAGGAAAATAATATTTTTTTATATTTCATCCTAGAAAGAATGAAATATAAATAGATGACTTATGATTAAAATGCTTTTCATTCTCTCATAATTTTTCCAAAGATAGTGGCTGCTTACACAGACGCCAAAGTAGGACTATACTTTGGAGGAGATATTTGAATAATACATTTTGAAGAGCTCAAACCCACCCCAGCCAAGATTGCACAGACCTTGCAGCTATGCCCCAAACCACTGATGTCCCTCAGGTCTATTAGGTCTCATGTCCTCTTAAGGCCTCTCAAGAGCTCTGGATAAAACGCTTACATTCATTCCATCCACTGGTTCTCCACCAGAGCAGACGCTCCCATGCCATTCCCACGTGTTATGCAAAAGGAATAGGAAATTACTGTTTGAAAGTCTGTCATTTTTTTTTGTGATTTTCATACAATATAATTTGACAGTATTTAGATCATCCACTTATCTGCATCTTCCTTTACTGCCCTCACCCAATTCAATGTGCATATATATATATATATATATATATATATATATATAGAGAGAGAGAGAGAGAGAGAGAGAGAGAGAGAGAGAGAAAGAGAGGGAGAGTAGAGAGAGAAAAATGCCTTTCAGTGTGGATTCATCCACTGAAGCCTGGCTAACCTACCAAGAGACTCATCCTTAAAAGAGACTGTTTCTCCCCCTCCCAGTAGTCATCAGTTGTCAAAAGCCCCTTAGGCTGGGTGAGTTTTTATCCACTTCCCTATGTCTATGTTGGGAGTTTGTCTGGTTTGAGCTTTCATGAGACTTGTAAATGCTGTGACCATTGCTGTGAATTCGTATGAGTAACTGACCAACTGTCTGAAAGACTCTTTTTGCTTGCGACCATTCACCACCTCTGGCTCTTGCTATCTTTCTGCTCATCTTCCTCAGTGATCCCTGAGTCTGGAGAAGCAGAGATTTCATACAGGTGTCTTATTCAGGAATTAGCATTCTACAATCTCTTGTTCTCTGTACACTGCTCAGTTGTGGGTTTCTGGGTTAATCACCCTCTGCTGCATAACCAAACTTCTCTGGTGAGAGTTGTGAGATGCATTGCTTTATGGGTATAGCACTAAGTCACGGGAGTACAGAAAACTTGTCCACCAGGCCCTGTCGCCTGGCTAGCCTCAGTTTCCTAAGCCTGATATCAGTCTCAGGTATGGGCTCCACCCTAGGAAGTAGACATTAAGTCCAATTAGAGAGTGGTTGGTCGCTCCCATAATCTTTGTTCCACTTTTGCATTGATGGGTGTTTCTTGCCAGGCTAGTTGTTATTGTAGTTCACAGGATACACAGTTGAATAAGATTGATGATTATTTTTTCATTTTGTAGAGCACATAGCACCTTCCAGAACTATGAAATCCATGAACATTCCATCATAATTCTTCACTGAAATTGAAATAATCTCAAATTATATATGGAAACACAAAAAACTCGGGATAGCCAAAATAATCCTGATCAACCAAAGAAGAGCTGAAGGCATCACCACCTCTGAGCTCAACTTATACTACAGAACAATAATAATAAAACAAAATGATACTGGAATAAAAACAGACACATTGATTAGAGGAAAGAACTGAGGACCCAGACTGAAATCTACACATTTACAGCCACCTGATTTTTGACAAAAGACCTGAAAATACACACTGGAGAAAAGACAGTGTGTTTCACAAATGGTGTTGATCAGACTATATAGTGGCATATAGAAGAACAAAGCTAGAACCTTACCTTTTACCATGCCCAAAACTTAATTCCACATGGATCAAGGATTTCAACTTAAGACCTGATAACTTGAACAGATAGAGGAGAAAATAGGGAATACATTCAAACTTAAAGGCACAGGATATGGTTTTCTGAGGACACCTATGGTGTAGCAATTAAGTCCAACAATTGAACTGTACAGAATGTTTTGAAACTAAAAAGCTTCTGTACAGTGAAGAGTCAAGAGACAACCTACAGAATAGCAAAATGTCTTTACTAGCTATACCTGTGACAGAGGATTAATAATTCAGATACAAAGAACTCAAACAATGAAACGTGAGCAAAACACACAACCCAATTTAAAAAAAGACAAGGAGCAGAACAGAAGTTCTTTAAAGATGAAACACAAATGGCTGAGAAGGACTCCAAAAATGTTCAACATCTTTAGTCATCTGGGAAATGCAGATTGGAACTACTGAAATTTCATGTTATCTAAATCAGAATGGCAACAATCAGCTAAACAAACAACAATAAATGTTGGTAAGGATATGGAGAACGAAGCTTTTATCCACTGCTGATGGGAGAACTAACTGGTATTGCCATTATGGAAACCAATGTGGAGATTACTCAAAACACTTGAAATTGATGTGCCATGTGATCCAGCCATACCACTCCCGGGAATACACCTATTACAGAAATACCTGTTCATCCACATTCATTGCTGCTCTTTTAGATGTCCATCAACTGATGAATGGATAATGAAGGTGTGGTGCATCAACACAATGGGACTTTATTCAGTTCTTTAAAAAGCCCTGAAATCATGAAAGGAATGGACCTTTAAACAATCATCCTGAGTGAAGGAAATCCAGAGGGGAAAATGCTGCATATTCTCTCTCATTTCGGATGCTAGCTTAGAAATCTTAGATATGCATGTTTTAATGTGAAGATCCAGAGAAATTAGGAAACAAATAAATGGCCGTGGAGGTGGGGAGAGGCTTCCTGTGAAGAGTGGCAGATTGCAGTGGTGGGAAGGGGAGAGGGGAGCATTAGGGCAGAAAGGATTAAACAGAGTGGAGAGGGACAGGCCAGGGCAGAGCAGGGAAGGAGAAGTAACACTAACGGCCTTTAGAAAAAGACATATGGAAACAAAATACACCTCAATGCCAGGGATGGACTTCCTCTCTAGAAACTGTGGACTCTGCTCTTGGTTGCCCACCAGAACTTGATGGTAAGACCCTGTTGCTGAAGACACTACATGCATGAACCCTGCAAGGAAAAGTCCCGCTGGTGCTGACCTCGGAGCCTGTCAGTTTTCTCTCTTTGACTCTGCTCCATCTTGTGTGAGATGCTGGAGCCTTCTTAGCTGCTCTCTGCGTCTTTTTCTACCTACCACTGCCTCTGCTGCTACGTCAGCATTTCTTTTCTTCATGCTGAGGTGTTTTGACAGTGGGATGAATTGTTATTAACTGTGACTAGCTGAAGTGGAGAAGAGACACTGAGGGTGGTTGTGATGTACTAGTTCCCATTTCAACTTCATCTAATTCATTTCTACAAAGCAGACTATAGAATGTTAGTCACTCAGCATTCTCCAAATTGGGTGAATTTTCCCTAATAGTTCTGATGATGTCTTTGTAAGTCAGGTTGATTTTCAGGAACTGGGCCTCAGCTGTTAAGGTGAGGATTTTCTGTTTTCAAACTAATGGGGAAAATTTTCATGCCTTGAATTAGATTGCAAAATCTTTCTGTATTTCTCTGTCTCTTTTATGATCAGCTTTACATGTAAATGTTACATGCTGAATGTAGTAAAAACTTTGTAACATATTTAACAATAGAAATGTCATTAGGATATTAATTTGTTCATTTACAGTTTTGCAGAGAGCAAAATCACAACGTATTACTTAATGTGGGACATAATCTGCAAAGGATATATTTCTTTAATCTTATTGAAAGAAAATCTAATAAAATACTTTATTTTTAAATGAAAAATAAAATTATATTACTATATATTACAGGATGTTGAGGTCTGAGATATCTTGATGAAGTATAAAAATGCATAGTATATTGCTCTAAGAGATTCAATATTTAAAAGTTCTTCAAATATGTAATTTCAAATATAACCAAGGAGTGCCAAAATTTCAATGTTCATTTCATTTATTTATCTGCATATAGATTAAAAATTTTAATCTTCCCTTCTTAAAACTTTGAATTTCATGAAATTCCAACGAACACAGAATTCCTTAGTTCCTAATCAAACTTTTATTTAAAATGTACATATAATTCCCTAAATTCTGTTTGTAGTGTTCTTTTGAACTTGTTCCCTTAATCTCAGTGTTCTCAGTCTTTGTGACTTTCTGCTCCCAGTTTCAGTTTCTACAAAGCAACCACGTTATATATTGACAATGTTGATGCTTTGGTGATGGTACAACTAAATGATAGCATATATTCCACAATTGTCTCACTAAGTTCACTAGGCAAATACCTAGTTATTAAGCTAAAACAAATTCCCTTACTTTCTTAAAACTTATGTCTGAGGTCAGCTGCACAAATGCTAATTTTTTTGTGTGTTTTCATGTTCTCAATATTTGTAGTATAGTTCATTCTCAAAATCTATAAGCCTACAATTATAATTTTGGCCTTTCAACATTCAATATGTTCTAAAAGTTTTTAGTGTGTGATGAGCTCCTGATTGCAAGTATTGATGATTTAAAATGCCAGTGGCACTGACTATGAACTACAAATGGGATCAGGAGATGTCTCTCAAGGTCTTTACCAGGCGTCTGTGAGAGCATGTCAATAATTTATTCTCAAGCAGAGATGTTGTTGAGATATCATGACCTATAGTCCAGCTCCAATCTTCAAGGACAAACATTGATTACAGCGTTTTAGAAGGATTTCGTTTTTGTTCATTTTTTCATCATGTAATTTTTAGTTAATTATTTACTTTTTATGTGTATGAGTATACTTCCTGCATGCAAGTGTACCTATGTAATGCAAAGCCCATGGAGTCCAGAAGAAGGCATTGGATCATCTGGAACTAGAATTAAAGATGTTTGTTAGCCACCATGTGGGTGCTGGAAATTGAATCCTGGTCCTCTGGAAGAACAAGTGTTCTTAACTGCTGAGCCAATCTCCAGCCCCCAAATACTATATTTTTTAGCAACTTTAATTTTAGAAAATTGAAAAATGAATATATTCAACTATTGGCATGATGAAATTGGTAATTTTTATTACTTTCACTTCTGTCCTGGAAAGTTTGTGGTTTGAAATTTATTTGACTAAAATAGAGATTCTTGTAAAATTCACAGGTAATATTTAGTTTGTTTGCATTTATCTATTATTTGTTTGTTTGTTTATTTGAGACAGGGTGTCATGTTACTCAGGCTGATTCAGACTCAATAGATAGCTGAGGATGGCCTTGAACTTATGCCTCTACCACCTAAGTGTTGGGATTTCAGGCCAGTGCCATCTTACCTGGCAACAGTTATATTTCATAGTGGTCAAGATGCTATACAGGAAGTTTTTTTCTGCAGAGATAAACATGATATCTCAGTGAATTTCTCAGAAACAGAGCTTGAACATAGCAAAATCTCCAGAGACCAGAATGAAGTATGTTAAATTAATTGTTTTACTTGACTATTTTTTCAGACATCTGTTTCTTGCAGCCCAAGCTATTTACTGCACAAGCTATTTAGGCAGGGATAACCATGCCTTCTGATTCTCCTGCCCCCACCCAAGAGCTGTGATTTCTAAGACGTACTGTTTTGCAGGGTTTATGAGGTGCTGGGAATGCAACCGAATGATTCGTGTATGTAAGACAAACACTCTATTAACTGAGCTGTCTGCAGCCACCATGATTTTTAATTTATGATGTTTAAAAATTTTAAGTTCAAATTCCCTCATTATATTGAAATGTTTAAAGCTTTCATTAAACTCCAAATCTAGAAAAGCTGTGAGGACTTTCCTTGTACTTTGCTGTATTGATCTCATATTAGGTATGAACTATGGCTCTTGAGTTATTTTTTATTGAGAAACAGAAAACAGAGCAGAAAGAAGGAACTTTCTCAAAAGGTATGCATGAAAGGTCAGTGTCTATTAGAAAGAATGCTGTCCGGTGCTGTCCGGCGAGTATCTGTCCCTTTCATTTTCTTCAGGGACATAAATTTGATGTAAAGAAAGTTTCACCTTTAGTGGCACCTGGAATTTCAAGTTCAGAACAACAGTGGCCCCGGTGACTGAAATGACTTTGAAGTTTACGTTTGTGTTCACTGATATTCCTATACACTAGTCACATTTTTCTATTTCAAATCCAGCTATGTTTCTCTCTGTATTTATTGTTGTTATTACTAGGAAAATTTTTTATTTAAGTAGTCTTGTGATCTATTTATTACAGTCAAAAACCCAGAGTCACAGCCACTAGTTCCTACTTGTTGGTTTTCATTTTCCATAGATATCAGGCCTCAGAAGTCAGAGAGTATTATGTTCTCACCCTGCTCCTTTGACAGTGAAGCAGAAAAGTCCAATTTTCTGGCTCCGCATTTCACAGTTGATGAATGTTGAGTCTGGAGGATGTCAAGACCAGTCTACCAGCATCTTAAACCACAACACTGTCTTTCCTCCAATAACAAGCCTCTTGTTAAGGAAAACTTGCTTCTAATGGCTTAAATGTCTCCCATTTTGTATCAGAGTTTTATTTGGAAAATGTGTTTTTATTTCCGGCTACACAATTGCTCCATCTTTCCTGGTCATTGACATTCTGGCAGAGATGTCAAACTATGCTAGTAATGTATACTGAGTTCTTTTTATGACAAAACCTGTTCTTTTTAAGTTAGCTTGTAATTGTGGTGTGGTTTCTTCTATAAAACCAACTAACCAGTATTGATTGGGTTGGACGAAGCTAAGTATTGTCTTTCTTTGAGTGTAAATTTATATATGAGGAGCTTCACAGCTCTGTCCTTCTTTTAGTGCTCTGAGACTTTTCCTTCATATCTTCAGTCTACATTGGGAAGGAATGTATCAGCAAACATATTTACACTCAGGACATAAGGAAAAATGCAAACTAAATGACCGGTACTAAAGTCTTTTGCACTGTACAAAGAACATATCATAACTAGGAAGTACCTGGGGTTTCATATGTGCATTTTGTGAGAAAGATGTCCATTTTCTAAAAATTAAGGAGGATCCAAAACCAGATGATTCTGAACTCCTAAGGATTTACTCAAAGTGAGATTTGGCTTTCTGTAAGAGGGAGGAAAATTTGAAATAATAACAATTTTAAAAGAAAAAAAATTAAGATATATTTTTATTAGTTTATGGTTTTAGATATATCCTAAACTGCTCTGTTCTGGAAAAAGTATTGCATTTGGATACTTTTAAATTGATATTATTTACTCATATTTTTTCAGAGAAAATAAATAACTTTAAAACTATGAATATCTAAAATATATGATAAGAGTTCAATATCAGAAAACTATACTTCAGCTTACTGATTAAATTCCTTCCTTCCTTCCTTCCTTCCTTCCTTCCTTCCTTCCTTCCTTCCTTCCTTCCTTCCTTTCTTCCTTCTTCCTTTTGAGACAGGGTGATACACTGAAGTTCAGCCTGGCCTGATTCCAGATATGAGCCACCATGCCCAGTACTGTTTAATCTTTTAATGTTTATCTGTGTGAGGAAAGAAATAACTATACAGTCTTCCTCATTTATGCACTCCTCTACATTAAAAACTATGGAGCATATCTAGTGACAGATGTTTCTGTCTACACATGGTTTTTCCTGAACTAAGAAGCAACGATTTAAAAGTCATCTTGGTCAGTGCTTTCAAAGAGCCAATACTCATTCAGACATTGAACCCAAGGTTTTAAAAAATGAAGGAACTGAGAGAGAGGAGCAAAAATGATGTTAGTTTAATCTGAAGGAAGTCACCATGAAATGCATCCGCGGGGCTTATCATTTCTACGAAAAGGACAAGAAGTTTTAAAAAGGGAAAAAAGTGGAACTAGGAGCATATTTAGCTTACTAATGGTGAGTGTAGCAATTTGTGGCTTTATATCCTGTTTTATCATAGAAAAAACTTAAATGGGAATTACTCTGAAAAGAACTATAAAAATGCTTAAACCCATTTCAATAAAGATGACTTGTGAAAGACATGTTCCTACTGCCTTTGTGTAAGGAGTAATGTGTCTGATGCTAGAGCGTACGCCTGATATTGTGGACTGAAAGAGTCCCAGGAGAGTGTCTCTAAGGGAAATTGGAATGTCTCTTTCTATCTCAGTGACTTAGTTGAAATACCATCAAATTCTATTATGTGAAAATTGCAAAACTCCAATAAAAACTTTTTTTAAAAAAAATCAAAGAGCTGGAGAGATGGCTCAGTGGTTAAGAGAGCTGGCTGCTCTTGCAGAGAACTGGGTTCCCTTCCCAGCACCCACATGGCAGCTAACAACTGCCTGAAAGTCCAGTTCCAGGGTATCTGATGCCTTCTATTTTCCACAGGGATTGCTTGACACAAGTGCACTTACACACATGCAGTCAATACACATAAAATAAAAATAATAAATACAATATTTTAAAAATTCGGTATGTCTCAGGACCTCCATTCAGATGCCTTGTATTGAAACTCTGCATTGAGAGCCCAGAAATTCATACTTTAATTCAAAATACTGCACAGGAAAAAAAAAATCCAATGGGGAAATAAGTAAATATAAACAGTCAAGGGTGCATATTTTAATGCATATATTTAGGGAAATAAAAACAAGATGTTTTAGAAAAGATGAAATTAGGAAAATATTTATGAAATCAAAGTAGAGAATTTTACTTCTAATTTTGTTCATTTCCACACCAGCATATTTATTTCATTTTATTACATTCTATTTATTGTGTGTGTGTGTGTGTGTGTGTGTGTGTGTGTACATCACTCTTTACACACAAGTAGAAGTCAGAGACCAGAGGACAACCTGGAGGAGAGAAGTCTGTTCTCTCTTTCCACCATTGTGTCCCAGGAATTGAACCCAGTTCGTGAGGCTTGAAGTTAAGCACATTTGCCCACCACACCATCAAACCAACTCAACACCAGTATTTAAAAGAATATTTTGGGGTACATACTCTACTGTCTCTCAGGTTTTACAAAAGTCAACAAGTGTTTTGTGTGATATTTCCAGGAAGCACCCTGAACAGTGCTGATGAGCATCTAGCATGGGCAGGCATGTTGCTCACAGCTTTGCTGTGTGAAGTGCTATACTATCTGCAGCCTGGGTGGACACAATCATCCGCACAGATGATCAGTGGTACTGTCACTCAGCAGTCAGCACATGGGTTACTTTTCAAAGTGAAGTGAATTTCATTATTTAATGAAAATAACAGCATTTTAAAACTGAAGAAATAATCGTGTTATAATGAAATTCCACTGGGCTGTAATCTAATTCTGGCTCTGTAATAAATCCAGGAGAACGTGAGACCTGATTTCGTTATAAGGATGGGAATAATATTTGCCTATTTCCTTTGTCATTTTTTAAACAGGGATATTCTGGTTGTTTTCCTAAAGGATATTACAGATACAGAGATGATGTTTTCAGTGTATATTAATAGAAAAATAGAAGGTTAAGTTATTTTCTAAAATATTTTTTTGGAAAATTTGAGGTATACTTGTTCATAAGTAGCATATATCCCAAATGTATAAATCAATAAATCTTCCTAAAATATAGCATATAAAGTTGTAATCTTAATTGAGCTATTTGTAATATTGTTAAATGAAATATTAAAGCAATGAGTCATTTCTACCAGTATTGCAGAGTTTGTGCAAAACTCAACATCCTAAAACTGAATTGAATTAACTTGAATAAAGCTACTATGCAATTAAAAATTTGTTTTGGGTTCCATTAATCTTTCTATATGCCTAACTTATACAATGAAGGTTGCTTTTAGTCTGAGAAGATTAGAGCTAAATCTTTTTAAAGTGTATTCTGCTCCTAAATCAAACATCTCAATTTTGTCTCTTTCTATGTATCTCTTTTCTCTTAACATAGAACTTTAACAACACTTAATTTACAGTCTGCTTTGAAAAACCACAAGTTTTCCTAATGAATTTATAGATTTTCTTTCTGAGCTCTCTGTGGAAACACACAGCCTATTAATCTTAATGGATTTTAGTATTCATATCGACAACATCAAAGATAGGTTTAGTATAAATGTTATTTCCCTTTGTAATTCCCATGGCTCCCCTTCGTCCTCCCTCAGACGACTCATTCCTGGGAGGAAAAATCCATTTCCAACAAACCATCAGCCTTCATTTAGAGATTTCTATAATATCAGCAAATAAGTTCCTACCAACAACTCTGCATGATCTACAGTTTTAGACATTTTGTTGGTCCTTGCAATTTTATGTTTATTTCTTTTACACCAAGTACTTAATATTAATTTGATTTTAAAAAATTCATCTTTTACTGACATCTCTGTTCAAAATAATCATTGAATTCCCATGGAACCTGCCACTTATCTGTCAATTATGATTCCTACTTTGTACATGTGATGGAACAATTTTACAGTTTGGGAAGAAGCTCTCAAGTCGTCTTTGGTAACATGAAAATTTGTTTAACTGTTAAGTTTTCTTCTCGTTTTCCTAGCCAAATAGTGAAAACATTAGTTGGTGTGTATTAGACCATTACAGATTTCTAACACAGTAAGAACACTGTCATGAAGGATGTATGCTCTACTGTTTCATATGTTCCTTGATTGGCAGGAGGTCTCAGATTATTTTATATATTTTTCTTAAATTAAAAAAACACTTCTTTCTGTATGGAAAATTTTCATATCCATTCACTGTTTATGTGAAAATACACACACACACGCACATATATATGATATATATATATATATATATATATTATTTGGAATATATATGGTCTGTCATTAAGAATTCAAGTTTAAATAATTTCCAGTGCTTCTGCTCAATATACACAGTAAACATGTGAAAAGAGATGAGAACACCAATTTCCGAATGCCTTTTACTCATTCTCAGCAAAAATTTAGGTAAATATTGATGTGAATTAATCAGCAGGGCAGAATTTAATTCTGTCCCTTCAGTATATAGTGGACAGTACTCACAAATTATTATTGTTTAACTTTTTCTCAGTTCTGTGCTACCATAGACAGCATGCTTAGCTATTATTTTCTTTCTATTTCTTATCTCATTTTAAGGTTCTTCCTAAGACATATAGAATCGAGAAAGATTCGAGTCATTTTCCTTTGGTGAAGTCATCCAAAGAGTAAAAATGAAAAATCCAGAATGTTCAGGCTGTGGCTCTTTTCCTAGTAGTGCAATTTCTATTGCACTAGTACTATGGAAGTTCTTGATCTTTGTTTGATATGAAGTGTTAAATAATGTATATATATTTGTATCATATGGTAATGCTTTCTATGTATATAGATCATTTTCCCCTGGAGAATACAGAGCAAGTTTCTAATGTTTTTCATTTATCTTTACAACATCTCATTGATGTTAGGGACTAATCTGTATTGCCTCAATTGATTGGGAAATGTGGTTCTTATTATTACTAGTATTTGTCTGTATAGAAACAAAATACTTTTCTAACTTCACATTAGTAAGCTTTTAATAACAATATCACGGTGTTCTGGTGATAACAATTATCTGGGAATGAAAAAGTGTCTACACATAGAATTATTCAAAGAAGCACAACCAATAGAATGGATATAGCAAAGCCTACAGATTGGTTAAGACCTAGATGTTAGTCCTAGAGACAGTAGAGATATCTATCATCTATCTATCTACCTATCTATCTATCATTTATCATCTATTTGTTATCTACCATCTATCTATCTATCAAGCTATCAATCTATTTATCTATCTATCATCTATCTCTCTATCTATCATTTAATCACCCATCTATCACTTTATCTATCTGTCCATCTACTCATCTATAGAATTGAAAAAACTGGTTTGTAAGATTTTGGAATCTGAGGTGGACTATTATGTGGAAATCCAAGTGAGAGATGCTCTTTCCAATGTCCAATGCTGGTTTTAAATTTTTCAGGGTAGCAGACTGGAAACTTAAGTTGAGCTTTGTGCTGCTGTTTGGGGGAGCTACACAGACTATGCTGACCATGATTTCACAGAGATCCAACTGCCTTAGCCTCTTGAGTACTAGGATTAAAGGGGTGTACCACAACACCCATCACAATTCAGATTCTTGTTCATCAATTAAACATCTCACTTATGGCAGGACACTGGAGTGTACACTTGTAATCTCAGTACTTGGGAGACTGGGAAAATATGATCTTAATATTGAGATCAGTTTATGCTGTGCCGAGGACTTCTTGAAACACAAAGCAAGATTCTTTCTCACAAACAAAAAAACCAACAAAACAATAAATAAATCAGCCAATGAAATAACACTTATGAATTCATTTATTTCACAATAACTGAGCCCCGAAGAGCATAGGTCTCTGGTATACTTAACTACACTATCCTGCATCCCAACCCTCATTTCTATTTGAGGCTGAATGCAATAGGTTTCAGATATAAGATATCATTATTAACACAAATGCATCAGAACAGAAAAATCACCAGTGGTGGATTTTGTGCATTGTTCTTCCTTATTTATTTTAATAAGATTTATTGACTAATATATTCACAGCCAAGAAAAGTATACATAAATAATTAAAAGTAGTATAGTTTTTCACATCAAATAATAACCAAGGGAATGGATTTAAATTAGTTTTGAAGCAAAATAGAATTATCAGTATATGAAAAGTTGTCTAGACTCAGGAGTTCTGGAAATCAACTACAAAATCAACCTAAAGTATTACAACAGTTCTTATTTCCATCAGAATGGAAGTGATCACAAGAAAAAGAGAAGAAATGTAAAGTCATGGACATTGCTAGTAAGAATTTAGACTGATATCACTTCCTTGGAAACAACCTGGCTGTTTCTGCAGTGCTTAAATGGTTCCCATTAGATTCAGCACTTCTGTACATAAGTACACATCAAAGAGAAAGGTTCCTCATACACAAACGTCAATGACAACCAGAAATAGAAACAATATGGATGGTCGACTGATGAGTGTATAAATAGGATAACACATGTCCATGTAGTATGTGGAGGTGTACAACACATCCATATGATTCAGTAATGAATAGCAATGTGGTACTGATGCAAGACTGGTCTTGTCTGTTCCTTAACGTACAGTAAGTCATAGGATGTCACCGCAAAGTACTAGATGCTGAGATTCTGTTTGAAACGTTTTTTATAAAAGACACTTTCATAGAACTAGAGATTAAATTCTTGTTCTGAGAAGGAAACAAGGGATGGACAGTGACCACATGGGAGTTTTTTTTTTGTGGTGATCGAAAATTCTGAAATAAAATGTGTTAGTTGCATAACTATATTAAAAACATCACTGAGTTATATAGACTTTAACATGTGAACTGCACTAAAAACAGATTTCATCTCTCCTACTCTCCAACCGACCTTGTGATTAGCAAAAATTTTGTATATGTATATATACTAATATATAATATATATTACTATATATATTACATGTATATATTAGTATAAACACAAAATGGGATGAAGGAAAATTCATTGTTTTCTGCAGTTGGCAGTAATGCTTGCGAAAATCATTCAAAGTCTATTGGCTTTTACATCCAGAATTGTGGACGAAGTACACTCTCAGAGTTCTTTACTTAATATAGTCTGATAATTTGCACCAAACTCTTTGTCCTCCTGAGAAATTGGATAGTGTTTATTTTTGAGTACAACATATAACAGGATTTTCATTTCTCATGATCATCTTTTGAACATCATGAGCATTACCACGTATATCCTTAGCTTTCTAATGGTATGGATAGAGGCAATTTTGAACTATATCTTCATACTGTATTTCAAATCCATCAGTTGCCTTCCATTTTCCCTGTCAATGCTAGGATTATCTTTAAGCTGTACTTAAATTTAAATTATGATGCATTACTATATATAATACGAGCATATTATACACAATAGGCTCAGATTCTTCAGTTTTCACTCCTAGATTTCCGTTTCCCTTATAGAATTCAGATAAAGTCTCGTGGGGAATTAATACAATGCTCTCGTTCTGGTCATTACTGACATCTGTTAATTCACTCATGTTTCTCTTATGTCTTTATTTTCGCTACTGTAGATTTTATCTGCTCCCTAACTGCAGTAGGATCACTTCTGTCTCAGGGATTTTCCCCTTCCTTAAATGTACACTACTGTGGCCTAGCTAGCTATATCCTTTGAGTTGGATATGATTGTGTGCTAAACATAGTTTAATTTTATTGTGTCCAAGATCAACTAATAACGTGCTTCTTGGCATGTCTGTGAGGATATTTCCAGAAAGAACTGAGAGAACAGTCACCCCAGAGTGAGTGACCATTCCTATGAAGGCCCCCATATAAAGAGCTCCGACAGGAGAGATGAGCTGATTTTCCTATGGCCGTGTAGCTCATCTGCTTTCTTGCCGCCACACTGCGCCTGTCACTGCTTCTGCGGCTGTTTTCCCTCAGCCACCGCTGCTGCCTCAGTCACCACTGCTGCCGTCCTTCACTGACATTGGAGCTCAGCTTCTGTCATCTTCCAATGTGGACTCTCCAGGAATCCTCCAGGACATTAGCAACAGATTGGTACTGCTGAGCAGCTGCCAGATTCTCAGCCTCTCTAGGATGGAACAGCCACATTGTTGCACTGTTCAGACTGTGTTATGTAAGTCAGTCTAACAAATAGGTATTTATTCTAATGGTTGTGTTCCTCTAGAGAACCCTTACTAATACAGTGTTCACTGTTGTCTTAGATCATAGGCATGAGGCTGAGTCTATTAATATTACTTTATGAAAGGAAGGTGATTCTTGAGAAGTCTCATGAGGTTTACAGAGTTTGTAGGTCTCTTCCCCTTCCTGAAGTTGGTGAAGCACTGAACGATTAATGGGGAGGAGAAGCATTTCCATAGTGCAGCTGCCGTGAGCTGCCAGGGGATGTAGCTCCCGTAGACTTACTCACACTCCTGTAATTAACCTCAACAAACTCTGAGTGACCAATTTGAACTTGGAAGGAATCATTCTTTGGTCAGAATTACCCCTGTATCTGGGATTAATAGATAGTTTTGTACGTCTCCTTATGAAATGTATGGTTGGACTTACAACCGCATGCCTTTTAGTTCCTTTCATGTAGACATCATCTGATGTGTGTATACTTTGGAGGTAAACTGTGAGATGATGTATTGTGATTTGGTTGTAAAATGGCCCCAACAACTTGTAAGTTCAAGGTTTGGTCCTCATACACTATTAAGAGGTAGTTGAATCATGACAAAAGTCATCAAGGGAGTGTTTACAGCTGAATGCGGTACCAGTGGGAAGCTGGCTGAGGAAGTTAGTCCCCCAGCATGTCTTTTCAGGGTCTCTCGCGCCCCTTCCTCTTTTCCCTTTGTCCCTCTTTCTCTCCTTTTCTGTCAGTTTTTTCCCACTATATTCTTATCTTCCTGCCCATCATAAGGTGAGCAGCTTCTCCTTAGCCTTGCCACATGATGCTCTTGACTTACAGCAGGCCTGAAACAATGCAGCCAACCATGGACTGAAATCTCTGAACAAATAAGAGAAAAGAAATCTTCACCTCAGGTGTCTTGTCAGAGCAATGACAGTCTGACTAACCCATCACTCTATCAGAAAAGGGCACTAGTCATTCCTTGCAGCGTAACTGTTTTGTTTTTTGTTTTTGTTTTTGTTTTTGTGCATAGCACTGATCACTGTTTCGAGTCTGGGGTTGTATGTGTGAAAACTCTCCTTCACTATAATATAAGCAACTGAGTTCTATCTCAGCCATCACGAATAACATCCGGGATGAGGTAAGATCTCAGCAATGATGTCTCTTGACATCAGTGAAGAATAATTCAGAAAAACTTCTAAGCACAGTTTGCCTTACAGGAAAGAATTAAATTATTTATGTAGTTGACAGTTCTCTTTTGGCTTCCTAATAACAGTGGGAAGAATAAACTTAATTATGAGATCCACACAACTCAATCTGAGAGAACAATATCATTTTTATTTCAAATCAACCTTATACTTTTACTCTTTATTCATTTTTAGTGCTTTCTCTGCACTTTTCAGTTTCTTCTTCTTTATTGAGTTTTTATGAATTTCATACAATGTATTTTGATCATTTTTAGACCCTGTTCCCAATCTCACGCAGTTTCCATCCCTGCCCAATTTCTTGCTTTACAATACCCGCAAACCCATTTAGAATATCCTTTCATTCATAAAACAAAATAAAGCAAAAATCAAGTTCAAAACCTTAGCTTTTATGCAGGCTGAATTCTTCAGTTTTGCATCCAACACAGTGATGGATGAGGGATGACTTCTTGTCCTTTAGGTTGTTTGGGATATTTAGGTCATTCATTTTCAATAATGAAATTCACTTACGGGTATAAAATGGGTCTTAGAGAATATAAAGAATAATTTTTATTATAGCCTCTATCAAACCATTGGTCACATTCTTTAAATTATCTATGTAACTGTCTTCTCATTGAAGATGTAAAAATAAAGCATGGTGACCGCCTGAGACCTTTTAATCAGAATGTCTGACAGACTCCTGCTTGCTCCTTTAATGTTCTGACACTCTTTACACCATCTGACCAGTACTGGGTGGTTCTCAAATGATCATGAGCATCAAAATCACTACCGTCACCATCAACATCCTCACCATCATACCACCATCATCAACATCAGCATCATCAACGTCAGCATCCTCACCTCCTCACCGTCATCGTCATCACTATCACCTCCATTACCACCATCCCTATCACCATCATCATTACCATCATCACCATCATCATCACCATCACCATCATCATTCTCACCATCACCACCATCATAATCATCATCTCACCCTTACTATCATCACCAATTCTCCCACCACTCAACATTGACACAGTGTGTATATTGAACAATGCATTGTGGCAAAACCCTGAGGTTGATGTGTAAATTATGTAGTCATAGTCGATCAAATTTCCATTTAACAATCTTATATATCAACAACATTCAACTTATAATGTATAAACTTTTTTGCATAGCCAAGTCTGTTTGCCCCCAAATATGATACAAACAATGTTTCATGTGTAGTTGTTATAATTGTTGTCTGGATAAGGAAAAGATACTTATAGTTTTCATATTTTTCTGATTAAAACAGTTGAAACAAAGGCTTATCATAACTAAGAGATATATCCAAAATAAAAACAAAAGCTCAAAGGAAAGCAACTGTCACTGCACATTCAGAAATATCATCCGAGTTGTAGACTTATGACACATAGAAGGATGAGCTCTTTAGAAAAGTTCTCTTTAGTAAGCTTTTCAAGGCAAGCTCTTGCATTTCTCTAAGTAACAACATCTATTGTTGGGATCAATAATACACATTGTTAGATGCTTAGTTAAGAAAGCTGAATTGAAATAATATACATATCTATCTATCTATCTAGATAGGTGATTGCTATAGATACAGATGTAGATATGGATGATATAGTTATGTATAGGTATATGACATAGATGATTTCTTTCTCTCTGACTCTAATGTATGCTTTACAAGTGCTTGTGGCTACTTAGAAAAATGTTTTTGAAAATAAAAATATTGAGAATCAAAGATATAATTTTGTTCAAAATAGAGCCATGTACGCACATATGACAATATATGTTGCTTACTTCTTGGTTCACATTTCCTAAATCAGTTAGATAAAGTGTTATTTGCACAATTTTTGGCCCAGATCACAAATTAGGCTTTCTTGAATCACATAGAAAGGATGGTTGTCTTTGAAGAGGTAATGACATCCGAATACTTAGACTGATAATATTAATTTTGACCTTCAGATCTCAGTGATAAATGATATAATAATTATTCTAATTTTTGTTTTATCATATTCCCACATAAGCTTTAAATGGAAAAATGAATTTAGAATGCATTAAATAAAGCTAATTGCATAGAAGTAATATTTTGAATTAATATTCTTAGCTTTCCTCTAATATCTAATATTGCATAATGAGGTACCCATAATTGTATTCAAATTCTGTCTACAGTTTTCAGCCCAACATTTCATATATCCAATGTTTTTAAAAGTGGTAGGAAATATGTTTCTGAGGTTTCCCGATTCGGGAAAGAAACAGTAGGTCCTCTCCTGTCTGAATAAAAGCTGCTTAGTTTCCCAAGACAATAGCTTGATGATCCGAAGAATAAAAATCTGAGTCTGTGAAGAATGTTTCTTTTTTGGGGGAAATGTTCAATAAGACTGTGCATTGTGTTACTTATCAAAGTTCTACATGGCACATCCTCTAGACACACCTAAAAAATATCTGTCCCTCCAGGGAATCTTACAGGTTTTCTTTTACACATTTTCAAAGAGACCAGCATATGACCCTCTCGTTATCTGCTAGCCATAGGTACCTGTTAGTGATGTGACTGAATTGCGTCCCACTCCTAAACTTATGTGTTGAAATTTTAAACATCAAGGTGCCCATATTTGGTGACTGAATTTTTAGGGTGTTATGTCAGGTTGTAAGGAATCATAAGGGTAGGGTTATAATCCAGATGTTTTGTCATTGTACAAGTAAAAGATAAAAGGTTCTCTGTCTCCAAATGCTCAGAAGTTAATAGACATGGTAAGGACCCAGCAATGGCAGCTGTCATAGGTTAGGGTGCAAATCTGATCAGAAACAGCATCAACCAGCAGCTTGCTCGGAGAGTTATGAAGCAAGTTTCTATCATAAGCCATACAATCTTTTGTTACCTTGTTATAATGTGTTGAGCTATCGAACAGAGATGGTCATCAAATAGAAATTAGATTCCATCTCTATTCCTAGCACCATGAGTTCAGTTCCTTCTAAAGCAGTTTTACTTGCAGCTTATTTTATTTATGTATTGTTCATTCATTCACACATTCATTTCTGTGTGTATGTGTGCATGTGCTGTAGCACATGTGGGAGGTCACAGGACAATAGACAGTAGTCACTAGTCCCTTTCTACCTTGTGTGTCCCAGGAATCAGTCTACATCCTCAAGCTTGGCTGCAGGCGTATTTACTCACAATTCTCTCTAAATGTACACTGTTACACTTTACACCAACATTTGACAAACATGCCCTTTCAAATCAATGTGTGAACACTGTAAGCGGCTTAGGAGGTGCAGTCAAGAGATTGTGCTCTTGAATCTTCCTCTATTTTTACAATAATATATATTATTTTAAAATTTATTTATTTTATCAACAAATGATTTGCTATACAATTTATTTTTGGAGATAGCCTTTAAAATAACAACATGTAAGTTTCTCTCTAATAGTCATTGACAAAGAAAACACAAAATTGAGAAAAATAAGACAGTTAGCAATTCTTTTTTTGGAATTCATTTTAGTTTAATACAAATAGAACAGCATTTACAAAGCACTAACAGAATATTAAATACAATTATTGGGGAAAGGGAGGTGGCTCAGTGATTAAGAGCACTGTTTACTCTTACAGAGGGCTCAGTTCAATTCCTAACACCCACATGCTGGCTAACAACTCTCCTTAACTCCAGTTCCAGGAGTTCTGAAGCCCTCTTCTGACCTCCTCAGGCATTGCAAAACACAGGTGCACTCACATGCATGCAGGCAATACCCACATGCACAGAAAATAAAAATAATAAAGTATTTTTTTAAATAGATACAATTTTTAAAGTATTTTAATTATTATTTTGATCTAAGCTCTTCTGACTTTCAAGCTTCCATTGAAAAGTCAGCTTGAATTCTGATGGGTATTCCTTTATTTGTGACTTGTTTTTCTTTTGCAGCTTTCAGTATTCTCTCTTTGTTCTGTATATTTAGTGTTTTCCTAGGATACACCATGGGAGTTTCTTTTCTGGTCCTGCCTAGTGTATACATATTTCTTGTATTTTTGTGGGCACATCTTTCCTTAATTTTTGGAAAATTTCTTCTACAATCCTGATGATATGGTCAATCTTGAGATTCTTCTCCTTCCTCTACATCCCATATGCATAACATTTGGTCTTTTCATGGTGTCCCACATTTCTAGCATATTCTATTTCTGTGTTTAAAATTTTTTTTTATAATCTTTACTTAAGAGTTTCAATTCCTCAGCCTTATTATTCAGTTTTGGTAGTCTATTTTCCATTTCAGAGACTCTATTTGTGAGGCTTTCTCCTGTCCTTTCTAATTGATTTATTGATTGCTTTACTTCTGTCTTCATTTCAGCCTGACTTTACTTCAATATTTTTATCTCTTTTGAGAATTAAGTCAGAAGTTTTTCATATCTTCTTTTAGTTATTTGGTTTGTTTGTGTGTTCTTTAAATTCACTGAATTCTTTGATCATGTTTATGACTGTTCCTTTAAATTTTGTGTTCTGAGTTTTCTCTAGGAGGTTCTCATTGGTTGTAGAGCCCTTCTGTAGGACTGATGATGTTTGGTGGGGATATATTATTTGTTTTTTTCATATTTTTATTTTTTGTTGTGATTTGGGCATGTGGAATTTTTTGTTATTTGGGATTCTGGTATGAAACACAAGCCTTTCTTTATTGAGTTGAAGTCTGATTCTGTTTGTATACTTAATGTACCTTGGCTGTTTTCTTATTGGGATTGAAAAAATGATTGGTGAAGGTTTCATGTTTGCTCTTTTAATTTTATATTGGAGGGACCAGATGGCTCTAGTCCAGCTACTCAGGAGTTCCCACAGAGGCCTAAGTCAGGCAATAATCAGATGCTCTCGTGATGTCTCCTAATATCTGGGACTTTCTAGTCTGCAGACACAGCACAGTTTGGGAAGCTTTCTAGGCAGAGGCTGGATTCAAGCATTCTTATGATGTCTTTAAAGGTCTGGCTCCCCTAGTAAGAATGGGGACAACCTGTGAAGCCTCTAATAAACCAGACTGAAAATTTGAGTTGGTCTGAGCACAGAGAATCAGGACACAGTGGACAGGTCTGAATGAAGAGGGTGGCCCAGAGATCTGTGGTACTAAGAGCAAAAGTAGGTCGGTCATAGATACCCACCCAGGATACTTTGCCCAATACTCACTGAGGCTAAAAGATAAGCATGTTGGCAGTTAGAGAAATAAACTTCCCTGTCAGGACTGGTTTTAATGTGTCCCAGAGGTTTTGCTGTGCTGTATTATTCTCATTTAGTTCTAGGAACACTTTTATTTCTTTCCTGATTTCTTCTTTGATCCATTCATCATTCAGGAGGGTAGTGTTTAATCTCCATACGTTCATGAATTTATAGGGCTTCCTTTGCTCTTGATTTTAAGCTTTATTATATCGTGGTCCAATAAAATACCTGAAATTCTTTCATTTTTTTTGAAATTTTCCTTGAACTCCAGTATGTGGTCTATTTTAGAGAAACTTTCATGGGCTGCTGCATATAATTTATATATTTATAGTGCTTGGGTGGAATAAATAGTCTTTAGATATTTGTTATTTGATGTATGACATTTTTTAATTCAGAAGTTTCTCTATTCTTTGGCCAGAATATCTATCTGTTGTAGAAAGTGGTATATTGAAGTCAGCTGTTATGACTGAGTTGTGGTCAATCTGTGTCTTGATGTCCAGCAGTACTCTTCTTATGAAATTGGGTATACCAGAGATTGGTCCATATAGATTCATAGTTGGAATGCCTTTTTTGGTCAGAATGAAATGACTTTCTTTATCTCTTCTGATTAATTTTAGTTTGAAGTGTCAAGATATTCGAATAGCAATGCCTGATTGCTTCTTAATGACATTTTCTTGGAAATTCTTTTCATCCTTTCATTCTAAGGTGATGTCCATCCTTAATGGTTTAATGATTTTCCTGTAGACAAAAAATATCTCAACTTTTTTTCTTATTCCCTTTAGATATTCTGTGTCATTTGACTGGAGAGTTGAGGCCATTCATATTTAAAGTTATTATTGAAAGCTGTTTATTGGTTTCTGTCACTTTGCTTGTGTTCTTGGTCCTAGCTTGTGTTTCCATGTTATATCATCCTTTGTTATCTTTCTGTAGCCTTTTGCATATGGCCATTCCATTCTTGGTTCCTTTGTACTGTTTTGAGTATTCTCTGTAGGATTTGTTTGTGGACATGAAGAATTTTTTTAACACTTTGTAGATGGAAGATTTTTCTTTCCCCTTCAATCATGTTAGAGAGTTTCACTGGATGAAGTATTCAGGGTTGGCATCTATGATCATTTGGAACTTGCAATACTTTGTTCCAGGCTCTTCTGGCTTTTGCAGTTTGTATTGAAAACAGTTATAATTTTGATGGGTTTTCCATTATATGTAACTTGTTATTCTTTTTCATCTTTTAGTACCCTCTCTTTGTTCTGAATATTTAGTGTTTTTACTATGATATGTGTGGGTAGTTTCTGTTCTAGTCTTGTCTCTTTGGCATTTGGTGTGCTTCTTTTATCTGTAAGAGTATGTCTTTCCTCAATTTTGGAATGTTTTCTTCTATAATCCTGTTTAAGATCTGTTCAGTACCGTTGACCTGAGATTCTTCTCCTTCCTCTATGCATATAATGTGTCTTCTCTTGGTGTCTCACATTTCCTATATGTTCCATTCTTGTGTTTTAAAATTTTTTCATATTCTCTACTTGAGACCTCCAATTCTTCAATCTTGTCATTCATTCTTGATATTCTGTTTTCCATTTGATTCATTGTGCTTGTGAAGCTTTCTCCTGTCATTGTAAATTAGCACATTGAGTTTTTCAGTTCCATCTTCATTTCAACTTGAGTCTTCTTCATTATTTCTATCTCTTTTGTGACTTCACTTTTCATATCCTGAGTTGTCTTTGTCATTTCATTCTGCTTTATACTGTGTTCTCATGTACTTCAGCCAGCTGTTTATTCCTAGTGTCCTTGAGTTCTTTGAGTTGTTTATCTGTTCTTTAAAATCCTTGAATTCTGGGACTGGAGAGATCGTTCAGCAGTTAAGAGCACTGGCTGCTCCTGCAGAGGACCCCAATTTGATTCTTAGAACCCACATGACAGCAATCAATATCCATAAGTCCAGTTTCAGAAGATCCAACATTCTCTTCTGACTTCTGTGGGTATTGCACAACACAGGTGCACTTACATATATGCTGTGAATAAACTCATACACATAAAAATATAATAAATATTTGTTTAAAAAATAAAATAAAATCCTTGAATTCTTTGATCACATTTAGGATTGTTCTAATCTGTTTTGAGTCCTGGAGTTCCTCTATGTACTCCTCATTGTAAACAACTTCTGGAGGACTGGTGGGATTTGGTGGGGCCATATTATCTTGATTTTTCTTATTATTTGTGTTTTAGCATTGTAACATTTTTTGCTGGTTGTGTGCATGATATACAGTTTTAGTCTTCCTTTGTTGGCATGAAGTTTTTTTTTTATTGTTGATGTAGCTTATCTAACTTTCTGATCAGCTATGAGTAGTAATGCATCACATTCTCACTTTTGATTTCTTTTTTTTTTATTGGAAGGATGAGATGGTTCCAGGTAGGATAATTGTGAGCTCTCCAGAAGCTTGAATGGGCCTAGTCCTGTTCTGAGAAAGGAAAATGATGACCAAGTAGATGGGTTCTGACTGGATAGTCCCTTGAGAAAAGTCAACAGGGCTCGTCCCAAGGCAGGGTGATGGAAACTTTGTGGGTGGGATCTGAACATCTTACCAAGCTAGCTGGGATTCTCTACAAGTGGGACGAGGTCTAGGCCTAAGGGGGGAAGACTGGCATGAAGTGAGGGTTATCTGACAAGATGAAATAAATCATGTAAGCAGACTCATAACAACCAATGAGAGATAAGCTGTAATTTAAAAAATCTCCCAACTAAAGAGAGTTCAAGATCAGATTGATTCAACTCAGAATTCTTCCTGATGTTCAAAGAACTAAAAACAATACTCCTCAAAAGAGGAAATACTTCCTTAAAATAGAAAAGAAGAAACATTTCCAAATATTTTCATAAGAGGTTAGTATTACTCTGATACCTAAACCAGAGAAAGACTCAACAATGACAAAAACAAAAGAAAATTGTAGGTCAGTCTCTCCAATGAACATAGGTGAAGACATTATCAATAATATTTGCCAACTGAATTCAAGCACACATTAAGTTGCCTTCATCCCAGAGACATGGGAATAGTTCAACATACATACATCCATAAATGTAACCTACCACATGAAGAGACTGAAGGTCAGAAGCCACCTAATCACCTCATTAAATGAAGACAAGGACTTTGACAAATATCCATCGTCCTTTTATGAAGTCACGGAGAACTTAATATCAGAGAAGACTTATCTCCACACAACAAAGGCAACATATAAGAAACCTGTAACCAACATCATGTTAATTGGAGAGAAAAAAAAAAAAAAAACTAAAAGCATTTCCACTAAAACCGAAAATAAGAAAAGATGTTCATGTTTTCCATTTCCATGTAATATTGTGTGTGGATTTTTAGCTCTAGCAATAAGACAGGTGAAGGATATAAAGGGTTACAGTTTGGAAAAGAAGAAGTCAAAGTATTCTTATTTTTGGATGATATATGCCATACACAAAACCCTAAAGATTCCACGAGAAAGCTCCAACACCTGATAAGCATGCTTAGCAAAGTAGAAGAATACAAATTTTACACACACAAATCAGAAACCTTTCTACACATAAACAATAAACATACTGGAAAAAATGAGGAAATGATCCTATTCACTGTATTTCATAAAAAAATCTAATAAATCTAACCAAGGGAGTGAAAGTCTTTTAAAAATAAAAACGTTGTGCCAGTGAGGAAAGAAATTGAAGCAGATACTAGAAAATGGGAAGACCTCCCATGATCACAGATCACGAGGATCAATATTGTGAAAATAGCTCTCCTACCAAAAGCAATCTACAGATTCAATGAAACCTCCACTAACATTCCAACATCATTTTTTAGAGAAATTTAAAAAAATCATCTTGAATTTTGTATAGAAACACAGAAATCCCAGTATGGCCAAACCACTCCTGAACAATAAAAGAAAAGCTATAGTGATAAAAACAGCATGGCAGTAGCGTAGAAACAGAAACACCGGGCAACAGAATAGAATTGAAGACCCAGATTTAAATATTTTATTTTTATTCACTTGCTTTACAAAGGGCATAAAATATACTTTAGAGGAAAGAGCACATGTTCAACAAATAGAATGAGTCAAACTCGATAGATACATGTAAAAGATGAAACGAGACCCCTATCTCTCACCGTGCATAGAACTCAGTTCCACATAGATCAAGGAACTCAGCAGAAGACCACATACTACGGCTCTGGTAGAGGAGAGGGTAGGGAGGACACTGGAACTTAGAGGTGCACAAAATAATTTTCTGACCAGGACTCTGATAGTACAGGCATTAAGATCAACAGTTCACAAGTGTGGCCTCATGAAACTGAAAATCTTCTGTATAGGAAAGGATGCCATCATTAAGAGGCAGCCTACAGAATGAAAAAAAAATCCTCCTTTGTCTTCTAAGAATCATAACAACTCTCATATCATAAGTTGCTTTTGAGACTTAGACAAACACAAAAGTACTTAGTACCTGAGACAAGAAACAGCACATATATTGGTATTCTTAGCTGCTGTTATTTATAAGCTAAGATCAATTTAGTGGAAGTCAGCATTCTTTCTAGCTTCTGCTATAATTTGAATATTTGCTGTTAGGCAAAGGTGGTGGGGCTTCTTCAGTGTCTTTGCTTAACAATTTTACAGTGCACTTTTCGTATTACCTGAGTGTAATGATGCTGTTTCCCTGGTCCATCCTCATACTGTGATGCAAGGAAGGCAGGCAAGCTTTATGGTGAGAACCACGGCCTTAGGAGTCAGAATGTCTTGGTGTGAAACCTAGTTCTGGTGTTCCCTAGCTAAGATGCTTTACATTGTCTGACTTTCTAGTCTTGGTTCTTAGGGTACAAAATAAAGTTGATAATATACTCCTCTCTGTGGAGATTAAGTGAATGAACGCATTTAATATATTTTAAATAAATAATGCCTAATATATAACACTCATAATAAATATTTGTTGTTATTTATAAGCAAATTCCTTTTGCTTTCTTGCATGTCTGACCTTGGAGAGCATGTGATTAATTGACTTTTCAATAAATCTTGTTAAACTTAGCAAATAACACAGTTTTCTTAAAAAGTGATACTTTTATTTTATAGGACTAATTTAGCAAATATAGTTTATGAAATAAGGGGAAAATGATTGTATTCTAAGGAATGTCTATGATGCTTCCAAGTTACAATTTTCCTATGAATTACTCCTATGGAAAATCTATGCTACAGGCCAGATTTTCAGGGAAAGCAATTTGAGTGCTCTCTGTTCAGCATACAACACCGGGTGTTCCTTTGCCCTGCATAAACCCAGTTGAGACTCTGTTCAAGGGCATTTTCTAAGCACGATCTTTGTCAAGCTTCCTTGATTATGTTAGATGAGTTCCAGTCATCCCTTTGGCCTTATTGCTAAAGAGAAGTTGACCTAATGGTCACTGTGAATTGTATTTAATTGCACTTATTACTGCTTCTCTGTAATTTGCAATTGTTTAGGAGTTTTATTTTTGTTATTGTTATTGTTGCTTAGGGCAACTAAAGGAACAGGCTCTACTCTGTGAGATGATAAAATTATCCAGATGTTATTTTCTGTCCTGAGGTGTAACATGAAGTAGGAAAGGATGAAGGTGGGAAGATTTACTGACTGGTAAGGGGAGAGGGGTGAGTGAACTGACTGAAAACTTACCCAGTAAGGTTGCTTGTAGGAAAACAAAGTTTGTTGAGAATGATACTAATTTGGGGAAAGGGGGAAAAAGGTGAAAATAAAGTACGAAAGGGCCTGTAATAAAGTTGCTTACTACCTACGTATGACATTAAGAAAAAATATTATATATAACACTATTTTGAAACATTACAGTTTTCAAATGTTGTCATTTTTAATCTGAAATAATTTTTGTAAGCATAAAACCGTGAGTAGTGTATGTATAATCCTATCTCGTGCAAGTGCTGTCTGTGGACTTACTGTCTTCTGAAAAGATGAAAATGCAGTTTCAGGCTATCAAGAAGAACATTAGCTTAAATACAATGGTTTTATCCTTATAAGAATTTCAGATAACAGAAATAGGTGTTTTTTGGTGAAATTATCAGAAAGCTTCACAATATGACAGAGAGACAAAAGGAAAATATCTTGTCTGTAAATACTTTCAAAATTTTTAGCAGTTATTTTATCGTATTGTATTAGAGATTGTATTATATTGAGTGAGAGGAAGGCGCACTGAAAGGCCCTGGAGTCCGGTGACGTCTCAAGGCCCTTTCCTCCTCAGAGAATCTCAAGATTTTCCTCAAAAATAGTAACAACACTATTGAGTTAGATATTATATTTTCTGAGGGGGATTCTCATATAGGTCTTATTTTCAGATATTCCAAAAGAAACTTTTATTCAGCATTTAATGTTTCAGTGTTTGGATAAATAGCTCAAAGTGTGTCTGCTGAGCAACCACTCTATTAACATATAACTTTAACTTCAGAATTTTATCATTCTTAATTAAAAGGAATTACAAAATAATTGAAAGGAAATATGTTAAATTCATCACTAGAATAATTGACCAGACATTTTTAGTGATTTTTAATGCATTATTCTCAATGTTTGAAAATGAAGAATTATGCTAATATATGTATAATTTCTGAATAAATTAAATAATATAGATTATTATCTGTTGGCAATATAGATTATTATCCACTGGCAATGTTTAACATTTTTGTGGCTTTATAAAAATGAAATTTTACAAATATATAAAATATTGAAAAGTTTGAATAATATTGTGCTTTCTTTCCATGCATTGCAGGTCCAGTGTGCTCTTAGATACGCGGTTCCTGCTGAATAGGCTCAGCGCAGGGTCTTCTAGAGTGTGGGATCTTTGGAGAGCCTTTTCTCATAGGTGTCTATGCTCCAGGAAAGCTCCTGATTTTCACATGTCACTGCCAGCCAGTCTTCTCAGGCAGTACTTCTGCATTTTTATTTTGATATGTTTCAAAAAGTCAACGGGGCCTGCAAGAGGGTATAGCAAGTAAGGTTGCTTGACTCTAAGATTATGTCCTGAATTTGATGCCTGGAACCCACACAGTAGAAGGATGGAACTGACTTCTTTAAGTTGTCCTCTGAACACACACACACACACACACACACACACACACACACACACTCACACACACAAGTAAATAAATAAATAAGACAAATAAAATAAAAACAATAATAACAAAAACGAATGAACCAGTTTGTGTTAAAGGTCAGTGAATGTTAGTTTCTATTTTGTGGACCTTTCCTCCTCCATTTTGAGGTTGTCATCACCCTTTAACTTGAAAACTTATAGATTGATGTACTATTTCTTTGCACTATCTCTTTTTGTTATTTTATTAATCAATAGGGAGATAAATGAAGCAAATTTCAAACTAAAAATATCAGCTGTATCACCTCAGGGTAACTTCATGAACAGCGCCGAGGCGCAGAGTTTCTATGCTGTTCTTGTTTCCCTGGAAACATACACTATATGGTGGTATCTGCCTTTCTAACTACATTGAATCCTGTCATGAGGTAATATATAAAGCATGAAAAAATACATTAAAATTATGCTACAAAGACAGTATCTGTTTTTTACATTTATCCATCTATACGTAGTTATATTTAATTGTATCTGGGCAACCATGTTAAGGAAAATACTTCTGAAATAAATATATTTACAAATTCCTGTTGTAAGGTTTAAATATAATTAAAATATGCTTTCAAAAATATTTTAAATCATGTGCTTTCACTTCTAATATGTAAGGACTCTCCTGAGAATTTGTTTTACGGTTTCCTTGTTCTTTTATTTGCTTCAGTTTGAAACACAAAGTACACAAATATCAAAAACTTTTTCAAGTGACTATGAGCACGTCTCTCTTAACACCTCAGCTTAAAATCTAAAAATACGATCTTGTGATTCTTCTACAGTATGCCCACATCCATTCTCTGGGTGAGCCTTTCCTTCTGCACCTCTCACTTCCCTTAACCTGTCTGCCTTAAAATATACGTAGATCCCAAATTCTTTTCCACATCAAAGCCAAGGATCTGGTTTAGAGACAGGAGCTTGTTCCTTGCATGAAGCAAGAGTAGGACCCGTGATAGATCCTGACTTAATCACATGGAAAGGGACTCAATTAATAGCCAAAAATATGAGTGGTGATAGAGAGCGTGAACAAAGGTGACTTCTGTGTGACCCTTTCCCAGATCAAGCAAGTAATGCACGGTCACTTCTCTGGTTGAGTGAGGAGAGCATGCAAATAGCTTGCAGGCCTCTCGGTGGTCAGCATGTGATATGCTCAGAGAGTGACCAAACCCATTAGAGACTATTCCAGTGTCCATCCAATTCCCAGCATATGTCTCTTAAAAAGTCCTAGGCAGCACAGTAGTATCTCTTCCACTCTTGGGAGTCTTTTTTCATAGTTCTGTAATAAATCTATGTTTTTTTCTGCTCAAAGTCTTTTCACAATGTCTTATTTTTGTTCGTGAGACTACAAACTGGGACGCCACTAACTCTGGGTTGTGTTGGTGACTGTTGATACTTCTGTATCCTAGCTTCTGGAGTTAAGTCATCAAGAGCAGAGAAAGACTCTGCCACCTTCAAAGAGCTCATATCAGGTTGACTCAAGTTGCAGCTGCGTCTTGGTTCCTGTCTTTGTTCCTGTCTCTACAGACAGGATTATTCTATGTATCGCTTATAAATATTCATAAGGTATGCATTTTAGAATTATGTGCCAATTATATCTCAACCTTGCTGAGTAACTGGTATATTATCTTGTTGACAAAATTAATCTTACGCGTGGTCATGTTTTCCTTCTATATTTCTCATAAAATCATTAGTTTTTCTTATACCTTCTGAAATGAATTTCTTCATTACAAAAATATATGCTTTGAGTGCATCTTTATTTAACGTTGTATTATTCTACCAACACTTAAAAATATTTAGAATTATAAATAACTTCAAAAGTTTACAAAATTGAATATGTAAATAAAACAATGATACTATATCATAACAGAAAGCTGAGTTTTGAGAGTAATACTTAAAAATGAAATCTTAACCAAGAAATTCTCTTCACAAAAGTAGTATAGAGAGAAAATATAAATAGCTTTTATTTTTGAAAAAAAAAAAAAGATTTGAACAAGAATGTGTTATGATCCACTAAGAGACTGCAAAGAGAGAAAGCTAACTCCCGTACGGTGTCCAAGAGCATCCAATTTAATGCATGCATGCTTCGAGATGAATAACAGAGAATGACAGCGGCACCACTCATCACATGCAAGTCATTCTTATTTGCTGGGTCATGTGGGTATCCATAGTCTAATGAGCTAGGTTTATCTAGAAAGAAAATAACCTGTTCATATCATTGCTTTTTATCCAAGAGGTCGTTTTGCAACTTGGATCAAAGAGCCCAAGGGAAGCAGATGCCAAACTCCCAAAGAAAATGAGAGAGTGCTCTTATGTTTCAAAGGGATGGCTCCCTGGTCATTGAGAAAGACATTCCTGGGGGACAAAACTAACAAAAGACCTGTTTAATCAGCAAAACAATGTAGATTCATTGTTAAGAAAGAATGATGTACTTAGAAAATTTCTAAATAGTCTAAATGGAAACAGAAACATATCCTCCTTTTTTTTCTTTTCTGTGTGTATGTGCCTGTGATGGACCTATACATGCAGGCTCACATGTGTGGCATGCACCTGTATGTGTGTATTTATGTCTCTATATGTGTGCAGACCATGAGGATGACATTCAAAGTCTTTCTCATCTGCTCTCCATCTTTTTTATGGAGGCGGGGCCTCTGGCTTGAACCCAGAGCTTGCCAATGTGGTTAGTCTTAGCCTTTGTGCTCCCAGATTCCACCTTCCAAGTTCCAGAACTTCAGGCAGGCAGCTCTGCTCACTCAGCACCTATGTGGGTTCTGGGGTCCAGTCTTCATCTTTGCCCAGCAAGTGCCTTATCTACTGGATCATATTCCTAGACCCATATTCCATCATTTTCACCAACAGAAAGAATTGTTTTATGTTCATTTTTAATTTTCTTCTGTGAGTTCCTGGTAAGTACATTAATAAATGATAATAAATGTACATTTTAATGCTAAAATGCTACAAAATAACAGCATACAATTGTACTATGTTATTACTTCATCAAAGAAAATACATTTCTTAAAATATTTGAAACCTCAGCCATACTTTCCTCTTTCCAGTAAGAACACAGCTGGTTGGGGATGAGGCTAGCTCAGTGTGGCCAGGTGACCAAGACAGTAATGTGCTGACCTCTTTCCTGCGTGCAAGACTGAACTTAAGCATAACAAATAGGAGTTACTGGTTTACCGCTTGTTTTCTCTTTTTCCCTCCTTGATCTGCCTCTCACCATTCCCCGCTTTTCAGTTCCTTGTGTACAGTCGCTATAAGCTGAAGTTCCCAGCAAAGAAGCCATGCTTTGGTTAAAGAGTCTACAAGGCTGAATTAGAACTTCTCTGATTATAGAGGATTGCATATCACAGGTCCAGAGACAAATTCTCTTGGGCTCCCTTAATAGCCATCTACTGCCACCTCTGTGTTTTATCTAATATCCTTGTGAGCATCAGGTAAAAATCTTTTTGGGAATTTGCAAACAGGCACCTAGCTTCCACCACCCTACAGGCCAAGTATATCACGAGACAACACTTGGGTATAGCAGAGACTTGTTGCTTTGTTACCTTGTTGTTATCAGCCTATCTGATGTCCCCACCAATATATTTGAAAATATATTTAAGATATTTGAAAATATCTTCACTTATCAATGTTTTTTTTTGACTGAAGTTGAGCCAAAGCAGGCTCACTGAGTTTTAGGAGTTAGGGTACGGGGCCCTCATGGTTGTAAAGCACTTCCACTGAGACAGGCTCTGGGCTCCTGCCTTGTAAATTTGAACAGTCAATTTTACAGATCACAGGGAGGGTGGGGTTTTAGGAAGGAGCCTATTATAGGTTCATATGTGAGAATTTAAGGGAAAGCCAGCACAGCCCCTGTGTAGCAGGAGTGGGCCCCAGAGACGGGGTGCCATCAAACTGGCAGCAGGGGGTTTTTGTAGGACTTATGGCAGAAACTAGGATGAGGCTTGGAAGGTCAGTTGGTGAGTGCTATTGATCCAACCACAAGGTGGTGTCCACATGCCCTCCATCTATACGCTCAGGCGTTCCTCCTAGTCAGCCCTGTGAAAAGAAGAATGGTAACAAGAAACTAGACCAAAACCAGGGTTTAATCCCATGCAATATGTCCAATGTTTCTGATCTGTGGTCAGGACAGATCCAAGGACATTTTGGCTTCTGGTCACTGACTAGAGTCATGATCTCTGTTCCCAGACTGCCTGATCAGTTTCTATATTCTATTTTCTTAATTGCTACTATAAAAATCATGGAACTGCTATTGTGTGGGAATGTAATATTTGAGGCAGCTTAAGTCAGTGCTCTCAAAGCACGGCCACTCATGTTTAGCACCAGAATAAACTCTGAGTTATAGTGTGTTGTTGTTGCCCAGGTCATTTTGTGTGGAACTCATTTTGCCCTCTTTCTGCTTTTCATTCGGTACCCAAAATGTTATTATGATCTTGCTCTGGTCTCTCCTCAGCTCCTCTGACCTGTCTTCCTGTTTATTTTGGTAGGGAGGAGCATAGTGGCACATCTAGGGTCTGGTAACAATGAGAATACTACAGCGACAGTTCCATCCATTGAAAGAATTCACATAAGATGCTCAGAACATGGTGTAGACGATACATAGAGTTTATTACAAGGGAAAATGGAGCAGGTTTGAGGGGTGAGAGAGGAAGCTGACCTGCACTGTTAAGTGGTTGACAGGTGAGAGTGGACGCTGACCTGCACTGTTAGGTGGTTTACAGGTGAGAGTGGACGCTGACCTACATTGTTAGATGGTCGACAGGCTCACTCTGGTTCATCTTATATACAGGGACAATGGTGTACAAAGCATACTGTTGGATACAATTTTATGACATCCTGGGCAGTTAACAATGTGAACTCTACCCAGGGCCACCGATAGGAGGCAGATTCCATTCTTTAACCAGTAATAATGGAACAGAGTAGAAGTGAAGAAAGACTAACAATGAAAGTAGAGATCTACCCACGTTAGCTGCAAGGCCTTCACTTGATGTGCCTTAACGGAACCCGGCTGCCACAACTCCTTTTGTGGAAGCTGTGATTATCCTCCTACACAGGATTTGAACCTTTAAGGAGGGGAAATTGTGATGTTTGTTCCCCCTCTCACTTGTTACTCCATTTTGTAAGGGGCACAAGTGTGAGATTTCTCCCTTACCTAGCACTAATCCTCACTTGCAAAATGAAAGTGTCTACAAGGAGGGCCCAGAAGGTGGGCCTGGAAGCTGATTTTCAAGGAGAAGTAGAGCAAGCTTGAGATCTATAGATCTGTTGGTCAAAGAAGAACATGTCTGAGGCCAAAAGACGGCCAAGGGCAGAAACATTCAAACCAATAAAACCCCTAATGCATGTCTCTGGGTCCAGGAGTCTTCAGTCTCTTCTCCAAGCTCTGTCTTCCCCATTCGTTTTGGTAGAAAGAGTAGTTTCTGGCCAGGGCCTGGCCACACCGAGAACGCTGCAGTGACAGTTTCTGCGTTTACAGGTGTCTGGTTCTGAAGAAAAGGTTCATCCCATGGCCTTCACGGCTGCTGATGTCTGAACAGTTACCGAGCATATACATCTAAATTGATCTGCTACACTTCTTTCTGTCAAATTTTCCATTTTTTACAGGCACCGTATCAACTAACATTAAAAGGAATGTAATCTAAGAGAAACAAATTCATGTGTGAATGACTAAAGAAAATTATAGGCCTTTACTAGCCACAACTTTATTTTCTTACACCAAACAACCAAGACTTCAAGTTTAAGAAATTTAACATCATGTTAAAGCATGCACATGATTCCAGGTAAGCACTGGAAGACAGGCTCAGTGTGGCATTTCAGTGCAAGCAACCTAGTTCATCTTGACCTCTTACATGGGGACATTCCATTTGTCTAAGCTATGGCTTATAGGCAAGTAATTTTAATTCCCCCAACACCTGAAATCACGAATCTTTTTCTCAGGATTTTGCTTAGTATCTAGTTTAACGGTTGCTCCAACAGTAACCAGCTGGGCCAGTAAAAGGCATGACTCATCAGCAGGGCTAAATTAGGAGGGATTTCTTGGTGACTCTAAGTACCTAAGAAATGAAGAAAAACATGGAGAAACAAAGAAGTTTTTTCAGAAAAAAATACTTTGTCTTCTGTCAACATTAAGTGAAGAATAGAAAAATATTACCATTCAGTTCCACCTTAGAGTCAAAATGACTCCATGTTCCTTGTGGTAGACTGTCACTTCTGTAATTAGTTTAGGTGAAGCCACCTCTGCCTTATTATAAGTGGATGTGTTGCATAGCAGAGAGGAAAAAGCGCAATTATGTATGAAATTAACCATCTCAATCTAAATTCGCCTCTGTTTTAATGAAGAATGCACAAGGCTCCCTTATTTTCAGGAAAATAAAATGCTCTTGAGATTTTGGAAGGGGTACCAGGAGGCCAGATGTCTTTTTCTGGACAACTGTGGTAAAGAAACATGATGTTAATATGTCTATCTCCTCCCAGGCAGACCTGGACTGTGCAGTGCAGACTAAGAAGAAAAATCATATGTTCACAGGCAGTTTTGTTTTCTCATATTAGATGCTATGTAAGAAAGACTGAATTATAGGTATTTTCTTTCACTAGATCAAATTTGCAGTGTTTTATAGGTCACAGATTTTATTTAAACATCTATATTGAAACATTTATCTACTAAAAACTAGCACATTTTGCACATAATTCCTTTTTGTCCCCCAATTGCTTTCATTCTTAATATGTCATTGATGTCTGTCCTAGCTTGCTTTCTATTCTGTGATAAAGAACAAGACTCCAAACAATTTAGAGAGGAAAGGGTTTCTTTCAGTTACAGCACCATGCTTCATCAAGGGCAGGCAGGGCAGGTGCTCCAGAAGAAATCTGATGACAGAAACTGAAGTAGACACCATGGAGTAGATGTGCATGCTGGCATGCTCCCCTGGCTTGTACTCAGTCTGCTTTATTATACAACAAGGACCACCTGCCCAGGGATGCCACTGCCCACAGTGGACTGGACCTTTCCACATCAGTCAACAATCAAGAAAATGCCTCACAGACATGGTGACCAAGCAGGCTGGTAGAGGAAATTCTCCAAATGACGGTTCATCTTCCCGGGTATGTTATCTTAATAAATGAAGCTATTCACACAGTGCCCACTATAAAAAGAGACTTGAAAATAAATATATGAAGAAAAATCCATATGTATGCACTGTTCTTCATCTCTAAAAGCTGAATTCTTTGTGAACTCAGATATGTTGAAAATATGCAGTATTTCAAATGGTTTATATTCCATAAACAGATGGTTTATGGAATTCAATTAAAATAATTCTGTGTTTTATTCCCAAGGAATACCTTTCTATCTATTAATGATAGGGTAATAAAAATGATACTAATAGGAGTACTTTGTTATAATTTCTGTTTTTGGTTTATTTTGAGACAGGGTTTCCCTGTAGACCCAGGAGCTCCTGTCCTGCTTTCCGTTGATGAAGGATAGTACTATGTAGGTCCACCTCCTTCTGCCTCCCCAGGGCTGGCATTAAAGGTATGCACTGCCCCCACCCTATTTGTTATGATTTCTTAATGGCCCAGGCATATATCCACAGAGTAATGGAGATAAGGCTACCCTTTACCCATAAGGTGGCATGGCATACCTCTTTGCTAAAGTGAGGGTTATAATAGGTGGCAAAAATCAAACCTAGGCTAAGTGTTCTGAGGGTAAAATGTTCTTGGGTGGAATCCCCAGGTAGCCATCTGTCACGACCACCTCGTCCAGCAAGGAAGACGCAACACCAACCAGACTCTTCTTTATGCAGTTTATTCAGGAACCTTGAACAACCTTCTGGCCTTTTAACTTTCTAACCTCTCTCTCTTGGGAAAGCCTGCCACAGAGTTAAATCCCCTCCTGCCAGCCAACCCCAAACTACCACGTGGTGAAAGCAGATAGGTGCACACATGCGGAAGCAGGGCCAGATCTCAGCCACAGCCAAATATGGAGTTGTTTACTCCAGAGAACACTCACCCTCGGGATGGTGGAAGGCGGAAGCAGGCACCATCTTTAAGACGCGGCATTCCGCAGCTCTCTACAATTCCCCCTTTTATTTTATATAACATAGCGGAAATGGGCGAAGATAGAGGTCTGATCCCTGGTGTGCACAATTTGGATTATGTCCTGGAGACACCCACAGATTCATCACCTGCAGTGACCCAGACCCATCCCGTACCAATTTTCCCAGGGGAAGGAGCTAAGGGTACCACCTTCATGCAACCAGACATGTCTTCCAAGGAAACGTTCAATCACCAGCAGGCGAAACCTTGTGCAGTGCTTAGCCTCGTATCCCGTCCGCAGTAGATCTTAACCTTTTATGGTGATTAGCCATGCTTGGGGGGACTGTCCAGTTTTAATGGCTGTAAAGGCTTGAATGATCATAGCTGCATTCTGCTTTTGTGTGGCTCTAATCTTACATATACACCACAGGCAGACCAGGGAGGCCACAATCAGGAGACCTGCTAACACTCCCATTCCCGCCCACTCTTTCAGATGGTTCATAGCAATTCTTTTAGGGTGTCTTTAAAATCAAGTGTCCAATTCAGTATTGGCTTTGGAAACATCGACAGAATTCCCCATCTTGTTTCAATTTTCCCTAGTTGGCTCATCAGGGCTGGAAGCAGAGGTATCGTCATGTTGACTTTTGAGAGATTTTTCATGCTGAATTCTTCTAACCAGGCGTTCAGGTACCCATACTGGATCTTGTTGGTCCTGTGGAAAAATACAAACAGATCCTCGTGCCCATGTCAGCACGGGGTCAGGCCCACGCCAGAGGCCCGTTAATACGTCTTTCCACTTAGCCATCCCTTTTTCAGGGCCATGATGGTCCTGGTGTCTATCCACTGCTGAGTGGCCTTGAGCATCCAAATTCAAAAAATTTATAGTAAACAAGGCTAGGGAAAGTCTCTCCCTTGGGGTGCAGCCGTGGCCTACTCACCCTTTTTGTTTTTGAAGACATTCTTTTAATGTGCGATGAGCATGTTCTACAATGCCTTGTCTCTGAGGATTGTATGGTAACCCGTGAAAAAGCTGTACCTCCATCTGCTGGCAAAAAGAGGTAAAACTGCAAGCCGTATAGGCTGGTCCATTGTCAGTTTTTAGCTGTTGGGGCTTGCCCCATGCAGCCCAGGCCGCAAGGCAATGAGTTATAACATTGCGTGCCTTTTCTCCTGTCAAAGGTGTTGCATGCATAATGCCTGAGCAAGTATCCACAGATACATGAACATATTTTTGGTTTCCAAACTCCGAAATATGTGTCACATCCATCTGCCAAACCTTTAAAGGGAGCAAACCGCGTGGGTTAACTCCAATATTAGGTAGATGGTGAAAAGTTACACATTGAGAACAATTTAGTACCACCTGTCGAGCATCTCCTCGAGACAGGTGAAATTTTTGTTGTAAGGCTCGGGCATTCACATGAAACCTGTTATGAAAACATTTTGCCCTTTCTATAGTGGAGCTTAAAAATATACATTCCATTCTGGTCCACAAATCTACTTTATCATTCCCTGTACTCAAAGGTCCTGGCAGGCCTGTATGAGCCCTAATATGTTGGATAAAAATGCAAGCCTGTCTTTGCCAAATTAAAGTCTGTAATTGTTGAAAAAGCTGACAAACCGGACTAGAGTTCTTAATTGGTCCGGCCACTTCCAAAACTCTTACTGCATTAACGGCATAAGCTGAATCAGATATTAAGTTAAAGGGAAAGGTACAATCTTTAAATACTTTTATAATTATGTTTAACTCAATTAACTGTGGGGAGCCGGGCTGAAACTGCCGCATCACAGGCTTTTGTTTCTTAATCATGTAGGCTCCACATTTTGTTTTGGATCCATCTGTAAAGATATTTGGAGCCCCCATAATGGGTTGAGACAACGCTATCCTGGGAAAAATAACAGGATGTTCCTTAAAAAAACCATCAATGGATGTTTTGGGTAATGATTGTCCAGCTCTCCACCAACCGCGTCTTAAAGATGACGCTGGAGCGTCTGGCCCATACCCGGCCGTTGCCGGCAGTTCGGAATGGGATGGGAGCGGCGCGCGCGCATTCCCGAGCGCGCGCCTGGACCCCGCGGACGCTACGCCGCGACAAGGGCCGCTGCGGTGAGCCTTGAAGCCTAGGTGCGTTTTTTTGTTTTTTGTTTTTTTGTTTTGTTTTGTTTTTTTTCTTTTAAAGCTATACATTTTCCCCAGATGAAACTTCTTTTGTTGCTTGGAAAAGTGAAGCACAACCGTGAGACATTGCGAACCACGGTGCAATGGTATCACAGTCCTCCAAGAATCTCTCCAAAGTGTTTTTCCCAAGCTCCAAATTCTTAGAACGAAGTAGCTCATTTAGAGCCAAAAAAATTGGCTAGTATTTCCCGTAACATTTTTCTGGGTACCTCTTGTACACTCTCTACAAAAATAGGCAAAAATGAGGTACCAGAATACAAAACTAATGCCCATCCCTATAGCAAATATCATATAAAAATCCATTTTTACTTTTGGTTCACTACAATCTCCCAACTCTTCCCGCTCCATCTACAGAGGGAGCAAAGTACCCCACTTTTGTTGCGTGTCCTCAATTTACTTGAGGACATTCCCACTTTTGTCGTGGATTCTCATTTTACCTGAGGACTTTTCCAGTGCACTGCCCTGACTGCAAAAAGTTCTGAGTCCCTCGATGAGTTCCCCGTATGGGCCACCACTTGTCACGACCACCTCGTCCAGCAAGGAAGACGCAACACCAACCAGACTCTTCTTTATGCAGTTTATTCAGGAACCTTGAACAACCTTCTGGCCTTTTAACTTTCTAACCTCTCTCTCTTGGGAAAGCCTGCCACAGAGTTAAATCCCCTCCTGCCAGCCAACCCCAAACTACCACGTGGTGAAAGCAGATAGGTGCACACATGCGGAAGCAGGGCCAGATCTCAGCCACAGCCAAATATGGAGTTGTTTACTCCAGAGAGCATTCACCCTTGGGATGGTGGAAGGCAGAAACAGGCGCCATCTTCAAGACGTGGCATTCCGCAGCTCTCTACAGCCATCTTGATTTGGCATGGGTTAGCATGTCTTTTTGATGGAAACAGTCCATTATGTGAGTATAGGGATTCCTCCCCAAGCACTGGTTGATTAGAAATCTTGTTACAAACTCTGAAACTAGCATATATGATGGGATCATACATAGGCTATGGTGTGACTTGCATGAATTTTTCTGTGGACAATAAATCTTACAACTGGGTCTCAGCTATATTTTAAGAAAGAATTTGCTTATACAAGGAAGGAATTACAGCAGGGCGCCATCATCCACATTAGCTTTGGATTTAGCAGGAAAAGTATAGAGAAAGGGTGGATGGGGTGGAGGTGTTAGTGGACCATTTTTTGAGTCTGACAGTATGCAAGGGGAAGAGTACAAATTAGACTAAGTTAATGAACCTTCCTGTGATCCAAAAGCTTGAAATCCATGGGAAGAACTGGAAAGAATGAAGGAACAGATGTGGTAAAAGTGGTAGGAGACACGCTCAGGGATGACCTTTAAGAGAGGAATGGAAAATTCATGATTCAGTATGCATAAGCAGGCCTTACTAAAGATCCAAGAAATTATGATAGTCTAAGATACTTGGCATCTGAAGTGTTTGAATCAGGAAAGAATTTTAAAATAGCAACACATACTTCTGCTGTGGGTCATGTGGGCAGATGGGCTCAGTCCATATTCTGTGCAAGTAAACAATAAAGGAATAAGTATTTACCTCTCCTTGAGACAAAGAACGTGTAGTATGAGGCAGTACAAAGAAATCAGTCCCAGATGGAATGGCCTCAGATGAAGCAGTGAGCACCGACAGTTGTTAGTTGCTGATGTCCACATTGCTATGAGGGACTTGAAGATGACAGAAAAACAAGCCTCCCCAAGTGAATTGGGCATAAGACAGGTGGTGTTTAATGTTCAGTTCACTGGCCTGGGTAGGACTCTGTTCACCAAGAACCTGAAGACTGGTTTGAAGTTTTAGGTTGAATCCCTGGTGGAATCTAATCCTGTGAGGTAGGAGAAGAGCTGGCAGATCTGAATGACTAACCAAACTGTTTTGGGGTTTTTGGAGGATCAGGGCCAAAAGAATTAATAGAACTAAAAAGTGGGATTTATTAGTCTGGCATACCTGGTATAGACTGGGTATACCAAGATCAGATGTCTGCATGCTGGAGAGGCTGCGGACCTGGTAGCTGCGTAATGCATGACAGAGGGATCTAAGCAGCACAGTCCGCGGACCTACAGCATTCCTGGAAGCTGTAGGTCTCCAGTGCTCAGTGAAGGCCGAAGAAGCCGGCTTCTGATGTCAGTGAGGGGCGGCAGCATTAGCGTCGACGCGCTCGCCAGCAGGGAGTGAAGGCAGATGGAAAGAAGCCGCTTAGCTTTTCCGTCAGATCGCTTAGTGCTGGGCTCCAGGTAGAAGGTTCTGCCTGCTCCGAGAGCAGGTTTTCCTCCTGAAAATCTTTCCAGAAAATATCCTCACAGACCCTCTCAAAGTTCTAAGCATTGCGTGGCTTGGTCTGTTTACCTCATGGTCTCAGAACTTTTGAACTTTCCACATTCTCTCACCTCAAACAATAATTTTGAAACATAAATAAGATCATATTTTGTTTCCTACAACTCTTCCAAAGCTTGCTGTTATACTTCTACTAAAATATTAACTTTCTCTGGATGATAAGACCCTTTAAACACTTCTATGTTCGTGGCTCCGCCTTTCTACCTTTACTGACCCTCAGTTCCTCCAGTTTAAAAGTTCTGGCGAATTGTCTCTGTCTGCTCCTAATACTCCATCCACACTCTTGGCTTGACTCTGCCCTTATTTTCCTTAATTATTTGTTATTGCTCAGCTCTCAGAAAGCCTGTCTCTGACCACTTTTATGATATCACCACAGTTTGATGCTGCTGTATTTACTCACTTGTTCTTTGTCCAATTAGCTGATTCAAAGATTCATTGCCTCTTTGTATTTTCCGTTAGCCATTTGGCTTCATGAAGGCAGCAGCACCTCTTATCAGCTCAACATTCAGTTCAAAAAGTCACAGAGCAGAGGTTCAGATGGAATCCGAGTGTTTATTGAAGATTGTATAATGGAAGGTGACGAGCAGAGATATGTGTGGCTATCAAGTCTGTGAATAGCCGAGATCCTTTATTAGGAAAAAACATGGGGAACTGAAATCTTGGAAGTTCCAGAGAAGTCACCAATGACATGTCCAGAAGATTAAGCTGTAATTTCATGGAAAGAACAAGTGGAGACTGCTCTTGTGTTTATGATCACATGAAAAGGAAGATAGGTCCACTTGCAATAAAATGAGACAGCAGGACACTTAGTAGACTAAATTTATGAAAATGGTAGCCTTCTTTTTAATGTCAAAAATACAAATTCTGGCAGAAAAACTATATAGAGCATAGGATTTTGGAATTAGGAAGCAGATGCTCGGCAAAGTAGTTAAATTAGAAACTAATTTGATATCAAGTCAAATGAGTGAAATATCCATAAGGTAATTAGTATAGTGCAGTGTGACTTGATTAGAATTCAAGAAATATTACTCAGTGGATGTAACTACTGACTTACAATGTTTAGACTCAAACATTATAAATATGTTAAACATATAAATATATTAGATGTATTTTTGTTCACAATGCAAAGTTATCATTTGCCAAAGTAATATGTAAAATCAAAAGACTTAAATGCTAGTGTGTAAATTAGCTTCAAAGAAGAGGGCTCAAGAATATCAAAGTTAGTGAATGTGGGAACTACGAGAGAACAAGTCCATGGAGTCAGTGCACTGTAGGCTGTGGTAAACCTCAGAGGCTGCCTGCGATTTCTGACTTGTGAAGCAGGTCTGGTCCAGGAAGAAAAACTGAACTCACTTTGAATCTTCTTACACTCAGTGACATTTCTGTTTCTTCCTCAACCACTTCAGTACCCAGTTAGAACACTTTCTAAAATCAGAGGGGGTCACTGAAAACACTATGAGAAGGAAACTGCAGGAGGAAAGGAAGAAATAAAGAAGGCCTGAGCATTCCTAGGGTACTCCTGAGTTTATTGCTAATCAATTTATACTTTTTTTTGTCAAAACAACTGCATCATATGTATTTGATACATACAGAGAGTTACAGGTGCTGTTTGTGAAGGTTTTCCTAAAACTAATTTTGGTGGAAGCAGGTGCTGTAAGGCACCTGCTCACATTTATTAATAGTACGTGACTCATTTGGATTTAGGAAAAACAACATTTTCCTCTATTTTATTTTTAGACTTATGAATTTTGTACAGAAGACAGTCTTAATTGCATTCTGTACTGGGTGATATGTGTGAGCTGACCACGCAGGGCATTCATCCGCTACCTGACTTCCTTTTTAATAACCAAAGCACACGTAAGTAAATGTGATTCGTTTCTGCTTTCTTATTATGAAGTCTGTCCTGGGACTGGTAAAAGTTTTTTCTGATGGGACTTATCTAACATGGCTAGTACCCTTCTCCTGTGACAGGAATGCCTTCTTTATGCTCCCCTTGAACTGTAAGGGTAGGAACTGCACTGCAGTGAACTACTGGACCTCAGTAAAGGCCATGATTTCTTTGCCTTCCCCATGTGTTATATGTGACAGTAATTCTGTGAGGTCGCTAGAAGCACCATGAGAACTATTACGCTTGACCATGACAAAGGCGTAATTTTCTGTATGGTTATTCTTTGCTTCATCTTCTCGGTTCCTCTACTTCTTTATCTTAATCTCTTACTTTTAAAGATATTGAGATGATTTTCTTATTTTTCTTGGATATTTAAGTTTTTGACAATTGATAATTCTGAATTTGTTATGTTCTTTAATTGTCCAAACACTTCGGTCAAGAAAATTTCTTTCTATCCAACCCGTAACAGGTAAAACAGAAAATAGTTGTGGTTACATGGTTATGCGATCCATATACATATATGAAATAAATATATATTTATAATCAATAAATGTACATATTTTGGAATAATTTAAATGAAATCTAACCATGTTTAGCTCACAATAATTTCTAGTCATTCCTAAACAAATTCTAAGATGCTTCATGATGTGTGTCTCAAAACCTGTGAATTCTATACTTGGGCTATGAAGAAACCTAGGGTGGATTGTAGTCCTTCCTTGGAGGCTAACAGCCCCAGTGGACTTTGTATTGTTGTTATATTATAATAAATGTTCTGTTATCTTCATTTTTTACTTCATGTCCTTTCCACAACTATTCTGCTTTCTCGCCGTTTTTCTGTCACATTATTTTCCACAGTTAACTTCCTGTACAAATAAATGTAGTGATTTTATTCAACTGTGCTGTGGAGCAAGACTGGCCGTTCTGGCTATCGTTACACTTGCTTGTCATCCCATGAGAAACTGTATTCTCTGGCAGGGTTTCTGTGACTGTTGTGATTCATCACTCTGACTCAATGTAGTCTCCCATCACCCTGATGGTTTTTGATGATATATAAAATGTTGAAATGGGCAAAGAAATGGATAACTGAAAAATGATAAATTATTAGACCTTGTTCAAAAGCTTTATGATTCTGACATTTTCATATTTACTATCATTCAACTAAGGTCATTTTGGCAATGAAAAGATCTTTTAAATGAGATTTCATTTGGAAAATACTTTCAGGAATTTGAGAAGTCTTTGTCGTTAGCATTATTTAAAGCAAAATTAGGTAGGTCATGGAATTAGAACTAGTGATAGAATACATCTCTTTACAAGTTCCAAAGATAAAACATCTTCAAGAAAATCTCACTATTTTCTGGAATATCATACTTGAAGCCCTGACAAGCTTTAATGTAAATTTCATTCCAGACAGTGGGATCAGTGTTTTTCAGAAAGAAAATGATCTACATCCCTTTCTAAAAGCAAATAAGAAATAGTTGTTTGTTCAAAACCATTTTTCATTTTTACAGATTTTTTAAATGTTTCCTCTGGTGGAGAAAGGACTATCTACTCATGCAGGAAAATGTTGCAAAGTGCTCCTTCATCCTTCATGCAGATCTGGGAACATGTGTGTGACAAGAGCTGTGCTTGTGACAGTTTGCACTGTAGGAAAAGATTAATGACACTGGTGCCCACCACGCAGTGCTTACTGTGCATTTTCTGTATTAAGGGACAAACCATTTGTTTTCCTCTTTGCATTACTTACTTCATCTTGATGTAGTTCCAGCTTAATGGAAAGACAGTCAGGCTTTAACTGATCTGACTACCAGAGCTCCAGTAAGACAATTTTCCTCCAAAAGAAGCAAAATAATTTCGATTCCTAGGTATTGTTAGGAATGTATCTTTTATCATCATTTCTAACGTAATCTTCAAAAGCAGAATATGCAATTTGAATTTTCCTGAGTTTTCAGGCTAGCTGTGTACCAAAATGCAAGGTCCATTGTTGCTTTATAAAGATTGAATAAGATGAGTCTGTATCCTGAATAGAGACCCATGAGAGCTAGTTTTTTTTTCAATGCTGCACTCAAAATAGTGTCACACAGAAAAAGGTTAATGGCAGCACGTGGGAACTGGGGGAATTGCGGAGTGTGATCAGTGTGGTTACAGAGTATGCTCTGTAAAACACTCTGGCTACTGTCACGCTCTTGCCTAAAGCAAATGCAAGTCCATTTAGTCCCATATTTGCACTTGTAATGGATTTGGTGAGCACAACATCGTTCCATCTGTATAAACTGAATAGCTTGACAAAACACTGCGCACTCGTCACTAACCGCCCTTCAGAATTGTAATCGGGAGGGAAGATTGTAAAAGCGACATGACTTTAGATGTCTTAACAGCCAGAGAAGATGGCTGTGACATACTTTATAACAAAGTGTCATCTACCAAGATACATAAAAATCAGTTGTATTTACAGTGCCAGGTCTTTTTTTAGAGCCAACTAAATGGCAGTGTCCTGCCTGTACTGCTGCATGCATAATTCAAGCCATTTTTCAGGATATATTACCGTAGTCAGCCCGAGGTGGGTGGGCCCTCGGGGAATACTGCTCTCTCTTTGACCTTGGCCATGAATTACCTATCAAAGGTGAGACTTGATTTTTCAGCAGGGATTATACAAGGTTTTCGACAAATATGATCTGGGGAAATCGAAACCATACCTTTGCATTTCTAAAGCTTTCTGTAAATTGAATGTGGAATTAATCAACAGGATCATCACAGTTCCAAGAGATAAACAAGGGAATGCTGTGCTCTAGAGAAGTTTTAACACTGTCTATGAATCATACTAAGTATCAGTGGTCTGTGCAACTATGCAGAAGAAAATTGGAAACGAATCTAGCTTACCTTAAAATTATTCTGCTCATTTCCTTGGTCTTCTCATTAGTCACACAAGAGAATATGAGATGAAAGTAAACAACTCTGAATGAATAACCCGATACAAACATTATACTTCTGATGTAAACATCTTCTCATAAAAACAAAATAATTTTCATTAGTCTTCTGTGCTTCAGTTTCTGCATTTTGACATTTTCCTTTCAGAGACTCATGCCGTAAACTCTTCACTGCTGCTGGTTAGAAGCATGGTTATTATATATAAATAATTGGTCCAGATATCTTCCAGTTACTCATCGTGTACTAACAGATGGGTTTTGTTTATAAATTATAAAAATATATGTTTAAGCTCTAATTTTAAATCAAAAGGATGATTTTTAAAATTTTATGCCTGAGAATATTATAATCACACATTAGAATATCCTGTTAGTTAAATGTAGTTATCAAGTGTTTAAAGTCACATTTATGTGAAATTGCATTACATCAAGAACACTAGACAGTACTGCATATATGTATAGAGAGTCATACACACATGTATTTGTATATGGTTTCTGATGTGTTTTGCTGCTAATGTTTATATTAATATGCTTTACTGATAATCGTATTAACTAAAATATATATACATGGCATAATTAGCCTAAGACTCATGGTTAACTGTGGCTAAGAAATTGCTCTAAAATCACAGCCATGTACAAAGAAGATGTCAGGTAAAACGTTGCTCAAACTCACAGGTGCTAGGGTTTTTGGCAAAATTCATTTTAAAGAAATTTTTACTCATGTGCATTGTATGATATATAAAGAAACACTTAGGTCAAAAGTACTAACTTTACGTGTCTATTTAGAAAGATAAGATATTTCATAGTATACACAGAACAGTGCTTTGAGATTTAAAGATGCATCAATAGACATATATGGTACCCACTTATCAAATTCTACATATAGGTAATACACACATGTAGTTGAAATACATAGTTTATATAAGGCAATTTGTACGATACTTTTAATGTTTGCAACAATAAATTGTGGAAAAGAGTCTAAATAATTTCCATCAGTCTGCAAACAAAACACAGCATAATCATAAAGTGGAATACTCTAAGCCAGTTTTAAAAAGGAGAATAATTGGGATATTTGATTGTAAATATAAGGATGCATAACTTGCTTTAATAAGAAGTTACCTTAGACTAGGAATGTGACCACTCATCAAAGAAGCTTCTTGTGCACCAGAGGCTAATACAGAGACCACAGCTGGTCACACACAGACAGTGTCTGTGAATTGCCCAGGCCTAAATAGCACATCTACAATGGAGCCTTTACACCCAAAGCTCACAAAATATAGAACAAGCGGTAAAGAGAGCACTAATGAATGTCTCTACTCTCATTAATGCAGCTCCTTCATGTAACAAAGGGCCAGTAATAGAAAAGGTCAAAAATTGCTAAATTGTGGAGATTAGGAATCTGCAGAGTGTAGGTCCCTGGATAGGACTCTCATATTGTTTCACTCACACAGGGCTCAGGGATTGTTGGAGAAGTGTAGGTGGAAAGACTGTAAGAGTCAGTGAGGAGGTGCATGACCATATAGAATAGAATCCTACAAGCTTCTGGAAGCCTGCTCCTACAAACTTACAGCAATCATTTTGGCATGCTCAAGACTCACGCAAACTCAAAACCGGAATGGAAATTGGAAAATGGGTAAGCAGCAGACCCAACCTTTGTTTAAGAAATACTGGCAATGATGACTATTGGATGAGGATTGAGCTAGTCTTTTTAAAGTAAGGACCCTGGGTAGGCTGACTAGACCTCAGTGAATGATCCTTCACAGAGGTCACTTGGGGACAGTAACTTGAAACAATAGACTTTAACATGGATGAACGAATGTATGGATCCACTTGGGAGGCTGTGGGGGAGGTGGAGTGGGGATCTAGATATGACCCAGTGGGTTATAGAGATGATTAAGACGGATTGAGACATTCCGTATGAAATACACGATTCAATAAAAATATTTTTTTGAAAAAGGAGAATATAGTATAGAGATATATCTAAGAAGCATCAAAGCTATACACAGAATATACACAATCATATACCACTTATGAACACCTAAAACCATGTAAAATACTTTCTGTACTTTATGGCTATGCAAAGTTACTTAAAGGCCCTCCCAGTTATGTGGGAAAGATGAAATAACAGCAGTGACTTCACCCCAAATCTTCCCTGACATTTTACTGTATTCTTACAGGTATGTTTACAACTGTTTTATGTCTAAAATTTTGTCCTATTCATTACAGATGAAATTTCTTTTTATTGACACATCAAAATAGAAAGATGGCACATGTTGTTTAGGGATAATGATATTTTGGTACAGGTATACACTGCGTAATCAAGGTAAACATTTATTTTCTCAATAATTATCATGTTTTTACAGTGAAAATATTTAAAAATTCACTTTTGTTGCTTTATTGACTGCATAGCACACAATTTCTATCTATAGTTCCTCTAATGGTCCATATAGGCCAGAGTTGTTTTAGGTTGCTAAACGTTCCTCTCTGCCTCCCCACCCTACTCTCTTCTCAGCTCCTAGTCACCATAATTCTCCTTACAACCACTGTGAGATCTGCAGGTTTCAATTCCACATGGAGATCATGGAATGCATGTTTATTTCTGCCTGTGCTGTCTCACTCTACATAGTGATCTCAGGCTCCATTGATCCTGTCACATACAAGCGTAATTCATCATGTTTCCAAGAGAGTAAAAGCTGGGCCATGTGTATATATCATAGTCTCTGTATTAATTCATCAGCTGAGTATGTCTGTGTGTAGATGTCTCTTGTCCATATTGATTTTATTTCTTTTGGAGGCGAATATCTGCATATATGAAGTTGTGAAATTCTTGGATCACAGAGTATTTTATGTCTAAGTTTTGATTACATCATACACTGTCTTCCATATTGACTACACTCATTCACATTTTCACCAATAGTTACTCAGTAGTTCTGATTTTTCTACATTCTAGCCAACACTTTTTATTTTTGTCTTTTGGATAAGAACGTTTTAGGTGATGTGCTCTATCACATTGTGAATTTGACTTGCCTTTTCATCGTGCTTAGTAACACTATGTGCTTTTTATATATCTGTTGACTATTTGTATGTGTTCTTTTGTGAAATAGCCATTTAAGACTATTGCTAGTTTTCCAACCAAATTATTATTTTTGTGTGTGTGTGAAAATTGTGCTGTTCTCCTTTTATCCTGGGTATTAGCATGTTAGACGTTTCATTTGCTAATATGTTCTCCCAGCAAGTAGATTGTTCACTCTGAAAACTTCCTCTTTGTTCTGAAGATTTTATAATGCCAAAAGATAGTATGTAGGCTATTGTTGTTGGGGATGGGGAGTCGTCAACAGTCCTATGTAGCTGTGATGCTGAGAGTTCAAATAATGATTGACTTGGCATGATGTGACCACTAATGTAGTTAGGGGCATGAATATTATGGGATAGCCAACTACTTTTGTGTAAATTTAAATCCTGCTGCATGGAAAGGAACTCATACCTGGTACTGTTAACCTGGCCAAGAGCCTGTGGCAGGGGACATCCTAGACTCTGGAGAGAACCTGCTCCTCTCATTTTACTCCATGCACATGGTATCCAGCTGCCTTCTATATACTTATCTTTATAACTACATGTCTTAATTCTATTTCTGTTACAGTAATAAAATATCCTGCCCTGAGTAACTTTGGGAAGAAAGAGTTTATTCTGGATGATAATTCCAGATCACAATCCATCCCTGTGGGACGGTCAAGGTGAGAACCTAAAGAATAACACTGTTGTCAAGAGCAGAGAGATGCATGTGGCTTAGTACACAGCTGCAGTTTTCTTTCTCATCTAGTCCAGGGTCCAAAACATGGCAATGGTGTCAACCATTATATCTGATATTCCTGCATCCATTAAAGCAATCAAGATTGTCCCACACTGACATGCCCAGTAGGCTCTCCCTAAAATAGATAATTTATTGAGACTCTCTTTCCAATGATTCTAGGCTATGTCAAGTTCACAATTAAAACCAATGGTTACTACACAAATTAATATCCCTCTCAGACTTCACTAAGGAAACTTATTTTTTGTAATGAATAGCAGTTTACACAGAGAGTCACAACCAGTCAAATTGCAAAGATTAAGTGACTGTGGAGGCCTCAGTCCTAGGGAAGACACTCCAGGTCTCACGAAGCGTTAAGAAAGAGGGAGTGGAAAGAATGAAGGAGGACAACTGTAAAATAATGTGTTCTGGACATGACAGGGCCACTGGACTCAAGAACTCACTACAATTGTAGATATCTGCAGAAGAGCTATGCAAGTCTGAGCTGTCAACATTTCATCATGCAAAGCAGAAGGTATTCTTGGGGCTCCACCTCTCCCTGAAGGACTATCAGTAGTTAATAGTTAACATGGCCTGGGGAAGGGATTTAGTTTCTTTAGTCTTGTGGCCACTGATAAGCTGATAGAGTTCCAGTAAGTAACCTCTTATCTACGTTCATATTGGCAACACTAATCAAACTCAATGGTACACACACAGACACACACACACACACACACACACACTCAAAGACTCAAAAGTAGGAAGGGGAAGGGAACATGTTTGGAAGGAGACGAAACATGGTAATAGGGGGTAAAAAGGACTAAAATTCATTATATATATGTATGAAAGTGTCCATGAATAAAGAATGGTGTTGAAAATGTGTGTGCATGTTTGTGTGTTCCTGTGTGTATGTTCATGTGTATGTGTGTGTTCCTGTGTATGTGTGCATGTGTGTGTTTGTGTGTGTATCTATGCATGTTCGTGTGTGTGTGCATGTGTGTTTGTGTATATGTTTGTGTTCATGTGTGTGTGCATGTTCGTGTGTATGTGCATGTGTGTGTTCGTGTGTGTATCTATGCATGTTCATGTGTGTGTGTTCCTGTGTGTGTGCATGCATGTTTGTGTGTGTATCTGTCTTAATGTGTGTGTGCATGCGTGTTAGTGTGTCAGTTTGTGTTCGTGTGTTTGTGTTTGTGTGTGTGTGCATGTACGTGTTCGTGTGTGTATTCTCTTCTGAATATATGATCATACAGAAACTGGCATGTATAATTTAGAAACATAAACAACTATTTTAAAGTCTTTGACAAGATTTCTTTTTAAACTTACTTCTTATTTTATATGAGCGTTTTGATGTATGTAAGTGCACTTGTTGTTATGAGACCCCCCTGGAGGCCAGATGATTGCATCAGATCCCCTGGTACTGGAATTAAAGCTGCTATGTGGGGTCTAGGAATGAGACCTTGGTCCCCTGCAGGAGCAGTCAGTTCTCTTAACTACCAGGCCATCTCCCCAGCTCCTAGCCTATTTCATTTTAAAGTCATTATAATATAAAATTTTCAGTTGGTATAAAGATCCCAATTTATTTGGAAGATTACTGTGTTCTCTTGAAACATTTTCTGATATTACTCTAATTTTACCTTAATTTCTTTTCCCAAACATTATTCTACTTTCTCTATGTTAAGTCATTCTGCTCCCTGCTGAGAACTTATGTGTCTCTAATCTCGGTGGGAAATTATACCTCTTTTTAGATTATGAAATCTAAGTGTGTAGCTCCTTTTTATTTAAATGGCAAGTCTACAGTTTTACCTACATGATGTGGCATTCTGAACGAGATTTCCAAGGCATCTTCTATTGTTTGTGCTTCTATTTTGAAAAGAAGTAAAACAACAAATTATTATTACTATTTGATTCATTTATAAATACACAAATTTACTTTGATTAAATAAACACACATATATATATATTGAAATTTAAATTACTGATTAATTTACCAAGTGACATGGATGCGTCATCTTTGATTAGTTGCTTTGAATTGTTTACCATTATGATCTTACACTATGATTCTAATGTCAGTGAGTAAATGTTAAAGGTCTACAATGAAACAACTATATTAGTTTTTTAATATTTCCATAACAAATCACAACAAATTTTTATTTATTATTTTTATTTTATATGTATGAGTGTATTGCCTACATGTAAGTTAAGTGTATCCGTGTCATGCAGAGCCTGCAGAAGTGAGAAGATGGTGTTGGATCTACTGGAACTGGAGTTGCAGAGGGTTTTTAGCTGCCATATAGGTGTTGGGAATTGAACCCAGGTCCTCTGCAAAAGTAGTCAGTGCTCTTAACTGCTGAGACATCTCTCCAGCCCTGCACAATAAATTCAAGATTTACAAAATGTAAGCCTGTTGTTTGTAGGCTACATATCCAACTGCACTAATATCAAGGTGTGTTTCCTTTATGAAGGCTCAAAGAATACATCATTTTTTCCACTTTCAGAGGCATCCACCTTCCTCAACTCAGCCCATTCTTTCATCTTAAAAGCAAATTGCTTTCTTTTTTTTTGTTTCTGACATACCATCTCTTTCTCTGACCCTCTATCTCAGTTTTCCACATCTGAGGACTCTTGCGGCCCACTCTGAGAGGTTATCTAAGATGTGTTCTGAATTTTCAGCAAAAATGACTAAACCTTTAATTTTATTCTCAAGCATATCCTATTACCTCAAAACCTTACAGAGTGACAGGTTCTGAGCATTAGGGCATGACAAATACTTGAAGGGAGGGAAAGCATTATTCTTCCTATAAGGATAGCCATAGAGAATACTTCCTTAAGTACTAAATTGAATTATTAAGTATTAGAAATATGTGATAACTAGTGAGAAGCTAGCTCTGTGGGAATAATTTATTTTTTATAGATAGTTACCTTTGCATCATTCAATCTTAGTAATATTGTAGATGAGCTATCTGACTTATTAGTTTAGGATTCAACTATGTCAGATCATTTCAAAGTATTATTAGTTCCATTCAAGTTAAAATTGAATCTCTAGGAGCAGATCTTAGCTTCTCTAGTGACTCAGATTTTTCAGGCTTAGAATTAAAGAACTGCACACTGAATCATATGATAGCATCCTTTATTTACACAGTCTTACCCATTCCATAAAAAGAGAATGTGGATTAAACATACAAATCAGATGCATTACAGTCCCCAAATATATGGCATATAGCTGGAACTTTTCTAAAGGCTATTATATCTACTCCTATGCTTGGTTTATAAAATGGGAATTTTGGAATTTACAGAATGTCATAAAATATTTAAATAATACTTTTTTGAGAACAGATTGTTTCTGGCCATGTCATGTCCAGAAACCAGCATTTTAGAGCTCTCTTCTCCCTCTTCTGGCTCTCACATTCTTTCTTCTCATTCACCTACAATGGTCCCTGAAACAGTGGATGTGAAGAAGGAGATATAGATAACCCATTGGCAGATGAGCCCCAAAAGTCACTTATTCTTAGCACTTTGATAACTTATAAATCTGTTTTACTACCACTACTCATTGAACAATAACCCTCCCTGACCAAGGCTGAGAGCAGCTCAAATCTGCTGTTATAAACATGAATATTAAGGGCCTAGTTTGACAACATGATCATTTAACGAAACAGCACAAGTAGTTTCCCACCTAGGACTTTTAATCAGGTTTACAATACAGACATAAAATCTCTCCTGCACACCAGGACTCAAATTCAAGCAGAAGTGGTTGGTTACTCCCATACCTGTCAGGCCACTATTGTACCAGGAAGCTGGACTTGCTTGGCAGGTCAGTATTGTAGTATGTAGGGTCAAGAGCTAAACATATGAAATTGAAAGAAAGCTCTCAAAAGAAATACAAATTATTAGTAAACACTTTTAAAAGTGTCCAACATCCTTGGCTATCAGAATACTGAAGACTGAAACCACTTTAAAATTCTCTCTTGGCCCAGTCAGAAGGGCCATCATCAAGAATACAAAGGACAGCAAATGGGTTAGCATGAATCTGAGGAAAAAGCAACCTTCCCATGCTGTTGGTGTGGGTGTGAACTGGTGCAACCTCTATAGAAGTCAGTATGGAGATTTCTCCAAAAACTAGAACTAGAAATACCATGTCATCCAGCTGTGTAAATCCTGGGCATATATCCAAGGCCTTAACGTGCTAGTACAGAGATACCTGCGTGTCCTTACCACTGCTCTCTTAGCTGTAGCTCGGAAACAGAATCAGCCTAGATGCCATCAAATAAAGGATAAGAAAAATGTGGTATGCATATACAATGGACTATTACTTAGCTGTAAAGACACACAAAATAATGAAATTTACAGGTAACTAGATGGAACTAGAAACACATTGAATAAAGTCACTCAGGTCCCCAAAAAACAGCTGCCACGTGATCTCTCTCACATATGGACCCTAATTTTAAATGTTTTCCTTTTTATATTTAGCTTAGAGTATATGTGGAAGCCAGGTAATTATAAATGGGCCATTGGAGATGGGTCAATCAATGGAAGGAAGTCAATGAAACATAGATAAATGAAAGTATGTGTGTGGGAGATTCTGGGTATGGAATGGTTCGAACAGAGAGAGAGGTGAGGGATGGGAACTGAGGTATGGAGGAAGGCTGAAAAAAACGAAGGGTTTACGAAGAAGCTGTGTGGAAGTCCATGCTCATGCACCCAAGTAGAAAACATGCTGAGAGGAACAAAAGAACATAGGTGACATAAAAAATGATTTAGGATCCTCCAGGTTAAAGATTAAAATGGGGCTGGGGCAGAGAACCAGTAGAGGTTGGGCTAATCAAAACTCAGCATGAGTAAGTAAGCCTGACAGAAATTCAAAACTTTGTAACATAATTAAAAATACAATATTTAAGGAGAGTTTGACCAGAGGGACCCTTGCATAATGGACCATGCTGCTCCCAGGAGAAATGTGTTATTTCATAAAAATCTAAGTGCCAAGTACTTGTTGGTCAGGGAAGCCCCCAAGGCACCCACATAACACAGGATATTGCCATTACCTTTTGTTTCCACCATAAAGCCTCCTGCTGAAAACGTTGTCTACTTTGGTTGCATGACATGGAGCAATCAATTTTAAACTGACCTGAGAATTTTCTCTTTGCTTATTACTTTTCATAGTGCTGGAAGGCGCAATACAGGATTCTGGAGGACAGGGAGACACAAGATTTTTTTAAATCTTTGAAAAATAAAATGACAATATTACTATTAAACACAGAAACTGGAAGCAAAGTTAAAATTTTTTCACATCGTGGAATGCTATTTGGGCATGTCCTCTCTGCTGTGTATTTTCCTTGCTGAAGTCTTTGATTCCTTCTTTAGAAAGAAACTATATTTACCAGTGTATATACCCTCTTCCTTGTTGGAGAAGCAGCAATAATTGCACAAGCAAATGTGATTTTACTCCACATAAAGAGCTCTGGAAGTTTTCATAAATGAGCACACAGGTTAGAGTATATATGGTTCAAGACAATAACAGGCAGACTACAGACAGATCTACTTCCAAGGCAACAAGCTAGCTGTCCTAATGATCATCTGAATCGAACAGACAGAAGCGAACTGACTGTGGTAGACACCTGAGTATTGGGCAGAGAGACCAGATGGCTTTGTGTGACATGATTGGGAAAGTACACCTTCCAAATCTAAACAGGGAGACGGTCTTCCTTCCACTTTAAAATGTCTTAGGGTGCTGAGGGTTTTATGCCATTTGCTTAGAGGGCAGTTGGAATAAAAATTTATTACTAAAATATCAACCTTTCCATTTTCTCTAGCATCTGAATATTTGTATAGTACTTACACTGTTTTATTCAGTATTTACATGTGCTTTAGAGCCCACAGTGTGTAGTATGTGATTTATTTAAAAATATTTAAATTTTGGTGTATTTATGTGCACAATTGTGCATTTCCTGTGATTTTCTTGGTTTTAAAATTGTTATTGAACCTCCTGGGGGTAGCTCAGTTTTTACTATGTTTACTTTCCCAAACCCTTATTTGTGTGCGGTAGGCTCAGAAACCGTTTCCACAGTGTAAGGGAGAGGTTCTCCCAGGAGGTTTATGTCAGTACACTAACCAGGAGAAAAGAAGCTGTCCTTGAAATTTTCCACAGAAGAAATAAATGTATAGGAGGGTGTATTATTTTTGGTTTTATAGATCTAGAGGAACAGGGGAGGGAAGTCGGGTCACAGTGACCCAGCACAGTCAGAGCAGAGACAACTAGCCTTCAAGGACTTTCCCTAATCCTCCATTCCTCTCTCTAGATTCAGACAGACGAAGAAGCAGCCATTTCTTACACAGACCACATTTTGTTCTCTTTGTGGGAGTCCATATCCATTCTCAAGTGATAGAATAAAAAATTAAAAATTAACATGCAGTACTTACTACATATAACCTCCTGCTTAACTTTAGATCTTATTTCATGGTATCTAAGGCTCCCTGCTATGAACTACCTTCGTTCTTTCTTTTCTTTTGTACTCACACTTTCCTGCCTTGGCTCTGAGGACTCAGCTTATCCCACTGCCTTGACCCCTTTTCTTGCTTCAGTGAGACGAAGTTGAGGTGGGGGCCATCTCATTTCCCTGCCATGACTGCTAATATCACATTCCTGAAATTGGTAGTATTGTGCATAAAAGATGCATATTCAGTTAGACTGCCTACAGCTATGGGTCAGGTAGGGTTATTACATTAATATTAATGCATATTGGAGAAATAGATAGAAATCTTGCAGCAGAATGTCAAAGAAATCTATCTGAGCATAATTCTGATCATCACTTTTTACTCACTGCAAGAACATGTTACTTCAAGATCAGTCAGTAATAGAATTCAAAATATTATGTGTATTCTGTAATTTTAACTTTGTATAATCTCTTTAATGGACAGAGAGAGGGACAGTTGATAGATTGACAAAGTTATTGCCAGATAATAGGAAAATCCTGACTTTTTTGATATGCATGTTATTTTAAATCTTTAGCTCTTGAAGTTTTACTTGGGTTACATATTTTTTAAGATAGGATCTCCCAGTTGCCCCACATGGCCTGTCGCTCATGATGTAGACTAGGCTGGCCTTGATCTCAAAGAGATCTCTGAGCCTCTGCCTCCCAAGTGCTGGGATTAAAGATGTGTGTCCAAACACTTGGCTACATTTTTTTCTCTGCATAATCCTATACATAATAATAATTTTTATTTTTCAGTGACAAGGAAAAAAAAAAGATAAAAAAGATCCTTTTTTATTTATTTGCCCACTTAGCTAAATAATGTGAATATGTCATCCCCAGCGTGCCATTCTCCAGCACGCAGTTAGCAGTTTCAAAATGGTCTGCAACACACAGTTGATGAACACTGATGCTTTGTTAGTAGTACACATATTGGAGAATGAGTCTTTCTTCTGCTTGAGGTGAGAGGACTAAGGCTCCTTCTCATCTGCTTGAGGCCTTTTGGGATGATTCAGGAACTGTGAGTGAGCAAGAGTTTCTGATGTCTCAGGACTGTCAGCTGATGGGCCTTTGGCTTGAAAGGAGGAGCAACTTCTCTGTATCAGTGAAAACATCCCCTGGGGTCATATCAGTGTGTCATATCAGTCATATCAGTGTGAAAGTTGAAAACTCTCATAAAATTATAGTGTTAGGTTGATAGATTTTAGAAATGAGATTCCAGTTAATCTCACAAATTTTCTTGCTTACGCTATAGCTTAAAACTTGTACAATTCTAACTGGGAATACAGGAGAGGAGAGTTTCTGAGGAACAGGAATACAGACAGGCAAACCACTAAGTAACCAGGCTCAATAGATTGGATGGGTTTTCTTAAGGTTTTGTTTTTTAGTATGATGCTGCATGTAGCCTCTGTGTGCAAAGCTGACTTTTCTAAATGTGCATTTCCATTAGAGCTATATTCTCTTCTAACATTTTCAGCAGTGCTTTAGTTTTCTCAGTTTTAATTTTCTGAAATTTGATTTAGTAGATATTTCACTTTTAGTGATATTCATGTGTGATTACTGTGATTACATGTACTAGTATCAGGGAAGATCGAGACACAGAGTCAGTTTGTTTGAGAGGATAAAAAACACTTCCACTATTGAAAAGACTCGTTTGTTAAGGGACTGTTCAATGTTTGAGCTCTACACTCCAGCCCAATTTTATAATATTTTTGCTTCAAATAATATATGTAAAATCTTTTGGTATGCTTTAGAATTTTCTAAAATTATTTTAACTTCAATAATTTTAATTCAGCATAAATTTGTCTTTAGCCAGATATGCTGACTTATGCAAGTAATCCCTGAATTTCAGAGACTGAAGAAAGAGGATTACTGTGGGTTCAAGGCCAGCTTGGGGTAGGCAGTAACTTCTAGATTAGCCTGAATTGCAGAGTGAGACTATATCTCAGTAATAATAAATAAATAATAAATAAAATTCTAAATAGTCCTTTGAAATATTTTTGAGTTGATTGCTCTAAAGGAACCTATTTCATAAGTAAGCAATTAGCATGGTCAAGTAGCTTTGAAATTCCAACTTGGAATAGCAACAGACAAGTTCAAGGCAATTTACTTAAAATTGTAATTAAATGTTCTTGTTTTATTATATCATTGCTGAAGAAAACCCACATTTATATATCATTAAGTGCATCTTAGCTCCCAGATGTCTCTACCAGAAGCATTTGTTTGAATAAAGTTTGTCATGTAAAGCCAAATAATTATTCTATTCTTGAGCACAGTTATTCACAAGCAGAACACATAGAAATCACATTAACTATGTATTTTAAGTGGATAGCAGATGAATAACTTTTTTTTAAACACTGAAGGTGCCCAGTGTATATACTTTACCAGCCTTCATAGTGTAGTAGTATTCTGCATAGAGCTAAAGTTAAAGGCAAAGAATTTACTCTAATAATATTAACCTGGTATATTTGCTATATTGTGCATTAAGATTTTAAGTGTCTGATGTAATATTGAAGAGAATGTTGGGGCTGTGTAAGCATACAGAACGATTCAAGGTTTGTGTAAACAGGTAAGTGCTGGGTGTTTTGTAAACCATCATCATCAGAAATAGCTGGTGAGTCTGTTTAATGTGTGGTTCTCGGAAGAAGCATCCTGTGACGCAACATCCTGCACACTGAGATTTCAAAGAATTGTATTTTAGTGGCAAATTACAAAATGTCAGCGACTGCCTATCACATTTTTTGATAATATATAAAGTGCAAAGAAGGACGTTTGACTGTTTTGTCCAAAGGAAAAAGCATTAATTCATCTCACATATCTTTATGGCAGTCAGCATGTCAGGTGTTGTAGGAGGTGATGTGGTAATGATGCACTTCATCAAAAACCTTGATGTTGGATGACCATCCATGGCCTGCACACAAGTAATTGCAAAAGGGAAAAATGATGTATTCATTATAATAAAATAAGTTCTAACACAGCTCAAAAGCAAGGGTCTGTGAGTCTTCAAATAGGGAAGGTATTTTGTGGGACTTCGAAAAATGTTTAGAATTCACACTAAAACTATTGTTTGTGCTGGGCGTGGTGGTGCACACCTTTAATTTCACAGGGCAGGTGGATCTTTTGTGAGATCAAGGTTCCAGATTAGCTATGGGGAGACCTTATCTTTAAAAACAAAACAAAACAAGAATAAGCAAACCCCCCCAAACCTAAAAACTTGTTGTCTGTGGGTAAAATTATGCTTCATAAATAGTAAATAATGGAGAAAACCCTCTTAAAAATCGCAAGCCATCATTTTACATTAGGGAATATCGTTTTGGAGAGGTGACCTGTCAGAGAAAAGCCTCAACTACAGACCTACCTTATTTGTCCTTCAAAGCCAAACACGAGTTGCACTCTTCCAAAACCCAGAGTGAACCAGAAGGCAGAAAAGTTTCTGAGGAGGGGGGATGAAAGAAGAAAAGGGACAGTTCATAGAGCACTAATTGATTGGGACAGAGATAGCCAGAAACTAGTTGGGGTAAGATTGCAATCATCTCAGAATTTGGCAAAAGGAGACAAGACCCAGATATGGGAAAGAAGAGGAGAACATAAATAGGAAAAGGACTTCGTGTCCAGAAATTCAATATATCAGTTTTCCTTTTCTTACTTTATTCTAGTACTTGGGAATGGGAGAAGACTGAAGGAGAAGCCAGGGATGGAAAAGGACACAGATAGTTTGTAAATTTGTCAGCTGGTTGCATAACAGGAAACTATTTGTAATAGAAAGTACTTTAATTTTATTGAGCTTAATTTCTAATTCCCCTTTCAGTCACAGTTGTAGCTGAGTCAATAGCTTCCTCCCCAGCAGGCTTGGCACTCTCATTCTCAACAAACTCTTGCCTTTCACATTTATAATTATTTCATTGCACTGCATTTTCTTAATGGTGAAAGTACGCTAACAGAAAAAGCCAACCCGGAACTACCAAGTAGCTGGACAGAAACACCGATCCCACAGTCAGCAGAGGTAAAGGGTAAAATTAAAGTTCATGAGTAAAAGGATTATCTCTTTCTCTGCTGTACAGAACTGCATGTCTAGGAACCCTGCAAGCGATTGGCCTAGGGGAAGTCCTTACTGAACTAATAACAGTCTACTTAAGCCTTATTTTGCCAAATTGATCAATATTTTATATAAGTAACTTTGACTAAAATGTGTTTCTTTAGGGTTTTTCATAGGAAAGAAATTCTTAAATTGTATTCTTCTTGCTTGTCTGACTAATCAGGAGAGTTGGGGCCTGGCACCTGGTCTCCTTGTGTTCCACAGATCGTTCGGCTACAGTTCCTGCCTGTTGAATCCAAATCTGAGTCCTTCAAGGAGTCTTTCAGGAAAAGACACACAGCGTCTCTCTGAGGTGCTGGAACACTCCTTCTCTGTTTCCATTTCCTTGATTCTCTGTGGTCTGTCATCATCCTAATACACATCTTGAGAATACCTGGTAAATCTCTCAAAGCTGGGTCAGCCACCCTAGAAGACATATCATGAGGAGGTCTTCCAACAACTCACATGCATCTTGCTTGGACATTTTCTGAAACATATTTAAGATATATTACAGCGGTCCTCCCATATTTGAATAAAAGGAAATAAAAATGAAAACCAAGAAGGTGATCTTATACTGAGGAGCTGGGCAAGAAGAGTGGAAGGAAGGGTGAAGATTGAATAATCAGAGAACCAAAGGAAAGTGTGTTTATCAGGCAGTGATTGAAATGCCAGAAGTTAGATCAAAATCTGATAGAAGCTGATAAGGAGTTTTATAATTAGACTATTGGATTCTCAAATTTGAGTCATAAGGAAGTGGCTGTAGAGTAACTGGGTATAGCAGGAATAACACTACCAAGGTCTGTAGTGCAGGAAATAAGCATTGAGTCACAGAACTGGAGGCAAAATGTTCAACTTGTTAACCTTTGTGCCAGATCAACTGTCATCTTGATAGACTGGGAAAAGGGAGCCGCAGTCAGGGAATCTCCTCCATTAGACTGGCCAGTGATGTGGGAGGGTCCAGCGCACTGTGGACGTTGACACTCCTGGGCATATGGCCCTGGGTAGTATAAGAAAGCAGACTGAACACAGGTTGGTGGAATAAGCCAGTAAACAGTATTCCCCATGGTCTCTCCTTCAGTTCCTGCCTAACAAATTCCTTGCGTGGTTTTCCTCAGTGATGAGTGATCAGAACATATAAGCTAACTAAACAGTTTCCTCCCAAGTTCATTTTAGTCAGAGTGCTTTGCCCCTAGCAATAGAAAGCAAACTAGTGCAACATTTATTATGTTAAAGTAAAAATCTTAGCGTTTTTCCTAATTATATAATAATACATTTCTTAAGACCTCTTTGACACCATAATTATTTTAGAAAATTTTCTCACCATATTCTACTCTTTAAAATGCTAAACAATATTTGTCTGTTTCTTTGAGCGGGCAAAAGGTAATTTTTTTCTTATTAGCTTTAATATCATGCTTTGATAAAGGAACCAAATTGTGGAGAGTATTGTTTTCTTTTGTGAAAATAGTCATCCTCTCTGTATTTATATTCAAGTTCCACACAAAGCACAAAATCGAGTTCATCTTGGTTATCTAAAAAATAAAGCACTAGAACATGTTGTAGACATTACAGGAAAAAATATCTTATCCAATTATATTTGATTTTCTTTTATTTCACTTGTATTATAAACAAAACTAGCAGATGAATTATTTTCTTTCCCAAAATTCAAATCAAAACTTCATATAATGATTCTGTTCTTGTGAAACAAAGGGACCCTTGAATATAGTATTTAGCCCCAATTTTTTTTCCTGAGTAACTATTCATTGATTAGAGCTTTTAATCTGATGGTTTGTCTCTGCAAAGAGCAGAAGGAATGTGTTTAAAACAGTAAATACAGAGATGCTTGTCTAAGAGAGCTGACCAATCAATTATTTTAATATAACTGTTTTGTATTGAATTACTCATTCAGGGTCCCAGAGTGGTTAGCTTATTTGTATTTCAGAATGGAAGAAAAATGATTATTCCTTACTTTTCAGCAGATTTATGTTTTAAAATAATAAATGTTATATTCTAGAAAATTTTCATTGTAAATTGTTAGGCAACTCAAATTTTTATTAAATATTGTTATCAAAATTATAAACCATTTTAAAATACGTTGTTTCAATATACTATTCAACATGTCATTTAATTTTATGATACAATTTTTAAACAGCTTCAAAGTTTAAGTACACAAATGTTAAGCCTATAATACAATATTGTTACAATAGCCATAAAGTCCATGAAGAAAATACCCCTCTGGTCAAGGGCCTAGAACTTCCAGTTTGGGAGGAGACCCAGCATTAGAGTTAGACCAGGTCAGTCACTTGGTAAAGAGATCACCCTTAGAAAGCTGGGCTTATCTTAAGGCATGCTAAAGAGGTAGGTAGACTAATCCGTGAGATCTGTTCTTTTCCTTCTCTGCTATCCCTTACCTTGCTGGACTACAGCCATTCAGCTTCATAAATCTGCGTACTTGTTACACTATTCAGGAAAACAAAGTTTTTCTTGGTGTGTCTTTTTTCTAAACATGCATTTCATAGCACTTTTGAATTCCCCAACATTTTATGCACCCTTCCTCTTTCTCTAACCCTCTGCCCCTCCCGTGTGACTGCTAGTCTCCCGATGTCTGATCTCCATGGTACCTTGTCTTAAATAACACGACTTTTTCCTTTTCTCCCCGTGTCTTGTTTTCTGGGCAGTTGATGAGAGTCACAGCTTGCCTGCCCTGAGGGATTTTCTTTCTAAACTTAAAAAAAAAATGTTCTCAAACTTCTATTGGAATCTATTCCTAAATTCTTTTATTAATGAGACTAAGAACCCCAAAGAGGGACTCTGATTAATCCTAAAACAATATTAACATGACAGAATTGAAAATATTTGGTCTAACTCGGGTGATAGTTTAACATAGACTAAGAATTTCATGGTAGATAAGGAAGTTATATTCTCATATTCTTATATTCTAATATAGATATTATATTCTTAGGATATTATAGTTATAAATTAATATATAAATCCCTTTTCATTGAAATGCTTACAGTAAGTACAGAGACACTGATAAAACTTTAGGTACTGTTTTATACTTTCCTATTATATACACAGCACACACTCAAGTACCCACTCTCCCTGCCCTAGAGACAATATGAATTTTATATATACTTTTATGTGTTGTGATATGTATCTGAATGATAGGAAAAGCAGAACTCCAGAAGTCTCTTCAATCATTTTGACATAAATAGTATAGGAGTATGTGGAAGATAATCAATTGTTCTGTTTTAAAGCTATTAATTTTCAAACCCTTTAAATATTCATGTTAATATTGCAATAAAGTATTGAGGCATACACTACTGGTTTTCAAAAGAGAATGACTGATTCTTCAAGTAGGGAAGGGAGTTTTCTTTTCATATTTTTCTCTTTTTTTTAAAAAAAAATTTCAGTACATGGGACTGAACCTGTGACCTTAAATGTGGGCAAGGCCTCTACCACCAAGCTAGCTGTCTACCCTTCCCCATAAAAATTGTTTAATATTAAAATGCCAGTCGTATAGACCATATCAAATTCAAATTAACCTCTAAATAATCCAACAAATGAAAAATTTAAGGATTACATAGCATTTGAGATAAAATTGAGTATCATTAAAATGGAAGATATAAAGGAATGTAATCATGCACCCTTTCCTATATTCATTTATCTTCTAACAAATTAAAGTCCAACACTGTTAACTTTGCCTTTTGGTCAAAGTAGATTATAATGTGCAGACTGAGCTTTCCCATCCAGAAATGCATTCCTTCATAGCACTTAGATTTATTTGTTTTTATGTTATGTGTCTGAGTGTTATGCCTGAGTGTTTCTAAGAGCACCTGTGCATGCAATACCTGTGCAGACCAGAAGAGGGCACAAGATCCCCTGCAACTGGAGCTGTTATTCACCAGGTAGATGCTGGGAACTGGACCCTGGTCTGCGAGAGTAGCTAGTGATCTTAACTCAGCCTTTTCTCCAGGCCCTTTTAGAGCTCTTGAAAATGCCAAGTCATCAACAGTGATCGAACCAAGGAGAAGCAAAGCAAGAAGCATAAATTGCTGTCAAGAACCTAGAAAATTGGTAGTTTTGAAGGAAATTAATGGAAAATACTGTTTCAGTGGAGAAAAAGTCATCTACCTGAATTGCGTATGTTGAATTTTCTACATAGACGATAAGAAGTAAAGACAAGTTGAATCCAGGCATCTCCAAGGAAAATAGGTATACTGAGAGTTATCCATGCTCAGAAGAAGATATCAAAAGAAGAGATTCATGAGTGATTGCAAATTTCAAGGAACACAGGAAAATAATTTATGAGAATAGAAACTAGGAAACACTGAGTCACATTCAGGAATATTCCTGAGAAGAATCTAGGCGAGTTTGGGGACTTGGTGATGATGAACAACTGGGAAAGGAGACTAAAGGCAACGAAGATTAACTGTATGATGTTCAAAGGAAAAATCATGAATTACTCTGCCAGACACTTCATGGACATTAGATAAATGAACATATGTTTAATTTCCCTAAGATGGTCTTACTAATGCTTACTATCTCTGCTTCTTACCCATTTTAGAAAATTTCTAGTTGTTTTTTTTTTTTCTTCTTCTTCTTCTTTGAGACAAGATTTCCCCTCAGCTGGCCTGGAACTCACTATGCAGACCAGGTTGGCCTCCATCTGTCTTACAGAGATTCACTTGCCTAGGTCTGCCTCCTGAGTGCTGAGATTAAAGGTGTGTACCACCATGCTTTGTATAGTTTTTATCTTTAGAAATGTAATAGTAAGGCATGATGTCTAACTTCTTTAACCTTAGTACTTGGAAGGCTGAGGCAGGATGATTGTGGTGAGTTTAATATCAACCAGGGCTACAGAATGTCCTCCTACCTAATACCCCCCCCCAAAAAAAAAACAAAGTAAAAAAAGTATAAAAAGTATACTAGTAGTTTTATTGAAGTATGTAAAACTAATGCCTTATAGTTCCAGTTTCTGCCCTGTGTTTTATTAGTATATGGAATACGTGTATGAAACAGAGTGACATAGTGCTAACTTTAATGCATGGCTATTTCTGAAAGACAGTATTAATCAGACTTTCTCTCTCTCTCTCTCTCTCTCTCTCTCTCTCTCTCTCTCTCTCTCCCTCTCTCTGTCCCCTATCCCTTTATCTCTGCCTTGGTCTCACTCTCATTCTTTGTGTGTATTCTTGTGAATAACTTTTATTAATGGATGTAATCTGGACTAATGGCTGATTAACTCCATCAAGAACATGTGCTCTGCTCATTGATCCAATGATCAAGGTGTCTCCTTGGCAACCTTGGTTTGGTGCTCCACCCAAAAACATAATGAACAAATGTTAGTATGCCTGTGAATTAACCTATCAAAGCCCTCAAGGCTTCCTACCTCCACTGAACACAGTGGCTGGAATAACTTGAACTAAGGATGGAAAATCCTACTGGATCAGGTATGAAACCTAAGGGCAGAGTTGAACTTGTATTTCTCAATGAAGCTGGAGAGTCCATTTTGATGAATTGTGAGTGTGGTCTGATGGGGACACAGTGGGAGAAACAGGGCTCCAGAGAGGGTTCCATCATAGGCACAAGGTGAGGTCACAGACGGCTCTGTCTTTGCAGGTGAGGGACAAGAGAGATCGACTGGCACAGTTCTGGGAGATGGATGGTTCTAATAGACAGCTAGGGGAACTAGTGATCCCTGAGCTTGGGCCCACTCCTAAAATCTTAATTCAAGAGTCAGTGTATTTATTCAAGTGGTTATGATGCTGACATAATAACAGCTAATAACCTGCCCCCCACCGCCATCTTTGTCTCTCTTCAGTACTTTCCAGATGCAATTTATGTACTTTCTTCTTCAAAGATGCCGGTAAGCCATGTACTGATGAAACAAATTTCCCTTGTGCGCAAGTGACTGAAGGCCATTAACAGCGATCTCAGGAAATTGGAAAGATACCGGACGCCAGCGCCCCTGCCACCCAGTGGTGCTGTTCTCCGTATTATGCAGGCAAACTGTAAGAACCAAGCAAACTAGACCACTGGGAAATCCATGACAAGATGACTATGTGGAGCCCAGGCCGGCTGGGCCTGGAGTGCCGTGATATCACTAAGCACACGAAGCTCAGAAAACATCAGTTTTCATAAAGTAGCAGTCACAAAATTCTGATAGTTATTAAGGCTATGTTTCAAAATTGCACAGAAACAGAAAATATGATAGGCTACACCCTGCAAATGTTTAGATCAAATGATTCCTAAATTAATTTTGCATGTTTTCAATTACAAATGCTTTTATGCAGGCATGAAAAGAGAAGCAGTGAGTGTGAGTACATCGCCTCCTTTACCAGGACTCTACAAGCAAATTATTCAAATATCAAATTACACTTGTTCTGATAATAATTAGCTTTTTGAACTCCCATAATTGTAGCAAATCTTTTTCAAGTCTATTCTGATGAAAGTAAATGCTAAATTTTTTTTTAGTAATCGTCTTTGCTATAGAACCTCACTCAAGTGAAACCACTTGGCTTAAATTAAGAGTGTATCTCTAATAAATACACATAGTTTTAATACTGGATACAATTTTATATTCTAAGAAATATGTCATGTTTATTTATCATGGTTGATATAGAATGTTGTGTTATTAATTTAGAATTTACTGACATAAATAGACTTTCTTTATCACTATATAATATAGGTAAATTATTCCAAGATCAAAAGTTCATCAAACTGGTCGAGATACAATTGTGTCTTTGTCAAAGCTACAGGATTAGACCCCGAAAATGTTTCTTTCTTCCACGGTGGCATAAATATGTTAATTATCATTGTTCTTTTTCCAACTTCTTGTGATTGTTCATCAAAACTCATTTTGCAAGACAATTTCATTTTGGTCTCAGCTTAAAAGAGCCTTGGACAACATGAATAGAATAATTTATGCTGTTGTCAATGAAGAGCAATGTGTAAGCAGCAGGATTTACAGAATGTGCATAAGCAACTAAATAGGCTTTAATATCACTCTCAGGAAGTCTTTTTAGTGCCCTAAATCTAAAGAACATATTGAATATTTTGTACAAGAAAATCAATGTAGTCAATACATCACCTTAATTATTTTCATGCTCAGGTATTTAGAGTTCAGGGAACTATTCCAAAACAAATATGGCAGCAGATTTCAAACAATTATGCTACACTTATTGAGCGATCAGCTAGCATGAGATATAAGAGGTTGTAACCAAATTAGATACAGCCTGGAAAACAGAAGGTAATACTCTTGGGAAACTAATCTAAAGAAAGAACTAAACTCAGGGAGGGAGGGTCAAAACTGAATGATGTGCAAACACGTAGGTGAGGCAAGGAAAGGTGTAGACATGAAATCTGATATGAATGAAACATGACGACAATAAAGGCAGTGAAATTTGAACTACAAAAGTCAGGAGCCTTCCTACAAAGAGTTGCAAAAGAGAGATTGAGTATATGACTCGACACAATCATTTTACTATAACATTGTACTGTACTTTTTTATTGCGTTTTTGTGAACGTCATACAATGTATTTTGATCATATTTAGATCCCCTCTCATCTCTACACCCTCCTTACCACTCCAAGCTCAGTTACATGTTCTCTCTCTCTCTCTCTACATATATATATATATATATATATATATATGCCTATAAAGTCAAATTTGTGTTCCCAAATGTCCTGTTCCCTGCACATTGGCCAGTTGTGGGTTAATGTGCTGATCATCAACTGATGCATAAGGAAGCTTCTCTGGTGAGAGTTGAGAGATGCATCCTATGAAGGCTTCAAGTTACAGCTTTCTCTACACAGTACCTGAAATGTTTTACAGAATTAAGTCTTCATCAACACTGGAAATAAATATCTAATAAGTGTAAAATCTTTGGAGGTAGAGCCAGCATCTACTTAGGCCTTATCTAGAAATGGGCAAACTGGCTGTGGTTATAGCTTCAATTAGATATCTCATATGCCCTTAATTTTTGCTGATTTTTAAGTGAAAATTATGGGATTTTGGTCCATCAAGTGTTGTGACCAGATTCATTGCAGACCTCACTGAACAGAAAAGCACAGTTTTCAGTAATTACACATTTTGTAAACATTATGAGATATGCCTCATAAATATAATCTTAATGGATATTTATTTATATATTTAAGCATTTCTATTTCTGGCAATATATAGTAAGAAGTTAAGTTATTAACACAAAAATGGTTCCTTGTTAATATATGAACAATGTCCAGTACAGTACTCTATAAAACCACAAATTCAATTGACAGTAATTTAATTAAAAATATTTTGATGATTAGCATATTATGGAGCAATGATGCAAAAACATTGAAATATGAAGACATGTTTATTTAAACTTAGGAAAAAAACAAGTGCTAATACTAAGATTAATGTTCATTTAAGTGACGTGGTTATGAATGTTTTACTTTCAAATTTTAATATTAGATTGTTTAATTTTATTCTTTTATGTATGTGTGTGTCTATGTGTCTGTGTCTATGTCTGTGTGAATGTATGCCATATGGGTACATGCCTGTGGAAGACAGAAGATGTCATCAGATCCTTGGAGCTGGAGTTATTGCCTGTTGTATGCCACCTGACATGGGTGCTGGGGGCCAAACTCAGTTCCTCTGAAAGAGCAGGAAGTGCTCTTAACCATTGGGTTATCTCTCCATACCCAGGGTTGCTTCTTTTGGGCTATGATTTGTGTATTCTATCACAAATGTAATGTGTTCTTATTTTGACTTGAAGCATATATAAACAGAATATGTAATACAAAAATTACCAATGAATTCCTGACCCAGGAAAACCACTGTTAGATTTTATGCAAAGTATGAATCAAATTCCTTTGTGTACTGATATGTGGCTAATTTACTACTCCATGCTTTAAGAATCAGAACAGGGGTGTGAATGCCTTGACTCTAAGTGACTTTTGGGCCCTTCACTATAAAATTGTTGGTATGTTTAATTCTTAAGTAGATTGTTTCTGTACATATGTAGATATTATAGGGTGGAAAATATTCTTTTCATTGGAATATGTTTATATTTCTGATTATTTCCATTGGAAATAAGACAATAACTATTCCTTGAGATTTTTGGGAAACCAATAAGTTGTTTCCAGAAAATCAACATTAACTTCTAGACATCTGCCTTGCAGAATATTTACTGCTCATCATTAATGATGTATAATGTCATGTGAGTGAAAGCTCTAATTTGATAGTGAAAATTATTTCCCATTAATTTTTTTCTTATTTAAAAAATTGGAATACAGCAGACCATATTTTAATAGAGCCCTGTGCTTTCTCAAAATGAACACCTGTGCATCTGACATCCAGATATAATGCAGCTAATATCTCTCTCCTCAGACCAGTGGCTATTCTGACTTCAGATTTGGTTGGTGTTAATCGTTATTGAACTTAGAATCACACAAAACTGAATAAAACAGTGAGTTTTCTTTTTGTAACTGAGTTCTTTCACTCACTAATGTTTTTGTGAGATTCATGTATGCAGCCACATGCTACTTTAGAGAACTGAACTGCATGAAAATAGAGTATTTTATTTATTCTGCTATTAATGATCATTGTGTTGGTTCTGGATGTTGTGTATAAGGGAAATGGATACTCTGGGTGTTCTATACTATTTTATAGCTGTATCTATGCACATCTCCCCTACTATGGGTGTCAGACTGCAGTTTCTGGGTGATAGGCTATATGCGTGTTGAGATGAATTTGGCAAGGTCTGCTTACTGAAGAACTGTGAGAGATATAAGTACCTCCTCCTTGCTGCATACTCATCTCACATTTAGTGTTGCCTGTAGCTTTCAAGATGGATATTTTATGGACATTGTGGGAGGGAGGGGAAGACTTTTTTATTTTCACCTACCGTAACATCCATGGCTGAACTATCTCAATAATCCAAAAGCATATACATTTACTTGATGCGTTTTTTTAAACAACCAGGGAGCCTTCAAGAATAAGTTCTCAAGAAAGAGGAAAATTGTATATTTTTATGCCAGGTTTGACATTCAGGTAGATAGGTGAAGGAAAGCATGAATGAACAGAAGTGGCCAGATGCAATGTTGATAAGCTGAGGGGAAGACAGCAAGGCCTTTGTTTAAGAGCTACTTGAAGTCTCTGTATCTTCAAGTTTACAGTGTTCCCTGTAGGTACAGGGAGGATACTTTTGGAATGACGGCATTCTGGCCTGCTTTAGAAGAGAGAGCTTGATGTAGAGTCCAACCTCCTCCATTCTACTATGAGTGCCAGGGTGCTTTATATTATTCAGTGTAAGCTATACTGAATTCCAGCAATGCATAGCTTAGGAGTGAGCAATTGAGCAACGTACAGTTAGTTGAGCAATGTCCAGTTGAGGCTTTAATATGTATATCCTTCAAACACTTGGGTATCTGGGTAGTGTTATAAATGTTCAAGCTATTTTCGGGACTACAATCCCATTTGAATTTTACTTGATGTATAAAAGTAGATGAAGAATTCATTGTTATCATAAAGCATTGTTACCATAACCACGTAAAAGATGAAACTTAGCCATGGGGAGAGCAATGGCTGACCTACGGCCATGTATCAAAGAAGCAGCAGATTAGAGACCGAAATGGAGATCATTGGCTTCTCAGCCATGCAGCTGCATCTAACATGTTCCTTGCACGGTGTGACCCAGTCTTTCAGGGATTGTTAGTGACTATGAGCATTTAGACCCAGAGCAATTACTTCTACAAAGTTAAAAGAAAACTGAAACATGGGCATTTTACCTAATATTATTCTTGCTGCATTTCTTTCCTTTTTAGGGCGGGAGGGAACAGTGAGGGCAATGGTCTTGAAAGATCTTTGAAAACATTTTGGTTATATAATTTTTCATCTCTGGAAATGAAAGCGACATAGTTCTGGGAACAGTCATTATTTTTGGTGCAGTTTAAATAACCTTATTTTGGAATCTATTGTTAAATGTATCTTAATGTTTAAGATAGTATTTTCTCTTTATTTATTTATTTATTCATTTATTTATTATTTGCATTTGTTTGAGATAGGGCCTCCCTGTAGCCCCAGCTGGCCTGGAAGTTGCTATGAAGATCAAACTGCTACTGAGTTCTGTCTCTATTAAGGAACGCTGGGAGTTTTGCACAAGCTTTGTGCTTTTCCCTTTCACACTTACTCAGTGAACAAACCAGAATAAAGCCTCTGTAGGCATAAACTGGGATGATGCAATTTTGACTTTGTTGTATACTGTTTCTTTCAGTGTAATGTACATTTAAACACAAAGAAATTGGGGATGTTTCTTCCTTGAGGTAAACAGATGGTGGAAGAAATACTGAGAGTGATTGGGAAATGAATTCTTATTGAAAGTAGTTGGAAGCATCCAATTTTATATTATAAACTTTTTCCTTTCATTAATTAAAACCTCTGTAAAGGTGTAGTACAATGAGGTTATAGTAGCAGGTCATTTTCTTATTAATACTGAGAATTTTAGAGATGAGTGCAACCCTAGATTTCAAAGAATAAATTATGATCATTTAAAATAGGCTTCATTTTTAGAGAATACCAGGTTGCAGGAGATTGCAGTAGTGTGTGCGTAATGATGGAAATAAATGGCATTTGTTTGGATTTGGACTCAAAGGAAAGATTAGATCCTAATTATTAACAGGAACAGATTTGTGATGTGGTAGAAAAAAACATATACAGTTGTTACTGGGAAGTAAAGACAAAAACAAAAACAAAAGAGAAATAACTCTCTAAACCAAAACCTAAAGCAAAATGCCTAAATATACATCCTCAAGGATGATGGAGGACGACTTTGATCTAAGCAAGATACACAAGAGAAATGCTAACAGAAGAGACTGTAGCATTTAAAATGTCTTACTTAAAGTCTGAGACTAAAATCAGTCTAAAACATCATACACTACAACACTAGCTATACGGGCTGACAGAGGAGAGATTAAATAACCAAAACTATGATGAAAAGAAATTAAAAAAGGAAAATAAAATTATCTAATTTCATTATTTTGTGGATCAAAAAATGGAGATTAATTTCTTGATAGGTTATGCTCCTGAGCTCTCTTCTAGAGATCAAATTTCAGGCTAAAAAATGAAACATCGACAAGGAGTAAAATATAAATAAGCAATTACTGCTGCAAGATTAAGTTTTAAAAGTTAGAATTTATAATTAACGTCAAACATGCTCTCACAATACAGTGTTAATACAACTCTAAAGTGTGGAGAACATTGGGAAGTTATATGCCAAAGATTCTAATTCACATATAAAAAATCTAGTATTTTAGAACATAAGTGATGTCAGATTCTTCATTAATTTTTATATTGGATTCATGTTGATATTATAATATTTATCATAATTTTGTGAAAATTCCATCTAATAAAATAGTCAACATTAAAAATAAAATGTATTCTTAAAATGAGAAAACGTGTATCAATCTCAGCAAAGAAAATAGATTTTTATAAATTCCAGAAGCAATTTAGAATAAGGGAAGGTTGGAGAAAAATATTACTCTTGACAAAAGACTCTGTTACTGAAGACAGAACCTGTTAGCAGGACATAGAGAAATCAAGCTGGAACTGACCTCCCCGCTGGCTAGTTTTCATAGGGCTGAAAGTGGCTAATGCAGCTGCTGGGGGCAGAAGTCCTCAATGGCTTTATCCAACAGTGGTCCTTTCTCGCTATACCAACAACTTGTTAGGCAGGAGGAGTGCAGGGGTGCCACCATGGCGTCATCAACTGCTTTCTGATTGGATCTGATGCATTCTCCGAGGAAAGGAATACAGGCCTGGGATTACAAACCTGGTCAAAAGTCATAACATGCAAAACTGTCTTCTAAATGCTTATGTTATGTCTATAGATTAGTATTATCTCAGTCTTGGTCAGTGAAGCTTCTTGAAGTGGACAGTGGTCAGTACAGAGACTCCTTAATAGTCAAAAGACACAGGGAACGGGATTCAGTCCCAAATGGACACTTGTATCAAGCCCCAGTAGACTTGGGAAATATTATAAAAGAAGAGTCAGAAGGAATGTTAAGAGTTGCAGGAAGGAGAAGCAAGCTGTGAAACGCTGTCTTCTGGACATAACATGACTCTTGCACTAACGAACTCATGACACCTACAGTTATCTACACAAAGTCTACATAAGACTAAGACAGTCAATAATTCCAACACAGATCAGCGAGATACTCAGGAAGCTCTGCTGAGAAGCTATTGGCAATGGAGTGATTTGGGGGAGGGGTGAGACTACTACTGGTGGGTTGTCCTTGCACAGGCAGACAACTCCTTAGACTTAGCAAGTTATTAGAGAAAAACAAAGGACTTGAAGGTGAGAAGGATATATGTTGAAGGTGTCTTGAGGGAGTGGAAGAGGGGAATTGGAGGTGAATATGATACATTGCATATATGCATGGAATTGTTAAAGAACAAATATGATTTTAAGAGTATTAACCTTAGCTCAATAATAAACATATTTATTTTAAAAGATCCCCCTCCCCCTTATAAAATGTGAATATTAGCCACTTAGAGAGACTCACAGTAAATATCTCATAAGAAAGAAACAAGTTGATAAATGTTTCCATTAGTAGTATATTGAAGAAAATACCTTATTTTGTGTGAGCATACAATATTTGTGAACAAAAAATTAAAACTGATTTTACAATGTATCAATTAGGACAAAAAGAAGATTGAAATAAGATCTATCATATAAAACAGCTTTCTAAACTAGTAACAAAATCAAATTAAAGATAAAATTATTTATCTTAGAAATTTTAAATATTTTATTTATTTATTTAATTTTATGCATATGAGTATATAGCCAGAATGTCACTTCATCAGTGCTGTGCAACGCCCATGGAGGTCAGAAGAGGGTATTGGATTCCTCTGGAGCTGGAGTGACTAAAGATTGTTAGCTGCTAGCTATGAGAGGAATGCAGTCCTGGTCCTCTGAAAAAATGGCTAGTGCTCTTAACTGCTGAGTCATCTCTCCAGCTCCTTATCTAGGAATTTAAACATTATAATAGTAATTATTTCTTGGGTCTGAGAGGAACTAGAAACTAAGGTTGAAATCTCTGGAAAACAATACATTCTTCATATATGAAAATGTTTATGGGGCCAAAACATATAAATTGTAGGGATAATTACTAAAGATTAAAAAAAAAAAAAAAAAACTAAACACAAGACCCAAAAGAGTAGAAAAGTTTAAATCAAGCAAAATAAGCAAAAGTCAGGATGAAAAATCAGATTGACAGCTACAACAATGGCAACAAAAAATTAATACGTGAATTCAAAATACGGTTCTTTGAAAATCAATAAAATATGAGAACATACTAGAGATATCAGGAAAAATCAAACCTAGGCGTGTGCCTCATACCTGCAATGTTAGCACTTGGAAGGCTAAGGTAGGGGGACTGGTAGTTTGAAGACAGTCTGGGTCTGAATAGGTCCCTGTTTCAAGAACATAAAGAAGAGCCAATAAACAACAAAAATTCAGCAAACAAAAACAGCGTAATATGAAAAGAATGCTTGAAAAAGAAAACAAATAAAAATCACACACAAAATAACTATATACAGCCCACCAGACACTCTGTCCTGAGTTGGTGGCAGAATTTGGCCAACTCACCCATACGATCCTGGTTTTGCAGGCATTGAAGATGAAAGAGTGAGGGGTCCTGAGGACTAGCTCCGTGGTTTCAGAAACCAGCGGAGGCCAGGCCACATAGGGCAGGGTTAGAGTCCTTACGGAAAAGGTCCTAAGAAGCCAGGGTCAGAAGTCTAAGCTGCTTTAGATTAGATGTGAAGATGCGATGCGAGACCCATGAGATGTCCGTGGAGAAAAGCCGCAAGCACAAGATGGAGCCAGCCTTAGAAAAAGGCCAGTGTGCTGCGGGCAGAGAAGTGGAGGAACCCGGTTAGCCAAGCCCTTTGGACCCCAGATAATTAATTACGTTACTAGCCTCAGATACTGGGCATGGCACTGTAAGATTTGGTGTCTTTCCGGTGACAGATTTGGGGTTTGTTTTAGCCAGATCATTCATTGTTGTACTTTGATTATTCCCTTCTGGAATATGAATGATTACTCTGTGTCATTTGTTTGAAGTATATAACTTGTCACTGTTAAGAGATTGATTTTTTTGTTTTTTTTTGTTTGTTTGTTTGTTTGAGTTCGGCCATTTGTTCCAGCTGGTCTGGAACTCCCTGTGTAGACCAAATTGTCATTGATCTCACAGAGATCTGTCTGTCTCTGCCTCCAGAGTGTTGGTCTTAAAGGTGTGTACCACCTCAGCCACCTTTGGACTTTGGAATTTGGACTGGGATGTTAGAGGGGCTGGAGAGTTGGCTCAGTAGTTAAGAGCACTGACTGCTCTTGCAAAGGATCTGAGTTTGGTTCCCAGCACCCACATGATGACTAACAACTATCCATAACTCTAATTCTGGGGAATCCAACGCCCAATTCTGGTCTCTGCAGGCACTGGTCCAAATGGGTGCACTAATAAAGAGGCAAAACACTCATATCATATACATAAAATAAAAAGAATTTAATCTGAAAACCTGGAGTGTTTGAAGTTTAAAAGACTGGGGAATTTGAACAATATATATGGAACAGAGGTGAAATGTTATGGGCTTAAAAACGATATATGTAGGTGCTGGGTTTGAAAAAACTAGAGTTTTGATGATTAGTGTTCATTGTGAAATCAAAAGAATCTGGAATCACTGGATACTTGTAAGTGCTCACGTAGGCTCTGGTCATGCTTGTCAACAGAATTTGAGGTAAGTTAATTGAGATGGGAAGAGTCACAGGAAAAGTCATCTGGACCATTACAAAGATTTGGGTCCTAGACTATACAGAAAAAAAAAAAACAAAACAACAACAACAAAAACAAAAAAACCCAGCTAGCTGATCATAAACATAAATTGCTCTCAGAGTCTTGCCTGTTGATACTGATTTCACCCATTTAGCCTAATGTTGGATATAGTTTTATAATTTTATAGCTTTTATTACATTCTGATATATTTTATCTAGCCTGATTTCTTCAGCATTTTCATCATTAAGACATCTTGAACTCTATAAATTATCTTTCTTGCCTCAGTTGAGAAGATCATGCAATTCTATCTTTAAGTATAATGATATGGCATATTATATTTATTGTTTTGCATATGTTGAATTGCCTGGCATGAAACCCTCTTGGTCACGATGTATTATTTTCTTAACGTGTTATTTAATTTAGTTTGTTCGTATTTTGTTGAGAGTTGCATCTGTGCACATCATAGAAAATTTTCTCTAGGTTCTGTTTTGTTCCTTTTTATCCAGTGTTGGTGTCAGGGTAATATTGGCTTCATAAAATGAATTTTAGAATGTTGATATTAGATTTTCACTTAAAGATGTTGATTAAGATTAAGTTGATTCTGTGTCCTACTGTGAACAGAGCATCACTAAACATTCATAAGCAAGTACCTCTATAATAGGATATACAGTCATTTGGGTATGTAACCAGTAGTTGTATGCTTCCTATGGTGGTTCCATTGTTAGATTTTTGAGGAAACTCAAGGCAGAGTTCCAAATCTGCTGCACAAGTTTACACTTCCATAAACCATGTATACAGGTTCTTCATTCTCGACATCCACACCAGCAGTTCTTGTCATGTTATATTTTTGATGATGGTCATAAAGTCAAGCTTATTTGTCAAGTTTAGAGCATCCACTAGAGCTTAGTCAACATACCAGGGGTCTCATATTTAAGGAGACTGACTCAAACAAGATTTAATCTTCCTCTCCCAGGAGCCACTGGATGCCAATAGTTTCTCAAGTATGGTTGGGGTTTGTGTCTACCTCCCACTGTGCATGCTGGGATTTTTTGTCTGGCTTCAGCTTACATGGACCTTGTGTATACTGTCACCATTTCTCTGAGTTCATATGGGTAACTGCTAACTGTTTCTGTTTTGTATGGTCATCCATCATCTCTGGCCCTTAAGTCTTTCTGCCCCATCTTCTGTAATGATCCTCAAGTCTCAAGAGGCAGAAGTTTGATATAAGTGTCATATTCCGCAGCCTCTTGTTCTCTACATATTGACCAGTTGTGAGTTTCTGTGCTAATTATCATTTGCTACATAAGGAAGATTCTCTGGTGAGAGTTGAAAGACATATTAGTCTATGGGTATAAAAACAAGTCATTAGCGGTTAATTTAACACTATAACTGTTTATTATAAAACTAGTATTAGACTTTTTCTTATGATCTGTTTACTCTCTGGTTACAGGTCCAAGGCCTGATAACAATGGCGGATATGGACTCCATCTTATGACTCAGACTTTAATTCAATTAGAAAGTGGTGAAGCGGTGGATTTCTCCCATATTTGTGCCACTATCAAACTGGTGGTCATATCTTGCCAGGCAAGTTGTTGTTGAAGTATACGGAATTCACAACTAGGTCAGGTTGATGATTAATTTTCTTTCCCGGTAGCATACCTAGCACCTCTCAGCACTGTGAAAGAAAGCCAGTAGACATGAAGCTTTGAAGTCAAGACCAGTTCCATCTCTCCTTTTTTGTCCTTCAAATCATGTGTATAGTATCTTCTGAAGTAGTCTCCTACCATCCAATCCTGGGGGGTCAATAAATCTGTGGCAATACCCAGTATAGTTGCAGGGTCTGTGGAACCCTGGCCAACAGCCTCCGAAGAGTGAGCTCATTCCTGGCTTTGTCCTTGTCCTTTGCTTGAATTCTTACTGTATTCTTCAAATATGGGAAACAGTTTCTTCCATTTTGTGGGCTGCCTCTCCATGGACTGACAGGATCAACAGTTTCCTTGGTTGTGCTGAAGCTTATTCGGTGAACTCCCATTTCCCGATCGTTGGTTCCACTCACTGTGCTGCCAGCCACCTATAGTCTTCACCTGGTACTGTGTTTTAAACCATGCTCCCTTCTTTTTCCTTGAGCACTTTTAGTCTGTCAAATGCTATATTGATGTCTTTGATCTATTTGGAGTCATGGATTCATTTGATACATTTATGTCAGATGAGACATAAGAATTTAGTGTAATTCTTTTACAATTTGATATTCAGGCTTCCTAGGACCTTTTATTGAATATGCCCTTTTCTTTAATGTACATATTTGACATCTTGTCAAAGATCAGATAGCTGTAGTTTCCTAGGCTTACATCTGCCGCCGTGATCCTAGCTCTTTGATTCGTTAGTTTCTGTGCCCGCACCATGATGTTTTTATTACTAGGGCTGTGCAGTATAATTTGAAATCAGGTATCATTAGTTTTTGTTGTTTTTGTTTAGAACTGCTTTTGGATTTCCTCAGGTTTTGTGCTTCTGTATAAATTTTAAGACCGTAGTTTCTATGTCTGTAAAGAAGGGATCTGAAAATTCGATTGAGATGGCATTGCATCTGTGATTGCTTTTTGGTACAGTGGCCACATTTGCAATATTAATTCTTTTGATTCATGATAATAGAAGGTCTTTCTGTCTTCAAGCATCTTCCTCAATTTCTTTCTTTAGGGTCTTGCATTTCCTTTGTTAGATTTATTACCAGGCATGGTAGATAGATAGATTATTTGTATGTATGTGTGTAGCTACTGTGAATGGAATTGTTTCCCTGATTTCTTTTCATTTTTAAAAATACATTTGCATTGGTATGCAGGAAAGGTTCTTATTTGTAAGTTAATTTTTTGCCTTGCCACTTCAAGAATGTGTTTATCAGACCTAATATTTTTTGGTGAAGTCTTTGGGTGCTTTATGTACAGAATCATATCCTCTGTAAGCAGCGATACATTGACTTCTTTTCCTGTCTGCATTCCTTTTCTTTCCTTCTGTTGTTTCATTGCTCTAAAAATCAAGCATATATTGACTAGGACAATGTGATACCCTTATTCCTCACCTTAACATAAATGCTTTGATGTTCTCTCCATTTAGCATGAAGATAGCTATAGGATTGCCATATATAGCTATGTATTATGTCTTACATTGTGTTGAGTTATGAAATATCCATCTCTCATATATCTATGTCTTTTCATCCTGAAGAGACAGTGGATTGTCAAATGCTTTGTCTCTATCTGTTGTGATGATTATGTGATTACTATCTTTGAGTCCATTTATGTGATGAATTAGCTTTATGGAGTTACATAAGTTGTACTATTCCTATATCTCTGGAATGAAGACAATTTAATCACGATGAATGATCTTTTTTAATATGATCTTGAATTTAGTTTGCAAATATATTGACAATATTTACATCTATGTCATAATGGGGATCTGTCTATAATTTTCTTTTAATGTTTTGTCTTTTTAACAAAAATTTATTTTTAATTGTGTGATTACGTGCATATCTCTGTGTAGGAATATGCATGTTATTGCAAGTACTCAAGTACTTAGAGAGATTAGAAGAAGAGGGTATCAGATCTCTTAAAGTTGGAGTTACAAGTAGTTGTGATCTGCCTGATGTGTGTGCTGGGAATCAAACACAGGTATTCTGTAAGAAAAGTAAATACTTTTCATCACTGAACCATCTCTCTCTCTCTCTCTCTCTCTCTCTCTCTCTCTCTCTCTCTCTCTCTCCAGACCCCATGTTATGTTTTGGTATCAGAATAATACTAGTTTCAAAACAGAGTTGTGAAGCTTTCCCTCCTCCTTTTCTATTTAGGAAACAATTTGAGTACTGTCAGTGTTAGTTTTCTTAAGTAAAATGTTTTTTAAATATAATTTAAGAATTTCATGCATCCGACGCACTTCAGTCATATTTTCCACCTTCAACTCATGCACTCACTCCACCTCCTCTCAGATCCACCACCCACATCAACCTTCCAACACTGTATCTTCTTAAAGAAAAAACAGAAGCAAACTCAGGGTTCAGTTAGTGCTGATCATATATTTGTGGGTGTAGGAAGGTGATCAAACTACCAGGAACCACATGTCTAAAGAAAACTGACTTTCCTTCCTTTAGCAGGTATCAAGTGTCAATATCTCTTTATCTAGGAGTGAAGACTAATGTGTCCCAGACCTGTCTATGTGGGAATGTGTGGACTGATTTGATCTGTTGTAGGTCTGGTGCAGACCACCAGAGCAACTGTGAGTTCCCAGGTGCAATGGTTCACTCATATCCAGAAGACACATTTATTCCAGTCCTCCTTAGCCTACGACTTTTGCAGTCTTTCCCCACCCTCTTCTGTAATGTTCCCTGAACTTGAGGGGAGGAGGTTTCAAATAGAATTCCATTTATGACACACAGACACTTGTTCTCTACACTTTGACCAGGTTGAGTCTTTGAATTAAAGACATGTGCTGTGCAAAGATGCTTCTCTAGTGAGGTCTGAGAGCTTCACTAATCTAAGGATACAGAAATGCCTGTTTAGAATGTACTTTGACACTGTATTAGTTACTTTTCTGTTGCTGTGATAAAAACACCATGATCAAAAGCAAGTCACTAAAGAAAGAGCTTATTTTGGCTTATGGTTCCAGATGGTGAATCCATAACCATGAGGAAGCCCTGGCAGCAGGTAGGAGATCACATATTCAACCAAAAATAGGAAACACAAAGAGACAAACTAGAAATAGGGCAAGATTATAAACTCTCAATATCTTCCCCCAGTGACATATCCCTCCAGCAAAGTCACACCACCTAAACCTTGCCAAAACAGTTTCACCAACTGGGGACCACATATTGAAAAACCTGAGCCTATGGGGAATATTTCTCATTCAACAACCACAGATACTATATACATTTAGTTGGCTAGCTTTTTATTGGATTTAAGTCTACTCCACAGGAAGAAACACATGCCTGGTTCTGTAAATATGGCCGAGAGCCCATGGTTGAGGAGCTCGTGTAAACCCCAAGACCGAGTCACTGCTACTGCTTTTCTAAATGGACACAGCAGCACATCACCCTTTAAATTCATGTCTGTACCCCTATGTTAGTGCAGCCATGAGCTTGTCAGATTAGTTTCTTTGTGTCATCTTTAGAGTACCATGCATACATGTCCTCCTGTGGAGTGGGCCACAAATCTAATCAGAAAATGGTTGGTTATTCCCACAGCATTCACGCCACTATGGCCCCCACGGGCTTATTTTGCCATGCTAGTCATTACTGTACAATTGTGTGGTTCACTGATTGCACGGATAAGACTGATAATTATTTTCCTCCAGCAGCTTGCCTAGAACTTTCTAGTAGTCTGAGAGCTATCCAGCATCAAGGAAACTGCTTGGTAAGTATAAGCTTGTTTGCTATAAATCCTGTGCCTGAAGTCTGTGAGATTTTCAGTGATAAGGCTTCACTATCAAATTATGGTGGGAAACCAACAGCAATGGCAGTAATCCAGTGCCAGATGTGAGATATCTGCCCTCAAGTTGTGTGTTAGTATTTTATTCATCTTGGTTCAATTTTGATAGAACACACACATGTAAAATCTCATCCATTTATTTTAGATTTTTCAGTCTGGTATAAAATACATTTTTAAGGTACATCCTTATTATCTCCTGAACTTCATGAGTGTCTATAGCAATAGCTCTTCCTTCTCATCATTAATTTTGTTAATTTGTATCTTCTTTCCCATTTTAAGGGTAGCCTGTGTTTTGTCAATCTTGTTTATCATGTCAAAGTATCTATTCTTTGTAGATTCCTTGTATAGCTCTTGAATTAAATTCCTTAGAAGGTCATTGATTCTTCTAAGAAACATAGCACTTTGGAATGTTTTTCTGGCATTAAAGCTATGTGATAGCTTTTGTTTCCTTGTGTTGATAGGCTGTCAGCCTGAAGGAATGCCACAGCAGAGTTCTGCCCACTGGCTTTTTTTTTTTTTTTTTTTTTGATTTCTTTGTTGTGCTTTGTGAGTCTGTTGGAGTGTACGTTTCCTTTAGATCTTTTCTCACAATTTTAATTTATTTTATTCTATGTGTGTCCTCTTGATGGGTTTATGTTCAAGGGAAGGTTGACTGCAATAAAAACCACTGTGGTTTAATAGCACTCCCAGTGTTAGCTGCAAGAGAGGATACTCGCTCTGTTCTCTCATGGTTCCAGTAGGGTTTGTCTATAGGGGCATTGAGGTTATGATGGTCTGAGAAAATGTGTCTTACAGGTGTTGCTTTCTTTTCCTAAAGGTATCAATAGTTAAAGAGTGAAGTCAAGAGAAACTGGGAAAGGAGAAAATTAGGATAAAGAATGAAAAAGAATATAAATGAGTTAAAGGTATGAAAATAGTAGACAAATGTTGTATATTTGGTTTAGAGGATATAGGACAGACATTATAGCCTTTTCCAACAAGATGCCAATGACAGCGTATCAAATCAACACTGAAGTACAAAAGTGTGCCTACTTAAACATTCTAAAAATATCTTTATACTCATATAATCAGGGATAGATAGATGACTCAGTGGGTAAAGCATGAACAATACAAGCATGAAGGTGTGTGGATCCCAGCACCCATGTAGAATCGTAAGACAGTCGTTCGTGTCTGTGATTCCATAGTCCCTAGGGTGAAATGGGAAGTGGAGATCAGAGGCTCCCGTTAAGTTTGTGCACTGGCCTACCTGACATATGTAATGACAAATAAGCAAATTAGAAAGTGAGAGCCAGCACCTCAGCTTTTCTATGTCTTCTGCATTTATATCATAGCACACATATACCTTTACTCATATAAGTAGACATGCACCCAGAGAGATGAAAGATAGTAAAGAAATGGAAAAGAAAATTAAATAGAAGTTATCATTTTCTTAGTCCGAACTTTCTTCCTATTTGTGAAGAGCCCTCCCCTTGAATTTGCTTAGTACTGTTCATCAGGATACTGTATCAAGTTCCAACTAACTTTCTGTGAGCAATGTAGCCCCTCCTTGCTATCAACGAGATGGAAAATGTTGGGACCACTGTTCATGAAGTCCTTAACCACATCTTTGCTGCTCTTTCCACAGCGCGAAGCTTTGTTTTTCTTGCTCCCATCCAGATGCTGTGCCAAGTTTCGCACACTGCCGTGCTCTTCCTGGCTCTGGTGGCCCTCTTGTATCATGGGGCAATGGAGAGCATTGCAAGGGAATATGACTGTTGCAGACTTCTCAACTCTTGGACTGTGTCCTTGTTCTCTGGAGTACATGGCTTTCCTCTGCCAGTGAGTTAAGACATGATGAATTCAGCCTCAAACAGGATTCAACCTGTGTTTAGGACTGCTCACTTGGGATAAGATAACCTCTCAGGTAGCTAGGCCCTGGAGAAAACGAACTCTCCCTTAGCATCTATTGATTGCTTATAGCTCCTGAAGTGAGATCCCAAGAAATTTCCCCCATGGATTCTGACATGTCAATTGGATTTGTTATCATATGCACATCTTGTTTGACTACTGTACTGTGGAGATTTCATCTTGTGACCTCCCTCTCCTGTCTAGAACACAATAAACAGAAGCTATTGTCTTGGCCCTCAGGCTTTCATGTCCATTCTGCATCCTTTTCCATGGTGTTCCTGAGCTTTAGTTGTAGAGGTTACATTGAAGATGTATTGATAGACATGTGCACCTCACAATCACTTATTTGTTGTATTTATTGCTGGAGGATATTTGTAATAGTCTCCATCTGTTGCAAAAAGAAACTTCTTAATAATTTTTGAGAGATGCATTGTCTATAGACAAACAAACAAAAAGAATACAGTAAAAAACTTATGTTAGCCTAGAGAAGTGACAGAGTAGGTTCTTCTCCAGACTCTAAAAAGAGCCTGCAGCACCACATGTAAATTTTCTCTAACTGAGTCGGCCTTAATCCCAATTAGAAAACTCTTGATTACCCCCAAGATAAAAGTGCCACTACAATAGCAATTGTTTTCCGGGCCAATCATTGATATTTATTTGGTTTTACAGCTGGGTAGGAACACTGATCGGTCTCCTAACGTGGCAGCTTGCATGATATCCTGTGATACCGTGTGAGCTGGTCTTCAGGAAGGAGGCCTCCAGGTCAGTTCTAGCTTGATTGCCCCAAGCCCTGTGTTCAGAGTTTGTGTGACCTGTCTTTAGCAATAGGATCTTACCTTCAAGTTCTGGAAACCAATCAAGGACTGTAGTAATAGTTTGGGTCATGTTGGGAGTCTCCTGAATGACACTGACCAACAGCTAGAAGGGTGTTTTCCTTCCCTGGCACTGCGGGTTTTGTTAGGTCGCCTTAGCTCTGCAGGTGCACGCCTCCCATTTCTCTCATCCCCCCTTGCTAGTTCTTGTGTCTTACTGCCTCCCTCTCAAGCTCCTTCTTTCCCAACTTTGCAATGGTCCCTTTGTATTGTCCTGTCTTTATAGATACTCACATTAGTACAGTTGCATTGCTTTATGTTGTCATATTAATATTAGCAAATGATCTTGGAGATGAGAAATGGAAATGGTGTGGTTTAACAGTGATTGTGTCTGTTTGTCAGGCTCACAAGGGGTCAATTGTGCTTTATAGCTTCAGTTCTCAACTTGATGTACCTGGGCTCAACTGAAGAATTTCCTCCATTGGATTGGCTGATGGCCATGTCTGAGGGCAATTTTGAGTGCTGTGAGGGGACCCAGCCCATTGTGGGCAGTTCCTGGATTGTTCAAGAAAGCAGGCGGAGCACATGTCAGGGGAGCAAAGTAACGGCAGCATTCCTCCATGGTCTGTGCTTTAGATTCTGGTCCTGAGTGCTTGCCTTTGTTTCCTTTGATGACAGACTGTGATCTATAAGCCAAATAAACTCTTTGCTCTCCAAGTTAGGTTTGGTCAGTGTTTTATCAGAGCAATGGAAAGTAAATAGGACAGATGTTTAGGTTGTTTCTATTTCCTAACTATTGGGAAAAGCCTGGCAATGAACACGGTGGAGGGGGTATCTCTGTGGAGAACACTGTGAGTGTGTGGGCGGGGCGTATCTCTGTGGAGGACGCTGTGTTCTTTGGGCATTTGACCAGAGCTGGTAAAAAGCTGAATCAGTATAAAATTTGTGGCAATTCAATAGAGATGTAAATTAAAAACTAAAAAGCAAAGGTATTTTTGAAAGCTAGTATAGTATCTCACCTCATCCTGGAAAAAATGCACATACAGAATCTGAACAATAGTGCCTGAATACACCTGAAGGCGATATAACAAGGAACACAACGCCAGACAAGAGAAACCTCCCTTCTAGTTGTTGGTCAAAGTAGTCCAAGAGATTCCCAAAATAACACAGGCTATTGCCACAACCCTTGATTACTTCCTAGAACGTGAAGCTAAGACCCTACCACTGAAACATCTTCTTGCTGAAGACTAACTCTCATAGTTCTAGAGGATACTGTGCAATCTGGGAAGGTAGAACATCTGGCAATGGTCCAGCCCTGCTCTAAAGCCTAATAGCCACAATGGCTGGCATAGCAGACTAGCTCTATTTGTGCAGTAGTGGCATTGTTATCTAGAAGGTAATAAACAACTATCTAATTGGGCTTAAAACCCTCTCAGTAGGAGGGAACTCATGGGTGGCACTGTGAATATAACTGAATAAACATGACTGGAGAGGTCACAGATCCCAGAAAAACCTTATCTCTGTCATAGCTCTAGAAAAATGAAATTTCTTACTGTTTGTTAAATATGGATCCTCAAATTTACAGATCCGCCGCTAATCAAAGAAGTGTCTTTTTACAACAGACAGTGGCTATTAGAGTTAACAACTCGTCACATACAAATTATATGTCTACGAAGTACCCAGCCTTAAGTGACACATATGAAGTAGAACCTCTGAACGTAAAGCTCATGCAACATGGTGGGTGAGGGAGTTAAGACAAGGGGCAGAGAAAACCCGAAAACTTCCATCAACTCTCATCAGTGAACCCTCTTCATGCAACAGAGCACAATGTATGCAGAAGGCCACAGCTGGCTACGTTTTAGAGGATAAAAGACTGCAGAGTACACGTTCCTGGATAGGATTCCTGTGTTAAACCACAGCTGCCAACAGCACTTGTGGAAGAGGGGGCAGAAAGACTGTAAGAGCCAGGGTCGGTGCATGAAAATAAGGAAGCAGAGGTTTTCAGGCCACTGGAAACTTGGTCATATGAACTTGCGGCAATGCTGAGAGCACGCATAAGACCCTTGCTGACTAAATCAGACAAAAACACAGCGTAGAACAGGGAAAATGGGCAGTGGCCCCAACCGTAGCTGAGGAACTATTGGCAAATGATTACCGTGGGGGAGTAGATCTTTAAGGGAGTGACTCTAGATAGACTGACTAGACTCCAGTGGATGAATCTGGACTCCTAAACACGTGGATAGAAAGACCTGAATGGATATGACTTAGTATATATGATAGAATTCATGAAATCTAGTGGGGAGGGTAAAAGGAATCTAAATTTGATTAAGATGTATTATATGACATGCACAAAATTCAATAAAAACATTACCAATGAAAAAAGGAGCGGAATCACATGGTAGCTCTGCTTGTAGCGTTCTGAGAATTCTTCACACTGATTTCATAGTAGCTGCACCAGTTTTTAATCTCACTAGAAGAAAATGAGAGTTACAGTTTCCTGCCATCTGTGCCAGCATTTGTTGTGAGTTGTTTTCTTTTAAAATTTTTATTTTGTTTGTTTGTTTGTTTGTTTTTGAGCAGGGTCTCCATGTAACCTCAGCTGGCCTGGAACTCATAGACTAGGCTGTCCTGGATCTCACAGAGATCTGCCTGCCTCGGCCTCTGGAGTGCTGAAATTGCAGGTGTGCACTATCACATCCAGCTTAAAATTTTTATTTATTTGCTTTTATTTTATGAGTATTAATGTTTGGCCTGCATGTGTGTAGGTGCCCCAGTGTTAATGCAAAGCCCACAGAGGCCAGAAAAAGGCATCAAATACCTTGGAACTGAAGCTAAGGATGGTTGTTAACCACCATTTGGCTTCTGGGAACTTGAACCTGGGTCCTCTGCAAAAGTTAACAGTGCTCATATATGGTGAGCCATATCTCCAGTCCCATGGAGTTGTTTTCTTGATTTTAGCCACTCTTTTGAGAAGATAAAATTTTAACCTAGTTTTAATTTGCATTTCCCTAGTTGGTGAGTTTGTTGTACACTTTTAAAATATATTTTGTAGTCATTTTTATTTCTTCTTTTGAGAACTCGCTGATCAGATTTGTAGCCCATGTTTTAATTGGGTCATTTGTTTTCTTGATTATTTTTTTTCTCTGTATATTCTGGATATTAATCTTCTATCAGATATGTAGCTGGCACAGATTCTATCCCATTCTATGGAATTCCTTGTCACTCAATTGGTTGTTTCCTTTGTTGGAAAGAAGGTTTTTAGTTGATTGAGGTTCCATTTATCAATTGCTGTCCTTATCTCTTGAGTGAATGGAGTCTGATTCAGAAAGTCCTTTCCTACACTTCTCTATAATCTTGTATAAAAATCAACTCTACATGGGCTCAAAACCTCAATATGAAGCCTGAAATGCTGAAACCATTAGAAGAAAAAAATAGGTAGCAGTTTGCTCTGCCATCTTGACATAGCATCAAGAAACTACTTCTGTTTTCTTGTGAAGTTTGGTGACTTGAGATGATACAGACCTTATTTTCTCATACTTATTGGTAGTTTTCTTTGTTTAACTTAGAAGACAGAGTTGTAGTATTTGCATCATTTCCCTTTTTATCAGATTCTGTAAAAAGAGTAGGCTCTGGCACAAACACTCTGGAAGAAATTGTCATTGTGCACTATATTTTTTAATTGTTACTATTTTCAACCACTGATTCTACTTTAATTCAACTCAAACCTTCTCTTAGCATCTCTTTTAACTCTAGATGACAAAAAACAAAAGACAATGGATGTGTACTCTCTCCCAAGACTTTTTTAGAATAGAAAACTTCTTTTCAAAACCAAGATCAAGAAAGGAAAGAAACCCCTGAGCTCATGTTGTCTCTCGTCCTTGGTCTGAGTGTGCTTCGTGTAAGAAAGTTAATTTGAAAACTCAAGTAAGTGGATAAAATCTGTGAAGATTAGGGAAATGAGAAGAACAGACAAGAACTGAGCATAGAGAGAGAGATGCAAGTGATAGTCCTGGGAGTTCGTTTGTCCACTTTCTATCTTTGAACTATGAGAACGGTTCCGGTTGGAAAACACAGGCATCAGTTATAATAAATAATTGTAATTAATGGTAAACATCAAATAAATAAAATCCTTTGACTCCAACTATAAATCCAAAACAGACAGGAAGTAGACAAGTGATCACAGGAGCTCCCTGCATCATCCAAGCTTGAAGCCAGACACTCCCAAGTTTCATTATTATGTCATCTCTATTTACTGTTTCCTTCTGAGCTACCTTGAATTTTCTACCTTTAAATGCAACTTAAAGTTTTAATTGCCATGACAAGTGGTTTTGATTGACACGTATTTGTGTAATCTGCCATTTTCCTCTATCATGTTTACATGTATTAAAACGGCCTCAATGTCAGAATGAAGAATGCCGAAGCATTTGTAATATAAATGCATATGTCACATATCAGGGGGTTTTGGAATATTTTACTTGTTTCCAGATTTTCACAAGGGAGATATTTTACAATATCATGCAATGCTCTGAAATTTCAATCTATTCCTCTGAAATGCTCTTAACAGTGTCTACAGGTATTTCATCATTGACATAAAAAAAAAAAACAGCTGATAGTATAAGAAACATTTGTAGATATGCGGTCAATATCAGTAGATTTTTAGAAGATAGATTTCCCCAAGGTATATCTTGTGATTTTCATGACCTATTAAAAACTGACTCTAGATCAAAATTGCTATTTCTATTGAAGTTCCTTTAAGACAGATTGCTAAGAAGTTAGGGAAGGGATCCTGCCTAGGAAAGAGAGTTTCAAATTATGACAATAAATGCTGAAAAAAAAATGTGGTTTTGGGAGTAAAGAGAACTCAGCTTATGCACCCACACTGTTAGCACAAATTGCCCTGGGCAGAAGAAAGAACAGATAGACACCTACAATGGAAACTCAAATGCTGTATGGTGCAGCATTGGGTAAGATAGAGTTAAAGAGTGGATAATAATGGAATTCTTTATTCCCCCATCATGCCTCAAATCAATTAATTTATTTAGGCAATGGAACTGTTTTTGCTTCATTTACCTCTCAATGAAAGTTTTGCCTGTGATACTCCAGGCAATTCCAGCCTTGAATCCCTCCTGAGAGTATTGTTCATGCTGCGAAGTGCTGTGCTGCTGACATGTTCTGTAATATAGAAAAATAGATACAAGAGCTACACAGAACAACTGGATCAATATATAATATAAAGCGAAATTGCAGAAGACCTGAAACTTTGGCGTTGAGCTTAATAGGAAGCTACCATTCATGGGCATAAAACAGAATCATACATGTAAAACTCAAAGGCGTCGAGAAATTTTTTTTTTCCTCTTCATTTCAAATGTAATGAGTTCATTAGAGGCATTGTCTGTTAATCTTTGTACTTGTGGTAGAATGGGAGAATAAAAAAGAACGAACAAAGAAAGGAAAAGAAAGGAGCAAGGAAAGATGAGACAGGAAAAATGATCTAAAACAACTTCACTAACGTACTAAATCAAGTGACTGAACAATTTCACTTTAGGACAGCAATTAGTTTTTAAAGTTCCAGTTAAAATGTTTATAAGACTAAAGTTTGTGAATCGAGTATACTATTTTATATGAAGTTTTATTATTTAGGTTATATAGTAAAAATAATTTCCATAACATCGTCTGTTAAAACTGATGTAAGAAAAACTGTTTTGCTTACATTTTAAAAATTCAATATGCTGTGTAAACCCCTTGTCAAATTTTTATAATTCTAGCATTGTTGAAATGCCTTCAGTGCGTTTTGGAAATTATAATTTTAGGGAGTTCTCCACAGCCAATTATAAGCGAATACAGGCATTCTATGCTTCCTAGAAATAAATTTTTTAAATAATGACTTCATTACTTTGAAGTAAGGTGAGTATTGATAATGGAGGGTTTATTCTTCATTAAATTCTTATTGTGATAGCATAAGATTTTTTTTCTGAAACAGATAGTAATCACTCACCAAGTATTAATCTTTCTTAAAAATAGCATGTTGAGATGAATGTTGTATTAGTTACTTTCTGCTGCTGTGACAAAACACCATGACCAAGGGAACTTTTAAAAGGAAGATTTTATTTTGGCTTATAGTTCCAGGGGAATTAGAGTCCCGCCTCTCAGCCAGACACTCTTTAAGGGTAATGTTCACATCTTCAAGCAGGTACAGAAATCAGAGCATAACTGGAAATCAAGCAAGGCTTAACAACTCTCTCAGCTTGCCCATTGTGACATGCTTTCTCCAGTGATGCCACACTTTCTAAGATCTTTCAAAACAGTGCCATCAACTGGAGACAAAATGTTCAAATAGCTAGAGCCCATGGGGGGAGGGGTCATTCTCTTTGAAAACACTATGAATATGTAAAGGTTTAAAAACTTGTAAATAATATTTTTATTGGTTCTTTGAGATTTTCATATGCTGCAGCTTGAGCATTTCCCGTCTCCTCTCGGCCCCACCCACCTCTCTACCACCCTCACTTCACGTCCTTTCAGTTTTTTAAGGCCCACCGTGTAGAATTTTGTTCCCCAAATACGTTTCACTGAGTGTGAGTCCATCCCTTGGAGCCTGGGCAACCTACACAGAGTCATAGTCTTCTTAGAAAATATTTTTTATTGAGGTTTCGCACATTTCATATAATAGATAGTAGACAAATTTAGACTCCTCGTCCTCCATTTATGTTGTCCCCATACCCGTCCACTTGATTTCATGCAATCTGTCATATTCATTAAGTCCTTTCCGGTCAAATATTTGTACCCAGATATCTGTTGGTGCAAGTTCATCCTCTGAAGTCTGACAATCATACTCTTCCAGGGACTCTCCCGCTCAGAGCAGCTATCAATGGCCAATAGTTCCTCAGCTAAGGCTGTGGCTTCTGGTTTATTGTGCGGGTTTTAATGTCAAATGTGACCATGTGTTTTTTTTTTTTAAATGCCCAACATTATTCATCATGGTAGTGGAAAAATTATTTTTAAGGATAACATATGTGATTTTTTTCTAAAACAATGTGATAGGTTACATTTTCGAAATTCTAAAAGATTACTTGTGTTTCTCATATCATCCCCAGTAATATGTATTTGTAGTTTCCCTGTAAATTGAAAAATTGTTCACATATGCTTTACAGTTATTAACGTCAAATATTTCAGCAGTTGATGTTGCACAATCGGCTACTATCTTTTCACTGCCTAAGAGCGTGCTATTCTAAACCATTACACTCTAAATATGTGACAATCTCTGGCATGATAAAGACCAATGGAATACTTATCTGATTAAATATTTATAAGCAATGACTGTTTTCTTATTCCAGAGTAATCTTCTCAGGGTAATCATGCTGTAGCAACTACTTTATGCAGAAAACCTCCATGATACTCTTAATAAAGTACACTTCTGCATTTGAAAACGTTGTTACTACTCATCCATCAAGCAGAGTGGAGCCGTGATGCCGGTCTTCACACAGGCCTTGACATAACGCTGCTCAGTGCTTGTTGTACTTGACAGCTCTTTGTTTCATTAATGGTCAGGCAGCTAAATTCAAAAATCACAATTTTTTTTCTTAATGGAGATTTTTTTCCAATTCAATCATTTCCTTGGGCGATTCATACTGTCCCTGAGGTTCGGAGCCAAATCTTGGTAATAAGACGTGTTGAGCTTGACTAAGTTCTGTGCCCCTGGAAATGCACTATTCTGCTATATTTACACTGTGCAGCTAACAAAAAGAAAACTTTTGAAAGCTCTCCTGTTTTAGAGTTCTGTTGAATTGTAGTCACTACTCATGAAACCAAGAAATAAATGTTTTTCTGTGAATAATTCAGATAAAGTTGAAGAACAATAATTTATTAGTATGATTAGATATTTAATGGAGATGAGAAACTCTCATAAAGTTCGACTACAAATAAAGTAATAAAAAATGAAAAATTTCTTGAATAACATTTTACATTTGAATTATCTCGTGCACAAAGCATTTGTGTTTAAGTTTAATGAAACAAGAGAATGGATCATAGAAAGCAATCACAAAATATTTCACTTGTGAATCTGAATATTGTTTCCATTTGACACAACTAAAAGTTCATGTCATGAATAATTTTAATACCTTTAAAATTATTGCTAAATACTTTATTTCTCAAATGATATGATACAATTACAGAAAGAAGTATGTATTAAAGTGTTGAATTGGCTGAAATTTTTCTGTTTAAAAATAATGTTCTACATTTTCACAGGAAAAAAAACATTGTTTTTGTTGAATATTATCAAGAAAAAGATGTCATGCTTTTTATAAGTCACAAAATAGGTTCTTTGCTTTTTAAAAAAAATTCGTACTTGAGCAAGGATTGTGGAAGAAGTTCATCTATTTCAAGCAAAATTACAGCTTCTGTCAGTGTGTTGTCCTTTGTAACTCTTGCTCCTGTACTGATGTGGGGATTACAGCATCACCTACAAAATATTCAAAGAAACATGAGCCTGAATTAACTCCTCTGGGACATTTTTGCCTCCCTCCCTCTCTAACTTCCTCCTCTTTTTCCTTCACCTTCTCCTCCTCCTTCTCCTCCTCTTCCTTCTCTCTCTCTCTCTCCCTCTCTCTCTCTCTCCCTCTCCCTCTCCCTCTCCCTCTCCCTCTCCCTCTTCATGCTTCTTTAGATATAGAAGACAACAATCATGATTCTGAAAGCCTTGAATCTTAGCATTGCATCTGGAGAGCCAGGAAACATTTCCCTCCCTCGCAGATTGCAGCAATATTTGGCATTTCATTTAGAACATGATTCTTTATTTCCATGGGTCACTCTATTCCCTTCATAGTGACTACAATGTAATGATAAGACAAAGAAAAGAAAAATACTGCTTATAAATGTCACCATGCTTATCACTTTTAGAGTAGTGGACTTATAAAAGTTTTAAGCGCATAAATAAATATTTTAATGTCATAAATCAGTGTGATCAGTGAGAAAGGAGAAATGGAGGGTTGGGTTTCCAACTGCAGTGAAAGTACATGAAGGAGAATGGGTCTTCTTTCAAAAATTTTTGAATGGGAAACAGAAAATAAGTTTCATGCCACAATCAACTCCAGTAGGAAACTTCAGCTTTGGGTTCTTCATTTCTCATCTCACTGGTGCACTTCAGTTCTTGGGAGTGCCTTTCCTCTTTCTTAATAAGCTATTTCTATTCCTAACTTAGAAGGCATGATCTTTTCTCCATCCCTCCTCTTAGCACTTGCTAGGATTTTTACATTATCCTGCATTATGTTTTCTCTTAAATGACAATAAAATGCCCTTGCACTTAAAAAATAGTATAAAACTCTTAGATGATAAAGAAGGAGAAAATAGAAAAGATCTTGTTTTTTGTGATGACTTTATATACAATATCAAAGGTTTTGATATAGAACTAGAGGCTAAGACCACATTGTGGACTACAATGCAAATCTGACTGTAAGATACAGAGAAAGCAAGCTAAAGCCAAGATGGATGGAAGCTAGCTTTATAGTGTTGGAGAGTGTTCTTCAGGATGATGAGGGAGAAAAGGCATCATTGGTTTTGTCTAGCTATTAAATGTATGAAGCCAAAGGCCACCCTGCTGGACAATATGTACCTACCTGTACAATAGTGGCATGACTGTTGTGGGTGTAAACAGCAGCTATCTGATTGGATTTGAGTCTCCACTCCATAAGGAAGAACTCATTCTTGCTACCTTAAGCCCATCTAACAAGATAGGCCTGGGGAGTTAGGAACTTATTACTATCATTTAACTAAATTGACATAGCATCAAATGGTCATAGTCAAAGACTTCTCTAAATATAAAGAAGCCTTTCCTTAGAATGAGTGGTGGTGTATGCAGTGTCTCTTGGATGCCCTAGATGCTGAGAATAAGTGACTGTTGAAGGCTGAGCCTTCAACAAGACATTCACAATATCCATAGATCTAAATCCTAGAGTATGTTGTGGGAGAGAATTTGGAAATTATCTATGATACATAAGAGAGGGTGAACTGTACAGGGCCATCCTGTAGACTTGCCACAATCGTTAGAATCATTAACTCAGATTTGTGATTTCACCTTCATACGGTCCACACAAGATTTGCCCTCTCAACAGTCAGTCATGAAAGAAGGAGGAATTGATGGGGACCCTATCATTTGCTGCTGAACTATTGGCTATTGATAGATTCTCAGAGAGGAGGCACTGTTAAGTTGTGTACACACTAATGAGCACTCTGGGCTTCAGTGGATAGTTACAAACCTGTGCTCATGCTGACGGCTCTGATTAAACTCAGTGGTCACCAAACAAAACAAATTGATATGACATGAGAGAGAGATTTTAGGGAAGGGGTATGGGTGGACAGGGATGATAGGGAGATGGGAGAGAGTGAGGGGTTGAGGGGCTCAGTAAGCCTTGGGTACATGTCTAACATTGTCTAAGAACCAATTTCAATAAAAAATTATAAATACTTCTGCCAAGTATGGCACAAGTCTATGTAATACAAAGATAAGTCACAAAATGGGATTAAGCAGAACAGACAGGCCTGTTAAAGAACTACATTCAAAATATATAAAGAACTGTTGAGAAAAAAGAATTCAAATAATTTAGAAAATAGGCCAAATAGCTTAATGCATACTTCCAATAAGGAGATAGATATTAAAGAGGCAAATGAAAATTTCTCTATGTTATTATCAGAGGAGTGTAAATAAAACAATGTGATACAACCACATACCCATCATGATTTTAAGAATCTAGAATAATAACACCAAAACCAGGTGAAAATGTGAAGCAACACAACAGATCCATTCAGTCATTGTGGGAGGACAGCAGAACTGTGGAAACACTGTGGGAAGCTTGTTGACACAAATCATAATAACTGTTTATAGCCACTTTATTCATAGCTGCCATATATGGGAATAAGCTGTCTTCTGGTAGGTTAAGGGATAAATAAGATGTGGTACATCTAATGGAGTATTCGTCAACACCAAGAAGGAGCTGACATGGTCTGAAAAGATATAGGGGAATCATCTTATGCAAAAAGCCTATATGAAAAGAATATACACTTACCTCTTATTCTATGACATGCTAGCTAAGGTCAAATCATGAGGCTTGGTATTTGCAGGGATGAACAGGTAGGCATGTGTGATAAGGCAGAACAGGAGTGGGTTATGGCTGTGAAACAAATCCTACATATTGATAGCTACATGCCATTATATTTTTTGTGCAACACCTAGAGTGAGTTCTAATGGGGCATAGACATTGGATGATAATAATGTCTCAGTGTCAGAACGTAGTTTATAGCGGTGAACCACAGATCAGGAGTAGTTGACAATTAACGAGACTGTGGGGTTGGGGAGCATGACATAACTCTGAACTGAAACATCTCTGAGAATTAAAGTCCTACAAAGACATTCTCAATCCACTGTCCAGTTTGGAAGACAGATCTTCAAGAGATCTATTTTAGATTTTGTTTCATTGATTAGAACATGTTTGTCCTAATATTTTCTTATTTGTTTAGTGTAATTATCTTGAAATTTTAAATAACACTACCATCTGAGTCAGTCTTGTTTTCATTATAATAAAACACGTTTTAAAATATTTTCCTTCATTATCATAATTGAATTTTGCTTGCTAATTCATTACTGTCCAATTAGTACTCAGTTAATCAACCTATCAAAGTTCACTAAAACCTCCTTTTGAGTCTTTTGCCATTGTCCACACACGCCTGCAGATGTGTTCAGGGGCTCACAGTGCTTCAGTGTTCTATGACGGCACTTGGGTGAGAGGTCCTGAGGCTGGTTGCTCCCCCGTGTCATCTGCTGCATTGTCCATGTGAATAAACATAACCTGTGGTCATGAGAGTCTGAAGAAGAGCTGAGTAAACAAATAAATAACATAAAAAGTACCTACGGTGCTTCTCTGTGCAGGATGTACTGGGAAGCACAGTTGTACTTCTATTTACACTAATATCAATCTCATTTTCTAGGCAGTGCAATGAAGAATGTCAAATATCACCACTGTAAGTGCCACAGAGGTTCATGTGAGAATATTTATGCAGAATTGCATAAGATCCTGGAACGACCATGCTTTTCTCAAAGCATTTATTATCCTGAAAAGACACAGGAAGTAGACTGAGCTGATGAATTACACTAGCAGAAGAGGAAAATGGGCTCTGAGAAAGCACAGTGCTAATTCAGGAAGTCCCTGCCGGCAGATTAATCAGCAAACCTCCAAAGGAACCAGTACCAAATGAGAAGTTGAAAACTTTTATCTTGATATTCTTCTTCCTGATGAGGGAAAGATTTTTCTTCCAGTAAACCCAAATACTGTCCTAGAAAGATTAAAATAAGCACATCCAAATTTTTCTGACTAGAGAAAAATGAATGGTCCTGTAAAAGAATGGTAGATAAAGAAGATAGGCACTCTTGAAAAAGGCAAAGTAGCCTGAACTCTATTCTGTCCTTGTCCTTCCCTTAGAAGCTACAGCTACAGCTGACACAGGAATACCTCTGAGAACAAAGAAGAAAACAAGCCAAGTGTTACTGAATAATGGCAGCAGGAGGCATTACTCACAGCCTTGAGACAGAGGCTGAAATCTGGAACTTAGATGAATATTTTTACTGTTGTGAGGGTACAGTTGTTTAATGGATTTTGTTCTCATTCAGTTACTGCATAGACCTGGGTTTTGGGGTTTTGTTTTGTTTTGTTTTCTTTCAATAGACTAGAACTTTTGAGAATGTAGAGAATTTAGAAAATATTACATAGCTTCTGAAAGTTGTGTGAACCATCTTTGGAATATGTGGACTGAGCCCTGCTAAACTCTTTCTTATTGTGATTATACATTATGGCTCAGTTTCCTCATGTAGAAAATAAGGCAATAAAGCTAGCCATTTCACAATACTATTGTAAAGATTATGAAGTTGGCTTTGTATCACTCTGGATATGTGAAACTTCTCTGAGTAGTTTGTCTGAAGTAAAAACTCCATGCTCTACCTTAAAATAGTACAGGGGCATCTGAACACGCAAGGATCTGCTTTGAAATTTATAACTAATTACTACAAATTGTCATGTTGTGAATTTCTTGGCATACCTGAAGTGGGTTGTGTTTCTACTGCTCCCATTTTGTTCTAACTTTAAATGGATAATTTTCCTGTTTAAAACATTTGCTAAAATCCTGTACAGTTTTCTGAATTGAAATAGCACTCTGTCCTAGATAAAAGAATTAGTTGTAGGACATTCAATATACATATTTGACACCAAGATAAATTTAACTTTTGGAGACAGTAGCCTTGCCTGGCCTAGAACTCTGTACATAGATCAGGCTAGCCATAAACTTGTGGTGATACTCCTGCCTCTCCTTCCTGGATACTGAGATTATGATTACATATAACCACACCAAAATTGAAAATATGTAGTTTATTCATAAAGCATTTTGGGCAATTAAAAAAATATACTGACTACTTAACTTTGGAATCCAGATAGTAAGTTGCAAGTGTTAATGTGTCCGTTTTAATGAAATTACACTTGAAGTTATTTTTGTCTTTACTTTTCTCAGAATCTCACTTTTAATATTTTGTAATATTTAAATGTTATTGTTAAATAATTCATGAGGACTTCATAGTACTAATAAATGTACAATAAAACAGAGCCTTTGTAATCAACTTGCAATTGAGTCCCCTGTCTAGGTGGGCAACATAAACTTCTGATTTTCTGCTTATCCAATTACAACATAAGTTTTCTGAAAATGACAGTCCACGGCTTTCTAAAATGTTGTAATTTATCCTTATTCTCAGAGATGCACAGTTAGGATCATAAATTCTCTAGCTGTATTTGATCTTTCTTCAGGCATGTAGATACAATTTTGTATATGAATTTAATGTGTAATTTAACTATAAAGGCATTTGCAATTATTAGTGTTAACTTTGCTCCAAGGGAAAATAAAGTATTTCAAATCAATTCATTTAAAAGGTTTAAATAGCCTCAGTTAAAATTTTCATACATAATTTTACTTTTATTCTATTATTAGTGAAAATAAACTGTGTTTTATGCATTACTCATTAAATTAATGAAGCATTTCCATTGCTCACCTCTTAAAGCTGAAAAGCTGTCAAGGATGAACACTTACTCCACTTTTCCCTCCACTGGCTATTTGGATCTCATTTGTATTATTATTTTAATGGGTACCCTAGAGATTATAATATGTGTCCTTGAGTTATTACAGCCCACACCATATTAGTTCTTTAAATACTATCATAAAATAAGCACTTCACAGATATTTAATGATATATTAGCTTTGTAATTTTCTACTTCTTTTGCCTCATATATTTTATATATAGCAAACTTCACAAGAATATATATGTGCTTTTGTTTCTCTGAGTCTTTGTTATTTCTCATATGTTGGGCTAAGGTATATTATCTTTGGAATTTTTTTTTACTTGGGGTTCATAGAATGCCTTAAGTCATTGTTGATATATAATCCATACAAAGAAATTATTGACTATATGCAGTTATATGTATCATTCAATAGTCACAATTTTTCATGAAGTTTAAGTTTTTAGGCCTATATTGTTTTAGGTTTATTAGTTTCACTCCAAGTGAATTTCACTATTGAAATTCTGTTTCTACAGTTTGTACTTTAAATGTCTCATTCGTTGATTTTCTCTTTTATTATCATCATTTTTTGTTATTGTTAAATGCATCCAATAAGTTAATGTCAAATATTTAGTTCCTGTTTTCACATGACTTTGCTACAGAAAATTTCAAAATTGAAATGTTCATCATTTTATCTATTGATTTAAATATTGAACACAGTTTATATTTGTGACAACTTCAGTATTCATTTCCTGTATCTGTTTTATTTCATTTTGCTTTGTGTCCATGTATTTCTGATATTTCAGCACATCTCTCAAATTTTTAATGGATGTTGAACATTGCTGATGGAAATCTGAAGATTTCTTGATGTTAAATCTTCCTCCAAGGAAGGTGAGTTTCTATTTTTCAGCTAGCCGGTATAATACCAGTGTACCAAATTGAAGTCAGAAAACCAATCTTAGTCTTAGTTATGGGTAGGCTGCCTCTCTGTTTTGTTCATTCTACTAGGGCATATTTCTTATTCTAGGTTCTGGTTCTTATTTCAACAGTGAATTCCTTATCTCTAATGCTTAGTTCTCTGAGAGTGAAACGGGAACCCTGCTTTATCCACATCAACATCATTGTCTTCTGTTACAGCTCAAGTTCTAGAATCACCTCAGCATGCAGAACTCACTTACTATCTTATAAGCAGTTTCTACTGGAATTTTAGCAGACAGTTTAGGATTTCAAGTATTAGTTAGCATTACCAGAGGCTAAAGAGAATAAGGGGAGAGAGATGCAGGCAGTTTGATAAATGTGTGCTCTGTTCATTTTAGGACTAGGTAGTTTTAATGTACTCCTGTAAAGTCAGATGATTATAAATAACAATAAAGCACTGTAAAATACCAGACGTCTAAAATAAAAAAATTTAATTTTCCTCATAAAGAAATGATAAATTTTTGAGGCAATGGATGTGTTTAACTTGGCTTAAATATTAATGTATGAATATATCAAATAACATGCTTTAATATTCAATAACATGATAGTATGCATATATAATTAATATAATTTGAAGTATAAAATTTAAATTATACAAAAAATATAATTTAAATAATTTAAAGATAAAGTACAATAATTAAATATATTTAAAATACTTAAGCATAACTTAAATACAATAATAAAAAGTCAAAGTAGTCCTATAACTGAATTTCTCAGAGAGAATCACTATGCACAGATTTGTCGACTCCCTCTCTGCTGGCCTCTCTTTTCTATGATATTGCTGCTCAAATCTAGCCCACCTCCCACCAATGAACATTGTGTTTTCTGTGCTCTTACTTGGCTTTCTTTATTCACACGATCTGTGATTTGGAAAATGTCTCAGGGATGAATGCTATAGTGAATGTAGAACTCAAAGGATATGCTTCTGTTCTCTGAAAACATGAAACATCCCTAGTCTTTTCTGTATAACATAGTCTTCCCACCTGTTTGTGTTGTAGGGGTGTTGCTTACAAGCCATTATGTAAAGGCTTTAAGCCTTAATGTTTTAAGGTATAAAGTAACTCAGATGTTTCCCTGTATTTCAAATGCGACTATGTATAAGTTTGCTTTTTATTATGTTGAGATTTGTTCCCTCCATGCATAGAATCTCCATGATTTTTATCATGAAGGGATGGTAGATGTGTGTCAAAGACCTATCCTGTGACTATTGAGATGGTCAAATGATTTCTGTTTGTAAGTCTATTTATGTGATGAACTGCTTTTATGAATTTACATACATTGAACTATCTTTGCATATCTGGAATGAAACCAACTGGATCATGAGGAATACTCTTTTTTGATGTGTTCTCAAATTTGATTTTCAAGTGTTCTATTGGAAATTTTGGCATTTATATCCATCACAGAGATCACTGTTTTATTTATTTTATAGTTGTATGTCTTTATCAGGCTTTGATATGAGGGTCATAAAAACAATTTGGAAGCTTTCCTTTCTTTTTCCATTTTGGAGAATGACTTAAGGATTGGTGTTTGTTCTTTGAAACTCTGGTAGAATTCTGTAATCAGATCATCTAGTCTTAGGTTGTTTCTAGGGGAAGATTTTTTTATTAGTACTTAATATGATTACTGTTAACACAGCACTTGAAATCAAAGCTAGAGCAATAAGAAAACAGAAGGAAATAAAAATATGCAAACAGGAAAATAATTGAACAAAATATCCCAATTTGTAGATGGCATGATTCTATATACAACAGGCTCTCAGGGTTTCCCCAGAATATCTTAGAGCTGATAAAAATAAATCCTTTTGGCAAAGCGGCATGCGAAACCAACACAAAAAATCAGTAGCATTTCTGTAAAGCAATAAGCGCATACTGAAAAAGAAATCGGGGGAAAATCCCATTCTTAATACCCACCATAAAATAAATAGAATAATCAATATTGTAAAAATGACTATCTTACCAAAAGTCAACTGCAGATTCAATGCAATCACAATCTAAGGCCATTTTTCACAGTCACAGAATAAACAGTCTTAAATTTAATATGGAAGTACAAAACTAAGGCTAGCCAAATAAGCAAGCCCAGAATGAAAAGAATCCTGTGGGAAGTATGACCATAGTAGATTACAAGATTACTAAGGAGCCATAGTAATAAAACCAGCATGGTACTGGCAGAAAAACAAACATGGAGATCAATGAAATAGAATCAAGAGCAACAATATAAGTCCATGCAAATACAATACCTGATTTTTTGGCAAAAATGCCAAAAATATACATTGGAGAAAAGACAGCATCTTTATCAAATGGTCCTGGTAAACACTGATATCAAATTGTATACAAATGACACTAGTTTATCTCTCACCCTTCACAAAACCAAAACTCAACCACGGGCAGTTCAAGAACCTCAAGACCCAATTCTCTGAACTTGTTAGAAGAAAAGGTACAACATGATAAAGACTTCCTGAATAAGTTGTTGGTTAGGGAGGCTCCAGAAGTCCACAAAACAATAAAGGCTCTTCCCTAGTCCTTTAAACTGCTCACTAGAACTAAATAAGAAGTAGAAGTCATCTACTGCTGTAGACAAAGCATACCTTGGTTCTAAGATATAGAAATACAAACAAAGAACTCAGCTGCAAATTTTCAAATCCTATCGAAAAATGATTAATTACTCCCATAAAATTTAGGCCCTTATTGCACCAGTGAGTTTACTTTGCCCAGCCAAGTAGTAATTACAGCTCATGGCAGGAGAGGAGGAAGTATGCAGAAGGATAACTATGGTGGTTTAGTTTTTGCCAACTTGACCCAAATTTAGAGACACCTAGGAAGAGGGAGCCTTTATTGTGGGATTTTCTCCATTAGTCTGGCCTGTGGGCATGCATGTGTGGCATTTTCTTAACTGTTAATTGATACAGGAGGACCCAACCCACTGTGGGTGGTACCATACCTAAGCCATTTGACTCGGCTTGTATATGAATGGTAATTCAGCAAGCCAGGGTTGTAAACCAGTAAGCTTGAACTGTGTACATACTACTGAGTCCATCAGGCTGCAATGAGTAGTTCAATATCTGTGTTTACACAGAAACCATGGTTCAATTCTGTGAACAAACAAACAAGATAGGAAAGGAAGTTATAGGAAAAATAGGAACTGAGAGGAATGTGAGGTGTATGAGAGGGTGAAGGGCTTGAGCAATCAGAATGCACAATGACATGTATGACATTGTCAAAGAGTACATCTAATAAATGCTAAAAAAGCAAAACTAAGATTAAATGTGCATTCTTTACAGTCACTGATAGCTAACTAAAGTGTTGTAAAAAATATCTGGGAACAGACCTGACCAAGGAAACCAAAGACCTCTACAGCAAATCTTTAAGACACTAAGAAGTAAAACTGAAGACACTAGAAGGTAGTACTTAGAGTGCATGTTAACATGAAACATGAATATCTTCAAATTAAAATTATAAAAAAACAACCTGCCAAATGATGTTGTATGTATACTTGCAACATTTTTCTTTCAGAGATTTTAAAGCTGAAAACTACACCATTAGCTTCTGCACAGAAAGATGTATAAAAGTACGTACTAGTGTTGAATTCCTCCGAGAAAGGAAAGAGCTGAGAAGACTGAGGAAAGTGAGGACACAGGGAGGAAAGTGAGCAGAATCATGCCTTGATGAGTGGCTGGTTACTTCACACTGTCAGTGCTGTTTGACATATTCAACAGTTAATCATGAAGGCTCAGAATCACATCCTGAAGCCTCCTCCTCATAGCCCTGACACAGATTGAATCCAGCTGTCCATGAGAGGGACCTGTGTCGAAGGCTTGCTTCATGCCGAGTGTCATTTTCAGGAGGTGGCAGAAAACTTAGGAGGTTAGATAAGTTCCAGGACATAGACTGTGGGTGATAGGCCTTTGGAAGGGATATTGGGAACTCAAAGTCTTCCTCTCCTCTCCCTCCTGGTCACCATGACAGGAAAACATTTTCTCTCACCTGTTCCTGGCCATGGTGTTCTGTTTCATCACAGGATCTCATCAAAGGAACACATGACTATGGATTGAGGCTTTTGAAACTGTTCCTAAAGAAACTTGATCCACTAGAAAAGTGCTACGGTAAATAAACCACATGGAAGTGAGACAGCAAATCAGCTGCATGACAGGTTTTCCCAAAGGATGGACGTCAGATGTACCTTTTTACTGCTACCCAGAGTGAATAAACATGAGAAAACTGTGTCTCTTCCTCGCAAATGCCTATAAATTCTGCAATAAGTGGAAGTAAGTCATATAATCATTTGTGAAAATCATGTCTAATTCTGTCTTTTTAAATAATGTGTGTGTGTGTGTGTGTGTGTGTGTGTTGTGTCTCTGTGTGTGTGTGTGTGTGTGTCTAAGATAAGTATTTGCCGAAAGGCACATGTGGAGGTTAGAGGACAACTTTCTAGAGCCAGTTCTCAGCCACACCTCGTTATATGGCAGTATTTCTCGCTGTTGCTGGTATTCCTCATAATCCAGGCAGGATTTGCTCTGTGCAATTCTGTCTTTGGTTTCCCTATCAGCATAGGAGTGCTGGGATTCAAGATGTGTCCTTCTGAAATCAGCTTTCCTTATGTGCTTTCAAAGGATCAAATTCAGGTCATAGTTTGTGCAGCAAGTGTTTTTAGCCACGGAACCATCTTAGTGGTCTTATTTGTGTCTTTAATCTTATAAATATAAGAAAAATATGATTGGACCATCAGAATTGGACTCAAAGTTATTGTTCAGCAAAAACATGCTGTATTTGATCATCTATAGTACCAAAGTGACAAAAGAATAGCAGTAGGTATTTACTGATTACATTGAATATTAAAGTATAACCTCCTGAATCACAATTTTTGTGACTAAAAAAGAAACTCATTTGATTTTCTCATGAATTTCAATGGACAAAAGTGGTATTGATTAATATGAACATATTAGATTGAATTTGGTGCTGATGGATGATGCCTATGAAATAATCTTGCCATATTTAATTTATTCAGTTGTAATGTGCAATATATTCATTAAAGGCTTAAACAATTAAATCATACCTCAAAATCAATATTAGTGAATATTTAGTAATTTGTTTTGAAATCATTTGTATAGTCTTTCTTCAGATGATTTTATTAGATTTTATTAATGGTATCAAATGATGGGCATGTTATATATAATTTTTAAATGAATGTTCCTTTTCTGATGATAGTAATGGAGGCCAGTAATTGTTGGATATAAAAGACAATCAAGAACCAAAAGAAAATTTCTGATGCTTAATTTGTTGTAAACATAATTATTTTTGTTCAGTCAAATGATGAACACATCAGAAGAATTGATGCATTCCTAAATTTTACTTTTCCCTGAAGATGAAATTAGAATTTACAGAAAAGAAATTACTTATTCCAGAGGCAGTTCCACTCTAGCTGTGATGAAATCAGTTACCCAGATGGGGTCTGCCAAAGAGAAATGTGTTTTGTTTTTGCTGGTGTTGTTTCTAATTTGAATGATAAACGTTTATGTATAAAATTCAAAGCCATGAGCTACATTCAGAAAGCCAAGGCTCTGATTTCCCCTTGTTATAAGTATTAGATGCAAAGTGATTTCATAGCCGGTTGTAGAGTGGATTGATTCTCCGAGGGAAAAAGTGGACAAACACCCCTCCCAGAGTGGTATCACCCAGGACCACCTTGGGCAGAAAGACTAGGAGCTGGGAAAGTCCTATGCCCCACCCACCCTGTCTATTGGCCTTGCATGTGAGAAGAGGAGAGGCTAAAAGTATTTAAACTGGGGGCACCAGGAGGCTGGTCCTTTTCTCTCTCCTCCATGGGCCATTTGGATCTGTTCTCTGGGAAGTCACAAGATCCCAGCCACGTGGATTTACTACTGTAACTTGCAGAGGGGAGGGTGGGCACCTGTGTTCTGTAATTACCCACTGCTCTGTTAGTAAGCTCAAGTAAACTGGCTAGAATCTGTTTAACTATGAGTGGAGAAATTTGTATGTTTGTTGCGAGGCCTGGGGAGACTTTTTTGGGTTGCAAGGCAGGGGTAGAGAGGCAGGTTACGTTGGCCTGCCTCTCCCAAAGAGAAATTTTAATAACAATTGGAGGATGGGATACAACAAACAAAAGGATGAACTTGGGAGGAGCAGACATACTGTCCCTAGTATGGGGAAGACCAACAACTGAAACAAAGCTGGGTGAGGGAAGAATGTGGGCAGAGGAAATTTTGATGTGGTGGACTCTCCCCATAGGACTGGAGTCTGTGATTGCCATTGCAGGGATTGTGAGGTCCATAGTGAAATTCATAGCTAAGGTGAAGTCGCCTAAGCAGATGGTATCCATCCGACAAGTGCTGGGGTGGCAACCCACGTGTAAGTGGTATGGAGTGGCACGCCTGCTTGACTGATGGGGGCCACCCCGGGAATATGGTGATGGCTTGAAGACAGTAGAGGGTCTAGAACAGACTTTGCCATCCCTGAGGGCGGCAAGCCAGGAGCAAAGATATCAGCAAGCAGCTGCCGAGGTGGCATGGCCATTACTATTTCTCCTGAGGGATTTATCTCAGGTGGAGGTAGCAGCCTGGAGAGAGATGCAAGATGTGAGAGAGAAATTAGACCGAGAGAAGGACATGAGGCTTGCCTCTTCAGTACTAGCCTCGGACCTTGCTAGTAAATTTGATAGGAGAGAAAAGGAGGTAGAGATTTTAGCTTGCTGCTTTTTACGATTAGGAGGACATAAGAAAATAAAACCCAGATCAGATTGATCATACAAGGCCCATCCTGACACCCTAAGACTTGGAACCCCTGGGAAGAATCAGGCAGTGATGAAGGAGGAAGTGACCTAGAAATTGGAGATAAGACCCCCTGAGTTCGACCTTTAATACAAAGGAAGAGAAAATCTTCAGTTCAGCATACTGATGGGGGTCTTAACACCAGCCCAGTGCAGGAAACCATGGTAGTCAGGGAATATTCAGCAACGGACCTGTTGGAGCTAGGAAAGACGTTCAAACAGGCCATCAAGGAACCCTTAGCTCCCTGGTTTGTACGGCTGTGGGACACGGGAGCCGATAGGGTTATACTAAGTGCAGCAGAGGCGGAAAAACTGAGCGATACAACCACCAATCCTTCTTTAAGACAGAGACTGCATAATTTAAGACAGTATGAAGGAGATCAGTCTCTAATCGATTGGCTCATACGAGCCATTAGGGACACGTGGTCATCCTCAAATGAGGTTCCCATGAGCACCAGAGACTGGAAAACGATAGAGGAAGGGCAGGTACTATTGAGGGAACTAGGTATGAGGGAAGCTGTGTTTGATGCTCAGTTCATGGGCCCAGACAGAACTATTTTTACTGGAGACTTAAGACAGAAACTGATTCAACAAAGCCCAAGAGACTGGTATGGAGCTTTAGTGTCAGTGTTGAGCTCCATGGTGGGGCGTAATCTGTATGAAGCAGGAGAGGCTTTAGTTGATTTAAATGATCTAGACCAACACGTAAGCCTCATTCGAAAGGTGCTAAAGCAGGTAGACACAAGAGAAAAGAGCAAAAGCCCCATAAAGGGGCCCATTCACATCTCCAGAGCATAGATGTGGCTGGATCTTCGCAGGGCAGGGGTTGCTAGAGACAAAATTGACGGGCAACTGAATTCAGTCCTAGTGAGTCTGTGGAAGGCTTTAAGACCTGACCAGCAATTTACTACTGGAGTAAGAGAGGCTGGAGACCAAGGGGTATGGGTTACTCTGACTGCACCCCCTGCTCCAGAGGAAGGGAGCCTCATGGGATGGGAACCTCCCCAGCCACTTCCTTGAAGGGATGGCCAAGGTTGCCCATAGGTGAGGGTCATAATGGGTGACCGGAGGCCCCATGTTGAATCTATTGGTCCTCTGCTAATATATAAAACACATGGGTTTAGTGGACACTGGAGCGGAATGTACATTGATTCATGGCAATCCCCCAAAACACCAGGGCTCATGGGTGGCAGTGGATGGGTATGGAGATAAGACTATACAGGTGAAGCGTACAAGGCTTACTCTGGGGGTGTGCAATTACCCGCCTCAGGAGTACACAGTGTGCATCTCTCCTTTGTGAGAGAACATCCTGGGGGTGGATGCCCTACTGGGACACACCCTACACACCACGGTAGGAGAGTTCAGGCTGAGGGTGCACACAGTGAAAGCAATTACTTGGGGGTGGGCAAGATGGGAACTAGTCAGATTACCCACTCATGAAGAGTGGTGAACGTCAGACAGTATAGGCTTCCTGGAGGCCGAGATGAAATTACAGGGACAATCCAAGAGCTGGAGAGGGTGGAGGTTATACGCCCCACCCAAAGCCCTTTCAATAGCCCTGTATGGCCTATCTGGAAGTCAGATGGCTCCTGGAGAATGACTGTGACTACAGGGAATTAAATAAGTTGGTGCCTCCTATCCGCACAGCTGTGCCAAACATTGCCCTTCTAACAGAACAGCTGGTGCAGGAAATGGGGTCTTTCCATGCAGCAGTGGACCTTGCTAGTGCATTCTTTAGTGTCTCCTTAGCAGCTGCATCCCAGGACCAATTGCATTCATGTGGAGTGGATGACAGTGGACCTTCAGAGTGCTTCCCCAAGGTTATCTCCACAGCCCCACGTTTGCCATGGGTTGGTGGCTTGGGACCTGGCCCTATTACCCTGTCCTCCCTCTGTAAGAAGATTCCACTATATAGATGATGTAATGTTGACCTCTGAGTGCCTTACAGATTTGGAAGCCCATTGGGGGACATACAGGTGCACCTGAAGAAGCGAGGATGGGAAATCAACCCAGACAAGGTACAAGAGAATGGCACAGCGGTGAAATTTTAGGAATCCACTGGTCAGGAAGGACTCGCATGATACCTAGTACAGCAGTTGAAAACATTCTGCAGCAACTGATACCAATAAATGCAAAACAGTTACAGGTATTTTGGGGGCTTTTAGATATTGGCGGATTTTCCTACCTCACCTTGCTCAGGTCACCCGTCCCCTGCATAATTTAATAAAAAGGGGCGCTACATGGAATTGGGATGCAAAGGCCCAAGAAGCCTTTAACAGGCAAAAGTACTGGTTGGGCAAGCAAAACAGCTGTGTGCTCCCATATCCCAATGTCCCTTTCTATAGGAAGTCATACGACCCCTTAGGGTTATGGGTGAGGCTTATGGCAACAGCAACCAGGGCATCTGTCCCGATCGGATTCTGGTCCCAGTCATGGAAGGGGGCGGAGTCCCGGTACATGGCCTTAGAGCAGCAGCTGCTAGCCATATACTGAGCAGGTGGAATCCATTACAGGCCCCTCCCCCATTACTGTGAAAACTGGGTATCCTAAAAAGGGGTGGGTGGAGGGCCTGCTAGCCAAACCCCTATCTGGGGTGGCACAAAACCAAACGTTGCAAAGGTAGCGTGCACATTTACAGCAGCGAGGGGCGATGTCAGCGAGCCCGATCACCAATGCCGTGCAGGCGATACTTTGGCCGGTGTCATTTCAGAGCACTGAGCCTCCCCCTTACCTCCTATAGGCGACCCTCCAGCAAGACCAGCCCAGGTGCTAGAAGGGAGTCCCCCAATCCCTGCTGATCCCTGGTATACTGACGGTACCAGCAGGGGAGCTAAGCAAGAGTGGGTAGCTGTGCAATACAGATGAACACTGACACTATGTGGCTGGACAAGGGAGAAGGGGAGAGCAGCCAATGGGCTGAGTTGAGGGCAGTATGGATTGTAGTGACGCAAGAGCCCTGGCGGGTAACCATCTGTACTGACAGCTGGGTGGTGTTCAAAGTCCTAACTTTATGGATGGCCCAATGGGAGAAGGAGAACTGGCAGGTGTTGGGACAGCCGCTGTGGGGACAACAAATGTGGAAGGAAATATATAGTAAAGTGCAACAAGGGCTAGTGCCCCTGGTGGTTTATCATGTGTCAGCCCACCACCTAGTGAGCTCCCCAGGGAATCAGGAAGCTGATGCTCTTACTAAGGTGAGGGCCATCTGTCCTCAGGTGCCCTTAGAAGCAGCTCATTGGATTCATATAAAGTCTGGCCACAGGGAGGCCAACACGGGATGCCATGATGGGGCATGTGCATAAGGCTGTCTGCCCGGTAAGAGACTGGTAAATTGATTATATAGGGCTCCTGCCAGCCAATGAGGAGTGCAAATATGCTCTCACTTGTGTGGATACTGCCACAGGCCTTACACAGGCCTTTTGATGCAAGGGAGCATCAGGTAAGGCTACTATTAAGGGCCTGACCCAGTTCAGCGTCATGCATGGATGCCCACAGAGGATTGATAGTGACTGGGGAACCCACTTTATGAGTGCAGATGTAGAACTTGGGCAGAGAATAACCAGGTTCAATGGCATTTCCACCTTCCCTATAATCCCACTGGGGCAGGGCTAATAGAAAGAAAAAAATGGGTTGTTAAAGGAACAGTTGAGAGCCTTAAGTGAAGAAGGAATCTTACGAGGATGGAAGAAAGCCCTTCCAGAAGCCATACAGATGTTAAATGGAATCACAGAAACAGAACTTATGAAAACATTGGAATGGGAACCAAGGATAAAATAAAAGAATACATGAATACATGAATCTTTACACAAATTACCCTGATATTTTGGGTTCTAAATATTTTTAAGAGGGGCTTCACATTTAAATCATAGTTACAACTAATTACAAGTAGAATATGAGAAATCAAAAGTGTGAAGTGATAAGTAGGCTCCATGTTGCCCACAAAATAAGATCTTTAAGGAATAACATTTTAAATATTTTATTAATGAGGTATTCACATGTAAAAAGTTACCACATAGTAATCTTACAGATTTCAAAGGTCCCAAGTTAGTGATTTCTGGCTCTTCCCTGGAATGGGAGCAGGACAGTAGACTCGTGCTATAGCCTCTCTGGATTTTGGCCACCTGGGCTGAGATCATTGTTCTGTCACTGACTACATGTGCAGACATTATCTCAGTGAGCTTTCTCAGTTCCTCACGTTTAGATGTAGGGCTGTGATAGCAACTCCTAACATAAAGGATCATTTAGAAGCTTACATATGATACACTCTGCAAACATACCAATGTGATATGCGCAGAGTGAAAAGCTTTAGATTAATTACTTTATGTGTTGCTAGCACAAAATACTTGGCAAAATCAGCTTAAGAAAAAAAGGTTTATTTTGTGTCTCTGTGGGAAGACACATTAGTGTTGGTGAGAAAGTCATGAGACAGGAGCGTGGAGAATGCGCTCACATTGTTGGGGAGCCAGCTGACTGATGTTGCTTCTACGGTCAAGCAGAGATAGAGACATTAGTGTTACTGCTTAGCTGGCTTTTCCTCTCAGTACAGGACCCATTCCATGCAATAGAACTGCATTCACTCTAAGAGGGTCTTCCCATCCCAATCAATGTAATTTAGAAACTGTCTCACAAACATGCCCAGACTTTTGTTTCTGTGATGATTCAAAATCTAATCAAATTACTACAGCGTTTAATAAAGATATGGTTCCATTATACTGTCTAAAGTTATTTTAGATACATAAAAGATGACATAATGTATAAAAACATCTTAAAATTTCCAAAATACAAATTTGATCAAATTCTACCTAGATCTATAGAGTTATTGATTTACTCTTGCTTTTACAGGGAGTGACTTTTAAAATATACAATATATTTCTGATAAAGTTTCAGTCAGGAACATTTAGTTTTTATCAAGCTTTATCAAAATGCTACACATTGCTTGAAAGTAACAAACTCGTGTGGCTGATCTTCTGGGCATTTACTACAAACACCTGAAGCTGATTCTGCTGTGTTCACTCAGAGCTACCATGGTATTTTTATTTATTTATAGATGTATTTGTTTTTCTTAAATTATCCTTTTACACCTTGATGGCAAATATGCTTTGCTTTTCCAGTAACTAATTAAGCTGATATTTCATTTTTCAATGGAAACGTCTTCAAGGCATAATCAATAGCCACACCTTCTTTTAATGGAAAGTAAATAAGGCCATATACCCTATTTTACAAAAAAAATCTTAATATATATTTAATTATACAGATGACATATTATTACCCGCTTCTAATAAAAATACGAATCTAATGGTTTTTAAAATATCATTAACCTCGTAGAAATTATAGTCATGTGTTTCCAAAAAGACAACATTACTTTCTCTTCAATAGTTTTTAGACACTATCAATAGAATTCTATCTACCTTTTGTGAGGATTCTCAGTGTGGCTTTCTCTCACTCTCGGCTTCTTTTAAAGGAAACACTGCCTTGTATTTACTTTGCGCTCGAACTTATCTTACATTGCAGCAATTGAAGCAAGTAGCTGGAGCTTTAGAACGCAGACAACTTTATCAGAGAAGTTTCTTAGATTTACATCTCTATTCATTTGCTCCTAATAGTCCTCTTTCCTTACAGCTACTATTTGACAGCTCTCTCTTTAGCAATTTTAGAGTGGTTATATCTTATTAATACACGTACACAAAAAGCATTTACTCAAAATCAACCAAAGAATTACCAGAGCCATGTAACTTACTGGACAAATTCCTGTTCTTATTTATCCTTCCATTTTTCATAATTTCAAATTTTTACAGGCCTCAGAAGAAAGCCAGATAACTTCTGCTGATCTGGAACAAAGGGACAAGGTTCCTTTCATTTCTCTCCTATAAAGACTATGTGTAAATTCCACCACTTCCTATACAAGTCTTTTCTCCCATAATTGCAATCCCATTCCTAATGCATTAACAGGTTTTTGGTTTTCTTCAGATGGAATGAACAGAGCAGGAAAGAAGTAACTATGTATTATGCTGACTCTGGAAAATGGTGCTCTCATAACCTCTGGAGCAATCACTACCCAGTGGAATAGATTTAGCTGGCCCTCTGCTTTCAATCAACCATTAATCAATCCTTCAATTTAATAACCAGCTCTCACTATATGAGTTAAGTTGTTCTATTATTGTTTCAAGCCACATGGTTCATACCTCAGACCATACCATATTGTTAGCAGTATTTACCTCTATTAAAAAATCTTTTTCATCCTGTTTTTAGTCATCCTGCTTTAATTCAACAAAATCAATCCCACACAGAATTACCCACCACGCCAAACAGAAGGAAATCATCATGCCACCCCCTAGTTATGTCTTTTCAATGATCACATATTCAAGCTCAACAAATTACCTAATGCTGTCCTGACTGCCCATCAATGGGCTCCATCATTCTGAGAGGAGTTGCTCTCCAAGGCCTTTAACCTAGTGAACTTGAGAAATGGATGTAGCGCACATAAAATCCTCTGGAGGGTTTGAAATTTGTTTCTTTGTGTTGATACTATTTCAGGATTTATCTTTGCTACTGCTCAAACACACAGATCTGCTTGAGCTGTTGTAGACATATTAATTAACTGCTTTCTCTGAAAAGGCATCCCAAACCAGATAAAAAATCAAAACAGATAATGGTCTTACTTATGTATTAAAACTTATCTTTTTGTCCACTCTGGGAAGTTCATGTCTCTCATGGTATTCTGTATAATCCTCAAGGGCAAGTTATAATTAGAATAGATCATTCGTTACTCAAAATTAAATAGACAAAAAGAGGGAAATAAAGTTAGCTCAGGAACAACTTGCTAAAGTGATTTATACTTTAAAGAACAGCTTGCTGAATCAACTTACGCTTGAGAAATCTGGGGGTGGTGGTGGCTCTTTTTGAGACAGGGTCTCCTTGTAGCTACAACTGGCCTGCAACTCACTGTGTAGACCAGGATGGCCTAGATCTCACAGAGATCTCCCTGCCTCTGCCTCCCAAGTGCTGGGATTAAAGAGATGCACCCAGATCACTTTAAAACTTTTTAGAGTTTATTTTAAATTTATATAATTGATATGTATAAGTGTTTCTCCTGCATGTATGTTCATGCATGTGTGTCACACAATGCCATGGAGGCCAGAAAAGGGCATCAGGTCCCCTGGAATTGGAGCTGTGGATGCCTGTTAGCCACCATGTGTGTGCTGGGAACTGAACCTGGGTCCTCTGTGAGAACAGACAGTGCTCTTATTATTGCGCTATCTCTGCTGATGAATTTTTTAAATTATCTCTTTCATTCTCCCCCCACATTTCTGTGGAAAAGTATCATAAGATGTAAGAAATTTTACCATATCTATAATTTCAGATAAATTCAATCAAGGATGATGGCTAGATCTCATTCCTCTCGTTAGTTGGAGCCCAAGCTCCACATCTGAGCTTTCTCCAATGGCCCTCTCTGGATCCCGGCGTCACAGGCAAAACTGGCAGGAGAAGACAACAACCTGGCAACGTAAGAGGAACCCTCTCCTTAGTCTCAGCAGCTTGAGTCACCATCTAGTTTCCTTTCTCATTACATTGCTGTCCTGCCTGTGCCACCTTTCCAGAGAATTACCCAAGATATGCCATACAGATGCGTGCCACTCCTAAACAGCCGCCTCCAATGACTGCCCAGTTGGTCTTGGACACAGTGCCTGTGAAGGTCAGATGAGGGTGTCAAATCCCCTGACACTGGAGTTACAGATGGTTGGTAGTTACCATATGGGTGCTGAGAAGCAAATCTGGATCTTAGACACTGAACAATCTTTCCAGTCCTACATGGTTTTTATTTTATAAAACAAACATGGGAGTGACTATGGGAATGCTTTTTCTGGGAATGCTTTCCGCTTTTTGAGATCATTTAGTACTATCTCAAATTATTTACAATGTAAACAATCTTTCTTGGCCTTGGATTCCTCTTATAGGCTATGCATATCTCTTTAATCCTTTATGCTCTTATGTGGCCTTCACCCAGAAAACTGTGTGTATTTGTGAATATATAAACATTTGTTGTAAACCACATCCCTTCAAAGGGATTAAATTGATAAAATCTGTTAGAGATTGTGTGTGCTGTTCTAGCTCAGTGGGGTCAGAAAAGGGAAAATCCCCTGGTAAGACAGGTTCCTCATTTCTTTCTTTTGATGCTGGATGTACTATATCAATAAATAAAGAGCAAGTCCTTTGTTCCAGAGAACAGTTCCAAGATAAATCAGAAGAAATGTGCCCTCAAGGTGGAGAACTCCTAGTTGTAACCATCACGGTCAGGGTATCTCTCCTCTGCAGCTATCTACTATAAGAAGGTCTCTCCGATGAGAATTGGGAGATGGAGTCATATATGGATGTAACAATAAGTCATTAAGAGTCACTTTCAATATTGTGTCCATTTACAAAATAATATTAGTGGTTCTCCTCTATGACTTGTGACCTGTCTAGTCACAAGTCTTGGGTCCTTGTAACTGTGGAATGTATGGGTTTCATCTTGTGGAGTAGGCCTTAATCCAATCAGAAAGTGACCGGTAACTTCCATAATATTTATGCTACTATTGCACTACTGGACATGTCTAAATAGGGTGTTAATTATTATAGTTCACAAGGTTCACAGCTGGATGGGAATGATGATTCCTTTTCTCTTCTGGTAGTGTACGTGGCACTTTCCATCTCTATGAACAGAGATAGGGATGATGCTTCCAGTTCAGTACCTCTTGATTTCTTCATATTCTGTGACTCAAGTATGTCATCTCTTCAGCAATATGTTCTTACTGTTGAGTTTTGGAGGGTAACCAAGAGCAATGGCAATAACCTGAAATATTTGAGTATCTGTGGAACCTCACTGGCCAGCAATTACAAGAAAAGGTAACCCATTCTTGTAACTAGACATTTTATTTATTAGCTTGTGCTATCTAGTAGGGACATTGTTATCCTGTTATCGGATGACTCCATTTGAACTCTTTATGCCTATCTACCTATCTCTATATCTACGTATCTATGTATCTATATATCTATTATCTATCTATCTATCATATATTTTAGGATATTATCTGTCTTTCTATCTATCTGCAGTAATAAGTTTCCATATAACCTTTTCAAAGGATTTTCAGTGTTAGTATCACTCTTTCGCTTTCCACACACTTTTCATAGTACTTATTTCATTGAAGTAGTTACTTCCTTAATAAATTTTTTAAATTAATGCTTACATATATATTTCTCTTACTAGCAGTTCCAAAACATACACTAGTCTACTGATTGAAAAAATGGCATTGTTTTTTCCTTTTTTATAACAATATGTTAGTATCAATGCCACATTGCAAAATTAGAATTCTCATTACTACTCCTGTTATGGGATTATTCAACAGTCATTATTTCTTTATTTCTCTAATAAAGCACTTTCAACACAGGAAACCTCTTTTCTTTATGTCATGCGTCCATGTTTTTCTTCTTACACCGTCCTTCATGACCAACCATGTTGTGCAACATTTCCTTTCAAAACCCCTTTGTCTAGATGGAAAAATATGTGAATTTTGTACTTTATGATTTGATGAAAAGACTTCATTTTGGTGTGTTGCAATTCCTGTTTCATTTGACAGTGTAAGTTGAAGAATATGTGCTGGTCATTTGATTGTAACAAAATTACTATTATTTCAGGTGACACGGTTTTTTACATTTTTATACAATATAATGAGATATTATTTTCCCCACTGAGATGCTGTACAGGACAGTTCTCCGAGTCAGTAGTATACTATCCTCCTCAGCTCAGCTTTGCCTTCTTACCATCACAGCGTCTGGGCTTGTTTGACTATTGGTGACTTCACATAGAAGGAGGGGCAGGGAGATTCATGGGACTATCACCTGAGTATCCACTATGTCTCCTAGTCTGTGGTAGACAATTCATCTGTAATTTTATGTGGCCTGGGGGGAGAGTTAAAGTATATATTTTTGAGGAAGTCTGAGGGAGGGAGCTCCATTTATGTGGCTAACAGAAAGCCATCCTCCTTGGTGTGTGATGATTTTGCAGTAGGGGTTTATGAATGGAGCACTTATACTTCTGTGAGTTACCCCTTACCTATTTCTCTGTAAGTCATTTAAAAAACTCTGGTTTCCTGGGGTGAACTTGGTGGAATTATACCTTATGTTCAATGGGCCCTTAGGAGAAGGGTGACATTGTTTAGCTCTCCCCCAGGGAAGGAGTTTTACGGACATGAGAGTTTAGTCCTCTCCATGACAAAGATAGTCTCTTTCCTATTTAATTCAAGATACATTAAATTTTCTTATTCATGAAATATTGATTATTGTTGGGTTTTTCTTGTTAAATGTAGCAATCATACAAATTGATTCTGTTTGCTATCCTCTTCATTTCTGATTGAAAATTTTATTACAAAGGATAACTTTTAGAGTAGCATTATGATTATAACACAAGTGGAAGGGGCAGAGATGTGCAAATACGCTTTGCTCCCTGTGTGCACAGTCTTCCTTGCCAGCACTTCTCAGAACGGTATACTTGTGATAAATGATGAAACTATGCTGAGACAGCTTATCAATCAAAGTCTGTAGCATGTATTAGACTGCTTTCTTCTGTGTATTTGGGCAAACATATAAGGGTATTTGTCCTCTAGTGCAGTTACCAGAACACATTCATTGTCTTCTGCTTCACATATTCATTCAACATTCCAGCCATCCAGTTTTCATGGAGTTGCCTTCCCTGGCATGTCTCAGTTGGACTCCTACTGCATGTAGCCCTTCACACTGACTGCTTCCTAGGCAATGACCTGCAGTGTTGATACGTGTCTCTCCACAGCCTGATAGTTCACTGAGTTTTAGTAATAAAGCCTTGATTTTTTTTTATTAAATCCTGTCCTGAGACATCCTGTTTCCTCCATTATGTACTTAGACTTTTGAGTTATTGTTCTGATTTAACAAATAACAAATCTGACAGCATTCTTTTCTCATTGCATTTGATAATTACAATGTCTCATTTTTTTCTTGCCTTCCTCTCCCTAGCTCTCATTTTCTGTCTTGTTTTGGCAAATATTTTATTTTGTATTTGAGATATGCACAATTGTCTCCTCATTTTATAAATTAACTCACCTTCCAAAGTGAAATGACATAATCAAAATTCTGAGCTCCAGAGGTCAGACTGCTTTCAAATCCTGGTTTAATCACTCACTTTGTGATGTAAACACTATGCCAGCCACCATGTCTCACCGAGTCAAAGGCCGACAGTCCCACAGAGAGTGGTCTGTCACGTTTGCTTTCTGGTGTCCGCTCTCGTAAGAGTGATGCTTCTCATACTGCCCTTGAGCTCTGTTCTCATCCCCTGGACTCATCATCTCTCACAGGTCTTAGCTTGCTCCTGTGGGTGTGGCTATTATTCTCTCCTTTTCATTCTTACACATCGATGATACAATGACTTAAGGTCTTTTTCTCATTCTAATGTGAACCCCAAGTCTACTTCCTGAGAAAACGATAAATGGCCTAACAGAAAGGGATTGTCACACAACTTGTCCTCACCAAACTGGATGCAAAATTATAACTGTTAAACTAAGGGGAGGAGCAATGGGTAGACGGGACATGTGTTCATCACAGCAATATTGTGACTGTAGTTCAAAAAATAATTTAAAATTTACTGGGTTGAGAACTCAGATGGTCAGTTTATTATGGTGTGTGGCTGATGTGAATGAGGAGGACTCCTTGGGCTCGTGGTTGCTTGGCTGATCTCCTGATTAGGCTGACCACATGCACTCAATAGATTTACTGCACACATTCACAGTTTGTGGAATAAGATACTGGACAAAATGTTTTTTCCTTTCCATCTAAGAATTCCATGTTAGATTTCTGTATTTTATCTACCAGAGTTTTTTTCTTGTCTATTTACCTTTTTATTGTCTATTTATCCCTTGATTGGGGTCTGCTTTTTTGATCCCTAACTCATTCCAAGGATTTGAATATATCAGACACTTTATATATTCCTAGGGCTGTTTTCATAAAGAGCTAAACTTCACATAATTTATGCTACATGCTTCTTATTTGTTTATTGGCCAAAAGGAAAGGGCAGTGGTACTTTGTCTGCAAAGCACGAAGCACAGCATCTCCTCAGAGACTGATGTAGGAGAAGAACACACCTAATTCCTCTGGGAAGTTTGCATCCACTTAAAGAATGCTGTCCTCTTCCAGAGCAGCATAGTCTATAGGGTTATACTCTTTTCAAACATCCATATAAAATATTCACCAAGAGAAAAGAATATGCTAGTAGGGAAATGTTATTTGGAAGCTCACTGTAGGAAATAAGGTGTTATGTATCTTTTGCTGAAAGTATTACCAAATCTGATCATCTATCAACAGATGAAAGGAGTTCTACATTCTCAGCAGAATGAGCAAATTAACCAGAACAATGGTCATCAAACTGCTCTAGGGAGTTTTCAGAGAACTGCTACTGAGAATGTGGGCGAGCTCACATCTTTGTCTTAAAATGGGGCTGCTATGCTTTTCTTCTGCCTTTTATTCTAGCCTTCGTATACAAATCTATTTGAGAAAAGTTCTGTTGGTTTGGTGGCCTTGATGACATCTAGATGGATACTCCATTTAAAAATATATGTGATGTGTCTACGTGCCTGCTCGTCAGTATGCAGCATGAAAACATCAGTAGTGAAATCATTAAAGGACTGGCTTACCATTCTTCTGAATCGCTAATAACTTCATTTCATTACAATGAAACAGTTAATGGAGTCAAGATACATTATGACAATACAAATACCCTGGATAAGGAGGCCTTACTATGTAAAATATCACTGATAAGAGGCATGTTTGAGGTAATGTTGTACATTTAGCATGTTGCTCTAGTATATTTCACAAATATTTAGACCAACTCCCTTGTTCAATTTTAAAATAGTGTGCTTATTTTCAAAGGAACCTGCACTGTAATTGTGGTAAATAAAATGTTCTAATCTTCGATGTCTGTAATTGACGTGTTATACATTATGTAGCAGCAGGATTCTGGCCCTTACAAAGACTGAAGTAATAGTAACTAGACTCCTATGCTGGTGTACTCAAGGAACAGAAATTTCCATATGAAAAGCCATCATTGTGGATTCCAATATGACTAAAATTCCCAGTTCCACAAGATGGAAACATCCAATTACTTAAATACATTTGTCATAAGGAAAAAATAAAACAAGAATTTGCCCAGTATTTATTGAGTGCCAATGATTAGGAGGCAGTTCATATCCTGGTTTCTATTTTCCTGTTTCTGTTGGTAACATGGAACGTTCTCTGTGGCATTTCAGCTTCTGTGTGCTGCAGAATGCAGATCACTCTGTGACTTCAGATAGCAAGAGACTCCTGAGAGATAAGAACCGTGTTCTTGCATGAGAATCTTTCATTAACATTTTCTCATTATGGGTCTGGCACTTTTCTTGCCTACTTGGAAGGAACTGAGGATGGATTAAGGAAGTAGCCATGCACTCATACAAATAAAAATTCTGTCTTGCCACTGTCCGTGTGATTAAACTACTGCTGCAGTACTGACACATGATGTCAAATCTAAGTATTTTGGCACTGTACTAGGACACTCAACTTGGAAATTTTCATACTTTCATAGAAGTGCAGAAAGGGTTCCTTTGACTAGAGATCTCAACGTTCCAGTAAATTGGGTAGTTTAGCAATGTTAACCTAAAAATAATTCTGATGGTTCAGATTCATATTTTTCTATTTTGTTGTTTTATGATTCTATTAATATTTATATGATACTTTTAGATAATTTAGGCAAGGTCAAATAGAATACTGTGACCAGGACAGAAGCTATGCCCTGCTCAATGACCATTTAGTTTGCCACAGTTTTTAGAATAATTTTGTGTTGTATAGTTTTGAATTTTCACGAACTATGTATGAACTTAGGATTGCTTTAACCAAATGATAACCTTGATAACTCAGTATGGGGAAAAAGACCAATCAATGACATGCCATTTTAATACACTCTTATTTATTTTGGTTTTGAAATTGTTATTTTTTTAAAAAGCAAAAACAAACGTTACTATTATCTGAATGATGTATCCAGGTCGTCCTGTAACTCACATGTTTTATTTCTGTTCAATGGTTACCTGTTCTAAAAGTACTTTAGACAATTAACCTGAAACATTATGACAAAGGTCACCTTATCAATACATCTGTGTGTTCATTTATTTAGTTATGACCAAAATCTATTCTGACGCATGAAAGATGTCATCATTATTCCAAAAAAATCTGGATCAGCATATTAATTTGAAAGTACTAGCATCAGAATTGTTCTTTCCTAAGTAGCACTAAAGCATGGACTATGGCCCTCCCCAATGCTCAAAGATGGAGGACACACTCCTCGGTGGGCTCCCTTTTGGGGGGTTTCACTACCAAGAGCGATAGCCACATAAGTACAATGTTTCTATAATTGTTTCTTTCATTCAAAATCAAACACAAATTTTATGAAAATAACTTTGTGTGCCTGTACTTTCAAACTGTTCTCAATTGCTACTGAAACAAGAATGTAGTTAAATAAATGGGCTATGACGACTTAAACAATAATAGGAATAAGTAGAATATAGTCATAAATGAACCCAGCCAAGTATAAGGGTTTGGGAAGGAATATTTTTGAAAAGCCTAGATGAGGTGCACACATCTTGCTTAACAGTCTCTAGTGACTCTCTCTGATTTGCTAACTTCTTTCATTTGTTTTCTCTAGTGTTCAGATACCATTTGTCATATATATTTATAGCATCAAATAGCTAAAGTAGCTGTGATGTAATGGTTCAAAACAATTTATCGCCTGAATTTCAACCCATTAATACTATCCTAGGAATTCATAGATTGTGGAGTCAGTAGTCACTCTGAAAGACTTGATTGCTTTACTGAGCAGCAATTGAAGGTAGAGGGAGGACGTTTCCACAAGCAAAGACTTTCTGAAGATAATTTTTAAACCATATAAAAAGCAAAGAAATTATTTCTGATTGCTCCTGAAGGATTTAAGTTAAACAGAATCACAATCAGTTAGCTCCTGTCACATCACAATAGTAAACATGTGTTACACGCAAAAGTCTCCAAGCAGGCTCTGCTTTTGGGTTATGTTTCTCTTTTGTACAAAGAAATAATGACATGTTTCTGTTTGGGAAGACATGCACAAAAATTGACACTATTTTAAAAGGAAATCCCCAGAGCAATTTTTTTGGCTATATAATGGATATAATTATCATTTTGTAACTCAGACTATAGCATAAAACATAAAAGCATATGCGCTTAGATCACTGCACTTCAAAGAAACATCAAAGACAGAATGGAATACAGAACCACGGAGGCAGAGCGTTCTAATCCTCTGGGAGATGCTTGCTTCCACTTTCTAGGAGCTTATTCTTTGCTAGACACATTTTGGAGTATTACATAACTGCCACCTCTTTTCTTTTCCACTGCACTGTCAGGTAGGTGTTACCATCCTCACTGCTTTCTAGGCAGTGAAACTTAGACCAGAGAAGTTAAGAGATGGTTTAGGTGTTGAAGCCAAGTAGTAGAGAAATAGGTACAAAAACTTCTCACAGGTTAGTTTTCTGAGAACAGACTGACTGCATTTGCTTTCCCAATGCTTCCTCGACAGAGCCCATTGCTTGGTTCCAAAGGTGAATGGATGAGTTCTCCCATCTCCTGCCTCAACTTCATACAGAATTCCTAGCCAGAAAAGCATGCCTTCACCTCTAAGAGACTCAATGCTATTCTGAAGAATACACATGCTGACCCCTCCCCACTGCTACAGTAGCCGACCACCTGAAGACTTATCTTTTGTCTCCTGTGTGAAGAACACTTATTCTTTTTCAAAGTGAGGCCGTACCTTATTTTTAATTGACACTGTCATCCGTTTGGTGTATAGTTGTCCATGGATTCCTTTGCCTCTGAATGTACAGAAAAATATACATTTAATGTCTATTTAAGTTTATGCATTTATGCATTTAAACATGCCTAGACATTTAAAAATAAGCAAAGAATACTCATATGTGTTTTGAATTTGATCATGTTAACATTATTTTCATTGAATCAGAAAAAATAGTGATTTTAAGAAGAATTTATTTATGCTATCCACAATTTCATTCAACCATGTCGTCTTTTATTTCCTCTGTAAAGTGTGGTATTCAACCCCATGCATTTTACAGGTATAACCAATGAATCACAGAGAAACAAAGGATGTGTCAGATGATCACCTTAGTTTCCTTCTACTTCGTTTGTAGTGTGAACTTTGAGTAGGCTCCATGTGCTGGAGGGAATTCTAGGCAGTCGAGGAAGGTTGATCTGACAGTGAGCTGACTGGGGTTAAAGAGAGGGTGCCTGTGGAGGGAGCCCAGAATCACAGTAGGAGCTAGCATTGTATTAAGTGTATTGATACCACTGCTCTCCTCACATTTATTTCCTCTTCTATAGCACTACTCTTTAAATATTCCAGGTCCACCTAACCTATGATATATGGTTTTAAAGACAAGGCTAGAACCTATGCTTGGGCCAGCACTGTACTGACCTGAAGTAACACTGGGATAGCATTGATTATTAAAGGATGTCAAAAGAAGGCACACTTCACAGGAGAATAGGCGCTCCATGGTCCAGCCACTCTTCTTGTGAGAAAAGTGTTTCTTAAATATGGAAATATCAAATCATGTTCTGTTATGAGAAACAGCTGTGGAGACCCACAGTCTCAGATTTTGTATCCCCAGTGAAGAAGCGGAAATAGAATCCAGAAATGTGTAGTCTTACCAAAGCAAAGATTTCCTTATGAAGAAATGGAGCAGAACCTGTGCTGATGTTGCAGTCCCTGACTTCAGGTCAGCAAGTCTAACCGATCTATACTCCCTTGGCTGGGTACGATGAGAATTTAAAATATTCTTTGTAGGAAGAAATAGCCAACTGAATATCAGGATTATTTGTATGTCCTTCATTTGAAATGTTCTCTTTGAAAATAATGGTGGAAAACTTGGATAAAAACCAACTCAAGTAACAAAAATACCATAATTTCTGCAAAGTGTGGAATAAGTGGCCAGCCTTTGGGGTTTATTTTCATTTATCAATAGTTCCCTTTCAAATTATATTTGAGCAGTCTGGATTACATTCAGGCTAGCCTTTTATCATCTTACCACTAATTTGGCATAATCTCTTGGCTTATGATCTAGCTATAAATTAATTTTGTTCAGACCTGACTCTTAGTCATTTCTTGTACTTGGTTACTATGTAGGGATGAATCTACTCCAGTTCACCTTTACGAAGAACACAATATTTTTTCACTCATTAAGGCCTCATCAATTCTTCTTAGGAAACAGATATTTACTGCCAGTAGCAGAAATCTTTGAGACTCAATTTGTAAACACTTCATCTATAGTATCCCTAACTTCAGGAGAGCCCTGGTACTACATGTTCCTGTGTCATGTTTCCATGGGTTCCCACTTTCTTGTTATGTGATTTTGCTAATCAAGGCAGAGACTGTGGAGCATTTTTATCAGAGAAAATTCAGTCATTTGTGCTGTCAACAGAAGCAAATCTGAGATAACATATTGGAAGAATTAATGTATTTGTTTGAGCCACATCTTGAAGATTCAGCTTGTGTTGCTTTAAAATTTAAGGTGAATATAAAGAAAATTGGACTTGGTTTTAGATGAGCCAGCTGTTCCCTGCAGTGAGGCAGCAAGAGAGGAATCAGATTCATTTCATGAATTGCCTCCCAAGCTTTGTGGGTGTGCTGGTTATTGTTGGTCAGCTGGACACAAACTAGAGTCAGCTGGGAAAAAGAAAACCTTTTGAGGCACTCCTTCTATCAGACCGCCCTGGGGGCATGTCTGTGAAGCATCTTCCCAATTGCTAATTGTTATAGGAGGGCCCAGCCACTCTAAGGTGTGCCTTCTCTGGGCTTGTGAGCCTGGACTATGTAAGAAAATTAGCTGAGCAAGTCAGGGGAAGCGAGCCAGTTAGTAGTGTTCCTCCACGGTCTCTGCTTCAGTTTCTGCCTCCAAGTTCCTGCCTTGAGTCCTTGACCTGGCTTCTCTCAATGATGTACTGTGACATGCTACATTTCATTATGATGTTTCTCATAGCAACAGAAAGCAAGCCAGGACAGGGATCCTGTTTCATTCAGTATTAAAATATGTGTCTTCTCTAAGTGAAGTGTAATATGCTTAGAAAAAGAAACAAAAAGGTAGTTTGACTGTTAGTATCTGAGTTTAGTCTTAAAAAAGAAAACGTTATAGCTTAGTCAACTAACACATTTAGCAAGACATCTAATTCACAAATTTCATGTTCAATTTTAAATTTATATCTGCATTCTTAGTAAGGATAATAAGACCTGAATAATTATGTATTTTTATTTTCAATCTCAGGTAGATAATTTTGGAACTCATTATCCATGTCATCTGACACATACTTGTCTCTGTCATGGCTAACAATGGCATCTTATTTGTCATAGAGACAGCTGGACTCTTATGTTCACTTCATCTCTCTTCACAACAGCCAAGAATGGAAATAGCCTAAGTGTCCGCTGATTTCTTTAGAATACATGGTTCATAATCACAATGAAAAATTCAGCACTAAGCAACAGGGACAAAATTCTGTCACTTGCAGCCATCTGGGAGGAACTGGAGCTCCTGGTGTTGAATGCAGGAAGAGAGACAGAAATACAAATTCTGCACAGTTTCACTCAGAGACTGTCACAGCAGTGAAGGTGCGCGTGTCTGTGTGTGGAAAGGACTGTCAACCAATGGGAAATGTTAAAGAGTTAGGCAACTGTAAGAAGTGCTGGCACCCCCCTGGAAACTTAAGGGATGGATAAGTGATTGAGCACCCTGTGTCCAGAAGAACTAGAATAAGCTATCTTTAAATTTTTATCATAAACAAGTATTTGAGCAATTAGGTTTAATCTGCTTTAAACATTGGATAAAATATGCATGTATCAAAATATCACATGTAACTACACTATTATATATGTTTTAATATGTTTTTAATGTATTCACTAGGGAGTAAATAGAAAATAAAGCAAAATGAAGAAAATTTTTTATACTATTTGTTCCACTGTTTTCTGCCTGGTATATGAAAAATTTCTTATAAAATTTCTTGTTATTTCGTCTCCTGATTTGATACCTTTGATTGCCTATTCAATTATCTTCACTCTCTTCTCCTCATTGCAACCTAGAATTTGGTAACTTAGTAGTGAAAATATAAATAAAATAGAACTGGGACCCAGTCACTTTGGAATAAGTGTAGGTGTTTATCTTTCTTGTATAAATAATCCTAAAACAAAGAGACACATGCTTTAATAGGTTATATAACCTTCTTAGGCAAGTTTATTGACAGCATATTTAACCATGTACTTAAGGAACTAGCAAGATGAAAATATGGAAAAGAAATGTAAAAATTATCATAGGGCCACAGAGCCAAGAGTAGCATGGTTCCTCAGGTAAAGAGACCCAGCTCCAGAGGGAAGTAGGGCCGGAGGGAGATGCTTCGATGTTATGAGTGGCCAGTGAATCAGCTGATGTCTTGTCTCTACTTTGTTCCTATATACTCAGCAAAATCAGCAAAGACCGATGAAAAAATCACTTCCCCTCATGCACACAGAAGCAACATCTAGGGTTGTGTTTAGTTTGAGGTGTGTGTGTGTGTGTTTGTGTGTGTGTGTGGTGTGTGTGTGTGTGGTGTGTGTGTGTTTGTGTGTGTGTGTGTGTTTGTGTGTGTGTGTGTGTGTGTGTGTATTTGTGTTTGTTAAATCCTTGTCTTTTCTTACCATGGACTTGGATCGGCGTTTGATGGACTTGCAGTTGGCACAAACCAGGAGCCCAAGCAAACTCATTCAGGGGAATACAGGACCTCACAACTCTTCAGCAAGTTCTACAGAAAGCAGCAAGGCTCTTTGTACCGGCAGTGCTCGCAGCATGGTAAAGGACCAAAAGGGGCAGCTGCGCTCTTTAGGAAAAAGACGAATGGAAGCCACATGACCATCTTGGACAACCAAGTTGCACTAGGGTTCATACATGGTAGTCATAGAGGAAAAGAGCGACAGTCAGTACTAAGGGTAGATTGCTCGTCTATTCTCCAAAGTGGAAACTCAGGCAGATTTCATTTGACTTTGGAAAATAAAACAAAAGGTATTTCTTTTGCCCTGTGTCTTGGAGCAATACACATGGTTACACAACTAGCACCTCATTAGCCTGAGTCAGCGCTAATGACTAATTTGGAAACCAGACCTGCCTTGTTCTTGGTTCCCTGAACTTCCCCAGCATTTCCAGGAGTGTTTTATATTATTTATTTATTTATTTATTTATTTATTTATTTTTGAAAAGTTTGCTAGGAATCCAAATAATTTAAAAATAGTTTCCAGACATCACCATTCCCACTGAAATACATGTGTCTAAGTCGTGCTTAATAACTTTGAATAAGAAGAGTCTGTTGCTACAAAATTGAAAGATTAGGGGGGACATTTGTGCTCTGTACCTGTTCTGTCCTTATGTCTCATCTGCACATCATTGATTCATTGTTACAGGAGCCCCTGAAGTTTGTAATACAACACAATTTAGCTGTGAAAACCTAATTTTCGGTGGCTATTATGAATACTCTTCAACAATGAAAATGACAGGCCCACTGTAACAGTTAAAGGAAGTCAAGTAACAGGCTCAGAATAAAGACTGCTGTGCTAAAGATGGTAGGTAAAGATCCAAATAATTGGCAAAATAAAAATCAATCACTGCTTATTCTGCTGGGCTTTGTCCCCACATGTCGGCACAGGCCACAGTGCTGAGCACTTGTCTGAAGTGTAACATGAAGGCCCTCACTGTGAGACCGAGGCCGGGCAGTTCTCCACCTGCGGCAATGACAGACCTACTGAAACATGTTAATTTGCAATCAGCCCTACTTTGACATGCTGAGTAGCTAGACAAAGAGTGGCCAATGGAATGGTCAGAAAGTCCACTTTACACAACACTGGTATAGATCTGTTATTTCATAAAAGTTTGATGAAATGTTTGTAATTATCATTTTATTTATTCCCATGTCTACTGAAATGTATTACATCAGCAATATTGGTCAGTATGAATTCCATTCAGCACTGAAAAGCCCTTTAATTTAGGAAAAACTTCTGCTGGATATAATAGCAAAAAACGAATGTATTTGAGTTGCACACCTCGTTTTTATAAAAGTATTTATGCACCTTTAAAGTAATGAGAAAATTATTAATTTAAGATAACTCTCTATAAGTTATTCAATATTATTATTCACTAGAGGGAAATAATTTACAAAATACATTACTTTTCTTTATATGTTACATTCATCTGCATGAAATATTGGCCTAGTGTCTGACTTTTAGCTGTTAGTTATAAATTAATTCATTATATTCACAAAGCTGGTGTGCACACCTGGTAGATTACAAATTCAATTATTCATTTTTCCCTTAATGTGTGTGGTGTATGACATCCTGAGCAGGCAATTCAATTATACTTTGGGGCAGCAGGTGAGAAAAAAGGTGCATCTGAGATGGGTATCAAGCTTGGCCCAATGACAAAAATAATCAACATCTGATATTCAACCTCTCCCTTCTCAGACACAATTTTTGTATTAAAATTGAATGTCGAAAATGTGAAATTAGGCTGCTTTTCAGCATTAGAAAAAGTGTCACATTGCTTCCTACACAAGCACAACATTGCTGAGCGGGTGGTACCATGTTGGAATTCTATATGTGAAGTGACAAGTACCCCATTACATGCCATTAAGTGCCATTACATGCAATGTGACACATTCATAGAAAGAAAATCAGTTAGTTTTGAACTTTCTTCCTCTATCCACCAAAACAAGTTATTACTTATCTTACATTTTTCCTGAATAAGTTTGACAATTCTGGGTAGTATATACCTGATTAGGGTATATTTTATCATCATATGAATCATAAATAACACATTGGTTGTAATCAGAAGAGAATAAAGCTAAAACTTCCTGGGTGAACCATGTCACTATCTCATAAAGCAAAAGCTGAATTTTATTTTCTTGAGGAAAGTAAATAACTCCTACTCTAAACTTTTCTTAGTGTTCTGAACAATAGAAAAGACAGAATCTAATGCTAATTCCAGTAGTTAGGTACATAATGGAAAAACATAGCTCAACCAAAGGAAACATCTACATGTGTCTTGCTAGAGCCCTGAGGATTGCATTACCAGCTGAGGGCTGTCTTAGCGAATCAAAAGATTCTTCTGCTGTATACAAGAAAGTAGGTGTAAAATTATATTGCAAATGCTTTAAACTGTTTTATTTAAATGAATATTTAATCTGCGTCATGATATAGTAGTATAAAATTTTAAACACTTTTTTTGTAATAATAACACATTCAGTTTTGTAACTCATAGATTTGTTCTGGTTTATAAATAAATTGCATGTCTGAAATATGACCAAAATTATCTACAAACAATTCCCAAATTGTTTAGTGGTATGTGTTACTATATGACTGCAGATGAAGGTCCCAACGCCATATCAGACTTGTCAAGTCCAAAAGTGAATTTGTATTCCTTCACCTGATAACATTTTCCTTAGGACTGAGTATTTTACTATTAGGAACCTCATTTTCCTAAACATCATTCCTGTATTTCTGTCCAACTCTTCCTGTACCTGTCAATCATTAACAATCTATTTTTGTTGATTCAGGGTTTTAGTTTCATACATTTTTCTCCATATACTGACTTTACATAACTAAAATTTCACAAAAAAACAAACTATTTTCTACCAAAAATCAGCATAAAATTTGTACATTTTCATTATGCAAACCACGCAGAAGCTGATAGTGATTCAAATAACAAATCTGTTGCCTCCTTTGAGAGATAAATACTGTTTGTGACATATACACATTTGATTTTCAATAGTTTAGATCCTAGTAAACTATTCCTGAATATTTTACATAATTTCTTCCATTTCATTGAAATTATAATCCAACATTAGTGCATGTTGCTCTGCATACCAGGTTGGCGATGAACCACAATTTTAGAGGTCTTTACTATCAACCTTTTTACCATGAATAATTTTATGATGACCAAATTTCTAAAACCTTATCAGAATTCCTGATGATTTCCTTGGGATAGCCTACTGACTAGCAATGGGAGTGCCTGGTTGAACGCTGAATGTAACTAACTTATCATCATTTTAACCTTTTCATAGGGGACACTCAGTTCCTATTCTTGATGGCCAAGAAAAACATTTCTAACATAAACAAATTTTACACTGCTTCTGGGACTTTCTATCAAAGTAGTAAAAGCAATTCTGCACAGAAAGTGAACAAGGAGATCTAAGTCTTCTATTCTGCTTGGCTCTAAATCATCCTAAAAGGCAGATTGGATTATGCCTTGAACAGTTCTCCATTCATAACTGTACCATTAACCAAGGTGTCTACAGAACTTAACAGCACAAAGTTATGGTGGGAACGACAGGGATGGGATGATGTGAGCTGGAGGTTGAGAGTTGAGTGTAGAGCAAGCTAAAGGTTCCCAACACTTGTGGGGTGTGGTAGCACATGACTTCAGCAAACAAGGGGTTAGTTAAGAAAAGCTTACAAGCTTGAGACCAGTACAAGCTTGGTTGTACTTAACAAACCCTGACTTGGAAAAGAAAAGAAAAACTGTAAAATAAAAGAAAAAAAATAGCACTTAGTCATATACTGTCCTTGACAGGGTGATTCCCTTACCCCACAGAAACAGGCAGATCAAATCAATGCATGCATGTCAGAGTATGACTTCTGGGAAATTTGTTCTGTGTCAACCATAGCTCATGAGATTAGAGATGAGAACTCAGATTAATCATCTGAGTTCAATTCAGCAGAAGCAATTGAGTGAGTTACTAAACCCGATCGAGCACCCAGACAAAATTTGCTATTTTGTGATGGTGTAGGCTTCACTTAAGCAAGAGTTTTAAGATTTTCCTTGTGTCTTTGAACTTGATAATGAAACTATTGACATTAAAAACATGGAATACTACTTTTTTATTATTTTAAAGTCCAGAAAGACAGCTCAAAGTTCATGGGAATCAATGTGAAGCCAGGCTGCTCAGAGTGAGTCTGTATCTCATGCTGGAATCTGTGGCCCATTCACTCACTAGTTCTAGGAACAAAACCTCTTATAGGTTTGTTTAAAAAGACACGCATGGCAGGTTTTCATTCACTGTTCTTTATTTGGATTATTAAAAGAGAAATTTGGGGCTAGGTATAGTAGCTCAGTGGTAGAGCACGTCCCTACCACGTGTGAAGTAATTAGGATATCCTAAGACAACCTTGTGGAACTGCATTTCATCCATCTTCATGCTGGCAGTGATAGCTAAACCTTGGATTGCTATAACAAGATTCAGGAAAAGATTTAGCTGGGATTAACACTGAAAAATAGCTCATAACCACCGAGTTGATGACCTCAGAAATTTTAGGAAATCAATAAATATAGTATTCCTGGGAAAATATGGGAATTGTCACATGAGAAAATATCTAGGGTTTAATTTTTTGTCTACTACTCAGGTTAAATATTGATGTAGACATATACAAGTGGAAATTCATCAAAAGTCAGCAGGCTGAGACTTAGAAATAAATTCAAACACACAAAAAGGCCTTTTATTACCTATATGTAAAGTGTGTTGCTACCTAACAGATGACCCAGGCAGGATTGTACACTTGCCAAACAGTGAGTCCTGCCTGTTCTGCTGTCCTCAATGTACAGGACAACCCAGTATTTGTGGAATAAATGATCAAATTTATGTCCATATCTTAGTATTTAAGGAATAAGTCTGGCTTTAAATATTGAATGTACCTTCAATTTATTTTGGTTTATTTTAGCGTTCTTCATTTGATTTATTAAGACAGAAAGTTGGGAATGGGGATATAGCTAAGTGGTAAAGCATTTGCCTACTATGTGCAAAGCTGTAGCTTCAGTCTTTAAGAACACACACGCACACACACACACACACACACACACACACACACACAAAATAAATAAATAATAAACAATAGTTTAGTACAACAAATTCAGTTTTCTCCCTTACTCTGCTTTTAAAAGGCAACTTTCTACATTACGGTACTGATAAAACATTTCTTTAAAAAATATTATTTACTTATTTTTATCTCACATGCATGAGTATACTGCTTGTGTGTGTCAGTGCATCCGTGGCATGCAGTGCCCTTGGAGGTCGAAGAGATTGTCAGATCCCCTGGAAATGGAGTTAATGACAGTTGTTAGCTGCCATGTGGGGGCTGGGATTTGAACCCAAGTCTTCTGCAAGAACAGCCAGTGCTCTTAACCACTGGCTTAAGAGCCAACTCTCCAGTCCTTCTAGAAAACATTTCTTAGAGCTGAAATTTGAGTATCGTAATGAGTAAGTTAGGACTGTTCCACAGTGGACACTCTTAAGTACTTAATCACATTTCTCTTCTCTTTTGACATGAACATACTTTAAAAACATTTAGCAGGGGCTGTAGACATGACTCAATGGTTTAATACTCTGGCTGCTCTTGCAGAGAATGGTGTTCAGTTCTCATCATCCACATAGTAACTAACCACTTTCTGAAACTCCAGTTCCAGGGGTTTGGATGCCATCATTTTTATTTTTTTACTTTTTAAACAAATTCAATATTGTTATCCTTTAAAAATATTCTTTATTATTTGGTAAAAATGCAAAAGAGATTTAGACAAATCATAAGGCTGAGCTGGATACCTGGGCATATCCAGTTGCAGTTCACATGAGTGAATGAAGGAGTAATGTAATACACAGGAACTTGCTTTGGTGTGTAGTCATCCATTACACAACATACCACTCTAGAAACGATAGGAATGGCCGAGAATAAATCCGTGTTTTTAGGTTTCAGTATTATAACTAGAATAACATGAGCTTCCATGGTCTTTGAATGATGAATTTTCTTGTCTTCATATCCACAGCTGCTAAAGTAATAATAATAACTGAAAAATTCCTGTCTTCATGTTAACTCTTCAACACAGGAAGCTGCCACATTCCAGGGTTCAAACTGTACTCTACAGGTCAACATATTTAATTTACATATAATTACAATTTACTGGCAAGTAAAAAAAAAATTATGAAGAAAAATAGTCTGCCATGATTATTTGCCTTTACACAGGGAATTGCTTGTTAATTTTAATGCTTTTGCCATTTATATTCAGATACATTTTGTGCATGTACAAGCGTAGTAGAGGGCATGAACTTCTTTTCCTATGCATTTTGTGATTCCATAAATCTATGAAACCTATGTTACCTGAAAAATAATTTAAAAAATACTTTTGTAAGTTTTTCACATTTTGAGTGTACTTAGAAGAAATTTACATTAAGACATCTAATAAATGTTCTGACAAGTGGCTCAGCAGGTAAATGTTTGCCTCCAAGCCTGATAACCCAAATTTGATCCCTAGAACCCACATCATAAGTTTTTCTATGACCTTTAAATCTACCTGACGGCATGCATACCTCTCCCAACAGACTAAATAAAGAAATCAATGTAAATATGTAATTTTTAAAACCTGAAATTTCTTTAAGGACATATTTTTCATAGCTGTATTGGCATTTGATTTGTGAAAAGTATTATTTATTACATAAACATAATTAATTTAGATGAACAAAATATAGAACTTTTTCTTGATAAAGAAGCATATTAGTGCTATATTCTCTGAGTACGGATCTTCAGAATGAATTCCATCTGCCCTGGATCTGAACCTTGTGACCTCGGCTATGAGCTGCTGAACACAAAGACACAAGCAAAGTGTCAAGAGTTGCTGTAAAAAGAGTGACCTGTTGGACCACAAACTGCATTGGCTTAGAAGGTCCTGCATGAGTTGAAGACAGTGTAAAAATTTCATACTTTGATTGCTATGAATACAGATTCGGTAAGTGACATAACTATCTCCTGAGAGATAGATATGCAGCTGTAGATACAAAATGCAAATCTATAACTCAACTTATAAGAATAAGACTCTAACATAAAGATTCACCTTTTGAGTTTTCTGTGTGAGTATAGATGAATGACTTTAGAAATCACTGTTTTTCAGTTCTTCAAGCCAATAAAGATACTTAGTAAATTAGGAATAATTATAGTCATAGTCCTTTACCCATCAAACAGAATGTCCTCTAGAATTTGCTATGCATATACCTTATTAATAAGCATTTGGCATTAGTGACTTATTTTTTCCTGATTCTTGCTTATATTGTGGTTATGAAGAAAGTATTCTAGATTGACCTGCACATGTGATTTCAGAGTATGTGACTCTCATATGCAGCATTCATGGAGTCTGTTGTTACTCAGTGACACAATGACTGAAAATTTTGAAATGATATTAACTTTGCAATAAGAAAGAAATTATAGATTTTATCATAGATTTGGATTTAAAGAACTGCTAATGAATCTGAACAAAACACTAAAGCTTGTGTGACCCATCTGTGTGAGTATATATAACTTGCTTTCAAATTTTGATTTTGAAGGAATTGTGAGTAGACTTTCCAATTACTTTTATTTTGCTCCAAAAGGGAACATTTCAGACAGTCTTACTGGAGTGACAGACTGGGAAAAAACCCAAACTCAACCCAAATGACCATTTGTCCCCATATTTCACTGAATAGAATTGTTCTCACTGTACTTCTTGGATTATTAAAAAGTATCAGTGCTTTAAAAATAATTCCTATCATGTTTCTCTGCTTATAAAACTGGGATAATATGCACAGGATATGTATACATACTTAAGTGGGTTTAATTGCATGATAATGTTCAAAGAAAAGCAACATTAAGTATAATCAGAGATATGGTCAAAGCTGCTTTAATATTAATCAAAGTGACAATTAGGGTATATGAGATTCACAATAAAACTGTTCCTCCAACAGTAGAAAACATCATGACACCTTTAACTAACTGTTCAGAGAAGCAAGGTAGAAAATGAAAATTTAATAGCCTGTAATTAAAGTATAAAGCAGTGGTCTATGTAGCACTATTTACAGATGTACTCAAAACTTGGAGCTTAAAAATGTGTAAGACAAATTTTATCTGTTTATTGCTTTGAGATATCCACAGAATTTCTTAGAGAATATGTGGTGTGTTTTAAGGACTGAAAGCAACATGCCCTCGTTCTTCCACATTTGATGTGCTTTTGACCTCTAGAAGGTCTCAACAATTGCTGTACCCAAAGGGGAGATTGCTGCCCTGTGAGTCATAGAGTAAGCTGAATTCCTGGGCGGAGTCCACGATCTATCCTGTGGCCTGCACCACTCTCTCTTCATGGAGGTTTCTTTGCTTATCAACCTTTGCAAATTCTACCTACAGAATCTTAAGGAAACTCAATAGTGCAAATCCACTTGAAAATTCTGAAATTAATAATAAAAACCCAATGAAATCCATGAATAAAAACCCTCAAAATGTCTAACAGTACACTAAGATCTTACCCAATGAAAGCCCAAGTTACTGATGGAAAAACAATTACCAAATCTTGTAACTCAAAATATATAAGGAATGTTTTGAATTAAGAGCTTATGTAGTGGAGAATAATGATTTCATTTTACAATAACTTTGCCTTTTTGTACGGATGAACATTTCAGAAAATATTAAGTTATTTTCTGTAAAAGTTATAGTAAAACAAATAAAATTCAAATTTTGAATATGAGGCAACATGTTTTGAGAAACAGAGAGGACAGTAAGACACTTGGTCTAAACAATTCAGTTGTTTTAGGAGTGTGGCCAAATGTACATACTCAAGCTATATTGAGGTTGGGAAACTCAGTATTATTCTTAGAAGTCATAAATTTTAAAGAAGAAAATTGGAACACTACATACTGTTGTCAATTGCTGTTTATAAAACACATACTCTGATAAAACTATTAAATCTGAAGTACCAGTCTTTTGCAGGAGGATTTTACAATGCATCTCATGTCATTCCTTGTATGTAGGTTCCTCACAATAGGTTTTTGTATTTTACTTAAAGGTAAGAACATAGTTAACAAATCAGTTTACTTTTAAGTATTTTATGCTGTTTTTAGTGGTCTATTCTCCAGTTGAAAAGTGGGCATTTAAGTGAAACTATTACTTTTCACACACACAAACACACTGATATGTATTAAAATTTCAATTTTATCTCCAGCAAAAGAATACCTTTCTTCTTATGGATAAATATGTTTTGAAATTTGAGTATAAAGTGGCATATATTTTAAGGTTGCTAAGTATGCATATACACACAAATACACACACTTAAGCACACCCTTTTTTATTATGGAGTAATTTGTTTAAGTGTTACTAAAAAAGTGGTATTCATAAATATTTATAAATTACCTTTAGGTGTTATAACTACAGTGTTCAGGAAAATAATCTATAATGTCATTTAGCTTTCTTAAAATTTTTTCTCCATCAATAATAATCGATCTGAATCAATTTTCTTCTTTACTAGTGCATTTTTTGAAGTGATTTGTGTGTTCATTCCCAGCAATTCAACCAAGCCAACCTCCACCCCTGAGCATTAAACACTTGATCAATATAAGTGTTCCACTGTAGAAATAGTGCTAAAAGTTTATTCATTCAGTGCACTCTTTAGAGATGATTAACTGTCTTTATTATATTAAAGCAAACCCAAAGCCATCTGCCAAAGGCGATTGTGTCCAAGCACTGAAACCATTTCATGTGAAAACTCATTTTCAGGCTCCTAATTATTTTTCATTACAGTGGCAGTGTGGAATAGATTGGAATTGGACAGTAATCGCCAGGTCTGAGCAGTGAGGACCATTGCAATGGATCAGTTTAGATGAAGTGTGACAAGGATTCGTCTAGCTACTATATAACTTCCATTAGCCAACTTCCCTGTCCCTGATCATGTAACACTTCATAGAATGTGGTCAGCACAAGGTCATAATAATGGCTTTGCGAGAGACTTCAAGTATTTTGTACAAGTGCAAGCTGTTAAGCCCCTGTGTTAGCATTGTTCTAGTTATGTCCACTATTGCAGTTGTCAAAATATCTTTTCTTCAAGAGGCACTTACAAGGAAACTTTTAAAATTGCAGGTTTCAAATTCAAGTTTGACTTGTTTCATATACAGTGTTCTAAAAGGATTATTTATACTAAAAAATAAGAAAATGATTCATATGAGATCATCTTAAGTGATAATTACTTAGTACTATTCAATCAATTTAGTACACTAATTTTTAAAATTGCATCCATGCTGGGAATAGTCTAAAGTTAAATCTACCTGTACAATCAAGTAGAAAATTTTTAATCAAATGTACTAGTAAAACTAAACAGCTGTGCACAGATAAACTTTTTCCATGAAGTTTTCTATACAGTGATAACTAATGAAATATATGATTATCAACCAGGGATTCCTTACCATCGAGGACATTTTTCAATGTCTGGAGACATTTTGTTTACCAGAGTAGAGCAAATGCTAAACATCATCATTGCACATGACAATATGACAGTGTTCAACAACAAACAGTCCTCTGACCAAAAGTCTCAACAGTCACAAGGGTCAAACACACTGAATATATAATTATTGAGCTTTGTTCTGGCTTTAGGATAGTCCACATATGGGGTGATGGAACAATTTGCTTTCAGTTCAGTACTGGACATGGTCATGGAAATAATGATGTAACTTTTTAAAATCTTTACAAGTTTCTGTTACCTATATTGGAGTTGTATGACTATAATACAGTCTGTATTATAAATATTTCCTTACTTGTTTAATTCTTAGAATGCTTATTTTCTACTTGGAATATTAATTTGTCTATTGTTTAAAATGATCAATATTTTTACAATTATTTCAGAGTTTTTGTTACTATAGTGTGTTACTCCATACTCAACTTCCTTTAAAAATATTTTATTTATTATTTTAATTTCATGTGTATTATGCATTGCATTCATGAATATAAATGTACCCATGTCATGCAATGCCCGCAGAGCATATAAAGGGCATTGGATCCCCTGGAATTGAAGTTGTTGGATCCCTTGGAACTGAATGGTTATTATTAGCTGCATGTGGGTGCTGGGAACCAAACCTGGGTTCTGTGCAAGAGCAGCCAGTGCTCTTAACTGCTGAGTCATCTCTCCAGCTCCAATGTTTCAAATTCGTTCAAAATCAAAAAGGAATCTAGATAAAATTTTCTTCCAATTCACCTTCAACAGCTACTATATTTCATGTTGTTTTATGACTGAAAACCTACTAAAATTTGAGAAATGCCTACTTAAAACTATAAGTGAAACATTTTTGTAAGCAACACAAAACATGGTTAGGTTTCTATATTTGCAACTAAATTTAGATAACTTGGTGAGAAATGAACTATTTGAATGACTAATTTGAGAGACCAGGTTTTATGAACTTGATTACTCAAGTCTCAAAGCTGTAACTCTTCGCTTTCATTTAGTAGCTTCCATTCTCAACTTGACCTTGTACTCTTTCTGAGTACTCTACCTATTATGAGTTTAATCACAGGTCATAAATATATGTCACAACTGGGCTGAATAACACATGGATCTACCTATGCATAGTAGAAAGGTGCAAAACCCTGTGACCCGGGTAGCATGCTGCTGTTCAAAAAATGTTTGCTGAGGCTGCATCATCTAGACATGTTTAATTCAGTTTTTACTCACATAAGTTGGGTAAATTACTGGGTGCCTATAACTTGTCTTTGAATGACTAATGCTTAACTTGAGAATTCATCATTATTTTCATATGTACTCCCCCATGCCGACCCCTCAGATTCCAACAATGTATTTGTGGTTAAAAAAAAATAGTTTCTGTCCTAGTAAATTTTAATCCATGAGAACAGTAAGGCCACTAAGAATGAAATCATGAGTAAACACTGAGTAAGGTGAGGACAGCGATTGAAGAACTAAAGAATCGATAGCAATACATTAGTCAGCACATGACTTTTTACATACAGAGACAAACATTAAATAGGAAAACTGATATATTACACGAGAGACTATTTCCTGGTAACACAGATGTATACAGACAATGAAACATGAAGATGATTTCTCAGTAGTAACCAGGAACTTGAATGGGAGTAAAGAAGATTCCTTTATATGCCTTATTATCTATTTATATAATTCAAGGGACTGAGAAACTATAGAAGTATAAATTAATTAATAAAACAGTAGAAGTTGTGCAAGTCAAATATATTTGTATATAGACATTTGAACATATATAGTAGTTAAGATGGTATAGAACAGAGCATTAGTCTCATATTTTAAAGAAATGTTAAGTATTTTTTAATCAAATGTACTCTAATGCAGCATTATGCTAATAACAAAACAAAAAAGAATAAAATAATAGAACCTAAAGTGTTTTAAGTAATAGTTAAAATATTTTATACAGACATATATGTATGCATATACATAATCTGTCTACTATGGTATTGTATGGTCATTTTAAAATATGTTCATTTCTAGTTTAATGAATCCAAGTTTCTTATATGCCTGCTCCTGAAAGCAGACGCTCCTCAAAAGCAGTGTCAGACAACTCTTGCTTTCTGATAGTGTCTAGTCTTAACAGATAACATGATTCATCGACTTGTAAAAACAGAAAACACTCTTGAAAGACCTACTTATAAAAACTCACCACTCTTTCCCCAATTTTACAGTATTACCCAAGCCTAAATTCATCTTTGTTTGATAAGAATGCTTCTTTGTAATTTATCCTCTTAATTTAAGATTAACAGCTCCCTGGATCTACAGCCTTGCTTACAAAGATAAGACTTCTATTGATCACAGCATTCAATCAGAGCACAATGCCCTGTAAGCACACAACTTGGACAGCAGTACTCTGCTGCAGTTGAAAAGGTTTTTTTTTGTTTTGTTTTATTTTACTTTATTTTATTTTTCAGAATAGCGGAGGGGTTTTGTTGTTGTTGTTGTTTTTAGCCTGAAACCACTGAAAATGATTGAAACTACTAAAATGATTGAAGGAAAACTAAAAATTGTCTCGAAATAGAATTAAACAGGAAATTTCCTAGTTTTTGATGTTTAGAAAGTTTTCTATAAAATACGCAGGTTTGGGGATTGTTTTGCATAGCCCTGAGCCCCAGAGAGCACTTTTTATGATGTCCCATTAATGACAAGCTTATGACACTGTCAGGTGATCTTTGGCAGCTCAGAGCCTCTCTAAGTCTTCAGTACAGTTGTTGACCTTGAATAAAGCAGTGTCTGTCACAGGTAGTTAAGCCACCTGAGGGACTCACACAGAGGACTTAGGAAACTGAGAACATTCAGACCTAGAAATAACTCCATTTTCTAGTGTATATTTATCTGAAGAGTGAGAATAGGGTCCATGTGACTGCATACTATTGCCACAGCTCTAGCCTAGAAATGAATGGCTCTGCTTGATGACGTACTTCATGTAAAGGAATAACCAGCATATTGAAACGTTTCTTCCAGAATTCAAAGTTCATATTTACAGTCTTTCGACAAAATTAAATGATATTATAAAATAGCACATGGTTTTACCCTAATGCCTTATGATTTACTATTTCTAAACTTTGTGAAAAGCGATTCAACCATGGCATTAAGATCATCTTACACTTAGAACAAGACTCTGAAAATAACCAAAGCAGCAGCCAAACAGAAACACTCAGTATGGATAAGAAGCGTGTGGTAGTATTTGACACAAATACAACCAAAAACACTTGGAAGAGTACTCAGACTTCTGTTACAAGTGGCTAACACCAAGTTTGTGATGTCTAGAGAGGTGAAGTATACACCTTAAGACTTCTTATAAACTGTTCTCTTGGATACTGATCATCACCTTCAAAACGGTTTCAGTATGTTATCAAACTGACAAAATTTGTCTCCTGCAGCTTTTGAACAGTTATTCTCCTGCTATTAGAAGACAGATACTGCTGCTGAAATGTCCCACGGGTCCAGGTATCTCTTCAGTGATGTGCTCAAGGGTTGCAGCTGTCTCTTCTGAGTGAGGCCTGAAGTGATGCTTGATTCGCCAATGGTTTTCTCAAATCTGGAACTGGCTCTTTAATGGAAGATAACAAATAGGAAGGACAGACATGAAGGAGAAGCAGGGAAGAGAAGGGGAGGGAAGAGGAGAGGAGAGGAGAGAAAGGGAGGGAAGGGAAAGGAAGGGGAGGGAAGGGGAGAAAATAGACAAGAAAAAAACAAAGAAAATAAAAAGGTAACTGAGAGGTGAAATACTTACGATATACAAAACCCTGGGATTATTCCCAAACCAGAAAAATAGCTAAATTGAAAGGAAGAAAGGAAGGAAGGAAGGAAGGAAGGAAGGAAGGAAGGAAGGAAGGAAGGAAGGAAGGAAGGAAGGAAGGAAGGAAAGAAGGAAGGACTGATTTTCATATGCTCATCTAGGTCCATCTGTATTAAAAGAATTATTTGTAGAAACCGTGAAGAAGCATTTTTCACTAGATTTTGAGTTCTTATTTTTTGTAATTTCCTTTCCTGAAATAGACACAGACGGAGGTACTGAGGCTTAATGAGAGATGTGGACCAGAACATCTCATCTCTTTTTAAGTTGGAAAAAGAATTTGATTATTCTGAACCATTATTTTTCTTTATGGTTTGTTTAATCTGTGCTCCTTTTACAACTATGAAGATTATGGAGTGAACTGAGAAATATTTTTACAATATACATTTTATTGAATTTTTGTGCATTTCATACATCTTAATCATATTTAGATCCCTTCCCCTATCTGCACCCCCCCATTGCCCATCCACTGGATTTCATGCATCTTGTCATACTTGTTAAGGCCTACTGAGTCAACTCTGTGTCCCCAGATGTTCCTCGGTGTGTGTTTATCCTCCGGAACCTGGTCAGCCTGCCTAGCATCACTCTCTCAAAGAAGACCAACTCTTCCTCACCAAGCAGTGATCAGTTGCCAATAGTTCTTCAGCTGAGGTTGGGGCCTCTTATCCTTTTCCCCAGGTCTATGCTAGACTTTGTCTAGTCTGAGTTTTACAAACAAAATCTGTTTTCACAGAAATCAAAGCAGTATGCTTTAAAACTAACACTCTCTCACCCTTCTTTATGACTGGACACTCCACATATAGGATGCTACTAAAGCCTTCGCATAGTTAGATTTCTGTCATATATCACTGTTTACTGAGCTCTATATGCTCGTTCTCTGAACTTCCACTCCCTGTCCATAAGGTAGGATTACGAATACAAATTTGGTACAAAAAATAAAGGTGAGTGAATGTGTGCTAGTATGGGGTGTGTGTGCATATGTATGGTGTGTATATGTGTGTGTGTATGATATATGTGGGCATGGTGTGGGATTTGTGTATATGTAGGGTATGTGTGTGGGAGTGTGTGTTGTGCATTCAGGGGTTGTTTATATATGTGCACATGTGTTGTGTATGTGTAAAAACTGTGTGCACATGTGTATGGTATGTATGTGAACTGTGTATATGTGATGTCTACTGTTGTGCCTTTACTGTACCTGTTTTCCTCTTCTATTGATATACAGCATGGTGTTAAATAGTCGGGCAAAAAGAACCTCAGTAATAATAAAGCTTACCCTTTTTTCCAATTTCTCTTATATAACAGTGATCAATTTTCCTTTTTCTAATTGAGATTATATATGTTTTTCTTCAGGAATAAATTATGGGGATCAAAGTGTCAGTCAAATCATGTCGTTATTTTAATTCTGTAGCATTTCAGTTGCCAATATTTGCACTATTGTACTGTCAAGAATTGCAAGTACTAACTTTGAACATACAGTTATGAATTAATCAATCACTAATGATCCCATAAATTGGAAATATCCACTAACAGGGTAGGTAGCTCTTGAATTCAGCAAGATATTTTAAATCCAGGAATTAGTCCCATTTCTTTTTTTTTGTAGATTAACCACCATGGAACTTTCAAAAACTTCTTTTTGATAAATCATTTTATCAGTAAGAATTTTGCAATAAATCCATTTAAATGAATCAGATTACAATTCTAGTTATAATGTAGTCATTAAATCATTTGTGAAATGTGGCATGGTCTTAAATTATTAAGAGGAATAATATTAGAGAAATGTTACTATTATAAAGATTTTGACATATATAGACATATAATATAATAATATATAATATAATAAGACTATATTAACTAGAGAGTATATTTAGGTTCTTCACCTAAAATATAATTTGCCAAGCATGAATTTTTAAAATTTCCTTTTCTGGAAAATTGTTCTTCAAAATTTTTCCCATTTTTAATACATACAAAATATTTCTGTTGTTTCAAATAAACATAAATTAATAACTATTAAAAATATTTCCAATGTTTCTAGCAATTAGAAGTACAGGCACTAAATCTCTGAACAAAATTCCAAAACCATTATATAATTTCAGAGTTTCAATTAATTCAAATATAAATATGGAGAAAGAAAAATATGTTCTACAGTGACCTTTATGCTCTGGGGCTTGTTAAGCCCCAGTCATCCACCTAGCCTGAGCACATTGTTATTTTTTAATACACTCACACCTAACAAATGATTGCCATGGCATAAAACACAGTCCTGTAATAATTACAGTTCCAAAGTGCGGAATAACACCACCAGTTGTGGCCGACCCTGCTGCCCTTGAATGTCAACTGCAGAGGGCATTTCATCTCTCTTTTTAACCTTGGCAGTGAAAACATTATTTTGAGTCAGCATTGTGCTTCCTTCACTCATTTGAATAGCTGCTCTTGAAACTTATTTTGTATTTCTTCACCAAAACTGTTGGAAAAACAAAGGTCAGTCAGAGTTTATATGTAGAAATAGTGATTTTTACCATTTGAAATGCACCCCAAATCATGTCACCATGTCTCTTTCATTTTCAAGTGATCTAATTGTTCTACGACATTGAAAATCCCCATATGCTTCTGCTAAACTGATTATATGTGCCCGTCAGCAAGGGGTCACGCTTTACATACTAAATGAAATCCAGTTCCTTACTGCCAAAATTGGCTTTAAGAAATGCACACACACACACACACACACACACACACACACACTAAATCTGGTCTCCATGAAGCTTTACAGCGTTATAATCTACACAGCTGTATATACAACGCATATGTTGAAATTAATTTAATTTAATTTAGTTTTTTCATCAGGGAATAGCATGAACACGTCCCTCACCACCACGGATTATAGAGCAGGGTTTCCTCCATTTTGAGAACCATTGTCAGCACATCTGGAGCATGATGGATGACCCTCACTTTGATAAAACCACTTTTGTGATCATGGTGTCTCCCTGCCAGGTAATGTTGGAATTTCTATTAATTGTTATTTTTAGCATATATGGATGCCTGTAATTTTTTGTTGTGGTTGTTTGAAGTACTGCAATTTGTCAAGTGACAAATGGAGATCAGATGTTCAGTTGATTGGACTACTGTGTAGAAAAATGCAAGACAAAACAAATACTGACCTTTGTAAAATAGACATAACTCCTGGATAATGAAGATGATCTTTCCTGAAGAATATGATCATTCAGAAAATTAATACCAAAAGCCACAGTAAAATAGTTATTGATGATAAGAAGAATAAAATAGGACTTGAATATAAAATAAAACTTTATAGTAGAATGATTCCCTCTTATAAAAATTGTGTGGTTTGAAATTTAGTCCAGTGGTACATTGCTTGTCTAGCAAGTGCAAAGTCCCTGATTTGATCCTTAACACAAGAAAAAAAAATTAGCAAAATGGTGATATTCACCATGCACATTTCTAAAGCAATAAGAGCTGACAGCTCAGATACTGTGTGGAAGGGCTGCTTCTCAAATATGTTAGAAAATACCAACTCAGTGAACTGTTTCACTTAATTATTAGAAGTCAAAATGCATTGTTATTTATTTTTAAATAACTCTATAGAAACTTACATGTGAAAGAATGGAAAATAACAATCTCCCTTTGTAAAACCTGGGCCCTATATTTCGTTATTGTCACATTTTTGTCTTCCCTCTTTGTGTTATTCTTACTTCTGTCGTGGTAATGACCAGCAGGTGGAGGCTCATCTCAAAGTATCAGCCAACCGACCCTGTAGTCTTAAGCTTCGTCTTCATGTAATCAATATGGCATAGGGCAACTCCGTTTGTGTGACCGTCTCCAAGCATCCACAGCCGACTGACTGTAATGAACTGCATTGCTTGTGGTGGCTTGACTGTCTGACTGGATCCTTTACTGAAAATATCTATAATGATATCTTCCCCAACTTTTCCCTCCAACTTTCTCTGCATCACCCACAACACATCCCCCTCCCAAGTTCATGTCTTCTTTCTCTGTGATAACCCACTAAGCCCAATTATTTCCGACTGTACATGCATGCAGGCATGGGTCATCCACCAGATCATTGTTCATTGTAGATGTGTGAAATTATGAAAAAATAGAAAAATTATTTGAAAAAGAGGTGTTAGTGATTAATGTAGACAATTATGATGTTTGACAACTAGTCATTCCCATGATCCTTTTGACTCCTCATCATTCCCATGATCTTCACTCTAGTTGGCTGTGACACAATGATCTTCTTGCTTTCTTGACTGTGGAACATTGTTAACTGATCTCTGTATCTCTTCAAGTCCTCATTCGTCCATTAGACTGCTTTGTTCTTTTCTCCTAGAACTTAAAAACCACTCAGTGTTATGCTTGTGTTAAGATGTCGAATGTGATTCTGTAAGGTAATTCAAACCCCAAGCCTAATCCTTAGGGCCATTCACAATCTGAACTCCATCTCTCTTATTGTATTAATGTAAAGCATAGACACCTGGTGTTAAATATCAAAAACATTTTTTATAAATAATGGGAAGTGTCCATTTATTATTTATCAATAAGATTATTTAAAATAAAATGACTGGTATCAATTTGATAACATTTTAAAAACCACTGTATTTTCACACTATTATGGTGTATTTATTAATTTTAGATGTATTTTGGCTCTCAGTAATTGGGGTTCAATGTCTATATCCAATAGCACTTTAAATTTATGAATCAACATAACTTCTTACATACAATTCCTGACTGGTAAAGCCCACAAACTGTGGATTTAGAAGTGGCAGTGTACCTGAAGACATTTACAGCAGGCTTCTATCTGAATTGTTATATTTTCCTTCAGCTCTATTAGGAAGTAAGCAGCTCTTTTCCATATAGTCAAACATAGGAATTTTAATCGGTCACAAACTTGACAGGGAAACACTGATAAACGATAATAGCAAACTTGAGGATTGATACTTGCTTTCTTGCTGTCACACTCAAATACTAACAGAAACTTCACTGAGCAATGCAGTCACTGTTTTCATAATTACAAAATTACAAAACCTATTCCAGTTCTTAATAAGGAAAATAGTGATAATAGAGTAATGTATAATGAAAATATCAGTTTATGGCAACAGATCTCTCAAATCTCTTGTTTTTACTTTAGTGAGTGAACAGTGAGCAGAATTGTATTTTTATCAATTTCAAAAAACATTTTAATGATTTATTCCTTTTAAGGTTTCTGAACAAAATTAGGTGATTTTTTAAAAACCTGGTTTTTGGTACATCTCAAATATTACATTTTATTTCCAGTTACTTCAAACCTTATTTGTTTAGTTAATTTCAGTAAAATTGGATTGCTTTTATCATGAAAATTCCTCCCTTGTATGAAATACCAAAATTCAGAACATGTTTTTGTTATTTAAAATTTCAAATATATTCATCCATTGAATATTTATACCGCTACATGGAAACGTGTAGTATTCAATTTCCTGTGTTGAACTGACACTTATTTGTGGAATTTCATACATGAGTAATGTTTATATTCCCTTTGGCTTGAGCTGTTTCTTCTGGAAGAGTGCCAATCTCAGACCTGTCCTGTCTTCCATGGAAATTATCTGATTAGTATTACGATAGTATAGTTGAGAAAAAATTCTGTTCAGTTTATAAACATTTTGATCCTTTTCTCCAGTCCATGTTGTCTTATAGTGTGGTTTCAATCTGAACTGCCCCTTCAGTAAACATGCATTTTGAATCTTTGTTTTCTTGCTGGTGACATTATTTTGGGGTCTGCAGAGCATTTAGAGAGTAGAAAGTAGTGGTGGAAATACATCAGTAAGGCATGGGGTTTGGAAACTTGCTGTCTGTCCCTCCATTCCAGCCTGTGAGCTCTGCATCCTGGTCTTTCTTGATGTGAAAACCACCCTGGAAACCCTGACCAGCACAAACTGAGTCAGTCCATCATGTCTTTAACACACCATTGGCCAATAACCCTCTGAATCCATGAAGAAAATGAACTTCCTTCTTTTCACAATTTTTATTGAATTTTTGTGATTTTTCATACAATATAGTTTGATGGCATTTTGATCCCATCCCTTCTTGGCACCTTTTTCCTCTGCCCCCACAGCCCAATTTAATGAACTAATGAACTTATCTATCATCTATCTATCTATCTATCATCTGTCTATCTTCTATCTTTCTATCTCGTATCTATCAGAGTATGATTTGTGCTGCCCAGTTCATTCAGTGTAGATTCACCCACTGGGCCCAATTGATGGCTGCTGGGAGGAGATAAAATTCCTTTTTAAGTTGTTTCTGTCAGGTATTTTTGTCACAATGAAGGAAAAGGAATGAATCCAAGTTGTATGCAATTTTCAGAAATGAATCCTTTTATCACCCAGTATAGGACTCTGATCCAAGCTATACAATAATATTCTTTCTTGTAAGAACTGGAAACAGACATTCAAAGTCATTTAGACCTGATTGAGACCTATGTGGTCATACTGTGTTCAAAGTCCTAATGAAGAGCACCTGTGATCCCCAACCATGAACAATAAGTAGTGAGTCGTCACTAAGGGCAAATGCTTTAGTAGATTGATTAACTTGGTACTTCAGGTCAAAAAAAGAAAACCCATCCAGGGATGTTCTCATAAAGCAGCATCAAGGCCCTGTATGTTTGTCAAACTGTTTTTAATCTCTATGTTTTGCACATAAATGTGTGTGTTGTTGAAATTCTTCCAGGCTAATTCTTAATAAACAGTGCTTCTCATGCGCATGTATCCATAAATATTGGTGTTCTTCCCCTGCCTTTTGTCCTCAAATCTACCCGTGTAATTTTGCTTATTATTTATTTATTTGTATTTTATGCGTGTGTTTTATCTGTGTGAATGCAAGCGCACTGTAAGTGCAGTGCCCACAGAAGCCAGAAGATGGCAACTGACCCCCAGGAGTAGTGGTTGTGAATAGTTGTTAGCCTCCAGGTGGGTTCTGGGAACCAAACCTGGTTCTTCTGCAGCAGTGTCCACCTTAACCATTTCTCCAGGATGGCTCCATATCCATGTAATTTTTTCATTTAAAATATATTTTATTTATTATTTTTATATTATGTGCATGTGTGTATGTAAGTGCACCAATGATCTCCAGTGCCTGGAGAGGAAGGTGTCACATCCCCTAGAACTGGAGTTATGGACGGTTACCTTTCATATGGGTGCTGGTATTCGAACCCTGGTCTTTAGCAAGAACAGTCAGTGCTCTTAAATACTAAGCCTGGACTTAAATACTAATACTAGACAGAAACTCACTGTGTAGATCAAGAAGGCCTTAATTCCACAGAGATACACTGCCTCTGCCTCCCGAGTGCTGGCATTAAAGGTGTGCACCACCGCACCTTTTCTAAATTCTAAATAGTGACTACATTATTTGCCAAGTGGATATTACTGTTCTCCTTCCGTTCATCAGCATATGCTAATTGTTTTTATAGACAATAACATTTGATATTTCCTTGTAAAAACAAGACTCAAAGATCTGTCACAAATATTTCTTGATTGATTCTACTATAAAACATATCCAACATCCAATGAGCATAAGAGTGTGTGTTAGGGAATATGAAAAGTGACAAGAAACGAAAGAAATTTGGAATATTACGTTCTAATCATTACTCAATCTCAACTGAAGCTGATGTGCACTCAAATGAATACATCACCTACACTTTAAATTAAAGTCTAATACAGGATATTAAGCTTAATAGAATGAAAAATAACTTCTAATGTATTCATTGGGAAGAATACAGAAAGTTGGAATGTTAAACAATATCTTGGGAAAACAGGAATATTATTGTGAAAATTTCTTTCCCCTGTATATTTCACTCAACCCGACAGATTTGGACAAAGTACACATGTTCAAGGAAATCTGGGTACTGAGAGACTGAAAGGATGGATCAACTAGAGCTAAGTATAAATTAACTTTGTAACTGAAATTAATGAAATGAAAGTCTCCTTTTTTAGATATACAGTTACAGGCGTCACAGTTTTTGTCAACCTTGACTTTCCAATGCATGCAATGTAAAATAGTATAAAGCTGAGCCTACTGGCTTGGCCAGTGCATGGGAAAAATTCCTCTGCCTGTAAGTTCTAACCTTCACTCGTTCTTAATGCTCTGTGTTCCCCCTCTAAGATCACCTTATTGGTATAGAAGTAAATTTGAAGTCATATTTGTGTGGGCACATATGTGTGCATTGGTATTTCTATAGGGTGCCTGTGTGAGTCAAAGGTAACCAAACACATACAGGAAAACGAAAGAGAGAAGGGAACAGTGGATGAAAGGCTTATTGAATATTTCTGAGAGAAGTAGTTCAAAGCATTCAGGATACTCTGCTTTAAAAGAGGGGAGAATTTTGTTCACCTGGGACTAATGAGCAATAATGGATTTTAGAAAAGATATGGAGAGCATTAACTTGAAAATAGGAATTTTGGTTTGGATATTTAATTTTGATTTCTCCACAAAGTATGGACAGTAGATCACTTTGGACTGAAGTATATATAGATAGGCTAAGATATTATGGGACCATTAAGAAATATATGGAAAATTTAAATATTCTAAGGATACTTCAAACTAAGTATGTCAGAAAGAAATACAAAGTTTTCCTCAGAAATATCTGGCTAATGAGCCTGGTTTCTAATCAGGAAGTCAAAGCATAAATTTACCCTAGCTTATATTTCTGAAATGATGTCTGAATCTAATTCATCTTGCATCTTCTGAAGTCTTTCTTAATTTGGTCATATTCTTACATTTCCTTCTGTCATTGCTATCTGGACTCCCAACACCGCTTGAGGAGATAGATACTTGCTTTAATAGTTGCTGTCAACCCTAGTTTCAGTATTATTTTTATTTTCGTTTATGTATTATGATTATGTTTAATGTGATCTCTGTGTGTATGAGTGTGGCTGCATGTGACAATATGCATGTTGAGATCAGCAGACACCTATCAATAGACAGTTTTCTCCATCTACCTTGTGTTCCAAGGATTACAGGCAAGTCATTTTACCAGTTGAGCCATCTTGCTGGCTAAAAAAATAAATGTGATAAATAAAGTGTGTTTTCAGGTCTAATGTAGTCCAAAGTACCTAACCAGATGTATTCTATTCTAATAAGCACATTGCTGAGCATAAATGTTCAAAATAAGGATTCACTTGGAATAATGAATACATTATAGTAAATATGCTGCAGAAGGATATTAGGAATTAAAAGATACCCTTTATGAAAAGTAGGGTGTTGAATTATACACAGGGAGCCATTTCTTTCTAGTCATGACCTGAGTCAAAACTCCTTGCATACTAAATAATAGTGTCTGCTACTACTCCAAATCCCTTAAAATTTGAGCCATAATAGGTCTGTTTTAAAACTTTAATTTCTATCATCATAATAGATCATACCTATAAAAGTCAGTGGTTGGAAGCAGTTTCTCACATACTATAACTCTCCTTCTTACCTCTACCTTTTCAGACTCTTCCTTTCTTAGTGCCCCTGAGAAATAAGATGTTAAGGTCTTTTAAATTAGTCCTAATGTTAAGCTCTGCTTAGCAAAGACACTACATGTGCCTGAGAAGATGCAGGGGTTTGGGGTTTCATTACTGTCTTGACGTTGGAACATCACACTTAGGTTTAATTATAGGCATCTCCCATTGGCACTGATGGTTTCCCTAAGACTTTTTTTTTTTTTTGGTAACTCTTGGCCCTTTTCTAATGCCAGTGTTCACCATTATCTAACTGCCACATACAGGTCTTTGAACTTTCTGATAGGTATGAATTCTGATGTTCTTGGTTTTCATTGACCTTTTGAGAACATGAGAGAAAACATATCCTCTCCTTGAACAGTTTCCCCTTACTCTTTCAGTCATAAGAATTATGACTGACAAAATTTTAATTACTTAATAAAGGTAGGAGGGAGATAATGTCTAAATTGAGATATTTTTCCTAAATAAATTTATCTCTCTGGTCAAACTAATGAACAATCATTTATTGATTATACATTAAAGAAGGCATAATGCCATCTACTTTGTAGTTCTAAGATTTATGCTTTTCAGAGTTTAAGGCCATGCAGACAGATGTCAAATGCAAAAAGCCTGACTTCATGAACCTTTCTTTTTTAATGTTTAATTCCATCCCTATTTTAAAGGAAATTTAATTTAAGGGAATTATATCCATATGATTCCAGTTCATTTGTATTTAGCTGATCAATGTGCTGTTTTACAAGGTCTGTTTGATGTCAAGAAAGCAAAGTGATTCCTTTCCCCCTTAGGCTTCTGAATCACATTTTCTCCCTTAGAAGTATTTGGCAGTTTATAAATCCCAACTACCAAAGACTGAACTTTGGTTTAAAATTCAGAGCATTAAAACATGGACTAGCATCCAAACAGCACTAAATTTCAATTAAAGAAAATAACACAATGATTTTTCATGTTATTTTTTTAACTTTTATTTACAAAATCAGTTTTGTAAGAAAAAAGAAATATCTTTATGAAGAAGTGGAGGAAGGAAAACTTCATGATAAGAGAAGACAAGTAATTCATTAAATAATAGAACATAAACAGTGGTTCTCTGACTTTCTAATTAAATGCTTCTGGAAAGAGGAAATATGTTACACTGAGAAAAATGTGACTTCGAAGGAGGTCTATCCTACTCTAACTTAATTGTCATATTAATTCAGAACAGTAACACCTTTGTTTTCTTTACAAAAATGAAAATAATATTGTAGATCCCAGTGTTCTGAGCATTACCTCTTGGCTTCTACTGACCCTTCCCTCTGTGCTTGTGTTGAACCCAATATTGACTTTTCATTTATGAAAGAGACTCGTAAAGTTTTACAACTAGTCAAATACAGAGAGCAAGAATGTCTGCCAAGGGCCTAGCCCTAACTGACACATCTGCATGTACCTTCTACACCTAAGAGTCAGGGAACTTTATGGGAGAGGAGGCAGAAACAATGTAATAGCTAAAGGAGCAAGACACCTTCTACTAGTTAATGCATTCTCAACAGATACATGTACCATTGAAAATCCCCATATAACTATGCAACAATGAAAATCAAAGAAGAGAAGATGGAATTGAAAGAGAGAATGGGGGCACATGGGAGGAACTGGGGGAACTTGGAAGGAAGGAAATAATGCAAATACAATACTCATGTATGAAATTCTCCCAAATAATAAAAATTGTAAAAAGGATAATTTTGGAATGTTTGGGTTCAATCCAATATTCTTGACTTTCAGATACAGTTCTTGGACTGTTTTTATTTCACTTTTCTTATTTCAAGTAGGGAACTGGGTTTTACTCTCAAATGTTTTCATTATTTGTTGTAGAAATTATGTCTTGAAGCTTATCACATTTTCCTTAATGACTTTGGTAAAGTATTAATGACTTTAAAGAAACACGTATTCTCTGTTCTCCATCATGACACCGCCCCCCACATCTTTATTTCTCTTTCAGTTTGATTTACTTAAGAATTTATTATTGTTTTGATTCAGACACACACACACACACGCATGCACACACACACACACACACACACACACAAATGCACATTGGAGCCTAAATATATACAATGCAGAGGCCAAAATCTACCTTGAAAATTAAGACTATAAGAGAACAATATCAGTGATCTAATCTGTATTAATTTTGAAGTTTATCTCAACTCCTCACATAAATGCTTCTCCAAAAGATATTTTTAAGGTTCCCTTAAAGTACAGTATTTAAAAATCTTCATTCCTGAGCTGGAGAGATTCCTCATCAGTTAAGGGCACTGGCTATTTTTCCAGAAGTCCCTGGTTGGGTTCCCAGCTTCTACAAGGCATCTAACAATGGTTCTTAACTCCAGTTACTAGTGATTCTCCGCCCTCTTTGACCTCCACAGACATTACATGAGCATGGTACACTCATAGACATCAAAATAAATAAATTTAAATTTTTTAAATATTCATTGTGGTACATTTTGAGAGCTATATTACAAATTCTAGCCCAGACAGCTCAGGAACATATGAAGTGGAAGAATGGACGTACTGAAGGGAAGCAAGTGGCCGCAGGTGCTGCTTACGAAGGCTCCATGTGTTTAAGGGTTGGAGGGGAAGAACATCTCTCTCCTCAGGGGTCCGTATGTTTTACACCTTTCTTCTTAGTTTCACTCCCTTGTGTTTATTATATTTGCTAATAGGCAGAGGACAGAGACTAAGCATCAGCTGCACAAAAGAAAACTGGATGCTGACCTCAGAATCTAGGACCCAGAAAAGAGGCAAGCACATCAGACTACTTAATATTTCCAGTGCCGGAAGAGTTAGAACAGGCTGAAGTAAGGAACTCCGGAAATGCGACCAGCAAAGAAGCCCTCCCCTGCATCTCTTCCTCTGCTTGACTGCCTGTGGTCGCTCAGGACTTTCCCTAAACTTCCTTTCTGGTCTCTTCCATTACTTTCCTTCTCTGTGTTGCTACACAATGTCGCCTAGCCTTCCTGTGCCCTTCATGGTAACTGTAAGCGTGAATGCATGTATAGAAAAGAGAACATGTAAGAATCTAAACTGTTTTCTACAACAGTTGGTGTACACTAGTATATAACCTATAGTCTCTAAGGGAGGTGGAGTTTCTGTATTAATCAGGTTGTATTTAAACACTCCATCAGATTAATCAGTGTTCTCATTTCCTAATTTAGAATATATGAGGCAGCTTGTTTACGTCTCTTAGTCATTAAGTTATACATTCCAGATGTACATGTTACTGGAATTAGATTACACACATAAGTAAACTAATGAAACAGAAGAATGGGAAGAGAGATTATTTCACTTGGTTTTACTAGGTTGGAAAAAAATCTTAAAACCAAGTTAATAAACAACAACAACTGAAACCCAAATGAAGCTGTTGAAACAGCAGAGGATGAGAGTGCTAAAATGTGTACCACAGCTTTACCCGTTCAAAGCTCATTTCAAGTGGCTTGTTTGCTTAGCTGACCAACAACTATTCCCAGTTGGGCCCGTTAAGCAATGTGCTCCAAGTGCTCGGGGATGGGACGACAATAATTGGTTCAATCCGTTCAAGCACCAGAACACACGTTCATATTGGGCACATATGCTCTGTCCAGCACAGCGTTGGATTAGGCCCAGCTTACCTGAGTGCAGTCACAAGAATATGTCTTTGATATAAATATTACTCTGCCAGAGAAAGATTTTAAGTTTTTACTTGGTATTAATGTCAGCGTTTGAAGTATGTTCTTTACCTCAAAGCAAGTATAATAGTTTCCCTAACCCACAGTGATCACTTTGGGTTGCTGTCGCTCAAATCTGTGCTCCACACACCTGAAATCTAGGATTCCCTGAGCTCTCCTTCCCTGGGAGGCACCATGCTTGAACAAGTAGCATTCCCTTATTTCCGCCTCTTTGTTGAGCTCTACACTTCTGGGCCCGAGGACATCCTTTTGTCTCCAAGTCTTGCTCAGTACCTCGACGATGCTTTTTGGCTTGCTTAACTGTGAATCCACTCAGCATTTCTTAGTACCTAACCCATCTTCTCCCCAGCAAGGCGTCATTTTAGCTTGATTCTGTGCGTGGTCGTGGTCGCACCATAGAATGAGCGGTTGTCTCGCCGCTTGACTTCCTGTAGCAGGCGGTTCTCATGATGCTCTCTTTCTCGGCCTCTCCTCTAGCAACCAACCACGAGCATCCTCTTCACACTGTTCAAAGCCTGCATTAACAGAAGACAAACTTGCCATTGGTAGTGGCATAAACCCGCAATCCTGGCATTCTGGGGGCACAGGCAGGATATTATGATTTAGGCTAGCATGTATACCACATAGTGAGTCAAGACTTTTTCCCCACTTTTTTCCATTTTTATTGATATTTTGTGAATTTCATATAATATGTTTTGATCATATTTAGACCACCTCCCTCACCTGCAGCCCCACTTAGTACCCCAGCTGATTTCCCATTTATGTCCCTATTATATATTAAGGCCTATCCAGTCAAATTTGTGTCCTCAAATGCACTTCAGCGTGGATACATTCCATGGAGCGTGGCTGACCTGTCTTGAATCTCATGCTTAGAAAACTGACTATTCCCTTCTGAACGCTATTGATCACTAAGCGTTCCTCGGCTAGCTTTGGGGCTTTTTCTGTACCTCCCCTCTTCTGAGATTTTTGTCAAGACTAAATTTGAAAAGCAAACTATAGAGTAAGAAGCTAGGAACAGGGATTCTGAAACATCAAAAAATGAATGTAAATGTTAAGAGAGAACAGCCAAACAGATGCCAAAAAACAAGAAAAGAAAAACAAGAATCAAAACAGGGGCTGATGATAGAGCGTGGTGAAAGAGCATTTGACCAGCAAGTGTAAGTCCATGGGTTCCATGCCCAGAACAGGAAGATAAAAATGACTTCTGAAAGCAAGCTGACAGTAAAGAAACAAAATGAAAAGGAATTCAAACAGAATCTTTAAGGAAAAAGAAAGGCAGATAACTCTCTCCAAGAATGTTATTGGAGAACTTCCTTGAGAACCATGTACATTCCTTTAACTTTCAGATTCTCAGGGATTGCAGAGAGGGCTCAGTGGGTAAAATGCTTGCTACATATGTAAATCTGAGAACCAGAGTTCAGATCCCCATTGCCCATATAAAAAGCCCAGCACTAGGAGGTGGAAATATAAGGGTCCCAAAGGCTTGCTGGACCAGTCATTATAGCCAGTCGGTGAGAGACCCTGTCTAAAGATAGAAGGTGGAGAGTGATAAAAACTTCCCATGTGAACACCCACGTCAGCATACCTAAAAACTTGTGCATACACACACAAGGCACCACCTCATCTCTGTCTATCTTCCTATCTCACACACATGCACACACACATACACACATGCACACACACAGTTTTAAAAATAAAACATCAGAATCCTTCTCCTCTCCAGATGCCTCTGTAACAGCACATCATGACTTATTGCTCCATATGGACCCCGAAGGCGCAGTTTTAACTATAGATGGTTTGATTCAACTTCCTCATTTACATCCTTTTTTGGATGTCTTACAGAAATTTAATGCATCCCAAACAAACATGTTTTTCAGAAGTTTATTTTACCTTCCTCAGAAAATAACATGACATTTGCATTGCTTACATCACAAATTTGGATAAACTGTGGCCAAGCAAATTCCAAGGATCTACCTGTCCATCATTCTGCTCTGTTCCCTATGTGCAAGTGTCACCATGGTGCATGGTGTTTATGTAGGTGTTAAGGATCAGAATTCAAGTCTTAATGTTTACCTGGCAAAGATTTTGCTGACTGAGATCTCCTGAGTCAGGGAATCTTTACATTGTTACTATTATTGTTGTGTTTTTACTGTTTTATTACTCCAAACTCTTATTAATCATGTCCTTTTCTTTTTTAATTTATTTATATTTTATGTGTATGAGTGCTTTACCTGTATGTCTGTAAATGCACCTGTGCCATGCATGTAAACGGAAGGCCAGAATAGAACACTGGAATCCCCTGAACTGAAATCACAGACAGTTGTTATCTGTTATGTCGGTTTGGAAACCAAACCCATGTCCTCTGCAAGAGCAGCCTGTGCTTTTAACTGTTCAGTCATTTCTCTAGTTCCCTGTGTCCTTTTCTTATAAAATGCCACTTCAGAGAAGAAACAGGTCTAGATAAATCTCTCCTTACATAGTAAACTAGAAACAAACTTTGTCATGTGTATTTAATTGATCAAAAATATTTTTTCAAATAGTTGTGGACATTCCATAAATGTTGGCTTGTCTCACAAGAGCCTGTTAGCATGTGAATAGCCAGTGATATTTTACATATATCCATAAGACTCAGGTCATTTTTATAACTTTTTGTTTAGTTGTTGTCACCATTAAAAGAGTATTTGATCTGCCGAATTTAAGACATTCTGAGATATGAATTTGGATGCATGGCTCTGGTCTGGAGGTTCTCAGAGTCTATGGAACTGGTGTAATGTCAGTGTCAACAGATGAGCCAGGTGCTACTGAACAGTAAATTTCTGGTCTTAAGTATTCATGAATATTTAAGGAGTCACATGACGGGTTGTAGCTGACCAGTGTGTTTTGCATTTGAGAAATTCTGTAATTGTTTGGATGACTCCCATGACAGGAATCACAGCTTTATTGAGAAATGTCTAAAGGCTTCGAAAGCCTTAAGAAGATTGTGTAATTATACTCAGAACTGTTTTGACTTTAGAAAGTTATTTTGTGTTTCGACTGGGATTTCATTTATGTCTGCTTTCGCAATTCTCATTAGCTAATTGTATGATGGTCCCAGCAGTGTCTGTATGCTTGCCTATGTAGGTAGTTATTTTTCCGTCTTCATTTTTCTGGCCAGTGGGGATCTTCTGACAGCCTTCTGTGTACAAGTTAGATCTTCTCCTGCCCCTTTGCATAGATAAGAGTAAGGCACATCAAAGTTCTGTAGACTTTCCTGTTTAATACTCTTTTTAACAAAGACCAGCTGAGTCCTTTCTATATATGAAGTCCCAATATTTTGTTGCCATGTTTGGGCCTTTGTTTCTTTGTGTCAGTCCTGTAATGAAATTTCACAGGTGCCAACTCCTTTCCTGTGTGCCTAAAACCTGTTTTATTGTTTGACTTTTGTTTTGTTTTCCTTTCAATTTATTTCGTTCTTAAATTATCTGCTTACAACTCTGCCTTCACAAATGAAGAATTACTTTCTCTGAGTCAGAAGCTATAATATATTTCCTATTTCTTCAAAATATGGAGTAGGTATCTGATAAATATTTATTAACTAATTGTTTCTGCCTGCTCTGCAGTGATATCTAGTGCTTGGCACAGAATCTACCTGCTAAGCAACTAGTTTGATGGAAGCAAAAGCTAAAATGAATTCTGTTAGGATCGTCCATGTAAGTGTCCTTGCTGACTGTTAATGCTGGAAACCGTTTCCTCAATGGCTGCCCTGTACATCTTCCAGCGTCTGCTAATTATCTAATTATCCTTTTTGAATTCAGTTCTGTTGTTCATACTTATTTTGACATCAGCTCACAGTTCTCTTAGTCTGAAGAATTCCTTAACCTTTTATAGCTCTGCACTTAGTCCCTAGCTTAGTCCTTTGTTCTATGCATCTATTCATTTTGCTAGCTCTGTTGCTGTAGGTAAATGTTGCTAAACCCTAACAACTTAAACTTGAGTCTGGGCTCTGAAGTAGTGATACTGTTTCTAGCGGTTAGGTGCGGGTGGATAGGGAGAAAAAAAGGTAGAGTGTGACCTACAGGTAGGACCAATTTCCAAAAAACAAGATACCTGCATTTGTATGAGAGCAGTCTATCACAAAATCCATGATTTCAAATTTTAAGGAGCTTTTAGTGCTTTTAAATGCAGAAATTTAAGTTTTCCATTAAGATAAAGTAGTCTCCTTATGTCTTACGTCATAGTTACAAACCAAAGCAGCTTTATTATATAAAATTGGTGAAGGTGAGTTGTGGCTTGTAGGAAAGAAGATGTTGTGTATAATAAAGCTATAAAAGGTCATTTTCCTCAAGGGAGGGCTTAGATGTCTGAAAAGGATGCTTCTGCTAGGAAACTTCTTGTTTGTGTTTTGGTAACAGGAAGCTCAGTCTCTAGAAGTTGCTTTCTCAGGAAGTGTGTGCATGCAGGTGTTCCCGTGCTTCACATTGCTGCAGAAGTCCTAGAAAACTGTGTTTAAGTCTCTGCACCAATTCGTCTCTTCTCATTCTCTCTCAGACTATTTCTGTGGTTACACTAAAAACTACTTCTGTCAGTGTCAGTTCTGTGCAACTAAATGCAATGGTAATTCTTCAGTACTCAAATCTGTCAGCAAAACTGGCCCAGGCCTGCACATGAAAACTCTCTTCTGGATTTCAGGATCTTGCTCCCACTTCTGTTTTTTTGTCTTTTTTTTTTTTGTTTTTTTTTTTTTTTCCCCCTACATCAGTTTCACTGTCTGAAATGGGTTCTCTCAGATCCTTAATATACAAAGTTCCCATGGTTCTCTTGGTTCCCTTTCATATAGTCTTACACGCTCATCTCTCCATGGCTGTGTCCCTTATGAGATAAAATGTCTGCATCTCTAGTCTGCTTCAACAAAGCTCAGCTGGTTGGCTAGCCTCCTCTCCTCCTTGCTAGTGCTTGTATGGCCTTGGTGAGGGATTTGTGAATCTTGCAAAGTTTCAGGAACTTTCTGAGCCTTGTGAATTTGGTTTACTTCCTGAGTCATAAGAAGCTTGAGTCTAGGATGAAATCTGTCAATTTGGAGGAAACTGACACACAAAATCTATCTTATCCAAAACTATGGCTTTTAAAGACATTTCTTGTACCACTTACTCCAGGTCTCTCCTCTTTCCACTCCAGACTATTTAACATCTAACAAGCTGTGGAGTTTCTGTGTACTACATACTCTCCAGCCTTCAGAAAGGAACCAGACAAGGCATGACAAGCTTTGTTCTCTATTACATCCAGCAGAACACTGAAGGTCCTCTCAAAGCTAAGCACTTTATAAGTGTTTGAAGAACAATATGAATGATAACTTCAATGGCTTCTTTTGTTCACAGGAGAATGGAACCAAGCCTTTTCTTTTAGTGGGAGAAGATATTCAAAAGAATAGAACCATAAATGTTTTAAAGTCATGGTGTTACTAAAATAATGAATCATTCGGGGCTGAAGAGACAGCTCAGTCACTAAAAATACTTACTGTTCTTGCAGAAGTCCCAGGTTCCAATCCCAGTACCCTGATAGCAGCTAACAACTGTCCATAACTCCATTTCCAGAGGATTCAACATCCTCTTCTTTCCTCTGCTGCAGGCATTGCAAGACTTATGCACATGCACACTCATATACAAAAATAAAAATAATAAATAAAATAATTTTAAGAATAAATCATTTAGGACTTTAAAGAAGACTGTTTCGATTTATCAATTATATAGTTTTCTTATTTGTTTTATCAGTAAAAATACAGTAAATTTATAGAGATATAAACAATTATCACCTTATAATTGGCTTTCGAGTTCTCAAACTCACTGTTGCTTTCTACCTTTTAAATTATGAAAAACTAAAATTATGCATAGTTATAGTGGACACTTCAATGTACGGAGTAGACACGGATAGAAGTGATACGTCAGGAAGGGACCACTGTTTCCTTAGGAAGTGGATGACATTGATATTGTGTGAACAGGAAGGTCTTGGAGGAACTTAGAAAGATGGAGATCCTACCCTGAGGGTCGGGGCAGAAATCACTGCTATGCTGTTCCCAGGTGTCAGGCCACTTCTGTTAGCAGCACGAGGGCTTGAGGGAAGGTTATGCATCAAGGCCAAGCAACTAATGACCTTGATGAACCAGCACAAACTAGGTACTAAACATATGGCTACCTAGTACTGGGCCCTTAGCGAGTACTGGCAATTTTTCAGTAGAAGAACTTCTCATAGCAAATTGTAAATTTAGTTATCAAGTCCCTAAAATTTAAGAAGAAAAATAACAAATAAATATGTCATTAGTAATTCCTAATAGTAATCTCCAAGTGCAAGGAAGCTAGAATAGTTTTAGATATAGTTTTAAACGTTGAAACAAATATTTCTGAGACTGTTAGAGAAATCCTTTCTTTTAGATGGCACCGTTTGTTTCAAGGGTATTTAAAAGGAAAATAGCAACCATGTGTAGGAAAAGAGTTATGTTAGGGAATAGAAGGCCCAATATACTCAGATTCAAGCAGGACATTCAAAATATCTTTTAATTAACCTAAGATATCACATAACTTTATTGTTTTAACAAGTACTATAGTTTTTATTGATTTCTAAACCTCATCTTCCCCAAAACAGTAGTGTAGTGATCAAGATTATGTTTTTTGACTGACAATTATTTAGTCAATCAATAACAGTCAGTTATTTACATATTATTTTTGCATTTCTATATTTACATTCTGCAATATTATATTTTACATTACTTATACATTATTTTTAAGTCAATGCTGCAATTCTAAAAACTCAGACTTAGTATAATTCTCCCAGTATTTTCAATCCAAATGAATTTCTTTCTTGCTTGTGCTTTTGCTTCTTGAATGACTACCTATAGCTTTCACTTTGATTGAATTAATTTCCTCTAAATGTCTATAAAACTTCATAGTACTATTTTAATATTCACATGAATAAACATACTCTACATTCAGATGTGCTCATTTAGACGAGTATTACATATTCTCCCAAGGTGCTCTCTGTACTGGGCTTCTGCAATTGTTGACTTTCAAAGAATGAGGAGACATTAAGACATGATTCAGAAAAGCAAAAGAGATGTAAATAGAAAACAATAAGATATGAATTATTTATTATTTATTTTAAGTTCATTTTAATATTTACATATATGCACTGATGGGACAATCATTGAGTTCATTTGCAGAAATTAAACAGGAATTATGTCAGACACAGATGGTTTACAACTGTCATAATTAGAACAATAGACAATGTTTTATCCTTCCCTAAACTGAATAAAAGATAAACAGATGTTAAAATAAGTGACTAGAAATGCTCCCAATTTCTTGGAAGCTGCAAAAGTATTCACAATTTTCACATTTTCTTTCATTAAGGAATGTAAGGCGATACTTTGCATATATTTCTATGATGCAAAACATCTTAGTATATACTTGAGCCTGGATTTCCTTTGTTTTCCAGTGCTCCACACAAGGAAAGAGCTGTTCTTATTGCAGTCATTCTGCTTTATTTCAGAGTTCAGATGGTCTGAAGGAGAAGCTAATGCTACTTTAATGGAAAAGAGACATTCCATGAGGACTAAAAATTAGAATCTGAAATCTATAGTTAAGTGATGTTTAAAGTAAAGCAAGTGAAATCAGATTACAGTTAGTTCATAAATCTTAACAAACTCCTGTTTTTGGAATAAATCACAATTGCTGCTAAATGTGGAGCAGAATTAATTATAAGACAAGAATTCCTTGAATCATTGGCAACAGTTATGCTTTAATATGACCTATCTCTTGTGATCAGCCTTCTCAGATTCATGTGCGTGTGTGTGTGTGGGGGTGCTTCCTGGGATCGTCAAAGCTCATTGCAACCCGGAATTTTGACTCAATTTTTGAGGTGTCAACGATACATTCATCATTAGGAATAGTTTTTGGCCACAAGAAATAAAATTCTTGACAAAAAAGGAACTTAAATGTGGATAATGCCCGATTAACACCTTATAATTACACAAAAGGGAATCATCCCCATTTGGAAAGTGACTCAATTTTAACATCAAGACTGAAGATATTCCCTGGCGTTTCTCATTGTATCTTTACAGAGAACAATATTTTACCCCCCAGGGTAAAAACAGCCAATACAAGACAATTTGCAGCACCTTGTCCAGAGGCTGTGAATTCCACAACAAGAACAAGAGTTGCTCTGAGATTCTCTCACCAGTGAAAAAGACATTACTGCAGAAAAAAGTTTTTAGACAATATAAAACCAAGCTGTCAAAAGTCTCTAGAAATTGTTTTAAGAGCCAATGACACATGGAGAAAATTAAGAGTATTTCCTAAATCCCAGGAATATTAGGGGAAATCTGTAACATTTGATCCATGACCTCTTCCACACACAGCAGCCCACAAGTACTCGTGCTGCAGGCTTCACTCAGACTGCGTCCGTAGACAGAGCTGCAAGCCTGGGGAACAGCGGCTCGTCTCCCTAGAAATGCCCGTCCATTCAGTCACTGGGAGAAAAGTGAGCTGCTGTTCCTCCTTCTAGCTCCAAAGAAATGGCAGAGTTTCTATAAAGAGGGAGAGGCAGGTTGCCAGAACAGAGAGCTCTCCCTCAGGGACTGACTTTAATTGGAAAAAACCTGGAGATATTGCAGTCCAAAGGGCCCTGTTGAAAGACAAGAAGCTACAGTAATGAACACTTAAGGGGTTGCTAGTTGTACAATGACATGAACAGGTGAAACAATAAACCAGCGAGAAGCTTCACCTAGAAACCCTGGGAAAGAGGTAGTGGAGATGAACCCTCCGAAAGTAAAGAAACCGGCAAGGCTACCCCAGCACATAGTTTGAATTTAACAGGATTAGAGTGTTGAATAGTGTATTTTCCTAGTGATCACTAAGAGAAGTAGAATGTAGGTGTAGCTCTGGTGGAGCACTTGTCTATTCTTTTTGCAGCTCTGTAGTGGATCGTTGGCATTGCAAATAAATACCATAAAATCATTTAAAACATAAGCAAATGTAACAGTCACAGTGAAAGTCAACAATAGAAGAGGAATATCAGCTTGACTTTCTTCCTGTAATGCCAGGGATTAAACACAGGTATTTGGGAATTATAGGCAGAACTCTAACACTGACTCATACTCTTAGCCTCAACTTGAACCTTTTAAATTTATTTGCCAATTAAGTTGCATGGTGTTTGTGTGTGCTTATGTGTGTGTACATGTGTGTGTATGTGTGTCTGTCTGTCTCTGTGCATATGTGTGTAGAGCGGATGACAACACATAGGAGTCGATTCTCTTCTACCATGTGGATCTCAGGGATTCAAGTCATGTCATTGACTTGGCAACAAGTGCTTTTACCTGTTGAGTATTTCACTGACCCCCAACTTGAATCTTAATAGAAAGAAGAGTGTGCTAAGAAGAGATGAGCTAGAATCATTAGCATTCATAAGGCAAACAAAATCCTGGGGACTGTGCCCATGACTGCGCACATGTAGTAAGGAGTCATCGAAGTAAGACACTTCAGAAGCAATAGCATCCATTGAAATAGTCCAAGCCATCGGACTACCCAATGATTAAGCAATTACAATACACACCATATGTGTGTTTAGAATTGCTTCATTAAATTATCTGAAATAACATCATTCTCACATAGGCACTGAAAAGGCAGCATTCTCAAAGACGACAGAAGAATGGCGGCTACCAGCGGCCAGGGTGGGCTGGAGTTGGGGGTGTACATGAATGGGCAAAGACAGCTCCATGGGTAATAGGTTGTGGTCTGATCGGAACAAGAACTTCTGGTATGCCACTGCACAGCAAGGTGTACAGAGGTATCAGTCATGTATTATACAGCTCAGAAAACTGGAAGAAGGGAGGAGTAGAAGGCACGTCTGATTGAGTGAAGGGCTGCAGCTCGAAAAGCATAGCCCATGATGTTGAGGAGCTCGGTCAAGCTCCACCCTCAACACCGTCTCCCAGGTACGCCTTCTCCTCTTGGCACGGTCCTTCCACGCCCATCTGGCGGCTTCTCTGTGTAACAGCTCACAAATGCCCAACAAGAGAATTTGTACCTCAAATGAATTCTTGTTGATCACAACCCACAAGGACTGACCACTTCCAACCATCACAGTAACTCTCGACTTCCCAGCCACTTTTCTCCTGTGCACAGCTCTAACAGGAACTGCACCAGCCAATATCCCTTTCTCAGTCCGTGAGCTTCCACCAAGAATCACTTGTGCCACCCATCTCTGAATCCCATCTGTCATCTCTATCACCGTACTTCCCAGATGTATGACTTTGGGAAACTCAAAGTGAACCCTCCACTATTGAAAAACACAGAGTGCAGATCAGGGCCGAGTAACTGTCAAGAGCAGGGCTTCAGATCTGACAGTGGAAAACCTGAGAATGAATCTGGACCCAGAGCAATTGACTCCTATTTGAACCCCCCTGCCCAAAGTGGAATTACAAAAGAGCCCAGTGTTGTGAAAACCAGTGCTCTGCCAAAACAAAGGTTCCAAGGTGGGCAGGTCTCCCACATCCCTTCAGAGCCATGCCTGCTTTAACTCCCTTGCTGACCATAGCAGGTTTTTTATCTGACCAAAGGAGCAAGAGGACCTCTGTCAGAAAACTCTAGTAAGAAGACCAAGCTTGCAAAAGTGCACTTTAGCTTGAAGACTACACAGACTTAATTTGACTAACCTACTGATCTTACCAGACCTACTGATCTTACCAGGCTTGTTTTTCATTTAGGCAAACTCACTCATAGGACAATTGTAAAGGCAGAAGTCACAGCATTCCACTCAGAGGAAAATTTGGACCAATGGATCAACATCTTCTATTTCAGGTTACTGCCTTTGTGGGGTGTGTGTGTGTGTGTGTGTGTGTGTGTGTGTGTGTGTGGTTTTTATGTGCATTTATTCATATTTTTTAGTTTTGTTTTCTTTGTTTTGCTTATATCATTTTGTTCTAACATTTAGATTGTTTCTCTTTCTAATTTATTATATTTTAAGTAACTAATTGTAACTTTGTACAATAATTCCTAGACCACTCTTTTAACTTCTTTTTAACCAGGACAGACCTTCATGACTGTAGCTCACTTTTCAACACCTACACACATCTTTTCTACTACATTTGTACGTGTGTCATGGTCCTACTAAATCTTTCATAATTCCAACCCATGTGAGTTCCTTCTCACACTTTAATCCCTCATCCCTCCTTCCTCATTTTACTATTTGAATACTGATACACTTTGCTTGAAATTGCTTATAAGCCATATTTTCTCCAACAGTTTCCAAATGCCATGGTCTCTGAATCTTATCTGAGCTCATGTTTAAACCAAAATTGTCTCTTGCAGCTAGGCTATACCACAACTGCCACTAAGTATGTGGAGGGCACCTCTGGTCCTACTTCCTAAACAGGTACAAGAAAGAAATCATTATTCAAGACATCTGTGATGGTTAATCTTGGTTGTCAAGTGGACCAGGTCTGGAATTAACTTAAGTGAGACATTCTTAATGGGATCATCTGAAACGGGAAGACCCACCCTGGCTGTGAGCCTTGCTTTCTGGTGGCAGCCGGGATACAAGGCCCTGCAGAAGGCATCTTTGCTTTGCCGGCTTCCCTTCTTTCATCTTGTCGCTGCGGCGTTTCTTCACTGAGAGAACCAACCACTTGGCATTCCAACATAGACTGAAGACTAGCAGACCACCAGGAATCCTCCAAGCCTTCAGTGCCAGATTGGGACTGCTGAGACATTCAGCCTAATGGATGGCACAATCACCAGAGTCTCAGCCTCTTAAGTATGGCACAGGCATTGTTAGACTATTATCCTGTAAGCCAATCTAATAAATCCATATATATATATGAGAATATAAATTCATTTTATCAATTCTGTTTCTTTAGATAGCTCTGACTAGTACAACATTCCTCTACATGGGCTCAAAGTAAACAAAACAACCAAATGGTGTTGAAGAAAGCATTAAAACTAGAAGGTGTCCAGCCCATCACATTTGTGAAACATAGCAACAAAATGCAAACATTATCTGACTGTATGTTTTATCTCTCTTTTCAGAGTTTCCATATCAAAATCTCCCATTCCTCCTTCTTTTAAAATTCTGCAGCTTCCTTTCTATTTATATACCCCCGACTTCATATATATCTCACAATCCTTTTATTTCTCTTTTTCCTTTTATTTCTGCTCACAACCACCATATCTAAGATATTAACACATGTAGTAAACAATTTTCCTTACTCTCTAACACAATTGGTACTTGAAAGGGAATTGTAGTGTGTAGAATCTGCTGTTACTATATTTTCAAAGTTGGTTTACATATCTAAAATATTTACAATAGCATCATCAAAGAAAGCTTCTCAAATGCAGGGAAGGAGATATTAATTTAGGTACAGGAAGCACGCAGGTCACCAAATAAACAAGCTCAGAATTAAACATAGCTCATCTACAAAGACAGATACTTTAGGGGAAAGGATGGAAGAGTATTCAAAACAAGGAGAACCAGAAAACAAAAAGTCATCAGTATTCAAACATCTTACAAGATAGACTTCAAACTAAAACTGCTAAAGAGAGATCAAAAAGGTGACTTGATACTGATTTAGTGAACAAGTCTTCAAGAGGAAAATGTAATTCTAAACATACTAACTGAACACTGGTGCATCCAACTTCATAAAACAAATACTACTAGCTGAGAAGTCACACGTTAACAACTTCACAGTTGTTAATAGGTGCTTTATACAAATTTCCTGCAAATTGATGCATGCAAAGAAGTTCATGAAAACTCAACTTGTTCTCAAGTGAGGTGAAACATTGCACAATATAAAGCTGCTCATTCAGACTCATGATGAAGCTGGGTGTGGAGGCCCATGCTTCCAGGACTCAGGAGGCAGAGGAGGTGGACTCGGTGAGATCAAGATTAGCCTGGTCCCTATAGGAAGCTGCAGGTTAGCTGGGGCTGTACAGAGAGACTTGGTCTCAACAAAAGTACTCAGGATATTCTAAAGTGAGGTGGAACATCCTCTGAGAAACTCATTAAGGTTCAAGAAACAAACAACTCAGAAGCTTCAGGAAGCACCTGGAACCTAGCAACTGCACTGGACCCCTTCCTTCCCATGCTTATATGAGCACTAAGTTCTGCTAAGATGCATTCTCAGGCAAGTAGAGATGCCTGAAGAGGCTCAGACCAGCCAAGCTGCCTGGAAAACAGACCAGCTGAGTAATCTGGAAGACATGTTATCTGTCAAATGGTTTGCATGTCATGCAAATGTAGGGACCTAATAAATTCTATCTTAGTTCTAATAAACTCCCAACCTGGAAACCCCATCTCTTGTGGTTTTTGTGCTTAAAAGGCCTGTGAGCCGACTCTCTGGGGTCGTCATTGCTGTAAATGGTAGAACCCAGCATGCTGGTTGATTCTTGAGAATAAAACCGCTTTTGTGCTTTGCATACCTTCTCAACTGTGGTCATTATGGGAAATTGCTGGACCCTACATTTTGGGGGCTTGTCCGGGATTGCCCCTTCTGTCTACTGTCACCAGCTGAGCAGTCTCTATGTGGATCTGTGAGTGCTCTCTCGGTTTTTCTTGTCTCTGTGTTTCCTGCTCTGTTCTGTATCTGTTTTGGAGTTTGAACTATCTGGTTTTGTGGCCCACTGTGGTATAGGTGGACAAGGGCTGGGTACATGGAAGGACACTTCCAGCTGCTCATCTGATCAGGGGTTGGTTGGAGGGGTGGCAGCCCTCCTTCTCCGTCTGGGGAGGTTCTGTCCTCCATCTGGGAAGGTAAATCCTTCATCTAGGGATCTGTGCTCCATTTGTTACAAGCCCCTACCTTCAGTCAGAACGGGGTGATACGGACACTCTGTTGGGAGGGAGGCTGTCACTGGGGGCAGACTTCATTCACCAAAGGGAAGAACACCCTCCTTAGCTTTTTGGTTCCTGTTCGCCTCACCGTTCAGGCATTATTTGTCAGTAACTGGGTTCTGTCTTGGTCTTGTCTTTACATTTTCTTTGGTGTTTACGATAAGACAGGCTTCATCTACTTCCTTGGATCCAATCTTGGAACATTTTAAGGATTTTAGGAATGCAGCTGCAGGAGCTGGTTTTTTGGTTCATTGTTCCCGATTCTACACCCTTTGTACTCTGGAATGGCCCACGTTTCATGTCGGATGATCACCAGAGGCCAATCTTGACCTACCCATGACTTTCAAGGTAAAAAATGTAGTCTTTGAGGAACCCAGACACCCAGATCAGGTTCCATATATCGTGGCCTGGCAATACCTATTCCAATACATCCCACCATGGCTAAAATCTACTCCCTATCAATTCTACTAGATCTGCTGTATTGACCCTTAGGGAAACTCTTTCAAAGGCTACAGCCCCTAAACCAAAACAAGCATTTCCTCCTTCTGAGAGAGCAGAGGAGGAACTGTTTCCTCTCTCTTATGCCTCTCCTCAACCAACGGCCCCCGAGGCAGAAGACCCTGAGCACTCAGCCTCCCTCACACTCGGTCTGGCCACCAATGGAGGATGCCAAAAACCTCCGTCGCTCTTCCTCTCTGAGTCCCCCGATAATGAGGATAACCAATATCTAATTCATCTTCCCTTCTCCACCATGATTTCTGCAATTGGAAGACTCAGAACCCCTCCTCCAAGAAACCCTCAGCCCTCATAGACCTCCTTGACAGTAATTTATTCACCCACCAGCCCACTTGGGAAGACTGTCACCAGTTATTGCAGGTCCTCTTCAACACTGAGGAAAGAGACTGCATACTCACTGAGGCTCGAACGCTGGTTCCAGGAGCAGATGGCAGACCTACCACTAATACAGTTACCATCAACAATGCCTCTTCCCTCACCAGCCCTGATTGGGACCCAAATACAGCCGAAGGTAAGGTGTGGTTGAAGGTTTTTCTCCAGATTCTAATTAATGGTCTCCAAGCTACTGCCAGGCAGCACACAAACCTGTCTAAAGTCAGTCAATAACTCAAGGAAAGGAAGAATCTCTTGGAGCTTTTCTGGATAGATTATTAGAAGCTTATAGGACCTATATTCTGTTAGACCTGCAGGCACTTGAGAATCAGACAGCTATTAATTTGGCTTTTGTTAACCAGGTAGCCCCTGATATTCATAAAAAAATCACAAAAGCTAGAAGGGTTTTAAGGAAAGAATTTGTCTGAATTAGTGGCTATAGCAAACCTGGTCTTCAACAATAGAGATGGCCCTGAGGAAAGACAGGAAAAAGGACGTGCTAAGGTACTGCTGGCAGCAGGGGTTGTGGGAAACACATCCCATAGTTATTCCTCAGGAAGAGATCTTCCACAAAGGCAAGGTCCCAGATCTGCGGCCTCACCAGAGAAAGTCAATTTCACTGGACCCCGCCTCAGTGGCTGCAAAGGAAACAATGTACCTACTGCAAAGAAATGGGACACTGGAAAGTTTCCCCTCCAGCTTAAAACCCAGAAGCCAAAAATCCTAGACCTGTCTGAGCCCATTGACTAGGACTGTCAGGGTTCGTCTTTCCTCCTCGAGCCTTGGATAACACTGAGAGTGGAGGGGAAACCAATCCATTTCCTAGCAGACACAGGGGCCCAACATTCAGTCATCCTGAAACAACCCCTAGGGAAAATGTCTAAATTGAAAACCTGGGTGGAAGGTGCTACGGGAGCCAATTTATGCCCCTGGACCACCACTAGGAAGGTGGATTTAGGCAAAATCAGGTGTTTCACTCCTTCAAGGTTATTCCTGATTGCCTCTATCCCCAGTTGGGGCAAGACTTGCTCAGTAAGCTGGTGGCTAAAATTCACGTTTCTGAACAAGGAGTCTCTATAACAATAGAGACTAACCGCCCCACCTACATTCTCACCATGTCCTTGGTGGATGAGCACTGCCTGTTCTCGCACCTGGATGCTCCACCAAAGTCAGAACACCTGGAACGGCTCCTTCGCTCGGCTCCACAGGTCTGGGCTGAAAGCAATCAGCCTGATCTGGCACAACATCGACTCTCTATTATTGTCACACTAAAGACCACAGCCCAACCAGTCTGAATGCATCAATACCCCATGTCAGAGGAAGCCTGAAGGGGGATCCAGCCACATATTAATAGACTGAGAAAACATGGAATTTTAATCCCATGCCAATCACCTTGGAACACCCCCCTCCTGCTAGTCAAGAAACGTAATACAGGGGACTATCACCCTGTTCAGGACCTAAGAGAAGTAAATAAAAGTGTGGATGACATCCACCTGACTGTTCCTATATACTAGACCAGAAGGTATATATGGTTCTGAACCTCAAAAATACCTTCTTTAGCCTGTCTCTTGCATCTAGCAGCCAACCTCTCTTTCCCTTCGAATGGTATGATCAAGAAACAGGGTTTCATGTACAGCTAACTTGGATGAGGCTTCCACAAGGATTCAAGAATTCTCTGACTATATTTGATGATGTTCTCCACAAGGACCTGAGTGAGTACCACCGAGCCCACCCGGCAATTGATGTCTTACAATATGTTGATGATTCTTACAACACGTCGATGCTCATAGCAGCAAAGGACCAGGAGTCCTGTGTCCGGGTAACTCAGGACTTACTAAAAACCCTAGCATACGTAGGATATAAGGTGTCAGCTAAAAAGGCACAAATCTGCCTGGCTGAAGTAATGTATTTGGGTTACCTACTCAAAGGAAGCAGACAGTTTTCACTGGCCCAAAAGCAATTAATTCTGGGTATCCCTACCACAACAACAAAATGCCAAATAAGGGAGTTTTTAGGTTCAGCAGGCTATTGTAGACTATGGATTCCAGGTTTTACAGAAATAGCTGCCCCACTGTATGCTGCAACACTGGGCAATGAGAAAGACTTTTTTCTGGGAAGAGCCCCAAGAATGAATTTTTAACACCTTAAAGAAAACTTTACTAGAAGCCCCAGCACTAGCCCTTCCAGACATCCATAAGCCATTTCATCTATTTGTGGATGAAAAACAGGGTGCTAACCCAAAACTTGGGACCATGGAAAAGGCCCATGGCCTTTTCAAAAAAGGTTGATCCAGTTGCAGTGGGATGGCCACCCTACCTGCGTATAATAGCAGCCACTGCCCAGTTGGTCAAGGACACCAACAAGCTCACCCTGGGGCAGCCCTCACTGTGACCACATGCCCCGCCATAGAAGAAGTTCTCAAAAATCCACCTGATCAATGGATAACGAATGCATGCCTAACTCATTATAAGGCAATGCTTCTAAACCCGCCAGCAATTGAGTTCTCTTCTAGCCAACCCCTGAACCCTGCCACCCTTTTGCCAAACCCGGAAGATGGGAATGACATCCAGCATGACTGTGCAACATCCTCCATCATATTCATGGCACCCGATGGGACCTGATGGATCAATCACTACAGAATCCTGACCTCACATATTTCATTGATGGAAGCAGCCTTGTCAATCAAGGTACTCAGGTGGCAGGGGCGACAGTAACTACAGAGACTGAAATAGTTTGGGCTTCAGGGCTCCCTCCTGGGACCTCTGCCAAAAAGCTGAACTAATCCCTTTAACCAAGGCTTTGCTTCTAGGGAAAAACAAAGAAATCATCATTTTTACAGAAAGCAGGTATGCCTTTGCTACCACTCACGTACATGGCACTATATACCAAGAAAGAGGACTATTAACAGTAGAAGGTAAAGAAATAAAATATAAACAGGAGATCCCGGACTTACTCTCAGCCCTATGGCTACCAAAGAGATTAGCCATTATCTGTTGTCCAGGATACCAAAAAGAAGAAACTTTGGAAGCCAGGGGAAATAGACTTGCCAACCAGACGGCTAAACAAGAAGCTATACAAGCCCGAATTCTGGTGATTCTGAACACTCCTACTCTTCCTGAGACTCCTAAATATCTACAAATCGATGATGAGAACTTTGCAAAACTACCCCAGACTCAAATCAAGGATGGATGGAGGTATACTTCAGATGGCAGACTTGTTGTTCCTGATGACTTTGGCCAGCAGCTTGTCAAAGACATTCACAAAGGAACCCATTTGGACTCAAGGAAAATTAAAGAACTCATCAGGGGAGCCAACCTTAAAATCTTTAACTTAGATAAAAATAGTCCAAGAAATAACTTCAAAATGTATTGTCTGTCAGTCAGTAAACACAGGTTTAGAGAATAAGGAATCTGGTAAACGTATGAGACCAGCTCCCAGGAGCTCACTGAGAGATAGATTATATTGAATTTCAACCAGGAAAATATGGGATGAGATACTTTCTTGTATTTATAGATACCTTTTCAGGATGGGTGGAAGCTTTCCCCACCAAAGGGGAAACAGCTACCATAGTTGCAAAGAAGATCCTAGAAGAGCTCATCCCCAGGTATTGACTTCCCTCTATCACAGGGTCTGACAATGGGCCCGTTTTTGTTTCTCAGGTGAGTCAGAGCCTGATGAAGGCCTTGGGGGTAAATTGGAAACTACATTGTGCATATCACCCTCAGAGTTCAGGGAAGGTAGAGAGGATGAATCGGATCTTAAAAGGCACCTTAACAAAATTAACTTTGGAAACTGGTGAAACCTGGACAGCCCTCCTTCCGTTAGCTTTGTATCATGTCAGAAATACCCCTTATGGACTAACCCCATTTGAAATCCTCTTTGGGAGACCACCTCCCTTGATCCCCAAATTGCAGTCTGATGTAATATCTGATTTGGATACTCATAAATTCTTTAAATCTATAAGGTTCTCCAAAAAGTCCATGTTAAACGTCTTTACGAACTGCCCCCAGTAACCCCACATAAATACAAGCCAGCAGATCTCCTTTGGGTGAAAAGACATCGGAGGACTACGCTGGAACCCACATGGAAGGGACCACACACAGTGCTCCTGACAGTGCCAACAGCTGTGAAGTGAACAGAATAGAGACATGGATCCACTGCAGTCACCTCAAGCCAGCCCAAGATCCTAAAAAAACATGGAGAGTCCAGCCTTACCCCGAGGACCCGCTCAAGCTAAGACTAGTTTCTAATCTTATACTTAATTGTTTCCATGCCTGTGTTCTCTGATATGCACACTAGCTCCATGGTCATTTCCTGTATAATTAACCATACTTCTGATGGCCAGTTAGTCAAAAAATATTACCAACATCAGCCTACAAAATACTTATTACCCAGAAATTCACTTCACCTCCTGTGATTTATTCAAAAAGGTTTTGAATTGAAACTATGAAAACATAAATATCTATGATGGTTATCATCCTAGAGGAAATGCTAGAGCCTGTATACTCGCCAACAACCGGGGAGGGCCATGTTTGTGACGACAGCTAGCTAAAGACCAAATATAATTATGTCCAGGAGGTGAAAACAGACCCCACTGTGGAGGCCTAATGATTATTATTGTGCCAAATGGGGACGTGAAATGTCAACTCTTTGGCTTACAGGCCTACACAGGATTTAATTCAAGCAAAGAAAATCTATCAACCAGAGCAACAGTGAAGAACAATTGTTATTACTTTTACTTAAAAAGGAAAAAATATAATTGGGAACTAGGAAAAACTTAGGGACTCAGGTTATACAAAAATGGAAAAGATTGAGGGGTCCTGTTCACTATCCAACAATTTATTCGGCCATTATATCCCCAACATATTGGCCCAAGCCAGATTCTAAACACACTAAACCCTCAGTTCTTAACCCCAATAAAGCCTCCTCCTCCTCCCTCCCCTCTAACCTGTGAGAAAAATCACCCCATTAACCCCAACTCTCCAATTTCCTAATAGATACACTCAACTCCATACCCAGGTTGTGAACCCCACCTTAGGGCTCATGTTAGCAACTTACAATGATCTTAACCAATCCCAAGCTGATTTAACTACTGAATGCTGGTTATGCCCAAATGCCCAGACCCCTTTTTATGAAGGAACACTGTAATTGGTAATTATTCTACATCCCAGAACACCCCTCCCCCGACAATTCCTGTGCTTGGGGATGACATCCTAAACTTACCTTGGCAGCCATCTCAAGTGCAGGATTATGTGTAACCCTCCAGGATGGAAAAATCCCACCCCCAAACCTTCACCTCTGTAATATAACCTGCTACCTTGATACCTCTATAGGAACCCACCTGATCCCACCCCAAAATACATGGTGGGCTTGCTCTCGTGGGCTGACCCCTTATGTCCACATCCAAGTTTTGCACTCCAACGACTTTTGTGTCCTAACCCTGCTTCTCCCCCAGATCACTTACTCCTCTGAGGAAGCAATGGCAGAACACTCGACATACTCACAGCTGCCCCTAGAAGCAAAAGAGCCATTGAAGTCTTAACACTCACCCTAGCCGGACTCGGCATTGTCAGCACTGCACTCGCTGTTGTTGTCCAGGACCAAAGCTATAAACCCTTGGAAAAGCAATAGATGATGACCCGGCTGAGCTCCAGAAGTCAATCACCAGCCTAGAACCGTCTCCAGTTCGCTGGCTGAGGTAGTTTTACCAAATAGGTTTAGACCTTCTATTCTTACAACAGGGTGGGTTATACCTTGTTTTAGGGGAAGAATGTTGTTTTTATGCTAACCACTCTGGTGTCATATGAGAATCAATGGCTTCTGTTAGCAGAAGATTGCAGGAACATGAAAATGCCTGATCCCCAAATGAAAACTGGTATGAGTCTCTATTCTCTTGGTTCCCCCCTGGAAAACCACCCTTATATCAGCCGCCGCTGGTCCCTTGCTCCTCTTATGTGCATTAACATGTGGGCCTTGCTTGATTTTACTCTCCTTTGCCTCATTCAGGAACGCATGAACTCTATAAAACTCCAGATCTTGCGATCCCAATATGCACCCTTAAGCCAAATACCAATCAGGAAGAAATATTTAACACTCATGATGAACTGGAGTGAGAACTGTCTCAGAGTTGAGACCCCATTCGAGGTCGAATAGTCTCAAGTCAAGGGGGAAGTGTGAGGATTTAATAAACTCCATCTTAGTTCCAATAAACTCCATTTTACTCAGAGCTCCATCTTAGTTTTAAGTTTGCTGATGCTGAGTGTCGTTTCTGAAATGACTCCTGCACTTCTCAGGAAGCAGCCTGGCAGCCCGCCCCACTTTGCTCAATCAGCAGTTGCAGATGAACCACGAGTCCTAAGAATGTAGCTTTAACCTTATCTTCAGCAAACATCCCCTTAGGAAACATCCCTTCTGTTGTAACAATGTCACAAGATGCTGTTGAGTCAGGGACTTTGCACAGACCACCCCAAGGGTGTGAACCACCAGCCAGTCCCCGACTTTGCTAAATAAATTGTCCAATCTCTTTGAAGGTTACCTAACCCCAAACCGAAGCCCCCTCTCTTGTGGTTTTCGTGCTTAAACGGCCTGTGAGCAGACTCTCCAGGGTCGTCATTACTGTAAATGGTGGACCCCAGCGTGCTGGTCGATTCTGGAGATTAAAACTGCTTTTACACTTTGCATACTTTCTTGACTGTGGTCATTATCGATGATTGCTGGAACCTACGCAGTGAGGTTCAGGCTTCCAAGTTTCATTAGTTGTCACCCGTGCTTGGGTGGGATTTGGGGGATACAGTTACTTTTAATCATTTCTGTTTATGCAGGTAATCGCTCATCCATACTCCCTCAAGTAGCCCCAATAAACCCATTTTTTTCACCAAGTTGAAACTTTGGTGGTATTCTTATATTAGTCTGTCATCAACTTTTTTTTTTTAATTAGAGGTGAGTAGACTTTAGTTCATTTCTCCCCAGGATTAGTGTCACATAAGTGCTCCACTCTTATTAATAGAGCATTCTGACAAAAAATAAGGTTGGAACATGTGAGTTAAATGCCATCATAGATCAAATGGACCTACTGGATACCTACAAAACATCCTACCCAGACACTATAGAATGCTCATTCTTATCAGCAGCCCAGTGGTTTGAGGAACCGAATAGAGAGTTCTCAAAAGAAGAAATAGAAATGACTGGCAAAAACTGTAAAATTGTCCAACATATTAAGCCAGCAAAGAAATGGAAATCAAAACTGCTTTGAGAGTCTCTCTTGCCCCAGTTAGGATGGCCTTTGTCAAGAAAGGAAATCACAACAAATGCTGATGAGGATCAGGAAAAAGAAGAACGCTTATTAATCACTGGTGGGAGTGCAAACTGGTGCAGCCACCATGGAGGCCCATGTTGAGGTACCTCATCAAGCTAAACTAGGTCTGCCATTTGACCAGTCCACATCATTCCTGGGCACATACCCCAAAGAACTATACATCCTACTGGAGAGATATTTACCCACCCAGCTTTACTGCCACTCTGTTCACAATAGCCAGGAACCAGAATCAGTGTGCATGTCCATCAACAGATGCCTGGATAATTTTATTCCGTTGAAAAGGAAAACTAAATTTTTAGAAGAATAGTATATAAAGTAAGGAAATCAAGTCAGAAAGAGAAACGAAGCATGCTTTATGTACATATGGGTCCTAATTGCTAATCTTTACAAATATCCATTTAGGTTGGATGAGACCTCCATGAGAGGGGAGCCAAAGAAGCTTTACTCATGGGAGGGACAGTGAAATAATGTGATATGAAACAGGGAAGAGGAAGAGGGGAGAGCTGATTGGAGAGGTGGGGCGCTGAGATAAGCAGAAGAAGTGGAATGAGCCAAAACTAAGGCAGCATGATCAAGTCAGAAAGAAATTTGATAATGCGTCAGATAACCAGAAAAATAAAATTAAAAAGGGGTTTAAGCAGGTGCACTATATGGAAGGATAAAGCTGTTCCCAGAAACCATAGGTATAGAGTATATTAATTCTCCAGGGATGAACTGTGAACAAAACCCTCCTTCTCAGGCTGGGTGGCACTTACCCAGGACCGCCTTGCAGGGGAGAAAAATGAGGAGCTGGGAATTACTCTTCCCCTCCCAACCAGCCCATTGGCCTGTCATGTGCCATTGGAGGTGGGGTCCATTGGGTCCTACAGTAGTTACAGACAGAGGAGCCCATAAATCACTTGAATCTCTCACTCCTTGTGAGTATCTATAGGTAATTATTGGTCATCAGGGGAGGGAGAAAAATGTTTTTATTTTCTTGAGTAATATAAATACTGGTAGGGAGATCATGCTTCTGTAAATAATCCCTCATCCAGAACCTTATAAACAACTCTAATGAAACCCATTGGGAGCAGGAGAACAGAAGAAGCTAATGGGGACCGAGTATGAATAAACACCCATGTACATCTGAAACCCATTCTTATGTATACTTAATGTGCTAATAAAAAATTTAAAAAGAGTCCTAGAAAAAGATTTTGAAGGACTTCATCATAAAGAAGTGATCAGGTTTTGAGAAGATAAAGACATTGAACCTGATATATACATTGCACATGAAACCCTATTGATATGTATATTTTACATGTTTATGTATTAAATTAAAAATTAATTAAAAAGTAAAACATGCCTTCACAATGCAGAGACAGGCAGGTTATTGAGTAGAAAAGCAAAGGCCACATTTGTAACGTTTTCTTTCATTCGTTCTTTAACAATTTCTCTTTCTTTTTTCTTGCTTTCTCACTAAGACAGGATCTTATTGTGTTGCACAGGCTGGCTTCAAATTTATGGTAATCCCCTAGCTTCAGTTCCCTCAGGGCTGGAAATCAAAGAATAAGTTGCCATGCCTGGCTTAATTCTTTTGTGAGAATTTCTAATGAGAAGAGAACCTCAGATCTTCTGTAGCTAGAATTATAGGCAGTGGTGAGCCAGCATGGCTACTAGGAACTGAATTTGTGTACTCTGGAACAGCAACAAGGACTGTTAATTGCTGAACCATAAGATAAGTCCCCTTTCTTGATAGACCCTTTGAAAAAGTCATATGTAAATCAATTAACTATAGGAGCTTCTTAAAATAAATACATATATAAATGTAATTTAAATGATACTGCCTTATAATGGGAAGACAATGCCCCTACCAAGAAACCATAAAGAGCAAATAAAAAGCCCAGAGCTAGGAATAGATACCTTTTTATTAAGTGTTGACCAGCCAGGTCATATAGGACCTCAAACAATACTGGTTACTGCCATTTTTACCCACCAGAACTTACTGTTAAAATGCTACTGTTAAAAACACTACTATTGTGAGTCGTAGAACAAACATCGAAAAATCAAGCTGCTACTGACCTCAAAGCTTCATCTATACCACCTACATTTTGTAGTGCTGGAAGCTGTTATATACACTACTAGAAGAGAAAAGTAATCATCTCATTCTTACCCAGATGTGATATCTGCAAGCTATACTAATAACTGGTCTGGGAAGATATGTCTACTGGTGCAGTAGTGGAACAAATATTCTGCAAATAATGATCCAGTTTGTGGTTGTATTTAAGGCCTGCTTCATGAGATGGAGCCCACGAGAGTGGTTTGAATGAGAATGTCTCCCACAGGCTCCAAGTACTTGGACATTTCACCCCGGTTGGTGGTGCTGTTTTGGGAGGTCTTAGAAGGTGTGGCTTGGTGGAGGAAGCACATCAGTAGGGGCGGGCTTAGAGAGTTAGAAGAGGAAATGTTGACAACTGATATCTTTTCCGAGAGGAACAGTTAGTTTTCTTTCAGAGTATGATGCTGGGTAGGTTGACCAGATACCACAGGATGAACCCACACTGAAGAGTATTTTGGAAACACAAATTAGACTCAATAGGCATTAAAAAATAATAGGAGATATGATGTAAGTGAGGTAGAGAGGTGGCGAGGGGTCCTAGAAATGGGGAGAGTTTCAAGGGGCTCTGATGAATCTGTTCTGAATATGAGCAAACATCATATGAAATTCTCAAAGGATAATATTTTTGTAAATTGCATACAATATATTTTGAGCATATTTAGACCCCTTCCCCCTGTGGCTTGAGGGAGATTCGTTAATGAAAGATGACAGATTCGTCAGTGTCCTCTTTATCCCTTGTTCTATGTTGCATGAGTTGCATGTCTAGAGGTTGCATTGTGGATGTACTGCTTAGGCCTCGGCAATTCACAGACAATGGCTCTGTATGACCAGCTGTGTTACTCTACAATAGTCTTGGTCTGGTGCAAAATAAGATTCATTGATAAGTGGTGAATGGGATACTTGACTGTAAATATAAGGATACATATTTTGCACTTAGTAATAAATTATATTAGTCTAGGGATGGCACAACCTTGGAGATTTATCTAAAATCTATGACCTCATCAGTCACATGTATTTGGCTATGACTACAGTACCACACATGAGTTTTCTACCCTTGAATGGGATTTAAGTCCAATAAGTAGCTGCTGATTGCCCCCAAGATAATAGTGCCACAACTACACCAGTGCCATGTTCTGTGCCAGTCAAAGATGTGGTTATTTGTTCATGAAGCTGGTGTTGGACCATCGATTGATGTTGTCCCTTGACTGTTTGCATAGTGCTCTCCAGAGCTGTGAGAGCTAGCCTTCAGGGGAAGTAGCTTCCAGTCACTTTTAGCTCCATTGCTCCAAATCAGAACTCTAAAGTATGTACTGTTTCCAGCAATAGGGACTTAGCTTTAAGTTGTGGGAGGCAATCAGGAGCTGTGGCAGTAACCTCCTATAGTCCCCATCATATTTCATTGATTTTTGCAATATATGTTAGGGCATATCGAGTCAAATTTATGTCCCCAAATGTGCCTTGGTGTGAGTTCATCTACTGGAGCCTGGTCAATCAATGTAACATCATTCTTCTTCAGAATGAACAGTTGTAGGTCTTCATCTTAATCGCCATCTGCTGCATAAACAAACTTCTCTAGTCTTATTGAAAGACAAAATAATTTATAGATATAACCAAATTCATGAGGGGTCAGTTTAACTTAGCAGATGTTAAAAGTAAGCTCACTCCTATGGCATTTGATGTGTCTAACCACAGGTTCTTGGCCAGATAAGAGTGCCATGTATAGGCTCCTTTTTGTGAAGCAGGTCTTTAATCCAACCAGAACTTGAGTAAATGTGTGATACATTCATTATTCAACATGTTCATCTGTTGATGGACATGTATATTGTCTCCATTCCTTGCTACTGAATATAAGACAACCATGCTGTTGGTTGAGATTGCTCTCCAGCAGATAGATGCCATCTTTCCAATCTTGGTTGTAGCTGCTTGCTTAAGATCATCACAGCTGAGCTTGTTGACTGTCACATACCACAAGGAAAGAGGAGCAGGAGAGTCATCCACACCTGCCAACCAACCAGTCAGCCTAGTTGCACATGTTCTGGGGAAGAGGCTAATGGTATATAGGTGGAGGAAGCCTAGGGGGGCCTCCCCTGCCATTTTATGGGACTTTGGTGAAGCCACTGTGCACAGTTGGTTGAAGGCTTTCCAGTGTTGACTTGGAGAAGAGCACCCAGACTCCTGTGCGTTCGCCCATTGCTCTGAAAGAAAACCCAATGAGCTCACTGGCTTCCCAGACTGCAGTCTGGTGAAATTGTGCCTTGCTTTCTCAATGGGACAGAGGGGGAAGGGGTGGATGTTGCATACCTACCCTCCCAAAGGAATTTTAGCTATACTTGACAGAGTTGTCAGGATCTTTATGAAATAGGAAAAGCTTTGACTGATCTAAGAGACTTAGACCAGCATGTACAGCAGGTCCATAATATGGTAGAGAAACCTAGAGGAGATAGGAAATAGGTAAAGCAGAGAAAGACATCTGTTTGGGTTACTTGAAGGCAAATGGGGCAAGATTTGTGTGGAACTCAAGTTTCTAGGGAAAATTGACAAGAAGTCAATTTCTGTGTTAAGGAGCTTTGGGAAGACTTTGAAGCCCGAGGAGCAGTTCACAGAAGGCATCCATGAAAACAATATGGGTGCAGAAGATAAAAATTGTCTTATGTGTGGATAATAGCCTTCCAGATTAAACAGGTACATTTCCATCCTGTGAAAGGTTCTGCTCGGGGCTGGAGAAGTGCGACCAGTCAGAGCCTTCCACACAGCCAGGTGTGGTCTATAGAGAGGTAACAGAAATAGCTACAGCCATGGGGAAGACCCAGGGCTTCCCTCAGGGAATCAGTAGGCTTAGTAGTGGAGAGTGGGGCCCAGCAACTCAAGTCAGCCCCAAAGAATTTATCATGGGTGGAGAAGTGCAGGGAGACTTCGTGTAAGAGCTCCAGGATACAGGAATGGAATGGCTCTGAGGAAAAAAAAAAAAAAGAGTTAGATAAGTTAATGCCTCTTATTTGTGCTACTGTACCCAACATGAATCTATTGAAAAAACACTGTTGAGAAATTGATTCAAATGAATGAAATCTTTCCATGCTGTATTCAACCTTTTTTATGTTTGATTTAGTATCTTCCTAGTTTCGAGTTTCTGCAATCATCAACACTTGCTTATAAGAGAGGATAGCAGACTTTCAGCATTTCACAAGGTTATCTTTGTAACTTCAGTATTATGGGATGATGACTCAGGATGTTGCATTATTTGCCCACCCTCTGGAAAAAGGTTTGCATAATGTTAATCTCTGAGCATTTTGCAGATATGGAAACCCGTTTGATAGATATTCAATTTCAAACTGAAGAAACAAGAATGAAAAATAGATCCACAGGGGTGCAAGAGCCAAGTACAGCTGTGAAATTCTTGGTAACTTTATGGTTGGGTAAGGCACAAAGGTTATCCATCAGGTTGGTTGAGAAAAGTCTGCAACAGCCTGGGCATATAGATGCTAAATAGCAAATGAAGACATCTTGTGAAAACAAAAACAGAGGCTCCCCAAACTGTATGAGTGTTAAATGAAAATTCCCATGACAAGGATGGATTGCTCCCCTACGAGCTGTTGGTCAGGGAGACCCAGAGCCCCAAAAAGGATAAAGACTATTATTGCCATCAATGTTAGTTGCATTCCAGAGCTATATGGCAAGGCCTTATCGCTGAAGACACCTTATGTGAGCATGGAAAAGGAGAAATCACGACAAGACTATACCGGAAACTCCCTGCTGCCAGATGCTGACCTATACGATTCCTAGGGAAGAATTGTCCCCCAAAATTCTGTTTAATGATAGGCCCTGGGGGCTGCACTATCAGATTCCAAAGACAATATGCCTGCTGGTACAATAGTGGTGTGACTAGTGTAAGAACAACCCACAAATTTCCAATTTGATTCAAGGCCCTCTCCCTGGGAAAGAACACACATCTGATACTGCAAGCCTGGAAAACCTGGTTGCTGGGGAATTATAGGCCACTGTGGGGAAGCCACTGCAATCGTTTTGTTAAATGGATGTGATTCACCTGCCAAGGTGCCTTCCAAGCATTTCTATTTAAGCCTGTGTTATCACTGCACTTGGTGCCTGTTTAGAAGTTTCACTGTTTCTTTCTTTTCATTTGTTTTATGGTAGGATAAATACAACCAAGATGGACCAAGAGCCATGTCCTGAAAATAGATGATGAAAAGACGTAAGGGTTCAATATCTCCCCACAGAGGGAAGAAAATTGTCCTGCATTTATACTACCCCCGTCAAGGGTCAGAGACTCGGGTGGAGGAAAATGGTGGGAAGAAAATGTAAGATCCAGATGAAGGGGTGGAGTGTTTTATTGGACTGTCTTCGAATAGACAGACACCATCTTCCCAAGCTTGGTTGCACCTACTTGCCTATGATCATCACAGCTGAGCTTGTTGACTGTCACACACTACAAGAAAGGAGGTTCAGAGAGGGTCAACCGCACCTCTCAACCAAGCAGTTGGTCCTAGTTGCACATGTTCTGGGGTATAAAGGCTTAGCAAGCCTAGGGGAGTCTTTCACATCATTTTATGGGACTGTAGAGAAGCCACCACCGTGGTTGGAGGAAAACCTTTGAGTGTTGCCTTATGTGGGAAGCACCCACACTCTTGTCAGTAAACTCTCACCCATTGCCCAATAAACTCACTAGTTCCCCCAATTACAGTAAGGTGAAATTGTTTGGTTTGTCATTGGGACTAAGGGGAGATGGGGTGGATGTTGCTTCCACTCACCAAAGGAATTTTAGCTACAAATGTACGTAGATTAGCAGATCTTTAGAGCAGGAAGTGGAGCCCTTGGGTTATATGACCAAGAATGGTACAGTTGGATCATATGGTAGAATTTTTTCTAGCTTTTTCAGAAGCTGAACAGTGATTGACATAATGGTTGTGTCCATTGCGCTCTTGACAGCAGTGAATAAGTGTTTTCTTTTCGAAATCCTTGTCAGTCTTTGTTATCATTTGTGTTTTTGACCTTAGTCATTCTTAATGGGTTAAGATAAAAATCTCAAAGTTGTTTCAATTTGTATTCCCCATTGGGTATTGGTGTTGAATATTTTAAAATTATTTCTTAGTTGTTTATATTTCAGCTTTGGAGAGTTCTCTGCTTCGATCCTTGCCTCAATTTTTAATTATGTGATTTTTAATGCTTAGATTTTTTTTAGTTCTTTGTATATTATAAATAATAACCTGTCAGATAATATAGCTGGTGAAGATTTTTTTCCATTCTGAAGGCTGCCTCTTCACTTGAATGACGGTGTCCTTTGCTGCACAGAAGCGTTTTAGTTTCCTGAGGATCTGTTTGTCAGTGATTGTTCTTAATGCCTGTGCTATTGCATACCTACTCAGAAAGTGCTTTCTTATGCCTATAAGTTCCAATGTATTTCCTACTTTCTCTTCAATCTGATTCATAATATCAAGTCTTATGTTGAGGTTCTTGATGCATTTAGACCTAGGTTTTGTGCAGGCTGAGTGGGATCTCACTTCACTCTTCTTCAGGTAGCTATCTAGGTTTAACAGTATCATTACTTTAACATACTGTATTTTCTCCCACATTGTAGTTTTGTTCTTTTTGTCAAAAGTCACATGGCTATAAACTCACGGATTAAATCTGCGTCCTCAATTCTAATTCATTGATCAATGTGTCAGTTTTTATGCGAGTATCTTGCAGGTTTTACTGCAGTGGTTTTGTAACATAATATGAAATCAAGATGTTGATGCGTCCAGTTACCCTATTGTTCAGGAAATGCTTTAGCTCTCGTGGATTTTGGTAATTCTATATGAAATTTGAAATTATTTTTTCAATTTCTCTGAAGAATCCTATTAGAATTTATGTAGGGATTACATTGAACCTGTGAACAATTGTTTTGCAGGTCACCATTGTCACACAAATTCATAAGCAAAGGACATTTTCCATGTCTTTTTCAACTTCTTCCCTCAATGTCTTATATAGGTTTTTTTTTATATAGGTCTTTCACTTCCTGTGGTTATATTTACTCCACAATGTTTTCTATTATTTTTTCTTTCTTTTTTTTTTAATCTAACCTTTGTGCACTTCACTCAGAACATCTCAATCAATGTTAATCGTCTTTAAACCCCCTTCCCTACTGGCAAGTCCCCATAGTCCCCAACTGCAATCCATACATTCTGTCATCTGAGTTAAGCCTATTGTGTCAAGTTAGTGTCCCCAGACGTTCCTCAGTACAAGTCGGTCCACTGAGGTCTATCCAGACTCCCTTGCTTAAAGATTGGCTCTTCCTTACCAAACAATAATCACCTGCCAATACTTCTTCAGCAAAGATTGGGGTCTGCTGTCCACTTCCCCAGGTCCATGCTGGGATTTTGTCTGCTTGAATTTTCATGAGTCTTGAACATGCTGAAACCATTGCTGTAGGTTCATATGAGCAAGGTCCCAGAAGCTTGTAGAATTCCATTTCCATATGGTCATGCACCTCCTCCCTGACTCTTACAAACTTCCCTCCCACTCTTCCTCAATGGTCCCTGAACCCTGGGTGAATGAAGTTTAATATAGGAGTCCCATCCAGGAACCCACACTCTAAAGATTCTTAATCTCAGTGCTTTGGGCATTTGTGAATTTCTGTGTTCCTGACTGTGTGTATTTGTGTGTGTGTGTGTGTGTGTGTGTTTGTGTGATGTCTTTGTCTTTAGGTACATGATTGTCCCGCGTAGTTATGTGGCAGTAGGTAGCATTGTTCTGGTGACCTCTAGCCATCTTTGAACAATAACTCATAAATAGTGTGTTCTATAAATATCTAGTCAAGTGGGTTTGGATATTATACTAAATCTGAATTTGCTCTAGTATGTTAATTAATTAAGAGAAAAGGTATGAAATCTTTATTAACAGTTGGGGATTCATATGTTGTTTCTTTCTGCTCTCAGTTATTGATTCATTTATTCTGTAGCTGTAATACTGGAACATTAACAGATTATAATGCTTATTCTAACCAGATGAACTGACCCTTTATCATTCTGAAAATATCTTTAGTCTTAGTAATATCTTTGTTCTAATATTAAAGTATCTCAAATTTGAGATTAACATGCACATTTCTTTTTAAAAATTAGTTAAAACTTCTCTGTTAATATTTTATATCTTTAAATTTTAATTGTTTCCTATTGTCTATGTATAGTCTGCTTTTGCTTTTTTACACTTTGAATGATTTCTGTCTTTTAATTGACGTGTACGAACTCTTTATATTTTAAATGATTTTCAGTATGGCTTGTTTGAACTTTTCACTTTCCTTTATTATAGTTCTACCTGATATTTGCTCCTCTTTCTCTGGAGTCTTTAAAATAAATTAAAGATTTAATTTATCTATCTCTTCAATTAACCTATGATAATCTGACTATTTTTAAATACTAATATGTTTAGTTTAAAAGATAAAAATTAAAAACAATTTAAACTGTTTGGGCTTATAAGCTAAAGCATTCTGTTCTTTTACCTCAGTTTATTTCTAAAGGATATCATTTAATAGGTCCCAGGATAACTCGGGCTACAGTGAGACCCTGTCTCAAAACAAACAAATAAAAACAAAAACCCAAATTTAAAAAGATATTATTATCAAACTTTTGCTTTTGCTTATGTTATAAAAAACATGCTACATTTAAAAAGTTATTTTTATTTAAGGATCAGTTATCTCTTAATTATATCTCTTAAAGGCATATAAATAAGAAAAATCTCTTAAATTTTTGTTTGCAATTTCTAGTTGTACAGATTTCCACATATTTTACTTGTCTTCTTACAGAAATGATTTATCTGTAATTTTCTGAGTGATGGATTTATTGCCTATGAACTATTTTAGGACTTCTTTCCTGAAGGACCCTTACACCATCTTTTAAAAATATTTGTTCAAGGCTTATAGAAATCTAGGGAGACAATAATTTTTCTTTCATTACTTTAAATGAGTTCCAACTTGCTTTCTTGTTCTATGTGAAGTCTGTTGTCAGAATTATTTCTGATTCCCTACTTCATGTTTTTTCTTATTCTTAGAAGATATGTTTCCTGGTCTTTCTGTTGAGCACTTAATTATGCTGATGACTTATATATGTTTGGCAGCTGGCATCACCTGAACTTGCTATGCGTGTGTCTGTTTTCTTCCGTTCTGGGTGTTTATGCAGTATTCTCTTCACACACGTTTCTGGTGTTCACTCCACTGGTCATTTGCTCTCCTCTCCCACGGAAATTGCTTCGGTATGGCACAAGTCACTGCTGCTTTTTTAAAAACTGCCATCATTTCCTTCTTCGTGTGTGCTTCATGATACTTTCTAGTCTCGTGTCTTCAAGTTCACTATACTCTTCTTCTTAGATATTCACTGTTTCAAATACCTACTGTAGGTTTTTTTTTTCCCTGTCACACTCTGGTTTTCAATTGGTGGCTCTTTCTATAACCAACTTATGTATTTCAATTTGAAATACATAGAATATTTTCAAAGACTGTCTGAATGCCTCTGCCTCCTGCTATTCCACATTAGTGCCCTTGACTGGGTAATCTCTCCTTCACATACACTGTAAAGCCTCTCTCTCTCTCTCTCTCTCTCTCTCTCTCTCTTTCACCTATTTATTTTATTTATTCTTTGCTTGTCTGTCCAATTTTGATTATATGATACACATATAATGGATTTAACTTACTGTTTTCTTTTGAATTCAATTACAGTATAGATAGATACTTTGAGATCTTGCAAGACTTTTAATGAAAAGCCAGATTTGTTCATGAGTGAAACCAATTTTTCCTGCTATGAAGACAAGAGACTTCTGTGTGCCCTGTTCAGTGCTCTGTGACTCTCAAGGTTTCAATCTGAAGAGAAGAGAAGCTTTTCCTGGCTCCTGTGATACCTGTTGCTTGTTATTTGCAAAGAAAGAACTTACAAAAACTTTATTCAAAAAGAATTACATTCCTTCTTTCAAGATGCAACTTCTTATTTTGGAAGAATGGATTTGATTAAATGAGCAATTAACATCATGATGTTCTCTCCGGAGGAGAAACCACACTTCTCTCCCCTGTTTCTTCTGCACCCAGAGATGGTGAGGGTAGAGAGGGGAAGTCATTAGCAAAACAGTGAACACCCTGTCCTTCAGAAGGGAGTAAGCACAACTGCTTGGAGTAGAAGTCCAGCCCTCAGCGTCAGGTAGTGGGGAAAGTGTGCTTGCCGTTCTGCTCTTAGATGAGAGATTTGGTTTAGTGGTACGGAAGCACCTCTTCAGGAGTGAAGATGTGATGCAGACCACATGCGGCACTCCTGTCTATACAGGTCAGGAAAGGATCTTCTTCCTTTCTTTCAAAAAGAGGAGCAGTTGCAGGGTGTGGTGGCTGATGGCTGTAATCCCAGCACTCCGGAGGGAGAGGCAGGAGCATCGTCATAGACTACATAGGGAGCTCTGGTTCAGCCTGGGCTTTGGAGTAAGACATTGTCTCAAAAGAAAAAAGAACAGCTAACATAGATTACAACTTGAACAACTGGACACCTAATGATCTGTGATCAAGCTACTTTTTCTTTATTTTTAAAATATACTTTTATTGAATTTTTGTGTATTTCTTATACAACATCTTAGTCGTCTTTATACCTCCTTCCCTATTGGGACCCTCCCACAAGCCCCTCCCCCCAGAGCATTTCATGTATTCTGTCACTTACGTTAAGATCTATTGAGTCTTAGATAGAGTTCCCTGATGTCTGTCAGTACAAGTTCATCCACTGGAGTCTAATCAGCCCATCTCAACTCTGTCCCTTAAAGAAAACAGGGAATTTCAGTCACTTAATCTCTGTGTAGGAGCAGTTGTGGAAATCTGTAACAGCCTCTGCCCGTTGTAAAAGAAGCTTCTCTGATGAGTGGTGACTGGCATGTTTTCACCATGAGGACCCAGGCGCTCTCAGGCAGTCTGCAAAGGTCTGGGCCCTACCAGTCACCCTCTATATACCTTTATTTTAACCCTTGTTTGCTTCTTTTCCAGACCCTGCTGAGCACCAGAGGGAAATGGTCGGGCATCTCCAGAGTTCTCTGGTGGGGCTTCTCTTCCTTTATTGGGCTGGTCTGTGAACTCTGGCTGATCTGGCTTCCCTAACCCTGACCTCCCCGCCTTAGAGCATCCACAAGTTTCTGTTCAGTTTTCCTCGTTATCACGGAGTTTCCTGCTGTGTTCATGTGTTCCTCTGCTACAGACTGGAGAGCTGGTTAAAGCAGGAAGAACAGGGACTTCCTTATCTACTTCCTCTCTGACAGTTACCATTTTTCGTTTTTATTGCTGGGTTTCCAGTAACTTCTTTGGAGACTTAAGTACATTTTTGTTATTGCAAACAAGAAAGTACATCAGGTCTCAATGACTCCATCATGACTCACTAAGATTTTATCACAGCCATTCAAGTGTGGCTGGTGAATGCCAAGAAATTCATTTGATCACATCTGAAAGTATATTTTAAAATGACAATGAGGTTGGCAAGGTGGCCCAGCAGATAAGTCCCCTTTTTCATGTCCAGTGATCTGAGTTCCATTGAATCCCCAGGACTCACATGACAGAAAAAAGTCCAACTTCTTCAAACTGCCCCCTGTTCTCCACATGTGCCATCCCTTCAACAAAATAAATAAATATAAAAAAGTGTAAAGTGATAATGGAGACATTTTCTTGGTCAGTAAGTTCTGTCATTTCATACACTTGTGACAGATAAATTTAATTAATCTCCCTTGATAAAATGTTGGCACTATAACCTACTCACAAATGTATACTGCATACAAATTTCTTTTAACTATTAATCAATGATCACTTTTGAATGGAATGAATAGTCTCATCTGTACACTGTGTGTTTTTCAGAGGTCAAAGCACATAAGTGGAATGAGGCCTCTTCAGGGGTTATTAATGCTACTGCTCATCTGTCCCATGGCCTTACTTCCCACATGAGGAACTCTGATATGAAAACTCATAGTTTGGCATTTAGAATGGAACATGTGTTTATGACTTAGGTGGGAGACAAACAAGGTCACTGAATTCTGCTTGCTTGTAAAACTTGGAATTATGTTGAATTATCTGTGCCAATAAATAACTTTTTATGAGCTGGTTTCTGTATAATTATATTATTTATCTAAGAGCAATGATAAGAAATTATAGCTTTATTAAATGTCACTGAAGCCATACAAAAATCTATGTGTTGATGGAAATTATGTGTTGCTCAAGTTTTACCCGAATGACAATTCTGAGTGTAATTAGAGGGACTTGTTGAAGCTGCAACTGGATTCAATGCTCAAACTCACATTTTAGAATAGACCTAGAACAGAAATTGCAACCATAAGAGTAAATCAGAATTATCTATGTCACTTAAAAGATGACAGACAAGCATGGCAGTCACTCAGACCTGCTGAATTAGAATCTCCTTGGGGAATTATCTGGATATCTTTGCTTCTGTAATTTTGAAAATATCTGGAGGCAAGTATGAAACATGAGACTGAGAGAAACTTATATATAAATCAACAACAGTGGCATATATCTTCAACATTACCTGTATGAAATGCACACATGGTTATGAAGTTTATGTCAAGTTCTATAATTATTATGCTGAGTCACCATGAGTCCTTTAACTAGGAATACTCTATTTTGCACTTTGTTTTTATTGCCATCTCAGTAGCTTGTGTTCAAATTAAACCCAGCTAAAATTTAAAATTGACAAGGGCAGTGATAATTAGAATAAGATAGATTCTCACTGAGATGTTAATGTATTGAACTGAACTGTCTTTATTATTAATAGGATCTCAATGGGGAGATGACAGTGATGAGTATGTAATACAGGTTCCCAAAATAAAAATCAGCTAAAGTATAAAAGTGTTCTGTTTATTTTCATCATAATAGAAAATTCTTATCTAAATAATTGAGGTAATTAACTAATTTGTAATATTAAACATTGCTTTATCAAGCTTAAAGTTTTCTTTATCCCATTTCTTCATTGTTTCTATGTAGACATAGACCATCACACATACAGACAAATGGGTGATTCACTGCATCATGAACCAGCACAGTTGGAATGTAGAAAGATCTCAGTTGTCAATAGTCTTAGGTAGTTGAGTTACTCTGGTGAAAATGTAAGTTTATTTTCTGAAAGTTAAAAACATTTTTTTTTAGAAATTCAGTTTTATGGACATGCAGTGACAATTTTAAAAGAACCTTTGGATATAGGTTTACAATCTTCTATCACCCTGATGGATGACAGCTTGCACTTTGATATTTTACAACTCAAGAATTAGGCGTTTCTGTTGCTCCATTGAATCATCGTTACACTTTTTCATGTTCCATAGACCCACATTACTAACCTCAATTTGCAAAGTGAACAAATATTGTTTTTCAACTATACATACCAAAGTCTTCTAGGAAAAGGTACTTGTTGCATAAACTAAATGAAAGTCTTCTGATTTATAGTTCATATAATGAAGGAATGCTTTGCAAATGTAAACAAATTGATATTTTCATTCATTGGACAAAGTACAAGAAGATATCAATGAATCATAACAAATTAATTGTAGCCTATTTTGAATTTTTTACTTGTTTTTTTTCTAGTTTCTCTATGTAGTTCTAAACCCAGTTTGCATATAAAGTTTCAAAGTAACCTAATTTTAATATCATATATTTATGAAATTGTTCTTATTCTTATTATATTTCTATATAAAATAGTAAGTGTGAAGCAAATTTCCTCACAGAGAGAAAGCACGGAGATTTTGACCTGTGACTCATTTTGGAAATATTCCTTGTGTTTTGAAATACACAAGAACTATACTGACATTTATCTGTGGATGAACGTAAACTATCACTCTTTTAGGAAGGAAATCATCAACCATTTGGGAGGCTTATATAGTGTACATTAGTAAAGTTTGTTTTACAAGTAGTATAAAAGTAAATAGTATATAAACATGTACTTAAAACAATCTTAAATATGAGTAGATTGGAAAGTGTCATTGTGATTCTATGCTATGATTTATTTCCAAGTACTCCAGAGAGAATGATACGTAGGGAGTTTGTTTCTTTCATTCTCAGCTAATATCATGTATCATTGTCTCTGCCCTTCCCACACTTATCACATTCACTTAGAAAGTACAATGAGCTCTTAATAAAAATAATTTTAAAAGTGATTTTCCTTATTCTTTTGTAATAATTTGCTAATGCCATAGAAATTTCTTTCTAACATGTTCATTAAAAAGCAAACCTCAAAAAGTTAATAATTTTTAAAAATAAATTTTGAACATTTCACAAAAAATAACATTTGCACGTAACACAGGCTGGTGGTTAACAGTGGGTGGTTCGGGAAAAGAGCAGTCATAGAGAAGAGGAGGACTTAAAGGCTCATGTACAGATATGGAGAAAGAGGAGGGCTATGAAGTAGATAAGGTCTAATATTACAGCTATTCACAGCGCATAATGAAATGATATTTCAACAACCCCACTGAAAACATCCTAAGTCTGAAATGCATTTAATACAGCTAACCTACTGGCCATTATAAGTCAGCAGCACAGCGCGCTGCAGGGTCAGGGTTCAGCACCCAGTGACCTTCTGGCTGAGTGCAGATGCTCAGTTTTAGGAGAAAGCCTTCCAGCAAGTATCACTAGTCTATGAAAAGAACAAAATACAACATTTGAAATGAGTTTTACTAAGTGGCTATTACATTAACACTCTTATAAAACTGCTAACTAATTATAAATTAGAGACCACTTATATTTATACAAAGGGTCCCTTACTTGAATGAGAGTTGTGATATAGCTTTATATAATAATAGTGGTATAAAAACTTTACTGAATCAGTAGAGATAGAACTTATTATCAGAAAAGACATAACTTATGATTTTGTACATAAAGTAGACATGGTGATTCTGCAATTCCAGCCCTTTAGAGCCTGGGACAGGAGGGCCATGGTGAGTTGGAGGCCAGCCTGGGCTACAGATTGATATCTGTGTAAAATAAATTCACAAAAATGATTCCCTGTATAATATTCTTAAACATAAATTTAACTGTGCCTTTGGGCATAAAGCAGGAATTTAAAAACCTTGTGACAAAGACACTTACATGGTAAGATCATGAAGCTACAATCACCAGAGAGCATGTGGGAATAAGATCCAGCAATGCTAAAGAGTGTGGGGTTTCTCCAGCATAATTAGTAGGGCTGGAGTTGGCATTCTTACTGCTAACTAAAAGGAAATTATGTTATTTCATACCTGTATTCCCTCCCTCTCCATGTATTTCATTATCTTACAGGAATAATTATTTGCTAAATGAACAGGGAAAAATGACAAAAATATATTGAAGGTCACTGTAGGTCAAAAATACTGCAGAAGGTAATTCATCAGTTCTGCAGGTTTTCAAGTCAAACATCTCAGTAGTACATGCTAATGAAGAGAAGTATCTCTTAATTTTGGTAACTAAGCCACTAAATATTAAATCATTGATACTGAGTTAGTTAGTATATAATGATGTATCATTCATTTAAGATATATTTTTAGACTCTTAAGACATATTTATGTAAGAATTACAGAATTGCAATTTTTTCAAAGAAACACACTCTTAGTCTAGAAACTATTTTATTAACAATATTTCTTTCCTGTTCTAAAGATGCTTTCTGGTGAATATCATTGTAATTTATGTATTAGATAACAATTCTGAGTGTCAAGGTGGAGAAGAATCAGTTACTTCTTTTTTATTGAATAATTGTATATTTCATACAGAACATCTCAGTCAGTCTTAATCGTTATACCCTATCCCCACCAGCCCTCCCACAACCTGCAACCCAAATCCACATATTCTTTCATCTGTGTTAAGGTTCACTGTATCAAGTTTGTATCACCAAATGACCTCAGTGCAGGTTCATCCACTGAGGTCTAGTAAGCCCTCACTTTAGGAAGACTAGCTCATCCTCATCCAACAGCAATCAGTTGCCAGTATTTCTTAAGCAAATCAGGTAGCAGTTGATTGGCCCTAAAATACAAGTGTCACTATTGCATCAGTATTAAATACTGTGCCAGTATTTGATGCGGTTATTTTGTCATGAAGCTGGTGTTGGGCTTCGATCGATGTTCTCCCTTGGCTACTTGCACAGTGCTCTCCAGAGCTGTGATTGCTAGCTTTCAGGGAAAGTGGCTTCCAAATCAGTTCCAGCTCCACTGCTCTAAATCCAGCCTTTGAAGTATGTCCTTTCTTCAGCAATAGGATCTTAACTTCAAGTTTTGGAAGGCACTCAAGGACTGCAGCAATAGAGTATGCAATTTGGGGAGTCTCTTGAACCACCCTGGCCAACAACTCAAAGGAAGGTTTCTCCTGTCTGGCACTGTTTCTTGTTATGTCATCTTCAGATATGCACATGTGCTCATGGAGAGATACTGTATCTGTCTGTCTCCCTGTCTATCCATCTCTCCATGTCTTCCCTGTTTCAAGTGTTCACAGTTTCCCTATTTCTCCCTTGATTATACCAATCTCCTAAGGCCCCATCTCTCTTGGGCTCATTCTTTACCATTATCCCCATATTTCTTTGTATGACCGCCCCTTCTTCCTCCTATTTAAACACCCCCTTTTATCTATTTCTCTCTTAGTAACATCTGGCTCCTATTATTCTTCTCTTAGGCTCCTTCTTTCCCTTTACCTGCCTGGTTCCATTCCACTTTCTGGGTTCTGATAATTATATTAGGATACATATTGTTTTAGTAACTTTTCTGTGCTGTGATAGAAACACTTACCAAGGGAACTTATAAAAGGAAGAGTTTATTTAACTTACAGTTCCAAAGGGGCAAGAGTCCTTCATGGTAGGGAGCCAAGGCAGCAGAGTTGGCTAGAGTCGGCACAGAAGCTACATCTTCACACAGGCATTCTAAAGCAGAGAGTGACTAGAGATCTTGATTCTTTATTGTTTGAGTTCTTTATATATTCTGGATGTTAAACCTTTATCAATTTTACCACTGAGGAAGATTTTTTTCCCAGTCTGTGGGTTTTCTCTTCACTTGCTTCGTTATTTCTTTCTCTGTGCAGAAACTTTTAGTTTAATGAGGTCCCACTTGTTAATTATTGACCTTAATTGCTGAGCAACTGCTGTCTGATTTAGACTCTTTCCCTACACCGATATCTGGTAGGTTACTGCCAATGTTTTCTTCTCTAGAGAGACTTTCAGGGTTCACATTGAGGTCTTTAATCCATTTGGACTTGACTTTTGAAAGATGAGGGTCTAGTTTCATTCTTTTACTGGTGAAAATCTGGTTTTTCAAACACCATTTGCTGAAGAGGCTGAATTGATTTACTGAGTTTTTCACTCCCTTCTTCATTTCAGCCTGAGTTTTCTTCCATATTTCTTCTCTGAATTCAGTCACAAGTTTATCTCTGTCTTCTTTTCGTTCTTTGATTTGTGTTCTCTTTTGTGTTCTTTAAGTTCATTGAATTCTTTGATCATGTGTATGTTCTTTTAAAGTCTGTGTCCTGTGGTATTGCTATGGGGTTGGCAGAGCTCTTCTATAAGACTCGTGATGTTTGGTGGGAACATACTATTTGGGTTTTTTCATATTATTATTTTTTCGTTGTGATCCTGGCATGTGTATTTCTTTTGTTGCTTGTGATTCTGATTTGAGACACAAGCCTTCATTTTTTTCAGTTGAAGTCTGATTCTATTTATAGAATCTACTTAATGTGTCTCTGTTGTTTTCTTATTTGGATGAAAAGCTGGTTGGTCAATGCTTCATGTTCTCTCTTTTCATTTTATATTGGTGGGACAATATGGCTCTAGTCCAGTGGCCGGGGAGTTCCCTCAGAGGCACAGGTTAGGCAAGATCAGATGCTCTCAGACTCTCTCTTAAGGTCTGGGTCCTTCTAACCAGCAAGCACAGCAGAATTTGGGAAAATTGCTCGGAAGAGGCTGGGTTCAGGCTCTCTCACGTGGTCTTGCAAAGGTCTGGGCCCCTACAAAATAACATAGCAGCCAACCGTGCAGCAGTGGGAGGCGCTGCAGATGGTACCAATGTGCCTGCGTGGGCACGGTGAAATATGGCGATCTCACAGCCAGTCAAAGGTAAGAGGGTGGTCCGAAGATCTTTGGGGCTAAGTGTAAGAGTGTGCCTGTGGCCTAGGCTACATGGAGATCTGTTGTGGAGGAGCTTGGAGTTGCTCATGTGGGAGGGGAGTGGATTTGCAGTGGGCAGAATCAGATCTACCTGGGAGGAAGACTAGTCCCTGAAATCCAACGCAAGTTGGGGGTGAGAACTGCCTAGACTGAAAAACCGAGTTTACCTGAGTACAGGGGATGGGTTGTGGTGGGCGGGTCTGGACTAAGAGGGTATCCAGGGATCCTGGTGCTCCGATCAAAAGTGGGCCTGTGTCCAAGGCTTAAGATCAGAAAAATAGATGTGGGGTAGGGGAGTTGCTCAGGTGGTAGGGAATGGAAAGGCAGTGGACTGGATCAGAGTTAACAGGAGGGATAGACACGGTAGATGGCTGGTCTAGAGCTGGCAGGGGGAAATTCGGGATGGGAACCACCTGTGAAAAAGTTTGAACGCTTCACGAATTTGTGTATTATCTTTTCGCAGGGGCAATGCTAATCTTTTCTGTATCATTCCAATTTTAGTATATGTGCTGCCAAAGTGAGAGGTTGTTCAGAAAAATTCTGAAAATTATTATGGATAAATCATGTAATTATCATTGATTGAGTAGAAGTTTTAAAAAGAACTTTAGCCTCTTAACCTACCAATAGTCTATCATTCACTCTTCTCATTAAATACTTAAAATCAAAGCACTGTAGATTATTATAGATACAAATGAGATTATAGACTAGAGTTCTTTAAGCACTTGAAATGTCATAAAGTGACTAGCCGCTATTCCCATTCTGTTCCCACATAATAATCACTGGCTTTGTTTAGCTATGTCTGGTGGGTTTGTTCCATATCTGTTTATTGCAGTTTTCCTTATTAAGTTATTTAAATAAAACAGCAAAGAGACAAAAAAGATAGTGGTTTCTGATTAAATTCTGTTGGATCATTTGAAAAAATAACTTTAAAACCAGCTCACTATGGTGAACTAAGACTCACTCTTGTGAACTAAGATCACTACATAGCTGCACTTTGGTTGAAGGCTACCAAACAGAATGGGGTTAGACAAAACAGAGCTCATTCATATCCTCAGATGAGTAAGTTGGGCCAGGACAAACCACAGTATCTGTGACACTAGGGACCCTAGCTTCTTGCTGCATGTGTCCCTGCTGACCAGTGGTAACTGAGAGACTTTTGGCCTACATACTGACCATTACCTCATAATTTGTGCAAAACAGTGTTCACAGGTGCAGTCTTATTTGTGTAAAATCACCACTGCACTCCTTTTCCACAGGAGTACAGTCAAGCTGACACAGTTGACTACAAGTTGCAGCATGGCTGTTCTTAAAAAACATGATTCATCTTTTCTGCTTTAACCTTAACCTTGCTTTGTTTACATTTTGTTAGTTTTGATTTTCACTTAGAGGTCTTAAATATGCATGGATGAGATAATTGTAAAAGAATACATGCATTTATAATGTGGAAAGACTTGGCTTCATAATTGTCTCCACATTAAGCAAACAAACAACATTCACATTTGTTGAGATGGAATGAGGACAGAAGTTTGTAGGAAAGTGACAACACTGATTCAGAGGCAGGTCTATGCTCAGAGGGAAGGCTATGCCTCTCTAGTAAGAGATGCTAACAGAGCTGAAGCTTTTATGAAACATATAAATATCTATATGTATTTCTCCATATTAATAACTAGCACATTAAACGAATAGCTAGTCCTAATTATTGAAGAAAGAAAATATAATAGTAATCATGTTCTTAAAAATTGCTAAAACATAAAGCAAAAATGCTGTCAGAAAAAAATAAAGAGACCATTACTCTAAAGTCAGTGATGAGGAATCTAGCCTGTAAATTAATTTCTTTCATGACTGTAGTTGAGTGGAGAAACAGAGACAGTGGAGAACTATCCACTGTCATTTCTCCTCAGGCACCTGCAAAGTCCACTGGAATGCCCTGCTATTGTGGAGATCGGCACAATAATGGTTTTCAGTACTTTTGAAGAATCTTCCAGTCTAGTGGAGCTTCACTTCTATGCATATTAATTATAAGCTGCTTTGAATTCCATCAAGTAACTCCATCAAGTTTGAAGATTTTTCATAATCAGAAAAAGTGTCCATCATTTACAACTTTTATTTCCATCTTTTCTTTTTTCTCATCCTCTCTCCAGTTACACAGGTTCGGGTTATATGTATATATCATATATCATAAAATATAGCCTGCTATGTTAGTTATGCTGACTGTAATTTTGGCAGTGTCTAGAATCACCCATGAAGCGACCCTCAGGCACATGTGTGAGGGATTACGTAAACTAGACTAACCTCTGTGCACACCTGTGATGGATTTTCTCGATTTTATTACATGAGTTGGGGAGACCCGCTCTAGATGTAGGGGTACCTTCTAGCAGAGGGGCTTATATGTAAGGAGGGAATGAAGGAAAAGCTTTTTCTTTTTGCTTGCTTATCTCAGCGTCCTCAGGGCTGGAGAGATGGCTCAGCAGTTAGGAGCACTGGCTGCTCTTGCAGAGGACCTGAGTTTTTACGCTCATGAATATTATGTCAATGTTTATGAGTGCTCTTATAAATTCTATGTCCTGGGATTCCTCTAGGTAGTTCTCATTGTAGAACACTTCTATAGGATTGGCAGGATTTGCTGGCAACATATTCGTTTTTTGTATCCTTTATGTTTTTTCATTGTGATATGGGCATATGGATTTCATTTGTTCTTTGTGTGTCTGATATGAAATACAAGCATCCATTTATTGGGTTGAAGTTTGATTGTGTTTATATTGTTGATGTAACTTGGTTGTTTTCTGTACATATGTGAATGGTTAGCTGGTCTGTGCTTCAGGTTCTCTCTTTGATTCTTACTGAAGGAACTGGATGGTTGCAGGCAGACTAGTCAGGAGCTCTCCAGCAGGGAAGAGGAGCCTAGGCCTAACTGGAGAGATGGGGATCAACTGGACTGTTTTTAGCTAGCTAAGCAGAGAAGATGTGAGCCCTGGAGCACAGGCACTGGAGTTGATCCCCCAGGGGGACTGGGACCTGAAGGATCTGACTGGCTCACCCAGCTGGTCAGGGGCTCTCTGACAATCTTAGCTGGAAGCGGCCAAGGCCCAAGGAGGACGTATGGGTGTAGGTTCTACAGCAATTTGTTGATGGGGACGGCGTCCTAGCATTGTTTGTATTAATTTAAGTCATTAAATATATATCAGATGTGGTTCATGTTATATATGCATGAGTACAGATATGTGAATATCTATGTGTTATCTAAGCCTTATGTACTTGACACTCAATATTTATGACTGGTACATACGTATTCTGGAGAAACTTTCAAGCTAAAAATTACCTTTACTTAATTTCCTTGCAACAAGAGCTGTAGATTTAAAAAAAAAAAAGAATAATAAGTAGTTTCTTTAATCCCTGCATCTGTTTCTGACCTCAGGTGGACTAATGAATTACCTCAGAAGTCACTTACAGCTACTGACCTTAACATTCCTGCCTGGCCATTACTTCCTGAGTGCCTGTAGTCTGGACAGAGCAGCCATTGCTGTACTGCTGCACACCTTAGGTGAAGCTTGACAGTAGCCTGCGATTAACATTCTTTAACTCTGCAAAATGCGTGCGTTCTAGTTGCATGAGTTAATGCATACATCATCCATTGCTGCTTGCTACTCATCATTAAAAAACTGAGTATGTTCTGCTCCAAGTTTGAATGATCTTCACTTCTTTTAATGAACTTACAACCGTATTCATGATTTTTATTAAATAAACTTGATATTTTAGGTAACGTTTAGGTTCTCAGGAAAACTGACTAGAAGTTGAGATTATATACAAATATTAATATCTTATATTTTAACTTCACTTAATTTAAACTGTTTAAAACTTCTTCTGGAGATTTCACCTATGGCCCAGTGTGCTCTTTGGAAACGTGTTGATTTATCTCAATCTAGGTAGTACGGGATTTTCTCACTGCTTTTCTGTTATTGATTTCTACTTTAATTCTACTGTGGTCTAAAAGTAGAAATTGTATGATTTCTATTCTTTTCAATTTGTTAAAGAGTGTGTTGTGGCCCAGAACATAGTCTATCATAGTCACTGCTCTATGTGAGTTTTCAGAGAATGTGTAATCTAGTTATGTGATAAAGCGTTTTGCTGACGTCTGCTATATACAGTCGATGGGTTGTGTTGCTGGATTCCACTATAACTTTACTAATTCTGTTTCCTGCTGAAGTTGTCCATTTGTAAAGGGTGTTAAAATTTTCCCCTGAAACTGTTTCTCTACGGAGGTTCTGTCAGTTTCTGCCTCGCATCGTCTGATTCTCTGTTTAGGGAGGTAACATGAGGTTTGCTATGTCTCCCAGGTTTATCAGTTTGCAGTTCTCCTCCACCTCTGAGAATCTGATCAAAAGTTGGTTCTTTCTGAAGTTAATACATACAATCTCACTTTTGGTGACTAGAGTTAACTGTCATATATTTCTAAATCATTTGCTTTGATTTTATTTTTTATTCAATATTTTAATATTTAGAAGGGATTTCTTGTAGATGGAATACACCTGAGTATTGCTTTCTGTTCCAGTCTATTTCTTGTAAAAAACATTTTTAAATGTCTGTATTTAACTCTTTTCTTGCTATACCAATTACCTTGCCTTTTATTTACTTATTTATTTATTTTTAAATTTCTCTTTATTCTTTTTATTTTTTTGTGGATGAATGCATTGTTGCATGTGTGTAAGTGTACCTATGCTGTGCGGTGCATGAGGGTGTCAGTTTCTCTGGAACTTGAGTTACAGGCCGGAGTGTGGGTGCTGGGATTCGAACCCTGGTCTTCTGCAAGAGCAGCCAGTGATCTTAACCACTGAACCATCTCGCCAGCCCCTATAAGAAATTATTAATAATGTTAAAATTTTAAATTATTTTATTTACTTACATGTTTTTGCGTGAATGCCCTAGGATTTCCAATATATATCTACGACTCAACTCTACTTTCAAGTTACATTATAAATTACATGAATAGTGAAAAGAACTGCTTATCATTTTATTCTTATTAGAAGTTTTTAATTCTTTCTTCTTTTCTTTTTGGAAACTTTGCTTTATGTGCATGAGTATATTGTCTTCATGTGAATAAGTGTGGTCGTGTCCTGCAACCAGCGCTCTTAACTGCTGAGCCATCTCTCCAGCCCCTCTTTTGTTCTTCATACCATTTCTGTAACTCACTTTACTTACATAGAATGATTATGAGCATATGTAATATGTAATTGTATTAATATGCATTTATATGGAATAATTTCTGTAAATATATATTTCAGACTCAATAAACTACAGACCAAAAGTAATTGTAAAAATCGATCCAGAAAATAAGAATAGCTACATCTGAACTTTCTGGGCTGAGAACCCTACTGGCGTCCTTCTTGTAGCTTCCTGCTGTTTTACAGGTGTGCAGGCCCCACCAATTCCTTGAGTATTCTTCAGTTTGCATTTCCTTCATGTACAGGGCAGTCACAGAACATTGGTTGTGTCTGTACTCAACAGGTAAGGTGCTTTTATATTTGTACAGAATTTACATTTTATTACTTATTTTGAGTGCTGTGGAGATGGTTGAATGTGGAGACGGGAGAATGCACATATGCTTTCTGACTACCCTCTGACATGGTACTTGCAATTGTCTTGCAGTTGGAGGGATTCTAGACCAATCCTCCACAGCGACTGGGGGAAAAGTGTATTGTTTCGTGTCATTCTTCCTGTGTGGATCCTAGTTTCTGATGGATGTTGTTTTACTTATTTCTTAGGAGCTTCTTTGAACCTTTCTCATAAGGCAGGGTTATTAGTTATAAATTCTTTCCTTTGAATAGAGCTACACCTCTATGCCTCTTACTTGCTTTCAAGACCAGAAAGGGCTTTATTGGCATCTGTCACTCACCCCCATCTGCTTGAGGGATCAGGTCAGAACACCTGATTCAGATCTCACCCCAGTGAGGAGCTACAGTCAAGGACAAACGATTGGATGGATAATCAGGGACATTTTATGAGAATATTGTTCGGAAAGAAGGGAGCAAGTTGCCAGACTCAAAACAAACTCAGAGTGCACATGGCAGAGCTTGCCTGCAACCCCAGCACTTGCAAAGCTGAAACAGGAAGATGGTAAATTTGAGGCCAGCTTCAAAGTTAACAGTATCAATTGAGTCACTTGTGCCAGCTCTTCTAGAAGTAACTAACACAGAGAGGTTATAGTAAAACTATCATTACGTATGTGTTGCTAGATCATCACGGATGTATTCTAACCTCAGTTTCTGTTTGTATTCTATTGATGACACTTGTTTCAAACACTGAGATATTTCTCCTTAATACTGAGGTATAAAAACAACGATTGCAAAATTGTAAGTGTCCTGGAAAAAAATGAAGATATTCTAAGAAGACACATCTGTGTCCCTCTCCTTGGCTATCAGACTATTGAGACTATGGACCCAAAGAAATGGTAATTACCCCAAGAGTCTTGTTTGGGAGAAGGGAAAGACTCCGGCTCTGATGCCAGCAAGAGAGGGAATATTTTCTCTTGAAAATAGATTTCACAGAGTTCTGATAAGTTGTCAGATCATCTTGCAGGACAGACTGGAGCTGAGAAGGAGGGCTGGCCCAGACCAGGACTACTTAGTAATGGTACCTCCTGCCCTCTATTTAAAGCAAAACATCATCTCAGGATTCAGGAAGATGAACTTGGAGTGGCAGTCACTGGACCTGTTTGCTCCTCTTCCAATATAGCCTCATTAACTAAATCTCCTTTCGCTGCCTTCCACTGCTATTTGTCTGTTTAATTGGCTTAGGCCCGTTTGTTACCACTGCTGTGGCCCTAACTCCAGTAAGGGAGAAGAAATTCTGAGTAGGGACAGAGAATTTTAAACCAAAGGGGACTAAAAGCCACTTAACGCATGTAGCATAAAGGGCAACAACTATAATGTACACTGATCATTTGGTATGTTTCCTTCTCCTTCAGCCAGGGAGCTGAAGGCCATGCTGTAGAGCACGCAAGACGTGAACAGAGAAGCTCTGAGTGCAGAGCCGCGTAAATCCATTCCCTACCACCAGGCTCTCGGAACCTCGCAGGTAATTCTGTACCATGGCAAGTATTTCTTTGTAGCACAGAGTTTAGCAGTCTCATGGATTGCTCTCATTTACTTAAATTAAGGGCATTAACTTTAATTGTCATAAATAACAGAAAAGACAGTTTAATATAAAAATTAAAAATTTGATGGAGGCATTATAGTGATATGTTTGAAATCAATGAGAGAATCAAAATCAGCTCCCGAAGTACTTCTGAAACCTCATAGCTGTTCTGTGCCACATTTTTGCAAACATAGGGTTGGAGAGTATGGAGTATGTATGGATTTTTAAAATAATGCATTTTTATGAGCATATATAGGTTAAGGACAATGAATAAAATATCTGTATCAATTAGGAACAGAAATTCATTTTTAATATATTTTTACTTGATATGAATGAAATATTGTGAAAAAAGATGATAGCAACCTCACAAATAGATCATTGAGAGGAACCGAATTAATTATGTACATTTGTATATAATTTTTATTAGTATTTGCTAATTATGATTGATTTCATTATGGTATTTTATAAATGTACATTATGTTCTTTGTTCATAATTCTCCTACTTCTTTAGTGAGAACAGAGTTTTTATCGATGCCTTAATAAACGAGGTTCAGTGATCTACATTTAAGCAATCAAGTTAGATTAAAAATGTACGAATGTTTTTAGAATGCTGCGTTTAACCCCCTGGCTTGCAAACATCAGTTGGTAAACATAAAAGCCATGCAAAAAATCCTCATACGAGAGATTGAGCACCTAAAATGACATAATCAGATTTGGAATGATATTGCTAAATTTGGAATGAGTGTACAACGGATAATTTTGGTTTCCATGGAAGAACAAATTGGATATAGGCTCACTGGAAATGGAGGCATGCCTCTCAAATCATCAAGCGAAATGCCAACTTGTATCCGATCCAGGAAACACATGAATTTCACTAATATTCCATTGTTCTTATGATTCTAATTTCAGTCACTGTGGGCATGCTAAAGATTTTAGCCCATATACATTAAAATGACATTCAATGATGAATTAGATTATTGAATCATAACTTTATTTAGGAAGAAACGTATTCCCCTGTGAACAAGTCTCTCCTTCCTCCCTAGAGCAGAAGTCCATTTCCTAGGAGAAATCTCTGGGTCAATGCCAGCCGTCGGCTTCAATTTCCTGCTATCCAGGGATCCTGAGACTCAAACATCTGTGAAATTTCCAGTGGCTTCTTCATGCCAGTGGAAAGTAAAAACTTTCTTGCTTTGATGGCATTTCCAGATGTTTTTAATGCTGCACATATGGCAAGGGCCATTCTTTCCTAATAAGCTGAGGTTTTCAAAGAATCACACTAGGCAACTGAAGTGCGGCAGACCCTGAAATCTATCTATAGATTGGCTTTATCTGAAAAGAATTTATATTCTTGACAACCAATATAATTATCCCAGAACCCATACACAAGGCTTTATGCAGTCATAATGATGAAACAGTTTGTAAAATACACTTGGTTTGTGGCAAAAGGAAGTGGCTTAATTACGGACAAAAAAAAACTTTACTATTATTTTCATTTAGCATTATGTTTTTGTTTTGTTGCCAAACATGGGGATAAAGCATTAGAGGTTTTGCAAGCCTGTACATGCAGACGTGACACTGACTTTGTGTGTAATTTAGCAGGCTCTTATCCAAATCCTCAACTATTCTACTCGGTTATTTTTTCTTACACTACTAAGAATAAATAGAATTAGAAGAAAACAATGTAACACTTAAATTCTTTTAGAAAACACTTAATTCCTTTTCTGTTGTCTTTTACATGAACCATTAAAATAGTTCCTGTAACTCGAACAAGCCCTTTAAAAATGAACTCCCAAGACAGCATTAACTATATTGCCTGGAATCTGATTACAAATGCCACTTCCCAGGCCTACTCTAAGAGGACTGTGGGACTGGAAACTCTTGATAGTGACTTAGGCACAGGTAAAGTATGAGTTGAAATCACTGAAAAAGAAATCTAGGTGATTTTGGTAACCACAAAGAGAAGAGGAAGAATAGCCTCAGAGAATTGCCATAAACAGAGAAACATCATGTTCCAAGTTGAAGAGGATTTTGTTGGCAAAAGAATGGCAAGATTGGAAACCCCACATTCTTATAGGAATGTGCTGCATCTTTGGGCCATACAGAGAAAACCTCAGTGGTAAAAAGTATTATTGCTCAGTGGCAAGCAATGATTACCAAAGGATAGGGAAAGTTGCCTGTCTTAGCTCCTGAAACCTGGCTCTAGGAATATCCTCAGCAAGAGCTTTTCAATGGGGGCATCATCACCTTTGGCTCTGGGAGAACAGCATCAGCAATGGTGGATATCAAGCGATATAGATGGTGAGAAAGAAACCAGTTAAAGACTTATGGTTTCCAGTTGATAGCTGCTGAAGTTTTAAATAATGACTACAGTACCCAAACACTGCTTTTGGTGGAAGCTTCCAAGCCAGCACTTGTGTCGTTTAAACTATAGGAAGTTCCTTGTCTACCTTTCAAGTAGAGACAGCAATGAATATTGATCATTTGACAGGAAAAGAACAGGCTATACCTTTAACATCTTCACAAGTGACAGTGCATTTAAATGAGTAATTACAAGATGAGACAAGTACTACACAGTCATGAAGCACCATCAATTTAGAGGTTAATAGAAAGGATGTATGGAGGTACACCACACCAGCATGATATGTGAACGGTCAGGGCCTATCAAATATAAAAAGTCTTATCAATATGTAGAACAGGGATCATTTAATAATTTAATTATGAACAATTGACATAAAGGGTTCTTATTTACTAAAAGGAATGAAAAGGGCATGACAGACTTCTGCCCCTCCCCATTCCAGAGACAGCCACATCTTCCTGTGCACTGCCAGCCTCATTCACATGATGGTAAATGTCAGAGTGAATGCATTTAGCCATACTGGGAACCTGATCACCAGGGCTTCCTTCAACTCTGGCAAAGTAGATGTTGGTTCTATCATTGACTCCTGCACTGACCTCAACTACATGGTCTACATGTTCCAGTATGATTCCACACATGGCAAGTTCCAGGGCATAGTCAAGACTGAGAACAGATACCTTGCCATCACTGGGAAGGCCGTCTCCAAATTCCAAAATCAAAATCCTTCTGTAATCAATTGGTGTGATGATTCTGGTGCCAAGTGTGTTGTGGAGTCTATTGATGTCTTCACTACCATGGAGATGACTGGGGCCTACTTGAAGTGGAGCCAAAACGGTCCTGATCTCTGCTCTTTCTGTTGGGGTAATCATCTCTGCTCCTTCTGATGATGCCCTCATATTTGTGATAGGTGTGAATGAGAAGTATGACAACTCATTCAAGATCATTGAACACCTCTCCTGCACTACTAACTGCTTAGCTCCTGTGACCAAGGTTTCCATGACAACTTCAGCATTGTTGAGGGACTAATGACCACAGTCCATGCCATCACAGTCAACTAGAAGTCTACAGATGGCCTCTCTTGGAAAATGTAGTGTGATGGTCATGGGACTGCCCAGAACATCATCCCTGAATCCACTGGCGCCACCAAGGCTGTGGGCAAGGTAATCCCTGAGCTGCACAGAAATCTAACTGGCATGGTCTTCTGTGTTCCTACCTCCACTGTGTCTGCCTGGAGAAAGCTTCTAAATACGATGACCTCAGGAAGTTGGTGAAGCAGGCCTGGGAGAGCCTCCTGATGAGTATCCTGAGCTATACTGAGGCCCAGGTTCTCTCCTGTCATTCCAACAACACTCATTCTGTCTTTGATGCTGCAGCTGGCATTGCCCTCAAGGAACACTTTGTCAAGTTCATTTCCTGATACGACATCAAATTTGGCTATATCAACAGGGTTGTGGACCTCATTGTTTACATGGCCTCCAAGGAATAAGAAACCTTGAGCCATCTTCCCCAGCAAGAACACCTCAGCAAGACTAAGAAAGGGGACCCAGGCTGGGGAGTACCTGCTCCAACTCATCCCCAACTCACAGAGCATCTCCCTTCACAGTTTTCCTCCAAAACTCCCAGAAGAGGGGAAAGGGTTGGGGAGTCCCACTCTCTTAAATAGCATCAATAAATTTCACTGCATCTATAAAAGGGGAGAAGGCATAACTCATATCTCTAGGATGAAGATGAATGCACAGGGGAGGAACTAAGAACGAAGAGTTCAGACACATCAGAGAGGTTCTGGTCTAAAGACCTTTCTGTGTATGTGTTGAGGAGGTAGCCCTGGAAAAATGCAGCATACTAGTGTGTTAGTGGGGAAGAAACACACACACACACACACACACAGACCTCAGAACAGTATAAGAAGATAAGCCTCATGCAAGCACTAATTAAGGAAATGGATATATAGTAAACACTGATACAAGAGGACGGACAGGGACAAACTCCAAGGAACAACAGGCTCATTGCATCAAAACAGGAACATATGAAGAAAGAACAGATAAAACAGAGTACTGACTAATAAATCAATGAGAGTTCAGAGTACAACATGTCACAGAGGGAGCATATCTCAGGGGCAGAGCATTTAACTCCAGACTCCATCATGCCACACTTCCCATGCTGGCATCCATCATGCCATACTTACTACCACTTACCATGCTGGTAGGGGTGTCTATATGTGGATAAGACCCTTTTTATATCACAGGAAAGAGCAAAATAAATGTTCCCAGTTACAGAAAAGCGATGCAAATCATGATTGATTTATATGATAAAATAATGTATAATCGTTAAAACTAATTTTTCTAGAATTTAAATGATATATGAAGTCTGCATTAACTTTATGTAATATGAAATATAATATATGTAGGAATTTTAATCTCATATAAATAAATGTTTCTCCGGAAAAAAGAAAAAGATCTCCTATTCAAGGTGAAAAGAACACTATGTTAAGTGTGATACTTGATTCAAAGTTCCTTCTTTAAATAGGCTTATTTTATAGTCTAGATAACCAAACCATCTTTAAAAAATATTATTCTATATTGTATGTGTCTGAGTGCTTCACCTACATGTATGTAAATACACCCATGTTATATAATGTCCATGGAGGCCAACAGAGAGCATCAAATCCTCCACATCTGGAGTTACGGACTGTTGTTAGCCACCATGTAGGTGCTGGGAAGTGAGCATAGGTCCTCTGCAAGAGCAGCTAGTGATCTTACCTGCTGAGCTATCTCTCCAGCTTCAATCCAAAGCTCTCAATGATGACAAAGAATTTGACATATATAAAATAGTAGATTATACAGGTCCTTTATGAGCGCATGCTCCAAGTGGCTGTAGTAGATGTTACCATGAAATTGACTGACAGAGAAAAATAAAGTGAGTTTTTGAGAGTGGAAGACTAAGTAATAAATAGGGACTGGTGACTTAGAATGTAGACAAAGTAAGTAAGTGAGGGAAATGTCTGGAAACATTGGCTTGGATTTTATGTATATAAAAACTGAGGAGAATAGACCAATGAGAAAAACGGATTAAGAGCACAGAAAAATGGGAGGCCAAATGTCCATCAAGGACCAGACACAGGAGCCTGGAAAGAATTCAGTGTGTATTAGGAACCTGTCAGTGTTCAGTGTGTGTTTCTTTAAATCAGATGTGAACTCATAGATCACTGTCGACACACACACACAATACATATATATTTGATTTTTATGATGTTAGCTATAGGGCCATTGATGACATCTCTACTGTGTTACAACAAAGTAGTCTAGTAGCTACACAGAACTGAATGGATAATATGTGATAGTTCATCCATTCAGTTTTCTACAAGGCGGCATCATGTTTAATTTATTAGAATTGGCAGATTGTTTTCATTTCCTATTCACGTGACATGTGTATAGAGATCAAGTCATAGAACCACATATGTATGTGTATGTGTATATGCCCGTGTATGAGGTGGGTATAATTTTAGTTGTATCCCACAGGGTAACAGAACAAGTCTCATTTGGGGATTTCTTTATCTGAGTGTCACACTTGCTCCGGTGGCTTCACTTATCAAGAGAACATAGTTAGCTGTTTGTGATAGACACCCATTCTCCTGAGAGAGAGGACACACTACCCACACTGGCTCCTTAGCTACCTCTCTTATTCAGCCCAGACCCATCTGCTTACAGATGATATTACCCACAGTCAGTTGGGTTCTCCTACACCCTATTAGCCCTTAGAAAATGCCTCATCAGCTGTGTGTACTTGGCTATAATACTCAGAGCTGGAGAGGTCACAGGGCTGAGAGAAAACCCTGTGTCTGTCACATCCTGAGATGCTAAATATGTATCCTTATGTTTACATACAAATATACCAGTCACTATTCATAAAAGAAGCATCTTTTCGTAACAAGTGGAAACTATTATATAATTCTACAACCGGCCACCAAAGAGAATAAGTGTCTGTGATACACCCAACCCTAAGTGACACATCTACAATGAACCTCTACACCTAAGGCTCACAGAATGTAAGGGGTAGAGAGAATACTAATGTATTCCTCAATTCTTACCAGCAAAGCTTCCTTAGGTCACAGAGGACTATAAACAGAGAAAGGCACATCTGGCCAAAATATAGAGAATAAGAGTCTATAGAGGGTGTGTCTCTGGATAGGACTCCTACATTAAACCTCATCTACCACAGGGCTCAGGGACCATCGCAGAAGAGGGGGTAGAAGAGTGTGAGAGCCAGGGGCGGTGCATGACCGTAAGGAAACACCGTCCTCCAGGCTCCTGGGAACTTACTCATATGAACGGACCGCAAATGTGACAGCACGCACAATACTCACACAAACTCAATCAGATAAAAATCAGCAGAGAGCTTGGGAAAGGGGCAGGAGATCCCGCCATAGTTGAGGAACTATTGGCAGCTGATCACTGCTGGATGAGAGAGAACTAATCTTTAAAGGAATGATTCTAGATAGGCTGAGTAGACTCCAGTGGATGAATTCACTCAGAAAGACATCTGAATACACAAATTTGACAGATAGGCCTTAATATATATGACAGAATGCATGAAGTTCAGTGGGTTGGCTGTGGGGTGTGCAGACAGGGGAGGGTCTAAGTACGATTAAGATCTATGGCATGAACTGCATAAAAATTCAATAAAATACACATTGAATAAAAAAGAAATAACTGCCTCCCAGACACACCCATAAGCCAACCTGATGGAGACAGTTCCCATCTCCCAAGTCACTAGAAGCTTGGGTCAAATTGATCGCTGAAGTTAACTCTGACAATTACTATAATGGTGTTTACAGAAAGGTTTAACTGACCCAAGAAGACCTTTTGGGTTGAGTGGTTTACTTTGTCTTCCTTCTGTAACTGTTTATGTCCCTACACAACAAATTCATAGCTTATTTGATTTAATACTGTATACCTGAAGAAATTACTATTTGATAAATTAATGAGTTAACAAATCCTTAGATAAAACTCCTTTTTATCAGCAAATGGCATGTTGACCTGAAAAGGTATTTTTCAGATTTTAGGATAAAATAATATTATTTTCGAGTGACTTCACATGCTAATATTACTATAGAAAGGCCAGAGAATGTGTGGATAAGTATTATATAAGTTTCCCTGTGTTTCCAATTTATTAAATACCATACAATAAAATTTCCTTAAATCTACACCATAATCCAGAAAGTGCTCAACTTTCTATTACTCGACAGGAGAAATGGGCCCCTAAAATTTCTAGTAATTAATTCAAGTGCCCATTGGTTTTCAGACTTCTTCTTCTGACACTGTTGAAACTAAAACACGCCTTCTTTGCATCTCAACACAGTGTTCTTGTCTCTCTGTTTATTGCTAGTGTGCTGGTCTAGATGCCATGATGGTTAAGTGAATATTCTCTCTCTGTGTCTCTCTCTCTCTGTGTTTCTTTCTCCTCTCTCTCATCTCTGTCTTCATTCACTGTATCATCTGTCATTTGTTCATCTTCATACTTGCATTGCTTGACAACATTTTCAAGCTAAAGACAGAATGATGACTGAGGATATTGATCACTAAGCTGGCCTGGCTGAGTAGACTGTGTCATTACACGGATGTTGGAGGAGAGTAATCTGTTCAATAGGAACACTTCCACTAAGATCAAACTCGACCTTCCCTAGTTCCCTTAAACTTGTATAACTTTGGCCAGGAATATAATTCAAAATGACAAACAAAATTGAAAAATATAGTATTGACTCTGTTATCACTCGATAGCATGATCTTATATATTTAATTAAATGTATTACTTGATTTCATACTGTATACAAATTATTAGGTGCAAATAAAATAAACATTTAAATAAAAGCAGCTTTGAAATTCTTAAAATTGTGAGATAAGTATGTAAATGTCAAAAATGTCATTACTATTTTACATGACTGTCATATTGATTTAAACAGATGACCTTACTCTGTATCCGTAGACTTGTATACTGGGATTTAGTGCGTCCTCTCTCTCAGGAGAATGGGTGGAAGGAAATTGAGGCCAGTGCTCTACGTCTGTATCTATCACAAACAGTTAACTATGTTCTCTTGATAAGTGAAAACTGCTTTTTCCAACGTACTGAATCAGAAGGTCCCTCCAGCTAAGCTTCTCAGACAGTGCAAGGGTGACAGGAAATATTCATGATGCTGACATGGAGACTGCTGTCAACTAATGTTTGTTGTAAAACACTTAATGTCACTGTAAAGAAAACAGACATGAATACTGGTACAACAGGGAGATCTTACGGAATGTTTGTGGGGTTCACAGTTAAAGGTGAAGTAGGCCTGTCAAAATGATTGATTGCTGCGTTCCCTCGTATCTGTTATGGCCATGCAATTGGAGAGAGTTCTGTGCAGTTGGGAAAGCCCCTTGCTTCCCCTTGCACCACAGTGAACCACTGGGGGTTTGGCATGTTCTTTGTATGACCTTACTGGGTGGACACAAAGTTAAAAGTTAGTCATTCTGTGGAGCTAAATGGAGCAGAAGCTGTGTATGAACCCAGCTACAAGACTGACTATTCTTACTGAATTGGCTAATTAATTTGTTCCAACAATAAATTTGGGTTTTAGTTTCTATCAGTGTTTTGATTAAATACAGTGCTTTTATTGACTTCCATGGACATCTGTGATGTAATTGTTAATATGAACCTTAGAATCAGATGACCTCTGTTTATCCTTCCCCCTCCAAAAATAAGTACTTTATCTTACTTCCCTCTAGTTTCTTTTTGTTTGAATAATGGAAATTAAACTGATACGGATCTCTTATTGTTATTTTGAGAATAAATATAGCCAATAAATTTGAATTGTACTTGACATAAAATAGGCTACTAAATATTGTTTACCACAATCACATGTCTAGTCACCTTTTCATACACACATGTTCTGGCATCAACTTTCATATGTAATATGTTTGTGAAGACATTTAGTTTAAAATCTTATTAAATCAAATTTTAATTAATTCATTTAATTTAATATGTTGTTTAACATCATGTAGAGAAAACAAGCAGATGTTGACAGTCTATGTTGTGTCAACTTGTGACAAAAAAGTCAATTCAATTTAAAAATGTGATTATTCATTCTGATGACTGATTTCACAGTATCCGACATTCAGTCTGACTACATTTTTACTTAATTGCTATAGTAATTGAACTTTGGAATATATAGAACCCAGAATGGTCAACGCTGGCACTGCTCAGTGGTCTGCTAGTTTAGATTTGTCGTGAGTCATTAACCACAAGCAGCCACAGAATTATTCCTAGTTTCCTGCCACTCCCAGAATCATGTAGTTTGCAGAAAATTTTCACAGTGAGAAAATGTTCATTTTGTATTTAATTACACTTCATCTAGGAAAATACAGTATCAATTTAAAAACATTAAATGTTATGTTTGGAGACCTTTTGTATGTGCATATGCACACAGAATGTTATATGTACAAATATATTTATATACAGTATCAAAATGATGTATATGCACATGTGTACATAATAAATGTGAACTATATCTGCCTATAGGATCTTTATCTGAAATAACTTTATAAGTATGATAAAGATGAAAGAGTGAAATTTGGTTCCAGTAACAAACCTTAAGATAGCTTGAGATATTTAGAAGGAAAGTACTTCTATGAATTCCTAAAAATAATACAGTATTATGATGTTCTTTTCATTGAGAACTATATGAATTAATCAACAAACAAATACACAAAAAGTGTATTTATAGAATTAAATTACTTCTAATTAATTTAATGTGTAAATAAAATTTTCACTAAGGAAAATTCAAAATATTTCATGTCTCTAGTATAATTAATCTTTCTATTGAAATCAACATATAAGTATTTTTGGCCCCAAACGCTTCCTGATGTTTTGTGAAATAAATTAAAACATAAAATAGACAAAAACCACAAAGGAATTTCCAACCACAAACTTATGTAAAGAAATTGCAATAAAAACTTAGTTGTGCTTGAACTTACTTCAAAAGAAATTTTAAAAAGGAAGAGCACTAAAAGCCCCAATTAAAAATACAAGCGAAACGTGTGTAATTCTAAATTCTGCAATGTGAGTTCTTTTCTGTAAATCATCAAAAAACATAGAACGTTTCTTCAGGTCTATTATCAAAAATATATTAAAGCTCCCTCTCTTCCCCTTTCCCCATTACCTGAGATAGTCTTAGGAGTAATAAACTAAAAGTGGAAATTTACTTTCTACACTACAGAATTTCTAAGCATGAAAAGAAGTTCCTATCACTGAAAAGAAAATTGCATCTTTTCCCAGTTCTCAGACAAGATTTTGGTGACCACTGTGGATCTGAGATGAGGAAAGACCATTTAAGGAATTGTTTCTCTCTGAGGCAGGGTACAACTAGGGAGAATCTTTTTCAGCTGGAGTTGAATGTGTATGAATCTGGTGTGTCAAAATATTTATAATAGATGACTTGTGGCCCAATGCTGTCGCCCCTAGGCAGTAAAACTCCAGTTGACTTCAACAGGAACCTTACCTGTTCAGGGTCCAGCTGCTTTGTGCCTTTTGTCTAAAAATAGTTTTAAAAAGCACAGGTTCAGGGCTTCAGGAACTAGAGATGATCATAATCACAATTTTCAGCTATTGAGATGTAGAAACCTACAATTGGAAGCCCGAGAGCTTTAATTGACCAATACAGCCCAACTTGCCAACAAAAGAATCATTTTGGTTGATTATCATCCACTAGGAAATGAAGTCTGTGTATCTGAGTGGTAAAGTATATTGAAAGCAATCCCCACGTGTGTGGATTCTGTTTTGATGTCAAATACTTTAATAAGTATTCATGAAGTGTTCTTCTGTCCTCTAGATTTATCAATTAGAGTGCACAAAAAGAGAAATAAATTAAAGATTAAGAGATCATTACATGCAATGTTAGAGAAATTTTCCTTTCATAGAAATTAAGGGAAAAAATATTGCGTCACTTTAGAAACCACTATGTATTTAACTGACTAGATTTTAGTAGGAAGCAGATCTCTCTCTCTCTCTCTCCCTCTCTCTCTCTCTCTGTCTCTCTCCCCTCTGTCATTCAGTTCCATCTACTTCTCCTCACCCTATCTTTTAATTTCTACTTACATTATCCTACAGTTTGGCAAAATCATCAAAAATGGAGCATTTTATTTTAAATTATTTAATAGCATATAATTTGATTTGTTTAATATTTGTATTAAAAATATGATGGGGTTGGAAAGATGACTAATCGTTAGGAGTGCAAACTGTTCTTGCAGAGGACATGAGTTTGATTCTCAGCATCAATGTCGGGCAGCTCACAACACCTGCAACTCCAGGTCCAGAGAGATCTGACACTTCTGGCCCCAGCAAGCACCTAAACAAGCACACATACACAAACAAACACACATAACTAAAAAAATAAATAAGGACTGGAGAAATGGCCCAGCAGTGAAGAGCATTGGCAGCTAGCTCCTGAAGTGAACCCAGGTTCAGTTCCCAGCACTCACATGGCGGCTAACACCCATCCATAATTCAAGTTAGAGGGGATCTCTAAACACCCTCTTATGAACTCTGTGGACATTTTTGTAGGATATACACTCATAAACATAAATTTAAAAAACAAAATAAAAATAAAAATGAAACATTTTATTTTTAAAACCCTGGTAATATTGCAAAGTATATATTACTGTTTTTTATTATATTTTTTAATGAAAAGCAGAAAAAGAGATTTATTCAATTTGACCACATAGAGAAGAGAGACAAAGAAATCCAGTGACCCACCACCCCCCTTTGCAGCCCCACCAGAGTCTGTCTTCTGGGTTCACAGGAGGGAAGGATAAAAGTAGAAGATAAGAAATATGCGCAACTAAACAAGCCAGAAAGGCGCTGCCCCCTGTCCAGCATTTTCTCAGCTCTAAGGTTCTCCTGCAGAGCCAGTCTTTCTTACAAGGTCATCTGACAAGTTTAAATCTTTTGCCTGGAGAGAAGATCCCCTCTTGGTGCCCTCAGACCTTCAGCCATTCTCTCTCTTGGGCAATCAGATTTCTGGGGTCTATTCTTTGCAAAGTCTAATAGCGAAAGAATGGGGAACAAAGGTCTTTTTAGAATATAGTTATTCCTCCCAGACAGGCTGGTTACATTTCCCATCTTTATTTTAATACCTATTTAAAGATTTTATATATATATATATATATTAATTTCATATATATTTCATATATATATATATATATGAAAGAAATACCATAAATAGTATTCTTTGGTAGGAAACAAGGTTGAAAAGTCATTTAGTTAGTGTTAAGTTTCCAGAGATAAAAATAATTTTTGCATAGCCTCTTGGATTCAGTCACTTTTTGGTGGGCGACAGAAGCCCGCCATCTTATTGGTGTGAAACAGGGACTCAACATGAAACTCAGACTTGCCTCAAACTTATGATCCTCCTGCTTCAGGTTCCCAAGTGACGGAACCACGGCAGTGCTACAGTGCCCACTTGACTTCATTTCCGCCCTGAGAACGCCCCGCCCTCTTGCCTTTGAACAATATTCTCTGAAGATACCCCTGATTAACTATCTGGGGATTAGTTCTGTATTGCCCCTCTCACTGGGGTACGATTTATCCTCATTGGTCCTAAATAGTGGATGGGAGGTATAAGTGACAGGTGTTAAGGTGTTTGTGATGAAGAGGCAAGCAGAAATTATTGAGGGAAAAACAACAAACAAACATACTAAAATGAACTGAGGGAAAACCCCAGGGCAGCGAGCCTGAGGAAGCCGGCCCTGCTTATCAGCCCCTTCTGGCTATGAGAGCAAATCCAAGCTGACTGAGGAAACCCATTCTCTTGTTAGCTGGAGAAAGCAGTGGCATAACCTTTGCTTTCGATTCTGTAATTAAACATGGTTCTTCCTTGGAATTCCAACTTAGAGCACCCCACTCCATTATGACTCGCAGGCTGGAGACGCCAGTGCATGGCCCTAGCCAGGTAGGCTGGATGGTCCTGTCACCTCCTGATGCCCTCCAGTGCCACAGTAGGCTGAAATGATGCTAGATTGTCTGCATATCCTAGAAAAGGCTGCTGCTAAGACTTTGCAGATAACTCCCCAGGGCCTACTGCTGACAGGATCAGTAATAACAGCAGTGACCTCCCACATTGCTCCAGGAGACAGGTCCTGGGACAGTTCTTCCCATTACAGGCCCACTTTTAAGCAACTAAAGAAATGGAATGAATGTCTCTTTTGTCAAGCATATCTGAAGACCATTCTGCTTGTCCTAAGAGTAATGTCTTGAGCAAAAGTGTTGTTCAGGTTCCTTTGTCAGAAGCTACACTTCTATAAAATGTTAATATTAGTTACAGGGATTTCTCAAAACACGAACTTCTAAGTAATACACAATTTTAGTTACAATGATACATACAAAAAACAAAAACAAAAACCAGGGTCTGTTAAGGGTTCTCAGTCTCATTCATAAAAGAATTTTAGAATGGACTCAAAAGGAAACTTTAGGAAAATTTTGTTAGTATTTCAGGAAAAAAGCCTCAGGGAGGCAAGTGGTAAATGTAGGTAGCTGCCTTGAGGGGGAGCACAGAAAGGAGAAGGAATCAAGCCACAGTTTAGAGTTGGCTCAGAGGTCAGACATGTGGTGGACCACCAGACCTGTGGCAGGGAGGGAAATGAGCTTTAGAGGAAAAGGAAAAAAACCAGAAATGGGGGTGCAGTACAAATGTTTTGGAAAGATGATTAGAAAAGAGATATAAAGAAGAAAATGCTTTTCTGAAGAATCAGAAGAGTGGGCAGACTTACAGAGAGCTGTGTCCATAATCTAGTCCAGAAACACTGCCCCAAGGGGCAGGGTCTGTGCAAGAAAATTGGAGCATCTCATGAAACACTAGGTATGCTGTCCATCTCTCTAGCATGAGTTAAGGTGAACCTGCCTTCCTATGTGTGGTTCTGTTACCAGGTGATCTAGAAAGATCAGAAAGTTTAGGTCCTAAACAGGCCAGAGATTCTTATTCTCTTGACCAGTTTTAAGGAGTTTTTGCTACTGTAACAAAACTTTACAAAAACACAACCAACAAGACTAAAACTAATCTGAAATTTAAATGAATATGTAGAGACTAACAAATATTAAATACCTATCAAGTTTCAGAAGGGTTACATAGAACAGTGGCATCTCTTTCTGTGTAGGAGCCAGTAACAATTAGACTCATTACGTTGAACCATACAGAGGTCCATGAAATATTAGTTTAATTTATATTTTAAAGCAAATTTTAAAATATTCGCTATGGTAGGACAATTGCACATTAAGGAACAGTGTTATTTGTTACAAACGAATTATGTATAGGTACATATGCAATGACAAAAAATTTTGTCAAAGCAAGCAAATATATAGCAGAGTTTCAGAGAGCAAGGTTGTTTGGATGGCAGATTCTCCCCAGGTCTTCAGAAGACACAACACGAAGAGCTCAGTACTTTAACACACATGTAAGGAAACTTTTTACAGTGTGGATCAGGTTCTCCAAAGGCCTGCCATGATTCATTTTAAGCAAATGCCAGTTGGTTTCTGGAATCAGTAGCTAAGGAACTAAAGAAAAAGTTATCAGCTGTTCCTTTAAAAGAGAAAAGTTAGGTCCAGTGCCTTTCTAGTGAGGCACCTGGCTACTGAAAAGGCCTTGTGCTAAGTAAGCAACAGCATTCACTAGCACCTATTTAGGAGACTTTTATATAATTTGTAATTTTGAGAGACAAAGCTAGCCATAGATATATACAGCATTAAATGTACTAAAATTGCCTTAAAGTAGCTACCTTCAAAGTGATTGTTTAAAAACTTGAACACAAACTGATACTTGACTTTGTTAAAATAATCTCCTAAGAAGCCAAAAGTCTGTAGAAAACATAAAGAATTTCTTAAAAACAGAACACAAAATCTGGTCCTTTAAATCAATGATACAAAATTAGAATAATATTCTTAGAAAAATCTTCTTGTTTTAGATGTAGGAAGTAGACTCTAGTTTTACATTGGTGTCTTAATTTATGACATTAATGTTTTCTAAATAGATGAATCTTATTTCATTAGTTTCTCTCTTTTATTCTTCCTTGGCCTAAAGACAGATCAATTCTCTCAATAAATACAGAACAATCTAATCAATTAGTAATATTTAGATTTCAAAATCTCAGATAATAATAAGAAACTGTTTATGGATTCCAACTTGTTTATATTTCCTAGGTCCCCAACAGACAAATACTGTGCAAAGCACACAAATTATTGTTCATATAACAATGCATACATACCTACCTTGCATTTTATGGGCCAAGCAACTACTCAGTCCCTTCTCTCAGCATCCTCAAGACCGGATGTTACAAAATAGAGTGAATAAATAAGAAAGATCACATTTATGTTTTAGCTTTACTAGTATTTACATAAAACTACAACAGCCTGAAATATTCAATGGATGAGAAATCCTTAACTTGCAATTCTGATTATTAATTTTTAAGATGATGTGTTTTGAATTTTTTGAGAGTTTGAGTGGAGGCAGAATAGAAAGGCAGGGTGATTTTGGATGTGAGAAGGAAAGAGCCCTTCATCCTGGAACCTGATTATGCTGCTAGCCAGCTGAGAAGCCAGAATCTCAGCAGAATTAACATTTGCTATAAGGCTGAATATTCATTTTCCATACAGACATTTTAAATAAAAATCACAACAACTCAGGCTGGATGTATGTGGCCAGGGGAAAGCCCTGATTCTCTCTGGCCCTGTGCAAGAACCTCAAACAAGTTTAACCCTGTGTAAAAGGATCTTTCCAATACTGCTTTACTCATCAGTTAGTTCTGAAATTCCCTTCAGCATTGAAGTCATGAATCCTGGACAGACCAAGTTGAGTCTGTAGTGCTCCAGGGGCTCCTTAGGGGGCTGAGAGTAGCTTTGAGGTGAGCTTCCTGAATCTATGCTTCAAAATGCTGACAGGACCACAGTGCAGTTTGAAAATTTAATTTACTTTTTATTTTATGTGTATAAATGTTTTGCCTGAATCTATATAAGTTCCCCGTGACCTGAAGAGGTCAGAAGTGGGTGTCAGGTTCCCTGGGACTAGAGTTAAGAGAATAATTAGCTGCCATGTGCTTGCTAAGAACCGAACCGTTGTCCTCAGCAAGAAGAGGCAACATTCTTAACCACTGAGCCATCTCTCCAGTCTCTGCATTCAGTGTGTAATTCATAAGTATTTTAGGAGTTTAACAAAGATGAAAAATTTAAAAATATGTCTTTTTTTCTGTTACAATTATATCCTATTAAGATGTCTCATGCTCATAAAATTACCACTTCCAGTAACCAGCAGACGTTTCTTTTCACAGAGACTGGGATGGAAGAAAAGAGAAGCCTAGATATTCCCATTGCTCCATTTTCAAAGGAAAACTGATGAATTTAGCTTGAACCTAAATGACACAGAATAATGAAGATCAATGCTACTTTTAGAAATGTTTTTGTAGGGACTAGAAAGATAGCTCAGGAGTTAAGAACACTGGCTGTTCTTGCAGAAGACTCAGGTTCGAATCCCAGCACCTACAAAACAGTTGACAACCGTCCAGAACTCCAGTTCCAGGGGGTGTGACATCCTCTTCTGGCTTCTGAGGGCACTTCATGACACACACAGGTGCACTTACATACATGCAGGCAATACAGGCATATACGTAAAATTAAAAATAAATAATAAATAAAAAGAACAATTTTTGTACTTTAAAAAACGTTTCTCCTGTTGAACATTTACATACAGCTCGCCTAACAAGTGAGACCATAGACCCAGTTTCACACATACGATAATCAGCAGCAGACTGAAGGCCACGTTTCACAGCAAACAAGCTTCAGTTCACCAGTGAAATGTAACTGGAGCAAAGATAGAAGGTCAGAGCTCACTGTGTGACAGGCAGTGAACTGTAAGTTGTACTTCTATAGGGGAGCCTTACAGAAACCACAAAGAATAAAACAATTTCCCAAATGGACTTCTGCTAGTGGCAATTGCAAATATAGACATCAATAATCATTGTATTTCATTTTAAACCTCTCTGAATTAAAAAAAATGAACAAAAATATCTAATGGCATTTTCATCATATTTTATCTTCCAAAGTTGTTCAGTTCATTCATTGCATTTGTAGATCATTCTCTTTACAAATAAGAATACTGTTTAACAACTCAATAAACAAATTTTAACAGTGCCCTTTTCTGTGAACAATAATGGTCTTATCTTGATTATTTCATCATATACATTTATACCAAAATGCTGAGTTTGATAGGGGACAGCCATTAACAGGTTTGGAGGTCATAGTCACCATTGGATCCCATCTCATATTTTGGTACACAACACAGAGAAAAATACTATACAATAAGAAGGGGATGGAGGCATCTTGACCTTGTCCAAGGCCCATTAAGGCACAGTCACTTTCGCTTGTCAAAAAAATCTAACTTCTATGTCTGGTCCTGGGTGAAGACATGATACCCCAAGGAGCACGGACGATTATGTCACATGCTGTTGTCACCTCTGTGAAGGAGGTGATTTAGAACTCTTTATTGTTAAGCCTACCTGCTTTTCTCAGCTCCAACTTAAAAAAAAAGAAAGACAAAAAGAAAAAGAAACCCAACTTTTCCACTTGCTCCTTTCCATCTATCTTTGGACACTGAGCAAAATCCCAAGCATTGCAGTCGATCCTGACACTGGGAAGCTTCATTGACTCTCTGAAAATGCCCAGTCTATCATGAAGCTTTGTGCAGACCTAAATTGCTTGACTGCATACTTTGACCTTCTCCTAATGATGTGGTTCTTAACCTTCCTTCTGAGCCCTGTTTCTAAATTCTTATCACGGAGACAATCTGTACAGGGAAAATGGGGCCTCCTTTTAGGGTTCTTAGTCTCATTGATATAAGAATTTAAGTATGGACTCAAATGGAAGTTCAAGGCAAGTTGTAAATCTCAGCAACTTCCCAGTGAATGAGAACAGAGGAGAGAAGAACAGAATAGAAAAGCTATGTCATTTAAGCTGACATGGAGGTCAGACACCTGGTGGGGTGCTTTAAAGAAAGTAAAAAAACTCCAAAATACTGAGGAGGTGCAAAATGTTGAGAAAAATATACTTGAAAAAGAGATGGGAAATGAAGAGGCTAAATTTTCTGAAAAATTCAGAAGTGCTGCAAACTTATAAAAGCTGCATATCTGCTGCCTGATAGCTACCACAATTAGGGGCAGGGATTCTGGGCAGGAAAAGTTCAACTCATTAACACACCAGTTATTAAAACTACGTTTTTAGCATTACTGAAAGTGAACCATGTTTCTAGGGTGGTAGCCAGGTGACTGACCTAACCCAAATGAATGTTGGGTCCAGCCAGGTTAGAGATTTTATTCCTTGACCTGGAGTTTTCTCTTAAGGATTCTTGTTACTGTAACATCAAGAATTCAGAAGATACTAGATCAACTAAGATGCATAGTCCTACTCAGGGAGGATATCAAATTTCAAACTTACAGTTTCTGCTGACTATTGACTGGTTTCATATGATTATAAAGTGAAAAATGTGAGTTAGGCAATACTAAGCCAGGGACTCTCTCTAATTCTTTTCTGGGGCAAATATTCCATTTTAGTTAAAAGGATATCAATTTGGATTAAATCAAACACTGTATCACCTGCTCAAATTATGGTTTTTATACTCCATTTTCTTGTCCATTAGATAGACTGTGTTAGATCTCTTTATTAAGTTGAAATTGCATCACTTTACCAGTTTTCAGTTCTCTTGTATTTTCTTAATAGATTGGCTTCTAGCAAAAACAAACAAAATTTTTTTAAGAACAAGTGTGTAGCAGTATTTGGTGAGCTAATTAACCTTTTAAAAATTTATTTTATTTTATTTATTATTTTTATTTCATGTGTATGACTGCATTGCCTGCATGTATGTATGTACAAACATGTCATGCAATGCCCTCGGAGCTCAGAAGAAGACATTGGATCTACTAAAGGAGTTTCAGCAGTTGTTTGCTGCCTTACAGGTGCTGGGATTCGAACCCAGGTATTCTACAAGAGCAATCAGTGCTCATAACCTCTGAGTCATGTATCCAGCACTGAGGTAATTATCTTATTCTTTACATTTCTTGCCCCTTCTAATATAATAACTGCACACTTCCTTGACAAGATATTATAGCATTCAGTATCTCATAGAGGATGATGCATAAGAACTTGTGTCTTTGTTATCCGGAATAAGAAATGTGTGTTCATATTGCAGTTCAGTGCACATACTTAGAGATATAAATGGTAAGCATTGTATATTACTAAAATAAAAAATATTATATTATAATATATTATGCATTATTTAACAGAAAAATTTTCTCAAATAATTCCCTTATTTTGTGTATGAAATTATACTTTTTATTAATAAAAATTCCATTAAAGATATTGTGTCTCAAGGTTAGAGAGATGGTTAAGAATACTTACTCAGTGGTTAAGAATATTTCCTATCTTTTCAAAGAACTCAAATTTGGTGGCCGGCATGCTTATCAGGCAGCTTGCGACTACCTATAACTCCAGTTTCAGGGGCCCCATAGTCTTCTTCTAGCCCCTGTGGGAACATGCACACACATAGCATACAGTCATACACACACACACACACACTCACATAAATAAAAATAAAAATAAAACTTTTAAAAAGTCCTGAGTGTGCTTCAATAAATTAATTAAAAAAAAAACCCATCCACTACTGGGCTGGTACATGTACAGGTGTTCTCCACCAGGCCTGATGACCTGAGTTCAAATTCTGTGATTCTTATAGTGGAAGAAGAGGACTAACTACTATGTATTGTTCTCTGAACCCTTCCCCCACACAATAAATAAATGCATAAATAAATAAATGAATGTAAGAATAAAAATAAAAATACTAATTTATGTAGAACAAGCATATAGCTACTAAGTAGAAAACTCTACTTCTGCAACTCTTTCGAGATATGCACCTGAGAAAAGTGGCACCTTAGACCAGGTAACTGGAGTTCTGCTACTTTCTATGAAATGAGCACCTTAAAATGAGCTTGGGTGTTATTAGAAGCAGGGGCGGGGCCATCTTAAAAAGACTAGTTGGGTATGCAACAGATGTGTGTGACTTCCTGGTCATTAGCATGACTTCCGTGTGTCATTTCAGAATTCCAGAGACATTACATGCATTTACTTGGGAGTATAAAGATATGCTTGCCTAAAGGGTCTATGTGGTACATACTGTTGGTTTTCTCATAAGTACCAGGACATCCTGGATAACTGGAAAATTTTGTTCTTTTTTAAAAATTTGTTTATTATTTTTTACTTTTTATGTATGAGTGTATTGCCTGCATGTAGGTAGATGCACCCTTGTCCTGCAAGGCCCACGGGGGTCAGAAAGGGTGTCACATTCCCTGGAACTGGAGTTATGGACGGTTGTTTGTCACCATGTGATTGCTGAGAATTGAACCTGGGTCCTTTGCAAGAGCAGCCAGGGCTCGCAGCTGCTGAGCCATCTCTCCAGTCCTCCAAAATGGAAAAATGTGGTTTTGTTTTCACTCTAGCATGAAGGTCCTGTTGGCTCTGCAGAGGCATTTTTCACCACGGTGGTTCAGGTTCTGCCTCTACTCTTTTGTCCCTAAGATTTCTTGTGCTCAGAAACTTTTTAATTACCTAAATGAGTCATGAGCTTGGGTTATGGGGAAACTTATTAGAAAATTAATGAATCTTCTCATGATTTATACTTGGTTTATGGTAGATATCAGGCCATGAAAGAATCCTTATATGAGGGACCAGCCAGACCAATACAACAATACTCCCTCCAGAATGGGAGCATGAAAACCCAATATCTGGTCAAGAGCTGACTAGATAGCACAGGAGGTTAATGTGGTATTTCAAAGTGTGGATACAATGTACACTGACCAAATCTAGTCTTTTCTGCCCCTGTTCTTCCCAGACCCACATACTCCTTAGTGTTCATGTTTGTAGTGTTCATGCGTGACAGGGAACACTCAGTACCTGTCTTTGTCTGGCTTATTTCCCCTAATGTACAGATTAATTTAATTCATTTTCCTGCCAATGATAACACACTTTCATCCTTTATCTCCAAGCAATATTAAATTGTGCACATCTACAAAGTTTTGCTTATTGATTATTAGGCATTTAGGCTGACTTTACATCTTTGCTATTAAGAATAGGGCTACAATAAACACAGGCATGGAGCTATATCTTTTGGGTGTTTATCTGATTTCCTCTGGATATATACACAGCTAGATCATAGTGTAGATTTACCTTTAATTTATTGAGGAATGTTCTAACTGTTCTACATATTTTTCGTATTTTCTACATGTTTCCATATTTTCACATACTCTTTAATTCTCCTTTTGAGAGAACACTATCCAGGTCATTTGCCAGTTTTTCATGTTGGATTATTTGCTTTTCCTTGTTAAGCTTTAGGGTCCTTATGCATTTTGAATTTCAATCTTTTGTAAGAGGGATGGAGAGTATATACCATCTTTCAATCTATAGGTTGCACTTCCATTACTTTTTGCATACAGATATTCTTTAGTTTGATGAAATATTTCTTGTAGTTTTTGTTCTCTGTCCTTTGCTGATCTTGCCCTCTAAAACTTTTGTACATCCCCGTATCAGAAAGTGCTGACACATGATGACTGAGGTATTTTCACAGGTTTAATTACAGTGGTTCTGTAACATGTCTTTAAATTACTTGAGTAGTCTGAACATTTTAAGAATATTAATTTTTCTAACTCATGAACATGGGATGGCTTTCCATTTTTATGTGTCATCTACATTCCTTTTAGCAGTATTTTTGTAATTTTCATTGTTGAGGTCTTTTACTGTTGGGCCTCTCGCCAGCACCACCTCGGCTCCGCCTGCTCTTTTAGGGCAGGCCTGCCGTGTGCACTGGCTCCTGCGGGCAGGGCGACTGCAGAGCGCATCCGGGCTGGCACACCGGTGTACCTGGCCATGGTGCTGAAGTACTTGACGGCCGAGACCAACGCCCCCTGCTTCCCCAAGCTCTGCGCTCCAGCTGCTTGCAGATGCCGGAGTGCATCTGGCTCAGGTAGTGGGGTGATAGCACGATGTGTCTGCCGCGTGGCCACCAGGCAAGAGTAATGGCCACTGTCCAGTGCGCAGGCCTCAGCGTAGCTTGGCAGCTCAACGCAGGGCAGGACACCGCTGGCCTCGCCACGGGCCTCTCGCAGGCCACCGCGGGCCAGCACAGTGGTGCCCGCCTGTAGTCCCAGCTATTCGGGATGCTGAGGCAGGAGGATCGCTTGAGTCCAGGAGTTCTGGGCTGTAGCGCGCTAAGCCGATCGGGTGTCCGCACACGACCCACTGGGAACTGCACGGGACTTGTGTGACTTGGCCTTAGTGTGGGCCTTGCCTCCTGGCTTGCCACGGCCAGACTTTTCACCAACTGTCACAACCCACTTCTCACCGTTCTAACCAACCATCACAACCCACTTCTCACCAACTGTTTCGAATGCAGCTGTCTGAGCCTCACCTGAGTCTTGCAGCCTGTCAAAATGGCCTCTGCCTGGCTGCAGCCTACGTGACAAAAAACGATTGGTCCTTCACTCCCTTGGGCCTGGTCCCTACCCTATATAAGAAATCCTGTAAGCTGCAATAAACGAGATCCTGCTTGGACAGCCTCCAGACTCAATGTGGTTTTTTTTCTCTGGAGTGGAGAGGGTCCGGGCCATCGACACTCACCATCCCGCTCAGCCCCTGGAGTTAGCCAGCTGGACCAGCTTCCCCACTGGGTGACCTGCCAGCGATCCTGGCATTTTACTACCTAGTATAAGTTTAATCCTATCTTATTTTGCTATGTTTTTTTTTTTTTTTGTAGCTATTTTGAATGTGATTGTTCATTACTTTTTCCCAGCCACCTCAATACTGATGGGTATAATGCTGCTGATTTTTGTCCACTTATTTTGTATCCTGCAATATTGTTGAATTTCCATATCATTCAAATTGGATTAGCCTCTTCTCATGATTTCTGCAAGACAATAGTTGATCAGTTCACTTAGAAACAAAAACAGAAAAGAAAAAAAAAGCCTTTAACAGCAATCATCTGTCATTCCAATTCATTCACTTGTTTAGGGAATAATTTTTGAGTATATGTAATGCCCCTGGTAATGCTGCATATGAAAAATGTTAAGGATTAATGTTGGATATAATGCATGTTACAACATATAAAGATTCATGAAGAAAATAATTCATGTTTTTTTAATGATAACATCACCAGGTTAATTTTTCAATTTTCAATTTTTATTTATTTTTATTATTTTATGTGTTTGAGTGCTTTGTCTGGTGGTTTGTAAATGCACTCATATCATGCAGTACCCGTGGAGGCCTGAAGATGGCATAGGATACCCTGGAATTGGAGTTCTGGACAGTTGTCAGCTGCCATGTTGGTGCTGGGAATTGAACCCAGTCCTCTGCACGAACAGCCAGTGCTCTTAACTGCTGAAGCATCTCTTCAGCTCCACCAGGTTAATTTCAATTACCACATTTCAGTTTCCAACTAGAGTTGATCTGTTCTTAACACTCATGTTTTATTCTGAATTCCAGTCATGCTACTGGCTAAAGCAGAATAAATGAGAAATCAAACTTATCATCATATTATTTTATGCTGAAAATTATAAAGTAATCCTTAAAGCTATTTTGTCATCAAAGTAATTAATTTAAAGTAGAAAGTGGAAATTTTAAAGTTACTTGGGGCTCATTATTCAGAATTCATTGTCAACTAAAGCATTTAAAATACTGGTTTCGGAAGAATAAAAATGAGAAAAATAAAGCTTTAGAGAGAACAACTACAGATAAACAGAGTAGGTAATGTTTCCTAGTGGGAAAATACATTACCATAAGAAGAACACTTACCATAAAACATTCCGTAAGGGAGTGATTGGAATTATGTCCCCTTCCACTGTGCTCACACGACTTGAAAACAGCCAGTTAAATCAGTTTCGAATGTTAATTGTACCTGATAAAAGTATCAGTCACTGGTCATATCAGTCACCTTTCAGCTTGCTCAGAATTAGGAGAAAGCTTGAAGTATTTTGGTCAGTTGTAGACACATTTTGGTAAAATGTCAAGGACTGGCTTAGTTTATGGTTTTTACATAGGATATATATCCATTTTCAGCTAGAAACTGTTCTTTTTCTTGATTACTTGGAATTTTAATTGGATTCAGGATTGTCCTCCTGGAACAGCAAATTGATACAATTGCACACAGACCCTCAGGATCTAGTAAAGGGTGGAGGTGGAAGCAGCTAGCAGCTGGTGGCTGAAATATAATTAGTGTCAATATGTAAAATACAATTAGCATCAGCATGCAGCCTGCATCTTGGTCCGGCCTCAGCTGTCTTTGTCTTCTAAGATACCTCTCCCCTCAAATCATTTACCTGTTAAACACCTCCTGCTCTTGCTACCTAAAGCTCACTTAATATAAGTTAAAATATTAACTACAACTATCTTTTTTCAAATTTATCCTGGCATATAAACTAAGTGATTTAATGCTACTCTTCCTCAATAGTCACTTCCTACTGTTCCCTGACTGTGGCTATAAAGACGTATCCTAATAGTCACAACAACACATTATTTTTAAAAATTTTAAGAACTCTTACTACCATGTTGTCATATTATCAGGATCAGATGGCAAAACTCTACAAGTATTTATGCTCATATAAAATTTATATGAGTATAAATTTATATAATGAAGTTATTGAATTGTGATCTAGAGAATAAAAAATAAGAAGACTATTAAACATAAGATGGAAGAAGGCAAATATTTAACATGTTTTTTTTCCCTTCAGGAAAACTAGTCAAGGCATTTATCAACTTAGGATAAACAGGGATCTAAATAATTATTCATGAGCCATTTGTAATTCAGAATATGTTTTCTTACATACATTGGGTTTGGTTTGGGTTTAAGGTGACAAGGGATTCAAGAAAAGTCTCTGAAATCAAAACACATTAAAATATAGCCAAAAATTAATCCAGCAAGTTTTTCATTAAGAAATTCATATGTACAGCTTCAGACAGGACTCGGTCAGGAAGGTACTTCTGCATAAACATAATAACCTGAGTTCAGATCCTAAGTACCCATGTAAAATGCCATGCATGTAAGCATGTCTATAATCCACGTGCTGGGGAGGTCCACATAGGGGAATTCCTAGAGCATGCTGATTGGTCAGTTGTCCTTTCTGTATGTCTTCCTGGAATTCTTCTATCAGTATTGTTGGGTGAGATGAATCAGTGGGTTCTAGGTTCAGTAAGAGAACCTGTCTCAAAAAAAAAAAAAAAGGGAGGTAAATTGAAGAAGATAACTTTGTTGTTATCTTGGGAGATGGGAAAACATATCTGAAGGAAATTGACACAATGAGGGGCCCTTTGACCACAGAGTGTCTGGTCCTCCATTCCCTACTCTAAGAGCTTCTGTTCTATATCATGAGTGGACTCACTCCTGACAAGAACAAACTTCCCCAGTAGCTCTCTCCAGACAACCTGCAACTTCTTCCAAACTTTCTTTTGGAGCTGCCTTCCTAGAGACCCTAGAAAACTCTAAGCCTCCCTTCACTCTGTGCACAGCCTCCATCCAGTGGGAAAGGTGTTATGCAGTCTTGTCTGTTGAGGTCAGACTTGGTCTCTTTCCTTGTCTCTTGTTCCTGTACTCTGCACTCGAAAATCTAGAAACATCTATTCACCCCAGACAGAGAATGAATGACATCCAAAATAATGATACCACCAAAGTCCAATAGGTGAAACAATGAGTTTATAAATATGAGTGAGTGGTACTTACAGGAGTGTGGATGAGGAGTTACTTGTGGGATTACGGGTGAGGAGTTACTAATGGGAGTGTGGGTAAGGGCTTACTTAGAGGAGCAGAAATGACACAAAGACAGCCACATCAATCAAAGCCCAAGGCAGCATGCGTAGCAACCTGGATCTCAGAGCTCACTGCGCAACTTTTTGGAGCTTTACAGGGTGGAAAGTGATTCTGAGGCAATTCAAGAGGTCAGAGATTCTCTAAGTGGTTTGGATGGCCTGAGCCTCTTCTAGACAGCTCCTCTAGTCTGGAGAGTAACTGTCCTGCATCTTGTTCACCCTTGGAGAATGAGGGGCCTTATGAATATGGTCAACTTCTAGGACACCTTGAATTTTTTAAGTTATTTATTTCCTGAGTTTAACAGGCTTCCCTGCAGGATGGAGTGTTTCATACTTTTTAGAACATGTGCATCTTAGGAAGCTTCCCCCCGAGATGGAAGATTTTTATCTCAGGGCATTGTTCACAGCATAACTGATATCAAGCACTAGCCTCCACATGCCCATGGACACATATCCACATGTACTCACAGAAGCATAAGCACACACAGTCCAAAAAAATATCGAATACATGTACTTTACATGCAACTTTCTTACTCTGTCCATCCTTCCCTTCCCACCTCGATGTCTTCCTCTTTATTTTTTGTAGCTTTTAAATTTTATGATGTTCCATTGACTTATACTATAAGTTCCCACATGCTTCTTCCTCATTTTTGTAACAAAAATGAACTTGAAAGTTACTTTCCATAATTCATCATCAAATGACATTTTCAACATTTGCTGTCAGAGACTTTATTATAGGATGGAGTTTCAGTGACACAGTGTCCAAAGGGAAGAGCTTATGAAATGCAAAGTGCAATCCTTGGTTTACTAAGCTTCTCCAAATTATGACAATTTAACAGTTAAAGTCACTGTTAGTGCATCTAGTCACTGTTCTCAGTACGCTGCCAATCACAATGGAACACTAGATATGTTCTTGATAGGATTTTTACACCATGGTGATGCTAACTGTACCATCTTTTGCACAGGTATGCATATGCACTGTGTTTTCTGACTAAGGAGATGGTGTTAAGAGATTAGTCAAGTGAAGCTTGACAAATGAGGTATCTTATTCTGGAAAATGCAGAAATTTATCAATGATGTAATCTGAAAGTCCTGCCCACTTGATGTTCTGTCAATTTATCAAATTTCTCACCATAATTCTCAAGACATGTACAAAGATAAAAATAAGATGATTGTGAAAACGGAATCAGTTTTTTTTCCTAATGTTTAGTGGATTGGCTAGTGACTGCTGTAAAGATTTAGAGACCTCAAGCTGAGGGGATGAAGGAGAGTGCTTTTATGGGTTGAAAAGAGCCAAAATGGGGCTGGAAAGACGGTTCAGCACATATGTGCTACCTGCCAGATGACCTTCGTTTGCACCCAGGATTCACTGAGAGGAAGCTGAGAACTGACTTCTGCCTTTTATCCTCTCAACCCAACACACTCACTATGACATGTGTGCGCAGACATATACCAAATTAATTCTAAGAGGCAAAAAATAAGCATAATAGGGGAACATGAAGCCAATTAGTGAGCTAAGCTTACTTTCCCTCAGGTTAAAGAGAGAGAATTGATCACTATCTTATTTTTCTGTTGCTGTGATAAAACACCATGACCAAGAGAACTTATAAAATGGAAGTTTATTTGAGTTTACAGGTTCCAGATGAATCAGAATACATCATGGCGGGAAGACATGATGGCAAGAATTGACTGAAGAAGAAAGAGGAGCTCTTGTGTCTTCAAGCAGGCATAGGAAACAGAACAACTACAACTTCAGCAAGATTTAAGAACTCTCTAAGCCCGCCCTTATTAATATGCTTCCCCTGGCAAAGCCACACTTACTGAGACCTACCAAACAGGGCCACCAACCAAAGACAAATATCCAAATACTTGGAGTTCATGGGGGACATTTTCATTCAAACCACCACAATTATACCTGCTAAAACTGGACTACTTACGGGTTTGGCATTACCTCTCTTGATTTTTCTGAAGGTCAAGTGACCAGCTTAATTCTGAATTGACAGTGGGGAGTTTTAGCATGAGTGACTCCATTTTGGTTAGTGTGTTGGAGTCCCAAACAAGAGCACACTTCACATCAAAAACTCCCACAAATATAGTTTAAAGAAGCAAACATCAGTTTTCTTTAAAAACAGTTAGGATACTTCTGGATAAAGAAATTATTATGAGACATCTCCAACTTTAGTCAACACCCAGATTACACAGGACTATTATATATTTAGCAGTAATGTCATACTAAAATAAATGCTTTTAAAGGGCAGTGTATGACCCTCATACAATTACAGTGTTTCAGTGACTTTATTTATTAATTAAAAAGAAAAAGGCAAGATGTTACAACAGTTCAAAAGAAGACTGCAAATTCCCCAAATTATATACATATAGGCTCCCAAGCATCCAGAAATGAAGTACAAAGAGATTCAGAACACTCAATTCCCACATAGTCAGTTACATTTCTACAGACAGGTCTCCTTTGCATTTCTATGGTCAAAATAATTATCAGGTTTCTAGAAAACACAGAATAGCTGAACGATTGCTTTGCCTTCCACTTCTCTTAACTCCTCCTAGAATCACCCTGTATGGCTTTTATGTAGACAAGTTCTCCCTATGTAGCCCTGGCGGGTCTCAAAATCTCAAATATTTTCTTGCCTCTGCAGTACCAGGCCTGGCTGTTTTGTTTTGCATTTGTAATAACTCACCAATTCCAGCTTGTGCTGCTCCACTGGAGCCCCTGGCATTTCCACTAAGGGCCACACACTGAAAGAAATTTGACTTCACCTCTTCTCGTAGCCATCAACTGTCAATAACTCCTCAGCTCCTCAGCTAGGGGTGGGGCCTCACGAGATTCTATTCCTTCCTCAGGAGCAGGTTGACTGGCCTGATCTTGTGCAGGTCTTGGGCAGACAATCACAGCTACTCTGATGTCGTGGGTGGAGTGATTATGTTATATCCAGAAGATAGAGTTTTTCTCTTGTCCTCTGAGACTTATAATGCATACAGTCTTTCTACCTCTCCCATGATGGTGCCTGGGCCTGCAGAAGAGGAGTACTACATAAATGTTCCTTTTTGAGGCTGAGCACTCCACATTTATTCTCTGAATTTCACACGGTTGTGAGTTTTGTTTTTGTTTTTGTCATTCAACCTGGGATTTCACAAATAAATTACTGTGATAAGGTCTTAGAGCTGCAATAATCTGTAAGTACAGAGATACAAATTCAGAGGGCATTTGGAGACTATGTCCAATTAGCAAAATAATAGAAGTAGGTTCAGACATGGGGCTTATGAGCTCCCCAACCACTGATCCTTGGCCATATTTATACCACCAAATATGCCTCTCCTCGTGTGGAGTGGGCTTTACATCCAACCAGAAAGCAGCTGGCTACGCCCCTCGCATTTGTAACACTACTGCACCCGTGCTATGCCAGGCATCACTGTGACTCACAGGGTTCCCACCTGTGTATTAATAACCTCCCTCCTGTGGCCTGCACAGCACATTCCTGTACCATGACAGCTAGCCAGTAGGGAGGAAGTTTCCTGCTCAGTATCAACATGAGTTCTCCATGTCTTGTGTCCAAAGTGTGTGGTAGCTTAAGGTCGTACTGTGATCTTGCTTGGGGACAGCCAAAAGCAATGGCAATAGCCTGTGTTGTTTACTGGCTCTGCAAGGCCCTGACCATAACTTTGGGGGAGATATCTTGTACATGGCATTGGCCTTTTTTTGCCACCTATGGCCCCTAGAAGAGCATTATGCTCTGTGTGTGGTAAACTGAATTAAATTCTTTTATACAATATAGACACACACATACACAACATATATATGTATATAAAGCTTATAAAATAATTCCCAGATGACTCTGAGTCATTGTAATTCTCTAGTTGTAGAGAGAATGGCTGGAAACCTGTGCCCTTGAGCTGGACTCTGTGGCTATTTTCTGTAAGAGAGTACCATCTCAGGAGAGTTACAGTACCTCAGGTGTCTGAGCCTATAATATACATCATAATGGTCACTGGTAAATTAGTTTTCTGTTGAGGAGTTTTGTGTTATTTTGGATCAACTGTTCAACTGCAGGATTTTATATTTATTTTTTAAAAGTTTTTCTTGCATTTATGTGTGTGTGTGTGTGTGCGTGTGTGTGTGTGTGTGTGTGTGTGTGTGTGTGTGTGTGGTGTTAGAGGACAAATTACATGAGTTGATTTTTCTCTTTCCAATATGTGATCCCAAGGATGGAACTCCAGTCTTGATAGCAACTGCCTTGATTTGGGATTTTTAATATGTATTTTTATTATCATGGTTTTCCATGAAATGATATTAAACAACCCCATATAAAATACAAGAAATTCACATATACTCATTACACTCCTCATGACCTTTGAAAGTTTCCACACTTTTTGTACATATTTTATGTTATATACCAAACTGTGTTTAAGAAGTCAACCATATCTTAAATGTATCAAATGAAAATAAGTGTCTTGCATCTCTTTCCATGAACCCTCATTCTTGACAGTCTCCATTGGAGTCATGATTCCGTCTGGCATAGTTTCTCTTCTGCCTTAAGTGCCATAGGTTACATTTTTTTAGTGCAGCTGTAATTGTTCAGTCTTTCAATTTTTGTATAGGCAAAAATTTTATTAAATGGCTGATTTTTAAAAACATCTTTGCTGAGACAGAAGGCAAGATTAACACTGAAAAACACTGTCTTGCCGTCGTCTCCATCCCTGCTTCTCGTGTGAAATCACCTGTCAGCTGCACGAACAAACTATGCTGTTAGTCTTAACGTGTTAGGGATTTTGTCTTTATTATTGGTTTTGAACAATTTGATGACAATACTTCTTGGTATAGTTTTCTTTGTTTCTTATGTTTAGGGTTTATTGAGACTACTCAGTTTGGGGTTTTACAGTTTTCAACAAATTTGAAAAAATTTGGACCAACATTCTTCAAATACCTTGCCTAACCCAACTTCCTTTTCATCATTAGGAAATTGTAATCCTGAATGTTTTCTGCTTACCATTTTACCATTCCTTAAAACATCTTTTCTCTGTCTTTATTTTAGGTTCAGGTTAAAATGCCTAATTTAGTAACAAACCCAGTACGTTGTTTTCATATCAGACTTTGTACTTCATATTTTCAGATACTCAACTTGAGGATTTTACAAATATCTATCATTCCATTTTGGGAATGTAATATACATATATATGACACACATTAAAATACTTATAGCAAGTACTAATATCCTTCTCCAATTATTCTTACTGTAGGTCAAACTCTGGGTCCTGGGTTTGAGTAAAGTGGTTGCCATTCCTTCACTGTGAAATGTATTTTATCTCTTCCTTATTTATTTATGTGTTGTTATTTTTGTAATGAGAGTTGATGACTGAATCTAGGGTCTTATAACTGCTTGGCAAGTGTTCTAACCCTGAATTAATTTTCCAGTCCTTTGCAATTTACTTAATTGCTTTTTATTGAGACAGTTTCTTATGTAGCCCAGGTGGGTTCAAGTTTACTATGTAGCCAAAGATGACCTTAATTCTGGATCCTCCTCCTTCCTGCTCTGCAGTGCTGGAATTATAGGCATGTGCTACTATGCTCTGCCCTAATTAACTTTTTGTCTTTCATTTTGAGATAGGATCTTATCGAGTTTCCATGTTGTTCTTTAACTCAGTCCTTGGTCCAAGAAACCCTTGAATTTATCCTCTTACTGCTGCAGTCTCATGAATACTACTGTGTAACCCAGACCAGCCTCCATTTTCTAAAACAGATGCCTGGCAGTGTTGATTTGCCTTATGGAGGGCTACCGACTCCCTGTCAGGGAGGCAACACTTTTCTGACTACTCACTGAATATGGATGAGTTTGTGGCCCCTGGACAAGACACTCCTCAGTCTACTCTTCCCTTACTCGTCTGAGGCAAGCTTCTGTACCTGTGGTGGTTTCCTCACAGGGACATGGCGTTGAGTACTTGACTCTGCTTGGTCATTTGTCATGCTGCTTTCTGCTTTCATGTGTGTGGCATTATCTTGCCCAGCTCTGACCTCCATGTTGGAGTCACATCAGTCTTCCCCAAGGCACAGATTTACCTCTTTTATTCAGAGTCTGGTGGCCTCTGTCTAGCCTCTTCTCTATGCTTTAAACTGGGCATTCTCTCACAGTAGAGCAGCTGTAATAACACGGCATACCTGGGTTACTCCTCTCTCTGGGACACCATCATATTTTGTTGCCAAAGGTTCAAGCCTTAAAGTCATGATTTCATATTGTTCTTTTCAGTTTTTGCTGTTTCAGAATGGACGGTAAATTCAGTTTCTTTTATTTCATCTTTGTTTAAAGCAGAAGTTTGTTTACTGTCTTTGGATTCTACAATAGATTGTCAAATAACCTTTCCTGCTTGCTCGAAATCTTCAGTTGATTCCCTAAAAAATCATATATACTGTTGTATCAGAGTATTTGTAGCAGCTCATACGTTCTAAGTAAATGCCTTGAAATTCAAAGGTAAGTGAGGAATCTCAAGTGAGATCCTGTAAATAGGATTCAGAAGAAGGTACTGTGAGCTAAAAGTGACTGTACTGATAATGATGCCCCTTTTGAATCTGAGTTAAACATCACACATAGCTCTAGTGGCAAGCACACAATTAAATACACGTAGATTTATTTCCATTCACAGCTCTAACTCTGTTAGTTGGAATGGGAAGACTCTATATAAATTTACAAACTTTTAAAAAGGCACAGTCCTCATAGGACCATGGCTTTATTCTTTGGGGGCATAGATATTTCTGGATATATACCTGCATTAAGAATTTGTAAGAAATTTCAAATCCTACAGAAATCTAAATGGTGACCAACAGAATTCTGAATAATTATAATTTTGATTTATTATATGCATATATATGGAGATGTAAATAGGATAATTCTAGATTTATTATAAACTATAGAGTACAATAAACAATAACTATTAAATATTTACATAAATTCAGATACTGATCTTTAGAATTTAGATTCTTCTCATTTAGTTTGCTCTAACTCTGAAGAAACAAACAAACAAAGGCCATCTTGAATATTTTAACAGGAAGTGTGTGATTTGGAGTAGACATTTCAGTCTCAGAGTAAATTCTTATTGCCCATTCGACAGGTGTGGTTATCCAAAATCAAAGCTGGACTAGTTTTAAAAATAATAACAATTTCTTGTTGCAAGCAACTTTAATGTAAGCAGTGTTATCTCAGCTTGAAAGAAAATGACTTTTTAAATATTCAATTTGTATAATGCTCAGATTTTGACATCTATAATATGAAGTAAGGTTTTAAAAATTAGGTCTTGAAGACTTATTTTATTATATATGTGTGTGTATCTCTGTGTGTGTATGTGGCTCCAGAAGCCAGAAGAAGGTGTCTGATACCCTGGAGTTGGAATAACTGGTAGTTGTGAGCTGCCCTGTGTGGGTGCTGGGATCTGAACTGAGGCCCCCTGCAAAATCGGGGCATACTCTTTACTAATGAGTCATCTCTCCACCTCCCTGAAGTAAGGGTTCTTGAAAAAAGGAGTAACTTTTCTTTAGTGAATAAATTCATCCTACTTAAATCTGTATTTTTTTTTAAATGAGACCATAAATTGATTCACAACCCTTTAAAGGAAATCACCAAAATAATTAAAGTGAGCACACATAAAAGTAAAACAGAAACAGACCAAGAAGTAAGATAATGCAACGGGAAAAAGGCAGAAGTGAGGTCTACTGCCAAAGCGCTTGCCAACGGTTCCGTCAGTTCCAGGCAAACCCCAGCAGAGAACCACTCTTAAATCTTTCTGGAGACTAGGACCAATAAATTAAGCAATAAAAATTTGGAGCTGGGCTCACTTACAGCTCTCTTTACTCCTCTGGTGCACAACTAACAGCTTGCCTCCTGTGTGTGTCAGATGCCCTTGGACAGGATCGACTCATACTGAAGCTTCGGAGTATTTCTGATATTTCTATTCTCTGATATATTTAGCATCTCTAAGCATATTTATACAGTTGCTTGTGATAATAATTCTGACATGCATTAAAGACATTTCATAATTCTGTTTTGAGGAATCCCTTTGGTTTTTATATGCCATTAGCCTTCCTTTATAGGTTGTTTTCTAGGGCAGAAATCTGAGGGGAATGTGGCCTGTTAGCTTTTGCTTTTTTGCCTGGTGCAGACACAAAATTTGTCAAAAATTTTAGGTTCTTGCATTCTTTTACAGCATTTTATCTATTTTATTGTCTGAATTGTATGAAGTTTCTGCCTTTAAACAATTTACATTTTATTGGAGAAATAAAAAAAAACATTACAAAATGAGAAACTAAAAGGTAAACAAGTTCCAGAAAGGCATTCTGTTAAATAGGGTTTTCTGGGAAAATAGAGACTAAGAGCGAGAACAAAGAAAATGAGGTCATACAGAATTCAGTTATAATAGAATTTCATCATATCCTTCTCAAGCCAATTTCACTAAAACTCTAAGATTTAGAATTTGTAACACTAAAATGAAAAATTTCAGTACCTATAAATTATTTTCAAGGTTAAACAAGTTTACCGAAAATACATTTAACTTGTCAATGAAAAAAATATTAGTTTAATTCATACTTTATCAGGATCTCAGAGCTGCTACCAAAACAATTCAGACTATCCCTCAAACCAAGATGAAGTAGCCTTTATAGAAACCATAATGCCCAGTTGGCAAAGCTACGAGAAAGTATGTCTGGATAAAGAAATAGACTCAGGCAGTGTGGGGCAGGACAAATGCTTTAAAACAGAAAGTGGTTAAAGGCATCTCACACAGAAAAAGTCAGGGAAAGACCTAGTGTTAAGATAACTGTTATAAAATTCTCAAATGCCACATAATGTGACTGTATAATATCTATTGATTATTAGAACAACCAGATAGTTTAAGCAGATCTCATTTTGTAAGTGCCATATTGAAAGAATTAAAGGACTAAAGAGCAAATTTTAACTGCTATTTATGTTCATATATAAGATATATAAAACATACATATGATACACACACACACATATATATATATATCTTTCATTTACTGTCTTTAAAATGAAATTATGTTTCTATTACTAACATATTTGTAATGATCATACATGTACTTGCCAGGTCAGCCAAAACAGTAAGGGATATATTTCAGTTTACATTTTGGAACACAAGTCAATATTGAGCAAATATTCATATTTAGTAATAACAAAATTTGGTGGATGAAAAATATTAATTTAAGAACTATTTCCAACTATGTTTTCTTTTAGGTTTATTTCTCTGTTAACAGTAAGCTTTTAAACACAAAACCTAACTTTTCATGTGCAACTACATTTTACCTGGTTAATATTTGAACTTTTGGTTTTAAATTCCTTTTTTCTTTTATATGTCTTACAGGAAGAAAACCATAGAAAGTTTATTAGGTTCACTTCCATGTCTTATGAAAAAGGTCTCAGTTTGCCTATATTGCATTAGCAATGACTTTATAAGATTATTTGATAATGGAAAGATAATATGCAAGTAACATTTTTCAGTTTCTGTTAGAATGGTTCATTAATTTCTAAGGAGGAATTTTGCATGTAAAAATTCATTATTCTTATTTTAATTTTTCCCTTTTATTGATACAGTGTTTCTCTCTAGCACCAGTTGGCCTAGAACTTGTTATGTTGACAGGCATGGTCGCATAGTAGATCCACCTGCCTCTGTTTCCCAGTATGCCAGAATCGAAGAAATGTCACCATTTCTGGAAAATCCACTTTATTTCAAAACTACATATTAATAATTTTAACAATGAGAAACTTAAACTTGGTCCAACATGTCTACATACATATATAGATATGTATATTATATGGATATATATATATATACATATATATGGATACTAGATATGACATACAAATATATATATATATATATGATGGAAGTCCAACCAGATCTGGTTAATCAGTACCATGTATTAATTTTGCAGTATCATATGCTTAGTAAAAGCTTAAGTACGGGTAATATAGCATGTGTATTTGGATCAGTGTAGAGAAATTAATTTATTAAACTGATATAAGTAAGGAAAAGATTTCACACTTGAGACAATTAAAATAATCAAAGCAAAGTTCTGACCAGCAGTAAACATATACATTGAAGCTCCAGATTTACCATATTGGCATTTTAAACTCTTAGATACTCTGATTATTCGTGTCAACTGAATTGGCTGAGTCAGAATGATTCTGTGGTACGGTTCATTCACACTGAGATGTTGCTACTTAAATGTTTGATGTTTTGTTAAACACAGTACATAAATGAACATTTGTTGAGATGTGCATGCAATGTAGCATAATGAATTAAGTTTGCAAGTGATAATTCTTTATTTTTACCATACTTTGAATAGGAAACATTTTTCTCTGTCTATACAGTAAAATATTACATGAAGCTATAGAAAAAAGTTCTTTTCACTTTGTCTCATATAATGCTTTAGAGTCCTTTATGTTATGGATGAATTGAAACAATATCATGCTGTACTTTCTTAAAAACAAACTTAATATGTACTTTGGGAAATAAAAACCAAGAAAATCTTTTTCTGCTGACACTTAATTCCACCAAAGTTAAACCAGTGGAGAATACAGAGTTGTCAAGTGATAATGCATGACACTGAATCATGAATTTCTGGTTTTCTTTGTTTTTTCCTTATGATTGTTTTTTTACTTTTTGAGAACCTCATATGTGAGTATTATATTTGCATCATTTCCACCTTTTCCAGTGCCCCAAATTCCACTAAATTTGTCCCTTTTTAATTGTCATTGTTATATATACCAAGTTGAGTTCATTTAGTGGTACTGCTGTGTAATGTCTCTAGTGCTGAGGACTTGGGATTAGTTAAGCTATCAGGGAATTAGTCCATGGAGAAAGACACATCCATGATGCAACCTCTGTGTTTAAAGCTGAGGGAACATCAAAGAGTTCTGAAGTTCTGATTTTCATAAACAGTGTTTCTCATGATACCACAGCTTAGATATGGCATACAGATGTCTAACACAGAAAGAGAACCTCATATGATGAGGTTTGTTTAGGAAGACTGTGAGGCCAGCCTGGAAGTCATGAAGCAGAGATACCATGTTTCCTCTGTGCACAGGAATGGGGGGGAGAGAGCGAGCAGCCAACAAAATTCAAAGCCCTTACCCAATGACATTTTTTTTTTTTCATAAGACTCTGCAGCCTAAAGGTTCTGGAACCTTCTCAAACAGCATCACCAACAGGGAGCTAGATGTTCAAGTACATGAGCCTTTTGGGGACCTTTATCATTTAAACAACCACAGAGGAGAAATAGAAACAACTTAAACTAAGACACACATAAAATTGGTCATATGAGCAGAAACACCTAAGAAAAAGCCAGTATTACAATAATACCTTAAAAACGGTGTTCATAAAGACTTTGGTAACAATATTAAGTTTTGTGAGTTCTCATAGAACCCTAAACCTGGTCTGTCATTCTTAAGCTATGTATCAAAGTATGATAATTCTAAGACCAAATCAGAGAATGAAGCCATACGTCACATAGCATCATCATGTCACAGCATCTCATCAGTTTGACTTTTCTTTATTATTTGCCAGTGGCATCAACTTCAAGGTCTTATTTTTAGCATTAAAGTGTTGTATTGATGCAGAGTGCATTTAGTACCTAAACTCTAAATCTAGTGTCCATAGTTTAAAAGTAAACATTGAGTCTCATGTAGTTAAGGGGAATGCAAATTGCTTCTCTTTGGAAAGAAATTGGCAATATATTTAAAATTTTCCAATGTATGTATCATTTGAGCAGCAGTTCTAGGAACTTATCTGAACATTCTATGAAAAATACATGTGAAAAGGTAAGCTAGAAGGACGCCACTACCCACATAATACATTTTCAAAGCTTGTAAATTTGATGAGGAGGTTTTGGTAGGTACACTGCAATATTAAATATGGCTACAGATAAGAATAATGGTGTATTGCCTGGTGTGTTAGAGCATGTTTTGAATCCCAGAACTCCAGAGTCAGAAGCAGAGGCAGGCAGATCTCTGTGAGATCAAGGCTAGTCTGTTCTACATAGTGAGTTTGGGTCCAGCTGGGTCAACAAGGGATATCTCTAAAAGACAAAAATGAAGAGGAAGAGGAAGAGGAGATTAAGAGTGTGTCTGCATTGTGGACTCAGTTTTAAGGATTCTATGCATTTAGTTTACAGTAGACTAAGTACTATTTTAAGTACTTCAGACTTCAGACTTCTTATGGGTGCTCCCATGAGAAGTAAATACAGAAATTCTATCTTGTTGATTGTTTTGCTTTGGTTAATTTTAGTTACCTATGGTGCTATAGTTTGAGATATAAATGGAAAATTACAGAAGCAACCAATTCACAGCTTTTTTGATGTTTTATTATTATGTACTGTGCTTTATTTTATAAAATTATATTCTACCATATTTTTTATTTTACAAATAAAATAAAATGTACCTTATTATTGTTAATATATACTTTTCTTATTAGCATGAGTATTTTACTGTGAAAAACCTGTACATTAAAATGTGTAATAGGCATGTGAACACGTAGAATCATAACTGAGTGTATCAGTGCAGTCTTTGGTTTTCAGGCATCTACTGGGTGGTTCTGAATGTGAATAAGGGAGAATATTTACACAATACTGCTACTTTCCACTTTATACCAGCAATCATACTAGAGAATAGGCAGGTTAAAGGACATTTCTGAGGTCATATAATTAATAAAGAGCAGAAATTTCAATACAGCATCCCTATTAACAATGCACTATGACATCATACTGTTGAATACATGTGTTTGTGTGTGTATATATATATATATATATATGTCTGTATGACTATATGTGTATATCTATGCACTCTAGAGTTTTATTTTTTATTTATTTATTTTTTCTGTTTTATTTTTTCAAAACTTCAAGCATACTAGCTGCACTTCTAATGATTTCATGTATGTTTTTTAACACTGAATTATAAACAAGCTTTAGGACTAAATTTAATTTTCCAGAATACTGGTAGCAGCTGCTAAGGAAAATTATAACGGTTATATCAATGATTAGTTAAGACAAAAACTTGTGATGCAAACAAATTCAGTTGCTCTTCCCAGTACTTGGTAATTACTTTTTAAACTTTTTTTTTAATTCAAATTTTAATATTTATTTATTAAATTAATTTATTAATATTAATAACAGGATTTCATATCTGTTTTGATCATATTTAAATCGCCTCCTCTTTCAGCCCCCCCACCAGACATCTTGTACTCTGTCACATTGTTAAGGGCTATTAATCACTTTGTGTTCTCAAATGTCCTTCAGTGTGAGTCTAGCCACATCATGGTAAATCTATCTAGTGTCACACCCTTAAAGAAAACCAAGTCTTCCAGCAGTTACTGGTTGCCAAGAGTTCCTCAGGGAGGGTAGGAGCTTCTTAAATGCTTTCCCACTTACATGCTTGGATTTTGTCTGGTGTGAGCTTGCCCGGGTATTGTGCATGCTGTCACCATTGCTGAGAGTTCATATGAGTAACTTCCCAGCTGTCTGGAAAACAGGTTCCTTGTGGTCATCCACCCCTCTCACTCTTACAGTCATCCCATCCCTTTTTCTGCAATGATCACTGAGTCTTGGGGGGCAGAGGTTTGTGGCTGGTGTCCTATTCAGGGAAAAGCACTCCCTGGTCTCTTATTCTGTGCACTTTGGCCATTTATGGCTTGGCAATTTCTTACATAGTATTGACACATGTACAAAAGCCTTCACTCTGTTCCTGGGTAGCTACGGGTGACAGGAAGAAAGAGAAGGCAGTGGATGGACTAACTGTTGCCTCATATACTATGTCTTCTTGATCGAATGTTTTGCACATGTTTATCAAATAACTCTGTTTATAAGACTGTTTGAAGGGTAGTATTCTCTCCTAAGCATACTGATGGAACCTGAAATCTGGGTGGACTATTCCTCTAAGTCACAGAACTAATAGCAAGCCAAACTCTTCCTGTCTCCTAATTTCATGCTCCGTTTTTAAGTTTTGTGTGTCTCTAGCCCAAACATTTATTTTCTCTACTCTGTTTAGAAGTTGAGATGAAACCCAGAATTTTTCAAAATGTCTGAGTAAAAAGAAATTGTTTTCCACGAAGAAATGTTTCCTTTTCAACCCTTAAGGAAAGAGTCTGATATTTTAAACACCACATGTGTTTGCCTGTCCTCTCTCTACTGAAACTGGTATGAGTTTATTCTGTGGGAAAATGCTGCATTTAATAGGAATGTCTAAGATGCCTTGTGTGATTGCTTCAATATGTTTAATTGAACCAAAGGAAGCATTACTGTAAACTCCTTTTATTAAGGCAAACAATTTTAGAACAAAAACGGATGCTGTTCTCTTCCATTCTCAATTAAAAGATAGGCAGTTCCTCAAAGCAGGCCTGAAAGCTGAGGAAAAGGAAGAGGGGAGATTTTATTTGTGCCCCGGATTATGCACTCCTTCATTCCTAGAAACGAATTCTTCAAAAGTAATGAATAACATGATTTCTTCTATCAACTTTTTAGGCAGTTCGGAGCTTATAATTTAAATGGATGTTCTATGTACAACATTGTGTAAAGTAGTATTACCGTCCTTGCAAAGCTCTTGTTTATTAAATAATATTCACATATAAATGAGCCCAAGAGTTAGTGTCAACATTTGTTATAATGTCAAAAATTCTTGTATGAAATTAAGAAACCATTTTTAAAAAGTAGGTCCCTGTGACATGTTTTGCTTATAACTTTAAGAATAAAGTACTTTAAAATTGCATTTGAGAAATCAATATATGCGTATATTATGTTCTGATCAAATCCCCTCCCACTTCCTCTCCTCAGTTCTCACCCCAAACACTTTCAGCACAATATGGCACTTTGACAGACAGCCCAAACTGATGAAGCCTCCAGGTCAGTGCCAGCTTTATTTCTTCATGTTTTATGGCCCAAGCACATGGGGTTTTCAGCCAAAGGTCTTATCATTGTGTTCTGGAGGGTAACAAAGAGTATTGGCAATAGCTTGTATTGGCTTGAGGATCTAACAGACACCACTGACCAAGAATTTGAAAGAAGGTAATTGATTCCTGCTACTGAGCTTTGTGTTTGAAAGTCTATGACATTTGGGAGAAGCATTAATCCCCTCATATAAGGCAATTTCATTTTAAGTTTTCTAAATATATGTATATGCACATGGTTTAGGAAGCTTCTAAAATCACTAGATTTTCATATGGCTTTTTCAGATGTCTTTAGTATTAGTTATCCCTCTTCTCCTGTATAGCTTTAGTTCTTAGTTTGACACCCCTGGGTTGAAGAAACCTCAATTGGGGATTTTCCTCCATTTAAATTTAAATTTTAATTCATCTGTATCTCTAAAGATTCAAGCAATGAACCACATATGAGAGAGACTATGTGTTTAATATTAAGAAACCAATGGCCACAAATACCGGCAAAACTGTGGGGGAAGGAGAAGCCTTATTTACTGCTGTTGGGGACGTAAACTAATGCAGCTCCTACGAGAACCCGTGTGGAAGTCCCTCGTATGACCTACAACACAGCAACCACACTCCTGAGCATATACCTAAAGAAATGTATGTCCTGTCAGAGAGATATTTAATCATATTTCACTAAACAGGCAACTTATAGTGATGTCAGAAAACACTAGAGTTTCGTCATGGCATACATATTTTAACTTGAAGAAACAGTGCTAACTCACACAAGTGGGACATGCCTAGATCATGCAGAACCAGGATTATATAAAAACCTGACTCACACGTGGATCAGAGGTACTATTAGCTGGCTAAAACCTGATGCTTTTCTTATTTGAAAGAGACATTCCTGCTTTTTCTATAATGGAGAAATTTCTTGATTTATCAATGATGGAATACTTGTCTTAATGCCCAGACTAAAAGAGAAATCCAACTCAATCCCATATTTTGGAGTGATATTCCAAAAGCATAATCGTTTTGACACACAGACTTACCTTATTCTTCATCTTTACCTTTTATTCTATACAGTGATTTACCTATAGAGAAAGCCTTTGACTGGATGGCTCAGTGGCTGCATTTGATTGCACTGACAAACATGGCAGTTATTTTATCATCAAGAAGAGGTCTCTAAGGTTAGGATGAACTAACAGTTTTTATAATAATGAAATTTCTATTATTAAATGTGTTCTGGAAATAAAGTAACGTATGCAGTTAGGGGTGGTTGTTCATACCTTTAATCCCAGCATTCAGGAGGAAGAGACAGGCAGATTTTTGTGAGTTCTATTCTAGCCTGATCTATATAGCAAGTTCTAGGTTAGCCAAGACTATATAGTGAGACCTTTTCTAAACAATAAAATAAAATGACTTGTACCATAAAGCAAATCACCTTAATCTTAAGTGAAATAATGAGTACAGACATCAACTTCTGTGCTGCCTAGACTTTGGGAAGCCAAGATGTTTGAAAACAGTCCCACTCTTACTACTTCTAGTCACTTAGTAGACTTTAATTTCCTAGATTCTCATAACTGCACCAGGCAGTGGAAACAGTACTAGTTAATGGCTTTCTATTGTAGCTTCCACATGAGAGCATTCAAGTACTTGTACAGCACTCACAAAAGTAAATTTCCATTCAGAAAAAGAGAGAGAGGGAGAGAGAGAATGATGTAGGAGAAGTTCCTGTTCATCACTTTGCCTACTTAGAATTATATCAAAGTGAGTAATAAGAAGGACATCGTCAAGCATGTTGTGCATGTTAGGTTGGTAATGCAGGAAAGACAGTACATGCAGGAAAAGAGCACCCATTGTCTTGAAAAGCATATACGTGGAGATTATTATGACTGGAATAGGAAATCCCAAGTTTCATGTATTGAAGTCCTGGTCCTCATCAGTGGTGTAATCAAGAGATGACTGTATCATGAGGACACTTCACCCCTGTGTCACTCCATTGAGGAATTCACACTGAATTGATTGATGCTATAAGACAAGGAGGAAACTGGGGAAAGAAAGTCACCGGACAGTGGACTGAGAAGAGCATGACGTGTCCGTGGCCTCTTCCTGTCCACTCCTTCCATGTTGGCTGTCTCAAACGGAGGCGCTTTGCCCTGGCAGCCCTTTCCACCTGGCCCTTTCATTCTGCACCCTTATGGTCCACACAGGGTCCAGCTCACATGGACTAAGATACCAAATTGTTAAGCCAAAATCACTTCTTCTTTCCCCATAATTTTGATCATTTATCAATGATCTATCTATCTGCATTTAATTTTCAGATATATTGTCAGAGTAACAAATGCTCACCAATAGAGGGGTAGTTTATTATCACAATATAGCTTAAGCTTTTTTTGTCTTTATATGATTGGCTATGTAGACTTGAGTGGCTACCATACAGAGGTCTAGAATTTGTGCCACTCATTTAGATGCCAAGGTGAAAGTCGTAGGGAGATTAACATCACAGGCAGAATTCCATAAATTCCATTCCTGCCATTGTGTTAGAAAATGATAACTATTTGGTGAAACTTTAGCACATGATAAACTGTGGGGTAGTTCTTTATCCAGTGATAGCTGGGATTACTCAGTGCATTCATGCAGAGAAGGCAGTGCTCTAGGAGTTGCCAGCATTGAAAAAGCCCTACTGCAACAATGAGAACTCAGCAAAGGAACATCTGATATGCAAACAAGAAAAACAAACATATAGAGGTAGCAATGAATCATTTTGCAAGTGATGTTTCATGTTGTTACTTCTCATACTTACCCATTAAAATGGAATGACAATAGCCTAAACCAGCAAAAACTCATGACCCGGCAAACATGAAATAAAGGCATCTTGTTCTCAGTCCCATGATTAAACCAGTGAACGAATGATTATAGTACCTAGAAAGTCTTCTTAGTTTGTAAAATATCCCAGATTAATTCCCTGGTAGCGTGCTGAGAAAGTTGCTCAGTTCATCCAGGAGAAAATATTCTCCTAGACATAGTCTAGATAAGACCAAGCTGATTTTTGAAACAGAAATGGCCTTTTGGACGGTGCAAATGGAGTCTATAAAAATCAATGGATGGATGGCCTCCTAAAAAACAAGACTTCCCCGAGGTGACATGGTGCATCTTCAGCAGCACGCACAGTTCGATTTGAGAATTGCAATGGGCCCATGACTTTTGTGTTTTTTCTCATCATTCTCCTTGATAAATAAAGGATTGTTGTGGTTATTTTTGGCTGTTTTTGGTTTGTATTCATTTTGAGTTCACAGGCTTCCAAAGTAAACTTTGTTTTTTAGTTTGTAGATTTCCAAATTGAAATGATTCACAATGGAATCTGATAGAGACTACCATAGATTTAATGTCAGCATTGGCAACATTATTGAAAAAGGCTGTATAAGTCCTTGTTCAGGGGCTAGATGAGGACTCTTATGAGAAGGCTGCTTAAGGAGATCATTCATAATCAAAGAGTAGACTTTTCTAGTAATTTATACTTATAAAAATATCCCACTTATTTTGTTTTCTCAATACACAATATTATTGTGTCTTCTCTTATCTGTTATTCATAGGCCCATATAACTTGATATATTTAATGATTGAGGGTCTCCCTTTCTCCCATGTTGAGACAGCATGATAATTTGAGTGTGTGCTACATGGGTTTCCATGCTGTGCTGAAATACTTCTTGCACTGGAGTGAAACATGATACAAGGATAAACCCATCTTTTGTGGGTTAAGACAAATGTTTTTCATTTATTTCCAAGGAAATGAATCTAACTTTCTCCTTTACTTATTGGATATGTTTATGCAACAAATCAATCAGATAGTATTATAACTTTGTTCCTTGCCAGGCTGCAGTTAATACTAATTTTTCTGTGCAAGATGGTGACTATGTTTCATCTATAGATCAGCAACTCATCATGTCAAGATTGTATTGACTAGTCCATCTTCATTTTACAGCTCAATCTCTTCTTGAAGGGCAATCCAAACCATAAAGATGAGTTAAATGTAAGTTAAAAGTGCGGTTTATGAAATTATAGGAAGAACTGACTCAGAGAGGTCTTTGAAGTAGGAAAAAAACTTGAAAAACAAGAGTAAAAGAAGATAAATTGTAAGCACAGTGTATCTGGAAAATGTTTTAGTGTCTTAATGAAATATGTGTTCAGCCAAAGAAATTGTGTGAAGGCCATCAGTCCATGTCCTAGATTGGTTTATAATATATAAAAGGAAGCAAAACTGTGTCTTAAAGAATATATGCATTGAAAACGTGCACTAAATAGATTAAATGGGTGCTTGAGATGAAAAGCAAACTGACTGAGATGCCTTCCTCTGGTGTATTTTCTACAAGATTCAGGGCTTGTGTTCTGTGACTCAGTTAAAACACCAGCTCTGTGAGCTGGATACTGTAATACCAGGGGAGAACAGTGCCAAGGCTGCAGGAAGAGCTGAGGAGGTACTCAACAGTGCATCTGCGGTAATTGCTTCTCCCAGGAAAATTACGTAACAATAGCCTTTCTGGCTGATAGTAGTAGAAACTTTCTTAGAATTATTATTTATTTAAAGAATTCCAAATAGTATATATTCTTTTTAATCATAATCTTTCAGATACATTTTATCATCAACAGACATTCTATCTCTAGCAGAGAATAGAGTAGGTAACAATTTATTATGACAGAAAAGCTAGTGTCTTGGGGATGGAGAAGTGTGGTGGTTATGAGTGTGTACTGAGCCTCCAGCAGACCCAAGCTCAGTTCCCAGCACCCACATCAGGTGGCTGACAACTGCCAGCTCCAAGGAATCCAATGCCTCTGGTCATTGTGGGAACCTGCACTTGTGTGCATAGACCCCAAAGAGAAACACATACATACACATAAGTTTAAAATAATAAAAATAAGTCTAAAGTTAGAAAAGAAACCTATTAGTATTGTATGCAATAACAATTCTTATAGGAAAAGTCATAGTTCTTTCTCTGTCTCTGTCTCTCTGTCTCTGTCTCTATCTCTTTCTCTTTCTCTTTCTTTGTGTGTGTGTTTGTGTGAAACCTGTGTGCTTCCAATATATTAGACTTATTAATTTTTCAAGTTTATAATTTAATGAGTTAACTCAAGCAAATGAAAAAACTTGGGCTGAAAGTCAGTGGTAAAATTCAGTTTGCTCTGGGTGCTGGAGCTGGCTCAGCAATGAGGAGCATTGTCTGCTGGCACAGAAGACTCAAGTTTGGCTCCTAACAGCCACATGGCAACTATCAACTCTCTGCAACTCCAGTTCCAGGGGATATGATGCCCTCTTCTGACCTCCTCAGGTACTGCACTTACATACATGCAGACAATATATGCATACATGTAAATTTAAATAATAAATAACAATTCAGTTTGTTTTAGATAGAGACAAAATATTGGTTTCAATTAACAATACAATGTTTGCATTAAAATTTTAAGATTTTGGTAAGTTTTAAACTTTATTAATATCACATGACTAAAATCACATGATTGTATTAATACTGGGCAGTTTTCTACACTGTTTGAATACTTTAGGAATGTCTCATGTCTTTATGTAGGATGGAGAATGGCACAAGAGGTACTGAAATCTCTGTTCACCCAAGAGGCTTATGAGTACGTTTCAGTACTCACAAACAAACGTAAATATATAACTTTATACTGCTCTTCAACAAAATATTAGGCAAAAATGGGCGATAGCTGGCAAAATTTTGATGGCTCAGTGAATAATTTTGCTCTCTGGATAAGCCTGGTGCTGTGAGGTCAATCCCCAGAATCCACATAGAGAAGAAATAGAGTACCGACTCCACAGAGTTGTCCCCTGATTTCCAGACATGAATTGTGGTATGCCTGCCCACAGACATATCATGTACACATATTAATAAGACAAAACAAGTTTTCATGGCAAGGTGGATGGGGGAAATTTCACAGGGTCCCATCTGAGGATGAAGAGCGCCAGGCAATCAGTGGATGCTTAGGGAGGGAGAATCTGTTTTCTCCGGGAACTAGCTCTCTGAGAGGTAATCTCAAGTGATCAGCCCTACATACAGGTACACATGAACACCACAAAGTGACCTCAGTTCATTACACATGCACACACGCACACACACACATGTGCACATGCATGCATACACATAAACACACATACACATATACACTTATAAATGTATATAAATATACACAAGAAATTGTGAGGGCATATAGGGGCGATAGTGTAGAAGTTGGAGGGACTGGGAGAGACTGTAAATATGACAACCAGGACTGAATCCTTCTGATTAATGGAGCTTTAATTTCTTATTTAGGTATATAGGTGAATATCCAAAACCTGCAGAAATATTTTGCTCGCTATTATATAAGAAGACTCTCTTGTGTACTCCTGCGGGAAATTCAGTGTGACTCTCCCATCGTCCCTCTTTTCTTTCATCCTGTCCTACACCTTGATGACTTCTCATTAAGTAGCATGAATATATGGGAAAAGACATCGTGGTGTCTGCCGGAAGCGAACAAATATGCAACGGTTTACATGATTTGTCAAGTGCAAAGAGAACACATGCTTGTGCTTTGGAATAAATTTAAACAATTTGAACATGATGAGCTTTTCCCTGCTTTCATATATAAATATTACAAAGACATCCTTCAGGTAAACTTGGTAATTTTTTATAATCTCATATTTATATTTCTCTATCACAAGAACCCCTCTACAGATATTTACAGCAGCATCAACACTGTTCTTAGCATAAGAATGCTTAAACTTTACTGAAATAGAGCGAATGCTTGAGGAAACAACACAGTAAACCGGACTGAGGGGAATGAAGAATAAGGAATGGAGAACTGGCAGAGAGCATATATATTCCCTGTTATCTGAAAAATGTGCTTCATTAATATGAAATGCTTGGGTGCAAATTAGCCTACTCTTGTAATTTAGTCCTCTGCCCATTAATGTAAGCTCTAGGGAGAGTAATGATTTGGCATATTAAAAATATGAAATAAAGCCATTGAAGTTTAAATTGCAGAGCAAAACAAAAAAAAAAGTATTAGGTGGTTCCCCCTTTAATTTTGCTGATGGTACAATTCTTATACATTATCCCCATGATGGTTTCTCATGCTATTAGGAAATCTAATTAGCTATTTAGGGCTGTATTTCAAAAGAAATGGTTTACTTAATAAAGGAAAGTAAGCAATTGAAAATGTGATTTTTTTAACCTCTAGCAAGGAGCCAGTGCACTTTGTATTTTAAAATAATATCTGGCCTTTGCTTTTAGCAATACAAATTATACAATGACCAGAAAGAAATTTAATTGGAAATATAATTTTGTTTTGTAAAATATAGATATATTTATCTTAATTTCTATACATATCCAGAAACCTAACTATAGATAAAGTTCATGCAATTATTTAAGTAATATATATATATATATATATAATATATAATCAGTTAATAATTTCCTGGATCATACTCAAGTTTTTTATATCTTGTCAATTTGTCTACAGAAAATAGTTGGATACTTCACTTTTAGTATATATTTTGGATAAACTATATATAAATAAAAAATGTTATGTATTGTAAAACTGCTTTACATATAAGCTTTGTACATACAGAACAATTTTTGTTAAAGTCTAAAAAACTCATAACTTAATCCTGGAGTGAGTTTGTGTCTGCAGGAGCACATTTGATAGAGCTATTTTGTGAACTGTTACGCATCCACTCACAAATCATTACTATTCTTGGGCTGGAGAGATGGTTCAGCAGTTAAGAGCACTGGCTGCTCTTGCAGAGGAACCAGGTTTGATTCCCAAAAGCTACAATGTGGCTAACAACTGTCTATAACTCCAGTTCCAGGACATCTCCTGCACACTTCTGGTCTGTGTGGGCACTGCATACATGTGGTGCACCTACATACATGCCAGCAAAAATTTTTACATATAAAATAAAATAAAATAAAAAGCAAAACCTCAAATCATTATTATTCTCCTGTCTCCAGTACTTCAGAGGAGCAGATAAGAAAAATACCCAAGAAATGAAGTGTGAATTTCCTTTTTGACACATTTATAGAGGCATGTTATTGCTGGGATCGCCGGCAGGTAGGGCGGTGGCGAAGCTGGTCCAGCCGGCCTCCTCCAGGGGCTGAGTGGGATGGTGAGTGTTGCGACCCGGACCCTCTCCACTCCAGAGAAAAAATCCACACCGAGTCGGGAGTCTGTCCAAGCAGGATCTCATTTGTGGAAGGTTACAAAATTACTTATATAGGGTAGGGGCGGGGCTAAAAGGGAGTGAACGACCAATCATCTTTGTCATGGAAACTGCAGCCAGGCAAAGTCCATTTTTATATGCTGTCAGACTCGGGTGAGGCTCTGACAGCTGCATTCCAAATGGTTGGTGACGGTTGGAAACCGTTAGAAGTCTGGCCGTGGCAAGCAGGGAGGCAAGGCCTGCGCTAAGGCCAAGTCTCGATCGTCCTGAGTCGCCTGCAGCTCCCGGTGGACCGTGTGCAGACACCAGATCCGGGTAGCGCACTACACCCAGACTCAAGCGATCCTCCTACGTCAGCCTCCCAAGTAGCTGGGACTACAGGCGCCCACCACCTGCGAGAGGCCCAGAGCGGGCGCCGGCATCCTGCCCTGCCTGGAGCTGCGGAGCCACGCCACAGTGACCCGTTGGCGGCTGCCCTGGAGGGGGCGATCGTCGGCGGCAGCTGCCCGGGAGGGGGCGATCCTCGTCCTCGTCAGCCCGGGAGGGGGCGATCGTCGGCGGCGCCTGCGGCACCGTCATCTCCCAAACTGCAGCCAGTGCAGTCAGCCCCATGGGGAACCGCAACCCCGCCCTAAAAGGGCGGGCCGGAGCCCTGGCGGCGCTGGCGAGAGGCCCAACATGTTATTACCAAAATACCTGTGTTTTCTCTTTAGTTGCTTTAATTTCCTTGTGCATGAATTCTTATTGATGCGTCTTCTCTTGGACAGTTTCTACTTTATACCTCACACCTAACTTCATTTCTGAATGCCTTTGGCATTTTTCATTTAACATTCTACATAGTATAATAAAAACTGTTTAAGCTATGAATAACCTTACATTCCTACAGAGAGAGAAAAAAAATAGTTGATAACAAATCATAAGAAAAGTAAAAAAAAAACCTTGAGAGTGACATATTCTTTGGGAACCGGGCTTCTTTGTAGATTGAGCAAGTCTTACCTACTTCAGCAACTCTATACTGCTGAAGCCTCGATGACTTTTTAATGTTATTTTATCTCAACCTGAACTAACAATCTAATTCAGGGCTGTAGATACTCACACTGAGATCCAGGTCTATTTCTGACTAAATAGAGGGTGTTTTGGACTGAAGAGCACTGTGTTTATGCAGCTCTTAGTGGTAGCTGCTATTGTTCTTCAGACTTTGTTGCTACAGTGGAAGTGAGTGTTTTCAGATCCTCAGAATCTCTCTACAAAATAAGCGTCAAGTCCATACCTCATGCACTCACATGTTTCTGTAACTTTTCTGTCTAACTAAATCGTCTTATAAGACATTTTTTGTACACTTGTTAAATAATCCTTTAGAAAGCTTAGTGCTGTGAAACGAAGCTATTACCAATAATGAATAGATACATAATATGAGGAATTTATTGGGGAATGATGATCTCCCAATAATACTTGAGATTGCCTCACAATAAATGTGCAAACTAGAATTTCATGTTTTTCTAGGTGTATTCTCCCATCAAACCCATTTGTCTTTCAAACTTACAGAATTTACCTTCTCTTTTAAATTACTATAACAATGTGATTTCTTATGATTAGACTATTTCTTTAATTTTTTCATCTCTTTTTGCATTGCTAAGCAAAGCAATATTTGTTACTGAAGATTTTTGCTTTACATTCTTTCAGATGAGTTACACAAATTCCACATCAAGTGAATTAGAATAAATATTAAAGCAAAATTGGACATTTATAATACCTTGATGATTAATTCAAGTAAGCAGCACATGCACTGTGTTTTGGTCTACTTTGTGAATTTTAATAAGATTTGTAATTTCCTTCTATATATCTTAGGTATAGTGGGTATTCATTTGATTATTAGGAAAGGAAAATCCCTAAGAAAAATTGCACTCATCAGTAGTCACATAGCAATAATCTATGTGGTAGTAAAATTACACTGTGCAAGAATATTTATGCTATTACTATTTCAAGTAAAATAATTGTATTTTAGGTTTATGTAGCCTTGCAAAGGGATACACCTCAACCACTAATGAAATACTATTTACTTTTTGAAGATTTTTCTTTAAAATATAGCACTAGTTAAAACAGTCTATGATCAATCCCTTTAATTAGGTCAGTTAATTTTTGCACTACTGAGTGACTTATAGAACATTAATTATTTCACTATAGATCATCTCCCCACATACTTTCATCTACAAATAGAACAGTTTCACAAATATTGATTCAAACCTTTTTCTTTTCCCACAGACCTTAGAATAGTATCAGCAACTTCCTGCATTGTTTTCCTTTGAAGATTTATCTTTATTTTGTGTGTTTCAGCATTTGATCTGCATGTATGGTTGTATACTACGGGTGTGTTTGGTGCCTGCAGAACCCGGAGAGGGCATCAGGTCCCCTGGAACTGAAGTTACCGCAATTGTGAATCTTTATGTGGGTGCTGGGAACCAAATCCAGGTTCTCTGATATAGCAAGGGTTTTTGACTGTTGATTCATCTGTCCAGCCTTGATTTTCCCCATTCTTTTTTCTTGATACTTATTTTGTGTTTGGGAATTTCAACATGAGTACTGTATTTACATAATTTCCACTTCTTTTACTCCCTGCAACTCTGCATGACACACATACATACAGACACACACACATTTCTTATCAATTTTGTGACTTCTTTAATTATATATATATATATGTGTATATATATATATATATGTCTGTGTGTGTATGTGTGTGTCTGTATATGTATGATAATGTGTACAAGTCTCCATGGGCTTAGGGCTGAGAACTTGAGATTAGATAACCTAGCAGGGAGCTTATACCTGGAGACTGATTTTTCTCTCCCTCAGCACCCACTGATTGCCTGTAACTCTTCATCTAGCAGTGAGACATTGTAAAGTTTGCTCCATCCACTCAGACGCTCATATGTATCAGCTGGTGTTGTCATTATGCAGGTCTTCTTTAGGCGATCATGTTGAGATTTCATGTGTAAAGCTTCCTTCTATGTCTTGAAGACACTAACTAGTGGCAGATATTGTGGTTACCTGGCTCTCATGATATTCCCTTAACCATAAGTGTGGGGTTTCATTGTAGATGTATCAACTAGAACTGGTCACTCCATGAACACTATTGTGTATAGCAAAGAAACAACCAGTTGAGTGAAGAAAAAGTCCACCAAGTTGGAGAGAGTCTTTGCCAGCTTCATCTGATAGAGGGTTAATATCCAAAAATATACATACAAAAAATAAAAAGAAGAACTTTTACATTCTTAAGTCATCATGGAAATAAGATCTGATTATCACAACTGCAGTTGGCTTCTATTGTGCAAAATGATAATGAGAATATATTATTTGGTCCACATAGTGTAATCAATTATCAATAGCAACGGGGTAGTAAAATAGTAAATAGGGTAAAAAAACCACAATATAAATACAGCATATTTTGCTATGTTAAGACTTTTAGATGATTTAGTAGGTAAAGTGCTCGTCATACAAATGTGTAAAAATCCTGGCCCAGCAGTCCATATCTGTAATCCAAGAGCTGGGGAGGCTGAGAAAATGGATCCCCAGGCTTGCTGGCCACGTAGTCTGGCTGAATCATTAAGCTCCAGGTTCTATGAGAGAGTCTGTCTCAAGATGTAAAACGGAGTGTGACTGATGAAAATAACTGACCTTGATATCTGGTCTCCATAAAATATAAGGTGGAGAATGATTGATGAAGACACCCAGCATGGATCTCTGGTCTCCACGTGGACATAAATCACATACACATGAACACGTGCACCTCTCTCTCTCCTCTCACACGCATAGGCACACACACACGTGTATGCACCACATATGCTACTCACTGTGTGTGTGTAGCTTCTACAAGTTCAGCTATAATCAATGATAATAAGGGAACTATAACTGCATTCTGTTTTGTACTGAATAAAATTTGAGTTCTTTGAATTCTCCTTTGCTTCCTATTGTCTCATAGGCTGTTTTCCCATAACAGATTTATTAACATATAATTAACAATGAACTTTCTATATCACATTTCGTATATCAAAATGAAAGACTAGAAATACTAAGTGACAAGTCATTTCTTTCAATGGTTTTAAACAAACCAAATATTCCATAAACTGAATAATTTTCCAATGTAAACATCAGTAAAGTTTAACTCCTTTTTAAATTAAATCAATGAAAACTGATACTTTTTTCTATATATTTTTAAAGTGTTGGTTAAGAAAATATATTTACAACTATGATAAACTAACAATTCACTTTTAGAGAAAAGTAGAAATATATATTTAATTTTTAAAAATTTATGTACAAGGGACTGGAGAAATGGCTCAGGAGTTAAGATCACTGGCTGTTCTTGCAGAGGACCAGGATTTGAGGCCCAGCACCCACATGGTGGCTCACAGCCTTTCGTAATCCCAGGATCTTTTGCAGTTCCACATGAACTTTAAGGCTGTTTTTCTATTTCTGGGAAGAATGTTGTTGGAATTTTAATCGAGATTCCATTCAATCTGTAGAATGCTTTTGATAGGATTATTGTTTTCACAACATTAATTCTTTAGATTCATGTCATGTGGAATCTTTCAATCTTGTATCTTTAATTTAATTTTCTTCAAGTTCTGTAATATTTCATTGTAGTGGCCTTTCACTTTCTGGTTTAAATTTATCTCAGGGTCATTTTTCTAGGCAATTGTAATGAGACTATTTGTAAATTTTTTATTTGCTAATCTTATTGACTATATTGAACAGGAGAGGAAAGATACAAGTTCTTGTTTTATTTCTGATCTTAAATGGAAATGGTTTTTGTTTTTCTCCATTAGCTTGTTGCTGGCTATGTAGCTGCCATTAGCCTTTGATATAATGAGATATGATGAGATATGGTCCCACCATTCTTAGTGTCCTCAGAGCTTTAACATGAAGGGATTTTGGATTTTGTCCAAAGTCTTTCAGTTACTATTGAGATGATAATGTGATGTATGTCCTTGAATTCATTTATGTAATTTGTTACATTTTTTTCTGTGCATGTTGAATCACCCCTGCATCTATGAAGTGTCCCCAACTTTATCATGGTGAATTACTTTTTTATTAAGTTCTTTAATTCTCTTTGCAAGTATTTTATTAATACGTTTTGCATCTGTGTTCATCAAGAAGATTGGCTTGTGATTTTCCTTCTTCATTTGCCTTTATCTGAATTTGTTATCTGGACAGTAAAGTCTTGAAGGGCAGATATGATACATATTGCTCTGGAGGAGGGAAATAATGAAATGCTATGATGTTCAAGAGATTTTCAAAATAGGTTTGCAGGAGTTATTCTACTATTTTCTGATTTAGTCATGACTAGCATTTTAAAAATACTTTATTTACTTTTGGTTTTATGTATATGAGTGCGTTGCCTGCATGCAAGTAAGTGCATCCATGTAGTGCAGTGTTCATGGAGGTCAGAAGGTGTTAGATTCCCTGGAACTGGAGTTATGGATTGTTCTTAGCCACCATGTGGGTGCTGGGAACTGACCTCCAGTCCTCTGCAAGAGCAGTCAGTGCTCTTATCTGCTGAGCCATCTCTCCAGTCCCAAACATTTTATACTTCTATAAAAAATTTCTATCAGCTTATGACAGGTCATATTGTCTACTAATGTATTACATTTCAATTTAAGTTGCATACTAGTAAGAATTATATTTTATATGATCAACAGAATATTTATCCCTACAATTTATTACATCGGTTTTGAATTATAAATTAATTTAGATTAACTAAAATTCCACATTACAAAAATCATTTACATATGAAGAGGGGATTATTTAGGTTTTTAGGAATGCTCAAATGTCTGGTAAAAGCTTCTGATTTCATAAAACATACCCATGGAACTTCTCTTTCTTTTTTATACTTTCACATCTTCAGCAATAAGATTAAATGTTTTTGATTTATTAGTTACAGTCTAGTAATAGAAGAGTGGTAAATTATGAAATTATAGAAATGATGAAATTATAGAAAAAATGATTTCAACAAAAGTCTTAAATCAATCATGAAATTTATGTAGAATGTTGATAGTAATTTATTAAGCTCTTTAAGATGTAGGTTTACAATATAACTTTTAATTAGCAAATATTAATTGAAGACATATTGTAGCATGTGGGTATTTTAGTACTCAGGCATATATGTTTCTTACTACTACTAAAAATATGAAAAAGTACTAACTTAACATGAAAAGCCATGTGCTGAATTTTATAAATGCAAAGAGGTGTGAAATTAATCAAATCCTAAAGCATAAACTAAGAAACCCTAATAAATGTAAATAGAAAAACTTCATATTTTAATTATAGATTCCTTTCATCTTTTGCCAAAAATACAAGGTGCAAAGTTCAGTTAACTAATTTTCATAAACTAATAATTCTTTTTTCAATTTTCTTTTTGAGACAGGGTCTCCCTGTAGTCCTCCTGGTCTGGATGCCTATGTAAATCAGGCTGAACCGGATCACACAGAGATCCACCTGTCTCTGTCTCCTGATGGCTGGGAATAAAGACAAGCACCATGGCATCCGGCTAGTAATATATAAAAAAATTTAAGCAAAATATCTTAAATTACATATGTCTTGGTACATAAAATCGAAGTGGTAAATCACACTTTTTTTAAGGGAGTGATAGAATGTTAAGTATTTCTTTGGATTAAGTCCTTGGCAAATCTAATTAATTATAAAATATGTGAAAAGAAAATATCATGGCCATGATAAATTTAATGGCTGACATGGCTTTGAAGGCTAAGCTGTTAGCAAGGCAGAATATGTAAATAACACCCACTTTCATAAACCTGTCAATTGTTTCTGGAACTCATAGAAAGGTGAAAATATGGCCACATTACAAAAACAAGATGCATGTGCTATCTATGCAGATGTGAACACAAGTAAAATTGTAAATATCATACATACTTGGGTATGGAATTTTCACTCTGCAATTTGCACTCTGTGGAGTAACACCTCTGCTTCTATAAGGGTTCTGCTCAGGGAGGAGTACTATTGCCTGCTCATTATCTTTGCATATTTGATTTTCTGTAGCTCCTACAGCTTCATATAAACAGATCAATGTGCCACTTTCCATATAGTGCCATATAAAATCTTGATTATTGTTGAGAGAAAATAAGGTAAAATTACTTTAGTATGATCATAAATTACAGTATTCTACAGTCACCATACTATATAAATAAAATTTGATAGGTAGTAGAGGCTACATAAGGTATTTGGGACTTGTAAAAAATCATTTTTCAGTCTTTAAGTATTATTTCAGTAATTGTCACTTGCAATTAGGAATCTAAGAAATGATAACCTATCTTCAGTGTATCTCAATGTTTGTTAATTTATAAAAGAACAGCCTTTGACAGTTTTTATTTTAATGGATAATTTATTGCAAAATTTCTTTTAAAAATTTTATGCAAGGTGTTACTATCCAGTACCAGATATCCTGAAACTCAGTTAGTAGATCAGGAAGGCTTCACACTTACAGAGATACACCTGCCCCTGCCACTTGAGCTCTGTGATTAAAGGTATGTGCCATCACAACCAGCTTGTTGCAAAATTCTTGATCATAGCTGTCTTTTGTTAACCAGTCATATGCTATGAAAGAAATGCAAGGATACTGGCTCCTGACTTTAGGAGCAAAGTTACACATCCTTCTCTTATGTTTGCAAGAATGAAATAGCCAACTTGGATATGTCTACACACATTCATCAGTGTGCATATTTTTAGGACTAACACAAAACTAGTGGACCTAATACTAGGCTCGATTAAAATAACCAATTTGCTCAGTAAAATAGGGACAGTGTTAGTAAATTACATATATTAATCACTTTTATTAGAGATAATACCACAATTTCAAAAAACAAATTTAAGAATTCCCGGGTCTATTTTCTAGGTAATTTTCTGGACATTATTAAAAATAAATAAAAATGGATAAACATAATACCTCTTGCACAGCAAAGTTCTATAGCAGAACTAAGCATCTCCTACCTGACAATTGCACTGTAAACTGCTCTGAGCTCCTGAAGTGCTCATATCCTAGTCCATCTTCACATTCACTGCTGCTTTTATCTTTTAGAATCATGTGTCCTGCCATTTGGTAGTTTGAGTTCCTAAAATTGAGAAACACACTGTATCAGCTCTTTCACATCTTGTCAGGAGAGGTCCACTTTAACTTCTAGGTCAAGCATCATTTCAAGATGTCTGAATATATTAATTTTATCTAAATATAGGAATTATCACTGTAATCATGATATCACAAGCAGTAATGTCATATTGCCCTACAGCTATTTCTAGGAAGGTCATTCCTCATGGACATTACATCATCCACAAAACCTTTTTTAAAAAGTTGAGTGTAAAGTAGGAAACTATCTGTGAAAGCTAACTAATTCTCTTTCATTATATATATATATATATATATATATATATATATATATATATATATATATAAAATATTCACCAAAAGTCTTCCTGAAAAATAAAGTGGAATGCCTGTCTTGTGTGAGGAAATAGTGGTTAAAAGTTTTAGCATCGTTTTAGAATTCAACCATAACTTCCACTCTCAGTCTTAGTGACTTACTAAGATTTCATGTAAAAGACGATCAAACAGACAGAAAGGATCCATAGATAGCACTTCTAATTCTGCCATTTCAAAGGCGCATAGTTTTTCCCCAAAATATGCTCCTTTATACAAAAATGTCTGATTGGATGTGGAAAGAAAATAACTTGACAGAGTCTAAATCTAAGCCATGGTGCCAAACAAGAGAGATTTTTGCCTATGGGACTCTCCTACGTTGATGAGTCACCTGTCTGGTGTGGACTGCTGTGGAAGGTCATTTTCCTGACATGAAAGCTCCCAAATGAATGGCATCCTCAGAGGACTTTCAGCTAGAGGCTACCTGATGACTGCTCTCACCAGTGCTGAGCAACAGATGCTTGAGGAGGTTTCTAACAGAGATCTTTGCCTAGCTTTTGCAAGTTTTCAACATGGTTTTTCAAATAAAGATCACCACCAATGACCATCTCTTTAAAGTATCACAAGTCTGTGTCCAGTCCAGTATTATTTGACCTACCTTTAGAGCACAAGTGCTTTATTGATCCTGCCTTAGTTACTCAGGCTCATCGCAGAGAATGTCTTAGTCTTAAATTATCATGTTTGCTCTCCAAGACCTGGATGCATCTCTGTAGGTACAGCAGGAGAAATTCAAACTTTTGTATTATCCAATGCAATTTTCTCTTAATCAAAAACATGGATTTTTCTGCCTCGTTCTTTTTATTTTGTAAAATGTAGAATCCAACCAGGAAAAAATTAACCATTCTACAGAGAATGTTTTAGGGAGAAACAGTATTTGTTTGGCAATTACTCCACAATCAATTGGGAGATTCTGTGGAGCCTGATTTGTAGTGAGGTCTTGGTTTTAATTTAGTGACATTTCTTACACTGTTCATTTGGCATCTATATTAAAATATTACAAGAATTATGGAAAAATAGCTTCTTAGAACATTTTTTTTTTGCAGTCTTGGACAATGCTTCTGGTTTCTTTGCAATGTCTTGTTCAATTAGTTGAGGATGATTCAGAACACCTAATCTTGTAGATATTGTTTATTTTAAATACAAGCACACTGTTTTCAAAACTGCTTTGTGCAAGAGGGAAAGCAAAATGCGTGATAAATGACCCAGGATCAGCTAAATCTAAGTTTAACAGTAGTCTGGGAAAGATAATTATAATAATATCTGTATAATACCTACAAAGTGTTTAACACAGAAAATAGTTGACATTATTCAAAATTCATGAAATACTTTGAGAATACTTACTCTAAAGACTAGGAAATTAAGGCCTAATGAAAAATTTTAAAGAAAAAGTCAAGAATCAAATTCAAAACCACTATGGATTTTATTTCTTTAACCACACCTAACTGAATTTTCAATTTGAAGTCAAGAAGTTGTTATACAAATCCTGTTGGGTCATTTAACTTATACTTGATCTTTCCCTTGTGTCAAAGATTCTTTTCAGTTCTTTCAGAAATCCAGATGTTGAGGCTTGAAAGAGGGCTCAGCATTTAAGAATACTGGCTGTTCTTCCAGAGGACCTTGGTTCAGTTCCCAACACCCGAAGTTGGCTAATACCCATCAGAAACTCCATTTCCAGAGGTATCCAAGGCCTTCTCTTGACCTGCATGGTCATTGTATGACACAAAACACTCATATACATGAAATAAATAAATAAATAATTTAAAATACACCAGATTTTGGAGGCCACTCCTTTCTCTGCCCCTACAGTTAGTCTCCCCTTCTCTCTCAGTGCCTGTGAAGTTTCTTCAGCAACTTCTTCAGATTCATTTTTGGGTTACCATCCCTAAATTCAAAATGTTAATTTACAGAAAGACTACCTGAAACCCTCTGTATTCACATCAATAAATCTCCTAAGTTCCATTCTAGAGCACTTTGTCTCATGGATGCATTTGTCTCTGCTCATAATTTGAATTACAAAATCAAAATAAACTACCTCATGGATCGATTACAAGTTAAATAGGAAGTGTACCTAGATATATTATTCTCTACTCTCTCTGAGACCAGGGCCTGTATGTATATATTCATTGAAATATTACAATGGTAAGAATACTAATTAACATCAAGGAGGCATAATAAATTTTCGAGTTTTAGGTCAGACACTTTGTTTCTTAGTTTTGTAAATTTTAGTGTAGAGTCCAATTTCTTTTTTCCTTCTGAGTATTCAGTTTTTCCAGGATCCTCCTTTTAAAATTGTTCTAGGCTAATTCCATAGCATTGACACCCTGGTCAGATATCATTTGATAGTATGTGTGAAGGTTTTTTCTGAATCTCTGCTCTAGTTCATTTAAATCATGTGCCTGGTGTATCAGAAGAACCCCTTTGATTACATAAAAACTCTTGTGTTAATTTATAAAATAAGGAAGTAAGTGTCATCAAAAATTTTTAAATGTGTCAAAATTGTGTCAATTACTTGGGAATAAAATTTTAAATTTACATATAAATTTTAAGTTAAAAATTCTACATTTTGCACAATCAAATCATGTTAAGACTACTTGAATTTAATATGGAGATCAGTTTGTGTCATATTGACATATATTAGCAGTATGAAACCTTCCAATTTTATGTCTTTACTTGAATAAGTGTCCTAGCCAAATATTTCAGTATTGTGCTCACTAGAGAGTAAAAGTGAGGCTGTGTCTTGTTATTTATCTCAGAAGGAAAGCATTCACTAGTTCTCCATGGAATATGTTGTTTTGTAGAATATTCATGGCAAACATATGTGTGAGATATACAATATGGCATTTCTTATGTTGAGGTTGTTTATTTCTAATTCTAATGTTTGTATAGCTTTATTGGAACAAGGTTTTGAATTGGTATTTTATGAAGAAGTTCAAATTGTCAGGTATTTTTATTTTATTTGGTGTATCATATTATTTTTTGTATATTGAATTATCCATGTATCTTAGACATAAATCTCACTCAGTCTTTGTTTCTTTTCAGCTAAATTTGATTTTGCAGTCTTCTCCTGCTGTTTTTATATCAGGGTTCTCCTGGGACATGTACTGTACTTTCTCATTCTGTCTTGTCTCTTTCTGATTTCACATTAATTTTGGCAACACAAAGTGAGTTTGGGTGGTTCCCACTCGGTTTGTGAGGATAGTGACATTCGAATGCCAATTTTCATTCTTTAAATTTTTACAGAACTCTCCAGTGACGCCCTCAGGTTGAGACTTTTCTTTGTCAGGAATTTTTTTGACGTTTCACTCAGTTGTCTTCCTTGTTACAGATTGCTCACATTTTCTTTGTGGTTAAGTCTTAGTAGGTTTTATGTTTTTAGCAAAATATCTACCCACTTACTCGTTTCGGCTGTTCACTGCCCGATTTGTTTTTTGTGGTAGCTTTCAGTTTTTTAAGTTTTTTTTTTTTTTTTTTTTTAAAGATAGAGTAGATGGTGCCAATTTCATTTCTGATATTTCAAAACTTCTGTCTTTACCCATTTATCTAAAGATTTTCAGCTTTATCAATAGAATCAAATACCTTGTTATATTAATTTTTACACTATTTTCATATTCTGTTTTATAAATGTCTGCTTTCTCACATTCTCTCTTTTTCTTGCTTTATGGTTAGCTTTCTTTGTCCTTTTTGTAGTCTGCTAAATAGTAAAAAAAATCTTTTTAATATATATTTTAATTGAATTTTGTGCATTTCATATAGTACATCTTAATCATGTTTACACCTCCTCCCCTACCTGCTCCTCACATTGCTCCCACACCGGATTCCATGGATTCTGCCCTTTATGTTAAGGCTTTTCAATTCAAGTTTATACACCTAAGTGTGAGTTCATCAACTGGAGCCTAGTCAGCCTATCTAGCATCACTCCATTAAAGAAGACCAACTCTCCCTCACCCAGCAGTGACCACCAGCCCATAGTCTTTTGGAAGAGGGACCAAAGATGGAACTTCTCACCCATTGCCTCAGTTCTATTCTGAGTTTTTGTCTGGTTTGAGTTTGCATGGGGCTTGTGTATGCTGTCATTATTGCTATAAATTCATATGAGTAACTTCTCAACTGTCTGGAAAACTCTATATCCTTGTGGTCATCCACCATGCCTGGCTCTTACACTTTTTCCATGATATTTTTCCCAATGATTCCTGAGCCCTGGGTAGCTATAGTTTAATATAGGAATCCTATCCAGGGACATGCACTCTGCAGGCTCTTATTTGTACAGTCTTCTCTATATTTTGGCCAGTTGTGGCTTTCTGTGTTAATTGACCTTTATTGCATGAACAAACTTCTCTGGTAAGAGCTGAGAGATGGATTAGTATTCTCTATATCCTCTGTTCCGCTTTGTTCCATGAGCCTTAGGTAGAGTCTAGAGGGTCCATGTCCACCTCGGACTGTGCATCTCCCAGATACTTATTCTCTCTGTTTGACCAGTTGTGGAATTCTGTAATAATCTCCATCTGTTGCCAAAAAAACTTCTTTGTTGGATGATGACAGGTATACTTGTCTGTAAGTATAAGGACACATATATAGCATATGTTAACTAATTACATTTGACTAGGCATGTGTCAGACATAGATTTTTCTCTAGGCTGTATGACCTTTCCAGTCATGTGTGTTTGACAATATTTATAGTACCTCACATGAGTTTCTTTCCATCAAGGAGGCTTTAAGTCCAATTAGATAACTGAAGATTACTCCCAAGATAAAAGTACCACTACTGAACCAATATAGTTTGCTATCTTGGTTATCGCTGTGGTTATTAGTCTTTAAATCGGGGATTGTAGCAATAACTGATTTTCTCCCTTAGCAGTTTGCATACTCTGATACCATAAAAGCTCATCTTCAGGGAGGAGGCGTCTAGGTCAGTTCCAGCAACATTGCTCTAAGTCCTATGTCTGGAGTATGTCCTGACTTCAGCAAAAGGATCCGAAAATAGATGTTGACTTAATCTCTTTCTTATTTTTTAATGTACACATTATAGTTATAAATTTTTCTATTAATACTGCTTTCATTGTGGCTTATAATTTTTATACACTATCTTTTCATCTTTAATTTTTTATTTTTTTTCCTTAATCCTTTTATTGTTTTCTCTGATTTACACACATTTGCCTATTTTCTAGATTCAGTTCTGTCATTTATTTCTTGCTCTGTTGTGATTAGAAAAGATATTTTATAATGTTAATCACTTTACTTTTTCTGAAGCAATGTTTGACCTAACATATGGGCTGTGGAGAACACTGTATATATACTTAAGAACAATATACAGGCTATATGATGCTGGGAGAGCATTCTGCTAGCCATTTTATTTATTGTGCTAAGTAGTGAATTCTTTCAGTTTAATGGAGCAAGGCATTGAAATTTCCAGGTTTTACTATAGAATAACCTCCATCTTCTTTCAGTTCTGTTCTTGTTTTACGTTTTTCAGTGCCCTGAAACTAGGTGCATAATTGTTTACAATTGTCATAAAGTCTTGCTGCATTGAGCTTGTATTATCTAATGTTTTTCTTTGTCGTGTAAATTACTTTAATTTAGTTTTCATTTAGTCTAATAGCACAATCACCCCTGATCTTTGTGGGTTACTGTTTGCATAGCTGATCTTTTTTTCTATGTTTTTATTCTTTCAATGCTTGTCTTTGGATCCAAAATGAGTTTTGTGTAGACATAAATCTCATGTCTTTATCCATTTGCCAGCGTTTACCTTTTTGATTAAAGAGTTTGACATAGACGCATTTAAAGTAATTATGGATAACTAATAATTTTTTGTTGCAATTTTGCTATTATACTCTGTTTCATTGTATTTTTGTCTTTCATTTCATGCATTACTATCATTTGTTTCTAATTTATTCCTTTGTATATTTTATAAATACTTTTGTGGTTCTCGTGAATATTATATCTGGTAATCTAAAATTATAAAACTCATGGCCACAGGCAAAGCACCCGGAACGGTGCTAACCCTGACTAGCCGAGCAACGCAGCATGAGATTTGCCTCCGGAGAAAAGGCGTATTGCTTCTGTGGGACGTGCAACTGCCACCAACTCCCACGTACTCCATTCCAGATGAAGTTACCCCAGCTAAAGGGGCTATCCCGATGGCTTTCAGTGTTGTCTGTGCGAAGGGAGCCCTCAGTGAGTGGCCATAACCTGCTGGACCAGGACATTGCCTCTAAGTCTGACCCCTTTCGGATCCTCTTTACAGAAGACAATGGTAGGTAGATGGAGTACTAGAGAACACGACAGCATCAACAACCTCAACCCTGCCTTCTACAAAAGATTAGCTCTACATTACCACTTCTAGGAGGCGCAGAAGCTGAAGTTCACCCTCTTTGACCAGGACAAGTCTGGCGTGCAGCTGGATGCACATGACTTCTTGGGTCACTTCTCTTGTAGCCTGGACATGATTCTTTCCAGCATGATCACTCGGCTTCTGCTGCTGATGACAAGCCTGCAAGGAAGGGTTTGATTACTATTGTTGCTCTGGAGCGCTCAGACAACCACGTCATCACACTGAACCTGGCAGGCAACATGGGTAAGAAGGAGCTCTTCCTGAAGTCAGACCTATTTCCCGAGTTTTACAAGCCTGGGGATGAGGACAAATGGATGCTGGTCCACAGGACTGAGGTGATCAAGGACACTCTGAACCCTGTGTGGAACACATTCACTGTGCCATTGGTGCCCTTGAATTATGGGAACCTGGAGAAGCCCATCTGGTCACTCTACAAAAGTGTTAATGATGGATACCATGACTTCACTGGCGAGTTCCAGATCTCTGTGTGACAGATGACTGAGGCTCGAGATGATGTTCTGGTGAGATGGAGTTCATCAACCCAAAGAAGCAGAGGAAGAAGGGCTAGAAGAACTCCCGCATCACTATTCTCCAAGGTCAAGCAAGATAACACCCCAGCTCCTTGTTTTTGGACTAGATGTAGAGGCTGCCAGCTCATGTACAGTCTGAATAGATAGACTTCACCGCTTCCAACCAGAGTCCACTTGACCCTTCACTACAGTACATCAGCCCATGGGCACCAATGAATATTTGTAAGCTATCTAGGTGGTGGGATAGATCATTCCGGATGCCGAAATGGGTAAGATCTTTCTGGGTCTGGCGTTCCGCTAGACTGGAAGGTGTCCCATGAGTTTGTCATCAAATTCAACCTCACTAACTTGGTCTGCTCAGGTGCAGATGGCATCGCCCAGGTGTACTCAGTCCGCTGGCCCCACGTTGTCTTCTCCGGTTGTTCATCACGTCTCCGGGTTTTGCAGCCCAGGCTATGCAGCGGCCGATGCCGAGCAGTACTTCAACCTCCTCCTTCTCATCACTGATTCATCAGTGACATGGTGGAGACGCGGCATGCTGTGGCGCTGGTCTCCATGCGGGGCACGTCCCTTATCACTGAGGCATGGGCAATTCAGATTTTGCAGCCACGGAGTTTCTGGATAGCAGCAACCGTAGGGAACATGCACACACAGGCAGGAAGGCAACCCGCAACGTAGTGTCGTTTGTGCCCTTTCGAGAGTTTCCAATACAGCAAAAAGATTCCGACGGAAACGTTAGAGGTGGAGTTGCCTCAACAGATTGCGCAGTATTTCAAGCATTAAAACCTAACCCCACCAACTCAGCCCGCCTGAAAGAGCGGCCAGCAGCAGCGTGGCGGCTGAGGCGCCAAGTCTCCCCAGACACAGGCACGCTCCCCCTGCTTCCTCACGGGTGGTCTTTTATACCAGTCTACATTTTTATATTTTACAATCAGACTTTCATCCCCAACTTCCTCCACCTCAGCTGGGCTTCCTTTGCCAACTGATGTGCTTCCAGCTCAAACTGGCCCCCTCTTCTGTAGTCTTACCTCTCAAGTATTGAATGTACTTTGTATAATTTCAGTGGAATTTGGTTGTTATTAAAGAGAATAAAAGTTTTACAATCACATAAACAAATAAATAATCTAAGAATATAAAACTGCTTTATGCATGCTGGATTAAATTTAGTAATGCAGCCACTCTGTTCCCTTACAGTGTTGTCAAACTTCTTGAATAATTGATATCACAAAATTACATCTTCATATAGCATGTGACCCAACACATGAAATAATAATTCTTCTAAATACCAATCTCCTACTACATAGAAAACATCGTATATGACTATAAACCATATTGTAATAATACTAGTTTGTGGAGTAATATTTTGATGTAGTTGGCTTTTAAATCATAGAAACAGTATGTGCAGTTTCAGTATTACTAGCATTTATAACTGCTTATGTTTTGACTTTTATGAGATCTCTTCACATGGTTTCAAGATGTTGTTCAATATTGTTCTACTTCTTTCTACATGGTCCTCTTGAGCAGTTTTTCCATTTCAGGCTTAGTAGTAATACACTCTTTTACCTTTTACGCTTCCTTTACCAAAAAAAGTCTAAATGCCCTATCTTCTTTGGAAAGAAAGTTTACTTACTAGGTGTAAGATTCTTGTTTCATGTTTTCATTTTTCTTTTCTTTCATTTTCACTCTGGATATGTTGGTTTGCTGCTTTGCAGTCTCAAAAGTTTTCAGTAAGAGATTTAATGATGCTATTGGAATGACCTTGATGTAATGATTCAGTTCTCTTTCTTGCTTTCCATAGATTCTTTCAAAGTTTTGCTTCTATCAAATTATTGATATGATTGAGCCCTTTCACCCCTGAGTCTTGTGTCAGTGTCTTTCCTCGCTCCTTAGTTCTTCCAATGGAATTCTTCCCTCTTCCTCCTTTTCTGAAATCGGCACAGTCTCTTTTTGGCCTATCTGAAGGGTTCCATGGGTCCGTCAGGCTCTTTACAGTTTATAATTTGTAATTTTTGCCTTTGTGTTCTTGAGACTGGATCATTTCCATTGGCTTATCTTTACATTCATAGTGAGTTCTTTTAGCTTGATGAATTGTACCTTTCAACACTTTTAATGATTTTTGCATTTTATGAGTATATTTATCAGCTCTATAGTTTAAAGCTGATTTTTTCTTTTACTGTTTCATGTTTTTAATATTTTCTAACTTTTTTTCCTTTAAATTTATATCTTAAATGATAAAATTAAAGCATAATATGTGCATGTTAAGAGAACACACGATGACATATTTATATACATATATACATACACATTGTTGATATATGCCAATATATACTACTTAAAGATTAATGCAAGTTGAATATACTTATCTCCACATCCACTGTTTGTGGTAAAATGTTTCAAACATTACCTTAGTTTTTAAAGTTTATAGTATGCTGTGAATATATTTTGTTTATACTTTGATTTTGGCTTTCATCGAATCTACCTTTACTTCCTTGAACATTTTTAGGATAACTGCTTTTAGGTCTTTGCCGAACACATGTTCAGTCATTTGCTTTACAAAGTGGCTTCTGCTGTGCTTCTTTTTTCTGTTTAATGTGTGCTAATTTTATCTACATTGATATTCATGATGATTTTTAATTGAGAGCCAGATACTTCATTTAATAATTACTTTTCTCTGGAAATCATATTCTTCTTAAACTATGGTTGCTTTTCATTCATTTCTGTTCTTATGAGTTTTATCATTTTTCACTTTTTAATATTTGTTGATTGTTTCTATGCTAAGAATCAGCCTGACATAAAAATTAAGATTTTTCTTGTCTTTCTGGAGAGTTATCCTTGATTCACATCATGTTTTCCTGTTTTCCACATATAAGCCATTATATTTGCCATAAGGACAGTGGACGGGTAATTCAGGGGACGTGGTTTAGCCCTAGATCTCCTCAAATTCACTTTACTTGGATGGGAAGGAAGGGCCTTTCAAAGATTGGGTGTGTCAACAGCAGTTATCCCTGTCTCTAGGCAGGGTTTTGATCAGGAGCAGCAAGCAGACAGATGGCTGGAACTTAGAAGACAGGGGTCTTTTTTCCACTCTGGCATCCACAAGCTGTGTGCAGCCTGCTCTAGGAATAAGTGAAAATTTTCCTGCTGTGGGAAGGGAAAGGGCAGGCCCTGCTGTGGGAAGAGCCAAACCAACTGAAATTCTCCACATCTTGCCCTCAAAATCTCAGGAAGTTGAATTCAGAGTAACGAAGTAGCAGCATCCCACAGTCTCGTCAGTGCAGCTGCTGTCAAAGTGGGAAGCCAAATCCGCTTTCCTCTGCGCTGTATTCCCATAGTTTTCGTAAAGTCTGTTAATTCTTACCTTTCATTGAATCTCAGTTTACCAGATAATTTAATTCAGAGGTTATCTGCCGTGAACCATTGGAATGTTACTCAATATATTTTGATATTTTGAACTCTGATTTCTCCTTCAACAATTTAATCTACCCTTAGCCAGTAAATATGTTTCTATGTTTATCAAGTCAGGATGTAATACCCCAAATACAATCTTAAATTTTAAAAAATTGAATCTTTGTTTATTTCGTACAGAACATCTCAATCAATATTTGTCATCTTTAGATCCCCCTTTCCCATTGGGAGCTGCCATAGTCTCCCAGCTGGAATCCCTGTATTCTGTCATCTGTGTTAAGGTCTATCGTGCTGATAGTGTCCTCAGATGTTCCTCAGTGCAAGTTCATCCATTGAGGTCCAGCCAGCCCAGCTAGAGTCCTTCACTTTAGGAAAATCAGCTCTTTCAACCCAGTAGTAATCAGTTGCCAATATTTCTTCATCTAAGATTGGGGTCTGCTGTCGGTTTCCCCAGTTTTATGCTGGGTTTTTGTCTGTTTGAGTTTGCATGGGTCCCATGCATTGCTCTAGTTTCATATGAGCAGGGCTCCAGAAGCTTGTGGGGCTCTATTTCCATGTGGTTATGCCCCTCTTCCAGGCTCTTAAAATCTTTACTCCCCCTCTTCAGGAACGATCTCTGAGCCCTGGGTGGATGAAGTTTAATATAGGAGTCTTATCCAAGGACCAGTATTCTGCAGACTCTTAATCTCTATGGCCATTTTTGACCTTTTCTGTTCCTGGCCCTCTATTGCATGACAGAGATTCATTAATGAGAATTGAGATATTCATTTGTGACCTCTTTATCCCTTGTTCTATGTCCTGTGTGTCTTAGGTGTAGAGGGTGCATTGTAGATATGCCACTTAGGTTTCACCAATTCAAAGACACGGTCTGTGTATGGCCAGTTGTGTTACATTGTAATAGTTTCTGTCATGTGCAAAGGGAGCTTCTTTGATGAGTGGTGACTGGGATATATGCCTGTAAATATAAGGGTAGATATTTTGCTCATAGTAAGAAATTTGGCTATATGTAACACCCTAATTACTAAGGATGTTGAACACTTTTTAAGATGTTTCTTAGCCATCTTCACTTCTTCTTTTAAGAACTCTCTGTTCAAATCCATATCCCATCTTTTAATTATGTCACCTGTTTTCTTCATTCTTTGTTTTTTGAGTTATTAATATATTCTGCATGTTAAAACTCTGTCAAATATGTTGCTGGTAAAGGTTTTCTCCCACTTTGGTTTTTCTCCTCACTATCTTGGTTGTTTCCTTTACTTTACAGAAGCCTTTAAGTTTAATGAGATCTCATTTGTTGATTATTGACTTAATTCCTGAGCAACTGGTATCTGATTTAGAAAGTCATTTCCTACACCTATATCTTGAAGGTTACTGCCAATGCTTTCTTCTAACAGTTTCAATGTTACAAGTTTCACATTTTGGTCTTTGATCTATTTGGAGTTGACTTTTGTGCAAGGGGAAAGATAAGAGCTTAGTTTCATTCTTCTACAAGTGGAGATCCAGTTTACCAGCACCATTTGCTGAAGATGCTATCATTCATCCAGTGAGTTCTTGGCCCCTTTGTCAAATATCAGGTAGCTGACATTGCATGTACTCATGTTTGAGTCTTCAGTTATTTTCTATTGATCTACACATCTATTTTTATGCTAGGACCATGATGTTTTTATAAGTAAATCTCTGTAACATAGTTTGAAATCTGGTATAGTGATTCCTCCAGCATTGCTCTTTGTGCTCAAGATGCCCTTTATCTATTCTTGGCTCTTTTATGCTTCCACATGAATTTCAGCATTTTTTCTAATTCTTTGAATAATGCCATGAGAATTTTGATTGTAATTGCATTGAATCTATATATATTGATTTATCCAAGAAGGTGATTTTTGCACTATTAATTCTTCCAATTCATGAGCATAGGAGGTCCTGACATCTTCTGGTGTCTTTCTCAATCTCTTTGTTTAAAGATTTAAATTTATCACTGTAGAGATCTTTAATGTCTGATAAAATTTGCTTTGAGTTATTTATATGTATTTTTTGAGACTCTTGTGAATGGTAGGGTCCATGTACTCTTTCTCCAATTGCCTGTTATTGGTATATACAAATGATACTGAGCTTTGTAGACTAATTGTGTCAACGACCATTTACTGAAAGAGTTAGTCATTTCTATGAGTTTTGTGGTAGAATTTTTTACATCTCTTAGGTATAATATCATATCTTCTGAAATGAGTAATTTGACCTCTTCTTTTCCAAAGAATACTCCTTTAACTTCCTTCTCTTGTTTTATTGCTCTAGTAAGAATTTCAAGCACCATATTAAAAAGGAGTAGAGATAGTAGACAGCCTTGTTGAGTTCCTGAATTTAAGACAAATGTTTCCAGTCTTTCTCCATTTAGAATGATGTTGTAGGTTTGTTGTCTATAGCTTTAATTATGTTGAGGGGTGTTTCTTCGAGTCCAGTTCTCTTTAGAACTTTAACATAAATGCATGTTGAATTTTGTCAAAGGTCTGTGTATATTTGATTGCCCTGTAATTTCTTTCTTGGAATCCATTTATATGCTTTAAGATATTTACTGACAAATATATTGGACCACCCCTGAATCTCTGAAATAAAGCCAACTTGATAACAATGGATTATCTTTTTGATGTGTTTATGCATGCAATTCCAAGTGTTTTGTTGAGAATTTTTGCATTTGTGTTTATGGGTCTGTAATTTTCTTTTTTGGGTTGTATACTTCCCTGCTTTTTGTATTAGAATGATGCTGGCTTCATAGAAAGAATTTGCAAGATTTCCCTCTGTTTGTATCTTTTTGGATAACTTAAGTAGTCTGAGATACAGCTCTTCTTTAAATTTCTGGTAAGATTCTGCTGTGAATTGATCTAGGCCTGGGCTGTTGGCAGTCAGGAGGTTTTGTATTGCTGTTTCAGTTTCCTTATATTCTTTAAACAGTCTGTTTTAACTGTTGATATCTTCTTGGTTTAACTTTGAAGATTCACATCATTTTAGATATGCATACACTTCTATTAGATTTTCAAATTTAATAGTGTACAGGGTTTTAAAGTATTTATAATGTTCTGGATCTTTATGTTGTCTGTTTTGTACATATGAGGGTTGGTTTTATGTAGAGTTCTTTCAGTCTATTAATGTCATGAAAGATTTTTCTTTCCGTTTCGACTATAACAGTCATTTCTGCTGGGTAAAGTATTCTGGGTTTGCATCTTTTGTCATTTAGAACTGGGAATACTTGGTTTCAGGCTTTTCTGACTTTCATAGTTTGCATTGAAAGTTACCTGTAATTCTGATGGGTTTTCTTTATATGTGACTTCTTGTTTTTGTTTTGTAGCATTCAGTATTCTCTCTTTGTTTTTTATGTTTAATGTTTTTAGTATGATTTGATCCTGTTGATTTGGTGTTCTACATGCTTCATGTATTCGTATGTGCATGTATTTCCTTAGTTTTGGGAAACTGTCCTCTATAATCCTGTTGAGGATCTGGTCAACACCACTGTCCTGAGATCCTTCTCCTTCCTCCATGCTTGTGATGTGTAACTTGGATCTTTGCCTGCATATTCCATTCCTGTGTTTTTAAAAGTGTTTCATAGTCTTTGCTTGAGTGCTCCAATTCTTCACCTTTATCATTCAGTCTTGATATTCTACTTTCCATTTCATTCATTCTATTCTGAGGCTTTCCTCTGTCATTTCAAATTGGCTTACTGAATGTAACATTCCTTCTTCATTTCAGTCTGTTTTCTTCAATATTTCTATCTTTTTTGTAAATTCAGTCAAAGGTTTATTCCTATTTCCTTTTAGTTCTTGTATTTGGTATTTTTTTTTGTGTGTGTGTGTGTGTATTCTTTAAATTCATTGAAATCTTTGATCATGTTTATGTTGTTGTTTTAACTGTTTAGCCTGGGTTATCTCTATGGAGTTCTCATTGGAGAACTCTTTTTTAGGGCTGGTGATGTTTGCTAGGGACATATTATTTGAGTTTTTATATTATTATTTTTTCATTGTGATCTTGACATGTGAATTTCTTTATTGTTTGTGATTCTGATGTGAGACCCAAGCCTTCCTTTGTTTAGTTGAGGACTGATTCTGTTTGTATATGTGATTTGACTTGGTTGCTTTCCTATTGGGTGTGAAAAGCTGATTGGTCAAGGCTTCATGTTCACTCTTTTGATTTAGTATTGTAGGGACCAGATGTCTCTAGTCCAGCTGCTCAAGAGTTCCCTCAGAGTTGCATGTTAAGGGAGGTTACATGCTCTCAGACTCTAGTCTAATGTCTGGGCCCCTCTAGCCAGCTGGCAAAGCACAATTTGGGAGAGTTGTTAGGCACAGGTTAGATTCAAACATTCTCAGGCAGTCTGCAAAAGTCTGGGCCCCTAGTATAGGGCACTGAAGCCTAGCCTTGTAGCCAATGGATGGGCTGTGGATGTTTCCAATATGAGGGGATGAGAAGGGCACAATTTGAAGAGTTCAGCACCCCATGGAATTAAGGGGGTAGTCTGGAGATCTGGTGGGCTAAGTGCAAGCAAGGGCCTGTGTCCCACACTAGAAGGTGATCGGGTTGTGGTGTGGGGAAGATTTTAGTTGCTAAGACTATAAGAGTGTAGAGACACAGTGGGCAGGATCAAAGTAGACTGAAAAATTGAGCAGGTCTGAGTACAGGGTCTCAGGATGCAGTGGGTGGGTCTGGACTGAGGGCAGTTTAGAGATCTGTGGTCATAATTACAAAAGCATACCTGTGCCCATGACTAGAAGGAGTAGAGGATGTGAGGTCGGGGAGATTTTTAAGTTTTCTTAATTCGTTTTTGTCTTCTGAATGATGTCTGTGCATGTGTGCATGTGTGTGTGTGTGTGCGTGTGTGTGTGTGTGTGTATGTGAATGTAGGTACACATGTGGAAGCAAGAGGACAACCTACAGAATTGGTCTTCAGCTCCCACGTTTTCTGAAACATAGTCTATTTTGTTTTTTTAGGTGATACAGAAGTTTGTGGAGATTCTCCTGTGTCTGGTGTCCATTCAGCAAAGGGATCACAGACATTCAACCAAGTCTAGCTTTATGTGGGGTCTGAGGATATCAACATAAATCTTCACAAAGTGTGGCAAGTGCTTTAGCCACACAACCATCTTCCCAACCCTCAAACATATAAATAACCTCAGTCATATCTATAACTGCACTTTAGCAATAGAAAAATTAGCTTTTATTGTTAGATGTCAACAGCGCTCCCTTCTCCAGCTTCAGTAGGCCAGCATGTCTCCCAGTGCTGCCAATACTCCCTGCCAAGAGGATTTCTTGATGGTAAGAATGAATGCTTTCCATGTAAATCACTATCAGAAATTTCATATTATCAGTCACTTACTATTTTCCTTTGATTTTTATGGATGCAGTTGCTTGTGGATTTCTTCCTTTTTTTTACATTTTGTTTTGTTTTAGGTCTAAAACAGCATAAGGCTATGTAGCGTTAGCTAGCCTAGATCTCACTAACACTTAAACCAGTTCATGGCCAGCTTTGTGCATCTACCTCTCGAACATTCATCTTACTGATCTGTGCCACCGCATTCAGACCAGGTCTTCCTCTGAATGTCATACGTTCATGGTACTTTTTTTGTATTAGAAATTTACTCTGAATGTCCTGTGAGTTTTCTAAACTTTTTATTCATCTTTACTTGTTGACTGTCAAGAAGAAACTCTGAACTGAGAATTTTTGATTGCTTAGTGAATGTCTGTTTAAACACTTTAAAAATGAAGTATTTTGAATAAAAGATCAACTCATTATTATTCTTAATTCTGCTTTTTCATAATGGAATAACATAGTATCTGATATGCTTTTTAATTATAATGAAGTGCTAATGATCATGCAAGCCGTTATGGCATTTATTGACAATAATCTCATAGTCTTGATAACTTTTGACTTCTATATTTTTGTAATAATAACACTAATTATCCCAGAAATAACATTTCTTGTATTTTTATAAATGATTCATCTTTTGTTTTGTAAGCCTGTGTGAACTTGAAGTTTAACATAATTGAGAGCAATTATGAAAGGTAATTAAAATGTTTCTGATATTATTATTAACAGAGAACAAACGTCAAAGGTGTTTTCTGAGAACAGTAGGTTGATCAAACACAGTCTTTTAAAATTTAAGGATCGAATAGAAATCTCTACAAATTGTGTCTGATTATTAAGAACTGTTTTACCTTATTCTTAAAATCTCAATAAAGTAATTAAATCTTGTTAAACAAATGAAATGTGTTCATTCATAGAATGATAAATACATATGTATGTATGTGCATGTATAAATATGCAACATGCACACATCATTAATCATACTGGATCTAATTATTTAAAAAAAAGATGCATTCTCTTTGTTCTCTGTATCAGATATTAAATACATATGAAAATCAAGTTTATGGACATTTCCCAGATTGTGTTGAACTGCCCCATGCACGCCCATGAATTTCTATGTGTTCAGCATATGACACACAGACTGCCAATTTGAGCATTAGGAAAAATGCAATGAATTTTCCGTTAGTGTGCTCCCTCGGTGAATATCCTCTGATTTTCTGGCAGGACCCAGCAGGATCTGAAAAATAAGCAGCATATTGGGAACAATAATGAATATTTATGCTTCATTAAATCCTTTTCATTCATTTCCCATCTATACTACTTGGCCTCCAAATATTAAAAATAGTAGAGGAGGTAAAGAACACCATGTTGCAAGTCCTTGCATTTGTGAGAAAGAGACATCATTGAAAAATGAGTGTAGCCATGCCCAGGCTGTGCAGGGACATAACTGATTTAAACAGAAATTAATGTGTAATTGGCATTTCTGTAAATACACTACATAATTTTATAGAATGAACTGTGATTCTCTAAAATTATAGAATAAACAATGTAGTAAACATATATTGTTCATAACAAGGAAGAAAAGGCTTTATTAAAAATGCAAATAAGTTTAGGAAAGCCAACACAACACACATGCACTGGTGTGAGGAAAAATAGAATAAATTCCACATATACTTTTAGCTAGTAATATATGCTAGTTCATACACTTAATGGAAATTAAGTGTAAAAAGCCAGAAGAGATGATATTGACATAATAATTCACAAAGGCATATCTAAGATTCGTATTGCCTAGTGTAAGTCTTTAATTAAATGCTTTAATACATTTTACTTCAAGGGTCTTGTTGATTAAAGTGTTTTTGGCAGCTTCCTGCTTGAGGACTTAGCAATCTTTATTTGTTAGAAAATGCTAATATATCATGTTCCTAAATAGCCTCTGGCTATCAGGAAAAAACCATAAAACATCTGGATGAAAATAGGAAAATTATTTATAGTATTTTAACAAACCCAAAGGTTGAGTGACCCCTACAAAAATTGTTCATTGCTTAATGTGTTTGTTTGTTGTCAGAGATTAGAGGGCAGAACTGGTTTTTCCCCTGGTGTTAACTGTGATGGATTTAAGAAAACAAAACAGTGGTGATGAAATAGACACTTTCAAAAGGAAAAACAGGAGAAATTTAATAAAATCACGTAAGATTTCTAATCAACATCAAAGATACTTCTGTTTTAGAATTATGTATCATATGAACTCCTTCAAGACCTAGAACGCAGGCGAGCACAGCCTTTGATGGAGAAAAACAAAGGGGAAAATCTTCAGGCTATCTAAAAGTTTTAAATTCTGGAATTGGTGCCACAAGTCACTCTTCAGTATAAACGGGGAGCAGGACATTATCGTGAGGCTGAGTGTACGGAATCTTAGAGTGCGTGGTTTAAAGTCCAGCTGCAGCTTTGAAGGGATATGTAGGCTACAGATCGTGGTTAGATGTGGTTTGATCTTTGAACAAGAATAAAATAAATGAAAGGAAACTTTCCTCACTTGGATATGGTGTAAGTTTTGTTAAATGAAAAACTGTGATTTGATTACATGCAGAGCGTAATGAAAGATCACTCACCCCACAGAGCACAAAGTTACCTTAAAGGAGATGGAACCTGTTACCAGTTTCCTTCTGTCCTCTTTAAAAAGAAAGATAATGAAACAGCAAAGATTGTGGCCACAAAGTGTACCCGTTCTGGGGACTCTGGGAGACATGCATTTGAAGTTTTTCTCAAGCATTTTCAGCCAGAGCCACTGTTGGACTCTCCCTGTTGGAGCACCTGTGTGCTGGAGATCACGTGCAGGGCCTGAGAGCCAGATGTGCCTATCAAACTGCTTACCCCTTGACCTCCATCCCTCCTCTGCTGGGCGACACATATTTTATTCCTCTAGATTAAGAAAAAAAATCAATTTTCACCAGAGAAAAGACTTTTAACTTAAAGATAAATTCTCTGAAGAGAGAGAAAGAGAAAGAAAGAGAGTTTGCAAGCGAGAGAGAGCTCTCAACATTTTCATAAACTGAACAAAGACCAAATTTCTTATGAGGTGAAGTTCACTTGTGTGTCTGTGATTCTTTGTCACTTTTCTAGATTAGACAGAAATATGTTTCAAAAGAATAAAACCATGAACACAGCCATAGTGAAAGCTTAATATTTTCACCCTGAATCAATATACTTTATCACCAAATTATGACCTTTCAAATTAAGCTAGACCATTCAGATTCTTTTTAAAAAAACATTTAATTTAACTAAGTATTAATATTTTTAAAACATTTAATGCTATTGCATTTCACCTCAGTTATGCAAAGAGTAATACTGTAGGGCCTGGTTTTCTCACTTTGGTAACTTGAAAGATGGCTACAGATTGAAAGAAAGTAGGAAAATAAAAGAAAGCCATGCTAGTGTGCAAATCATTATTTAGCAATTCCCTCTAAATATTTTTTGGGGCAATTCAGATTCAGATTAAATTAGAATATTAAGCATTAATAGATAAAAATAATGTGTATATTTCTTTTCTTTAAAGACTTTGAAGTAAAGTATTTTACTTTAATATTGAACCATAATGTCATTTAAAATGCTTATCCAAAGTAAAATGTGTGGTCACTGGTCATCATAAAAGTGCATCTTTTAACGTGTTTTTCTCTATGCTGAGTCTTTAAGAAGACTGAAAAAGAAGTAATTTCAGCAGCATTTCAGATTTCACACTGAGGGCTCTCTTCCATTGTTAGTTGACATGATAATCAATATAACCCTAATTTCATACTTCTACACGTGGAGATCCAGTTTTCCTAGCAATATTTTTGGAGATGATGTCTTTCCTCTAGTGTATACTCTTAGCACCATTGTCAAATATCAGGTGGCTGAGACTGCATGCACTCTTGTCTGGGTCTTCTGTTTTCTTACACTGGTCTACTGGTCTATTTTTGTGCGAATACACTGCTGTTTTTATGACTCTGGAATATGGCTTGAAATTTGGTATGGTAATCTCTCCACAATTGTTCTTTTGGTTCAGAATTATTTTGGTTATCCAGGGTATTTTATGAGTCCACATGGATTTTAAGATTTTTTTTCTACTTTTGTGAAGAATCTCATGGGGAACTTGATACAGTTTGCACTGTATTTGTAAATTGCTTTTGGTAGGTTGGTCATTTTTACAATATTAATTCTATTGATCCCTTGGGACAGGAGTTCTTTCAGTTTCCTCATGTGCTCCTCAATCTCTTCATTCAGCAATGTAAAATGTTCATTGTAGAAGTTTTTAATGTCTTTGATTAGGTTTATTCCTAGATATTTTATTTTTTTGAGGCAATTGTGAATGGGAGTGTCTCCATGAACTCATGTTCTAATTACTTGTTATTCATAGAGAAAGGCTAGTGACTTTAGTAAATTGATTTTGCATCCTGCCACTGTGCTGGAAATGTTAGTCATTTTCTTTCTGGAAGTTTATGGGTGGGAAATTTGGCATCTCTTATGTTTAATATCTGCAAACAGGTAAAATTTGACTTTTTATTTCAAGTTTGTATTCCTTTAATTTCCTTCTCTTCTCCATTGTTCTAGCTCAGGTTTGAAGCACTATCTTGAAAAGGAGTGTGAGTAATAGACATCCCTTTCTTTCTGATTTGAAAAGGAATCCTTCTGCTTTTTCTCTATTTAGAATTATGTTGGCAAGCGGTTTATTGTCTATAGCCTTAATTATGCTGATATATGTTCTACTAGTCCAATTCCTTCTAGGACTTTTATTGTGAAGGCATGTTTGATTTTGTCAAAATATCTCTTGAGATGATCATGTGATTTTTAAAGTCAATTTATAAGATTTATGGCATTAATTGACTTATATATATTGAATTATCCCTGCATCTCTGGAATAATGCCATCTTTATTAGGGTAGATAATTTTTTAAATGTGTCTGTATATTATTTGTGAGAATTTTGTTGAGAATTTTTGCATTTAGGAATATGGACCTATAGTTTTATTTTATTGTTATGTCTTTACCTAGTTTGGATATTAGAGTAATACTACTGAATCCATAAAAGGAGTTTAGATATTTGTCTTCTGTTTCTATCTTCTTGGATAATTCAAGTACTAGTAGTGGTTGTAGATTTTCTTTGATAACCTGATGAAATTCTGTTGTGAACCTGTTGGGCCTGGCCATTTTTTAGTTGGGAAGTTTTGTATTGCTGTTTCAGTTTCTTTATTTGCTATAGGTATACACTGTTGATCTTTTCTTATTTTAACTTTGGTGGTTCTGTTAAATTTAGAAATGCCAACTCCAAATGAATCAAAGGACTTAATTTGAAACCTAAAACACTGAAATTTTTATAGGAAAACACAGTATCCTACAAGATATCCATGCAGGGAAGGACTTTCTAAATCTCACTGCGGTCACTTAGGAATTAAGGTCAACAATTGAAAAATGAGGCATCATTAAATTAAAAATCTATTGTACAGCAAAGGAAACAACTAATCAAGGGAAGAGGAAGCCCACAGAATTCGAGAAAATCTTCAACATCTCTACATTTGGTAGAGTGCTGGTATCAAGAATACTATCCAAAAGCAAGAAATCAAAGGATCAAAATGAGAAATTAGCAATGGATCTGAAGAGAAAGGTTTCCAAAGAAGAAATAAAAATATCTAAGAAATAACATAAAACGTGTTCAACATCCTCGGTAATTAGAGGAATGTAAATCAAAACTACACTAAAATTTCATCTTATCCAAGTCAGAAAGACTAAGATCGAGGTAACAAGTGCTGTTGGATATCGGGAAAGGGAGCCCTCATTACCTGCTGGTGGGATTGCAAGCTGGTACAGCCACTGCATAAAGTAGTGTGGAGAATTCTCTAAAAAACTAAAAGTAAATCTATCATGTGATCTGGGTGATCCACTCCTTGGCTCATCCTCATAAGACTCAACACGCTGCTACAGAGACTTCCTCAGCCATGTTCGCTGCTGCTCTCTTCACAATAGTTTAAAACATAGAAACAACCTAAAGATCCCTCAGCCTATGAATGCATAACGAAAATGTACATTTACACGAGTTCTACTCAGCCATAAAAATAGGAAAATCATGAAATTTACAGGTAAATAGGTGGAATTAGAAACTGTTGCGCTAAGTGAATTATCATAGACTCAGAAAAACAAAGAATTTATGTTCTCTTTCACTTGTGGATTTTAGCCCCAAATAGATAGAAGTTAGTACATATCATAGTGAGTACATGTAAACCACAGGAGCCAAGAAAATGGAAAGGAACCATGGAGGTAAAGGGCAGAAGGGGAAAGGTGAGGAAAGATGAATGCTCAGGACATGTGAAAAATCAGAAGGAAACATATTAGTTCAAAATCTACGGAAAAATACACATACAAATGTGAGTGCATGTATATAGCTGAGAGCTATATAACAGATAACACAGCGCCAAGCAGGAGAGTTCTCGTTTTGAGTTGGTCAGAGTATTCCAAGAGACCCTCAAAATAACCAAGGCCATTGCCACAGCCATTAGTTTCCTCCCAGAACCTCAAGGTAAGACCCGACTGCTGAAGGCTGGATTACTTCAGACATGGAGCTGGAGCTGATTTGGAAGTCTCCTTCTTAAGTCCTAGTTCCTACGCTATCAAAAGATACTATACAAATTTCTGAGGAAGAAAACCAAGCATTGGTTCCCTTCAGCTGTGAAAACGATGAACCACAACACAGACAAGCGAGATGAAATCTCAACATATAAGTTGGGAAATAAGTAAGAATCACCAGACTTAGCTGAGGAACTATTGGCAAACCACAACTACTGGGAGAGGAGGAGTTGGTTTTCTTCAAGGGGGTGATGCTAGATTGGTTAACCAGGCTCCAGTGGATGGTGACACACTGACAGACATTTGGGTTACAAACTTGTCTTAACATATGACAGAGTGCATGAATTCAGAAGGGGGATGTATAAGAGGCGTGCACATAGGGGAGGGGGATTTAAATATGATCAAAATGTATTGTGTGAAATTCCTCCAAATCAATCTAAAGCATTCAAAATAAGTAAATTCAAAGGAAACTCTGTATCTCGCTTCAGTAGATTTGGGTATTAAATATTTACTATATAATGAACAATTAGCCTATTAAAATTTATATAAAATAGTTACAGTGATTTTTCTATCTACACAAGCTGAAGGTAGTGATTTTCCTACCAGTCCTAGGCTGCTCAAAATTTTTCCTTTGGTTCCTACAGCTTAATATTTTTCTTTCATTCCTTCTATGTTGAGACAATGCTAGGCAAGTAAATATATCTGATGTATTTCACTTTAAATCTTCATTTCCTCATAACCTTTGTTTTGGCATGAAGTTAAATAATATAGGTATAAATAAAACATTGCCTTTCAGTTCTGATACATAAAGTTGTAGGATAGTGTAATTGCCACTGAACATGAAAAGATTTAGCAAACTGAAAACAAATAGCTTTTCTTGGATGGATAAGGAATCAAAATGGCAAGAGCAAAAGGCTGAAAATTTCATACACCTTTGTATTCTAAATGCTGGAAACAGTAACACTGTTTCAATAAAAATAGAGATGAATGTTCCATGATATATGAAAACTACCATTAACAGTTAAGGAAATGGCTAGAGGTTGATAATGTAGATCCAAGTTTCTCTTACCTTTGGAATAAAAATTTTTAGTTAAGTGAAGGAAGAATGCTTAAATGACTAATAAGACAATGAATTAGAGTTTCTGACATCATCATTTCTGTTCAGCAAAGATAGGAATTTCTGCAAAAAGAAAAATTTGCAAATGCATATGAATACACAGAACACCCACAAATATGTCTCTGCTCTGTCAGCTCTGGAAAGCTAGCAGCAGTGATAGCCAATCAGTCGTGAGTACACAGCTTGATGTTTTCTTGTCTAATAAAAAGAATCTTGGGCTCCTGGAGAGTCTCTGATCTCAGAACAGGACACAGGTCTGGAGCACTGTACATAGTCAAAAAATGGACCCACTGAAAAATGAAACAAAGGCCAAGTCAAAAACATAGTGGCAGAAGTGCCACCGTGATTCAGGATCAAACTGGAAGGGTTCCCAGTAGGTCACATCTAAAATAATTTAAAACTACAATGAAATAAAGGAGAAATATACAGTAGTTTAAATAAATTAAATAAATAAATACTATATAATAATAATAAATTAATTAAATAAAAATAAATATTATGAATCTTTACCAATTGAGATGTGCTTTAATAAATATTTTGTCCAGAAGACGTCTAAGTCTTGGAAAGCATCATGCTCAGTGAAATAATTACAGAAATGCCCTCAGCTCTCTTTCACATATGAGAACAAAAAGAGGACTGAATGTAGAAGAGATCTTATCTGGGAAGAAAAGAGGACAAAGGGGAAGAAAGGAGAGGACAGGAGGGCGAATGACATAATCAACACATGACATATTTATGTGTGTGACTGTCTCAATGAATACCATTTGTATAATTGTGTTAACTACAATTGGAATGTAGCAAAATATTAAAATACCAAAGATTCAAATCTTTATTGTTTAAGTAAAGTTTGATGATTTATATGTTAAATATTTGCAATTAAAGTATTTTAATGGCCTGCTGTTAAGTCGCTTAGACACACTCTCGGCTAAGTTTCAGATCCCAAAAAGGACAATATTGCAAAATACTGTACAAATACTGTACAAAATACTGTACAAAATACTGACAAAGTTAATAGCTCAAATACTTTAGTTTGTGTTTTAATTCTTAACTACTTCTTCCCTCAAGATTACGTTCTTATTATATCTTTTTTTGTATGCTACAGACCTTTACTATTCAAAGAATGTTTGCCATTAAGACAAACTGCACTAGTGTGACTTCTGATTAGAGAGTGTGTACCATGCTGCCTTGGAGTTAGAGTGAGTGCCAAGTCCTCCTGGTTACGAGCTTCTCTCACAGCTGCTCCTTGGAAGGGTCCTAGCCATATTGGTGTAGAACATTAGAAGTCCTTTTCTCAGTGTTTTGTGACACTTTAATTCTGAGCGTGATGCTTTAAAATAAATAAATCATTCATTTTAGAAGTTTCATCTTTATAAAAATTTCAAAGATAGAGACAGTTCACTAATTATTCCCAATTATATAATTAGAAACAATTATATAATATATATATAAACAAATATATAAAAGGTCCATTTGTTACTATTTATGAATCAATATTGGTATTTATTAAATAAATAGATCAAATTTCTACAGCAGTTAACCTAATGTCATTTTTTTCTGCTGTAGGATTTTATGAAGATTACCACATTAAATCATCTAGACTTGTCTTATAAGACAGCTCCTGGCTTTGACAGAGTCCTAAACTTTGCTTGTTTTGAGATGCCATTGAATATTCTGAGGAATCTTGGTCAAGTCAGGATGTGTCAATTCTACTTTTCTTGTAATTATACAAAAATATGCCTCTTGGAAAAGAAAGAACATAAAGATACTTTGTGGTTTTGATCACATCATATCAAGGGCATGTACTACCAACATATCTTGTTAATTACTGGCTATGTTATCTTTGATCACCTAATTGAGATAACATTTCTCAGATTTCTCCACTGAAAAGTTACTTTTCGCAGCACCCTCTCTATACCATATCTTGGATGTAAAGAAATCACATTTGGTATTTTGATTTAATCAAACATTTGGTTAACTTTAAGTTTAGAAAATAAAATTATTTAACAATTTTTAATCAAAATAATTTATTTTGTTATGTGTGTGTGCGTGTGTGTGTGCAAAATGTGTTCAGGTGACCTTGAAGGCCAGAAGAGGACAAGTTTTCCTGGAACTAGAGTTACAGGTGGTTGTGAGCTATTCTACTTGGGTGCTAAGGAATAAACTAGGGTCCTTGGAAAGAGCAGTATGCACTCTTAGGCACTGAGTCACTTCTCCGATCCCCAAGCTTTCCATTTATTGTTATAGATATGAGTGTTCAGTCATAAAACAAATCAGTGAAATAAGTTGTGACGAATGACATTTTGCATTTGTAGAATACCCTCTAATTTGAATATTTACTGACTGCTAAATTCACTAGGGATGTGTGTGTGTGTGTGTGTGTGTGTGTGTGTGTGTGTGGTGTGTTATGATAAAGTTCTTGGAATAAGATAAATGCTAGGTTCAGAATTAAAATGTTATTTAATAGACAGAAGTGGGGAGTTGATAAGCTCTGAAGACACCTCAACATATTTGCTCTGAGTTTATCAGCACAAATTTCATCTTACTTTTTAATCACTTTAAATGCATTAAAAAATGTTATTTTATTTTTTTCACTCATTTGTTGAAAACACAACTCCAGGAATCACTGCACTAGTTTATAGTTGACTTAATGATTCATAAATTTGTTTATTTTAAATAGAAAAAAAACAACACTGTTGGGACTGGAATGATGGCTCAGCAGTTAAGAACACTGGCTGCTCTTGTAGGGGATGCAGGTTCAATTCTCAGCACCCACCTAGAAGCTAACTATCACGAAGAGCTCCAGTCCCAGGGGATCTGATGGACTTTTCTTGTCATCATGGGTGAACTGACATACAAGTAGGCAAAACACTCATACATAAAAATTAGTTAATTAATTTCAAAACATTCATTTTTGGTAATGTTCCTATTGATGTCCACAGATATAACCAAGAAGTCACTTTATATGTTTGTTTTATATTTAATAATGATAGGTTTAATTATTTTTTTCTAGTGTTAATAAGGTTTTTAGAATTTTGCATAAACTATGCAAAAAAATAAAAAAATTATTATATCATATATACTTATGAAACAAAATAAGTCATCTTATAAAAAGAATGTTATAAAATCAATATTAATCAATATTACATTATGATATTTTAATGATGAACTTCTAAAAATCAATTATTGATTTATTTCTATTTTATGATATGAAATTTTTGCTTGCATTCAATGCACCATTTTGTGCAATGCCCAGAGATGCCAGAAGAGGGTGTTGAATCTGCAGGAACTGGAGTTACAGATGGTTTTTCACTATGTGTGTGCTGGAAACTCAGTCAGGGTCCTAACAGCTGAGTCATCTCTCAGGCCCCTAAATATGTTTTTTCATATATTGTCACAGACTTCATAAAGTGAATGATCTAAAAGGAACCTTTCCAAATCATCCAGGACAAAAAGATAATTCAACTACAACCAAAATAACTTGTATTATATTAAATGTTAAAATTTTTAAATAATTGGTAAATATTCATTTTAAATTAAATTTAAATCATTATTGACTTGTTACAGATTTTATAAAACTTTTATTTAAATGTGAATTAATAATTGTAATCAACTTATAGTTGAACTATTTATTACATAGTTCAAGATTGCCATAATTTGCTCATGTGCATTAAGTAGAATATCTCTTTCACAGATTCAATCTTTATGAGGTGCTGCTTAAATTCTGGGAGGCACAAGCATCAGCCAGCCCCATTTTCCTCTCTAGGTCCCTGTTGATGAAGCAAGGTATAATTTCTCCAAACAGCAGTTTGGGAAAACAGAGTTTATATGGGCTTGATTACCGAGAAATAAGTAAGGGGTTTACTTACATTAGTGTGGGGGGCCTTACCTACTGAGTCAGTACCTCAGATTCTACATCCCTTCCTGGAACCTGTGACCTGACAGCTGCCCAAGATAGCAAAGGGGCTAGCCTCTCTCCAGCTTCCTCCCCTCAGACCCTTAGTCTCTCCCCCACATACAACTCAGGCCACTGGTTGGCTAAGAGAGGTAGATGGTGACTTGTCCAGCTCCTCCTTTTCTTGCAAAAGGTCAAGTTTACAATTCTGAGCAAGCAGGTGCATCTAGGCTTGAGATTAATGCTTTTTCCTTAGCTTGCCAGTCCAGCTTGCCAATAGGACAAGCCCATGCAACGTGGGGACGTATTCATGTATTTTAATTTACATGTTGCTTATATATTCAGAGGAAAATTTTCTATTTAGCGTGTGATACATACAATGGATAATTTTTGAATATATTAGAAAAAAAGGCTCTCAAAAATTCTAGCAAAAAACCTTCTACTGCAGACTAAACAAACCCTAAAGTGGATTAGATGTTACTGCGTTTGTTCATCAATGCAAAGACTTTGATTAGCTCTAATGTCATATAAGAAGTGATGTTAAGATGCATAAGAAAGCAGTAGACATAGGGGGAAGGAGTGTCAGGCGTTATGTGCAATTAAACTCAAACCTCATAAACTTCATGTCTTACAACAACAAAAACCGAGAATTTGATTTAGTTCTTAATATAACTCTTAGTTAGGAGATTTAGGCTTAAGTTTCCCAAATATCTGAATTAGATTTAAAAGGATTTATGACTAAATCTGAACTTATTTGCCATATAGTAAATTAATAACTATGTGGGACACTTCATCATTTTATAGATCCAGAGGATTCATTTTCTAATTCTGATAATTCTGATGTGTGTTATGAATGGGGTTAGAAGTGTTGATACTTGGTGTCTGCTCTTGTGAATTAATGATCACAAAGATTTCTTTTCAACCTTGCTAATCTTTACACTATCATATTTTCTTCTTTGGTAAATCATTGTTTTAACTAACTCCTTGAGGAAAATATAAGCAAAATTATGCAAAATATAGGTAAAATAAATAAAAATACAAATGGTAACAAATAATTTTTTGCTAACACTTAACCAGACACCTAAATGTTTAGTTAGATACTGTTGATGCTCTGCGAGTAGGCTTATGGAAAAAGTTAGTTTTCAAACCATGAAACCCAGTGGATCCGGTGCCCTTCCCAGTATAGACACCTCATCCACTACTAAGAGCCCTGGAAAAATGAGCTGGGAAAGGGAGGATGATGCTATTCCACAGTGTCAGGACTTTAGTGTTTTCTAACTTCTGCTTTCTCTTGGCACCAGAATCTTAAGAAAAAAAAGATATTTGTGGCTTTAGAAAATCATGCACTAATGAACTAAAGCTATTAGTAGCATTAAATGTTTATGGTACATTACGGCTAATGAAGTTACAGTATTTATGATGTTATTATAAACACAGCCTCCTTGCCAAAAGTTTACTGTAGGGTAGGTTCTTGTTGATTTGTAAGACAATGAATAAATCTCTTAATGGTATACATGCATTTTATAACTTATCACTGTCGTTTATTGTTCTTATTAGTCATATGTCCAGTTGCTTCTTCTATGTCTGTGGAAAACTCATGTAATTTACAAACATGAATACTCTGCAAGCAGACTCCACTCTGTGCTTGCTTCTAAGCACATCTCTGCTGACTGTGTTTCCTGGGATATGGAGAATCAGCCATATGCTGTAAGTGGAGGGAGAATGGTTGCAGTGTGCCAATATATCATATCTACAATATTTTTTCCTTGCATTTCAAATTTTTTTGAGATAGGGTACCCCGTAGCCCCAGCTGATCTGGAACTCACTATGTAGATCTCACAGAGATCTGCCTCTACATCTGTGATTAAAGCCTTTCTCCCAGCAGATTTCAGTTTTTAAATTTCGTGTTTCTATCATCCGCATGATATTTGGGGGAATTTTCACTCTGTTAGGGAAAATGCACTCAGTTGTTTTCTGGGTAAAGGACTCCGTTCCCTCAGCTGATGCATCCACAAGTGCCGTATCCCCGTCCCCCACCCCGTCCCCCCAGGCCTACTCTTACTCTACTTTGGCTTCGGCTTTTCTCTTCTAAGGTTTCCCTCTGCATTTTGTGCCTTCACCGCATTCCAGTTTCACACAGTCTTCATCTTGTCCATCTTTTGACTTCAGCACTCAGAACAAGGGCTGCTGAAAGCTGGAGAAAGATGGATGCATTTAATGAGTGCATGCAATGTCATTTTGCTTTTCTACTGTTCACTGGAGTCTTTAACAGCAGTGCTTCTAGGCTCATCTAAATCGATTTCATTTGTATGAATTTAAGTGTACCTACACGTTTTCATCTCTTCTTGCCTCATTATTTGTTATTAATTTTTATTGTTCATGATAATTTTCTTTCTACATATCCACGCCAACATATTCTGAAGAAAAAAACATGAAACAATGGATAAAAGATGTTCTGAGAAATTATGTTGAAGAAAAATGCATAGTATCAACAAACAATTTTTTAAAGGAAAGTCTGTGGGCAGATTTTTCAAAGCCTGATAATGTGTCACAAAAATTCAAAATACAATACTATAAACACATCCATTTCCTGTGATGTTATAAGTTACACATATTTTGTGGGAACTAAGGTTCCAATAATGCACTCTATAAAATGCTTCTTTTTTGTCCAGGTCATTATTAAGCATCTTTTCATTACTGTCATTGACATGATTTCAGACTAGTACATTATTTTGGGGACACTTAACGTGGTTTCACATTATTATAGTGCCCTGGATTCTTCACTGTTTATTCAGCACAATTGTTATTGACTAGCGTTTTGGCTCCTTTTGTTTTGGTTTGCTATGAATAGTTCAACTCTAGTAGTTTTCAATTCATCATTTTCATCATTGGCTGGTTCTTTAATAGCTCTTCAGGTAAACCTTTAGAAATGTAATTGCTTCCAGAGTCAAATGTCCTCCCAACAAAATCTTACCAATCTTTACTGTCTCATGAACACCATGTGAGCGCACAGTGTTCTTGGCGTCTGACCACAGTATTCTGAATACAATCTGGCCTAAGAGGCTAAAGTTTGAATAGCTATTTTAACATGAATTCCCCATTCTTTGTTTTAAAATGACTACAAGTGGATTTTTATATGCTTATTTTCATGTGTTACTTCATTTTATGATTTACCCACAAGTGCTATTTTAAATCTTTGTCTATTTCAGTGCTATTATTTGTTTAAAAGTAAAAACAGCTGTGTATATTTTAAGGCCATGCTTTTGTATTTCGCACTGTAAGAGTTTTGCTTTGCCATATTGATTCTTCTTTATACATATATAAAATTGTGTGTTTTGGATATATGTATAATGCTTGCCTATCTAACTGTAATAAGTTATATTTTCCTTAATCATATAAATGTGGTACCATTAAACAGAATTCCCTCTATTTCTTTTCCTTCTAATTATAATATAAAATTGTTATGTTTTCAACTATCTTATCCTTTTAAAATTTACAGGTAAATAATCAATTTTAGTTTGATGTATCACACTGTTTATTTTATCTTTGGAAGCCTTGTTTAACCCAAAACATCTTACTGAAGTTTGTGCTGAATTATAATCTAATCTTATTTTGAACATTAATTCTGTGGTTTATATTAATAAGTATCACCTTCAGCTATGTTTTGTTCTGCTTTTCCATTCAAATTTCTAATAAAATGTAGAGTATTTCACATGAGAAACCTCAAAGCACTTCATACTGCAAACCTCTCCAGGGTGAAATGTCAGATAACATCACAGGAAATTAAGATTCACTGTGAACAAACCCGTATTGAACTTACGCTTTGCCATTATAGCTCACCAATCTCGTCATTTTCCCCTATGGCTGGTGATTGTTGATCTTTCAGACAAACAATCCTATTTGTAGTTGTTGCTTTTCCCAAAATCATCATTTTCTTTTCCAAACAGCTGCCTCAATGAGTTTGCTATAAATCTTAATTAGTTCCAGGCTTAGATAATCAAGTTGCAAGAAATGAATTGCAGACTTAAGGGGAGGGAATGGGGAGAACAACCAAACAACCGTGAGTCACATGGCTTTCTCTCCAGGTTGCTTCTCCATTGTTCAATCCTGACATATTTGGAGCGACACGACAACCACTAAAATGACTCCTATCCTTTAGTTTCTAAGCTCTGTAAGTTTGCTCTTCTATGTATATATAATCATAATGATCTTTTTACTCAGAAAATTTTCTCAGAATATAAATGGGTCTAGAACATCAGCACTTGCCCTGTACCTTCAATAAATATTAATTACCACCACTAATTAGAAGTGTTTACACATGCATTTTTAATTACAATTGAGGTTACATCTGAAGAGGAGAAGGTGTCAGTTAATTAAGTATCAGGGAATATTTCACAAGATTGGAGACATTTAACAAAGCATTGAGTCCGAAGCATAATGTAGAAGTTTTTGAGACACGAAACATTGCTTTTGTCTAAATAAGAGCCATTCCTACCTGGGAGAAGGCTTCTTAACACCCAGAGACGTGTGTGCTCCAAGACCTTCTATTAACCCATTGCTGATTTAAGAACCCAAGCGTAAAATGATTATGTACATAACTTTTTGCTAGTATTTTAAGTGTAATTCCTTTTTGCTGCCTGTGTTCTGAAAGTACCAAGATAATGAAACCATTAATAGTTAAAGATGATGTGTAACAATTGGAAAAAAATGAACAATTTCTCTCACATGAATCGAGTGTACTGTATCCTCATGAAATGTTCTGGTCAGAATGCTCAGATCTTTTGCCTCAGTGAAGACAGCTTAATGGTATTTTTCCTATTTTCTTTACTAATGAGATACATGTTAGAAATCCAGCCTATATACCTTCCTTCAACTAAGACAGAACTTTTCAGAAAATGTAAGTGTTGTAATATTGTATAATTGTATGAATCTAATAAGAAAGAATTCTATTTGGGGTCTATATGCAATTTCATCATTAAATTTCTACTTCAGCAGTCAAAAATTAGATGAAATACTAATAAATTGCCATGCCAGTTGACACTGCCAGTTGGAAGAGAGATTACAGTAATGAGACTTAGAATTGAACACTATAATGGATAACTATATGGGAGCATTTTGCCTGTCTGCAAAGATTCATCACTTAGATCATGTTTTGGACATTATCTGCAATTTATTTATAAGTACTTTAAATTAATGTGACTACTCTTAGAAGAGAGTTTATAGATAAGTATGTTTTAAGAACAAAGTAATTAGCAACTTTGGTTTGAAACTACCTTTTCAAGGACAGATGCACATAAAGTCTACATTGATGTAAAATAGTGCCTTACCCTGACCAGGGTGGAGAACTGTTCTCATTTAGTATAACATGAATAACATCGGCCTCTGGTAAAAAATGTGTTACAGGTCAATGTGAAGACAGAATGTCCCTGGGTTGTTTGTCCTAGCGTCAGACAAAGCTGACTATTTGGTAGCCTGGGCTGCCTGCTCACTGCCACCCCTGCTTGATTTTGAGTTCAAGAAATTAGGAAAACACAAAGTTCATTTGGTCTGATTTGCAACGAGGTTTGAAATCCGTCGTGTCTGATACAGGGAGCTCTTGGATTCTGATGCAAGCCAGGAATCTGAGGTTGGAGAATTTTTAGTTTGCAATTAAATTGAAATCAGTCCTAACAGATCTTTCAGACCATACATAGAAAGTTTGTTCAATTCTGCTAGACATATTTTATATGAATTTAATGAAGAAACTGTTTCTGTAATTAGATGGGGATCTAAAATTAGATAAGGGAGAATCTATGAAACTTAAGTTGTTTCTCCCAAAATAGCCTAAAAATGACCTAATACAATATCTTTACAGATTTATAAACCTGCTATTTAACAGAAGGCTATGAAAGAGAGCTTGGTGATGTAGACCTGTAATTCCAGCATTTGGGAGTCACAGCAGGACGATTAGGACTTCAAGGACAACTGTAGTTACATAGTGAAATCAAGGCCAGCCTGGCCTACATGAGAGGAATCTCAAAAATAGATATTAATTAGTGTTCTAAATAATTATATTTTCTGTTTTTCAGAACCCAAAAGCATGAGGATGCAAAATTTCCCTTTACAAAATGACTCATACTGCCAACTACTAATACTGAAAACCTCTAGATTAATAAATCTGTGACATGCCAGGAAAACCAAAAGCATTTCAATGTAGCCCTGGGGCATATGGAGGTTCCTGGCATCTGAAGCTGAACATTTAGCTTTAAGAAGGGATGATTTGATTATAAATCATTCCATACTTCCATCACCAACTGATATAAAAATAAAGCTAAATGAGGATACACTGTACAAATGTTAGTTCTACAGAATCTGTGTCACTAGGAGCTGGAGAACATAAAGAATATGTGCTATAACAGGCAAAACTTACAAGTGTCCCTGAGGTTGAGCCAGATTTACCTCAAGTCAGGTATGACATAGAATCCTGTGTGTGGAACTGTGGAGCTGTGAAAACCTTCCTGAGAGCTCCAGTTTTTCAGAAGCTCTAAAAGGGTCCCCTCTTGGAGTCCTATTGAGCTGACATAACACTTAGCGCTCTGTAGAAACCATTTTCAAAAATTAATAACGGCCTAAGAAAAAATAAAATGCTTATTTAAAGAAACTCTGCTAAAATAGGTAGCAACATCCTGAAAATTATCATCCCTAAATGAAAATTCCAAGGTATAAAACAGCAGGTCTGAAAAAGGAAGGTCCTCACAAGCTCTTCATTTCTCTAGCTGTCTTGACTTCTTCTAGGTGATGAAATCAAGAGGGTGTTACAAATAAACCAGAGCCATCATCATGAGTTAGCTAGGAGACTGAAACAGACAAAATAAGGAACCATCCTGAAAAAAACACAGCTCAATTATATAGCGAGTTGATTCTAGTTTCTCAAAATATTTCTTAGTAAAATGGAAATTTTATAGGTGCTACCAACAGTATAAATAAAATCAATTAACCCATGGGAAAGATCTATAGTGCTTTTTTTTAACATAGAAAGTAAAATATTGTATTTAAAATGTCCATTCTTGCAGAATTTTTAACCCTTATTTTTTAGTGATGCTCCTAAATATTGATTTATGAACACATTTTTAGGACATTTCTATTCCACAGAAGCACTTGATTCCTGAGGGCCGCAGTGAATTCACTGGTCTACTTTGAACATTATCACTTTGCCCACAATATGAAGCATGTAACAGTCCCCCAGGAAGGCACAGTTTCTTGCAAAAAGTAGAGTTCATTTTATTTTTAAAAGTAATTTATTCCAGCATGATAACCTAGAATTTTCCATGAATTTCTCCAATCTGAGGGTATCTTAAGTGCCAGTAAGATGAAGTAATCTCTGTTCAACTTACAGCTACATATGGAGCATGGCTGCACATGTGTGCTGAAACATCATTTGTGATTCCAGGTGCAGTTTAAGGTGCATGAGAAATGCGTGAAGGCTTCTCTCCTAGCAAGGAAAGGAGCTGATAGAGTTCAATAAGAGAATTAGAATTTTTTAGAAGAACTATTTCACTTATCAAACATAATAGCTATTATCTTTATTAGTGGTAGTTCAGGTTATAACTGGTTTAATGCTCATTTTTTTAGAGCATGAAGCCCTCCTGAACGGACAAGAGAGGAAATGAAAGGCAATGTCTCCCTGTTCTATGGTATTACAAGAGCTGGGTCTGTGTTTATGTTTAGTGTGTTTAGCTCTTGACATCCACAGGGCAGAAAACTGGTTTCTTGACAAAGGAAAACTTAAGCAGTCAATCTTGTTAATAAACGATAAAGCAAAACTCACATTTAAGTGTGAGGAAAGCTTTTTAAAAATCTAAATTTCAGTATCACACTGATTTTTTTACTAAAAATTATGACAATTGTTATGTGTTTTCATATTCATAATTTAACAAGCAAAGTATGAGATTCATTCCATTTTAACCTTAATGTTATTCCAGTAATGTTAAAGAAAAACTTTGGAAGAAATAAAAAGCAAGGACAAAAGAATGAGTAAATGAATTAACAAGGAGAATTCCAACACTGATGAGAATGTCTAGGAATGTAGTGTATATTCTAGTATGTGATGAAGCCTTGCTTGGAAAAATTAGGGAAAGAGCATCAGCTATGTAAATGTGCTGTGTGACCAATGCAGTAAAGCCAACCTTGCTGCTATTTGTCATGCTGTGGGCTATCACAATCTCCTGTGAATATGGTGTTTTCCTTTGGAAAATGTAGCCTTTATTTCGAATTCAATCAAGTTACACTATCAAGACAGGTGCTTAACAGGAAGGGAGAGAAACAGGGCCAGGGTTTCTGTAGACCTCTAGTCCCTGAAGCTGGAGTTACAAGGGATTGTCAGTCACTTGACATGGCTGCTGGGAACTACTCAGCCATTTGTCCAGCCTCTATGACATTTTTTTTTCAGCATTAAAAATAGTTTTTGTTCATCAGGTTTGGTGTCCCATGCCTTCTAATCCCAGTACCTGGAAGATAGAAAATGTGGATTTCTGGGAGATCAAGGCCAGTGTGGTCTATATAGTGAGTTCCAGACCAGCTGGGGTTACAAGGAGGCTCTATCTCAATAAACACACAAACAAATACAGCTATTGTTTGAACCCATTTTACTAATGTCAGTTATTTCTAAAACAATTCTTTTTCAGCATTTTCTCCTCATGGTCTTCATATCTCTTGTCTATAGATGAGCCCCAGTTGTCCCAACATCCAGGAATTAAGAATAATAACAAAGGAAGGCATGCTTTTCAAGAAAAGCTAACAAATTCTAGAACTTCCATTTTCCATACCACCATTTTAGTAACGCAGTTTCCTCTAGCTATACTCATGAGACCAAAAAGAATGAAATGAAATATCAGGAGTCACAGTAAAGAGAGATTTGAAGCTTGAAACTAGAAACACCATTGCAGCCTTTTCCTGATTCTGTAGAAAATTTATAGTGCTTTATCCTTGGGATTTAACCTAGATTTTGTTTTAGAAACATTGATAGAGATTTTCTCCAAAGAAAACACAAACACATTCAAACTATATTAAAATTGAGGAACTACAGTTTAGAAGTTTAGAATCAAGGTCTCCTGCTCCTTCAGGAGACTACAGTTCTATACATCAGAATCTACTGTGTATAAGAACTAACCAGACATTTATCAAGTGAAGATTCCCAATATTATCAAAGAACATTTTAACTTAGATATTCAGAGAATCATGAAAATTTCACATAAAATATATGCCTCAAGAAATTTTATTACAAAGAAGTCAGAGATGTTGATAAACCTTTGACAGCTGGTTCATTCAGAGCACGACCAAATTCCCCGAGGTCGGCACCGGCAAAGGCCGAAGATGACAGCACCACCGCAGGAAGTTAATGCAAGTGCACGGTGATCCTGTGTCCGGTTCTTATTTCGGCCCTGCAGTACTCACATTCCTGTGAGTTTTTGTTGCAGATTCGCAAGGCTTTTCATGCGTTTTAAGAGCTCTAAGGTTCAATAGCATTTTGCTGAATAAAGGAGATGTCATTCAGAGCAAAGTCCTAGGATGTTTGGCAAAAATTTTAAAAATAGTCCTTATGATTCTTGATATCCCATGTGGTAGGCTGTGAAGCTGAATATTGCCTGTGGAAGTGTTCTCAAATATAAGTTTTTGGTTAAGTATATTAGGCTGAGAGCAAAAGACTTTCAGACAGTCCCTTCCAGTTTACAACATCAGGAAGAGGAAATTTAGAATTTCATGACACTAATCATGTCCTCTCAACCTTTATTGTATCCATCCATTCCACACCGAAGTCTCTTCCCCTAAGCCGAGATATTTCAAGCCAGTTTTCTTCTCGCTTTCCCCACGCTCCCGCGCTCTTGAAGCTCGCTTGTGAATGACTGAGCATGTTATTACACCGACGGTCTCTCTAGCATTCTTACCATTTGATATTTCACTGGTTGTAGTCTTTATCCTCCATTTCTGTTAACTCCTCATGTCCCCTTTGCTCCCTATCGTTTTCGGCTAGTCCTCTCGTGCTGTGATTACATCTGTGTATTCTCTTTTCTCTTTGGTCTTTCCACACTCTCCATATCTGCCTTGGTAATTAAAATTGTTCTCCTGGCTGCAGCTCCAGTAGGCCGTGGCTCTGGAATCCAGGCTCCAGATGCAGCTCTGGCCCAGGCTCAAGTCGACATGAACAAAATTCCATCCCTGTACCTGGCTGCGCAGAGGGGTTCCCCAGGGAGCTGATGAAACTTTGAAATGGGATTTGAAAACAACTTGATGGTATGTAGTATGTAAGCAACATTAAGACGCGGGAGGAGGAGGGAGGAGGGGAGAGTAGACACAGAGATAGCCGAGTGCTGAAGGAGTCATGGAGTTACAGTGGAGACCAGGTCACTGGGACATCGTATCTCCTGTATTTCCACGATTTCAGTGCATTGTCCACATGATCCTGGTCTAAAAATAGGAAGTTATGCTGGGCCAGTTGTTTCTCCTTTTGTTCGATAAATTCAAGCAATACAATTCTAAGGGGTAATATAACTGTGGATTATCCCCACAAACTTTATCTGATAATTTGTATTTGGCTATCTAAAAGTAATGGGGAATAATCTTTTAGAGTAATTTTTTTGAATACTATAGCTGTGATCTTTAATTATATAGCATATATACCATCACCAAATTTTCTTCTATTTTCTCTAAAAGATCTTCATATCAGATACTGTAAAAATTATTATTAAAATGTATTGAATATTATTAACTAGTACTTAACATGTATTTAATTTCTTAAACTATAATTTAAGTAGTTAAAAAGAATCTTCCTTTTGTTCATCAGAATATTAAAGTTAATGTAAAATGAACTATAGGATATTATGCAATTTTAAATATTATAGAATTACTAAAATTTTCTAGAAAGCTAAGTTAAAGAATAATTCCTATAATGAGAGTCACAAAATTTTACAAAAATATGTAGAGATTTTTAAGCTCATCAAATGACTTTTAGGGTGCCGTCCTAGTTTGCTTTCTGTTGCTGTGATAAACACAGTGATCAAATCCACGTAAGGAGGAGAGGATTTATTTCAGCTTCCAGATTACAGTCCATCATTGAAGGAAGCCAATACAGGAATTCAAGGCAGGCACCAGAAGCAGAAACCACAGGAGAAGGCTGCTGACTGGCTTGCTCCTTGGCTCACTATCAGCTACTTTTTTCCTGTAGCCCAATCCCACCTGCCCAGGGATGGCACTGCCCACAGCGACTGAACCATCCTACATCAATGACCAGTTCAAGAAAATGCTCTACAGACATGGTCAGAGAGAACCATGGGAAGCAGTTCCTCTTCCTGCGTGTGTTAAGTTGACAACTAAGTGTAGCTGTCAGAAGTATACCTCTCACAATTAGTCATCTCTCTACTCAAGCTATAAATACAAAACAGGGGCCTGGGATATGGCTGATTTTGTCAATTGCTTGCTTCATAAGCACTAGAGTCTGAGTTTGGATGTTCAGCACTGATGTAAAATGCTGGGCACTGTATACCTGGGAGGTGGACGGACAAGGACAGAAGCATCCCTGGATCTCAGTAGCCAGCAAGTCTAGCCAATCTGTCACTACTGTGTTCAGGGAGAGTCCCTTGTGTCAGAAAGTAAAGTGGAGAGTGGTAGTAGGAGACACCAGACATTGACCTCTGGATGGTACACGCATGCACATGCACACACATGCACATCTCCACATACATGCACCACATTACACAGAAAAGAAAATATATATTATGCAATCGTACTGAACTTAATATTAATGATTTGATTATTTGTGTTACAAATAAATAATATGAAGATATTTTGGAAGCTACATATTACACATTACATTTAACAAAATAAACTTTTTATGTGCTTACATTTGGTAAAAATTCAGAATGTTTTTGTACTATTCTATTTTATGGTATTTACAGGATTTCTTCATTTTGTAATTTTTTTCCCTTGTAAACATAGCATAGACAATGCTTTCACAACTTGGTAGTTCACATTCTCCTCATATTATATACATTTAAAGAACACAAAAAGAAACCCCCATTCCTTTAATTTTCGATTAAAAAAAACAAAAATGAGACCATAATTTCATAAAAAAGTAAAATTTGGAAAAGAATAATTTTGTGCAAATGTATCTACAATGATAACAATGAACAAGGAGATACGATTGTCCCAATAAGTTGTTACATACAGCTGTATTTTTTTCCTTCCATTGAGGTTGACTCTCTTTGAGATTATTCAGCCTGAAAAATGCAGTCATAGCACTTAAAATACCTCACTAAATAAACCATGTCCAGGATTCTGCAGCTGCCTGCAGAATGAGCATCGTCATCACCTGCTTAGTTGGTGGATTTAGCTGGCTCTGGTTCTTTCAGAGGCTGGGGGATTGCACACTTCTCATTAAAATGGAAATACAAAGAATTAGAAGTCAAACATGAGATAGTTTGTTTGCCAATGTTATATTACAATGCCTAGGCAGAATAACTTTATTGTTAACACTATATGGTGTATTATTCCCAGATAAGCCAGATGAGTGGTCTGGAGCACTATGGAAAAATGAAACAAGTTTTTTGTTGTTATTGTTTAATTCTGAAGTTTAACTAATTAATGAATAATTTTTATAGATACCTTCATTTTCAAATGGTTAACAGTTCTATAAACCATCAAATTCCTTGTATGCTATCAAGGTTATTTAAAAATGTCTGAATGTGAATGATGAAGCAATAAATCACCGTGACAGAGATAGTGACACACAAACTCCCAATGGCCTCTCTTTACAGATTCTGCCGTAACCACCTGGGGGAATTAACAGCCCAGCTTGCACTTGTTGGGTGACTTGTTAAAATAGAATTCTTTGATATGAGGATTACTCCAAGTTCATGAAGACACATCCTATGTCCCTAATAGATATATGTTCTTGTATTTTCTATACTAAAGCAGGATATTGATGAGGCAAGATTTTTCTGTGTTATTCTCTATTATTCTTGGTGTTTGTTTACAAGACTAAAATACAGTTGGATTTCAAGTAGTGCTTTACAAATGGATCCAATGGGCTGTTCCTGAGTGAGCTGTATGGATTGTCCCTGAGTGAGGTGTATGGGCTGACTTTTACAGAATGCTCTTCTATTTGACTTGCATGCTGTCACCAAGTGAACTTTAGGGGCTGTCTTATATGGAGTACTTTCCTATTTGACTTGCATATGATCAGATTAGCACTATAAATTTCACAGCTGTCAGTTCATTAACTCACTAAGTGTTGTTTAACTTAATATTGATGTGATATTATTGGTACACCTGCTACCCTCTCTACTCACTTAAAAGTACCCCTTTCTGTGTTGATAATTGACTTGATTTGCAAGTTATGAACAGACTGTGATATTTCCTAGACAGAGAATTGCACAGGTTTAAATATATTCTAAAACCATACACTGAAAGACAATTGAGGATTAATGGGAATATGAAACATTAAAGATTTGTTAGAAACCATTTAAACTGTTTCATTGTATTTAAAGTAATCTAAACAACATGATATAAGAGCTTGTCTATTATTGAATTTCACCAGGCACTGCCTTTCTGATTAAGAACTTTTATTTATAATGATGCTAATATTACAGTATAAAATTCTCAGTCGAGATTAAATCATAAAGGATTCTTTTTGGAAGCAGATGCTTGGTCTGGCCCATCAGTTTCTGATTTGGTAGATCTCATGTGGAGCCCAAGAATTTGCCTTTCTACAGGGTTTCCAGGTGATACTGCTTTAAGAACAGAAATGTGAGCTTACAAGGGACCATATGTAAGAGTGGGTGGGAACAGTGTAAGGACTGAAGAAGAGGTAGGAGAGCTATGAAATGCTGCTTGTAGACATGGCATAGCCAGGAAACTCACTACAGCTGAGGCTTCTCTAGATTGGGTGAGGGGTGAGATGGACCAGAAAGCATTATAAACATGTATGAAATTGTCAAAGAATAAATCAGTAAGAATTTCAGAAAACAATGAGTGTGTTTAAAGTTTGTGTCAAATGATAAATTAATATGATTGGTTTTATTAGAGGAAGATTAAGGAGCAAATTATCTAATATTTGAAAGCCAATAAATTGAAGAAAGAATTAAAAATGTAAGATATGTCTCCAAATGATTAACAAATGAATGAGAATCCCCAGAGATGTTTCAATTTAGAAATTAAATAACAATGAAATAAAACAATGCAGAGTAGATAAACTGACAGAAGTGTGTCAAGGAGTCTCTGCAAGTTCAGGGGCTGGGTCAAGGAAAATTTTAAAGTGAAGACGTATTTAACACTCTATGACTTTGGTGATGGCTTTGAAATCATGACCAGTGATTTGAAGAGAGATTTTGAGAGATGACTTAAAACAATAGACATCACCTTGGAAATCTGGCTGCCACACCCAAAATTAAGGAATGAGCAAGGCTGCATTTAGACTTCCTTCAGAAGCAGCTTTGAGAGCCTTCATGCAGGCCTGCCAGCATTTCTTATCCTGTGGGTACAGCTCTTCCAGCTCTGCATCTGCAATCACACTGTGTAAGAACGTGTTTACCTACGACAGAGCTCCCTCTGCACCATTATGGGTCTTGGTCTATTTATTTATTTATTTGGCCATAGAGTCTCAGCCCAATGTTCATGTTTCTCTCCTAATTCTAGGCTCAAGTGATCCTGCTGCCTATGCTTTGAGTAGCTTCGCCTGCAGGCTCCTAGTGTCCTTATCATAAGGACAATTGTTATTGGAATGAGAGTACCCCAGATGTTTTCACAACAGTTTCCACATTCAAGAAGGAACTTCAGCACATCTACAAAACACTGAGTGTAAGTTAGCACACAGGGTGTCCAGGAACCATAGGATGTCAGTTGCAGTTTTTAGTTTTCTTTATGGTATAAACCCCATTATTTCTTACCTCTTTTTTATTATGTAATTATGTTTTTGACAACTTCATACACATGCGTAATTCATTCTACTTGCTTACCTCTTACCTGTTCTCTAGTCTCCTTCCCACCCTCCTCCCCTTTAGAAGTGCATGAAAAAAACAAAAGGAAACCTACTATACATTGATATATATATATATATATATATATATATATATAGAGAGAGAGAGAGAGAGAGAGAGAGAGAGAGAGAAAGATATATATGTAGTAAGATATATATCCTACTATTTTCTAGTTATGAAAATAAAACAAAAATATTCCAAATATCTAAAAATAGAAGATTTAGTAAATGAACTATAACATAACCATAGGATGAGATATGATAGAGCCTTTAAAAGCCATAAATATGAAACATGTTCTCGGTACATGACAGGAATGCATGATTACAAGAATGTGCAGTTTAATTTAAATATTTTGAAAATTTCAAATTTTCAAACAACCTGTAGAAATTATCGTTTTTTTCTGTAATCTTAAAATAATCATAAATTTTGAGGGTTAAAAACAGAACAATGCATCCTTTGGAAGGAAGTCCTGAGCTTTTACTGAAAATATTTTATTGAAATATTATAAATAATTGATGAACATAATCATTAAAAAGGTAATAATAAAGAAAAATGCAGAAGATTTTCTTTAACCAAAATATTTTTTGAGAATTTCAAACATGAATAAGGTCTTTGCATTACATCCATACACCCCAGTCTCCCACAGTTCCTTCCGTGTCCTCCACTTCCTCTCATGTTTTTGTTCCCCTTTTGATTATTATTATTATATATGTACCCCCCCACACAAACACATATATACCCATATTATATAAATATACATATATATATATATATATATATATGTATATATCCACACATCCATAGGATGAGATTTGATAGAGCCATTAAAGCAATAAATATGAAACATGGTTACAATATATGATAGGAATACAAGGTTACAAGAACACAGTTTATTTTCAATATTTTGAAAATTTCAATATTTTTTCCTAACAACTATATTGCAGATTCCAAGAAGTGTTGCTCATATGTTCCTGTGTTTAGAGTTGTCCACTTGGTATTAGATAATCTCTCACAGAGCTGGTCCCTGAAGAAAACTGACTCTCCCTCCCTCAGCATCCGTTATTGCCTGTAGTTCCTCTTCTTGAGCTGGGACCCAGCGACAACTCCTTTTCCTCCTTCGAATGTCAACTGGACTTGTGATTACACAGATCTCATTAACTACCACATTGTGGTGATTCCATTCATTCGGCATCCCCATCATGTCTAGAACACATTAACTAGCATCAGGTATCTTGTCCCTCTTGCAGTTAGATTCTTCCACACCCTCTTCTGTGATGTTACTAAGACTTAGGTGTAAAGACTGCATTGTAGATGTGTCACTTAGGATTGGGCACTTCATGGTTACATGTTTTTTGCATTTGACAAGTTGTGAAACTTCATAATAGTCTCCATTTGTGGCAAAAAGAAGTTTCTTTGATGAGTGGTGAGAAGCACATTTGTTTGTAAATATAAAGATACATGTTTAAAATGCAGTAAGAAGGTATGTTGGTCTAGGGAAGTGAAAGAATTAGATTTTTCTCTAGGATTTGTTATCTCTGCAGCTTTGTGTACTTGGCTATGTTTCCAGTACTGTGCATGATTTACATACCAAGGAGCCTTAAGTCCAAATAGAAAACTGTTGATTATCCCCAAGATAAAAGTGCCACTACTGCACCAGTAGAGTTTGCTGGGTAGGCCACTGTTGTGGCTTTTAGACTTCACAGCTGGGTAGGATCACCGTTTCTCCTTTGCAAGTTTGTGTGTATTTTTTGATAATATGAGAGTCAGTCTTCCAGAAAGAAGCTTCCTGGTCAGTTCCCACATAATTGCTCCAAGTTCTTCTACCAAAGTCTGTCCGGTCTGCCACAAAAGGAACCTACTTTAAGTTCTAGAATGCCATCAAAGGCTATATCAATAACTTGTATTATTTTGGGAATCTTTTAGTATACCCTAACCAAACAGTTCAAACGGAGGTTTCCCATGCTTGGCACTGTGGTTATTGTTACATAGCTTTAAGTTATATGTAGGCACTCACATTCATATAATATCGATATTTTTCAATAGGATTATTAACTATTACATTTCCAATGGTTTTCACAACAGTTAAGTATTGTTTTCATCTCTTTCTTCTCTCTGCATTTGTACAGGCCTCTCTCCTATCCAATTACATTCACCCCACTCTCTTCCTTTCCTCCTTGATATTCCTATTTCACACTCTCCCCTCCTCTCTGTTTCTCCCTTTGCTTACTTTCCATTTTCCTTTCTTCTGTGGTTATATCAAGATATACACTAACATGTAAGGATTTGGAGTTAGGATTCACAAATGAGGGAGAACTTGTATTACTTGTTTGTCTGAGGCTTGATTAGCTCATTTAGTATGTGATTCTAGTTCTATCTACTTACCTGCAAATTTCATGATATCTTCTTTACCACTGCATAGACCTGTGTACTCTATGTACCACATTTTCCTTTGTTCATTAGTTGAGGGGCATTTAGATTGTTTCTATTTCCTGGCTATCGTAAAAAGAGTAGCAACAAATGTAGCCGAGTAACATTTTCTGTAGTAGAATACTGAGTCCTTTTGGTGTATGCCAAAGTGTGGGATAGCTGGATATGCTAGATCTACTTCAATTTCTTTAAAGTATTCACACTGATCTTCATAGTGGCTGAATGAGCTTACAATGCTACCAGCATGAACTGAGGGCTTTACTTTCTCCAAATCTTCACTAACATTTGTTGTCAGATGTTTTCTTGATCATAGCCATTCTTACTGGGGTAAAATAAAATCTTAAAGTAGTTTTAATTAGCATTTCCCTAATTGTTAAGGATGTTGAACAATTTAAAAATATTTCTTAGCCATTTTTATTTCTTCATTTCAGAACTCTCTAATCAGATCTATAGACCATTTTTTAATTGGAGCACAGGTTTCCTTGATTCTTTGTTTGAGTTCTTTATATATTTTGTAAATTAACCCTCTATCAGATGTATATCTGGAAAGATTCTTTCCCACTCTGGAGGCTTCCACTTCACCTGGTCATTTTGTTTTCTGTACAGTAGCTTTTCTGTTTAGTGGGGTCTCATTTGTATCAGTTCTTGACTATTATTTCTGAGCAGCTGCTGTTGATTCAGAAAGTCCTTTACTGCACCTATGCCTTGCAGGCTACAGCTCATGTTTTCTTCCAACAATTTCAGTTTCATGTTTCACAATTAAGTCTTTGATCTACTTGGAGTTTACTTTAGTACTAGATGATAGATATAGGTCTAACTTCATTCGTCTGCATGTGCAGACTGGGTTTTCCCTATATTTGTTGAAGATGTTGCCCTTCCTTGCATGTGTATGCTTGGAGTCATTGTCAAATACCAGGTGACTGAAACTGTGTGCACTTATGTTTCAATCTTCTATCTGTTCCCCCGATTTACATGTCTGCTTTTATTACTACAGCTCTGTAGTATACTTAAAATTTAGCATGATAATGTCACCAGCATTTCTTAGTTTGTTCAGGATTGCTTTGGCTATTTATGGTCTTTTTTGGTTTCATATAAGTTTTAGTATTGTTTTTTCCTATTTCTGATGAAAATGTCATGTGGATTTGATGAATTACATTGTGTCTGTGAATGATCTTTGGTAGGGTTGTCATTTTAACAATATTAACTCTATTACCTCATAACCAACCATAAGCAGTCTTTCCTTCTTCTAGTGTCTTCCTCAAATATTCCTCCAAAGATTTAAAGTTTTCATTGTAGCGATATCTAACATCTTTGGTTAAAGTTATTCCTAGATATTGTCTAGGCCATTGTGAATTGGATAGTTTCTATGCTCTCTTTCTCTCTTTGTTATTTGTAAATTAAAAGGCTAATGATTTTCTAAATTATTTCCTGTGATTACTGACAGTGTTGATTTTTTTCTAGAAGTTTTCTGGTGGAAATTTTGGGATCTTCTCTTATGTATCATATCATCTGCAAATAGGAACAGTTTGACCTTTTCTTTTTCATTAGTGACCCATTAATTTCCTTTTCTTATCTTACTGTTCTGGAAATAAGAGTTTCAAGCACTACATTGAAGGAGGGGGGATAGTGGACAGCCTTGCCTGGTTTCTGATTTTAATGGGATTTCTTGAGTTTTTCTCCATTTAGATTGATATTGGTTGTGGGTTTGTTCTACACAACCTTAGCTTTGTCAAACTGTGTTGCATCTAGTACGCTTCCCTTTAGAATTTTTATCATGAAAGCCTGCTGGATTTCCTGTGCCTACTGAGAAGATCCTGTGACTTTGTCTTTAAGTCCATTTATATGATTTATTAATTATTGACCTATGTATAGTATTATTTTTCTATTGTTGTGTTAAGAAACCTTGATCAACCAAGCCTTCTTACAGAAGGAAGAGTTTATTTGGGCATACAGTTGGGTACAGGGTCCTTAATGGCAGGGGGGCGTGGTGGAAGGAAGTGGCTGGACCAGAAAGTGAAGTTTTCACATTTTCATAAGGGCACAGGAAACAGAGAGAGGCTGTAGCCTACCTAAGTGATGTACTTCCTCCAGGTGGACCTCCAAATACAGTGCCAGCAACTGGGGACAAAATGTCCAAATGCTTGGAGCCTATGTAGGATATTCTCATTCAAACCAGCACAACATATATTGAACCATTCTCTGTCTCTACAATAAAAACACCTTGATCACTGTGAATAATTTTTTTCATATGTTTCAGTATATGGTTTCCAAGTATAGTACTGAGAATTTTTGCATATGTTCATTACAGATAGTGGTCTGTAGTGTTCTCTTTTATGCGTCTTTACTTCCTTTTGGTATTAGAGTAAAATCAGCTAGTAGTAGGAATTTGAGTGTTGTCCCCTCTTTTTCTTTTTGAGTAGTTTAGACAATATTGCTTTTGTTTTCCTTTGAGGTCTGCTAAAATCATGCTGTGAATTCATGTGGATCTTTGTTTTTTATTCAGGAGGCTTTACATTGCTGATTCAATCTATTTGCAAAGAGTCTTAAGTTGTTGGTCTCTTCTTGATTTGCCTTTGGTGATTTGATTAAAACTAGAAATTCATCCATCAATTTTAGATTTTCTAAACTAACACAGCGTAGTTTGTTTGTTTGTTTGTTTGTTTTTAATGCTGCTTTATGTGTTCTGGATTACCTCAGTGTCCTTTGTAGTGTTTCTCTTTTCATCTCTGATTATCTTGATTTGAGTTTGCTCTATTTTGGGGGTGCAGGCAGGCCTAAGGTTCTATTTTGTTTGTCTTTCACAGATCCAGGTCTTTGATTCATTGATTCTTTTCTTTGTTTCTATTCCATCGATTTCTGTTCTAATTTTTGTTATTTCTTATTGTGTGCTGGATTTCATTTTTCCTTCTTGTTCATCCAAATTATTGAGTTGTTCCATTAAGACAATTATTTTGGTCTTTCACAGATCCAGGTCTTTGATTCATTGATTCTTTTCTTTGTTTCTATTCCATCGATTTCTGTTCTAATTTTTATTATTTCTTATTGTGTGCTAGATTTCATTTTTTCTTCTTGTTCATCCAAATTATTGAGTTGTTCCATTAAGACAATTATTTTTGTTCTTTGTGATTTTTCTTTAAATGTAGACACTTAGAACTATAGACTTCCCTCTAAGAGCTGCTCTAAATGTGTCTCAGAAGTTTTGCTGTGTTTGTTATTTTCAGTTAATACTAGGAATACTTTTGTTTCTTGATTTCTTCATCGATCCCTTCATCTTTAAGGAGTGTGTTGTTTAATCTCCATTAACTCATGTAGTTACTGGAGCTTCTTTCACTATTGATTTTAAAGTATACTGCATTGTGGTCCAATAGAATGCATGGAATTATATCATTTATTTTTTTGGATTTCTTCACGTTTGCTTTTTTTTTCCACATGATTTTAGAGAAACTTCTATGGAGTACTGAGTAGAATGTGTATTCTTTGTTGCTCTGGTAGACTATTCCATAGATGTTTTTTAGGTTCATTGGTTGTATATCTCTTAATTCGGATGTTTCTTTGTTTATTCTTTTTCCAGATAACATGTCCATTCTAGAAAGTTGGGTATGGAAGTCATGTATTGTCATTGAGTTGGACTTAATTTATGTCCTGAAGTTCAGTAGTATTCTTACTATCAAATTGACCACACCAGATTTTGTTGCATATGTGTTCATGATTGCAATGTCATTTCATTCAGTTGTTCCTTTGATCAGAATGAAGTAATTTTCTTTTTCTGTTCCGAGTAATTTCTGTTTGAAATCTATTTTGTCTGATATTAGCATAGCAATGCATGCTTATTTACTCATGCCATTTAGTTAGAATATTATTTTCACCCTTTCATTGTAACCTGGCTCATGTTCTTGAAAGTAAGATGAGTTTCTTGTATACAACACAAAGATGAATTTTGTTTCTTAATCCCTTCAAGTAGCCAATGTCTCTTGTTTTGAGTGTTGAGTCCATTGATGCTTAAAGTTGATATTAAAAGATGTATATTAGATACTGTCATTTTAGTTTTTGCTTGTGTTCTTCCTTCTATTTCATTTTTTTTCCATATTTAACTTCATTCGTTCTCTTTCTATACTCTTTGGGGTATGGTTATTATATTGCTACTAGTATTCATGATAGGGCTGGTTTGGTAGATGTGAACTCTTTCAACTTATTTATACCATGGACGAATTTTATTTCTCCTTTGCCCATGATAGGCAATGTTTATGAGTAAAGAAGTTTGGATTGGCACCCATGGTCATTTAGAACTTGGAATGCATTCTTCCAGGCTCTTCTGGCTTTTAAAGTTTACCTTGAGAAGTCAGCAGTTAATTTCTTTTATATATAAATTGCTTCTTTTCTCTTGCAGCTTTCAGGACCTTCTTTTTGTTCCATGTGGTGGTTTGATCTAGGATGTCCTCCAGAGGCTACAAGGACATTTTGTCCCTAGATGGTGGCATTATTGGAGGGGGGTGTTGGGGCGCTGTGGCCATGCCAGAGGAAGCATGTCATCTCGGGGATGGGCCATGAGAGTTCTTACGCCTAGCCAAGTTTCTAACCATGACCTGCTTCCTGTGCCTGCTGGAAGGTGTGAGTACCTTTTCTACTCTGAGTACCTCTGCCACCATAATTCCATGGGAGTGTCTATTCCTTCTAGGGCTGTCGGCTTAACAAACTCTTCTGTCTGTAAGTTCCTTTGGTTACTGTTTTAATCAGAGCAATAGAAAAGTAACCAAGAAGGCAGCTGGTACCCGGAATGGGGTGTTGATAGTAAAGAATCTAAACATACAAGTTTTCGGAAGAATGTGGAAGACTTTAAAAGTTTTGACTAGAACAGCAGTTGAATGTTCTAAGTGGAGTTTAACAGACCATACTAGTAGGAGCCAGGGTGAAAGTAATGCTCAGAGCAAAGCAGTTCCAAAAGAAAATACAGACTCAAGCAATAACTGAGATATTTTGGCAAAACATCTGGCTGGAGTATGCCCACAGCTTAAGAGTATATCTGAAGGTAAGTTGAACAGCAATGGATTAATTGCTTTGGCAAAGGAAATTTCAAGACAGCCTATATTATAAATGGTGACATGTCTATTATTGGTGAATATTAAACTAATCTACAGTGACAAAGAGCAAATGGGGCAGAAAGAAATACAGAATATGCCATTTATATTTCAAAAGAGCACTAGAAAGATTAGTGTTGGAGCCAAATCATGTGCTAAAGGAAAGGATGTCTTTGATAAGGAGATGAGAGTGATTAAGGAGAGGCCTAGAGAGTTATACTTAAACAATGATAAAAGCACCTTCAGGGCAAGACTACACCTAACTAAGCCTCCAACATGAGAAAGAAAATGTGGGTGGGGCTTTCTACTCCTAGAAAACTGCAGCAGAGATAAACTGCTGGTAAGGAGGACGAAGTGGCTCTAACCTCCCCGACTTGAAGGATGAAAGAGTAAAGGGGTTATATCAGTTCTTTGTCCACAGTTACAGGGAGCTACTGAGGCCAGGTAGTACACAACAGGGGTGTCCCTGCATGAGGAAGGCCCTGGCACACCAAGAGTCCTGACAGGCCATTGTGTGAAACTGTGAAAGTGAAGCCTGGTTGGCTGTGGAGACCCCAAGAAGATGGTGGCGATGCTACAACCATGAGATATCTACCTCAGAGAGCTGCACAAAGAGAGTGATAGCAGACCAAGAGAGAGATGTATGGTGCTTGCAGCAAAGCAGGAGGGACTGACCAATGTAAGCCCTTTGCAAGTAACATCCCAGAAGTCACACATGGAGCTATTTGATTTTGTGTTTTCCTGCCGTTGGTCTTATTTTGGTCTGGTGTCTCTTCAGAATTCCCCCATTGCTCCCTTTTGGAATGGGAACGTGCCTTTGGTGCCATTACGTGTTGGAAGTATGGAATTTGTGATTTATAGGGACTTACAGTTAATAGAGTGCCTTGATTCTCAGAAGAGACTTTGGATTCCGGACTTTTGAATAGTATTGACACTGGTAAAAACTATGGGGATTTTTGAAGGTGGACTAAATGCATTTTGCATTTTATATGGTCATGAGTCTAGGGACTTCCAAGTACAAACTGTTGGTTTGACCGAAAGTACTCCCCTACAGACTACAAAAACTTGGCTATTTTGTCCTCAGTTGCTGGCACTGTTTGGGAGACCTTTCTGGTGTGGTTACGCTGGAGGAAGCGCATCACTGGGGGTGGGCTTTGAGAGTTCTTCACCCTGCCAGATTTCCAGCCATGTCCTGCTTCCTATACGTCTTAAAGGTGTGAGAACTTTGCTTTCTCCTCTGACCAACTCCGGGCACAGCGGCTTCCAAGTCATGATGGACTCTAATTCCGCTAGAATTATAAACTAAATAAACTCTTCCTTACATAATTTCTTTGGGTAGTGTTTTGTCACAGCAACAGAAAGTAACCAAGTCATTCTGTATATCTGATGTTTTTATTATGTTATGCCATGAAAAGTTACTTTTCTGGTCCTGTCTATTTGGTATTTTGTATGTTCCTTATATCTGTATGGATATGACTCTCCATAATGTATGGAAGTTTTCTTCTATAATTCTGCTGAGGATCTGATCAGTGTCTTTGAATCGAGTCTCTCTCCTCCTGTGTTTGGTCTTTTCATGGTGTCCTAATACTCTTGTATATTCCATTACTTTTTTCTTTTTAAAATATTTTATGTTCTTTGCTTGTTTGGTCCAGTTTTCCATCTTTATCCTCGCATCTTGATATTTTGTTTTCCATTTAATTATTTCATCTCAGCTTAGATTTTCTTCAATATTTCCATTTACTCTGTGAATTCACGTTTCAAATCCTGCCTTGTCATTTCAGTCACCTGTATATCTGCAGTTGTTTGAGCTTCAGTCAGACATTTATTCCTATCCATTTTAAGTTCTTGATTTGTTTGTGTGTTCTCTAAAATCTTGAATTTTCATACCTGTTCTTTGACCACTTTTCTATGTCCTTGGTTTCCTCTAGGTAGCTCTGATTGTAGTATACTTTGTCAAGACTGGTGGTATTTAATGGTCACATGATGTATTGATTTTTTCATAATATTTGCATTTTTGGGATTGTGACCTGGCCATATGGGCTTCTTTTGTTGGCCATGTGTCTGACATGAAGTGTTAGCCTTCCTGTATTTTCAGTGGAATCTCTGTTCTATTTCTAGTGCTATTGCAGACTGGCTGCTTCCTCATCCGGTGTAAAGCGCAGTTGGTCTTCTTTTCACTTTTGCACTTTTGTTATTGTTATTGCAGAGCTGGAGTGAACTGAGTCTTGACTGGTATCTCAGGTTCGCACCCACAACTACAAATGTGAGTATGGTGATTGTGAAGGAGTAGACTGGTTCCAGCTAGCTCACCAGGGTGAATGAGTCAGGGTTTCTCTTCAGTTGAGGGAAGTTGGCAAAAGAGTGGGTGAGTCCTAACTCACCAGGATGCACAGGAACACTTTGTGATGTGTTCATGAGTTGGATATGCATGTACTTTTCCTGAGAAAATTTACATCTATGTTCATCAAGGAAATTGATTTTCACCATTCCTTTAATTGTGTTTTTATATAATAATCAGTGTAACAAGGGTTTCTTAACAATTACTAGGGAGCATCCCTTCTTTTTGTATTTATTTCATGGGATAATTTGTGAAGAGTAAGCTTTGGTAAAATTGTTTTTTGAGTCCTCTGACTCTGGGACTTTTGGGTCAAGAAACTATTGTTTCTTTAATTTCCTTGCCTGTGATGGATCTGTTTAAATCTTTTGTTTCTTCTTGGTTAACTTTGGTAGGTATTTTGCATAAAATTGATCTCTTATAGTTTTTCCAGTTTGGTGCAATGAAGGTTTTATCCTGTTGGTAACTCTGTATCTCATTTACATCTGTTGCAAAGTCTCCCTTTTCATCACTAATCTTTTCTTTCTTTCTTTTAGTTGATTTGGGTTTGTGTTTATCAATCTTGTTTATTTTTTCAAAGAAACTATTCTTCATTCATTTATTTTACTTTTTCATTTGTTGATGATTTCATTGTAAGTTTGTAAGGTATGGTGATGTGGGAGTGTGCTATGCAACTGGGGACCCTGCCACTTTTAACTTCACAGTGCGGGGAGTGTTCTGTGCTTGTGATAAGTGTGTGGCAGAAACTCTTGTTTACCTACTTGGGCATCATGCCCAGGAGAAGAGATGTGTATTAGGGGTGGAGAGCCTTCCACTCCTCTGAGTTTTCCAGATGGGGTATTCATGCAGAAGAAAATGGTGGTGAACCATGAAAGTCAAGAGACCTCTAGCCTGCCTGCCTGGGTTAAGTGCACTGATATGGGCTAGTGATAGTGTGTGACAGAGGCAAAGTGTCCTGAAAAGTTGTGTTTATATTATACTGTAATCTACTAAGTTAGAAATATTATTGCATTTTTAATGTATACAATTCAATATTATACATAGATTGATTCATTTCTCAGGTGCATGCATTGCAGGAGTGTGCAAATTAGCTGCTTCTTTTATTCCTATAATGTAAATACGTTATGTAAAATATTCTTCATATGAAAGATGTATCTTCTTTCTACCTTTTACTTTCTCTACAATATAGACAAGGGAAAGACGGGATAATTTTTACCCATCAACTCTCCCACATGTTTGCAGTCATCCATTTTAGAAGAGTGTTTAAATTTTTGTCAAAACTAAAACTTCTGTATAGCGTACACTTGATATTATATTTTTCTTGATCAGTGTTAAAAGATAATTTGATTATATTCTGCTTCTCCCTGTGATATGCTATAGTTTAAATCAACATGACTGACCTACTTTAATTAAGAGACATAGTCAACTACCTTCATGGAAAAGTGAACAAACGACTGCCCAAACACTTACTAAATTACTTTTTATATGCTTTTAAAAGAAACATCATCATAAATTTGAGTCCAGCATTCATCTCTCAATCTCATCAGAGAAGATTCTTGCAATTGACACAGAGATTCACAAAGTCATTTTGCAGAAAATAAGAGAGAATGGGGAGCTCAGACCTAACTGGGACATATATATGGCACCTTCTCTCCTGAATGCTCAGGGATCATTGAGGAAGACAGGGAGAAAGACTGTAAGAGTCATAGGTGATAGTGAACACCAGGAAACTATGTTATCTAGAAACCACAGTTCAGCTTCACATGTGAACCACTCTACATAGGACAGCATGTGCAAGACTTGTGCAAACCCAAAACAGATAGAGGCCCAGCATGGATAGGAGAGCTGGGGGTAAAATATCCCTATCTGAGAATCCATTGGAAACTGATGAATGCTGAAAGAGTAAGTTTTCCTTATTGATGTGATACCTAGTTAACTGACCAGACTTCAGGGCATGAGCCCATGTCCAGTACCACTTGAGAGAGGCAGGTTTTGGGATTGATGGACCCTTAAAAACCAAAACTTAATATATAAAAGAATAGATGATAATAATGGAGGACATGAAATCTGGGGAGGAGTATAGTGGGGAGGAGCTGGAGCAAAGGGAGGGTGTCTGAATATGATCAAAACACATGGTGTGCAATTCTGGAATCCATAAAATGTATCTATGTGCATATGCATATTTATTTATTTATAAAGTGTATTCCTTGTTTTAAAAATAGTTTATAGTTATAGATTTACAGTAGTCACCTGGGTCTTCAGGAGGTTACGATATCCTTCCTGGTGGAGGATACTGCCTCTGTGCTGATGATTACTATTGGGTGAGGGTGTTTCCTGATGGTGATTACTATTGGGTGAGGGTGTTTCCTGGTGATGATTACTATTGGGTGAGGGTGTTTCCTGGTGGTGATTACTATTGGGTGAGGGTGTTTCCTGGTGGTGATTACTATTGGGTGAGGGTGTTTCCTGGTGGTGATTACTATTGGGTGAGGGTGTTTCCTGGTGATGATTACTATTGGGTGAGGGTGTTTCCTGGTGGTGATTACTATTGGGTGAGGGTGTTTCCTGGTGGTGATTACTATTGGGTGAGGGTGTTTCCTGGTGGTGATTACTATTGGGTGAGGGTGTTTCCTGGTGGTGATTACTATTGGGTGAGGGTGTTTCCTGGTGATGATTACTATTGGGTGAGGGTGTTTCTTGGTGGTGATTACTATTGGGTGAGGGTGTTTCCTGGTGATGATTACTATTGGGCGAGGGTGTTTCCTGGTGATGATTACTATTGGGTGAGGGTGTTTCCTGGTGGTGATTACTATTGGGTGAGGGTGTTTCCTGGTGGAGGGTACTACCTCTTGCTGATGATTACTAATGAGTGAGGGTGGCAGCTGCTAAAGGTCATGGCAGTTGTGGCAATTTTCTAAAATAAGATATCAGTGGCATTTACCATTACAGTTGCCACTTCCTTTCATGAAAGAGTCTATAAATCATCTGTCATCTATCATCTATCTATTAGTCATCAATCATCTATTTATCAATCCTCTATCATCTATCTATTTATCAATTTTCTATCTAGCATCTATCAATCATTCATTATCTGTCTATCTCTTATTAAACTTTCATACAGGTATATATTGCATATTAAATATATTCCCTAGGTGTCTTTTTTTCCTCTTCTCAGCCCTTATTAGTTCTCTGTGTATGTCATAGACATAAATATATAGCTTTAGGCATCTACTTAAAACCCAGGAACCACAAATAAGAGGAAATGGGCTATATGATTAGCTTCAGTTGCATCCTCTATCCCACAAATCAGATAACTTTGCATTTGTGGTTAAAATATCCTTTATTTTTTCCTTTATTGTTGGACACTAACATTGTTTCCATAACTTAGCTATTGCGATTAGTGCTAAAAGAAACATTACATACAAATATCTCTGTTATATGTTGATTGAAGTCCTTTGGATAAGTATTCAGAATTGGTATGGCTGGATCATATCAGATATATCTAGTTTTCATTTTTTGAGACACCTCTGTATTGATTTCTAGTTGGACTTACACATAATGTGTAAGTGCGGACTTCTGGTCATGTTTTTGGCATCTTTGCTGTTATTTGTTTACTTTATGCCCAGCATTCTGACCGTAGTTAAATGCACCACAAATGTAGTTTTGATTTAAATTACTTTGGTGGCAAGTGAGGTTGCTCAATTATTTTTATTTAGTTCTCATGGTCTATTCTTGGTGGCAGTCTTCTGTCACATATGTAGCTGGCAAACATACTTTATTCCATAGACTGTCTTGTGACTGTCTTAATTTTTTTTAGCCAGAGGTCTTTTAATTTCATGAGATCTCTTAGTCAGTTGTCATTGTTTCGTATTCAGAACGCCATTGTTTCTATGTATAGCTCAAAGCATTTTTTTGTTTTGTTTTGTTTTGGTGCAGTTTTCTCTCTATGAGTTTGAGTCTCTAGTCTTTTTCTGTAGCATGCACTCTTGTTTCATAGTGCTTTACCTACAATAGAACTTTCCCAATCATAACTGGTCATCTTGAGACCTGCTACTGCTTTATCCTCTAACATGACGTTCTGGATGTGTTGTGATTTCAGCAACATTCACAGCACCATCATTTGAAGTAGATTCCACCTCCAGGAAAAATGTTATTTGATCATGCTCAAGAAGTAACTATCTAATCCGTTTATTTAATCACAAGACGACGGTACTCCAGGCAAGGCACATATTTAAGTACCACCAATTCTAGTTCTCTTGCTCATTCTCCACCTCTGAAGTCACCAAATTCTTGAACCACTCAAAGTCATCCAAGTGGGTTGGAATCTTCTTCTAACCCCATCATGACTGATAGCCTATTCTCAATTTCTTTCCCATGATTCTCTAATACTCATAATATTATATGGAATGCTGAATCTATTCCTGAATACTGTCACTTTACATTGCTGAGTTGCATCAAAAGAATCATTATCTCTGGCAGCCACAGAATCATAAAATACATTTCCTATATAATGTCCTGAAGTAAAACTGATTGCTTGTTCCATGGGCTGCAGATGGATGCCCTGTTAGGTATGGAAACAAATGTTCTCCCTCTGAGCTCTTCCATGACCTGAGGCATTGTTCACAAGCAGTTCTACTTCTAAAGAATCTTTTTGTCTCTCTGAATAGTATGTTTCAACAGTGGATTTAAAATATTCACTAAATCCATGTTGTAAACACATGTCCTATCATCAGTGCTTTATTGATCTATTTATAGATCACGGAATGGGAAGATGAATGTAATTGTGAATGGCCCTGAGATTTTCAGAATAGTAAATGATCACTGGCTTCAACTTCAAGTCACTGGCTACACTTGCCCTTAGCATGGTCAGCATGATGTGGAGGCTTTGCAGCCAAGCATGGCTTGTTCCTCTTCAGTGATGATGGCCTCAGATGGCATCTAATTCCCATGTCCCACTGCTTCATCTGCATTGAAAATCTGTAGGCTAGTGTGCTCATTTTTATCAACTGTCTTATCTAGATCTTGTGGATGACTTGCCAGTGTTTACAGCAGCACTTGCTTTTCAACTTTTACATAATAGGAATGATTTTTAAGCCCTTAATCCTCAGGAAGAAATTCTCTGCTTCCATCAAACTTACTTCCTGCAGCTCACTTACCTTCACAAAGGTCAGGATTGATTTCTGTTCTGGACCCTGCTTTGGTTTACAGGCATGTGGTGGATGATTTGATCTATATAGATCACAACACAACTGCTTTCTTATATGGGCAATAAGGCTGTTTCTTCTCACAGTACTCACCTGTACTCTTCATTGTTTGCAAAAAACAGGTATGGAGGAATGAAAAAGTGGTTAAGAGCACTGGCTACTGTTCCCAGAGCCTAGGAGAGCAATAATCCATAACTCCAGTTCCAGGGGATCTCACACCTTTCCTTTTAACATCCATGGGCACTGCACATGCCCTGTTGGACCTCTTTTGACCTCTGTGAGCACTGCTCGACATGGATTTACTTGCATACATGCAGGCAATTTACTCCTACACATGAAATATTAAAAAAAAAAAACTTTTCTTGTTACATTCCCAAATTCTTGGGCACAGGAGCCTGATTTTTGACCTATCATAGCTTACGTGATAACTTGTACGCTGAACACAATCATCTCTAACTTTTTATTTATTCTTCCTATAAGTTGAAGACTTAGAAGGCATTATAACACTCCAAATTGAACATATTTGTCTTCAAAGGAATAGAGAGAACCAGGAGAGTGAGAGAGGCAGAGCAATAATCAGAACACACACATTTTTAAGTTCATTGACTCATATGGATGCAGTTTGTGGTACTCCCAAACAATTACTGTAGTAACATCAAAGATCTCTGATCACATAATCACAACAGATGTATTAATAATGCAAACATTTGATGTGTCTGGAGAATTACCAAGATACAACAGAAACATAAAGTGATCATACACTGTTTGAAAAAGGAACCAGTAGATTTGTTCAATGCATATCCTTGTAACATCTTGAAGATCTGCAAAGTTACATGAAGCAAGTCACATGGAAATGACAGATGCCCGTATGCACTGAGTCACACTGCTGGCACCACAATTGAATCACAGAATATTCCATCACCCCAAAGGAATTTCACACCCTGAGAGTTTAGCCCACAATTACACTATTGTCTGGTTTCTATTCATTCTACCTGAACCAATCACACAGTGTGTGATTGCTACTGAGCTCCTTGATAGAGCATATTTTAAGGGTCTTGCATTGTAGTAGGATAAGCATTCCATCACCTTTTTTTGGATAAACGATAATCCATTGCATTTCTCTATGACATAACATTTGCCTATTAATCTGTTGGAGATTTAGGGGTTGTTACTCATGCTTTCACTGAACAAATAATGTTGACACAAACACTGACAGGCAGAATATAATGTAAAACAAGAAACCAGACCATCACAGGTATGAGGGCATACTCATATATTCGTTTAAAATTCTAAAATCCTAGGCTTCCAACATGTACACCGTGGTGTGGATTAAGCATTTCATCTCGCACATGTGAAAAACATGCAACACATTCCCCTTTAACAAAAAGTAGGGGCTACAGCAGTGGGAGGTGAGTGGGGAACATGATCATGTTTCATTGTGTACATGTATGAAATTCCCAGAATTAGAGAAAAATATTAAAATATTCAAAATACAAAATACTTACCTGTTGTCACTTATTTGGCCACACACTGCTCCAAATGACATGGTCCCCTACACCCATAATCTATAAGACTGATCACTAATTATTAATCCACATGCTTTATATCTTTATCTGAAGATAGTGAGTGAAATGATGGAGTGGAATTCTGCTACAGATTCCTCATGTATAGCTACAGGCTCTCGTTTTCCTGGGGATGACTTATTTCAAAGACTGTAACTGGCAAATCAGGTTCAATTGTCCTTTTAGTTGTCAGCATTGAAAAAGGTGTTTTATTTTGCTTGTATTGAAGAGATTTGATTCCTTCATTATCTAGAAACACACACACACACACACACACACACACACATTTCTAAAGGGTTATCTACAAAATTTGCATGGCATCTTCTTTTGACAGAGTTGAGAAATCCCAAAGCATTGCTTCATAAAATAACCTAATCAAAAGGATGATTTTTCAATGTGCTTGTTTGTTTCAGATACCCACTTTTTCTATAAGTGAATTGGAATTCTGTTCAAGGCTGGCCTTGAACTCAAGATTCCGTACACTTAAGCCTCCCAGCATTGGGATTCAGGTAAGTGTCAATACAGCTTGAGGAATAAATTGGATTTTAAAGTAAAGGTTGTACAGGATAACAAGAAATAGAACTAGATGTTTATTTTGTTTGATAAAAGTTTATGTATTTCTAGAGGTTGCACACACAAAACCCAAATTAAAATGCAACATAATTACCTAATCTATACACTAAGGAAAAATTAGCGAGCAGTTCCCTTCAGTTTTATGTAAGTACATCAAGTGCATTTATCAACAGACTGCAAAGTAACACAAAACTTTTCTACTTTTCTTCAAAGTTAACACAAGATTATACATTTTTGAAACAAAATACTAAAATGGTGCAGCAACATTTCATGACTTGAATGTGATAGAGGTTCAAGACAAACAGCACTAAAATATAGTGACTTGAAATTTAAAAATATTCCTCTCCCTTGACTCTCAGCCTTTTTTACTAGGCAGGAGATGATAAACACTATGAAGTACTTTCAGAACAACTGAACCTGGAAGGTACCTGCTTTACCCAGGGGGATTGTCATTGCCTCTGAGGAGCAAGACCACAGGAAAAAACACGGAAAGTTTTTATCACTAGATTGTGTACACTACTCAAGCAAACCACTCCTTTATCAAGCCTTGTTCCCAGTGCACAAGGTTACTTGTTTCTTTGAGCGTTTTTCTCCTTATAAAAATTCTCATGACACTTAAAAACATAAACTTTTCTCCTTTTCCTTTTTTCTATAACTTTTCTTTTAGAACTAAGCTAGGAACTTTAAAATGGGCCAAAAAAATCTTTTCCTTCCCGATTAAAGACGTGTGTCTTTTAGAAGTGCCTGTGCCCGCTAGTCATGCAGGACCCTGGCCTGATCTTCCTAGTGCAGATGTTGGAGTCAGAGCTACCTTTCTCAGCCCCCTTGGGTTGCAATCTTTATGCTTCTCATAACAGGACTTTCAGACCTCCATTTTTGTTTCATTAAAATTCAAGGGCAGATGTTTAATTAAATTTGGCTTATTTTCTCCAGGGAACACTTGTTGCCCAAGTCATATTGCCTTAACCACCAGATTTCAGCACATAGAATTAAGATATTAGTTGACCACAAGTTGTCCTAATGTGCGAAAACGCAGTATGCCGTTTTATATGCTTTCTTGTGTTTTTTCTGCATTCTGAAAGTTTTCCCATTTTCCTTCTTCCCATGGTTATAGATTTCAAGCATCTGAATTTTATTTTAAGTCAATTGGAAACATTAGGTTGTTGTAGATTATACACAAGGGATCTGAATGGGAAACTTGTTTATTTCATCCATATGGGTTTATTGTAACTTCACCAGAAAAACCTACAAAAGAGCACCTCGGTGAGAGGGAAAATGGCATTATTTTTATTTTCAACTCCAAAAGGGAAAACTGAAATTTCATCCTAGGGAGCATTCCATCTAACCCGATCACTCTTATGTTAACAGAATCTAAGCCACGTGGCGCTGCCTTGCACGGCTGAACTTAAAACTACTTATTACTGCACTCCCCTGGAAATCTAATACAGTTTGAAATTCAGAATACTCAACATCACCTGACAGGTTTCTCATCTCAAATGATCAAAATTCTACAGAAAAGCATCTGTGACCCACTTATAATGGACTGATGTTGCTTACTTTCCTTGAAAATACAAAGGGCCTAGTATTCTTATTCCCCTCGAGTTTCAGAATCAGGCCAAACCAGGGCCTTAGAGGAGGCTTCCCCTAAACTGCAGGTACAACTATCTTTACAAGGTGACATTGTCTTTGGTATAGGAGATGCATTAAATTCTCTTCTGAATTAGTCATACTGAGGTACTGGATCAGAGATAAACAGCCTTTTTCATATGGACTTATTTTTCCAATCTAATTCTCTTAGACTTTAAGTTCTTTGGAAAATTCTGAAAGAGTAATAACGGTGTTGTAGTCTGCACGCATCATCAGAAGCTTCAGAGATAGTTTAAGTCAAACAATTTTAGCACTTACCTCACACAAGAAACCCATTGTAGCCAAGCATCATAGAAACAGAAAACAAAGTGAATGAGTTGATGGTGTGTTTCATGATTTCTGACCTTATGGAATGAAGTCTGAAGGGTTAGACAGCTCTTTACTATTCCAAAGCAGAGGGCATTTAATAGCTTATTTCCTCCAAAACAGTCTCTCATCAAATTCAAGTAGCAGTTTGAAAGTTATGTTTGCTATTTCTCTAAGAATGGGAACAACCACATTCTTAATCACAAACAAATTACAAATAGAGAAACCAAAGTATCCCTGGTCAGGAGCATAGGTATAATACACAGTAGGCAGAATAATTTGCCAGCCAAGACTTGACACTGCACTAACTGAAAATTAATGTCTAGTTCAGAGGTTTCTGTCAGAATCAAGGCAGTTACTACTCATCTGACTCTCCATCTGCGCCTCCTCATCATGGTGCTGTTGGCACCTGACAACAAGTCTGCATAGTATGTAACTTTTATTTGAGTCTGCTTTCTGTAGATGAAGAGCTGAAGGTTGGAGATGTTTTAATTTTTGCTTTTATTTTATGTGTATGAGTGTACTGGCTGCATGTGAGTATTTGCACCTGTGTTGTGCAATGCTTGTGGAAGTCAAAGGAGGGCGCTGATCTCCTGGAACTGAAGCTATGCATGGTTGTTGGCTGCCATGTGGATTTTAGGAGCCAAACCTGGGTCCTCTGCAAAAGCAGTCAGTGCTCTTAGCTGCTGACACATTCCAGATTCATAGACTTTCTATGTAATTGCACAGGGTTATACAACCACTTAATGGCAAAACACAGATCAAACCCTATCTGATTTAGTTAGGTTACTTTATTCTTTACAGATTTTATACACTGATCTGAGGGACTAATAGTTTGTGAATTTTAAGTGACTATGCAAATACATACAGCTAGCTATCCTTAGACCTATTTGGGTTAATACACAATGCTTCTTTGAATTGACTGACATAAGGCAAATTGCTCACCTTGTAGACAGTGTATCATAAAAAGCCTTGTGAGTGACCAAAAGCTAAATGACTTAGTAAATCATTGAAACATATCATCTCTCAGAAAAAAGGCTAGCTTCAGTTCCAGACTGGCTCCAGAAGCTCCCAAAGACTTTGACATCACTAGAACATGCATTCTCTTGCTATATGATTAGTTGCCTTTCTTTATTTAGCATGAAGTCAGGAACATCATACTTTGCATGTAAAGGGCAGGATCTAAGTATTTCAGGCTTTATAGGTCACAATATGGTATCTACCACTTGTTCTTTGTTTTGTTTTTAACTTCTTTGCACTCCTTTAACAATATCCAAATAATTCTTATTTGGGGGCTGTCTAGAAACAATCCAAAGTCCAGTTTGTACCCAAGATCCCATAGTTGACAAATCCTTCCTCTGAAAGCACCTCTGTGTGCTTGTCTTACAGAACTTATTTCAAGGTATTTGTCATTCGAAGTTGGCTACATAAAGTTCCAGGCTATAGACACAAATGCACATTTAAAATACATAGAGAACAAACAAAGATGATATCTATAGAGATTTAAAAGATGTTTTCACTCAAAAATTTTGTTTATTTTCATGCAGCTAACTCATCCTATTTCAGAGTTCAGTGTGCTTTGCATACCATGGGTGATCTGCCTGGTTTTTTTTGCACATATGGCTTCCATAAGTAGCATTTGATGGTTTTCCAGGAAAATATTATAATTTGGGAGAGTTATGTTAGCATCTCCACATTCATTCAGAATGCATTTCCATGATGTCTCCCATTAAGTAGACTAGATTTTATTGGCGCTATTTCAGAGTTTTAGATTGTCCCTAATGATCTTTCAAGCTGTGCCATTCTAAATGATCACCTTACCCTTCTTATCAGTTTGACACAGCCAAGTCTGAAGCTGGAGTGAAGCATGCACAGTCAACTTTCCAAGTTGGTGCTAGCAAATTCAAACACTTCGCTGGGCTGAGTCAGTGTTTATGTTCAGAGAACAAAATTAAATAAACAAAACTACTAGGACCTAGACAAAGTTTCTAACTTAACAGAAAACAGTCATTTTCAAAATCTATTCACATCATATCCAAAATTATAATTAGCCTTAGAGCTGGGTAGCATTAGAAAATGTTTTAAACATAGTCTAGAATCTGGAAACATGGGGTTAGTCAGAGTCCATGAAGCATCTCCTAATATGGTTATCCAGGAATGGAAAGAACAGGACACACACGCATGCATCACTGAGCTTTTTCACTGCGTGTTGGCTTAGGTGATCCTGTAGGAGTAGAAGGATCTCTTCCATGTGTGTCTACAGATCACAGAGAAATGATGAATTCTACACCGGGAAAACCAATGCTTCCAGTGAACATTCAAAGCAAAGCCTGCACATTCTTCTCATTCTGATCACACCACATTCCACATTCTTTAGCATTGTTGGTGTTGGTTGAGATTTCCTGACAGGAATTTTTCAAGCACTTTGAGTAGGGGACTGTCTTCCTTTCTTCATTTATGATATAAAATCTTTCATTTTATTGTGCAGTACACTATATGACTACAGATGATTTCAGTGAATAACGTGTTACTTAAGACTATATGTAAAAAACAATTATATAATAAGAATATACACACATATAGTGGATCAACTTGAAAAATAAAGTAGCATTACTTTGACATGTTTTTTCTGCCTTTGTGTTTTAAAACAAACATATCATGAAACATTCCAAGTAAGTGCCACAATAGACAGGTGAAAATGAGTTGTGATGTTGTGGGGCTGGAGAGATGACTCAGTGTTTATAGAGGACCCAGATTCAGTTCTCAGCACCCATATGGTAGCTAACAACTGTTTTAATTCCAGTTCCAGAGGAATTGCTACCTCCTTCAAGGACATTGCACTCTCAGGTGCACATACAGGTAAAGCACTCATATACAAAAAATGAAAAAGAAAATTTAAAAAGTTGTGTTCTTATATATTGAGACACTATTTTCATAATAATTGCTACACTGCAAACTGATTTGTAAGTTCACTTATTTCTAAATATTTGGAATCACTATCTCAATATTTTGGGCATATTAACAGGTATGTCTCATCAGACCCTTTCTGAGATAGCAATAATAATTTCCTTTTAACCTTTTGTAACAAACCAAAAATATAATAAAGAAAAACTTCATGTCTATAGAGAATTTGCCAGATCTCTTACATGGTACTTATTTCTATCATTTGGTTCCATTGCTAGAATGGCTTTAGATATTCATATACTAGTTCTCACAGTTTATTGTAAGACGTACAGTATACCTGAGTTGCCTCCAGACTACTAAACAGTACAAAACAGCTCAACATTATACAATCAGAAGCAAGATAAGTAGGAATTAGTTGACTCAAGGTCAGTGAGCACTGTGTTCATGGTGACATTAGTCCAAAGGACATAGGTCAGCCAAGACTGAGTGAACTTTATTTGTGGACCATTACTTGCTTTTTAAAAGTAAAGCACATGGGAAATCATGCACAAAGAGGAAAACCACATTACTGCCAGCAATTCTAAGATCAATGCTTAGCTCGCAGCTGAGTAAGTAGCTTGACTGTGCTGGCCATGCAGATTCCCAAGACCTCAAAATTTACCTATCTACCTCATCATTCTGTCTTTCAGACCCAAGCAATTGAAAACCACCCAATAGCCTAAGTTTCAGAGGAGTTAGCCAGGAACTTGCTTTTTGTGCTAGACTTCTTTTCTTCACACAAAGATTTTCAATCAATTAATTTACAGAGCATTGCATTTGAAAAACATTTTAATTGACTTTTATACATTTCATACAACAATTCTCAATCAAATTTAACCCTCCCATCTACCCCCCACCCTCACTGGGCCTCATGTATTCTTTCATATATGTTAAGTCCTATCCAGTCAAGCATTTGTGCTCAGATGTCCTTTAGTGCAAATTCATCCAGTGGAGTCGGGTTAGGCCATCAAGAGATCATAAGTAAGGTACATTTTCCCACTCCCAGTAGTAATCATTCTCCAATTATTCTCAGGCTAGGTCTGGTCTGCCACCAGTTTTATTTGCTCCACTCTGGGCCTTTGTCTAATTTGAGTTGGTGTGGATTCTGTGCTCAACGCCATCATTGCCAGGATTTCACATGGGCAAGCTTCCGCGTGCCGGAACAATTCTGCTTCCCTAAGTTCATGAACCAGGCCTGGCTCTTACAATCTTTCCTGCCCTCTCTTCTGCAATGATCCCTGAGTCATAGGCGGCTGAGGTTCAGTGTAGGAGTTTTACTAGGGGTACACACTCTACCATCTATTATTTTATAAAACTTGGCTATCGTGGCTTTCTGTGAGCATAGCACTATGTTGTTTAAAGAAGCTTCAGTGGTGAGGGTTGAGGGTGCTTCAGTTTTCTCTCTACTCCCCACTCTGCTGTGTTCCATGAGCCTTTGATATAGAGGTTCAACTTAGATATGTCACCTAGAATTTGGCATTTGTGTCTGACTAAGTGTAACCCCCATCTGTTGCAAAAAGAACAGCTGGAAAAGGAGGAGAGAGGTCAGAAGAGTGGTGTACTGTGTGTTTGTCTGTAGATATAAAGATCCACATTTAGCATAAGGTAAGAGATTTCATTTCTCTAGAGACAGGACAGAGATACAGTTCTCTCCAGGATCTATGTCTCCTACAGCAACCACCTATGAGTTCACTCCCGTTGAGAGGGCTTTAAGTCCAGTTGCATAGCTGTTGATCACCCCCAGATGAGAGCACGGGAACTGCACTAATAGAGGCACTGCTGTTTGCCAGTTGTTACAGATATTAGAATTTAGGTTTGGGTTAGAACACTGATTGATTTTCCCCTCTTAGCAGTTTGCATTATGGGAGCTAAACTCCACATAGAAGTCTTCCAGGTCCTTCCTGCTCCACTGCCTCAGGTCATGGTTCCCAAGTATGTCACATCTTCAGCAGTAGGGCATTATCTTCTAGTTTTTGGAGATAAATAAGAACTTATCAATAGTGTTATTGATACTATCAGCATCAGTATTATTTTCGGAATCTCTTGGACCACTCTCACGAATCACACAAAGGGAGGTACCATCTGTCTGGCACTGTGTTCCCTGACAAACAGCCCCCAAGTATGCAAATGTACTAGTGTTTACACACTTCTGTGCATTTCTCAGGGGGTTCGGTGGCATCCCACCTCCCTCTGGGTTGGCAGCCCTCCGAGATTCATTCACCTCTGCTCTTTTTCCTCTCATTGACCTTCCTCCTCCTTTTCCAGTCCTAGTACCTGCATTATCCCCACCCTCTGCCTTCCTCATCACCCACTCCAGGTTTCCCTCCTCATCACACACACACACCATGGCCCCCTTCATGTCCCTCGCTCCTCTCCTCCATGATGAAATCTCCCACCTTCCCCACCTCACCCCTAGCAACATCTCTCCCTACTATCCTGCTTTCGGGTTCTTTTTTTCCTCTACCTCTCTATGTTCTTCCTCTTTTCCTGGCTCCTGGTGTTACTTCAGAATCTATACTCACATATAAGGGATCAGTGCTACAACTCGCAAAGGAGGAAGGACATTCTTCACTTGCTTTTCTGTGTTACTCCACCTAGTCTAACACTCTCTAATTCCATCCATCTACCCGCTAATTCCATTATTTCATGTTTTCTTAGTACTGCATAGATCTCCATTGTGTAAATGTACCACATTTTCATTACCCATTTGTCATTTAGGTTCTTAACATTTCTTAGCTACTGAGAAGAGAGCAGCAATAAACATGGACATACAGGGATCTCTACAAGAGTATAAGTCCTTTGAGTATATGTCAAGGAGTAGTGTAACTGGATCATGTGGTAGATACATTTTTAGGTTTTTGAGAGTTCTCCACAGTGCTTTCCATAGTGATTGCACAAGTGAATGAACATCCCCCTTTCTCTGCATCTTCTCCAGCATTTGGTGTCTTTCCTTCTCTTGATCTTAGTCAGTCTGACTGGATGAGATGGAATTTTAAAGTGGTTTTTATCTGCAATTTCTCTAATTGCTAAGGATGTTGTGCTCTTTTAAGGTGCTTCTTAGTCATTTTTATTTCTTCATTTGAGAACTCTATTCAGGTCTATCTTTTTATTGGGTTATTTATTTTATTTATTTATTTTTTGAGATCTTTGTATATTCTGGATATTAATCCTCTGTCAGATGTGTAGCTGGTAAAGGTTTTCCCCAATCAGTGGGTTTCTTCTTCCCTTCCTTCTTTCTTTTACTGTACAGACACTTTGTATCTTAATAAAATCCCACATAATGAGTGTTGATCTTAATGCCTGAGAAGCTGATGTCCAACTTAGGAATTCCTTTCCTACTCTTATATATTGAAGGGTACTGCCTATGTCATCTTCTAGCAGTTTTAGAGTTTCAGGTTTAATACTGAGGTCTTTGACCCATTTGGAGTTGCCTTTTGTGCAGGGAAGATCAGTGTCCAATTTCACCCTTCTACAGCTGGACACAGAGTTTTGCCAGCACCCTTGTTGAAATTGCTGTTTTTGATGAACCCTCCATTGTGGGTTCTTGGCCTCTTTGTCAAATATCAGGTGACTGGAATTGCTCATGCTCATGTTTGGGTCTTCTATTATGTTTCATTGATCTACATGCCTATTTTGTGCCAGTTCCATGCTGTTTTTGTGACTATAGCTCTGTGATATAATCCGAGATCTGGTTTGGTGACACCTCCAATGCTGTTCTTTTTGCCCAAAATGGTTTTGCCTATCTGGGACCTTTTGTGATTCCATATGAATTTTAGGATGCTTTTTCCTAGCTTTCTGAAGAATGTCATGGGTATTTTGATTGGTGTTGCAATGACTCTATATATTGTTTGTGGTAAGATAGTCATTTTCACAATATTGATTCTAGCAATCCATGAGCATGGTAGGACCTTCCATCTTCTAGTGTCTTTTAAAAAATATTTGAAATTTTTATTGTAGAGATCTTTAATGACTTTTATTCCTATATATGTTTTTGAGGTTATTGTGAATGGGAGGGCTCCCTTGAATGCTTCTACTGATTGTTTGTTATTGGTATATAGAAAGGCTACTGATTTTTCTAAGTTAATTTTTGAACCTGCCTCTTTTCTGAAAGTGGTAATAGTTTCTAACAGTTTTCTGGTGGGATTTTTGGGATCTCTTATGTATACTATCATATCATTGCATAACTTGACCTCTTCTTTTCCATTTAATAGTCCTTTGATTTCCTTCTCTTATCTAACTGCCTTTGCAAAAGTTTCAAGTACCATATTGAAAAGGAGTGGAAATTTCAGCCCTGTCTTATTCCTGATTTTAATGGGAATGCTTCCAGTTTTTCTCCATTTGTAATGAGATTGGCTATGGGTTTGTTTTAATTATGTTGAGGTATATTTCTCCCGACCAATTCCCTCTATGACTTTTCACATGTATTGTGTCAAAGGCCTTTCTGAATATATTAAGATGACCATATGTTTTTTGTCTTTAAGCCCATTTATATGTTTTATTACATTTATTGACTTACATATATTGAGTTATCCCTGCATCTCTGAAGTAAAGCCTCCTTGATTGTGGTGGATGATTTTTTGGATGTGTGACTGTATGCGGTTTATGAGTATTTTGTTGAGTATCTTTGCATCTATGTTCATTAAGGATATAGGTGTATAGCTTTCTTTTTTGTTGTTGTAGCTTTACCTGGTTTGTGTATTAAATTGATACCAGCGTCATAGAAGGAGCTTGGGAACTCTCCTTCTGTTTCTGTCTTTTTGAATAATTTAAACAGTATTGGTTGTCAAATTTTTTTGAATGTCTTGTAGAATTCTGCTATGAATCCATCTGGGCCAGGGTTTTTTAAATTAGGAGGTTTTGTATTGCTGTTTCAGTTTTCTTATTTGTTATATGTTTGTTTAACCTGTTGATTTCTTCTTGGTTTAACTTCAGTGGTGTCCATGATTTTACAAATTCAGACATTTATTTTAGATTTTTTAATTTAATGGATTTTAAAGTATTTTTGTACATTATTTTTGGATGTTTTTATTGTTATTTTTGGTGTCTGCTGTGATGTTTACCTTTTCATCTCTGATTTTGTTGATTTGAAGTTGTTCTTTCTTTCTTTTGGTTAAATAGGCTAGGGGGTCTGTCTATCTTGTTTAACCTTTCAAACAACCAGTTCTTAGACTGATTGACTTTTTCTATTGTTTCCTTTGTTCTGTTGTATTAATTTCTGTTCTGATTTTTGTTGTTTCTTCTTGTCTACTAGATTTGGAGTTGGTTTCTTCTTGGCTTTCCAGAGTTAAAGCACCTGCATTTTCATCATTAATTATGTTTTTTTTATCTTCTGAATAATTTTACCTTGGATTCTGTTTTGTCAAATGCTAGAATAATAACACCTGCTTGTTTCTTACTGACATTTGCTTGATATGTTTTTCCATCCTTTCACCCTCAGATGGTGCCTATTCTTGAAGTAGAATAAATTTCTTGTAGACAACAAATAGATGAATTTTGTTTCTTTATCCATTTATCTAGCCTATATCTTTTTGACTTGGGAGTTAAAGTCATTGATATTTAGGGTTATTTGTGAAATTTGTGTTTTGTTACTTTCATTTTATTTCCATTTCTGTTGTTAATCTTATTTTGTTTTTCTATACTTTGCATGTCCTTTTTTTCTTTGTGTAACTTCCTTAACTATGGTCATTTCTCTCTTCAGTCCTTTGTATCATTTTGAATATTCTCTGTAGACTTAGTTTGGTGGACATGAATCTTTACAATCTATTTCTATCATGGACCTTTTTCTTTCCCCTTTGACTATGATAGATAGTTTTGCTGGTAAAGTATTCTTGATTGGCATATATCTCCATTTAGAACTTGGAATACTTTACCACAGGCTCTTCTGGATATAATAGTTTGCATTGAAAAGTCAGCATTAATTCTGATGAGTTTTCCTTTAGATGTCACTTACAGTTTTTCTCTAGAAGCATTCAGTACCCTCTCTTTGTTCTGTACATTCAGTGTTTTTACTATGATATTCCATGGGGAGTTACTTTTCTCATCCTAATTGGTATTCTGTGAATTTATTGTGTCTTGTATCATACAGGTATGTCTTTCCTTAACTGAGGGAAGCTTTTAGTCTCTAATCCTGTTGAAGATCTGACCATTGCAATTGACTTAAAATTCTTCTCCTTCCTCTATGTGTTTGATGCACAGTTTTGTTCTTTTTATGGCATCCCACATTTCCTGCATATTCCATACTGTGTTTTTGAATTTTTCAGATTCCTTGCCTGCGTGGTCCAGTTCTTCGGCTTTGTTGCCTGGTCTTCAATTCTGTCTTCCCTTTCATTCATTCTACTTGTGAGGCTTTCTCCTCTTGTTTCAAACTGGCTGACTGATGTATTTAGCTGCAACCTCATTTTCTCTTGAGTTTTCTTTGATATTTCTCGGCTTTTATGAATCTACTCTTGAAGTCCTGAATTGTCTTTGTCACTTCATTCAGCCATATGCTAGTATTTTCTTGAACTTTAGTCAGGAGAATTTTTCCCATTGTTTTTGAGTTCTTCGAGTTGTTTGTATGTGTATGTATGTGGGGGCGGGCAGTGTCTTTAAAGTTATTGAATTCTTTGATCATGTATGTGATTGTTCTTTCAAATTTGGTGCCCTTGGGTTCCTCTGGGTAATTCTCTTGAGGTACATTTCTGTAGGACTGGTAGGTTTTGGTGGGGACATATTACCTTGGCTTTTCATATAATTTGTTTTTTGTATTTGACTGAGCATATGGAGTTCTTTTCCTGGTTGTGTGTCTAATAAGAAATGCTAGCTTGTCTTTGCTTAACTGAAGCTTGGTTCTGTTTATATTATGACTGTAGCTTGGTTGCTTTCTGAGCAGGTGTTAGTAGTTGATCTCTGCTTCAGGTTTTTACCATTGATATTCTTTTAGCAGACAGGATGGTTCCAAACTGGTTAGTCAAGAGCTTTCCAACAGTAGGAATAGGCCTTGACCCACTTCTAGGCTGTGGGGCTCTAATGGGGTTCTGGAAGGCTAGTCCAGGGCTCTCAGTTAGGAGGAGCAGGGGAGGAACAGCTTGGGGAAAGTCTAACTAGCTGAGCAGAATAGATAGGAACCCTGGAGCAAGAGAATGGAGCTGGTACCAGAGCAGGGAAATCAAGACTGAGCTGGTGGGACTTGGCTTATGCGGCTAGTCTAGAGGTCTAGCAGGACTTGCAGGAGGGGGCTAGGCCCCAAACCAAGGCAGGAGTGGTAACAGTTTGGGGAATGTCACAGTAAATGTGAGTCCTGGAGTAGCTGGAATGTAGCTGGTTCCAGTGCAGTGGGATTCAGATGCAGAGGGTCAGTCTTACATCACTTAGCTTATAGAAAAATATCAACCATGTATATATCCATTTCTGGACTTTCTGTTCTTCCACTGATTGATAGCCATGACTCAGGAAGAGTTTTGCTAACCATTCAAACTCCTTCCCACTGGATATTTAATAACAAATACAGGGTTTTCTGACGTAGTTTTGTGATTTGAAAAAAGGTTGATTTATGTCTTTTATGAGTAGTCTTCTGAGAGAGGATGATTATGCTGTCCTTCCTGGCCTCGGTGCCTGCCATCAAGTTAGGTAAATCACAGGTGTTTAAAAAATAATTTCAGTGGTAAATAAAGCAACATTCCTACTCAACAAGAAAACAAGTTTGTTTTGTTTTATAGTCAAGCATTTTTGGATGTTCTTTATATATATTCAATATATATATTATGTTTTCTCTGTTCATTCTACATACTTCAGTGTGAATCAGTACTACATGCTCTGTTTTCTATTGTAATTTTGAATAAAGTAACACTTTATTTTGATTAGGGATGTAACACAGAATGCTTATATTTCAGTATGTCTATCTATGTTCATATTTGAAAGAGACAGTTGGTTCTGAACTAGGCACAGTCAGGGAAGGAGACTCTAGAAAGCAGAGGAGACCACAGAATAGATTCATCTGGATTCAGTTACTCTCACTTATATTCAGAATGGACCAATTCTTGGTTCTTGTTCAAAGTTGATCCTTTCAGTGGGATTTTTCTCTCCAGTGGACTCCCTCTTGTAGGAATTTCAAATTTTCTGCCCTTGTACTACCTGTCAGGTTCCTGCTTTTCTTATGAATGAACCAACCAACATGAGTCCTACCCTGTCCAGTCCAACTGGAGGAAAGTGGAGCCCAGTTCTGTTCCACTTCCTACCGTATAGAATATAAATGTCCAGACTCTCTAGGGAGTTGGAGCCTGGGCTCCAGCTCTTGACCCACTTTCCATATAGGCAGTCAGTCTCTTTGCCATGTTGAGTATTGCTAGTGCTTCAGTAAATCTGTGTGTTGCGACTGCAAATTTCTCATCTTGCCATTCTTCACCTGGCAAAGTGCCCAAGAACAGATCTTAGCTTTGTGCTGTTTCTGCAAACTTCAAGACTTGTAATTCCTCAGATGGTGAAGGAAAGAGCCGAAGAACAGACTCACTGCCTTCATATTCAATGCTTTCCTTTCACATTTGTCTTCTAGTTTCCAGAGTAAAAGTATTTTTTTTTTTTACAATAACGAGTTTGGATCTGTTCTCTTTTATTCTTTGAGGTAAAGATTTTGCTCTGTTTATCAGGCTAGTCTTGAACTCCCAATCCTCATGCCTAATTCTTTACAACACCGGGGATTATATAACACTGACACATTCTTCTATTCTGCGTTTTCCCATTCCCTTAATTTATTTTTAATTTTTAAATTTTTATTAACTTGAGAAGCAATTCTGACTTAAAAAGATAAATTCTTCACAGAGCTCAGGTGGGAATGAGAAAATCTCATATGGGTTAGTTCTCCTACCCAGTCAAGTTCTCGTATAATTAGTTCTTTTATTTGTGTTAATAAGAAAAGCTTGGTGGGATGTTAAAACAATTTCAGAATAGTGATAAATAATTTTAATGAAAGAGATAACTTTTGTGTCAGACACAAAATGATAAAACTTTACACATTTATCACTGATTGCTCTGCTGATGTCTAGTTATCATGATAAATAGTACTTTCCTTAAAAGAATTTTTTTATTTTAATGCATGCTTAGTAATTTTATATATTTGTGGCCTTCAATACGACATCAAACAAGAATATAATGCAAATTGATCACAGCACAGTAATTTCCTGTCATTTTGGACACATACCAAACTTGGTGTTGGTGATGTTCAAAACCCTTCCACAATGCTGGTGAAACGTTCAGCTGTTTTCAGTTACAGGTATCACATGGCAATGAGATTATTCTTCCTACCAAATTCTGGCCCCCTTCCCTTTACTTCCTTTTTCCCTTTCTTCTACGATTGGCCAAGCTCTGGTTACTGTAATTCTGGTTTCTACTTCTTTGAGACTTTTCCTTTCCACATATCTAAATGGGAATGTGCGATATGTCTTTCTGCGACTGTTTTTAATATTTAATATGTCCTAAAGTTCCAGCCTTATTGCTTGAAATAACAGAGTTTCATTTTCTATGACTAAATAATATACAATTCCATTTGTAGCACACACACACACACACATACTCATACATCTTTACCTTTCTTCAACTATCCTTCTGCCAGTGGACACCAAGGTACATTTTCTATCTGGTTATTAACATAGTATTATAAGTAACATGTGGTTGTAGATGTCTTTTCAATATACTAATTTCAATACATATATATATATATGTGTGTGTGTGTGTGTGTGTGTACATGTGTGAACTGACATGCACACACTAGTGGAATTGCTTGAACACATAGCAGTTATATTTCTAGGTTTTGTGAAAACTACATTCTGTGATCTACAAGCTGGACTAATTCACAGTCTTACCAATACTTTATGAATGTGTTCTTCTCCACATGCTTGCTATCAATTGTTACTGTCTGTACATTGTGTAACACCCATTCCGATGTAGACAAGCCCTGCCACTTTGGTTAGATTTGTGTCTATCTGATGTGGAGACATGGCGTGCTCCCACTAGATTTGCTGGTCATTTGTATCTGCTCTTCTGAGTCCTGTCTGTCCAGTCACTGACTCACTTGTTATTTTGATATTTGTCCTTTATACCAAGTTTCTTATTCTGGAAATCAGCTCGTGGTTAAGTGGATTTGTGTGTGTGTGTGTATTTTATGTGCCAATAACATGTTGTTAGGTTATTAAACTGTATTTTTATTTTCAGCAATTGACAGTTTAGTCAAATCATCTTTTGACATATTTTGGGGTCATCTTTCACCTTGGACTCAGTAATGTGGTGAATTTTACAAAGACCTTCAGAACATGGAGCTTTTTTTATATTGAAAGAGGAAGTCAGTTTGATATGTTTAAATTTTCTGTTAGTACATTGGCTAGATTTGTTAGTTCGCAGTTAAGAATTTTTACATGTGAGGCAAAAACTACAATGTTTTCTTTGTTACAGGGACTTAGCTTACTTGAGCAGTGATGTGTCCAGCAGAAGGATCACAAGGCACAGCCTTTCTGAAATCTATCTTGGCTAAGCAACAAAGACAATTTTATGTTTGAAGAAATATTGTGTGCACATCTAGGAAATCCTGAGTGGATCTGACTTTATTAGGCATTGGACACTTTTGTCCTTGCCCTCTCTTCTTTTTCGATTTGTAATTTGTTGTAGCTCAGAATTCTAGCAGCCACTGTAGACTAGTGGAGAGAGAAGCCTCACAGGAGGAAGGGGAGACAAGAGCAGCAGCCAGGCTGGCCTCTGATGTTCCTGCAGCTGCCACGCACATCCCTGTATTTCAGTATGTTTATGAGAAAGGCAAACTTCCATCTTAAATGACTGCAATTTTGTGTCTTTTTCTGTTTTACCTGAACCTAATCCTAGTGGATTAGGTTCATCCATAGTCATAAGTGAAATTTGTTTGCAATCTTCTACTTTTTAAAAGTCTATGTAATGTTTTTGATACAAGATATGGTAATTCTGAACAGTAATCAGCATGCTTTCAACCTCTTAATTCTAAAAGAGATTAAACCCTTTCTGATAACAGTTAAGAACAGTCTTAGAAGCACATTTTGAAGGCTTCTGCTTAAATTCTTCTTCCTGTATTAGAGCCAGCATGTTTTTAATCATCCATCTCACTCACTTTATTCAAATTATGTGTCAATGTAATGTTTTCTCCTCTATATTATACAATCAGCTTCAATACACATTTGAATATCTTACATGATTAAACTTGACATAGATCTTTGCTTATAAATTGAACATCTTTTTGCAAACACGAAGAATTTAGTTTTAGTCATCAAAGTTTTAATTTTGACTGACACTGGCTGTACATTGATAATTCAACTTCTGAGTAGCAATGTGTTTCAAGAGAGGCACATCTGACCTGGTGTAAGATGATCATCTTTGACTATTTACTCTTTTAACTGATTGGTTAACCACAGGTAGGATTCATATTTAAGGCACAAAAAGAATTATATTGGGAGTTTCTAGGACCATTATTCACAATGGAGACAAAAATTTACAAACAGATATCATCATACTTGTAAAGAAATTGAATAATTTCATACTCATGTTATGATTATAGCAGATCTGGTCTCTGGAAAACAATCTAATATAAAGAGAAGAATAGAACAGAGCTGACACCATATGGAATTCCTGACTACACTACACATGGAACAGCCCTCTATTTGAACTTCAAGATCTTTATATAGCACATATTTATTAATTTTGTCATTTGGGTAGGAGATTCATTATTTATTACTAAAGGCTTTCTTATTAACATATATTTTTTTCTTACATATACTTTATTTTCATATTAATAGCTAATTTATCCAACTGTTATTTTTGTGCTGTCTAAACTCTCATGTTGTTTATGAAAGAATTGCTTCAGGGAATCCATATTTACCAAGGAGACCTTTTCTCTATATGAGGTTTTGGTTCCTATACATAACAATACAAACATATGCTTAGTATTTAATAATAATATATAAACATGTACATATTTATTTCATTTATGGGATACATTTTCCTTTTCTAAGTCATTTCATGCAAGATATTGAATGCATAATCTGTTTTACTGAACTCTGATTAAAAGAAATAAAATCTGTATAATTATCCTTTTGGACAATTAAATATAATTTTTGCTTAATATAGTACTAATAGTTTATCATGTAAGTATATTATTCAAATTTCCTGAAGTTCAATGACTTTAAAGAAATCTATCAAGTAATCTACTTCTACTTTTATGTAATCTTTATAGTTTTTTTTCTTGATCTTCTGAAGATCAATATTTCTGCTAGGTACTTTTAATGTGCTTTACCTTTTTATATACTCTTGAATGCAATGTAATAACAGTGTTTTATTGTTGGCATCTTTAATTATTTTTTTCATTCATGAAATTATTCTGAATTAAAATGTGCCGTAAAATTATTGAGCAAAAACAATATTCCACCATGGACTGACTGAGGAGATGATGAAATGTTTGCCATGCATACATAAAGATCTGAGTTCAATCCACAGTAGCCACATAAAAAACCTGGATGTGGTGATACATGGCTGTCATCCCCACACTGGAGTGGAGGAGATGGAGGACCTCTGAGGCTTGCTGACCAGCCAGTGTAATGGAATAAGAGAGCTCCAGTTTCACTGAAAATCCTTGTCTTGTAAAATAAAGTGGAGTAGAGCAAATGGTTCAATAGGTAAAAGCGCCTGTCCCCAAGCAAATAAAAGTGCTAACCACAACCTGAGTTCCATGCCCAGAACCCACATGGTTGAAGGAAATAACTAACTCTTGTAACCTGTCTTCTGACATCCAGATCACATATTGGCACGTGTGTATGTATGGGCATGAATCTGTAGCCCAGTGACTTATGTGGAATTTTCTTACATTTATTTGGGAAAAAGAAAAGAACAGGATGTTTTCTAGTTACACTGAAGAAATGTACTGCATGTATTTATTGTACTGTGGATGCTCAACATGAACAGATGGTCTGTATTTGTAGATTGTTTTGTTTATATTTTACCCCAGGAACATAGTGGTTGTGGTTAGTAGGACAGGGCCTGAATGTGTTTCTCATTATTGATTTTTCTTTAGTTTATGCTAACTTATAAAAATGTATATCACCTCATTTTCCCTAAAAATAAAAGAAAATAATTAAAGATGCCCATAGCAAAGAAGCTAACAAATATTTCTAGAACTTTGACATATTTCAGAATTTGGGGAAAATGAAATTTTGGCATTTAAGTAAGTTTAACTTACTTCATTATTCAGTGTAATAGGTCAAATAGAGCATAGTTTTCTTAGCATGTAAGCTTTGGCCAGCTTGCCATTTTGCACTCATCTGGGCTTGCTGGTGGGGGCTCTGTGGGGCTAGAACAGAGTTCTCATCCGGCTTCTCTTTCATGTGGGGGTGAGTCAGCAGAAGTAATTGGCAAACACAGCTCCTTTCTCTTGATATGAATTCCTTAGCTGTGCTAGTCGGAGCTTCTGGGCAGGGCATCAGTGCTCCAATTTGCAGCTTCTTGATCTCCCACAGCGCTAGTTCCTCCTTGTTTATTAGTTTAGATCTGAGCGAGGATGCATTAGACACATCATTAATTGTTCTTGTGGAATTTACTGCCTCAAGCGAAGTCTCTATCTTGGTATCTTTCTCATTGAGTTCATTTTTATGCCCACACATTCATTAGATACATATATAACCAGGACATGGTGTCTGCTTTTGATAAAAAAATTACCCACTTTACACTTGAAGCCTGCAGCTGCCTGATGGATAACTCAAAGCACGATAAAAGCTTGGCCCTTCATTTTGTGTCAACTTCTTCTTGTACTTTAAAACTAGGTCAGTTTCCTGCTAATGTTAGGCATGTTAATCTCTCAAGGAGTGTTCATTTAAAGCTGGTAATCTCCTTTCAAGGTCTAAGACACCAAAATCGAAATAGCCAAGCTTTTTCCAAGACTTCCTAGGATTCTAAGGATCAGATTGTGAATGGTTAGCCTTTAAGATGTCCTTTTCCTGCCCACCAGAGTGGTGTCTAGACGTGTCCAATATTTGCTTTCAATGGATAGAACAGAGTCCCGATGGCAGATCACCTCACGACGATACTGAGTCCCCAAACAAGAGCCATTATTCCCTGACTGGAACTTAGGCATAAACAGTCATCTGACAGCAAAACTGAATCATCCCACAAAATGATACTGAATTCTCCAGGATCTTGCAGACTCAGGGGGAGATAGTCAGCTAGGTCACATTGACCAACACTACCTAGCAATGTGTATTTTTTGGCCCTTGCTTTTATTCCTTCTGCTGTTTAAAGTCGAAGCTCATGTTAGCAGCTTGAAAGCAGGGCTAAGAGCACAAATCCCTCCTTATCTTACTGATGTTAGGATGGTAAATAAAGTCTTGTCCTATTCTTCACAATCACTGTTCCATTTGCCTTTTGGCACGAGAACCAGTACATTAGTTCCCTTACTTTTTCGACTCTGGAAATATCTACAAGACTCTTTCCAGAAGGATGATATTTCTCATGTTCTTGAAGGCGAATCTCCAGAATGAACACAGAGAATGTGATGGCTAAGAATTATAACTATATTTTATAGATATAAGTGCAGAAAAAAACATGAAATTTATAAAGATAATGGCAATAATTACCCAACCCAAATTTTTTAAAACTTGTATTCTTCTTGACAGATTAGTCCTTGTGTTAATGGATTTGCTGGGTTTCGTTTGATTGATTGGATAATGTCAAAATGCAAAGATGAATGCAATTTTCAGGCTTAAGTTTTTGTGCTTTTTATTTCATTACTTTAAGAAACATGCATCTGTTTTACGTCTTGTTATTTAGTTTTCCATTTTGTCTTAGTAATGCTGTTGTGATACCAAATACCAAGGCTCTAGTAGAACAATGATCATCAATAAAACTCTACTATTTTTCAGTCTTTGTAATTTGTTTTTTTGTGTAGGTTTTTGGAGAACTGAGTTGACTTCTTATTTGGATGAGAGTACTACAATAACCAGACTGCCATTCTTCCAGTAGTGTTTCCAGCCTTGATTAGATATCTGGCATGAAGATAAAAACAAATTATGAATATTAAAGATATTTTGGTAGATAAATATGATCTTTCTTCTAATTTTTGAGCTTTATTATTTTCAACTGAGGGCAATTTTTCTAATATGCTGGCTATCCTTTGCTAAGACTTCTGTTATCCTGCCACCATTCTTAGAGCCGTTTTCACAATATATTTCTACATTTGTTTTCAGGCACTGTACCTTTTCTGATTGGCAGTTCTTTTCTCCCTTAAAACGGTCAATGAAAACTCACTCATTTTCTCTTTTGGTATTACTAATCATCAAATAATTCCCAGTTTTAATGGAAAAGAACACCGAGAGTAAATAACATTTTAAACTAATGAGCATTTTAAAATGGACTGCATTCCAATATGTAGTGTCTCTATAGAAATGGAGAGTTTAGACAGAGACACAGGCACATGGGGGTGGGACAGAACTCTGCAAATATGAAAAGAAAGACATAGCTGATGCATCTCTAAAGGGTGGCATGCCGAAGATTAGCAGATACCCAATCAGAATGCAGGAAAAATCTAAAAGCAAATTCTCTTAACAACCTGCAGAAGGAACCAAATTTCATGATATCTCAATTTTAATATTTAATCTCCAGAACCATGAGACAAAATTTCTGTTCATTCATGTCCTGAATCTGAAGTTCTCTATAAACACATTTTCTTCTGGATTCACTGGTGAGACATATTCAGGGGTAGGTGTGATTCACAAAGATAATTTTTAGTCTACTTTTATCATCATTGTTTAATTTTCTCTTCATTTCACCATATTTCTGCCACTGATCTTTTTTTTCAAACATTAGGTTGAGGTTTGCACTATTCAAGGTAAAGCATCATTGAGACACATCAATTTAAGGTTATTCGGTGCATTCAGAATCACTTGTAATAACTGAAAGTCCTATGAATAACCTAGCATTAAGTCAATTCATGCAACTAGTTACAATTCATTTTTTTAATTTGATTTTGCTTACATTAACCTCCTCTTCATTTTTTTTCTATGAAGCAAGCTACTAATTCAATGAAAAACAATCTGTTGACAGTGAAGAGAGGCCAAAGGGGCCTTGCTGGTTCCATCCAGCAGTCACATCTGGTAGGTGCACAGCAAATGGCTTCTGTGGGTAAGGAAAACATGCTCTGTTCTCTGGGCTTATTAATTGAGAATGAACCAAAAGTTTTGGTGGTCCTTTAAATTCTTTTATTTTCTTCAATTATCTTCATTCTTGGTCCCACTTTTTAAACCATTGTCTTACCTTTTGTAAGATTATATTAAATTTGTGAGTTCTGTTTAGCATATAATCTAGGAATCTACAGAATCAGTTTTACAGTCAATAGAATTATACTTACAGTTATATGTGTTTGGTAAATGTCTTGGGCATTTCACTACTATACTTTGGACCAGGAAAATTATCATTGCATAATGTGATCAGTAATTAATTCTCATAGGTCTTCAATTCTCTGATCATGTTGATTGTGAAATATTTTTATGCTCCATGTCCAACATAAAACAAGATGGGGATTTTGTTGTAAGTAACAAGTGATAATCTTTAATTTTCACTCTTTAAAACATCCTGGTGGAAACAAAATTTTTATTATCAGCTGAAGTCTTATGGCTGGCAGCATGATTGAATCAGAAAGACATCATGTTTACTTGTTAGTTCAACCAGTACATATCCACTATCAGAGGCCACTTTCTATAAGAGGGTATCAGGTGTTGCTTAAGAGTCAATTTCTATAGTGGTCACAAGTTGTGTCGTATGATATTCATTACCCATTGTAACAAACATAAATGATCAAATGAATACAGCATGGGCTTTTAACACATTTTATTGGCTGTTATGAAGTAAATGTAATAATTAGCTTATAAAATGCCATATGGCCTGGAATATTGTCCAAATATTTTTTTTCCAGAAAACAATGTCTACTGCAGTTGTTGAAAAGAATTTTGCAATTATTCCATGCTGACCTTTGATCAAAATGTAGGTGGCAAAATGATACATGTGGGTGACAAACTGAAAATAGGTGGTGCTTTCATTTGATTCTAAAATCTGTAAAAAAAAAACAGTACTTCTTTTTATTTATTCACCTAGTAGTGTCAGTATAAATGGAAGCTTTAATTGAGAAATTACCTATTAAGGGTTCATGCTTTTCTATGATTTGGAAGAAAAGAGAATAGAAAAAAAATATTTTGATTCACAGAAAATGAAAAGAATGCACTGGATATTTTTCTTTGATATTTAAGGGACTTAGTGAAGCAAAGAGATAATCTAGGACCCAGACAAAAAGGCATGGTTAGGCAGCTGATTACTGCTTGGTGATGCAGAGTTAGTCATTTGTAAGGGAGCGATTCTAGATATGCTGACTACACTCCAGTGGATGAACTTGTACCTTGCACCAAGGGACATCTGGATACACAAAAAAACATATATGACAGAATGCATGGGGCTGTGGGATGGGGGAGAGGATATAAACATGATTACAATGTTTTGTATGAAATGCACATTTTTTTAAATACATTGAAAAGACAGAAAGGCAAGGGTGGAAAAACTGTATAATACTGTAGGCAGACCATCAGAATGGCCAAACATCAGTTGCAAGAGTTGTGTAATCTTTCTAAGGGATAAAAGCAACATTTTTAGAGATGTAACAGATTAAAAGGTCAAGAATTATTTCCTGAAATTTTCTAACGTAAGCTCCTGTGAATACTTAGTTTCTGCTCAAGTATGGTTTCTGTTGCTGTGAAAAAACACTGACCAAACTAACTTGGACAAGAAACCATTTACTGTATCTTACACATTCAAGCCACTGTCCATCACAGAGGGAAGGAAAGGCAGAAACTCAAGGAAGGAACCTGGAGGCAGGAACTAAAGTATAGACAACAGAAGAACACTGCTTACTGTCCTCAGTCTGCTTTCCTATAAAAGCTAAGACTACCTTCCCAGGGGTGGCTCACCCACAGTTGGCTGGGTCCTCTCTCATTATTCTCAGTGAAGAAAATGCCTCACAGAAGAGCACCAGACTGAGATGATATTTTCCAATTGAGGTTTCCTTTTTGCAGGTGTGTCAATTTAACTATGCCAACCAGAACAGTTAACTAATTTTTGTGGTGATAATGTTAACTTCAGAATTAGATTTCAGGGAAAAAAAGCAAGTTCCTTATGTTTTAAACCCCTCATTTCCCTACATTATGAAACTCAACAGAACCAGGGAATGTTTGAAGAGATATTGCAAAACTCAAATTCCCTGGATCCTATGATACAGACTGAATATATTTCAAAGTTCAAATATTTTCTTGAGAAAAACTGGAACTTATTATGAAATCTATTCTCATTAGTTTTCAGGTATTTTTTAATATATTCTTCCTGCGTAGAAAAATTTACTCTTTGATATATATATATGTATATACATACACACATATATATGTATTTACACACACACACATATATATATATATGTTTTTATGAGATTTGCGCACATGAGAATTGTCCTGTAATTATTTCATCCTTTCTATTCCTCCCTCCAACTCCTCCCGTGTTCCCCGCTCCCTCACAATTTCTTGATCTCTTTATTATAATTACATATGTTTACATACATTTTAAATACATTTTGCAATGTTTTCACTGTGTACATATGTTAGGACTGCCCACTCGGGATTAGATAGCCTCTCAGGGATCTATTCTCTGGTGGTAACTGATTTTCTCTCCCTTTGCATATATTGATTGCCCATAGTTTTTATCTTGAGATGGGACCCCTTGACATCCTCCCCCCATCACCTGGCACAGGAACTGGTTTTGTCATTATGCAGATCTTGTTAGGCTATTATACTGTGGAGATTTAATCGGTGTACCTTCCCTGTCATGTCTAGAGTGCTCTAACTAGCAGCAGGTGTTTGACCCTCTTCTTCAATGTTCCGAGTCTTAGGTGTGGAGATTCCATTGCAGATGTAGTTCCTATGGCTGTGCACCTCATGGTCACTTATTCTATCTATCTTGGCTAGATGTCAAATTTTTTAATAGTTTCCATATGTTGCTAAAAGAAGCTTCTTTGATTAGTGGTGTGAGGTACACTTGTCTGAGAATGAGAATACATTAAGAAAGCACTTTGTTCCATGAAAGTGACAGTAGTTGGCTCTTCCGGTTTCTATGATCTCTTGAATCCTGTACTTGCTTCGATTTACAATAACAAGCATGCACTTCTCCCTTTTAAGAGAGTCTTAAGTCAAATTTGACAACTGTTGATTACCCTCAAAACAAGAAATGCTGTGACCACACCAACAGCTTGTTGAGCTGCATTGTCATGGTTTGGAGACATTACAGCTGTGTAGGATCGATCATTGATTAGTTCTCTTCTTGGCAGCTTGCATACTATTTTCTGATAACATGATGGGTAGTCTCCAGGAAGGAGGCTCAATTGCTCCAAGTCTTGTTCCTGAATTTTGAGATATCATCAGCAATCGAGTCTTACCTTTAAGTTCTGGGAGACAATGAAGGACTGTGGGACTAGCCTACATCATTTTGGGAGTCTCCTGGACTAACCTTACAACTCGGAGGGAGGTTTCCTTGACCGGCACTGGTTTTTTGCTGTTATGTAGACTTCAGCTGTACACATGCACTCACATTTAGAGTGGATGTGCATTTTTCATTAGCTTGTGAAAAAATATATTTCCCTCTGGGGTGTCACATCATCTGAGTATCATTTATCTCTTGCGTTCCCTTCTGTGTAGATCTCATTCCTTCTTCTTCGGTTAAAGTACTCTCCATTTTCTCCATGTCACATTTGATAACAACTGTACCCTACGATCCAGCTCTCTCACTCCCCCCACCCTCACCCATGTTTCCTGTCTATTTTCCTGGCTCCTTCTGTTATTTCAGTATATGCACTCACTTTCAGTATTTGGACGTAAGATTCATAAAAGAGAGAACATGTGCTGCTTGATTTTGGAGTCTAGTTTACCTTAGTGTAACAGTTTATTTTTTATAATACAATAATTTCAAGAGCAATAACTGTTCATGTTTTCTTTTTCTATGATTTCAAACCAAAAATGACACCTCCAGAATCATAATAATAAGCTACTGTTACATTACATTTTCACAGCATATGACATCTTGTTGGAAATTTATTTGCTATGCTATTCATTAAGAAATTTATAGACAAATCACCTAGATTAGGTTCACTTCGGTTTTCACAAATGACAGACGGTCTGCACCATCTATCTATGCCACTTCCTGAGATAAACCTGAAAAATATCACCAGCATAATGAAAACTTAATGAATCTGAAAAGCAATCACATGGAAGCTTCCAAGAAGCACAGGGAAAGATGCGATATGGCCAGGCTGCATCTTAGAAGAACAGCAAGTCCCACTGAGGAATGTAAGATGTCAGCAATGTAATGTGATCTGGGACGGAACTTTAAAGAAATGATGTCATTTCTTGTGGTTTCCCTGCTGTACCACAAAGCAGAGACTTGAGTTCTGCATCAGTGCTGCCTAAGGCAAGTTTCTGCCCTCAGTCAGGGTAGAGAATTGGTAACACATTCCCTTTTTACCCCCTGAAATAGAAAAGAGACAACTCAAGAAAAAGTGGTCTTTGACTAAAATGCAAGCATATTTCAGGACTGGAGTGTTCAAGAGGCAGGGTGTCTGGGCTGGGTGGAGCACACCAAGAGCGAGCAGGAGACCAGACCCTTCTAGGGAATTGACAGCTTCACCCCCAAACAGTTCCTCTAGTCCTCATAGGCTCCAGCATCTCAGCTTTCTCTCCTACCCAGTGTACAATGTGTAACATTTAAAGTTAGTGAATAAAAAGAGAAAAATGGGCAAAAAGAAAGAAAGAAAAAAAAGAAACCTGAGAGTTGAATAACAGGAACAGACTAATAAATGCATGTAAAAACAAAATTAATATAAAATTAAGAATATCTGTTAAATGTACAAAATATTCCAAATTAAGAAGAAATGGCTAGTCAAAAGTTATAAAAATTAAACCCTGTTGGAAATATTTTGTGAACAAAGTAAATGGGTGAAATACAGAACTCTGTAATTAAATGGATAAAGCTCCAAGTAAAAGAATCGCAGTTTGAATCAGACAGAAATTCTGAAATATTTTAAAAATATTACTTATTAGTACACCAAACAGCATGATGACATATCAAGCCCTGCCTCCACACTATAATATTCAGTGGCTCTCCCAATAGAAAATATGACCACTTGGCCACTTTATTTTAAGGCCTTTGTGCATTGAATATGCATAATAAGAGAGAGTAAGATGGTTTTGATAAAGTTTGTATAGTAATTCATTTAATACACATACACATTTTGGAAAATTTCTGGAATTTATAAACGTTTACTGAAAGTTTCATCAACCAATTTTTTAGATGTGTCAGATATATTTATTCTTCCTTAGATATGAGGAGTGAAAAATCAGGTTCCAACAAAATTTATATCTCAGTTTCATGGTTTAAAATACTGCATGATAAGGGTGGGATGGACAGACTGCTCTGCGGTTAATGGCACCTGATTCTCCAGCAGAGGACATGAATTTGGTTTCTAGCATCCACAAGGTAGCCACCAACTATTTAAGGATAGAACATCCTTTTCTAGCCTGCACTGACACCAGACCCATAGGTGGTATACTTAAATACATGGAGGCAAAACAAAGATACACATAAAAAGAAATGAACAAATCTTTTTTGGTATGGTGGTACACATGCCTTTAATTCCAGGACTTGGGAGTCATAGGCAGGTGGATCTCTGAGAGATCAAGGTCATTTTGTTGTACATTGTGAGCTCCAGGCAAGTTGGGGCCACAGTGAGACCTTGTCTCAAAACAAAAAACAACAAACAAACAAACAAAACTTCATGATGTATTGATTATCCAATTTGCATCATGTTAAAGTCAACAGTCCGATTCAATGAAGCACCTTCCTTGCTGATTTCAGATGTCTTCCTGGTGCATCTTTATTATATGTAGTGACATAGCTTAATTGTTGCTCTTTTTTCAATTGCTTAAACTTGTTTATTGATTAGAGAACTTTATATGATGCACTTTCAGCAGATTTATACAGCCCGCACCTTTTCACACCCACCTGAATAACCCTCCCCTTGACTTCATGTCTTATATTAATATATTTGACCGTTATTTTTGAAATTTATAGTCTAATTTATGTTTCCCCAGTATTCTTGGATGTATAGTCTCTCCATTAGAGACTGCTAAACCTACCAGACAACACATCAGTAAAGAATACTGATTCCCCCCTCAAAACATCCATCCTATACTTCTTCAATGAACTCTTAGCCTTTTGATCAGAGGGTGCCATATAGGTGTCCCTTATGGCTTATAATTCCTCAGTCTCTTATTTTCTGCACATTTACCATTTGTGACTCTTTATGTTAATTATAATTGGCTACAAAGAGAATCTTCTCTGGTAAGAGCTGAGGGATTTCATATGTCTATTTAGCAGAATGATAGTAGTCAGTTCCACTCTATGGTTTGTGGCCTGTCTAAAGACAGGTTCTTGACCCAGATAACAGTTTCAGGTGGAAACTCTGTCTTCTGAAGTGGACCTTACATCCAATTAGAAGATGATTCATTACTTTCATAGTGTTTGTGCCATTATTGCATCACTAAGCATATTTTCCCAGCCATGTATTATTGTAGTTTATAGAGCTCACTGCTGGGTAAAGTTGATGGTTCCCTTTCTCTACCAGTAAAATGCATAGCACCTTCTAGTACTATGAAATCTTGTCAGCAGAGATGGAACTTCAAGGTTAGTATCAGCTTAATCTATCCTAATTTGTTCTGTGACTTGGGTATGTAGTATGTAGAGTCTTCAGCATTAGCATCTTACCATCAAGTTTGGTGGGGAACTAAGTGCAAAGGTAATAGTGTCTTTTGTGGATCTTTGAGCTTTCTTTCTGTGGTCAAAAACTCCAAAAGACGGAGTCCAGTCTTCACACTGGGATTTTCATTTGCTTGTCTATGATGTCCATTAGTGTCATTGAACCCCTGTTATAGGATAACTACATTTACATTTGTTTTACATTATATACATATATATTGAAAGAAGCTTCTATAGTAGGTTTCCATATGACTTTCTCATACATCACAGCTATAGTCCTCTCCTGTGAGGCTGAGCTGTGGAACCCTGACATGAACTAGAGTTGTAGTCTCCACCTGTGAGCTGGAGCTGTGATCATCTACTATGAGCTGTGGTCCCTCTCCTCTTACACAATTTTGAATACGAGCCACTTTAGTGAAGTACATGTTTTCTTTCAAGAAATAACATGTCTCAACATAGTGTAGGCATTAGCCAATGAAATGTTGGCTAGCACGGCCAGGTCCCTCGGGAGCTTGGGTAAGGAGGTGCAGATTCAACGTCACAGACCCTGGAAGACAGTGGAGCCACGATCTCATTTAATCTTAGAAAGGAACAGGATTTATACTTTTGTCAGGCTTAGGGGAGGTCTTTATGTAGTCATTTGATGTACTTCATTCTGGTAGGTCCTGAACACCTGACAATCCGAAGTTCATTGCTCTCATTGATCCTGGATGGCTGCTAGCCTGGGAGCTGCCCAGGTTCGATCCCAGGAAGTGTTCATTGCACACGCATGCTCAATATCGGTTCTAGCTTGTTCTAGGCAGGTAGGCCGGGAGCCTGCCTGACCTTGCCAGAATCATCCTACATATCCACCCATTTTTATGTTTTTTGGATGAAATTTAGTGGGTTGTTCCACCTCGGAGAAGGCCAGCATTCGAGACTGTGCCTGTCTTAGGTGGGTTCCTTAAGCGCTGAGTCTTATCCGTCATTGGCATGCGAATGTTGGTATTGGTACCTTGGCATTTGCATCCTGTCTTAGGTCACCCAGGCTAGAGGAAGCCTTACCCGTCTCTGGCTACCAGCCCTTGGAAGGGTCTTACCCCTGTACATTCATCTGGGTGGTAGGAGGTTAGATAGTACTATGTAGCGTTTCCATAAGCCTTGCGCACATTACTTCCTTGGGGGGGCCATGCTCCAGACGTTGGAGAGCCATCAGGACCGAAGAGTTGTTTTGCTGATAGCGCATTGCCGGAATCGATACTGCAACAAACACTTAAAGAGAATTAATAAGGCGATACATGTACCTCCCAAGATGGCGTAAGTGGCGATTCAGGAGGGGTCAAAGAGGGCTTTAATATTATTCAAGATTTTGGATTAAAAGGAGTTATCAAATTGGATTGGGTCGACCTTAGTCATATTTAGATGGGATATATGTTGATCGAGAACAGAACAGAATAATTTAGAAACTGGTCTGACCAGTGGCCTGCAACATATTGAGCCAGTATAGCCTTTGGTTGAGACGCATTATTTACTTGGTATGGCGTGAGGCAGAAGGATTTAAATCTGGGGTCGCATGCCAGGAGCATCATCTGTCTAAGTATTTGAGTTTCCTCGGCAAGGAGTTGTTATTGAAGGATATGGACTGCCTGATAAAGATGCTGACTAAGGAGTTCCTGCATGTGCAAAGCTTCAGCTGAGCAGGACACAACCTCATTCGATGCCTCAGCTGTGGTAATTGTTTGAGTCAGAGCCACATAAAGCTCAACTAATCCTTAGGCATTAATATGGGGGCAGGGGCAATAAAGCCCAAAGGTTGGCAGCCTGCGTGTTGAGAAGAGTGGACATTAGGAGAAGGGAATACATCACCCAAATGTGTCCTTGGCAGCTCCTTGACCTGTGGCCGGGCATACATTTTTGAGGGCACCTATATTGGTGTAGTTGCATTCTGCTGAAAGACACAAGGGGAGCAGGCAATTGCCAACCTTGTGTTAAGGGGTCCCTCCATCTGACTAAGGGTAATGACATCCTGAGGCAAAAGGCCCAGTGTTTATATGCTGGGCTTGGCCCCTTGTCGTCGAAGGTTAGAAAATTTAAATGAAACAGAACCTCAACCAGTGCTAGGTTAAGATCCCTTTTTGCTTCCTCTGAAATATTTTTGTTTAGGGCTTCCTTGAGTGTTCTGTTGGTTCTCTCCACAATGGCTCATCCTTGTGGGTTGTATGGGATGCCAGTAGTGTGGGATATTTTCCAAGAATTAATAAATTCTTCAAATACATGTGATTTGTAAGCGGGGCCATTGTCTGTCTGAAGAGCCCATGGAACCCCCGTAATCAACATTGCTGATTTTAACATTTTTAAAGCATTGGAGGCTTTTTCACCTGACATTACTAAGGCCTAGATAAAGCCAGAGTAAGTATCCTCTATTACATGTCCCTGTGCTAATTCCAATTGAGATAAATCTATGAGATAGGTGGCCTTATCTATTAAATTATTCCCTGAAGCCAAAGGACCTGGAAGTCCAGTATGGGCCCTAATATGCCCTACAAAACAGGGCTGAGAATGGGCATGTAAATACTTTTTTATCTGACCAAATAATTCCTGAACTTGAGTGTTAGTTGCCTCCATGTAAGACACAGTTTCAATCACCTGAAAGGCTCTAGCAATATAATGACTATCAGTATACAAGTTAAAAGAACAAGCAATCATAATTTGAGACATAGTAGTTACTGCATGAAGTTCCACCAATTTGCACTGTTAATTACTGTATGCTATGACTCTAAAGCTTGGGCAAAAACCAAACATTCTTAAATAAATCTTGGCTAGACATATATTTTGTTCTTCAGAATATTTGAACTATTACCTCAGAAATTTTAAGATTACATATACATAGTTTCTCTCATCTTTTATATACCATAACATATCAACTCAGATCTTTAATCACTTGTATAGATTTTTTTATTTAAAAAATATTTCCAGTCCCATATCTTTTAACATGATCTTTCACCCTTTCATTTTCTTTCTTAGTACCATGAGATGTAATAACATTATAATCTAATGAATTAATATTACTTGTGTACACTCTGCAATTTAAGTTTCCAGGTAAACCTTAAACCATTACCATTAGTTATTTTTGTTATAGACATTTTATATCATGAGATAACAATAACTTGTTGAAATTAATTTGTCTCCCCAATAGTTTTAAATAGCACAATATCTTTTACTCGGAGGTTATTCTATTTTTTGATATTTAGTTTTTTGAGTTCTTTGTATATTCCAGATATTAACCCTCTGTCAGAGTAACAACTGGTAAGGACTTTTTCCATTCTGTAGGTTTCCTTTTCACTAAAATGACATTCTTCATGTGCAAGAGCTTTTGCATTTCATGTGCAAGCATTTGCCAGTTGTTGGATCTAATGCTCAGACTACCTGAGTCCTGTTCAGAATGTTCTTTCCTGTCCAGTTCCACTGTATTCCCCACTTTCCTCTCTGTCTGATTTAGGGCACTGGGTCTTACGTTGATGTCTTCAATCTATTTGGAGTTGAATTTTGTGCTTCATCAAAGATGGAGTCTCGTTTCATTCTTCACATGGCCTTATCCAGCTTGACCAGCTGACTATGCTGACTTTTTTCAAGTGTGTATGAATTTTTGACTCTTTTGTCAAAAACTCAAGTGACTCTAAATGTGTGTCTTTAAATCTGTATTCACAATTCTATTCCACTGATCAATATTTCTATTTTTATGGATGTACCATATCGTTTTTTATTACTAGATCTCTGTAGTATAATTTGAGAACAGAGATTGAATTGCCTCCAGCTGATCTTTTATTTTTCAGGCTAATTTTAGCTATCCTGGAACTTCTGTTTTTCAATATGACATTTTTGATTACTTTTTTCAATATCTGTGATGTATTATGTTGGGATTTTAATAGATATTGCATTGAATGTAGGTTGCTTTTGGTAGGATAGCCATTTTCACAAAATTAATCCTACCCATCTGTCAGGATGGGAGGTTTGTCCATTTTCTGATATCTTCTTTAATTTGTATTCAGTGTCTTAAAGTTTTTATTGTGCACATTCTTTATTTCTTTGGTTAAATATTCCAAGATATTTTATGGATTTTGAGGCAAACCTAAAAAGGATCATTTTCCAGATTTCTTATTTGATATGGTTGTTGGTATATAGGAAGGCTACTGGTTTGGGAATGTTAGTTTTTTATCTTATTTTGTTGAATGTATTTATCGTGTCTTTAGGGTTCTTTATAGAGAGAGTCATATCACCTGCAAATAATTAATTTAAAGTCTTCCTTTCCAATATAAATCCTCTTTATCTCTTGTCTTAATGTTTTAGCTAAGCCTTCAAGTAATATATTGAGCATCCTTGTCTTGTTCCCTGTTTTAATGGGAATAGTTCAGTTTTTCTTCCTTTCTTTATGATGTTGGCTGTGGAAGTGTGATATGTTGACTTCATTATGTTGAGATATGTCCTCTGTACCCCTAGGTTCTCCATGCCTTTTATCATGAATGAATGTTGGATTTTGCAAGAGACTCTTTTTGTATCTAAAGAACGGATTATGTGGTTTCTGCCTGTCAGTCAGTTTATATGGTAGATTATCTTCATTGATTTACTTATGGTGAACCATTCCTGCATCCCTGGGATGAAGCCAATTTGATCATGGTGGATAATATTTTTGATATGTGATTACATTCTGTTTGTTTGAGAATTTATGCACCTGGGTTCATCAGAAAGATTATTTTATAATTTTCTTTTGTTGTTGAATCTTTGTCTTGTTCTTATATTACAGCAATGCTAGCTTCAAAGAACCAGTTTGGGAGTGTTTCTTCATATTCTATTTTGTAGAATAATTTGAAGGTTTGTTTAGTTTTTCTTTGATTAAATTCTGGCTTGTATCTAATCTGATTCTTTTCAGTTGGGAGAATTTTTAATTACTTTATATATCTCATTGGTTGTGATGTGGCTGTTTAAAATATTCATGACATTTTTATTTAAATTTGGTAGCTGTACATATAAAAGAAATCTATCTACATCTTTTGAATTTTCTGGTTTGGTAGAATATAGGTTTTAAAAGTATTTCCTCATGGATTTCTTCCAGAATGTTTCCCCTTTTAAAAATACTTTTATTGAGCCTTAGTATATTTCATACAGCAATTAACCCAATCTGTCCCCCTCCCATGGGCCTCATTTACTCCTCATTACACGTTAGTCCTACGCAGTTAGGCATTTCTATCCAAATGTCATTCAGTTCGAGTTTAATCATTGGAGTCTAGTCTACCTAGAGATCGTAAGGATGGTCTACTCTCCCAACTCAGAGCAGTAATGAGTTGCCAACAGTTCACAGGCTTAGTCTGGCCTGGCGCCCACTTCCTTCACTCCACTCTGGGTCCTTGTCAGATTGAGCCAGCATGGGCCTTGTGCATACTGCCACCATTGTCACAAATTCATATGAACAAGCTTCCAGTGGCCTGAAAGCCTCTGCTTCCTTATGTTCACGCACCGCCTCTGGCTCTTCGTTCTTTCTGACACATCGTCCACAGTTGGCCCCTGAGCCATAGGTGGGTGAGTTTTAATCTAGGAGTCCTAACAGGGGCACACACTCTGCAGTCTCTTATTCTCTAAACATAGCCAGTTGTGGCCATCTGTGTACGTTGCATTCAGTTGTATAAGGAAACTTCACTGGTGAGAGGTAAGAGATGCACTGGTGATCTCATCATTCCTTGTTCTGTTATGTTCCATGAACCTTACATACGGAGTTTCAACGGTAGACAGGTCACCTAGGGCTAGGCATCTCTCAGATGTATATTCCCTATCTGTTAAACTTTGCAATAGTTTCCATCTGTTGTAAAGAGAAGCTTCTTTGATGAGAGATAAACAGTATACTTGTCTACAAATATAAGGATTCATATTAAGATATGGTAAGAAATTTCGTTTGTCTAGAGACATGAGAGAGAGAGGGTTTTCTCTAGTATCTATGACCTCTCCAGACATGTATTATATTTGGCTATAATTACAGAGCCACCCATGAGTCCCCTCCCATGCCCAACCTGCCTCCTCTATCCCCAATCCAAGTGCCCCATTTCCCCAACCCTCTCCCCATCACACATGCCTCCTTTTCCTGAGTTCCCTCCTTCCCAAACTCCATGGGCTCCTGACAAACACTTCCACTTTCCCCACCTCCCGCTGGGAACATCTGTCCCTACCACCCATCTTTGGTGCCTCTTTCTTTCCTTTGTCCCTCTGAGTTTCCTTTCCATTTTCCTGGATCCTGCTGTTGCACCAAAATATATACTCACATAAAGGGGACTGGTGCTTAAATCTGCAAATCAAGGAAAACATATGTGCCTTGCTTTTGAGTCTGTGTTACTTCACTTAGTATGACAGTTTCTAGTTCCATCTACTTAACTACAAATTTCATAATTTCCTACTGCTGAACTCCATTGTGTAAATGGACCACATTTTCAATATTCAATCGTCAGCTGAGAGATATTATGTTGTTCCCACTTCTTAGCTACCGTAAAAGATTGGCAGAAACATGGATGTACAGGTGTCTCACAGTAGGATGAGTCATCTCCACAGTAGGGTGAGTTCTCTCTACAGTAGAATGAGTACTCTCTACAGTAGGGTGAATCATCTATACAGTAGAGTGAGTCATCTCTACAGTAGGATGAGTCTTTTGGCTATACACCAAGGAGTGGCGCAGCCAGATTGTATGGTCCATTCATTTTCAGTCTTTAAAAAGTTCTCCAAAATGCTTTCCATAGGGTTGCATGAGTTTACTTCCCCACCAGCAGTGAATGAGAATTCACCTTTCTCCACACCCTTGCAGGCATTTAATGTCTTTTGTTCTCTTGATTTTTGCAAGTCTGAATGGGGTAAGATAGAATCTTAAAGTGTATTTTGTCTGCATTTCTCTAATTACTAAGGAGATTGAGAATTTTTAAAGGAGTTTCTCAGCTATTTTTACTTCTTTGCTTGAGAAATTTTTGTTCAGATTAATAACCCTTCTGTTTGTTGGGTAACTTTCTTGTTTCTCTGATTTTGAGTTCTTTGTATATTCAGGAGATGAATTACGTTTTATCTCTGAGTTTGTTTATTTGGGTCCTCTCTCCTTCTTTGGGTTAATTTTACTAAAGGTTTGTCATTCTTGTTAATTATGGCATCTTTCTCTTTCATTGCTATGGGTCTGTATAAATTATGTCATGTTCTATGTAAATGCTTAATTCTTTTTGGATGGTGAAATTGTAACCAGTCCCCTCTGCAGAGACCCTATAAAAGCTTCTTTATTTTGTTAATTTGGGTCCCTTTATTTGCCTTGCCTCCTTCTCATGTGCTGCTACCTCCCTTTCTTTAAGATCTTCCTTCACCCTCCCCAGCGATGGTCCCATTATTAAATTCTAAAAGTAACTTCAAATTAAGAACACGAATCTAAAGATTTGACACCAATAATCATATGTGAGTGGCAATTTCAATGTGTGTCTTTCAGGGTATTGGTTACATCACTCCGTTTATGATTTTCAGATTTACCTACAAATTTCATTTTTATTTACAGGTGAATGAAATTCCATTATATACAGGTACTTTATCCATTCATCAGATGACACACATAAATCTATTTCATGTCCTAGGTATGTGAGTGAGCAGCTATGAATGAGCATATACATGTGTCTCCATAAAAGGAATTAGAATCCTTTGAGTATCTGCCTATGACTAGTAGTTGGAGCATATGGTGAATCTGTTTTTAGTTTTCTGAGGAACTGCCAATCTGATTTCCACACTAACTACACCAATGTGCAATTCCATCAACAGTGTGGGGGAGGGGGGTTTCCAATCACCCTACATCCTCTCCAGCATTATGTGTCTCTTTGTTTGTTAATCCTAGTCATTCTGACTGTGGAAAGAAAGGATAACAAAATAGTTTTAATTTTAGTTTCCTTGGTTGATAAGGATGGTGAATAACTTTTAAAATTATTTCTTAGCTTTAATATTTCTTCTGTTGAATATATTCTCAGTTCAGTTTCATGGCCCACTTTTTAATTGGGTGATATCTTTTCTTGGTGTAAAGTTTTGAATTACTTGTGGATTCTTGACACTAACGTTCTGTCATATACATAGTCAGAAAATCTTTATCCCAGTGTGCAGCCTGTCTCTTCAATCAAAACTGTTTCCTTTGCAGTTCCGAAGCTTTTTAATTTAATGAAGTCTCACTTGTTGATTGTTGGTCTTACTTCCTGGAAGACTAGGGTCCTATTCAGATAGTCCCTGCATCCTGAGGTGTACTCTCTACTCTTTCTTCTAGAGGTTCCAGAGTTTGAGATTTAATATTGATTTCTCTGATCCATTTGTAATTAATTTGTGTCCAGCATGAAAGAGAAGGATGCAGTTTCATATAGATATCCAGGGTCTCCAAAAGCCTTTGTTACAGATGTTGTCTTTTCTTCAATGTGGGTTTTATGTGTCATTTGGGGAAAATCTGACAGTGTCCCACAGATAAACAGCAACAGGTAAGTAATGACTGCGAGAAAGCAAGAATCATTTTTCTCCTTTTTTTTTTTCACCCAGGGATGAGTTCTCTGATAGGTTATTCATTCTCAAGTGTTAGAGCTAAATACATGTACATATGAGAACCAATAAGTGGACTTAAAGAAGAGGTCATGAAATTTAGGACTGTGGAAAGAGAAGACAGCTGATAAGATTGGGTGGGAGGACAGAAAGCGATGGAAATTATGCAGTTACTCTATCCATGTATGAAGTTCTTAAAAACTAAAAGTTAAATTATAGAAAAAAAGTCAGGTAGCCTTAGGTGTGTAGAATTATCGTGGAGACTGACATACCATCAATCTCCCTGATGAATACAGAAGCAAAAATTCTCCATAAAATACTTTCAAACTGAGTTCAAGAACACTTCAAACAGATCATCCATCATTGTAGGACTAACTTTTAAATATGGTCGTATTCTAGATATTAGTGACTTTTACCTAGCTTTGCAACCAATAGTTACTATTTATAATGTAGACAGTCTCACTGTACACTGCTCGTTTTATGACCTACGCACCTGACTTTAATCCCTCAGGACCCCACCTTGCCATCTACCCAAGCTAGTGAATTAATGTAAGTGTGCATGATTATCAAAGTGCTGGAAAAAGCTTGCTTATTTCATTGAAAACAGTGAGAAGAACTGAGAGAATTATCAGAGATGGTGATTGTGAGGTGCTCTAGACCTAGGCATCAAAGGGCAAGATTCTCTAATCAGTGTGGATTCTACCTTCTATTTCCCCAATTCATGCTGCAAATACTGTTTCTAAAACTGAATGAGTAGAGCCTGGTCTTAAGAGCACAGCTACATAAGACATCTGAAGGAACATGTTCTCCAAGTCCAGGTCCTTAAAATGAATGCTAACAATCAGGCTTTCTTTATTCAGGTATAACTGTAATGGGGCTTAGAAATGCCATACATCATGAAGTAGGCTTCCTTCTAGAGATTTAAGGATAGTTCAGCACAAATAAATTAATAAACGTTGGCTATCACATCCATAGACTTAAGGACAGAAACCACAACAATATCTCATTAGATAAAAAAAATGCTTTGATAATATTCACATATTTTCATGAAAAAATTTCTTGGGAACCTAGGCATATAAGGGGCCTATCTCCACATAATAAAGGCAATATGAAACAAGCCAAAGTCAACATCAGGTTAAATGGAAAAAAATTCAAAAGTATTTTCCCTAAAGTCAGGAACGAGACTAGCCAGGATGATCACCTTCTCCATTGTGTTCCATATAATCCTGGAACAAAAAAAAAAAAAAAAAAAACAAGAGAAGATAAAAGGTATATAAACAGTTCAAAATAGCCTTTTGCAGATGACAAGTTTCTATCCATAAACGACTTTAAAGACTCTACCAAAGAAATCCTATAGCAGAGTAGCAGGATATAAAGTTTAAAAACAAAAAACAAAATTCAATAAACATATATATATATATATATATGACAAATATACAAAGAAAGAAATTGGAGAAGCAATCTCATTTATAATAGCCTCAAAATAATACCTTGAAATAAATCCAACTAAGGCAGTATAAGGTATTTGTAATGAAAATGTGATAACTTTGAAGAAACTGAAGACAGCAACAGAAAAAGGAAATGCCTTCCATGATCATAGATTGGTAGGATTAATATTGAAAAAATACACATCCTACAAAAACAATCCACAAATTTAATGTATTACCCATCAAAATTCCAACTTGTTTCTATTTTGTTTGAAAAAAATAAGCAAAATTTATATTGAAGCATGAAGCCTCTGGATACTCAAAACACTCTTGAACATTACATACACTATTAGAAACACTTTAGGAAACTATGCCTGATTGCAAATTGCACTGTAGAGTCACAGTAGTAAAACAGCATGTTACTAGCAAAAAATGAAGTAATTAATTACATTCTACAAATGTGCTTACTTTTTCAATCGAGAAAAAACTATTTTCTTTAGGATTTAATTATTTTTCCTTGTGGAATAATTAGAAGTTTAATTTCCTAATATTTCAGATTTTCCCAGAGACCATTCAGTTACTGATTGCTAATTTATTTCCATTGTGTTCAGGAAATACTTTATCTAAATACTTTCAATTTTATTGAGATTTACTGTGGCTGGAACTTTATTTCTTCTCTTTCCCAGCTTAAAACTGTTTCATATTGTTTGTTGCAGTGTTGTATAACTGTTAATTTTCTGAATTAGTTAAAAGCATTGCTTAATTATCTGTATAACCTGGGAAAGGAATATGACTTTATCTATTTTTCCTTTCCATTTGTGTTACATTAAGTTCAAACTTAGATCAGTGGCAAGTTTATATAGAATGTATACATCTTCTTGATAGTTGATCTATTTATCAATACAAATTATCTGTTGCCCTGGGTTATATTTCCCCTCCTTTCATCTCTCTGTTCCATTTTCATATACCCATTCCTCCTCATCTTATTTTATTAATTTTTGGTTGCATTCGTCTTCCATCGTATCTACCGCAATATATTTGAACAGGATTTTACAGATAGCATAAAGCTGTTTGCTTTTTATCCACTAGAAATTCTGCTTTCAGTTGGGCATTTAGACTTTCTAACTTTACTATATTTACTGGTCTTATTGTTTTCTATTTTCTATTTATACATTGCCTGTTTTCTGTTAATTTAAAATGTTTTCTTATTTCTTGTTAGTAACTAAAATTTTATGATTTAATTTTATTTCACTTTTGGCCTGTTTTTAATTTCTAAATGGTTGTTCATTGTTTACAGTGCATATCTTTTATGTCAATTTAAGTACCAACAACCTTAAGCAAATTCATGTGTAACGAGTGATATGTTGTTTTAATCTTTAATTATCTTCTTTTGTCCTTTCTGTTTTTGTTTACATACATTTTATTCTTGCTTTGTGAAATCAGATATTTTAAAGAAAGTACAATATTAAAATATTAAATACAAACCTTACAATTTTTCTCTACATTCTTTTCATTTTATGTTATAATTTTCCTTTTGTTTAGATAATATTCTGTATAATTTCTTACAGTGAAAATTGCTGGAAATAAGTAGTTTGTCTTTATCTGAAAAGCCTTATTTTTTAGCCTACTTCTAAGAATTCTACATGGACAGGTTAAAGTTATTATTAACAAATTTTGATATACTAGCTTACCTGTTTTCCACTGAAAATACACTGAGAATTTTAAATTTCTTTCATTTTAAATTATGATAGTTCCTAGTAAGAAATTGCATTAGCTTATGTATGTGACAGTCGGGCTTTCCTGTAAGATCTATGACCTTTCTAGACATGCGTATTTGATTATGTTTACATTGCCACATGAGTTTCCTTCCGTTGGTGGGTTTTTAGTACAATTAGATGACTGTTGGTTACCCCCAAGATGAAAGTGCCACTACTGCGCCAATGCTATATGCTGTGCCAGTCATTGATGTGGTCATGTGGTCTTGAAACTGATGTTGGGCCATTGATTGGTCTTCACCCTTAGCAGCTTGGGTAGTACTATCCAAAGCTATGAGGGCTAGCCTTCAGGGAAAGTGGCTTCCTGGTCAGCTCCAGCTCCATTGGTTCAAATCCTGTGTCTGAAGCACGTCCTGTCTTCAGTAATAGGGTCTTACCTTCAAGTTCTGGGAGGAAATCAAGGGCTGTGGCAATAGCCTGTGTGATCTGGGGAGTATTTTGGACCACCCTTGTTAGCAACTCAAAGGAAGATTGGTCCTGTCCAGCACTGCTTCTTGCTTTGTCCCCTTCAGCTATGCACATGGACCTGTGGAAATACCATATGTGTACTTTGTCATTAGGTTGGACTGTACTAATGTCATTTGGTAGTTGGACTACATAGGCTGACTAGACCTCAGTGGATGATGCACTGAGAAACATCTGGAGACACTGACTTGACACAATGGGCTTTAACACAGGTGACAGAATGTATGGATTGCATTTGAGGGTTGTCGGAGGTGTAGGTGGTGCAGAGGGTTTAAAGATGGTTATAATCGATGGAGATGTTCAGTATAAAATACGCAAATATTCAGTTTTAAGAAATTGCTATTACGTATGTAAAGCCTTGAAGTTTCGACTGGGGCTTTAGACTATGGAAACAATCAGGGATCTATATAAATACAGGGATATAGAGAGAAACATTGTCTATGATGAGCAACAAGTAAATATGTCCTGCAGGTTACAACCTCCTGTAATGGTAAAGACATAAAGCAGTGTTGTGTAGGAACATATGTTTAAGTGTACAGGTATTTAATACTACATAATACGAGAAAGCACAGCATTAAATGAGTAATGATTGTTTTGCTGGCTGTTCTCAGCATTTTCTTTTTTGTTAGTGAATTTCAGCAGTTTGATTAGTGATGTTTCATGGAGTATTATCATCCTTATCTTTGGGGCTCCATTACTCTTCTCCTGCATATGGTTTATTGTCTTTAACATTTTCAGAAAATGTGAAATAATCATTTTCTTGAGCCACCTGGACTGTTTCTGTTGCCGGCAGCCCCTCCCTCCGAGGTCGCCATCCTGTTTTGCTGGCAGTTCTTCCAGCTTTTTTTTTTTTTTTTGTCCCTGAACTACACCATGGACTATGTCCTTCAGCATATGTTCAACTTTACTGATGTTTCTTTTGCAGTCTCATCTCCCCTCTTCTAGTCCAGATAGCTTTGAAGTCTATTAATTTTGATTGGAGGAAAACAGATAGCATTGTGAATTTGTGCTGATGATTATGACAGACATTGTGTTTGGGGGGCAGTTCTCTGTTTCTGTGGTTTTGCTTTCCAAAGCTTCAATTGCCCGTAGTCAATAAATGCATGAAAAATAAATGAATATTTCCAAAAGTGAGTGATTCATAATTTTCAACTTATTTTAGTACTATATTATTATATTTTTTATTATTTTCTCGTACTGTATTAGTTATTTTTCTGTTGTTGTGATAGGACACTATGACCAACTTATAGAGGAAAGATTATTTGGCTTACAGTTCCAGGGGGATTGGCATCCATAGTGCCCGGGGAGGTTTTGGTGGCAGAGGTGACCAGAGTAGAAAGCTGAGCAATCATATCTTCAAGCAACCATAGGAAGCAGAGTGGGACTGGAAATCTGGAAAGGCTCAAGAAATCTCAACACTTGTAACCCCACATCCCCATCCTCTGAGACCTGCTTCCCCAGCAAGGCAACATCTTCTGAAACCTCCAAAACACCACCACCAACTGGGGACAAAATGTCCAAATACTTGTACCCCATGGGGACATTCTCATTTAAACCACCAGACTATGTTTAATTTATAATTTAAATTTTATCCTTCATATTTTATTGTATTCTATTCTAATTTAAAATTTATCATTCATATTTTATTCTATAAATAGGAAAAAGTAAATATAGATATTTGGAATTATTGCATTCTCCAACTAACTGCAAGGATTGGAAACCATCCATGCAGATAGAGGGGATATACTCTAATTTGTGTTTGCATTCTCTTAGCCTCTCATGAAGATAAGTTACTTAGGGTAAGGATAAATTGTATTTTCTCCAAAGCAAATATTTCCCTTAGACAACAATATGACTTTTGTGTTGATTGTACAGAATACCTTCTGTATCACAAGGCCCTTTCCTTCTGTGTAGATGAATACAGGAGGGTGTGTGTGTGTGTGTGGAAATATTATAAATATAGTACTCATGGATGAACTTCCAAAAGAAAGTAATTAAAAATAAAAGAATTCCAGTTCCTCCAGGAACTGTGCAGTGCTAAGAAGTCTGTTGCTTATGACTTTCCATCCTCCTTTCTCTAACACTTGAATAATTTTAACATTTGTAAAAATTAGTTTCAGGGCAAAATCTGAATGAAGTTTAGATTTTGTTTAAAGTGTCAGATAGTCAGTGATATATTAGTTAAGAATGGGTTTCAATCTGAAAATGATTCATTCACCCTTGCCTATTTGAGTCTGCAGATTCTTAGGTTAGTCTCGGATACCTGAGTCCTCAAAATTCACATAGTGCACATGTTGGTGCATTTATTGTTCTGCCTGCAGCAAGCTGGGATCTTTTTCTTTCTTTTTTTTTTTGCCTGATAGACAGTATTGCTGATCTGTTTATTTAAAAAATCTCTGACCATTTCCCACAGTTCAGAGTTCAAATAGAATGTGATTAGTCCAGGCAAACATCAGGAATTACTATGAAAAGTATGTGTTACTTGTAATCAGCCATAACCTATAGCTATCTGCATTGTCCCAACATATTAGTGGTATTTTCTTGATATATGAACTGATTGATTATCTATGAAATATTACATTTTGTAACAGAGTTAATGATAGGACTTATATAAAGAAGAAAGTTTTGTATTATCATGAAACAGTCTGATTCTAGATCTACACCTTAAAAGATGGAAATCAAAACACTTTATACAGGCAAATATTTAAGCTATTTAGCCAGTTGCTGAATTATAGAGATAAAAAAAAAAAACAATGTATCTCTTCATTGAACCATGTCTTCAGTATATATGTCTTTAAGATTGGCAAAGAAAATGAAGTCAGAAAGTTGGACCAGAAACTTGTAGATTAGAGCTAGCTGGGTACTCAGCCTTAGAATACTGATTTTTTTTGCTTTCGTTGTGGCTTTTAGTGAGAGCTTTTGTGATATATCCTGAATTCTTAAAACAGTATGTACTAGAAAATTTTTTCAGTTACTTTTTGAAAAATATGTGTTAATTCTCACTAGTCCTTCCGTGTTGTCCTTATGGAACTGAACTTTTGACATCATTGACAATCTAATAGGCCACAGCTGAGGGGATTTATGAGTTCAGGAATCTTTCCTTGGTTGCTGTTTTCTGATAATGTAAGTAAATAATACTGTCTTTCAGCCCTGACATCAGAATCTAAGATATTTCATTCAATTCCATAGACACTGTCTTAATTTCTTTTCAGTTCCTGTGATCAAATACTCTGACCAAAGCAGCATAACCGGAATAAGACTGACCTTGGGGCACGGCTCCAGGTCATCATCCATCACAGAAGGAAGGTTGCAGGGGCGGGAGCTGAGGAGCTGGTCTCATCCATAGCTGAGTAGCACAGAGAAATAAATGCTTGTGCTCAGCTTGCCCTCTCTGTCGTTCAGTCTAGGGCACCGAGCCAGGGAATGTGCCACCCACAGTGGACAGGCCTTCCTACCTCAACTACAGCATTGGGAAGAATCACGGACTTTCTCAGAAGCTAACCTTAATCTGGATAATCCTTCATGGGTGTGCCCAGAGGCCTATCTCCCAGATGATTTCAGATTTTGTTAAGTTGTCAGAACTAACCATCACACATTTATCAAGAAAAAATACCATTTCACCCTTTTCATTGTCTTCTTATGTCCCTAGGACCAACTTGTCTGCATAATGCCACCAAACATTTGAGCCTTCACTCACATCACTCTACTGAATGACATAAACTTTAAGGGCTTAGTCTTGGTCCTTGAGTCGAATCAGAAGGGTGATGCTGCATGGGCCTTTCCTTATTATTCTGCAGATTTCATACTTTGTGGGAGGTATGCTAACAGTATTAAATTTGTTTTTTCTGAAACTGAAAGCTGACTGAAATCTTCCATTTATATTGTCACCTTACTTCTAAGTTTTCATGGAAATGAAGAGCTAGATTTCTACTGTATTTAAATACAAAATAAATGTCATAAGTCCAAGCCTGGAAAAGGGAAGAATAGCTTACTCTTTTGATATGTGTAATCTATTTTTAAAACATTTTAATAACTGTTTTTCTTTTTTTTTTTTTTTTTTGTATTTTAAAATACCTTTACCTTCCTGTGAAACTAGTCGCGGGACTTTACATTCATGGCAGAGCTCATATCCAACAACAAAGTGACGTCTTCCACCAGGAGACAATCAGTTAGAATGGAACACTTCCTAGAGTTTTTCCAGTTCATCTGAAATTTCTTTTCGAATATTGCTGCTGTTCCCATCCCAACGAGTGAAATATCATGGAGGACGGGGTCTGGGTTAAGGCCAAGGGAATAGATATGATGTTGAGAGGGGAGAGGTTTTAGGAAAGGGTGTTTGCAAGAACTGAATTTGAGAGATGAAAGGAGAAAAGGGACTACTGGGGGAGAATGTGTGCAGGACCGGCAGGGAGAGCAGAGACGCAACTGGAAAGACAGCAAAACGAAGCATGCAGGCGATTTACCATCAGGACGCTGTTACTGTATATGCTAGCTTACTGAAGAAAACAAAAGAACAAGGAAAAATATTTCATACAGAAGAAAGGTATGCAGCTTAAGAAATGATGAAGTTAATACATAATTAGTGGAAAACTATGAGAATAATAATAAAGTAAAACAAGCACTGTCAACTCAAAATCAAAGCTTGCCTGTAGAACAAGAAGTCTGCTACAGTTAAGCTAAAACGTGAAGCAGGAACAGTCATGGAAAATAAATTCCTTTTCATTTGCTATTTAATCTTTAGAGAGCTAAGCTTGAGATAATTAAAGAAAATAGCAAGTTTCAGACATGAAGTTGCCAAGGGAAGTGTAATAAGAATGAATCTATTTTAATTGGGTGCCATTCAGGAAAGGCAGAAATGTAAACTTCTTAAAGTTTTATTGACAGATGAATTATAGGTGTAGATTCTTAATGGGATTTCCAAAAAGCCATTGAATGTTGCAGTCATCTTCTGATTGCTCAGGGAATTCTGAATTTGAAAGCACAACGCCTGGCAGAATTTCTGTGGGATCAGCACAGTGGGATTCAAGTGGCGCCATACACCCATGCCATTCTGATAGTTCCCACTAAGCAAAGTTCTGAAACTCAGGAATCACCTCTTCAATATGTAAACAATGTGTGCATGTGGTCATTCTCTGAGAATTAAAATATGCATATCTACTATCTCCCTGAACCCCATGTTGGAGTGAGTACTACTATCAATGTTATAAATCTAGCTGGCTACAGTCAGTACAAAATTTTTATTTATGATAATTAAAGTATCTTCTATGGTCGATATTTCATCTTGATAATGGGGCATGTTGTTATAACAAGTGAATGGCTAGAAAGAAACAATTTATCATTATCAGCAGAATTAGCCACCATTGTGTTCACACTTAGAATGTTGTGCATAAAGAAACTTTGGCAGCAAATTCATGGGATACATCACTCTTTGTAGATCTTAAGTCAACCAATTTAAGTATAAGATGTGCTTGGAATAATTGATGTTAAATGTTAGATATTCATTTTCAAATTACTAAAGTCTATCAACACGCAAAATTTCTTTAAGATACTTGATCGGCCGCTGGTAGGAAGACAAAAGCAGCAGTGAGGACGGCACCCACCTTTGTGAGGAAGCCCAAATCCCCATCAGTGTACCAGTTCTTGGTCCTGCTAGCCTCCCAGCCCTTACCTGGAGTTCCTGCCCTGGCTTCCCTCAGTGATTGACAGTTAGGTATTTTTCTTCTGGTATTACTTCATGTCAATTTGGGATTAGAAATAAGGTGGATGGACTCTCTCTCCTGTTTCCTTTTCTTTGTCACTGCCTACCTGCAGTCCTATCATTCTACCCGTCTTCATAATGGGTACTCACATTTCCTCTGGATTATTTTACTGAGTCTGTGTTAAATATGGTTATAACAGTATCCTTTGTGAAGTTTTCTTTAACTTTTAGTGATTATCACTTTAATTCTGTTATTATATAGAGAACCTTTAATGTGACTTTTCTTTGGCTAAATTATAGCCTGTAGGAGAAATAAGGCATTGATTTTAATTGTTAAACAAAAATATTTGATGAGTTTTCAATCTGTCAATTAAATGTCACAAAGCCTTTTAGAATCTCTGAAGTGGTAACAGCTCTTGTTAATTCTACTCCTGTTCTTGTTGTCTTCTGAGGCAAAGGACACATGCACCAGCTCTAACCGAAGATAAGAAATCAGGCTTCTAAACAGTAGGTGCCGCTAAATGAGAGATGAAGATAAAAGCACAGCTCTCTGGATGCAGTATCGTAGCACCGTAAAGACGCCATTTTGCAGGCCCGAGTGGAGGCTGCTGGAGGGCAAAGCCCACACTTAGAGAACCACTGGCAGAGAGATGCACAGCCTGGCTTGCAATTCTAACCCACAGGGAATTCTCCCCTCTGGATTAGATGTGATGAAAGGTAAACTTCTCTAAACTGATAACTAGTCATCATCATTCTTTCCTGTAATCCGTAGCTGGAAGCCAACAGAACTGATGAGTAGCCAGGGCTCAATGCTGAGAGCTGTCTCTTCTCATGCTCCTGCTTCTCGGAGTCATCATTGTTACTGCTAAAGGTATTCTTCCCTCTTAGCTTCACAAGAAGTGTTCCTCTGACTTAGAAGGATATTGTTTCATTTCTCAACAACTTAATCACTTCCATTCCTCACTCAGCCACTGCCTGTTTTCTCAAGATCATGGGTTACCATCCATTTCTAACATGCTCTGCAATATCATTGAAATAATGGTCGTTAAATAAGTTTACTAGTTCTCTGCATGCTCACTAGACCAGAAGCTCAGAATAGCAGAAAATATTTCTGCCTAATGCATTTAAAAAAAAAAATCAGGAAGAAATTTTAGTATTGAAAGAATTCAGTATACATGTTGGAGTCCATGAAAAAACACAAATATCAATTAAATCCATGTGTAAGATATGAGGATTTAGTTTATTTCCATATAATCTAAACTATTAATTCGTTCAAAAGTGCATCTAACAAATATTTGGTCTTCATTATACATTTAAAATTATATTGACATCACACATTTTCAATTATGAAATTGTCTCCTAAGCAGTATCTTTAAGGGATAAAAAAGAGGCATTGGGAATGACTGCAGTACAAAGAGCTGAGAACAGACCTGTCAAATATACCAAAAATTATGGTACTCTGGAGGTTAATGGTTCTTATTTGACAGTGGTGTTTTGCCTTACTTTAATTGGATATACAATTTTCTTTGCGTTTTGCAGTTGACAACTTCAAGGACAAATACTGAACCCTGTGGGGGAAAGAGAAAAAATAACAGATTGCCAGATAGACTGAAAAACAATTTAGCACTCAGCAAGAAGAGAAGTGAGAACTAAAGTTGAAACATCCCATGTAGACAATGTCACTACAGCACTATCATCACAATGTCCAGAGAACAGGACAGGGACACCCAGACATCTCAGTTAGAGAACCAAGGGGAACTGAATCTTTTTCAGGGACACCCAGACATCTCAGTTAGAGAACCACGGTGAACTGAATCTTTCTGTGAAGCACTGACAAATATGTGGCGTAAAATTTAATTTATAGGAACAATCTTCAAGGTATCAATTAGAAAGCATTTTTATTAGAAAACTAATTCAGAAGGAATTTTATTTAGTGCTTTTATGACAAAGCTCATTTTATTTAATTGATTTGAAAACCTGTATGCTTATATATATTCAAGATGTAGCCATTTCATTTTTCTGTGTTTTTATTCAATAAAAACATTATATATATATATGTGTGTGTGTGTGTGTGTGTGTGTGTGTCTGTGTGTCTGTGTTTGTGTGTCTAATTATACACAGACTAATACAGTTCATTACAATGTCACAAGCCAGATAGTGTGGCAATTAAGCACTGATATGCTTTATATTTCCTTTCAGTGTGTCACATTTGATCACCTCTGTAGGTATTTCCACTTCCAGAAAGTATATTTAATAGTACATTGTTCAAAAGTATGTATCCTCAACATGCAAATCTAACTATATTGAAGATGGAGAACTACTCTTAAGAGTTCTGAAAATTTTTAGGTCTTTAGATAGGTTCTCCCATGTGCAAAGTCAAATAATCATAGCTATAGTTTAGGTTTGGAGTGCCCTTTCCCCAATCCAAATGTTAATTCATATAAATTTTTATACTATTGCTTGTTTGTTTGTTTTAAAGTGTGCTGAGATAAGCACATCAAACTGCTGGAGGCATGCCCATGATGGACATGATGGACGTGGTTCGCTCCTTCCAGCCCTGGCTATGGGACAAGTGGCTTTGCTCTGCTACAGACTTATATCATGATGTGCTACTCCTCCATGTCATAGGATGAAATTGATAGGCTCACCTAATGCCGAACTGGACACTCCAATTGTATGCGACAAAAGTCATTTTTAGTCATAAGCTCATAATCTTGGTATTTACTGTGGTGATAGGAAGCTGATTAATGCACTAATTTAAGGAATTACCCACTTATTTTGTAGTAATGATGCTCTGAGCATGGCAGCTACTCCACTTATCAAGACACATGTAATTTGGAAAATTCTCTCCCTCTATTCTTTAAATTATTTTTTGTTCTTGAGAATTTCACACATCTATACAATGAAATAGGATCATATAAAACCCCCATTTTTCTCTCCAACTTCCTCACATTCAAATCAACACGTCCCCCAACCAACTTCATGTCTTTAAAAAATTAGACCAGTAAGTCTAGTTAGTGCTGCCTATAAGTGCCACAGTGCATGGGTTTGGGTCTGTCTGCTAGAGCATGGAAATCTTCAAGTTGGCGTATCCTCAATAAAGATTTATTCCCTTGCCCTCCAAAGCTAGCTAGTCCCAACAGCTCCTCAGTAAGAGACAGGGCTCAAGAGGCTCAAGATCCTCTCCCCCATCTAGACTGGAATTTTGTCTGGCTTGATATTGTACAGATCTTGTGTAGGGAACCAAAACCCCATGCAATGTCCAGAAGACAACAATTCACAGCACTGCTCCCCATTCCCTGGCAGCTACATTCTTCCTGCCTGCTTCCTCTTTCCCAAAGTTCGGTGTGTGTGTGTGTGTGTGTGTGTGTGTGTGTGTGTGTGTGTGTGTGTTTGGCAGAGGTATTCTGTTTAGGGTTGATCACTCAAACTCTTATTCTCAGAACTTTGTATGATATGCATTAGTCATTTTTCTATCACTATGTTAAAATCAGAGAGTTGTGTAGTTAGTTTACCTTGGGGTGCTCAGACCACAGTGAAACACATGTAAGACACTCACATCATGAGCCAACAGCATGTGGAAGCAAGCACGGTCTTACCATTTCTTGCAGAACACTCTCCCAACAGCCTCAGGACGCTTAGATTTGGTCCTTCTTCCAGAAATCCTCTCTCTTCCAACCATCACCAGCCTGGAAACAACTCTTTAACACATGAGCCTTTGGAGGAATAGTCATCCAGATGACAGCACTACATCACCCTCAAAGGTATTACTTTTCCAAAACAAGTAAGCAAGTGAAAATAGGTTAGAAGCTATGTCATCTGCTTAGGTATCAAGAAAAGAACATGTGGTATATACATAAAATGGAGTATTAGTTCATGAAGAAGAAAGAAGTGCTGTCACTTCTAGGAAAAGACAGCACATGTTAAGAAGTAAGACAGATTCTGAGTTTTGCGTTTTATATGTAGAACTGTAAGAGGGAAAGGTATCAATAATAGGAAGGAAATATCAGGGAAGAACAAGAGATCCAGAGGAAATGGGAGGGCAGCTAACGGACAGCGTGAAAGTGTCAAAGGCACAGCTACAGGAAACCTGCTTGGCTGCATAATAATTGATGCTAATAATATCTCTAAACTCAAAGTAGAAAGTTAGTCATTGTAACTATTGAAACTTTTTATTTACTTATTTTATTGTTTGTATAGTGAGAAGAATTTCAGTAATGATCATTTAATATTCTTGCTGTTAGGAAGGAAATGAGAAGATTATCATATCAAAAAGCATTAGAGAGAATATTATTTTGGCATAATCCCATTATTCATTGGAACATTTGAAATTATATTTATTTATTCTATTAAAACATTCATTTAGAAAAGCACAATTATCAACCGTATAGTCCCAGTTTAACCTAAACCAACAGGGACAGAAAGATAAGTACACATTTGTACCTCATCCTAATGTCAACTTTAAAGTCATTGCTTCAATGAACCTGACCAAAAAAACTTGATTTTTATCAAATATAAGTTTCTTCTTCTGAATATAGGGTTGATTACAATGCCTTCCTTTAATATGTTACATTGAAAAAATGAAAATACTCATTGGTGCTTAAAGTTGTAACTAACATGGAATGCATATTCCAAGTTAATATTTATGCTATTACAGGATGTATTAGATAGGATATTTTTATTAATAGTTTACTATACCATTACATATTATATCCCATATTATGGATATACAAATACAATATTTCAGGACAAATTCTTGCTCCTAGGTAATTAAAGACAGGTTTGAGAGTATGATCTTTAGCTAAGAGCATCCTCTGTTAATGAATGGTTGTAACATTTTAATATTATGCTGGCATAAAGAGCATTATCCAGAACTGACCCCAGGGAACTCAAATACAGGATCATTCTACCTTTTGCTGGTTCTGACAGTTGATTTTCAAAAGCAGAAATGGAAAAATACAGGTAAAATAAAGGGTAGCTTGAAGAGCAATCCGAGGAAATACTGAGATTTACAAGTTCTGTCAAAAAATTCCATATGGAATTGAACATGCAGAGTGAACAGTATAAATGCTGGGACTGCTCTTGCTGCTCTGGAAATTTACCTATTTTAGAAATAATGAGTGCATCGCTGGATGGTTCTAATCATGAATGTGGCATGATCAAATTCACACCTAGCAAGATAATTCTAGATGTTTTGAATGGGTGAGAATAGTGAAAGCTTCAGTCTTCTCCCTTACACGATACTGAAGGACAACTTTGGAAGCCTGATATGGGACCTATGATAGACACATAACCTGTCCACATGACCAACCCTGCTCTGATAAGGGGCACCCCCTCACTATGAAAGTTAATGATGGAACACTAGGAATTTCCAGCCATAATGGTCTTCCTCTCTTGGACTGGGAATGTGTGAGCCAGGAAAGTTGTTTCTTGAATACCAGGTCTCTTGGCTCTCAGCCTTACACACAGTATCACAAGATGTTAATAATTGATCTGGGATCTACAGCATATTTTGTTACTCAAGACAGACACTTGGCAAATTAAAATAATAGTTTGAAATGGTGGATATGTGTTAAAATTTTATTTCATTCAAACATTTAATTTCTTTACATTAACTTAATTGGTATTTTAAAATACCTGGTTTCCTTAATGTAAATTTTGTTCTGCTTTTTAAATAAAAATCTGAGCCATTCTGTCTGTATGAAATGTCTCTTTCTTTCCCTTGCTGCCTAGCCACTGGTGTCGGGCCCTGAGAAGTATAGATGCTAACTCCAACCACTTGCTGAAATTCTATGCCTTCTAATGATGATACCAATAGACAGGTGCCCCACATGACTCCAGTCGTGGTGTTCTGCTGGGGTCATTTCCAGACGCAGAAACCAGAAATAACTGCATGTTTTTCTGCCTATTTAAAAAAGTCAGACACAATATTTGAATTCAGCTCATACATGTCTGGTTCACATTAGTTACTGGTGTTTTATAAACTATTACATTCTGAAGAAGCCTGGGCATGAAAATATATACATCTGTCACACATAGGTCATATCAAATTGTTGGGGGAATACCTGCGGTTGGTAAGAAAACAGTTGTGGAGGTAGGATGCTACTGTTCTATCCAAGGATGGAGGCTGATGACTGACAACAATTGGTTTAATTTCCTTCTAACGTTGTCTACAGGTTATGAATACAAATGTTTCCCACAAACACATGAGCTAGAGCAATGTATAGGATGGAAGTTCAGTAGGTTTGCTGTTCAAGAAAAAAAAAACAAAAAGAATCTTCTTGAGGTCTGGAAACCATAGAACTAGATAATGAATAATAAACTCTTCTTTGATGGCTGCATCTTGCTGCCAGAAACATGATGCCTCTTCATAATTGCAAACTCTCTCTTTTTTTGTGTTTAAAACATCAAAATTCTGCCACAATCCACCAGACCTTTCTTTTATCTGTTTCATGAAGAAAAGGAGCACTTAGAATCATTCATGTTATAGGTACTTTCAGGACATTTTTTGCAAAGGTTGAGGCTATACTTTATCAAATAATTTTCAATATTAGTCTTTTGTAGATTTTTCATTGTTGGATTTACATATACAAGCAAACACATATATTATCGAATGGCTTCTTTATGTACAACTGACTATTGTCCTCAATTCACAGACTTTTGACCATAGCAATGTTTGACAATAGCCCTTGGTTTTTCATAATGGAATATGCATCGTAAAACCACCAGTAAAAATATTTTCTTTAAGTATTCAATTTTCCTTATATAATTTGCAGACTTACTGAACGTTATAATGATTTCCTTAGCTTAAAAATGTGTGGTTTGGTGTACATGCAATATTCAAAACCTGAGCAGATCTTATGACCTAGATATGTGCCAACATTTATTACTGTCAGATCTTTAAAGTTTTATAGGGAGCTGGAGAAATGACTCAGTGATTAAGAGCATTGACTGCTCTTGCAGGGAACACAGGTTCACTTCCCAGTAGCCACATGGTAGCTAACAACCATCAGTCTGTATCTCCAGTTCCAGGGGTTCCAACACCCTCCAGGAGAATTGCATGCACGGGAACACTTACATACATGCACTTACATACATAAAATTAAAATAATATATGTTTTATAGGTTTGGGCTTAAAATGACAACTCTATTTCATTTTTCTTTGCAATTCTCAAGTAAATAATGGTGTGAATTAATCATAATTTCATTGTTCATTAATTATTTTTTATTTTTGAATTGAATAGGACAGAATTATTTCTTTTCCATATGTAAAATAACTGAGTTCACTTAAAATCATGAAAAAATGAATTAAGAACTTTCAAATCACATTATGATATGCCTTTTCACTGTAAGAAAGATACACACTTTGGGAAAGTAGAAAATTAAAATGTCTATGTTCTCATCCACATTTCATTTTTCTTCTTTTGACTTTGGTATGTGACCACAAACAGGTTTTAAATTAACAGTGTATTACATTAACAAGCAAGTGAGATTATTCTGACAAAATAAATTTAGTACTTATAAGAAATTATCAGACATCGGAGTGGTAAGTCTGGTTAATTTGTCTATATATGTCTGTACTGTTATTTTTTCTGGAAGCACCTGAATGCATTGGTTTCAATGTGAGTAATGCAATCAACATTAGGCCTGCATCTGCATCTTACTTGGTTCCTACTAAAATTGGCACTTGAGAAAGATAATCTGTAACACCCTTTAAATTTAATTTAGATGCATAACTTTAATCAAAAACTACTTTGTAGAGAGGCAAATTCTATCTTATAAATTATGAATAATATTTAAACATCCAAAGAATTTTTAAATGTTTTTATTCATTTATTTTCAAATTTAAGAGGCAAATGTGATTTTCAATCATCTGTGAAAATTATTCTGAAGATCAAACTAGCATGTTGTTAGTATCAGGTGCCCTGGAAGTTGATGCGTATTTATCCAGTGTCTGCAATGCCAAGGTGCATGTACATAACAGCGAGAGGCTCTCTAAATTATTTCAATCTATATATTAGCAAAAGCTGGTGGGACATGAAGTTTTCTGCATTGAAACTGTCTAAGCATAGTCTAAAATCTAGGTAGCATTTATTACAAAATATTTTCTAAAATGCCATGGGTTTTAGATGTGTAGGTCCCCACGGTACAAACACAAGTTAGGAGAAGACACTGATTGGTCAGTGTGCACTCTGGTAATATGTATGCTGGATCAAATGTCTGCATTCCCAGCCGGTTACTAAAGTCAACTGTAACCAACAATCCCAGGGCTGTTTAATTTTTTACCATGGCAATCATCGAGCCTTCTCTCTTCCCTCTCATTTATTTACATTAATAATGGAATGTTAGCTGCTATGCTCAGAATGAAGTGTTTTTCTTAGAAGCAGTTTGTGGAGCCAGCTCTTTTTCAGTGTCAAGTTCAGCACAAGTCATTGACTCATTGTTTTTGTTTTCCTAGATAATATCAAACATGTGTCTCCGATGGGTCACATATAGTGAACCTGCTCAGATGATATTCTGACTGGACTTGGTATAGAAAATTTGAAACCAGCTGCCAAAGCCTACTTATTTTGATGTCGATGAGATAAAGGGTATTTGTGCATAAAAATGATGGGGAGAAGAGATGCCTCATTCACATAGCCCAAGTTTTCTACCAGACAGTACTCTATGGGAGATGCTTATTATAATGCAGTAGGATCTATTTATTAAATGGGAAGCAAAGGTCATTTGCCAAAATAAGGTCTTTCGAAGAATTACCCGTGTCACAAAAATGAGTGTCCAAGAAGCGCTAAAATTCCTAACCCTCTGTGACTGATCACAAGCATCTCCCTGTTACCCTGTGCCCCAACTCGTTTAACCTATGTACTCCACGGTCACATTCTGAGACATGTGGTTATTTTATAATTTTCAAAAGCATAAGAAAATGTATCATAGATATATGCAAATAAGAAGTGAAATACTGCTTGACTGGAAAATTTGAGCAAGTTCAGATGTTAAATTTTAACAATTCAGAAAAAATACATCCACAGTATAAAGTACCTAAATATTACTTGCACCTTCATTCAGTTAGACCATTCAAAAAAGACTTCATTATTCAACAGAGCTCTCATTGACATTTGAGACCTGAGGCAAAATTAATTTTCCTTTCAGATGGCATATAATAAAATCCTTGCATTGTCTTTGTCCAAGTCTCTTCAGATCAATGGTCCTGGGAGCATTTCAAACTTCTCACATCACTTGGTGGAATGGATGAGACCAAACCCCAGGAGCTAGATAGTCAGCACATATGCCAGTATTGAGTAGCCTAAAGAAACTAAAGACCAAATGTAAAGTCTGACAGGTATGAACTTTTGAGAAATGCTGCAAAAACCTGAAAAGAGTTCTAACTGCATTACACTGAAATTTAAAAATTAAACTAAAAAAATCCTACTTTGATGAATTCTCCATATAGATAATGTTGCAAGAATATGAAAAATGCTGTAGGCAAATTTCTTATTTTTGACGGAAGGGAAAATTATATAGAGTTGGTTAGATTAAATGTTACTATATTAAAATAATAAAATTCAAAAATTCAAAATGTCTGCACTGAAATTTCAATGTAATTGCTAGGCTATGTATATGTGAAATTAATATATACATAAAAAGGGAATATTTGAAATATGACTGCACTTTGAAATAGAGAACTAATTATGTATCATTAGGTCAATAAAAGTAATCAGCCTTACGAATTCATGTAATTTTACAGAATAGTAACAGCAAGAAAAAGAAAAGGTCTGCCAGATTTTACCTAGTGTAAGTGATACACTCTGAATACAAAAATAATTGACTCATTATAGTTCAGACTTCATGGCGATTGTGTGAAACATTTACTAGACAGATAGGAGCCCAAACAATGTCTATTCATCCTGGATAGGATACCGAGTTAATAAGCATTTCCACCAAAGTCCAACTTGTTCAAAGAGTTGTTTATTCGTGATACTTTCAGAATTATGGATGAGTGGTTTCTTAACTGCAGCAATGACTCAAAGGCCCACTCGGTCTGAGTGGCTACATGTGAAAGCCGCAGCTCTGGAGCTCCTTGAACCGCCTTCAGGCAGCTGCACAGGTCACTGGGGAGCCCCGACTCCTATCTTGGTGTGAGGGTGGGAGGAGGATCTCCTAGCCCCGCAGTTGTTCACTCTTCTGTGACCTGGTGAAGGAGCCTTCTGAGTCTTGTAAATTTTAACTTTCTAGCTCTTGTACGCTTTGTTGACTTGCTAAGCCTTGCTAGTTTCATTTACGTCCTGAGTTGTAAGGATCTTCCTCCAGGATGGAATGTCTCAATTCAGAGGAAACTGCTGCACAGTATCTCCTTGCGAAGGGTGGTAGGGAGTAAGGTAGGTAAGTGTTCAGTGAAAGCAATTTTCAAGTAACTACTGAGTTTGTCTGTAAGAGGTTCAGATAAAGAAAGGTTATGAGTTATTGATTCTCGAGAAAGATTTACCACTAAGATATATTAGCATGGCCAAATACCCTTCCTGCTTCGGCACAGAGCAATTCACTCAATTCTCCCCAATTTTTCTGGCTAGTCAGAGCTTCACGAAACAAGTACATACATGAGAGAAACTTGCACCAGATGATTTTGGGATCTTTGACTTTCTGTTTGGAGGATGCAACCCTTAGAAGGTCTAGTAGTAATGTAAGGTCTCTAAACAAAAGATCTCATTCACAGTGTTGTGAAGAAAATTCTTCTGTAGAGACTGACAAAAAAAGCATTAGTGATTGTGCGAGCAACATTTTTAGCAGAAATAAATCAGGTGGAAAGAAATGGAAGATTTCAGATATCAAATTGAGAGTGATAAGCTACTGCCTGTAGTATAAGACATCAGCAGTCTTTGCATAGCCTCATGAAGACTTCATATGCAAAACAGCTTATAAACATTAAAAATGTCAATACACTGTACAGTCCTTTCGATCACTGCAAATACCTCAGTGCCTGACTCACTGTATACCCACTGGACATGTTTCTGTTTCTAAATGAATAAATACAAGAACCCAAAAATAAAAAGTTTTGGAAGAAAAAGAATACATTTTGTATGACTGTTGCATCAAAACCAACTACAAGATGCAGAGTAATTATAATAATGCACAGGGAAAAATTTTCCTCCTACTTGATCCACATTATCATTCTTCAAATATTTTAAAATTTTTCCACTAATAATTTGTCTATTTGTCTAAAACTACTCAATTGGATTGGATGTCTTCAAATGTTTCTGATTAGCATGAAGATAAAATATTCTTTTAGATCTAGAACTGTGAAGCAAATTAAGACGTATCATCCACCCAAAATTGTATTTGGTTAGATATCTTCCCTAAGAAATACCTGGAAATAAATAGCATTTCACTTTGCAGAGGTATATAAATGGCAGGATAGGATTAATGATGGCTGCTTAAAAATTTTGCTCTGTAGATGTTCAACATCACAACTGTTTGAGGCTAAAGTAGGATTCTGAAGTGAATTTAAATGAAGATATTTTTCATAGCATGCACTGTAACAGTTATAAATAAAATGCATGTTAGCTTTCTGCATTGTTAACTTTCTGCATTGCTTTGTATTAAGAATTATATTTTGGTAAAAATTAGAATCATTTGAAAGACATGGTTATATAACTCAATCTAAAATGCATAGCAAATTCACTAAAATGTTCAGCAAACTGAATTCACTGTAAGGACTTTAGATTTGTAAATATTTCTCTATCTGTAAGCTTACAGTAACTAATTTTAAGCCACTAATATTTCATTTATGAGGCATTCAAAAATTACAGGACAGTACAGATTGATGTAATCAGGGTAGTGGTACCTTAAGAGTTCAAGAAAGGAGGGCTTGAGTCATATTTCAGATTAAATAGCCTATTTTCTAGTATTCTTTAGTGAATATCTTCAGAAAATAAGTGGATGGTATGAATTTAAATTACAAATGAAATAGCAATGTAAAAATTTCATTAAGTAATGAAGGCTCTGGCCCCAGATACGTGGAGAAAAGGATATGACTAATCACCCTAGTCAGGTTTAAGAGAAATATGCAAATATGCATGGAAGAATTGAAAATTAATTTACACAGCACATTCTTTTAATTTTTTTTCCTTTATGGGTTACACTAGATCTAACAGATGAAAAAGCTAATGTTATAAGCAAAATAAAATTGAACATACTGGGCAATATATATATCGTGTATGTGAATAATTATTATACACATAACAGGTATATTTGAAACATAAATGGACTTTGATATAGAGAACTAACCTAGGCAGGATTGGATGCATGGCCAAAGAGAACAGAATGTTGAGATTAAATGCCTGGTCTTGTCATTTTTATTATTAGCTTGTGAGAGATCAGGATAAATAGTGGAAAGATATTGTATAAAAATAAAGTGGAAAGAAATATAATAATATGTAATTGAGATTCTATTTGAAAATTGAACAAAGGGTATCAGAATAGAAAGTAGAATTAACTATACACCTTCATGAGGGAATTATCTAGATAGCCAGAACAGTGACAACATTATTTTTATAGAAATTTTTAAAGAAGATAAAATGGGACTGAAAAAAATATGCTTGAGAAGGGCTTATACATGGGCATTTTAAGAGAAAGGAAAAGCACAGATATAAAGCTAGTAAGTCAAAGATAAGTAGAAGACAGGGCGATCCAACGGAATGTGATGTTCAAGGAAAGGACGAGGAACGCTTCCAGAGTGGAGGAGGAAACAGACAGTGAGTAAGAAGTGAGACATCACTAGTGGAGCCAAAGAATGGAAGAAGGAAGTGGCGGGATTGTGTGAAGGTCATTGACTCTAATGACAGACTGCAGCCCCTGCCCTCGACTAGAACAAGGGGGAAATGTAGTTGAAAGGTCTCTGCTTTTGCCTTGTATGAGGACTGGCAACAGAACAAGTTTGGACACGTTAGATAGATGTTTAAACAGGAGGAAATGTGATGAGAAAGGTTTCTGAATGAAGATGTTTATATTGGTGGAGATGGATTGACCTCCAACTAAACAACATGAGGACCGCAATACAGAGGACCAATAATTTTGAAGTGAGTGTGATGAAAGAAGTGTCCAAAAGAACAAACTTTCCAGTAAATCAGTTGCTATGGTAGACTTGGATACAGATCTTGCAGTTCAGAGAACCAGTCGAGACTCAAACCCCCAAGGCCATGTGGCAGGGAACACAGAGCTGTGCTAGTTATGTGCCAGGTTTGTCCATGTGCCTGGTAAGCATTAACTCACAGGGACAATGCATTTAAGCAAAGTGTTTAAGGCTGTTCATCTGTGGTTTTCTTCCTCTGATGAGGGTTTCTTGTACACTGTACACGCATTGAAATCTTTCTTGCTTGTTTGCTGACGCTGGTTATTGAACAGAGTACTGTGTATGTTGCCAAGGGCTCTACACCAAAACTGCCACTTACTTCACTAGCTCTTCAAATCTATCTTGGTTTTCTACATTTCCTCCTTTCTTTTATAGCATATGGTGATAGCTAACTTAAAAGAAACTAAAATGTGGGACTCCAAGTTCCAATTTTTTTGCAGTTTTTAATGACAAGAAAAATGAAATGATAAAATACTATTTTTTACTGAGAAAGGTTTAACTTTCTTCTAAAGGAAATCATTAGTCTCTGAACTGATAGAATTTTCAAACTTCATAAAGAATTTCACTCATACATCAAGAATTAAAGTTTTCTTAAAATGCTTGAGAGGAAAACATTTTCTGTTGTTACTTTTCCCTTGGCAGGCTAGTTCACTTTTATTGGTTTCATTATTTGGGGATTATTTGATAACAAGGCAAAACTCAAAGGGGTAAAGCTTATTGCTGTCATTTATTTTGATCTAGGGTCATGGAAAGTTGAGCCATATATTTCTGTAATATACTGTACACATGTTCATACTGTGGGCAAAGACCCATGGGTATATGCTATAAGATTCACATTTTGATACCAACATTTTGCTTAATATCATTCTCATAAAATCCATGGGCTACAACCCTTTATTAATTTCAATATCACAATGTTGGTAAACACACTGATAAACTAAAAAGTAGAGGCTGTAAAGCATTCTACAGATCATCATTAAAATTAATGATAAAACCAGCCTTAAGACAAGCATAGTGCTGCATACTTTTAATCTCAGCACTTTGGGTACATGGGTAAGAATTCAAGGCTTGTAATGTTCTACATTAAAATCTATGGGATTTTAACTAAAAATAAATTAATAAATGAATACAAAATTGGAAAGCTAGTTACAACTAAAAAAATACTAGCCTTCAAATTATTCATGGTGCAACTTAGTTTTCTATTGGTAACAGTTAAAAAAAACTTTTATTTTTACAGATTATAAAACAAAGATGAGAGGAAAACAAACTAAATTCCTTCTTTCCTACAGTAACCTATGATCCTCTGAAAATTATTCTAATACAGCCATAATAATAAACATTACTAACCTGTAACCTAACTTGATAAGGTCAATACCCATGAGGACTGGAATCTTTTTGCAATCTGTACCAGAATGCAATCTTTTAAAAATTTATTCTTGTTAACTTCATAGTTCTTCATTTTGCAAGATTTTACAGTTACCATTCCAGAGTATTTTGAAGTGGTCAAATACAAACATAAATTAAATTTCCCAGCAAAGTGTTAGAGAATCCATTAACTTTGACCAATCCAACACTATCTTTAAAACTAAATGTTTTTTGCAAATACTAGAAAACCTATAATCACTAAAACTAAATAAAATCAATGCATATATTAACAATAAATTAAGCATGTGTATGAGATATGATAGAATTTTTATAGTATTTAGAAAGAATTATGTTCAAAGTTATAAAAATTGAACAGCATTACCTTATTAGGCCAAACCAGCTGACTAAAATTATCATGAAATTTTAGCTGATGTTTTACAGCTCTTCCTTTAGCAATTTAGTCAAAACATGCATGTATTTGATAATACTGACATGCTGTCATCTCCACATCATATGTTTATAAGCTTTGAATGTTTTATTCCCTTATTTTCCTTTGATAGAGTAAATGAATATACTCTCACAAAACTACTGTAAAAGTCTAGACATTATACCGAATTTTGATGAGTTATTTTTAACTGAGAGAAAAAATACTAATATCTTCATGTTCTATGGAGACACTTTGAAATTGATCAAAAGAACCCAGCAATGCATACACATAGTCATTGAGATGGTTTTCACGTCAAAACCCATTCCCACCACATCCTCTCCAGCGCATAGCTCTTTAAACACATAAGTCTCCTCAGTATTCCCTGTTATTTTCACTAATTAGTTTCTAGCATAAATGTAATTATTTGCTATAATTTCTTTTAAATATAGTGAATATCTTCAGTTCATTAAATAGGCTTCTTAGATTACTATATTTGCCAGATATTATTTGTTTCCTGGAGAGTGTTTTGTTTTCTTTATTTTGAAGTAGTGAAAATATCTCTCACATGGAGAGAAATGTTGAAATTATAATGTTGTTTATTTATTGAAATAGGAAAAGCAACACTATATAAATATTGAGTTCTTAAAATATAATCCAGGAAAATATATCAGAATGAGACCAAAATCTGAGAGAATATATCCTCCTTGTTGGATGACCAATGATAAATAGCAGAGATTATTTTTGGGTAAACCAGTGGTCTATCCTTAAAGAAAATTAGATGATTTTGCATTATGGCAGTTTTGTGTTTATAAAATATTTGTCATGAATTTTAAGGTATTTTCATTGATACTATGATACATTTTTCTATAAATACAAAGAGATTTTTTGACTTAATTAACACAAGGAAATTAATCCCATGTTGGTTGCCCAAATAATTTCTCAACAATCAAATCAAATAGAATTTGAGTCTATTCTTTTTATTCAGTCATGTAATGAGATATATTATACACATACAGAGACACACACACATACACACATACATACACACAGAGACAGAGAGAGAGTGATCCCTTAATTTTTGGTTTTGGATTATTGTGCTGTAAGTGAAAAGAATTTTCTTCTTCCCATCTTAGTTGTATGATTGAAGATACTATGATGAAAGACAAATTAATGAAAAAAAAAAGAATCTATAATATAACATGGAAGCCTTCAGAAAATGAAGACAGAAAGAAACACGTCCGCTTCTATGTTTTGATGCTGTCTGATGAAGTGAGTAGTCACGGAGAGGCATGAGTTGGGGGCAAAGTATATGATCCACTGATAATAAACTTAGAGAAAATTAGCAAAGCTTGGGCAGATCGCTATCTGTGGTCCTGTGTCTTCAGAGATAAGGATGTCCTTTCCTCCCAGGATGGGGCAGACACTTAACGATAGGAATGTGTCCTGACCTGCTTCAGGGAAAGGGCAGAGAGGGGTTTCATGGGTTTCATGACCTGCTTTAGGGGAGAAGGGCAGGGAAAGGGCAGAGAGTAATCTTCCTGCTTCTGCCATTTTCTGAAATGCCAATCTTATATTTTGGGGTGAGGGCTTCCCAACCCCATCCATGCCTAATCCTACATGGTTAGCTATATGTTATTAAAGCATTAATGACAAAGGATAGAAATAATTGTTTGAAATATGTGATGTGGAACAGTTATCCATCTCTCCATAAGTGTAATATATATTTCTAAAAAATGAAGAGAAGTCGATAGTTACTTGGTATTTAAGAAACTAACTTACTAGAAATACTATAACATTGATTTAAGGGATCTTTTCCATGCTATTTTCTGCTTTTCTTGATGTTACTTTCTCTCTCTCTTTCACTTTCTCCCTCGCTCTTGTCACTTTCCTGGCAATCAGAGTTTTGTCAGTTTTCTTTGAGATGAATAGAATTCTCATGCTGAATGTGCTACATGTGTGTATAAACAAGAGAAGGCAACAAAGAAGCTCTGGGTTAGAATGATAATCATAAGGATAACTGGTATGTTCTACTATTTAGTGCACCAGTCTTCTTTAAAGAAATAATATATAATGTGCTCTTTAAAGTATGGCTTCATTGAAACATGTTTTGCTATGGTGATTTTTGCAAGTGAGCCTTTTGCCTTTGGCTTTCTGAAGGGAGTGAGATTTCATTTCACTTAAGATTGTTGAGGAAGGGATTTAAATTGATAAAACTTAGATTTATGTGTATTTAAATATTTTATGGAGAGAAGTTATTCATCTACATTTCTGCTGCTATAACGTTAAGGCTAGATTTCCTATCTAACATTGAGAGACACTGATGACATCAAATTCTACTGTGTCCCTACTGCATCAGCTCTCTTCAGGTCGATCAAATAATCACTTTTAAACATCATAGTATTCAAGTCCCCATTGCTGATAAACTCTGATTTGACTCCATGAAGTTCACAGATGAAAGAAAAAAATCAAATTTTTAGCTTTAATTAATTTCAACTGTCTTGTCAACCACAGACATGCAAGGAGGAAAATGTGAGGATGTAAGTAGAGAAGAGGATCTTGTTAGAAAGTCTATGGTTCTAGGAGGACCAGTGCCAGTCATGGCAAACCTCCCTTCTATTTGTTGGTCATTATAGTCCATGAGCCACCCAAAACAATACAGGCTTTTGCCATTGTCCTATAACTTGAAGTTAAACCCCTATGGCCGAAGACAACACATACTTTGGATAAAGGACTTGTAGCAATCTAAATGGTACTTACCTAGAAGCCTACTCCCTAAAGATAGTTCTCATAGTATCTAAATGTTATGCAAGCTGCCAAGAGAAAAAAGCAATCAATAATCCTACCAAATTGTAAAGACTAAGAACCAAAATAATGGAACCTTAGCAAGATAACCGAAATAGTGCAATAGTGGCACTTTTACCTTGGGAGTAACCAACAACTGTCTAATTGGACATCAAGCCTAAACAAATACCCATGGCTTAAGAGGTCATAAACCATAGAGAGAACCATTTTCCTAAATCAATATAATTTCTAACTGCATTCTAAAGATTCATCCTTAAACACACAGGTAAGTGTAGCTCTCACCCCTCATCAAAGAAGCTTCTTTATACAATAGTTGGAGAATATTATAGAACTCCACAACTGGTAAAAATGCAAACAATTAGTAACTGTAGGGTGCCCAGCCCTATTTTACACATATTAAATTTAATCTCTACACCTATGGCCCAGAGAACATTATGGAAGAGGGTCAGAAAAGTTCTAAGAGCCTGAGAACCAGGGCACCTGATGCTACTTAGTGTCTTCTAGACATGGCAATGAAGCTGCATCTGTGAAACCTCAAATATATGGTTCCCAGAACCATGATAAGTTGTCCAATCCCAAGTAGTCAGTCTAAAATCATGCATAAGCTAGTACCATTAACTTGACTCCATATGATATACAAACATATATATGTATATATGTAATATATATATATGTAATGATAAGGATTAAAGAAGAGCAGAGGAACTGAGAGAGAATGGAGGGAAAGTGGGAGTGGTTGGATTAGTAGGACTGGTGGAATTGATGTAAATGCAGCACTAATGTATGAACTTCTCAAAAAATTTAAAAATTAAATTAAAAATAATAGAAAGGGAAGAATTAAATTTAGGAAATCAGTATTTAATCTATAATAAGAAAAATCAAAATCTCATTTAATTAGGATGATCATTTGTAGACAGTGGATCAAAGACAATGCTATGGTGATCATCAACTGTTCTCCTTCACTTTGAGTTTTTTGTTCTTGGGAAACAGTCCCTGTAAGTATTGAACATGGTGTTCTTAACATGTAGACACTGGCTTGGCAGTGAATGTAAAGCTTCATTACAGTAACTGTACCAGAACTTTACAAAAGGATACAACCTATCAAATGAGTTCACATACAGTAAGGACCAGGGAATCCTGTTGACAGTAAGTTTAACTCTTCCAGTATAGAAGAAAGAGTATCCTGAAATTACACACAAAAAAACCGCAAAACAAGAAAAAAGAAAATGACATTGAAGAAACTGTGTAGAGTGGTACTCTGTTGTTTTTAAGCGATATTACTGAGTTTACATATGTTATTGCTTATTTACTTTTTATTACTTATATTTTTTCAAAATTTTATACTGTATATTTTGTTCATATTTAGATCCCCTCCCCTATCTGTACATCTTTACTATTTCCCATAGAATTTCATGTACTCTTACACACATACACACACACACACACACACACACACACACATATATATATATATATATATAAAATCAAATTTATGTCTCAAAATGTCACAACAAAATAGACTTCAAACTAAAACTGTTTAGAAGAGATTAAGAAAGCAACTTCATTCTCATTAAAGGAAATTACATCAAGAAAATATAACAGTCCTAAACAAAATGCATCACATACAGGGGACCCTACTTCATAAAAGAAACTTTATTATATCTGAAAATCACACATTGACTCAAAGACAGTGACAGTGAGTGGCTTCAATGCAACACTCCCACCATTATACAAATCAGCCAAACAAAAACTAAATAGAGAAACACTGGAGTTTAATTGCACCATAAATCAGACGGACCTTTGGACAGATGTGAATGGTATACCTGGATCATGGGGTAGATTGTTTCTAGATTTTTGAGGCTGTCTGTACTGATTCATAGTGCTTGCACCAGTTTTTGCTCCGCACAGCAGTGAACAAGTGTTCTCCTTTACCCACATCCTCCCAGCATTTCACATCATTTGTGTTTTGAATCTTAGCCACTCTGACTGGGCAAAAAGGAAATTTCAGAGTAGGTTTAATATGGATTTCCCCTACAGGTAAAGATGTTTAACATTTTAAAAGTATTTTTCTGCCGTTTCTGTTTCTTCTTTTGAGAACTCTGTTTATTTTCTTTCTCTAATTTTAAATTTTAATTTGTTTGGGATTTTTGACATTTATTTAGTTAGATTACTTGGATTATCCTAGTTTCTTGTGTTTCCATAGAAAATTTGAGATTATATTTTCAATTTCTGTGAGAAATGATGTTGGATTTTTGTGATACTTCTGTGGAATGTATAGACTGGTTTTGTACGATACCTAGTTTTAGCAATATTGATCCTACAATTCATGAGCACTGGAAGTCTTTCCATCTCCTGGTATCTTCTTCAATTTCTTCCTTGAATTTCTTGAAATTTTTGTTATACAAACCTTTCATGTCTTTCTTGGATATATATTATTTATAGTATGTTTATTTGAGTATATTTTCTTTCTTTTATATATCATGAATGGGTTCATTTCCCTGATTCTTTCTCAGTGTACTTGTTGTCGGTGTATAGGAAAAGATACAGATTTTCCTGTCTTCATTTTGCTTCCTGCTACTTTGTTGAATGTGTTTATCAACTGTATGATGTATCTGCTGGAGCCATTAGGGTCTTTTATTTACAGAATTGTACCACCTGCAAATCACGATACTGTGACTTTTTACCTTCCCAATTTGTACCCCTTTCATATCCTCTACTTCTCTTATTGCCCTTGATAAAACTTGCAGCACTAACAAGGATGGAGAAGGAGAATAATTTTGTCTTATTCCTTACTTTAGTGACAATGTCTTAGGTTTTTCTCCATTTACCATATTTTGGCTGCTGGCTTACTGTATATTACCTTTATTATGCTGAGATATGTTTTCATCATAAGGCCATACTGGATTTTTGTCAAAGACCTATTCCATATCTAATGATATTATCATTGTTTTCCATTATTGAGCCTGTTTATGTGGGTTATATTTACAGATTCATGTATGTTGAGCTTCGCTGACTCTCTGGGATTAAGTCAACTTGATCGTGGTGGATAATCTTCTGTGTGTACTTAAATTCAGTTTGAATGTATTTCATTAAAAATTTTTGTGGCTATGTCCATTATGGAGATTGACCTATAATTTTCTGTTGGATTTTTGCCTGCTTTTGGTATCACGGTAATATTGAATTAATGAAATGAATTTAAAAGTGTTCCTTCCTTTTCTTTTTATGGAATAATCTGAGAATTATTAGTTTTATTTCTTCTTTGAAGCTCTAGTATATTTCTCTGCTGAATCTAAGGGACACAATGAAAGCATACCTAAGAGAAAAGTTGGTATCACATCAGAAAACTAGAACATCTCATATTAATACCTTAATGATGATTCAACCAAGAACCAACGAGAGTTAATGGAAAGAGAAAAGCAAATCAGATCTGAAATTTATGAGACAGAAATAAGCAATCAATGCAAATAATCAATGAAGCAAAGAGTTGGTTCATTGGAAAGTTTAATCCATCTGACAGATCATTAGCCAATTTAACCAAAAGTGAAAGAGACATTGCAGAAATTATAAAAATCAGAGTAAGAAAAGGAAGCATTACGATGAACACTGAAGAAATTCACAGAATCCTCAGGAAATACTTTAAAATATCTGTTTTAAGTGAACTGAAACATCTAAAAGAAATGCACGACTTTCTAAATATATAGATGTACCATTGTTAATTCAAAATGAAATAAATAATCTAAACCTATCCATAAAAACCAACTAGAGGGAAGTAGTAATAAAAAATCTCCCAACGAACAAATGATTACCTTAAAATAAGTTTCATTTGGGGTTTTATGACTTAAAAGTAGTATACTAGACATCTTAGAAGCCTGACTAAAGCTGTTCCATACCATTTCAGAATGTTTGAAGGTGTCATTTAGCAGTACAAAATGTTGTGAACAATGTTTTATTTACTATATGTGTAAACATACAGTCTCTTCCTACTGAATTTCTCAGTTTTCTTTTCAGTATCTTTCTTATTATATATTAATTAAATTTTATTAGTTGTCATGCTGAGATTGTTTTTGGTGGAGAACAGAGGCAAAGTTGGTTTGAACTATAGGAATTGACAATTTCTATAGATTTAAGTGACAGAATATAGATATCTTACTCTATATAGAATGCTAGAACAAAATGCCATAGGTTAGTCGCTATAATCAACCGAAAATTATTTCTCATTGTTCAAGAGGATGTAAATTACAAGGTTGAATTCTCATGGGTGTGCTATCTCCTGAGGTTCTGTCTTCTGCTCCTTAGATGGAGCCTTCTTTCTGAGCTGTCTTCACCCAGAAAGAAAAGTATATGGACTTCTTCAAGCTGATATTTTAGGATCTGGTCCCATTCATGACAATTTTGAAGTTAAGTACTAAACTCCTTCAAAAAATCCCATCTCTTAATGTCAGTCATCTTGGGAATTAGAATTTAATATATGGACTTCTAGGGGCACAGAAATTCATATAACAGTGATAGGTAAAGATGAAAAACAGAATGGGACAATTTTCATAAATTTTGTCTCATCTATACAAGGTGAGAAATGGACTACTACATGAAAATAGTTCATGGCTCTAATTCTCTTTATAACACATTTGTTTCTTTTATTAAAATTAAAATGTGTTCATTGTATCTACTATCATTCTTTGTTTGAGCTCCAGACAGATCAGGCCTGGCTGGATCATTGATTCTACCTATCAAATTTACCTCTTTTTGTAGTTGTCAAATTAACTTAGACTTATTTTCTCCTTGTTTTTGTTTATTAGTTTGTCTTTTAGCCATGACAGTAAAACAAGTGTATAAGTAAAATCATGTGTAATGCTGTGAAACTTAGGGACCTTTTGAATTTTGTGCCCCACCTGCAACTCCAAGAACATTCATATATTAATAGCTCAAGTCGTGTGGGCTTTATACTGTTCACCATGATTGCTCTCGTTCAAGACAGTGATGGTCATGTCCAACCAGAGAAAACAGCTACACTACAAAACCATCTTAGTTATGGTTGGATGATCTGTGAATTTCCTATCCCTTGAACTTGTACGAAAAAAGACACAGGAAAGAACTTCATGTTCAAATATGGTGTTAATCACTAACAGAATTTTTTTGCAAAGCTATCAATATGTAGGAGAAATCATTATGAGCAAAGATAACTCTAAAAAACAAAACTGACAGGTTATGATGTAGTCAGCACATGGCTTTGAAACAACCAATGATCTAGTATCAATATATTCCAGTACTTTTGTAAACACACAGCCACAAACTGCATTATAATGTTTTGGTAGCATTATGAGAACTATTATGTGAGATCCTACTGTGAATATGAATGAACAAAGAACAAAGTGTGTCTAAGGGTTAAATTGTTTTTGCAAGTTTAGATTCTAAACTCTGTAATATGTTTAGTGCATTGTCCTTTCTAGTACCCGAGATTTTACATTCTCATGAAGTCGATCTTTGCTCTGTAATTTTGCAACCTAGGAGATTATAACAGCATACGACCTCTTTTGAACCACAAAGGAGTAAAGATTTCACTGAAAATTCTTCTTGGTTAATTTTAATTATACAGAACAGGTTTTGTTCCTGCTTGTGAGGTTATAAATAATTGGGGCTGGAGCGATGATTCAGCAGTTAAGAGCACTGACTCTTGCAGAGGACCCAGATTTGATTCCTAACAACCAGAGTGGTTAATAACTATATGTAACTTCAGTTCCAGGGAAATCTGATGCCCTCTTCTGACCTTTGTGGGCATTGTACAGCGGGGTGCACTTACATGGATGCAAGTAATACACTCATATAAAAAATAAAATATTTTTTAAAAGATTAAAGATTTCAAATAAAGTTGTTGTTACCCACTGCAAAAGACGAATGAAGTCTCTCTCTCTCTCTCTCTCTCTCTCTCTCTCTTTATCTGTCATCATGAAAATACTAAATCAAATTAGAATATCAGTACATTAACATTTAGAAAAATTAAATCAGGTTATATATTTAATATGCAAAAGAATACAAAATTTAAAATCGTCTTATGAAAATTAACCACTATGCTGATTTTAAATTTAAAATTTTTTACTTAATTTTAAATAATCAATGATGATTTTTCTCTTTTTAATTTATGCAAATTATCTGCATGTTGCTTTTCAATATGTACTTCATCAGCATTTTCCTTCTATCTGACATTTCCCCTTCATATCTGCATTCATTCTTATGCACTTATCTGAGAAGTTATCTGTATCATCCTGTGTTCTATTTGAAGTTGTAAAGATATTGATTCTGGATTATTTTAACGAGAATAAAATGAGTCTTAAGTGACATTTGTTTCAGTTGTACTTTTTGTTCTCTGATAGTCTCATATGAATATAGATAGATAGATAGATATATTTTTAGTACTTTTCATTCCGTATTACTCTGTCTCATCCCTGGTCTTTCAAACTTTAAAATGCACTTTGGGTCATGAAAATGTGAGTAAGCATGGGGAGAGGGGGGGAGGGAGGGAGAGAGAAAGAGAGAGAGAGAGAGAGAGAGAGACTCAGTTTAATTTAGGTTGCCTGGATGAACATGGCTGAGAGGTTGTTACTGGAGCACTGGCTCCATGATCACAGCACTGAAGAAGATGACTCACTCTCTCCCTTTTCATCTTTTAATTTCAGGAATCTCTCAGGGTGAGGTGGGGCCTCATGAACCTCAAGAGCCAAGACAGTTCCAAAAATAAGAAAACCAATGGAGGAATTAACAAACCTGAGTTCCGGTAACACTATAGAGGAATAGTAGAAAAAGCAGCAGGTGATGGCACAGAAATAGACACATGAAGCAGTTGAATAACACTGAAGATGAGACATAAGTCCATGCCACTTGATTTTTGTTAAAGATGTCAAATGTAAACATTAGAGAAAAAACAGAATAATCAACAAATGGTTCTGGTCAAACTGGAGATCACAATGTAGTACTTTTCAGCCCATATTGCCCTGTCTCGTTCCCTGTCCTTGTCCCTTTGAAATGTACTTTCATACCACATGTGCACGCGAGTGTGCATGTGTATGTGTGTCAGAGAGAGAGAGAGAGAGAGAGAGAGAGAGAGAGAGAGAGAATCGGTTTAATTAAGGTTGCCTGCATGAACATGGGTAAGAGGCTGTTATTAGAGCATTGGCAATTACCCATGGTTATAGCACTGAAGAAGTGACACTCTCTACTGGACTAACTTTTAATCTCAGGAATCCTTCAGAGAGAGGCGGGGCCTTATAAGCTCTTCTGTCCATGATAAAAGGTTTTGTATATTCACATTGATTCTAAGACTATTTTTTTCATTTTCTATGGAGAATTGTGCTCCAACTTTGATGTGGACTACATTGAATCTGCTGCATTCTTTTGGTAGGAAGATCATCTTCACAGTATTATTCCTACCTGTCCATAAGAGCGATTTTCATCTTTTATTGCCTTTAGTTTCTTCTTTCAGGGTCTATATTATATAGGTCATTTATTGCTTTGGTTAGGCTTATTCCAAGATATTTGTGTGGAGGTTATTGCAGGGTTATTTTGTAGTGTTGTCTACTTAGATTATAGCAAAAGCACTGAATTTTGAATATTGTTTCTGTATCCTTCTCCTTTGTTGAATCCTATAGGATCAAATGATTTCAAATAGAGATATTCTCACTTCTTCCTTTCCTATTACTAGTTCTAATGCTTCTTTCTCTGCTCTAGATAAGACTTCATGCTCTGTGTTTAATAGGAGTGGCCAGAGTCGATACCCTTATTTTTGTTGTTGACCTTAATGGCAATACTTTCAGTTTTTCTCTGTATAGAATGAAGGTGGCTGTAGGTTTGCCATATGTAGCCTTTATTATGCTGAGATGGGTTACCTTCATGCTTTGTCTCTCCAGTGCTTTTATCATGAAGACATGATAGGCATTATCAGAAGTCTTTTCTGTATTAAGATGATGATTTGTGTTAATTGTCCTCTGTTTCATGAGTTTCAACCACTAGTAAGAGTTGAGAGATCACTAACAAAACCAACCAAAATGTAGAGAATCAGAGCCTGTGGAGTCCATGTCCCTGGCTGGGACTCCTATTAACCCTTTGCCACCCACGGTTTAGGGAGCACTCTGGAAGAGGGGACAGAAAGACGGTAAGAGTCAGGGGTGGTGAATGAACAGAAGGAAACCGTTTTCCAGGCAGCTGGGAACTCATATGAGCTTATAGCAATGGGAAGAGCATGCACAAGATCTAGGCAAGTCAATCACACAAAAACACACAATAAAACTGGGGAGATAGGAAAGAAGCCCCAATTTTAGCTGGAGAACTATCCGTAGCTGATCACTGAGGGGTAAGTGAGAGTCAGTCAGAGTAACACTACATAGGCTGACCAGGCTGTAGTGGATGAACTCACACCAAGGGACATCTAGGGACACACACTTGACAGGCCTTAACAAATATGACAGACTGCAGGAAATCCAATGGAGGAGCTAGTGGCGGTTGCAAATGGGGAAAGAGGTCTGAATATGATCAAGATGTAGTGTAGGAAATGCACAAAAATTCAGTACAAAATATATACTTTAAAATGATAATTTGATTTATGTCCTTAAGTCCATTTATATGATTATTAGCTTTATTGAGTAACACATTATAAACTGAAATCAAGTCTGAAATGAAGTTGACTTGATCATGGTGAATCACCTTTTGGAGGTGTTTTTGAATTTGAATTACAATGGTTTCAGAGAACCTAAGTGTCTGTGTTTATAGAGAAGACTGACCTCTACTCTCTTTATTTTTGTTGTCTCTTCATCTGAGTTTTGTATCAGAGTAATACTGACTTTATAAAAACACTGTGGGAATGTTCCTTCCTTTTCTATTTTATGGAATAAGTTGGGAAATGTTGCTGCTAGATCCTCTTTGCAGGTTTGGTGGGATTCTGCACGTCTCCATCTGGCCCTACTCAAAAGTTAAGAGATTTTTAAATGACTGTTTCAAGCTCATTGCTTATTATGTATTTTTTCAAATGATTTATTTCACCTGATTTATCTTGGTTGATTAAAGGCTTCTAGAAATACAGCCATATCTTTCAGATTTTTCAGTTTATAAAAATATAATTTTCATACTGAAAATTTTAAATTAAATTTTCATGCATTACAAACAATAAATCTTGCCAATTTAAATCCCTTCATCTGCATTTCTTCATAGCCCCCCCACTGGATTTCATGCATTCTGCCATATATGTTAAGAGATATCAAGTCAAGTTTGTGTCCCCAGATGTCTCTCTGTGTGTGAATTCATCTATTGTAGCTTGATCATGCTATCTAGAGTCACACTTTCAAGGAAGACCGACTCTTCCTCACTCAGCAGTGATCAGCTGCCATTAGCCCTTAGCTATGACGGGCGTTTTAAGCATTCCCCACTTCTAGGCTACGTTATTGTGTGGTTTGCACTCGTGTGGGTTTTGCATTTGCTGCCGCCACTGTTCTAAGTACTATGAGCACGTCCCAGCCCTTGAAAACTCTCCTTGTGGTCGTCCTCCACCCCCGACTCTTACATTCTTTCTTCTCCCTCTTCCCACAATGGTACCTGACCTCTGCATGGCAGAGGTTTAATATGAGTCTTATCCAAAGTTACACTCTCTCCAGTCTCTGATTCTTACATTTTGACCAGTAGTGGCTTTCTGTGTTAATCACTCTCTGATTTACAGGGAAGTTTCACTGGTGAATGTTCAGAGATGCATTAATTTTATCTCTGATCCCTGCTGTGATATGTTCCCTGAGCCTTAGGTGTAAAGGCTGCATTGTAGATGTATCACTTAGGTCTGGGACTCTCAAAGACACTTATTTTCTACATTTCACCCATTGTGGAACTCTCTAATATTCTCCACTTGCTGAAAAAGAGAGGCTTCTTTTATGAGTGGTTAGAGATATACTTGTCTGTAAATATAAAGACACATACTTAACATACATTAAAAAGTGCATGTATCTAGGAATTTGACAGATGGAAGTTTTTCTCTGGATCTGTGACTTCTCCATCTATGTGCATTTGCTATGTTTACAGTACCACTCATGATTTCCCCCCTATTGATTAAGTCTTAATTCCACTTGTTTGAACATATTTCCAATCATTTTTTACATTCTATCTCTGATATTTTATCTAATTTTTGTTTTCATTCTGAGACGTATATAGGATTGGTAATTTTTGGAGGAGACATGTTGTCTTGATATTTTATGGAACTTATGTTCTTTGCACGGGCATCTGCCCATCTGGGATTATATCATTGGTTAAGATTTTTTTTTGTTGTTCTTTCAAACTCAGGTCACCTTTGCTCTTTCAGATATTTGGATTTTTCACAGAGCTTATATTACTGTGGAGCTATGGCCATTCTTCCCTCTAGACTAGTATTCTAGGCTTCAGGTTTTATTGCCAGTTTGACATTCTGGATATGGTCTGAGATAATAGTCATTATCCAACAGCAAACCCATTATGATACTAGAGCAGCATTTGACTAAAAGATGGATTAATAGTGATTATTTTAGGGAGTAAATGGCCCACAAAGTAGTATATTTATTATAAATAATAGTGTATTTATTATATGATAGTTATTGTGGGAATGAGTAGAAAACAAAAGAAAAAGGATATGTAAGTAATCACTGTGGGGCTAGTGCTTATTAGCTAGATAGGAAGTCCAGGTAGAGACACTCCTCTATAGGAGTGTTAATAGTAGAAGTAAAGAAGAAATGGGGTTTTGTATATGAGCTTTGGTATATGATAGATTAAAAGGAACTGGAGTATAGAATTTCACTCAGATATTGTAAACCAGGGCAATTTCTGGGCTTTGGGAAAGGATCTGTTAAGTGGAAACTGTTTGAGAGAGTGCAGAATTACACCAGTAGGGGACAGTGCCATCCTGCCACATTGACCTTAGGTATTGTATGGATAAGAAATGGATAAGGGCGGAAGAGAGTTGGGTACAGATATAAGAATTTAATTACTCTCCTGTATGCTGTTTTTCATCCCACTGTTGAGGATCCTTTGAGATTTTTTCTACATCGGCTCCAGGGCATATTCCAGGTTGAATTTCACTAGTTTTATTCTCTTGGGGATTCACAGCTTCACTTTTCTGTACAGTTTCCTTGCGGAGACATTGCCTGTTTCTGGAACTGGGAGTAGTAAAGAGACACCCACCAGCCACGTGGCTGAGATCCCTCAGTGCTGCTGTCAGCAGGTGGCTGATGCAGCTGAAGCACTTTTTGGATCATGTGTTTAGTTTCTACCATTTCCTAGTTCTTGGATGGGGTTCCAACAGTTGTCCTGGTGACATCGTAGACTCTGTTCATAAAATACCCATCAACACAGTTTCTAAAGATTTTCTGGAGGGGGCCATTCAATCTTGTTTGTACTTAATTGCCTGAGTCTGCTTTGGACTTTCAGATTCTGTAGCTATGCATATTATGGGATTGGTGGTGGTCACCACAATAGGTTTTGAACATATGGTAGAAGATTCATTAGGGTATTGATCTTTTGGATCTTCTGAGCTGGAGAAGCAGCTGTTGGAATGATAAAATAACCCTGTTCCCTAATTATAAGCCATCATTGACTCAAGTAGCTTCTACTCTAACCTCTTATCTAGAAATCTCTTGAAGAACATTCTTAGTTCATTATTTCCAACAGTGAAGCTAAGAGAAATTCTTTGTTTTGATTGTCACATAATTTAAATGATATATATATATATATAATATAATATGTATATAAGTGTATAATCTTTATACACTTCTCACCAATGGCTGAGGAGGAGACATTGTTTCTTTTATAGCTAAAGAAGCTTCTAATTTAAGGAAAACCAACTCTTGTACACATGTACATGCACAAACACATTTCCAAATAAGTTGTAATAATGTATATTCATCTTAAGTACATACTTTACTTTTAAAATAAAAAAGTCTCCAAGTATAGACTAAAGGCAAAATGGCAAACAGGTGTCTTAGAACAATGTGCTGATGAGGTGAGAGTTATTATGATACATTTAAATATATGTATTAATATATGTATAAAATAGGATCAAAATAGTTGCCCCAGAACAGTGTCCTGGCCAACAACTCAAAGGATGGTTTATCCTGACTGGAACTATTTCACTGTTTTTTGTTATGTAGTCTGCAGCTGTGCATATGGACTAATATTGCATGTGGGATTTGTCATTAGGTTGTTAGGTTAATGATCCCCTCTGGTATTTTACACTAGCTAGGCATTATCTCTCTCTCTCTCTCTCTCTCTCTTTCTTTCTTTCTCTCTCTTTCTCTCTGTCTCTCTCCCTCTCTCTCATTTCCCCTATTTCTCCCTGAATAATGCCAGTCTCCAAAGGCCCCATCTCTCTTGAGCGCCTTCTTTCTCTTTATCCCCATAGTGGTTTGCATAGCCCTCCCTCCCACCTTTCATTTAAATACCCTGCCTCCTTTTATCTATTTCTCCCTTTGGTGCTAGGATCCACAATAAGAGAGAAGAAAGGTTATTTGCTTTTCTGATTCCCTGTTATTTCACTTAGCATAAAAGTTTCTAGTTCCATTAACTTACCTTCAAATATTTCTTTACCGCTGAGGAAAACTCCTTTGTGTAAATGTCCCACATTTTCATTATCTACCTGTCAGCTGACATTCACTTAGGTTGCTTCTATCCCTTAGCTATTATGAAAAGAGCAGCAGAAATGTTGTCTGATTTAGAAAGTTCTTTCCTGCACCTATATCATCTAAGTTGCAACCAACATTTTCTTCTAAAAGTTTCAGAATTTGAGGCCTCACTTTGAGATCTTTGATCCATTTGGAACTGACTTTTATTCAAGGTGAAAAATAACAGTCTAATGTCATTTGTCTACAGGCGGAGATCCAGTTTGTGAGCTCCATTTGTAGAATCTGCTATCATTTCTCCAGTGAGCGTTCTTAGTCCCTTTGTCAAATATCAGGTGCTGAAATAGCATGCACTCATGTTTGAGTCTTCAGTTATATTCAGTTGGTCTAGGGGTCTACTTTTGTGCCAGTACTATGCAGTTTTTATGACTTTAGGTGTGTAATAGACTTTGAAATCTGGTATAATACCCTCTGCATTGCTCTTTATGCTCAGGGTTGCTTTGGCTATCTGGGCTATTTTGTGTTTCCATATGAATTTAGGATTTTTTTTCTAGTTCTGTAAAGGATATCATGAATATATTGATTAGAATTGCATTGAATGCATATATTGCTTTTGGTAGAATGATCATTTTCATAATATTTATTCTTCCAATCCATGAGCCTGGTGAGTTCTTTCATCTTGTGGTATTCTCATCAATCTCTTTCTTTAAAGATCTAAAATTTTTACTGGAGAGATCTTTAATATCTTTGGTCAGGTTTATTCTGAGATATTTTAATTTTTAGAGCCTATTTTGAATGGGGGGGTCTCCTAATATACTTTTTCCAATTGCTCATTATTGGTTTATAGAAAGGCTACCAATTTTTGTAGATTAATTTTATAACCTGCCACTTTACTGAAAGTGTTAATCATTTATAAAAGTTTTCTGGTAGATTTTGGCATCTCTGGTATAATATCATGCCATCTGGAAAAGGGATAATTTGACTTCTAGTGAGTATCACTTTAACTTCCTTCTCTTGTCTTATTGCTCTAACAAGAGTTTCAAACACTATATTTTAAAAAAAGAAAGGAGAGAGTGGATAGACTTGTCTCATTCCTGATTTTAATGGGAATGTTTCCAGTTTTTCTCCATTTAGAATGATATCTACTGTGAGTTTTTTATTTTTATTTTTTGTGTTTTTTTTTTTTTGTATACAGCTTTGATTACGTTGAGGTGTGATCCCTCCAGTCCAATGCCTTCTATCACTTTTAACATAAATGCACATTCAGTTTTGTCAAAGGCCTATTCTACATGGTTTTGGATGATGATATGATCTTTGTATTTGATTCCATTTATGTGCTTTATGACATTATTGTCTTCCGTATACTGAACCACCCCTGAATCTCTGGAATAAAGCTTACTTTATCATGACGGATGATGTTTTTGATGTGTCAGTATGCAGTTTGTAAGAATTTTGTTGAGAATTTTTGCACCTATGTTCATTAAAGATATGAGTCTACAGTTGTTGGTTTTGTTTGTTTGTTTGGTTGGTTATTCTTTACCTGGTTCTGGTACTAAAGTGATGGGGGCATCATAGAAGGAATTTGAGGGTTTTCCCTGTCTTTATATTTTTTTTGAGTAATTTAAGTAGTACTGGCTATAGATCTTCTTTGAATGTCAGGTAGAATTTTGCTATGACTCCATCTGGGTCTGTTTTTTTTGTTGTTGTTGTTGCTCTTGTTTTTTTGTTTTGTTTTGTTTTTGGTCGGGGGATTTTGTATTGCTGTTTCAATTTTATTTTATGTTATTGATCTGTTTAGTTGATCTCTTCTTGGTTTAGCTTTGGTGATTACCATGATTTTAGATATGCATACATTTCTTAAAGGTTTTCTAATTTGATAGCATATAGGTTTTTAAAGTATTCCCTTGCAATGTTCTGGATCTTTTTGTTGTCTGTTGTGATTTTTCCCTTTCATCTCTGAATTTGTTGATTTGGAGTTGTTCTTTCTTTCCTTTGGTTAAATGGACCAAGAGCCTGTCTGTCTTGTTTATCTTTCCAAGAACCAGTTCTTGGATTCATTGATTCTTTATATTGTTTTCTTTGTTTATATTTCATTAATTTCTTGTCTAATTTTTGTTATTTCTTCTTGTCTTCTGAATTTGGGTTTCATTTGTTGTTGGCTTTCAAGATTCTTGAGTTGCAATGTTAAAACATTTCTTTGTGCTCTTTCTGATTTTTTTAATGAGGGAAATTAGATCTATAATCTTCCCTCTTAGGACTGCTTTTAAAGTGTCTGAGAGGTCTCAGGGGTTGCATTGTCCTTTTGGTTTAATTCCATCTATCATTCAGGAATGTGTTCTTTAGTCTGCATGAGTTCATGATGTTACTAGAGCTTTCTTTTGGTTTTTACTGTAAGATTTTTCGCATTGTTGTATGACAGAATGCATGGAATTATTTCAGGTTTTTTGTATTTGTTCAGGTTTGTTTTGTGCTTTGCATGTGATCAGTGTTGGAGAAAGTTCCATTGGATGCTGAAAGGAATGGGTGGTCTTTGGTGTTTCACTGGACTATTTGGTAGATGTCCTGTTAGGTTAGTTTGATATATGATATTCTTTAATTCAAAAGTTTCTCAGTTTTCTCTGTCCAGTTAACCTGTCTAATGGAGACAGTGTGGTACTGAAGTCCCGTACTATTAGTGAGTTTGGATTAATCTGTATCTTAAAGTCCTGTAGTACTATTTTTATGATGTTGGGTGAATCAAAGTTTTCTGCATATATGTTCATGATTGTAGTGTCTTCCTGGTTAATTAATTGTTCCATTGATAAGAATGAAGTGGCCCTCTTTTTCTCTTATGATTAGTTTTAGTTCAAAGCCTATTTCATCAGATATTAGAATGACAACTCCTGTTTGGTTCTTAAAGACATTTGCTTGGAATATTTTTTCCTTCTTTTTGCTTTAAGGTAATGTCTGTCCTTTAAAGTGAGATGTGTTTCTTGCACACAAGAAAAGGATGAATTTGGTTTCTTGAGCCATTCAACTAGTCTGTGTCTTTTGACTGGAGAGTTAATTCCACTAATATTTAAAGTTATTATTGAAAGATGTGTATTTGTTCCAGTCATTTTTAATCCTTTTTGCAACTTTTGTCTAACTTTGTGGTTCCCCAGTTGTAGCTTTATTTAGTTTCATTCTGTTGCCCATTGGGTACAGTCATTCCTTTCTTCAGCTCTTTGTATTGCTTCAAGTAGTCTCTGAATGGCTGATTTCCTGGACATAACTTCTTACAGCCTATTCATGTCATCATAGATTTTTCTTTCCTCTTCAACTATAAGAGACATTTTTGCTGGGTAAAGTATTCTAGGTTGGCATCTATGGTCATTTAGAACTGGGAATGCTTTTACTCCAGGCTCTTTAGCTTTCTTAGTTTGCATTCAATAGTCAGCTGTAATTCTGATGGGTTTTCCTTTATACATGACTTGTTGTTTTCCTTTTACAGTTTTAAGAATTCTCTCTTTGTTCTGTATGCTTAGGGTTTTTATTCTGATATACCGTGGAGATTTTCTTTTCTGGGCCTGTCTTTGGTATTCTATATGATTCTTGTACTTTTATGGAAATTTATCTTTATAATTTTGAGACATTTTCTTCTACAATTTGGTTGAAGATTTGGTCAATACCATTATCCTGATATTCTTCTCCTTTTTCTATGCCTGTGATTCATAGATTTGGTCCTTTATGCTGTTTCACATTTCCTGCATATTCCATTTCTATGTTTAATTTATTTTTTCATAATCTTAGCTTGAGTGCTCAGTTCTTCAGCTTTATCATCCAGTCTTGATATTTTGCTTTCCATTTCACTCATGCTTTCCATAAGACTCTCTCCTAGCATTTCAAATTGGCTTACCGACGTTTTCACTTCCTCCATTTCAGCCTGAATTTTCTTTAAAATTTCTATCCCTCTGTGAATTCAGTCAGAAGTTTGTCCCTATCTTCTTTTAGTTCTTTGATTTGTTTGCATGTTTTTTAAATTCATTGAATTCTTTTATCATGTTTATGAATGTTCTTTTAAAGTCTGTGTCCTGGGTTATCTCTATGCAGTTCTTCTTGTAGAACTCTTGTATAGAGCTGGTGATGTTTGGTGGGGACATACTATTTGAGTTTTTCATATTATTAATTTTTTCATTGTGCTCTTGGCACATGGATTTCTTTTGTTTGTGATTCTGATGTGAGACTCAAGCCTTTCTTTGTTCAGTTGAAGTCCAATTTTGTTTGTGTACTTTATGTGACTTGGTTGTTTTCTTATTGGGTATGAAAAACTGGTTGATCAGCACTTCAGTTTTTTCTTTTGATTTTATATCCACTGGAGTCCAGCTGCTCCAGTGTTCCCTGAGAGGCACAGGTTAGGTAAGATCAGATCCTATCAAGCTCTCTCTTCAGGTCTGTGTCTCTCTATCCAGTAGGTAAAGCACAATTTGGGAAATTTTCTAGGCAGAGGTTGAATTCAGGGTTTCTCTGGCAGTCTGCTTTAAAGGTCTGAGACCCTGCAAAAGGGCACTGAAGCCTAAGCCAGCAGCAATGGGAGGGGTTGTACCAATGTAGTAGAACGGGCATAGTGAGATTTGAATAGTTCACAGCCCACCAAAAGTAAGAGGGTAGTCCAGACATCTGGACAAGCAAAGAGTAAGACTTTGCTTGTGCTCAATGGTAGATGTAGAACAGGATGTGGAGTGGGGGCTTTGGAGTTTGCTGCGGCAGTAACGGAGTGGAGATGCAGTGGGCAGGATCAGATTTACCAGGAAAGAAGGCTTGTCATGAAATCCAGGGCAAATTGGGGGTCTGGACAGCCTGTGAAGGCTCTAACTAGATGGAAAAATTGAGCTGATCTGAGTCGGAGGAATCTGGTGGCAGTGGGCAGGTCCAGACTATGAGGGCAGTCTAGGGATCTGGGGTGCTAAGTGCAAAAGCAGGCTCCGTGCTAGAAGAATAGGATGTGAGGTAGGAGAGAATGGAGTTGATCAGTTGAGAGGGAAGTGAAAAGGCAGTGGGTGAAATCAGACTTACCAGTGAAGAACGGAGGTCACAGGAATGAAATGGCATGTTATGGTTGGGGACAGCCCCTGAAGGCTCTAACAACCTAGGCTGAAATACTGAGTTGGTCTGAGTACAGGATTCAGGACTTAATGGGTGGGTTTGGACTAAGAGAGTGGTCTTGGAATCTGGGGTGCTAAGAGCTGGAGCAGGTCTGTGCCTAAGGCTAGAAGAACAGGACAGGACGTAGGGTGGGCAATGTCAGATTTTTATTTCTAATGTTTTAAAAAGAAAAATAAATAGCCAACTATTATTTCTAAAACTTTTCTTGTAATGTTCAGTGTTTTTGGATTAAGCAAAGTTAATCATTGCATTAACTTGATGAAAGGGGAAATTCTTCCTCATAATAATGTATCATAGAATTCCAAAGAAACATTTAATTAACCTGTATTGAGAAATTTTGAATATATGGGGAATATTAAGTAACACTTAATCTTGAACTATGCAGTGTTTACTGTAGGTGTCAGCTTCACAGTAGAACAGCAAGCCAGTGTCTGCACTGTAATTAACCTGAATGTAAGCTTTGTAATTAGAAGGTTATTTAGAGTATTATATGAGCATACTTACAACCATTCTCTGGTGTTCCTTAAACAAGTTCTAATTACTTATTCATATGGTATCAATAATAACTGAATTATATGCCCTTTTAAGAAACACTTAGAATGTGGCTACATGTGTTATTTTAAGTGAATTTAAAATTTGCTTTACTTTTCAAAGCAATAAACTGTAATTGTGTAATTTATTTTTAAGTGTAATGCTGTGACTTTTTTGTTTGCTGTTTAGGTTTATAAAACATTTTTCATTTTAGAGTTTATTCATAAATATTACAAATACAATAAATTCATTAATTTAATAATGACTTTTTAAATCAAAGTTTTCAAAGACATGTGAAATAAAAATAATGAAAAGAAACCACCATGCAAACCAAAACATAAATGAGTTATTTGTAACAGAGAACAATTTCTATGAATTTTCTTTGCTTTTGAATTTTCTGAAAATTCTGATGTGTAATAGTTGCCTTTGTCAGAAGATACCTCTCACTATCTTTGTTTTTTCTTTTTCCTTATGTCATTGAAGAATACAAGTACATATTTCATGACAAACTTAAACCAAGTAGCTTTGTTTTATGACTGATTTCCTTACAAAATAATAAAAATAAAGATCAACCTTAGAAAATTAAAACTATAAGAAAAACAAAATCATATGATGAACTGAGAATCTTAAAACTCATAGGTGCAGATTTTGTTCAAGAACAATGAATCACTAAGAAACAAATGGAAGCTTTTATTCAGAAGAAATAATTTCCGTAAAAAGCATGAAGAATATGTAATCAAATAAACACAACCAGAGCTATGAGATTATCCTTAAAATTAACCTATTCATATTTACAAAGTAGAAGCTTTTGACTTTTGACCACTGAAAGGACAGCAACTCAGTTTGAAACTCATTTTGTGATAGATTCTGAAATAGAGTTGAAAACAGGGTCTTCCTTGTTCTCAACCTTCCAGTCACTGTCTTTCTAACTATTTGCAGTCATGATCTGAATGCTGACACTAGAGCAGAGAAGCAACTGTGATGGAAGGAAAGTACTCAGACTGCAAATGAATCTGGAAGCTTCATTGCTATGTGACTTCTGTGGAGATGCAATGGTCAGTTTACCTCAGATAGGACACTGACCATAAACAACAATAACGACAAAACCCATTCTACCTAGCTCTAGCCTAGTGAACAATATGGTATTGAGGCTTCTTATAGCATGAGTGAGATGTTACTTTCAGGAGCATGGATGACTCAACAGAAACTTTATCCCCTCAAACCCAGCCGATAAGGGTCATTTCTCATGAAAATTACATATGTCCTGTGCTACAGAATTATTCAACAACAAGCTCCAAATGGCCCTCTTTAACCAGAGTAGCATCTGGCCTGGTTAATCATATTTACATCAACCTCTGTGTGCCTTTCAGAAGGTTGGACAGAAACCTCCCTAGGTACTTGTTTCCAAGCAGGGAAACTTTCTGTTACAGTCTCTGATTAGCCTCTCTCCTTTCAAATAAATTTGAATTTGGCAAGTTGGAGCCTTCGATTGGTGTAATCTTTACCCAAGATGTATTTGTTATTTTTCTAGAGCAGAAAAAGAGGTTCCTCTTTCAGAGCCGTGGCCTCTTTTTCAGTGCTTAACTTGACACCTACTTAATCCTCTTGCTCTCTTCCTTGCCAAATTTAGCATTTTCTATACCTTCCACTTCACCTTTTGTTCTCTTTCTCTAGGTAGACCCAGATGAGAGTTGCAAACAGTGACAATCCTGAATCTTTCTTGTCTTGAGATTTCCTGTGCTTAAAGATTTGTCCTTTATGCCTGTAGTCAACCTCTTACAAGTTCAGGGAACATGGGCAAAATTCAGCCACTTTTTTTGCCAGAATATCAGATTAGTGGCCCCTAACCTAGTTCCTGATAGAATTTCTTCCCCCTGAAACCTCATCAGCCTGGCCTCTGCTGTCTGTGTTAGTGTTCTCCAAGCTCCCACTAGAATGGCCCATTAGGTTTTGCTTCTGGCATTTCAGGGCTTCCCAAGTTTTATTCAAACTATTCTATATTCTATCCACAAAACAACTCAAAAGGCCTAAAAATGACATAATCTGGTTATCACAGAGGTTTATCTACTTCTCAAAGCCAAGACTTTTGTGTGTGTTCCTTTTGCTTTTATAAAAGAAAAAAATAACTCTGACAAAGCAACTCAGGGATGAAAGGGTTTGTTTTGGCTCCTGGTTCCAAGGTACAGTCCATCATTGCAAAGAAGTCTTGGCCACAGCAGCCTGAGGCAGCAATCAAATTGCATTTGCCATCAAGAAGACAGTGACGGATGAATGTGAGTGCTTAGCTTTCCTTTCCTTTTTCATTTATTCCAGGACTCCAGGTCCTGGAATAATGCTTCCTATGTTTAACATGGATCCTCCCACCTCAGTTAACCTAATTTACATAATTTCTTGCATGCATGCCGAAAGTTTTGTCTCCTAGATAATTCTAAGTCCTATCAACTTTACAATATTACTCATGCAGTCACCAAAATCCCACACCTACCTGAGGTCCTTGCTGAATCAACCTCTTTCTTAGGTCTCTGAAAACATACTTTTATTAAGTCCAGTGAACCAGGCATTAAAACTTCACTCTCTCTCATACACAGTTCAATTAGAAAATGCCTATCTTTCTTTTATTGTCTTTTAGTTCCTGATATTCATGAGTACCTCAGCAAGTGATAACCAAGTATAGTAAAGGCTCATGTGTTCCAGATCTTCAATGACTGATTTCCTTCCTACAGCCTCAGTTTACACAGCTTTTGTCACAAGGAACAATAAATTATTTTTTCTTCTATATGGCTCAGGTCAACCCCATCCACCCCATGTCCCATAGCCTCACAAGCCAGGCTGTGATACCATCTTTGATTTCATGTTCAAATTACTCCTTGACCAGACATGGCTGTGCATACATTTATTCCCAGAACTCAGGAGGCAGAGGCAGGTGATCTCCATGAGATTGAGGATAGCCTGGTATATACAGCAAGTTCTAGGCCAGTTGGAGCTACAAAGAGAACCTGTCTCAAAAAGACCAAAAGAAGTCTCAGTCAATCCAGATGCTATTCAGCTGATTATCCAATTTCTTTTATTGGACCACTATTAAGACTTCACATGGAATTTTCCCTTCTATATTAAAGGCTGGGCATGCAGAGTATCACCCATTTCTTCTACCACATTCACTTTCTCCTCACTATCCAATTCTTCCCATAGAATTCAATATTTGGTTTCCAAAAAGGACTAATTACCACAGATCTAGCTTGTGCTCACTGTAAGACCCAGCAAGTTAACACCTCAATCTCATCCTCCGTTTTTTACTTTCTTTCCTGACAAATCAGTCTAAAGTAGATAATAGATTTCACATCACATATTTTCCATTGAAAAATCCTTCCTTAATTGAGCCAGGTTTTTGAAGACAGTATGTCTTTTCTCCCACCACAGAGGCAACAGTACTGATTCCACAGCCAACTTAAAACCGTAACTGACGCATGTTACTTTCAGGGATTGCAGTATATTCTATAGTCCCACAGCTGTCTCCGTACTCGTGTAGTGGACTTCATCAATCAAGAAAGCATGGCATTCCATACCACCCTAGAATTCCCTCCAAGGACAGTCCATTCTTAGACAGCTTGGCGTTAGTTTCACTCATAGAGCAGTATCCACCACTACAGCAAAGACACTCACTGACCTAAACAACGTACAGATAATAGCCTACTGGGACTGTCCCTGTGCACTCCTCCACCACACACATCAGCCTTGGTTACATATCCCAGCAGCATTGCAGGAGCTTTGCAATCATCCTCCTCAGTTCATCTTTGATTCTTTCTGTTCCTTCTTGGCTACCAAGTGACTTTTCCTGGCGATCCAGGGGCCCTGGGAGGAGGCGTCTCTATATCCCCTATAGGGAAAAATGACAGACCTGGAAAAGAACTCCATTTGAGTCTAGCTATTGAACAAATGATCTTATTAAGGTTCTTTAGAAGTGAGGGTTTACATGCAGAAGCATGGATGACTCAACGACACCCGCATCACTAAATGTTCAGCCCAAGATCCATGACTACTCATGATGACTGTAGTCCTGGACCTCCTGCTTGGCTTACAGGCAACTTGGAGTAGAACAGCTCCATCATCCTAGCAGCTGTAATGTGTGGGAAGGTGTTTTGATGAATCTTGCAAATTTTAAGAACTTCCTGAGATTTGTCTTTACTTTACTTCCTGAATCTCATAAGATTGTTTTCTTAGTACCTGAGGCTAGAGAATGTTTTAATTGGAAGAAAATTGGTATATAGCATCAATACAGTTTCAAGGCTCAATTTCATGTATCTTTTTATCTTCTAATTTTTTCCATAATGATTGTCAAGTTTGAAAATTTGACAATAATAGTGCACTCTCTGGAAACTTAAATACTGGTATATTTTCATATGTCTGTTAAGATATAAATGCTGGCCCCAAAATATAAGCAAAATAAATGCCTTTTCATGTAAGACAGCTAAAATACCTTGGAATACCAATAAGACTTAGTATGAATTTGAATCCAGGGACATAGATATTCAACTTTCAAGGACAGCACCAGAAAACAGATGTTTATGGCCCTCAGCTCACCTTTCTATACTTTAGGAATCTGAAAACCTATGTGAAGTGCTTCATCTGGTGAGTTTCCTCTAATGCGATAATGTTTTGGGACATCAGGACATGGAATATTGCCTCTAGAATCACTTAAACAGTCTTGGATTCCGGGGACACTGGGAAATTCAGAATGCTTTATCAAAGTGCTTTGAAGTCAATAAATAATTATATAATATTCATATAAAAATAAATCATCCCCAATGGCACCATGTATTCAGAGGCCTGTAATGTTTCTGACACATGGGTCTATGCAAGCTTTAAGATAACCGTGGAACACTGCTAAGTTTTACAAAGGTTAAAGTCATGCTGATTTAATTTTTTCCCATTCTCTTTGTCTCTGTTCCCATAGCAAAACTCTGTATTTGGACAAAAACTATAAAAAAACTGAAAATATTTATTATCTGGATCCCTAGAGAAAAAGCATTTTAGGTTCTATTTTGTGGTATTTTGTTTAAACATAAGTATTTTGAGATTTTAGAAATTTCCATTCTTTTAGTAATGTATACTATATTGTGTTTTGTTTACTTAACAATGGTAGACCCTTTAACCAAATATCTTTTGCACCATGAGTTTCACAACTAAATTATGACTGAACATCCTCATACAATGTCACAGACGTAGTAATGTCAAGCAGTTAGAGAGAATAGAGCTCTTTAGTGTCATCTGTAATTTTCAATTAGTCTGAAATTTTATAGAGATAATTTAATTATATGGCAAACTATGTATGACAAATGTTCTCTTTGCATATTAATAATTTTCATGACTGTCTTCAAGATATATAAGTAATTTCTTGTAGAGAAATTAGATTCTGATAGACTTGGTTACAATTGTAAATTATGTAGGAGCAGGATTAGCTTTAGTAAAACATGAGTTTGCGGATGATTGTTATTTAAAATCAGAAGGAGGCCATAATTGGTAGACTAGTGAAAGATGTAAATTAAAACATTTTCAGTGGTGTCAGCATTGTGATTTTGTGAGTCATTGAACTATTCCATTAGGGTAATGCCATAGGATAACTATTCCTGCAGCATCTTGCCCTGGAGTCTGTACTTGGAGTACAATCTCTGGGGGCAGCGTTGCATTTACTTATCTGCCTATGTAGATATAATTAATACCTTCAGAAAGACACTTATAGAGCACATTGATTTTTTGAAATCTGGAGTATTTGGAGAATTAAAGAAGGTAGGCCTATGAAAAAATTCTAAGGAAATTCACAAAGCTGTAGTTATATGATGATGTATGACCAAGTTTGACTAGAACTGCAAACATGAGGGATGCTTCAATATTCAGGATTGAAATGGGATACAACAGTTGAAGTAGCAGACAATAAATCTGTTATCTAAAGACAGGTCTGGGCTGTGTGGCACTCTGTTAAAACTGCTAGTGTTGTGATGTCAAAGCAGCCATGGATGATAGGTTCAACAGATATTCATGTGTGTGTTAATAAAACTTTTCTTATGAAGACATGTGGTAGGTTGGGTTTTGCTTTTATTCCTGAGATGTTTTTGATGTATGCTATGTCTGTTATAGGCCTTGATTGTCACAGGAAACTGATTATATTAAAAAGTTAAGCAAGGTGGTATCCTAGAATGCAGGGGACAGAAATAGATTTTCATTTGTATTTAATTTAGCTCATAAATATTTCTACATTACTTACATGCTATTGTTTAAAGTATAGTTTTACAAAATAACATGTGCTTAGAAATCTGTATCTGTCTAATAAAAGACTCTGTTCAGCATTGTTTTGTTAGTGTGCCTCTAGGACATTCATTTTTTAAGATACATGTTGACAACTGCTCTAGGCAACAGAGAATCACTGCTTTTATTTTTAATTCAGTAAAATAACATAATCAATTTTGTTTTCAGAAAGATAATTTTGTGAGCTGTATTTTCATTATACTTAATTTCTTTACTAGGAATACAGCTATCATTTTCTTTTTAATTCAGAAGTTTTCTTAATTTGGTTTCTTATCTCTTTATCTTAGTTTTACAAACATAATGTTTCCTCATAGTTGCCCCAAATTAAAGCTTTAAAAAGAAAGTAATGATTCCAAAAATAATATAGGATTTCAGTAATTTGATGAGATCTTGCTAAACCAAAATAATTTCGTGCATTTCTGGGGTTTGCGTTGAGGAAACAGTGAAATGATTCAATGGAGCAAGTCTAATTCGCACATAGAAGGGAGGTGGTGACTAGATGCTGACTCCTTGAACTATTGCTGTCAAGGATATTTTAAAAGAAATGACATAGGATACGTGATGATTTAGTACAGAAGCAAGAATGCATTTGTAAAATTTATCTCTGCTAGGGAGTTTTTCTGTAAGAGAGTGGAATTCATTTCTGAATTAACATAAAGAACAAAGGCAGGAAAGAGCTCATGAGACTGAAATGAGATTGTAAAAATAGGAAACAGATGAGCTCATAGTTTAACACAAAAAATCACACATAATAGAAAAGAATTAAAGGGGAGAAGTGTTACAAACGTTCACCTGGAAAGGCATTTTAAAAGAAGAAAATAAAATAATCACGCATTTGTATGAACAATTTTGTGTTTAAACAAAACAAGCCAAAATTTATAAAATAAATGACCCACAGATCGAGTAACCTAGAATCTCAGCAGCAGAGGAGAGAGATGAAGTCCAGGCAAGATGGAAGCAGATACTTATGCCTGAGCAGCAAATAGGTACATCCTGGAAATTGTGATATTCATGTGAATATTGTGCACTCTCCTCTCTGAAACTCCAGCCACAGTACCTGACCTTCAAACAGACTCTCAGTATTCTGCTTCTCCCTTGATGTCTGTATGTAAAGGACTGTGATGAGCAGCATGTGTTTATCAGCCTTCTATAGTCTACATCTGTGGAACTCATACCATTGAGCACTAATAAGTTTTAATATAAATTATTTCTCTATAGATACATACTGCAATACACGAATACAGAATGAAGATGACAGTGAATAGTTGTGGGCAACCTTCTGGTAGCAACAGAAGTCTAAGATTTCAAGATATGTACATACTAGATAAACGGAAGGGCATTCATAGTTTGGAAGTTCTAATAAAAATAATTTGCAATACCTATTTCAGAGAAAATAATCGTGTATATATTTAAGAGAAGTACACCAGATTAAAATAAACTCCAAATTCCAAGAACTCCATAAAGTTTAGAATTTATTTTTCTGATATAAATTTCTAAGCTTATATAAATACACTGTTTTATTAATTTACTTGTTCCTTGATAAAACACTGATCAAAACCAACTTGGGTAGAAGAGGTTCATTTGATTTACAGTTTACAATCCATCATCCAGGAAAGCCAGAGTAAGAGCTCAAGTTTGGACCCTGGAGAAAGGAGGTGAAGCATAGTCTGTGGGGGAGTGCTGCTCACTAGCTTGCTTCTGGTTGGCTCAGGGACTTTTCTTAAACAACCAACGACTAACTGCTTAGGAATGGAAGCACCCACAGTGAGTTCACTAAACACACAAGACTGCTATGTATTTTTAAATAATTCACTATTAAATAATATTTTCATAAATATAAAAATATTGTTTTATAATACTAAGAACTAATGATCATATATACTTGGTTATATTCATGATAGTATTTTACGCACTAATTTTAATGGCTGCCTGTTTTACCGTGACATGGTCAACAACAGTAAAAACATCAAAAATAAAGATCTGTGAAGATCTTCCAGAATTTTCACTAAAATGTACTTTTACTGAAATTATTCAATTGTAAGTTGGTATATAATAAGAAGTAATCACATATTCTATTGATAACAAAACATGCTCTCTTAATGTTCTGTTCTATTTTGGTTTATAGTAGCAATTTTCTGCAGTAAGTTCTGAGATCTAAAATACAATTTTAAATATAAATGGAAATTTGAGATTTCTATAGCTATGTAATGGAAAAGAATCTAGAGCCATGGATGAAGTTTACAGTGTAGAGAAGAAAATTAAATTTGGTGGGAAGGTCTATTTTTTTAGATTCTCTGACCAAGTAGTTCAAATCAACTTCAAACTCAGTCACCCTTCTTCCTCAACCTTCCAGGTTCTGGGATTTCAGGAGGGATTCACAATGCCTACCTGAGAAAGTAAATCTGTGATGATCCCAATTTTTTTGTCCTGTAAGATAGCCTATTAATGTTACTGTAGAGATCGTTGTGTGCATTCACAGTGTCTTAAAATCTAATATCAATTCTTTGTGGTGTAATAACTAGTTTAATATGTCAGGGTTTGGCATTTGTGATCTCAGTAAATGATCTAATTAAATGATATTCACATCTCTAGAGTGGCAGCTCAGGAGCCTACAGAACACATCCCTACACTCAGAGTATATTGAGTGGTTGCACACGGGCATGTGCACATTCATACACACACATTCACATAATCTTTTTAGAAGACACTCAGTTAATAATATTAAGGTATTATGGAAATTAGATGCATAAAACCAAACCTTTAACATGTAGCTATTGAAAAGTTTTCATAATCAATTTGATAGAATTCTACCAAAAAAAAAAAACTTTTGAAATGAAATTGAAAGCAATGTTCATCATAAAAGATAATTCATTCTTATAAAATTTACAATTTACAGGTCATATTCGACAATTCTGAATATCCTTGAAACATGAAGGTCTGTCTCACTTTCAAAATGTTTACAATATCCAAAATTTAAATTGTGTTTGAGGATGTCTTTCCAAAAATGAAAGAAAAACATTGATTTTATAAAGACTGAGTTTTGAGAGAATATGCATTTAAGCTTGGACTTTCATGGCATACATTAATTATAAAATATATTGAGAATATATGATTATATATAAAAATGATATCAATATGTTTTCTAGTTGTAGCCAATATAAATAGAGATATACCTATGTATATGAATATTCTAAGTCAATAATACATAAACATGTATTATATATGAATATATTAAATCTATAACATATACTCCTATATCATGTATATAGCATATTATTCATATTTAACTTATAAAATATACATTATATATGTTTTATTCATATACATAAGCACAATGACTAAAATTAGAGTAAAGAATTCCTATTAGAAGGAAATAATATATCAAACATGAGCATTAAAACTACCTAAATTTCAGTATGTTAGTAGTTTATTATTAATAATAAGAAAAACTTTTCTAAGAAAGCAGGCCTTAAAAGGAAAATTTGAAAGATATAATAACTTTAAAATACTATTTTATTTATTATTTTATTACATAATTATTATATGCTATTTGAATCTCAAATTAAGTTAAACAGTTCTCAGACTGGGAGAAGAAATGTAAGAAAAGCTAACTTCCTCATCAGGGTTGGTGGTACAATCATCCTGAAACAAGTCTGTAAATGAGAAAAATTCTAAGAAAATAATAATTGAATTAAGAGCACCTATCAGATTCCATATAGTGAATCACACTTGTCCTTTGGGTCTGAGAAGGAAGCAGAGAACAGAAACTCTAGAATCACAGCCAGATAAAGCTAACACCTGGCCTAAGATTGGAAACAGATTTAGATTTGCCTTAACTTAGACAAACAGGTGGTATGAAATTAGTTTGCACATGTTAATAATCAACTCTACATTGTATAAATTTTATAAAATTAGATGACTGAATTGACATATACATGGTATTTTGATTACCTTGTATTTCTAGTTTGTATTTTTTAACATAATTAAAACATGGAAAACCCAAAAGAGTGAATAAAGAAAAATGTGGGTATCACCTTTTTATGACACATAGCCACGCCCATATCGAAAGCACTTTCAGGCTCCTGACAACAATACAACATTTTTCTATTAAAAAAACACTGATAAAAATATATTTTATGTGAGCTAAGTTAATTTCAGAAATTCACAAAACAAACGCACTTTTATTTGTTTTGCCACAATCAAATTTAGTGGCAAATAATTGGAAATTAATCATTCAAAATAATCGCTCTGGCATGTTGTGGGGGCACACAGCATTAACCCCAGCACTCAGCAGGCAGAAGCAGGAGGATCTCTGTGAGTTGGAGGCTAGCCTGGACTATAGTGAGTTGGAGGCTAGCCTGGACTATATAGTGAATTCCAGTCCAAGCAAGGCTACATGCTGAGATTTTGTCTCAAAACAATAGAATAAAAAGACTGATCTGGTTTTCTTAAAAACATTTTGGAAGAATACTATTGTAAATATATTTTTGATAAGCACCTAGAATAATGTTTTCTTTTCTATTAATCATAACTAAATTAATTTTTATAAGTTATATCCTAAAACTACATAATTGAAAGCTTATATATTTAAAATTTAGCAAATGGAAATTTCTCTTTTCTACTTTCTATATTTTAGTTTTAAATTATTTGTTAATATGTAAAATATACATCTGTAATGCTAAAATTAAGAATAATTCCTACAAGATTTTTATTAGCAGCAGCTTAGTTTATTTTTCATTTTTGTTTTCAGATTGAGGTGCCCCGTTTGACTAATGAATTATTTTATGCATCAAATGAAAAACAATCTATAATTTGCTTCTAGGTTTCAATCTATAATGATTCATTCATTACACAGTTGATTATTTTACCTACAAGACACCCAACTATTGACTTTTCAGTACTTATTTTTCTTAAGATGCTCTCCTGTCTGCAAAGGAATTATGTGCACTGCAGCCCCATTCTAGAGTGATGTATGTGTTCTCTGATAGTTAAGCTTTCACTCAGTTCCTAATACTACAATAGAAAGAGGTTGTTAATCATACCAAAAGCAGAGAACTGTGGTTATATCCTTGTATTTTCAAAGTACTAAGTAAATTCTGTTATCTTTTATGTCCTAGGAGATTTATGCTATCAGTCATTATCCAGCTCTGCCCATTAACTTACCTCCTGTTAACTATCACTCCATATTTCAAAATCAATAGTTAATTCCACTGCAGTTATATGCCCAATAAAGATCATATAATTGCTAGGGTACTCAATAAGCTAAAACTTTCATAATGATTTCAGTTTATTTCAGCATCTTTAGAGGATTACATTTATCATTCTTCTACGTTCTGCCTTGCGTTCTCAGAACATCTGTGTTGGCCCTCGTGGCTGCTTCAGTCTCTCCTCTCCTGACGTACAGGCCCTATGATCATGCATATGTCCTCCATCTTCAGCTCCATGTCCTTCACCATCATCAAAACATTTCATTACAAAACACATGAGCCTACTGAAAAATACACATCGATTATAAGTGTGAGTGCATGTGCATGGCTGATGAACATATTAAAATCACGGTGCCATACAATGGAAGCTTTCTTTGAGTTGTTGGATGGGCTAGACGAAGAGATGTCCAAACAAATTCAGATTATTGCCATAGCTCTTGAATGACAATATTTGAAACAAAAGTATTGGTTTCTTTTTCTTCTTTTAGTACAAATGCTTATTGTGATATAATCTCATAAGAATGTTTGAAGTACACAGTACAGCAATCATATCTTCTAGGTACAAAAGGTCTCTAGGAATTGTTCCTCTCATGCATTTAAAATTTTGTATTCATGGCATGATATTATTTCTATTTCTTCATGTAGGGAATTGTATTTACTTTTGCTGGCATGAGTTTCACAATTTTAAGTAAATCATGTACGATGAATCAAGAATTCCCTTTGAGTACATGAAATTGGGTGGGGATGCATATCAGGGAGGGGGTCTACATATGGTTAACTATGTCGTACAAAATTCACAAAAATTTTGTGCTCCCTTGGCTACTTATATAGGTCTATCCAGAGCTATGAGAGCTAGTGTTCAGAGGAAGTGGCTTCCGGGTCAGTTCCAGCTCCATTTTTCCAAATCCAGTCTTTGAAGTATTTCCTGTCTTTAGCAATAGGCTATTACCTTCCAGTTCTGGGAGCCAGTCAAGGACTGTGACAACAGCCCGTGTGATTTTGGGATTCTTCTGAACAAAAACTCAAAGGAACATTTCTCCTGTCTGGCACTGTTTCTTGTTATGTAGCCTTCAGTTATTCACATGGGCTCATGTAGAAATAGTGTATGTGGAATTTGTCATTAGGTTTTTAGAGTAATATGATTCCCTCCAGTGTTTTACAATAGCTAGGCATTACTCCCCCCTTTCTCCTTTCCTGCCTATCCTTCCCTCTTTAAAGTGTTCCCATTTTCCCAGTTTCTCCCTTGAGAATACCAGTCTCCTATGTTCCCACCTCTCTTGAGCTCCTTCTTTCCCTTTGTCCCCATAGTTCCTTGTGTAATGCCCCCCTCCATTTAAATACCCCCCCTTCTGTTTCTCCTGTGATAACACCTGTCTCCTGATTTTCTTCGATCTTAGGTTCCTTCTTTCTGTTTACCTCATGCATTCCTTTCCATTTTATGGCTTCCTGCAGTTACATCAAGATAGAAACTCCCATTTAAGGGTTTGGTGCTAGGATCCACGAAGGAGAGGAAACATTGCTTGTTTTTCTGATTCCATGTTACTTCACTTAACATAATATTTTCTAGTTCCCACCATTTGCCTTCAAAAGTCTTGATTTCTTTTCTTTTTGCAACTGAGTAGAACTCTACCATATAAATGCACCATATTTCATTACTGAGGAAGATGGACATTGCTTCATTCATTAGCTATAGTGAACAGAGCAGTAACAAACATGGATGTACAAGTATCTCTGCAGTAGAATTTCTTTTCTGTATATGTCAAGTAGCGGTATAACTGGGTCAAGCTTTTCGTTTTGTAAGCGTTCTCTGCATTGCTTTCCATAGAGGTTGCATGAGTTTACAATCTCACCAGCAGGGAATGAGCATTTCACTTTCCCCATATCCTCTCCTGCATTCGACATCATTTGTTCCCTTGATCTTAGAGCAATGCAGGTTGGGGGGTGGGTACTATACCAGATTTCAAACAATATTACAGAGTTATAGTCATCAGAAAAAGCTTGGCCTTGGCCACATAGACCAATGGAATATAATTTATGACTCAAACATAAATACATGCAATTTCAGCCACCTGATATTTGACAAAGGGGCTCAGAATACTCAATAGAGGAATGATAGCATGCTTTACAAATGGTGCTTGCAAAACTGGATCTCCACCTGTAGAAGAATGAAACTAAACCCTTATCTTTCACCTTGTACAAAAGTCAACTCCAAATGGATCAAATACCTCAATTTGAAACCAGAAGTTTTGAATCTCTTAGAAGAAAGTGTTGGCAGCAACCACAGGATACAGGTCTAGGAGAGGACTGTCTAAATCAGACAGCAGTTGCTCAGGAATTAAGGTATGTAATCAAAAAGTGGGACCTCATTAAAGCAAAAAGATTCTGTACAGCAATAGAAACAACCTAGGAAGTGAAGAGAAAGCCCTCAAAATGAGAGAAAATCTTCACCAACAACACATCTGACAGAGGCTTAACATCCAGAATATATAAAGAACTCACAAAACAAAGAATCAAGAAAACAAGTGACCCAATTAAAAGATGGGTTAAGGATCTGAACAGAGAGTTCTGAAAAGAAGAACTAAAGATGGCAGAGAAACATTTTAAAAAGTGCTCGACATCATTAATAATGAGGAAAATGCAAATTAAAACCATTTTAATACTTCATCTTACTCCAACCAGCCTTGCAAGATCAAGTATTTTTAACTTTTATGACATACAAAACCTTTCTAAAGTAGCCTGCTGCCTGAATTTCCATTCTCACCAACTACAGTTCATAATGGCTCCAGTTTCTCCACATCCTGACCAACAGTCATGTTTTACATAATGTCTGTTCTAAAGACATAGATGCTATCCCATGGAGAATGAAAATGCAAACAGGCATGTGAAGAGTTCAAGACTTTGTGATGATGGTTTCCTAGGTATCTGCATGAATCCAAACACCCCAAATTTCTTGCATCAAAAATGTGTAGATTTGTACAGCTGTGTCTCAGTGAAACATCTTAAACTATGCACCTTTTGTGCCCATCCCAGAAAATAATTCTGGGTTGTAGCCATTAACTCACCCCTAACAAGTACACCCTGAGCTTACGCTCTAAGATAGAAGCTGGCTTAAAAAATACACCTGGACTGGCTACTTTCTCTTCTGTTTCTGCTCTTGTATTTCATATCTATATTCAATGGTGTTTTGAATTATATTAATTTGAATATAGTAATTGTACATATCTTAAAGGTACAATATGATGTCTCAGTATATAAGTACATTCTATACTGATCGAATTAGTGTCACACCCATCATTTCTTTGTGATGAGAACATTAAAAGTCCTTCCTCGTAATAGACTTAAACACAAAATAAATCACTGTTAACTGTAGTCCCCCTAATCTGACGCAGAACACCAGAACTCATGTCTCATCTGGCTTCAGCACCGTTTCTGTTTCACCCTCTTTATGTGCCCTACATCTCAGACTCCAGCGGCCACTTTTCTCTTCAGCTCTATGAGATGAACTCTTTCAGATTCTGTCTATGAATAAGACCATTGCAGATTTATCTTTCTTTGCCTGCATTATTTAACTTATTTTAATGTCACACAACCCCTCATATCATTATAGATGGATTTTTTCACATTTTAGGGAGAAATAATATTCCATATTTCTAAGTATGAAATTGAAGCTGTTCATTTGTTGGTAGACATAGCTTTATTCCTCTTCTTGGCTAATGCAAATCATGTTGCAGCCATCATGGGGGTGTGAATATCTCATGGACATGAAGCAGTCTTTGTACTCCCATGGATTTAATAACTTCCAATAAATGCTTCAACATTTTCAAAAATTTTATTCCATCTCATACCAGTCTTTCTAATTTTCAGGCACAGACAACAAACGTTTGTTATATACCTGATTTGCTCTTAAGCACACCAGTGGGGTTTTCCCTTCCACATTTATATTCTTCCCTTAAGCTTCAAATAAATGGCTCTTCTATCTACTCCCTCATGTGTTATTAGGGGCTAGGTAAGGAACCCCTTTACATGGTAAACTAGGGTATGTTTTCCAAAGTTAGCTCCAAAACATTAAAATTCTGTATATTCTATACAAAAGAAAAATATTACCATTATGTCATGTACATGAAGCAACAATGGCCTTTCACATTCTATATTAATCTGAACAAAATTACAGAGGCATCCAACAGCTTAAGGAAGGAAAGCATATTTTGGCACCCAGTTTGAAGGTGCACTCCACTACGGTAGGAGAGGCAGGTGACAGGAGCTTTGGGCAGCTGGTCATACGGAATTGAAATCCCCAGTCAGGGAGCAAATCTGATTTTCCAGATTTTTGTTTTCTCAGTCCAGGACCCCAGCTCAAGATGCAAAGTTAAAGTGGACATCCCACCTTAATTAGCATGATATAGATAACCTCTCACAGGCATGGCTAGAGGCTTGTCTCCCAGGTGAGTAAAGGTCCTGTCAAGATGACAGTGCTGACCATCACAATTTACATTATTGATAGGTTTGAGAAATGAACAAGTTATTCATAACAACATAATACCTACTCTCTCTTTGGACTAACAATCTTTTTATAAAATTTTTTATGAAGCTTATGACTTGTGAATTTGTTCAAACATTACTACTGTTCACATAATATATTTTTGGAAGACATCATTGCATCTTATCTTGGATGGTGAAAATAGTAAAATAATAAAATTAATGGATGAATATATGAATGTTGGATGAGGATGTTTGTTATGAATAAAATGGCATGGGATATTAGGATTCATAAAGTAGCAGGGCTGAAGAATGTAACTACATTTGGATGGATTAGAAACTTTGACAGGTAAGCTGTCAAAAATGAAATCATGTAAAAGTCTTTGGGAATCAGTTCATGAGGGCACATGAATTATGGTTTCAAAATTATTTTGAAATCATTAGGAGTGTTGATTTTCTGTCACTGTGACAAAATACATTTTAAAATACATGTAAAGAGGAAATGCTTATTTGAGCTACAGTTTCTGGGGTTTTACCCACAGCCCTTTAGCTCTATCGCTTCTGTTTGTGTGGAAAGGTCAGATATCAGCGTGGGGAGTGTGTGGTGAAGCAAAGCCAATTCACTCATGGCAGCGAAGAAACAAGCGTTGGGGAAGAACACAAGCCCACACCTCACTAAAATATTCTCTGCCTAGGCACTGTCTCTTAAAGTTTCCATTGCCTCTCAATGGCCCAGTAATTTAAAATTCTATATGAGGTCAGAACACTCCCTCTTAAATTCCCCACGATGAGTCCTGTTGCATTGAGGCCCAAGCTCTGAGCCTATGAACTTCAGAGGGATATTTCTGATACAAATCCAAACAGTAGATGCTTCCTGAACTTAGAACTTCGATTATAACTTAGATGAATGCCTGTCTTTTGCTTGCTAGCTGCTCCTACTCGAGGTGTGTCTGCTGCTGTGAAAGTCCACTGGACAGTAATGCTTCCCTTAGTCAAGTCGTCTAATTCTTACTTGGCAAATGGAGTTGAAGGACAAAGTAGCAGGAAGACATTTGGATCAGGGTGGAAGGAAGGAACGGAATCCCTAAGCATTTTGAATCTGCTGTGTTGTAAACACTATCCAGTCATTGACATTCTAGCACATATACATTCATTCATCTTTTCACAACAACTCTTGTTACCAATTGCTTTGTTTTCTTTCTCAAGTGTGGCTCACAGTTTCTGTTACACTGGGGCTGGAAAGCTGACTCACTGGTTCACAGCACTGGCTGTTCTTGCAGAGAATCAGGGATTGATTCCCAGCATCTACAAGGCAACTAACAACCGTCCTTACCTCCGTTTCCAGGGATCCAACACCCTCTTCTGAAGTTTTCAGGCACTGTACAACATGGGGAGCACTTACACACATGTAGGCATTCCACTCATACACGTAAGTAAAATTAATAGAAATAAAAAATGTTAGACAAGTTTGCCTTCGTAGTTGGAAGAGTGGACACGAGGTGGTACTGATTTCATAAGTGTATCTGTAGTGTAGTGATCAACATCCCCTGAAAACAATCGCTTCCTCTGTTTTGTGGATGCTGTTACTCTGTGACGGTGGTGGTGATGATGTTGTAAGTGCTTGCATATCATTATCTTGAAATTAAGCTTAATCAATACAAACCATATATCTATAAAGTGATTTGGACGTTCCAGACTTACAGAGGACTGCGGTAATATTAGTATTGACGTCTCCTCTTTTTACATTTTAATTGGATCATAACTCTCATTGTCATTTCACTTCATGCTAAAACACAAAAGCACTTTGCTCAGACATAAAACATTGAAGGTTAAGTTTTTAATCACTGCCAAGGGAATTTTGCTCTGGATATATTTAAATAAGAACAAGGTTTCCAGGTTATCTGTTGTATTTAAATAAATTAAGCAATTAAATGTTTTGTGTTTAAGTTAAACTATAAAACAAGACAGAAATAGTAGATGTCTTCTCAGTTACAATTAGTGTCTATTTATTTATACTTAAATTTATTTTATTTATCATTTTTATTTATGTGTATGAGTGTATTTCCTGCAAATGCGTAAGTGCTTCCATATCATGCAATGAGTGCAGAGGCCAGAAGATGATGTCAGATCCCCTGGAACAGGATTTACAGATGGTTTTTATCTATCATGTGGATGCTGAGAATCAAACCCTGGTCCTCTACAAGAGGACCAGTGCACTTAACAGCTGAGTCATCTCTCCAGAGCCACAAATAGCCCTTATATGAATATCTTTTCTCTCAGTCACTTGGAGAGGGTGGTTATTTCTGAATTCACATGATATCAGCTACACAGTCACTGGAAGAGGACTTTGTTCATTTCTTTATTTGCTGGTATGGAAGAGTGAACACAGGATCTGGCACATGCTAGTAGGTATTTCCTAGTCTAAAAATTAATTTTGAATGTCATTTATTCCTATGTTCAAACAATTATTATTGAGATAGAAGATTTTGGAAAGTATAGCAGTCATCCTTTATATTATGGAATAACTTCCAAGATCTCTCATGGATTCCTAAAATTGCAGAGAGTATACAGCTTACATATACTGTTTTCCTTTATGTAGGTACTTGTGATAAAGATTAATATTTACTTCAACTGATAATAAAATAGAATAATTATAGCAATACAGATTAAATATTAAAATACAATTGAACTTCATGAATTTTCTCTCACTGTCTATCTCTGTGTCTTCTCTTTCCTCCCTCCATCTAGCTATCTGTCCTTCCCTTCATCCCTCCCTCATTTCCTGATTGCATAACAGTAATACTATTAGTATTAGTAGTAATAGTAAGCCACAGTGAGCCATGGAGAACCATGGAACTATGGGAACCAAAGCTATAGATACATGGACTATTGTAGCTAAAATTGGTGAAAGTAGATTCATTTTAGAAAACTTAATTATAACTTCACTTGTTGCCACCAAGCTAAGTACCAAGGATTTGGTATGTGCTATTTACTCCTTCATTTCACAAAAAATATGCACTGAATCAGCTACAAAAATGTTGCTTTTTACTGTTTTAGCAGGTAGGGACCTGGTAAATGTCTCAAATGTGTCTGAACATATACAACAACCTCATATGGAGATATAATGCTTGAAATATATAATTTCATATTTTATTAATAACAGAAACCACATTGCTGTAGAGATGTGTTTTTCTCTTAATGAGGTCATTTATTTCAAGGAAAGGTTAATAAAATTAAAACAAGAAATTCATCATGAAATCAAATTTTATAACACAGGAATTAGGAAACTACATTAAAAAAAATAAGAGATTTTCTTTCTTGCACTTTCATGAGTCAGTATATAACTCATTTTTCCATTTTGATTTGATAACATTTGAGCTAAGTCAAAAGAAAATATGAAGTGTTCCTTGGAAGTGTGAAGTAGTCATAAAACCAAACTGCAAACCATTCAGAGATTTTACTCCTTAAGTCCTAGATGCATAGTTCAAGAATGACATACTTAATCGCTCTTAAAGAAAGAAAACAATATTTATTTTGAGATGTCCTCCTATGTCTTGTAGAGTGCTCTATCTTTTAGCTTTCTATTTCTTCAGCTGTTCTTGTTTCTCAATTCTGAAAGTTGAAAATAGATGACAAAATTTTTGGTTCTGAAGGGAGAAGAGGAATCCCCTTCGTGCTTAAGAGCAGGGTTCACCCTTCTGTGCTCAGGTTCTCCCAACAGTTTGCATTCTGGGGGAATTTTTTTCTATAGTAAACAATACTTTTCTTTCTCTATATACTTTTTAAAAAATTACTTTATTTTATTTTCATTTTATGACTGTGAGTGTTTTGCCTGCATATATGTAAGTGTACCTCTGTCATGAAATGCCCACAGAAGCCAGAAGAGGGTGTTGAATCCCTTAACTGGAGTTAAGGGTGGTTGTCAGCCACCAGGTGGGTCTTGGGAACCAAACCCCAGTCCTCAGCAAGAACAGCCAGTGCTCTTAAGCACTGAGCCATCTTTCCAGCTTGTCTATAGCCTCTTTTCCAGCAAGGACTTCTTATCATCTACTTATAAATTGCTTCTTAGTTCTCATATTAAAGACATTTCTATCTTGATTCTCTATTTTCTCTTACTAAATAGTTTACTGAAGTTTGACACCCATCCGTGGCCACTTCACAAAGACAAGTACAGTTTACCACAGAAATGTAAGCCCAGAATATAAGATAAGGGTTGATTCAAGTATGTTTTTCCTCAACTGAATCTGAAGAAAAGGTTTTGAAGGAAAATATGGATGAGACCTCAGTTGGGAGACATCTGGAGCAACAGGCCCTTTTGAGCTCAAGGCCGTTCTTAAAATCTAAGTTCTAGAGTCAGGCTGTAACATGACATGATAATGCCCACAGAAATTGTGTTGCCAGTGTCTTTTATAATTATGTTTCTTACAGATAAAAACCATCTTTCACTTGAGAGTCTCACCCTTACACAGCTGAAATGACCAGAGGAGAATGTTCAGAGGAGAATGCCCATGAAGTTACTTTCAACAAAGAAATCAACCACAGTGGTTGGAGATGGGTGGTAAGAAGTATGATAACAGTCAAACATTCTCCAGTTCTGTGCGCAAGGATCCATGAAGAAGATGTAATATAGATCATTCCTTAAGCAATAAAAATATGTGGCTACTGTGTGGTAGCACATAGTCACATATTAAACCCTTATCAAAAGCTGTATCGTGTAAGCACTTAAAATTTGTAAAATAGGTAGGCTAAATCTTAGGGAAATCCCCAAGGCTGTCAAGTTTCTAGACAAATGTAACTTCTTACTGAGTGCAAAATATGTATCCTTATATTTACAGTCAATTATCCCAGGCACTAATCATGAAAGAAGTTTCTCTTGAAACCAGACTGAGACTACTATGGAGTAGCACAACTGTTCAAACACAGACATTGCCTGTGAATTGCCCAAGCTTAAGCTTCAGATCTACAATTTGACTTCTGCACCTAAGGTTCATGTAGAACAGAACAAGAGGTAGAGAGGACACTCATGAATTTCTCACCTCGAATTAACAAATCTCATTCATGCAACAGATGGTCAGGAACACAAAAGGTCACAAATGGTCAAAGCATGGAGATTAGGAGTCTGCAGACTGTGGGTCCCAGGACAGGAGTCCTTTATTAAGCTTCACTCACCTAGGGCTCAATCACCATTACTGAAAAGGGAGCTGAAAGATTCTAAAAGCTAGGGAGGAGGTGCATGACCATATAGAAATAGAATCCTGTAAGCTCCTGGGCCCTGCTCTTATGAACCTAAGCATTGGCGTCAGCGTGCTCAAGACCCATGCAAACTCAATCAGAGAAAACACTGCATGGAACTGATGAAATGGGCAGCAGGTCCCATTGTTTACTGTTGGGTGAGGAAGAAAGGAAGAAATAGTCTTCTTAAAGTGAGGGTCTCTGGATGGGCTGACTTGACCTCAATGAATGAACCCGCACTTGCAGAATGTCTAGGGACACTATCTTGACACAAATAGGCCTTAACACAAATGGCAGAGTGTAAGAATTCGGCGGGGGGGCAGTGCTGTGGAAGGGAACCAGTGAGGAAGAGGGTAAAGGGAGTGATAAAGTTGATTGAGATATTCTATATGAAATACACACAAATTCAATAAAAATATCAGGAGAAAATAACTATGTCAGGAAAAATTTAAAAATACATAATGCTGATTGAACTTCAAAGAAGAATGCTCATTACTGTTAAAAGTAATTACAGTTTTAATTTTACCCTAACATAATTAATAATATTGTAAGGTCTTCATTAGAGATTCATTTAAAAATATGTTAAGGGAACATTAGGCAGCAAGATAGAATATGAAAGTCTATATACTGTACAAAATGTTTGCATCCTTCAAATACAAACTACAATATTGATCTAATCATATTTATATATATATATATATAATATTTTTTGTAGATAAAACTAACCTCTACAAGTACAGCAAGGTCTTACCAATCTCATTCTGACACAGCTAAAATTAATTTGAGAACTGTCTGCCTAATTATGATGTATATGTAAATGTGAAATGTATATATGTATGTAAATGCATCACTCATGGAAATTCAGATAAATTTAATCAATCAAAACAGAAGATGTTAAGTTCTAAGCCATGTCATTGGTTCACAGCTTAGATATGGTCTATTTTAAGACAAAACTGCTCCATGAAGGAGTTTTCTATTTCCAGGTGCAATAAAATCTATTTACAATTTGAAGGCTGATTAAAGTGGAGAAACCTCATGACAAGGAGATGCTGCAGTTCTACCAATCAAACTAGGGTTTGACACAGACTGCCAAACATAGCAAGGAAAACACAGCCAAAAATTGTCAGCCACATGACCACCCTCATTATAGACAGTGTTCTATGTAACTTCACACTTGAACCCAATACATGCTGAACCCAAGACATGTCAGATACTTTCTTCCTAATACTTAACTTGCTACAAATTGTTAATAAAATGACCACTGAATATAATCTATTACATTTTTTATGTACATGCTTCAGAATATGTGAAAAACCCTAGAAACAGATTCTAAGGTAGGAATTGCAGTTCATGCTTGTAATTTCATGACTGGAGGCTGAGGCAGGAGGACTGTTGTGAACGTGAGGCTAGTTAGGGTTACCGAATGAGTGCCAGGTCAGTATGGGTCACAGATAATTGGCTTATCAAAAAAATCAAAGCTGAACTGTGCTAGGGACAGCTGGGTACACAAGCCTGACTTGACAACATACATGAGAGAATGAGTGAAGTCCAGTGCAGGGGTTATGGAGGGATTAATATGGGGAAAGGATTCTAAATATGATTGTTATATTGTATGAAATGCACAAAAATTCAATAAAAATACATTGAGAAAAAAAATTAAACCCCCCAAATCTATAAATTCAATAAGGATTAGTTAGAAAACTATTTATTCATCCTCCTTCTTTTTATATATAATAAAGTTAAAGTTACTAAGTATATTGGCATACAATATAATGCTACTGTTTAGGTATTTTTTAGTAATTAATTTTTTTGAATTTTTACAGTTTCATACAATATGGTTTGACGGTATTTATGGTATTTAGATTTCCTCCCCTCTAATACTAGTTTTTGATTTGTGTCCCCAAATGTATTTCAGTGTGGATCCATCCACTGGGCTCACCAAGAGTCCAAGTCCATCAGATACTGTCATTCCATATCCCAGCAGACATCAATTTACAAAAGTTCCTTAGGTTGTTTTGGGATTTCTTACCCACTTCTCCATGTCCACAAGATATAGATTTAAGAAAGGAGTTTCTAAATTATACATCAGTTACTCAGGAATGAAGGTCAACAATCAACAAATCGCCTCACTAAATTAAAAAGCTTCTGTATAGAAAAGGAAACAACAAAAAAGCCTATTTTTTATTTGTAACTTTTTATTAAATTTTTGTATATTTCATACAGAACATGTTAATCATCTTTATAAGCCCTTCCTCAATAGCACCCTCCCATAGTCCCAACCCACTGGATTTTATGCATTCTGTCATTTGTGTTAAGGCCTATCTAGTCAAGTTAGTGTCCGTAGACATCCCCAAGTGCAACTTCTTCCTCAGAGATCTAGTCAATCCTATGAAGATAGATTCCCACCCCTTTAAGAAGAAGCCTAATTTCTGATTGAGTATACAGAACAATGGTATTCATCATTGCATTTTTAATGCTAACAATTGTTAAAATTAAAGTTGATTTTTTTTTATATTTGTGTTTTTGTTGTCTTGGAGATAAAGGGAATCAAGAGAGTATATTATTCAAGTGAACTTTTAAAATTTATGTTCTACTTTAAACTATAGATGTAGGCCAAGTTTGGTGACACATGCCTTTTATCCCAGCACTTGGGAGGCAAAAGCAGGTAGATCTATGTCTGATTGAGGCCAGTCTGCTCTACATAGCAAGTTCCAGGTCAGCTAGGGTTACAGGAAGACCCTGTCTCAAAAATCAAACACACAAAACAAAACAAAAAATGTACAATTTTACATGAAATACTTGCTCATTTTCTCAAGAAACAGTGTCTGATATACCAAATCATTATGAAACCTATCACATACTATTGTCTTCAATTTAAAAGTAGTATTATAAGTAACTAGCAAAGATACAGAGTAAGGATTCAGAAAGTGCTAGTTTCTCTTATATTAATGATCAAAAAACAAGTTAATTTTGATAGTATATGCTTTTATTTATATATCAGTTGCAACTATTATTTTTGAAGTTGTATAAAACATTACAAGAAATCTTATATTTTAGTAAATAGTCTAGAAATGATTATTTATAAAGTACTATTTATTTTCTGTAGAGAACATTAAAAGAAAGAAGAGAAGAACAGAGATACAGAGAAGGTAAAGAAGAGGAAGCAAAGGAGAGGAAGAGGGAGAGAGGAAGTGGAGGTGGAGAGGAAGGAAGTGTAGGGGAGGAGAGGAAAGGAGCGAAAAGAGAAAGAAAAGCCAACAGTGATTTGAGGCTTCGGTGTCTAGTTTTGTTGTTGTTGAGCTTAGAGGAAATCTTCATCAATAGGCACAAATTTAGCACGATCAAGATCAATAATACTTATGATCATCGGAGAATTATAATTTTAGTTCAAATAAAGAGTGAAAAAGGACTAAGATGCTTATTTTTTTTTAATTTAGCACTTCATAGTTAGATAAGATTATTTTCTCCCTCAGTCACAAGCATGCTGGTTTTGGAAGCACTCTCAGATTCATAGGTCAACATCTTGCATTTAAAGTATGTTTTTCAAATTCACTCTTCTGAAAATTACCGGAATCCTCTAATAAAATGCACACTTTTCCTATCCACATCTGCTTCTCCTTGCCTGGGACTGAGGTGTCAGCTGCCACACAGAACACACAGGCTCCAGTACATAGCACATCCTGACCACAGGCCATCTGCTACCATACCCGCTTCACCTTGCAATTCCTGCAAACAACATGGCTAATGCTTTCTCTTACAAGTGAGCTGACTTCATACAGACCTTCTTCCCCTCTCCAAACACCTGATAATATTTTATGTCCAACTTGATTTTTCTGTCTCCAGCTCCATGAAATTAGCCACATCGATCGTTTGGTGCATACCACAAACCTCTAGGAATAATTTACAAATTCAAGTGCAGAAAAACTTCATAGAGGCAAAACTGAAAAATAAAGTGGTTGCAAAGAAACAGCATGTATGTGTGAGTGAGAATAGGCCAAAACATGTAAACAAAGCATAGAGTTCCAACAAATAATATTTTTTAATTGGGAAAATGCATTGCAAAACTGAAATAACACATAAAGGGACTATCAGTCTCAAGCAGTCCCATGAAATCACAAGTAAAGGGAAAAATAAACAAGTTATTTTCGCTTTATAAGTTGTCTTTTCAAAATGATAGAAATGATGCACATGTTCTGTTGGTTAGGATTTGAAAGGAAACGCTGATGGTGTGAGGCCTCACAAAGATCATCTATGTATGTGTTTCCACAGAAATTCCTCTTCATAATTTTTTTTTCAGAAAGTGACTCAAAACATACTTAAAGATCTTTGCACAAAGATATTCATTGAGGTGGTTTAAATAACAATCAAAAATGCTAGCATTTTATATGAACTTTCATTTGTTAAACACATTTTTATTGATTAAAGAATTTCATACAATGTACTGTGATCATATTTAGCCCCCTCCCCCTCCCACTCCTACCTCAGTACCCCCACTTCATGTCCTCTAATTTCTTTTCTTTTTAAGGCCTATCGATTCCAGCTCATGTTTCCTAAATGCTCTTGGGTATGGGTCTTTTCTTGGAGTCTAGTCCAAGTCTTATGGAAACCTACCATAGAAACTTCTTTCAGAATACTCTATACAATGTAAAGAGATTTTAGATATGGTTCCCTATGACAGGAATCTAGTGGCCCTGAAAGACACCACTAGCTAGCAAATGAAAAGCCCAGTGCCAGGAACAGAATACTCTTTTGGAGTTGTTGACCAGAGAGGTCCCAAAGAGCCAGAAATAACACTGGCTATGGCCATTATATTTGGTTACACATCAGAACTCGATGGTAAGACCCTATTGCCATTACATTTCATTGTACATCAGAACTTGATAGTAAGACCCTATTGCTAAAGATATTATATATCTGAGTCTCAGAACAATCAAGGAGATATCAAGCTGCTACTGACCTTGAATCTACTTTCTACTTTCACAGTGCTAGAAGATGCTATGCTTGTTACTGACACAAAAAGGCAATAATTAGCATTACCTAGCAGTGAACCCTGTGAGCTACAATAACAGCTTGCTTGGCAAAAACAAACCCACTGATGCAATAATTGCACAAATGTTATGAGAGTCACCAACCACTTTCTAAATGAATCTTATTCATTTTTATATGGTAAAATCAAGTATGGGGAATACTTATTCTGAAATAGTATGTGAGTACTAGAACTGACAATATCAGGTTGGTCATTTTCTACTTATACAAATAAATATGAAGTATGAAATTCACATCAAAAACATTTAGGACAATATGATATTCTTATGTTAAAGAATATTTCTAAGTTTTAATCATAAGACAGATTAATGGATAATTGGTTAAAAACATCTAATTTTCTTCTGGGTTCTCATCTCTTGATGCCACAATTCATTAAGTGGGCAATAAGTTTTACTTTTTATAATTGCTCTAAACTGTCAAGTGGATATAAATAACTCAGTCCCTGGCTAATCAAAGCTTGAGAGATACTTGTGGATATTATCAATAGAGCTAACTTTAGAACAAGGATATGAAAACAGAAGAAATTAACTTGGGTTTTAAAATTATATGTATTTCTCTTTTGTTTTGTTTTTCTGTTTTATGAGGCAGGGTTCCCTGTAGCCTGAGCTGATCTGGAACTCACTATATAGACCAGGATGGCTTCAATCTCACAGACATCTGCCTGCCTCTGCTTCTCAAATGCTGGGATTTAAGGTGTGTGCCACCATGCCTGGATTAAGACTATATATTTCTATATTTCACCAAAACATTGCTCATTTTTTATCATTCAGATTTAGAAAGACAATAGAATATGCTTTCCCTCATGTGCAGATGCTAGATTTAAATGCATATAGGTCCCCCCCCCTCTCTCTCTCTATATATATATACATATATATATACATACACACATATTTCTCTATATATGAACATATATATGCATGTATATATAATACAAAATTAGAAAGGGTGACATTTGTTTACTTGTGGGAGGAAGGGAAGAATGGGAAAGAGATAAGACAGTTGAATATCAGAAAAGTAGAAAAATATAGATGCATGAAAATATCATATTGAAAAGCATTCCTTTCTGTGAGAATTCAGATTTTTCTGATTGTTTTTGAGACAAGGATCCACGTAGCCCAGGCTGGATTTAGCACACTACATAGCTGAGGCTGACTTTGTACTCCTGACCCTCCTGCATCCACTACACAAATTATGGGATTTCAGGCATATGCTTTCATGTCCTGTCAAAAATTTTAAGTTAAAATTGAACCACAATGATAAGAAAAGGTAGACTTGCTAAAATTTTCAATATGGAAAAATCTTCTGGTCTTGCTACTTAAAAATCATGCACAGCTCTATTAACAAAAGCAAGAAAATGGGATCAGTCAAGATGACTATAAACATGGATAAAGAAAATATGGTACATGCACCCAAAGAAGTTATACACAGCCAGAAAGAGAAGTGAAATTTGCAGGAAATTTGATGGAATCGGAAAATGTCATATGAAGTAAAGTAATGTAGCCTGAGAAAGACAAGCGTTGCATGTTTTCACATGTGGATCCTAGATTCTAATTCTTACATATGTGCATTTAGGGGGATAAGTATAGAAAAGTCCAGAATCTAGAACGGGTCATGATAGGGCAAAATGAGCATTTAAGGAGAAGAGGGTAAAAAACATGTCATGTAAAAGATGAAAGGGAAAACTGGGCACAGGATTCAAGGGAAGAGTGTCCTGTACGGTGAAGATTCAACTCAAGGCAGTATGAAGATGTCTTAAGGAAAACTGTCATTCAGTATGCTAACTACAAATGAAGTCAAACTTGAGAAATCAAGCACCCATGATTAAGCATTTAAAAGAACAGCATGTCCAGTCAGATTCTCCATGTGTTGGTGCATAAAACTGTGCTTCAACAGTCAGAAAAACAAACCCTTGTTCACCACTCTCTGTCTAGCAGAAGAAATGCCAGGCTTGAGGATAACTGAAGCAACGTGTGTGCTGAGCTTAGCAGCCTCAGAGGAGTGCTGTCTGTTCATGGATGAGATGTGGCAGCACATCATGACCAAAACTGTCCATAAAACTGCTTCATCAAGATGTCTAGTCAAATTCATACAGTTATTTCATTCAAAGATATGTATTTAATAAGGACGGAATGTGATTTCTGAGTCTTGTATAAAAGAGAAATACTATGTGGAAATAATTCAACCTTAATCTTAATTACATATAAATTATAATCCATAAATCAATTTTAGTGTTTTATAAGTTTTTGTAAATGTTACTCATATATAGTTTGATATAATATTTATATTTTCTTCTCATTTATAATATCCATATGCATCTGATCATTTCTTTCAGATTAGTCTATACAGGCATTCTTTACTCTGCTTAGGAATTTCCTGTACCACTTGTAAATAATGGAGCTTGCAGCAGTTTGAACACCTGAAGGCACAATTTACATTGACCACATTCTATGGAAGTTTGCATTTTCAGCTGAAGATTTCTCATATTGCAGAATAAAAACTACAAGCAGTATTTCTCTCTCCCTGATCAGAATATGTACACGATTGCAGCATTCCTCTTCTCTAGAAATTAACAGTCTCTGCCTAGAGTGTGCTGTCCTGTAACTCTCCTCACTTTTATGGCCTGTATTCCACACCATCACATCAGTAGTTTTGAGGTGTACCCTATCTTAAAGCCAGGAAAAAAAAAAACTGCTTTTCAGTTGAGAATGACCTTATAAAATCCTCCTCCAATGAAAAAGTCAAAAATCGTGTGAATTTTTAAAATTCACATGTCAACATTTTTGTAGCTCTTGGAATGCAAGGTTTTATTGTTTAATTGTTTCCTATGTATGCTCTGTAAGACACATGCATTAACAGAAGACCAACTACTTTAGAATGAGAATTAAGTAAAACATGTTTTGACGCCATACAGTTACTTTTTACATGTAATATAAAAAGTGATCTTTGGGCTGGCCTGGAAATTGTTATATAGACCAAGCTGATCTCAAACTCAAAGAGATCCTCTTTCCTCTGCCTCACAAGTGGTCACATTGAGTATGAACAAAATCCATGAACTGATTATAAAAGAATAAAATAGGTTATCAGTATAGTAAATCATTATTAAATAAGCAAAGGACAAAAGAAATGAAAGAAATGTTCTCACACGTCAATCCTGCTGTTACTGCAAGGTTTGTTCAAATTCCATTCAGTTTGCTCTATGGGGTAGTGAAAATTTTATTGCTACTGTAGCAACTGCTAACTTGGAAAATGACTATTTGCTCCTAGAGACTAATACAGTCTTGACTTCCAGGCAGTCTGCAGGAAAGAAAAGGAGTCTAGAAGTAACTTTGCTCTCTCTATGATCAGAAAAGACACACTCTCAGGCACCCAGGGAAGAATTAAAGTCAACATAATATTTAACAGCCATGGGAGTACCTAATAATCCACTCAGACTGCTCTCATGAGAAATACAGATTTACCTTTATGTTTTGTTGTGCCTTCTCCAATCTATCAAATGACTGCATCTGGCAATTCCCATCACCTTGATTGCTCTAATCTATCAAATGATGGAACTATGTGGTTCTCATTTCCTCTAAAAGTGTGCTGGTTTTCTCTTTCTTTTCTCATAGACTGATTTACAACTCTGTCTTCTATTGCTCCCTCTGGTACTGTCTTTCCATATTTCTACGCCGGCTTTTGTGTCAAACAGTTTAACTAAATTGCTTGGAAGCTCACCCCATCATTAACTGTAATCCCTGTTTTCCTACTTTTAAATTAACAGTGCCAGACTATCAAGAGATTTTTATGACCATCAACTCTTTCTTTCTTTTCATGATTATATAAATACGGTTATTGTATTCCCAACGAGAACACTGTTAGAACACATTTTCTTTGAGATTAAAAGTCAAAGCATTCTCCCTAAACTTCTTTCATTATACATATGGTTTAAACTGATTTGCACATTAGAGGATGACTGAACAGATTATACAGCATTTATATATGGAATTTCAGCCCTCTTAATATTTTTCAATTGCATAAATTAATGCTTATATCAAATTCCATTTTAGTTTGCTAAATATATTATACTGATTCTCCTTTATAATTATCTTTCCTTCCTGAAAATAATATTGCTATATATATGGTGTATTCATTTAAAAGAAATTAATATTTCACTGGTATGATTCTGTTTTTAATGTTTATACTGATTTTAATTAAAAAACTGTTTTGCTAGTTATTCAGACATACTCAGTTTTCTACGTAATTCAATCATTTTTGTAATATATTTAATACAACCGTATATTATTTGCTACTGTCAATGATTCGAAGGGATGTTTAACATGAGTGTTGTGATTGACTATGTATGTTGGCCAATAATCCAGTGGCTGGAGAAGTGGTTGATTAACCCCAGGAAGATCATGCATTCATTCATTATATTTGCAATTGTACATATACTTGTTACAGTATATGTCATGCAAATTCTGCCCACAGGGACCAGGAGAAGCTAGTGGATAAGACGGGGCATTCACAACTAGCCATAATTCATGCAAGCTACAGTATAAAATTTGAAAGAAGCATAAATTACGTTGCAAACAAGGAGGAAGCAAGTGGCCAATGGGGATCCAGTGAACCTTTTCCAATGCTTTTTCACCAGTGAATGAGTAAAAGAACACACTGTAAGTGGAGGAGGTCTTCCATCTCTTATAGCTGTGGCTTTCTGAAGCAATCTTTAGCCTGCAAACTCAGAAATAGGATGTAGAAGAAACAAGGAAACGTGTTTTCCATGGACTAAAAAAGAGAAAATGAATGAAACTTGCAATTGTGGCCTGAGAACTACCGGAACCAGGTCTGTGCCTTCCTGGGCAACCAGAACAGACAGAGCAGAAGGGATGGAGCAGAAACAGATGACCACAGTGCCAGGGAGATCAGACCATGAAGCAATTCAACCATCTGCATTTCAACCCTAATCTTCTAACCAATCAGTTGTGTATATGTATTTAAAATCTAAGAATAAACTTATGAGGTCAGTGTGATAGTTGATTCCACATTAGAGATGATAAAACTAAGGCAGAAAGAAATTAAATATTTTATCAAAAGACACAAAGTCAACAAGAACGAAAGCAAGATTTCAACACAGGCTCTCAGCTAAAACCTCCGCACTTCACAGCCTGGGCTCCCAGCTGGGCGAGTCTCTGCACCTCGCCTTCATGGCTCCGCAATTTCAGAGGTTGCCAGGGCTGTCACTAATGTAATTTCCTGCTGGCCTTGATATTTGCTTTAACCAACAGTGTGGCAGAAGTAATAATTCTTAACTTCTGAAGCGTAGGCCTAAAGAAGTTTTATAGCTACCACCTTCAGTAAAATTCTGTCCTGTGATACTACTGAAAGATGCTGAACTGCGCTCTTAGAGATGGAGTGACTGCATGTAGTAACACTGGCAGCTCCTGTCAAGAACACACACCATAATTCCTACACATGTGGAGTAATATTACACTTTCCACAAAGTCAGACATTCACAGGGAGCACTAAGATAATGTGTGAATCCCATGAGCTCATAAGAAAGTGTTTTAACTCATGAAGTTGTGACGTAGCTTGCACATAATGATTGACACAGAAATTAGTACAAAATGGTTGCTACCATACAAACTCTAAACTGCCTGACAGTAGTTGCAGACTTTTAAAAAAATTACCTTTACTTATTTTTGTAGGGGTGCTTCTGTGTGCATGTGCATGTGTCATAGTGCATACCACACGTGAGAATCAGAGAAGATGCAGAAGTATGTTCTTTCCTTCTACCACTGTGTGTACGCTGGAGATCAAATAGAAGTTTCTGGCAATTACCTTTACCATCTCAGCCACTTAAATATCTGAAAGCCAATTATGATTCTCCTTATCCACTTTCCTAGGGAGAAAAGAGGTGAGGAGGGGAGGGGAGAAGAGAGAAGTTCTAACACTCATAAGAGCTTTTCCTTCTCCTGCCATAACAGAACACTTGAGACCTGATATGAAGAGAAATTTACTTGTAGTTCCAGAAGCTGCAAGTCCCGAATAAAGCTCTGACGTCTCAGACATCTTGAACATTTCCACATGAAGAGAAAACTAATCTGCGTCAACTTCAAGGTTCTTTTGTGAAATCTTTAAGCACATTGATGAGGTAGAAGCCAGCGTGGCCCAGGCGTCGCTTAAACACCCCAACTCTTACTAGCTGCTCATTGGCAACACTTGAGAACGTCAGGGGACGCAGTCACACCACAGCAAGGCATTTCACTCCTTTCTCATGTACAAGGATGTCTAACTCCAAATGTATTGTGGCTGTGATTTTTAGAGCAGATATTGAAAAGCTAAGAGATTATTATAAGCAAGGATTTGCCGACACATCTGTGAATCTGAAACACAAACGACAAATTCCTAGATTGACTAAGTAGTAAAAACATGAAAAGTATAATTATTAATCTTACCAAAGAAATTTAAAAATATCTCTCTCAAAATGAAAAAGTATATTGGAACAGTATAGCTTCATATAATATTTGATATTGAAGAAATAAAGCAACTCTGTCTTGATTCTTTCCAAGAATGGAAAATCTTTCTAGTCCAGTGTCACCTTACTTGTAGAAATTTAGCAGCAGTATTAGAAAACGAAAACAAGTTTGCCCTTTCTCACATATGGACAAGCATGATAAAATTGCAGACATTATATTAGAAAAATTGTAATACTTAGGTTTACCATAAAAATGAATACTGGATTTATCTTTAAAACTCTATACATTTAAATATAGTATCTTGTACTCATTAGGCAGAGGTAGGTGGATTCCTGGTCTACCAGTCAGTTTATTTTACATAGTTTCTGCTCAGGGAGGCACTTGCTCAAAAATAAAACAAGCAACCAAGCAAACATAAAAAACAAAAAAAAAAATCTCAAACAAAATAAAACACAAAGCAAAATAGATACTATATCTTAGGAAATTAAAGATAAAAATAGATTACCTCTATAGTTTAGACAAAAAGGAGAAAGAAACCAAAGCAAAAATATTCTCCATCCTCAGTAGGTCAGGAGATGAAGCCTTAGTTCATTTTGCTCTGTGGCCCCAAGTTTCATTTAATTTTGAGTACCACTGGACATCTTGTGACCACTTGGGTGCATGCAAAATTTCATAAGATATTGTTTTCTCACAATTGCCAGAACTCAATTTTATTTCATTTTAACATCCTCTTTGGTTAGTAACTTCTGGGTAATGGAATATAATAAGGAACAATCAATAGATATAATGACCTCAGCCTACTTCTTTCTTATCTCTAATTATTTGCCAAGATCCTTAGCAAAAAAAAATTCTGAAATGTTTAAATTTCTTAATTCCTCTAATTATTGTTTCTAATGGACGTGGTCAGAATCAAATCTATGCCCAGTATAAGTATCTCTTCCACTAAAGACAAAATATTACTTTTGTCTTCCACTGTAGAAAAGAACTAGAGCTGGGCTTGGTAGCATAGACATCAAGACCACTTGAGAGGCAGAGACAGGCAGATCTCTGTGACACAGAACATCCTGGTCTACTTATGGAGTTCCAGGCCAGCTGAGGCTGGAAGACTCTGTCAAAAACAAAACAAAACACAACACAACACAACACAAAAACAACAAAGAAGATCTGGCATTAATGGCTCATCACCAAATCTCTAAGTGATGTTCATTTTTTAACAATTCTCATACAATATAATTTGATGGTGTACAGATCACCCCCTCTATCTGCACCACCCCACTAACTCCCGCCCAATGTAATGTACTCGGCCTACAGAGTCTCTAAATGTCCTTCGGTGTGGGTACATCCACTGGGCCCACCAAGAGTACCATGGCTGTAAGACACTGTTTCCTCTCCAAGCAGCCATCAATTGCCAAGAGTTTCCTAGGTTAGGTTGGGATTTCTTATCTAATTCTCCATGTGTATCCTGGGATTCTGTCTGGTTTGACAAATAATCCTTGTGCATTCTGTCACCATTGCTGTGGGTATATATATATATATATATATATATATATATATATATCAGTCACTGACTAGGTGTCTGGAAAAATTCTGTTTCCTCTGGCTCTTACAATCTTTTCGTATCCTCTTCCTCTATGAACCCTGAACCTTGGGAGGCAGAGGTTTAAAATGGGTGTCCTCTTTAGGGATAAGAAATCTGTGGCCTCTTGTTCTTTGCACATTGGTAAATTGTGGGTTTCTGTGGTAATCATCATCTACTGTATAAAGAAACTTCTCTGGTGAGAGGTGAGACACATATGTGATGAGATTGCCTTGATGATGTGCCACTTAGGGTTAGTAAGTGTCTCTCAGACACTTATTCTCTGCTTTTGACCAGTTCTGGAACTCTGTAATAGTCCCCATTTGTCGCAAAAAGAAGCTTCTTTGATGAAGGATAAAAGGTAGAGTTGTCTGTAAATATGAAGATTCATATTGAGAATAAAGTAAGAAATTACGTCAGTCTAGGAATGTTGCAAAAGTGGGTTTTTATTAGTATCTATGACTTTCTTCAGCCTGTATATCTGACTATGTTACAGTACAATACATGACTTCTTTCCTGTTGAAAGGTCCTCATTGCCAAGTAGACATCTGTTGATTACCCCTGAAATAAAATTGCTGCTGCTGCAGCAATAGCCATACATTTTATTAATAGTCATTTGTATTTATTAGGCTTTTCAGCTGGGTGGTACCATTGAGTGTTTTCCTCCCTTGACAGCTTCTATAATATTCTGATATGAGAGCTAGTCTTCTGGGAGTAGGCTTCTTGGTCAGCTCTAGCTCCATTGCAACAAGTCCTGTGTCCAAACTGTGGCCTGTCTTCAGCAATATGGTCTTACTTCCAGTGGCAAGGAAAAATGAAATTATGAAACTTCCAGGTAAATGGGTGGAACTAGAGTCTGTTATACTAAGAGAAGTAACACAGACTCAGAAAAACAAGTGACATATGGTCTTTCTCATCTGTGGGTTTAACTAGAAATCCCTGATGGGAATATCTATGCTGATGTAAGCATGGGAGCTAAGAAAATGGAAAGGAACCATGGAGATAAAGAGGAAGAAGGAGCTTGAGAGGCGTGGCTAGCAGCAGACAAGTGTTACTAAGGGGAAATGAGAGGAAAGGGGCGCTTTAACAAGGGAGCGTAGGCGAAGTTACACAGGGGGAGCAAGGGAAATATAAACAATGTTTAGACGGTCTGAAACCCGAGGGAAATGCGTTAATTCAAAGCTCTACTGAAAAATACACATACAGTAAATATACAAGCATATGTATATGACTGAAGGCCATATAACAAAGACACAGCGGAGAGCAGGAGAAACCTCTCCTCAAATTGTTGGTCAAGGACGTCCAAGAGACTCTGAAAGTAAAACAGGTTATTGCCAAATTACTTGACTGCCTTCTAGAACTTGAAGCTAAGTGATCCTGTTTGCACCTGATGTGTGGGGTGAGCAGGGCCACAGAAAGCATGAATCGAGGAGTGGAAGTCAGTGGAGAGGTAAGCCATTGTGGAAAAAAAGTATCTCTTTTGACTCAACAAATTCAAAAAGTTAACACATAGATTGACTGTGAGAGAAAAAGTAACATTAACAGAATATTATCTCCTTGCTTATATTGAATATTCATATTTATAACAGTAATTTTTCTCCTACGTTTTCCTCTTTTTTGTTGTTGTTGCTTTTATTTATTTGTGTGTACATGCATGTGTACGGCGTGTTTGCCATGGGGCATGTGGGCAGGTTAGGGGACAATCTGAGGGTGTCGGCTTTCTCTTTCCACCATGTGGGTTCTGTGAATGAAATTCAAGACAACAGGCTTTTCAGCAGGTGCCTTAACCCACTGAACAGTTCACAGCTTTCCCAAGAGTTCCTCGTTTCTTCGATGTAATCATGAGAAGAACAGATAGGATTATTTGGTTAATGAGATAACACTTTTAAATATAAACACTTAAGGTTGGGGGCTGAGCTGGCATATGTTTTCCTTCCAACACTGACCCACATTTCAGTTTCTCCCATCAGGTCTTGCCATAATCTGCAAAGAGCATTCCAGCATGAATAGAATCTCCTGAACTCTGCTGAATTCTATAACTCATAAGCCTTGAGCAATATTTCTTGCAGCCTAGGACAGCTGAGGATGTACACTGCCCTAAGCCCCACTCAGAATTGTCAGTCTTACATGTTACTTTGCAAATTGTATGTAGTACTATTTCTAAAGATGAGTCATTTAGAATCCTGTGACTCTAAATTTTGCTACATTCCATCTACAAATCTGAAGTGGTACAGCAGGTTTTCTTCATGTAAAGGAATCCAAGATGCAATTTATCGTATTCTTTGCAATAAGCATTCCACCAAACCCCAGTCAACTGTATAACCAGAAAATTCATTTCATTTGAAAGTATTCATACCTTGTTCAGTTTATTTTTCATTATCTAGCGTATATATCTTCCAAGATGTTTAGGTTACCTGATACCAACCAATCAATATGTTCTATTAGCATAGACAAACAATGTAAGTGATCACCTTGATTTCTTATATGAAACATCATAATTAAGGTCTCATTGAGCCAAATTCTGGAACTGCATCCTGGAATTGACGATGCATTGTGACCAAATAGCATGGTCAGACTCTCTGAGTTGCAAGGAGGTGGCTACTGATACTCCTCATTTATTGGTATAGAGGCAAAATACATTAATCAGCTTGATAGCTAATTTTCCACATGTCAGGAACTATATTTACTATCACCATTAAGAACCAAATGCATTTGGAGACACATCCTGATTGAGCTTGTGATGGTACATGATCATTTTCTATGATCCATGGGCCTTCTACCTAGGCCAAACTTAGATGAGCCCAGGAAGGGTATCAGCACTTGCTGGACAGAAATTGAATCTATTCTGTCACTCAGGGTAAGGACTTTGGAGCCAGTCTTGATTTTTCTTTCTCTCTCATACATTTAATTTGCTGAGACGTTCTCTCTTCAGTAGTCTCCAAACTGTTCTCTGACCTTGTCTCTAGCCACTGATTTTCAGGTAACAACAGAGAGATATTTAAAAATATGAGTCAGACTGTGCCGCTCCTCGGCCCTCTATCCTACACTGGTTCTTGATATCATTCACAGGAAAGACTTAAGGTGCTTACCATGGCTTACAGAGTGCTATGGGCCATTTAAAACTCTAATCTGCACATCTCCTGACTGCCTTGGTCACTCCAGTCCATCAGTATTAGCTTCCTGGCCCTTGCTCAGATAGACCAGCACAGTCTTCTCAAAACTTTTATTCTGGTTGGTTATGCTGCTATGACACTCTTCCCTATGAATCCATATTCCTAGCCTTACTTTCTTCAAATCTTTACTTTTAGACATCTACTCAATGAAGCCTCCTGCTCCTCCTGTGCAATAAAATTGGTTTAGATAAGAAACTCTCAAAGTTGAATTCAATCAAAGGGTGAGATATTTTGAAAAATAAAGAAGTTGATTAAAAAAAAGAAAATCTGAAAGAATCAATAAAAGTATTATTTTAAAGAAACAGCAGACAAGGAGTTGCAGGGATGGCTCAGTGGTTAAGAGCACTGTCTCCACTTGTATAGGACCAGGATTCAGTTCCCAAGACCCACATGGCAGCTAACAGCCATCCATAACTCCAGTTCCAGAGGATCCAACGCCCTCTTCTGGCCTCCATGGGCACTGCACAACAGGCATGCACTTACACACATATAGGGAATACACTCATAAAATACAAATACATTTTAAAATATAAAACAACAAAAACAAACAGTGCAAAACAAAACAAAAAGCAGTCCCCTCCTCTCTTTCGCTCCATGGCCCCTTCGATTCCCATTTCCAGCTCTTTACTTTATTAGAAAACAGCTTACACTTAAATATGCTCCACATTTAGCTTCCTTAGTTCACTTACTTATGATTATTATGATATTTCTTTTTTTTTTACTAGAATGTGATTGACCATATGATAGAATCTTTGTCTTCTTTATTCATTATTGTATGTACTGTAATAAAATTGAGTAGTATATAGCTTAATGGAGACAGGGAAAATGTGAGGAAACCATGAATGGAAAAATAAATCTTAGAAACACGTTGGGTAAAATAAATCAAGGTGATAAAAATGCCTATCATATGATACCACATAATAAACAAATAACATGAAATTCCAGTGCTTTGTTTAGGAATTCATCCATATTTGTTATATATGATGATAATGGAGATTAACATTTCATATGTCATTAATGTAGATTTTGAGGTTACAGCATCCAGTCACATTGCTTTGAAAACTGCATTTGTCTAATATTTCACAAACCACATACCTCTAGAGTGCTTCTTTGAGTTCTGGGCTTGTGACATAGTTGCTTAATTCACTTTCCCTCTGAATCAGAATCTTTCCTTGCCTACATTCTTTCTCATTGCTCAGTAAACAACTTCCTTTCACTGTTTGGGTTGTGAAACTTAATGTCATACTTGGCAATTTGTCTCTCATAATTCACGTTGACCCCACCACGTAAACCCTGAAAATATACCTGGGTTCTGACCCACTCTGACCACCCCATCTGCTATCCCTTGGGCTACATTCCCAAGGTTAATCTGGATGATTTCAAGTCATTAAACAGGATTCTTTTTGCTACGTTCATTCCCAACAGCTGATTCTTAACAGAGAAGTCAGAACACCCAACATAAACCCTGTGATCAAAATCTTGTAGGTCTTATCATGTAACCAGAATATGTCTTATATGTACATATCTTTTATATACTTTGACCTCAAACTCTGCATTTCTGTGTTTGACTACTTGGTTCTTCAGTTTGCAGCTCACTTTAAAGTATTCTCATTGCTAGAAATGCACACCTGCTTATGCATCTCTCCCAAGTACTTTTCCTAAACGTTTTCTTTGGTCTGGATCCCTTATTTATTTCTTCAGTGCTCAATATATAGCCAAAATATTGGCCTGCCTCATATTATAATGGAGATACATCTTTACAAACAATCATAAATTGAAACTTCTCTAAATCAGATTTATCCTTAAAAACAATTATAAATTGAAACTGCTCTAAATAAAAAATGCATTAAATACACTTATCCATCAGGATACCATAGCTTAACAATACAGCCCACTCTAGACACCAGATATTTACACTTGTGACTTTATAGCTGAAAGTTGTCCATAATGACTAGATTATTATACCACAGATCCTCAAGTCAGTAAAGAACCAACACCAAAAGTGAAAATCGAAGTAAACTTTCCACTGAACATGGTCCACTTCTCACCACATTAAAGCTGGCCCATTGTCAGATGTTTTGTACTTCCAGGCACTCTAACCCTGTGGCACTCCAACACAGGGAGTTGGAAATGAAGAGCAGCCATTGAAGGATCCCGAGAATGATTAGTCCTTCCTGAAGTCCTTCCTTTCATGAAGCAATGATGTGCGAATGGCTACAGCAGATCACACCAAACAGCAACAAAAGCACAATAAGCCAGAAAAAGAAGAAAGACCTGGAAGGAGTGGAGAGGAAAACCAGGAAGACAAGTGAGAAAAGGTTCTTACAATCTCCCTGAAGCTACATGGAGTGGTCCTGGGGGAGAGCTCTTTTTGAAAGCCAAGCGCTTAAAAGTAAAAGTGCTGAAAGGTGTGAGAACACACATAAAAAGCTAGACAACTTTCATTTAAAGGCAAGATGGGTGCCAGTTCTTTCAAGTTTGTCTCTTCATATTTCCGAACAATACTTCTGAGTATGGTCCTACCTTTATCTGCTTTCTAGATCTCTGGGTGCTTTGAACAGTTCATGAGAGCACAAAGTCATTTGGCTGTGTTCACAAGAGCAGGATGCATAGTGACTCATTTTTATTCCCTTTCCCCTGGAGAATCAAAACAGTCCCAGGAACCCGGTGCCTACAACAGTTTTCTGGTGAGAAATTCAGCAACCGGCAGCTTGTGTGAACTCCAGCCATATCATGAATGCTTCAGTTACAGAACGGCAGCCAGGTGGAGAGAGATCTGGTGCTCATTATTCTTTCATGGATGTTGATGTGAGAGACTCAGCCATTGCCCTGATGTTACTTCTTCCCATGTGTTCAGCATTCCTACATACATAAGAGAGATTTACTATCATATAACTTAGTACAGACAAGCCATGCTATAGTATTTTCAAGAACTACATGTCTGCAGATTTAGTAAATGTGGAAGCTAAATTTTTCCCTTAGATTTTCTACAGAACTCTCGAGGTTATCTGTTTCCGCTGACTTTCTACTTAGATTCCTTAACAACCCCACTGATTCTTTCTCTGGTTGTTTGCTTCTCTTATTGATCTCTCTTTTCCAAAGCCATAGGCAGTACCAAAGACAACAAACAATTTAGGGCTTTTATTTGTCTCTTGAGTCAAACAGTTTAAAATCCATCTGATGATATTATCTCTTCAACCCATAAACTTCATAGTGGGCCTCAGTTACAAAAGTTTATGTTCTGAAAGAGTAATCTCATTCTCTTTCTCTGTTACCATACAAGAATCTCTCTTATCTGCCACTAGGTTTGTCCTATTAGTCTCATATTTGCTAACAACTGAATAGAAATCCATCTGCCTTAATTATCTATGTGACACATCCCTGAATATTTTTCCATAAATGCATTAAATACCATTTCAGCTTTCTGCTCTGTCATACATCACTGTTAAAGGTTGTCTGAGGTGCTGTTGATTCACATTTAGTTATACCCTCAGGGTGATCCTTTGTTATCCTGCAGAGCTGAGTAATGCTCTAATTCTCTAAGAGCAGTTTTCTACCTACATAAGGTTATTCCAGTTTCTCTTTATGTTTGTAACTGGATCCAGTCTAAAATAAAATGAATATCGACTTTATTAAATGTCAATTTTGTGTGTATCCTTTCATATCAAAAACTAACTCCACTCATAGAGCTTGATAGTTCATGATAAAGTGTTTTCAAATTCAACACTTATGTTTTTTTTACATTACTAAAGCCATGAAAAATTCTTAAAAATTAAGAGACTGGGGAGATAGCACTGTTTGGACGTGATATTTACTTGCATCTTGCACTGAAGGTTAGATACCATGCAAGCTATAGTTGAAAAAGTAGGGCACTGATGGACATATTCTGGTCTTGGAGACCATTAGTCAAGGAGGCAATCAATATAATACTGAGTGGGTAAAAGCAGAAGTGTAGGATGCCATGAAGCCCCTGTGACTTGATTGTCCCTTCCACTTTGTTTAGGAAGCCTCACCATTTCTTCATAGTATGCTATTAAACAGGGATCCCTGCTCTCTCCGCTGAACCTTGCATTGCAGGACTGAAACAAAGACCAGATATTCCATGAGTAGACTGACGAAGAGCTGATAGCTTAGTAAAGAACAAGGGATACACATCAAATATAACTACAGATTCAGAATCCTGTTCAGGTCAGGACTACTGATATTATAAGTATTCATTAACATAGTTGTAAATTTTTATATTCTTCAAGGTCCTCATTTTACATCTGTCATCCGGAGATTTCTTCAAGACTTTGTATTGACTTATTACTCTGAAATATGCATCTGTATTTTTAAAAACTTGGCCAGGTGCAGAGAAGATAGTTCCACTGGTAAAGTGTTTACCATTTAAGCATGAAGACTTTAGTTCAATCCTAGGAACACCTTTAAAAAGTGTCATATGCCAGAGAAGCAGACAAGAGGGTCCTTGAGTCTCAGTGGCCTGGCATCCTGGCCTGCTTCTATCTCAAATTCCAAGATGAACAGCATCAGAGTGACGATGCCCAGTGTCGTTTCTGGAGTCAATATTTACACACAGGGAACACACACACACACACACACACACACACACACACACCAAAAAACAGTGGTTGGAAGATTGTTGGTGGTTTACTTTTAAACCTATATATTAATATATGCATTCATGATTCTGAATCACATGTCTGTACAAATTGTAGTACAGATGGGCTGGAGGTGTAGCTCGACTGTAACACTGCTTGCCTAGCATTCACAAAGCCTTGGGTTTGGCCCCAAGTACAACACGATGTAAGTGACCTTGGTGAAGTGGTACAGAAGGTTCAGAATTTCATAGTCATCCTCCACTACATAGAGAGTTCAAACTCATTAAGAACAACATGGGTTATAAGAGACCTTGTCTAGAGAAAAAAGAAAGGAAAAGAAATTGCGTAAGAGGGTAACTGAGATGCACTACTTCATCCTGATGGCTCACAACCAACAACAAATAGCATGGGACATTCAAGTAAACATACAGAGGCAGGGTGAGGAGTGGCTCAAAACCAACACCATGAAAGAGCCCTCACAACAGGAAATATGAAGTGATCTTGATATATACAATAAGAAAAGTAAAGAGGGCCAGATTAAGATAATGAAGTTCAGAAATGACTAGGTATGGCAACGTATGCCTTCAGTCCCAGCACTCAGGATGCAGAGACAGGTGACTCTATGAGATTGAGGCTAGCCTGGGATGATTACATAGTGAGTTCCACGTCAGCTGATGCTACACAGTGAGAACCTGTCTCAAAAACCAAATTCAAAAATGAGCGTGAATTAATCCCATCCATGCTATAGATCATCATAAAAAATAGTTTATAGCTTAGCATGTGTTTGCCACGGCACTGTCTGTGGCTGACTATGATACTAACATGTTTCCTAATACTGTTAGTGAACACACCTTTGTCATAGCACCAGGAACTTTAGATCTGTAAGGAAAAAATAATGACTTAACATTGTTAAACTTGCTGAAATTTATCCTTTCAGTAAAAGTGAATTTAATTCAATCATATCATTTCTCCTGTGGATTATAAAATGTTTGAACAGAAAAGTATCCAGTATGTATTTGAAATACTTTATGTATTTTCACCCAAGAAAATTCCCTGAGTAGTAAAATGTCTCACCCATTTCTAACTGTATATTCACATCATTCACTTTTGGCCACTTGCTTATTGACTTTTCTCCAGTTCTCTTTCTCTTTCTAGACCTTGCCAGCTTTAGATTCAGAGTGTTTTGACTCTAATGCCTGATTGTGATTCCATCCTCAGAAACAATGTGGGGTATGCCAATTACAGTCCTGTAAACTTGTTTAGCCTTCAGAGAGGGATATTTGATCTTATCATTTCCTGAAATTTATCTCTTTTTAATTTACAAATGATAAAAAAATACCTGAGCTTCTACTTCAGGGATTTCATGATGTTTTTACTTAGGATGGAAACCTACTGATAGGATCCTTTATCTGCTTTCCATCAATGGAGCATTCTACCTTTACTGAAGTAAATCTGACACATTAGCAGAAGATTAATATAACTCATTTAGCAAATCCAATGAAGCTGCAGTTTGCCTTTTTAACTCTTAATGATTCCCTTCAATGCATTCAAAACCTAGTATCTAAAATTTAAGGCAGAGAGGAAGGGAGTGAAAACTGACAGTTTAAAACAGAAAGTGAGTATTTGTGTTGCATACTTTAGAACTAAAAAAAAAGTCTTTTAATACCAAATTCATTTCAAAATGTTTTGCATTCAGATTTTTTTCCTTTCCTGATGTTATACTATTGTGATTTAAAATAATATGTTAATTATATTTAATAAGAGTGAAAATGCTAATGTTTCATAGCACCATTTCTGTTATATTGATAAAAGGGGAGACTATTGTCACTGCAAAGGACTTGCATTTTCTTTCAAATGTTCTGAATTATCATAGGGGGTTGACTTCTCAAGAAAACTTTGTGACTAAACTATTAATGGCTCAAATTTTAAACTCTATTTCAGAGTCTGATGATTATTTTAAAATGTTTTGTCTTTCAATCATAAGGCTTTTGGTTGTTTTTTTGTCACAACCATAGTTTTATAAAACCTAACGGGGTTCATTTTCACAGTCTCTGTGTTTTATCTCAGTCATTTTCAGTCCCAGGTAGAGTCGTAGCATACGCAAATGCTGTTGAGAGAAATGCCCCCTTCTTCTAATGTGAAAGGACCCACTTTTATAATCAACGTAATAGCTGGAGTCTTGGAGTTAGTCCCCACCTGGCCAGTGCCAATGTCTGCAATTTCTGCAAACACTTTATTTCACAACATCACAATAGTGCCTTGCAAGTGGCCATAAAATAATGTACAAAAGCTGTAAATAATGACTTTCACTTTTGAGAGAAAATCTTTATCTGTCAGGACACTGACAACTGACAAAAAGGAAAGCAAATCTATCCCCCATTCTCATCGCATAGGGATGATCTCCATTAGCAATTTAGAAGAATGTAATATTTTATGTACTACAGTGAAATCTTGTGTGTTAAAAGAGAAACCAAAAACATTTCCAATGAAATAATTCAGAGGAAGTGCAAACTACAGTGGCCAGAATCCTGTTATGGTGTTTCAGTCCAGGTTTTTAAAGGAACAGAACTTGTAGAAGGAATATATTATTAAAAGAGTTATTATTATATTGGCTGACACTATGTGTTCTGAGTACTCCAATACTGTCTGTCTCACATTGGAGAAACTGAGAATTCAGTAGCTGTTCAGTCCCTAGCTGGATGTTCCAGCAGTCCCAGTCTAGCTCTGAAAACCTGGAAAATTCCTCAAGAACTGCTCATCTTCAGTCTACACGGGAAGCCCAAAGAAGTTTGTTCTAACATTGTCAATGAGTTCCACAGCAACAGGATAGATAAACCTGCCATCGAGATGAAGGCAAGGCTTGGGGCTGGAGAAATGGCTCAGTGGTTAAGAGTACTGGCTGCTGGATTTGATTCTCAGAATCCACATGGTGTTTAACAACCATTCTTACCTCCATTTCCAGGGGTTCAGATGTCCCCTTCTGACCTCTGCAGGTATTACAGAACATGACATGGGTGCACTTACATACATGCAGGCCAAATGCACAAAATAGTAAATAAAATATTTAAAATAGAACATGAAAAATTTATGAGTAATTATAATTAACTTGGGAATAAAAATCATTGCAACTCAGAGGAAACATTTAAAATTTTTTTAGAAAATAGTGATGGAGAGAGAATTAAATGGAGTTCAGTCAGAGTTTGTGAGAATTAGGATTTCTATGAAAAATTAATTTTTTTCAAGGACTAGCCTGTATATAAGTGTTGGTTTATCCAACATAGCCTACAAAGAATCATGGTATCCATTGGAAAGCAGAATGATTAGAAATTTTATTTTCAGTACTGTGTGTGTAGGTGTGTATGTTAAAGAGAGATGGAGTCTGGGCTTCAGCTTAATAAGGCTTGGCTCTTTTCTAAGCAGGGCTTGTAGCTTGCTTTTGGTGTCAGGGATACTGCTCAGAACTCCTTCTTAAACTTTTCCACTCTGAAGTCCTGGGTGAGAACTTTTTAGAGAACTCTGTGCATACAGGAACTAAAGCAGTTACTTGCTGATGAGAAATGATCAATAAATTTATTTCATACAATTCTTTGTTGAAGATGATTTTCTCATTAACAAACAGTGTAAATTTGTAAACAATCTGATGAGACGGATGTGCTTATGTCTATATAAAGAATTAAACCTTGGCCCAATACTACAAGATGTTGACCATGTTCAGCATTTCTAGGAGTTGATAGATAGATTGATTTTTATAATCAAGAAGGCTAAGAACACAGATTCAATTCAGAGGGAAAGGAAAGAGAGAGAGACAGAGACAGAGAGAGAGAGAGAGAGAGAGAGAGAGAGAGAGAGAGTTATTAAAATTTTCTCATGGCGGGTCTCAGCATTCAGCATTCAGCCACACCCTGCCCTCCAGGTCAGAGCCAACTGACTGAATAGAAAATGCTCCTTTTAGAGAACTGATTTATTTCAGGTGAGCCATAAAGTCATTTTTACCAGCTATCCACCCAACTGGAGCCACCATGGGGGTGGCACATGAGTCTCTCTGCTCTGGGCACAAAGCCCTTTGTCGCCAGGCTCCGTCTGGTCTCAGCCCGCCTCTCGCTTCGACTCACATTTTTCTTAGGACCCCTGGGACTTGGGACATGGCCTCCTGCGTTGTGGCCTTCTGCGTGGCCCTGGGATCGGGGCATTTTTCTTCCCACGTGGATCTTAGCAATCTCTGCTTATCTCTCCAGCTCGCAGCCATGTTAGTTTCTCTCCGCACTCCCCACCTCCCTCCTCCCTTATTGGTCAGAGGGTGGGACCTGCCACGCAATGAACCAATAAGAAACAAAAAATGCAGAGAGACAGTTCCCTATTGCTATACAGGGAGAGAGAGAATGACAGAAGCATTTTCAGGTCCATTTAAGAAATTGTTGGGAATTTTGTTAACCCAAAGTCAAAATTTATTCAGCAAAATTTTATGAAATTCAAGTCAGCAACTCAAACAGTAGTTTTTGAAATTAAATATTCTAACACAATACAATCCAAAGACTAATTATTCTGATACATACAGAGGAATGGCAGTCTGAAAAGATTAAATGTCTTTGTTTTCAGTAATTAAATGATCATGTTAAATGCAAGTACATTACCATCACCCTAATCTTTCTCATCCTCCCATTCTCCTTTGCTCTCCTAGACAGTTTGATGTTTTCTAAATACATGTGATTTTATGTATTTATAAATGTAGAACTCTTACATGGGAGAGAGCATGTTATATTTTGTCTTTTTTAAGACTGACTTCATTCACATAATAGGGTTTTTCGAGTTGCATCCATTATCCTGCAAAGAATATGATTTTATTCGTTATTATTGAAAAATTTTTTGTATATATATATCACATTTAAAAAAGACATTCCCCATTGATAGACACTTAGGTTGTCTCCACAGCTTCCTTATTGTGAATAGTGCTTCAATGGACACTGATGCACAAGTATTCTTATGAGATATTAGCTTGGGGCCTTTGGGCAAACAGCCAAGAGTGGTGGAGCTGGGTCATAGGGAAGACAAACTTGAGCGTGGTGAGGAGTATCTACATTGATTTCCAACGTGGCACAACTTCTCTTCTCATCAGCAGTGCATAAGCAGGCCTTTTCGTCTGTACCCTCACCAGGAACACTTGCTGTTCCTTTCCTTCATGAGTGCAATTCTGACTACTCTGGGTAATGTTTTAAATTGCATTTTGAACTATATTGTGTTCCTATACAAGCAGAAAACTATATATATTCAGTAAAAAACACTGTTCATAGAACACAATTAATTGTCTTAGTCTGAGCTGAGGTATTTCAGGTAGCATTCACTGGCATCACATGATCTGATGGCACATGCTGTATATTGTGTTGTGTGCTCAGAACTAAGGCTTGGGGTAAAGCCCCAGGCTTTAATACAGGCAAGCACTGCCAGCTACCTAAGATTTGTTATGCATTTAATTTAAGGCTAATTTTTAGGTGTGGAACATATAGAAACCTTTTTTTGTTGCCAAAATTGTCATGATGCCCTTGTTCATTTTTGTCTTTCCAGTTGCAGTCAAGTTAAGATGTCATGAATAGTTCCTACACACGACTTCTAAGAGTGACCTTAAAACAAATATATCCCAGTCACTACAGAGATCATATCTGTAGGAACTCGCTGACCTCCTCAAGAAAGAAATTATTCTGTACAATATAGAAATGAACATTTGGGGGGACTAGAGAGATGGCTCAAAGGCTAAGAGCACTTGCTGCTCTTGCAGAGGACCCGGGTTCAATTCTCAGCATCCACTTAGAGGCTAACAGCCACCAGTAACTCCAGTTTCAGAGGATCTGATGCCCTCTGTTGACCTCTACAGGGATTGTACAACATGGGTGCCCTTATAGACATTTCAGGCAATACACTCATACTCATAATAAAAAAAATATTTTTAAAAAGAAATGAACGTTTTTCCTGTCAAGGATCCAGGCTTCCAAAAACATTTAAGGCAAATCCAGTGAAGGCATTTGAAGGGAAACGAAACACCTTTTGTTTTTGGCCGGGACCTCCACTGTCCAGGATTTGTAGATGATGATCAAAAGCCAGATCAATAAGCCCTAAGGAAACCGTGGTGCTGGTATAAGTTTTCCTTCTCACTGTTGATGGCTTTACTGAGAGCTTAAATGGCGAGGCAACTATAACTTCACAAAGTATCTCCCATCACTATAGGAAATTATTTTATATTTTGCTTCGTGAACTTAAGAATTTTCTACTATGAGCCTGATGAATTAAAATACTTCCTTTGGGACATTTCTCAAAATAGAACTGCATGGGAAAATGTAGAAATATTTTAAAATTCAAGAATATATGATTGACTTGTCAGGAAGATTGGAGTTAAAATTATAGAGAATACTCATCAACACATTCTATGCTGTCATCGTAGACTAGAGTATCCAGTGATTTATTGTAAAGCATGATGAATTAGTCATGGTTTGAATGGATAATTTCTTTGAAAACTTGACATATGAAATATATTTACCTTAATTATTCTTATGGTGATCCTGCAAGGCAATCATATATTCTTTTTCAAATTAATTTTATGATCTTTTCCAAACATGACACATTTTTTTACAAAACTATTTTAGCATTTTATGGAGGTCTAAACTTACAAACAAAAAGAACAAAGCACAGTCACCTCTCTGTAACGGTATTCATTGGTTCCAGCATTTCTCCATACCACAATCAACAGAGCCCAGCATTTATAACATACAGCTACTCTTTGAATGTTACCTATGCACATCCTCCCAGATACTGTCAACCCTGTATAGATTACTGATACCTTCTAAAAGACTATACATACTATGAGAACAGCAGATATGTGCTATTACCTAGGAAATATTCAAAAGTAAATGTCTGTTCTTATTTCAAACCGATACAAAGTCTCATCCAAATACTTTACATTTTCAGTTGGTTGATTCTGCAGGTATAGAACTCAGAGATAATTAGACCAACTGCAATATATATATATAATAATGTTTTTGAAACATAGCCATGTATTCCCTCTAAATTGTAAAAAAGCTGTGTCACGGGATATAATTATTTTAATAAAAACAAAATATTTACAAGTGCATGAATATCCTTAAAACCTATGGTCCAAGATAATTTTTCTTAGGAAGTATGAGGTAATAAAAGATGTGCTTTTAGCTGAGCATCATGGTTCACTCCTGTAAACCCAGATCTCCGGAGGCAGAGTTAGGTGGATTGCTGAGAGATGAAGATCAATTTGGATTGAACATAGTAAGTTCCATGACATCAGAGACTTCAGGAGACCCTGTCTCAAAACGAAAGAAAGCAAAACAAAGCAAAAACAAAAGCAAAACAACCCCTCAAAAGATGTGCTTTTAAAAACAGTATGTGCTTAAGTGAATGGCCAACTAATAGCTAAAATGATTTGATTGCTATGATGATTTTATAGAATGTGGGATTCTGCCAAGCCTACTAGACATCAGTAAAGTCCATGGATGTAAAATTTGGCACAGATCCCTTTCTGTCACATTGCTGAGCCCTGTATTTGAGATTCAGCCCTGCCAACCCTGCAAAAATATAGAGGAAGAATCCCTTCCATCCATGAGAAAATCATCAGTAGCAAGGCCTTTACCCAGGCAACACTGGAGGACAGCTGCTACTGGCTGGAGTTCACAAACTGCAAACTAGAGAAGAAGGTAGAAGTGTCAGTGATGGTTTAGTCATCAGCATTTATGGATGAACTATCTTTCTGTTACATCTACCATTATTTGCATTTAATTTAAATAAAGCAAGCATATGGATAAATTTTGATACTTTAAAGAAGCACCTTGTAAAGCAGAAGTGCAAACGCATCAAGGAGCTGAAGAAGGCTCACTGGGTAGGCATTTGCACCCAACTGGAAATGGTAGCACTGGTTAAAGCCTATTTTCTCATTTCCGAGTTGAAAATATCAGTAGAGTTAAAGTGGCAAATAATCCAAGAAATTAACTGAGATAGACTAAACTGTCTCCAGTGTATCTGTGGAGAAAACCCAGCTTCACCAGTCAATCATTTGCTCCTAGGACCTCCCCTAGAGAGACAGGTTTACTTAAGTTATGCTACATAAATAGGAGGAAAACTTAAGTGTTTAATGAGGTAGTGAGTTTTTGTTCCCCACAATCTCATCTTCTGGTGCTATACTCTCTAATTCATGGCCCAGAGAGTACAGTTATTGGCCAAGTTAAATAAATTTGGCTGATTTGGAATATCTGGAGTTTGAGTGGTCCTTCCCAGAGGCCTGAACACCGTAATGTAGTATCAGCAGGTCCTGGAGGTACAAGCCTTTAATCCCAACACCCGGGAGGTAGAGACGGGGATTTCTGTGAAATTGGGACCAGGGTGATCAACATAAAAAGTTCCAGGTCAGCTGGGTCTACATAGTGAGACACTGTCTTAAAAACAACAAATTTATAATATAAAAAATACAATAATATAATTATCAACAGTAATTGGTAATATGTAAATAATGGTTTCTTCCATCGCAAAGCTCTCATCCTCCTTTTCTAAAAAAGCCCCTGAGAAAATTCTATCGTTTAAGCCTCCTTCTGCTTGCCAATCCCATAGCCTTGTAGATTAGTTTAAGGAGACTTTTCCTAAAGGAACCTCAAGTGTAAGGCATGGATGGACTAGCTGGCTGATGAGGATGAGGTGGGATGCTGTACCTAGCTCAGAGAGAGAGAAGCAAACTTATGGTTAGGAAGTGATGTATCAATGCTCAGCCTTGCCTTAATGCTGGGAAAACAAATAAGACTTTATTACCATTAGCTACTTTTTTCTGCCCAGAATTCTAAATTTCCCAAGTAAGGAATTTGTTTAAATTTTTGAAAATACAATCTGAATTAGGAACACAAAATGTTAGCTATGTGCTGTTAGGTAGTCTATATATAGTTTAAATGAAATCAACAGAAGTCAGATATACACTTTTCTTCAATGAGCATGCCCAGAATACAAAAGGGAAACTCCTCTCCAGAATTAAAATTGTTAAACCACTTTTCCCTTACTGAATGAATCTTTCTTGACAGCCCATGTAAAACTCCAACTCTGATATGTTAGATTTGGTAGCACCTGGAAGTACTCATCCTCAAAACTTTGTCTTCCTCATCTGAGAAGAACATATCTCAACTCACTGATATTGGGCTTAATTAGTAGCATGCTTTGATTCATGGTATGTATATGAAATTAATATACCCTGAGGTAACTAATCAGCTGGGAAGCCATCACACCGGGGAAGAGGGGAACCTCACCTTGGGAATATTCTCTAATGGATTCCTGCGTGGGCATATCTGTGAGGCGTTTTCTTAAATGTCCAGTGGTGTGGAAACAGGAATGCTAGTCTTGTAGTGTATAATTTTCCATTAGTATTGTGTTTCAGTCATGTACCAAGTGGACATCAGAAACAGAGCATTTATGTTTCTTCATTACAAATCTAATAAGTAGGAGCTAGAGATCTAGCTCAGAGCTAAAGCACTTGCCTAGGATAGACAAAACCCTGCATTCAATAATACATACTACCTAGAGCAATAAGAGTAAAATCATAAGTGTTATGGAAAAATGAGCCTTAGTTCCAATATCAGACTTGCGTTTCTTCCAGCTCATTTGAAAATCAGTGCTGAATAGATGTTCCTCAGGAAATTTATGAGCGTGTGCTGATTCACGTTATCAATTGCCTTGTTCATTAATTTTATTCAAGTCACTTCTAGGCTAATTGTAAACTGAAAAGTATTTCCTGACTTTAGAATTACACACAAACACACATACTTTAAAATATCATAATTCAAGTATTTTTATAATATTTTAAATTAAAAACACTTAAGAAGGAAGATACTCAAGAAATGAGGTCAAAATCTAATATAAATGATTTTAACATGTATGGTTTAGGCAGTGATCTGGCAGATACTGAGATTTTGTTTCTAGTTTTGTTATTTTCATTAATAATGTATTGGCAGTTTATTTTTTATGCATGAGAGCTGAGAGAGATACCATTCTGACTATGTATCATAATTGTCCTTTCAGAACTGAAAAATGGCTCACAGTATAGATTAGAAAAGATTAAGTTGGGCACTTTGGCTGTATGTTCATGTGACTGTGTTTAATTTGCTTTTCAAAATTTACTACTGAACTTATATACAGTATAATTTTATCAATTGTCAGTTTCTTGAATGAAAAGAACACTGTCCATATTGGAATTAGCTTCCTAATTTTCAAGAAACATTTTAAAGCTCTTGATTCATTTCTTTAAATACAAGCTCATGCTTTTAGGTGCCCCGGTCTTCAACCAAAAGATGGCAATATTTTAAGCATGCATGTCATTAAAATGCATCCTACCTGATTTGTTGAGGGAATACATATTCAAAGAAGTTACCTATGTAATCCTATTAGAGCAAAGTTTGCAAGGAAGCGTTCCCATGCTCTTGAATCACTGACACCGCTGATGATTGTAAGCCATGCTGTAACGCTGTTGTTAAATTTTCCCAAAGCAGTTAAAGCTAATGGCAGTAACAATGAAGCACCGTAAATTCAGGAAAGCACCAAGCCTGCCTAATTCCCGGAGCATAAATTTTAATCGTTGAAATAGAATATTTTGTTTCCTGAGTTAATCTGACTTCCCTTTGTTTTTTCCCAAGAGGATTTGATGTTTTGTTAAGAGTGAAATCAATTACAGTACAACTGCAATTTACAAGGGATTCAGCCCTAAACACATGGAAAAGTCAGGAAGATGACTGTTTTTCTTCCACCTTTCTCCAGCCCCAGCCCCCTCATTTATTTGCTTCCTGAATTTTCATGGAACACTGAGGAATCTGACAAATCAGTAACATAGAATTGATATTCTGCTAGGGAGTTATATTCTAAATGTTCTTTATGCACACATTTGGAAGCTAGAGAAATGATATATAGAATTTGCAGAATTTCATTTGGGTTCATACATGAACTACCATAGATTTGTTTTGCCAGATATAACATTTAAATATCTCCAACAGAACTCCACATTGTGTTCAAGAAAATCAGATTCCTATGTCCTGAGGAAAACAAACTGAAAGATAATGTTTATTTACATAATTCAAATATTAAATAAACTCTTAATTGGTACTGAAATTTGAGAACAATTGTGACAAATAAACAACCAATCAAATGAACAGAATTAAATTTTTCACTTTATTTTATACTTTTTCTCCTAATGTAACTTTCTTTATTTTCAAAGTTGAGCTTTATCTACTTTCAGTAGAACTGCATCACTGCTATATAACCTGAAATCAATTAAAATTGTACCTTAAAGCATTAAACTTCATTTTCCTATTTGCTTTGAAATTGTTATATATTCAAATATGAAGTTAACTTCTTTTTAAAAGATTAGCATGCTTGTACTCACAGGAGGAAATTGGTCAGCACTGGACTTATATGAAGGATCCCAGAACTTCAAAGTATTACTGTTAGTTTAGTGAGAGTTCCATCAGGATACCTGATAGGAAGGCTGGGAAAAAGACAGTCTATTTGTCAAAATGTTAGTTTCTTTTGTAGTATAAGGAAATTTATATTCAAATTATAGGAATAAAACATGTCAGAATATTTTAAAAAAGTGTGCATGAACAGCATTTCCTAAAGCAGAGATAGAAAACAAACCCTCTGAGCTATTATATATTTAGCCTAATAATTTGTGTCTCATATACAATAAGCAGTGTGATTCCAGTTGAAATGATTTTGAGGCTAACGCATTCTCGAAATGCAATGAGTAGGTCAAAATGCTGAACATTTGCTCAATTTCTGCTGAAAGAAAAGTTTGTTTATTGGAAATATGATTAAGTGTTGAGCATAATGCCAATAAATTTCTAAACTTTCTAAAGAGGCATTTATACGATACATTGTTTTAAATGTAGAACACATAGGTAAATATACATACACATGGAGTATAATCTAAGCATTTTCTTAAAGATAATCTCTCTGATAAACTTCAGCATCTGACAGAAGTAAAATGAGTGGAATCTGTATAAAACATAGAAAATTCTTACGTGGGTTACAGACTACCGGCAATGCATCATCTTGCTTCTGTTGATGTGTAACTTACTGAGATCTAACTACCAAATCACAATACTGACTTTATTTTAGGTCACTTAATACATTTAGGCATTTAGTAGGACATATGTGTTTACTTTTTATCCACCATTAAATAATTTATATAAAGTCTGTCACTATTAATAACAGGTGTCCATAAATATAAATGATTCCAGAAGATAACAGCCTAAGCTTTAAAATAGGAAACACCTTGCACAGTTCTCCTACTTAAAATAATTTACAAGTGTATGAACTGCCATTAAAATAATTATGGAGAGACTAACTTAATGAACTGTGCATAGTGACTATTTAGAATGAGGAACTATGTCACAAAGAATGATTTTCGCACTGCATAAATAAGGAAAATATTTCCTTATGATGATTGATGTTGGCATGTACAATCATGTCATGGAACATACCTCTGGATATTGTGATACAAACTCCCTCCCGAAAACTATTAATCTCAGAAAAATCATGAGGAAAATGCCAGATTAATTCCAGTTAAAGGACAGTTTGAAATAACTCATTTTGAGTTCTTAAAACCATTAAGATCTCCCAAAAAAAGAACAGTCTGATAAACTGTTCTAGCCCAAAGGACCTCGGGAGATCCTGTAACTAAATGTAACATAGAATACTGAATGGTCTTCTAGGTAGAAAGGAAAGAGCATGAAAATGATAGAAAAATAAGAGTTGAATACAGACTTTAGAAGTAAAATATTTGCACAAGTTAATTAATTTGGTGAGAAATATACTGAGATGAATGTTACGATGGAAAAACTCAGTGTCAGATGCAGGGACACTTTTTGCAAGGTTCAGTAAATCTAAAAACTTCTCTAATACATAAAAAGTTGTGTTAAGCTCACCTAGGTATGAAAGAATAGAAAAACTAATTGCTTCAATCCTAGGATTGAAGGTAATCTTGCAACCCAACTTCACTGTCACAAAACTGTTTGCAAATTCTGTTAGAATGTGGACTGAAATCAAGGTTCAAACACATTCCTTAGAATTGAGTTAAGACAGTTCACTGACAACACAATGAAATTCTGTCTATAAACAATGTTACTTGATATCTAAATGATAAAGATAATTTTACTATAACAGGCTTATTTTTGTTGAATTGATTTTAATTAATTCTATTGGTCTTCTATTTGTAAAATGCAAATAGGCATTGTTTCTTATAGAAACCAACATGTAAAATGCTTGTAAAAGTGCTTTATGGATTCATTAAGTGAACATACAAAAACAGATACTGATATGTAGTCTTTTTTATGTCTCCAACAAGACATAAAAGTTGTAAAACAAAACTAGATTCTTTTCAATTTTTATATTCAACTTTGAAATGGAAATAACTGCTAAAATTTTGTATTTGAGAAATAAAGTATGTGAACATTAGGCTCATTTAAAGATGAAAAGAAAAATAGAAGATATTCTCCATGTCAATTTCTGACATATAGGTTAAATATGAGCAGGGATATAAAAGTTATAAACTGGGCAAAGTGGTACATACTGTAATTCTAGCACTCAAGAGGCAGAGAAGGGGGCTGGAGATGATTCAGCAGTTAAGAACATGGGCTACTTTTCCAATGGACCGAGCTTTGATACCCAGCACCACATGGCAGATAACAGCCATTTGTAACTCCAGTTGTAGGAGATCCAACACATTCTGACCTCTGTAGGCATCATACACACATGGCACAATTACATAAATGCAGGCAGAATGTCATGCACATAAAAAATAATTAATAGAATAATTTTGAAATTTAAAAAGAAGCAGAGAAGGAAGATAGCCAGAAGATTAAGACCAGCATGGTCTACGCCATAAGCTCAGGCCCAGGCAGGACTAAATAGCTCCAAAAATATTATTCTATCATTATTGACATTTATTTCTCGATTATGATAAAAGAGGAAACTTCAATATTATGAACTATATTAGTAACTATTTTGTTTCTGTGACAAAACACTAGGACCAAGGCAACTTATAGAAGGAAGAGTTTATTAGGCTTGTAATTCCAGGGGGATAGGTTCCATCACGGCAGAAGGCAGAGGGAGCAGAAACCTGAATATTGACACACATGCAGGAAACAAAGAGTCACAAACTTAAAATGGAAATTCAAGCACACTTCATCTAAACATCTCCAAATAGCACCACCATGGGGACAAAGTGTTCAAATGCTGGGAGCCTGTGGGGGCTATTTTCAGTCAAACTTCCACAGCGGTTACTTACATTGTCTCCAGATTTTATCAAGTTTATAGGAATCAAGCTTTCAACATACATATATGTGTAATTCTTTGTGTTTATGGTTTTTTCGTAGAATTGATACATGAGGAAAACAGGATCCCTTAAAGGGTCCTTAATCTCATTCATAAAAGGAATTAAGAAGGTACTCAAGTAGAAGCTATAGAACAATTTTATGGCCTTAAAAGCCCTAAGGCAAGATAGACGAATGATATTACCGCTTAGCCACCAAAGCCACATGTACTGGTAAAATTTCCATTGACATGCACCAAAATTAGTAAGTTATTAAGAATTTTGGTGTCCCTTCATAGCTGCCAAAACAATAAGGGTGTGACTAAGATCCTGCAAAGGGTCCTTAGTGTCATTCATAAAAGAATTTAAGAATGAATTCAAATGGGAGGTTTGGTACTATTTTATTAGAATTTAAGAAAAAGTCCTCAGATCGGGCAAGCTGTAAATCTCAGTAGGTACCTTGGGGAGGAGAACAAAGCAGAGAAGAATAAAAGCCAGGAAGCCATGCTGGCTTAGACCCACCATGGGGCCCAGAAAAACACATGACAGACAAGGAGTCACATGACTCGGAGGAGCCAGGAGGTTTGGAGGAATAGTTGAAGAAACCCAAAACTGTGGGGCTACCCAAAGTGTTAAGGAGAGCATACTTCAAAAAGACATATAAGAAGAAGAAAAAGTGCAATGTAAACTTTTCTGAAGAATTCAGAATAGCAGGAAAAATTTATGGAGAGTCACATGTCTGTGACCCACATGGACAAGAACTGCACCAAGAGGCAGGCAAAATTCACCAACTCATTAGTGCATTAACATAGGCTGCCCATCTCTAGCATAACTCAAAGTGATCACACCTTCCTTGTTGTGGCCCTCCAACCCGATGATAGAAACTGGGACGTTGGGACTTTATCCAAGCCAGAGAATCTTAGTCTTAATCAGTTTTATGGAGTTTTCTCCTACTGTACCATTCCTCTCTCTGAAGAGGCAAGCATAACTTCCTTTAGGAATTAGAACCCAGATACTTTTAGCATTTCCAGCCTTTGATACAGAGCAGGCTTCCAAAAGCTCCAAAGACATTTTGGCTTTTAGCAAAGAATGAAGCTGTTTACTTCTCTTTAGAGACTTTTTATCCTAAACTGCTTAGCCAATTTTTTTCTCTTGTTCTTTTCCGGCACTATTTAAAGAGGTTACCCTAATTGTCAATGAAATTTGAAGCTAAAACCTCTCTGATATTTTCCATGTTGAACAGAGATTCCATTATGGCAGTTGTCTACTACAGTCCCTAAAGGTCTATCTCAAAGAGCCCAAAAGTATGTAAGTGTTAGTTTTAGGTGCCTGGGAAGAGACGTGAGGGTGTAGTAAAGGCAAGAGCTGTTGGCACTAGATATTCTGAAGAGGAACCAGGAGTCAGAATAGAGGATATTTAAAATGTATGCATCAAAATCTATTAGAATTTCTTTATGAAGGCTTCAAAGAACATTCATCTAATGGGTTCCTACTCATTTTTCTTTTGGCCTCCAAAACTGGACTGAAGAGTCATGAACTCAAGTCCTACATTCAGGTATCTCGATTGCGCTTGGAGTGGTAAGAATCACAGTGTGAGGTCTCTCCCAAATGGCTTCTAGAGAGTGAGAAAAAAGAAGTTATCTATCATTCAATTCATAGGGTAGAACGATGGTGTGTTCATCTCTTTTTGCTGTAGGTAAGCACTATAGTGTTAACTTAGGCCAAGATTTGAAATCTTAAATCAGAGCAGCAACTTCGTATTAATAAAATAAAGTTATTAGTGAGAAATATTTGTCTAAATAACATCTTATATAAACTTATGCCTCGTGTTTGAGAAATACATTTCCTTGGAATCTTGAAGAAACAAACCAGTCACCTTTTGGTTAGACTTGCCTGTTTGGTGTTTAAGACCAAGAAATTGGTCCAAATTAACCAATTTCTTTTTATTCTCAAGGTCAGTTAAGGATCTGTTTCTCAGGGGTCACTTGGGCTTGGGAGGAGTCCCTGGCTCCTTTGGCCTTTCTTTTACCAACTTCATCTATATGAGAGAAAATCAAAGGCCTTAATTGACCATGGCTTTACTTGACAGCACTGAGGAAACTTCACCTTCATGTTGACCCTCCTTTTTCGGTTCATTTAGTGGAGTATTCATCACCTCTCTGAACAAGAGAACAGGTGAGTCACTACTTTTGCAGAACATTTTGAGATATCCTGCATAGTCTTCTGAGACTTGGTTGACCTCTGATGGCAATGTAAGAAATATCCCTTTATGTCTCTCTGACCACATTAATATAGACCTCCAAGTGTGGTTATTAAAGAGTCAGGAAGGTTAGTTATAACAGTCTGATACTTTTTATTACAGAGTGACATGTATATAAAGTTTGAGCAAAAACCAAGTGCTCTTAAATAAACCTTGACTACATATATATTTTTGAATAAGCCAGTTGACTAAATTTTGGCCTTAGACATTTTGAGTATATTCATAAATTAATTTTAATTCTCATATTTCATATATCTTAGCAAAACTACTCAGACCCTCATCACTTGCATCCTTTTCATTTTCATTTCTATTCTGGAAACATCCAATCATCTTAATTTCATACACGAATCCTTTTAATAAAATACCTCCATTTCATATCCTTCTAATATCTTTCACTTTTTAATTTCCTTTCTTAATAACATGAACAAATTTACCATCTGTTGTGAGAATTTTCCTCCTAGGATACTGGATAATGTTTACCCTTTTATGGCTTTAATGACAAACAAATGCTTGGTTCCACTAACGTTCACCCTGGTGAACCAATGACTTTATTGAGCTTACATACAAAGTATGGATGAGGGGCTACTGACAGGTACATGTGTGATGTAAGAGCAGTAACACTGTAAAGTCTTTATTCAGTGTGTATGTTGACTTTCACATAGCCTCATGGGTTGAACACCTTCTTCCTAGACTTCCTAAGATTATATGGCTTAGCCCGACCCCAAACGAGGAGCAAATGTGATTAGGGAAGAATAATATATAGCTGGCTGAAGAGAGTTGAGAGATACAGTGTGAGGGTTCAATGACACTATTATGTAGGAATATGATAGTCAACAAATACAGTTGTGATGATCTTCTACAACTAGATGCAGCAGAAGTCATGAAGATGGCTCAAAAAAGAGTGTTGTGCAGCATGATCTTATTAAAATAACTTTAGTCCTAATTATACATATAATGTAATATTAATGTTACCTGTCTACACATTGGAGCTTCATAACTTACCAGGTAAAGCAAAACAAAATGCAGTCAAAAATAGTTTGTCTTTATGTAATTCAGTGAGTGGTCTGCCAAAATCATGAAGGAAGCACACAGTAAAATATTGCCAAGTTGATGTGCACAACTTCCATCACAATCAGTTCACGAAAACTGTGATGCGGAGTTTCTGACTGAGGAATTTTTGGCAGAGGTTCTCTCTATCCTCCCCATTAATTGCAAATAATCTTTTCTATATTTCTTTGATCAAGCCTATTGGTTCTTTTATTATTTAGTAAATCTTTGTATTCATTATACATTTTACTTAGTCTGTGTTAGAATATTTTTTGCTATCACAAAATAAAGAATTCCATTAGTTGTTTTTAGTCTAGATACTTTTATGCCACAAGACAAATAATAATATCATCTAATTAAACTGCTTTATCCCTTAGCTGTTCTTGAGGGCACAATGCCTTTACTTTTAGGTTGTTTTACTGTTTTCCTTTTACCTTGTTATAGGGCCAGGGGAGCCAGTGTGACCCAGGACAAAAGTCTTGGAGGACATTTTGAAATGAACATGCTTCTGTCTGAAGTGGGAGGGCCAATCCCATCTCCAGTGCCAGCTTCTCAGTGAGCTTAAACAGCACACAACAATTTTCCAATATAATGTATACAGAAAAAAGCATTTGTTTTTCTATAAAACAATTCAATAGTCTACACTGGACAGACTTGTTAATTCCAGTGACTACTGAATGGACTGAAAGCACCCGTCATCCTTATAACCTGTATACTCTTGTCTAGGTAAGTCTTCTCATCTGTTGGAACTGGGATTGGCAAGAGACAGAATATTTGATTTTAAAAGTCACCTCAACTGGTATTTCAAAACTGTATTAAGATATAGGTGTGTGGTAGTTATCAGCATGTTCAGGTTGACAGAAGTATCTGCCTTTACCACTGTCATGTCTTAGATACTCTCTGACTATATTTGAGGTGACCAGAGTTATGAAAGCCTGTACCCACAATGAGTTAGTTTGTGGATGTAGAGACCCTGAAAGAATCAACACATATCCTCTCTCTTAATATTTCCCATTAGAAGCCATGTTTTGTTCCCAAATTATATTTGGCCAGGCCTGAGTCCAGAAAAAAAAAAAATCATTCTTTCTTAAGATCCATGTATTGAGGAGATTCCAATGTGCAAGGTTACAGCCTGAGGAATCTTCCCAACTAGACTTTTGTCTGTGTTGTTTGTATGAAAAATGTCTACCTATCTGTAAGACAAATGATGTCATTTTGGAGCCTCTTCCAGATTATTTTCATTTTCCTATCTAGAGCATTCTCCAGAGATCTTCTTATCCCTTTCCCATGAGTGACCATGGAAAAAGGCAACACCTATTGGATTAGTCACTACTGATTTAGGCTTTTGTATCTATACCCTCTACTTATTTATTTCTGACTAAATAAAGGTGAGTCTGTCCAGAATATTCCATTTGCCAATATGACTCTAATGCCCTGTAACCATAGTGGAGTCTGACTGATTTTATCCTTGTTCTGTTGGACCCATCATCCATTAAACATCTGGAGCAAATATTGGCCCCCCTGCATCATGAAAGTTAGCCAAATTCCAATGATTATATAAATTAGGCAAGGTTTCCTAATATTGCTCTCTCATGTGCCGAATCTTAATAATCCCTCAAATGTTCCCTCTGTTCTTTTAAAATTTATAATTATTCAGTTCATATTTTATTTTTTTAAAAGTAACTGAGAGGCAAGCCTGATAGTTCTCAGGGTGAATCATTTTAAAGGGGCCTATCAGTCAATCTCCCTGGATTAGAGCAAACCATACATAATCTTGGATTAAGTACTCAAAGTCTGGGAAATAAGGAACAAAGAAAAAAATGATACCTAAAAGAACTTGGAAAAAGATGAATATGAATGTTCTTTTTTTTTTAATGCCGGAGCCTGCCAGCAGAATCGAATTGTACCTGAAGGGGAGAGTGAGGATTAAGAAATATAAAGAGGAGAGAGAGAGAGAGACAGAGAGACAGAGAAACAGTGAGACAGAGAGAAGGAAAGGATAGACTCCAGAGGGCTTCCAGTCAATACTGAGGCCCCAACTCTATTTTGCTCAATGTATTTATACCCCTATCCAGAGCAAAGGAATTCAGGCAGGAAGTAAAATTAGAGACAATATTGACATTTGCACAAAACAACAAGTGTTATCTTGTAAAACCTACATCCTCTCCCAAAATTCCTGGAATCTTCAGACCTCATCCTTGTGCTAAAAGCATATCTCCTCTTAGATTTTGAGTGTAAACATCAAAATGGCTCCCAACACTTTAGTTTGTCCACGACACTGAATTGTAAGTAAAAAGGAGAGGTGACCATGGTGTGATGGACAGGAAGAAATTCAAACATGTAACAAGGGAGTCTCAAAGAGATAAATATTTTACCTCATGGGGGGAAAAAAGACTTGGAATTTCAGTGCAGAATGGAGAAGGATTAAGATCAGCAGAACCCAGACCTTAAACTTCCTTTTTGACTCCCAGTGCTTTGGTTATCTGCTGATATCAGCTTGTCTTTTGCAAGGTTTGGCCCTGGAATACTACAAATTCACATGAGTTTTCCAGTGTGACCATCACAACATATTAGATCTCCTGGCTAGTACTCTACTCATATAACTAGAAAATTTTTAAGTCCCTTTGAGAAACTAACAAATATATTATGTAAAACACCTTAAGGATTTAAAAGTTGCCTTTAAAACCAGTAAATATACCATACAAAAAAGTCAAAACCCAGAATAATCCCCTTTAGAACATGTATGTATAATGCAAAACAATGCCAAAATCTAAAATTATCCACATTAGAAACCAGTCAATAAATCATCTCTGGTATTACTTCTTTAGTTTGACATAAAAAAAATGCATTGTCCTCATAACATGGCAATCTAGCCTATGTAGGAGTCTCTGGACTTCTATTTCTATGATCTGATCAAGAATACAAGGTGAAAAATAGAAAGAAAAAAATATATAAGAAGATTGGAAAACATGCTTTCAGTCCAGAGAGTTCCCAAGTTACCATGATCCTCTTGAGCTCAGAAATGCAGTCACCATTTTAAATATGCCATATGCTTTGGTTAACCAAGATGGTAGCACCAATGTCATATTGGTCATCAACATTTTGACAATTTTATTAATTCAGATGACAACCAAAGAATGTGGCAGCCCCCACATTAGTGATATCAACAGCAAGAATGATTTTCAGATCACACCATTGTCTCCATTTTGATGAGGTCACCAGCCAAGTTGGTGATGAAGCTATATAGCTCATTTTCAGTGTGATGGGCCTGGCTTCAAAATAAAATGTGCCCACCCCCACATTTGCTTGCACTCCATAGGAGCCACATACCATACAGATTAAATGTGGATTGCCACCCCTTTTTGACTGATATATCAGGAGAAATTTTCCTCAGTTATGTAGGACCCAAAGAACAATCCCAAGGAATTTCGTGTTCTCACACCAAGGACAGGATTACATGTTTCTTACCATAAAATGTAACTGTACCAAGTGAAGTCCCCTGGGTTTCCTTTCTCTTTGATAGAAGCTAATGCTGGGAAAGAAACCTAGGAAAGAATCACAAGCAAAGGAGAGTTGTGCCCTGTGAAAATATCTGGCCTGCTGCTCTGAGAGCACATGTCCTGCCTGAGACTGGTGTTTGTGACTCCCGATGTTTGGTGAAAGTTAAATTCCTTGGATCCTGTTAGAAAAGCAACTGCCTTTGGACAACATGATCGCAGCAGAGCTTACTTCCCCGAGCCTCCCACTTACCTTTCCAAGTCACTGTGACTATTTTCCATTCTCCCAGCCCACGTTTTGGAGAAAACCATTGTGGAGAAACAATTAAAAACCTGAGACGTTGGAGAGAAAAGCAATGAACTTTTAAAACATTTTTCTTCTCTCAGAAAGGCAGAACTGTTATGGACTCAAACAAGCCCCAGAGCAAGATGGATAAAGAAGCTCACACCTTGGCACCGCGTCCACATGCACTGGTACCCAATACATTAAATATTAGTATTTTGGAAGTCCCTTCATGGTTGTCACAATATTGGGGTAGGGGCCCCTCGAGGTTTCTTAGTTTAATTCCAAAAAGAATTTAAGAATGAACTCACGTGACAGACTAGCAGCCAAATGATGGCGAGAAGAGAGTTGTAAAGAAAAATGTGAAGAAACCCAAAACATTTGCGCTATGCAAAGCATTATGGGAAGAAATGGGTAGAAAAAGAAATCTAAAGAACAAAAGCAGAGATTCGTGCTTTTCTGAAGAATTCGGACTAGCAGGCAAAATTCATGTGACCCAGATTCACAAGAATTATACTAAGAGGCAGGGGTTCTAGGCAGGAAAAGTTCAGCCCCTTATTAACTCAGTAGGTATTCTGGACTAGTTTTTATCATAACTTAAGGTGAACTCACCTTCCAATGGATAACCCTATGAACACATGATTGACCAAGGAAACTGGAATGTTGGGTCTATTCAAGCCAGAGAATCTTAGTCTTGATCCTTTTTATGTTTTGTTCTGTTTTGCTATTGTAACAGAATAGCATTTGAATTGTGACATTTCATGAAAATGAATAACACTTAATTGCTATTTTGTTAACAATTTTCATTAATATTTTGAGGATTTTCCTTCAATGAACAGGAACATGTAGAGTAGACATTTCTTAGGGATTAATCTCCCATTATTATTTTATCAAAGGAAAGAGATAAGAACCAACAATTCTGAGCACATGAATATGTGCTATATGATCAGTAATAACTAAGGAGAAAAACAGAAAAGAATGTAGTAATTTAATTTTTAGACAGAGCAAGTCAACAATACAAATATGAAAGAGATCTCTCATCAGCTGTAGATATGGAAGCAAATGTTTTGATCAGTAAATTGTATTGCCTTCTACTTAAACACCATTCTTTGTAGAAGTCTCAAATATAGCTAGAGTTTTGATAGTAATTCTTTCACTGAATCTTCTAATATACAAACAGAGCTATTTTCAACTGATGCCAAGAAGTAATCCATTGTAGTTAATGGTAATTGTTTATAAAAATATTACATAAATGCTGAGGAGCAATGTTAGCTGCTTCAAGAAATCAAATCCCTGATATCAGTGAGTCAGTAAGTGGAAACTCACCATTCACTGTACTCTTTTCCCTGGTTGATAGACTTTTCTTTCCTTAACATTAAGTATCTGGCCATTAGACTTTCCAACACATTGGCTCAAAATTAATCTATTTTATCAAAAATAGAATACAGAACATATATATATATATATATATATATATATATATATATATATGAAAGATTTAGAAGATCCAGGGCTAAGTGATGCTCTATCTCTCACTCTTTCTTTCTCTCTCTCTCTCTCTCTCTCTTACACACACACACACACACACACACACAAATAATAATAATTTAATTGGCCTGAGATATTCTCCCCTCCCATTGTCCAAGCCCTTGAAGGTCAATGTAATACCTTTTGCCTTAAGAGGTGAAGCTTTTTTTTTTTCAACTTTTAAGTCTTCCTTTGGTCAGTTGAATGTGGTGGCATGGCAGTGTGCAGGCTCTGAGCCTATTCCTGCAGGGACCTGGCCTGTTTCTGCTTATCTTTTGGAATCTTGCCCAGTCACCAGGAAAGGAAGTCCCAACTATCATATGGATGAGGAGAAGGGAGAACTGAGTGACCCAGTGAGTAGAGAGCTCTCAAAGTGGAGTTACTTAGTTAACTTAACAGATGGCAGCAGATGCAAAAGGAAGCTCAGGTAAGACTAGAAAATTCTTCCAGAGGGACCTCCTGAAGGACTGGCTGGCAAAATCTCCCAAACAAATATATTCAGGATTGTTTCTTGGGAAGAAAACTACTACATAGAAACACTGACATGAAAGTAACAACTCCTCCATACATATTTAGAAAGTCATTAAGTTTAAATATACAGAATCTTGTATAATTCAATTCTACAAAAATATAAATAGGAATTTTCAATATTTTAAGGTGGACACAGTCAGTTCCTATTTCAGCCTGAGGTGATTACCAGGCTCTGCCTTTCTCAGTATAAACAATCAAGCCAAGACAAAGAAAAATCTTTGGACTAATACAGCTCTCCAGTCTCGCCAAAGGTAGCAACAGCTCTGATTACTCCTTGCTTCGTGCGGTGTTATTTTCAATATGTGACAGATATGGAGCCTGCTTTCAACATGCTTAATGTAAAAAGACAAAAAATAAGTCATCTAAACAATCAATTAATTTAAAATTTTAAAAATTTTAAAAAGAAAATCAAATTGGCCAAGAAGAAGAGGCATCCTGTCTCCTAGCTACCTGTGTTGTAAATTCTTCTTTCAGGACATTGACTGCCCTTTTTCCTCTTTAATCACATTTGGAAACACCTGCCATTGCTCCTTCAAAGGTAGTGTTGGCACTGTTTTCAATAACCCTTGTCTTCAGGCTGAGATGACTGTGAAAGAGAAAGACAAACTCTGAAAAATAGAAAAGCTACAGGACCCATTGTTCTTATCTCTCACTCTCCTTTTTCTTTTTCAGCCCAGATTTCAGGACACACAGGCCAAGCTGGGAGTGCACCATCTTAGCACCAACAGGAAGTCCATGGTCCTCCAAATTACCACCTGTATAATTCATTGAATTCACTGTAGTTTCTGTCTTTTCATAAGAATGTGCCAATTTCCTTTTTAGTATGAGACTCTGGGAAGAGCTTAAGAGAAGGGTGAGAAATAGCTATTTTCAGAAGGAAATTAGATTGCTTAACAGACTATACCTTAATATTAATAAATTGAAAAAATATGTCTTAAAAGTAGATTTTATAATTTGAGAGGATAGATTATAAAAAATTCTTCTTTTAAAATTTTCCTCCCAAAAAGCATTTTGCTATTTTAATTTACATTCAAATAACCACATCAAATTGCCTTATTTTCTTTGAAATTATACAGATGGAAAGTTTCCTATGAGATTCTGAAAAGCTTTTCCTTATATTTTGGTGTGCAACAGTAGGGTCAGAGGGTAGTTGAAAAGGGGAGGATGTGCATAACAGAGGGTTATCTTTATATAGTTACCCATATCATAAAATTGCAACTATCCCAGGAATTTTTCTTTAAATTTATTGCATATAGGTATTACCATAATACATTGATATAGAACTTGATGGAAAAATAGGAAAATAAAATATATCCTAACAATATTTACAGCCAACGGGCAGAGCCACAGACTTATAGTCTTTTTTCATTGTCTTTGTTAGACTGCCTTAATATAGAAAAGGAGATCTATAGAAGAAACCAGAACTACATCTACTAAATCCCATAGCAGAGCAGCAATACTGAGAATACAAAACTAAAACATGAAGAGATGCTAAATAATACTGCCTTGGGGATTGAACTGGCAGAAATTCTGCCTTATTAAAGTAACATTAAAAGTTAATTTAAAAGTCCCAACATGCAGTTTTATTCAATACCCAATATAGTAGAAATAAAACCCATCTCTACTCTGCTACCGTATTAGATATTATGTGGGCTTATGAGACTGCATGTTAGCTGATTATATCCTGATAGAATAATGGAAATATCATTTCTTTTCACAACACATATTTAAGCTCTGCATGCATTCTTCTAATTTTTTATGCTATGAATAAAGATAGCTTTCTTCTTATAATCACACATAGAAGATCCCTGATATAATCAATATGAAAGAATCTATAAATATCTGCATATAATAAATAATATACATGTGAATATCACAAAGAAATAGACTTGTGCAAAAGATATTTTTATGATAAGCCTTAATCTCACCTGCAAGTAATATTGGGTCAATAGATTAATTAATGTGTCTGCTGAATTCCTACATCATGAGAAGTTTAAACATGACTAAATTCTATAGAAGATCCAGACATTCATCAATTGATTCATAGGGTTATTAAAAGGGCAAAAACTTGTTCAAAATGTGTTTTTTAAAGTACCATGTGATGAACAAAACCTGTTGTAACATACAACCATAAGAGAGATGGTCTTAATCTCAGGATCTGTCTAATGTTATGTTCACAATAACAACCAATAAAATACTTAGATTGTTAAATAAAATATGTACCATAGTATATTACTAAAATATGAAATTTCAGATAAAGTTATTGAACTTTTTGAATTATGATGACAATAAAGAAAAAAAGGGGATCACATCAGTCAGGAAGTTAACAGGACACAGATATTTCTATAATGCTAAAAATGGTAACACCACTGTGCCCCTTCTTAAAGCAGAAAAGCAACAATTAACCAGAAAGAGGAAACTCATAGTATAGTGAGAAGAGACAGCATTAGCAGTTGCTGTTCTTCAAGGAGAATGCCTTGTGTTCTCAATCTTGCCAGAACTGACAAATCCATCAGAATCTGGGAGATCAGAAGAGACTGCCACAAAAATCCAGTCTCCCAGAATAGATGTGGCTGAGAGTAGACGCAGAAGCAAAGGAAGGAATTCAGGGTACAGCTTTGAAGATGATTAGGGAGTGCTCTAATATAGATGTGCCCTTCATTTAAAATCACATGGAGCATCACTTCAGGTCCTTTTTCATAAACAGAAGGAGATGAATTCTAAAAAAATGATTAAATTATTATATTGGCAGGTCACTGAACCCCTTGTAACAGGTTTCTCCCCAACCACAGGCATAACCTCACTCCTGATAATGAGATCATTTCTCTGTTCTTTCAGAGATTTATTAATTGATTGATTGATCCATCTATAATTAATTATCTGTCTAAGGAAACATACATTTGCTTGTTTTGGAAATGTCTGTACTTTGTGTTTTCTTTTTCTTGACAAATTCTCCCTAGAGTCCCAACTGGCCTGCAGTTTTCTTCGTAGATCAAGCCAGGCTGATGTCAGTCTTACCGAGATCTGCCTACCTCTGCCTCCAGAGTGCCTGGAGAAATATTTATACTTTCAATAATTCCGTATATCCACATATATTTTTGAGCCTCAGTTTAAGTGTTCCATATTTTGTAATCCATGTTGTTAAATATAGGAATAATTGCTTCATTTCATTTTTTTAAATTCTCAGTATCTTTATTTAACTTGCATATTTGGATTATTTCAGACTTCTACTAGAGTATTCTGTGCATGTATCTTGAATATTTGCCTGTAATTCTCTGCATGTGTGCTCTGGGTCACAAAGCTTTCCTAAGTTTGTCCTATCAAGGAATGCAAATTGAATTCTTAAGGTTAGTGGAAACATAAACTTGTTTCCAAAATGCTTCAGAATTCCTGTCACTTCACAGGAATTTTAGTGTGTTACTTTCTAGAATTATCTCATTTATTTTTGATTAGCAGTAGCTCTTCATGTTAATGTAATGAAGTTTTCAAAATTGTGTGTATATGGTTGATTTATTTTCTATCATTTTTCCTAAAAACCCTTTAACATCAATGTCATCATCAAAGTACAAACAGACATTTTGGCTTTATTGTGCATTTGTAGGCTTTTAATCTCTCTGAAGTTGTGCAATATCAGTGTAAAATTACCCTTTGTTATTTTTTCTGATTTTTTGACACATAATTGTTTACTACTGATCTACAGCATTATCTCTGTTACAATAATAATAATAATAAAAGCAAAACAGTGGAAGTTAAGCTTCTTCTAATGCAGGTTATAATAGTTTTAAATTTTACCAAAATGTCAGCGAGTTAATGTGGCAGAAAGGACTTTTAGGACAGACATCTTTTCAGTGCCAAATGATGAGTGACCATCAGGATTCCAATCCAAAGCAAAGCCCTTGTGGCATTTTGACCAAGAGAAGGACTCTGAGCTTGAACAACACTTCAGTGAACTTACCTCCTTTGGGGATATGCTTCCTTTCAGTATTTACTTGGAGCGTGTTTGTTTTTGTTTTGGTTTTTCTCATTTGATACTCTTGCTTTAATCTCTATTTATACTGTTCTATAGTATTAAAAAACTCTTCTATTCAGAAACACTCCCTCTTCTCTGACGTTCCTAAGCATCTTTGTTTAAACCTATGCTGTTTCATTTTACTTTGGTCTCAGTTCCTCAAAGTCAGTGTGATGCTTGAAGTCACTTGGTGAAGAGTGAGTTTGTCTTCCACTTCTTCTATCACCTTCTGCTATCACGTCTGTTTTCTTTGGCTTCTCTGGAATCCAGTGTAGCTTCCCAATAGTCCATTTTCTGCCTCCTCAGTGTCTGGGAAATTGTGTAGCATATGTCAAGGGCCTTGCCCTCTTTGTGCTATGTATCCAAGCTTTTTGGAATTGCTGCTTCACTTACAGAAAGATTCTCTGAGGCAAATTCTGTGCTAACATCTACCATCTGCACTACTAATGTGGAATAAAATACTGTATGATTATTTTTATCTCCAATCCTATTTATGGAAGAAAGCAGAGTCAATACTTTACATCGTCACTCATTTTATGACTGAGCCAAGGATTAAAATGAGGCATAATTAAGGTCATGAATTTTTCTGGTTTTAAATAAAACCTGTAAATGTGTTCTCTTCATGTGTGTGCATGTGTGTATGTTCATGTGGGTGCATTACAGACATACACAGAAGCGACACATAAACTTTTGGTGTGGCTCTTCAGGAGCCATCCATCGTGGCTGTTTTGAGACATGAGGCTCATTACACGGCTAGGTCGGCTCGCCATCAAGTCTTGGGGATTTTCCTCCCTTCACCAGTGCTATTTTTTCAAGGGAACTCAGGGCCTCATGTCTATACAGCAAGGACTTTACGGACTGGACTGAACTTTCTCCCCAGCACTGAATTATCCTTTCCTTGTAGCAGAAAATGCAAACTAGAGCTGCACAGAGCTGAGTGCCCTAATCTATAAAGCATTTATCTACAGAAGAAGAAATGAGGCCGAGTTCAGACAGAGACAGGGGTCCTGTGCTTGAATGAACTTAGCTCAGTCGCTGTGATCCCAGACCTGTCCTTGTTCCCGTTCTTTCAGATATTTCCTTCTTTGGCCTTATTGTGTATTCTAGAAGTGTCCTTATGGTAGTCTGCATTAGCTCACTATGACCTGCAAACAAAAGGTGTTGGTTGCTCAGTGGCCCAGCTCCCTTTCTTTCTTCTCCGTTATAATGCCTGATTACCACTTTCAATTTACTCCATGCTCCTTTCTAGAATTTGATTTGAAATACTACACCTATTTTTTTACTTGGCTAATGAATTTAATTGACTACTTTTTAATTTAAAAAAATTTAAGTGAGAAAATGACTTAATTGTCGAAATTTGTGAGTTATAAGTATTATAGAAAGATATTCAGGAAGTAGAGTAGATATTGCGACTCTGCCTTTTTGCTCTTGCTAAAGGTGCAGTCTTGAAAATTCATTCACTTCTCACGAAATGACTATTAATCACCTTCCCTGCCTACCACATCTACTTTGAAGTATAACTTATGAAGTTAATTTTTGAAATGTAAGCTTCATAGAACAATTACTATTTTGCTGTTTTATCTTATGTAAATATAATTTGTTCAGACATTGTAACATGATAAGGACATATTTGGGATATTCCTTTTCGGCTCTCCTTTGAATGTCACAAGTGACAGAGTGTACTTCACTATCTTATCCTCTGCAGTTTAGGTATCCAGGGAAGGCACGAATTTCTTTCTGTTACTGAAGAACTCATAAATATCACACTCAATATGGACTGTTAATAGTATCAAATTCAGTTCTATGCTCTGAGTTCACACAATGCACACAATTGTAGAGCATTTATATAATATCTTACCAATTTGGTTTCAATTTCTTTCATTTAAACAATATATGAACTTTAGACTAAAAGCAAAATAGTGTCACAGCAATTGACTGCACTAAAATGTCACACTCTTCAACCTAAAGAATAGTAAAATATATGTTCTGAAAAGGAAGTTATGAACAAAGTACCATTTTAGCTTATCACTTTTCAAAAGGCTGACTTTTACCTGGGATTAAATCTGTGGTCTTTTGTGGGTGAACGAGTCAGCCTGACCTATCTGGACACTATCATCAAATTAAGGTATTAAGGATCTGAACTCCCAAAGCCTCTCATGACTTCATTAGCTGTGCTGTGTTCTTTATAAAAAGCTCAAAGAGGTAATGCATGCGAGCTAGTCATCACAGGCCAGTCTCCTGATGCGGAGTTGTGCTTTCTTTGTGTTTATAGCTGTGCTTTAGGGGAACATCAGCCTTTCTTTTCCCTTTCTGGTAAAATAATGTAATTCCGGATGGAGAAAATGAGGTTAGAAAATAACAACACCAGCACCTCTTCATAGGAACTCCATTGTCTCGTGGAAACCGAAGAGCGGATGCCCCGGTGAGGCAGAGAACAAAGAGCTGCCATTGTGGCCCTAGTGTGAGGAGCTCTCCGTTCCCACAAGCCCATCGTAGATCTATTACCGTTATGATGACAGCTTTTGTAGATTTAGCCTAAGGTGACATTCATTATCATACATAAAAATAAAGACTCAGTGTGTACTTTTAGATCTTTCAAACAGCTTTGCAGCCTCAATTTCCTTTTGTTAAGTTGCCATAGATCTCAGAGTGAGACACATTTAAAGGTATCAGTTCCTTGTCCTACATGTCTCTCAATCATGTCCACCATTTTAACAGTTGATACTGACAGCCAGCGACACATCAGCTTACATCACTGTACCCACTGTCTCAAAGGGGAAATATGTTATGCCATAGGTCAAGTGTTCACTCAATACATATGTACATGTATAAGTGTGTCTAGATTAAAAAAAGCAAAAAATGCGTTTGTATGTATATACTGAAGGTTAAACATGTACATATTGAATTAATAATTTTATAATATTTAATTTTATAATTATTAAATTAATATATTTGTATGTATTAAATATGTACAGTTAATAGGTAACACCTCTGTACATTTATTATATGCCAATATGGCTACTTTATCAGTTTTTTCTTGAGAATGTAAAGCAAAAGAATTAAATAAGGAATTAAATGTCTGGAACAAATACAAACATTTTTATAGCATAGCAAATATCTTGCTCACTGAAAGAAACCATGCAGTGAACCATTAAACACATTCTCCAGATATTGATAGATGAGAGTCGATTAAAGCAGAGAGAACAATATGTGCCTAAAACCAATGTGGCACTCGGGGCCTAGAGATAACTTTGTATGTTGGGATGGTACCAGTGGACTGGAGTGTCAAGAACTGACTTTGAAAATATTCTTAAAAATTAAATAATTGAAGGCTTTGTACAGATGTTACTTTTTCCCTTTGTTTTTCCCTTTAAATCTCTGCTATTCAGGACACTGCACTGAGGAGGCCAGGGTGTCTGGGAAATGACCAAATTTGGCTGCAGTGTGAGGGCAGAGCAGGAAACAGGACCAGAGACAGAAAGTGACCATGAAGTTATCAGGATTCAGCCTTTGTCTCATGGGAGGAAGTTTCAGAGGATGTTTTCCTAGGAACAAGTCACACAATTTTGGAAGTTGCCAAGCTGCACATTATGCCATCTGCAAACTGGAAAACTAGGAAATCAATCAATCCAACTTCAGTCCAAAGAGGGAAGAACCTGGGTGCTGAGGGTGCTGATTTAAGTCTCAGAGTATAAAGGCCATAAATCTGAAAGCTCCAAAGTCAGAGTGTGGGAGAAGTGGGACTCAGCTCAAGAAGAATAGTGATGCCACCAGCCTGTGGTACTCAGATGTCCAGTGGATTGAAGGGCTCAAAGTCTGCTGAGGACAAATCTTTCTCAGTCCACTGATTCTAAGGACAATCTCTTCTGGAAACACCCTCCCAGACAACCTTCCAAAATGGTTAATACCTATCAGAACATTGCTAGTGATATTAGACTCAATATTAACAGCTACGGAAGACTGAATACTGATTTTAATACAAAAATCAATGCAAGTAAAGAAAGTGGAGCACAAATATGAAAGTAGAAAAGGAAAGGAAAAGGAGGGCAGGTGCCAGAATTCTAGAGACTACTTCTAGGCAGTGAAAAGATGGGGAGCCTGAGCTTGAGCCTACTGGTTTAAACCTAGTACTTTCAAGGGAACTAACATGATCTCTTTTCCTATCAACCTCTCAGATCCAGGTAGAAAACACTCACCAGAGCAAACCACACCCAAGCAGACACTCATGAGTTCCACAGATAGACATTTACCATGATATGGCACTTCACATAAATGTCTCAGCCATAGGGATCTAGTGAATTATCCAATATAGAACCCAAAGTATTTGGGAAACAAAGGAAAGAACAAAAACTTATGAAGCAGCAGGAATTTATTGTATGGATAAACCACATTAAGAAAAATATAATTAATGAAAATGAAGTTAAAAAGAAATACAAGTGACTGCGCTCACATAGCTGCACACACACCCACACTGGAAGAGCACAAGGCTGAGCACATCACCTGTGCACAGACCACAGCAAATTCAGAGAGAACTTCATTTTCTTAAAAAAGGAACAAAAACTAAAACTTTGAAATAGAAAATAATAGAAAAAAGCTGGTTACATGCAATACCGTTACATGAGACAAACGGGATGATAAATTTAAAGATGCTAAACAGAATGTTACAAGGATGGAGAATACTGAAAAGGAATAGACATTCAAATAAGAAGGTATTTAATATCTAAATAGAAACTTAGGACACAGTTGGAGAGATGGCTTGGTGGCTAAGAATATTGGCTATTCCTACAAGGACCTGGGTTTGGTTCCCAGCACTTACATGGTGGTTAACAACTACCTATAACTCTGGTTTTGGTCTTTTGGTCTCTGTGGGCATTGTATGCACATGGTGCATTTACATACATGGAGGCAAAAGATGCATATACATAAAATAATTTTTAATGAACCTCAGGAGAAAATGAAACAGAAAAGATAGCAAGACGATGTCCTGTATGGAGCTAGCACTGGACAAGAAATGATTTTATTAAACAGACAGATGATGGCTGGCTGGCTGGATCAATGGATGGTAGATGGATAGATGTTATTTGACCCATTTCAATAAAAAGATTTTTTTACATGCATAGAAAGCAGGTCAACAACACCTGTTCTAATACCACCAATGGAAGCTAAAACACATACAAAAATGTCTTCAAAGCACAGGATTAGGAGACATGGTCAAATTATCCTTATGATTTCCAGAAATATAGCAAGGCAAGTTTATTCTTAGAACAAACAAGAAATTCTATCATTAGTGAATTCTTGCCATGGCCATTTATAATGAATATACTGTAAGAAAAGAAAATGACTCAAGAGTGTTCAGTTCAGTGAAAAATGGACAATGGGTCATTGATAGGATGAACACGTTGCTCATGTATGTGTTCCCTTAAAACATGCACTGAGCAGCTGTGATACACTGATATACCTTTAATCAAATCCTGACTCTTGGGAACTTCAGTCCTAGTTCAAAGAGAAAAAAGAACATATTATTGATAAACAAGTTTATAGTTTAATCAAAACTTTAAAATACTGTATCAGTACATTTGTATAAGGAAGGACTTTAAAGATACGTGATGTGATTTTTTTCAGGTCTTTGCCTCTTTTATAAGGTGAGACATATATGTAATAGATTTAGAATTGCTAAAAAATCATGGGACAGTACTGTTGTCTGTGAAAAGATTAAAAGTAAGATTGTGAATAGATAATGGAGACTTAAAATAAGAAAATGAAAATGTGCAAACCCCAATGAATCTACAACTGAGATTCAGTTTAAAATAATTAAATGTCTTAAATAAGAAAAGTCATATCAAGGCAAAACAATTTAATAAATTCTATAAATATTTAGTTAGAATAAGGGTAGAATACAGTGATGGATATAACATGAACGGGAGGAAGAGATAAGAGCCAGGGAAAAACAGGTCTGGGGTCTGATGTGTGGGGAAGTATTGGTGACATAGGAGCAAATGGAAAACTCGATGCCATGGTACTCAAGGAAATCCAAGTCCTAGATGTGGTGATATTTATCTGTAATCCAAGCACCAGTGAGGCAGAAAAGTGCAAGTTCAACACCACTCTGGCCTACAAAGTGATACACTGTCTCAGAAATAAACAACAAAAAATAGAGAATTGTTGGTTTTAGTTTTGGTTTTGAAAAAAAGTCCTTTCAAATTTGGGTATAGGAGGTGTACATGTAAATTTGGTAGACTAAATGTACAGACTGATTATCTGAAACCCGTGGACAGTATGAAGACTTGATCTGGTGTAAATAGATGGCATTGTCTATTGTTCTTACCCTAATCCCGCTAACCATTTCAGTTTCCTCTTTCTCCTGTCCTTATCTTTCTTTTTCACTTTCTTAGGTTCCTGCCAGTTTCTCCCACGGCCCCTCATTTCCAGTTGACGTCTTTCTTCTGTGTCACCGTAGTGGAGCAGCAGATGAAGGGGAATTCCTTACTTATATACTGTGAGATGGTCACCAATTCATCTAGTATTGTTTATGAAAATGTAAGCCATAGATATTTTGAAACCTACCAATGTACTTCTGAGAAACCACCTTTAAAATTTCATACATGTGAGTAAATGCAAATATATCATATTCATATTAGATTACCTTATATCTGAAAACAAGAAAAAGCTAACTTAATGGGTATTCATATACTTATTTGGGTATATGCAGATTTTTTTTTACATGAGGACAAATTCAGTCTTTGAGAATTTCTTAGTCATACATCTGACATCATCCAGCTAAGTCAGTTCAAGGCAAACATTGGCTGCTGCTGAGCTCAATGGGACCCTCAGTATGGGCTCACAATCACCTCTACTCCCTATATGTGTATCATACACAGCCTAAGAGAAGAGTTTAAATAGAGCGTGGAACCGGGTGGGCAGATCCCAGGGCCCTCTACACTTCTATGGAGAGAGAAGTGGGGAGCTGGAGTGTAACACTACATCTGAGTCGATCTTCCTTCGAGGGTTTTTCTATGAGGTCAGTCGGAGCCCACAATAAGACCGCAGACTGTATATCTCAGCAGAGCAGAGCTGAACTGGAGCGAGCATCAGCACGGAGAACTACACTGCTCAGATCAGCATGGTTGTGCTAGAAACTCAAAGAAGTACTTGGTCTAAACCCTAATGGGGCAATATGATCCCCCGGTGTGCTTTTCGGGATTTGAAATAGAATTGCAAAGTCTAACTTCCTCATCACTGCAGTTTGCTACATGAAACATCACAAAAAAAGAAATAATTTTTAAAAATCGTATCATTTTTATTTAAGAAGAATTATTTACTGATGTGATTTAGAAACAAAAAGAGAATATGCATTTATTATACTTCTGCTTTTCTGTTATTGTCAAATTTTTCCTTTTGAAATATTTTTTTTTCTTTCCTAGTGCTAGAGATCGTACCTAGCAGCCATGAAATTCTTAGCAAGTGATGTTCCACTGAGCTGTATCTCCATCCCAAAAGGAAGGTTTATTTTCCATTTCTGTTTGCTTTCGGTTTTCACTGTTACAACTATCTTAGAATTAGCTTGTGTTCGTTTGTGCACCTCTGTTAGGCTTCGTGACTCTTCTATATGTTTCCCCACTCATTCTACCACAACCTATCCTCGTTTGAATGCTACACACTTCATCTGAAAAAGTGCACCTGACTAAAATCCAACAAACAGGTAAACCCAGATGTTTAAGTATCTAAATAGTAAATAAAAATTATAAAATGTCACGGGCTGACAGAAGCCTTGTCCTTCAAAATACCAAATCTACAGGGTAGGCTCCCAATGAGTATAACTCACTTCAAACTCCAGAAACAAAGTTCTAAAGAATGATTGTAAGAATGTAGTAGGAAATCAAAGAGGATATAAGTAAACTTCTAGGTGAAATGAAAGAGAATACAAATAAGCACCAGAATGAAATAAGAAGGCAGTGCATGGTGTGGAATAGGAATTTAATAAAGAGAAATATTGAAAATTATAATTGAAATCTTATTTATGAGAGGCTCAGTAAATAAAAAAATATAACTCAATAGACAAACCTCAATGAGGGATGAGAACATGTAGGAGACAGAGTAACAGGGTGGAATAAAAATTAATGAGTCAAAACACTAGTCAACAAAGAGAAAATAAGGAAATCTGAATAGAACACAAAGTTCTATGGGACATCATTAAAACGCCAGGGTTCTGAATCATGAGCTAGCAGGAGAGGAACTTCAGGCGGAAGGAATAAACAATATATTCATAACAGAAAACTCCCAAATCTATAGAAAGAAATAATTATTCAAACTCAATGTCATATTGAATCCCGAATGGATAAGACTGGAAAAGAATATTTCTACATCATATTGCAGTTAAAACAGTAAACACAGAAAACAAAGAAAAATACTGAAAGCTATAAGGCAGAAGCACCAAGCCACATCCAAGACAAATATATCAGTATTACAAAAGGCTCTTGAACAGAAACCCCAAAAGCCAGGAGGGCAGGCAATAACATATTCCAAGCAGTGAAAGATAAAAATGTTCCTCTGGCAATTACTGTATTCAGAAAAACTACTTGTCACAATTGAATAAGAAAGAACTTTCTATGATACAAAACAATCTAAAGAAAGTCATGACCATTAAATTAGCATTACAGAAGATATACTTGAAGAATCCTTTCAAACTAAAGAGAAAAATAGATATCCATGGGACTATAGAAAAGAACAGGACATGTAGGAAGATACTAAGTACTAAAAATTCAGTAAAATGAAAGGAATTAATACACCCTCTCCTTAATAGCTAAGTATTAATGAACTAAGTCCATATTAAATTTAAAAAACAGGATCAATATATTTATTGCATCTAAAAATGCACCTTACCATCAAAACAAATGCAAGCTTGAAGGGGAGGATAAACAGTATTCTAAGCAAATAGAAAGAGAAAACAAACAACATTGCTATACCAATATCTGAAAAAGTAGACTTCAAACCGAGACAAGGAAAGAGAAAGAAAGTTACCTCTTACCAATGAAGAGAACTATTCATCAAATGGTAATTATACATTTAAACATATATTCTGATTGCTGCTACACATAATTCATAAAGCAAACTCTACTGGATAAAAGTCATTGCTTAATCACAGTACAATAACAACGGCCAATTTCAGTACTCTACTCCATTAAGAGACAAGTTATCCAGACAAAAAGTTAACAAAGAGCATTGTAGTTAATTGACATTACAAATCAATCAATTGTAATGGACACCTAAAGAACATTCCATCCAAACACTGAACAATACAGTCTCCTCTGAAGTCCAGAAAATGTTCTCAAAGATCTATCAAATTATTTGACACAAAGTCATATCAAATATAGGAAAACTGAAACAATTACTTCCAATCTGTCTGACCATACTGGAAAAAAGCTGTAATCAACATTTAGAAAAACTGAAAAAAAATGTACAGACTCACAAATACTGTATAGTACCATATTGAATGATGAATAGATCATTGAAGATAAAAGGAAAGAAATTTAATTATTCTTAAAGCAGAATAAAAAAAAATAAAGTGAAAACACACATACCAAATTCAATGTAATGCAAGCAAAACATCCCAAAGAGGCTATAGATATAAGTGCTTATATTAAAAATAAAAGACATTTAATAAATAACTTAATGATGCAATTTAGGTCCTTAGAAAAACAAGAATAAGCCAGACCCAAATTCTATAGTAGAAGGAAAAAATAATCGAGAAAGGCAGAAAATCAGGAAATAGAAATGAAAAGAGAACAATGTAAGAAATCAATGAAGCAAAGGCTTTAGCTTTGAAATGATAAATGAGATCAACAATCCCTTAGCTAAACCAGCCAAAGAAAGAAAAACTAAATTACAAAAGTAGAAATAAAAAAGAGATACTGTAACAGACACTAATGAAGTTTAGAAGAAAAGATCTTAAAAACTTGCTTTCCATCAAATTTGAACATTTTAAATAAATGGATGAGTACTGAGAATCATGTAATCAACTAAAATGAAACAAAGGTGAACAACTGAGACAAAACTATAACAAGAAATGAGATTAAAACAGCAATAAAATATCTCCAACCAAAACAAGTCTAGGGCCAGATGGCTTTATTCCTCAATTCTACCAGACTAGGAAAGAAAAACTCACTCCAATAATCTTCAAAAATTCCATAAAAGATGAAGAAATATTCCTTAATTACTTCAGTGAATCCTGTATTGTCCTAGTAGGAAACCCAAATAAAGATAAAACAGAGATGCTTGTACAACCATGAGTGCTGCTACTCTTTTCACAATAGCTAAGAAATGGAAGCAACTTAAGTGTCCCTCAGCTGACAAATGGATACTGAAAATGTGGTACCTTTACACAGTAGAGTTCTACTCAGCCATAAAGAAAGATGAAATCATGAAATTTGCAGGTAAATGGATGGAACTATAAACTGTTATGCTAAGTAAAGTAACACAGACTCAAAAAAAAAATGAGGTGTGTTCTCCCTCATCTGTGTATCCTCCAAATCCTTATAGGCGAGTATATATCCTGATGTAATTGTAGGAACCATGATGATGAGAAGGAATCAGAAAGGGAAAGGGAAAGAAGGATCCGGAGAGAAGGACAGTAGGAGAGAAGGACCGGTATCTAAGGAAGGGAATGGGAAAGATGGGTATTTAAATTGGAGTGGGGGAGAGGGCTGCACAAAAAGACCTTGGGGACAGAGGCGAAGAAGGAGCTTGAGGGAGATGGGACCATAGGAAACCAGTATTATCAAGAGAGAAATGGGAAAATGGGAACATTTTGAATGGGTAAGTCATGGAGGAAGGGTTAGAGAGAGAGGGAGGGAAGGAGGGAAGGAGGGAGAGAGAAGGAGCGAGGGAGGAAGGGTTAGAGAGAGAGGGAGGGAGGGAGGAAGAGAGGGAGGAAGAATAGGGAGGGAGGGAGGAAGAGAGGGAGGAAGAGATAGGGAGGGAGGGAGGGAGAGAGGGAGGGAGGGAGGGAGAGAGATAGAGGATAATGTCTAGAAAGTATAAAATACAGAGGGAATCTTATAAGTCCAACAAGCTAATAACAAATTATACAAATTTTCTACATGAGTCCATGTGCATAGTGAAGGATATCACAGACAAAATAGAGCTAGACAGAAGAAACTTTCCTTTGAGTTGTTGGCCATGTGGTCCAAAGGACTCCCAAAAGTGTATAGGCTATTTCCACAGTCCTTAATTGCCTCCCAGAACTTGAAGTTTAGACTCTATTGATGAAGACAGAACACATTTCAGACACAAGATCTGTAGCAGTGGAGCTGGACTTGATCTGGAAACTACTTCCACTGGAGGCTACCTCTCATAGCTTTGGAGAGTATTAAATAGTTTGCTAAGGGAGAATTCCGATTGATGATCAACATCAGTGTCAAGACCAAATAACCACATCAATGAATGGGCAGCACAAGATACTGTTGCAGTAGTGGCTCTTTTATCTTGGGGACAATCGATGGCTACCTAATTTAACTAAAAGCTTATTCAATGGGAGGAAACTAATTTGTGGTACTGTAAACATAGTCAAATGAACATAACTGGGGAACTCATAGATCTTAAAGAAAACACTAAGAATGTCACATCCCTAGACTAATGAAATTTCTTACTATGTGCAAAATATGTATCCTTATATTTTCAGACAAATATCCTAATTACTTCTCACCAAAAAAGTTTCTTTTGCACCAGATGAAGACTATTAAAGAGTACCACAATGGGTTGCAAACAGATATTGTCTGTGAATTGCCCAGGCCTAATGCAACCTCTACATGGAAGGCTCACAAAACATAGAACTAGGGTAAAGAGGACACTAAAGAATCTCTCAATTTTCATTAATTAATTTTCTTCATGCATCAGAAGCCAGTCACACAAAAGCTCACAGATGACCAAAGTGTAGAGATTAAGAATCTGCAATGGGCATGTGGAAACCTCAGGAACCCTGAGGCTTCTCTTAGCTGGCCTGGCTTAGTTAGTGAGATCCACACCAGAGGAGACCCTGTCTCAATACAAAACAAAGCTGACAGCTGCTGAGAAATGAAAGCTAAAGTTGACCTCTAGCTTTCTTGAACCAATACCCTTTCTGCTATATGTGCACTTACGTTTACACATATGTTCACACACAAACACATACACAAAGTTATCACCAGAAAACGCCTAGAGCTGATACTTTGTGAAAAGTGGCAAGATACAAAATTATTACATAAAATTCAGTGCCTTCCTATGTACTAAGAACAAAATTCTGAGAAAGAATTTGGGGAAACAGCACCATTCACAATTGCCCAAATAAATGAATGATAAACAAGCAAATTAAATACACAAACATATACGCTCCTTGGAATAAACCTCACTGAAGAAAAGAGTGACCTTCATAGAAAGCAAACTTTAAAACAAGGAAGATGAGATTGAAAAGGATATCAGAAGATAAAAACATCTCCTATGGTTTGGAAGAAGTAATCTTGTGAAAGTGACTATTCTACCAAAGACAGTCTATAGATTCAGTGAATCTTAATGAAAATTCTGATGACATTCTTCATAGAAACAGGAAAAAAATAATAAAATTCACATAGAATCATAGATCATAGATTGCCAAAGCACTCCCAAACAAAATGAAGACGTCTATAAGAATTCCCAAACCTGATTTCAATTTATACCGCAGAACCATAGTGACTGCACAGTGCAGGTAGAAGGAAACCATGAAGAGAGTAGAGGACACAAATGTAAACCCACACAGCTGCCTCCATCTCATAGGTTACATTAAAAATACACAGGGGTGAAAATATAGCATCTTCCATAAGCGAAGCTGAGAAAATCTAACCTTCTAACGCAGGTGGATGAACCCAGACCTCTATTCCCTCATTCTGTACACAAATCAACTACAATCGCTCAGATATCATATAAGACCTGAAACTCAGAAGCCATTAGTGGGAAAAGAAATAAAAACACCTTAGCATATCAGCATAGGCAAGCAGTGTCTCAATAAGACTCTAGTTGCTTAGGAAATAAAGCCAACAACAAACAAATGAAACATCTTGAAACGAAATGTTACTATGTAGCCAAGGAAGAGGCCGACTGAGTGAAGAGACAGCTTACCCTGTCTCTTTTCCTAGCTATACACCTGAGAGAGGATTTATAGCTGGAATATACAGAAAACTATAAAAACAGACTCCCATATGACCAGTGCTACCACTCGTGACTATTTACCCAAATGACTTCAAGTCAGCATATCACAGAGCTCTTTGTACCTCAATGCCATAAAGCTTATTCTCAAGACTAAACATATAGAACTAACATGGATATATGCGGCAATGGGGAAATTGACAAAGAACAAGAGGCACATATTCACAATAGAAATATTTTTTGCTATGAAGAAGAATGTTTTGTTATTTGCAGAAAGTGTATACAACTGGAGACAGTGATATGAACATAACTGTCAGTCTCCGAAAGAAAAATGTTTCCTCTCATTCAGGGTCCTAGATATCATAGATACAAAAAATGCTATTCCTACAGATGACATAGTCGAAGCAAACTGCCTAGAAGAACAATGGAGATGACTGAAAAGAGAGGGACTGAGAAGGAAGATAGCCCAGTACGGGAGAACGACATGTTAACAGCCTTTACCAAAGACAAACATATAGAGGTTGAACAGTGTTTGCTAAAGGCATGGTTTCGATGTTTCAGAGACAGTTACAAAGACATCATTCTGCGTCCTCTCACCCGTTTCTTTCCAAGTGCTCCAATAAGTTGACTTGGTGAAGAAGTACAGGAAATTCAATAGCTTTGGCAGATTTCTAAGTACACTCTGTGGCATTCAAAGAAAAAAAAAAGATGTTCCAAACCCTAAATAAACTCTTTTTCAGTTCATTGAAAAATGTATCTTTTCTACTGAAAATGCATTTTAGTTTAAATGTTGTCAATATAAATATTTTTCTAGTGAGTCAGGAGTCAGTTCTTGGCTTAGAAAAGAAAACACTAATAAAACAGTATGCTTCAGTGTACAAATTTGGCAAATTGAAATGAAGTTAAAAAGATTCATGAATTTTCATTTTCAAATGTAGTATTTTTATTTTTTTTGTCTTTAGAATTTGATTAAACTTCAAGAAAATATGTGTCTGTGAATGCATCTTAACTGAATGAGCTACCATAAATGGTGTGAATACATCTTAACTGAATGAGCTACCATAAGTGGGTCGCTGTTTATAAAAGTGATGTTGGTTCAGTTTTTTATTTATAATATATATATTTTATTATTTCTAACAACCTAAATTCCTTCCTGTTCTAGAAATTGGTCATTAAAATAAAAGAGGGACCATTGTTTATGTTATTCATGTGAATATTTGTTTACCATGGATCAAAATCAGGAAAAACAAAACACTTGGCTTGGAGAATTCTGGACGTCATAATCCAGTGGTTTTTGGCTCTTAGGTTTCTTCTTCTACTTTCTCTAATTGTTATGTTCTGCAAATGCAAACACCATAATTGCCACAAATATTCTGTGTTTTTCTCCAAGTATTTTCTACAAACATAATAAACTTACTTATTTGGGGTCAAAAGGATTTCAGATTTTTCTACTCCTTGTCATCAGAAATGAAAATTCTTCTCTTTACGCTCCATTTCACCTGTCTCCCCAAAGAATGAAGCTAAGGAACAAACACTGCTTTTTGCCACCCAAAAGAATTCCAGAATGATAGAAAGAACAGGTAATGTTTAGGGGAGCCAGCCAATGTTCTGAAAAGAATTCCAGGAAAATTTCAGTCATTTCATCATCTCTGATGTAGCTGGCTAGGAACAGTATTCTAGTCCATTACTGAAGAGAAAGACTGTAATAGAAAACTGGAGGCATAGCTCACTGAAAGCTCCATAGTCAATGAAGAAAAGGCATGGGAAGAAAGCTGTTCTGATGTAGCAGAACTCCACTGAAAGTAGAAATGGACCAAGTTTGAGAGGATACCAATTGGAAAGTTATCTGGCAAATAAAAAAGGCAAAGTCAAAACAGCCAGGTGTTAATGGTGGCTGGACAGGTGGAGAGAGTAAGTTACTAAAACTAAGAAGTTTAAGGTAATTCCAGATGACGTTACCATGCACAAATTTGGTCAGAGAAAACTGAATTATGCCACCTCACAGAATGACTCCAGTTCCCACTTCTCTGCCAGTGAGCTCTACCTCTAGTCAATAAAGCTCACTGCCATCCTAATGGGGTGTTAGTATAAGTTCTAGAAGCTCTCTATATCACTTTATGCCAGGATATAAACAATTAACAGTTTTATTGTCATATAATAAAGAAAAGCACCCTGAGCCCTCGGTGCATGAGGTTTAATATAGGAGTCCTGTCCCAGAACTTGCATTTTTAACCACTCTATGCTTCAACAATTTGTGAACTTTTGTGTTAGGGACCGTTGCAGAAGAGGGGATGGAAAGATTATAAGAGCCGGGGAGAAGGTGCGTGACCATGTGGAAGTAGAGTCCTACAACATTCTGAGACCTTACTCATGTGAACCTACAGCCACAGTGTCAGCATTCACAAGACCCATGCAAATTCAAGCAGACAAAAATCAGTATAGAACTGGAGAAATGGACAGAGGACCCCCATAGTAGGTGAAGAAATATTGGCAACTGATTACTGATGATGAGGAACAGCTGATCATCATCCTAAAGTGAGGGATTCTAGAGAGGCTGACTGGACCTCAGTAGATGAACTTGCACTGAGGAGCATCTGGGGACACTAACTTGGCACAATAGGCCTTAACACAAATGACATATGGATTCCAGTGTGTGTGGGGGGGGTATGGGATGATGCCTTTTGGGAAGGGGTTATAAAGATGATTAAGTTGGATTGAGATGTTCTGTATGAAATACAAAAAATTCAATAAAAATATAGACAAAAAAGAAACGAAAGGATCAAAAGGGAATAACGATATTTTAAAACTAAAGAATATTTTCAATTCTTGGCAATTATTTTTATACCAGATTCTCGCTACAGTAACTTTTCCTCTGTTCAGGGGTCACCTTTTCCTTTAAACTCTCTGATAGCTCTTTGCTGGGAATGTGTGTCTCTCATTTCTTTCTCCAAGAGATTCAAAGCTCTTACCAAAGTGAGGTTTTACACATCCGTGTCACACTCGTGCTGTAAACTCCTGAACACATTAACTATGTCTTGGGTTTTCTACAGCCCTGCTTTAGAACCTTTCCTGAAATATGGCATTTGTGGGTTGATTACATAAAATGATGAGGAAAGGAAGGAAAAAATTGAGGGGTGGGAGGTAAAAGGGGTGGAAGGAGAGACAGAGAGAAGAGAGGGAAGAAGGGAAGGAGAGAAAGAGAGAAGAGAGGGAGGGAGGGAAGGAGGGAAAGAGAGAAGAGAGGGATGGAGGGAAGGAGAGGAAAGGACAGAGAGAAAGAGAAGAAACACTCACTGCTATGATTTTTGCCCATATTTTCTTAGTACTTTAGTATTTGATTTAAAAAAATTAAATACCACTTAATTCACTTCATAAATCAAATTTTCTTTGCAATTCGGTACTTGCCTTTTTTACTGTCTACTGAGAAACATGGTTGATTTAATCTTAAAGGCTCAAAAATTTAATGGATGAACTTCTTGAAAATTTAGCAGACTGTGAGATTTTCATGACAACAGGCACACTTGAGTATTATGACTTCAAATTTAGTCAGAAGTAGGCATCCCTGCTGGATTTTCAATGTAATAGTCATTAGAATGGCTGGAATTTCTGGGGCTACAGGGATGGCATGGCACAGTACACTTACATATTCAGGCCATACATTCATACACATAAAATACAAATAATCAAGTATTTTTAAAGAATGTCTGGAATTTCCTTTTACTTATTAATTTATTCTATATTTACTGAATATTATTCCTCAGTAATAAAGGGGCAGGGGAGGAAACTAAGAGGACATAATTTATTGAGAATGTCCAGAAAATATAGAAGAAAGCGTGTGATCAAGTTGGCAGAAAAAAATCCCAATGGTGAGAATAAACAATCTGCCACAACATTGTTTGTCTTCCTTTTTAACTTTGTTTTCTAATTTTAAGCTGTGTATTGAATAGGAGTTTGCACCCTTGGAATTTGTGATGATGTATGCTGGACCCAGGTCTCATTCTGAGCCTGTTACAAACACACACACGCACACACACACACACACACACACACACAATCCTGTTAGTGAATTTTCTAGTTAGTTCTGAGTGATAATGGACAGCGAAGGCGTGGGTCATGAGAGTTCCTGGAGCCCAGACTTGAAAAAGTCATCATAGTAACTAGATAGGTGAAGACCTATTGCCCAAAGGGACATTTCCATATTCAGTAATTCTGTGTCAAAGGACTTGGCTCTTTTTAAAAGTTGCCATTTCTCAAATGGTCTTCTCTTGCATTTCTCAGACCTACTTGTCCTTTGTCTTCCCTACCACTCAAGGTCTCCAGATAGATCTTACCAAAACTCTGCCACTTCTAGGCATTGGTATTTCTGCATGAGCAGAGTCTGCAGTAATATTAGACTAATAATGATGACCTAACCCCTAGGAAAGCCATCCATTTGATAAATATTTACATGGGTTATTCACCTCATTCATTAATAATTGATTTTTCAAAATGATCCTGCCACTTTTGCTTCTCTTTTCCTTTAACTCGCTGTCTCCTAGGTCTAAAGATGAACAAGGTTGGTGATTTTTCACCTTCTGCCTTACTTGATTGAAGTAGTTCTTTTGCATAATTTCTGCTGCTACTGCTTGATTGCTGTATTTACAACCAGCTCACCGCTTTCTGCTTATATTTAGCAGGAGTCGCATGGTTATGCTGAATATAGTTTCAGGTACAGAAAAGTAACCTTCAATACTTTTGGAGAATTTATAAGATGCACAACATTTTATGGGAAATTTTCTTTAATTGTACATTTTTATCTTTCCTCCTAGAAAAAAAGAAATCATCATTCACTCTTTCATATTGATGGACTTGGTTTCTCATGTCTTTATTTTGACAGTTATCTATTTAACTCAGTTAATGCTGGCAGACTTCAGTTTAATAAGGCATGATCCAGAAGATTTACAAATACTTGTATATGTTATTACTTTTGGTATTCTGTTAGTCAATTGTTTTTCATAAAACTAACATAATAAAAATTCTTTAATAAGGAATGGGGGACCCTGAGAGATGGTTCAGCAGTTAAGAGAATTGGCTGGCCTTGAGAGTACCTGGATTCTGTTTGCAGCACTCACGTGGTAACTAGCAACCATCCAAAACTCGAGTTCCATTTGCCCTGCCTCAGGGCTCTCATCTTCTTTTCTTAGCTAGTCAAAATCTTCCTAGGCCCATCTTATTCACATCTGTCCTCCTTGGGCATAGGCCCTTTCATACATCTGTTGCCTGAGATCACCAGAGTAGCCAGGGTGAATGACCCTGATTCTGTGTACTGGGTCACTATCCTGCTTTGGGACCAGCCCTATTGATGCCACTCCAGAATATTTGAAAGAATAAGAACCTATAGTGTATTAAACCATAAAATAAAAAATAAATGGAACAATTCCTAAATTTACTGGAACCACTAGAGTTAAAGCAAGAAGAGATCAATAACTTAAACAGATTCATAGTAAATAAATAAGGAAATTGAAACAGTAATACTAAACCTCCAGACTAACAACTCCAGGCCCAGATGGATACAAAGCAGAATTTTATCAAATCTTTAAAGAAGATCGACAACCAATACTTCATAAAATAGGGTTGGAGAGATGACTCAGTGGTTAAGAGCACCTACATGTTGACTAACAACTGTCTGTAACTCCAGTTCCAGAGGAATCTGACGCCTTCTTCTGACTCCACGGGCATTGCATGACATAGATGCATTTACACACATGCATGCAGTACACTCATACAAATAAAAATGATTAAAAATTAAAAAAAAATAAAAACAGAGGGAATGCTTCCAAACTCTTCTATGAAGTCAGTATTAGTCTAATACCAAACCCAAGTAAGACACAACAAAAAAGAAAAATAAGCCCTTATCCCTGAGGAACATAGATGCAAAAATTATTGACAAAATATTAGCAAATCTTATATAGACACATATCAAAACTTTTACCTACCACTATCAAGATTGCTTTATCCCAGAGATACAGGGAGGTTAGTATATGTAAGTGAGTAAATGTAGTAATTAACATAAATGGACTTATAGAAAAAATTCAGAGTCATCTCAATAAATGTAGCAAAGTCCTTCAACAAAATCCAGCATACGTTTATGATAAAAGTCCTAGAGGGAACTGTACTTCCTGGCACATATCTCTACATAATTAAAGCTATTTATAGCAAACCCATATCCAGTATCATTCTAAAGGAAGAAAATCTTGAAACATTCCATTAAAATCAGAAACCAGCAAAAGCGTTCACTGGTCTGCATTCATTTTCAATATAGTGCTTGAAACTGTAGCTAGAGCAATGAGAGAAGTTTAAAAGGTACTGATTGGAAAAGGAGAGGTCGAATTATCCCTATTTGCAGATGATAAGATAGTATCTATCACTCTACACAAAAGAACTCCAGATAGTTTAAAGACATTAATGTGAAACCCCAAATACTGAAGGTGTTTCAAGAAAGCATGCAGCATTTTAGAAGACATAGATGCAGGAAAGGTCTTTCTAAATCGGAATTCAGTGGCTGAGGATTTAAGGTCAACAAATTCCTCATTAAACTAAAAGACTTCCTTATAGCAAAGGAAACAACAAATTCAGTGAAGAGGAAACCCACAGAGTGGGAGAGAATCTTCATCAGTTGTTCAGCTGACAGAGGATTATATCCAGACCATAGAAAGAACTCAATAAACAAAAAAGCAAAAAAAGCAAATAACACGATTTTTCGGTCCTCTTCCGAAATGACCCGTGAGCCTTGCAGGGCAGAAGTTTGATGTAGGTGTCCTAATCAAGGATGAGCACTATGCAACCTCTTTTTCTTTGAACAGTGGCTGGTTGTGGTTTTCTGTTAATCACCATCTGATACATAACGAAGCTTCTCTGGTGAGGGCAGGGAGATGTATTAAACCATGGGTAAGATAATAAGTCATCAGTGCTTTAATATTATAATTATTTGAAAATTAGAACTAAGCTCTCCCCTATGCCCTGTGACTTGTCTAGCCTTGCTTTCTAAGACTAATGTCAACCTCAGATATGGGGTCCATCTTGGAAAATGGCCAAAAGTCCAATTATAGAATGGTTTGTTACTCCCATTCTTTCTGTACCAATATTATACTAGGCCCGTTGATGAAATCCTACAGATTCATGTTTCAATTAAAAAGTACAGACAGCTCAGGTAACTAACAAATGGCCATGGAGTTGGGAGGAGCCTTCCTGGGAGGGAAGTAGAATGCAGTGTTATACAGGAGGAAAGGGGCAACATTAGACCAGAAAGGGTTAAATGGGTGGCGGTGGGAGGGTAGGGGAAAGGAGGGAATATTGGGAGGGATACATAGCGCTAAAGGCCTTCAGAGAAAAACAAAAACAAAAACAAACGGAAACTCACCAGTGTAGATGCTTCTTAAAGTATGTGCATACACATTATAAAAAGAAATTAAAAGGAATTTCTAATGACAAGGAGATATTGCCCATATTAGATACCATAGATTAGCAAAATAAAACCCCCATAGCAAGAATGTACTCCCTCTCTTGAAGGTGACCTTCAAACTCGATTAGTCATTGCCCCTGCTCTTGGTTATACACCAAAAACTGAAGGTAAATCCCTATTGCTGAATACACTACACGTATGCACTATAGAACAAAGGAGATAACAAGCTAGGGTTGACTTCAGAGCCTCATCTCTACTAGTTAGGCATGGAGGTACCATGCCTGCTCCTTGAAGAGAAAATCAGTCATCCATCTTGTCTTACCCAGCCATGCATCCTGTTTTTGTTTTGTTTTGTTTTTGAGGGAGGTTCTGCCCATAGCCCCAGCTGGCCTGGAACTCCTATTTAGACTAGGCTGACCTTGCTCCCCTCTGCCTCCTAGCTCTAGGATTAAATGTATGCATCATGTTGCCTGGCAGCACTTTTGTTTTTGTAAAAAACAAAGCAAAACATATTTGTTACTTATTGGATTGAAAAATCTTAATGCTCCATTAGCTTTTCAATAATTCGTAATTGAGCATATCCTTTGGTAGCTTTGTTGGAGGACAAAGACAAGAAAACAAACAAATGCAAAAATAAGCAAAATTAAATCATTGCTGTGTGGTAGGAATATGATGCTTTAGTCAAGGCCCTTGACAGGACTGATTTCATCAGTTGCCCAGATTCTCTCCACTTATTTCTGGCATAGTTCCTCTAACTTTATTTTCTTTACACATTTAACTAACGTTTAATTTTTATGCAATTTTCTTTATATAAAATCAGTGCATTTCTATGTAACTAACAAATCTTGCTTTCCTGTACTTAGCAGTGATTGCACGTCATTAAAAATTCTGGAATGTAAATTGTGTTCTAATGGTACTTCTTTAAAATTTGTATTTACTTGTTTCCAAAATTCTTGAAGGGCTAATTTTAGAGACAAAGCACAAAGGCACAAAATATAAAACCACATCTCAGTTTTCATTGTGTAGTTTTATGTGGGAAATGTCAGATTATAGAGATTTCGTGTAAATAACACATATAAACAGAATGTTCCATGTCCCCTGTAATGCACATACAGTTCTGTAAGGATGTCATCCCCAAGAAGATCTGGTGAAGCAGTGGCTTTGACCAATAATGACATGTCTTAAATAAAAAGCATAAAGTTACTCACCAGAACATGATGCTAAAACCCTATTGGTGAAGATAATATATGCATGAACGATAGGACAAAGAAGAGGAAACTAAGCCGGTGCTGACTTCAATCTTCGCTGGTTAGGTTTCAGAGTTCTGGAAGGTGCCATGCATGATACCTGAAAAGAGAATCAATCCCCAGCCTCGCCTAATTATTAGTCTTGTTATCTGCAACAACAGCCTGTCAAGATATGTTCACTGGTGCAATAGCAGCACACTTATTATGGGAGTACCGAACCACTTTCTAAGTAGATTTAAGCTCTGATTCATAAGATGGAGCCCATATTGAAGACTGATATCAAGCCTAGAAGCCTGTGGTTATTAAGGATCACAGGCCGTAGGGGAGAACCTATTACTATTACTTTGCTAAATTGATATACTATTAAATTGATTCAGAATGACATAGTTATACCCATAGATTAATGCATCTCTCAACTCTCACCATAGAAACTTCCTTATGTAGCAGGTGATGATTAACACAGAGACCCACCGCTGGACAATGTGCATATAATTCTATTATCTGCAAAACTCTTATTCCTGAATATGACATCTACATCAAATTTCTGCCTCCCAAGACTCAGGACTCATTGCAGAAGAGGGAGTGCAAAGACTGTAAGAGCCAGAGATGGTGGATGACCACAAGGAAACAGACTTTAAGACAGCTAAGTCATCACTCATAAACTCAGCGCAATGATGACAGCATACACAAGTCACATGTTAGCTCAAGCCAGATAAAAACCCCAGCATGGATGATGGGGAGTGGGTAGGAACCCCTCGTCATATCTGAGGCGTTATTGCAACCAATGGCTCCTGGGAGAGGGAGTGTGTGTGTGTGTGTGTGTGTGTGTGTGTGTGTGTGTGTGTGTGGAGAGAGAGAGAGAGAGAGAGAGAGAGAGAGAACATGAAATTGGGCAAGGGTTAGTTTGTGGCATGCATACAGGGGAGAGGATCTAAAGGCAATAAAATGTATAATTTCATAAAAATTTAGTTTAAAAGAATGAAGCCACATGGGAGTTGTTTAATGGTTAATTTTATGGCAGTTTTAGTGGAATAAGTGATGCTAGATATTTGGAAAACATTTCTGCGCATATGAAGAGTATTTCATAAATGACATCACTTGAATCAGTAGGCTAAGTAAAGATCTGATCTCACTATTCAATCCACAGAGATTAATTCCTCAGTGAGAGAGCCTACTTCACAGATGTGAAATATCCTGGATTGAATCCCAGGGTGAAATAATAGAGGACCAAAATAAATGATTGAAAGGGGGGGTGAATTTGCTCTTTTGAAGCCAGATATTCGTCCCCAACCTGAAAGATGCACCAAGAGTGTTGCGGATGCCTCGCCACTTGGAACTGTACACTTCCCTCTTTACTCAGGGCATATTATAGGACTTCTTGGCCTTTAAGAAAGCGCGAGGACTGAATTTACATGATAGACATTTTATCCATCTATTGCTCCTCTATCTTCCATCTGTACATCAATTTCTTACCAGCTGTTTCCCAGGAGAATTCTGACTTATATAGATGGAATATAGCAAAGTTTGGGGAAATTGAAGGAGTCCAAGGGAAAGGAAAATAAAAAGGAAGAAACTGATTAAAGGAGTGAGGATTCATGTGATGTGCTGTTCCTCTGATCTAACAAAGACTTTCTTACAAACTGGTTCATATATAAAATAAGTGTTTGAAAGAGTCAGATCAGCTTTCAGGACAAAGCACTTAAAAGTATCTGTGGATACTTTGTTACTTAGGAGAAACCATGTAAGTTCTTTATTAAGACATGTAGTCAATCACAAGTAATAAGTAAGCATAATCAATAATGGAATTTGACTCCATTGCATAGTGATTGGTATAGTGTTAATTATTTTATAAATGAAGATTAAACATATCTGAAGTTTCATTCTTCTACATCAGGAAGAGGAAAAAATGTAAACAAGAACCAAGTTAAGAGACATCTGTAACAAGGAGAGTGTTGGACAAAATGTTGAATACCTTCATTCCTCAGAAAGCAAATACCAGCTCCTAAAATAAATATCAATCACATGAATATTTGTGAATGTGAATGGAAAGAAAGACATCCCAATCCTATCCTTTGACAGACTCAATGGACTTCTCCCCTTTATGGGTGTTTTGCTTCCCTGGAAACTACAAAAATTAGAGGCAGGGCATGATCCTCTCTTCGAAGAGTTCTAAATTCTTTACAGATTTTAAATAAGTATTCTTTTTCAGGGATATGTCCCTCAGAAACATTCATTATGAGGAATGAAGGAATACATGTTTTAAGACATAATTTGTACTTATATTTTATTATTTTCTGAAATTTTAAATGATTTTCTAATAGAAACAATAACTATGACCTTGTTTTTCCACTTGACAAATAATCAATTTTGACAGAATGTATATGCCTTTATATAATCAAGATATCAAACTGGAATTTCTTGAGTCCTAATATTGAAGAACTTCATCAGAGTTTGGCATGGTAGTATCTATATATTCATATATCAGTACATCTACATACCATTCTTTTCTATTTGTATATTTTATATGAATAAAGCCATCCAGTACAAAATAGAATTAATCTATTTAGTCTTTCTTAAGAAAACTATACCAACAGCAATGATGGTGATGGTGGTGTCTGGTCACAATACTGTCATCTATCTACTAATAGCTAGGGCTATGCTAAGTGGAACATGAATAAATTATGTGCCTTTAAGAACCTCATGTGGAAGGGGCCACAGATAAGATTTTGAGATATGAAGCATAGACAAAGACATGGGATACATGCATAATAACATGAATTTTTCAGTGGATTTAGGACAACTCATGTCTCAAACCACTTTTCGTCACTTTTCACATAACTTTGTTTTATTATTAGCATTCACTGGTAATACTTGATTGTGAGGCTCTTTGCTTCAGTTCCTACCTTGTTTCCTGAGATACTTCAATCTACCCCCTACAAAGACCCAGACAATTTGAATTCCTTGCTAGGAAAGCATGTGCTGTAAGAGCATGAAGATGATGTTTTATGTTTCATTTAGATTTTAGCGCAGACATTATTTTAGTTTTTAGTTAATGATTGTAAAGCAAACCCAAATTGAGAGGAAAGTATGAAGATTTTTGAGAAAATTTTCACATCCAGAGTTTTTCTCCTTTGCACGTTTGTTACAGTCAAGGAGCACGTCTTGACCTCTCACTATCACTCATTGTCTGAAAAAGACACTTAGATGTATTCTTCGTGTTGTGTATTCCATGAGCTTGGACAAATGTTTAATAACATGCATTCATCGTTACAGGAACAAAAGAGCGTTTTTACTGCTCTAAAATTCCAGTGTGCAATTCATAATTACCTTCCTTACCCCAAGGCTTAGGAGGTAACTTTCACTGCCTATGTTGTTTTGACTTCATTAACATTGTCATATAGTTGGATTTACATGGTAAGTTTCTTATATAGATGAGAAGTGGAACTAGCATACATTAAGGTATCTCCACATCTTTTCAGGGAATAATGGTTCACTTTTATTTATTACTAAATGACAGACATTCTGATGTACTATATTTTATATATCCATTCAGTTACTAAGAGACGTTTTGGTTGCTTGCAAATATTAGCAATTATGAATAAAGACAGCATAAACATCCATGTGAAGTTTCTTGTGTGTACATTAGCTTTTATTGCATTAAAAATTGGCTGGAGAAATGGCTCAGCAGTAAACGCACTGACTCTTTTTGCAAAAGACCTGGGTTTGATTCCCAGCATCCACATCGTGATTAACAACCTTCTATAACTCCAGTTCCAGGGTATCTGTGGCCCTCTTCTGTCCTCTTTGGGCTCTGCATGACATGGGTGCACTTAACATACAGGAATAACACAAAAATAAAATAAATAAATACAATTATATTACAAAATGTCAAGAAATATAGCAAGCAGATTCTATGGTATGAACAAGTTTAATCTTAAAAGGAACTATTAATTGAGTTTTTACTAATAACACAGAAGAGTTTTGCCTTGCATCATCATAGCATTTCCCATGGGCATTGTTTTGTTTGGCTATGTTATTAAGTCTAAAATGATATAAAATTAAGTTAATTTTTATTTCTTTGATAAATGATGCAGTACATCTTTGAATTTATATGTTCTTATAATTTACTATTAGCATTTTATGTTTTTGTTTTTTAATGTTGGAACTTTTGCAGTGGTAAAGATTCAACACAGAGAATTCCACAGGTGTAGGTTGGGTTCTAACACTGAACTATATCACCAGGCCCTAAATATCATAGTATTGACTATGTAAAGATAATACTGTCGCCATACTTAATGAATAATGCCTATAAATGCTAGATAAGGGTGTAGGACTGCTATGAGTCCAAAGCCAGCATAGAATCCATGTCAGTCTCAGGTGCACAGTGAAACCCTGTCTGAGGAAACCAAAAAAGAAGAAAGGAAAAAGCAATAACAGAAAATATCCCTCAATATTCGTATAGAAAGTTGAAATCAGAGAACAGAACTTCCAATGCAGTTCTAGTTATACAATGGCCTGGGGAGAATTATCAGAGTCCAACTCCTATTTCGTTATTTTTGGGGTTTCAGGGAACTTTCTTTAAAAGCCCTCCTCTTCTTCTGGAGACCGTTGATGGAAATGGTGAGAGGACATACTCAGTGCTACTGGCTGAGCTGAGGCAGGGACTCCCCAGCAGCCAATGGTTCTCTCTTCCTCTTCTGGAGTGGCGGTCCATGGTTTCTTATCTTTTGGGTCCATGTGGACCATAAGGTTTATCACCCAGCTGCTAAAGCCAAATTCATTCTCATACCAGGAAATGAGCTTGGCAAAGTTGTCATTGAGGCCAGTGTCAGCCCAGACATCAAATGTAGAAAATTGGGTGTCAGTATTAATGTTGCAGGAGCTGACCTGTCCTCAGTGTAGACCAGGGAACCCTTTTGGGTCCCTCAGACCCCTGTTTTGCCCCCTCCTTCTTCTTGATGGTATTGTTCTTAGCAGCTTACTCTAGATGGCCGGTCAGAGCCAGCACAGACACTTGGGGGTGTGAGTAGAGAAGCAGAGGAGCATGGCAGTGAGCTGTCCACCAGCTCTGGGATGGCTTTGTCCACAGTCTTGGCATCGTTAGTGGAAACAGGGAGGATGTTCTGGGCAGCCCCATGAACAACACAAAATAGTTTCCTGGAGGGTTTATTTACAGTCTTGCCGGTATCCATGATGGCATGAACTGTGGTCATGAGTCCCTCAACAATGCGGAAGTTGTTGTAGATGAACTTGGTCAGTGGGCCTGAGTAGTTGGTGGAACAAGAGGCACTGCTAAGACTCTTGGGTGAGTTGTCATACTTCTCATGGTTCAGACAAATCATAAATATGGGGATATCAGCAGAAGGGGCAGAGGTGATGACCGTCTTACATCCGCCCCTCAAACGCACACTGCCTTCTCCACGGTAGTGAAGACACCAGTAGAATCCACAGCACACATGGCAGCAGCATCGCCCATGTAAGTGAGATCTGCTTCTGAAGATGGAGATGGCCTCTCATTAATGACCAGTTTCCAGTTCTCAGCCTGGACTGTGCTGTGGAACTTTTTGTAAGTGGAAGCATATTGGTTCATGTAGACCATGTAGCTGAGGTCAAAGAGGGGTCATAGATGGCAACAACATTCACTGTACTAAAGCTGAAGGCAGCCCTGGTGACCAGACACCCAATATGGCCAAATCCCTTAACTCTAACTGTCATCTTCCTGTCTCAGGGACAAGGATACACTGCAGGAGATATGATTGTCTCTGGGACTGGCAGCAGCAGAAAGCCAAGGTCCAGCACTTACCTGAAGTAGGGGCAGAATCACTCTGCAGTAGGAAGACATAGCTTTCTTTGGCACAAAGGCACCGTCTACACACCTGGCTATCAGATAGCTCTTCCTCTAGAGATAGTACAAGGTGTGCATGGTGGGCTTCAGTGTGGACAAGTACTATAAGTGACCCCAACATAGATGCTAGGAAACAAGAATGGCTTTTATGTATAGTGTATGAGTTTCAGATCCCCATCCTCGAGGCCTTAATTTCTTTCCTAGTGGAATATTTAGGAAGAGAAGAAGAATAAGAAGAAAAAAAAAACCCACAGTTTTTCACTTTATTTTGTCTGTTGTTTTTCATTACTGTTGCAGCTTAGATATGAGTATCCTCTACTCCCAAATAAGTTCTATGCTGAGGGATTATAACTTTAGCAGAACTTCAAGATCAGGAGATTTTTGGAAAGTTCTGAGGTCTTTAGAAGCATATTTTGCCGCCTTCCCCAGAAGTTCAAAGCCTGTAAGCTACCCAAACTTAGAACCTGCAATACTATGAGCCAAAAGGATATCTTTGTCAACGTAAGTTAAGTATCAAAGAAATTTAATTAGAGTAATGAAAAATAGCACATTCAATAGATTTAAGTGCCTTTAAGAGAGAAAATAAGCACCAATATTCAGAATAGAGTTTGCAGATAAGGAAAAAGCTAAGTTTTGTCTGTAAGGTAAAGCACACTGGACTAATTAAAAACTCCAGAAATCTCAGGTAAAAAGTTGTATGCAACTTTTAAATCTAGCATAAATTAATGAAACTACAATAGATGCAATATTATATTTCAGTTCTTTTTGTGTCCCAAATACGCTTTGATATAATTATTAGAGGGATGTCTGCTTTAGCTTGGACAAAGTGAATTTTCATTCACTTTTTTAAACAAGTGAGAAATGAGACAAAATATAGAAAATTATATTTAAGTTATTGTATAATAGGGAATATCAAGATTTAATTCCAAGAACAACAACAAAAAAAAGGCGATGCAGAGGAGATGGACTATACAGGTACTTACTGTGGAAGGAACTGTTAGTTCACAGAGAAGAATGAGTAACCCAGAAAAGGCTAACAATTTTATTCAGTTGAGAAAGTGAGGTTGGAAGTGGAGAAACAAATAACTAGAATTGGACATGAAGAATGCATCCTCCAAGAAGGAGAAAGTTACAGAAAGAGTTCTAGAGATCTGAAAGGAGGGATTCCTCAAGAGTTTCCTTGACCAAGTAATAAACTCTGCATATGTAAGAGAACAACTTGTAAATATAGAGAGCTAACCCCAGAAACCAAGAGCAAAAAACAGTATTTGGCCTCTGATAATTGTTTGAAGGCCATTTATGCTCTCATGATCTAAGTGAAAGGCCTTAAGTACATGAAGACCAGAAAGTCCCAAGTGAATATTGCCTTAGTGGTAGAGTTTATCTCAACACTAAACTATGAAAAGATCAAATGGATTCTAAGTAACTTGACTATATGCCACACAAAATCTACCCTTAGGGAAATAGGATTTAATCAAATAAAAAAGCAACAATGTAAGATTCAAATGTAGAAGTCAATATAAATTTATCCAGAGTTAGTAAAGTATGATCTATAACTTAAAAAAAATCAATGAACAGACTTCAAAATGAAAGGTGACCTTAAAAAACTATTAAACATATTGTCCACAAAAGAACAACAAGGAGAGGAAAATTATGTGCCTGAAAACATAAGTGTGTGAGATTAGTTTATCATTGTGACAAAACACCTGAGAACTACAACCTAAGTTTTATTTTGGCTCCTGGTTTCAGGGGTTTCAACCTGAGTTTGGTTGTCACTACCAATATTACACTATAATAAAGCAGATAATCATGTCTGGGTACATTTGATACTATACAGAAGTTTCCATAGGGTGGCTGAGAGCCTGAATGGACAGCAGGGTGGAGAGATGAGAGACGATAAATCGAGAGATGTTAGAAGTTAAAGGGATGATAGATATAGATAGATATATAGATACATACATACACACAGAGAGATGATAGACAAAGATGATCAATGGATGATAGATAGATTATATAAAGATAGATGAAAGAAGAGGCACAGTTCAAACTTATGCTACTAATGACCAACTTCCTCCAATCAGGTCCCTCATTTTACATATGAGTACATATGAGTCCTCATGAACCAATCACCTCTAAAACTTCTCTTGTATGGATATATTGAACTAAAAAATTGGCCACATGAACCCTTGGTAGGAAATTTTTATCAAAACCTTAACAGTGTTATCTAAATTAAAAAGATAGATGATAGAACAGCGCATTAAATTAATAAAAAATAAAGGCCAGCAAATTTTTTCTTATATCAATGTAAAATAGCTAATAATACCCTAAGAAAGCAAAAAATTATAAATAAACAAATGAGCCAGTATCAAACAAGCTAATATTTTAGAAGCAACAGGGACTAAAAATGTTAGAAGTAATAATGTCAAAGAACTTTCCAAAAGCAATAGGAGATATATAAAACATGAAAATACAAGCACAAGTTAGAAGCCCTCAATAAATGTACCAAAGGCACATTTAATCAAATTGCGAAAGTGTTTTTGAAACAAAGAATAATGATATTTTTATAGCGGAGACAAAAATTGAAATTATTGCCCTTTTAAGAAACTTCACAAGACTGAAATACTATGCTAATGTGGTCATATATTGTAAGAATCAAATCAAAACAAAAGCAAATTGTGTCAAAATGGAATAGTGCATACTCAGGCCATACTTTTCTAGGTTAGAAACAAATAAACTAATGATGTGGAGAAAAAAAAAGGGGCACTCTTATTCTTTTGGTGGGAAGTAAATTAGTATAGTCATTATGAAAAACTATATAGATGCCCCTTAAAAATGAAAACTTCCGTATGGTCTGGTAACCACACACTGCAACAGATCCAGAGAAAATGTAATCAAGCATGTCAAAGATGCATTTGATTCCTATCTTCACTGGAGCATCATTCACCATAACCAAGAAATGGAATTAGATGATGTTTCTGTCACATGTCAAATGGGTAAAGAAAAGATGATGCATAAGACAAGGATACTATTCTACTATAAAGAGGATAAAATCCTGTCACTTAAGACAATGTGTATAAATGAGTTCATTGCACTGTGTGAAATAAGCCTAGCACAAAAGACAGATGTTGAATTGTAGCACTCATGTGAAATCTAAAGAAGTTGAGAGTAGAATGATGCTTAGTATAGGCTGTGAAAGAGGGGGGATAGGGAAGGTTGAGCGAAGGTTCATCAACAGAGGAGGTAAGCTTCAGACTGGAGAAAGAAGACCTACTTATCCATGCACACTGTGGTGAGTACAACAGGTGAAAACAATTACTGTGTGTTTCAAGAAAGGGATGAGGGTTTGCACAGATGTGGTGCTGGCCTTAGGTTCTTATCTTCTTGAGGCAATGAATGTAGTCAAGAGGCAGACAATTTGAACAGAAGCTTTCTTAGCAAAGATATAGAAGCAAAGCAAACACTAAGTGGAGATTTGGGGTGTAGCATCTCGAGATGAGAGCAGCATAATGGGCTCTTCACTGGATGTTAAGGATCTTTCATGTATATGGGTAGGGGCATATCTATGAAGTATGGTAGCCCTTTGGACTCAAATCATGGTTGACCACATCTCCCTTTTATGTTTTCGTTTTACCTATGAGGGATATAAAAAAAAATCACACTGTAAGCAATATTACAATTATGTCTTTGGGGGCTTCAGACCCTTCCTTATGTATAGTTCCTTAGTTTCTGACACATTGAGAACAATGTATCTTTAGCTTCAAAAATGTTTAACTACAAAGAGACAATCTGCTTATCAGGTATGGAGACACAGTTGCAGTTTTCCTGGTTGCCTCCTATCTGATTCCTTGACTGTTGATGATCTGAAAGGTCTAGTTCCTGGAAGACATGCACACTATTTTAGAAGGCATTCTTATAATTTTGTCTGTTGCAATTAGATGCATTAAGTGAAAGAATATATGAAAGAGCAAAGCACCATGCACATGTTCTTCAGGGGAGAGGAGATTTTCATGGGAGCCAGCTGGAGCTGGTGAACAATGACTTTTCCCCCCAAATCTTGTTCTTCCTCTTACCTGGTCAGCTTTACTGTCTCCTACTCAGCCGGGAGCCCTCTTCTTTTCCAACCTCAGTATTCTGTTTTTAGCATAACATCCCTCTTCATCTTAATTTTTGTATTCATTGAACATTTCCATCATAAAGAAATGAAAATTGCTTAAAGAATGAGAAACATTTACTCTTATTTAAACATTATAAAATCATACAATATGTACATGTATAAAAACATCATCTAATATGTTATAGTTATGTATTATCATATGTCAATTTAAAATAAATTGAATTTAAAACTTTATTTAAAAAATTAAGCCTAAATTCTATATCAGTATTGAATTTGCTGATGTAATTTGAGTGAAAAGGTAAGCTGTTCACTGAGCAACCTTTCTATTTCTATAATTAGTAAGGAAGAAAAATTTCTCATGGAAAAGAACAAATTAAAATGACCAGTTGGATAATTCAAACTCTGATTAATTGGGAGGCTTATATCCTTAGAAGCAAAAGGAATTGCATTAAACTACTATAGATAGTACCTTAAACCTGTAATTACCTCAGCAAACTTGCTGCTTTCTTTTATTGATCATCACAACATAAAAGAAAGGAGAAGCAAGTTAACCAATATTGTGTTAACTTTATTATTTAGAATGGCTAACAACATAGTGTACAAATAGATGATCAAAAGCCATTCTGATAAGAACCGTCCCATGTATAATTATATAGTCTCGGGATCTTATAAAAGACAGTATGGCAGGCTTACTCATATGGAGCATTTGTAAGGTACAACTTACAATAGAATTACAAACTCCAGAATCAAAATTAGTGCTTATAACCAAAAATTAATGCTTTTTTTCCAAGATATATAATACTTGACATTATATTTCTGTCTCATTTTGGAACTAACCTCAGAGCTAACTATATAAAAATCTGTAAGACTTCCTACAGTCAAAAATATTTTCATAAAACAGTAGTGAGATAAAGCACAGAGTCCTCCCAGGGCAAAATGACATGCACTTCTATTGTTTCTAGCTTTAAAAAAAAAGTCAGAATGAAGATCATGAACAAGGTTAACATTAAACTCTCCATTGTACAAAGTTTAGGGAAAAAATAGCAGATCATGACAAACTATAGGAATGAGAATAGATTTAGATTAAGATATAGATTCTAACAGTTACTGCGTATCCAAGAGAACACCTCAGATTCTCCCAGAGAAATCTAATTATCATTATGAACCTTCTCTATATTGCAGTTCTCAATAGAATTGTTACTTTGATCTGAATATAAGAAAGTTATTCAAAGAAGTTCAACATTTTCCAGTTAACAATTAAGCCATAATCACAATTGTTGATTAAAAAACGATTTTACTTATATGTAGTCTATGTACATGAATATAAACATACATGAAATCTAAGTTTCTATGGAGTTATTTATAATCATATATGAATATATTTATATATTGATAAGTACAATGTATAATATCCAGTCAGAAGGACTGAAATACAATGCATTATTGTATTATTACAATATGTGAGGGTTACTATATCGATTAATCTCAATTAAACTTTATTAAAGATACTTGGGTTCGAACCATCTAGTGTTATAATGATGCCAAATTCAAGGAACACAGAATCCTAGGCATGTGTTTGGAATATAGCAAAGAGTAGTACTTCAATAAATGAACATAAAGTCAAACAAAAATCAATCTCTAACAGCAAAACTTTGAAAAAGAAAACAGAATATTCTGAAGGATAAATAATGCCTGATTTTAAGACTTATAAAACCAGTATGTAATTATAAAACCAATATGTTATTAACATAAGGTATAAATCCTATCAAAGAAATACAGTGCACATTTCCATACTCAATGAGAAATGAAAAATATTTCAAACAAAAGATGTTGAATAATACCAATTTCTGTACATTGTAGTTAACAACTTCATATTTACAAGTTAACATTTTGAATAATCACACATAAAAGCTAATTCAAAATGAATCATATATTAGTACTAAGCAGAGCAATAAGACAAAAGAAGGAAAATAAAGGAATATAAATGGAAAAATAATAAGCAAATAATCCTTATTTGCAGATGATATGCAAAAGAGGTCCAACAAATTCTAACAGAAAACTTATCATCACTTTCAGGAAAGCTGCAAGACACAAAATCAAATTATAAAAGTCGATAGCTTTCCTGTATACCAATAACAAGCATACTGAAAAAGATATGGGAATTCTCCCATTAACAATAGCCTTTTTTAAAACCTAGGAAGAAACCTACCAAAAGAAGTGAAAGAACTCTCCCATGAAAACTTTAAATTTCATAAGAAAGAAATAGAGGAAGACAGTAGTAGAATTAATGTTGGGAAAATAGTTATTCTACCAAAACAACTTGTAGATTCAGTGCAATCCTATTCAAAATCCCCATAATAATCTTAACAGAAAAAGAAAAAAATTCTAAAATTCATCTGGAAACACAAAGACCATGGATAGCCAATATGTTGCCATACCAGGTTTCAAGTTATATCGCAGACTTATAGTAATTAGAATGGTACTGGCATAAAATCAGACATTGAGATCAACGGAACAAAATACCAGATATAAACATGTGTGCAAGCAGTTATACTCACCTGATTTGTGACAGAGATGCAGAAGAACACCCACTGGTGAACAGACAGAGTTGTCAACAAGTGTTGGTGGGAAAATGTTTGTCCACATGTAGAAGAATGAAATTAGATACGTTTCTATCAGCCTGTGAAAAGACCAAAGTCATCTAAGTGGGTCTGTCTGAAGTCTGAATAATGGAAAATGCTAGATGAAAACAAAAGCTGTACCGCACAAGACACAGGGTCAGGAGAGGACTTTATGAACAAAACTCTATCTGCTCAGGAATTAAGGTCAACAACTGACAAATGGGATCTCATAAAATATAAAAGCTCTTGTATGGCAAACAAAACAGCTCAGTGGACTGAGTGGCCCAGAGAGTGACTGTTTACCAGCTATATACCTGATAGAGGAGTAACTTTCTTAATATATGAAGAACTCAAAAACAAAGGGTCGAGAAACTAGTGGCAGAGATTTTTAAAAAGGAACTAAAGACCTTAGCAGAGATAGAAGAATACATTTTTTTGGAAAGAGCTCTTGTAATAAGCCTTTACAAATCAAACTTATCCACAGTCTTGTAACAAGTTAATCATTGGTTTTGAAAATATTTATAGCTATTCACTCATTCTATTACTTAATGTGAATTCAGCTTTTTCTGAATTAACTGACCTGTAAGGAAAGCAATGTAATCAATGTTAAAATGCTTTAGCTTCCATGTGTAACCCTTAAAAGATGAGTTTAATGCATAGGTTTCATTTTATATCATGTTCTTTACTAATTCTTCATAACTCATTAATATACTTTGCTCAGAAAAATGTACGTGTGTGAGATATGTTAATTAGACCAAAGGCAACCTATTGAAAGCAGTGGAAAACAACATATCCCCCAGAAGAAATGTTGCAAACAGCATGTGGTTATAGGTTAGTGATGTCTGTGTGTGGTGTTATAGGCTGCTCTAGTCAGTAGGGACAGAAAAGTAACTTCTTCCTTACATAGCTCTTACCAGTGATTGATCTCATTCCTTTCTCATCCCTTGTGTTATGTGATATACAATAACAACCTTTGTCAAAGAACCAAGAACAGTTCTGTAAGAACAGTTCTGAGGAAATCAGAACACTTAGAAAGATAAGGCTCATTCTTGACTTAGGACTGCAGGAGTCAGTTTTTCTTTAATGGGGCACCACAACACAGAAAGTTCTCAAATAAAAAACAAACCAGGTTAAGAAATCATCTTTAAATTGTGTGCCTAAAGTTCCTTCAGGGAGGTCCAAATGATGTCCAGCTGAAATCTGATTTTGCCAAACTACAGTTTGGGAAACTAATGAGTTTACTGGGAGTATTTATAGTGCAATGGGTAACAGTTTACTTATAGGACTGTAGATGATAACCTTTTAATGCCATACTGGAATGTCTCTATCCAGGCACATGGGTAGTAACTTCACCACAGCCACACAAAATGACGAGAGCTTCCTCTTGCTCGCCTAGTTCATACACCCTTAGTGTCTCCTTTCATTCACCTGGGGTCAAGTGCCTGAATGGGAGGTGTGACTGGCTCTCCCGGTCCCTCTTTCCTTGGTAAGTAGGTGCATCCAAGCTTGGGAAGATGCAGGTAAGCAGTAGAGAGTGCATCAGAGTAGACTGGATAGACAAAAGTACAGATCAGTATTAAAGCCTTATTTGACAATATACAAACCACAGCAAAACCATTATAAAGCATTGATTCAAAAGTGGAGATTGAATCACAGAAAATTAGAAATAAAAAGAATACTTATTGATGACTAGAGAGATGGTACAGTGGTTACGAGCACTGGCTTTTCTTGCAGAGGACCTGGGTTCAAATTAAAGCATCAACATGGCAGCTAACTACCATCTGTAAATCCAGTTCCATGAGATCTGACACCCTCTTCTGACATGTGTGGGCACTGGATGACATGGGTGCACTGACATATATGTAGATGATACATGCATATACATAAAAATTAAGTGAAATTAGTAAAACATAAAAATGAATACCTATGAAGGAGATGCTGGTAAAATTCATGAGACCAAACAGAGGAGACCAGAAAAAAAATCTCCCCTCATCCTATAATTAAAACAATAACTATACAGAGCAAAGCAACTATTTTGAAAGGAGTGAGAGTAAAACAACAGTCTCACACAAAGGTAGGCCCATGAGAATGACAGTAAATTTGTCAATGAAGCTTTAAAAGTCAAAGGTCTTAAAACGTTGTATTTCATGATCTGAGAGACAATAGTGGCCAACCCACATTACCTTAATCAGGAGAGTTATCTATAATAATTTGAGAGACAAAATCTTTCCGTGATAAAAAAAGGCTAAAGGACTTTATGATCACTAAACCAGGTGTACAGAAAATACTTGAATGAATCCTTTGGACTAAAGAGAAAAACAAATGCATCTGTAAACAACACTTAGCTAAAAGTTAATTAAGATAGGAAGTAGAAAAATTCCAGATACCATAAAACCAACAAAATGACAGAACACATCTTTCAGTGATAACTCTCAAACTTAATGCTCTCAATTCCACAAACGTAAGACAAAAATCAATAGATTGGATCAAAATTAAGAGTCTTATATATGGGTCTGGAAACACTGTTCAGTAGTTAAGAGGACTGGCTGTTTTTGTAGAAGATCAGGCTTCAGATTCCAGCACATATACATGGGAGCTAGCAACCATCTGTAACTTTAGTTCCAGGGGTTCCAATGCACTCTTCTGATCTCTGCAGCTATTACATGACACAGGTACACTGAGATACGTGCAGATAATATACACATACACATAAAATAAAAATATTTTAAAAATGGATCATATGCACAATGCTTCTAAGAAACACAAGTCAATATAAAATACAGATATTAGTCTGTGTGAAGGTACCAAAAACAGATTTCAAGAAAATTGAACTAGGAAACAAGCAGGAGTCTCTGTTTCAATATGTCATAAAATAGACTTCAAATGAAAGTTAAATAGAAAACAGAAAGATCTTTACTTAATACTTATTAATGGAACAATCCATCAAGAGGACATGGCCATTCTAAACATGCACATTCTATACAAAGGTACTGTCAGTTTCATAACATGAATACTATTTGTTGGAAGGGCACAGCTTAACTCCAGAACAGTAGTAATAGTTGACTTCAATATCCTATTCTCACCAACTGACAGATCATCTTGACAAAAAATAAACAGAAATGATTAATTAAATGACATCACACATCAAATGAACTAACAGATATCTGCAGAACGTTCCAACCAAACACTGAACAATAAAGCTTCTTCTCAGCAGCCCATCAAACACTCTCTCAGATATGTCAAATATTATGACACAAAGCAAGCCATAGAAAACCAGAAAAATTGAGTTATTTCTGTATACTATCTCTGATCAAAATGAAATGAAACTGGAAAACAGAAAAAGAAATTTTAAAACATACACAAAATCATGGTGAGCAGACAACATACTATTCGTTGAACTGAGTTGATTCTTTGCTCTCCTGCTTGGCAGCTAAAAATCATCTGTAACTCCAGCTCTAGGGAATCCAATGGACTGTCACCTCCATAGTCATCCACACACATGTATATACATAATTAAAATAAAAAATAAATCAAAAAGGATCTTACTATCTAGTTTTATTTGATAATGATGATCAACAGCAGGGTTGTTTGGTGTAAGAATGTCTGAGGCCTTTCTGACAATTCACGGAAGGATATTCTTTGCTTGGTGCTAGAGTTTGCACTGGATAACCTATGGCTTCTGGACCTTGGCTAACTCATTTAACATAGAGTTAGTCAGCAGCATCTACTTTTTTCTGAGAATCTCATAATTGCATTTTTCTTCACAGCTGTATATTGCCATTCATTCATCATTTGATAGGCATCTAAGTCGATTCCATTTCCAAGCTTTTGTAAATAGAACAGCAATAATCATGAATGTGGAAGCACATTTGTAGGAGGATTAAAGTCCTTTTGGTATATGCCTATAGATAGGCCATGTGACAGCCCTAAGCAGGACATCTTTAGCACCCCCCAGAACTCAGAGGATCTTGGAGAAGAGTGTGTGGAAAGAAGAAAGTAAGGACATGGGTAGGTTCTTGGGAAATACTCCTGGTCATGACATGGCTCCTGAACCCATGCCATAGCAGCTGTATTTTGTGTACAGGAAATGCAAAAAAGTGGAGCCTTTTAACATTCCTACAATAGAGAATGTCTTGTGAACTCCCTGTAGAAGCTGAGAAACTATTGGCAGTTGATGGCTGCATGGGAATGGAGTTAAGAAAGAAATAGGTAATGAGTGCTATCAAAATACATTGGTGCAGCCACTGATAGGTTGTTCATGTACTTGTGAATACCAGCACACCCATGCTTATACAAGCAGTACTGATTATATTAAGTAAAGATATGAAAATGGAAACACAGCTTTCAAAGAAGAAGGAGTTCAGATGAATGGGGAAAAAAATGAGACAGGGAAAACCAAAGTCCATGTGAGCAAAATATTGATATATAAATGTGTGTGTGAAATTGTGAAAGAATAAACAGCTATAAAAACCATCATTTATTATTAAATAATAAAAAGGAATAAACTACAGATACATGTGGCAAGACAGAGAAATTGCATAGAGTGCCCAGTTCAGGATGTCAACCTTGGTGAAGGTTGAACATCATGGTACTTCAGCTCTGGAGTGGTTTGGAAGATGACAGGAAGGTGACACATCTGAGCCCATCCTGGCCTACAGAATTAGACTTTCTCTCAAACAAACCAGACCGGAAAGGAATCAAAGAACAATTCATTCCTACAGCGTGATGCTATTTATATGATCCACTGAAGTCAAAACTGAAATTTAAACATGTTCAAATAATCAGAAAAATTTTCTTTAGAGGTGAAGATTGATTGGAAGAAAAGAGGGCTATATATTTTTCAATATATTTTTGTTGAATTTTTGCACATTTCATATAGTACCTCTTATTCATCTTTAGACCCTCTCCCCTGCCTGCACCCCATTGACTGATTCCACCAGATTTCATGCATTCTGTTATATATGTTAAAGCCGATCAAGTCAAGTTTGTGTTGGCAGATATTCCTTTATGTGAGTCCATCCACTGGAGCCTATTCAGTCTATTTAACATCACTCCCTTAAAGATTAGCTCTCCTTCACCTAGCAGTGATTGGCTGCCAATAGTCCCTTGGCTAAGGTTGGGCTTCCCGTCCATTCCTCAGGATTTTTTATAATCCCACTCCTTTTTTGTTTTGTCTTGGTGAGGGTATGGGTTGCCTGGATGTCAAAATTCTAAACCTCAGAGGTAGAGAGATGGCTCTGATTTCTCTTCAAGGGGACCAGGTTTCTATCCCAGCACCCACACAAGGGCTAGCAACTGTACTTAACTCCAGCTCCAGGGAATCTAACATCATCTTCTGACTTCTGCGGGTTTTGCATGACACAGATGCATTTACATACACGCAGGCAAGACATGCATACAAATAAAGTGAAATAAAATAAATAAATGAAATGATTAAAAAATCCTTATCCTTGAACATAAGATTTCCTCTCTTTTCTGCAAACAAGTTTTCTTTGCAATAATTATAAACAATATCAAGGAAAATATATAAATTTTAAGAACATAAAAACAAGAATTATTAAACAAATAATGATCAGAGAAAAGCACTTCCAAAGCATTTCCTTGATGGTCCTAAAATAATTGCTAGGCAAATTACCGTGAAAAGTTTGGGATCTGTCTATTTGAGATTTTTCTGCTTTCTATGTATATGCATAATAATAATTTATTGGAATAACATTTTCTGCATGCTTTCCTTCAATTGATCTAAACCCAAAAAGGCATTAGTTTACATTTTTAATGCATCTTTTTTTAAAAGATTGCTTAAAACTATTACATACCATGAATAATTTATTTGAATAGTCTCTGGCATTTGATATTTGAGTTGTCTTCAATATTTTATTTTGCATAAAAATTCACACTAACAAGTGAACACAATTGAATTTTAAATACAAAAATTTATTCCCAAGGTAGGTGTATTATTGACCAATTTGGTACTCTTTTCTTTTGAATTGTTTCATGAATTAGTAAACAAAGTAACAGGTTTGAAATGGCAATTTCACATATTTGATTTAGCCTTCAACTTTCCTATCCACCAGAGGAAGAATTTGCTCCTGTTGTGCAGTCATCACACTTGATAGCTTGCGTGAAATCAGCATGGTTTTCAAAGAAACTGAAGGAATGATGAAGAACGTAAGAGAGACCAATCATACCTTGGAAAAACACTAGTTTTAATCCCATTATAATCTCATTTGTAGATATACACTAAAGTCATAAAAATGAAGTCACTTGGTTTGTTAAAAATAATTGTCACAGAGTCAGTGCTAAGGTGTATTCTCTTTTTAAATGTTATATGAATTACGTGTGGTGGCCCATGCCTGTAATTCCAGGAGGATCAGGAGTTCAAAGTCATCCTCAATTTCAAGATAGTATGAGGTCAGCCTGGGCTACATGAAAATTTTGCTTAAGACAGATGAAGAAATGGAACGTGATAGTCATCCTTGGAAAAATTGTGTCACAATTTATTTCAATATATTCTATTACTGAGTGTTTAATATGTCATAATTTTCCCTGACTCTGTTTCTGTAGGATTAATGTGAACTGTCTCTGATATTAGTAATTAAATATCTACAAAGGACTTAAGTCAACTACTACTGCTACTGTTTGAATATCATTTGTTTTTATAATATATTTCCATATAACCACTTACCAGTGATGTGTGGATGGGGCCTTCTCATTTGATTTGTTCATTTTAATGATGTATAAATAATTTAGCATCCAGATTTTTGTACATACAGCCTGACCTCATCTTCTGTGTATTTGATTTTCATGAAAGCCAAAGCTAAAACTTTACAATTAACCATAAACTTCATTCAGGATTAAAACTCAGTCTTTTAAGTTTTTCACCTAATGTTAGAGCACTCCAAACATTACACATACATGATCTACAGTGTTTTCCACAGAGCTTATTAGCAGCCTGTGACATGTCCCTCCCCCACCTCTTTGCAGAGTTTCCCAAGGTTCTGTAGACTGGTGATGTACTGCTATCTTGTTTGCTTTGGGGAATTTCCACCAATTTTTATTTCTCCTCTATTTACGTCTAGTCATTTCAAGATGTCTCTGTCTTTTGCCACAATGAACTTTCCCTGAAGGAAGTTCACTTTCAGCTTAAAATGTCATTTTTGCTGAGGAGTATTTCAAATATGTCCTTACCATGATCTTAAGTTTTAAATAAAATAGACAAATAGTTGCCTTATGGAAATTTCTACAAAATATCTTTGCTGATGCTATTAAAAACATAACTGAAGTCAAACATAAATACTCTGTTATTAGCCAAGTTTCCTCCCTTACTTTGGTAAACTGCAGTGCATTCACAGTCATTATGATCGCTTCCACGGCTTTTTTTCATTTGATTCTTTGTACTGTCATTCTAGTACAGCAGGTCTTAAAGTAAAATTTGCCCTCCAGTGTGTCTGTGTTCTCCTAGGTCCGCTTTGGCAGCACCACCGACCTGCTTCACAGCTTGCTCTTACATGGTGCCCACTGAATTGGTTCTTCTTGAAATGCTGTAAAAGCTTTTCCCATCCACTCTGCTTCACACTCCTTATCTGCTCCTCTCAACTCGGGTAGTCCTTTCTGAGAGATGATGACTTCACAACCTGCCCTGAAGGCAAAAATCATGTGGGTTCTCTGTTCACTGAAGCAGGTAAGTACAGGTTCACCTCACTTATTTTCAGAGATGTTTAGACCCCTGCGTTTCTAGTGAAAAGTTATGACACTGCTTCCAGTGCAGGGCAAAGCAGAAAAGAAAAACAAATACTTCTCTCTTAGTCAAGTACCCAGGATGACCTGCTTCTAGGAGGCTTTCCTCCCGTGCCAGTATTCTTGAAAGCATACTCAGGACCTTAATGTATTTTTTTTTCCACACTAAAGCTTTTTCAATCTCCTGCATGGTTTGAAGTCTCTGACAAATGCAAGTCATGGTGACTGATTCCCCTTCTCTACCAAGCTGTGAATAGTCTCTATTTGATCCCACTCAGGTAGTCTTCATTTATTTCCACAATGTGAAAACATTTGTTTTTGACATTCACCCAAAGCAACTGATGAAATTCCTTAGAAATAAAGGCAACTTTATCTGTATTCACTTCATCTGCACTGTTTTAGTTTGGGCTTCTCTAACAAACTTCACTGGGCAAAATGGGATCAATGATATATACTTATCATAACTAGAGGGCTGGTCAAGGTCCCATCAGTTCAGATGTCTGGGGAGAATAGCCCCCCTGGTTACTGGAATGCCTTCCTTTCCTTGTATCCTCACCTGGCAGAAAGCTTGAAAGACCACGGACCTTACTCAGAGGACTTAATCCCTATGATTATATATTTTTTTTTGGTATTTCAACTCTTAATAACAACATTTTGAAGTATAAGATTTAAAATATGAATTTTGAGGGTACAGATTCAGTTCACAGTGTAGAAACTTTGCCACTGACGCCGTGGATGTTTGCTGGCAGTGGCACACTGGAACAGTACATTTCTTCACCAAACTGTGCAAAGAGCAGCTGCTGGGCTATAGATGCAGCCATACTTGGAGGACATGAATATTTTTACGGGAGAATTATTAAGCATGATACAGCATTTCAGAAAGGGGAAAGTTGGCACAGCTGCACCCATAACTACCAGGAAGTTTAACATTATCTCATTATCAGTCTTTGTCTTGAAAGGTTTCCGGAATTTTCCAGGTGCCAAGGCTGGAAACACATATGTTTTCTTTCTAACTGTTCAATTCTGAAATCACAGCAGCACTTCAGGCTTTGGAAAGCTGCAATCAATACCTTTTTCAATCTGCACTTTCAGTGAACACAATTTAGCAAGGGCATACAAGTAAAGCATTTTCTGATCCGAAAACAATAGGAACACAGAGCTATAATGCTGTATCTATGTCTCCGCTGGTGTCCTGAAAGAGCAATTTAATTTTGCAGCCAGCCATGTGTAATTTGAGTGTGACACATTAACAAATGGATGGCTGGTCCATCTTCCTGGTTTTCTGTCAGGATTTGCTTCTCTTGACGCCTTTGGGCACATCAGAGGGAGTTTCAGAACATTCAGAACTGCATCCGAAAGAATTAAAGGACATAAATGTGAACTGATGACAACACTGTGAGGCAAGAAAATTAATAGTCTCATAGAAAACAATGCAATAGAGCAACAAATCAGGTCGAAATTGACATTTTATTTAGTTCCTCAGACTATTTTAAATGTAATATAGGGTATTTAAATTATTATTTATTGAACAAATTAAACATCTGCCTGAATTAAAAAAAAATAAGTAAATCAAATGGAGCTCCAGACTGTAATTAGATTTCCATTCTATATGTATAACATTGCTTTGCCATAGGAATACAAGATCTGATATAATCAGCCTGAGCCTGTCCTAAATGCCTTTTAGGGAGAGGTCACAGAGTGTGAAAATCGTGACAGGCTTGGAGAACTAGGATGCCATGCAGAAGTCAACCCTTTGTAGGATCTCTAGCCTACCACAGCTTCTACTATACTGACCCTGCAAATTTGAACAACAAAAAAGAATGGGTTATACTTCAGCAAGCCTTTTTGGCTGGAGATTTCAGCTGTTGAAAGAACTAGATGTTCTTGAAGAGGACCCATGTTCAGTTCCCAGTACTTACATGGTGGCTAACAACTCTCTGTAACTCCAGTTACGAGGGAATCATTGTCCTCTTCTGGCCTCCGTGTGCATTGCATGAATACGAGTGAAACTGGATACATGCAGGCAAGACACTCATACACAAAAACAGACAAAACCCTTAAAAGTTATCTAAAATATGGTTTAAACCCAACATGGGGCATGCACCTTTAATCCCAGTCCTCGGAAGGCAGTGGCAAACGGACTTCTGTAAACAGAGGCTAATGTCATCTAATATAGTGAGTTCCAGGCAGGCTGGGACTAGGGAGAGCCTGTTAAAAAAACGAAACAAAACAAAACAATGAAACAAAACAAAAACTATGATTTAAGTGTTTCACTATTACTTCAAGTCTTCTACCCAGAAAAAGCAGCTCCTAGATGAAATGGGGTAAAACAGTAAATGTAATGAGAGCAGCTCAAGAACCTAGTGAACATCAGAACATTCCCATAAGATACTGTTTAACATAAAATCAACACGTAATAAGGTTTGCCATTTTATTAAGGGGCCTATTTCAGCATGGCTCAGTTTTTTAAGTAACTAACATGCACATAAGAGGAAGGTTGTGCACTCAAAGAGGTCCTCCAGGCTCCCTTATGTTTTCTTATGAGAAATGCCACAGTTTTCATTGGAGAATCAAATTTAGAATAAGGCAGTTGTTTTGTAAATAAAGAATTCAGATGAATAAATAAGAAGGCAGATTGCTGCTAAGTTCTTTAAGACATGCCCTTTCCTGGGATGTGATTTTTTTTTTTAACAGATGCTCTTCAGGTGGCTATAGCCAATTCCTTCATCTCCTTGATGGTATCCTATTTTGTCCCCATTCAACGAAGGACTGAAAAATAACACTGTGGCTTTGGATGATGTCTGATTTTACTTCATCTGTAGATGTTATATAATTTTGTAGACCACAGATTTATTCTGATAAATATAATTTAAATTTTCTTAGATTAATATTTTTCAGCATGAAATCCCAAATCCCTCACCCCAGTCACCAGGTAGATTAACAATCCAGGTTCTGTGTCCTCTCCAGAGCCATTGGAGGGCCCCTGGTAGTCTGCATGTTTAGCAATACTCAGATCATGTGTCCAGATTGGTTTATCTAAATAGTTCTAATTATTGACTCCATTCTTATTAATTAATCAATAAATCAAACAAAACTAACCAAAATTCATGCACACCAGTTTGAAGGTCCTGATTTGAGACTGGTGTTCTTAATATATTGTAACTGACAGTTTGTTTTAATGTTTAGAGGACAAATTTCTTTGAAGTTATTTTTTATATTCTTTTCCATGAGGTCTTCTAATAATAATGACCAAGGTATGATTATTTTATATGATTATCAAATTTCAAACCTGAATCCACTCCCATGCTTTTCACATGAGTGTGCATGAAAAATATCAATGAAGTTACATATTCTTTTAAGCAGTGTCTCAAACAGCTATAGCATGCTTTTCCATTTAAGATTTAATCTCAGGATTTTTACTAAAGTTTATATATTCAGGTGTTTTGTGCTGCCTTTTGAAAATAACATTAACCAAATATTCTTTTATGCTGTCAAACATCATAAACTTTAGTAGTCGAAATTCATGGCCGACCATAACCTGCTAGTAGAGCTGTAACAACTAGAAGCATGTTCGCTGCTATTTGCAGCATCAGTGAATGAAAATCAGTTCTCTCTAACATGAAATGGTAAAAGCTTTGTTTTCGCCAGTCCCAATTAGCAGAACATGTAGTCAAATAAGCTGGATGGGGCTTCAGCATCTACACTGGGCACAACCCAAAAGAATATTGTTAAATATCCAATAGAAGGGGTTACACTTCAGCAAACCTCTCTGAGATTGGAAAAGAGTAAATCAAGATGAAGGTTCAGACTTCAGTGGAATGCACTACGATCACAGTGGTCAAGGGTTATTGCTAGGTCCCCAGCAATGAAAGCCAGCAGTTGGAATTGTAGCCAATTGGTTCCAGTTTATCGTTCATAAGTAAACCTAATTTGCAGTTTTAAAGGCAATTGGTCTGCCATTTATAACACATTTTAAATCACTTCGGATATTTTATTATTTTATGTGCTTGAGCATATTGCCTCAATGTATGTACGTGCACCAAAGTCGTTCAGTACCTATGAAGCTTAGAGAAGGACATGGAAACCCTGAACCTGGAGTTACTGATGGTTGTTAGCTGCCGTGTGTGTGCTGGGAATCCTCTGCAAGAGTAGCCAGTGCTCTTAGCCACTGAGCCATTTCTCCAGCTCCCATATGTTACACTTTTATGAATATATTCTGTATTATTAGCGCACTGACCCTGTGACTCTGCGTTTGTACAATGCCAGATTATATCGTTTTTTCATACGTCACACTTCCAAGTGGCGTCCAGCTCAAGGTGCTTCCTTCTCTATTGATCTGTCTCCATCCTGCTCCATGTCTCTCTCTCCTTCCACTCATTCCTGTCTTTCTGCTTATTATTCTCTTTTCTGTTGCCTTCTGTCCCCATCAATGTGACAAGTCTCATATTTCTCTCATAAGCAAAATTTCCACTAAGCGTAGTCCATCTCTCTGTACCCTAACACTAGAATCAGGGCCCAAGAGAACCAAAAGCTTTGCTTAACTAAGCACTTGCTACTAGCTACTGATCTTTCTGGTTTTGATACTTACTTTCTTCTTTCTTCCTGAAAATTTACAGAACATTGGGATGTGTCCCTAACTATACAAGAGTCCAACCCTATTACAACAAAATATACTAATATTAGATTCAGATGAGCCAGATGAATACACAATAGCAGTGATAATACTATGTTCATAGGAAGAAACTGAGAACGTAGAATATTTAGTTATGTGTTGCACTCCAGATTTATTTTTCTTTTGTTACTGTTTGTTTTTGGTAAATTCTTAGTTTTCTAACCAAAGTACGACTTACTGGGATTCGCTTCCAAGAAACACTCATTTTACTTTCAAGTATCTGGAAACTTCTAAATGTTTAGTAACTATCTCAAGAATAACAGTTGACAAAATAATATTGATTCATACTTTTGTGTATGCAAAAAAATTCTAAATTCTTTCAGACCATTTATAGAAAATGTTTTTCCTGTGGCTGAGACATTAAAACTCCCTAGTTCACAGGCCTGACCAGCAGAGGGATCACATTCTGACTTTGGAACGAGTCAAGAGGCCCAGAGCCTTCCTTCCTCACCTCCAAACTCACAGCTCCAGATAGCCCCCAGGAAACCAAGAAAGAGAAATGGGATAATTTGAGGCACGTGTACATCCGACTTAAAAATAAAAAAAGAAATTCTGAATATAATCCATGTTTTGGTGGTTTATTCGCCTCCGCCTCTTTCCCATTCACAAGTTCCATGCCTTTGGGCCCTTGAATGAAAAGCTTGCCCTTGATCCTGTCTAACAGACCTTGATAAAATTCAGGTCATAGGTGCTAAAACTCAGTATTAAATAGAATTTTCTGGCTATTGATATCTGAACCTTGAAAGAGCTTTATAAAGGAAGGATTCAGAGAAAACTGACAAGATGTTTCTCTGGAAAACTACCAACACAACTGTTCCTGTGGGCGTAGGGAACATGAGTCCAGTGGGACAGACCCCAGTTCTGAGGGCACTCAGCAGGAGCAGCCCATCCAAAGGGTCTTCCACATGTGTATCCGTTTCAGTTCTTGGCTAATATTCCCTGACAGCTAAGGTGCAGAGCAGGAGAACTATGCTAACACATTTTGTTCTTTAAAACTCTGTCTGGAATTTCTGAGCCCAGACCAAAGCAGAGGTGAGCAGAGGTTGCTGGGAAGAGGTTTCCCAGAGCTGTGTGTCTTTGCCCAGCTCTAAGATTTTGTTGTGCTAAAGCAAAGACAGGACTTCTGTGGATAAATGATGAGATTTTGTTTTAATGTTTTAGAAAAAGAGGCAGAAAAAAATTCTAAAATAGGTTATGCATGATTTCCCCCCATTACTGCTCGAAATTCAGCACACATGATTTGCACAATCATTGCTTGTGCAGTAGAAATGAGGAGACTAGGTGAGAACATGGTGCTTATGTTCCTTACAAAATAAGACCCTATCAACCACAAGGAAGGACCTTGGGTTTATTTAAATATTTGTTTAGAAACTTGAAAGAAACTCATGTCACTAAGTATTTTTTGCACAATTACAAAATGTTGAACCTTTTTAGGCAAATCTAAGAGAAAAAAATGCATAGTTTTGCTAAATTCAACGAAAAGAGAAATTAATAGACAAAAAACGGACTTTATTGGAGGTAATTTAGTTAATTTAGAGGTGAATAAAAGAATATTATTTTAGCTTTCCTTTAGAGTTTTACTGTTAATTTACTTTACAGTACAAGCTCACTCTACGTTGATTATTGCAAGAAAGTCAGAAATGAATAGATCAAATAAGCAAGTGATTCAACTCTTCAAGACTTTTCCTAAGTGAGGGAGAAGAGTCAGGGTTCCTCAGAAGTGATGCTAACTAAGATAATTGACGTCATTGTTATCAAGGGCTCACTTTGTAAAACACAAATTTCAGGAATCTATAATTTAATTATAAATGGAATAAATAAGAACTTGTTATTATCTTCCTTTTATTGGTAAGAAAACTGAGAGCAGAGACACTAAAGAATAGTCCTGGGGAAAGAAACTTCAAAATTAGAAGCAGATAGCATGATTTAATTGTTTCTCTCTTAGTTCTTACTCTTTAGTTTCTCCTCTGTTATTTGGCATTCCAAGTATCTTCTAGGCCCTGTTTCCTTTTGTTTTCTGTTTTACCAAATGCATGTCCATCTTATATTTTAAAAGTCCTTCCTAGAATTCTTACAAAGTCTTACAAATGACATAATAAATGTGGGTTTATTATCCAGTAGAATATTGCTTAAATTATGACCAGCTATTGTGTACTACTAAAAATATGAGTTACTATGTTGATTTAAGCCAGGTAAATAAGAAAATCAATGAACAAATACGTATTACACTAATACTTCATTACCCTGTTAAGCCTTGTTAATGTTTTCCAAATTTCTGTACTTGCTACAATCTAGGACAAAATGCTTTCTATAAAACTTAACGTGTGGTGGTTTCATAACATTGCCTAAATGGTCCAGAGAGTAGCTCATCACTGGGTATGTAGCATACTATATGGCCAATTCTTAGAAGGTCCAAGAAGCAAATCCAGTACCAGACAGTCAAAACAGTCTTCAGCATATCTCACATCCTAACTGAGTAATTGTTCTTACTAGGAAATTCCCTGTTCAAACATCCTATTTCCCATCATTTTATTTTACTTTTGTTTTTCTCTGACAAAGAATTGGCTTCAATTCTTCTATAAATCACTCGGCATTTTTGGTGTGAAGTTTCAAGAATAACCTTAACAAATATGTCACATCTAGAAATGAAGAGTGATTGGATTTTGTTTTTCTCCTTTCTTCTAGGATTCTGTTCACAACTATTTATTTATCATTTAAATGCATTCAAGTGAAAAGGAACATTTTCCTGCTGGATATAGAAACTACCACAGATAAAGATAGGCTCATGTTTTTAGTGCCTTGTAAAATAAAGTCTAGATTTATCTACTTCAAAAGACGTACCATTTGTCAAAAACTTGTTTAGCACAGGAAATTCTCTTTGGCCACTATTAGTAGAGTTCAGTCATTCTTGTCCCTTGTGTGTTGGATATTTGGAAGAGGAAGGAAACTGTTCCATGACCCAAACATACTAACCTTTTACCTGAATGACAGCTGGAATAACTTCTCACAAAAGTATAATTTTAAAACATTTATTTTTAGTTTTGATGAAATATACTTCTGTGCTTAAATTTTCATGTGCCTGTGTATACAGTTGTGGGAGAATGGATCTCCACATTTCTGTTTGTTTAAACAACTTTAACATTCCCATCTATTTCATTAAGCAGTTCCCATTTACAACCACTTCCTAGAGCCAGGCCAAGTTTGAATTCATCCAGTCCCTGCCTTTGCCCTCTCTCACAATTACACTCTTGCCTTTGTCCCCCTACAGGAAATGCAGCTGCTGTTCATCCATTCTCTTATGCCGTGGCTGTATACTTGCTTATTCACCTCATTGTTTATTTATGACCTTAGTATAAGGCATAAATCTGGAAAAAATGTTAGCCAGCAAACAGAATGAAACAACGACTTCCACTCCCTTGCCCATGCCCATAATTCTACATAAATTCACATGTCTCTAATATGTCATATGACGTCTTCAGGATAAACCGTAGTAAACTGAATTGTTGGGTCATAAAGTTTACATCTTTTAAATATGGCCCCATTCTCTCTGCAGTTTCTGTAGTCATTTTCCCTGTCATCTGTGGATGGCTCATGTCCTTTAGCACCAATATCTCTTCAGTAATTTTACAGGACAAACAGATTAATCATGGTGTAAATTCATGTTTTAAATTATGATTGAAATTAAGGGTATTTCCGATATGTCCTATTTCTTTCCTTATGAGCTATTTATTTATATCATTTTTCCATTATCTGAGTTGCCTACTAATCTTTCTTCAAATAATCATCTTTGATGGATTTTTCCCTTACTTTGCCATTTTTATTTTGGCTTTCATAATTTTTTTTTCATATTTTGTTTACATTTTTTTATTCCTTTTAGCCAAATTTATGTTTTTCTTTCTTAGCTTTTGGTATTTGGTACTTATTCTGTGTGGTGACTTGAGTGAGGATGTCCTCCATAGGCTCCGAGTAACTGAACGTTTGGTGCCCCCGTTGCTGGCTCTGTTTTTAGATATTTAGGAAGTATAACCTTGCTGGAAGATTTTGTCACTGAGGGGAGACTTTCACTTAATCTATTTCTAGTCTCTCTCTCTCTCTCTCTCTCTCTCTCTCTCTCTCTCTCTCTCTTTCGTGTGTGTGTGCTTCTGTGAAGATGTGAATGCTCAGTTTTCTACTCAGGCTGCCTTCTGCCATTCCTCCTGGCCATGTGGAATCTTATCCATCTGTAATGGTAAGACCCATAAAATCTTCCTTCTACAAATTTCTGTGGTCATAGTGTTATCACAGCAACAGAAAAGTAACTAATACACTCTGCCAAACATTCTCTGAAATAAAAAAAAAAACTTTTGATATTTAATCTTATTTATAGTTCTTGGTTTAGCTACTTTTTTCAACACTGTGGTCAAACATTAAGAGAGAAGGGGTTTATTGTGGCTCATGGTTTCAGACATTTCTGTCATAATTCTCGACTGTACTTGCTCTACAGACCTGGTTATGTAGACTGTCTGGCAGTAGGGCTGAGGAAAAGGCTGATCATCTCAGGACAGCAAGGCAGGAAGGAGAGAGAGGGAGAGAGAGGAGGAATGTGGAGCAGTTAAAGCACGTCCTCAGCTTCTGCTCCAATTCCTAAAATTCCAGAACCACTGAAAATATTGGAACCAGCTGGAGACCAAGCATGCAAGATGGGAACCTGGGGGGACATTTCCTTTTCATACCACATCAGTTCTTACATGTGTCAAAGTTTTGACTTTATATCCTTAAAGGTGAGCTTAGTTTTTGATCTCATTCTATGTGCTTTGCTTCATTACTTTCCATTTCTGTTATTCATTTTATTTCATTACATTTATGAGAAAATATAGTCCCTGCTAGGACTCTATGTTGGATATTGATTTGCTTGTTTTCTTAAGGCTTAATATGTACTCACTTTATATTTCATGCTGCTTACCAAGAAGAGCTATTATCTGATTTTAGGGTCAGAAATATAGTATCTCCAGTAAAGCGTACCTGCTAATTTTAAATTACCTAATTACTTGCTGAGTAGAACCTAATCCTAAAGTGATGGTTAGTCTTGATTTTCAACTTGAAAGTACATAGAATCACCATGGAAACAAAGCTGGTGCAGTGTCTGTGAGGGATTATCTAGATTAGGTTAAACTGAAGTGAGTAGACTCACTCTAAATTAGAGTACCAACATCATCTTGGGTTGTGGACTGAATCAAGGAGAGGGTGAGATGAGCTTGTGGACTCCTTCTCCTCTACTTCTTGCTGTGGCTTTAGTGTGACCCTGTGCCTCAGGCTCCTGCTGGCATTAATTCTCTGACATGATGGACTACAGCCTTGAACCATAATCCAAAATAAATCTCTCTTTCCTTAAGATTATTCTGTCAGGTATTTTGTCACACACAAGTAACTAATATAGGAAACTGTACAATAAAGTAGTACTGTTGACAGTGCTGAATTTGAACATGTGATTCATATATCTTTGGTTTGTTAGCAAGAGTTGTAACAAATTTGGGATTGAGCTAGAAATGTCATAGCACACTGGAAGCAGGACTTAATGGGTAGTTTTAGTGAGAGTGTGGCATACATGAATGCTAAGTTCCGACAGCGGGGCCTTGCTTGTTCTTTAAGATATTTCTTCAAACCTTTTGAGAATTTACTGGGATATATTAGTGACAAAAAATACAAAAAAATCTGCTTTCTGGCTTTATGGATTGTTCTGGAACACAACATTAAATAGTATTCTATCAATTAGTATATCTGAACATTAAAATGAGATCTTTTTTTTTAAAAAAGTCATTAAATATATCATTAATATATAGGAAAATATTGGAAGTTAACAAAAAATATATGACTCATCTAAGTTCAAAAGGACTTCTGAAAGTCTGAACAGTCTAGCATGCACCCATGTTTCTTGCACTGCTCCATGTGCAAGCAGTTGCATTATTTATTTCATTACTTTGTAATAAATGACCGTGGCTTTGGAAAACCAAAATAGAAAAAAATAAAAAGAAGCAGCTGGCAATTAAATGTTAAAATAGATTAAAATAAATATTTAAGGGTTTGGCTAGGTGTAAAGATATGGAGTTATTAGAACAAATGTTGAACTGAGAGTTTTTCAAGGGATATTTTAAGCTTTTCTTTCTTTTTCTTCATGCCAAGCAACCTCAGGCAATTGAGACTCAAGAGTTTTCATGATATGAACTGTTAAGCCATAACAGTGAACTAAAGCACAGCATATGGCAATTAGTAGCATGTGACTTCCTTTAATCTCCGTTTGGCCAGTGTCACGGGATCACTTAAGTTCCCACCACTTATCATAATCTGGTACAATGGTGCTAAGGTGAGAATGGCATAGCTGTTAAGAAAATTCAACGTCACCCAGACTCAGATGATGTAAGACACGCATCAAGAGCCAGGATACCCTTCGGAGAGCAAGAAGTAGGGGAGATATTATGTCATCCAAAGTAGGGCTTAGTCAGGTCTCAGAGGCTCTGAGTTCTCCCCACACATCACCCTTTAACAGCTGATTTCTATCGAGCTTGTAAGCAAGATTCTTGATGCCTGTTCATTTTGGAAGAGATGAGTACGTGTGTGCTGTTACCCTACATTTGGATTCTAGATTATTTTTAATTGGGTTATATCAAAACACTATAAAACAGAAAACTGATAAATATCCTCTAGATATTGACACATAAATCCTTGTTCAATAATTGTCAAAGAGGAATTCTATTCTACTTTTATTAAGTAAAAAAAAAAATTCCTACTGATGCTTATGTGATTCTAGGATGGGATCAGAGAAGTCAAGTTACTTAAATCAATGAATTTAGATAGAACCAGACTGAGGATGTAGCTCAGCTGGTAGAGTGCCCGCCAAACACTCAAGAAACCCCAAGTTAAATTCCTAGTGCAAATAAAAGCAGCCCTAGGGGTGCATGCCTTTTGATCCTAGCACCTGACAAGCAAAGTAGGAAGGATCAGAAGTTCAAGGTTATCCTTGGATACTTACCAAGCTGAAATTCAAAATCATCCTTGAATACATACAAAGCTGCAGGCCCGGCTGGGTTACATGAGAACTTCTCTTAAAAATTATTAAATAAAATTAATTTAGCTATAAACTAATTCTGGTGATTGAATACCAGGTCTTCATTGATGAATACTAATTTGGTAATACATTGCATTAATGTAAAAAACACAGTCATTTATATAACCAAAACTAAAGAAATGGAATATTTTGACTTCAGTTTTTACCACCTTGTGATTGATTCTAGTTAAGGATCGTGGTGACAGTGATGTGGTTTTGTCACTGATCATATGTGTTGGGCCCTGTGCTCAGGGGCTTCCTTTCATCCTCATAATGACTTTTATGGGTAGCTAGTATTTCTAAGTCATCTGTTTACTCTTTGAATTAAACTGTAACTGTATATAATTAGATAGAACTACCTTCTTAAACTGAAATCCATATGTTTATAAAATCAGTTCATGTTACTATAATAATACTTAATAATGGAACAGTGTAGCAGCCCAATATGTAGAAGGTAATATAAACAAAAGCTTATGAAGTACCACATACACATATAGGGATAGGGCTGATAACTTATTGATGGTCTTATTTCTTACTTTTAGTCAGAGAAATAAAATTACTTACATACTTTGAAATAAACACAGAAAACTCGTTTATATTTGTGGCACTCACAAAGACTGCCTATGGACTTATTTTATTCAATTTCTTAGTTTAAGAGCTGAGGTGCATCCTAATAATCCTGAGAAAGCAATCCTCTGTGTCTTTGTTCTCATCATTCATTATTGATGCAGGATTTTTCCTGTGTTTTCCTTTCATTTTCAATGTTTATAGTTCACAGAGTTGTGATTTAAAGGACCATCAGTATAATTGTGTGATTACGTTTATCTACTCTGAAATGCTTGCCACTGGTCTTTCTAGGGTTTAGATTTTCATGATATCTGCTTATGTTATTTTGGTCATTATTTACTGTAGATTTAGAAATCATGTTTTTGAATTAAGTTATAAATTACAGTATTGTAGTGTGGGCATGAAAATGATTTACAAACTCTAGGGAGGATAAATTCTATTTCTTACTGCATTTTAATAAAAACGTATGTTGGAATTTGGGGTAAGATGCTTCATAAAAATGAAATAAAGGGGACTGGAGAGATGGCTCAGTGGTTAAGAGCACTGACTGCTTTTACAAAGGAACCAGGTTAATTCCCAGCACATACATTGTAGCTATCAACTGTTGGTAACTCCAGTTCCAAGGATTTGATGCCCTCTTCTGACCTCCACAGGCATTGCTCTACATGAATGCACTTACAGGCATACCAGCAACACATTCATACACATAAAATGAAAATAATAAATAAAAAATGAAATAAAAGAGAAACGTTTAAATTGCATTACAGAATTATATTAATATTTTATAAATATATAATATGTACATTTTGCACATGCAGATATGTGTTCATGTATATAATAATCCTGTCTTCTATATAAAACAAATATTTTACATTATTTATTCAGGAAATTTCAAGTCAATTTTATTTGGTCTTTAAATGGTAGACTATAGAGAATAAAATGTTAATGTCATTTAAACCACCTTAATTAGCTCTTTCTATAACGATAAGAAACTGAAAACAAATAAATGCCTATCATGTGCCTAATAAGGTACCATGGTGGTTAAATATAGGACACAACCTCAGGCAACAAATCAACTTGGAAGGGATGCGCAACCCCGAAGATCCTCTCAGCACCAACTCTAAGAAAATATAATCACTAGACTTAATTAATTACTTCCTATGCGATATGTCCATTGCTAAGTGGCTAGGTTCTTTTTCTCATAGAATTCCTGTAGCAGCACAAAACAAAAAAATCACAATGACTCAGGGGGAAATAAAAATAGTGTTTGTCAAGAAGGATTTGGATTAGCGAGGTACAGAGTCAGCAAGTGAAGGCAAGGTGAGTAATTTGGACCAGGTAAGGAGGAGGGTTTCCACTTAGCTTCACATTCAGGGAAATGAACGTGGTGCTTCTGAGGATAAATAAGTTCTTTTGAACTCTCCTGTGATGAAAAGAAGTTCAGTGACATGTTCATCACAAAAGAAAGAAACTTAAGCTTGCTTACTATGAAACAATGACATTCGAAAAGAGGAGGATAAATGAAGTCAGATCACAATGGTGTCTAACTTGGCAACTTTAATAAAAGAAAGATGAGGAAAAGTTAAAATTTCTTCTAAGAAGTTTAAACATTTGAAAAGATTCCTGTAGATATGTTTTCTTCTAGTGGTATGTATAAATGGCAGGTAGCTAACTATGGGGAGAGGAGAAAGGATAACCCAAACAATAGGAAACTGTGTTGTGGCAATGTGCATGATTTTGATAGTAAAGATTCATGTTTACTGCTCTGATGAGTAGATTAAAGGAAGCTAGTATGTATGTCTATGTGTTTGTCAATAATGATAATAATAGAGGCAGCCATGAAGACATGTGCAAAGGCACATGTATAAAGAGCCAGAGAAGAAAGCAATCAGAAAAGCTTAAAAGATATGTAAGCAAAATCTAGATGGGAACGAGCTGGCAAGATGGCTCACTGGTTAAGAGCACTGGATGCTCTTGTGGAGGACCCAGGTTTCCAGCACCCACATGGTAACTAACAACTGTTGGTAAGTCTAGTTCCAGGTATCCTAATGCCCCTTTTCAATCTCCGTGGGGCATTGCATGACACAGGTGCACTTATGTGCATGTAAGCAATACACTTACACACTTAAAGAAAAATAAACCATTTTAAAAATTGGATGAGGGAAAAGTAATAAAGTCATCATTGTCAAATTCAGAGTACAAGAATATGAAGCAAAGTGCACAGTCCCTTTACATGTGGCCTTTTGCTTCACACATTTAAATACATTGATTCATTCAACATGTGCTTAAATAGGGTGTTTTCTTTGAGTGAGTCCTTATGCATTAAGCTTTTAGAAGCATTTTATAAAGACAAAATATTATTAGGTGCTATTTGTCTCACTTGAACAGGATATGGGTTTGTCTGATGTATAGCTCAAAACAGGCAAACACAAATAGAAATAAAAATAGAAAACAACTTATCTCCCCCGAGAATTTTCTGTGACAGTATAGATTGAATTTGACTAGAACTATCATACGAAGATAATCTATGCAGAATGTTGACTCGAAACCTTAAACAGATTTAAAAAATGCAATATCTTCCCTAAAACTGGGGAAGGGGTACAAAGATGATTAAGATGCTGTATATAAAATACACAAAAATTCAGTAAAAATATATGAAAAAGTATGTTTTGTTTTGTTTTTTTCTAAGGTGCCCTCGGAGACTTTCTTCAAGAAGCCCATCTTGATGCTGGTTGAGAATTGGGCTCTGGCCAGACAGAGTCTTGGTTTCCTACTTATTACCTATGTGACTAAATATGTTTACCTTATCATTTTCTGTCTCATTTTACCAAATACAGGAAGAGGTAGCCCTGGAAATGGCATGGGAACGTGCTCTCACAGCTTCTAGTAATTAGCCTGAACTGATGCTGGAGGTAAATTTTCATCACTAGCCTGTGGGACCTGGAGACACAGCTGTTGCTTCCATAGTCAGTAGAATTCCATCTGTACAGTTTGGTCTCTGTTTGCTGATTCTTTTGAGAAGTCTGCTTGGTCAGATCCATTCTGTTCATTTGTACCCTACACCATCCTCGTGATGTGCCCAGTGTTGAAGACCCACAGTGGAGCCTTGATAAGTTTCAGGAGAGGAACTGTTGTGAGAAGAGAGATTATCTCCTCAATTTAGAAAACACCTTAAAGTTTTGGAAATGTGCCTGTCTCATAGAGAGGAAGGAGTAACTTTAGCAGTGGGGAGAAGACAACATGGAGAATCTCTTGCTCTGTGCTGTTTATACAAAATGCATCATGTACTGGAGATCAACATAGCTGTTTCAGTGGAGCATCCAAGTGCAGTGTCTGTGCTGCTCCAGGTCAGTTTCTCCTCCATCACAGAAAAAAAAAATCAATAGAGGGACAAACAGAAAAGTGTTTATAAAACATATTGAAGCTTTCAAACTAAAATTCCATATTTACAACACCTAAAATAAGTTCTTCAACAGTTGTAATGTGTGGGTAATGTCTTCTAATACTTAGAGAATTAAGATTCAAATGTGTTTTCTTCCTTTGAGTTACTTTGCCTTTATTTCTGGGAAAAAAATTAACTTTTTTCATATATATATATGAAAAATATATATATATATATATTTTCAAATTAGTATTAAAAGTATCTCAAATCAGTTTCTCCTGCTCATGTGGATTAACTCCTCCTGTCTAGGCAGAATTATCTCTAATGTACACTGTGGCAGAAAGCCTGTCTTTGGCTTCCTCAAGTGTTTGTAGCCTCTTCTTTAACAAGGATGACAATGAGATATTTGAACACAAATCCAACTTTTCCAATCTGCTACTTAGAACTCATTCTAAGGTCATCTCCTAAGATTCCCGTGGTCCTCCATATCGCAGAAGCTCACAGTTGGAACACATGCTTTTATTTTCATTGGCCAGTTATTTGAATGGCATCTGTTCTCCTTCCCCGTTCCCCCTTCACTGGCTACAATTCTTGCTGTTTTTATAATTAATAATGATTAATTCTCAGAGCCTATGTTTTTCTAAGACATAAAATTTCTATGAAGCCATCAACCTCCAATCTAAAAAGACTGTGAGCCTCATATGAGAACATGCTTCATATTCAGTTTTATAAGGGTGGCACCTAGAATATCTAATGGTGTGTGACACACAGAGAGTAAGTCTGACACCAAATATTTGCTGAATGGGTAGACTTAAACCTTTAGGCATATTTCACTTAGTTATACCAGTTAATGAACTGTGGCCAGCAAGTAGCAACAGATTTGTTTTGTTATTTTATTTTATCTTGTTTATATTTTTTGTGGCAAAGTCTCCCTGCAGCTCAATCTGTCATGAAACTCAATATGTAAACCAGACTGGCCTCAGTCTCATAAGGTCCGCCTGGCTCTGCCTCCTGAACTGAGACTTTTATACAGTGCACTTGGATCATATTCATTCCAGCTCCTCTGCTTAATTTTCCCAGATCCTGCCCACTTCCCTTAGACAGCCTACTTCATATCCTCTTGCTTTTTAAATTTAATGGCTCATTGATTTCAATTTGTACTATCCATGTACTTCGGGCTGTGGAGCCATTCACTGGAATGTGGTCAGCTTACCAGCAGTCACACTAAAAGAGAACTGACTTGCTCTCTTCAAAGAAGCCATTAACTCTCTATAGCTCCTTAGGAGTGAGAGTTCATGAACCCTTTCACTTCATGCCAAATATTAACTGGCTTGGTCTTTTTCGGGTCTTATGAAGGTAACCACAACTGCTGTGATCTCATGAGAACAGAGAGCTGTTGCCTCTAGACACAGTTTTGCTCCAGTACTCCCTGACCTCTGCCTCTTAAAATCTTTGTGCACCTCTTCCAAGATGATCATGGAGCCTTGGGGAGAGAGTGTGATGCAGATGTCCCATTTGCGGTGAGTAATCCACAGACACATGTTCTCTTCCCTTTGACTAGTTTTGAGTTTCTGCATTAATCAGCATCCACTGCACAAAGAAACTAAGGTAATGAGGTCTCAGAGCTGCACTAATCTATGGGTAGAGTGTTATAAGATAGATAGAAAGGTGATACTATGTTCATTTATGAAATAATAGTAGCAGGTTCAGCTCTGGAGCCTGTGAGTCTCCAAATCTGGCCCTTGGCTAGATTTGCACTAGCAGACCGGTGTTTCCTCCTGTGGCAGAAATCAACTGGTTACCTCCATTACCTTTGTTACACTATAGCAACAGCTTTTAACAGAAGTTTCAGGATTTTTTTTAGCTGAACCCCACTGAATTAGAATATTCATGAACTTCACTTAGTGGCAGGATGAGAGGGAACAAGAAAAGAGAAGAAAATAGCATCATAAAAGCTGAAGCTTTATTTTTTTCCTCACATCTCCTTTTAAAAATATTTTATTTATTAATAAATAAAATTTATTATTAATAAAAATTTCATGTGTCTGTGTGGATTGCTTGCATGTACGAAGTGTATCCATAACATGCAATGTCCACCGAGGTCAGAAGAGGGTGTTGGATTCTCTATAATAGGATTACTGGACAATTGTTAGCTACCATGTGCATTGTGGGAACCAAACTTGGGTCCTCTGCAGGAACAACCAGTGCTCTTAACCAGTGAGCCACCTCTCCAGCCCCATCTCCTTGTTTGTATATATTATAGAAGCACAAACAAAACATTTTTACTATTTGAAAACCTTTGTTAAAGAATTTAACAAGACCCAACTTTTAATATTATACAGTGGCTAATTATTGAGCCTTTGTTTACTCAATTTTGTTTTGAGAAATTAGCATTGAGAAGATGCCACAATGAGTATTTCCTTACACCATCATAATGCTATTACTCTCTGACATCCTGATACACATCAAAAATTCAGCATCTTATGTCTCTTAATTGCAGCAAATGTAAGAAAGATTTGAATAAAGCGTTACATATCAAATACTAAAATAGAAGTAAGGGCTTTGTGTGAACTGTCTTCATAATGAATTACAGATATCATATTAAAAGTTGGGTCTTCCGTTCAAATATTTAGTGTGGTAGCATTTGAAAATGAATTCTAAGTTGTTAAAGATTAAATCCTAAAAGACTTACATTGCTTTAATGATGTGTATTCAGAGCCTGAGCATGCAGTTTGATATGATTGAGGTTCTTTTTATTCTTGCTGAGTCATCTTTATGTTGTGCCTATACACATTATCACTACTTTTTATTGTTTTTTATGAAGCCGTTTATTTGCAAATGAAACATAGACAATTCTTTTCCCTAGTTAACATTACTAAATTATAGTGTTTAAAGAATTGGTTTTCTATGCACTGTCAGGCTTTAGTTGTTTCTCAATAGTTCATCATTCTCAACTGCCCCTCTCCCTTTTGGGAGACCTGAGTAGCTCTCATCTTCACTAGAGCCTCACCATTCCAACACCATTTTAGAATTACCACTAAAAGGCACATATCTCTGGGAAATTCATTTAGCATCTCTATATTTTCTGATCTTCATTTATAAAATGGGGATTAAATGACTGCCCTCTACCTAACTAAAAGATAAAATTTGGCAACAGTCTTGAAAGTACTTGGAAAATGACTGTTCTTACAAAGCAACATAATCTATTCTAAGGATTCTGAACAGATGATCTGTTTACAGAAGATGATAAAGACTGAACTTTGAAATGAAGGCCTCAGATTTCAGCTACCGGGCAGCCTAAGGCAGAAGGATCACTTGAAGTCAATGCTTAATACCAGTCTAGGTAATAGAGGATCGAACCTATCTTGAAAAGGTTAAAAAAATATGTCATTTTTGTTTTCATTTTTAGTATATTTATATATTGTAAAAATACTTGGTGCCTAATAAGTGTCATTTAAAATATATGTTTAAAAGGAGATTTTTTAATTTTTAAGTATTTTATGTTAAAAATTAAAAAGATTCAGAGGCCAGACAGGAAATTATAGATTATCTGTGATTTATAGAGGAACAGACTATAAGAAGAAGGCTATAAAGAAGCAATTTTCTCTACAGTTTGCAAAAGAAAGAGAACCAAATGGCTGGGGAGGTTCAGCAGTTAAGAGGACTAGCTGCTTTTGAAGAGAATCTCAGTTTGGATCCCAGCACTCACATTTAGTGGTTTACAGCTGCCTGAAATTCCAGATCCAGAGGGACCGGATGACGCTGGCACCACAGGCACTGGGTTCATGTGTAAATACTCACATGTGCAGACACACACACACACATAAATTTTTAAGAAATAAAAATTAAAAAATTTAAAAATCTGTTTTACAGAAAACAGATCAACATGGCAGAATGCTCTTAATACAAACTAGGAAACAGTCTTAAATATTTTATTCGTATTTTTTGTATTTTTATTGAGTTTATGTAATAGAATTTATCAAGTTAGGTGCCCTCCCCCATCCGCAGTCCACCATTCCATTCCACTGGATTTCATGCATTCTGGTATATATGTTAAGACCTATCTAGTCAAGCATTTGCACCCAGATTTCCTCTCTGCAGTTATCCACTGGAGGTCCACCAGCCTATGTAGAGACTTTCCCTTAAAGAAGATCTACCCTCCTTCACCCAGCAGTGATCAGTTGCCAATATTTCCTTGGCTAGAGTTGGGGTCTGCTGCTCCATGCTGAGCTTTTGTTGATTGAATAGTCATGGGTCTTGTGCATGTTTTCACCATTGTTGCAAGTTCATATGAGCAAGTTCTCAGTGATCTGAAAGCCTCCATTTCCTTATGGTAATGAACCAGCCATGGCTCCTATAATATCATCCCCCCAACCCTTTTTCAGTAATGTCATCTTCAGCAATAGGGTCTTATTTTCAAGTTCTGGGAGATAATCAAGGGCTATGGCAATAGCCTGTGTTATTGGGAATGCCTTGACATATCCTGAACAAGAACTCAATGGGAGGTTTCTCCTGTCTAGCACTGTCTAGGTGTTTATTAGTCATTTTTATTTCTGCATTTGAGAACTCTCTGTTCAGGTCCTTAGCCCATCTTTCTGTTGCGTTATCCTTTCATTCCTTTATTTATTGAATTCTTTGGATATTAATCCTTTCTTGGATGTGTTGGAGGTGAAAATGTAGTCCAAATGAATGGGTTTCATTGTTACTTCCTTGGTTGTTTCTTTCACTGTACAGAAGATTTTAAGTTTAATGATTGTTGATTGTTGACCTTAATGCCTGAGCAACTGATGTCTGATTTAGAAAGTCCTTTCTGAATGTATGGATTCTAGTGGGGTAGTTATGTGGGTTACTTGTGGAGAACGGAGTTTAAAATGATTAAGGTTGATGGAGCTGTTCTGCATGAAATACACAACGATTCAATAAAAAAGTAAACAAAGTCCTTTCAAAAACAGATATCTTGGAGGGTGTTGCCTATGTTTTCTTTTAGCAGTTTTAGAGTTTCAGGTTTCATATTGAGGTCTTTGGACCTTTTGGAGTTGACTTTTGTGCAGGGTGAAAGACAGGGGACCAGCTGTATTCTGATACAGGTGGCTATCTAGTTTTGTTGGCAGCATTTGTTAATGATGCAGTCTTTCCTCTATTGTGGGTTCTTGGCACCTTTGCCAAATATCAGGTGGCTGAGAGTGAATGTACTCATGCTCTGTCTTCTACTCCATTGATCTATGTGTCCATTTTTTTGTGCTAGTACTGTGTTTTTATTTGTGACTATAGCTCTGTAATATAGTTTGAGAACTGGTTTGATAACCCCCTCACCATGATAATTTTGCCCAAGATTGCTTTGGCTATCCAGGGTTTTTTTGTGATTCCATATGAATTTTAAGATATTTTCCTTAGCTGTATAATGTCTAAGGATGTGATGGAGATTTTGATAGGCATTGCATTGAATCTATAGATTGCTTTTGGTAGGATCATCATTTTCACAATATTAATTCTGCCAATCCATTAGCACAACAGGTACTTTCATCTCCTGACAGCTTCCTCTCCTCGATCTTTTCCCATAAGGATTTAAAATTTTCATTGTAGAAATCTTTAATGTCTTTTGTTAGGTTTATTCCTATTTACTTTGTAAGGCTATTGTGAATTGGAAGGTTTCCATGGATACTTTTTCTGATTGTTTGTTACTGGTATATAGAAAGCATAATGATACTTTGTAAATTGATTTTGTAACCTTTCACTTAGCTGAAAGCATTGATCATTTCAAGCCATTTTCTGATGTAATTTTTGGGATGTTTCATGTATAATATCATATCTCTGGCAATAGTGATAATTTGACTTTTAGTGATAAGAGTCTTTTCCCATTAATACTCCTTTAATTTCCTTCTCTTGTTTTATTGTTCTCATAAGAATTTCAAATACTATATAGAAAAAGAGTGGATATGCTGGACAGCCTTGTCTGGTTCCTGATTTTAATTGTACTGCTTCCTGTTTTATTCCATTAGAATGATGTTGGCTGGGTTTGTTGAATATAGCTCTGATTATACTGAGGTCTGTTCCCTCCAGTCCAATTCCATCTATGACTTTAAACATGAATGCATGTTGGATTTTTTCAAAGGTTTTTTGCATATATTGAGATGATGATTTTATTTTTGTTTTTAAGTCCATTTATATGATTTTTTACGTTTATTGACTTCTGTATATTGAGCTATCTCTGGTCTCTGGAATAGAGCCAACTGCATCATCGTGGATTATCTTTTTGATGTCTGTGTGCAATTTGTGAGTATTGTGTTTAGAATATTTGTGTGTTTTCTATTTTGTTGTATCTTTACCTTGTTTTCCTATTGGAGTGATACTGGCTTCATAGTAATAGTTTTGGAGTTCTCCCCTGTTTCCTATCTTTTTGAATAATTTAAGAAATATTTGTTGCGGATCTTCTTTGAATATCTGGTAGAATTCTGCTTTAAATTCATCTGGACCTGTTTTTTCTTATTGTGGGAGGTTTTGTATTGCTGTTTTAATGTCCTTATTTGTTTAAGATCTTGTTCTCTTCTTGGTTTAACTGTAGGTTTTTCAAATTCAGTAAAGTATGGGCCCATAAAGTATCCCTTAAAATGTTCTGGATTTTTGGTGTTTGTTGTGAGGCTTCCTTTTTATTCTCTGATTTAGTTAATTTGGATTTGCTCTTTCTTCCTTTTGGTTATCTGGGCTAAGGGTCTGTCTATGTTCTTTAACTTTTCAAAGAGCAATTCTGATTCATTGATACTTTGTATTGTTTTCTTTGTTTCTATTTCATTAATTTCTGCTCTGATTTTTGTTATTTTTTCATATATACTAAGTTTGATTTTGTTTTGTTCTTGCCCTTCCAGAGTCTTTGCTTGTACTATTAAATTGTTTATATATGCTCTTTCTGGTTTTTTGATGTAGGTGCTTAGAGCTATGAACTTCCATGTTAGGACTGCTTTAAAAGTCTCCCAGATGTTGGATCTATTCTGTTATCATTTTCATTTATTTTCTGGAATGCATTTCTTTCTTTCTTACTTTCTTCTTCTTTGTCCCATTCATAAGTCACCTAATATTACTGTGTTGGGGTTAATCTGTGTTTTATGGTCCTTTAGTACCCTTTTTATGAATTGAGCCAACCACAGCTTGGTGCATGTAGGTTCGTGATTGTAGTATCTTCCTGGTAAACTCTTCCTTTGTTTGGAATGGAGTGATCCTCTTCATCTCTTCTGAATAGTTTTAATTTTAAGTGTATCTTTTCAAATATTAGAATTGCAACACCTGCTTGCATCTTAGAACCTATTTGTTTGAATATATATATGTATGTATATATATATATATGTATATATCTCCTTTCATATATGTATATATCTCCTTTCATATATATATATATTTCCTTTCACATATATATCACCTTTCATATATATATATATATATATATATATATATATATATATCACCTTCCATATATACACTCTTTCACCCTCAGATAGCAGAGCTATCTTTAAAGGTGAGATGAGTAGATGAGTTTCTTGCAGACAACAGAAAGATGTATTTTGTTTCTTAATCAATTCCATTTGTCTTTTTACTGGTGAAATGCAGACACTGATATTTAGAGTTATTATTGAAAGATGTGTACTCATTACTGTCATTTTAGTTTGTTTGTGTTCTTTTTCCTATTTCATCTTTCCATAATTGTACGTCCTTTGTTTTCTTTCTGTTACCTCTTGGGTTTACACAGTCTAAACTTTGGTCCTTTGTATTCCTGCAAATATTCTTTGTAGGGTTGGTTTGGTGGACATGAATTATTTCAGGCTTTTCGTGTCATGGAAAATTTTATTTTCCACTTTGACTATGATAGGTTTGCTGGGTAAAGTATTTCTGGTTTGGCATACATGGTCTGGTTTGGCAACTGGTGATACTGTTATTCAGGCTTTTCTAGCTTTCATAGTCTGCATTAAAAAGTCAGCTGTCATTCTGATGGGTTTTCCTTTACAAGAGAAACTTGCTGTTTTTCTCTAGCAGCATTCAGTACCCTCTCTTTGTTCTGTCCATTCAATGTCTGTACTTTTCTGTTCTGGCCCTGCTTATTTGGTGTTCAATTTCTTTTATCCATATAGGTATATCTTTCCTTAACTTAGGGAAGTTTTCTTCTATAATCCTGTTGAAAATCTGGTCAATGCCATTGACCTTAAATTCTTCTTCATGTGTTCCTATGATACATAGATTTGGTCTTTCCATGCTGTCCCACTCTTCTTGCATATTCCATTCCTGTGAGTTTTAAATTTTTCATAGTCTTTGCTGGAGGAGTTCAGAACTTCAACTTTGTTATCCAGTCTTGATATTCTGTTACACGTTTCATTCAATCTGCTTGTGAAGCATTCTCCTGTTGTTTGAACCTGAGTTATTGAGGTTTTCAGTTTCATCTTCATTTTGTTTTGGGTTTGCTTCAATATTTCTATCTCTTGTGATTTTACTTTTCATTTCCTGAGGGTTTTTTTTGTTGTCGTTATTGTTATTTAATTGTACCACATATTCATATTTTATTGAGCGTCCATCTCAAATTTATTCATACTGTCTTGAGTTCTTTGTTTGTGTGTTAGTTCTTTGACTGTGTTTCTGACTGCTCTTTAAATTCTCTGATGTGCAGTTCTTCAGGGTGATTCTCATTGTGGTGTACTTCAGTAGGATTTTCTTGTGGGTATATTCTCTTGTGGGTATATAATATTTTATATTACTTGTTCTTTTGCATTGCTGTTTGGTCATATGGATGTCTTTTGTTGGTTGGTTGTCTGATAGGAAATTCTATTCTACTTTTGTTTCTTTGAAATTTGATTCTGTTTATACTGTTGAGGTAACTTTATTGTTTTTGTTCAGGTATTAAAAGATAGTTGATGTCTACTCTCAGAGGGCAGTAGGCTGATCTGGGTAATAGGCTGGTTTATGGTAGGCAGATCAAGAGAGGGACCAATGGTGAGATGAGAGTGGGGACAGCCTGTGGAGGGTCTAACAAATGAAGCTGGAGAATTGACCTAATATGAATGCATGAGATCAGGATACAGTGAGTTGGTCTGAGTAAGATGGTAGTCCAGAGATCTGGGGCAGAAAGTTCAGGTGCTGATCCTGGCCAAAGTCTAGAAGGTGGAACCAGGGGAGGTGGGGAAACAAGTTTGGGGAGAAAGTGAAGCTCCTCAGGTTGCAGGGGAATTAAGGTACAGTGGGCCAGATCTGACCTCCCAAGGTGGCAGGCAGCTCTCAGGTAGGTAGATTCGGAGGCCATGGGCAAGGTTGGGTGGAGACAGGCTGTGGAGGGTCTGACGAACTATGCTAGATGATTAAGCTAGTCTGGTTTAGGAAGCTAGTACAGAGATCTAAGACAGAAGATAGTCTAGAGATCTAAGTCAGAAGAGCAGAGCAGCCCTAGGCCCAAGCTGGAAGGGTGAGGGAAAGTGTTATGAATTATTTTTATTTCACGTGTATGAGTGTATTGCCTGCATGTCTGTGAGTGTACACGTGTAGTGTAGTGCCCTTGGAGGTCAGAAGAAGGCATCAGATCCCCTGGAAGTGAAGTTACCCACAGTTCTTAGCTGCAATGTGGGTGCTAGACATCAAACCTGGGTTCTCTTCAAGAGCAGAACTTACTCTTAACAGTGTGCCATCCTTCCAGCTCCCAGAAAGCAATAATTTTGGAAGCTGATTTTTCTGAAAATTGGTTTATTGGTAGACGATAACCAACAATACACCATGCTTCTAAATACAACAGTGTCATTTTGGAGTTTTTAAAAAGTATTACAAAAACCAAAATTCTGAGAATCCTATATGCTTGTAGAGGTGACATAAGAAGATCCTTGTTTTCTTGCTTAGAATCACTTAATACAAAACAAATCTGCATATAATTTGCATTTATTTGCTAAAAGAATTAACACATTTTAATAGGCATTTGATTGTAAATGATGAAAAGCATAAAAATAAATTTAAAATTCTTTCACTTAAAGCTTATTGTTATTAGGTTTAGTGACTTTCATAGAGCTATTTGCCATCAGTGATAAATGGCTGTGGCTATTTGTGACAGAGGAACTTGTTATTCCATAAGAAATAAAAGGAGAAATATTCATAATATACAGCAAGGACAGAACTGCACAAAGAAGATGGAGATTTTTGTCAGGATGAATTACTTAGCTTTCTTTTTGACTAATTTAACTAAAGTGTAATAATGGCAAGAATAATAGTTTTTTTATTCATTTATTTACCGTGTGCTCATGTTTATATGTTTTGGAGTCCACATATGACAGCAAGCCAGTTCAGATCAGAACATAACTTCTCAGAGTCAGTTCTTTCCTTCCACCATGTGGTGTCTAGACATGGAACTCAGGTCTTCCTGCGTGGTGGCAAGTGTCTTATCCATTGATTCATCTCGCTGGCCCTAAGACTAGAATTTTAACTTAAATATGAGTAAAATTGGCCCACTGCACATGTGTACAAAATATTCCTGACATAACTTCTGTTCCTTTAGTTTCGGTGAATATATTTTTCTAAATATTTTAATTCTCGTTTCTAAAACTGAGTTTCTGAAATGATTCGCGGTGTACCTGATTCCTTTTCTTCCTCGTCTCCCTGAATATACAACACCATTGATGATCTATCAGGATAGAAATTCTTGAATTTCAGTCTAACTTTCGGTTTTTTATGGTCATAGATTTATTTAGCCCATGTATGACAATAAAGGTAGCAATTCTGTGAAACAAATTAACTGGGGGCCAAATTTAGCCTTCAAAACTCATTTCATTTGCACCTCAGCTTGGACTGAAGCCCTGCACAGCAGGGGGAAAAAGCAGTGGTTATTCACCAGCCCACCAACACTTCTCCACATAGAGTTGCAGAATGGCAGAAATAATGAATGTAATTAAAACAGCATGTAGCCAAGAAAAATAATTACTATACAAGTTGGATGGCTCTGGGAGGCTCATGACATGACAAAACATTTTTAATAGTTTTAATGTGTCTGAAACTAGTTTAATTTCCCAAATAAGCATTCATATATGATAATGTCTGATAAATAACTGCCCCTAATAATTATTTTCGAGCTTTAGACTTAAGATCTTATAGTTTTAATAATTTTGGCTCCTAAACTTTGTTCTGTTTTACTTACTCTTGAAACGAAACTCATAAATTATTTAACTATTATTTTTAAGAGAGACAAGGAATGTCATACCTGATGACATTCAAACAATAGAAGTGAGTAGAGATGCAACATGTTGATAATAACATATGTGAAAACCAAATTATAAATTCTTTGTAATCATGCAGGCTATAGTATTTAAAAACCTTTTAATTTTGGAAGAAATAAAGTGAGAAGAAAGAAGGCAGGAGTTGTGAGAAAAAATGTTGGAGAGAGTAAGACAGAGAAGCAGTATAGAGAGAAACACAGAGTGAGAGAGAAAACTTGCACATTAGTTATTTTAAAAATAACGTAGCCATCATGGGCAGCAGTGTTAATTCTTTAGTAATCATGAAAATGCAGTATCAAGCAGATTTTTCAGAAGTTGTAAGACAGTATATAATATAAATATTTTTCCATTTAAAATATTAAAAGAATAATACTAATTTTTAAAGTAGTTTTTTTACAAAGTAAAAATTATCTTCAAAAACATAATATGGTTATTGTTTATTTTAATATATTTTCTAGAGATAAATTTCAAGTAACCTATCACATTTTCATTTAAAATTATAGCCACTGATCAAATAATTTCTCAATCCCCATCAGAGAAGCTTTTTATTGTTAGTTTCTCAATAGATAGAAATTAAGTTAGAGACAATAAAATGATCAAATGTAGAGAATAAGAGCCTGTTGACCTATATAAAAAGAAGCACTCAAAGGTACAGCTGTTAGGAAAGACATATGCTGATTCATATTACTTCAGGACATTGAATTCTTTGAAATCAATATTTCTTTCAAAATAATTTTCGAACAAGAATTTACACATAAGGACGTATTTTGTTTTGTCTTTTTTGGTTTAATTTAAAATTTTTTAAATTTACTTTTTATTTTATTTTGTATTTTATATTATTTTAACATGTATGAGTTTCATGCCTGCATGTTTGTAAGTGTATCCATGATGTTCATTGTCCACTGAGGACAGAAGAGCACATTGTATCACTTGGAGCTAGAGTTATCAACAGTTGTTAACTGCTGTACTGGTTCTGGGATTTGAGCCTGGGTCTTCTGCCCCAGTAGCCAGTGCTCTTATTACTGAGTCATCTCTTCAGTCCCTTGTTCTATGTTTGTGAGACAGTGTATTACTATGTAGCACTAGCAGGCTTAGAATTTACAATGTAGAACATGTTAGTCTTAAAATAACAGAGATCCTCCTTCTTCTGCCTCCTGTGTTCTGAAATTGAAGGCATGTGCCACCTTGTCTGGCCTAGTGCATACATTTAATACTACATATAAACATATAATGAAATTCTTAATACAATTATTGGGCTTTATGTACTTTGAAATGAAGCATTAGAAATCTTTTGAGTAAAAATGCACAATTTTATATCATGCCTATAATCCCAAAAGAGGAGAGGAAGGGAAAAGGATGGGGACGAGGACGGTGGGGAGAGAAAGCACCAGAGGCGAAGGGAATAGGAGAAAGAGCCGAGAACAAGTGAGAAAGCGGGAAAGGAGGGGAAGGAGAGGTTGGAAGGGACGGAGCGGGAAAGGTAGGACAGCAAAAATGAAAGTGGCGCGAGACGATGAGGAAGGGAGAAGAGGAAAGGGGGAGGAAGGGAAGGAAGGAATGAGAGAAGGGGAAAGTGAAGAGAGGGAACGGAAGTGGGATGTGGTTTCCGTGGACAGCTTCACACAGTTTAGAGTCACCTGAAAAGAGTCTCGGTGAGACTGTGTGGAACAGGTTTGCCTGTATTGACTCTGAACGTGACTAGCTGCTTCAAATTCTTATCATGACTTCCCCAGGGAGATGACTATAACCTGGAATTGAGGGCCCAAAAACCTATTATCCTCTGAGTTTGTCTCTGTCAGGATGTTGTATCGTAGCATCAGAAATGAAACTATGACAGAAAGAGAAGGGAGAGGACGGGAGGAGGGTCACCCGGAGGAAGAGCACGGGAGAGGAGGCAGGAAGGGCAAGAAAGAAAATTAGGCAAGTCAAAATTGACAAATGGAAATTGAAATGAAGATTCGGGAATTTTTATCTTCAAGGAGAGAATCTATTGTTTCTAAATCATTTTTAATACTGATAAACTGCAAAAATTCTAAGGCAAGCAGCCCAGATATTTCAGAAAATGATCTTCACAGAGTCAAACATGGGAAATTTTTACTATCTCTTCCAAAATATAAAACTATGGTCTATTCTTTTATTTAGTCACAGAACACTTCCTTAATTAATGCTATAAAATGAATGTCTCTGCTTTCTAGATGTTCATAATGAGAGGAACATTGTGAATCATGACGCATAACTAAGTTTTGAAACCTTGTTACAAGTGTGAGACAGCTCTAAATACTAAAAATGACAGGCAAGAACAAAGCTTGTCCTAAGTCCTCAGATCCTACCTAGTCCCTGTGTGGATGACTTTCTCTCCAAGATCTTTCTATAAACAACTTGAGTTCCTGCAATTTGTTTTCTTTCTTTTTAGTTTGCATAGAAGAACAGTTCTCTTGAGAATGATTCATAAGAAATCTTTGATAGTATTAGTTTTCATTAAGTAATACTTGCAGTATAATATTTATTCTAGAGTTCTCATATAAGCAATTTCCTTATATGTATCTACCTGACAAGGATTTTCAACTGACTATTTTGGCAATTGTTAAATACAAGGTTTCTTGTAATTTGACCTTAAACATCAGCCAACATTTATGTAAGAACTAAACTATCTGAGGAGTAAGTTTGTATGAGTATTGGCACAAAGACATCTAAGATGTGTGCTCTGACTGGGTAATGATAGTACCAGCCATTCATTTACGTGGAGGCTTTAAATGAAACAAATGATCAGCAACTAATGGTCTATTTGGCATTTGGCAGAGCTAAAGCCAGCATTATTTTGGTTCTCCTTGATTGGGATGTGGACCATAGGAAGCTGTGGGATTGTTAATTGATTGATATTAACACTCAGTGATTCTGTGCAATAATGAATAAAGCTGGACTAGGGAGACCTTTTGGATTTAAAAAAATTATTATAGAGAATTAGAACTAAAAGCCTCTCAAATATGTTTTGAACACATGTGGTCCAAACGGTAGCTGTGGACCTATAAACCACATTTAATTTTGTTATGACTTGGAAGTAGGCAAGCTGTGTACTAAATGAGTGCTCTGTAGACTTATTTGCAAAGCAGTCGTAACATTGCAAAGAGGAAGTGAAAAGCACACGTCAAGGTTTCTCTTGGCCAGTTGTGTATGTGATAGGGCTTGGAGTAATCTTTTTAGACTGTGTGATGTCACCGGCCACATGATCAGTATGTGTCAGGAGAAAGGGAAGTAGGAGCAGATTTTAGGAAACTCACAAGTATTCATAAACACAGGGAAACTCGAGAGTGTCATTTATTTTTCATTCTGTATTTTTTTTTACATTTTATTGAATATTCATGCATTTCATACATAAATGTGAGTTATATTTAGACTCCCTCCCCCGTTTGAACTTCCTATGACCCCACCTCCGCTGGATTTCATTTTTGTACTATATATGTTAAGACATATCAAGGAAACCTGTTTTACCCAGATGTCCCTCGGTGTGAGTTCATCCACTGGAGTAAGTCAGACTATCTAACGTCACTCCCTTTAAGAACTGTCACTCACCTAGTAGTAATCAGTTGCCAATAGTTCCTCCACTAATTTTGAGGCCTACTACCCATTCCCCCAGTTGTACATGTTTTTGTTTTTTTTTCTGATTGAGTCTGCATGGGTCTTATGCCTGTTGTCACCACTGCTTCAAGTTCATATGAGCAAGTTTCCAGAGGCCTTGAAGACTTGGCTTCTTTATGTTCATGTATTGATCCTGCCTCTTAAATGTACTCTTCTTCACAACAGTCCCAGAGCCATGGGTGGGTGAGGTTTAATATAGGAGTCCTATCCAGGGACAAGCACTCTTCAGTCTTTTATTCTTTATACCTTGGCCAATTACAGCCTTCTGTGTGCATGGCACTCTGTTGCATGAGGATGCTTCACCTATGAGAGCTGAGGGATGCATTAGTATTCTTTCTACTATCTGTTCTACTATGTTCTATAAACTCTAGGTGTAGAGGTTCTACTTTAGATGTGTCACTTAGGGTTGGGCATCTGTCAGAGGACATGGAGGAAGGGGAGCACTCATTGTTTGCTGATGGGATTGTAAACTTGTGCAACCACTATGGAATGCAGTATGGAAAACTCTTAAAAAACTGAAAAAGAATGTACCTTTTCATCTGGTTCTAGCAGTTCTTGGCATAGACCCAAAAGACGTATTCTACTCATATATAGTAAAGATACTTCTATATCCATTTTTGTTGCTGCTCTTTTCACAATAGCTAAAAAGTGAAAACAACCTAAATGTACTTCAACTGATGAATGGATAATGAAAATGTGGTACATTTACACAATGAGCTTTTACTCAGTGGTAAAGAAAGGTGAAATCAGGAAATGTGCAGGTAAATGGATAAAACTGGAAACTCTTATACTAAGAGAAGTAAAACAGTCTCAGAAAAAAAAAAGAGTAAGGTGTACTTTCCTTCATTTGTGGATTCTAGCACCAAATCTCTGTATGTGAGTATATATCCTGATGTAACTGCAGGAACCAGGATGGAGAGGAACCAGGGAGGTAAAGGGAAAAGAAGAGCCCGAGAGAGAAGGATAGCAGGAAACAGATGTGACCAAGGTGGTACTGGGAGCATTCAACTGGGAAGGAGGGAAGGAAATGCAAAGAACCATGGAAGTGAAGGGGAAGAAGGAACTCAAAATAGGAGGGATAATAGGAAACAGGGTTCATCAAGGGGGAAAACGGGGAAAGTGGATGAAGGAGGAGGGAAGAGGGAGGTAGACAGTAAAGTCACAGAGAGAAACTTATTAGCTCAAACCTACTGAAAAATAAACACACAGTGTCTGAACTGAGTGCATGTGTATTCCTGTAGGATATATAACAAAAACCACAGTGCCAGACAGGAGAAACTTCCCTTCAAGCTGTTAGTTATAGTAGTCCAAGAAACTCCCAAAATAACACAGGCTACTGGCACTGCCCTTGAATTCTCCCAGAACTTGAAGGTAAGACCCTATTGCTGAAGACAGGACATAATTTGGCCACAGGCCTTGGAGCAGTGGAACTGGAATTGACCTAGAAACATCCTCTGTGAAGACTAACTCTCATAGTTCTAGATGATTCTGTATTTTATCTTCTTTACTCACTCACAGAATTTTCCATGTGCTGAACTCTAACAAATTTTGAATTTTGGAAATGAAATGGGATGGAAGAGAAGATAACATGGCTATTCTCTTTGAACTAGTTTTATAGCATAACACGGGACAAAACTAAAGTAATTAAAGACTATGTTTGCTTTATTAGCAATGTTAACTTGTTAAATAAAACACCCTCAAATGAGGGGGAGCATATGAGATACAATTTTCTGTTTGGTTTAACATCACTCAAAAATTGCTAAATAATTTTCAATCAGAGTGTGAAAAGATGAGGTTGGCATTTATGTGTCATCACAGTGTGAATAACTTGGCCATAGGTAGAAATATAGATTATTCACTGGCCAAAATCCGACACAGTCCTTAATGGCAAAGTTTTTTTCAAGGAACAGACATCGAAACTGTAGTGTGGCACATGCCATTTGCTGCACTTGTTTTTAAATATGAGATGCAGACAATTGTATAAACAGCACCATTTTAGAAAATGTGGTCTGAAACTTAAAAATCATGATAACAAAATGCTAACCATGTATTATAATTTCCTGTGTTATCTCTTTCTTTTTTGGAAGACACTTGCAGAAAATGGACTTTCTCAAAGGAAGTAAAAAAATTCAGCAAAAAGCTTATGTTGGCCTCTTTTCCTTGTAAATCCAATTGTAATTTTTAAAATACGGATTGCCAGTCTGGTTTACATACTGAGTGGCAGGCCAGCTGGGACACAGAAGACCCTGTCCCAAAACAAAACCAAAATCTCATTTCAATTAGTAGAATTTTTGCTGTTATCAGACTTCAGTAAGTTTTAAGTAACGATAATAATATATTAATGTTTATGTTGATGTTATTATTTGTCAGATTAAATTTCACACAAAATAATATCTTGTACTATTTAATGGTAAGCCATAGGAATTACGTCTATGTATCTCCATTACTTTGTAAAAATATAAAAGCATGAAGCTACCACATTTTGCTTTGCTTTTTAAATTCTCATAATTGACAGCAGCCAAAATGAAAGACCATCAAAGTGCATTTGAAATCCCCAACTCCATTAGTGAAATTCAATACCCAAAGATTTATAGAGATGCATCAGACCAAAAGTTTAGAAGTGGTTGAATTCACAATGCAATATATTGCAGTATCATGCAATACTGTACAATGCAGTGCAATGTAATATGGTGCAGTGCACTATGGTACATTACAATAGGGAACAATGCAATACTATGCAGCAGAATATATATCCTTTGTATGCATCAATGAATGGCCTAGCAGTTTTAAAAACAGTTTATGAATGTGCATATGAACATATGAATATGAATTTCCTTGAATAAATTATATTCAGAATGTAATTATTTTGTTCTAATGGATTCCTAGGAAGTATTTCCCAAAATCAGTCAGGTAGGAAGATGTTACTGTTTGTATTTATACTTCACCTGTATTAGGTCTTATAATAACAATGTTGACTGAAGTCTATGTTTTGAATTGTTTCATTCTGTAGCTGACAGAATGGTGCATGGCATGGCAGGTGTTACTCTTTGGTCTTAGGTCTTGAGTATCAACAGCCTCGATCTTTATGACATATTATTTGTCATAATACACTTAGAAAAGTATATTAATAGAATGAAAAATTATGAAATAAAAGTGAAGTAAGCAAATGGAAAGTATAACTGCATACGATGATGGCTTGAAGTGCTTCTCTCCCTATCCTGTGTCTGGTCAAGATTCAGCAATGTCTACTAGAAAAGAATAGACAGCACCTTAAAATGTTTGAAACTTCCTGTTGAATGTTTAGCAGTTCTGACCAAACTTGAGGCAGCCTGTGAAGACTTCACAATGACTGTTCTCACTGAAAATGTGATGACTATTTGAGGGAAGGTTTGGGTCACATTACAAAACAGAAAATGTAAGCTGTATCATATATACTCATGATTAATAAGGAAAAGTAAAATTCTGACAATGATTCAGACAACAGAGATACTAAAATATTCTCCATATAATCAATTCTAAAAGAACTCTACTCATATAACCTTGAAAAAATAGTAAATTGGCAAAAATACATTTTGGAAACAAAAAAAAGTCTGCCATACTTCCATACTTTAAGCAGAATGTTAAGAGCAAATAATTTTAAAAAATGTTTTATTGTTGTTGTATATCTCCTGGACTGCTACATCTTTTCAATAACTTGTTGTAAAACACAGATTGTTGTGAGTAGTATTATAAAGACAAAATCTAAGATGCAGGATGTTGGCAAGATGGCTTAGCAAATAAAGGCATGTAATTACTGCCAAGCCTGACACCCTGAATTCAATCTTGGGGAAAGGAAAGAACTGACCCCTTCAGATATCCTCTGACCTCTACATATATGCTATGGCATGTTTGAGCATGCAATAAAATGGATAAAGTGAATTAGTAATGAAAAATATATAAGGACAAAATGTAACTTACGTAAGAGTATTCAGAAAGTAGTTTGAAGGAAGAAAATTATAGAACAAGTGTGATAACAATAAATATTTACTTCCCAATAGGTAAGGATTTAGGAAAAGTAACCATCAATATGTACTTCACATACTGGGTATGTTATATTACATTATATTGTGTTGACTGAGAATAAACTAATCTCTTCGTCTTTCTCAGTCACTCCCTTTATTCCTTTATCTCTGTCTCCACATCCATCTTCTATCATATTTCTCTTTCTTTCTCTTTCTTTCTTTCCTTCTATTGTCTATCTCTGTCTATCTATCAGCTCATTTTTGGAATGTCTATATTTCAGAAAGGAGAGTCCTATAAACAACTGAAACAATCACTGGATGCATGCATTTGAATCTAATTTCTTCTATTTCCGTTGTTTTTTTTTGAGGCAGGGTCTCCCTGTAGTCCCAGCTATTCTGAAATTCACTATGTAGAGCAGGCTAGCTTTGGACTCACAGAGATTTTCCTGCCTCTGCCTCCCAAGTACTAGGATTAAAGGTGTGCACCAGGTCTAATTTCCTCTATTTTATAAGGCAACTTTTACCTGAAAATTGATAGCATTGTCTACATGTCTCAGCTCCTATGGACTGTGTTTTAATCTTTTTTCGTTCATATCTTATTTAAAAATTAGAGTGATAAATGTCTAATTGAAGAATACAAATATTCATTTCAGTTGTTAATTTTACTTATTTTTTCCAGACAGGTTCTCCCAAGGCCCCAGATGGCCTGGAAGGCACTATGTTGACCTGAATCTCAAAGAGATCTATGTGCCATTGCCTCCAGAGTGCAGGGATTAAAGCCTGTGCCACCACACCCAGCAGATGTTAATTGTTAATGAATCAAAGTATAAGATACGAGAAGGAAAAAATATAGCACAGTCACTTTACAATGCTACTAAACAAATATTTTTGAAGAAATGAAAAATAAATCCAATTTGTTATTTATCAGATAAATGACAATTGAAATGTAGAAAAGATTAGGAACAAACACAAAATTATTTAATGTAGATTTTGACTTGAAGCTAAGAAGATCCATTTTGCTTTATATTAGTGTATATTAGTTATACATAATAAGGGATTTTGAATGATATTTTCATGCATGCATAAAATTTATTTTTATTGTATGCACCCTCCTTACCGATATCTTGTTTTCTTTTTTCCGCTCTCAGCCTTCTGTTCATGGTCTCTTTCTCTCGCTAATTTCCCCTCATCTACATTTATCACCTTTTTTGACGACCAGTGAGTTTTGGTAGGGCTGCCAGCAGGAGCTCAGACACCTAAAAGTGGCTGCATCACTGAGGACATTGCCTCTCCCACCCTCGGAACCTTTAACTGCCTGTCTATTGATCCTCACAGAACGCTGAGACCCTATGAGCTCCTTTAAATGCTACTAACTGATTACCAATAGAGAGCTATAAATCACAGACTCTCCACTCTGTGGTAGGATGCTGACAGGCGCACCTCCTACACACAATCAAAGCTGCTGTGAGTTCACGAGTGCCACTGCCCTTCCAAGCCTGGAAAACACTCCACACATCCTTCAGCTTTTACACTCATTCCGCCTTCTCCTCTGTGATGCTCCCTGACCTTGGATGGAGGGAAAGAGATTCCCATTTATGAATGAGTATTCTGCAATCACTTAATCTCATCACATTGACCAATTATGACTCTGCAATTACTGGAGCTCTTTCCAATAAGAAGTTTCTTTGACCCAAGCCGATGGCTGCACTAATTTGTGAGTATAAAAGAATCTATTTTGGAGGGCCATTTGATGGGCCCATCATGTTCATTTAGCAAAACAGCATTAGTAGACTCCTTACATGAGGCTGTGACATCTCAGGTATTGACTTTTTTCCTTTGGTAAATTTTTATTGTTGATGTTGTTTTCTATTTCTTATTTTTTAACCAAATTTTATTTATTTATTTATTTTTATTGACTTTTATACATTTCATACAACAGTTTTTAATCAAATTTATACTCCCCTCTATCCCCCCAATTGCCCACCAGATCTCATGAATTTCATCATACTAAGTCCTGTCCTGTGAAGCATTTTTGTCAAGATGTCCTTTAGTGCAAATTCATCCAAGGAGTCTGCTCAGGCTATCTAGAGATCATAAATAAATAAGGCATAATCTCCCTCCCCCAACAGTAATCAGTCTCTACTAGTTCTCAGTCTAGGTCTGGCCCACCACCAATTTCTATCACTCCACTCTGGATCCTTGTATAAATCGAGATGATTTGGGTACGGGCTCAGGGCCTCCATTGCCACAGGTTCACACGTGCAAGCTTCCAGGGGCGTGAAAGCCTCTGCTGCCCGAAGTTCATGAGCCAGCCCTGCCTCTTACTACCTTACTGCCCCCTTTTCTACAATGATCCCTGAGCGATTGGTGAGTGAAGTTCAATATAGGAGTCCTATCCAGGAATGCACACTGCAGTCTCTCATTCTTTAAAACTTGGCCAGTTGTGGCCTTCTGTGTACATAGAACTGTATTGTATAAAGAAGATTCACTGGTGAGAGTGGAAGGGCACTTTGGTTTTCTCTCTACCCTGTGTTCTGCCGTGTGCCCTGAGCCGTACGTGTAGAGATTTAACTGTAGACATGTCACCAAGGACTTGACATCTCTCAGACATGTGTTGTCTGTGTCTGACCAGTTGTGGAGTTCTGCTGTAGCCTCCCTCCGTTGCAAAAAGAAGCTTCTTTGATGAGTAGTGCACTACATTTTTCTGTAAATATAAGGATCCGTATTTAGAATATGGTAAGAACTTTCATTTCTCTAGAGATAAGGCCTTGTGTTTTTTGGCTGAATTTACAGTGCCAATGAGTTCACTCCAACGGAGAGAATTTTAAATCCAGTAAGAGAGCTGTTGCTTTACTTCCCACATGACAGTGCTGCTGCTGGACCAATAGAGGTAGTGTGCTGTGCCAGTTGTTGACGTTATTAGAATTTAGGGTTGGGTTGGAGCATTGATTGATTTTTTGACGTTAGCAGTTGGAATGTTATCATCCAGCATTATGGAGGCTAAACTTTAGTGAGAAGCCTTCCAGGTCAGCTCCTGCTCCACTGTTCCAAGTCCTGTTTCTGAAGTATGTCCTCTCTTCAGCAGTGGGGTATTGTCTTCCAGTTCTGGGAGATAACCAAGAGCTTAGACAACAGCCTCTATTATTTTATGAGTATCTTGGAGCACTCTCACCAACCGCACAAAGGGAGGTCTCTTCTGTCTTACGCTGAGTACACAGATGCACTAATGTTTGAAGCAAACACTGTGCTTTTTTCAGCGTTTTTGTGGCATCACATTTCCTTCTGCATTCCCAAACCCAAGAATGACTCATCTCTCTCCTTTTCCTCCCATTCCACCTCTCTCCTCCCTTCCCAGTTCCAAGAACTTCATTATCCCCACCTTCCCTCCATTAACACCCAACTCCCTCAACCCACCCCACCCCCACACCTTGACATCCCCATGTCCCTCCCTCCCTCCTCCTTGCTGAACACGTCCACTGTCCACTCCCCACCCATATAGTAACATCTGCTACTACCATCCCCTTTTTTGAGTTCTTTCTTTTACCTTCCTGTACCTGTCCCTTTTCCTTGCTATATATTTGCATATAGGGAATTTGAGCTACAATCTACAAATGAAGGAAAAGATAGAATGGCTGCTTTCCTTGATTTGTGTCACTTCACTAAGTATAGCACTCTCTAGTTCCATTCAAATTTAATCTTTTCTTTCTGCTAAGTAGAACCCCATTGTATAAATTTTCCACATTTTCACTATCCGTTTGTCAGTTCAGGCACATTTATTTGATTTCCTTCTCTTACCTATTGTGAAGAGAGCAGCAACAAACATGAATGGGCAGGTATCTTTACAATAAGGTGAGTTCTTTGAGTATATGCCAAGGACGGGCAAAACTGGATCATCTGGTAGATTAATTCTTAGTTTTTTGAGAATTCTCCGCAGTCTTTCCACAGTGGTTGTACCAGTTTACATTGTCAGCAGTGGATGAGTGTTCTCCCTTCCTCACTGTAGGGTCTGGACCCCCTGCAGCCCTTCTCTCTTAGTGCTAGGCTCTTGGCCAAGAGCTAGCAGGATGTCAGTTGCAGTTGGAGGTAAACATCTTGACCTTTACAGACTTCCTCAGTTTACATCAGGTGTGTGTCATGTGGCTAGATGTCTCCAGAGAACCTGAACTTTTAACCTCCTGTAAAGCCCCGCCCTCATTGCTGCCTCTGAATAAAGTCAGTCATTCTCCTTTCATCCTACCTAGTGTGTGTGTCTCTCTCTCTGTGTCTTATATGTGTGCGTCATTCAATCCGCAGCCCTCCGCCGATCCGGACTCCGCTGATGAAAGTAGACAGGGCTCTACACCCCACATCCTCTCCAGCATTTGGTGGCTTTTGTTCTCTTGATCTTAACCAATCTGGCTGGGGTAAGATGGAATCTTAAAGAGGTTGTTATCTACATTTCTCTAATTGCTAAGGATGTTGAGCACTTTTTAAAGTGTTTCTTAAACATTTTACTTCTCTGTTTGAGAAGTCTGTTCTGGTCTATGGTGCATCTTTTTATTGGGGCATTTATTTCCTGTTTGTTTGTTTAGTTATTGTATATTCTGAATACTAATCCTCTGTCAAATTGTAGCTGGTAAATCTTTCCTCCCACTCAGTGGGTTTCCTCTTCATTTCCTTGCTTTTTAAGTTTCTTTGCTGTACAGAAGCTATGTATTTTAACAAGGTCACATTTATATACTGTTGACCTTAATGCCTGAGCAGCAGATGTTTGATTTAGAAAGTCCTTTCCTACACCTATATCTTGGAGGGTACTACCTGTGTTTTCTTCTAGCATTTTCAGAGTTTCAGGCTTTTATATTGAGTCCTTTGATCCATTTGGAGTTGTTTTTGTGCAGTGTGAAAGATGAGGATCCAATTTCATTCTTCTACACGTGGAGATGCATTTTTACAGCATCCTTTGCTGAAGGTCCCATCTTTTCACCATGTTGGGTTCTTGGCACCTTTTTCAAATATCAGGTGGCTGAAATTGCATGTACTCATGTTTAGGTCGTACTCATGTTTAGGTCCTCTGTTATGTTCCACTGATCTACATGTCTCTTTTTGTGCCGGTATCAAGGTGATTTTACGACTTATTCCTGTAATATAATCTGAGATCTGGTATGGTGATCACCCAAGCATTGGTCTTTTTGCCCTAGATTGCTTTGGCTATATGAGGTATTTTGTGATTCCATATGAATTTTATGATGTTTTCTTCTAACTCTGTGAACAATGTCTTGCATTGAATTTTAAGATTGCTTTAGGTTAGACAGTCATGTTTACAATATTGAGTCTACCAACCCTGAGCATGTCAGGTCTTTCCATCTCCTAGTGTCTTCTAGCTCTTTTTAAAGTTTTGAAATTTTCATTGTATAGCTCTTTAATGTCTTTAGTTAGGTTTATACCTAAATATTTTTTGAGGTTATTGTGAATGGGAGGTTTTCCTTGAATGCTTTCTCTGATTGCTAGCTATTGGTATATAGAACAGCTACTTATTTTTGTAAATTGGTCTTGTAGCCTACCACTTTACTGAAAGTGTTAATTATTTGTAACAGTTTTCTGGTGCAATTTTTGTGATCTCTTTTGTGTAATACTATGTCATCTGCCAATAAAGGTAACTTGGCCTCTTCTTTTCCAATTTATATTTCCCTAATTTCCTTCTCTTGTTTCATTGCTCTAGCAAGAGTTTCAAGCACTATGTTAAAAAGGAGTAAAGGTAGTAGACAGCCCTGTCTGGTTCCTGATTTTAATGGGAATGCTTTCAGTTTTTCTCCATTTAAAATGATGTTGGCTATGGGTTTGTTTTATATGTCTTTAATTATGCTGAGGTATCTTCCCTCCAGACCAATTCCTTCTAAGACTTTTAAAATGAATACATATTAAATGTTGTCAAAGGCCTTTTCTGCATCTATTGAGATGACTGTGTGATTTGTGTCTTTAAGTTTATTTATATGTTTGATTACATTTATTGACTTACATATATTGAACCATCCCTGCATCTCGGGAATAAAGCCACCTTGCTCATAGTGGATGACGTTTTTGATGTGTGTCTGTATGTGTTCTGTGAGTATTTTTTAGTATTTTGCATTTATTTTCATTAGGGATATGGTCCTATAGTTTTAATTTTGTTCATCCCTTTACCTGGTTTTGATAATAGAGTGATATTGGCTTCACAGAAGGAATTTGAGAGTTCTTTTTTTGTTTCTATCTTTTTGAGTAATACTTACATTATTGGTTGTAGATCTTCTTCAAATGTCTGGTAGAAATTTTCTTTGAATCCACCTGGGCCTGGAATTCTTTTTTGTGGGGAGATTTTGTATTACCATTTCAATTTGCTTATTTGTTATAGGTTTATTTAAGCTGTTCTATTCATGTTTTGACTTTGGTGATGTCCGTGAGTTTATATTTTCAAATTTAATGGAGTATAGATTCTTAAAAGTATTTCCTTACAATGTTCGGATTTTTTTTGGGTGTCTGTTGTCATGAATTGTCTCCTATGAAGGGAGTGGATTGCTAATCAGGAAGTGTTTGAAAGACTCTGGCTACCTGAAAAATAGACTTGCTACTGTGGTATCAGTGACCACATCTTGCTGGTCAATTGGTATTATTAAATGCAGGGCCTATGGCTGAGTTAGCCTGTGGATGACAATATTCCTCCAACAGCCCACAGAGCAGTTTCTGACACTGTAAGGATTAATCATTAGGGGGAAGTGTCCATCTCAGATCCAACTAAGTTTCTCCAGATCTGTGACCAGAGTGGGGTGTCTTCAGCAATAGATCCTTACCGTTTACTTCTGGGTGGGCAACCAACCAAAGTGGCATCTGCCTGTATATTTGTGGATGGCTCAAGGGTTTCTCTAACCAAGCACTCATAGTAAGGTAGTCCACTCTAGTGCTGGCATTTTCATTTAATAATCTCTGCCTTCTGCAAGGATCTTTACCCGATCACAAAGGGTACTTATGTTAAATGCCTTGTTCATTTCCCTTCCTTCCTTCCTTCCTTCCTTTCTTCCTTCCTTCCCTCCCACCTTCTCTCCTTTTTTTCTTTCTTTCTTTCTTTTATTTTTGAGGCAAGATCATAATATGTAGCCTTGACTGGACTGGAACTCTCTATGTAGACCAGGTTAGCCTCAAACTCAGAGAGATATGCCTGCCTCTGCCTCCACACTGCTGAAGTTAAAGGTGTGTGCCACCAAGCCCAGCCTTGTTTTAATTTTATTTTTATTTATCTTGCAAAGAATTAGGTCTGGACAGATTTGGGAAAGTAGGTAAGAAACCCCATGGATGCTGAGAAAATGATATTCAGTGTCATTTAAGGGTAAGATTCTTAGTGGGTGCTGATATGGGAGGGGATCTAAATATGATTAAAATATGTTGTACTAAAGTCACAAAATTTTAATAAAAATTAATTTTGAAAGAATTAGACTTTCTTGCAGCTTTTTTAAAAACTTACTTTGATTGACTGTCTTTTCATCTTTCTCCGCATCTCCCTTCCAGACTATTTTTAAAAATATGTTTGTTATTTTATTTTATGCATATGAGGGCATTGCCTGCATGTGTCTAAGTGCACCTGTGCTGTGCAGTGCCCACGGAGATCAGAAGATGGTGCTGAATTCCCTTGGACCGAGGTTTGTGGTTATTAGCCATGATGTGGGTGCTGGAAAGTGAAGCCAAGTTCTCTGCAATAGCAGCCAGTGGCTTTAATCTCTAAGCCATCTTTCTAACTGCTGTCTTCAAAACTCTTAACTTACACCTTTCTATCCACAACATTCTTCTTCTGCATTCTTACTAAGTATGTCTAGTATCTTTTCCCCTCTGTTAAACCGGCTCATCTTCCTTCTTGTGTCTCCCTTTCTAGTTTCCTGGCCTCTGCACACACTAATAATGGCACAATAATCATGTATACAAACTGGTAGCTGAGTCCTACAGATGTTGGGCATTCTAAACAACCTAGTTTGCTTTATCTATGGAAATATTTCCAAATTTCATGAAAGTTTCATAATGTTGTTTTTTTATGACAAAATAAAATTTATTTGTACATATTACCACACATTTATTATCCATTCTCCAGGTAATGAAGAGTTGTGAAAATATCTAGAGTTCTTTGAGTATATGAGTTTCATGGTAGTTCTCTTTTTAACTTTTTGAGAAACTCCATGCTGATTCTGTAGTGAATGCATGAGTCCGCATTCCAACCAGCAACGAACACCAATCCCTTTTCTTCTGCATCATCACCAGCACTTGTTGTATGTTTTCTTGATGATAGTCATTCTGACTGGGGTGACATGAAATATCAAAGTTACTTTAATTGCATTTCCCTAGGCAAATAATGTGGAAGGAACTGTTGTTAAGAGATTTATTGGCCATTCTCCATAATATGAATCATTTATTGGCTCATCAGTTAAGAACACCAGCTGCTCTTACAGAGGACCCAGGTTCAAGCTCCAACATTAGCATCCCTTGTAACTCCAGTTCCAGAGGATCCAAGATCCTCTTCTGATCTCTGCTGGCCTTGTCCCACATGGGTGCACCTACTTACATTCAGGCATTCACTCATACATATAAAGTAAAAATAAAGAAAAGATGTATTGGCCATTTACGTTTGTTCTTTTGAGAATCCTCTATTCATTCTCTTAGTGCATTTTTTGACTGGATTGTTTTGTTGTTTAGTTTCTTAAAGTTTTGAAAATTAATCCTTTGACTGAAAGAAGGTTTTTCTCAAATTCTATAGGTTGTCTTCATTTGAATGAATGTTTCCTTGAAGGACAAAGTTTTAAAATTCATGAAGTTCCATTTGTCTTTGTTAGTCTTATTTCTTAAGATAGTAGAATTCTGTTCACAAAGTACTTACGGATTCCAGTAACTTGAAATGTTTGCCTAATTATTCCTTTTGCATTTTCAGAGATTCAGGTCTTACATTAAAATTGTTGGTTCAGTTCAAATTATTTTTCACAGAGGATGAGAAATAAGGATCAAATTTCATTCTTCTCCATCTAACTTTAGTTTCCTCAGCACCATTTGTATATGAGGTATTTCTTCAATCTATTTATTTGATATCTTTGTTAAAAATCGGGTGCCTGGGGATGTCTTGGCTCATAATTTGGTCCTCTATTCTACTGCATTGATCTATGTCTTTTTGTTGTTGCTAAAACTGTGCTGTTTTTATTGCTGCAGTACTCTAGTGTAACATGGCGATTGGATAGCTTTAGTTGTCAACTTGACACACCTGGGTTAAGGAATCCTCAGTTAGAGAACTGCCTTCATTGGACTGGCCCGTGGCCATGTCTGTGGGTATTTTCTTGATTGCTGAGTGATGTGGGAGGGCCCAGCCCACTGTGGGCAGTGCCTCCCCTGGGCAGGTTGTTGTGTTTTATATAGGAAAACAGGCTGAGCGTGGGCCAGGGGAGCAAGTCTGTAAGTAGTGTTCCTCCTCAACCTGTGCTTCAGCTCCTGCCTCAGGCTCCTGCCCTGAGTTCCGACCTTGGGCTTTTTCAGTGATGAATCAGGACCGGGGAGATGTAAGCTAAATAAACCCTTTCCCCTCCAAGCTGGTTTTGATTAGAGTATTTTGTCTCTGTGATTAAAGCAGACCAAGACAGTGATATTTCCAGTATTATTAATTTTTCCCAGGATTGCTCTGTTTGTCCAGGGTCTTTTGTGCTTCCATACAAATTTTAAGTTTTTTTTCTTTCTATTTCTGGGAAGAATGACTCTGTAATTTTGATTGCTATTATTTTCCTAATATGAATCTTCACGTTCCTTGCTTAGGTTTAATTCCAAGATATTCTGAAAATATTTTATTTATTATTTTATGTGATTGAATGTTTTGCATGTATAAATGTAGAAACAGTTGTTTAATGCAATGCCTCTGGTAGTTAGAAAAGGGAATCAGATCCCCTAGAACTGGAGTTATGGACAATTGTTAACTGCTGTGTGGGTGTGGATGCTGAGGACTGAGGCCAAGTCTCCTATAAGAGAAGCCAGTCCTCTTAACCATTGAGTTAATTCTCCAGCTCACTTAAGAAAAAAATTTTATATGTCATTTTCTGTTTTGGAACCAGGGTACACTAGTTTCTTTTCTATGGCTGTGACAGAAGTTCCTGATAAAATAAACTTTGAAGAGAAAGAGTTTATTTTGGCTGAAAGTTCTAGAAGGGATACAACCTATCATGATGATTGTAGAGTCCTGGTCTACGTTCCTTGTCGGAGTCCAGATAGGCGGAGGGCTGTGGATTGAATGACGTACATAAGACAGAGACACACAGACCCTCCCGTACTAGGTAGGAGGAAAGGAGAATGACTGACTTTATTAAGAGGCATCAAGCCTTATATACCCTGAGGGCGGGGCTTTATAGGAGGTTAAAAGTTCAGGTTCTCAGGAGCCATCTAGCCACATGACACACACCTGATGTAAACTGAGGAAGTCTGTAAAGGTCAAGTTGTTTACTTCGGAACTGCAACTGACAACATCCTGCTAGCTCTTGGCCTAGAGCCTAGCACTAAGAGAGAAGGGCTGCAGGGGTCCAGACCCTACAGATGATGAAGGCATGATGGCAGGAACATTAGGCTTGCCTGCCAGGAAATATACTAAGCATATTCATCAGACAATATGAAGCCCATGGGGATGACAGGAAGTGAGCCAGACTATACAATTTCAAACTCACCCCTAGTGATATTCCTCCTGCAGCAGGGCTCCACTTCTTGAGTAGTGGATAACAGTCTTTAGCAGTGACTCAAGCTGGGGACCAAGTTTTGAAACACATGAGCCTATAGGGAACATGTCAATCAAATTGGGACACAGGGTAATTCTGGCATTTTTTTTTTAAGTTCTATTTTTATTGTTATATGTGAGTGTTTTCTTTCATGTATGGATGTGCAACATATGTATGCCTAGTGTCTGTAGAAGTCAGATCCATTGGAACTGGAGTTACATGGTGTTGGGATCTTTCATGTGGGTGCTGTGAACCTAACTCTGGTCCTCTGTAAGATCAGCAAGTGCTCTTAACCGTTGAGCCAACTCTCCAGCTTCAATACTAGCTTATAAAAAGACTGGAAATTGGTAACAGGCTCCAACCTTGGCTGAAGAACCATGGGCTGCTGATTACTGCTGGATGAGGAACAGCTACTATTCTTCAATGGAGGGACTCTAGATAGACTGACTAGACCTCAGGGGAAGAACTTCCACTGAGGGACATCTAAGGACACTAACTTGACTCAGTAGGCCTTAACACAAATGACAGAACACATGAAATCCATTGATATGGGAGGGACCAAAGGGGAAGAGGGTATAAGATGATTAAATGTTATTAAATACATAAAAATTTACAAATTAAATAAAGAGGAACAATCGTTGAATCAGTCTTAAGTAGCGGTGGCTGTGACTGCAGACATTCAAGCAGACTTTTGCATTAGAATCAGTGGCTCCAGTTCTACTGCCAAAAGTGGGAAGAAAAGCAATGTGGGCTGCAGTACCAGGGGGAAGAGGAGAAAGCCCCTGGAATTGAATGGCCAGGTCCCAAAGTGGATTTACAACCTACAATGGAAAGACAAAATCTCCATATTCACTCTCCAGACAAAGTAAGTAGTGTACTATCTCCATGTTTTATGTCCAGCACAAAGAGCAAGCACTGAGAAGTTACTCTTGAGGCAAGGTTTTCTTTAAGATCTGTGACCTCATATCCCTATACAAACTTAATATCTTACTATATGCTAAATATGGATCTTTACATTTACTGACACGTATGCCAGTCACCACTCATCAAAGAAGCTTCTTCTGCAACAGAAGAAGACTATTACAGAGTTCTGCAACTGGTCACATACATAGAAAAAGTGTCTGTGAGTTGCCCAACCCCAAATGACACATCTGCAAAGCAACCTCTATACCTAAGTTTCATAGAACATAGTGGATCAAGGGGTAGAAAGAATAATAATTCATCTCTCAACACTCATCAGTGAAGTGTCCTCATGCAAAAGAGGGTGATGAATAGAAAAGGCCATACCTTGCTATAGTGTAGAGAATAAGAGACTGCAGAGTGTGGGTTCCTGGATGGGACTCCTATGTTAAACCTAACACACCACGGAATCAGGGACCATTGTGAAGAGGGGGTGGAAAGATTGTAAGAGCCAGGGTTGATGCATGATCATAAGGAAACAGAGTTTTCCAGGACTCTGGAAATTTGCTCATCTGGACTTAGAGCATGGTGACAGCATGCACAGAACCCATACAAAGTCAGTCAGAGAAAATCCAGCAAAGAACTGGAGAGATGAGCAGGAGGTCTCAACCTTAAACTTTAAACGTATTTGATTAACGAAAGTGCATAAATGTTATACCTCATGTATGTAAGTGTGCCTATGTGTGCAATGCCCACAGAGGTCAGAAGAAGGCAAGGTGGGTGCTGGGAATCAAAACAAAGTCCTCTGCAAGAGCATTCAGTGCTCTTTACTGCTGAGTCTTATCTCCAGCCCCAACACAATTGCGTGTGTGTGTCTGTGTGTCTGTGTGTGTGTAAGATTAGCCTTATGTATGTATATGTAATAACAGAGTTCTAAGAAGAGATCATGAAGTTGGGAACTAGGGAGAAATGAGAGAATATAGAGGATCAGAGGGTGGGATGGGGTGATGCAAATACAGTGATCAAGTATGGATTTTTTTAATTAAAAATAAGTAAAAGAAGGATACTATTTTTTAAAGAAATAGTAGAGATGTAGAGATGACTTAGTGGTCGTAAATTCCTCCAGCCTGCCTTTATTATAGAACATTTTTTCTTTGGTTAATTATGACAGTTTTGTTGTTTATAGTGGTCTTGTTTGACTGTCTTCTTTATTTCTCCTGAATAGTTTTTGTTTTAAGTATATTTTGTTAAACATCAGAATTATGATACCTTCTGCGCTGGATAGCTTCGATTGTCACCTCGACACACCCCTGGGTAGGTTGTCCTGTGTTGTATAAGAAATTAGGCTGAGTATGAACCTGAGGAGCAAGCCAGTAAGCACTGTGCCTGGGTGGTCTGTGCTTTAGGTCCTGCCTCCTGCTTCCTGCCCTGAGTTTCTGCCTTGGCCTCTCTCAGTGATGAACTGTGATCTGGGAAATGTAAGAAAAAAATAAATGCTTTCCTCCTCAATTTGGTTTGGGTCAGTGTTACTATGACAACAGTTGAAAACATACTAAGACAACTGACTTTGTCCCTTGTTCCATTTACTTAGAATTTCCTTTCCTCTCTTCTACCCTAAAATGGTGCCTGAGTCTAAAAATGGGGTTTGTTTGTCAGAGGCAGCAAATAGAAGGATCCCATTTTTTTATTCTAGTCTATGACTTTGGTTTAGGGCATTGAGAACATTAGAATTGAGAATGTTAATAATCAGTTATTATTAAAAGGTATGAATTGACATTTTGCAGTTTAGGATATTTTCCTGAATCTCATGTGCTTCTCGGTTGATCCAGCATTGTTTTATTTCTCTGACCCTTTTGAAAATGTCTCATTGTCTTCAGCATATGGAATTCCTTCCCATTATAGAGATGATTTAGTGGCCATAAATTCCTTAAATCTGCTTTTATAATAGGACATCTTTCCTTCTACTTTAATTATGACATAGTTTTGCTGTGTATCGTAATCAGCACTGACAGCATTACAGTTTCTGAATATGAACTATATCATCCCAAACCCGGGACAGGAAGGGATGGCTCAGTGGGTTAAGTGTTGTTGAATAATCCTGAGTTTGATTTTCAGAATTCTTGTTAAGGGGGAAATAGATGGCTCCTTTTGCAAAGTTGTCTTCTAAACTTGCATGTGCTAATTGGTATGCAAAATTTCCCTCTGACATCATATAAACAGACACTGATGATGATGGTGATGATGATGATGATGACAGGCATATTTGAATTTAAAAAGAAAGTCCAAATCCTTGCTTCTACAGTTTTTGTTTAGACATCAACTATTATATGAATAGCACTACTTTATGTCTGACTTAGTCTTTCTTTTTTACTTTTTTGCAATTTTTACTACACATTCTTTTGAATTTAGTGGTTATATAGATTAAAAACTATTTATTAAATTTTTGTGTATTTCATACTGAACATATCAATCAATCTTAATCAATATCCCCTCCCCCACCAGCTCTCCTCAGCTGAAATGCATACCTTATTTCATCTGTGTTAAGGTCTGTTGTGTCAGGTTAGTGTCCCCAAATGTTCCTCAGTGCAGGTGCATCTACCGAGGTCTAATCAACTTATCTAGCAACCCTTCCCTTAAGAAGATTAGATATTCTTCACCTAGCAGTAACCAATTCCCAATATTTCTTTATCTAAGATTGGGGTCTGCTGTCCTTTTCCACAGTTCTATGCTGGGTTTTTTCTCCTTGAGTTTGTTTGGGTCTTGAGCATGCTGAAACCATTGCTATAGGGTCATAAGAGCAGGGTCCCAGGACACTGTAGGACACTATTTCTATATGTTTACGTACCTCCTCCCTGGCTCTCACAGTCTTTCTACCCCCTTTTCTGCAGTGGTCCCTGAGTCCTGGTGTGTGAATTTTAAAAAGGAGTCCTGTTGAAGGACCAGTATTTTGTAGACTCTTACTTTCTACGCTTTGGCTATTTTTGACCTTTTCTGTTCCTGGCCTTTTATTGTAGGAGGGAGCTTCATTAATGAGAATTGATAGGTTCATTAATCCTCTTTACCATTTGTTCTATGTTCTGTGAGCCTTCAGTGTAGAGGTTGCATTGTAGATGTGCCCCTTAGATCGGGCAACTTTGTATTTGTCTCCATCTGGTGCCAAAGAAGCTTCTTTGATGAGTGGTGCCTGGGATATTTGTAAATAAACGGATACATATTTTGCACATAGTAAGAAATCATGTTAGTTTAGGGATGTGACAATCTCGAGGTTTTCTCTAAGATCTATGACCTCTCTGTTCATGTGCATTTGGCTATGATTACAGTACTATACATCAGTTTCCTCCCATCGACTGGGCTTTTAGTCCAAATTTGTAGCTGTTGATTGTCCCCCAAGATAAAGGTTCCACTACTGCACCAATGTCATATGCTCTGCTGGTCACTGATGTAGTTTTTTGGTCCTGAAGCTGCTGTGAACCATCTATTGAGGTTCTCCCTTAGCAGCTTGCACAGCGCCCTCCAAAGCTATGAGTGCCTGTCTTCAGATCCTGTGTCCTAAGTTTGTTGGCATTAACAATCGGGTCTTACCTTCAAATTCTGAGAGGCAATCAAGGTCTTTAGCAATAACCTGTGTAATTTTGGGAGTCTCTTGGACTTACCTTGGCAAACAAGTCCAAGGAAGGTTTTTCCTGTCTGTTACTGTTTCTTGTTATGTAGCCTTTAGGTATACACATGGACTCATGTAGAGATATTGTATGTGTAATTTGTCATAAGGTTGTTGGATTAATATTATTCACTCTAGTTTTGTATACTAGCTGGCATGATTTATCATCCTCTCTTCCTGTCTAACACTTTCTCTGTGCATTTCCCATTTAAAATGTCCCCATTTTTCCCATTCTCCCTTGATAATACCAGTCTCCTATGGTCTTACCTGTTGAGCTTCTTCTTTACCTTTATATGAAGAGCGTTCGGGAGAATATATCTATATCTATATCTATATCTATATCTATATCTATATCTATATCTATGTATCTTTTTTTTGGAGAAAGACTCTCCCTGTAGGCTCAGCTAGCCTGGAACAGTCTTGTAGACAAGACTGATCTCGATCTCAGAGTTTCACCTACCTCTGCCTCCTGAGTGCTGGGAATAAATGCATGAGCTACCATGCCCAGTTTATATTTAGTGTTTTAATTATAAGATTACATTGGAAATTTCTTTCCTGGTCCTTTCTATTTAGCGTTCTATTAGTCGCTTGTATTTGGATGTGCATTTCTTTCCCCAGATTGGAGGAATTTTCTGTGATACGTATCTTGAAAATATTTTCTATGCATTTGGCATGAATTTCTTCTTATTGTATATCCTCAGTTTAAAGATTTTATCTTTTCATGGTGTCCTAAACAATGTATGTTGTACATTTATTAATATATATGTTTTAGCTGAATGTTTCAAATCCTTTATCTTATATTCAAGGCCTGATATTTGATATGTTATATTGATTGACCTTTCTATTGAAACTTTTATCTGAATTACTGAAATTTTCATTTTTATCATTTGTTAGGAGCCATTTGCCTGCCTTGAACTTTTCCCTAGTTTAGGATCAAGCAGGGATGAGTGTTGCTGTTCACAGAAGTGCTGTGGTATTAGGGCACTTTGCTATGTAAATGATTTATTCACCTGAAGAAGAGATTATTTTAGGCCCAAGGCTGAAAATCCTGTAACCCAAGGCTGAAGATCCTGTAAACCCAAGGCTGAAGATCTTGTAAATCCTTATAGGAAGGTCTGATTTAATCACCCGGAGGAAAGCTTATCTTAAATCTAGGTTTAGTACCTTTTGTTAAGTAGATGTAGGTGTTTTGAATAATCCCACATATGTAAATGATGGTTGTATTGTTCCTATAAATACACTGAGCAAAATAAAGTCGAGGCCTCAGTATTGACTGAGAGCCTTCCTGAGTCTGTCCTCATCTCTCTCTCTCTCTCTCTCTCTCTCTCTCTCTCTCTCTCTCTTTGTCTCTCTCTCTCTCTTTATTTCTCAATCCTCACTCCCCAATTCAGGTACAGTTCGATTTCTGCCGGCAGGCTCTGGCAATCATTTCATTTTTTTCATTACACTTCATTTATTGTATGATCACTGGCACATGTGCTTCCCCCATCCTCCCTCTCTTTCTATCTTCTTCCTTCTTTCTTCACTCTCTCCCACAGAAAATATTTCCACAATTATATCATATTCTCATACGGGTGAAGGTTTACCAGATCTCATTTTATACCCACAGTTATTCGTTTCTTCTCTGACTATTCCTATATGTGAATTATGTAACAAACAAATTATGCATCATTTTATGACTATTCTGGAATACTCATTTCTCAATATTACTTAATTCTGTATGTCTGTGAAAGTTTGCTATCTACTTGTGATTCACCAAGTAGAGTATGAACACTTTGAGTACATGGAAAATTCAATTTTAGTTTATTTTCTGTTTCATATTTGCACCGGACTGTATTAAAATCATGATTTTGGTGCATTAACTTTATCCAGATCTCAAAACAACATGTTTGTAGTTTGGTTTCAAAAATAACTTTCAAGTCTCTTTACATTTCTAAATAGTAGGCACTACATTTAGAAGAAACTTGAACTGTTAATGTTAAACTATGAAGAGTTGTGCAGAAAAACCAAGGTGCAAGTGCATCCATGTATAATGGCACTTCAGGTTAATGATCAAATGGATCTTTTCCACATTTTCTGTGAAAGTGTTTGTAGGATGTATTGTTTCAAGTTGGAAATCTATATTGTGCAACAGCTGTTGAGTAGTGATGAGACCTAATGAACGTCTCTTTACTGGGAAAATAACATTAGCAATAACAGCCCCTTTGCAATTTGTGAAAGAATTTAGAACAGACACACCCGCAGGTTGGTAGAGTGATATTCAATTCAGAGCCATTTCAGTTCAAATCTAAATTTTGGTTCTCATTTAAAGTAAGGTACTGTACAGTGGATTGTGAGAATCAGCTCATTTTATCCTCATAAATTCATAAATCCTAGCCAAATTTATACAATATTAACATTACTCTGATGCTAATATTATAGTAAATTTAAAACAAGGCAAGCAGTGCAAGCTTTTCAGAAATGGTGTCCTAGTTTAATACGCAGCCACTGTCCTATCTCGCTGCGGTCCAGCACGCTTAGGGCCCTGCTTTCTGGGCCTGTTGTCACGAGACTTAATCTAACCCAAGTAAGGTTAGGGAAAGAGAACATAGAGACCAGGTATCAAGATCCAGCAGATCTGTTTTATTGACTAAAAACGAATTAAAAACATATTCATCCAATACATTCTCACACAGTCTTTGATACCTGTCCCAGAATAGAGGTAGTCCTGGGCACTGGCTATGGCAGGGGGTTCCAGTGGTGCAAGCGGGTCCGAACTCCTGGCGGGCTCTACAGTTGACCCAATAGGTGATGCTGTGGCTCCTGCAGTTCCAGCGACAGCTCCAACTGGCAGGGCTGGTCCGGCTGGTTCCGTGGCTCAGCGGGTGACCAGGAGGGTGGTCTGATAGCAGGTCCTGCTCGCTCATGAACTCGCTTCATGCCAGAGCTGTGCAGGCCTCAAGGCGTGACCCCTTCCACTGTGACCCGTCCTAGGCTGGACTGACGGGACTTCAGACAAGAGGAACGCACTCTCGGGAGGCGTTGGCCGTCTAGCCCTTGGCCTTAGGCTTTATAGGGAATTTGGCAGTGTGACCCCACCAGTCAATCAGCTTCAGATGACTTCCCTTACTGTCCTGCTCTTATCACAGCTCTATGGCCTGTGTGACCAGGGGTCTGATGTGGAAGGAAGCCCCAGAGCTCTAGGCAGTGGGTCCATCTGTAAGATCTGATACTAGGGAAGCTCTGAGGGCTCTGCACTTTGAAGGATGGATGCCAGAAAGCGTTCCTTTCTCTTGAAAGGCAATTCGGAAGACGATGCTTATGAAGTTTGTTTCTTTTCACTACCCCCAAGTATGTTCCCAGGAGTAACATTAGTGATTAAAAGAACAACAGAAAGGGGTTAATGGAAGATTCTGTGGAATAAGTCACACATTTAAAAATTCAAGCATTGAGAGTTACGGAATCAAAAGAAACTTAAGAGACTCAGCAGACCCTCTTATGGCAAAGGCGTATCTACAATTTTGGACTTAAAGTTGCTACGGTTAATGAATAGTCAGAGCATTTTGCACACAACATTAAAACCAACATTATAATTCATTTGTTAATGGTAATATATTCTGGGACAAGCCTGTTGGCACAGGTAGGGTGAAGTACGAATACTTCCCTCAGCCATCAGCACAATAGTAAGTGACATCAGTGAAGAAAACATGTCCACAGAAAGATGTGATTATGTGACAGATGTTTGGGAGAAAAAACCACTCAAGGTAGACAGAAGGAGGAATTTAAGTTTCTGGAGATGTTCTGGCATAGAAGAATCTAGAGGAGCAGCTTCCTAGTTGTGTAACTGAGCCTTCACTAACATGTGTTCTGAATTGTGAGTTTAAGGTTGAAAGTGAAAAAACATCACAAGTGTTTACATGTAGGCCTCTGCTTAATTGGTTCCATTGCTCACTTCTAACACTTACGGGATAAAGACAGAGTTTAGGAGGGAGAAAGATAAGAGATTATTGATTATGAGTAAACTAGTGATTCTTCATGGATTTGCTTAAAAGATACTTAATTCATACCATGTGTTAGTATGTTATTTTAGGACTGAGAATACATCAGTGAGAAGTCCTTGTCTCTATCATGTCTCTCTTATGGAGCTTAATTCTAGCAACAAAAACAGTACAAAATATATACCAATAAATGGTTTCAGAAAGTTTTATTATTTATTATTTCTATGAATATCTATTCATACTTTAAGAATATATATATATATATATATATATATATTCGGCAGAGTCTTTCATGAGGGCTGTAAGTGTGTGAGGAGTGATGATATTTTATATAAAATAACTGTCTATTATGTGGCATTTGAGTAGAAACATGAGGAAAAAAGAATGCTGAAAATGAGGATGTCTGAGGGTAATAACACTGACATAAGAGAAAAGTATATGCAAAGCTTGCCAGGGAGAAAATTATTATTTGTTTCAAGAGCAGGAATGTGTCTTTTCCTACCATAACATACTGACTGGGTATATATTAACAGTGATGTCAAAGATTAGATGTCAAGTTTGTAATGGTCCTGCATGCTCATCTTACAGGGAACGGTGGTTGTGAAGACTTTCAATTTTACTCTGAATCAGATGTGAAGAGTATAACATTTCAATGATTAATACTGTAAATTCTTATGTAAGTGACTAAGACCAACAAGCAACTCAAACTATAATCATATGGATAGAAAGCATTACCTTTAGGCTGATTGGCTAAAAATCCTGCAACAGGAAGCCATCTATGGAGTAAGGCATTCTCACTGAAATCAGCAAGAATACTTTTACTATCTGTAGATAACATCATGAATATTTAAAAGATATTAAACTCTAGTAATCATTAATCATTAATTGATTGGCTTATAGAAAGATCAACAACAAAATCATTAATTTAAATCAAAGTTTCATAGACTTAATTGGTAAGGCTTGGAAGCACTTTGATGAGAAATCTGAAATAGAGGTCTTTCTCCACTCCAGTTTCCTGTCAGGAAATGTGATTGCACACCAGGACATAACATATCCTGTTTGATATTCGGTACATGCCTGCTAGAAGACTTTTTTTTTTTGCAGAACCTAAGATTAATAGAATTTGGAAACTAGCCTATTGGATTATGGCAAAACACTTTAATGTAACACACAATCAAACATTCTCTAAAATGACATTAGAATTTATACTCCTTAGTTGAATCCGATTTTTATTATGCAAAATGCGCTGAAATGGAGAAGCAGGACATGATGATTTGATTATGTAACAAAACCAGTTAAATGTTTTCATTAGCTGCACAATACCGAAATGAAGATAATTGAGTGCTGATAGTCTTCTTTAATACCATGAGACAAAAATAATATTAAGAGAAATAACAATATTTCTAGTGTCTCTTGTTAGAACACAAGGCAAAATTTTTCACTAATAAGCATACAGTAAATTTGGAGGATAATAGGCAAACATATTCAGATATCTTGCCTTCTGAATTATTTAAAGTTAATAAAGTTTTTGCCTGCTTATAAAGCTTAAGCTTGTCCCCATATGCTCTTTATCCCCCTTTCTTTCATATTCTCTCGCTTTCTCTCTCTCCTATATTAGCATTTGCTGCTTTAGACCAGATGTTGGAGAAGTATGAAATAGGTTCCCTTTATTTCTCTAATTAGGTACATGACTACTTCCTATTCCTCAATGAGTCCTGGGGTCTCATCTTGGGGTTCTCGAGTTGTCGCAACAAATTTCTATGAGTTATTTTCTGTTTTCTGACCTCAAAGCCATTACTAGCTAGGCTTTTAGGTACTCCTTCTCATCCATCATTCTCTGTTCCAGGTCTATAATGTGAAAATTAAGTGACTGTCTATGGATAGGTTAGTATGTCAGTGTACTTTCTCTTTGCAACAGGGACTGCTCAGTTTCCTAAACCATCTTACCATCCAAAGTATGCCCCCTGATAATAGCATGCTAATCACAAGCTGTACCTAGCCCTAGCCCCTCACCATAGTAGTAGCTGCCCCCTGATAATAGCATGCTAATCACAAGCTGTACCTAGCCCTAGCCCCTCACCATAGTAGTAGCTGCCCCCTGATAATAGCATGCTAATCACAAGCTGTACCTAGCCCTAGCCCCTCACCATAGTAGTAGCTGCCCCATGATAATAGCATGCTAATCACAAGCTGTACCTAGCCCTAGCCCCTCACCATTGTAGTAGCTGCTGTTTCTTCATATTTCAGTTCCTGTATCTCTAATAAAATTTGTGTGTCTCTGCTCCAAGAGGTTTTATTTGTAACTAATGTTAATTTCTTTGCATTCCCAACACTCTGAAAGGTCTAAAACAAGATCAAACATATTTTCATAATTGTTTCGATAGAAAAAAATCCAGCACATGAAATTAAATGAAGTATGCTGTTGACCTGTGTGGGTTACACAAACAAAATGCTATAGACCAGATGACTTATAACTGCATTGCTTTCAGTTTTGGAGACTAAGAAGTACTAGACCGAAGCTCCATCAGATGTGTTGTCTGCTGAAGGCCTACTGCTAGTTCAAAGATAGCCATCTCTTTACTGTAAATTCTCCTGGAGGAGAGAGCGGGTATCTTCTTTGTGAATTCTTCTGTAAGGGCGCTAATTCTATTATTCATGACTCTGCTCTCACAGTACTCATATCCTAGAGATGATACAGCCAAACACAATCCCATTGGATATTAATAAGACTTCATGATTTTTGGAAAAGCAATATTTTAGCTATGTCATATGATAATTCTGTAGTTAGATCATTATTTGATCATTAAAATTATGTTAAAAATTATTCAATAACAAATACTCTTAAATTTAATTAGTGAAATTTTAAATTATTATTTCTAGGAGAATAGTCTAGTGAATATTTGGCTGCATGCTATTGAAACTTCTTCTGCCTAAGTAAATTAAATTTTCATTTAGAGTCGAATTAGACTATCAATACTGAAGCCAATAAACAATGACAGGAATGAAATAGCCCACTTACACTCTATAGTCTGTCATATTAGCTTCTCTTGGATGTTTTCCCGTTATATCTACAAATTTCCATTCCACTTGCAAATAGTTTAGAATATAGTATGTCCTATCCTATTTTCAGTTTCAAACATGTTTGACAGATAGCAGTTGTATCCTTATTTGGTTTTGCTTTACATAACACTTCCTTTGTAAAATACAGTTTTGTCAAACGATTTTGGTAGTAGACTTTTCCTTTCTAAATTATGGAAGAGTTTAAGGAATACTGATAGTAGCTCTTCAAATTTTGATATCAATTGTGAATCTATCTGACATAAGCTTTAAAAACATTGTTACTGCTTAAGTCTTATTGCTTGTTATTGATCTATTTAAGTTATTCATATTTTCTTTGTTACATTTTGATAGATCATGTGCATAAGAAATTTATCTATTTTAGATTTTTTCCAAGTTTTGGGAATATAAATGTTTAAAGTATGGCCTTATATTCTCTGAATTTTCATGTCCCTTTAAAAATATTTTATTTATTATTTTTATTATTTTATTGAGTTTTATATATTTCATACAACAGTTTTTCACCAAATTTAGACCCCCTTCCCTATCCTTAACCCTCTGAAACCGCCCTCCCCCCGAGACTTCATATTTTCCATCATACATGTTAATTCCTATCCAGTCAAACATTTGTGCACAGGTGTCCTTTAGTGCACATTCATTCACTAGAGTTTGGTCATGCTATCTAGAGATCATAAGTAAGGCATACTCTCCCTTTCCCAGCAGTAATCATTCTCAGAGTTCTAGTCTAGTTCTGGTCCACCAACAATTCTTATTGTTCCACTCTTGGCTACTCTCTAATTTGTGTTGCTGTGGGTCCTGTGTACAGTGCCACTATTGCCACATGTCCAAATGTGCAAGCTTTCAGTGGCATGAACTCTCCGGTTCCCTGAGTTCATGAACCAGCCCTGGCTCTTACAATCTTTCTGTCCCCCTCTACCATAATGGTGCCTGAGCTGTAGGTGGGTGAGGTTCGAGATAGAATTTCTAACCAGGGATACACACTCTGCACTCTCACATTCTATAAAACCTGGCCAGTTGTCACCTTCTGTGTGCATACACTAGGTTGTTTAAGGAAGATTCACTGGTGATAGTGAGGGATCCTTTAGTTTTCTATCTACCCCTCATTCAGCTGTGTTCTATGAGCCTTAGGTGTAGAGGTTCAATAGTACATGGGTCACCCAGGACTTTGCATCGCTCAGACATATACTGTCTGTGTCTGACCAGTTGTGGAATCCTGTTGTAGCCTCCATCTGTTGCAAAAAGAAGATTCTTTGATGAAGTTATGGAGAGGGTAGTTAAGGAACAACATTTAGCAGGAGCTATCCCTTAGAGATGGGAATCTACTTGCTATGTCCATCTGAATGCAAGGATTCCGGAAAAGTTGAAGTGGAAATTGTAGAGAATTGAATTAGTAAGGAAAGATAAAGTTTGAGTAGTAACTAGAGGACAGATGCCAACTTCTAGATCATTTGGAGGACTTGAGAAAATCTACTAGAAGATAAGGTGGAAACATTAGTATGATATCACTTACTTAAAAAAGCTTAACAGCATTTGTCTCTTCCTTGCTAATAATAACCCAATGGAGGAACAATAGTCTTTTGCTATTCATAGAGTTTTTCAAGTTAATGATGAATTCTCAAATTATTTTCTGAGAGTGTTGGGGCATGTAAGTATCTTCTATTGTCTTTTAAATGTCATTTGAGTATTGAATATAAGTTATGTTTTTAAGACTTATGTCGGTCAACAAAAATGCATTTGTTTTTCTTAAGACATAAGACAGGCGGAAAATGAAACTATTATGGCATCTTTTAATCCTCTAAGAAGTTGAATGCATTATCAGGTTGAGTGTACATTTTTCAATCTTATAAAAGCAGATAGCACTATGAATAAATAGTTTAATGTCAAATTATAATTTTAAAGTACCATTTAAAATATCAAGAATATAGTATCTTTCATATAATTGAAGGAATATAAATGTACATAAAGAATATATTAGTTCAATAAACATTGGTTTATTGAAATGAATAATTTAGTCAGATGTGTTGGCTCATACCTATCCTCCTGGTATTCTGAAGGCCAAGGCACTGGATTATTGTGAGTTATAGGACAGCCTGGATTACGGGGTATGTTCCAGACTAGCCAGTGTTATAGACTGAGACTTTATTTTGCCTCACCTCCAAAATAAGTCAGGAACTGTCACCTAGAGATCTGCAAATACACATGTGAAATGTTTCTTTAAAGCTTTATTCATGATAAGAGAATTCCCAAGAAAAAGAGCTAGGTTAGAATGTGGGTTTCTATCTGGAACTGTTGATATATTTAGAATGAAGGGGTTATTTAATTTCAAATCAAATGCAGTATAATGATCACTACTTCTGGACGTCTGCTCTTCACCTGCTAAGGAGCTAGGTAATTTGTTTCACATATTCTTTTAAAATTTTGCCAGTTTATTGCTGAGAATAAATTATAGTCTGACAAATAAAACCATTTGTGGCCTGTATAGTCTAGGTAAGTAGCCAGTTCTTAACTGAGAGGGTCAAAGAAAGATTTCATCAGCTACATATTGGGAGCACTAAGTGATCAACCCAATGTCATGTCTTTGTGTTATCCTGTAGAGAAATAGCGAGAACTTATCTGGCTATAATTGTAAAGTAGGAACTCACACACTATAGCTTTATATTTCATTTGTTTATTCCCTGCAGCTGCCTTGCAGGAAATGTGTGCATCATCTAACTGGGAAGGTGTCCACCAGCAATTACATCAAATGGAATCTGTGGGATCCAGCAATTATAGAAGATTGGATTAAAAGCAAATGGATAGTTAATGCGCATGTGTTAATGATGATGATGGCCAAACTAAACAGTACTGGTGTGACACTAACAGTACATTGAAGATTGTATTCACTTTATTTTCCACGACATTTTTAATATGCCAACTTGAAATTTAATTTTGTGATGGATTTTTAAATGACATGTTTTATATCACAACATTCTATATATTGATAGTTTGCAGGAGCATGCCTTAGCTAGTAAAGTTAGCAGTAATCCTAATTGCTTTCTATATAAATCAATTCTATAATAAATTAAAATTAAATTGCATATATTTAATAATTTTGTCTCTTTGATTCAAAGGCCTTTGTCTGGATAGCTAAACATCACCATCTTATGCAAAGCAACATGTATTCAATGTAAGTTTACTGGGTTAGAGAAGAAATGTATGGTATATGAGTTAGGAAAAACAGTAAATAGTGAACCAATCAGAATGCAGAAAATTAGGCTATTTGAAGGAGCTTTAAATATTTACTTTATAATCCAAGATTACTAGTGCTTTAAAAAACTTTAAAGTTAGGTGCTTTGTCAAAATGCAATTTATGCATAATGTGCAGTGTAATGTATTAGCAGTCTTTTGATACTGTAATTTTTTGACTAACATAATATTATCTGTTGTACATGTCTATTGAATGAGTATCATATACAAAATTCTATTTAGAACTTCATGTAGGATGAATGCTAAAAGAAAAATGGAATTGATAATTGCCAGGTTCACCGGCAGGTAAGGCAGTGGAGAAGCCAGATCCAGCCGGCCTCCTCCAGGGACCGAGCTAGATGGTGAGTGTCAGCGGCCGGACCCTCTCCACCCAGGAGAACACCATATACCATACGGAGCTGGGAGACTTGTCAAAGCAGGATCTTGCTTTACTGCATCAGGCACAGTCTTATATAGGGTAGCGGTAAGGGGTTGGCGCTAAAGAGTGGGGCAAGGTGACGTGGGGAGTGGAGGAACAATCATTTTTCACCACGTAGGCTGTAGCCAGGTAGAGGCCAATTTTTGTTGTGCCTTGCTGAGTCACTCCTATGTGGAAGTGGAATGTCAGAGACAAGTTGCAAAACTCGAATGAGGCTCAGGAAGTTACATTAGGCCGCATGTTTGGGCCTATGAGGCCCAACATCTCCCCCTTCTATTTCAAATAAAGACGGCAGAGGTGTGTGACCTCTGTCTTAGGTTGTCTCCCACTTAGAGATCTTACCGGTCATTGGGTATCATGCATCATGCTTATTATGGGTCCATTCCATGACCTGTCTTAGGTCACCTCAGTTCATCTGAGATCTTACCCGTAGTTGGTCAGATGGAGGGCAGGGGAGGGCTGTTCATTAGAGGATAGCCAATCATAAGATGGGTTACTTTCCTGAGTAGCGAGTCTCTGGTAATGGACCTCGACCTGTTTTACTCTAATTGCCTCAAGGCGTTGGTGAATGAATTGCGTTAATTTGTTAAGAACCAATGTTCCCACACCTAGGAGGAGGGCAAGGAGGAGGCCAAGCAGGGGGAACAGGAAGGGTAAGATGCCATTGAAACTAGTCCGTAAAGGAGTATCTTGGAGTTCTTGCCTTCTTTTTTTGAAATCATCTTGAAGTTTTTTAAATTTTAATCACATACTATTCCCGATTTGTTGGTGTAGAAACAGCACTTTTCCTGTAAAAACAAGCAGATGCCATCTTTTTCGGCATTTAGTAAATCAAGACCTCTTCTATTTTGGAGGACCACCTCAGTCAGTGAATCTATTTGATCCTGTAGATCATGAATGGTTGAGAATACTGCCTTTATATCATCAATTAGTTGGCGGGATAATTTGGTAAAGCCGTGTGCGGCCACTCCCAGCCCTGCTGTCCCTGTCATAATGCCGGCCGTGATGCCCAGTCTGACCAAGAGGGAGATCATCTGAACGCCTCTCTTGTGTCGTCCTCCCCAATAGTCTAAGGCAGGCACAGGGACAGGTTCATTCCCAGGAATAATATCCACATGGGGCAGTAAGGTGCCAAGGGCACAAAGGCCAGTCCAGTTGGTGGGCAGGAAGCTGGATGCATGTCGATCTCCACAGATATATACCATCCCAGACAGGGGACAGAGCTCTAGATTTGAGGACATGGTCAGATTTTGGGAGCAGAAGGAGGAAGAGACATCGATATGTGAAACATTCGGATGAGGGGTGGCCCAGATACAGGTCCCCAGGGGCTCTAGCAGGTAGAGCTGGACCGGAATGGGGGTATCAAAGTACAGTGGAGGGAGGAGGAGTAGGGGCCTGAGGAAGAAGTGTTATATAAAACTGACAAGGGTTGAGGGGGCCCAGAGCAGAGGCAGAGCTAGCAGTCCTTGGCGAGCGAGGGAGAGGAGTGGTTTAGTAGGGTGAAGGTTGACTCTAGCAATGTCTCTGTATTGATATCAAGGTTTAGCTCTCCTCTATTTTCAGGGTGTGAGATGGGGTGGTAATGAAGCTCCAGATATTTTGCTCAGATACTCTGTTCTATTGCTTTCTGTACCTGAATTTTTCTAACCTCATCTTGGACCCCTCCCCCATCTAAATATCCAATAGGAGCCTCAAGGTCCCAACAGACCTGTTGACCGGTCTGACCATGGCAGGAGAAGGAGGCTATATTTCCTCCCTGTAGGGGAGAGAGCTACCGATCGCATTTCTAGTAGTGGTCCAATAAGTTTTATTATTGGCCATGCGTTGTTGAGCCATATTATAGCAGACCACACGCATGGTTTGATAGAATGAGTGGCAGGGGCAAGGTCCCGGTAAACCATTAACAGCAGGAATAACCTTAGGTTTATTAATGCAAACCCAGGATTGTGGTGGGCGACTCTGGGGTTCGGCCACCAGATGGGCTACCGTACTACCACAGTCTACCTGTCCCAGGGACATGCCACGCCTCTGAGTCAATACGCTTTGAAGGTTCCTCCCTTGCAATTGCAGGCGTTCCCCATCTTTTGGCTCAGGGTTGTGTTGTTTGGATTTCCAAATCCTCCATCAGTGAGCGAGGTGAGCACATTAGTGCCAGCAGGAGTGGCGCTCACATCATCAGTCACCTGTGGGGAGGAAGCAGAGGAGGAGTCCACAGGGGAGGAAGCAGAGGAGGAGTCCTCAGGGTGGGAAGTAGGGGAGGAGTCCTCAGGGGAGGAAGCAGAGGAGGAGTCCTCAGGGGAGGAAGCAGAGGAGGAGTCCTCAGGGTGGGAAGTAGAGGAGGAGTCCTCAGGGTGGGAAGCAGAGGAGGAGTCCTCAGGGTGGGAAACAGAGGAGGAGTCCTCAGGGTGGGAAGCAGAGGAGGAGTCCTCAGGGGAGGAAGCAGAGGAGGAGTCCTCAGGGGAGGAAGCAGAGGAGGAGTCCTCAGGGTGGGAAGTAGAGGAGGAGTCCTCAGGGTGGGAAGCAGAGGAGGAGTCCTCAGGGGAGGAAGCAGAGGAGGAGTCCTCAGGGGAGGAAGCAGAGGAGGGAGTCCTCAGTGGTGGGACACTCCCTGGAAGGGTGATTGTCATTATCCTCTGGTAGAGGTAAGTGTTTTAAATCTCTTGCAGGCACCCAAATGGGTCTCTTCATTTTGAGGGAAGACACATCCAAACCCTCTTCCCGCTGTGAGGAGTGGGTCTGGTCCTCTCCAAGCTCCAATTAGTGGATCTCTCCATTTGACCCGGATGGAGTTGTATGTAACAGATGAGGACCTATGTTTTTGAAAAGAGGATAAGTGTGTGTTTTCCTTAGAAAAATTTAAAATATTTAGGGTAAATAATGCCTTTTTTAGCTGATCATGTGGGGCTAGAGATTCCCTTGTTTTTGTAATTGAGATTTAAGTGTTTGGTTATATCTTTCAACAATTGCCTGACCTCGGGGGTTATACGGAATGCCTGTGGCATATGATATTTTCCAATTTTGGAGGAAATTGGTGAAGGCTTTGCTTACAAACCCCGGGCCATTGTCTGTTTTTACCGGCGTCCGAGGATGGCGAAGCATTGAAGCACGTGACTAATGGCATGCTTTGCCTTTTCCCCAGCATGTGCCGATGCCCAACAGGCATGGGAGAAGATATCAACTGATTGGAAAATGTATTTGAATTTCCCAAAGGGGGAATAGTGTGTAGCATCTATTTGCCACAGGTTGTTGGATCGGAGTCTCCTGGGGTTAGTTCCAGATATTTGTAGAGGGGGTATTTGGAGGAAGGGCTGGCAAGATTTACAGGTTCTAACTATTTTCTTGAGGTCTTTATCTGAAATATGTGGAAATTTATTTTTAAGGCCTCTCCAATTAACATGGGTTAGTGAGTGGAACTGTGTGGCTCAGTGACAGTGTTGCACTGACACTCTGAGGCCAAGTTATCAGCAAGTTTATTTCCCTCAGACAGGAGTCCTGGCAGGTTTTGGTGTCCTCTAAGATGTTGAAGGAAGATGGAATTAACTCTACGTTTGAGTAGAGTCCAGGCTTGGATCATAAATGGAGTGATGGGATTGGAGTCAAGTTTAATATAGGATTTAACCAAGCCAGGTAGAAGGTTGACCACGTAAAGCCTGTCAGAGAACAGGTTAAAAGGTTCTTTAATTTTATCTAAAGCAAGGACAACAGCAAATACTTCTTTAAACTGAGCCGAACCTTCAATTTTTTGAGTAATGGTTTGGATGGAGACTGGTTGTTGACCTACATTAAAGGGAGGATATACCACCATGGAGGCCCATGCGTCCTCCATCTGTGAAAATGGTAAGGAAATTGGGATTGGGTTGGAACATAAAGAGCTTGGGGGGATGCCACTCTAGGCGGGGGAAGGAGCTCATCCACTTGTGGGGGCCGTAATGGCAAGAGGCTTTTCCCAGAAATCCTTCAAGGGCCATGGCCACCTGATAATTATTTCTCTGAAGCCAAATGAAATCAGGGATTTTAAAGGGGACGATAAGAGAATGAGGCTCCATGCCAAATATCCTGACAGAGGTGTCTCAGCCCTTAATGATGCAATCAGCAATTTGATTAGCCATGGAGTAGACCCGGGGAGTCCCGCCCACTGAGAGGTGGATCCAATGGATGGGCTCTCCTTCTTGACCAAGCAGTGTGGTGCATAAGGTCTCCCCAGGGAAGATATATAGGAAAATTGGTAGGTTGGAGTTATATCTTTTTAGTGATGAACTATTAATGGCTTGTTGAACTTGGTGTAATATTTGTTTATGTTGGGGGGATAAAATAATAGGAGAAGGCAAATCAGAGCCCTTTAATAGGTTAAATAAGGGGACAGTTGTTCAGTGGAAATGGGGATCCATGGTCTCATCCAATTGATTTCTCCTAAAACCTTTTGAAGCTGAGGTAGGGTATAGGAGTCGTGGATGTGTAATTGGGATTTAACTAGGGAAGCAGAGTCTAGGGACAAGATGGAACCCAGAATTTTAAAAGGAGGGACTGTTTGAATTTTTTCAGGGGCCACCCTAAAATTATGGGCTTGGAGGATATCCAGGCACTTCTTTGTGAGGTCCTTTAGACTAGTGGGGCTGGAACTGCCTAGGATAATGTCATCCATATAAATATAAAAAATAGTATTTGGTATATTTTGTAAGGAGGAAAAGAGGTGAGACATAAAATATTGGCAAATAGGAGGGCTATTAGCCATCCCTTGGGGTAGAACATTCCACTCAAACCTTTTATCTGGTCCCTGGAAGTTTAGTGAGGGCAATGAGAAGGCAAACTTTTCCATGTCCTGAAAGTGCAATGGTATGGAGAAGAAGCAATCCCTAATGTCAATGGTGACAAAATGATAGGAATTGAGAACAGCGGGGATCCAAGGGAGTCCCCTCTGTGGAGTTCCAAATGGAATCATCCTCTCATTGATCTTCCTCAGATCATGTAAAAGTCTCCATGAACCGTTAGTCTTTTTTATTACAAAAACAGGGGAGTTCCAGGGACTAGTGGATGGTCTGACATATCCAAGAGAAAGTTGTTGTTGTACTAATGTTTCTAGGTGTTGTAACTTCGGGGTAGGGAGTGGCCACTGCTCTATCCAGATAGGCTCCCGGAGCCTCATTAGGTTTTCCCGTTTGATCCTTATCAGGTGACTTGTCTAGGGGTTTTTGGGAGGTGGGCTCATGGGTCTTGTTCTTAGAGGGTCTTAGTGGGAAACAGCCCTTAAGAGCCATGACAATAGGAATAGCTCCGAGCAGAGGGAGGTCTCCCTTTTCCACCTGAGCTCTCCTAATTAGGGTCTCTACCCTGTCCCAAGTGTCCCATTCATAAAGGGCACCCTCAGGTAACCAGGGAGCTATCTTAACTAGGTAGCTCCATGCTTGGACCGCCTGGCTATCAGAGAGATTGAGGCCTCTGCTCTTAAGCAGGGCTCGTAGGAACTCCAAAGCGGGGTTGAGCTTAAAGGAGGACTACCCCATAATTTGTGGGGGTACACTCACCCACAGACCAATTGGCCCATCAGTGTTCTTCTGGAGAGTGTCTGTTCCTCACACGGGGCACCAGTCTGCTGGGTTTGCAGGCAGGTAGGGTGGTGGAGAAGCCGGTCCAGCTGACCTCCTCCAGGGGCTGAGTGGGATGGTGAGTGTCGGCAGCCTATGAGGCCCAACAGATAATTATGAAATTGTGCTATATACAAAATAAGTAATATCATGTCCTTTTAAGTTCTTCAAATTAAAATAATTACTATACTTCACAATTTTAAAAGTCATTTAGAAGAAAATTATGAGAAAATAAAGTGTGCCAAAGTTGACATGTGGGTAAACTAAACTTGAACATGTTCTATATAGAGAGGTAGACATTTAGAAATCTTAATACAATCTATAAAAATAGATAAATTTATGATACTTCAATGTACGGTCTTTCAACTTAAGATGGCGTAAAAGCAATAAGCACTCAGTAGACACTGTGCTTTGAAATCTGGACTCAGATCTTTCCCTGGGCTAGTGATAGGTGCTATAATAACCTGCAGTGATGCTGGGTGGGGGTGGCGAGACACAGTGCTCACTGATTCATGATCACAAGGACAAACAAGTGTCAAATACTCTGCAGCATGCTGCTAAGCAGTGAAGTTCACTGACTGGGAGCATTAAATGTATAACATTTTCAGTGTATTATGCTTTCAGCATTCGGGGAGTCTAGCAGGACATAATCCCATCATAAGCTGAGGCTCATCTATAAAATCAGCATACGTGGACTGGGAAATAACACCTCTATCCCAGTTTTCAGAAATGGTGGTCATACTGTGTTCACTTAAGCATTTTTTTTCACAATCATAAAAGAACCAAACATAGGCACTTTCTCAATATTTAAGGCTTCTGTAACAAATCAGAGTACGTTATAAGGAGAAATCCATGTCTTACAGTGCTGAAGGTTGGAAAAACAAACATAAACTACCAACTACTTGTCCACTCTAACTCCATGTGGTGAAACCAATGGAGAGTTTCCCTCAAACTGCTTTTATAAGGGAACAGATTCTATTCATGAAAACTCTTTCTTCATCATTTGATAACCTCTAAAAAGCTCCTATTTAATGTCATCACATTGAGCATGAGAATTCCTGCTTGAGTTTGTGAGGCTGTAACTAATGAGATGACAGTGGGAACACTGTAGCTTCTTTGTGTGTGATTAACAGTTCCTTATTTCCCAGCTGTTAGAAATTTCTTTGTGAGATGTTGTATGTATGACAGAGAGAGCAGAGTTCTGGTATTGGTGGCCATTTCCCTTCATTCTGTAGCTCTCAGAGGCGCTGCTTCTACATATGCATGTGGGCCTCCTGGCCTTCCTACTGTAAATGTAACCTTTATGGTTTGTAACATTTATTTTGCTTTAATAACTGAAGTAAATCCCAGGGATCTTTAAGGCCCTAGAAGCAGTCTCATGCATTATCACTTTGATTAAATCTCTGCACTGATTACGGGAACTGGATGCTTACTGCATTCTGACTTGTGCCAGATACATAAGAAACCTTCCCTCCTGTGTGTCATGGTGACACTCAGTTGCTTTTGGTATTGTTTGGGAGATTATAAAGTTGTCAACAGTAGAAATACATTTTCTAAAACAATCTTTGTCTTCTCTTGTATTGTAGCAAGGAATGCACTTTATATAATTAACTCTGTGGCCATTGGAAGCAGATTTTAAACAGGACCTGGGAAGGTCTGGGTGCTTTGAAAGTGCATATTCCATGACAAAACTCCCATGTGTGTAGCATCATAGCCTAAAAAAGTGATTGCCTCCTAATACCACACAGTAAAAGGCAACTCTCTAAAGTGGCACTAAATCTTCTAGTCTGAGAGGGCTAAAAATAAAGGAAAAATAAACATTGTGATTCATTATTTCTCAAATGGGAGGGCTACATTAGTATCTGGACACAAGCCTAAATTTTTATTATCTAAAAGAGTCACAGATTTAAAAGATCAGAAATTACTAAAGATTATAAATTACCAATAGAATTAGCATGGGATTGCCAAGGGGAACACTGATTAACATCTAGCCTCTGTATCTATTCGAAAATATCACTTCATTTATTTATGATTTCTATCTGAAGATCACAGGCCCACAATGGGAGCACTCTTGAGAATGTCCTTCTATCCTGACTGTTGACCTTCTAAGAAATCTGCTCCAGATGTTCTTAATGCCTAGTTATGGGAATAGGAGTACTGACCGAAGAAGCCCATTCGGCACCTGAATTACTGCAGTTGTTCTCACTATGGAGTGAAATTTATTTCCCGACAACTTCCTTCCACTAGTCTCAGACTTATTCTGCATCTGTACAAGATTTTCTAATGCTTCCTCTCTATGACAACCCTTGACACAGCTGAAAACAACTATCATGTCTCCCTAATATTTTATTTTCCAGGCTATTTACCCATCACCAAAATAAGATTAACTATTCCTGACCTGACTCATCTCAGGATGCTGATGAAAATAAGGTGTGATAATAGATGTGAAAGTGTGTCAAGAATACAGGCAAAAATACTTGAAACTCATCGTTGTTTCATTTTAAAACTAGTAAGTATGAAATTCTAATCCCTCAGCTAAAATGTCCTTTACTATGGTATTTAAAATGTTCAATTATTATGTTTCTGCATTCTTTTCATTGAATTACATTAGTGCTTCAGCTAAAGGGTCAGTCAAATGTATTTTCAGAAATCGGAATATTTGATAATTAAGTCAGGTGAGGCAAATCAGTGTCGTCCTTGGAAAGGATGGACTATAACCTGAGGAGATTCTTCCAAATTTGCAAGCGCAAGGAGTCAAGGAAAGAGGCCCAGGGGACATCCTTTCCAAGACCCATTCTCTTGCAATAGGAGAACTCCTTATGAAGCCACTCACCTGGATATTCCTCCCTTGTGTACAACATACTTTGGTGATGATCAGATTCCAGCATCTGCTTAGACATTCAGACCATACAGCAAGCATCCAGCACCATAAAGACGAAATAAAGCACAAGCAAAGCTTTCAGAACAGTGCTTATTGTGCTTAATAACTCCTAGGGTGATTGGTGATGACAATGCCTCAGTGTTAAGGCTAAAAATGGGTATCTGTTACAATCTATGTTTTTGAAATTATATATAGTTTATGAATTGTGTATACATATCTAGCTAAGAAGACCAGTGTTGATTTTTCTGTTTCTCCTTTAATTTCTATTATTATGGAGAGATACCATATATTGTAATTGGCTTAGTTATTGGAAAACGCACATTTAATTATTAGCTTAAAATGGCCGTGCTGTAAATATTAATCTGTGTTTCACTCCACTACTCAGCAGATCTGTTCTTCCCCCACCTTCCAAGAAGTTGGAAAAATCACTGTCCAAGTTGCTCCAATTCAAAGTCAGATACTAAAGGCCAGTCATGTCACATTCAGAACATCCTAATCAGCGATGTCAATGAACGGAAGTGAGGAAAAAGGAGACACAATTGCCTGATTGTTAGCTGGCTGATGCTATCCAAAGTCGAGGCAAAGACAGAGGACTCTGGAGTGGGTGCACATAGTCTTAAACTCACGGGCTCACACTAAGGGTGCTAATAATAATTCATCTCGTCTCTTCCTGATCTCTTATTCCTTTATAAAGTCCTTCCAAACTTCTATCCAAATTAGACAAACAAGTCAATCCCCTAGAAGCTCTTCCTTTATTATTCCTGCTATTTCCTTTAGCTTATGGATTCCTCATTTTAATACAGTCAGAAAGGGTCCACTCTGCAGTTTGTATCCACACTGGAGTGGTCTTTGTTCCCCGCAGCTCTTTCTGAAAAGTATGAAAAGCTGCTTTGCTCAACTGCTGTATGTTGTTGACTTGTTTCTCTTCTGCAGTCACAGAAATGCACATAGTTTCTATTCCTCTTCTTCGTTCTCTCTCGATCCTGCAAGGCTTTTCTGATTGATACAAGTTCTTCTGAATTTTCAATGGAAATTTTTTTAGTTTACTGATGTTTAAGCACTTTTCCACCTTTTTTCTCTTCTCTCTACTCAAAATATAAAAGACTGTAGGGAAGACATTACTCAGTTAATGAGTTAATGGCTTTTTTTTCTTAAAACATGGAACATGGGGCTCAAGAAATGGACCAACAGTTAAAAGCACTGGCTGCTCTTGTCTGGGTTTGGGTCCCAGCAACCACCTGGCAACTAGCAACCCTCAGTAAGACCAGTTCCTGGGGTACCAATGCCCTCTTCTGGTCTCCATGGGCACTGCACACACTTGGTGTACTTAAAGACCCACAGGCAAATTACTCATACACACAAAATATACAAAAATATGGATAATTTCTTTTCCACTTATTTCTAATTTCTGTGTTTCACATGGCACTGTATTCTCTGTTCTGTTGATACACAGAATAATCATACTCTAAATTAGACTAAAATTCTTACCTCAGAAACTCCAATGCCTGAAGACCTTTGAATGTTTTGTGCAGCCAGGGTTTCTTTGCCTTATCTGGAGATTAAAGCAAGAAGCTGCCATCATCCCCCAACAGTTGTCATCAAATTCATTCTCTTCTGCTTCCCATTATTCTGAATGAAAAGCTGTCTCTAGAATGCCTTTGCTTCCAGCCTGTACTATAACACTCCTTGTATATCCAATGCATATAATTGTAATTTTGTGGATTTTTGCTCCTTCTTTTTCTTTATGGCATAGTGGCCAAAAAATCATGAACAGATAAAACCTCCAATGAAAGTAAAGAACTAGAAACTGTACCAATCAGAAAAGTGAAAACTGAATAGGTTACATTTCAAGGATGCCAAAATTGTTGTTTTATATATAGAATTCTTATGAATTTCTGAGATCTATTAACTGAAGGTACAATATTTAATATACCATTATAAGACTTTAGAATATTATCATAAGTATATATGGATTATAAATAATATAGTTAAGGATCATGATTTGTTAAAGAAATTCATTATTAAAGAAAGCTAGAAGATTTTGACATAATTTTCAGTCTGTAAGGACACTGCTTGCCATCCACAATTTCCTTTCTCTGTCCTTCCAGAAAGAACCCTAGAGGAAAAAAACCCAAAGGGAAAAAGGTAGTCTCTGCCTCTGCTGCCAAAGCAGCAGGAAACCAAGAAGAAGGTAATCCCCTTTGAACTTTGACACTGGACCGGACATTCAGAAGAAAAAGCCTTCACTGAATGCCCCAGCTACCTCCCCTGCAGTAAGGGAACCTCCACTATATACAATGAAAGTGCCTTCTATAGTTAGCCAATTCACCCAGGCCCTGGAAGGTCAAATAGCCACCCAGATGCTTATGATTGCCAAAAGCACAGGTCAAAAACAATGCAAGTGAAGAAACAGAGGCTGTTGGAAGGAACTGAGGCGATAAATGCTGTTAAATAGGTCATATCCACTAAGAGGGCACTTTCAATAAAGCAGGGTTTCATGATGTTAGCACCTTGATGAACAAGAAGGCTCAGGTGGTGGTGATGTCACAGAATGTGGATCCCATGGAGCTGGTGGTCTTCCTGCCTGACAGAGCAAGATTGGGGTCCCCACTGCATCATCAAGGAAAAGCCAGCCACAACTTTGCCTTCTCACTGGTTAACAGGAAGACAAAGACATTGTGGCATAGTTATCAGGACCAGTTACAATGAAAGATCTTATGTGATCTGCCTTCACTGAAGAGACAACACCTGGGTCCAAAATCTATGGCTCACATTGTGAAGCTGGAATAGGTTAAGACCAAAAACTAGCCCCCAAAATGGGTTCAATGTACACAGCTGAGTTTTCTGTACAAAAAAGATAATTAAAAATTGTCTTGTCTTCCAAAAAACAAGTAGAAGAAAGCTTTGAAACAAACCTCAAAATAATTTCAATGTAAAAAAAGGACTAAAAATCAATTTACAAATTAGTAAAACTAAATGAATACAAGAGCTTAACATCTCAAAACTTCTGACTATTTTAAGTGTATAGTGAGAAAAATATTCTTAACATAAAAATAATTTATAAGTAACATAAAATAATTTATAAGTATTATTAATTAGCATAAGACCAAGTAATGTTTAGTTAAAGAAATCTAGGATAAAATGATTAGCCAATCCAAAACTTTCTTTTAATAAATAATAGAAATAGAGATGATCTCACCAAGAACAGGGGATAATTTAGGTAAAATAATTTATGAATTGAGAGTTGCAGTTATAGACATTGTTTAGGATGGCTAGTTTGTAAAAGTATGAATAAATGAATATATTTGAAGAACAGGCAGACTTTTACTAAAATAGTGGTGCCGAGCTTAATAAGTTGAGAAGGAGGTGGTGTGTAAGTGGAAAATGTAGTTGTAACTGAGGCACTGTGAGTCTGGCAACCCCAGAGTACGGTATGCTTAATGTCTTACTAGACAGTAACTTGAATGTTCTAATGTGTAACTTTATTTTCTGAGTTGATTCAGTTCTAACTCTGAGCACGTCCACTCTATCATATCAGGTAAGCTATCAGACAAATAAACCCAAATCAGTGATCAGTCACTTAAACAAACCTGTGTAACTCAGCCTCATTCCATGGCTGTTTTCTAGGACCACTCCAGGCTTCATGCTGTCTTCTGGCCTAGTTGGTGATCATATAGCTGGGGGCTGAAGTGACATAGTTGGAAACTGACAGGACAGACCTTGTCTGTCTTGAACATGGCTCTGTCTAGAACTGTCAATGCTACCCAATGTGGTGATTTCATTGACTACATTTTGGCACAGAAAATATCATATACAGCTGTAGCAAAGCAGTCTGACATTTTGACCTAGTTACCAGCTGCAGGAGTTCTGGACTGCAGATGTGAAATTCACCCTGTTCTTAAGGAAGGTAGAGGTCACTCACAGCCCACTGTTCTCATGCTCTCCTTGTGGAATCATGTATCTGTCCTTCTGCTTGTTCTGCCTTACATTTGGTTTCTTTTGTAATCAAGCTCCAGAGGGCTTCCAGTATAGTGTAGTAAGCACAGGTGCTCTTGAGAAGGCAGATCACATTTTCATTCACATCTACAAACTACTAATTTAAAGTGATGTTCAAATGTTTTAAATTGATATAAAATGTGACTATAATCAGGAGAAATGAAGTTGCAATAAAAAGGCAGAACATTTGGAAGTCTTAGATAGTGAACAGCTGGAGACTGAAGGGAATCAAATCAACGAAATGAGCAGAAGCCAAAATGTGCAGGGTGTTAAAGTCAATAAGAAAAAAATTTAGGCTTCATGCTGGCTGTCGTGGTAGGCCGCACCAGAGATTTAAGCTGAGGGCAGGCATGATCTGACTTATGCTAACAAAAAATCCAAATTCTAAAGGTGAGAGATATCAGAATGCTCCTCGTCAAGTCCCGTTCAGGAATTAGATGATGGTCGGTTCCAATGTTACAGATCTGAACTCGGCATGTAATGAAGACAGAATGAGAAGGATCAAGAATATGCCCTACTGATCACCTGGGAATCTGACAAGTTTCCAGACTTCAATCCTGCTCCAAGACTAGAAATACATATAATAAAGGAGAAAAAGTGTGCCGTTGAGAATGATGTTCTCAGATACGAGAATAGTAGTTCAGGGAAGGTGGCATCGTAAGTGGGCATCTACGATGAGAGGTCATGAAGTGACATTTATGTGCATTTGCTTATGGACTACATGCTTGTTTTTGCACCACTCACTGTAATATAAATTATGTTTTAAAATAGAAACACATGAGTTACTAAACAAAATTAATATTGGCTGCTGATAGAGAAGGATAATGTAAATAAAACCCAAGTCAGCCAAGGCATCAAGACAAGAAAGAAAACCAGCTTTAATTCTCTGAGTAAACTATTTCCACTTATTTTGTTACAGACAGAAGCTTGTCATCTGTGAATGCAAAGAATCCATTGCAATTCCCTGGTAAGGCCCGGTATAAAGAACTTCCTCTGTGATAACACCTTAGCAGTTGATTTCCCTCATATGATTGGATGTATACATAGCCAATGAGATTCCAGGAGAGCGAAATGAAATTTGATGAGTCCTCTGAAGTCACTTCTTTCAGTAGAAATATTTTATTACTGTCCAGGTTAATGAGTAATTACTCTCATGAGAAACAGGAGTGTAAACCGATTGTCAAAAGGCCACAAAAGCTTAAGGTTATATAATGCAGGGTTCCCTCACCTGTGTTGCAAACACACTTCTGCTGAGCTGCATCTCACCCTCATTCTGTGGTCTGGCAGGCAGTGGTGGGGAGATCAAGTGCTTGATGCTGACGTACTGTATCAGCTACGGCATTGCTATACAAAACTGCCAGGGTTGCCATGCTGGTGCTGGGAGGCGGTGTGTTCTATAAAAAATATGTATATAAAAATAAACTAAGTTGTTATCTTATGGCTGAGTTTATATCAAATCCTCCAGGATTTTACCTGTACCGTTCTTTAAGGATGCATATAGGATTCCTGGAATTGGGATTACATTTCTGAGATTCAGGCACCCTTAGCACTCAGCAAAATGTAACAGATATTTCTAGTCATTATTTATGACACATAAAAATCTATTTTTGAGGGATAAAAATATTCTGTGTCAATTTCTCTAAATCCCCCAAACTCTCTGTGCTGATAGTCGCCTGCCTTTGTCCAGCCCTAGTTAGCTGACATCGTCGCCACTCTCTCTAGAAGAGACAGCTTATTTCCACTCTAAGTTTTAAAACCTTTCAAGCATATTCTCTGTCTTGGAGCAAGACCAGTTCTTCGTTTTCCTGAACAGGTACACACCGACAATGTAACACCAAGGTAGAGCACAGCAGTACAAGCAGCCTCATGCTCATCTATTGAAAGATCGGAAGATCTGACTTTTCCTCTGTGGTATTCCTAGGATGGTATTACACCATGGTGAGATGACAAAACTTCTTCATAGCTCCTTTCTATTTGTCTGACTCTTATGACTTCAAGGCTTCTCCACATCTGAGACCAATTACATCTTAAGTATGCCACCATCCAGTCCTGTGCTAAAGGAATTAAGGTGATCCTTTAGTCTCTTTCTTAACCACAGAGGTATATACTCCAGTGAATGGAGTCATATTTTAAGTCTCTAGGGCTCAAATCCTCCAGTCTGGGACTCCATGGGATGAATAAAACATGCTCCTTTCATGAATCTACCTCCAGCATAAACTCCTTTGAAAAATTAGATAAACAGAGAGATCATAGGGAATACTTTCAAAATTTTATAAATGTATGTTTGGAATGTAGGTAAAGTTGACTTGAGCTTTGACAATACTATAATAACTACTATGAATTTATCATGACCAATGACTAGAGGCCATGAAGGAACATATTCAATACATGGTTTAAGCCATCACTTTAATTGTGTGATAGACATGTCTAACAAGGTAATTATCCTCATGCCAGAGTAAGAGACAGAATCAGATAGGGCCTTTGCCACATGCTTGTAGGTCATTTTTCCTAGGTATCAAACACATGTGAAGCAAAGTAAGAACTTTGAAATCTGTTTTAGTCAATGACCTCATGAAAATTACTTATGTATTTGTTTTGACTGTGGGAAAAGAAGTTTTTTAGGTCTATTTTATGATTTGAGCACTTCCATTAGAAACAAAACTTCATTACACAAGGGGGAGCATGTTTCTTAATGTCAGTTCTCCACACACCTAAGGTTACTTATTACTATTTCCTGCAACACTCTGATTTTTATGAAAGGATAAAGTGTGGACACAAGCTATTTCTAGGAACAAAACAAAAAGAAAGAATATCTTTCTTTTAAGAATGAGAAAATAATCTTAAATTACCTTATATTTTAAAGTGGTGTTATCTGGTCTAGAACACAAAGTTGAATGTCAATGTGTCATTCACCAACACGCACTCTGGATTAACTAAATGAAAGATTCCTAAATAATCATTTGCCTCACACATGTGCGTACACACACACACATACACACACACAAACATCTAAAACAGCCAGTTGTCTATCTCCAATATAATATCACTGAGATTCAATTACCTTAAAGCCACCAAGATTGCCTAATGAAATACAGGGTGTGTATTTTCTTTTTCATGACCCACTAAGAATTGGAAACTTAGTGAACTGTCTAAAATTTATGAAAGTCAAATGATGTAAATGTACTATAGAGAACCTAACCATCAATTTTCTCATATTATAGAAAAAATAATTCAAAGTTGCCAGTCCACTGCAGGAACCAAGAGAGAATATATTCACAGTCAATCAGACGGTGGCTTTGCTCCTTTAAGTGGAAGGCAGTTAGAAATGATCCCACACCTCTGTCATTAAGCAGCTTTAGTGGGATAGTCATGGTGTGGAACTGGAACACTGGAAACAGAGAGAAAAGGGTTGATGAAACTATATAGATGGACTTGATAGCTTCGAAAGATCTTTCCCAGTCTGGCTAAGCACATGACATGCTTTTGAAGTTCTTTTACTAGGACCCCAATAATTTGCTTCAATTTCCTCATGATTGATTATTGTTTATAAATGAGTTTCAAATTTCCTAACAGCATGGGACATTCTCATCATTTCTGCCTGATCCTCTTCATTTATTTGGAAGCATATTCTGATTCTGGGTCTTTCTCTACTTGTCCTCAATTTAAAATATAAATCTGGAAAAAAAAAAGCATGGTAAAAGATTGCTTTCTAAAAATCTTTTACTCTCCAAGTTCACTTGGTAGTATAACCATGCTGTGTGGACCCAGCAGTGCAGCAGGGGTAGGAGGCTTTGTTAATGGCCTGTTGATGGCTGCCTTTGAAAGTGTAAGAGGAAGAGGGGATGGGGGGAGGGAAAGAGAGCAGGAAGGAAAGATAGGAAGAGACAGCAAGGTTCACTTTCACAGCACAGAACACAGGAGTAGAATTACCTTAAGAAACAAAGCAGTGGGCCTGGAGAGATGGCCACTGTGGTTAAGAGCACTGTCCGCTCTTGCAGAGAACCCGAGTTAGGTTCTCAGCACCCACTTGGTTTCTAAAAAACATCTATCACTCCAGGTTTAGGGGATCTGATGTTCTCTTCTGAACTCTGTGTGCAAGTGCGTGTAGAGCACTTACATTCTTGCAGGCAAAACATTCATACATATAAAATAAGTAAATATATTTTAAAAAGAAACAAAAGGATTGTGTTGCCGACAGAAGGAAAATACTGCCTGTGATTGGGCAGAAAGGACACGTTGCTTTATCTCTTTGAATGACCCAAATGGTAAGACTGAAAGATTCCCTTAGGTACCAACAGATATTTGCCGATGAGGAAATATTTAAGACAAGAGATGAGCCTGAATGCAATCTCTTCACTCATCTGCCATTGTTCCTAGTATGTAGGCTCAACAATAGGAGGGCAGTGAGCAGCCTTTATTAACTAGGTCAGACTTGGGAGATAATACCTTCCCTCGTATCTTCTCACGGAGACTCCCCATGATTCTGGGTAGGCAATCAAGAGGAAGTGGGGCAGTAACGGTGGAATAAAGCGCAAACATGGAGGCTCCTAAAGAAAGAGGTTTGGACTGAGGATGGCAGAATGTGGATTGCATCCTGTGAATACTCACACTTGATGTGGGATGAACACCTACTGCAACTGTTTTAAGAAGGGACCAGAATATGCAGAAACTTAAACAGTATGTTTCTGCTGAGTTAGGTTAGTATAATGAAGTTCCAATTGCACAAATATTTGATTTGTGTCTTTGTTCATACATAATGCAGAGGGAATCCCGGGAAGAAAATTCTCTTCCATTTTCTTCCGTATGTTTGCAGAGGGCCCACTGGCCTCACTCCGCCCCTCCCCGTCTGCCACTTATCTTAATATTCCGAAATGAAAGAATGCAGGATCTAGGTCAAATCCACCCTCACAGCCACATCCATCATAATACGAAATGGAAAGTTCTCCCTTTCCTTCCTTCACATCTTCCGTTATTACACATCTATCTTCCCTAAGTACTATAATTCCATCAATTTTCCACGTTGTTGTTTTTACTGAATCTGGACCCTTATCAGAAACCATGTCGTAGACAGAGTGGAGTGGTTTAGTCAAGGAGACTGAAAGCTGTCGTGGATACGGGTAGGGAGACTTAGTCGGGCATGAAGAAGAGGACTCAGGGTTGGGGTGCTACTGTTCTGGCTATCAAGGTCATGATCCCCACCTGAGTGTGCTATGTGCCCCCGCATCTGTAAGTCGCAACAGAAAACAGTAGGAAAAATGGCTCATTTCACAGTGAAGAAAGAAAATCACAGCCGAGGTCAGCCCAGCTTCCTAGTCAACAGCAGCTAGTTACCTGAGCAGAGTAGCAATCTTACTACCGGAGGACTGCAACTGGGAGAAGACCCGGTGAAAAGCAGGAAGGCAGGCAGACTGGAAACAGGCCATGTCATTAAAGACTGTGAACTTGCTGATAAAAGATTCAGGAAATGTAAATACATGGGGAAAAAAGGACTTACCTGTTTTATACAACAACTTCTGAACTGATGTGATTTTTACGATATAGAGAAGGATGTTTTATACGAAAGTTAAATTTCCTTGCGGGGGATCCTTATAAAGGAAATCTCTATGCCATTACCAAGTAAAAGGGCAATTTATTTTAACTGAGAACCTATATATGTCTTGGATATGTAAATTAGGCCCTTGGAGCAGAGTTTGGAAATAGCAATCGGAACCAGCTGAGTCATTTGCCTAGTGGAGAGAGAGGAGTTCGAGCGCCTGGAGGCCATGAAGAAGGAGAGAAGGAGGAGGGACAGGAGGGACTGGGCAACAAGTGCCAGAGCCTTGAGGGACTCCGAATTAGCGCAAATCAAGGAGGAACAGTGACCCTGAGCTGCACTGCCGTGAGAGCACTTCGCTCAGACCTTTGGGCATTCTGATGCCATGAAAAGATTGCGGACGGAGCCAGCCTCCATTTCTCAGGTGGCGGGAGTTAATATAATTTAAAACATCAAAATAAGTATGTGGCCAGAAAGTTTTTTCCAGATTTCAGATATTTTCAGGAGTTCTGAGTGACAGAGAGGAAATATATAAGCACCTCAGGAAAAGAATGTAAGAAACGTTATAAGGAAACTTCCAGCAAGAACAGAGCACTGAGGTGTTTAGACTCCTTTCACAACCACGAATATCACAGGGATTGAATTCCATTCATTTCCATTTTATGTGCCTGGTACAGGACATATAATAGATGTTTGATAAATGCTTGTTTAATGAAGGAATTAATAAAAAATAATAAAGGAAAAATGGATTCAGTATGTTACCAAACTATTATTTGCAAGTGACTTACTAACATTGAAAATATATTTGCCACTTCTAGCCCCCCTGTATACACACACACACACACAAACACACACACATAAACACACACACACATACACAATCAAGGGGAGACAGCCTATAGGCCGGTATAAAATCATTGTTAGATAGTAATATTTGGCAGAGGATTAATATATCAAAAGAATTCAAAGTGAAATTCCAAGAAGTCCTACAGCTCAATTAATAAATAGAATAATGAAATGAATAGACATTTTCAGAAAAGATGGTGCAAAATGTCCAAAAAGCATGAAAGACTGCTCACCACTGTTAGGCTCTGGAAAATGCAAATTAAACTCCATTGAAGCCAGCATGGTGGTACATACCTTTAATCCCAGCACTAGGGAGTCAGAGGCAGGCGGAGCTCTAGAGCTCAAGGCTAGCCTGGTTTACATTGCAAGTTACAGGCCAGCTGGGGCTACATAGTGAGACCAGTCTCAAAGAACAAAACAAAACAAAAACAAAAAAAAATGACAATGGAAAAAATATTATATCGAGCTTCCATCTCACTCCAATCAGAAGAATGGCGACCATTAAGAAAATAATCAACAAATTCTGGAAAGAATGAATGAAGAAGACAGTGTGTAGCATGCTGTGCACTGCTAGTGGGACTGTAAACTGCTGAAGGCAGAATGGAAACCAACATGGAGGTTCCTCACAAAACCGGAACCAGGACTACCACATGACGCAAGTGTACCCCTCTGAGTGGACTTGAGCTTCCATGTCAGCACACAGCACAGATAACTACACATGCAGCACTGTTCACAAGAACACGTTACAGAATCAACCAGGTGTCCATCAATGGGCAAATGGATACAGAAAACCTGTAACTAGAGGATGGAGCTTTATTCCATTGTAAAGAGGACTGGAATTTTGTTATTTTGCGGAAATCATTGTATTAATGAATTACCACATATTCAGAAAGACAAAATCACCTGTGTTCTCTCATTTGTAGGTCCTGGATTTTATAAAGATACATGAAATCTCTCTCTCTCACACACACACACACACACACACACACATATACATATACATATATAAGTATGTAAGTATTTAAATGTGACATAAAAAGAATAGTATAGGGTTTTGAATATCCTCAAATTGCATATTATACTTGAAAAAAGTTGTCTTTATGAAATCTATCACTATGTGTAATGAATATACACCAAGAAAAAGTTTAAATATGAAGAAAGTGTCTTGTCCATAGTAGGCACTTTTATAAAAATGCACATCTGAATACATGAGTGCGAATTTTATATATGAATCATGAAACTTTATTTGAAAAACACAAATGACTTTTCCAGCTGGACTGAATGAGACACACTGAAGATGTTGGGGAGAAAAAGTCCATTACCAGATAGGAATTAAGGCCTGTCTGCTTTTATGTATTCAAAATCCCAACAACACAGAACAGTAGTCAGAAGCTGGACCTAATTTCAAGGAAGGAAATTAGAAGCTTATACTCCGTCTTCCCTTTGCTTTTGACTCTGAATCTTGATATAAGCCAAATGTCTGTCTGCCTGGTGTAGCTGGTACCCTTATGAGCCTGCATATGAGTTAAAAGAAGTGCTCCGGTCTGCTAACTTGATGTTTTGGACTTGGATAAAAATGTTCCGTTGCTGCTGCCATGCGGCCTGTCTCCAGAGCGTAAATATTTCCGAATCCTGGGGTTTGCATCTGACTGCATCTTGGCGGCTTCTCAATAAGATTTACAGAAATTAGATCACCACTGGCAGGATGACGAATCACATCGCAGAACAGCAGAGTTGAAGGTCTTGTTCTACAGCTCCCAGTTTTCCTTCAGAACCAACATGACACCAGAGACAGCAACGACTAGAGTGCCTTCACAAGCACAAGAGGACGGGTGGCGGTGCATACCCTTACAGGCACAGCTGCAGTTGGTCAACAGATGCAGTCCTGTTACCATGTGCATTCTAAATGCCAATGGAAGGAGATGAAAGTGAAACGAAGAAGAAAGAGATTCAGGCTTTCTTCAAATGAAAAGGAGATAGAAGCCAAGACGCCTCTCTGGTCTTTGTTTTCTACCTTTCCAAAGAGTAGCAGATGTTGTAAATTGAATGAAATTAGAAGAAATGCAAATGCCCGTTAAACCCCGAGTGGTCTTTAATGCAAAGCTGCAGGAATGTTGAAATTCAGAGTTTCCAGCAAGTTATGTTTATTAATATCATCCACATATGTTTTTTTCTCTTTAGGGTCTTCTTTGATGTACGTCCAAGTGACTCTACAAAGCACATGAACCAGTGTGTATCATAGTTTTACACTGGAAAGAAAGCACAGCATGAGGCAAATGTCAGCTGCCATTAGCTTATAATTCTTGTCCCAGGAAAGGTACTGGACAGCATGAATTGCCACAGTGTAGCCTTTGGGGAATTTATACATGCCATTTATCTAAAATAATCTCCCAGGATTATGGCTAACTTTTGAATTTTAATGTTTTGAAATTTAATTGTTAATGCTGATTTTTTCTGAATCGATTTCATTCTCCCATGAATTTGTACATTTTATGAAATTATAGGACAAAACTAAAAAGTTGTCATTGGAAATCATTTTTCAATATCTGTTGTATATTTACTTATAATACAGAAAGTGTTTTCCTTTGACATAATCATTTAGTGCATGTATCTTGGCAGAGCTACTTGAATAATGTTCTTCATTTAAGAGTGCTCAAACTTCAGAAAAAAAGCGCCAACATTTGGATTAATAATTAATAAATAATAAATTAATGTTTATTAATTAAATTTCGGAGACAATCGCGAAGAACCAAAATTTGTTCACTTTTTTACTTATGAATGATTTTATGTAAGATTTTAGAATAGGTTTTCATTATGTTTTGAGAATTTCATACATGCGTATTGAAGTTATATGTTTTCCACCCTTCCTTCTCTCCATTCCAACTTCCCCGAAAGCCTTCTTAGATTCCCCAATTTCATGTTCTGTTTGATTATTCTAGTTACACATATAATAGTATATATTATATATGCATATATTATACACTAGGTCCATTTAGTAATGCTCATGTGTACAAGTGTGTAAGGCTGACCACTTGGTATTACATAAAATATCAGGGAGCTGATCCTCGCAGAACACTGATTTTCTCTGCCTTAGCATCCACTGATCTTCATTTAGTGGTGGGATCCTGCCATGAGGTCCCTCAGAATGCTGTAATCTATAATGCACAACTTCTCATCCTTTAAACCCCAAAGATATGACTTCATTCCCGATGATGAAACCTCTCAGTGAAACATAAGTCTGCAAACGTGTTTATCTTTAATGTTTCTCTAGCATCCATTAGTAACGGGTGCATATACATGATGGAGATGGCATTTGATTTTATCTATTCTTCAAATATTTTAAAATAATATCCAGAAAATAATACATTCATAATAAAGAGTGGTCCATGTTATATTCTAATAAAATATATTTTGTTACAGTATAGTGTAGAAGTCAAGACATTCTTTATTATTAGACCAGATTCTGGTATAAAATATCCATCAATATTTAGTTCATGTAAATAATAAAGACTATTATATTTTGGTGTAGAAAATTCATGTCCAAAATATTATTAGGAGCCTTAAAACAAAAGGAGTTGAATAATTTGGCCAAAGGGGTTGTACTGACTTTGCAACTGTCTAGAGAGGTCATGATTACACTTCCCTAAATACATACACTTTTATAGATAGAACTTTATTTGAAGTTCCTGTAATACATCTTACAGTCAATAGTGACAATATTGAATAAATACTTGCCTTAGCCACGATGAAGTATCAATCTACAGTTGTTAAAAATAGTTTGAGATGTTTCCATATTTCAGTACTTATATGTATACTATAAACATGGAGAATGGATGTGTATTTTATCAATAACAGTACCTCACTTCATGAGGTAAGCCATTTTGGCAAATATGTTTTGCATGTGAAAACAACTCAGTGGAAAATTATAAGGATTTTCGTTTTACCTTAAAAAAAAATCAAACCTTGTTCAAAGCTTGCAGTGCCTGAAACTCTGATCATATCTTTCAGAACCTTTTGAAGTATAAATAAAGTCAAAATGCCAGACATAGAAAGCTGATCTCAACAGAGTCTTCAAATGGGCCAAACATTCTCTTGAGCTCAATGGGGATTGTCAGCTCCAAGAAATAAGTCAACAGAAAGGAGCTGAGTGCTGCTTCGTGCCAGTTCACTCCTCTTCTTCCAGGTTGCATGGCTGTACCAAATCCTGTATCAGAGCTCTGAGCATAGAGAAGCAAAGAACATATTCATTTTCCAAAATAATTCTGGCTTGCAATGTTTATTTTTCTGTCTATTTGTGTTCATACCGTTTTCTGATAATAAACCGGAGAACGCGGCCTCACCTGTAACCTCTGTCGCCCAGCTACTGGGTGAAGAATTGTAATTTTAAACATTTTGCTGAATTAAGCTACCAACTGCTGTTTACTAACTGCATGTGCAACTAAAAAAATATATTGGTGAAAGCCAGGTAATTTATTGGAAAAAGTTTGGGGTTATAATTCCAGAGGACTGAGATTTTATTTTTCTCTGTCACTGCATGTTTCAATGTCCTTGAAGCAAAGTACTTTATTTTAAAATAAACTCTTTGAAAAATATATTTGTCAGTACCCACACTCTTCAGACTCCTAATCTCCATTGTTTAGCCATTTGTGACCCTTTGTGTTCGTGGCTCTCTGTTTCATGAGGGAACTTCATTAATGAGAGTTGAGAGATTTATTAGTGTCTTCTTTATCCCTTGTTCTATGTTGTATGGGCCTTGGGTGTAGAGGTTGCGTTGTAGATGTACTACTTGGGCATGGGCAATTCAGAAACAATGTCTGTGTGTGACCAGCTGTGGTACTCTGTATTAGTCTCTGTCTGGTACAAAAGAAGCATATTTGATGACTGAGATAACTGACTGTAAAAATAAGGATACATATTTTGCACTTAATAAGAAGGTACATTAGTCTAGGGACATCACAGTGTTGAAGTTTTTCTCTAAGATCTATGACCTCTTCAGCCATGTGTATTTGTCTGTGATTACAGTACCACACCTGAGTTTCCTCCTATTAAGTGGGCTTTAAATACAATAAAGTAGCCATTGGTTGACACCCCCATCAAAAGTGCCACTATTGCACTAGTGTCAGATACTCACCCAGGGCTCAGGGACCACTGGGGAAAAGGGAAAGGAGAGATTGTAAGAGCCAAGGAGGAGGTACATGATCGTAAGGAAAGAGAGTCCTATAAGATCTTTGGACCCTGCAATGGCGTTGGCATGCTCAAGACCCATGCAAACTCAGGTAGACAAAATCCCAGCATGGATCTGGGGAAATAGGTAGCAGACCCCACTCTTTGCTGAAGAAGGATTGGCAACTGGTAACTATTGGATGAGGAAGAGCTAATCTTTTAAAGCAAGGGACTCTGGATAGGCTGACCAGACATCAGTGGATGAACTTGCACTGCGGAATATCTAGGGACACTAAATGACACAGTAGGCCTTAACACAGAGAAAAGAATACTTGGATTCCAGTTGGAGTCTGTGAGGGGTGGTGCTGTATAAAGATGATTAAGATTGATTAAGATTTTTCTGTATGAAATACACAAAAATTCATTTTTAAGAAAAGAAAAAAATTGTTGGACTAAGATGATTAGGCCTTTGGCACCTGCATATTTTTGTTTTGTTTTTTGTTGTTTTTCTTTTTCTTTTTTTTTTATTTGACAGTCTCCCTAGTCCCAGCGTGCCTGAAACTCACTATATAGACCATCGTGTTCTGTCCTGGATCTCACAGAAATCCAACTGTCTCTCAAAGTCGTTGATTAAAGGTGTGTGCCACCAGGCCCAGCTACATATTTTTATAAGCAAGATTTATATGTCAAAATGTTTTATTAATATATTTCCTTATATCAGATCTTCTACTCACAAGTCAAATTTTCAAAACTTGTCTATAATCTATTTATTTGTTATTTATTTTTACTTCCCTCCACACATCTGCTTTTGACATTAATCTTCTGAATCTCAGAAAACAATGATTATTTAGGCACCCAATTCTTGAAATCTTTTATTCCTCTATTCCCTTCCATTTATATACAATTAGAAAACTTGCTTTGTACTCTCACTGCTGATCATTTTTCTTCTCCTCAAGGTTATACTTTGGTCTAAGCCACTAACCACTTTAGATTGAACACTTTTGTTGTTTACTGGTGTGATTTGAATAATATCTGCCCAAAACATAGGTTGAAAACTCAATGCCTAATATGTCAGGAGTGGCCTTTTTAGTAACTAAGATAATGTGATTTGATTAAGGCAAAGTCATTCAGGGCTGAAGAGATGGCTTAGAGGTTAAGAACACCAGCTGTTCTTGTAGAAGACCAGGTTCGATTCCCAGCATCCACATGGCAGACAATAGTACCTGGGGAATCCAACACCTTCTTTCGACTCTACCAGCACTGAATGACAAGGGTACACTCATACACATGCAGGCAATACTCTTATAAACATAAAACTAAAATAATAATCCCATTTCTGGGTGTGTTTTGTGGGTCTTTCCAGAGATGATTAGATCAGGACGGCCTTGATTGAAAGGGCTTAGCTGGAACAAGAAGGTCATTCAACAAGTCCTTCAGGTTGTATCTCATCTCTGAGTTTCTTCACGTATGGCCTTATTCAGGCATGAGATTAACAGCTCTTCTCCACAACACAGTACCACAGCCAAGTACATAGAGCCAATCGACTATGAACTGTTTCCCTGAAACCATGAGCAAAATGAGCAATTCCTCTCTTAAATAGTTCTTGTCAAGTGATGAGGAAAAAACTGACTAATAGGGAAGTGATGTACCTTTGGCTGCAGAAACCAGTCTTTTCCAGAGAACAACTAATAGAAGCTAGAGAGCAAAGCACAGAACAGACTGTGTCTCACATTCACCAGGAGGAAGGAACTCTAGTAACAGGGGCTTCGGGACCTCAACGTGACCAATTTTTGTTGTTCTCATACAGTATCGCCTCCAACATAGAGTAAGTGCTGCTTGTGTCCCAGAGACTCTGTGATGACCCAAACTTAAAGGAGCTGCTAGAGGTAAAGGGTTTCTTTAAAAATCCACATAATTACATTTGCGCTTTCTCTTTTTTATAATTTCATTATTTGAGGGGTCAAAATATGTTTTTAGAGAATTTCATACATGGGAACTGTGTTTACATCATTTCTAATCCTTCCTTCCCCTTCTCCTCCTGTGTCTCCCACACCGTCTCAGCATCTCATCCTCTTACTTAACTATTATTGTCATATATATGTGACTGTACTATATATATATATATGTCATTATATATATGTCATCATTATATATATGTGTGTGTCATTATATATATAATGTCTGAGTCCATTTAGTGGTGCTCGAATGTACATGCTTTGGGGGCTGACCACTTGGGATTGGATAACCTCTCAGGGAGCTCATTCCTAAGGAAAACTGATTCTGTCTCCTTCACCATCCGTTGAGTGTGGTCTTTCTCTAGAGGTTGGATGATGTGAAATTTTCAACATCCACACTGGTTTCTGAACTGGTGTTGTCATTATGCAGTTTTTATTTAAGCAACTGTGTTATGGTTATTACCTATCATGTTTAAAATACTCTGTCTAGCAGTATGCATCCTTTGACTTTTGGCTCTTATAGTCTTTCTATCCCCTTTTCTGTGATGTTCCTTGACCCTTAAGCATAAGGGTTGAACTGTTGATAAATAGCTGGGATTAGGCACCACATGGTCATTTATTCATTGCATTTTGATTTATTGTGGAACATTGTAAGAGGAAGGGGAGATAAACAATACTAAGAATGTCTAAAAATCCATAGGACAATGTATCGTTTCACAAGGCCAGTTTTCAAGTACACACACACACACACACACACAGGAGTATTATTCCTTTCTTAAAAACCTTATTGTTGTTATCTGCCTGTTTTGTTTCCTTGCTTTATTTTGAGCATATCAAACATTTTCTATTAAAAATCTTTTGGAATGGTTATTTTCATCTTCCAGTATGTTCTTTCTCCTCACATCCATGCGTTTCTTTTATTTTCTTTTTTAAATCTCTCAGTTCCCAATGAGATATTTTACTGCCCTAGTTATTTTCTATTGCTGCGATAAGACACTTCGTCCAAAATTAACTTGGGGAGGAAAAAGGTTTATTACATCATACTCTTTTAAGTGCCAGTCTATCACTTGAGAAAGCCAAGACTAGAACTTAAGCAAGGCAGGAACGTGGAGGAAGAAAGGAAAGCAGGAACAGTGTAGGAACACTGCTCACACCCCTCAGCCTGTGTTCAGTCTGCTTTCTTATACAACCCAGGGCCACTTGCCCAGGGATGGCACCACCCAGAGTGGGCTTGGCCCTTCCATATAACTCAGAACAAGAACATGCCTCATAGATATGAGCACTGGTTGGTCTGATAAGTCAATTGCCCAGTTGTAGGTTTCCTCTTTGTAGGTATGTCAACGAAAGCCAGCTACAAGATGGCCTTTTACACAAATAGCATTCTTTCTGTTTGCATAAGCTAGTTTATCCCTATATCCTGTAATCCTCTATCACTATCTGTATTGCAATGTGTTTATTAGATTACTAGTGTACTGCCCATGAATTGCCAACTATACAAGGATTGCTTTCTGTTACTTTCTTTGAATGTTGGTATTTCAAATATTTAGTTCCTGGAATGTAGTAGTTGCCAAATTACTACTTGAGAATTTAAAGAATCCTGATATTTTGAGTCATCAAAACTGATTTTTGAAATAATTTGGAAATTTAAATTGTAAATAGTAAGGCCAGGTGCATAAGGGCTGAAAATAAGTAAGTGAATGAATTTGCAGCATATTTCCTTTTTCTTTTGGTAAGCACATTTCTGTTGATGCCTATGATGGGCCAAGTTCATTCTAGGTAATTGAGTTCTGAATACAGAAAGGACCTAGGTCCTGTGCTTCTGACCTATTGGTAAGTCCAACTGCAGTGAATAGAGGTAATGTGCACAGTGGAAGTGAGAAAAAGCCCATGGTTTCACAAATGAAACAATAAATATTACCTCTGCTTAAAGCAGTTATAGGAGGTTTCACAAAAATGGAAACATGCAATCCAGGAAGTCTTGAAGGTTGAATAGAGTTAGCAGTGTCAGTGAGACGAAGGGAGGTTCATGTCTAACTATTGGACACAGCATGTGTAAACACATTGCCAAATCTTGAATTCTGAGAAGGCTCAGATCCCCATCTCAGTACTTCATCACTGAGATGCCAGCCAGGCTCAGAATGTTACAAACACTGTAACCTATGACCTCAAATAAGCAAATCACAGGCACCATTTATGTTTGGGAAAAGTCCAAGTTCCTTTATTTAAACATTCCATGAGCCAATAAAATAGGGTGTCCACAAAGAGAGCTGGTCTTAGACTCTGTCTTCAACTTAGAGGCAGAATAATGCACACAACCAACTGCTGCCGCTAGATGATTCTTTATGACGGAATCTCAGCTCAGTCTCCCAGCAGGAGATGACTGGGAACTCAGTCTGGTCTTAAGAAGTGAGAGCTGATGTACATTTATATTTTAGAGCTTTTCCCTCCTATTTTCATTACCTTAAATATTTCACACCATTAATATTTTATTGCCCAATTCCTTATGCTGCAAATATATGAGACAGATATGCAAGAAAAATAGTGATGTTTGATAGGCTGATCACTACTCCTTGTAAGACTCAAGGTTTATAACTATCTACTCCTTATTGATTTTTAGTGTAGTATTAACAATCACCAGTACTCTCACTAACCTGGTGAAATTGGGTTGAATATATTAGAGAATCTGGGAAATTATGCTGCTTCTGGTGCTAATCAAAGCAGTAGAATTAAACACTATACATTACAAAAAAGGCATGTACTCTTTTGGTTAACATTTCTATCCATCAAATGAGGAGAAGGGAGTGTGTAATTTTCTAAAGTGTATTGTTCCCTTATTTAGACAGGAAAAATGTAAGAGGTGGAAAATGAATTTAGTAATAGTTTATCATCAACATCAGTAGTTACTTGAAAGACACTGATATTTCTTTTTTTTTGTTCTTTTATTGTATTTTTAAAATATTTCATATATTGTCTTTATTTTATGTGTATTGGGGTATTGCCTACATGTGTGTAGTTGCATCAATGTTGTTCAATGCCCATGGAGGTTGAATTCCCCTGGAACTTGAGTTATGGATAGTTGTTAGTTGACATGTGGGTTCTGGGAATCAAACCTGGGTCCTCTGCAAGAGCAGCAAGTGTTCTTAACCTCAGAGCCACTTCTCCAGCCTTTTCCCATGTGAAATGTCTTAGGCTTTCTTGATCTCTGTTATAAATTAGAAACCTTCCACTTATAGATAGAATAAAGAATTTAAAGGATTTTACATATAAATATTTTACATATGATACATATAGAGTCAATATTCTCTATCTTTGTGGGAGGATGGGGGATGCTGTATATATATTCTTCAGCTTCCCTGGTACAGATTATTTAAATCAAAGGATGGTATTTAAGATAAATCCACTGCTGTGTAGTCTGAGAATGAATTACCCAGGCAGCTATTAATCATATCTTAGCATTACTACATTTATTTGCTTTTACGTATGTTAGAAAGTACTTTTAAAAACACTTAAGCCGGACTGGAGAGATGGCTCAGCAATTGGTTAAAAGCACTGACTACTCTTGCAAATGATCTGGGTTCAATTCCAAGAACCCACATGGTGGCTATTTACTGTCCATAAATCCAGTTCCATGATCTAACACATTCCTCTGAATTCTGCAGCATTGCACAACTGGGGCAAACTTAGACACAGGCAGGCAATACATTCATACTCGTAAAGAATAATAATAATTTAAAGAAGCACTTGAAGCATTCTCATCAATATCAGGAACCAGACAAGTATGTCTGATATCCTCATTCTTTTTCAATATAATGCTTGTAACACTAGGTACAGCAATAAAACAAGAGAAGGAAATTAAAGGGTTAATAATTGGAAGAGGTCAGAATGCTCTTATTTGCAGATGATATAATGTATAAAAGATTACAAAAATTCCATGAGAAAACTTTGAGAAATGAGCAACACTTTTAGCAAAGTGGTAGGTTACAAACTCAACCTACAGAAGTCATCATTACCCTTTCTGTATAGAAATAAGAAACAATCAGGAAGAGTTCAGGGGAGCACTCTCATTCACAATAACCTCAAAGATATCTATAGTTAAACCTAACCAGACACTGAAGACTCAGGCAATGAAAACTTAGACATAAAGAGGAGCTGGAAAGTCTTTCTGTGCTCAAGGATGAGTAGATTCAATACAGTGAATATTACCATGCTACCAAAAATAGAATCCCAATCAAAATTCCAGTGATGGTCTTAACAGAAATAGAGAAATTCATCCTAAAAGTTATATGGAAATGCAAAAGACCTGGATAGCCAAAGCAATCCAGTAGGCAAAGACAATACTGAGGATATCAACACAAGAGACTGAAATCTATATTACAGAGCCATAATAATAAAAGTACTGTGGTATGTGCACAAAACAGACTTGTAGATCAATGGAACAAAATAAAAGATTCAAGCATGAGTGTATGCAAATTTGGATCTCCAAGTGTAGAAGAACTACATTAGACCCTTACCAATCACCCTGCACAAAAATAAACTCCAAATGAATAAAAAACCTCAATGTGAATCCATAAACCATTAGAAGAACGCATAGGCAGTGCTCTACAAGATAGGAATTAAGGTCATCAATCAATAAGTAAGACATTAAACTAAAACCTTCTGTACAACAAAGAAAACTACCAATAAAGTGAAGAGGAAACCCATAGAGTGGAAGAACAGCTTCATCATCTGACAGATAATTAATATACAGAAAATACAAAGAACTCAAAAAAACAACAACAACAAAAAAACCAACAAAACCCGTGTCTCAATTAAAAGAGGGGCTATAGATTGGAAAAGAGAGCCCTCAAGAACAAATAACAATGGCTAAGAGAATATTTTAAACTGTTCAACATCCTTAATAATTAGAGAAACAAAAATCAAAACTACTTTAAGATTTCATCTATCTCTAGTCAGAATGACTAAGAGAGCAAATGACACCAGATGCTGGTATGGATGTGGGGAAAGAGGATTCCTCATTCAGTGTTCTTAGGAAAATGGGTGCAGCCACTGTTGAGAACTCATAAACCTGAAAACAAACCTACCATATAACCTGGTCATACCAGTCATCAGATTTATTCTACTGCAGAGATACTTGCACAATCATGACTGCTGCTGCTCTTCTCACAATAGCTAAGTAATAGAAACAACCTAAATGTCTCTTTACTTATGAATGCATAATGAAAATGTGGTACATTTACATAATGGTTTTCTATCCAATAATTTAAAAAATGAAGTCATGAAATATGCAGGTAAATGGATGGAACTGGAAGCTGCTATACTAAGTGAAGTAACAGAGTCTTAAAGAAGATAGCTACATCTGTACTTTGTCATTTGTGGATCTTAGCTCCAAATATTAAATGTGAGTACACATCCTGATGTAACCACAGGAAAATGGATGAACCACTGGGAAAGAGGGAAGAAGGAGCAACAGAGAGGTGGGCAGTAAGAGGTAGTTGGTATCAAGGGAAAATGGGGGGAAGGGCTGCTTGAACTGAGGAGCAGAGAGGGATACCGGGGAGTCTAATGAGAGAGGAATAATGTTTAAATGGCATGAACAAAGGGGAGATGTTTCAAAAAAGGGAAATTAATTTAAAATAAATATACAAGTATATGTGTTTAGCTGAAGACTATATAATAAAAACCACAGTGCCAGGCAGGAGAAACCTACTGTCAAGTTATATTGGTCAAGGTAGTCAAAGAGACTCCTAAAATAACACAGGCTACGGTTACAGCCCTTGATTGCCTCCCAATACTTGAAGGTAAGAACCTATTGTAGAAGACAATTTTCTCACAGGGTTTAGAGAAATTGAGCTGAAACTGACCTGGAAGCCTCTTCCTTGAGGGCTAGCTCTCAAAGCATCAGAGGAAAATATACAAGCTTCCAAAGAAAAAAATCAGTGATCCTATCTATCAGTTTATCCCAATAAACAACAATTGGCCCAGCAACTACTGGTATTGGTGTAATAATGGCACTTTGATCTTGGGGGTAATCAGCAACAGTCTAATTGAAATTAAGGACCTCTCAATGGGAAAGAACTTATGTGTGGTACTCTGAACACAGTCAAACATGGAGGTCATAGATCCTACAGAAAAACCTGCTTCTTTTTTAATCCCTAAATGATGTAATTTACTTTATTCTAAGTATGTATCCTTACTTTTGAAAATAAGTGTACTTTTCACACCCACTGAAAAAGCTTCTTTTTCACCACTATTACAGAGTTCCAGAACTGGTCAAGCACAGAGAATAACTTTCTGTGAGAGATTTAAGTGACACATCTTCAATGCAACCTTTACACTTAAGATGAGTGCATCTCTTAACTCTCATGAGAAAAGTTTCCTTATGCAGCAGATGGATATTAACACAGAAACCCACAGTTGTCAAATGTGCAGAGAACAAAAGGCCATAGATGCTTAGCCATGAACAAGACACCTATTTCAATCCCTTTTCTCCCAAGGCTCAGAGATCATTACAGAAAAGGAAGGAGAAAAATTGCAAGAGCCACAGAAATGGATGACCACAATGAAACAATTTTCAGAGAGCCTGAGAAATTTTTGGAAACGTATAGCTGCCTAGGGGGGGCAAAGACAGTGCTTTACAGGGATGAGAGGGTCATTTGTAGATACAAAACAAACACTATAGGACACACACACACACACACACGTATGTACATTAAATTGACTGGGGGTGGTGGTGGAGGGTGCGTACAGAGAGGGGAGGTGATCAAAGGACCATAAAACTATGATGTATAATAATCACAAAAATTCAGGTTATAAAAACGTACCATATGCCACACTATCTTACTGAATAATCCCTCCCTTTAGGTTTCTTGTTGGAATCTTGCGCCCCTGGATCCCATTTTGCTGCCTGGAAGTCTGAATGACCCCTGGGATGAGGAGAGAGATCACTACATTCCTCACATACTCCACCTCTTCCTCATGCTACATTTATCTACATTAAGGATGTGGAGAAAATCGGGAAATATTTAGATGTTAGCATAGTGCACTATCCTATAAGAAAAAGATGCATTTAAGAAGGAATTATTAAAGATCACAAGGGGTAGAATTTGGGGTAAAAAATTAATGTCAAAATAATGATAAATATGAATAATTAAAAGGAATATTACTGTGCAGAAATTTTTAAACAAGTTTTTAATTTCAATTTTATTAATTTGATTTGTGGCCGACTTCTATTACAGTGTATGTGGTTGTGATACACAAATTATATTTTAGGATGCAGGAATTATTTCCTTTGAATTAAACAAATGAGTAAGTAAAGATTTCTTTAATGATACTTTTCACTATCTGATATAATTTTAAGCTTTCAATAAACTTAGTGAAATAAGGAAAGTCTTCTTAAAAGAAAATATATTTTGAATAATCTTAGTTGATAATATTTCTCTTATGTTTCTGTTCATCCATTAATAATCTGATAGTCTTAATCTCATTTTTACTATATGAAAGGCAATTTGTGTTAATTAGGGCCACTTAACTGCTTTCTTTTCTAACAAGCATTTTGAAACAGTCCCATTCTTGATATTAATTTTATTGGTCCCTAGACATGTTTCAAATATATTTTCAAAAGAATATGATTCTGACAAATATTTAAAGGAAACGTAACACTACATTAAGCCAGGTATCATAGCTGTATGTGAAGGGATTAAGTAGCTTAAAATACATTGCTACAAATCCTGAATCCTCCCCTCCTTCTGACAGCTAAGGTCATATTTTCCTTGCCCTCACCAGAGGGATTTTCTCAAGCGTTGTACAGACCCATCTCTGCACACCTACATTAAGTTCTCTACATAGGAGCGCGAATCACTTTTGTCATGATGTTCATGTTAAAACAAACAAATAAAATTCCACAAATCATGCAAAATGGAGCTGCATATAGGTGTAGTGCTGGTGATAAATGCAGCTCAGAGAGAGCTCACTTCTGTTTCTGCCCAGCTGAAAATAAACAGAAACAAGTCTTAGCACAGTAAGGATGATAGGGCGTGCTCTCATCTCCTCCTCCACCTCCTCGCCCCATGGATGGTTTTGCTTTACCAGCTCTTCCTCAAGGGTGCTTGCTCCCCTCCAGGTCTGTTTTCTATTCCTGTTTCACAGGCTCTAATGCCCTGCAGCACACTTGTGCATTGATTGACTTATTGCCCTTTACATGAAAGGATTTCAAGTGTTCTTCTAAGCCAGCCTTAGAATCTTCAGCCTTTTATTCTTAATTGTGAAATAAGTATTATAAATTCATGAGCAGGTGGCTCACAGAACTATTAAAATACTCTCAAGGTACAGTCCATTCTTTCATGCTAATTGTTTTGTGAACATAAATTTGTTTCTATACTATGGACATATTAGGGAACATTTTAAACATGATGCAAAATTCAACATTTCTTTGGTGGAAATTCTAATACCAGAAATACCAGGTGAACACAGACCATTTCACCCAACAGGACTTAGCTGTGTAGAAATGGGCAAACTCCTGAAATGTACAAACAAACCTCATATATTTATCAGAAACCTCAGTTCGCCATATGCAAAAAGAGTCACACCCATCCCCATTTGATGCTATGAAAGTTTTCTAGTTTCAGAGAATTCACCATATACATTTTCTGATAACTTCCAAACTGCATATTATTTACTCCGCAAGAAATCTGCATATCACTTTTAATGCCATATTTTTGCAATATTTATGCATTGCTAAATCAGGTATAAAACCATGTTACCATTTTTGCTAAATTCATGAATTTTGTCCATTTGAAGTCTCAATTTTTTGGCACAATTTTGCACAGCCTGGTAAAAGACATGACTTTGTGGCAGTATAGCAGAATTGACTGTGAAAGTCCTGCTACTCCAGGATGTCTTAGAAGGATAGATCAGGGCCTTCCTTGAGCTTTTTCTGAAAACTCCTCATCCTGGATTCTTGTTCACATCAACTCTCAGTCACTGCACACACACACAAAAAAATAGGTTCCTTTTTTAAAAAAAATGAGAACAGTTAGATGATGTCTTGAATATTATTCCAGAGAGTTTAGTTTTTTATTGTGAAAGCAAAAGACATTCAGGGAGAATTTCAAGCTGGAGATTGGCCAAGATAATGACAGGAATCAAGCCCAGGAGGAGAGTGCTGTTGGCTGAGTGTCTGTCAGAAAGCTCTGAAGGTGACTCAGAAGTGGTAGTTCCCAGAGGACAGAGATGTCTTTCCATCTCTCATGTACTGATGCTGGGCATTCTGAACACCCTGGACTAGCTCAGTGTTCATTGAGTTAAATTCCAGTATTACAAAAGAGGTAGAGTCTTTAAAATAGTCAAGTCCCACTAAGGAAAGTGTCAGTAATAGAAGCAATTTAAAAAGCTGACAACATGAATAAAAACAAACCTGTGGCTCTTTAGTCTAACTAAGACTTACACTCACTGAGCTCCTCATTGAGAGTTAGTAATGCTTGGGCACAGTGCCTTTCCCAAAAAGTAGATAGTTGTTAATCATTCAGTCTTCAGAAAACCAATTAGGTGGAACATTCTACTTCCTCAGAATTATACTATTGTGTATAATTCAAATCTTCATATATTCAGACTCCCTTAGAGTTTTTCAAAAAGTTATTTGAAAGTTTGAAGAATTCTGTATAAACTTAAGTTGTGTGATACATTCTTATTCAACATTTGCACAGTTAAACCTACAAAAGAAAAAGAATGGAAATGAGAAGTGACACGACAGACAGAGGGATTGGGAGAAAGCTCACTCTGAAAGTGCTCTCTGCTGGTGACTCTGTTTTCATTTCAACTAAGTGCATATTACAACTCCCCAGGTGGGCAGCCCATCTGCTCCTCACGAAAAGCAAAGCCACCCAAGCTCCTGGCTCTCTTCCCTGCCAGTTAGTCCCCTATATGCATTTTATATGAGTTTTGCACAGCCTTGTATAGGTGTGAGATTCAAGTCTTCGATATTTTTGTTGAAATCTGGTTAAACACCCTGACAAAGGATGGGCTACAGCAAAATATCAATATAAGAACTTTGGCATTTCTATAAATGCTATATGTTTTTACTCCTTATGTAATTTATTTAAATTTGAAATGATGTTCTTCCAGACTTAAAATAAATGAGTCGCATAGTCATAAATTCACTATATATCAATATTCGAAGTAATATCTTTTCCAACCCTACTTTTCAGGGAAATTCAAACATAAGACAGTTTTATAAATATAAAAACAAAGAGCTAAACACAGTGCTGTTGACCTCTCCCTGTGCTCTGCATGGCTTCCACTTCAGGCATTTCACCTGAAGCTGATTTTTATTGCCTCATAGCATTTTTGTCTGTGGCAAAAATAAAACCAAAATGGAAATATTTAGGCCAAATAATAGAATGGGTTTCTAGGAAGCCTGAGGCTACCTAAGTGTTTTGCATTCAGTAGACACCACTGGAGAGTGACAGTTCAAGAGAGACACCACTGTGAGATAGGTGGTTGAGGAGACATTTGGGAAAGTTCAGTTTAACCCATTAAATCAATATTCTGTGCCCCCAAAATAGACATCCTAGAAATATGCTGTCACTTTCAATGTGCACACTCTAGTTCCTTCCTGAGGGTCTAGTCAATGCTGTGGAAAATCATAATCTAAATTAAATATTTAATGCTATTACATAACCATTTAACAACATAATAAAATTAAGACCAAAATTATAAGCTTTGTTTCTACTGTGAAACTTAAGCAAAATCCCTTAAGAAATTCTTTCATTATAATTTTTATGACATATTTCATGTTACTGTAATAAGTATAGATTAAATTCGTGTCATGGAGACACAAAATTACTGTGGTTTGAAGAAAATAAGAGAATTTACACTCTTGACTTTGACAGTTCAGAACTAGGCAAACAGTTGAAGACACACATACAAGTGGATATGATCTATGAGGTCATCTGGGATGAGAAATCTTCAGTCACTGCAGAGGAATGTCAGCATGGTTGAAACAGGCAACTCTTACAAATCCCTGCAAATCCAACATTAAAGAAGAAATAAGTGGATAGAACACAGTTTCCATTTTTAAAGAATGTGGCCCAAATGTTGTGCACAAATTTTCCCACACCCATTAAGTTAAGTTGAAGACATTTTCTACATGAAAGGTATCCATCCATTCAGAATAAAGGAAGAAGGACAGGCGGGTTCCAGTGTAATCTCACCATACTTAGTGGCTAGCTGTATAAAACTCAATAATAAAATATTTCCTACAGACATAACATAGATGCTTTTAAGCATCGTATGCAGGTGTCTTTCATTCCAAATCACCCAATATCACCGTATTTGCATTGCTACAAACCTTTACTGTCACATGACCTTGCACTTCACCTTGTACTTCACCCCCTGGCTCTCTCCATTTTCCCACTACACTGACTGAATTTCCCATTGCTTTATTTGAAAATATTCTATGAAACCAAATATAATGTGTGCAAATAACAAAGAGTTGTAGTTTAATTTAGAATTTGGAAAATTATTTTGCAAATATGTTTAAGTGATGTCTTATTATCTAAATATATTGTAAATAAATTGAAAGTAATGTGTGCTTGAAAATGTAGCTCAGTGGTATATCAATTGACTAGCATGCACTAGACTCTGAACTTGACCTCCAATTGAGATACAGTGGGTCGCTTGACTGTGAAATGTAGATGGTCTCTTGATAAGAGTAAGGCTCTTCTAACATGGAGTTGTTATGCTTAGACAGATTATATTTTCCATTATGATTCTATTACCAGTACATTTTTATTTACTTTATACCACACATATTTACATTTATTTGCTAAATGGAAATAATGAAGTAGAATAAAATATTTGTTAGTCTGCAAATTAAAGATCCATTTTACATAAGTAGAAATAAATAGGTGCCTTCAATCATACTGAGTAATTTGTAAAACATAAAACCAACAAGCAGAAATATATTAAAAAAGTCCGTATCTTAGAAGTAAAGGAAAAAAAATATTCCAAACGTGTACTTTAATACACATATATTTGGGCTGTTTATTTTGTTCTTTACTTTCTAAATAGCTATGTTCTAAAATGATTTAATATATGGAAACTGAATGTTTCCCTTTTCTATTAATTCTCCTTTAAAATCACACAATGGATTGAAATTATTTCTTCATTTCATACTGAGGGCAGGAACAATCATCATATGGACAAAATCTTTCTCTGAGATTTCTCAGGAACAGTGGGTGTGCCGTTAAAAAATGCCAGAGATTTTCTCACAGAGCGCCTGTGCTGTGAAAAGTGACGAACTTCATGTATTTTGATTCATTTTTTATCTAGTTAAATTATAGTCATTTCACAGTCTGTTTTATTTTCTTTATTATTTTTATTTTATGTGTAAGAGTGTTGTGCCTGCATGCATGTAAGTGCACCCATGTCATGTATTGCCTGTGGAGGTCAGGAGAGGGCATCTGTTCCCTGGAACCACAGTTGTTAGCTGCCACATGGGTGATAGGAACTGAACCCAGGTCCTCTGTAAGAGGAGCCAGTGGCTAATTGCTGAGTCCAGCACCTGTAGGTTCAACTTTAAATACTGCTCTCTGGAACAAACTCCAATGCCATGTGTCTTTTTAAAACTTATTTTATTTTTAAATTGTGTGTAACTATGTGTGACTGTGTGGGTACATGCATGTGCCTACACAGTCCAGAGACGGGCATTAGATGTCCTGGAGTGGGTGAGCTGCCCGGATGTTGGTGTGGGCCACTGAATTCAGGTCTTCTTCAAGAGGAGCAATCTCTCTTGACACTTGAGTCATCTTTCTAGCCCAGCAATGTTTTAAATTAAGCTTGTTTCCACATAAATAGAACAAAGTGACACTCAATGACAAACATTAATAAAAGGGAAGTGTAACTCATGATGGGGTTGTACAGTAGTGGTCACCAAACTTGACTGCATCCCAGTGTCACCTAGTAGATGGGGTATGCCGGTGGGGACAGGGATACCAAGGTCATTAATACTGATTGAGATGACAATGACTTAGATCCTTTAAATCAGAATGACTTGGGCAGAACTCAGGCATCAGTGTATGTTAGTGCTACCACACACCTAGCAATGAAACTCAAATAATTCTTTTCAAGAGGTATGAACACAGTATCATTGTTTTCCGTGAATAGGCAAAATAGAGAGAAGCAAGAGTTTTAGTCCTTAATTATCTGATAGGCTCATTTCAACCTTTCCCAAAGTTACATAATATACAAAAATAACCAAAAGAACAGTTATTAAGTTTTAAATCATGTTTGCACAACCCAAAATAAGCCTCAAGTAGCAATGTAAAGCCCCACTCAGGCATAATTGCCATTACAAGAATTCATAAGTATTCATTTATAATAAAAGGGAAAAATGATATATAATGTAGGAAAGAATCATGTAGCTTAAAATGTAAACTAGTATTTTAAACATCAATAAGTAAACTATACTGAGTTCATGGTTAAGAATTACGTGATACATGACATGGTTTGAGAAAATCCCTATGCTAGTATTTGGATGCCAGGCACCAGTTTATATCCACCTAAATCCATTCACTCCATGCAGATGGAAGACATATTATATTTCTGAACTTAATTAAATATTGAATATATAAGTAGGTTTTGTGTGTTCAACATAAATGACAAATGTTTTTGCAATAAACATAAACCTTAGGACCAAAGTCATATGTTGACATCATTAATGGAATTTTCTTAAGTTTTATTAATGTTTTCACAACCTGCTTCCTATTTTCCCAAGAAATTATACTGCCACTTGCACAAATAGTCAAATTTTCAACATAGTTAAAAGAAAGTATATTAACAATGCATCTACATCCAGAAAAAAATTGTGTATTTATTATACAAATATACCAATAGTTATGCTAAAATTCAAAGAAATCATAACTTGAGTGCCTTTTTTCCAATTTTGATTTTAAAGTCACCAAAACATCGAACTTTTAATGTTTATTCTTCACTCTTAATATTCTGAGAAAGTGATGAATTCCAGATGTTCCTAAAATGTTAGCAACACACTCTCAGGTCTCCCACTGACTTCTACTTTGTATTTGAATTTCATTATAAAATGGCATAAAATACGTAAAAAATAAAACAGTGTAATGTAAGTATGATGTCTAAGAATATTGTTGGTATTCTTGCTATTTACTTCATTTTATTGAAATTATGCATGTCATGTAGAATTCTTAAACATTCTTTAGAACATATTTGATATATTTATAAAATTCTAGTGATGAGGTAGTAGAACTATTCAAGCTAGGGCAGATCAAAAAGGGAACTTGACCTACAAGCTATGCTTTAACTGGCAAACTGTCTTAGTCTTGCCAGGTTATAGGCAGCTCACTCTGAAATTACTTTTTGTACATATTAAAATTGAATAAACGAATTATATTGTAAATAAATCCACTGATTTTACTGTGCATAATAAATAGAAAATTTCTTATTGTCTGCAACAAACCTAAAAATAAAGGAGAAAGGCTAAAATACACTAATATAAACTTTTAAAATTCAGTATAAAGCCATGATATATACAGAAATACAGATGTGTGTGTGTGTGTGTGTGTGCACTCTTAGGTTAAACTTAAACATTTATATTTCCTAACACTGTCCACTTACAGAGTCAAGAAACAGTGACCCACTGGTACTTATGAGAATACTTAATATCAAATCTTGATTTCAAAAAGTTGGTTTTGGTTGCTGTTTGTTTGTTTTGCTTTTGAGACAGGGTTTCCTTTAGCTACAGTTGACCTGGCACCCACCATGTAAACCAAGCTGACCTCAATCTCACAGAGATCAACCTGCCCTGTCTCCCGAGTGCTGAGATTAAAAGTGTTTGCCACCACATCTGGCTTCTAAAAGTTGTTTTTTTTTTTTTTAACACAGTCAACAGGTATTCTTGGAAAAAGAATATTTTTCCACAGTTAAGTTAGGGAACACAGAAGACTGGCCAGGAATATGATGTAGTGTAAAATGTTAGCCACATATTCAAGAAGGCAGGATGAGATAAGCTCATGAAAGACCTCCTGTTGGCCAAACATGAAGAAATAGTAAATACAAAAAATATTAGATTGCAACTACAAAAATATGAGAAATATTTTAGCTCAAGGTTGGAAAATAAGTTTGTTAAATAGGTAGATGGAGGAAAATAGACTAATAACTAATGAATTCTAATGAATAAATGCAGAAGATGACAAATGGGAAATAACTACCATAAACGTGTGGCACAATAATTATTGCGGAAAACTCTACTGGTGGGTGCTAAAATCATAGGGGTAACTTTGATACTGATTTACATGACAGCAAAGCATATATTTCAATACTTTGATTAACTACAAAGGTCAGCATCACTAGCAATCTGACACAGTAATATCAGAACACATCAAATGATGCTCTAGAAAGCACAGCATGTGTCCTGTGATGACCAAAATGAGCAACCACAGATCATTCACAGAATAGCCAACAACCTTGATGGGGGAAATTCATCACAGAAGCAGATCAAATGCTTTAAAAGTGGCAGGCTAAGGCTGAGAGAGATGGCCCCGTGTTATGACCATTGACAGCTCTTCAAGAGGACCAAGGTTCGGTTCCAAGCACCTACATTGCAGGAAACAACTGTCCATAACTCCAGTTCTGGGCACTCTGATGCCCTCTTCTGAACTCCATGGAGATTTCATGACACTGGTGTACTTAACCGCATGAAGGCAAAACACTCCTGGAGAGGAAACAGAAATAGTTACTTAAAAATAATTAAAAGGAGCAGATTCATGAAAGTCAGAGATAGACTGAGGAACTGTTATAGAATTTACAAAACTAGGAAATAACACCTCTCAATACGAGGATCGGTCTTGGACAACACCCCTGAATAAGAATAATAGTGAGGAATTTCGAATTAAGATTTTGTATGGTTCTTAGATTTTGACCAATGTTAAATTCCACTTTCCCATCATTTTATGATAATTACGTGAGGTTTACCTCTTGAAAAAAACAGACATGATGATGAGGGCATTTTACCAGTTTTGCAAATTGTTTATGTCTGGAATTATTTGAAGTTTAAAAGTTAAAAACCGCTGTTGAGGATTATGCCATTTATGTATTAAAATAACACACTTCTAGGGTCTGACAGGGGTATTTCACTTTATTAAATCCAGTTTTATATACCCTCATGTGTAGCAGTCTATTTTCTGTCTATTAGACTGTATGTCTCTTTCAAATTTTTTCAATGGAAAACACAAGGACTGGGAGTCAAACTGAAACAAGGTGGGGCCATCTTTCACAATTTCTGCCTGGTTGCATTAGATTTTCTTCAACTTCCTTTAGAAATACCCTTTATCTTCAAGAGTGAAACAAATTTCAGGGAGGTCAGAGAAGGGTCGTGGGAAGAGAAGACTAGAAGTTTGTGTTTTTAAAGTCATCTCTGGAACTATAATGTGTGATGTAGAGGATGGGGATTTCAAGGAGAAATTTTAGTCTTTGAACTGGTAATTGAAGATTAGGACATTGACAAAAAGGGTGTTCCCAGCTATGATCAAGGGTGGTCTCCAAAGACAGAAGGTGCAACATGAAGTTTGGGAATATATACACACAGTCAAGGTTTATGTTAATTGTAAACAGCTGGACAACTGTACTAAACCTCAAATGGAGATACAAAATGATCACATTCATCCTAGTCATCTTGGCAAATTTGTAACTCTTTGGTTTTCTGTGGTATGTGGTAGCCTATGCCCATTAAAGACCTTCTAGAATTCTATCTGTCTCACAATTGTGCTTTTTATATGGAGAACATCAATGACATGATCTCAGATTTTCTGATATCTCTGGAAACTCAAGTGTTCATAGGCTATGGATTCCAGTTTGTAACAGAACAATGGGTCACTGTTATTTGTCTACTGATATTCCAGTCTACTTTTGTAGTAATCAGTTCTTTCATGTGTGGTACAAAAGACATGCAGTGACTATGACATTTAGCCAGAACAAGGTGACCAGCAAACATGGAGGGAAGCTCTGTCTCCTAAGAATAGTGATTAATCTTAGGAAGAATGTCCTGATTAGTAGTTACATATATGGTGAGCTTCTGAAGAGTACAGTCACTTCTGAAGGAGAGACCATTATTTTGGGTAGACCACTGTCAACTCTGTAGTTGAAGCTGGTAATGAAAATATGTTCTTCATCTCTCTACTGACAATCTATCCCATGGTTGAACACAATAGTACCTTCTTCCACATGGCAGGAGAGATACTTTCCCAGCAGGACTTTTAATTAAGTCTCTTAAGAAGGTTCAGTGGAATATAGCAGTGGTACCTGTCAAGACCATAAACCATGTGTCCTAGAGGAGGTGTTTTGGATTTACTGTTTTGTTCTCATAGTACCCAACACTGAGGAAGGGAAATACCAACTGGATTTTCATAACTTTAGCAAGACAGTAGAAGTGGAAATCCCTCACGGTGCTATGTGGCTCTGTAATGAGGAAGATGCCAGAGTCAGGTTGAAGGGAGACTATGAGAAGCCAAAAATTATCTTGTAAGACTTTGATGAAATGTATGTCACCAAAATGTTATAGTGATTTTCCATCATGATGAAGCCTTCCAAGAACCTAATGCTTGGAAGTGCGACAAAGCAGCCAACAGTTTGGGGTGTGAAAGCAGGCTGTGACCTTGCAAGACTCTAAGCCCTACAGACTACACTATCAGTCCATGTGATGTATGCATGAGGAGGAAACTGGGACTTACTTGGAATCTTGGATATAAGTATTTGAGATCCTGCAGTCTGGATGTAACAAAGTCATCAGAACAGACAGACATAGAGATATTTTTAAAAGAATCCTTGAAGAAGTTAATAATTTTACTGATGAAAAAGATGTTACTTTAATTATAATATAGACTTATATCAATGGAAAAATCCTCCCCTGGTTGGGGGAGCCGAACTAACTAATCAATGACAATAAGAAGAGACTGTCACAAAAGAATGATTTGAGGTGCTAACCTTCTCAAGCTCCAGTATGTGGATACTTCTGATTCTGGGTCATATGATTGTGGGCAGGGTTAAGATGTCATCTAGTGAGTTTGCTCCTTTGAACACCAGCAAGGCACAAGCTAGCTGCATCCCACATGAACTTTGGTTCAAATGATCTTATGTGGTATATTAAACAGAGGCTGGAGTTAGTTTCTAGACTCTGGATGAACATCTTCCTCTAAGAAAGAATGATTGCATTGAAAGTATTAGTGAGGGGCCTGGAGAGATGGCTCAGTTGATAAAGTACTTGTTATGAAAGCATAAAGATCTGTGATTGGACCACCAGCAACATTATAGAAGGCGGGCACAGCAGCATGGCCCTGTAACCCTAACACTAGGAAGCCAGAGACAGGGTAGTTCTGGGGCTTTCTGCCCAGTCAGTTTAGCTGAATGGGTGAACTTCAGGTTCAGTGAGAGATCCTGTCTCAAAAACTACAGTGAAGAGTGACCAAGAAAGACATATGATGTCATCCTCTGGCTTCCACATACATGCATATGCATATGCCTGTTCACATACACATATGAACGTAAAGGAACATATATGCACACACACTAATACACAAAAGAAAATGGTGACGATGTTTCTTTTAGTCTTCAATGGATGACATATAGGGCTACACACACCACACCTTTATTATTTCAAGATGGCTCTGAGGACTGTGAAAGCAGTTGGCCTATAAGAGATTGTTATGCAAGTACTCAGAGGTTTTTGAGTTTCTATGCCTAGTGCTTGAGTTGAAATGTTGTGTATGAAAAAGTGGAAAAGAGAGGAGACTAGGACACAGCTTATAGTCAGGACATGGCTGTTTTTCTGTCTCCTTCCTAAATCTTCCTAAAAGGAACCAGTTTGGCTGGAGGACTGACCTTGAGGAAGGTTGTAATATTAATGTACCTATTTCCCAACCTTGAATTGTTTTGAATGTATCCTGAAAAAAACTAGAACTTAAAACTACTTAAAAGTAAATGTTTTCAGTTTTGGATTAATAAATTTCTGAAACTACAAGAGACTGCTTATACTGCTCAATTTCATATTCCTCAGTGAATGCTGAATATACAGATTGATTTTAAAGCAGTGCTTTGTTTTAATGCTAATAACGATAGAAAAGTGACAAGCTAGTAGAAAAATATCAAGGTAAATATTTTTATATCACAAGACAAAGTAGATTTGATATAGACTGAATGATTCAGTGTTAACAGGAAAATTTTTAACAGTATGCTAAAGAAGTCAACAATATTGAAAGAATAACTTAATAAGTGTCAAAATAAAATGGGAATACACAATACTATCAACAACTCTCCAGATAATACTGTTGTAGGGCCCTATTACTGAGGATATGTGCACAAACACCTTCTCACTCTGGAGAGGAAACCAAAGGCAGAACAAAGTAAAGAAATCTGGTTGGAAAGCTGCTGCAGCCATTAAGAGCTCAGGCTCACACCCAAATAGGATACCACCAAAAAGTGGTGAACCAATGACTTTTATTGTAGTTATTCACAGGAGTATGGGAGAGAGGTTACTTCCTGGGGCAGAAATGACTCAGAAACAACTTCCTCACCAGAAGTATTCCCCAGCATGGGTGACATCATGCATGTAAGTAACCTGAAATGAGCACACCTCACAATGTGTAGGCAGTTCTGAATTGTGTCCTTCCCAAGAAGCTCAGCTGATCCGAGCCTCTTCCAGGCGGATCAGCTGGTCTCTTCCAGGCACCTTGGCTTGTCTGAAAGTGTTTCTCAGCAGTCTTGAGGAAGGAGAAGCCTAGTGAACCTGGTCAGTTTTAGGGACTCCTGAGCCTGTTAAGCTACTTACTTCCTCAGTTTACAAGGCTTCCCTTAGGATGGAATATTTTCACCTTTCAAAATATCCTGGTGTTGATGGAAGAGTTTGACTCTGAGGAAAACACTACCCCGCACATATGTTAAAGGAATAAAAAGCAAATAGTTGAACTATGTGCATTAATATCCATTTTTAAAAATTAAGTAACTTAAGAAAAAATACTGACAAGCTTTCAGTAGACAGAGGCAGAGTAGACAGAGCTTGTGAGAGCAGCTTACATCCTTCTGATCCTTCTGAATGCTTAATGTGAGAGTGTACACAGATCCACAAACAATTAAAATAAAAATGTAGCATCATTATATTTACTGACAGATTTCAATGTTAACTTAATTTACATTAAGTTCAGAATATCCAACAAGACAATGATACAAATTCAATGGGCAGGTTTCACTGAAAACCTGCTGTCATGTCAGTCAAAGTACATTTTGAGTATTCCATCTTGGTAATGAACATTGTCTTTAGCATTTTGAAGCATGCTGGTAATTCCTAAACCAAATCCTGAATCTTGACTGTTTAATCTTGACTTTGATAGTTTTCTCACTAGAGCCTTTAAGTTCTTTTCCTTTCTAGTGTATTTAGAATTTTGACAACCTAAGTTCAGCTACTTGTTTTTACAAATATCATTATTGATATTCCTCCATCACTTTTGAGTCTATTTGTTATTTTTCTTTTATTTTCATAAAAGGAAAAATATTCTTTAGTTATACTTTGACTTTTTGTTTTATATTTATTTTGAAAAAAATTATCGAAGTTTTGGTTGTTTCATACAGAACATCTTAATCTTAATCATCTTTAAATGTCCTTCCCCATTGGGATCCTCCTGTAGCCTTCTCCATGAAATTCATATATTCTTTTCACTTGTGTTCAGGTCTATTGTGTTAAGTTAGTGTCCCCAGATAGTGAGAGGTGCAAGTTCATTCCCTAGGGTCTAGGCAGACTATTTAGAGTCCCTCCCTTAAGGAAGATCAACTCTTCCTCATCTAAGAGTAATCAGCTGCCAATAATTCTTTGACTGAATTTGAGGCCTGTTTCCCATTTCCACAGTTCTTTATAGGTTTTTGTCTGCTTGAGTTTGCTAACACAATTGCTGTGGGTTCATCTGAGCAGGATCTAAGGAGCCTGTAGGATTCTATGTCCGTATGGTCATGCACATCCTCCCTGGCTCTTACAATCTTTTCACTCCCTTTTCTGCAATGGTCTCTGGATGGATGGGGTTTGATATAGGAGTTCTATACAACAACCCACATTCTGAAGACTTTTATTCTTTATGCTTTGGCTATTTGTGTCCTTTTTTGTTCCTGGTCCTCTGTTGATGAGAACTGGGATGCATTAGTGTTCTCTTTACCCCTTGTTCTATGTTCCATGAGCCTGAGGTACAGAAGTTGCATTGTAGAAGTTGTAGATGTACCACTTAGACTTGAGCAGTTCACAGACAATGTCTGTGTGTGACCAGTTGTGGAACCCTGTAATAGTCTCCGCCTGTTGCAAAAGAAGCTTCTTTGATGAGTGGTGACTGGTATACTTGACTGTAAACATAAGGAATTTTGCACATAGTAAGAAATTATATTTGTATAGGTATGTGGTAGTATTCTCTAAGATCTGTGTCCTCACCAACCATGTATATTTGACTATGTTTATAGTATCACACACGAGTTTCCTCCCTTGAGTGGAATTTAAGTTCAATTAGGTAGTTGTTGATTGCTACCACACCAATCCCATTTTCCTTGAAACTGTGATTGGACCATTGATTGATGTTCTTCCTTAGCAGCTTGCATAGTGCTCTCCAGTGCTATGAGAGTTAACCTTCAAAGGAAGTCACTTCCAAGTTAGTTCCAGCTCCATTGCTCCTAAGTCCTGTGTCCAAAGTATGTCTTGTTTTCAGCAATAGGATCTTACCTTCAAGTTCCAGGAGACAATCAAGGGCTGTGGCAATAGGTAGTGTAATTTTGGGAGTCTCTTGAACTATCCTGGCCAATACCGCCAAGAAAGGTTCCTCCTGTCTGGGACTGTTTCTTGTTATGTAACCTTCAGATATGCACATGGACTTATGTATGAATAATTTGTCATTAGGTTGTTGGATTAATATGATTCCCTCCAGCTTCTTACACTAGCCAGGCATTATTCATCTCTCCTCTCTCCCCATTTAACCTTCCTTCCACACTCTCCTCATTTAATGTGTCCCCGTTTCCCCATTTCTTCCTTAATAAAACCAGTTTTTTGACCTCTGACTTTTTGATAATACCAGACCTTTGACCTTTTAAATGTATTTTAAAATAACCTTTGTTTGAATTCTCAGGTAAATTACTTCATCGTGTTGATTAATTCATTATTTCACGCTAAAGGGATGCAATTGGCTATTTTGATTTCATTTCAGCTAATCACTTAATCACTGGACAAATCTATTTTGCTTCATGACTTTAGTATCCACTCTCTAAAGAAGAGATAATAAATTAGAATTATTTGTGGGACTGAGAGCAATTTCTTTGCTATTAAATCTTACCAGTTGAGCCAAAATGTTTTATCTAAAATCCAAAGTAATAACACAAGTGTACTTTAAAAACTGGGAAAATTTTTTTTCAGGATATTTCATGTAAAAAAATAAAACAACTTTCAGATTTAGAAGTACTCTTCTAAAATAACTGAAACACGTAAACCCTATGGATTAAGAGGTCAGGAATATGAGCACGCATGGTTCAATCTCGGAAATTTTTAATGCAAGGTAATTTGAAGTAAATGCATTAAAAATAAAATAGTGGAAATATTGACAATAAAACTTAAGTGCTTAGCTCTACTGAAGAAACACTTACAGCAGTATTCTGAATCTGCCTAACACTTACTGAAAGAAATTTGGTAAGAAAGTATTACCTACCTGTAATCTCAAAAAGACCCATTTTCTTTGATTTAAACTGACTTATTTTCTTCCTGTAAATATGCTAGGGAAATAATCATAACGATTTCATATTTTAACAAAATAATCATAATTACATTAATGAAAAAATGTGAAAACTGAAAATAACTTCAGTTAAGTAATTTATATTTTATGTTCTGTCTGCTATGTAATTTTTGAAATTTTCTCGCATGATTTGTATCTTTGAAAAAATCTTTTTTAAAAAGTATTTTTTATGTGTATGTGTATTGCCTACATGTGTATAAGCTCACCCATGTCGGGTAGTGCCTGCAGAGGCTAGAAGGTGTCAGATCCTCTGGGTGTGGATTTATGGACAGTTGTTAGTGACCATGCGGGTGCTCAGAATCAAACCTGGGTTTTCAGGGAGAACAGCCAGTGCTCTTAACTGCTGAGCCATCTCTCCAGCTCCAGTGAAAATCTTTACAAGATCAACTGAAATTTCATCTAAAAGGTGAATAAACAGTATCAGCACAGCTATGGTAAGCACTTGCTTAGAAAAAAACTGGATAAAATACACCCAAATATATACTGTTGACATTCTTAGTTGATAAAATATTTTTGCTTTCTCCACAAAATTCTAAGAAGTACATTTTGCTACAATTAGTTCAGAGTAGATAAAACTTTACCATTAACATATTTTCAAATAGGTAAATCAGTACAGTCTTTTAAAGCAAATTCTGAAGATCTACATAACAATTTATAGAGGAAAGCCAATGTCATTTCCAGTAAAAACCTTCATACAGAATCAGAATCTAAATTAAGGAGCATAGCTTCATTTTGCCCTTAATACATCCATGTATAATCACATTAAAATGAGATGAGGAAGGCCAAAGAAAAGGTGAACTGTAAAATCACCTCCAAGTATGTCTATTTAGATCTGAAATATAACACCACTTAACTTTTGCATGGTAAACAAAACTACTTACAGAAGAAATAAAAAGTGTTACACACAATCTGTTTATGCCTTTACAATATTTATCTGGTGCCTATGATCCCTTGTAGAGTCACAGACTTTAGTTCTGATTTTCCACAAATTCAAGGAAAAATAAAAAATAGTTTATATTTATATTAGCTATTTAAAAACCAACCCATTTTCTTTATAGAGCATTATGGAATAACTCTACTTATAAAGCTATTTAATTTAAAATAAAAATGCAGCTTCTGGAGTTGTAATACTTCATAAGAACAGAGTACTTAAGACTCCAGTGATATAGTAAACCAAAATACAGTTTTAGGATCCTTTCCGTTTGAACAGAAAATGGATTTTCATTAGAATGAATAAATCCGTCTCCAAGAAGCTGCTAATCCTGTTCTGATAACAGAAAGGCCAAACAGCCTTGATATGACATTGTTTCTTTACCTTGATTGATGAGCAGCTAACATATAATAAATAAATAAATCATAATCTTTTTCACTTCCTGGAAAGCAGGAAATTAGTGTTGCCTTTCATTCTTAGGAGGCTTCAGGGAGAGAAGAGCCATCACAAGAGTAAGAGAAAGTGAGGGAGGGAAGTGTCTCTTACTCTGTCTCTTACTCAGCATCACCTGTGTAGGGGAAACACCTCCCACTTAGCATCAGCTCTTTACAGAAGATGACTCCAGGAGAAGTTGACTTTAAAGGGACAGTGTGATTCGGCAGTCCATCTTAGTGAACTAAGGCAAATCACGGAGTGAACATTTTCTCTGTGGTTGCTAGTGAGCTTCCTATTCTTTCCCTGGACATCTGGTCTTGTGATTGTGGAAGACTGTATTTGCAGGCATGCTGACATTGCTCATAACCTTCTCTCCCAGGAACGTATCTAACAGTGCAGTTATACTAGGACAGCATCCTCGCTCTAGAGACGTAAAAATGTTTAAGTATCGGAAATGGCAAATGATTTAGTGGGAACCATGTGCAGTTCTTTCTAGAATCTTTTTTTTTTATTTTAAGTTAGGTAAGTTATCAAAGAAATGAGAAAAACATAAACATCAACCATGCTCATAAGAAGATAATTATATAATTTCAAATTTTATTGATCTGGTTAAATAATTCACTAATTTTCCATTAATATTTCCAGGGTCTTGTATTCTAACTTATTAATGTAGAGAACTATCAGAACTCTACTTTTGATGAAATCATATCTTTTGGAAATTTCTACTCCAGCATACAGAACTATTTCAAGTATAAAGTTGTTTGTTGTTGATAAAGTCACAGTGGTCCAGTTACTGTAAGATGCTTAAAGTTATTCATTCATCTGGGATGCTTGATGTTTTCTGTTTCATTTTCAAAAAGGTTCTCCTTGTAGCCCCACTGAACTGGAACTTGCTATGTAGACCAGTTTAGCCTCAAGTTCACTGAGATCTCCCTGCCTCTGCCCTAGAATGGTGGGATGAAGGCATTTGATGCTGTGCCTGGTCCAAGCTTGCAGTTTTGGAGCTTAGAATGAACAGCATGCTTAGAATGCCACCCCAGGGATCAGCTTTGGTTTCTTTTTAGCTCATTCAACTACATAGAAACATTAATATTTTGTAACATTTTGTTTATTTAGAGCTTGGCATGTGTGCTAAGAACTTTAATTATCAAATTGACACACCGGGATTGAAGGATCCTAAATTGGGGGATTGCCTCCATTGGACTGGCCTGCGGCCACGTCTGTGGGGTATTTTCTTGATTGTTGAGTGATGTGGGAGGGCCCAGCCCACTGTGGGCCCTGCCAGCATGGGCAGGGTGTTATGTGTTTTATAGAATACAGAAAGCAGGCTTAGCATGGACCAGAGGAGGAAGTCAGTTGCCTTCCTTCCTCTAAGGACCTTCCTTCAGCTCCTGCCTCCAGGCTCCTACCTTGAGTTCCTACCTTGGGCTGTCTCGGTAATGAACTGTAACCCAGGGGGTGTAAGCTAAATAAACACTTTCCTTCCCAAGTTTGTATTGGTCAGAGTGTTTTGTGTCAGCAATTATAAGCAAATTAGAACAGCATAAAAATAGCAATTCAATTCATTTTGAGTTTATAACAGGATAAGGGAAAACAGATACATGAACCATAGAGTGGAACGCTAACCAAAATTACAAACACAAAAACTCATGAACATGGTCTTGCTTAGGTATGCTACAAAACTCAGAGAAAAAGGTAATGAAGATTGAATCTATCAGGAGATTGCTTTCGTAGGTGTGCACCATGAAAATAAAAAGCCACAGATTTGATGACCTCAACAACAGCAGTTTGATTTCCTCTCAGTCATAGATGTGTCAGTTCCAAGGTCAAGACACTGAAGAATTTGGTTTCTTCTCAAGCCTCTCTCCTTTGTGCAGGGTCCACACACAGCCTTCCCTAAGAACCTTACACATTTCTTCTTATGTGGACACCAGTCAGATTAGATTGGGACTGTCCATTTTTGCTTTGTCACCTCACAGCTCCTCTTTGCAATACAACCTCGGAGTTTGCGGCTTCAGCATGTTGTTTTACACAGTTTAAGATATTGCACTGCCTTAAAAAATAACACTGTAGAAGGAAATTTAGGACTAATTTTCAAGAGTATCGTGGACTCATAGTCTTTATTAATTTCCATAATCTGAAACATTTCTTCAGTAGTTGATAGGATTAATATAAATTCATTATAGTATTTTATTTATTACTTTCTAAATACTCAGTTAATCCAACAATGCCCTTTTCTTTGCTTTAGTAGTAGCACTCTTCAGTCAGCCGGAATTCTTCAAAAGAATTGAGAATTTATTAGTTTATATGTTACTTTGATGTCATTTTTCTCAATATTTTAGTAACTCTTTGCATGGACATTTCAAGCTTATTCTTGGAAATGCGCATAGAGCTGGTGATCCAACTTTCATCGTTCTCTATTTTTTTCTTATATTTTAAATCAAAGTCTTATGTTTACTATTTTCAGAGTTACACCTTTGTTAATATACATGCAGACCAGTCAGTAACAGCGTGTGGAAAGACCGTATTAAATAAGTAGGTAGCTTTAGACTCATAAACAAGAGTGAAATCTGTGTTGAAATGAGGGCAGTATTTGGTTCCACTTATGGTCCATTCTATCAGTGAGTGAACCGGGCTGATGGAGTCTGCTCCCTTAGAAAGAGGCGCAAAGTGCGGAAGTGCTAGTACAAAGTTTAGATGCAGGAGTTCACATACCCCTAGGAATACAAACCAGCCGCACAGTTTTCAGAAGGCAGAAAAGCACCTAGTACATGTAGCCCCTGTGACAGTTTCGCTCCTGGGCCATATAAAGGTCGCAGAGAAATTATGGCAGGAATCTATGCTGGAGAGGAAGGATATGATAGCAACCTAGCAAGTGTGAGCTAAACTACCCAGAGGATGGAACGTGGGTGTAAGCTGGTTGGTGGAAAGGAAAGAAGACTGCATAGGAGAGAAGGCAGCAGGGCTGCTAGACTACTTTGGAAGAGTTGGCGGTGCATTTACCCATCAGTCATGGGGGCAAAACTGCACCTGCTTCTGGCCTCATCTCCCAAATCCCGAGGAAGCTACGGAAGAAGACACTGCTAGAAGAAATCATACTATGGATGAGTAACTCCTACCTAGATCAAAAGTGGTCTTGGACTTGGTTGGTGGGTGGGAGTCAGGGGCTATAACAGAAATGATTACCCAGAGGTCACAAATTTGAGTTTTACCTCCATATAATATAACCCTGATAAGATTGTTTCCTCTTTCTGTGTCTCATAAATTGACAAGCTTAGTCAGAGTCACTAGTGGGGAAGAAATAATAATAATTTAAGAGTAGGAGGAGAATCATACTGGTTGAGAACCATTAAAATGGGATGCAGTTTTCCCATGTTTTAACTTGAAAGCTGACAGGCTGATAGACTGTCTCCTACCTAGTGATCCTGTCTATAGACAGAGACTACAGCATCTCCTTTGTTCAATACTGGTAAATAAGCTTGTAAAATTTTAGTGCCTGACTTTTTCTTCCCTTGAGTTGAAGCTTCCCATCCTCTTGAGGGCCAGAGAGGACAAGAGTCTGGCTTTCAGCAGAGGTTGAGGTGGGAGGCATTCAGTGTCATCCCTAGACATGAGACCCCAGAAAAATGAAGACAATGAAATTTCTATACATAGAACACCCACCCGAAAAGAAAAATAGACAGCAAACATCAAAGACAAAAATGAACTCCTACAACAAAATGAAACCAAGATTAATTAATAAGTTGCTTACATGTGACATAGTTAAAAAGACAAAGTTTGAAAATAAATTGATAGAAAGGCATATGTCAGGGGAAAAACAAAGGAATAAATTTAATATATGAACTACAGGACTGAAAACAAAATCATATGAGACACAAATGAGGGTTTTATAGTTTAGTTCTAAATTTGTAATGTTACAACATACACTCTAATGGATTGATTCACTATACAAATGTAAATGTAAATATAAAGAACAGCAGATTTGTTCATAAAACCATATGGTGAGCTGGATACCAGATGGCTTAAAGATCTAAATGGGAAAAGTAAAATTAAAAGTAAAAGGAAATTGGGAGAATCCTTTTTAAGTGTATTATGAAAACACAGTATAAGATATTATACTTACATATCAATTACTTTAAAATGAAGGATCTCTACTTCATGAATTACACAAAAGCCAAATTGGGTATATAGCAATGTCCTGCACAAATCTATTTATACTGTCTAAAATTCTCAACCAATGAACATCTACTAGTCACATAAAAAAAACCACAATAACAGAAAGGCAGAAACCCAACCAGACATAGCACAGAAACTGTACAAAGACAAGGAAACACAATTTATAAGCCAATAGAGCTATGCAAGCTCACTGGTAGTAAGAAAAGCAGAAATAGAATGGCAGATAACTCGAAACTGAGATTGGGGAAGTTAGCATGCTGCATAATGCCAAGTGCCGGTACAAAGTACAGATGCAGGAGTTTACATACCCCATCAGAAATGCAAACCAGTAGCACAATTTTCAGAAGGCAAGAGTACATCACATAGTATATGTAACCCCTGTGACAGTTTCACTCCTGGCCATATAAAGGTCCCAGAGAAATTATGACAGGATTCTATTCTAGACCATATACAAAGATTTCATCTCCGGAAAGTTTTTGTTGTGAACAAGGTTTGAACTCTGGAATTTTAGACCTTGGTAAGTGGATTACACAGAGCAGAATGATGAGTTGTAGCAGGGCACAGTGGTATATACCTGTAATTCCAGCACTTGGGAGGTTGAAGTGGGAGGCTTGACTCCAGTTGAAGGCCAGTCTGAGATAATGAGTTCTAGATCAGCTTGGGCTACAGAGTGAGAATTTGTCTCAATGATAAAATAAAGTGGAGAACAAAAAATATGCTTAGGAAAATATCATTTACATAAATTAGAAATTCAGGTCGAAAAATAGCAATAATTGTTTTGACAGAAAGTGTGTTCATCAAATAGAATAAAATAGTTTCTGTTGGAGAATAGCAGTGGCCCAGGGACAAGTGAATCTGGATAGGAGTTCACACTGGATAGGGTGTATCTAGGCAGGTAGCTGTTTAAGACAGTGGACAGTGGGCTTTTGATTAAAATCTACTGAGACTAAAATAAACAAATAGAAATCTAAATCTTAATTTACAGAAAGAGAAGATTAGGCAAATATTGGCAAAAGTTCATTAATTTGGGCCATTAATACAAATGCATTGTTGAGGTGAGTACAAAGTGCTGTATCTGTGCAAGCGAAACGGCAGCAGAGCGGTCTACTGGTACGCTGCCAGTAGAGAGAACAGCAGCAGGCTTCACTCCTCTCTCAGCTGTTTCTCATCATCATCTAAATATGATTACAGGCGCCTGGCAAGTTAGCACATACCTCTAGTCCTAGCATGAAGAAGGCAGAGGCAGGCAGATCTCTGAGAGAGCAAGTCCAGCCTGGTCTGCATAGTGAGTCCTAGGCCAGCTGGGGTTAAAGGAAGATTAAGGGGGATCCTATCTTTTAAAAACAGCCAGGTCTGAAACAAAAATTAAATAAATAAATACATCAATAAAATTACTGAATAATAGACTTATTTCTTTCATTTTTATGTTAATTTCTATACTTTTAAAGTAGAATTTTAGATTTTTTTCTAATTAAAGTTCATTTTATATTGACATATTTGTACCAGGAAAGACTAAGAAAATTAGCATCATTAAAGTCTTCATCTAATCTCATTAGAGAGATTTGATTTTGAGAGGTTTTCAATGAACAAATCAATTACATGAAAGCCTGCAACTTTTTGTTTTTAATAGTTTTTTTTGAACCATCTATCAGCAAATATAACATTGTAATTAATTCCAAGACCATTTTAATTTACAGACTCAGATTCTATATCTTGTATTCCAATTTAAAAACCTAATATACCAATTTATATTAATGAAGATTCTAGGGACTAAAATATATCCTCATACTTGTTAAATATAAGGCATTGACATTTTCTTCTCTGTGTTCATCTGAGTCTCAAAATGGCTTCTGAAAGACAAATTACTCAATTTCCATTGCCGTTAGAAATGATTTTCTTGCCTCTTATTTTGGATAATCTTCTGTTCTTTTGTCAGTTCTGTACCGACAGATTCAAAAAGGAATGTGAAGTATTGTTGCTGACTTTGGACATTTTCTTACAGGTAGCCTTTGCTTCTAGAAAGTCAAAGTGATGAAATAGCCATCAACAGGTTTTGTTTGTTTGTTTTCTCCTACCTTGTTATGGCTGTTCATTCACAAAAAAGATTCATTGGCATTAACCAAATGGACATTACTTCGTTACTTTGAAGTAAATGGTTTTCTTTATGGACTTAGTGTTGTATGGGTCATACGGGTGAGCTGCAACCAACAGCACGAAGCAAGGTACAGGCCTGGCATAGCAATGGCCTCCACTGTGTTTTAAGAGCTGGTTCCTCTGCTACTGGCCCTTCCCTCTCCTTTTACTCATAATATGGTTCCCTGGAGCTTCCTTGGCCTGTTTTCTAGCTCTAGCTCTCCCCCTTTCTTTCGTCTTTTCTTCCTTCCACTCCTTCTCTCTTTCTCCCTTCCTTCCTTCTTCCCTTTGTTCTTTCTGTTTTTTTTTTTTATGACTCTGTTTATAAGAATTCATGTGTAAATTGAATAAACTATGCTTTTGTGTTCTTAATCTTCCAACTTCACTTAAATGACTAGTCTCTTAGCCAATAAGCATCAGGGGAGAAAATACATTTGCTCTTAATATGTTGACCACTGAAAACCGCACTGCCATCCTTCACCTTAGCATCCACTTAGTGGGCCCCAAAGCAGTTCCTTTTTTCCAACTAAGTTAGGTACATGCTTTACAACAATGTCATAGAGACAGAAAAATACATATTTGTTAATTTTTTTCATCTGTCTTACTTCATTAGTACAAAATGTATTGAGTACATATTATTTCACAATTCAATAAATATAAAACATTTTTGACACTGCTTGTCAACGGGACACCTGGGGAAGAGAGAGTTGATTTGGAAAATGTGCTATCAATATAATTTTTTTTCGTCTTTTTGAGACAGGGTCTCCCTCTAGTCCCAGCTTCCCAAAACTTGCTGTGTAAAACAGACTGGCCTTGAACTTACAGAGATCTGCCTGCCCCTATCTCTGCAGTCCTGGAATGAAGGGCGTGAGCCTCCATGCCTGGCTAATCAATATAATTTTTAAATATTCGAGAAAAAAATTCAAACAATATTCATACACACACACACACACACACACACACACACACACACGATGCCATGACATGATGTTTCTGTGGTAAAGTGGACACAGAAACAGGGAGATGGCAAGCCAGCTGCATGTGAGCGTAGCTCCTGCTCAGTTTCTTCAACACAACTGCAAGAGAAACCCATTCAGAATTCACATGGCGCATCATGTCCATTAACCGTAACTTCACTGACCTGAACCCATGAGTACGCCTTCCTTCACATTGCCTTGAAGACTCTGTGTGCTCACACATGCTCTCGCTGCAGGCCTGTTCAGAGGCCCCTCTCAGTGCCTGAGGAACTCCTTCCATGTCCTCTTCTGTGCCTCACTTGGTCAGGACATACTACATGGAAATATGAACAACATGTTTGGTTTTCTCTCCTAAATAATATTTTGAGCTTCTGTGATGAGTCATAACCACCAAGATTTTCTATTTTCAAAAAAAAAATCATGAAAAATAACATGCCTTGATGATTTACTTTGTCAAAATCTCTAATTGCTTATGTTGGTGTAAAATTTTACCTTCCACATAAATACTTTCTCAGCCCCTGGACAGGACCACAAGGCTACATCTTCAACTAAAACTTGGTATCCATAAAGCACGATATAAGGCAGGAAATAGTTTCTGCACAATGGCACACAGAAAGCAATTTTCTCCTCAACTATAGAAATGTGGCCTATGTTTTAGTGATTAGCTCTGTTAAGTCTGTTGCAAAAATTATGTACAGCAATCTCTGTATGGTTTTATTTTCCAATGACTTAGTCTGTTTTACTAGGCACAGGCCGTACTACCATACAGTCTCAAGAAAATCAACTGAGTTTTAACAAAGAACTCATTGCAACCATTGGCAAATTCCAAAACTGTAAAATAAAGGCAATTTGTCAGTAATGCGTACTCTTCATGAAGAATGGTGATGCTCTCCTAAGACCTAGAAGCAAGAGCAGTGTTTTCTTATTTTTCTTCATTTATTGAGATTTTGTGTGTTTCATACAGAACATCTCAATCAGTCTCAGTCATCTTATACCTGCTTCCCCACCAGCACCTCGCATAGACTCCCTACTGGAATTCATACAGTCTGTCATTTTTGTTAAGGACTATTGTGTTAAGTTATTGTCCCCAGACATTCCTCAGTGCAAGTTCATTTGCTAAGGTCTACAAGAACACCAAGCTTCTATATCTGAATATAAACCGTTGGTTTGCCAAAAAAATAATCATGTAGGGAAAACAATCAATTTAAATTCTTCTCAGGTTTTTTCCTCTTTGCAAATTACACCTCTTCTCTATCCATGGAAAATGATGTTTTTACTATCTTGCACTTGATCATATCTTACAAGGATGTGGAAATCTAGCCCTGGTAGAACAAATGGTCTGCATCCAGAATCTTCCCTGGGGACTGAGCAGAAATCTAATTTTCAAAATCTTTGGAGCCCTCTGAATTGAGTCATTTCTTAGAGATGTCATTTCTGAATGAATTAAAGTACTATAGACAAAAACAGAAGCTGTGGGTTCTTAAATTTATATATTTGGGGTTCTTATGAGGTCAAAAGTAGGTGTGTGGGGGGGGTGTGTGTATGTGTGTGTATATACATGGGATAACATCTGAATAAGTATCCCATTTTCAGATGCTGACAAAGTATGTTGATTTAATTAATCATAATTATTATTCAAGAGTGAAATATTACTATATAAACACTAGAAATATAAAACTATCAAAACTTTATTTTACTTCCAAAGTCCTGTCATGCTATATGAACACATTTAAGCTCAGAGAATTTCTGTTTTCCTAATTCACCTCCTCACTCCAGATGCAGAACCTAAAACATTCTAAAACTCTCTTCTTTCCTTTGGAAATCAGTCAGATAAGCTATTATATTTCAATATAATTGAGTATAATGACTAATCTTTGAGGAAGATATGAATCTTTGTCAAAATATAATCCTATTTTAAGCAGTAAATATGGAAGCTTGTTTGTAGGAAAACCTTTGACTAGTTAAGTGGATGGGCTGTAAATGATGTTTTACTTTTCTGTATTTTCAAATTTTTACAATAAATTTCCATTTTATATATGAGAATAATACACTAGCTTTTTCAATGAAAATGTTTATTAACTGGTTAAAAGGGAGCAGTGATTGTCCTGGTGCAGATATGTCTTTTGCTAAAGATTTGTGAATTCTATAAAAGTATACGAGAAAATTGTTTTCTGCATCAGAGATCTATTTTATTAGAAGTCTTTTATTTTTCAGAATAATTTTATATTTTTAATTATGTAAGTGTGTGTGTCTGTATATGGAAATGTGTATGAGTGTGGGTACCTTCAGTGGCAAGAAGAGAGCAATGGATCCCTGGAATTGGAGTTACAGAAGGCTGTGAGCTTTCCAACGTTGGTTTTGGGAATCAGACACCAGTCCTCACTAAGAACAGCAAGTCCTTTTAAGCACTGAGCCTTCTCTCCAGCCTCTCCTTCAGAAATCTTTGAACAATCTTTTTTACATTAAGTGCAATCTCTGTGTTCATTCATGTGGTCTCAAGAAATATAACAAGCAATCTCCCACCACATTTCTACTTTAGAAAACTTATATTAAAATATGATCTAATATTGAAATAATAAAACAAATAATGTGTTTAGTAAAGCTCCAGGAGATTGGTGATCATCAGTTACATTGGCAGACCTACACTTAATTATGCAGGAATTCCAGGAGTCTATACCTATTGTGTCAACCACTGCTGACAGGGAAGACCTGGAGCTCTTGGTAGCACTGGTAAGGAAAACTGCAAACTTGCACTGGGACCAACCATTGGCATAAATCCTGATCTTTAGCAAAGCGAACAGTGAGCTTACAAGAAGAATGGTAACTCTCCTGAAATCTGGGAAACCATGTCTGTTGTGTGAGTGCTCAGATGGGCTTTAAGTTATTTTGTAATTCTAAATTATAATGACTGTAAACTTAGCCACTATATGGCATGAATGTGTCACATCTAAAGATTAAGTATACCCAACAGGGTTTTTTTTTTTTTAATAGAATCTCCTTAGCCCCAGCCAACCTGGAACTATATAGATCAGGCTGGCCTCCATCTCTCAGTGATTCCCTTTCCTCTGCCGCCTGAGTGCTGGGAGTAGAAGTGTGTGTCATCATATCCAGCTCAACATGTTTGCTAATATATTATTTTATTTACCTGTTCTTCGGGAATTTCATGCATGTATACAACATATTTTAATCACATTTACCCTACTGCCAGCCCAGACCCGTATCTCAGACCCTTCTATTTCCTTCTCTCAACTTTTATTCATATTTTTTTTTCTTATTTTAGAAGCCACTGAGCTCAATTAGAGATGCCCATATGAACACGAGAAAGGACCATCTGCTGCAGTATGAACATCCCAGTGGCCACACCTTGAAGAAAGCTGACTCTCATTCTCCCAGCAACCATCAACTGCCAAGAGTGGCTAGCTAGGGAAGCGGCCTCATTAGCCCCTTGGCAATCCATACTAGATTTTGACTGTATTGTTCTAGTGAAAGTCCTATGCTGGCAGAAACAGCTTCTGTGATTTCATGAGAGTAGCCATCCTGTCATGGACGAAGGATGCTCTTTGAAAGCAGTCCTCCCAGACCTCTGGCTCTTCCAGTCTTCCTGGTCCCTCTTCTCCTGTGTTTCCTGAACCCTGAGGGAAGAGAGTAATACAGGTATCCATTGGGGCTGAGCACTCCATAGTCATTCATTTTCTGCACGTGGATTGGTTGTGAGTCTAAGTGTTAAGTGCCATCCACTGCTGAAGTGTGAGAACTGCTCTAATAATGGGTATAAGGATAAGTATTTAAAAATCAGTTTGAAGCTCTGCCCATTTAGCAGAATCACAGTTGCAGGTTCTCCCCTAGGGCCTATGACTCCCTCAGCCACAAATTCTTGGTTAGGTTACAAGTACAAGGTATGAGTTCCATCTTGCAGAGAGGACTTAAATCCAATCAAAAACCTGTTACTCACTTAACATTCATGTTTCGATTACATCAATGAGCCTGTTTCACCATGTGAGTCATTATTGTACCTCACAGTGTTCATAGATGGGTAAGACTGTTAATGACTTTTCTCTACCAGCAGGCTACATGGTACCTTCTGGCATTATGAAAGCTAACAGTAAAGAGGAAGCCTTCCAGGTCAGTTCTAGCTTGATTTCTCTATTGTCTGTTAACAAAGTATGTGGTGTCTTTAGCAACAGGGTTTTATTGAGACAAGTTTTTATGACATGGTTAGGCCATGAGATATTTCTTTCATGAATAGAAAATAAATCTTTATGAAAGAAATGCTCAAGTGTATTCAACTGTTTCTTTTTTCTTCCAGCTTCCCCATGTAAGACATGGTGTTCCATTCCTCTGAAAGATATAGAAGTAGAGCTTCATCTTGGAAGCATAGGACAGCCTTTATCAGTCATCACATCTTGGCTCCTTGACCTTCTTCTTTCCAGTCTCCACAACTGTGAATAAATACATTTCTGCTATTCTTACGTTTTCTAATTTTGTGCATTTTATAGGGTATAAATGTGCTGCGGTAGCCAGAGAATCAGAAAACATCATTCAATTGGTGAACAAGTGTATGTTCATTGGAAAGTATGCTTATGGGTGGGAGGCTAAACTATGAGGAAAGTGACTAGAAAGTAAAAGGTATTTAAAACACAAGTTTTTGTTTTATAGCATACCATATCAATATAATGGCCGCAAATTACTTCACCACTCTCAAAGTACCAGCCACATAAAGAGCAAAAGCATTCTCCATTAACAGCAGATGGGAAAAAATTCATTTTTACCAACCAGTTTGCCTCTTTTGAGAAGTGGTCTCAGAATGTAGCCCCAGCTAGCATGGACCTCTCTGTGTAGACCAGTCTGGCCATGATCTGTCAGGGACCCTCCTACCTCTGTCTTTCAAATGTTGGAATTAAATTTATATACCACCATGCCTTGCCTATTTGAAAATTTATAGACTCTTTCTATTTAAGTTTTGTGTTACCAGTTTCAGGTTAAGATTTTGGAAGGTTAATGCACACCAGTGTATTCAGGGCTGGACCTCCTGAAGCCTTCCACAAGCATTAACCTGGAGCGATCTTCCAATTTGGCTGCCTAGCCCTGGCTATTTCAGGAAGACTCTCACTTTTGGCAATGCTCAGCCATTGGAAATCACCCACAGCTTGCACCTGCATCATGCGTTCTCTCTGGATTCAGGCCAACCTCTCTGAGTGCTAAAGGGAGTCCAGCCTCAAGCCAACTCCTCCGGGCTGTTTACACATCTCTGGAGTCTTTCTGTCCCTGGAAGCATGCTACCCCACAGGACATATGCAGTTCTATCAAAACGAGGGAAATGTCATTCTAGTTGTGTGCAACTCTTCCCCCCTTTTCTGCTTTAGGTTAGAATTTTCCCATGTACATTGTCATTCCTTTGTGTTTTTACATAAACTATGCCACCTTTCCTGTGAGCATGCCCCTCCCCGCATGCTTAAGTTCTTGGACAGTAAGACCACAATACCTCACAAGAATTTGACTTTTTGCCTTAGTATAACTCCTTGCTTCCATCTAGAAAAAAGACAAAGGTACTTCTGGCTTAAAGAGAAGAGAAAGGGCAGGGCTTGGTGCAGGACTTTGACACTAACATTTGAAAGGCAGGAGCAGGCAGGTAGATCTTTGTGAATTCCAGGTTAGCCTAGTCTCCACTGGAGTCTCTGGCTGGCCAGGCATATATAGTGAGACTCTGGCCCCAAATAGCATAGATACATTTTCTAATGAAATTCAGTTCTGAAGGAGGAACCTTTAAAAAAAAATGGACTGGAGAATTGACATAGTCTTTAAAGTATCTGACTCACAATTCAAAAATTGAAAAAAAAAAATCAGGAATTGAGGGAGGGGCTCCTAAGTCCATCCATAGCTAAGGCTCATTGGCAGTGGAAGGCTGCTCAGGCAGGGGAAGTCAGTTTTCTTCAGAGAAGTGGCCGGTCAGGCTTCCCATGCTTCAGTCGATGGCTGTACCTCCATGGTCATATGGGCATCCCTGATTGAGCTCAGTGTTCTGTAAAAAGAGGCTATAAAACTGGGGTTAAGTAGAGTTAAGGAAGGCAGTCAGGTACTGACATGACTGAAATACTTTGTATACAAGTACGAAATTCTCAAAGAATGAATACAAATATATTTTTTTAAAAAGTCAAGAATCAATTTCTTAATAAAAATGTCAAAAAATCAGACTAAGGACATCTTTAGCTTAAACAATGCTAGAATGATAAATATGCTTTAGAAAGAATTTTGTTTACATAATTCTGGGGAGTAGGACTTCCTAGTGGGTCTGCAGCAGCTGCTTCTGCTGGGTGCACTGGAAAGGACTCAGCAGGACAGGAGCACCTCCCACCTCGCTTAGTGCAAGTCCCATCCCCCATGGGCATAGGATGCCCAGGGACAAGCTTCCTGCTGCTAGAAGCATCTTCATCAACTTCCCCTCAATATGGTTACTTGTGATCTATTCCAGCACATATCTGCAACAGAAGGATGTGTCAGAGCTTTTTCACACAGCAGATTCAGATGAGCCATGATCAGCAGGAGGCCCATGGTAACCATTTTGAAAACTGCCACTTCCTTGGATAATAATTCTGTCATAATAATAGCTACAAATGCCTTACAAATGTGCCGTTATCATGGTTGAGGGAATTCTAGCCATGTAAATTGAGCTTTTTTGTGCTCAGAGTATAAAACTGGTCATTGGACAGAAATCCGTATCGTTTCTCTAAACTTTTAACACCTTTTTTACTACTTAAAAAAAACTTTTGTTATTTTTATCATTTTATGTGTATGAGTGTACTGCCTGCAAGTATGTAAATGTGCTTATGTCCTGCAATGTCCAAGGAGATCAGAAGATGATATTGGATCCCCTGGACAGCTATGTGGTTGATGTTAGCTAAACTCAGGTCCTCTCCAAGAGCAGCCAGTGCTCTTAACTGATGAGATATCTCTCTAGCCCATAACCACCCCTCTTTTTTTTCTAGCAATAAGATACAACCCAAGTTTTAAATGATAGATAAATATAGGTTGTAATTGTCAATCTCTTTTTGGAACAAAGCAAGGTCCTAGGACTAAATTCTAAGAACAGAATAGAATTGTGAATGCTTTAATTGGATTTAATAGGTCCTTAAATAAAGGCATATTTATTTCTTCATGACTGCTATGTATTGCCCATGGGAACTTTTGTTTGTGAAATACACATACTTCATGTTTACCAGCTTAAATAGGTTTTTAGCCCTCATTGTCAAATTCCAGTCTAAAAATGCCATGATTTATGCATGTTTCTGTAAGTATTCAGAATCCAAACAAGAACTGTCAGGTAGACTCCCTACGTAAAGGTCCTCACATCTGATTCTTAGAACCTGGTTCAATCCCCAGGATTCACTCCTGGGAAGGAAACCTCATTCTCCAAGGAGCTGCTCTCTGACTTCCAAGTACGCATCCTGACATGAAAACCACTCCCACCAATGGATGAATTTAATTTAAGAAATTAAAAAGTAATCAAAGTTATCTTGTGATTTTATTTCAAGGATACCGTCCAAAGTAATCTATAGTCTAAAAGGAGTGTGGAAATATAATAGATTCATATCATCCTTAAAAGCTGTATATAGCTGAGAAAACATCTCATACAGAGAAGTATTTGCGATAAAAATATATATTACCTAACAAGTATTTCTATTAATGTCCTCTTTTAAATAATGATTTAAAATCATATCATATAACTTTGAAATATTAAACAATTCAATTGGTCTCAAAATGACTTCAGAAAAAATAATTGTACTCTTTAACATGAATCCAAATATATGACATGTACTAAGGGAGTTCCGTGATTGTAGAAACAAATATTTTTCAAATAGCAAATTATGTTTTCAAAGCTTAGAACTAAAGGTTTAAGTTTTCTCTTGAGCTTGGACCAGCTTAGACTTTACACATGGTAAAACACTCAAGCATGTATAGCATTAACCTCATTTCTCAGTCTTTCCGCAATGTGTGAAAAATCAAGTTGGCAAGAAGGGATTTTGTGACTGTGGGAAAAACCCAGCTGCCCAAATATGTTTCCTTTTTTCCTGAACAGAATAAATATTTTTTTTATATTTCTTAGATATATACAATAAAAACAAAATATTTGTTCTCTCACCGAAAGTATGGCACATCACTGTGGCTGATATCTAGGCTGCTGAGGAGCTGGACTCTGGTGAATAAAACACAAAACTCTAAAATCAAATAAGATACAATTTCCACTAATGTCAAAGAAGCAGTTTCTTTAATGGCATGATTCACTGGCACACCATAAACTTGCTCTATGTTTGTATTTTTTTCTGATAATGTAAAGGCTTTTTGCAATTTATTACTTTGCATGTATAGCTATTTATTAATTAATAGAGAAAAACCAGGTTGTAAATCACATTTTCAAAAAAGCAAAGTAAATGAATTTGAATGACACAGAGTGTTGTTAAAGATTTAACAATATTACTAACATTCCTGGGTTTCACAATTATGGGCCCATAATTTTTCTTCCTTCTGACTCCCTTGCTTATTTGAAATCTGGGATAATTTCAAAAGGTTTCTGTGTGTATATATGTGTGTATGTGTGTGCTGTGTGCTTGCTGCATGTATGTGTGAGTGTGTTGTGTGTATACGTTTGTGTATAAGAGAGTATGGAAAGGGAAAAGGAGAGAGGGAGAGAGAGGGAGAGAAAGCTTGTGAGGGTAAAAAAGTTCCCCTTTCTGATTCTTCAGAGAACTTAGTGAGTCTTTGTAGCTTTAATCAAACCTACATGATTGTCATTTGATGTCTCCAAGTTCATGAATGCATAAATAAATGCAGCTTGATTGTTGGCACACATACAATGTTACATTTTAAAATACTTTAAAAGCATGATTTCAGTTCATTTGGATGACACTAGTCCTCTATATAAAGGAATGAGTTTAATCTGCTTGTATTCAGTTTGGAGTGAGAAAACCTGAAGACAGACATTTCTTCCAAATAGAGCACAGAAACAAAGAGGCCATGACCAATAAGGAGACACCAGTACTTGCAAAACCAAACTGCCAATTTGGGAAATTTGTGACAAATAAACCGAACACGAGAGACAGGCAAAGATGTAGATGACTGGGGTGCTTAAACAGCCAGTAAATATTCATATCTTGGGCCCTAAAGCTTACCTTCTTTTTTTCTTTTTTTTTTCCTGCTTATGAAGTTAAAGACAAAATTGTGAGCAAACAACCATTTGCTCAAGGGCAACTCTGAGTAGAGATAATCACCATTTGCTTTATCATTGTGTCATCCTGGGCTGCTGTTAATTTAGGATAAATTAAAGAGTATCGTGTTCTACATTTAAACTGGTTTTCACATTTAGTTCCCTCCAACTGGTTTTCTAAACCCTCAAGGATTATTGTGTTTTATTTTTAAGGATGGTATCCATTAACTAGCTAAGAAGTGTTCACAGAAACTTCTGGCTGACCTTGATTATCAGTCTCCGAAGTTACAATATAAAATGAAGATGGAGTGAGGACAACTTGCTTATCACCACATTAGGTCACGATACTTATTGTCAAAATGTGCAAAATTGATGAGGAAATCATTTTTAGAAATTGAAGTAGCAATGTCTGTGCATTCTGTCACTTTATACAATTGCAAGTTCTGTTTGCTTCTTCTTCCTATTGTTAATCCGGTAAACAAGATGATGCTTGTAAATGTGATTTAGGCACCTACGCAAATATACATATATTTTAGCCATTCTAAGGAATGGAAGAGAATAATTTATATAAAAAAAAGGCTTATAGGGGCTGGAAAGATTACTCAGCTGTTAAAAGCACTGCCTATTTTTCCAGAGGACTTAGGTTCCATTCCCAGCACCCACATGGTGACTAACACCCATCTGTAGCTCTGTTTCTAGGGGATCTCATGCCCTGTTCGGGCCTATGTGGTCATTGCACACACATGGTACCCATACATACTTGCACACAAAACATTCATACACATAAAAGAAATAATAAAATATTTTAAGGAAAACATTAGCATATTTTCAGTTTAAATGTCTTGGACCTGTGAAGAGCTCCTCTTTGGTTTGGCTTCAAAGGCATGTCCATCATTCATTAATAATCACAGAATATGAAACAATCAAAAACTCTGCAACCATAAAAAGAAAGTGCTATTTTGTATAATGTGAGGAATATGTGTTTGAGACCCATCCTCTTCAGTACAGGAGATTACAGTATTCTACCACAGATTTCTAGAACTTATTCATCAGACATATTTGAAAAGCTATGATCGGTGAAGAGCAGCTCCATATGCCTCCCCCTTCTAAGCTTCTGCCTAAGAGCACTCTACACTGCCACCCTTTATACAAATGAGGCCTTGCTGGGCTTGTGTGTCTGAGACTGGTTTCTCCCCTCAGGCTCACATCTTCTATGTTCATACGTTGTCTCATATGGTAGAATACCTTTCTTTTTTTAAAGTTGACAAAAGTCGATAATATGTAAAAAGTATATCTGTTAATTTTTCTATCATCTCAGTTTTAGCAGGGAATTGACTTCCTTATGATATCTCCACACAGGAATATACTGAATGCACTTTCCTTGATTCACCCTTCTCTTATTCTTCCTTACAGCTTTCTACCCCTCCCCTCAGGGTACATAGATAATACTAGCCCCAGTGGATTCCGCAAATGAAAGAAAGCATTCCAAACTTGTTTTCCTCAGTCTGCTTATTTCAGTTCATATAATGAACTCCAGATCCATCCACTCTTCTGCTGTTACAGTTTCACATTCTTTATGGCTCCACGGTTTGTAGATATTTATTGATCTATTCATCCTTTAAAGACACCTACAATGATTCCATTCCTTGTGATGAGTGTCATGATAATTGTAGGCATGAGTCTCTATTATAAGCTGCCTATGATTCTTTGGCAATAATATCTGAAGTATCCTTTCTGCCCAAAGCTCCCGGACACTTGCCAGTGTTCATTGCTTGCTTTCTTGGTGATAACCCTCCTTCCTAGGTAAGGTAGAATGTCCGTGAAGCTTTTATTTGTATTTCTTTCATGATGAAGGATACTGGACCTCTGGTCATGGATTTTGGGGCATTATTCATTTGAAAACTATTTAATGTACTGCATGAATTATTAGCTCTTTGAGAGTTTTTTTTATTCTTAATAATTCTGGATAATTATCCCTCTTTAGATCTGAAGACATTTTCTTTCTTCCTGTTTTCTTTTTTGTATCTTGTCTTACAAAGCCATTCTCTTTATGTAGGTTGACTATCTGTTCTTGTTTCCTTGACTAGGCAGATGGTTTTTAGTTTCAGTCAAGCACATTGTTCACATATTGCCATGATCTCCTGAGCTACTGGAGTTTTATTCAGGAATTCATTCCTTCTACCTACATCTTGAAGTGGTAAGATTTCTGCAATGATTACAGAATTTCAGATATTGCAATGAAGACGTCCATCCAAGTTTATTTGATATTTTACAAGGTAAGAAATAAGAATCAAGTGTCTGCATACATAGTCAGCTTTTCCTAGCACAACTTATTTACAAAGCCTGTCTTTCTATTTCAATGTATATTTTTTTCAAATTTGACAAGAGTCAGGTGGCTGAATCTGCCTGAGTTTATTTCTAGGTCTTTTTTCTGTTTCCATGGTCTATGTGCTTGGTCTTGTCCCAACACTATCCTGGGGTTTAGGGGTGGGTTTGACTTTTTAGATGGAATTGTCTCACCGTGTAGTCTACACAGGCCTCAAACTCATGTCGATCTACCATCCTCAGTTCCCAGGGTCTAAGTCTGTATCCTCATATCCCTAACACATTCTTTTATTAGCATGTCTTTTATGTATATTTAGAACACATGGTTGTGATGACTCCAAAAAACGTTTTGTTTTATTAATTTTTATTAGAATTTTGTGAATTTCACAAAATATATTTTTATCATATTTAGACCCCCCACTCTATCTGCTCCCTGCTTAAATACTCCCACCTGATTTTAGGTAACTCTGTTATATATATTAAAGTCATATTGAGTCAATTTGTGTCCTCCACCCATTTGTCATTCCTCAGGCCTAAGTGTAATGGGGAGCTCTCAAAGAGCTTTGTAAATCAGTCAGAGAATGCCCAGTTAGTCCCCATCATCCTGATTTGGGACTAGCAAGGTTAGTACTGTTCCAAGGTTCACATCTCTACTTCTTATCTGGTCAAAATTCTATCATTTATCCCCTATCCTCCTGCCTTGGGCATTTTTATCCTGAGAGAGTTCTCAACTAGGGCTACAAGGACATCCCACCTCTCCAATAACATATAAAAAAGTGAGAAAATGAAACACACACCAATTAAATATCCCAAGCTGATCAGAAAACACCAAACAACATCAATAATAAAAATAGAATGAAATTTCAACTCAACAAAGGCAGTGTAGAATTTCATATCAGATATAAAACCAAAAGAAGTTCATATACCCCAGGGCACAATGCATAAACAGAAATAATATGTAAAACCGAGATCAAATACCATCAATCCTATAGAAGTGTTCTACAATAACTACTAGAGGAACCTGAGCATACGGTGCATAAAAGAATAATCAGAAACATGATTAAGAATTCAAGGATTTCAAAGAACACACAAACAACTAAAATAACACAAGGAGGATAGAAATAATCTCCTAATTGAAGCTCGAGAAAATACAAATATACCACTGAATGAAATGACAAAAACAATTCAGAATTTGAAAAGTGAATTCATGAAAGAGATAGAAAAATTGAAGAAGTGAAATGAAAATGGAATTGAAAACTCAGTAAGTCATTTGAAATGACAAGAGAAAGGAGAATGAATCAAATGAAATATAGAATGCCAAGACTGGACAATACATTTGGAGAATTGGACTGATGAAGCAAAAAGTATGAAGCAAATGTAAAGAAATGGAATATTCAGGAAATGTGGGGCTTCACTAAAAGTCTGAATTTACACATTATAGGCACAGCGGAAGGAGAAGAAACTCAGGAAATGGAAGCTAGTAGATAATCAACAGTATTGTAGATGAAAATTTCCCTAAAGTAACAAAGTACCATGCAGATATAAGGAGCACACAGAATATCAAATAGACCAGACAAGAACAAAAACTATACATGCATATAATAAAAAAACAGTAATTGTATGGGACAAAGAGAAGGTTATAATGAAAGAAAAAAACATCAGAATCACAGCTGACTTTTCAGTGCAAACTATAAAAGCCAAAAGATCCTAGAGCAATGTGTTCCATGTTCTAAATGGTCATAGATACCAACTCAGGATGTTCTGCCCAGAAAAATCTGTTAATCATAGTTGAAGGAGAAAGGAAACCAAAGAATTGATGTCTACCAGAACAGCCTACAGACAACACTGAATACAGAGGACCAAATAAAGGAAAGACAATACCCAAGAATCTAGAAAAAGAAAGCAAATAACACTATACTGACAAAAATACAAGGTAGGACTAAGAAGAAAAACAGAAAATAAAATGACAGTAATGAATACACATCTATATATTAAATTAAATATCAATTATATATAAATCAAATATAAATGGTATCAAATTTCTATTCAAAGTACACAGGATCCTTGAAAAGATTAAGAAACAAAAGTGCATCTTTTTGTTGTCTATAAGAAACTCCTCTTACCTTCAAAGATAGGTACTGCTTTTGAATGAAAACAAGGAAAAATATTCTAAGTAAATGACAATAAGAAACAAATAGGCATTTCTATTCTAATAACTGACAAAATAGATTTCAAACTAACATTAATCAGAAGAGATAAAGAAGGTCACTTCATTCTAATCATGGGAACAATCAACCAAGAAGACATTACAATCATGAACATATATGCACAAAACTATGATGTATCTATTTTCATAAAGAGAGTACTACTGTATTCAAGAGACAGATTAATCTCAACTTAGTAATACTAGTTGACTTCCATACTCTAATTTCTCCAATACACAGAATCTGGACAAAGAAGAATCAGAGAAACATCTGAATCAAATGATATAATACATCAAAATGATATTAACACATCACTCTAACAGACTTCTACCAAATATTTCCATCTAACATCAAAGAATAGGTACTCTATCCAGCAACCCAAGGAAAGTTTTCAAAAACAGACCACATCATGCATTATAAAACAAGCCACCTCAAATAAAAGCATTAAAATAATTCTATATAGGTAAAGGGCTGCAATGCTATAAACCTTAAAATCAATAGCAAAAGAAGTTCTATTAATTACATGAATTCATAAAGATTAAGCAAAACACTCCTGAATGAGGAATGGTTCAAAGAAGAAATCACAAAATAAATAAAAAAAATATTCCTGGACTAAATCAAAAGGACAGCACAACACAATCTCTGGCATGTATTAAAGGGAGTTCTAAGGGGGAAGTTTCAGCTACATTAAAAATGAGAAACAGCAAGAAATAAATGACTTTATGGTGCAACTTAAGAATCTGGAAAACAAGAACAAACCAAACTCAAACCAAGCAGATGAGAAGAAATAATAAAATTCAGAGCAGAAATCAATGAAACAGAAACAGAAGAGAATACAAAGAATCAATGAAACTAAGAGCTGGCAATTTGAAAAGATAAATGAGATAAACCCTTAGCCAGCTAATCAAATGAAAGAGCAAATCCAAATCAATAAAATCAGTGATAAAAAAAGAAATATCTTAACAGACTCCAAAGAAATCCAGAACATTATAAGGTAATACTCTAAAAACCTATATTTATTGAAAAAGAAAATTTAAAGGAAATTGATAAATTTCTAGATTAAATGGAACCATCAAAGTTAAGCCAACAAGACAGGAATTAAACAGATCCATAACAAATCAAAACAATAGTACAAAGCTTCCACACTGAAAAATTCAATGTTCAGATGGCTTCAGAGCAGAGTTTTACCAGGCCTTCAAAGATAATGCACAGTCAATATTACCTATATCATTCATAAAGCTTGAAACAGGAGAGAACTCTCAAACTCCTTCAATGTGATCAGTGTTACTTGAATACCTTAGATAGGTAAAGATACAACAACAAAAGGAAAACTATAGGCCCAGTGAACACAGATGCAAATATTCCCAACCAAATACTCACAAATTACATACAGACACATCAAAAAGATCATACAACCTAATCATGTTGGCTTTATTCCAGAAATGTATGGACAGGTCAACATTCATAAATCAATAACTAACAAATCATGTAAATGAACTAAAAGATAAAAAGTACTTGATCACATATGGAGATGCTGGAAAGGCCATTAACAATCTAGCATGCATTCATGATAAAAGTCCTAGAATGAATTGGACTAGAGGGAAAATACCTCATCATAATTAAGCCTGTCTACGAGAAATTCACAGCATACATCATTCTAAATGGAGAGAAACTTGAAACATTCCCATTAAAATCAGGAACCAGACAAGGCCATCTGCTGTCCCAGTTCCTTTCCAATATAATACCTGAAATTCTAGGTAGAGGAATAAAACAGAGAAAAATTAAATTTGTGTTAATTTGAAAAGAAGAGGTCAAATTCTCACCATTTGCAGATCATATTATACATAAAAGAGTCCAAATATTTCATGAGAAAATTTTCAGAAATGACCAATACTTTCAGCAAAATGAGAAGATATAAACCAATTTATAAAAGTAACTATCCTTCCTATATACCAATAACATACAATAATAGAAAGAATTCATAGAAACACTAATATTCACAATAGCCTCAAAAATATCCAGGAGTAAACTTAATCAAAGATATTAACAAACTCTACAATGAAGACTTTAAATCTCTGCAGAAAAAGATTGAAGACACTAGAAGAAGGAAAGACCTGCTATGATCTAGAATTAATGTGAAAATGACTACCTTATCAAAGCAATTTTTAGATTCCATTCAATCCTGTCAGAATGTCCATGACATTCTTCACAGAAATAGGAAAAATGATCCTAAAATTCATATGGAATCACAGCGAAACAGTAATAGCCAAAGCAATCCTGAGCAGTGTGGGGGAGATTAACATAGCATATTTCCAACTATATTAAATGACAGTAGTCATAAAAAGTCCTTAGCATTGTCCCAAAGAGACAGGCAGATCAATGAAATTAAATAGAAGTCCTAAACATGAGCACACGTGATTTCATCCACCTGATATTTGATAAAGGACCAAGAACATATACCAGAGGAAAGACAGTGTCTTCAAACAGTGGTGGTAGGGAAATGAACTTCAGCATGTACAAGAAGTAAATTAGATCCATGTCTCTCACCCTGCCCATAAGTCAACTCCAAGTGAATCAAAGATGTCAATATGAAGCCTGAAATGCTAAAACTGTTATAAAAAGCATAGGCCACTCCATGCACAATATACGTATATCAGAGGACTTTATAAATCATATTTTAGCTGTTCAGGAATTAAGATCAACAGTTAATAAATGGAACTTACTTAAAGCCTTCTCTACAAGCAAATGATACAGCCTATCGAGTGAAGAGGAAGCCCACAGAGTATGAGAATATCTTCATCAGCTACACATCTGACAGAGAATTAATATCCAGAATATACAAAGAACTCACAAAACTAGGAGTCAAGAAAAAAAAAAATGACCCAATTGAAAATGGGCTATGTATCTGAGCACAAAACGCTCTCAAAAGAGGAAATGAAAATAGCCCAGAAGCACCTTAAAAAGTGTTGAACATCCTTAAGAATTAGAGAACCACAATTAAACTACTGTAAGATTTCATCTTACTGCAATTAGAGTGTCTCATGTCAAGAGTATAAATGATAGCAATGCTGGCAAGGGTGCAGGGAAAGGGGGTTCGATCTTTCACTTTGGATGGGATTACAAGCTGGTGCTCTCGCTATGGAAATCGGTGTAAAGAGCTCCTAACAATAAATCTACCAGCTACACTAGTCCTTCGCACATACCCACAGAGCTCAGTCCCACTGCGTATTGAAATATTACCGCAGCTATGCTTGTTGCTGCTCTCCTCACGATCACTAGAAAATGGAAGCAACCTAAATGTCCCTCATCATATGCATAGATAACAACAGTGTGTACATTTACGCAACGGAGTGCTAATTAGTAAAGAAAAATGAAATCATGAAATGTGCAGGAAACTGAATGGAGCTAGAAGTTGTTACACAAAATGAAGTAAAGCAGATTCAGCAAAACAAGTAACCTGTGTTCTCTGTCTTTGATGGATCTGATCTTAGCTTCAAATCCTTGGATATGAGTATGTACCTTAATGCAACCTCAGGAAATGGGAAAATGAAAAGGAACTCCAGGCCTACATGAGAACAAGGAGCTTGAGATGGGGAATAGTAGAGGATAGTGCTATCAATGGGAGACATAGGGGTACTTTAACAGGGGAGGTGATAGAGATGCTGGTGCAGAGGTAGAGGCAGGAGAGGAGAGATGAGTAATGCTTAGGTAATGTGAAAAACCACAAGGGAATTTATTAGTTCAAATCTTTATTGAAAATTAGAAACACGCAACACATACACATATACGTGATATATATATATATATATATATATAATATTTGAGATATATATGTATTCATATTTGTAGCTTAAGGTTGTATAAACAAAACACAGTACCAAGCAGAGTAGTCCAAAAGACTCCCTAACGCAGGCTATTGCCATAACCCTTGATTGCCTCCCCAAACTTTAAGTTAAGACCTCATTGCTGAAGGCAGGTCATATTTGGGACACAAGAATTGGAGCAATCAATCTGGAACTGATCTTGAATCCTCCTCAATGAAGACCAAGTCCCATAATATCAGAGAATACTGTGTAAACCTCCAAGGAAAAATAGAGTATTCAGTGAATATATCCAGATGTAAAATTTATGAACCTCCAAAATGACTATCCCAGTAAATAACCTCTACTGCTGCAGTAGTGGCCCCATTTATCCTATGGGTTATAAACAGCTGTCTGATTGTACTTATGGCCCACTTAGTGGGAGAGAATTTATGTGTGGTACTGTAAACAACCAAATATACATGGCTGGAGAGGTCATAGACTCTAGGAAGAAAATCTCATGGGCGTCACAAACCTGGACCAAAGTAATTTCTTACTTTATTCTAAATAATTATCCTTACAGTTATAAGTAAGTACACCGCTCACCAGCATCAAAAAAAGTTTATTTTGCAAAAGATGGAAATTATTAATTAGGTTCCACAACCTCATTATGCCAAGCCATAATTGACACATGTATAAGCAACCTCTACTCCTGAGTCTCCGTTAACACAGTGGAATAAGGGGGCAGAGAGAATATTCAGGCATCTCTCAACTTTCACCAGTGAAGATTCCTCATGGAACAGATGATGATTAACCCAGAAAGTCACACTGTTCAAAATGCATAGAATAAGTGCTTGTACCTGCACAGGACACTCATATCAAAGCTCTGCCACTTGAGGCACAAGAACAATTACAGAAGAGGGGGAAGAAAAATTGTAAGAGTCAATGGCGGCTAATAACCACAAGGATACACTTTACAGTTTTCCAGAGAGCTAAGAAATTATTCATATAAACTGACAGCAATTGTAACAGCATGCACAAGATCCATGCAAGCTGAAGCCAAACAAAAATCCAGCTTAGAAGTGGGGGAATTGTTAAGAAACCCCAGTCTTCACTGAGGAACTATTGGCAACTGACAACTGCTAGAGAGATAGAGTTGGTGTTCTTTAAGGGTATGATGCAAGATAGATTAACCAGGCTCCAGTGGATGGGCACACACTTAAGGACATTTGGGGACAAAAACTGGGCTTGATAGATCTTAACATATGACAGAATATATGAAATCTGGTAGGGGGGCTATAGAGAGGAGTATACGGGGAGAAGATCCTATTATGATCAAAATATATTGTGTATTTCACAAAAATTCAATTAAAAAATTAAAAATGATTTGTGTCCCCAAATGCAACTACCTTCTGTGTCCATCCACAGGTGCCCAGTTAACTAATCCACAGTCAACTCTTAAGGAAAACTGAGCCTTTGACTCCCAGAATCAATAGTGTACCAATAGTTCTTCAGTACGGTTGAAGTTTCTTACCCACTTCACCGTGTCTACGCTTGGATTTTGTCTGGCTTGAGCATACGTGGGATTTTTCCGTGCTGTGCACCATACTATTTCAGCTGTCTGAAAAAGCCTTTTTCCTTGTGGTCATCCAAACCTCTGGCTCTGACAGTCTCTTGAGACCCCCATTTACACACATTGTTCCTTATCTCAAGGTTGCTTTGACTTTTCAGATTCAGGTATTTACATAAGCACCTTGCAATTTTTTTTTTTAATCTGTGAAGAATATCATTGGAATTTTGATAAAGATATTATTGAATTTTAGATCACTTTTCGTAATATTACAATTGTATACAAGTCTTTTGTGAATTTATTGAAATGATTAATTTTTTTTGCCTTTGGTCCCATTTTTGCTGTGTCAGCATTTTTGCGGTGCGCACATCTGTGCTCCTAGCGTGAACTGAGCTTGATCACTCTGCATGGTCCTTTAAATGTGCTATTAAATCCTGTTTACACAAATTTCATTGAAGATTTTCACATCAGTATTCATCTTTATTTTCTTTGGCCTGTATCCATTTTTTGCTTCAAGACCATTCTGGCTTTGTAGGATGAATTTTAGAGCATTCTCTCTCTCTGTTTTATATGGTGGTTTCAGAAGCACTGGTGTTTTTCCTTAGAGTTCTGGTAGAATTCCTGTTTAAATTTGTCCAGCCTTGTGGTTTACTTTGTTAAAATCTTCTTTGCTAAACTTTTATAAATTCCCTTTATAACTGTTTCATTTTCTCACATCTCGGTTATTTTGAATATCTCATAGTGAATAAGAGGTGTTTATAAATCTTGGAGGTCCTGATTTTAATTATTTTGGGGAAATATTCAGAAATGCAGCTTCTGGGATATATGGTTTCATTTATGTTTTAATAAAAATCTTATTCTGTTTCCATGGCATTTTTACTATTTTATATTCCCACTAAAGATTTAAGAGGTAGAAGTACTGCAGGTTGTGTACCTCCTAACAAAATTGCTGCTTTTCTGATATACTGTATAACAGATGTGAGATGATACCTCATTGTGATTGTAATTCTTCTTTCCCCAGGATTATTTTTATTATCTTTTCTGCCCCCTAGGAATGGGTATGCTCAAATGTGTTGTTATTTTGAGCTAAGTCTTAAATGAAGTAATTAGATCATGAAGGTATAACCCCATGAATGGGGCCAATGTTTTTAAAAGTGGAGCTCAGAGATTTAGATTACTCTCTGGTGTATATCTAGATATTTGCCCAACTGACCCAGGAAGCTACAGAATATGTCTAATCAGATACACAGTGATTTTCAAACCTCACTCTATTCTTTAAAGTTCATTTTCAGTTGACTATTTGTTTTGCTGGTAGATTATTTATAAATTTATTACACTTAGCTATTTTTTGCATGAAAATATATTACAGCAATAAAATAATGACCATAATAGTTAACTAACAGAAAATCTGCCTAATCTCTATTACATAATAAGTAGTGTCTGACTAATAGAAGAAATCTTAGAGTAGTTTAGCAGTGTGAAATATATAACTCCAAATATCCTAACTTAACACAAGTTAAATATGTTAGTCTCAATACTATTATTTTATCTGTAAAGCAATGATAGTAATTTTGCCATTCAGCTATGATTCTCCAAAAAGAGGTTCTTGGACAAGTTTCCACTACCAGTCTTGAATTACTTCCTGTGGAAAGAACCTTGAATTCAAGTGTAAAGTTGTTGGTTGTCCACACAAGTCTTACCATTGATTTTCAAAGTTGTGGAACACATATAATCACATGACTTATATTTTCTTTGTATGTATAAGATCTTAGTAATCGAGAAAAATTTGTATTGTACATAATGAATAGGAAATAATCTCAATTATGTCTTTTCACTCTATTCTATAAAATTTTCAAGAGCATGTCCAAAATGAAATATGAAAAATCAATAAGTAGAATATTTTTGATTGAAAGTTTCTTCTTTTCCAGTCACTATAAATTTGCTTCAAAATAGGTATTTTTATCAATATTAGTGATAATCAGAAAATATTAAATTCAGATTTGCATGCTAGGAATGATGAATCATCTGTGAATTAAAATAATGAAAATAAATTGGGGCATGGTAACACAAACCATTAACGCCAGCACTTACGAGATGGAGGCAGGCTGTAAGGCTGAAGCCAGCCTGGTCTACATAGTGAAATCCAGGTCAGGGGCTGTAGAAAGAACCTTTCTCAAAATAAATATCTAAAATGAGATATGAAATTAACTGAGAAATAAATTTCTGGGTGAGTCTGTGATGTATTTCGACCATCACATTAATGGTGGGCAGCCCTCTCCAACAGGCGGCCCCCAAAGAAGATGTTGCCCGGTGGCCTGCATGTCACTGCTGATGCCATCTCCACTGTCGTGTTTCTGCTGCTTTAGAAGCAACATGAAATGAAGACCATCAGCGCCACGAAAATCTTCCTGTCCTTCGGCACCAAGTTGGTAAGGCTGAGATTTTCTCTTCCCACAGGCTGCAGGCTTCTTGGCCTCTCCAGTGTGCAGACAGCCACTGGGAGATGGCCCAGTCTCTGATGTGTTACCCAGTCCTCTGAATCCTCTCTTACAGAATATATTCAGTTTATCATGAAAAAAGTAAATTTTAATTGAAATTAAACCTTTAATAGACACTATGGTAGCTAGAGAAAATTGTGTGTGTTCTAAAGGAATGAACAATTCCAAGTATGTGTAAGAGAAGCGGATGCATAGGAATTACATGTAAAGACTGTCTTTCAGAAAATTCATCTTTTCCCCTACAATATATGGTGACAGCTTTCCTCATATTTCCCTGACACTGAAATAACCTGTGGATGATGTATAATCAGAAGGGCGATATACTGTATTCTTTCCATTTTTAACATGTTAAGTCGTTTTTATTTTTCAATTTGCACATCATGAGTCTATAAATCTGTGTCAATGACGCACTGATTCTCAATTTGAACTTGTTTTACTAGACTTCAGAGGACAAACAGAGGGCACCACTGTTTAGCTCTTATCATCATGAACTTTAAAAATTACAATATTTATTGCAGTTTTGCAACAATAACTTTGTCTGTCTCAAAAGGATACTACTCTTTTTGCCTTCATTAAACTATTGTCTCCCATTTTGTCTGTTCTTTCTTTCTTTTCCCAGGCATCAGTTATATATCTCATTTAGATTTCAGAAGTATGAACTACCAGCTGGGAAAACTCTTGCCTTCTTATTTGTTGTGATTCTTCTTACTTTGAATAATTTCACATTAGTGATAAAACAGTAGATTTATAAATATTTTTAGGGCCATCTGAATCCAAACTCCCCACCCAGAAAATCAGGAAACAAATTCAAAGAAAAGTGAAATAATTTCCCTGTAATTCTATGAAATGTTTAGTAAAATATCAAGTTTTGTCATGGTTTTAGAATAAAACTCTTATCATTAATAAAAATTACAATATTAAAATAATATTAGGAACTTCTGTTTTTAATATATATTCAGATTAAAATACTGCTGAATTTTTGTTGTTCTTGTTGATTCAGACATGATCTAGACACAAGGTGTTTAGATAATATTGAAACAATTTTTTCTCCTACATTCTCTGCTTCCCAAATGCCTGGATTATAGGCCACGTGCCAAAATGCACTATTCATTATCTTCTCTCTCTGTAAAACAGAGTCCTTGATAAATACAGATACTTGAATGCATAACTGGTAGAAAGAAATCTTCACGAAGCTGTGCTCTTGTAATCACAGCATGATAGACAGGGAGGACTGGATCAGCTACACTTGGAGTGGCTGTTATCAGACAACCTGTGAAAAGACCAGGGAAACCACATTTGGAATAGTATATTCTGAAGTAGTCAAATAAAAAAAAAATAAGGAAAGAGGTGAAATTAATAAAATATTTGGAACACATTGTATCTCAAATTTAATAAGAACAGTAAATAGGAACTGGTCAGGCAGTTTGGGGAACAGATGTATTGAAAATGATTAAATTCTTGTTCTTGAGTAAAAGCTGGAAATTTCATAATTTCTGCCCTGGTCAGAGGTGAGAAATGCCAAAACTATGTGAGGAACAATGATTTGTTGTCTTGTTCCTTGTCTTCTGGTAGCTTGGCACTGGAGTATGATCAAAATGCCAGCCCAGTTATCTAAGATGGATACGCACAGGGACAGCCAATGGGGACTAACTGGATTAGCCAGCTCACCTCCCCGTATATCAACCCAGGTATGACCAGGCCTCCTAGAAAAAGCCACTAAACCAGAAGGGCAATGACAGTCCATCTTCAGAAGCTGACTTTCTAGGCAGGTCTCACTTATGAGCCCTTAGTAAACTCCTTTCTAAACACTCACCCTCCCCACTGATGGTGAAATTGATTCTTTGGGTTTATTGGCAAAGCTGGAAGCCACAGGCCCAGAGTGACTCAGCTGGCTGTTGATGCTCCAGGAACCTAGCAGCCTGAGGTCCTACTCACCCAATTCTTCTGCTGCTCTTAGGGACCCCTGCCCTCGTCATCTCCATCCATGTGATTCCAAATTACTTAACAGGAGACTCTACAGTGTTATGTCCTTATTTGTAATGTTATCTGTTTCTGCTGTCTTATGAGTAAGTTGTTTTTTAATTTTTCTATCTTCTATTTTTTAATTTTATCTGCTGTGGAGTTCACTATTCATCAGCTATGTAACATGTTCACAGAATCCCAGCCTATTATTTAATTTTCAAAAAGGAGAGGAAGGAAGGACAGGCAAGGGGGTCAGGATGTGCTGGGGAAGGAACTGAGGAGAGGCGGAGTAGAGGGAGGCAGGTGTTAATGCGGGGAGGGTGGGGATAAAGTGGTGCTGGGACTGGGAAGACAGGAGGGGGTAGGATGGGAGGAAAAAGAGCAGAGATGAATGAATCTTTGAGGACTGGGAAATGTGAGAACATCGAAACCTCCTGAGAAATGCAAGAACAATTTATAAACAGCAGTGCATATATGTAGACCTGGAGGCTGTTTGCCATGGAACACAGTGCCAAACAGAAGACATCTTTTGTGTGGTTGGAGAGAGTGGTCCTAGACACTCTCAAAATAATACAGGGCATGGTCAGAGTTCTTGATTGTGTCCCAGAACTAGAAGATAATGTCCTACTGCTGAAGACAGGACACACTTCAAATACAGGACTTGGAGAACTGGATCAGGAAATGGCTTGGAAACTTACTATCTGAAGTTTAGCTCCCATAATGCTAGCTGATAACATGCAAACTTCTAAGGTGGAGGTGAGGGGAATCAATCAATGGTCTAACCCACTCTAATTTCTAACAACCCTGACAACTAGCACAGCACACTACCTCTGTTGTGCAGTAGTAGCACTGTCATCTGGGGATCTGTTTACTTGGACTTCGTCTTCCCAGTGAAAGTGAAGACATGGATGGCTCTGTAAACTTAGCCAAATATACATGTTTGGAAGAGACATACATCCTAGAGAAAACCTATTTCTGTCATATGTGTAGAGAAATGAAATTTCTTAGAAATTTCATATGCTAAATATGGATCCTTATATTTACAGATAAGCATATAATACACAACTCACATGCGCAAGCTTCCAGTGACCTGAAAGCCTCTGCTTCTCTAAGTTCATGAACCAGCCCTGGCTCTTACAATCCTTCTGCCCCCTCATCTGCAATGATCCCTGAGCCATGGGTGAGTAAGGCTCAATGTAGGAGTCCTATCCAGGGATACATACTCTGCAGTTTCTTATTATAAAAAAATTGGCCAGTGTGGCCTTCTGTGTGCATACACTGTGTTGTTCAAGGAAGCTTTATTTGTGACAATTGTGGGATACTTTAGTTTTCTCTCTACCCCTCATTCTGCTGTGTTCTATGAATCTTAGATGTAGATGTTCAGCTGTAGACATGTCACCTAGGACTTGGTATCTCTCAAACATATATTCTCTGTGTCTGACCAGTTGTGGAATTTGTGGCAGTGGTGACATTGAGCACAAGACCCACACCAACTCAAATTAGACAAGTGCCAAGAGACGAGAAATTGGTGGTGGTCCAGACCCAGACTGAGAGCTATTGATAACTCATTATTACTGGGACAGGGAGAGTATGCCTTACTTATGATCTCTATATGGTCTGACCAGACTCCAGTGGATGGATTTGCACTAAAAGACATCTGGGTACAAATGCCTGATTTGATAGAACTTAAAACGTGTGACAGAATACCTGAGGTCCTGTTGAGGGGTGTGGGTATGGATTGGAGAGGTCTAAATTTGATTAAGAACCATTATATGAAATGTATAAAACCCAGTAATTAAAAGCAAGATGTTTTATTTTCAGGAATTCATCTTTATTCCTTTATATATTTTTGTCTCTCTGAAGACACCTTCAAAGTCACCTTATTTAGTCTTTCTGATGTGGGTGCTGTGTTGTCATAACTCCTGTTTGAATTCCTTGTGGCTGTTCTGTGTTTTGGGTCTCTTGCTTTGCACTGAGTTTACCATGTTATTTTCATGTGATATGAAATCATTCTTTCTGTGAGTTGGGGTCTGATCTTCCTAAGTTAGGGAATTTGTGAAGGGCATGACTTTCCTTAGACAAAAGCACGCGATATCCCTTCCTGTTCAGAACAATTTCTTTCCAACATCTTGGATCGGGGCTTGGAGCCTGTACTCTGGCTCTCCTTGCAGAAGGATTTCTCAGGAACTGGTTCAGTTTTACATGCTGCTTTGCTTAGCTATTAGAAAACTTTCTTTCACTCTTGTCAAGTTGATTCCAGTCCTCTGTTAGGAGAAGTGGATTTGTCTCTGTTTCTCTTACAATGATTGTTTAAGCCTACAGACTCTTCTCAATGATCTATGTCTCTTTTGATATCTTCTACATGGAGAAGCTCATAATTAATTTCTCTCTCTTCCTGTTGAAGTCTAGTATCAAAACCAACATTTAATATTGTCCTTTGAGTTGTCTGTTCTGCACAATGGCTTCTTGTTCACTTTTTGCTTTGATTTTTCAGCCTTCCCGTAGATACTGGCTTCCTAATTCCAAAGTATGTAGTATTTTGTTACTTAATCAAGTGAAATACAAGTAATTTGTGCTACTTGTGTTTCGAGTTGGTTTGGTGCTGACGATGATCATAACACCCTCTTACTGTATTGATGAAAGCTGTAAGTTTAATAGAAGCCCCTAGATCTGTGGATATATGTAAAATTATTCAAAAAATCAGTTGAAAACCGCTGAATCATATTATATTATTTCAAGTGGATTCTATGCCTAAACATTTCTCAGAGATATTTGGTCAAATATATTCAGATTTGCATAGTAATACTATACCTCAGTTGCCTTATTTGGAGAGGAGATATATAAATTATATATGAGAAAGAAGAGTGATATTTCAAAAGCATGTTTCTGACTGGTGAGTTTGAATAGACCAAATAGCCTTCTTCACAATGCTCATAAGAAAACCAAACATTAAAATTAATATGTACATAAATTCAAATCATTAAAAGAACAATACTGATAATCTCAAAGGTAGACTATTGATTACTTTCAAAAGAAAAGGCAAAGATGAATTATTACCAGGTAGCTGCATTTCCCAAGTTTAGCAAAGTGTATTTAGTTTTTTTCATATCTATATTTCTGCACAGTACTAACAGGCATTATATATGTCCAAACAAGTTAAATTGTGGTTGAGATGACTAGACAAAAAAAAATAGAAATTAATGTAAAAGTTTTACATCTTATGTTACTTCAGTCTTTAGTAAACATTCTCAGTAGTGTTGGCTGTTTTGTAAGTCATTCTATCACGTTACTTCGGTGGGTAGCCAATTCTCTGTTGAGAGTGAACAGGTCTTCTAAAATGGATCCCTAAATTGAATTGGTATGGGATACTTAACTCTCTTAGCTGCCTTTGAAAATCGGTCTCCAGGGTAGCAGGATGCTGCTGTATCACCAATTGAAAAATTCCAATTTACTTTCCTCTTCAGATCTGCACAGAGAGTAAGTCCACATCAAATTGTTATGATCGAGGCAGATATTGCTTGTAGCAGTCTTTCCAAGTTTAAAAACGACTTTGATGTGTTTGGAAGTAGTATATCCATCAAAAATAAAGGAGGACGAGGGGCTGAGAGCCTGAAAATAAATCTGTTATGACTTGGAATATAACTGTTGAAATAAACAAAAGATGTAAATAAAAACAAAGAATATCTTCTGTGTGCTTGTGGACATAGTAAAACAAGTCTTTGTTTATATGACTAGCTGTTTCAGAATCTGTATTTTAGAATGTATTTTGTTGTGTTAACTTGTCCTGGAGAGATGTGAACAAAGATCAGTTTACAACAATAACCCCAAAGTATGATTCCACCGAAATCTAACCTGGCAAGCCCATGACTTTATTTAGCTTACTCACAGAGCACAGGTGAAGGGTTTCTTAGAGGAACATGGTTGACCCACAAACAGCTATATCACTGTAAAGCCTTACTCCATTATAGATGAAATCTCATGGAAGCTACATCACAGAGCTGCCTTTCAGTTAACCTTTTTCTTGTTTTATACACTCTAACTTCGCCCAAGGTCACCTGCACCTGGAAAACGGAAGCATGAAAGTTTAATGGTTGAAAATTTCCAGTGAAGAACTTGTGCCCTTCCGCTATTTCTTTCTACTATTTATAGATGGAAGAAGTGGGATTTCTTGAAAGTGATGAGGGTTTTCTTCCCTCAGATGGATAGCCGCTCAGTAGGCTGGTACTACCAATTCAACAACTGCCAACACCACCCCAGGTCAGTGACTTCTTGTTTCCTTATCTCATTAAATCAAAGTATACATTTCACAGAAAGAGGGGAGGTTGGGATTTTAGGAAGAAGTTTATTATAGGCTCCAAGTTCAGAAAACCAGAGCTAAGAAGCAAACAAGAGATCCTATATTTCAAGAGCAATCCTAAAGGTGGGCTACCTTGTGGTTCCTGTCTCAGAGTTAAGGCTTTTCTGGTTTGGCATATGTCAGATGAGTTGGTCAGTCCAGCTCTCTCACCCCTGAGGTGTGTGTATGGGTCTCAGTTTCTGGTCTCACTCTCATGTTAAGCTTCCAGGCAACTGTAACTTTTACTGTGTAAGAGAAAACACAATACCAAGAAGCTGGAGAAGAATCACAATTCACAAACACTTTTGGAATTTCCAGCTTCCAGCCAGGAAATAAACAGAGCTTTCTGCCTCTGACCAAGGAGAAAAATCAGAATTACTCATTCTTGAGGTGTATGTACCTAAAATTATATGATCACGTTCTGCAACTTCTTGTCATTCGAAAATCCCAATACTATTACCAAAGACCTTCTTACCTCTGCTCAGTTTCCGTGGCTGTCTGACTAACGTAGTCTCTACTCCAAGATGGTGATGGGTGAACATGTTTTTTATGGAAGAAAAAAGACCATATTATAACACTTTTAATGGGAATTTTCCTTTTTTTAAAAAAAGTGTGTGAACATAGTGTCAATCTTAATTTGTTAACAATTCATTTTAATGAAGTAAAGTTTAATTTGGTCAAATAGAAATATTGATAGAGTTACTTTCATTTGGAGACTCAATCTCTCTTAGTCATTTCACCAGCATAATTAGACAAAAACTACAACAAGAAAGTACATGCCATGTTTTTGATGAATGATAATGGCAACTTTAATATTCCTCAAAACGCAAACAAACTGAACCGAGCTTCTTTCCACTCCAGGCTTCTTCCCTCCCTTTCCTGAGAGCATGCACATTAGAAAATTTGATGTTATTTATCTGTTTCTTTGAAACATAAATAGTCCTCAAACAAGGGATCTATTCATCAAGGACATGTGAGCAATCCCTTTGCAATGCAATCATGAAGAAAATTCCTGCCCCTTCCTCCACTTCTCTATCAGAGAATAAGAGATTAACTTCTAAACAAGCCCACTTGGTCTATATGGCTATGACGAACCTCTGTCTTAGAGACTTTCAGTCCTTTTCTTTTAGCTTGCGCCAGTGCTTAGTTTTCCTACCTTTTTATTTTTTGAGGGAATTTTAGTTGAGTGTATCTGCTCTGTTGGAATAACCCTGACCTCTACTGCAACAATATTGTGCAAAATCTTGCTTGTCTTATTTAATAATTATTTAATGTGATTTTCTTTGAGAGTTCATGGGAATTCACTACAATATCTTCCAGAAGTAACATTCTCTGAAGGAATGCAGACAGAAAAACAATGAACAGTTGGATTTTCTTATATTATTTGGCCATTAGGAAAAATTGTTTTGTGGCATGTTTACATGTTGCTGTAATTTAACTGAATCTTTTCTTTTTCTTTCTTTATTTCTTTCCTTTTTTTTCTTCTTTTCTTTTTGTTTAAATTTTTGTTGACAGAAACTCATGCTGGCCTTTAATTCATTATACATCCAAAGATAACCTTCAAATTCTGATTTTCCTGTATTTGCCTCCCAAGTGCTAAGATTACAGGCATGTACCACTAGAACTGGTTTACTGGTGCTCGGGATAAACTCAGGGCTTGCTAAATGCTAGGCAAACATCCTGCCAGCAGAGTTACATATAACCCTTAGCTAAAGCTTTTTCAGCTTAACTTGCTCAATCTGTTATCTTAAATATGTCTATGCTATTATTATGATAATATAAATGAATGTTAGATGGATCCACTTTTAAAAATTATACAAATGTAATGTCTATTTGTTACTAACCGAGTCAAGAGACTGACGAAAAATTTAACACATCGGTCTTTTTAGTTGGGGTGAGGCTATATTATTGAAGTCAGAATTTGAAAAAAATGATAGTTTTTTAAAAGTGCTATAAAGGATCTGTATTAACTCTGTATGATGATACACATGAGGAGATCACAGGAATATTCTTTAGGTGTTAGAAATGCTAACTGACTTTTTCACACTGGCAATGTCATGATATTCACACTTACACCAAAGAACCAGAAGTATATACAGAACAACTCATCTCATGATTCTAAAAACACCTTGCTATATTTCTACAGTTGACAAACTAGAGGAGTTATTTAATAACTGTTCCTTATGTGAACACTCACCAGCACATGGATGAGAGAGACAGAGGATGGAGTGTACATTTCTGGGTGTTTCTTAGAAGAGCTTACTACTGTAAATAATTCAATGTAAAAATTGAAATGAAATTTTATAAAAACACATCGATACTGTATAGGCTCACATGCCCTCAGAGAAATAGGAACTGAAAGTCTTACTGGGAAATCACTAAATGATGCAAGGACAGAATATGAAAATACAAAGCATAGAAATGGAAAATGACAAGGGTGAAATATTCAACTACTGCAAAGAAGCTAAAATAGCAATAGCTGAATTGAAATCTATAACTGAGGTGATAAAGAAAGGCACTAATCATCCAGGAAAACTGAATTAATAATTGAAAGGAGAATGTTTAAAGAAATCCATTAGTGTGTGAAGAAATGAAAGAGAGAGGATCAATTCAAGTGAATGTGGTGGATGAGGATGAAATACAGACTGTGGAAGACATACTTGAGAAAGAGTGATGTCTTCAAAAATAAGTATATGAAAGAGAAAAAAAAATCTAACATAAGACAAAATGCAACATGATGCCAAAGTGGTAATTAGTCCACATGTATTTATGTAAACATACACTATGTTTTAAATCATCATACAATTCTCGGCAACCTGTGACTTTACATGAAAATAAAAGATTATGTATTATGTATGTACCTAAAAATGAAAAAAACTTTAATTTTCCTCTTTGTTAGAAATAAGTAGTCATCATAAAATACTAAGATAGTGAGAGCATTGGAACACATGTCATACATACATCTGGGTTAAATTCTGGACCACCTGTAGGTACTACTGGTGAGTAAGGTCCGTTCTCCAGGTGTGTTGAATTCAACTAATTCCCTCTGTACTTTTGTGTGCCAAGGAGGAAACCACACCACAGTCCTGCTGCAGAAGTCACTAGATCTGCTTCTTTCTTTCAGTGTGAGCAGTTGAGTATTCTCATGTGAATTTGCTGATTTTCCACAAGACACCCTCATATTCTACATAGACAGGAAGCAGAAATGTGGACAGGAAGTAAAGACAGTTAGAAAATCTTCATGCACAGATGGAAGTAGAGGAGGCCCTGACCACACGACTCAAGCAAAGAGCTGTGTCCAGAGTGTTTGGACTTGAGCATTCTCAGTTCTCTTAACTTGCTGTTCTTTGTCTGTTTGGTTGTGGACAATTATGCACCTGAGTTAATATCAATCATTGTGGGTCTCCGACTACCATGGAATCTCTGAAGCAGCTGTATTATTCAGCATGCACTGACCTGAACTGATTCTGAAGCATCCATCAGAAAGTTTAAGTGGCATTTCTGGGACATGTTGTGGACCTTTATACTTATTTCTTATATGTAAATTTCATGTTTTGAAACATAGTAGGATTTTATAAGGTTTTGTCACATTAATGATAAATGCAATGCTGTACAATAAAAATTATGGCTTAGACATAGGTGACCTTTAATTAAATTCACTAAGTTTTAAGATTCCCCCAAAATCACTCCCAAAAACTGAATGCAGACAACAGTTTTTGGAATCAATGTCTGATTCCTCTGATACTTTATATAAACCATGACAGATGACTTGGAAATTCTCAACTGCAAAATGTGTCTATTTTGACAATAGTTCAAAGCTCATAATTAACATCGATATCATGGATTGTTCATTTAAATGCATGCTGAAATATTTAGAAGTTTAACATTAAAAATAATTCTCAATTTGATACTAAATAACGAATATCCTCCTTTACCCTAATAATCCCTATCAGTTAAGTGACTAAATATCCACCATAAACTACCCATCTGATATGTAGAAGCTGTGTCAGTTCTCTTAGTTGTAGTCTCCTCAAGGCTTATGACACATTCTTATTTCTTTATCTTACATGGTGCCTATGTAGTATATTTTAGTTGGCATAAGCTTACTGATTAATTGATTGATTGATGCCAAATTTCTGCTGCATACTGGTCAAAATTCCACAACTACTTCCTTCAAAAAGACTGAATAATTCTACAGGAAACATAATTCAGCCAGCATTTAGCAGAATGGAAATAGTATGTCTAGAAAGGAGACCTCAGAAGTGGGGGCAATGAAGAAAGAGAAACAGTAAAAGAAATGCAACACATTTGAATTGTTCAGCTAATTTGATGCAGTAAATTGCTCTTGCAAGTCATCTTGCCATCAAATTTATCTCAGTTGCTGGGTAAAGAGGGAGAACAGGTCCTTATTGCATAGGACTCTGGGATTTTCTGAACGGACTGTCACAAACATGCTTCATTTCCACCTTTATATAGTATTTCAGGCTGCCTGAAGATCATAAACTGCATCAGAACCACATTAACTGGTGCAATATGGTGCTGAAAGAAGGAGAGAGAAGCTGGTCTAGAAGTTTGGAGTGTAGGCCTCCATTGGTGTCTTTGGCCAGAAGCTGAGAATGTTCTTGGTTATGTACAATCCAGAGGTCACTAAAGCTACCTTCCTTAGTGACCACTTTGGATGTCTTGTTCCTTCTGTCACACTGGAAAGGGAGCATCAGCTTTGCCTGTCCTTAGAATTTAAATACCTAGTAGAAGGTGACATGTCAGGATTCTGTTGAACTCCATTTATGGAGAGATACTTCCTCCTGCTCACCAGAAAAGAATCTGAGTTTTCTTTGATCCTGGGTTAGAGACAGGACATTCTGATCTGCTCCAAAGATCAGAATACTCCCTCTCCTCTCATAAGAGTTAATTCATTTGGGCTGTCAATCACCTATCCAGGAGACCATGCTAAAGAGATTGGAGGAATGGCCCTTGATGAAATAATGCACCTATGCCTCCCAGAAGCATCTGCCTGAGTGGAGCTGCTCACAGACCTTCCCTCAAGCAGCAGGGCTTAAGTCTATCGGATTTTCAGAGATGTAACTTCAAAAGGTGTAAGCTTTCTTCTCTTCTTTCTATATCTTTTGCTGTCAGATCCTAGCCAAAGCCTGAGCATGCTCTCCCGCACTCTAGGGTTTCTCATTTCTCTGAAGCTCCTCTCCCCTCTGTTATATAGTTACTTGCTACTTCTTCTCTGAGCATTCCTGCATTTTCTGGCCTCTACCCAAAAAGGAACCTTCTCTCTCCATCTCTCTTCTGGGCAATTGACAGAGTTGGCTTGTCTGGCCTGGCATTTCTCTTTTAAACTCTAATAATATTGCTCTTGAGTTTCCTATGAGTCTAATTTAAAATTACTTTTTAAAACAAGATTAATAACTCAAAAGGAAACCCCAGATTTCCCAATAACAATGGTTCAGCTTCACAGTAAGGTGCACTTTGAAGAGACTTGAATTACAAGAAGGAATTATGAGCACAGAGTAACTGAGTATTCTCACTGCCCCACAGATTAGACCATGTATTTTCATGCCAGTGAGTGTAGCTGAAGCCATTGCCTACTGGATTCCTTCATTGCTTTCTAATAGGGCAGTTCCCTAGGGACAGAGGGGTTACGATTAGAATATATTCATTTGTTGGAACTTTGATTTTAAAAGGTATTAAAGCAGCACCCTTTCCTTCATGAATGGAGTAATGAACTCCATGAACATGGACATGAATATTATCACGAGAGTGAATTTCTTAGGACGTTTCACTCATCCCTTTTGAGGGTGATGCAGTGTGCAAGCATCCCCCAATATTTGCCCCTTTGACTTTGGCCCAGCTTCTAGAACTGTAAGAAATAGATATACATCCTTTAAAAATAATATGCAGCCTCAAGTGTTATGTTAAACTAGTACCAAATGCATAAACACATAGGAGATTTCTTAGCATGGTTGATTTAATTCAGTACATGAACAAAATTTATAAATTGTTCAAACTTGTTTTAAATATTTTTTAACTTATTCTAAACTATATTTTAAAGTACTTATGTGAGGTAATCATGAAATAATTCTTAAAGATGTCCTGACATCATTGTTAGGGATGCCTGTTCACTAACCATGTCAACAATTGTTATAGTCCTTGTGGATTTTAGAAACTGTATCTGCATTTAAAGTTATAGTATACCTCGGCTCCTCCTATTATCTAGGACAAAGAGCACAGCTATTTAATATATACCATATACATGGAACAGTAGGTGACTTGTTGCAATAAGGCATTTTGTCTTTCCCATAAATTTATAGCCTATTTATACTTTCTTTACAAAATTTTTGTTCTTTCCTTTATTTTCACTAAATTCTATTTTTTACTACATAGATTAATTATTATTTGGTATGGCTACAAGAAGTGCATATTTATAAACTGGGGAAAGATTCTTTAACTAGAAAAATAGATCAAGGAAACTTTAACACAAAGGATTTTTCTTTCATTCTTTCATTTTACTTCTTTGCAAGTCAAGGAGATAATTTAATCAGAACTAAAGAAACCTTGGGGTTCAATCTTTGCAAACATGTGCCATATTGTTTGGTGTACAGCTCACTTAATTTTCTCCTATAATCTTGGTTTAAAAAAAAACCCAAAGTAAAGGATTTGAAATCTTTGTATGCTATTATTGATAAAAGTTTGGATTTGCACTTTAAAGTAAAATCTTGTAGTTTGTTCATTTTCATTTGTATTAAGCACATCTTAGGTATAGACACAAGACATCCCAAGTTTTTTGACTCACCTTTAAGTGTCTCACTCTGAAACCCAGTTTCACAAACACAGTAAATAGAATGTTCACTAGGTTTCCTTTAAAACTCTCTCAGTATAGTCATAACAAATGTGACAAAAATGTGATCGTTGTAAAGCTGAAATTGTTATATAAGTAGCATAAAGAGTCGTATTAGAGGCACGACGTGCCTAATCTCAACTATACCAGGGGGCCATAGTAACAAAACAGCATGGTACTAGCACAAAAAGGAGACACCAGACAAATGGACTAGAGTACCAAGAAACAAACACACACAGCTGCAGCATTCTAAGCTTTGACAAAGGTGTCAAAAACATACATTGTACAAAAAAATGCAACCTCTTCAACCCATGCTGCTCAGACACCTGGATATTCGCAGGTAAAAGAATGAAACTGCACCTGATCCTGAACAGTCAGTCAGTTCAAAACGAATTGAAGAGCTAGTCCTCAGGGAGGAGGATATCAGACCAGTTCCAGCTCAGTTGCTCCAAGTTCTATGTTCGAATGTGGTCTATCTTTACCAATAGGGTCTTAACTTCAAGTTCTGGAGGCAATCAAGTTCTGTGGCAATAGTCTACGTTATTTGGGGAGTCTCTTGAAATATCCTGACCAACAACCGGAAGGGAGGTTACTCATGCCCGGTATTGTGGTTTTAGTATATTGCCTTCAGTTATACACATGTCCTTGTGCGTGTATTTTTCAGTAGGACTTTGGACAAATACAATACCCTGTGGGTTTTCATACCATCTAAGTATTATTTATCTATCCCCTCACTCCACATGTATGACCCTCCCAACTTCTTCTCCAGTTAAAGTATCCACCTTTCCCCATAATAGCATTTGCTTATCCCTGATTAGGAAATCTATTTTAAACCTCTGCCTCCCAAGGCTCAGGGATCTTTGCTGAAGAGGAGGCAAAAAGAGAATTAGAGCCAGAGGGGATGAAAGACCACAAGGAAACAGAGTTTTTCAGACAGCTGATCTTTAACTCATATGCACTCACAGCAATAGTGACAGTGTCAACAAGGTCTAAGCAAGCTCAAAGCAGACAAAACCCCAGCATAGACACGGGAAACTGAGTACAAAATTTTCAGCCCCACCTAAGGAACTTTTGGGAATTGATAGCTGATAGGAGAGAGAAAGATAATATCTTAAAAGGATGGGATTTTTTGTGAGCCCAGTGTATGGACCCACACACTAAAGGAAATTTGGGGACACAAACCAGATTCTATAAGCCATGTTCATATATATATATGTGTGTGTATATATATATATATATATATATACATATATATATACATACATGTATATGAAAGTACATTAAACCTCGTGGGGGCAGTGGGAGTTTATGTGTATAGGATCTAAATACTATCAAACTATGTTGTATGAAATTTTCAAAAATTCAATAAAAATAAAATTACAAAATAAATTATCAAAGACTTAATTGAAAACCTGAAATTTTTTTCTGCTAGAGAAAACCATGAACAACATTTCACAATAAAAGTGTAACTAGTACTTATCTGAGAATGACTCTGACACCATGTGACATGACCTCAAGTATTGACACCAAGACTGCACAGAATTAGAAGGTTTCTCACCAAAGGATGAAAATGTCTGCTAAGTATTCATGGACAGGTTATAAAGATCAAAACTATTGAAAGAACTTCATATTTATAAATGCACTAATGAAATAAATATATAGTACTCCAAAGAAGCAATGCAAATGACAAACAAATATTTGAAAAGATATTTAGCATCTTTAAGCATTAGACAAATTCACATTAAAACTGCTTGGAAATTCCATCTCACTCCAGTCACAATAAAGAAAACAAAACCCAGCAAATGCTGACAGGGGTGGGAAAGGAGGAGACGTTATACCGCAATGGCCGGAATTTACACTCTCTAGAGCAGCTACTCCGAAGATAGTAAAGTGGTTTCTCAAAACCCTGAAAATAAAACTGCGATGTGATCCAGCTGTTCTACACCCCCAGGGAGTGGACTCAAGGACTGAAGCCACACGACCCAGAAGTACCGCACACCCTCATTTACCACAGTGCCATTCACAATAGCCAGCATAGGGAACCTTCTGATGGGCTGTGACAGATGAAACAGTAAAGAATGTGTGGATCTTATTCAGCAGTAAATAAAATTGAAACTAGGATATTTTCAGAGAAATGGACAGAACTAGAGATGATTAAGTGAAATAAGACATTCAAAATGATAAACTCTGCATTTCCTATCACATGCAGAAAGGGGATTTAAATACATATGCACATAGATATTAATATGTAAACACACACATATGAAATGAGCATGTTATACCAGAAGCATAGATGGACATGTTTGTCTTTCCACTTAGACCTTATTGAATAATAAAAAATTCACAAATTACTTTTTCAACCGTTTTCCAAGTATTCTTGATTTCCCTGGATCACTGGCCTTGTCAAAAATAGGTTCATCCGTCCTTCCCTTAATGACTAATATAGCTCTAAGATCACAGTTTTCATGTTGCCCAGTAACTAAATCTCTCTACATGTATAAATGTAGTTTAGAGAATGGGTACAAAATGGTGGAAGTCACCGTAGCAGAATTTAAGCTTTTCAAAGAGGCCTTATTGTAGGCAGAGATAGAAAGCTAATTGAGGTATGAAGAAAATCAGTGCAGTGGTAGGATACTAATAACCCCAACTGGAGAAGTGCTGTAAGCCTGAAGAAGGAACTGTGGTGCTGAGGAGTCAAGCTGGGTCTCAAGGTTAAACTGAGCTGTAGAAGTAAGGTTCAGGATTGAGTCTAAAAAGCTAAAAGAATGGACAGCAGTCTGGTCAACCTTTTCATCATAGTAGCATTGGGAACTGAGCTGAGCTGAAATCCCAGGGGCAGATAGGAAATTTTTTTGCCTGTTGGTCCCTTGATATGCACATCATATGATCCGATGAAAGGTCAGTGGGGCTGTCATCATCACAGTTTAGGTGTTCTCCCTTTGTGGAGTGAAGGTTTGAGTCTCACATCCTTCCTAGACCTGGTGTATTCTCTAGCTTGTTGGCCCAGTTTTTTAAAAAAATATTCTAATATTCTCAAAGGCTAATGATGTCTCAATTTACTTTGATCAGTTTATAAGACAGTACTTTCTCACCTTTAGAAATAAATTATTAATAAACATAGGCCTCATGTTTCATGCTTGCAGGTGGTGAGGCTCACATGCTCAGTGAGTTTCAAAGTCATTCATTCCAAAGGCTTTCTATAACTGTGTCTGCATGTAGAACATAGTTTCAAATGTTGATTGGGGCATGGAGTCATTCAGGGTAAGGCACAGCCTGAAAGCCAGTATTTGTCTCAATACTGAGTAACTTAAAGCAGGAGACAGCCTGCTCTTAATACACACACACACACACACACACACACACACACACACACACACACTCACACACACAGAGCATGAAAGTAGAAATAGGATGAGAAGAGGCAAGGAAGCAGTTTAAAGAGAGGCAGGGATAAATTGAGAGGTTAACAGAATATGTGATTAGTAAAAGCAGGATGAGGTCATCTTTGGAATAAAAAGGAACCAGCAAAAGTAGAGCAAATACAATGAAATATATTCTTAAAAAATCACGATAAAACCAATTCATTTATATATGAACCAAAAAATTAATAATAAATAATAAACTCCAAAAATAATGGCTTACAAGGATCTAGACAGACAAGCAGGAAGTGTTCCTCTGTTAGCTGATAGATGGGATCTTTTACTGACCATCGTCTATTGTTGTGGAGAAAGAATTTAAATAATTGTTTACATCCCATGGAGCTGTTATCCTGGTTCAGAGAAAACCACAGGGAAGAGTCACTGACTGACTCTGCCAGGTGGCCTACTCTTTATCAAGGAGGTAATCCCGTCTCCCAGAATTATACCTGAATCATGACCTTAAGCTGCACATGCTCAGGAACACACTGAACTTTATATGCAATGATGTCTTTCCATTTTGAATATGCATAATCCTCCCCGATAAAAGGACACTCTTTGTTTAGGAAGCCCCCGGTGTTCTCATTCGTATAAATAATAAAGCTCTCTTCCGTCTTAAAAGAAGAAAACTGGAAAAAGAAGAGGGGGCAAAGGATGAAGAGTAGAAGGAGGATAGAGGGAAAAGAGGAAACAAAGAACAGCAAGAGACTGAGTCCTGTTGAAACTCTGAGAGAGAAGAGGAGATTACCAGTGTATCCTTGATTCTGTGAGGTTCAAAATGGAGACGCTGCATTAACTTTTACATTGTGTATATTTCCGTTTTCTTTCTATGAGACGTATTTATATGGGATTGCATTAATGACAGTGCATGTATAATTCCATTTTCTTTCTATGAGACATATTTATATGGGATTGCATTAATGACAGTGCAATTATGTGGTTTGGAGATTAGGAGTTTACAGTGAAAATGACAGATGGAGCTCTAAGCTCTGGTGAAGGTCTAACAATCACTTCTGTCTCCATGAAACAATTTCAAGGCTGGATCAATGGCTCAGCAGTTATTAGCACTGGTTGTTCTTGCAGAGGATCCGGCTTCGGTTTCCAGCACCCATATGGTGGCTAAGGATGGTCTATAACTAAAGTTCCAGGAGATTCGACACCATATGCAAACCTCTGCTGCGATCACCTGACATGGACACACCTACACACTTGCAAGCCATCCACTCATACACACAAAATAAAAACGATAAATGAAAACATACTTCAGGGGAAAAATGTCACAAACAAATAATCAGTTTCACAGAGTATGCATTATGTAAATATTTTTTGCTATAATGATTAAAACTTCTTAGCAAAGGCAATATTTATTGACAATATACAGTAAATTTTGGTATATAATATCAAATATACATATATGCAATCTTATATGGAATTTAATGATTTGTAAAAATGTATCTATAATTGTGAATTTACTGAAACTTTAAAAAATGTGAGGAAAAGGACAGTGAGATGGTAGGAAGTATTTGCTGCTAAACCTGATGACCTGAATTTAATCCCTAGGACACACAGGTTGTATACACAGAAAGAAAAAAAGAGAGAAAGAGAAAGAGAAAGAGAAAGAACAGTGTTATTAAAATATAATAAGACACAATGAAATTATAATTCTGTGTTTTTTATTTTTCAAAAATGTTTATTCATGTTTAAGAATCTAAGTTACCCAGAAACATAAAATATATATTAAAATTATCTTATATAGAAAGTTAATATAAGTACTCCTCTCTAAGCTTGCATATGTGGTGTCTTTAATCATATTATATGTTAAATAGGCTTGACGCCTAATTATATTCATATTTTTAATTTACCTGCAAATTATAGGCTTTATCCCATTTTATTAAATACTATTTGTAACTATATATTTAATTATATCATATGTCCTCATGGCTGTACCACAACATACTTAATTGTTATGTTAACCCAAATATTATACCTTCGAGTTGCTCACAGAATACTATTTCTGCTGTCTGTTATGATTTTCATCTTTGCACTAAAACATTTGCCTAGATTTTATATTAGTTCCTTGGAGTAGAGTTCCAGAAAGGAAATTACTGTACCAAAAGGTATGGACTTTTCACAGACCTTGGTATGTACTGACAAATTGCTTTCCAGAAAGGTTGTACCAATTCATACTCTCAAAGTGGGGTGCACGGATGAGACTGATAGTGAGCACATATTACAAATGATTTTCATTTGCTTGCCAAATAGCTATTGTCTTTATCATCTGAAATGTCTAGTAGAAATATTTAAATATTTTTCATATGTTCAAGTATCATTTGTATTTACTTTCTCTAAAATTATATTCATGCTATTTTTATGCTACCCTACTGATGGTTAAATTAATGCTATAAATTAAGGCCAGCATTTCTGGGGTTGGAGAGGTGGCTCAGTGATAAGAGCACTAGCTGCACTTGCAGAGGATCTGGGTTTGATTCTCAGCCACCAACGCGGTGAACTAACAACCGTCCCTAACTCTAAATCCAGGGAATCTGACACCCTCTTTGGATCTCCCTAGTCATTGCATGACATCTTTGCAGGTAATACACACATATAAATAAAATAAAAATGATAAATAAGAGTATTAGGTTACACATTTCTAATTTTGGTTACCAATTAAGTTCACTTTTATCTGTTAGAAGTATTTCATAACTCTGCTCTTTGCCTTTTAATATCATTTTGATGAACTTCATTATATATACCAATTTTCTTTTGTCCTCATCCATCATAAATAAATTTCATTATTATACATGTTAACTGAGTTGCTAGTCAGTAAATATCCATCCCAAATTATCTGTAGGACTGGAAGTCTTATAGAAATTTTATAAATCCATCATTATTCAGTAAGATGAAATACAAGTTTGAACATAGTTTTGTTGAGTTATGTAACTTCTAACATGTAACTCTTTTAAAGGTATGACTAACAACACATTTAAATTGTGGTTCAGGTTTTGAGATCTGTCAGAATTCCTTTAACCTGTCACAGGTTTTGCTATGCTGTAATAATATTGATATATTTAAAAATAAAGCGTAGTACCTTATTCGCAGAATCAGAGCCTTTAAAAATTAGAGAAATATTGTCCCATGAAGATGGGCTTCATTCTATTTTCCTGACCACAGTGCAGGTTTGCTGCACCACTGGGATTTTTATCAGGTATTAATGAAAAGGTGTTTTATTCATTTGAGATTTGTGAGACTTTCTTGTGATAGTTAATAAAAATTATGTTACCATTGAATGAAGATGATTCTTGAAGTGATCATTCAAATGGTAGCAGTGATTGGCCATTACTTTATATTTTATAGTGAACTTGAATAGCTGTGTGCTATGTAATTTTATTCCTACAGAAACAGACTTGTAAAACTGGCACTTGTATAACTATCCCAATTTTTAATCTCTATTGACGAGAAAAGTAAGGCAGGTTTGTTGAAAAATGTCTTTAAAATAACACAAGATTGGGATTTAAATTTGCTCTTCTTGGTCCAGATTCTATATTCTTCATTACAAATGATTTTTAACTCCCAATCATCATCAAATTATCTTGTATCAACAAAGGTATATTTAGAGGGAGTTGTAGTCCTCAATGAAGGAGATTTAAGCTTAGTATTAGAATGGTATTTGGAAGTAAACACACCAAATAAATTGCATATGAATTTTCAAATATATCTGCCTCAGCATGTCATCATCATCTCTTTACATAGCTTACTGAAAAATAAATATATGCACAAAGATTCAGGACAACAGAAAAATAATCAGTAACTTGGGGAGCATACCTGAGCATCTTTGTTCATAATATTATTGTGTATTATAGAAAACAGTTTAATGTTTAGCTAATGCTTGTGAAGTTTTTCATCACATAGTAGGATTTAAAAATGTAATGATTATGATGGCAACAACAAGATCTTAATGGGATATCTCCAATCTATGAGATGCCTAGGTTTCACTTTTTAAACCGATGAGTGTTTTTGTCATGAGATTCTCCTAGGTTTGTTTACACTGTACTCAAGAAGATTTTCTTGAGATTGGATTACCTTGGTGTTTTTGACGACCTCATCTGTAAATAATACTTAAAAGTAGTTACTACTTGGAAGATTTTTGTGTTAGTTAATACCAGTAAATACTGAGAGCCATGAAAGCAATAGGTCTTTTCTCCTGTTAATATAAAGGAAGAGTAGAATGTCTGAGTTATTTATTTCTTGAATAATTTATTACTTTTATTTCATGTGTATGAGTGTTTTGGTACATGTATCTAAGTGCACCCATCTTGTGGAACTGGAGTTGTGGACAATTGTCAGTGACCATACAGGTCCATTGCAAGCACAGCAGGTGTTCTTACCAATGAGTTATATCTCCAGTCCCTGAATTATTTATTGATGCTAGCAATCTGCCGATTGGGTCAATCCACAAAGGTAACATTGAGTATTTCTCAGGTAACTTTAATTGTTAACTTTTTAACCCACAAAAGAGTAGTTAAAATATGTGTATGCATTTTATTCATAATCCTTCATGGTTATATTTAGCATTATCTCATGATTCCTGTCAGAAGTAATCTTTCCTATTTACTTGAAAAAATTAGTGATTTTTTTTTCTTTTTCACTATTTCTTCTACATTTATTAGTTGATACTTTACTCCTTGTACATATTTATAGTGGTAAGTATCATCTTTCCGCCAATTTATCACCTAACTCCTGTCAGCACAATCTTTTTTCATCTTTCTATACTAGGGTGAACATACGAAGTCTTGCTTCCTTTGATGGATTGTTTTGTTTTAATTTTATTGCTTTTATTTTATTTATATGCTGTCCCAGATTTCCTCAAATCTGGGACTTAGTAATGACTTTCACTTGGCTCTTTTCTTCTTTTACAGTTGTTATCAAGTACTTTTTCATTCTGAATTTTTTTTCAGTCTTATTTACCAGCCTTGAGATAAATCTATTCCACGATCCAGAAAATCTTGGTCTTCATGTAAAATCATATTTATATTTTCAGAACTGTTTTTATTGTTACTAGAATGTCATTCAGTACGAGCTCCTTCAATTCATGCAGCTAAGATCGGAGAGGATGTGCGTGCGTGTGTGTGCGTGTGTGTGTGTGTGCATCAAATACACAGTACTATTTCCATCTTGACCTTGGTTCTCCCTCACCTGCCTTTCTTCTGCCTGCATTTGGACATCTGCCTCCTCTTCCAATTGTAATGCACATACTCATTTCCTCAATCCTGCAATATACGTGAACCAGCTGCGAAACTTCCAGAGCCCCACTCCTCTGAAACCACATGTACAAGGAAGGGTTCAAGACGTGTTTGAGGCTCTTCTACCCTTAGAGTCATTCTCAGTTAAATGTGATTTTCAATAGTCGCATGCATTGATTCATCTCACTTTGTTTCTCTGGCTGCTTTTTATTCTTCTATCCTCCTGTGTGGTTCGTCTAAAATTCAGTCTCCACCGAGTTTTTTAAGAAGTCATATAGAATTATTTATTTGGAATTATAAGCAGCTGTGTTATTCTTTAAGCTTCTTTCTATATTCTAAATTTATAACGTATAGCAAACACTGTTGACAGACTGTTTCAAGGAAATTAGGTCAAACTTGGCTTTTTTAAAAATTGTTTCTGCATCCCAAAATATTTTCACAAATTTCACGCTGCAACTACACATTGCTCTTGTTTTTTATTCATTTCTTTGAGAACTTCATACATCAGCGCAGTATTTATATGATATCGACCTTCCAACTCTACTCCCATGTCCCCTTCATCATTTCTTTATTATTTAATTAAAGCTTATTGTTACAAATATACATATGTAAATACATCCTATTAAGTTCATTTAGTGTTGCTAATGTGTATGTGTGCTTAGGCTTGATCACTTAGGACTGGCTCAAGGAGCACATCCTTGGAGAAACTGATTCTCCCTCTCTCATTATTCATTTACTTCCTGCAGCTTTTCATCTAGACATGGGACACTGTAAAACTTTCTCCCTCCACAATGATCTGTCAACTGGTGTCATCATTCAGGTCTTTTTGAAGCAATCATATTGTTGAAGTTTCAAGAATGCGGTTTACCTATCAGGTTTAGCAACCCTATCTAGCAGCAGGTGGCCCTGGTCCTCTGACTCTTACAAGCTCTCTGCACCTCCTTCTGTGATGTTCTCTGAGCCTTAGTTTTAAGAGTTGCTTTGTAAACTTAACAACTGGGAATACACAATGGCATTGCATAGCGTGTAAAGAAATAAAATGATGAAATTTGAATTATTTTTATTTATTCAGCATAAAGGCTATTAATGTATACTAGGATTCTTGAAAATTGATTTGATATTACATTTAATGTTGTTTAGGCACTCCTCTACTTAAACATCATCAATTGAGACATAAAAGATAGGAGTTATACCAGATGCTGATCTTTGACAAACATTGATTTATGCACTGGGATGGTAAATTAATATTTTTCTTTTGTGAACTGAGCTGGCCTACAATGTAGGTATGCTGCCAATAGTGTGTTGAAAACATATGTGTTAACAGTCTAGATTTATAGAGATGCTGTAACACTTTGACTATTTATATTTTCCAGAGGTATAAAATCAGGACCAAGAAGCTTATGTACATTTTGTTTACTTGTCAGAAAATATCACACATTCTTGGAAAACTATATTTTCTTTTAAATAAAAGGTTGAGCCATTTATAATATATCCTTATTAACTCTAGAGATTTTTCTGATAATTGAATCATGTGGTGCATTTAATCCTTTTATAAATTATAAATAGTCTTCAAATAGAACTTATTATGGAGTTTGGAACATAATGGAAGATACAGGAACATAAGTCCTTTCTTTCTTTAAGACAAAATGATTTGTGCGGCATTTTTTGGCACCTGTGTGTGGTGGGAGTTAAAGTCCTACCTCAGAGATTAAGGTCTGTAATTTTAGAGTTTCTAAGAATAGAAGGATAAAAATTGACCACAGGCTAGCTTGTACTGGCCCCTCCAATGAGTCGATGGGCTACTGGTAGGTCATCATCACAAAGCCTTCCAAAGCTCTGCCATGTTCCCTTTTAAGATTACCTCGGCTGGAATCCTAAGAACATCTGATCACAGCAGGAAGAAAACTTTAACTCTCTGCCTTTTACATTTCATCAGCCTGACTCCTGACCTTCAGCACCAAACAGGGAACCACTGATGGAGTCTGCACTTCTGATTATATATCTTGGATTTCTTAGTATATCATACAAATAAGCACCTTTCTCTGAAGTTTTCTAGTTCAGAGCCGTAAAATACTCGCCACCATGCCTCGATCACAGACATGAAATCCCTTGGATCAGGCTGCCTGTTGGGAGTGCTTCTGCAGCAGTGACACGGAGCCACACGGCACTTCGTCCAGGCCCTGAAACCGGCGATGAATTTGCTTGAGCTACAACAGTTATAGGGTTGTTTGTCCTAAGGAATGACTTTTAAAACCACATTGAAAACCCTCAAAAATTGTAAGTCACTGCATAATTATGGGGTAAAATGTAAAGACAGAATTATCATCCTCCTGAATTACAGGATGTGTGATTTCCATAGGTCATCAGGAAGTAGTGTAGTGAATATTTCATTTCTCTATTCTCACCAATGTGTTGACTAGGCCAAATGCAAAATAAATTATAAAATAAAGAGACAAAGCACACAGTTACCTCCTTTGAATATTAATAAGCCTCTTTCCTGGCTTCAGATTGTTTATTCATTTATATTTATATTTATTATTCATCAAAACACTTTGATATTGAAAGTGCCATGTCGAGATGGATTGCAAACAGTTACTTCTCAAAAAGAAACTCAAGAACGTTAAAAATCTTTTAAAACACTGACATTATTGTAGCTTCACCAAACACAAATGATCATTTATTATCTCATAAATTACTGTGCATTATTATACCTCATAATAGTGTTTAACTTATTCATGTAACATAGAAACACATTATTTATCATATTTATAAATCAGTTGATTGATTAAAGTATACTTTTGAAAAAGTTTTCCAAAAATATAAAATATTTTGATATTCTAATATGTTAGTTATAATGATTTTGGAAAATTTTTTACTGTAGCTCATTATTTATTTTCAATTGGATATATGGATTAATAGGTATGCTATTTTCTTCAGTTACTGGATTAAATATATTTTTAAGGTTTTTGTTTAGTCTTGAATGTCTATTAAATTATACTAAAGTGAAAAATATACTCATTGTTTATGGATTAAATACAGTCTCAAATAAGGAAGAGAAATACTAAACTAAATACAGTATTTCATTTAAATCATGCAGTTTCAGTATAAATTAAGAAGTGGTAGGTTTAACATGGACTCCCTATTTCCCACAATCCTTGTCACTCTACATAGATGTATTCTAAACACACTAAAGTTTTCAAATGAACTGGAGAAAGTTATAACCGAGGAAAGAAATGGCAGCACTAATGGACCTTAGTGATGCTCCAAGCAAAGCACAAAGTCTCCTCAGAATGAGAAAATTAGGAAGAGATCTCTATTTGGAGACTTAATTATTAGAAGTCTTTTAAAAGCAACAATCGATTCATAGAGATGTTATTGTGGAATATATCCGCTTTCGCCAAAATCAAATGAAGTTAATGTTAACGGTTCCTTTAAAATTCCATTCCATGTATGGAAGTACCTTATGGCTCTGTCTCAGTTATCTACTTTAGGCCCATCAGTATTCTCTCTTGGGAAGAAAAATTTAACTGCTGCTATTTTGCTTTTACTGTATCTATGATATACATGCTTGTACCTTACTCTTTAGATTCATTTTCATATTCTAATCTGTAAGAATTAAGTATCAACTGTAAAGACATCGAGTAATTATTAAGTAAACCATCATTAAGTCTATTCCGTCAGGAGACAGCTGTACTGAGGCTCGTTCTCAGTTACAAGTCTTTGAAGACTTATTTGAATGCATTCTACACATATTCATTTTTAAAAATGGAATTGGTTTGCTTTTCCTTTTGCAAAATAACTAGCAATTCATCCATATCAAATGGACATTAGTTACATTCAGATGAAAAATGATATTGAAAAAAAAGCATATCAAACAGCCAAATCAAATAAACAGCAATAACAACGTATCTTTGATTACTGCTTCGATTGAGTTTCTGCACCCTGTGCTAAATTGACATGGCATAACTTCCATCCCGGGACCACAGGGCCACTGCCGCTTTCAGGGGTTTATTGATGCTATTGAACTTCCGCCTTTTGAGGTGGGACTTCATCATGGAAATATTCAGGACTCTAACGAATGTAGTGTGAATATCAGAATGGATTCTGCTTGCGATTAGCAAGTGAATTTACAACTGCCCCTGGAATGATTTGCAAACTCGAACAAAAGAGAAGCCCTTGACATTTCAGCAAGAAATGGAAGTGTCTTGCATGGTTTTGTTTGTATGGTGTGAAAAGGAATGCGTGGTGGTATTCATTACTAGGTCAGGTTCTTGGGGTTGCTAATCACTGGCGTGAATACAAACCCATGATCCCAGCTTTTCCAGATATTTGTATGGCAGGCAGCTCCACAGCAGCAACTTCTGTAATCCCTTCTCCTGCAGTTAGAGCCACTAGAAAAGCTTAATAATATCCCAGAGGCAAAGATGAAACGGTATTTCCGCAGCTACTGTTTGCTGTAGAGAGCTTTTGAAGTCAAGCTTAAGATGTCTTTATTTCCCTACCAGAAGGATTTCCCCCCCTCTTCTACACGGGTGTTGTCATGATGATGGCTTTCTACTTGAAAAATATTCCAAGAAGCTGCGGCTCTCCCATAAAGCATTAGGGAATGAGAACAGCTTTTCATGGGGGCTGTTGGAATCTGTAACTGCAGTTTGTCACTGCCGAAATCCATGGCGATGCTGGTAGTGATCTCAATTTAAACCTACCAGTTTCTTTCTTATCAGGTTCAGAGCAGTCACAACTTTCCCTGTCAGCTTATTGGGCACTGCTGGCTCTCATCACATGGTAGTTAATTAAACTTTCAATTGGATGTAGTGGCTAGTTCCCAGCCTAACCTTTGTTCTGAATCATCCACAAAGAAAAAAAAAAAAAAAAAAAAAATTGAAACCTTAAAAATTAATTGCTGTAGGGTGGAAGAAAGCTGAAAATTGGATCTGATTTGTTCGTGTTAAGTGGAATTATGTGATGATTTGGCGAGTGTCATTTCAAACAGACCTAGACCACAAGATCCCAATGAAAGCTGTAAGGAAACACTGGGCAGAGCAACCCCGCACTATTTATTTAAGAAGGCAGTGCCATCATCAAGGGCAACACGAATCGGCGCGACTGGGAGAAGAATTCAAGACTTCCTGGCTGAGTGGAAAGAAAATGAAGTAAAGCAACCCCAGTAGGTAAATAAATAGCTTCAGCGGCATAAAAGCAAGAAGGACAAGGAGCTTCGCTGCTGCTTCAGAAAACTGTACACTGCATGGACTTCCATTCATGAAGAAAATGACAAAGTTGTTTCTTTGTGGAAATTACTTCATTGTGAGGATCTCATCAGTTTTCTATGCAAAAATGTGAAAATGTTTTATATAAATAATAGGAGGCATGTTTGTAGACTTAAGCACATACAGATCTAAATTTTATTACATTTATATTTTGAACTTAAAACAAGACAGCCTTCAGAAAAAAGTGTCCAATTTCAGACAGAGATAGCTTTCATTTGACAAACAGAAAAATAAATGAACATTTTAGGAACCTGTGACTCATTTTGTTTTTGGAACTAGTACATCTATCACCAGATAAAGAACTGTCAAATAATGAGAATCATATTATTTGAAAAAAAAAAAAAGGCTGCAAGGTGACTCTCCTATACAAATGTTAATAAAATGTAATTACTGCAATTAATTCTCATACTTTTTTGTTTAATCTGTCAAAACCACCAATAAATACAAACAATTGAGAATGTCCCTGGAACATTTTGAAGTATTCTGCATTCTCCTTACTTCCAGAAAGGGTTGGAGAAAGCTGAGAAAATTACTAAATATGTCTAAAATTTGCTTCACAGTGGTATGCCAAATAGTTTAATATTTGAGTGGGGAAACATGACTAATGGGGTTAGTCCCGGGATGAGTGCTATTTAATAATTCCATCAATCATCACAAAACATGCTCATTTACTTAGTTAATAACATCAGACCAGGAAGGGTTATTTAGCACCTTGAAGGACAAAATTAAAATGCAGTATGACCTTGAGAATTAACAAGTTTCAGAAGTTATCAGAATCAAATTATACAATCTTACAGAAAATACATATTAATGTAGTTCTATAGGCCTAAAATATTGGAATAGCAGATTTGGGACAGATTTATCAATTTTACTGGGAGAGAATAGCACAATCTCAGTGGAAAAATTTACAAATGAATCACAAACCCATCTCTTCCTGGGAGACAGCAGTTCAGAGTGCTTTGCAGCCAGGGCGATGTGTCTGCTGCAGTGCGGCTGAGCACTCTGCCTCACTCACTGACTTCTGTGTTCATCACCAGGTCCTGAGACACTCAGCTTTGGCTTTCTTAACTGTTAAATATGAAACTTACAGAGTTATCTTCATAGGACTCTGTGAGAAAATATTAAAATGATATTGGTTTAATATAGGCATCTGTAATGTGCCTGTGACTGTGTTCATCCAAGGAGCAGACAGGAAAAAGAGAAAGTTTAATTCAGAAAAGCACGATTACCTCCCTTCTGAACCTTAATCAAGTATAAGAAAGTATAAATAATCTGAGTAGCATAGTTTCCTTACAGTCTTTTGACACCTGAAATACAGCTGTTACTTAAGAAACTGGAATTTCATTGAAATATAAAGTTATAAAAGTCCTTCTAAGATCACATTTGGTAAAACTCTTGTGTCTCAATCAACTGGTGGAAATTTTCACTTTGTGATTTCAAACATGAGATACTAAGAAAAACTGACTATTGCTTTGGAAGATTACAAACCCAAATCAATGATATACATGTCTATAAAATGTTTTATTCACATGAAAACCCATTTTAACTAAACGATCTTTTGTGAATATCTATCAGGTTGGAGGTTCTCATTAGGGGTAGGTGTGATTTTCCTCTTCATCTGATGGCACTACCTTGGCCCTTGATGGTAGGGCCATCAGTGAGAGAATCCTCAGCAGGTGAACTACCGCCGTTCTTAGACCTGATAGAAGAAGGTCGAAATACTTTCCTCATGCTTCAGTTTTCTCATCTATACCATGCTAACATTATAAATTATTAAATTCTAGTCAGAACAGGTAATTCATATGTTTCAAAACCTGGTAAATATAACCATGAGAAGCATGTGAAAAATAATAGGAACTCATCACTGTGCTGAAAATAGCCAGACCCAAGTGCACAATAATTTAGAGTCCATAAAATACTGACCCAGTTTGAATTCCAGTTAATTGGGTCAAGATAACTTGGTAGTCTTGCCAATACATTTCCATAAGCATGAAGGAGCAATGGTGATGGGCATTTCCTTAGTTCCTAGAGACAGACAGAGGGCAGAGTTGACTCAAGTGGTTTACTGAAATGGGTTATGCCCTATAAGTCTGCATGTCTGTGGCCATTTCTCATTCATTCTCCAATGCCAGTTGTTATAAGAATGCCCTTTCTACAAAGTGCTGTACCTGGTTCTTACTTTGAAAGGTATTGCACAAATATGGCCTGAGCCATAAAAAATATCATCATTAAACATGTCACCAGAGCTGTTGAAACTGACCATAACAAGATCCAGAGATTCTTTTTTCAAAGAGCTAATCCTATTCAGGTTTATTTGGGGTATTATCTATCTGCACTAAAAAGCATCTCTTGTTTTCTTTAATAAACTTCTGTTTTTTCAGCTGCACACACAGGAATGTATGCCATTTTTCATAAATGTTTCTTCTGTGTGCTTTTATTTATTTTCAGAAATATTAAGAAAACAGTGTACTTCAAGATTTAATATATAGCCTGCTGCTAAACTCTTTATGTAAAAATAATAGTAACACATTAAGAAAAGTGATATTAAAACTAAGCCCACTGCAAACACCTGAGGAAAATATCAAACTCTGCCAATGTTTCATAAAGTTAAAATGGAAATTCTTGATCACATTCATGGAGACATTTCTTTAACCTTGGTCAAGGATTTCCTTCAATAAGAATTAGAAAAACAATTTAGCTATGAGACTGAGAATTTCAGTACTTGATTTTAGTTGACCACATGAAGTCTTGAAATGTCTCCAGGAGTCAGGGTTGCATTCTATGGATTACATTTGCAATATATTATTTTTCTATCTATGCCCCTTATACTGAGCATGCCCTTTCTGATGATTACAGTCTTAGGGGTAGCAAGGAACACGATGAATTTAATTTCATAATATGGAGTTTAACTTTGTGTTTTATCCAATGAAACATCAAAACATTTCTCACATTTTTTAACTAAGAGAGAAAAGGAAAATACCTTTGCATCAGATAGCTTCTTTGATAATTAGGTTTTGCACCAGTTGTTGGGATTGTTTTGTTCTTTCCATCTGTCCCTTCCTTTCAAGTAGGTGAGTGTTATTTATCTAATTGCATCGGTGCTCACTTACAAAATCAGTAAGTATTTATTGACGGACTCCCAGGCCAGAGGTTCTAGATTAGACATTGATGCTTATATTATGTAGCAACTATCAGTTCCTACTCACAATTTGACCACAGAAAAACTAGAAAATCAGAAGCAAAACAACATGTCATGGAATATTCTATGACAGGAAGAATGAGGAATAAGTTCTTTACCACTCCTGTGTTTGAGAAAAGAATTATTTGCCGATGCATAACCTGTGATTGGGCCTTAACTCCTGACCCCAGAAAGCAAAGCAACATATACAGAAACACAGAAATACTTTGACTTAACTTTTAATGTTTGAATGTACAATGATGTGTGGGATGGCAAAAGAGCCTTTTTCAAAGGAATTTTCTTATATTTGTTTGATGATTTAGTGCATTTATTATATAGAATTTTATGAATAATTGATAACTAAGTGGTTACCTGGAAAATATGAGGATTTCAGGAAGCTGATGGAATGACCAAAGGGATTTGAATCTGATTGGGAAATGGGATAGATTTTAGAATGCCCAGATGGAAAAAGAGCATGGCGCCTCTAAAAGATAACAACCATCTTTCTACTGAGTCAGAAATTCTGGCCTAATCACTCTTACTAAAACAAATATCTAAAACAGTGTTTAAAAATATATTGGGGGATAGAAAGATGGATCATCAATTAAAAGCACTGACTTCTTCTAGAGGAACTGGTTTTGATTCCCAGTGCCCACAGGGCAGTTAACAACCAGCTGTGACTCCAGTTTCAAGGGATACAACACCCTATTCTGGGTCTGTGCATGACACACATGTACTTATATTCACACAGGCAAGACACTCATACATAGAAAATAAAAAATTAATTAATTAATATAATATCAACAAATCACTCACAGGATCTTTTCCATTTCACATGGATTTTTAGAATTCCTGAGATAAGTCTGAGGGTCTCCATTTCTTTCAAGTTCCCAGGTGATGATGGTGCTGCCAAATTCAGAATCTAACTTAAGACTCAAAGGACAATATTTTTCACCACAAAAAGAAGAGCTTACTATCTCTTGAAGAATACAGACAACTATAAATACTTTGAATAAATTTATCCTGTTTCATTAAGGGTAAATAACACATGCTGGAAACATAGATAATGTCAGGAAGCTCCAGATTAATCATGCATATTTATGGAAAATTGCCAAGAAATGTCATGTGAGCAGAATCTACATTACTATTTAAGTAGAAAGCCAAGCTTCTGGCAAAGTAAGAGACATAGCTTTCTTGTGGATCCTTCTTGGGAGTTTAAGGTACAGGCAATGAGGTAACAGCAATTAAATAAGTATATTGAAGAATTCTGAATACTATTAAAACAGCTGTGTCCCAGCATTTCCTAACTCCACAAACTTAATTCCTTGATGAGTGAATGCATCAAAATTAAGTACAGGTTAGCAAACCTCAATTTGCAAGTTTAATCTCTACCTTCTGGGTATTATATCAATTTTATTTCTATAGCTTTTTCTTCACAAAAATGGAATCTCTTTAAAAAGTACCAACATTCAAACTGAGTGTGGTAGCATAAGTATTTTTTTCCAACACTTGAAAGGTAGAGGCAGACAGATCAAGACCAACATAGTCTACATAGAAAGTTCCAGGTCAGCTGTTTCAAATAACAGTCACAACAAATTATACCAACATTCTCCTCACAATAATTTATAGGAATCTTAATTTTATGTGACATGTAATTGAGACTATGTGCCCAGATATTTGGTGAAATACTAATCTAGATGCTGCCACAGTTTAGAGGAGAGAAACATTTAATCAACTGGGTTCTCTCTTAAAGTGGATAGGCCTTATGCAATGTTGGGGCTTTAGAAAAAGCAGAAGGAAGTCGTTCAAGAAAGTAAAATCCTGCCTCTAGAATGACTTAAGATTTGAAATTCAATGTCAGCTTCACCACATACATTTCAGGCTCTAACAATTTTGGACTTGAATAAAAACCAAATAAGCAAGTTGCTAAAATGCTCTCTCTCTCTCTCTCTCTCTTTCTCTCTCTCTCTCTCTCTCTCTCTCTCTTTCTCTCTCTCTCTCTCTCTCTCTCTCTTTCTCTCTCTCTCTCTCTCTGTGTGTGTGTGAGAGAGAGAGAGTGAGTGAGTGAGAGAGAAAATGTATTTATTTGAGCTGGCCCGGAAGGGATGGCTTAGCCTCAGTGGTTAAGAAAATTTGTTGTTATTCCAGAGGACTCAAAATTTGTTTCCACTATCTACATGCTGAATCACAACCTTAACTTCAATCCCAGGGGATACAATGCCCTCTTCTGGCCTCTGTGGACCCTACATACACATGGCATGCTTAGTTGCATGCAGACAAAAGTACTATCCACAAAAAAAGTAAATGCAAATAAATATAAGAACGGGAATCGTGACTAATACACCTCGATTCCCCTAAGTTTAGAAATGTGTGTGCCTGCTAGCATTTTGTTTTTCTTTAAATAAAGCGTATTTCAGAAGAGTTTTATAGCACATTTTAAGTAATGATTTCATGCCTTTTTCCCCTTAGAAGTAATCAGGAAAAGAGTGGAGCTATCAATGATCTTAGGTATCTTAATTATTGAAAAGCTTCATACAAACTATTGCAAGGAGAATGTTGGTCAACATTTCTAATAAAATCTATTTACAAATTTGCATAAATTGATTAAATAAATAACTAGAATTCAGTTCATTTCCAAATATGACTGAGAAGCACAACTCTGCCTCACACTGTGCAAGAAGAAAGAAATGTGGAGAAGAAACACAGCTCTCTGTTCTGAAGGTTGGGCTCAGTGTTTTGTATAATTGTAAGACAGGTGGACTTGAGATTCTGATGTGTTCGTGAGCTGAAAATAACAGCACAACTCTACAAATAGTAGTAGAGAAGCTGGTAGTCCCGTGGCAAAAAAGATCTTTAATCACTGATTGAACTACCTAAATTAAATATCTCTAAGATTTGCTCACGGAGTGGAGGAAAGTGGACCACAATATGACTTGCTTTGGGAAGTTGCGGTCAAGTTATAATGTGAGAGCTTTCATCCTGGAAGAAACAGTTAGGGAAACAGGAAACTGAAACACTCTCTTTGGGTCATTAATTCTCCTATTGCTTGGAGACCCAACCAGGTTTGTCGGCTCCACATCACAACTCGGCAGCCAGCAATGATGCTCGCTGCTTAACAATGCTTCAATACCTTCACCTCATTGATGTCCTCAAATGGAGACAGCAGAGACTGACTGACACACATAAGCCTGCTTTTTGCAACTGCCCAGAGTATCTCCAGGGTCATTCAGTTGGCTTGGGCTTCAGAAAATGATTTTAATGAGGTCTGATCATATTGGGCTAAAGTGCACTTTTAACTCTTCAAGAACTAGACCAAAAAGTAGGAATGTTCAAGTTCTATTTCAAGGAATGCTGAAGAGGAATAATTAGATTATGTTCTTTAGAAAAAAACGAAATAATTGCCTTTGCTATTGCTTGCAGTGGACCTCTGGATTTTATTCCATTTTTCCTATTGCTTAGAAAGGGAATATCAAAGTTAAGTATGGAAATTGCCTGGAACAACATTATTATTATTTTGTCAAAAACAATGCAAGGAATATATTTTGTGGTGAGTGACTACAAGTTACACATTTTTACGATGGACTCTCTTTCCTCATGCTGAACCCTAGGACATATACCTTACATATACTTACAGACTAAACGGTATAAGCATGGTTTCCCGGAGTTACAGCATGAGATACCACTGCTACAGCACATTTTGGAATAATAAAGAAATGTGTGCTTCCTATCTATTCACATGTAAAAACATTAATGTACATACTAACAAATACAAATGAGAGAGAAAAACTGAAATTCCTCTACTCAAGTGTATTAAAGCAGCTTTAATTTGAAGAAGAGGATTGGACCTCTTTTGTTCATCCAAACAATTTAATATTATTTGGACTGTTGAAAGGAAAGGAAGTTGAACATTTACATCGATGTCCATTTTTAAAATTTACAAGGGCAGTAGCCAGGCAGGTGGTGTCTGGACGCCAGCAGCATGCCTGATTTTAGCTGCTTTATTTCTTAGAGGATATAATTTCACTGAACTGTAGTTTTTCTTGCATCTATGAGGTTGTGCCTTTGACTTTTAATTTAAGAAAAAAAGTCATCCTATGGTGCAACTTCCAATAATTTTATTCTCGTTGTTACCACTTAAAAATTCTCACTGATTGAGATGTTACATATCATTTTGAGTGGTGTTAACTTAATTATTTCTTATCTGTTGAGGATTTAAACATGCTGGTGTAGCTGGCATTAATTATTAAATAAAGGAAAAATGATCTGTAGAGCATAGATGTACTGTAGATGAAGTCTTATTTTTAATCTTGCCCTTAACTTCATCTCTGTTTTTTCCAGACTTCAAAAAGGTTCGTGGTACCTGCAAATTAATTTTAGATAAAATAAGGGAATTTAAGTACAGGACCTGCAAACTTAATACTCTGTTTTATTAATGAAGGGCTTGCTTATCGATGCTTTAATTTTTTGAAATGCTTCCTTCTCAAGTACAGCAGGAAATATTGAAATGTCACACTCCCATGGGAGCTCCCAAAATATTCATGAATGCCTTAGAGAATGTTATCTAAGTACAGAAAGGAAAAATATGCCTAGATAGAGATCAAGGAAAACTTAATTTTTTCTACAGGAAATGCCTAACAAATGAAGATGTATTATTTTCTGATATAATCAAAATTCAGTTCTCAGAAACTGGCAGTAAAATTATAGCCATTAATCAAAACACAAAATGATTATACATGAGTAATAGGAGTTAAACAGTATTTAAATTATTATTTTTCATTTGAAAGACTTCCCAAATACGTGCCTAAATAAAGCAGAAAGAAGAATCTGACCTCACAAAAAATGATCTCAAATTAGTCGACTCTCTAATCACTAGAAACCCTGAAATTTCTTTTACATTTGGCATCTTCTGTAGATTGCATTAAAACTGGCTGCTGCAATTACATTAAATCATCCTACCTAAAATATTTCATCAGCTTCTAATATTCTCTGAGGACAGATAGGGATTTTTCACTTGGACAGTTCTATCTTGACTAACTGATAATAAAACTGTCTTCATCTTCAATTTAGCTCCTTCCTTTTGTCTCTTTGTAGAACATATGTTTTGGAAAACCCAGATTTAATTTTCAAGGTAAATTCCAGTCTAAGACATAATTGATTAGATGCACACTGATAATTTTGGTTTTGAAAGTTAACCTACAATGGAGGACGAGGTAGTGTAGATAAAAGTGGTAAGCTAAGCCTTGGAGCTGCATGCCTTTACTGCCAGCATTCAGGAGGAAGAGGCAGGGGGATCGCTGTGAGTTTTTCCTTCTGCCGAGTTTTCATGCCGAAAGCAAAGTTGAAGACACCCAATGCCTCCTTTAAAATATCTCTTATGGAGGAGCACTGCTAGACAGACTGAACAGGCTCCAAGGATAGACTCACACAGAAGGACATCAGGGTATGCAGGACTGACTCGATAGACATGGACCTGTGTGTCAAAGTGGATGACATCCTGTGGCCAGGCTACAGGGAGGTACAGAGAAGGAAGAGGGGAAGGTGATTAAGAAGTATTGTATGAGATCCATACAAATTCACTAAAACGATTTTTAAAATCCCTAACGGAAACGGATTAACAAAAGCAATTCTTTATTTTGTTCCCAAGGATATTAAAACTATGCCAAAGGACTATTTCATGAAATAGAAGATAATGTAGAATTCCTTGACTGGAAAGAGTTCCTGTAATCTTATTTTATTTAGTAAATGACTCACAGAATTTTAGGAAGTTTGAAATTATACTTGTATATTTTATTTTTATTGAATGTTTGCAATTTTCATACAATATAATTTGATTGCATTTAGATCCTGTCCTGTATCCACACCTTTACCTGCCTCCCTGCCCGATTTAGTGCAGTTTCATATGTATATCCTATAGATTCTGATTTGTGTTCCCAAATGTCCTTCAGTGTGGATCTATCTGCCGGACTCACCAAGAGTCCCATCCCAGTGAGATACCCTTTCCCCTCCCAGCAGCCACCAATTGCCAAAGTTCCTTAGGGGGATTTGGAATTCATTGCCCATTTCCCCGTGTCTAGACTGGGTGTCGTCTTGTTTGAACTTGTACAGGTCTTGTGCCTGCTGCCAACATTGCTGTGAGTTCATATGAGTAACTGACAAGTTTTCTGGAAAACTGTTTTCTTGCAGTCATCCACCACCTACAGCTCTTACAACTTTTCTGCTCCCCTTGTCCACAATGAGCTCTGAGCCTAGGGGGTAGAAGGTTGAAATAGATGGCCTACTTGGAGATAAGCACTCTGTAGCCTCTTGTTCTCTGCACACTGGCCCGTTGTAGGTTTCTGTGTTAATCACCATCTATCTGCTGCATAAGGAAAAATCTCTGATGAGAGTTGAGAGCTGTGTAGAGGTTGTGCTGAAGATGTGTCACTTTTGGTTAAGTGTCTCACAGATACTTATTTTGAGTGTGACCAGTTCTGGAACTCTGTGATCAATTCCATCAGTTGCAAAAAGGAGCTTCTTTGATGAAGGTATACTTATCTGTAATGTGAGGATCTATGACCTGTCCAGCTATGTGTATTTAGCTATATTTACAGTACCATACACGAGTTCTCCCCAAATGAGGGAACCTTAATTCCAATTAGATAACTGTTGATTGTCCTCAAGATGAAGTTATCACTACCGCACCAATAATGGAATTCTGTTGGGACAGCCATTGTTGCTTCTTAGGCTTTACAGCTGGGTAGTGTCATTGGTTGTTTTTTCTCCCTTGGCAGTCTGTATAGTACCCTCTGATACCATGAGTGCTAGTCTTCGAGGATGAGGCTTCCAGGTGTGTCCAGTTCCATTGTTCCAAGTACTGTGTCCAAAATATGGCCTGTCTTCAGCAATAGGGTCTTACACAGACCACAGTGCCAACCAGGGAAACCTCCTTTCAAGTTGTTAGTTAGGGTAATTCAAGAGACTCCCACAGTACCACAGGCTATTATCACAGCCCTTGATTGCCTCCCACAATGTGAATGTATATTCTATCTTTAAAAATGCTTTGTTATTTTTGTTTTAGGTGTATGGCATATTGCCCGATGTATGTAGAGCTCTCATGTCATGCAATGCCCATGGAGGTCAGAAGAGGGTGTCAGATCCCCTGGAACTGGAGTTAGGACAGGGGTTAGCCACTATGAGGGTGATGGGATTTGAACCTAGGTCCTCTACAAGAGGAGTCAGTGCCGAGCCATTTCTCCAGACCCTTATATTCTATTTTTTTAATGTAAAATTTTTTCAAACATTTTGTGAACTTAAATTTTCAAACAATAGGTAATGGGAATTATTTATTGTCTTAAAGAGCATGTATAATGAACATTTCAGAAAGCTTTACCTTTCCTGTCAGCCAAACTTTGAACTCAGAACATCAAGAGCTGAGGGAGAGTTCTGAGAAGCTCCTGTCAGGTAGCAGTCCCCTGCCATCTCCTCTCCTTTCCTCTAGTTTCCTCTTCTATTTCTTGCTGTGAAATTCCTCCTCTCTTCATTCACACTCCTTGTGCATCTTTACCTTAAAAGCTTACTTTATTTTTGTCATCCTATCTTTACAGCTTGAACTGAATAGAGACCCTGAGGAGCCAATGCAGGTCTATCTTACCTAGAGCATGGGGTCAGCTTTCCAGTGTTCTAATGAACATAATTCTATTTTAAGAATATCCACACACATATATGCTCTCATTTTTAATATTTTATGTGTATGCGTGTATTGTATGCATGTAAGTGTATCTGTATTGTACAATGCCTATGGAGGTCAGAAGACGGCATCAAATTCCCTGGACTGGAGTTATAGACAGTTATTAGATACCATGTAGGTGCTGGGAACTGAACCCAAGTCCTCTGCAAGAGCAGACAGTACTCTTAACCATTGAGCCATCTCTCCAGCCACATTCATTTAATTACACACTCATACATTGTACATGCTCTGGTCAGAATTACATTTCTACTACATGCTTCCCATTCTCTCCCAAGCATCCCTACTCAAGAGCTTGTCTGGATATCAACAGACTCTAAGCCATCACTCGCTCAGTCCTGCAGTAAAGCAGAAGTCCCTCCTGACAAAAAGCACAAAGTCCAGAGACCTAGGAAGGAAAGTAGTGAAAGCCAAGTATCACTCTCTTTGCATGGAAATGATCCCAAGTCCTTGCAGACAAACTTGGTCCCTAAGGGCTGTACCTGAGAACGGCTCAGGTGTCACTCACTAACTTTCTTAGCAAGGCACAATGGACAAACCATGATTCATTCCCAATCGTAAACTGGTTTTTGAGTTATTTCTGAGACAATGAACAATGGATAAATGGTTAGGAAATAAAGCACTAAACTTTGAAGCAGAATGAACTCCGGTCCTCTGCAGGAACTGTCACTGTGACTTCCCAAAGGCCGTTTGTGCTTGCCAGAGTATGTTACCTAAGTTTGCTTCCTTTCTGTCCTGCTTTAGTAATTTGGAATTAGTTTCTTGATCTCTCCTCAGCTCTCTAAGTCTATGAACTCCCACCCTTTTATGGAATCTGTTTCTTTTTTCCACAGAAATAAACATCTAACTTGACTCAACTTCTCTTGGCAATTGTTCATTGCACAAGATTGCAAAGATTTTAGTTTTCCTTAATCCTCTGGTTACTTTAAAGAATAAGAGCTGAATTTAGAATACATTTTCTGTTATTGTGTACTGTTCATTGCAGGTCTCACCCCCCACTGTCAACGCCCACTGGGCCTGACTTAGGCCAGAGTTATTTAGACCTGGTATTCCACTTTAATGGCATTACTGTTAGGGCATGCTTTATTTGCTCCTTTTGCTGAAATCAAGTCCCAGGAGTAAGAAAGGGTAAAGAAACTTTTTAAAAATATTATTTTTAATTTGTGTGTGTGTGTGTGTGTGTGTGTGTGTGTGTGTCCAGAGGAGCTGGACTGATATGGTTCTTCCAGGTACATTGATGTGGTTCTTCTAGGTACATCATTTTGCTGCACTTGGTCCATAGATAGCATTTCATCTTCAGCAGAGAGTGGTGACCCAGTGCGTCCATCCGACAGCATCAAAGGTGCTGGCACTGAGACAGGTCCTCTGTGAGTGGAGAGTTCTGCCTCTCTGCATCTGCTGGCACTGAAGATCTTTTCTGACCTAATCCTGCCAATGCAAGGTAAATTGGACATGTTGGCGCAGACATTCATTCTTTGAGTCTTTCTGCAGGTTTCCATCCCTCATTTTTTTTTAAAGACCAGCAAGATGGCTCAAGGTAAACTACTACCTACAGTATTTGTTTGAATTGCCATGAACGCAGGGTTCCTTTCGCATATTTCTCTGTGTCTACAATTATCTTCCCACCTCTCACTTGACTTGTTCAGATGAACATGGAGACAGAAAGTCAAGCTGATTGTGGAAGGAGATACCTAAAAAAATAATAAAAAAAATATTGTGATCTCTCTTAATCTCTCCAAATAAAACCTCTTATAATTCCAGTTTTGCTTTATTGGAGAGGAAATTGTCAAAATAAGTACACAAAAAAGCCAGAGCCCTTACTCACTCACCACATGTCCTAATTTGAATCATTTCTTTTTCTTTGCTAATTCTATGGTGACATTTTATTATAACTGGCAAATTAATAAGCAAAGATAAGCACTGCTTTGTGTTTACTGGTATGTGCGTATCTGTGCATATTTCTGTTTACAAAACAAACTACCATCTTGAGTTGCCTACTGCTAATTTTTCTATCTTTTCTTTAGGGTAGGTTATATTTCCCTGGAATGCAAGGTGGCCAATTAGGGAAACTGGGAAAGACTTTCACTTAATAACCTGTTACATAGAGATGCAGGTTCTGTCATTCCATAGGAGACATTTTCCCTGAGTTAATTTTAATCAGTTGTAGAATGAATAGTAGATGTTGGGTAGATAAATCCAAGAAAAGAAATGATAACAAAGCAAAGAGAGCAGGCTACAGTGGCTATTGTAACATGTCTGGATGCCAATCCCATGTGAATTAAGAAGTCACCCTCAGTGAAGAATATCTTTCTACACATGCTTGGAAAATATGGCTATCAAAAATCTACATTCACTCATTGAATATTTTTTATAAAGTTCAAAAGACAAAGCGTCTTATATTGCCAAATTTTACAGGAATTTTATTTGATTTTAGAACAATCAATAATGGATAGTGAGAAGGCATATATATATATATATATATATATATATATATATATATAAAATACCAGTTATCATAATAGTGAAGCACATAGGATATCTCAGGTGTCCCTAAACTAATATACATCAGTAATCTCTTACATGTATACAATGAAATATTAGTTGGTCATAAAGGGAAAAGAATACTTGGGAATGTTATAAAATAGGTGAACTTTGAAAACATTCCAAGTGAAAGAAATGACAGGTGAAATGGCTATTCAATTAATATAAATTCCATAACAAACATCTCCATAAACATCAAGTAGTTTTATGACTTCCTAGTTCTGCAGGAAAGAATTGAATTTCCAAAATAAGATTGTGATGACTGAATATTTCTATGAATTTACCACAAAATGCTGAATTCACTTTAATTTGCATGTTATTTGTTAATTGCTGCTTTTCCACATAAACAAGTTTATTAATTCCAGAAACATAAGATCTTCCAAATTAAAAAAATTTTTTTTTGGAAACTCAAGAAAAAAGCTATGTGGTGGCTCTCACTATCATATAAAATTATTAGTAAAAGGCATCAAAGACAAAACCATGTGCAACACACTGATAGTACTAAAAGAGCGTCAGAAGAGGAAAGCAGTGTGGAGAATGCAAAAGCGTGAATCTGGATTTGTCTAACCTCCAGAAGTCTCTACAGTCACAAACCAGCAGGGATCCACAAAAGTAGATGACTCCACTGAGCATCACTTCAGTGGCTTAGGACAGCATGTCTGTAGGAACAACCCACATGAGCCCATGAACCCTTCTGTCTGTTGCTCCAAATTCCTTTTGAAACCTGGACTTGTATTTATTAGTTCATTAATGCAGCAGTGAAGATCAATTAATGTTAGATTCTGTGGACCAGACAGTAGGTTTGGAGGAAAGATATTTCTTCCACAGTCAATCAGTGAGTTTGGGAGAAAAATGAACAGCAGGTGCTCAGTGATAACTTCTGATAAGAGTCACAGTTGGTAGTAGAAGAAAGTATCTCTGTTTAGGTTTCCATGAAGATAAGGAGCGCATGCTGCCTTAATGAGTGCTCCAGTATGAATTTATTTAACTTCAAACCAGGAGCGAGAAAACATTGTGTCCCTCAAAAATATGTAGTCCTGGGTCAGTTATACTGGTTATGTGCCCAAACCATCTTGGATAATAAATGAACATGTGGGACAACACCATCCTGGACTCTATGTTATACTACAGAGCTGTAGTAATGAAATTGCATGATACTCTCACAAAGAGAGACACATAGCTCAGTCAAAGTAGAATTGAGGACCCAGATGTAGATCTACACACTTACAGTCACCTAATTTTTTGACAAAAAGGCCAAAAATAGACTGAAATAAAGACAGCCTGTTCAACAAATGGTGCTGGTCAACCTGGATAGCCACATGTAAAAGAATGAAACCAGATCCATATCTCTAACCCTGCACAAAATCCAACTTCCAATGGACAACAGACCTCAGCATAAGACTGGGAACACTGAATCTAATAAAGGAGAAAGGAAATTTATAGGCATGGCAAAAAAGTTTTTCACCAGGACTCTGCTAGTGCAGGCATTAAGATCAACAATTGAAAAATGAAGTCACATGAAACTGAAAGTCAGTAATATCAGAATTTTAAACAAGCGTTAGCCTAATGAGGAAAGGTCTCATCAAATAACATCTGACAGAGGTTTAGTACCTGGAGTCTATAAATAACTCAAAAGAGTAAACATAAAGAAAAGGAACAGATCGGTTTGAAAAGGGCATAGAACTAAACAGAGTTCTCAAATGATGAGGCACTAAAGGCTGAGAAAGAAATCGTAAATGTTCTGCTTCCCTGTCCCATCCAAATCACAACTACTCTGAGATTTCGTCTTACCCCAGTCAGAATGGTTACGATAAAGAAACAGAATGACGACAGATGCTGGCATAGTGGGGGGGGGGCACACTTATTCGCTGCTTCTGTGAGTGCAGCCTGCATCAGCCACTATGAAAAGCAGTGCGGAGATTCCCCAAAAGCTAGAGAGATACTGAGCACATGGTCTAGCTATGCTATTATGGGTCATACAGTGGTGAGTGCACAGGGGACTTTGTATCTCACTGCAGAGACGATCTGTTCACCCATATTCATGTCTGCTCTGTTGCCAATAGCCAGGAAATGAAAACAATCTAGGTGTACATTAACTGAAGAATAAATAATGAAATATGGTACATTTATATAGCAGAATATTTATCTGTTAGAAAAATGAAGTTAGGAAATTTAAAGTAAGTGGATGGATCTATACATATCCGGAGTTATGTAACCCACACCCAGAATGGCAAGCATCACATGATTCTCCCATTTGTGGACACTAGTTTTGATGTGTGCATCATTTGGAAAATTCACAAGGTTTAGGAAACCAATGAGGAGCCATAGTTGGGAGCTTTTTCAAGGGAGGGGGTACGGAATACACTGATATAAAGTGGGGAAGGGAACAATGGGACAACCAGAGGTAAGAAGGTGAGACATGAAGAGCCAGTAGAGGAAGAAGCACAGGGAGATAACTGACACCAATGACCTTTTGAAAAAGATACCATATGAAAACCTACTCTCTATACACTTCCTAAAATATTTACATATAAATACATTTTACAAGTTTAAATGGAGTGACCCTGTCATGGGGGACAATATCCCTACTAGAGACCTCAGGCCAGCCACTAGAACTTCCAGTGGCAGGAATGGGTTTCCTCTTTTGGAGTTGTTGGCCAAGGAGGTTCCATATACTGCAGCTCCCCAGTTACAGTCTTGTTCCATTGCTTTTGCTTACCTGCCAGAACTTGAAGATAAGAGCATATTGGAGAAGACACTCCATATTTGAATTAGAGAACCCAGAGAAAGCAAGCTGGGACTGACCTTGAAGTTTCATCACTACTAGCTAGCTTTCATAATGAAGGAAGGTCCTGTGTACACTGCCAGAAGAAAATGGACTGATCAGCCTTCTCTAGCTGTGAACCCTGCAAGCTGCTATAACAATCTTACTGGCAAGATGTGCCCACTGATGGAAAAGTGGCACAGATTTTGTAGAAATAACCGAGCACGTTCTTACTGGACTCAAGACTGTCCTAAAAGATGGAACACAAACTTGGCACTATTACTGAGAGCAAGATAGGACATAGAACCTAGGAGAGATCCCACCATTATTATTCTGCCAAGTGGACATAGTATTAAACTGATTCCTAATGATTTATCTTTATGTCCATAGTTCATCAGAGAAGCTTCTTTTTTGCAGTACGTGGTGATTAACACAGAGACACAAAACTGATCAATATGTAGAAAATAAGAACCCAAAGAATGCTTTGCACTAAATGGGACATGTATATCACATCCTTTCCTGTGAGACTCAGGGAACTTTGAAGAATAAATGTTAAAAAGAATATAAAGGCCAGAAACACTGGCTGACTACAAATACACAGTGCTTTCTGGGCACAATAGGGTAGTTGCATTTATGACCTCACAGCACAAGACCTATGTAAGCTCAAGCAAAACAAAATCCCAAAATGGAGGAAATAAGTGGGCATGAAATCCTATCCTGAGCTGAGGAACAGTGGCAGTTGATAGCTTAGAGATAAGGGGTTTCAGTTTTCTTTAAGGGTATCACATCTAATAGGTTGAGTACTCGCCAGATCTTGGACTACACACAAAAGGACTTGGGCAAAAATTAGACGCAAGTGGTTTTAAAAGCATAAAGAAAGGGGACATGAAACTGAAGTTGTGGAAGTGATGAGGTAGGTGTAGTTCTGACAGATGGGCGGGAGTGGAGAATGTGATAAAAATCCACTTTATGTAATCTCAATAAATTAAGAAAAACATACTATTGAAATGAACTCATTAAAACAAAACAAAAGAAAAATTACCTGGTATTGTGTACCCCTAAATCCTTTCTTATTTCAACACTCATTTTTGTCTATTGCTATAAAAAATATCATCTTGCACATTTCTCTAATATTTCCTTTGGCTCAAACATTTGGTTTAAATTTATATTTTAATTGGTATTTATATATCTCTGAGGTATTGTTTTTCTTTCCTTTATTAGGTAAATATACCCAAATCTCGATCCAGAGCAGATGTTGGCACATCTGCCAGGATGAAGAGAGAGCTACTGAGGTGACCATCAGAAGTTTCAGCCAAGTTTCCCAAAAATGAGACATTCAGGGCTGAGAATATGGTTTGTCTGTTAAGAGCACCTGCTCCTCTTGCAGAAGATCCCGTAACCTTTTCTTGATCATTCCACAACTGCCTGTAACTTCAGCATAGTGATCCTGTGCAGTCTTCTGGCATCTGGCATCGACATGCATTTGCATGGGCATGCATATACCCATGCACAGACACACACACACACACACACACACACACACACACACACAATTTGGCCAGATTTTCCCAGAGCCTGAGGAGCTCACTCTGTGCCTTCTGGGTTTAGGAACAGATCATCTTCGTATTTTTCTACTCAAAACATAATATTCCTTTAAAAATCTGCATTGGAAAGGTAAATATCTTATACAGTTTATCTTCCAACACTCTGGAAGAGATTAAAAACAGATTTTTATTAAAAATCATAAAATATTCATAATTTTCAGATAATCAAGATCTGTCTACTAAATATTTGGAGTTTACCCTTCCTGACTCCACCCCAGATCCAAGAATCTGTTTCCGAGCCTGGGTGACAATAGCATGTGATGGTTCTGAGCTCCTGTCTTTACAGAGAGTTGCCAGTCATGTTCACAACATTCACATCAACATAAGGAACCTATTTAGAATTTGATCTTTTTAACTGAATACCTGACAATTCCAATGTTTAGAGGAACATATGAAAAACTTAAAGCATAACAAAGGAAGACTACAGTTAGTGCTGGGAACTGAGGATGGCTGTAAGCCAATGATCTCACTTTCTTCTTTCAAGCAAGATGAAATGCCCTTGCTCAAGTCTCCAGGGGCCCGGCAGCTTCAGGGGACACAACATTAGATGGGGTGCCCAGATGAGGTCTAACCATCATGTCTTCTTATCCAGCCAGTTGTAGCTCCCACCTCTTATTAACTTCTGAGCAGGTAGAGGCTGAATGAGGGAGAAGGCAGAGCGCCCCTAGACAGGCTATGCCTTTTGTCCTAGGCCTTAAGGGTGTATGGGGAGAGGGAGGTCGAAAGGACCTTCAAGACTCAATGACTGAGACTCCAGCCCCAGCCTGGGAAACTCAGTCTACCCATTGGATTCACTAGGTAGACTTTGTTTAACTGATTATTCAGCTTCTCCTCCTAGACAAGAGCCATTTATTTGCAGTGGTATTTTAATGATTAGGTGTTCAGGAAACAAGAGAAAGGGGCAGACTGGGAGAGACTTCTAGATTTGACTCCTCTGTGCCCAGTGAGGAATTCAGGCCTCTCCAGTGGCTTTGGACCTGTGCTTGATTCCCAGGATCTCATGCAAAACAATTTCTCTACACAGGGATTCACAGGAAGGTGTATCTAGGTTTGTGGTTACAATTCTGGGAAAGAACATGTACTGTCCCACCCACCTCGAGCAGTCCTGCTGCTTTAAGGAAGGATGAGTAGGAATTTTGGAGACCAAATATTTACTCCCTGGAAAACCAGAGTAGCTGTCCCTATGTGGTGGTTTGAATGAGAATGTCCCCCATAGGCTCTAAGTATTGGGGCATTTAGTCCCCAGTTGGTGGCCCTGTTTTGGAAGTTCTTAGAGGGTGTGGCCATGCTGGAGGAAGCAGAACACCGGAAGTGGGTTTAGAGAGTGCTTGAGCTTTCTGAGATCCCCAGCTGCTCTCTGCTTCCTGTGCCTGCTTGAAGACATGAGCACTTAACAACCTCTGCTGGGATGCCTCCCCGCCATGATAGAATCTTGCTCCTTTGGAAACATAAGCTAAATAAACTCATCCTTTTATAAGTTTCCTTGGTCAGTGTTTCTATCACAGCAGCAGAGAAGTGACTACTATACAGTAGCATGGTGACTGTGGGGTGATGTGGGGAGGTTCAGCTTGTGGATGCCAGTCTTGAAGTTCTGCAGTATCTGAAAGTGACTTCAAAAACTCAATCTATTGCAAAATGCTTCATTTTGGAGTGGCTTTGTGAGCTTCTGCGGTGTTTCTTTAGTTATTTATTACCAGGCTGATAGGCTGATAGGAGATGAAGTGTTGCTCTCTCAAGCTGCTCTTTCTTTCCATTACTGTTATTTACTTTTTTAAGCACTCTAATTGGAATTACTAGGAAAATGGATAATCTTAAAAGTCCTTGAGAATTTCATATATATATATATATATATATATATATGCAATATATATTGATAATATCCATCCCTCACTCTTTCATCCTACTCATTCAGATTCCTCCCCACTGCATCCCTGCCCAACTTCCTGTAGTCTTTGTTTTTCAATAACCCATTGTCTATAGTTAGTGTTGATCTTAGTACATGGGTATAGTTTGCACTGCAACAAAGGCAGCCTAGCGAGGCCACATCCATGAAGAAAGATGACTTTCTGTCACCCAGAAGCCATAACTGCCAATTGTTCTTCAGCTAGGGGTACATCTGTAGGAGGCCCCAATCCCTGCTGGAGTGTTGACTGGCTTGTTCTTTGTGCAGATCTTGTGCAGGCAACCACAACTGTTTTGAGATCATGAGTGCAATAGTCCTGACTTTCATATCCAGAAGCTTCTATTTTGAAACAGTTCTTCCCAGCCTGTGGTTCTTGCAGTCATTTGACAACCTCTTCAGCTATGTTATCTGAGCCTTGGGAGAAGGGTATATGATGTATGTATTCTATGTAGGGTTGAACAGTCTATAGTCATTCATCCTCTTCATTCTGTCCAATATTTGTCTCTGTATTCACCTGTGTCCAATGCTAAAAAGAGGCTTTGCTGATAAGCATTGAAAACTGTACTTGTCTATGAGGGGGCAGCATTTACATTACATCTAACCTTACCAATTCACAGCACTTACTTTATTGGATAAATCCAGCATGAGCAGTTAAGTCTACTGCCCATGTAAAGTAACATGTACTTACTTGTTTGAATGAAAGGGATTGTTTTTCCTTCATGATCTAAGCATATGGCACCCACATCTTAGTTTTCCATCAGGATGCAAGAATGTGACATCCTTGTTCTTGCCATGCTGAATTTATACTGTTGATTAATTTATGCCATTTTATTTATTTTGGGTTTATAAAATCGATTTTTAAAAAAATATTTTATCGTTTAAAGACTTTCATACATTATATTTTGATCATACTCAAACTACCCCAATCAATTTCCATCTTAATATGACACCAAGTTAATATCCTCTATAAGCTTTTGTCATCTTACACAATAGTTCTCAATCAAGTCCAGACCCCTGCTCCATCCATGCCCCTCTAACCCCCGCCAGACCCCATGCACTCCACCACACACTAAAAGTCACATCCAATCAAGCACCTGCACCCAGACATCCCTCAGTGCAAGTCTATCCCCTGGTATCCAGTCAGCCCATTCAGAGATCCCAAGTAAGGGATATTCTCCCACATCTAGTAGTAACCAGTCTCCAACACATCTCAGTCCAGCGGCAGTCCACCGCCCCTCTGGGTCCCTGCTAACTGAGTCGTCGTGGGTCCTGTTCTTGATGCTGCCATTGCTGCAAGTTCACATGTGCAAGCTTCCTGTGGCCTGAAAACCTCTGTTCAAGGACAAACCCTGGCTCTTGCAATCTTTTGCTCCCTCTACTACAATGGTCCCTGAGGGTGGATGAGGTTCAATATAGGACTCCTATCCAGGGATACATCCTGTGCACTCTTTTTTTCTTTAAAATTTGGCCATTTGTGGCCCCCTGTGTGCATCATACTCTGATGTATAAGGAAGCTTGAGTAGTGAAAGTTGAGGGATGTGTTATTTTTCTCTCTACTCCTCATTTCTCTGTGTACTGTGAGCCTTTGATGTAAAGGTTCAACTACAGATGTGTCCAATACAAACTACAACTGGGCATCTCTCAGTAGAAAAGATGGGCTATAGACTTGAACAGAGAGTTCTCCACTGAAGAAATAAAAATGACTAAGAAACACCTTAAAAAGTGGTCATCATCCTTAGTAATTAGAGAAATGCAGATAAAAACTAGTTTAAGATTCCTTCTTATCCTAGTCAAACAAACTAAGATCAACAGAACGAAGTACTCCAAGTCCTGGTGAGGATGTGAAGAAAACAACATTCATTCACTGTTGGTGGAAATGCAAACTTGTGCAACCAATATAGACAGCAGTGTGGAGAATTTTCAGAAATGTGACAATAAATATAACACTCTTGGCATACACACAAAGAACTCATCATACTGAAGAGATACCTGAACATCTATATTTGTTGTTGCTGTCTTCACAATAGCTAAGAAATGGAAACAATCTAAATTTCCCTCAGGTGACTAATGGATAATGTGGTACATTTACACAAGGGAGTTCTATGCAGCAGTAAGAAAAGATGGAATTATGAAATTTGCAGGTAAATGGATAGAACTAGAGAATGTTACACTAAGTGAAGTAACAGAAATGCAGAAAAGCAAACAACATATGTCCTTCCTCATTTGTGGATTGTAATACCAATTCTTTAAATGTGATTATACATCCTGATGTCACACCAGAAGCCAGGAAAATGGAAAGGATACCTGGAGGTAAAGGAAAAGAAAGAACCTAAAGAAAAGAACAGTAAGGAACAGATGTCACCAGGAATAACGTGGGGAAACTGGGATTGTTCGGCTAGGAAGAAAGGACGGAGGGACGTGAGAGGGGCCATGGTGTGTGCGGGGGGAGGGGTCAGGAAAAGGGGAATGTCGGGAGGCAGGATTTACTGGGGATGGGGGCGGGATAATGGGTTCTTTAGGACTGGGGATGGAGGAGGGAGGTTGTATGGAAGGACAAACAGTAGAGATGAATGAATCTTAGAGAGCTAGAGAAACCAGAGGGAAACGTGATGCCCCTGTAACCCCCTGAGAAATGCACACACCGTGTCTAACATTGGTGTCTTTATATGCCTGGGGCTGTTTGGCAAGGAACACAGTGCCACATGGAGGAGGCCTCCCTTTGAGAGGTTGATGGAGGAGAACCCTAAGATGACATAGGCTACTGCCGAGGCTCCTGGTTATCCTCCAGAACTAATAGATGAGCCCCTGCTGCTGAAGACAGTACACACTTTGGATACACACCTTGGAGCAGTAGAGTGGCCGCTGACCTGGAAGCCTTCTAACTGGTCTGGTTCTCAGAATTCTAGATGGTAATATGCAAAGTGCTAAGGGAGAAGATAACAAGCATACTCTACATCACTCATCAAGGAAACTTCTTATGCAACAGATGGAGGTTGCTGCACAGAGAGTGTTTGTATTATTTTGTTTTTCACTAGATGTCTATGCAGTCTACTCTGTGTTTCCAAAGTGCTCTTATTGTGAGTCAAACTACTAAGTGTCACACAACTAAGGAAAACTGACTCACCTTCCAGTGTCTATCAGCTGCCAATAGCTCCTCACATGGGACTTCCCGCTCACCTCCCTATCTAGGAGTGACATTCCAATTCGTTGGAAATCCATTTGTTTTGGAAAATGGCTTTGTGAGCTTTTCCATATCCCAGTCCATGCTTGGGCAGTCTGACTTGAGTTTAAACTGCTCATGTGCATGCTGTCGTAACACCATGGGCTCGAATAGTATGCAAAGAGCACAAATTCCTTGTGTACCCTCTGGATTTTAGAATCGTTCTGCTCCATCTTCCACAGTGGTCCCTGAGCCTTGGGAACCGAGGGTGTGACATAGGTGTCCCATTTAGGGCTGGTCTCTTGGCAGTTTCTTCTTCTCTGCATGTTGACCAATTAAAGACCCTATTCATTGCTTTTCTTTTGCTGTAATGAAACACCATTACCAAAGGAACTTACAAGAGGAAGAGTCTATTTGGGCTTACGGTCCATCGTGGTGGGGAGACACGGTGGCAGGAGGTGGCCAGAGAAGAAAGCAGAACACTTACATCTTGAAGCAGGCACAGAAAGCAGAGGATGACTAGAAATCTGGCAAGGCTTAAGAACTCTCGAAGCCCACTCCAGTGATACACTTCTGCCAACAAGGCCACACCTTCTAAAACCACCCAAAATAGCTCCAACAATTGGAACAAAAGGAGACAAAATGTCCAAATATTTGACGCCCATGAGGGATATTTTCATTTCAACTATGAGATCAGTCTATGAGAAGTTTGCCATTTGCTCTAAGAACTTTCTGTGTTGAGAGCTGAGAGATGATGTGCTAATCTATGAATATCACAATAAGTAATTATTTGTCAATTTAATATTCTGTTTAGTTGAATTCTAATAGTAAATTTTCCCCATGGGTGTGTGACCTGTATAGCTGCAAGTTCTTGGCCCTGATAACAGTGTCAGGTATGGAATCCCTGTTTCAAAGCACACATTAAATCCAATTAGAAGGTGGTGGGATACTCCCAAAATAGTCACTCTGCTATTTCACCAGTAGGCGTATTTTGTCAAGACGGTCGTTGCTGTAGCTCACAGCTTTCACAGCTGGTTGAGGTTGATGATTTCCTTTCACAGTAATAGCACCTTCTAGTACTCTACAAGCTGGTTATCCAAGATGGAGCTTCAAGGTCTGTTTTAGCTTGATTTCTTCTTGTTTATAGTGTTTTCAGAAATAGGGTCTTACCATCCAGTTCTTGTGGGTAAACAAGCCCAGTGGCTATACCCAGTATTTTGAGGATCTAAGGAATCTCTCTGGTCAACAATTCTGAAAAAAGGGAGTCCATTCCTGGCATTGGGCTTAGCATTTGTTAGCCTGTGGTGTCTACCACGACCCTCAAACTCCTGTTCTAAGGTAAATATTTTTAAATTCTGATAAACACACTCAGCAAAAGAGCAAAACATAAAATTAACCCAAAAATCAGAAGTCTCCTTATATATCTACAACAAATGTGTTAAGAAAGAAATGAAAGTGTTCACCCCCAAACAGGTTTAGAAACATAAACTATCTTGAAATAAATCTCACAAAGGAGGACTTGAGGACACTGAAGGAATATATTGAAGAAGACATTGGAAGATGAAAGATATCCCATGTTCATAGAATGGTAGAATTAATATTGCGAAATGGCTATTCTGGCAAAAGTAACCTATTACTATAATTAATTCCCATTTAAATTTCAACACAGTTCTTCACAAAAATTGTAAAGATAATCTCAGATTTGATATGGAAACCCAAACAAGCCGTGATAGCCAAAATAACCCTGAACAGTAAAAGAAATGTCAGAACATCCTTAACTCCAAATTATATCATAGAGCTGTATTATAAAAACAGCATGGTGTTGCATAAAAACAGACACACTGATCAATGGAAAAGACTTGAAGGCCCATATTTAAGTCTACATACTTATAGTCACCTGATTTTTGATAAAGAGTCAAAAACACACATTGAAAAAAAAATATGTTCAGCAAATGGTGATAGTCACACTGGCTAGCTACATGTGGGTAAATAAAATGAGGTTCAGGTCTTTCACAAGTCTCAATTCCAAATGCATCAAAAACTTCAGCATAAGATTTGATACTCCAAATATAATAGAGGACAAAGTAGGGAATACACTGCGACTTGTAAATAGAGGTAAAGACTTTCTGAACTGGACTCCCATAGCCCAGACATTAAGAACAGTGATAGACAAAAGAGATCCCATGAAACACTAACTTCTGTACTTCAAAGGACAACAGTTTTCAAGTGAAGAGGCAGCTACAGAATGGGAAAATGTTCTTATCAGATATCTCTCTCTCTCTCTCTATAAATATAAATCTCTATATTTATATATATATATATATATATATATATATAAAGGGGATGATATAAGAAAGCTATCTCTAAAAGCTCTACTCTGCATTTTTAAAATTCAAGATAGAATTCTGTATGTTTTTAAAAGCTCAAAATAAAGAACAGAAAATTCTGCTAAATGTTTGGATATGTTTTTTAAAAATCTGAACAGGCAGCTCCTTCCAATTATATTGCAAGAACAACCACATGGAAATTTTCTAACCACACTTTTAGAAAAATCTTTGGGCTTTTGTAATAGGTAACTGAACCTAATTCTTGAGTAACTGCACTAAGAGTAGATAGCCAGTAATGTGCTCATTCAATTTAGATCTGCACATTCTAATTCAACTTTTTCTCTGTTTTATGAATTTATATAAGCATTCAAGAAGATGAACTCAAGCATACACCATCTCAAGTGCTAGGTTATAGCTCCGTGCAACAGCACTTACTTAGCATGTGGGAAGCCTGGAATTCAATCTCAAGCATGGCTTAACAAACAACAATAACAAAGAAATCTGAAGTTATACCACTGAATGTTATGCCAATATTAAAGTATAACTCATACTAAATTAGATCTATCCTAATAAACAAATTTTAGAGAAAAGAAAAATCAGTATTTTAAATCACTTATTTATAAATAAAAGTAAGATGCATATTAAAAATTATTGATAGTTCAATTACCTTTTTAAATGATCACCTTTGTAAATTGTCTATATAGTTATAGCATTTAAAATCCTATATCCAACAAAAACAAGCTCAACAATAGAATCAGACACTTGAATTAATTCTACAAGATATATGACGGTGGACAGACTAAGACATCTGGAGGAGATTCAGTAATTTCTTCTAGAATCTTCTATTTAGCTACTACACTATTCTCATATCACCATAACCTTCTTGAGTATGAATTACCTTTAAGCAAATTTTCTATAAGCGATTTCATTCAAAGACATCCAAAGCAGATTCTAAAAAGCACAAAAAAGATTGCCTTAAAAAAAGTTCAAAAAATATTTCCTGGAATCCCTAGTAGTTTTGTTGTTGTTGTTGTTTTTCATATAGTTGGCAATAACTGATTTCAATGGACAGGTCAAACCACTGTCAACAGGAAATGTGTTGGAGTTTTCAGCCCAGTCTAAGAATGTTTTATTCCAAAGACTAAGCAAATTACCACCTAAATAACATATTTTGATATCAAAAAAGAACAGAGGAATATTTGACAATCACACAAATCAGTTTCTGTTGTATTATATTGTATAGTGTATTATAAAATAGTATAGTAGACTTTTTGTAGATGACTTATAAAGAAATAAATATGCCTGTATTGGCAGGATTCATTTGTTTCTGATAGTAATATACTCTCAAGAAAATCCCATAATCATGTGTACTCTTATATTTCTAGGAGAATGTTCTAATTTTAAATTTCCTGATTATTGTCTAAATGAATTAAAAATTAATTAAGATAGAGAATTAAGAGTGAATCTTTATAAGCAAATACAAGTTATGTTTAAGGAGATTAAAATGGGGCCTGCTCCACAGGAGGCAATTTCATGTCTGTTACTGAAGGGAGGTCATATGCTGTAGGGTAGAACCTACTACGGTTAATTGTGCTAAATGACAGTTCTATCAAAATGCCTTCTAAATATTTGTGTTTATAACCATAACCATGGGCTTTTTCAACCTTGGTCATTTTTCAAACTTGGTCAACCTTTTTGGGTGCTAGGATGCAGTCTATGTAGAGATGCAGAACTGCTAGTAATATGAGTACTCACACATAAGTGGAACGTGTATATCAACACCCACCCCCCAACACACACATACTCACACATCAAGGCTCAGGGAGCACTGAGTAAAATGAAACAGAAAGAATGTAAGCGCCAGAAGATAGGAATAAATGTGGAAATCATGCTACTCTGGACATGACATGGCTATGGCACTCATGAACTTTCGGCACCTGGGATTGCCTGCACAAGATCTGCTCAAGACCAAATCAGCCAAAATCCCACCATGTATTCAGTAGATGATCCCAAGGACCCACTCTATAATAAGAAGCTCTTGACAGATGATGGTTTCTGGGAGAGAGAGCATCATTTTTAAAGATGTTGTCCATGACAAGTTTCTCATGTTCCAGCAGATGACTCCACATCCACGTAAATGTGAGCAGAACTAAATGGAATTAGGTGTTTAAAAAAGGAAACAAAAGACATGAAGTTGGGAGGGGTTCATGTTCAGAGAGACATAGGTGGGATCAGGGAGGGGAACATGGTGGATGTGGTTGTAGTTCAAGAATAAGAAAAATTAAAAACAAAGCCAAGCAAAAGGTAACCAATTACACACCTCAGGCTTTGTTCCCATTTAAGCGCAGCATTTGCTAGCCTGAGACTATCGAGGATTCTAAAGAGCTGAAACAAGTCTTAAAAAGATATTGTCACAAAGAATTATGGTAATAGCAATGGCGACTTTTCCTTGATGTGCAGATTAAGATATCAAATACATTAGCTGATATCAAATCTGGGATTGTTAGATCGTAACGCCCCAGATAAACACTGAGCTCTTTACTGCCTGTCATTTCATAAACTGTTTCCAAAAATGTGGATAATTATTTCACTAAATATATATAATTATTAATTCACTGAACATAAGTTAATTCCATGTTGACTTTGAAACAAGCCATGTAGCTACCAAATAAGCAAAATTAATTCTCAGAAATTAAACACACACACAATCACACAAAAATAAGGCAGGAGTCAATAAAAATGTATTGTTTTTAGAAAGGTGCATATCTAAACAGAGCATGGTGATGCACACCTTTAAGAACAACATTGGGAAGGCAGAAGCAGGCAGATCTCTGTGAGATCAAGGCCAGGCTGGTCTTTGTAATGAGTTCCAGGTCAGCAGAGGCTACAGCGAGTGCCTGTCTCAAGAAGACTGAAAAAGAAAAGTAAAATTAAATTAAACTGAATTAAAGACTTGGACTCAGTCCATTGCATATAAAATACTAAAGAAAACATGAGCAGGGGAGTGGCGAGTCGGTGGGGTGGGAAAACAAAATGAAGCTAGAGCTGGGCCAGCTTTACTTACAGATCTGGTACAGGACGAGACATCATCAATGTCATTAGAAATGTTCTCCAAATCAAGAATTTCATTTCAGAGAAGTCAAGCATTTTATTTTTCAAAGATCTTCTGCTTACTGCACATGAGAACCACTTGAGAATTAAGTTATGGACTTGAATTCCTCTAGAAAAGAGGTTGCACCCACAACAAAGCTCCTGTTACAGTGATCACCTGCTGGCCTTGATCACTGACAAGATGAAAGTAGGCCTGTCTTCTGAGAATAATCATCGCCTTCCAATAGGAATGGTTATCTGGAGAATGCTCCACATGAAAACACAGGCCACAAGCTACAAAATGTTTCTGGAATATAACTTTGCAAAATGTTTTTCAGAGCAGTGTTATTAGTTTCTTCTAATAGAAGTCTGGTTATCAGAATGATGGCTTGAGGTTTAAGTACAACTTATGAAATCAAAACTGAGCCTCGAGAAATTTTCTTCTAATAACTGATATTGTTATTATGTACATTTAATAACCATTCAGTGTTTAGAAAAATGTTTTTATATGTGGTTAAACTACAAATTATTTTATTGAGATGCCTTCATAGTAGAAGTGATGTACATATACTTTAAGTACTTATGTTCAAGAAAATTGCAGTATTCTAGGAAAGACAGCCAATAACAGATAATAATTACATGTGCATATACTCAAAAGCAAGCTAAAATATTCTCCTTCCAGCACCGATGTTGAAAAGACAAATGTTCCTTACGAATAGTAAGATCTTCTTTTGTGGCTCAGTGTCAGTGTGATTGTAGATATCTTTGAATCTATAAGAACTACATCACAGATCAAACCACCTTTTTCATATATGTGTAGAGAGTGATTATATAATGTTTGCTTAGTTTCTTGAAAATTGCCTGGACATTTTTACATCATAACATAAATGATGAGACAATGAGAATAAAACCCAAAAATAATTGGATTGATATGGCAATATATTTCTATAATAATTTAGTATTAGGAATATTCCTTGCATAGATAAAAATCAATGAAATTTAAAATGCATTAAATTCACAGTATAAATGTAAATTAATACTAGAAAATTTTGTGAAAATAAATGAAACAAATCAAATAAAAATTCACCTTAGAAATACTAGTGACACTTATTTAGAGATAGTTTTAGTTTATTTAACAGATTATGTTGTATGTACATGAATCCCTGAGTTCAGCCACCTTCACTGCAATGGATGAATGACAGAATGAATTAGTAAATTAATGCATTGAGAACAATTTTCAGCTAATATTGTACTTAATATTTAGGCAAACAGTATGACTGTCTTGTATATTTTGTTTACTTCTTGGGAAATATCCTACAAACTTTCTTGAAATTGATTCACCTTATCATATACATCTACTGGTCAGAGACTTTTAAAAAATTTATAAATTAGCATTTTCAATCAGCAATAAGAGTAAAATTTGGGTATTTATTAATTGGTATGACCTACCAGATAAAAATTATTCTAGTGCCACAGAAAATAAGTATTATGTAACAAACACTGAAACTTACAGGTTTATTGTTACTTATTATTTCTTGCAGGTTTTTAATTGAATTACTTCAGCTGTAGTTTTCCATGAGATATCTTGAAGAGTTTTAAGGGAATTGTGTTTCATCAGGCTGGTGTCATATGAAGATTCAATTGGGTTGGACATCTAAGAAATTTATTCACTTGCCTGGTACTGGTTTTTGACCAGACCCTCAAACTGGGTTTTTAACTGGACCATCGGATACATGTCTATTGTCCATACTGTTCAGATTCCTTAACATGAAAGAGAATTTTTGTAGTATGTATGTTCTAAGAAAAGTGGGTAGAAGCTATAATGGTTCTTGTGAATACTATTTGTGTCATGTAAGTAAATTTCAAGTCAGATGTCAGGGAAAATGTTTACACAGGAATGAAAAACGTTCATTAAGGGATCAACTTTAGATAACAGTTGTCATGAAGTTGCTATACAAGTATATGTCCACTTATTACAAAACCTAAGGCAGGTCTTTGAATAGATATAAATAAATAAATATAGAACTATGTACTTCTTATAATAGGGGGGCTTAGGGAGACATGCTAATTTGACTAGTTATTAATTTTTTTCTGTTTTGCTTGGTTAGATTAAGGTCTAAGGCAGGAATTATTTTAATTTGATGTGTGTGTGTGTGTGTGTGTGTGTGTGTGTGTGTGCGTGTGCTAGCAAATGCACCTGTGTGTGGTGCCCACAGAGGCCAAAATGGGGCATTATATCCCCTGGCACTGATGTTAGTAATGGTTGTCAACCACCAAATATGGGTGTAGGGAACTGAACTCAGATCTTCTCAGTGCTTTTAACTCTGCTAAACAATCTCTCTGTCCCCTTTAGGGTGGGAGTCTCACATTAACCACAACACCCAAACGATAGCACATACTGAGAAACATAGGGATTTTAAAGTTTGTGGAAAATGTCTAAGCTATTGTATAAATTTATCAGGAAGATATACTGTTTAAGTTTAACATAATCTAAATTTGTTCAGCTTGTTACATAAAATTGGCCACATCATAGCCTAACCAATATGTTTGTGGGTTAGGAAAATGCAGACTGGGAGATTAGTCATGTCATAAATAGTAAAGTGAACATTTTGAGGAAATTTAGTAACTTTGCTGAGCCAAGACTGCTGCTCTAAGATACATTGTAATGATGGTCATGCAGTAATGATACAATGGCATGATGATACCTTGTCCATGTGGCAGGAGACAAGATTATGAGTACAGGCCCAGTGCTAACTCCATGTCAGGCTATATTGTAAGCTCCATGCTCCTCATGAAGCACCCCAAACAGCTTTTGTTCTAATTGCTATTTGACAGATAACAAAACTGAGACTCTGAAAAATTATACAATTTACAAGTGACAAATTTTGTTGTATAAAAAGTTGAAAAATTATCTTTTTTCAGTTTTGAATTTTACCTATGTAGTAAATGAACACATCTGCATTCCAACTCATTTAACATGACATCTAATGGTAGTCTTGAATTCATAGTCACTGAACAGAAACTATAAGATCCTTACTTAAAAGTCTATTTACCTTTGATAAAATCAATCAATATATAAACATTGAATTATTTTTCTGTTCAATTTTTGTTAATAGGCATAATTTTAACCAAAGTATTGTATAATTGTAGCATTAGAAAAATAGTTTTACTTGTAAAAATATAAAATAATACAAAATCTAATTTAGTCCCATAGATTATATAAAACCATGATCTGAATAAACATAGCACTTATGTGTTAAATAATAAAAACAGCATAGACAAACAGTTATTGTTCATATTTGAAAATTTCCCTGGGTGTTTAGATAGACAGGTATATCCAAAACTTTTCATTTTGCCTTAGGTTATTTTGTTCATATTAAACTTACTTCTAAGGTCTGGTGGTCAATGCACACCTATAAATCATTGCAGTACCATGTGGTAAAATGTCTACTAGAGGTTCCTCTCTGTCTTATCTCCAGTGTTGGAGTCATTAACAAGCTGAGAATTTGAAATCATCCTTGCATATAAAAAAGTAACCTTAAGATGTATACAACCAATTGTTTAAAAAATAACGCCACATATTTGAGTGTTAGTATCACTTTATTATCTTGACCAAAAATATGGGGAAAAAAGATTAGAAGGAATAAACCTAGTAAAATGTCATAAACATTTTATTCAATTTGTATCACTATGGCAATAATTCACAAAACTCTCAAACCTTCTATGACAGCCAGGAACGCTGTCCTTAGAACAAACTGCTCTGAAGAAAATTCATCTGTTTTCTGCTAAGAATGGTAGGATTCTAATGAGAATGTATCTGTGATCAACAATTCATTTCTACCATTATCTACCACCATATGGCATAGCATTTGCAATAATTTTAACATTTGTATTACCAAAGTGAAGCCAGCTTATCTTTAATTCTCATTAAAGGAAAAAGAATATTCCCAAATATGCCCACAAAAGGTAAATATTGAAATGAGAGGTTTTTACACTATTACTACTGTTCATGCTCCCCTACCCGTGTATATTTTTCAAGCACAGCAGGTAAAGTAAGAATTAGGCCATCCGCACCAGTAACATGAATTTTTGTTTATCCTGGAGGAGCTAAGAATAAGAAAACATACTGAAACTAATTTTTGGATAACACATTCAGACTTGTTCTACATGGACTATTGCTCTCTATAGAGGAACTGTAATCGAACTGCAGTATTTCACACAGAACCAATACTATAAAAAAACAGACTTGGAAATTCAAATATCAAAAGAAGCAAGTGGTTTTGACATCTGCTACTAAATTCTAAAATATGTGCAGAAGAGAAAGCAGATCATTTAAAAGTATTACTTGAACGATGCTGAGAATTGGGAGACACAGTGGCTCTTGAATGTGGCTGTCCTTTGAAGAGATGTGATGTCTCACATGGCCCTGATCAAGATCCAGTGAAAGTCTTGTGTTTATTGTTCTGGGATTGGTGGAATAAGTCGAGAGAACAGGGATAGAATGGCTGCGTCTTTATAATTCTCTCAACAGTAAGTTCTGCAAAATTAGATCAAGTTCTGAGCTTTCATTTCTTATCTGTAGTGCCACCTAGAGTGACACAGTTATTATTTTGATGAACATTAAACTTAGTGCATGATGTCAGCTTTTCTTAATTTAGAACTCTAGTCCAAAGAAAAAAATCATGATATTCATAACTAAAATGGAAATTTGTGTTCTAATAGTAAATATAACCAAAGTATGCAATTTAATGCACTTACATGAATTTTTTACAGTGCCTGTGTGGTGTGCGTTCATGTATGTTGGCGTGTATGTGACACAAGTGTGGAAGTCCACATGGAAACCAAGAGTTGACAATTTCTGTCTTCCTCACTCCTGCCACTTTATGTATTGATAGGGTCTCTCCCTGAACCCATTTGACAATTCTAGCTGATCTGGCTAGTCAGCTTGTCTTGGGGTACCCTGTCTGCCTCACCTGTGTTGGGATTAGTGGAAGCCACCAAGTGTGCCCTGATTTACAAGATTTCTCAAGATCGGAACCTTGCAATCAGTTTATCTACTGAGCTATCTCCCTTATATCAATTTATAATCAACATCACTAGGCACTAATTTTCAAAGAATAATCCATAGATTTAGCTTAATGGTTAGGAATAACTTAAAGGTATGGCCAGTCATGGCAGAACAGGTAACAGCTAACCTCAAATCTCAATGTCTTTTAACAGAAGAAATACTTGCTTCACATGCTAGTGAGAGACAGATTTCTTCAGAGTCTGAGGAGAGGCCTCAATTGATAAATGCATCTGTAATTAGAAACAGTGGAAGAGAGTTCAAGAGTTTTGTGACAACAAAGAAATTCCTTTTCCTATAGACCACATATTCCATTTCTGATCATTTTCTAATAACAAACCAATTCACAAGCCTGTACCTAACTTCAGTGGACTGTTGTTGACCTGGAAGCCTTCTACCTGAAGTATAGCTCTCACATTTCTAGAGGAAAATATGCAAGCTGCTAAGAGAGAAACTCAATCAATGGTCCAACCCACCCCTAAAACCTAATAATCTTAACATCCAGCAAAATAAACTACCACTATTGGTCATCTGGGGGTGTAATTAACAGCGACCTAATAGGACTTAAAGCCCTCTCAATGGGAGTGAACTCATGGGTGGCTCTGTAAACACAGTCAAGTACACATGGTTGGAGAGATCATAGATTCTACAGAAAACCTTATTTCTGTGATACATTTTAGAGACTGGTATATAAGGAGTTCTTGAAGGTAGAGAAAATATAAACATGGCATCATTATCAAGACTACATGTCTAGACAAAACAGCAGAATTTTAAAAAGTTTTTAAAAGAACTTTAATAAGTTCTATATATCCTTTCCAATTACTTTCATTAAAACCATTTGCTCCTATATTTTTTAACAACTGCAGTGTAAAGACAGAGTGACAGAGTTAATACAACAGCTTCATGCACACTTCAAATTGAAAAGCTGTAAAGGATCCACTCCTAAAATCATTACATGAATTGTAGATTCTATTCCCTTTCTCAATAATGTCAATTGGAACAAATTTAAAATGACCAGTAATGTGGATAAACTTAGAAGAAAATATGCACAAAACTACTGAGGAATCCATTAAGCAAACTGTCACTGACCTCACCTAGAAAAGTTGGCTTTTATGAAATGGCAGCTGTGCCTGATTCAGAAATGATGGCTCCCCTCAGAAATCATAAGGGTCATTAAAAACCAAGTCATAAAATCATCTGACCCCCAAAGGCACATTGCCAGAGAGCCCTTTGGATTTCCTTGCAATAATTTAACTTTAACTATCTTAATACCCAGTATGTACTTAAAGGATTGTTTAAAAATCTGTCATTTTATCCTTTACATAACTCTCTCAGATTGTTGAATGATTTGTTAAAATAATATTTGAATAGTGCAAATGATTTGAATTGTTGTGATACTTGATCACCTGAAATAAACTTTTCCTGAGACCCATTAAGGAATTTCACCAACTTATTTTAATAAACATTTCCATTTATGTTTATCTTCATGGTCTGAAAAAAGTTTGGAAAAAATTATAGAGCTGAATATAAGGGACAATGTTTTATGAATGGTCAATGAAGATAGCAACAGGATGGTGAGTAGATCTAGGGAGGACAAGCCATTTATATTACAGTCTATGAAATGTGTAGATTTACCAAATATTAGACATGTAGTTTACACACATCTTTCAAATCCTAATCTTACAATGTATTCACTACTGTTGTGTGAATGTATGTGCGTGTCTTTGAAAGAAATTTTTCTTTTTCTTTCTTTTTTCCCCAGTCCTAGGCAGTGAACTTAGGGCCTTGCAGATTCTCTGCAAGGATTCTGTTTTGTTATGTAGCTGTATATACAACCCTGAGAAAAGCTTATTGCCAGGTTTTTCTTTCTTTCTTTTTTTTTTTTTTTTTTTTTTTTTACTATTTTAGTACTTCTATTTGACTTTCCTGCCAAAGGTTATTCTTTTTCAATTCTAGTTGCCATTAAGACTGACAATTTGCTACAATTATCTAGATAATTTACAGAAAGTCAGCCACATAATTAGTGTAATGGACTAGAAAGTCCCTCCCAGGCACCCTTTCAATGTCAGGGCTGAGTTTTTCCATGATAGTTATTATTATAGTTAAAGTTCAGATTTACAAGTTCTGATTTCAGTCTGCATTGCAGAAAGAATACACACATGACCAACTTCAAGCTCCTGTGTCCCTGACATGTCTTCAGGTCATCATGAGTCCTTGGCTGTGGAGACCAGCTGCTTCTCCTGTGGGAGATGGTTGGTCCTCAAGAAAAACATCAATCACATAATCATATTTTTTTTTGATGTTTAAACTAATTTGTATTGTAAAGAATTGCTTTTTAATTAAATGTTACTCTCAGTCCTCACTCCCAGGCCCAGCTTGAGTGGTGCAGCACATGAACCAGCCCAATCTTATGGCATCCTCAGAAGCTCTCCCTTCTCCAGCAGCAGGTCTACATTCCCCAGTGCACAGTGAAGTGCAGCCTGAGAACCAAGCCATCCTGGAGTCATAATTGCACTTTGTTCATTAATACCTAAAAGGAATGACTCTTGAGCCTCTAATAAGGAATCAACACTGATTACCTGAAAAACTGGCCCACAAATCTTCATATCTGAACTGCAAACAACTCAACTGGGTCAGCACTAAAACAGAATGACAATGCCACTGAACGAGGGCGGGCTCTAATTTCATAATCAAAATGCAGGCAACAAAAGAAGTCCATATGCCTTGGCCACATCACAAAAAGACAAATGATATGCAAACCCCAAACAATATGTCCCATCAATACATATCCATTAGAAAGGACAAAATACCAGCCACTGCTCATGTGGCATTGGAGCTGAGATGGGAGCAATCCCTGTCACCACTGCTAGAAATGCAGAATGGTGCAACCACTTTGGGAGACAGTTTGAAGTGTCCATAAAAGTGAACATGGTGTTACCTTACAATCCAGCTAGCATACTTCATTTTTTCCTTATGAAATGAAAACATATATACACAAAAATACTGCACACATTATGCTATTATATATTTATTCTCATTTTCTAAGATTGGAAGCATCTAAGATTTCCTTTGGTCAAAGAACGAATGAATGAACTGTGGTATGTCTAGTCAAAGGGATATCATTCAATGATAACGATGACTGAACTGAGCTGACAAAGTTCAGTCATTATGAATATGTAGGCAAGAAATTTACATACATATTACTATATGAAACAATCAAGTTTGAAGAGACTATGTATTGCGTAAGTCCTACTGTATTATTATCTGAAATAGGAAAAGTATGAACAAAGTGAAATATTTGTGATCATAAGCAGTGGAGTAGGGACAGGTGAATGGGCAGAACATGGAAGGGCGGCAAGAAATCTACCCTGTGCCCTGAAGTGGAGGGTACATGTTACTGTTTTTCCAAACCCACAGAATATGTAAAACCAACAGTGAGCTGAAGTCTAAATTATTGCCATTACATGGAATGGTATCTAATGATTATTATCAATGACCCACTGAGGAAAAAAGAAACACAATCATGTGTATTTGAAGGCATGGTTTATGCTCAATTTGCTGTATTCCTAAAAGGTATCTAAAATGGGAGATCATCAACACTTGACTGATAATTGTGAAATTGTATAAAAGTAATTCATATCAATTTGTATTGTTTTATAAGGGCATGAGACTATATTTTTGGATATAAATATATGCATTTTTTCCAGAAATCCAACAGTCAAATAATAAGAGTAAATATTTCAGTGTTGACCCTTTCCCAGGCATTAATATTGGCTTCTACATATACCAACTCAACTATTTGTTTACAACTTATTCTGAGGTTTGGAGTGTAGCTCAGAAATAGATTCTTTGGCCTAGCCAATAGAAGGCCATAGGTTTAATGTTCAGCAATGGAAAAGATACTCTGAAGTGAATATTATCACTATTGCCATCTTACAATGGATAGAATAGAGAAAGATGATTACATAACTACTTCTGAGTCATGGAACAAAGGGTCATGCCTCACTGCGGTACAAGAGGTTTGAGTCAAAAATCAATACATTTAATATGTAATAATACTTTCCTTCAAACATAAAGTATAAAATGTGCTTGTCTTTTGAAGTAAAAGCCAATTATTTTTCCAATTTATTGTTTAGTTGGAATCGTAACTGTAGAGGGATTAGATGATATTATTTACTGAAATGGAAAAAAAAAGACAGAAAGCATACATTTAAATAGATATGTTTAAAAACACATTGTATTTAGGAATTATCTTGTCAAACCTAGCTGGAAACCCGAACAGAAAGGATTTTATTACAGATGATATTTAAACAGTAGGACTACCTAAAGGTATCTAAGAAGAAAACATAGACAGGAAATAGAGCATATTGCCTAACATAGAAAGTTGCCAAAATTTGGTTACTAAAAGATCTTATGAAGAAGAAAAAGGATGAAAAGTCTATCATAGAAATCATGGGGACTCATAGAGCTGAGGATCAGATTGCTGCACACAGCCAGGATTTTGAGTAATATAAAGTCGAGACGGTAGTCCTGTGATGAGAAAAAGCATAGGCACTGGGGAGATGATATTTTATAACCACAGAGTAAGGAAAATTCGCACTGGTAATTAATGCAAGATATGAAAGCAAACAAACGTCGTTCTGCAGGTGTTGCATAGATTAATATATTTAGAAGACTTAGACAATGGAATATAACCAACAGTAAAAAGAAATGAACTATAAATGAATCTATAAGAGTTCAAATAAATGACATTCTGGAAAGTCAAAAATCAATTTTGATTTTTTTTATTTAAAAAAATATATGTGTATGAGTGTTATGCCCACATGCATGTAAATGCACACATTTCCTTCAATCCTCACAGAGGAAAAAAAGAGGGCATCCAATACCCTGGCACTGAAGTTATGGACAGTTGTTAGCTGCCATGTGTATGCTGGGACTTGAACCTGTACCCTCTATAACAGATAGTGCTGTTAACCACTGAACCATCTCTCCAGCCCCGAAAGTCAAAAGGAATCAAAAGGAAGGAGGAAAATTCAGTGATTGCCAGGGGTTAGGGACAAAGCAGGAACCTGGATCACACAGAGGAATTTTAATATAGAGAAAGTATTCTATGTGATACCACTATAGCAGATATATGTAAATCTAAATTTATCCCAACTCACATGATATACAAAACAAAAGTGAACCCCAATTCTAATGATGAACTCTGTAATGGTGGTATATAAACAGATTTGTTATTTCACATCTATAGCATTCTGGTGAGGAATGCTATATTAAAACATATAAATAACCCTTATCTTCTACCGCATTTAAGTAGAAACCTAAAGAAGCCTTAAAACCTTAGGTTTCTTTAAATTTAAGCCTTACAATTAAGGGAAACTAGCAAATAGTGAAGAAAACACACATAATATTTATTGTCTTCTGTGAAGAATATAACATTAAGTATGAAATTTTAGGTTGATGAGAGTTAGGATGTGACATAGAAAAACATGTTGAATAAATGTTAAAGGAAAACAAACAGTAATGTAATGCGGAATCATGTAGAAAAGATACGACAAATGAAAGACATACAGACAGACAGTGTGCCATGAGAAATTTTCAGAAAAATATTGGCACCCCTGCAGTGAGCAGCATTAGACTATGAGGAACACAGCTTCGCCGATCAATGGTTTTAGTTGTGCAGTTTAAAACATCTTTAAGCAAATCCTGGTGTTCAGGTCAGCCACTGTCGGCAGCTCCGGCGCTTCTGCCCCACTGAACAGACTACCCACATCTTGGTAGGACATTTTGGAATGATTCCTCCTTATAGTTGTCTGTTTGTATTTTTATTATCTACACATTGTTTACTTATTTGCTGTGTGCATGCACTCATGTGCCATGGCACAGTTGGACGTTACAGGACAACCTTGCTTAAGACAGGGTCTCTTGCTCACTGTCTTGTATATGATAGGCTAGCTTGTCCTTCAGCTACTTGGACTCTTCTGTCTCTACCACCCATTCCTCTCATGCAGTGCTGGTTCAATGGTTGTGCACTCTCATGTCCAGAGTTATATGGGTTCTGAGCAATTCCAACTCTTTCCTCAGGGTTGCATTGCATGGTTTTTAACCCACTGAGCCATCCCTCAAGTCCTTCCTTTCTGCTTTTAAATGTTTAGTTGTTTCTCTCTGACACACTTGGGAATGAATCTGTGGACGAAAGCACGAGTTTTCATTAATTTAAAATATTTATTTATTTATTTTTATTCTATATGTATGAATGTTTTGACTGCATGGATGTAAGAGCATCGTGTGCATTCTATACTACTGAGGGCAGAAGAGGATGTTGGATCCCTCAGAACTGGAGTTATAGACAATTACTTTCCATGTGGGTGCTGGGATTCGAACCTAGGTCCTCTGAAAGAACAGCCAGTGATCTTAACTGCTGAGCCATCTCTCTGAATCTAAACACGGGCTTTTTGTAATCTACCTACCATATTGTGTCTAGAGTTCAATTTTTATGTGTAGAAGTAATTAAATTTTTCAAGGAATTCTTTTTGATTATATAAAAATCTGAGGGCTGGAAAGGTAGCTCAGTGGTTAAAAGCACTGGCTGCCCTTGCAGCAACCTGGGTTTGAGTCCCAGTACCCACATTGCAGCTAATAACAGTCCATGCCTCCAGTTCCAGGAGCTCTGACACCCGCTTCTAACCTCTGCAGGCACTGCACAACTCAGGTGCACCCACCAAATGCAGACCATGCACACATAAAATAAAGATAATAAGTAGTATGTCTAAAAATCCTCAGCTTTCTACTCATGATCCGTTTACAGTTTCCTTCCATATGGTTTCTCCTCTAGAATCACAGTCAAGGGATAGATAGTTTGATACAGCATGTGCTGGAAACTATTGCATCACGTTCCAAATACATTATGTCGTGTCATAGTTTTAGCAAGTGTGAAGCCAAATGCCTTTTGAAGGATAGACCCAGACCTACCATCAAAGATTCAACATTACATTTATCTCTGGTTTTATCTACTTGACCTTCATGACTGTTTTTCTGTAAAACATATAAAAAGCCTATAGGTAGAAATAGGCCAGCGAATACTCTTGTGCAATTTGTCAGACAGTTTTATGGAGCGGTTTGGAAGGTTATGAACACACTGCCTACCATACTTTCTTCTAAGCAGGTGTACACAATCTAACCAGTACTAATGCCTTTGGCAAGATAGATTATCTTTTTTTATTAATTTCAAATATCTTTGTAAAATTTTTATTTAATGAGAATCAAGTATAAGTGTGTTTCTTAATATATCATCTTCTTAATGTGTGAAGATTTTCATGACATTTATCTATATATTATTGAATTAATAATTTCAACTATCAACTTTAAACTCATAAAGACAGTGTTATTTTTATTTATTTTGATGTGTTTTACAGCCTTATCCTGAATGACTAAGTGTTGCTAGGCATAAACTCAGTTTTACTTTTTTCTTTGAAAATTTCTTAGTATCACATGAAATAGCCTTATTCTTCACAAATTGAATAGACCACAACCTGCCAAAGATTAACATCTGGCTTAGCTCTGCTCAGGGAGATGCTGTAGCAGATTGAATAAAGAAGACAGACAGCTACAAACTCACTCAGAATTGGAGACTTTGATGGCAAAATGGGAACAGTACCTTAGGATGACTTTTTTTAAAACTCTACTTTAATTATAAGAAAAAATTCAATCTGCCACTGAAGTATTCTTAAATTTTTCTGTAGGTGAATAGAACTTTTAGGGTAAATTTTATCTATCTCAATCATTAGTTTTCAGAGAGAGATAAAATATCTTAAAGGAATCAACTGTTAAAATATAATGAATTTTAAATTAAAAGGGAAAAATATCAAAGCATTATAAAACACTGAGTTCCATTTAGTTGCATGTACAGTGAAAAATTTAGATGAGATTGTGTTACTCTCTGAATCAAATCAATTGGATTGATGGAGATCAGATTGCTCAATAAATAGATGATAATACAGATATACTTTAATGTTGTAGAATAAGGTGACTATTGCTGACAGCAAATGTGGAGCTTCTTTAAGCTTTTTTGTATCTTTATAGTATTTCATAACAAAATGGGTGAAAAATTTATCAGGTATGTATTTTGAAAACAAATTAAGAGATTTTTTTAAAAACATTAATATAATTACTTACATTTACTGATAAATATCACTAAACTTTCTTAGACCTTTTTCTAAGACTGGTCGGTACTCCAGTGACTACCCCTGATCTAACTCCACCTCTATTACTTGACAAATTTAATGATTCTCTAAATCCATTTCTTTTGAAACTTAGAGAAAGGTGGTAAATAGAATGCTGAAGAGAGACTTTGGATTTTCTCGATCGATAATGACTTAAACATTTACTGATGGACGAGCCCAGACAATTTGGTCTGCCTTGTCTGTCATTTGGAAGGAACGGTACATGCTCACCTGTACCACCCTCAGGGACAAAGCCTGAGCTCAGACCACTGCTGGACAGGATGTGCACATCACACTGTACTGTGTGCGCATCACACTGTGCTGGCTATAGAACGACAGAAATATTGGACTCTAACTCGAGAATTTTGCAAAGTAAATGAGAGGCAAAATTACGAATTCAGGAAATTCTGTCTGTCTCCCATTTATGAGGATTTATTTTACATTCCAATTATTCGTACTTCTTATCTACAAAACAGTGCCCTGTCCTATATGTTTAACAAAATTAAAATTACCACTTCCTGTTATATTACACAGGCTGTTTATTCTCTTTTTAGAAAAAAATTTAAATGTTGAGAAGCAAAAATAAAGTCTAATCTCAGCACAGGTGAATGCCATTTCTCACATTTTTAAGGTCTGACTTTTCACATTCTGGGTATATATACGTTTATAAAATTGTTACTTACTAATTTATTACCTTTTCTTCTCTTCAATTTAACAGTAACAGGAGACTTAAAAATGAAATAGGGATGGATATTAAAATGATTCATAAAATAATAAATTATCTAATTTCTATGAAATAGTGATTTATGAATGCTAGTCCATCCAGAGACAAAGTGTGACAGGCATATCTTAAAATTAAAATATATAATTATTAATTTTTACAGCATGCTCAACTTGCTAGGAACTGACCACATTGAAATAAAATGTAGACCAATAGCCTGACTTTTCTTTATGGTAGGTTTCAGCAAACTTTCAGTAAGGCCATGCTCAGGGATCCTTGTTCGTTTGCTCAAAGCTCACTATAGACTCATTGAAGACAAGTTAATAGAACAAAGAGAATGCAAGCTTAACTCTTGTCTGAAAATTCCTGCTTAGAATTACCTTCCACTGATCGTGGATGCTACTTTCTATATAATCCAACAGGATATTTTCTTCACTAGTTCATGATCTGAAAGGCGAAGGTCTGGAAAACCTTTGCAATATGGAGGTTGAGAGATGGCTCCTTGGTTAAGAGCACTGCTGCTTGCAGAGGACGTGGTTCAGTTCCCAGCACCCTAACGACTGTCTATTGTTCCAGGGGTTCCGATGGATGAAGTTTTCTAATCTCTTTGGACTTTGAACTCAGGATCACTTATATGAGGCAAAACACTCATACACATAAAATAAAATAAATAAACGGAAAACCCTTTGCAATAGATCAGTTTCATTTTCACTTGTGTTTATTTCCCATTAGACGCCAGGTACAAAACTATAATTCAAGCAGTCTTTTACTGCTAGATACGCCTTGTTCTCAGGTCCTAGAAAACATTTTCATTCTCCTCATTATTTTAATCAAAATTTATTTACTTGTTTGTCACTATCATTATTTAGTGCTAGGGCTGAAACCCAGAGCACATTGTCAGCATTTACACCTCCACAGGAGACACCCAGGGTTCCCAAGGCTGCAGGGACCATGTCCTGCCAAACTCCCCCTCAACCCCCCCCCATTCATAAGACAGAGGCACCAGGAACACTACTTTCTCATGTGCGAATAAAAGCTTTATCAATGGTCAAAGTGAGTGAATACAAAGAAACTCTTGTTCTGAGTGATACACAGTGCTCTTAAGAAATTAGCTTTTTCATTAATATTTTTCATGCCAATTACTGAACACAATTAAGAAATAAGTAGAAAAACTTGTGCACAAAATAAAGCTTGGTTCATTACTCTCCTTGTCTTAACTACACACGGCTTTGCTTAAGTCAGCACTTCCTGTGGACCGATGTTTAACATTCTGAGTATTTCAAATTACCATATTTCAGTACAATTCCTCATTAAAGTCTTTTCTGACACATTACCACACTGAAATAAGCTTTGGCACTTACTCTAATACTACGGTCTCCTATTTATACAAATCTTTTTATTTCTTGACATTGAAAAAGGCCAAACTAATGTATTTGGAAATACACCTAACTAGTACATGTTTAGAAATTCATAAATTGTTCAAATGCCATATTTAAAAACCACAAGTCACCTTTTCCTGTGATATTTAAAACAGCATCTTTTGTGTTTTCTGGGATTAAACTTAGAAATATTTTGTGTAAGATTTAAGTTAATATTAAAATTGTATTTCTTAATATTGTTATACTTTTTAATAATTATGAAAAACATTGAGAAAATGTTATCTTTGTCCCATTTCTTTAAAGTTGTTTTTATACATTCTTTTGGAATTTTTCCAAAGCTTTAAAATTTTCTTTTAGTGAATTTTTGTTTTAAACATGGATAATTATGCACACACAAACATGTTGACATACATCTAAGTACACACCATGAGAAAAGTACACGTTAAGGATACAGCATGTAGTGTATTAGTGAGGACAGGCCACACTGCTTCCTACCTCCCATTAGATGCCCCTGTGATCTGCAGAGCTGTGCTCAGAACCACCTTCAAGGGAGTCAAGCTAGTATAGGTTCCAGCAGGACAAGGCAGGCAATTGTCTTGGGTCCTTTCTTCCTCCAAACGTTGTTGGGCTTCTGACCTCCAATTCAGAATATTATCTTCTTTGTAATACTGAAAGAGAAAATAGGACTATAGACATGACAAGTTAACTGTGGTCAGACACAGCAGGGTTGTCCCTACTTCAATATGTGATCTAAGTAGATAGCTAGTTTTGCCCATTAATTATTTAACATGGAGTTGGCTCAATACAGTGGAGGAAAAAATAATGTGAGCAGGAACGAGCTTATTTTGACCCACAGTTTGGGACACAGACCATCATGATGGGGAAGTCACGGCAGCAGGAGCTTGAGGAAGCTGCCGGTATTGTATCCTTACTCAGGAAGGGGGAAAGACTGATGAACACTTGTCCTCAACTCACTTTCTCCTGTTTATTCAGCCAGTGCTCACAGCCCATGGAATGTTGTATTCCACCCACACTTAGGTTGAGACTTTCCCCCTCAGTTAACAGAATCAATGTAATCTCACATATCTGAATATACTTGCTCTTACAGACATGCATATTCTTGCTTCCATGGAACGTCTAAGTCCCACCAAGCTGACAAGAAAAATGAGACACCATATCATGTGAAACCTGAAGCTATATGTCAATGTGTCCTTAACAGATTGGTATTATGCAGACAGCAACAAATTCTGGAGAGTTCTAATGAAAATATCAGAAGTAAGAAAGATTAGAAAAAGAATATGACTTCAGTTTTCAGAGGATTTGTGGGCCTGTGAATACTTATATTCAGAGGTCTAGCATCAAGAAAAGATGAAACAATAAATTTCTGTTGTTTTGTGCCTCCCAATTTACAGTACTTTGCTATTGCAGTCTTACAAAACTGATGCACACAGGCTTGCATACCCAGGGAGGATAAAAATTAGGTATGTGATAAATCTTGCTTTAGCAACTACAGGTTCTACTCAAAGAAACACATGTAATTTGCCTTTTAATCATGCTGGCCCCAGCAAGCTAAGTGCTCTTTTCTATTTCAGGTTGTATCTAAAATGTGAAGCAATGGGAATACCTGGTGAAAGCTGCATAGATTTTACAGAATATGCACAGTCTCTGTAAGAACTCTTCCAAACTAAACAAAATATAGAATTTATTTTTTTCTGGAAAATCCTGAAAGTTTAGGTTTGTTTCATACTACCACTTACCTAAAGTAAAACTATAGTCTGTGTATCATTTCAGTGATGATTCACATCAAATAAATTCCCATGAGAGTGAGAAATACGGCAGAAGCCATTAACTTCAAATTGATGGTATATGTCATTCGGTCTTTTTTCTTTCTTTCTTCAATGGAATTTCAGCAATATTCATATTATAATTCAATGTACTCAGATCCTCTACCCCATCCTCAGCACTTCTTTTTAACATGCCAAATTAATGAACTCTATAATAATACATATTAAATACGCTCTATTATATATGCTTATATATGCTCTATTATATATACATATATATGTGTATACATATATGGCCTACAGAGTCTAATTTGTGGCCCTAAATATCTTTCAGTGTGAGTCCATACACTGGAAACTGGGTCTCTCTACCAAGAGACCCATATTTGAATGAGACTGTCTCTGCCCCTCCAATGGCCAGCTATTGCCACGATTTCCTTGGGGGGAGATGGAGCTTCTTACCTACTTTCTTGTGTCTATGCTGGCATTTTTTTCTGGTTTGAGCTTGAATGTGACTTGTGCATGCTGTCATCTAGTGCTCTGCTTTACTAATCTGTCTTTCACTCTTTGTTTGTCAATTTAACACAATCTAGAATCACCTGGGAAGAGAATTTCATTGAAGGTTTTTCTGTATTGGATTCTTTCATCTGTGTTAAAGTCTGTTCTGTCAAGTTAGTGTCCCCAATTGCCTCAGTGGAGGTTCATCCACTGAAGTCCAGTCAGTCTACCCGGAGTCCCTCACTTGAGGAAGACCAGCTCATCCTTACCCAATAGTAGTCAGTTGCCAGTATTTCTTCAGTAACAAGTTGAACTCTGCTACCCATTTCTCCAGTTCTCTGTTGGATTTTTGCCTGTTTAAGTTTGCATGGGTCTTGAACATGCCAAAATTATATTCACTTGTCCAAGTCACCACTCATTAAAGAAACTTTGTTTGCACCAGAGACTACTACAGAGTACTACAGCTAGTCACACACACACACACACACACACACACACACACACATCATTATAATTTCATTCCTATATTTCTCTCCCTTATATTAGTCATCAGTCTTTAAAAGTTTCTTAGGTATGGTTGGGATTTCTTACACACTTCCTGTGTTTATGTTTGAATTTTGTTTGGTTTGAGCTTTCATGGGACTTGTGCATGATGTCACCATTGCTGAGAGTTCATGTGAGTAACTGACCAGATCTCTGGAAAACATTCTTTTCTCTCCTTCACTACCTGTGGCTTCCACAATGATCCTGGAGCCTTTGGGTGCAGAATTAAGATATAGTTTCTGAATCAATGATAAGTGCTCTGTGGCTTCTTGGTCAGTTGGAGTTTTTTGTGTTAATCACCATCTGCTGCATAAGGAAACTTCTCTGGCGAGAACTGAGATTGAATTAATTCTATATGTCGAGAGTGGCTCACTTAGGGTTAAACATCTCACAGACTCTTATTCTCTGCATTTGACGAGTTCTAGAACAATGTTAAGGCCACCATCGGTTTCAAGATCAAGCTTTTTTGATGAGAGGTACAATGTACACTTGTTTCTAAATATAAGCATATATTAAAATAAAGTAAGAAATTGTGTTGGATGTGGCAAAAGTAGATTTTTCACACATCTGTCACCTGTCCAGCCATGTGTGTTTGGCTGTGTCTACAGTACCTTACATGAGCTCTCTCCCATTGAGCAGGATTTGCTTCCATTAGGAAGCTGTTGACTACCCCAAGACAAAAGTGCCACAACTTCACCAATAGAGATATTGGTGCCAGACATTGTTTATTATGTTTAACAACTGGATAGAGTCATCGTCTGATCTTCTCTCCTGGCAGCTTATATAGTACCTTCTGATATCATGAGAGCTAGTCCTCAAGGAGGAGGTTTCCAGGTCAGTTCCAACTCAATTTTTTGAAGTCCTGTGTCTCAAGTGTGGCTTGTCTTCAGCAATAGGGTCTTACCTTCAAATTCTGGGAGGGAATCTGGGAGGGAATCAAGGACTACAACAATTGCCTGTGTTATTTTGGAGTTGTCTTGGACTACCTTGACCAACAGCTCAAAGGGAGGTTTCTCCTACTTTGCACCGTGGTTTTTGTTACAGAATTTCAACTATACACGTGTGCTTGAATATTTATTATATGAACGCTTTCAGTGGGACTTTGAAATAATACATAACCCTCTGGTTTGACAAATCATACAAGCACCCTGGTTTCCCCACTTCCCTCTTAATAGCACGTGTCTCCTTCTCTTCCCCTCTCTGTGCCATTTATTCCCATAATTCCTTTCCATTTTTCTAGTTCCTGCAGTTACATCAGGACAGGTGTTCACATCTAATGATTTTGAGGTAAGATTCACAAATCAGAGAGAGAACATACATCACAGTTTTCTGAGTCTGTGTTATTTCATTTAATATTCCAGTCTCCAAATTCATCCATTTACCTGGAAAATTAATGACTTCTTTACACTGAGTAGAATTCCATTGTGAAAATGTTCCATGATGTCATTTCCCATTCACCAGTTGATGGTTATCAAAGTTGTTTCCATTTCTCATCGTGAAATAATAGCAGGAAAAATGACTGTGCGAATGTCTCTGCAGTAGAATGCGTCTGCTGGGTATACACCAAGGAGTGGTGTGACCCGGTCATATGGAAGAGCTACTTTTAGCTTCTTGAGAGTTCCACATGTGAATTTTCACAGTGGTTGCATCAGTTTGCAATCTCACAGCAGTGGACAAAGAATCCCCTTCCCTGCTTCCACAGCAGCATTGGCTGGCATCTGATCTCTTAATTCTAGCCGTTCTTCCTGCTGTAAGACGAAGTGTTAAGGTGGTTTTTATTTGCATTACCTAATTTGTAAGGATGCTGAACACTGTTTAAAGTGTTTCTTAGCCATTGTTACTTCTTCGTAGTAGAGCTCTCTGTATAGATTCGTGGCACTTTGTTTGTTTATTTTTTTCACTAACTCAGTATGTTTTATTGACTTTTTCACATTTCACAGAGTGCATAGTAATCACATTTAGGTGACCCTCCCCTATTTGCACCACAGCCCTCCCACCAGATTCCATGCCTCATGACATATATGTGAAGGCCTATCAAGTTATGTTCCTATGCCCAGATGTCCCGCAGTGTGAGTTCATGAACTGGAGACAAGTCAGCCTATCTAACATGACTCCCTTAAAGAAGACCAACACATTTGGTCATTTATTTTCTTGCTTCTTTGTTTTTTGAGTTCTTTTTCATATTCTAGGTATTAACCTTCTGTCAAGCGAATAGCTGTTGATAATTCTCTCCCATTCCTTTTCATTCCATTGCGTGTTTCCTTTGCTTTAGAAGCTTTTCGTTTAATGAAGTTCCATTTGTCGGTTGTTGACTTTTATTCCCGAGTTACTGATATTGATTTAGAAAGTCCTTTTCTGCACCTATATTTCATAGGGTATAGCCTAGATATTCTAACAGTTTCAATGATTCAGGCTTCACATTGAGGTCTTTGAGTTGTTTGGAATAGATGTTTCTGCAGTGTGATAGGTATGGGTCTAATTTCATTCTTGTACATGTGAAGATCCAGTTCTACCATCACCATTTGTTGAAGACACTGTCTTCCCTCCAGTGCGTGTTCTTGGAAATTTTGTCAAATACAAGGTGGCTGAAATTGCATTCACTCCTGCCTGGTTCTTTTATTTTCTTCCATTGATTTACAAGTCTGTTTTTGTGCCAATATCACACTGATTTTATTTCTGTAACTCTGTAATGCAGTTTGAGATCTAGTATGGTAATTCTCCCAGGATAGTTCTTTATAAGCAGGATTTATTTTGTTATTTGAGATATTTTGTGTTTCCATGACTTTTAGAATTGAGTCTCTCTTTCTGTGAAGAATGTCACAGGCCTTTGACTGTGATTACATTGAGTATGTAATTGCATGGGGAAGTATGGTCAATTTCACTATCCACCAATTCGTGAGCATAGGAGGGTTTTCCATCTTCTTTTTTCTTCCTGAGTACCTTTCTTCAAAGATTTCAAGTTTTTATTGAATAGCCATTAATATCTTTGGTTAGGTTTACCTTTACATATTTTACTTTTCTTTAAGCTATTATGAATGAAAGTGTTTCCCTGAACTAGTTCTCTGATTGCTTGTTATTTGTATATACAAAGGATTTTTATAGATTTATTTGGTAAACTGCCATTTTGTTGAAAGTGTTGATCATTTCTAGAAGTTATTTGGTAAAAGTTTTGGGATCTCATGTACTTAGCGCATCATCTGTAAATAAGGATAATTTGACTTCTTATTTTATGATTAGCATCCTTTTAATTTCCTTCTTATTGCTCTATCTAGAATTGTAAGCACTATATTGGACAGGAGTGGGGATAGCAGACGGCCTTGTATGGTTCTTGATTCTAATGGAGATGTTTCAAATTTTTCTCAATTTAAAATATTTATAGATTTGTATGGATAACCTTGATTATGCTAAGGAATGTTTCATCCAGTCCAGTTCCTTCTAAGATGTTTAACATGTATGCGTGCTCGATTTTGTCAAAGGATTTTTTTGGGTCCACTGAGATGACTGATTTTTGTCTTTAAGTACATTTACACAATTTATTAGTTTTTATTTACTTACATATCTTGAACCCTCCCTGCATATCTGTAATAAGGCCTCCTTGATCATGGCAGATGATCTTTTTGATCTGTGTCTGTATGCAAATTGTAAGTATTTTGTTGAGAATGTTTGCAAGTTTGTTCATTAGGGATATGGGTCACAATTTGATATTTTTCTTTCATCTTTTCCTGGTTTGGGTATTAGGGTAGTACTGGCATTGTAGAAGAAGTTTGGGAGTTCTCTCTTTGCATCTTTTTTGAATAATTTAAGTATTACTGGTTGTACATTTCTTTGAAGGTATGATAAAATTCTGCTGTGAAACCATCTGGGCATGTGTTTTTTTGTTTATTTGTTTTTTGTTTATGATTTTTTTCAGTTGGGAGGCTTTGTATTCTTGCTTTAATTTTTCTTTGGATCTCTCCTTGGTTTAAGTTTGTGGGTTCCACAAATTTAGAAATATGTCCAATTTTTAAAGATTTTTCAAACAAACTAGAGTATAGGTTTTTGAAGAGTTTCTTTACAATATTTTGGATTTTTTTGTGTCCCTTGTGATGCCCTCCTGTATATTTGTTTTGAATTTACTTTTTCTATATTTTGTTTAACTAGGCTAAGGGGAGATCTTGCTTATGTTTTCAAAGTACTACCTTTCAGATTCATTGATCCTCTCTCTGCACTGTTTTCTTTGTTTCTATTTTGTTAAAATCTGATCCGATTTTTGCTATTTCTACTTGGGTTTGGATGTGATTTGTTCTTTCCTTTGGAGAGTCTTGAGGTGTACCATTAAGTCATTTAGCTGTGCTCTTTCTGATGTTTTAGTGTAGGTACTTAGAGCTATAAATCTCCCTTTTAAGACTGATTTTAATGTGTCCCAGAGGTTTTTTGTGTGTGTGTGCTGTATTCTTATTTTTACTTAATTCCAGGAATACTTTTATTTCGTTTTTGATTTCTTCTTTGTCCCATTTGTCATTCAGAAGTGTGATGTGTAAGTTAAATGAGTTTGTGTAGTTGCTGAAGCATCTTTCACTATTGATTTTAAGCTTTATTGCATAGTGGTTTGATAGAATATAATTACTTCAATTATTTGTATTTGATAAGATTTATTTTGTGTCCCAGTATGTGTTCTATTTAGAGAATCTTCCTTGAGCCATTTAGTAGAATGTGTATCCTTTAAGTTTCATTGAATCTTTGTGTATTTCATATAGAATAACTCAGTCAATTCTAGTAATCTTTGTGTTTCCTTCCCCAGGGGCACCCCTCCCCCAGTAGCCCCTCAGCTGGAATCCATGCATTTCTGCTGTCTGTGTTAAGGCCTATTCTATCAAATTAGTGTCCTCAGATGTTCCTCAGAACAAGTTCATCCTGTGAGATCTAGTCAGTTTATGCAGAGCACCTGGCTTTAAAATTAGCCCTTCCTCGCCCAACAGTAATCAACTACCAGTCTTTCTTCAGCCCATAAGTGTCATGGAAGAGTTTTCTTTTCCCTCCAACTATAATAAATTGTTTTGCTTGGAAAAGTATTCTGGGTTGGCATCTGGCTTTTGTAGTTTGCATAGAAAAGTCAGCTGTAGCTCTGATAGGTTTTCCTTTATATGTAGTTTGTTGTTTTGCTCTTGAAGCTTTCGGTATTATCTCTTCGTTCTTCTAGGAGTTTTAAAATTTATAGTTATTTAACGATTTTATATATATGACTGTTATGCTTGCATGTAGGTAGGGGCACCATATCGTGCAATGCCCATGGGGGACAGAGGAGGGCTTCGGATTCCCTGGTGGTTGTTAGCCACATGTGGGTGCTGGTATTGAACCCAGGTCTTCTGCAAGAACAGCCAGTGCTCTTAACCTCTGAGCCATCTCTCCAGTCCCTGTTTTGTACATTTAGTGTTTTTACTATGTTGCCATGGGGAGATTTTGTTCTAGACCTATTTGGTATCACTCACTTTTTGAGTGTATATGGGTGTGTCTTTGCTTAATTTAGGGAAATTTTCTTGTATAATACTGTTGAAAATTTGGTCAATGCCATTCACCTATGATTCTTCACCTTTCTCTATTCCTACAGTGCATAAACTTGGTCTTTTCATGGTGTCCCACATTTCTTGCATATTCATATTCCATTCTTTTGTTTTCATAGTCTCTTCTTGAGTCATCCAGTTCTTCAACTTCATCATCCAAACTTGACATTCTGTATTTCATTTCATACATTCTTTCTCAGAGGTTTCCTGGTGCTTCCACTTGGCTCACTGAATTTTTCAATTCCAGCTTCATTTCAGCCTGAATTTAATTTTCTTTTTTTTTTTTTTTGAGGCTGAACAATTTTTTATTTTTTAATTAATTAATATTTTAGACATTTCATAGTATAGTTTTTTAAGCAAATTCGGACCATCTCTCCATGCCCTCTGGCCCGCCCAGGCTCCTGCATTCCCCCAATGCATGCTAGGTCCTATCCAGTCAAACATTTGTACCCAGATATCCTTCAGTGCATATTCATGTACTGGAGTCTAGTTAGCCTGTCTAGAAATCATAAGTAAAGCCTATTCTGCTCCATCCAGTAGTAATCAGTCTGCTCTGGGCCCTTATTTGACTGAGTTGGCATGGGTTTTTAAAAATGAATATTAAACTTCAGTAATGGGAAATAAAGAAGGCAAACACTTTCCTGAATATTATGTTGAAATGAATGACTAATTGTTAATATCAATACCAAATTGCTGATTTACTGTATAAATCCAGTAGTTTAATTTAATTTCACTTATCTCTATATTTGTATTTCTTGAGCTTCAGTAGAAGTTCATCCCTATTCTCTTTGATTTCTTTGAGTTACTTTTGTGTTCTTTATATTCATTGAATTCTTTGATCATGTTATGTTTGTTCTTTTAAATTGTTTCCTGGGGTTTCTCTAGGTCGTTCTCATTGTAGAACATTTCTCTAAGACTGGTGTGTTGTTTAATGGGGACATGTTATTTTGTTTTTTGATATTATTTCTTTCATTTCAAATGTAAATACTGAGAATATTCAGAATATCTACTGTGCCAAACTGTTTCAAAAATGTCCATCTTTTAGTATTTCAATCAAAATTATCTAGCAATTTGAGTGACCTGAGTATTATTTAATTAACCCTTCTATAAATTTTCAAAAAATTTTAAATTGAATATTCGTGTATTTCATACAGAACATCTCAGTCATCTTAGTCATCTCTTGCCCCTTCCCCACTGGCACCTCCCACAGCCCCTCCACAATGGAACCCATATACTCTTTCATTTGTGTTAAGGCCTATTGTGTCAAGTTACTGCCTGCAGGGGTTCCTAAGTGTAAGTTCATCCACTGAGGTCTAGTCAGCCCATCTAGAGTCCCTCATTTTCAGAAGATCTGCTCTTCCTCTGAATCATCTGAAAACATTTCTTCATCTAAGATTGGGATATGCTGTACGTTTCCCCAGTTCTACACTGGTTTTTTTGTCTGCTTTCTTTTGTGAATTCACCATTCAAATCCTGCACTATCTTCTTTGTTTCATTTATCTGAATATTTGTATTTCTTGAGCTTTGGTTAGAAGTTCATCCCTATCCTCTTTGATTTCTTTCATTGTGGTCTGTGCATGTGAATTTCTTCTGTGGTTTGTGTTTCTGATATGAAACTCAAGCCTGCCTTTTTGAGTTTATGCTTCATTCTGTTTATATTCTTGATGTACTTTGGTTGTTTTCTGATCCACTATTAGTAGTTAGTTGATTTGAGCTTCAGGTCTGTCTTTTGATTTTTCTTACTGGAGAGGCTAGCTGGATCAGGTAAGCTAGTGAGCTCTCCAACAGGGATAAAGATCACAGGCAGGTCAGGTACTTTCAGGCAATGTCAGCAGGATGGGGCCAAGGCTCATGAGGAGTCTATGGGAACAGAGTGAAGAAAGTGTATTCTGGATTCTGTTTCTGAATGGATGAGTCCACGTTTTCAAGGAGACATGGTAGTAAGTGGCAGGCATGGAAGTGGCAGCAGGAAGCTGAGAGCTCACATCTTCACTCACAAGTGTGAAAAACAGAGAGAGAACTGGTAATGGGACATGGCTTTGAAATCTCAAAGTCCACACACCAACTGTACACTTCCTCTAGCAAGGCTGGATCCCCTAAAGATCCATGACCTTCAAACAGTTGTCACCAGCTGGGGACAACTGTACAAATACTTGAGCCTATGAGGGACATTTCTCAGTTAAAGTATCACATCACACCATCTTTAAGAATCTATACTACATTTATAAGATAAAGTAATTTCTCCTTTAAATTAAACTTTGAAATTGTTCGTGGTGACCATCATATTGCAGATCTAATTATCACTTGTGGGATTTTTATGAAATAGCTTCTTGCATCATTTGCCTATTTGAAACACATTTGGTGGTGTTCTTTCTTTTCTTAGTAATTGGTAGGTACCCTAACTACATCAGGGATATTATTTCACCTTCCTATTTATTGCAGTTATTGATCTCTTAGAATTACAGATCACATGTAAGTAAATATAAATTTTAGTGAATAATTATGTTATAGATATTTCTCTAAGCAGCATATAATCATCATGTTGTGAACACTTCCCTGTATTCTGATTACTCCAAACATATTTGCTTTTCTCTTATTGAAAGAAAGGAACTTTTTGACATTCCTTTCTCTCCTGGTTTCTGTAGCTTGTCTCTCTTCTCCAGTTTTCAAAAGCTGAGTGAATCTTGGAGGACTGGAGAACCCAGAGGGAAATGTGATGCCACTCAAACCAGTGGGAAATGCACAGACAGCGTGTAAACATTAGTTTATCTGTACACCTTGGGCTGTTTGGCAAGGAACAAAGTTCTAGAAAGAAGGTACCTCCATTTGTGTGTTGGTGAGAATGGTTCAAGAGATTCCCAAAATAATACAGGGTATTGCAAAAGTTCTTGGTTATCTCCCAGAACTAGAAGGTTCTTGGGATAAAGGACTCAGAGCAATGGAGCAGCAACTGACCTGGAAGCCTTCTACCTGAAGTTTAACTCCTATAATGCTCAATGATAACATGCAAACTGCTAAGGGGGAAAATCGTTCAATGGTCCGACCCAATCCTAAATTCTAATAACTCTAACAATCAGCATGCACACTACCCCTATCGGGGCAGTAGAAGCCCTGTCATCAGGGAAGTAATCAACAGCTATCTAACTGGACTTAGAACTCTGTTAATGGAAGTGAACTCATGGGTGGCTCTGTAAATCAGACAAATACACATGGATGGAGGGCACAGATCCCAGACAAAATCCTATCTCTGTCGACTCCCTAGAGAAATTAAATTTCTTACTATATTCTAAATATGGATCCTTATATTTACAGCTACACAACATAACTCATCAAAGAAGCTTCTTTTTGCAACTGATGGAGGCCCCAGCAGAACTCCTCAACTGGCCAGATGCAAAGAATATTTGACTAATAGATGCCAAGTCAGGTGACACATCTACAGTTGAATCTATACTACTAAGGATCAGAGAACACAGAGGAACGAGGGGTAGAGGGAAAACTAAAGCATTCCTCAACTCTTAGCAGTGAAACTTCCTTAAAGAACATAGTACTCTGCACCCAGAAGGTCACAACTGGCCAAGCTTCAAGTTTGAATGAATAAGACTGCAGAGTGTGTCCCTGAAGAGTACTCCCATATTGAAAATCACCCACTTGTGCCCAGGGGTCATTGCAGAAAAGGGAATGGAAAGACTAAACCCAGGCCTGATTCATGAACTTAGGGAAGCAGATGCTTTCAGGTCCCTGGAAGCTTGCACATGTGAACTCGTGTCAATGCGGGCATCAGCACAGGACCCAAAGCAACTCAAAGGAAGTACTGACCCAGAATGGAGTGATAGAATTTGGTAGCAGGTCAGACCTACCTCAAACGAGACCCATTGGGGATTGATTACTTCTGGTAGAGGGAGAATATGCCTTATTTTGGATCTCTTGATAGACTGACCAGACTCCTGTGGATGAATTTTCACTGAAGGACATCTGGGCACAAACTTGACTGGATAGGAATTTACCTGTATGAAGGAGAGCATGAGGTCTGGTGGAGTTTGGGGGGTAAGATGGGGAATGGGCTCTAAATTGACTGAGAACTTTTGTAGGAAAACGGTAAAACAATAGGAAATTATGAATGAAGTTTCTCTCATCTTTAAATCTTGTGGTAATAGATTCACAGTATAAACCTGTGTGCTTTAAATGCACAGTAAGTAGTTTCTTGAGGTTGTGCAGCCATCACCACTGTACATCTCTGGAACTTTTGTTTCAAACTCTGTATCCTTTAAATAAGTCTCCATTGTTTCTTACCCAGAATCTATCCTGGTACTTCATTCTCAATAAAGTTGTTTTCTTTATGCACATTGCATAAGGAAAATTGTAGAATACTTGTATTTTGTTTGTCTGGGTAGCTTGTTTAACTTAATGTAATGTATTCAAGGCTCATCGATCTTAGAGCAGGTATGAGAATTCCATTTACTTTTATGCTGAATAAAATTTCATTCATATGAATAAAACTGTTTATTGAGTCCCCCATCCACCAGTAGACACTTGATTTCTTTCCAGTACTTTGCTGTTTCTAATATGAATATATTTTGATAACGGTCTTTTATTCTTTATCTTAGATTATTTGAGTCCATGCCTCGAAATAAAGTTGTTATATTATATTGAATTCTTGAGAAGTCACCATAGAGTTCCCACAGTGACTACAATGCTTACAGAATAGTTCTATGGAACACAGATTCTTTTAACCTCACACTGTATGTGGTCTTGGGATTATTATTCTCTTGTAACAAATCTGTGATCTTTTCTGCTTTTAACCACCACACTGTATGCTGTTTCTCATAGTATCAGCATTTTCCTTCATATCAGCCATCATTGAACTTTCAGTGGGTTGCTAGTAAATAAATTTCTAGTAAGCATTCCTGAAAAATATTTCCTCTTTCTTCTAACATTTTAGCTTCAAAATCTCTTCTTAATACTTTATAGTTCTACATAAGGCAGACTTCTGTTTTTTTTCTGAAATTACATAATGCCCAAGAGAAACAATATTCTAGAATGTAAGCCCTGCGTGGGCAAATATCATTTTCTTAGTTTGTGAGTCCTGATTTTCTGCATGGTTATCTTTTCCAACGTCCAGTTGTTTGATAAATTTTTAAAATTAGAATTATCTAATTTTAGGTTTTATACTTTGCTATCTATGGGTTAAGTGTGAGTGCATAAAAATCAGACTGGAGTGTTTGGATGAAGAGAGTCATAATATTTTCAATAGCTTTTTCTCCCTCAGGGAGATGAAAGAAATATTAATGCTTCCCAAAATCTGGCATCTGTCAAATTCTCTTCTGTGGGAGAGATCTGAGTAGAATCCCTAGCGATATGTCACCCACAGCTCATAAATTCAGGCAGAAAAAAATTCAGCATCTAGTCTTTATTCTTTTTGCGGGGGTTGGAATTTGGGTGGTCAGTATAATAGTTAAAGGATATTTGTATCAAGATCAAGCATATCAATAACTAAAACATTTGTTTTACAAGCTCATTTAAAACAGAAGTATTAAAAGTTATTGTAGTTTTTTCTATTTTTTCTGACATTTGTTATTTTAAAACTTAATTGAAAGGTATTTGGTATGTAAATCCATATTGTAAGAAAAATAGTCAAAAGGAAACACCATCACTAACACTGAAGCTAAGGAAAGGATGATGTGTCTTTAGACAGTGGCAGTTGTGGTCATATGCATCTTGCTAGATATTTGAAAGCTTCAGTTCTTAATAATATTTTTAAGAATATTTAATTACTTAGTGCATTCGATTGTAAGCTCATATTTCCCTCAAACTTTGTAAGTTGTGTGGGCCAAATAAGGCAAACTTTGCCATTATTCCTTAGATTCTGGAAAGTTCCTTTAGAGGTTTTGACTCCCTAAGTATTCTCTAAGAAACTCTAGGAAACATCTACTTTCTCCCAAACTGTGGGTTTCTGGCTAATTTGGAATTTTTCGTGGTATTCCATTAATGATTCCAGATATATTAATTATCGCAATTACAAACCAGAAATATTTTGCAAATTATGTATAGGTACATATTCCTCAGTTCTCATAATCTACTAGTGGAGAAACTATTTGGTAGATACTTTTTCAATAAAGACTACGATCCTATATTCTTTGAAATTAAGGAGTTTGTCTAGGGCTTCTGAACACGTTTTTGCTTAGAGTTACTAAGTAGCAGGAATTCAAAGATGGGTCTCACACGGTGTTGGGTAGGCAGTGGTTGACTGTGATATGGCAAGAATTAAGTAAAAACTATATTTAGTATTCCGTGGCTAAGGGTCTGCCACAAAAATAACTTCTCTGAAATTTGCATCGTTGTGCAGTACAGAAATTAAAATGTGTGTGGGGAGAAAAACTCCAATGCTCGTAATTTTAAATCAGATGGCATAGAAATTTCAGAGCAGTGAAATGCCAGTAGGAACTAAGAGCCTTTATACTAAGAGACTTCTTTACAACTGAAGGATGGAAGGAAGTTAAAAGATGGAATCATCTACAATGATAAAAACATGGCAACACAATACCGTGTTATACATTACCCATGAGCTAAGACCAGGCGTACTTAAGACAGTGTCAGAGTGATGCAAGAAGCCAGCTCTGGTTACTGAAAGCTTAGATTCTTCTTCCTACAGCATTTATTTCACTCTGCTGACTCGGCATCTTCTTACCACTGCCTCTACTGGAGGTGATTATTTTCAGTTGCAAGCCAGGCCTTTCTAAACGCTGATCAAAGGCATTCAGCTGACCAGTATGAACTGAATCTTCACTGTTATCAAAGTGGAAATTTTAGCTGGGAAAAATAAAGGTTTTAACTGATATTAACATTTAGTTTTAATTGAGGAGGAATAAGAATGTGTAAATAAAGCAAATTTAACTCAAATTTTAAGCTTAAATCGGATTTTGGTTGGTTTCATACACAGACACAATCTCAGTGTCTATAGGTGTGCTGAAGTTAAATTTTGAATTCTATATTTATTTAGCAACTATATTCTATCCCCAGTCATTTTTAACTGGTAGGTAATATTGAAATGTACTAAAGAGTTAATAGAACAATGTGTAAAAATCATTACTATCATGAATTTGATAACATATAGCTAACTTGATACCACAAATTCTCATTTAATCCAGGAAATAAAAACATATTTTTTCTGTATCTTCTGAAGATTTAAACCTCCAGATTTTAAAAAAAACAAAAAACATTGCAAAATAAACCCTTTGGTAAATTTTTCAATGTGTAAAGTAATAACAAAAATTTATATTGCTGTTTAGAGAATTAAGAAAGCTAATTTCAACTAGTTTTATGCACCTAGTATAAATTTGACACTAGCTCCTGATGGGAAAAAAGAAATGTGAAAGACAAGAACGATATTATTCACGAACACAGACAAAATTTAAGACACTATATTTGCAAACTGAATCCAGAAATTTAGTGAAACATAGATGAAAATAACAATTAGTTATTCAAGAAAGCAAACTATTGGAAACCCAAGGGAAATAACAGACAAATTAAATAAAGTCAAGAATGAAATATGATGGCACAACAGATGCTAAATAGTAGCCAGAGAATCCCAAAGGGGTATGCTGAAGTTCTAAACGGGGAAAATGTTGCATTCTTATTCAAATATGACCTAGCAAAATAAACCAAATTCGTAAGAAACAAAGTGATTGAAGCAATGGTATTAACTCATAAAGATGCCAGAACTGCATGGATTGATTGACTGCTGATTGACATCAGATCTGTAAAGCGCCAACAAGAAGGCTGCTAAAGCTGTTCCACACATGAAAAAGGAAGAACTACTCAAGGCACAAAACCCAGCATTACCCTGATGCTAAGACAAAGCAAAAGAAGAAAACTATAGATTGATTAATGTGATGAGTGTAGACACAAAAATTACTGTGGTGCTCTCTGCTCTGGAAAGTGGTCTGGCCCCATGGTATTCTACTCAGTAAAATGTTTACAGATTGAAATCAAGAGCACATCAGAAAGATTGTACACCTCAACAAAGAAGATATATTTGAGGGTTGTGAATTTGGTTCAACTTATGTGAATCAGTAAATGCAGTACAGCACAACATATTATTAAAGCACTAAATTGCAGTTGGAGTCATCTCATCATCTCACACATGTTCTCTCTTTCTCTTCCTCTCTCTCTCCATCTCTCCTTCTCCCTCTCTCTGTGCCCCACTGTGTTTAATTGGGGATGCTTACAGAGAGCGGGTGAGGGATTATTTACAAGAACTTGAGCCTCTTACCAGTGGCTATCCCATAGTTCAAAAAGGCTTTTCTTCCTCTGGCAATCATGACTACATTTACAGCCCCAGGAAGGGATGGGACCTTGTAATATTCTGATTCATTCCCACCTCCCTCTGTGACATAGTCTAGACTGCCCCAATCTTGTGCAGATCATATGCTGATAATCACAATTGCTAAGAGTTCAGCTGTGCAATGGGCATGTCATGCCCAGAAAAAGGTTTAACATTCACTTAATTCCCGTCTTTGTTATATGAAGGGTTTTTTTCTTTGTTTGTTTGTTTTGGTTTGGTTTTGGTCTTTTTGAGACAGGGTCTCTCTGTAGCCACAGCTGGCCTGAAACTCACTATGTAGACCAGTCTGGCCTTGAACTCATGGAGATTCACCTGCTTTTGTCTCCCAAGTGCCAGAATTAAAGGTGTGAACCACCACACCAGAGTTCTATAAAGCTTTTTAATAACAAGTGATGCCATTGTTAGTTCATGGGCTTATCACCAAGGCTACTGCCATCCTATTCAGAAAACTTTGCCTGAACCTTTATTATGGAGTCGTCAGTTCTTTTTCTATTAGCAGTTTCAGGTCTTACATAAAGTCGTAGATCCATTTGGAGTTAATGTTTGTGTAGGGTAAGACATAAGATCTAGTTTCATCTATGTGTGGATGTCCAGTTTTCTCAGCACCATTTGTTAAAGAGAATTTCTTTTCTCCACGGAGTATTTTTGTAAAATATCAAATGATTTGAACTTACGAAATTTTATACCTTAATATTCTGTTCTGTTTCATTGATCTGCATGCCTATTTTTGTGCGAGTACCATGATGTTTCTGTTACTACGGCTCTGTAATGTTATATAACTTGAAATCAAGGACGGTAGCACCTGTATCTTTAATCGCTCATTCATTCATTGCTCAGTGCTTCCTGAGCTATGTAATATATTTTTCTGCTTCAAATGAATTTTAAGATTGCTTTTCTCTAGGTCTGTGAAGTACTGGATGTGGATTTTGGGTAGGTATTGTTTTGAATGTGTTGCTTGCTTCTTGTTAAGATAGTCATTTTCATAATGTTTATTTTACAATTATTGAACATGGGAGGTCTCTTCATCTTTTATTGTATTCCTCAATTTCTCTCTAGGGTGTTTAAAAGTTTTCATTTTAGAGGATTTTTTTTTCCTTTCTTGATTATCTTTAATGAAAAATAAAAGTCATTTGTGAAAAGTGCATAAAATTGTCCCTTGATTTCTTTCCCAGTATATTTTTATTGATATATAAGAAGGCTACTGATTTCTTGTATGTTAATTTTGTACTCTGCAGGTTTGATGAGAGTTTTTAGTGGAGTTCTTAGCCTCTCTAATGTACAGAAACAAATCACATGCAAATAAGGCTACTTGGACTTATACTTTGTCTATTTTTAATTGAACATGTATTTTATGTAGTTTAATTTTATGTGAATTTCGTAGATGAGTGCTTATCTACATTTATTTCAATGTCACTTTCTCCCTCTCATTCCCCCTACATTCTGGGCCCTATCAATCTCTGACCTTTTCTTGATTATTGTTTTAAAGTCACATGCATATATGCACACAGACCTTGGTACATATTTAAGCAATGTACTAAACTCTTATGGTTGTGCTACCATATACATATATTTAGGGCTGACCACTTGGGATAAACTTTCAGGGAGCTCATCCTTGGAGAAAATTGGTTCTCCCTTCTCAGGAGCCATCTATTTCCTATGGCTTTTCACCTGGTGGTGCAACCTTCTGAAATTTCTCCCATCCACATTGGCATATCAACTGGTGTTTCCATTATGAAGGTCTTATTCAGAAAACTGTGTTATTGAGTTTTATAAATACAGCTTCCTTGTCTTGTCTGGAAGGCAGGATCGTTTTCTGATCTTCTGGTTACTACAGCTGATCTGTCCCCTCATCAGTGATGGTCTCTGAGCCTCAGTGTGGACAATTCATTTTACATGTATATGGAACCCTGAAGTCATGTATTCTCTATGTTTTGATCAGTTGTGAATCTCTGTAATAGTCTCCATCAATTACAAATTAAAGATCTCTTGATGAACGGTTAGAGTATGCTTTCTGTGGATGTAAGTTTGGCTATTTAGACTGAAGCTAGAAATTGTATTAGTTTAGGGAAATTGCACTACTAGTTTCACCTCCGTGGTCTATAACCTCTCCAGTCATGGGTAATTGGTAGGCTTACTGCATCAGGCATCATTTCCTTCCTATAGAATGGACATTGAACCTGATTAGAAAATTGTTATTTATCCCTCAAATATAAGTGCCACTATTGCACCTTGGGATGCCTTGCTAGGTCAGTCATTTTTGTGGATCTTAGATTTTAGACCTCAGTAGGATGATTTTTTTTTCTTTCCTGGAAGCTTGCACAGAACCTTCCAGTATTGTGATATCTGGTCTTCAGGAACCAAGTTTCCAGCTAAGTTCCAGCTTGATTCCTCTAAGCATCATGTCTGAAGTATCTTGTGGTATCTTCAGAAATGGGAATTACTTTTAAGTTCTGAGAAGAAATTAAGGGAAATGTTATTAGCTTACTTTGTTTTGGGAGTCTTTTTCCTACCCTGAGGTTTCCTATGCCTGATGCTGGAATTCTTGTTAGTCTATCTCTCTTGATGGGTGCATTTTCATGAAAAAGACATAGATATTGACATCATATTGTCCTTCTAGACTTGGGAACAGACATGCTCTTGCTCTTAGCAAGCTAGATTTCTGGTCTATACTCTTAGTCCAGATCCACCCACTATATCATGATCCTTCGTACTCAAACCAGCCTAGTTTTTCAGCCTAGATTGTTAGAGCCTTCACAGACTTTCCCACCCCCAATTTCCCTCTGCCCAGCCTAGACCAGCAATGTATGCTGACTGTCTCCTCCCCCAAACTGCTTTGGATTCCTGTGAGCAACTTTGCTTCCTGGCAAGTCCGACCCTGCCCACTGCCTTTCCAGTCCCCTATCACCCTTACTCTCCCCTGATCCGCATCCAGTCCTTCTAGCCCTGGGCACAGGTACAGTTTTACTCTTAGTTCCCTATGTCTGGACCTCCCTCTTACCTCTGCCTGGTTTGAGCTCTCCAAACTGCCCCTTGCCCGTCCCCCGCACAGGTAAGGTCCACAGCCTGTCCCCCTGCTACAGTGTCAAGCTTCTGCGCCTTCGGTAGTGGACCAGGCCTTTGTAGACTCCCTGAAAAGGCCTCAATTGAGCATCTGCTGAGAAATCTTCCCACATTGTGATGTAGTTGCTGGCTAGGTGGGTCCAGACCTTAAGAGGGATCTGGAGAGCGTCTGATCTCCCCTCACCCGTGACTCTGAGAGAACTCGTGAGCAACTGGAGTCATTTAGTCCCTCCAACATAAAATCAAGAATTAGAACTGGAAGCTTGGCTAATCAGCACAAGTGACTCACAAATCACATCAAACATACAAACAGAATCAGACTTCAACTCAACAAAAGACAGCTGGAGTCTCATATCAGAATCACAAGCAACAAAAGAAACGCACATGCCAAATCACAAGGGAAAAATAATGATATGAAAAATCCAAATACTATCCTACCAGCAATCATCAATCCTACAAGGAGAACATCATAGAGATAAGCCAGGACACAGACTTCAAAAGAACAATCAAAAACATGAGCAAAGAATTCATTGAATTTAAAGAATACAAAACAAATCAAAGAAGTAAAAAGAGATATAAACTTCTGACAGAATTAATGAAAGAAATAGAAAAGTTAAAGAAAACTCAGGCTGAAATGAAGAAGGAAGTGAAAAATTCAATGAGTCAATTTAAAGCAACAAGAAAAAGCCTCACCAACAGAATGAATGAAATGGAAAACAGAATTTAAAGAATGGATGACAAAGATGAAGAACTGGAGCACTCAAGCAAAGATTATGAAAAAAATAAAAACACAGTAATGGAACATGAAGGAAATGTGGAACAACAAGAAAAGACCAAAACCAAGCATCACATTAAAGACATGCCCATACACATAGAATACCAGACAGGACCAGAAAAGAAACTCCCCTGAAATTAACGTGGAAATGCAAAAGAATCTAGATAGCCAAAGCAACCCTGAGCACAAAGAGCAATGCAGAAGGGATTACTTCTCCATTTCTATACCAACAATTCATAGATATGATCTTTTTCAAATGTTCAAAGTTCTTGCATATTTTTCATGTAATTTTTGAAAAGTATTTTATTTTATTCTAGATGTGTTTTGCCTTTGTGTATGTAACTGTACCAAGTTCATACAGTGCTCACAGAGACTAAGAGGGTAGTGGAGCAGGAGTTACAAATAGTTGGTAGCCACCGTGTGAATCCTGGAACCAAATCCAGGTCCTCTTTAAGAGCAGCAAATGTACACAAACACTGAGCCATCTATCCAGTCTCTCTTTCCCGTGTTTTAATTTTTCACATCCTTTCATTGATTGGTTCAATTCATCTAATTTATCTTCAAGTCATTGAAGTCGATATTTTGTATTCCACTACATACATTTTGCTGGCGAAGCTTTCCCCTCAACTTTTTTATTGGATCATTAGATTTTCAACTCTATTTTCATTTCAGTTCGATATTTGTTCATTGTTTCTTTCTCTTCATGGAATTCAGATCTTGAACTGTCTCAACCATTTCATTAGTCATGTGTTTTTGTTTTCTTGCACTTCACCCAGGAATTTATTCCTATCTTTTATTTTGTGTTTATTCTTGGTTTAATTTTGGTAGGTCACGTTTGTCTAGAAATTCAAACAAGTTTTACTTTCCTAAATTCATGCAAATTAAGTTTTCAATGTGTAACTTAATGACTTCCTTTTCCCATCTAATTTTATCGATTTCAGTCTTCTCCATCTTTCTAATGGTAGTTTGGCTAGTTTATTTATCTTGCTTATGTTTTCAAGGAACCAAACTCTCCATTTCTTTGATCCTGAGTAATTTTTGTTTGTTTCCATTTTAAAATTTTCTGTTCAGATTTTAATGGATTCTTCCAACAACTTGACTTTGGGTTTGGCTTATTCATCTTTTCCCAAGGCCATTAATGTATGGCACTATTTATTTGAGATCTCTCTGACTCCTTTTATATTTTTGGTTTTTTGTCTTCTTGTTTGAGTTAGGGTATCCCTGTAGGCTCAGCTGGCCTGGAACTCACTCTGTAGACCAAACTGGCCTCAGCCTCTTAGAGATCTTTCTGCCTCAGTTTCCAAAGTTCTAGAATTAAAGGCATTACCACAATGCCTGGCTATTCCTTGATGCAGGAATTTAGAGGTATAAGCATCACTCTTAGACCTGCTTTCATTTCATTCCATCTGTTATGGTATGTCTTGATTTCTTTTATATTCAGTGTTGGGAATACCTCATCCAAAGTGTTTTGTTTTAAACTCCATGAGTCTGTGTGGTTCTAGAATTTCTCTTGTTGATTTCTGATAATAACGAATACAGGGAATTATTTCAGTCTTCTTAAGCTTTGTTTAGAATATATAGCCCATTTTAGAGTAAGGTTCTGTTGTGATCAGACGGAATGTTCTGAAAATGTCTGCTAGAACAATTGTTATTTAATTTAGATTTCTCTCAATTTACTTTTTGTCAGGACACACTTTTTGTTGGGAAGAATGGCTACTGAACTCACATGTTGTTAGTGCTGTGTTAATTTGTGTCTTTACAAAAAGCAGTAGGTGTTTTTATGAAATGATGTGCAGTTTTATTGAAATCCTCTTTAATATCTTACATTTCTTTTTTCATACAGTTGTTTGAATTCTTGACTAGGAATTTATTTTCTTTTTTGATTTCTTGGAAAGCATTTATAATAATTATTCTCTCTTCTTGGTTTCGCATTTCTCTGACTCATTCTCACTGGATGCCATTACTGTGCGATGAGTAATTGTTTGAGGAGTTGTGCTGCCATTTTTTTCATTTTTGCACTATTATCCAGTTGGAATTTAAGCATTTGGGGTTATTTTCATGCTTCCTTTTGAGTGTGTGTGTGTGTGTTTCTGTATCTGTATGTATGTGTGTGTATGTGTGTGCATGTATGTGTGTGTGTGCGTGTGTTTCTGTATCTGTGTGTATGTGTGTGCATATATGTGTGTGTGTGTGTTTTTGAGACAGAGTCATATACCCATAGTCCCATGGGAACTCACTATGTAGATACGTAGAACAAATTGGCCTTGATCTCACAAAGACCCACCTGCCTCTGACTCCTGAGTGCTGGGATTAAAACCTGGCCATCCGCACCTGGCTGCTTGCATGAAATCAGCTACATTTTCTCCAGTAAATTATTTATAATGTTCAGGAGGGACTCGAATGTGGTGGAGTTGAGATAAGCAGTTCAGAAAATGCTCCCCTGGCCTAGGAGCTTAGCATATGTGGTTAAACTGTATATTCTTCACAAAATGGAATATTGACTGCAAAGACAACCACAGCTTCTGAATTGTCCCATAAGGCAAATGTTGTACTAGCCAGTCAATGACAATTACACAGAGACAGTCTGGTGTATATATGGATTTTAACTACTAAGATTGGAAGAGAGAGGGAAGTAAGATTGATGATGATAGGAATAAGTATTAGATAGGCTTGAAAAAGGAAAGAAATGTTGGAAACGTAGCTAGGCTGAAAAAGTTGGAATGCTTTTAGGATATCCAAGCTTGAGAGATGGTTAAAGCTGTGGAGAGTAATAGTTAAGATCAAAATCAGGAGGAGATAAACATAGGGATAAAAAGAGATTTAAATGATGTGAAATATATAGTACATAACTAATAGTCAACTGAATGAAGAACCGTACATGACAATCCTAAAACCTAACAACAAATGACAAACAAAATAAACAAAATGACTCTTATGAGACATAAATTAAAGAGTGGAGATTAAATAACAGAGAACAAGAAAAGAAAAATCACTCTTCAGAGTGATTTCCGACACAACTCCTCTGACTTGAAGTCATCTGCCCACACTGGCTGTAGGTATTAGCACTGGATGCTGTGGTCGTAGCGGCTGATGGGAGCCATTTTTCTGGGAAGTCTCTGTGCTCATAGTGGTTCTGGCATGCTGGGGAAACAGATTTAAGTCCTTTCTTGGTGGTCCCCTTAGACTCCTGCACACAGTCCACCTTGACTTCTGAGCCCATAGCTGCGTTCCTTGAGCATAGTATCTTTCCGACGTGTTCTATTATTACTCTTGATTCAGTTAGCAGTGCTCAGACTGCAGAGAATGAACAGGAGGCTGGGTTCTCTGTTGCTGAGTCTTAACCCTACAGCCTGTTTTCCTGCAGAGATCTCGCCTGGCTGATTAACTTCCTTTACAGAACTTGTCTCTTGCAGGAAAAGAACATTGTGTGTATTATGTAGTCTGTTTTCTTTCACCGAGTTTCAGGGGTAAGGTTACTAAGCTACCATCTTATTGGGAAGTTTCCTTGACCATGTCTTCTTATCCCCTTACATCTAGAGTTTTACTGTCTCTTTTCCCAGCTCTTGAAGGCAAACACATAAACAAATAAATATGCCTTAAAAATAAAAGTATTTATATTCAAAATACTGCTTATTAGTCAACCCCGAATTTTCAGTGAAGGAAAAATAATGGGTAGTGGATGGGGCACGAGCACCTGAGTTCTGTTTAGTCTGTGTTTTACCTCTATGAGAACTCCATCATAAACTCATGAAGTAGACAGAAGGGTAGATTTCATGTGAGAAATTCAGACTCAAACACTATAATATTTGTTGAAAAGGTATAATACTAAAATTTGTCCAAAGTGATGCACAGGCATCAAAGTAGATTGTATGGCTTTTAAAAAATACAGATTCTTGACAGCACTCACCCCAGTCTATACACAAGTTATCATAACTTCTATTCTTAATTTTCTAGTACCAAACTCAGTTGTGCCATGAGACTGGAAATGAGGTAGGCTGACTACATGCTTTTGGATACATAAAAGTGTCATAAAAGAGCATACACATTGGTTTTCATGGGTACCCACATACTGAACAGACAAACAAACAAACATGAAAACAGTATCTTCACAATGTTCAGCCACTCTTCTCCAGTCCCTGAGGCCAGGAACCCTTTATGATCAGAATTGCGTGGGAAATTCAGCATAGTGTGGAGTTTGTAATAATAAAGTTTTGAAATTGGTTCCTTTCTTAGCCAGTTCTTTTTGAGAGAAAGATCATTATTTTGTTATAGTCAGAGATACTAGTGCTTCTTACATTGGGAGGGACTTCTTTTCCTTGAAGTTTGAATTTTCTTGATGAAAGCGGATTCACGTGACATTTGGACAGGAACACTGTTAATGGCACTGGGAACTGCTGCAATCTCACTTGCATACATAGGTGAAGAAAAGCATACAAAATGACCCGACGTTCCCATTGCAGGAGTGGGAATCAGCAGTTCTCTGAGAAAGGGAAGCAAGGGCTTAGAGTCATGCATAGATTTACTACCTCTGTGGACTGTTTTATTGCAACTCAATAGAAGTTGTCTGCTTTCCTTTACTTTCTTCTTCAAGACATCAAGACTGCCACATTGTTAAAGATGCAAATATGTATTTGAGTCAGTATACATGACATGTTTCTGAGAAGGTTCCAAGATGTTCTCAGACCCTGTTTTTGCTCTTAGTGCTTCTAAGCCCAGAGTAGCCACTTTTCCTGCATTATTTTCTCCTGGGTGTACATGTGAGCCAGAGAACTGCCTTGTGTCCACTGTGGAAACAGAAGTTGTAGAAACCTCTCCAGACAGAGACCAATTTCACTGTTGCTGAAGGGAAAAAGGTTCCTTAATATTACACTAGCTTTTACTTTAAAATAAGTCACAACTATAAATTTCTTAGCAAATCCTCACAGAATGCCTTGAAGATGTGCGGGCATATCAAGGTCAAGATAAAGTAGATATGTTTTGAAATACCACCTTCCAGATAAGTGCATTCTCCTGAGTGTGCTGCTTTCAGAGCCATCGCCAAAGGAGGCTTAGCATAGCATAGCTGCCTTAGGTCCTCCAACCTGGGCTGAATTCCTTTTGAGATTGCATTCAGAGTTAGTTTATGAGTCACATAAGAAAATCATTACTTTGTGGTTTATACCTCAGAAAGTTCTACAAAGAGAATAAGAAAAAATAAGTGAAACAAATGGGGTGTGGCTTTTCTCATACATAAATTCACCTGAGAAGTTGTGCTTTATATCCTTCCCAGAAAACTGACAGCTTACGTCACTCTACATATGCAGTAGAAAGAGAAGCAGGCAAGTCTTTTTAAAGTGTCTGATGCTTTCACAACTATTATTGTGCAGGGAAACATAAGAAATATATTTGTTAAAGACTTTAGGAGCACAAGGCATTATAAGTATGCACCAGTGATTCTAGAATGATCAGTGTTATTAAAACAGTGTCCAATTCTCTATGTGAAAGGTGATCTATTCCTACCTGAATCCACAAAGGTAGCTTCTTTAGTTTGGGTGATTATGAGTTTTCTACTCCTTATCTCCTTTTGCAAAAGTCTCTGTCTATAATTCATTGTCTATACTGAAGACAAAATGATCATTCTAAATAATATATGTAATTATGAGATTTCTTCTTATAATCTTGTGAGGACTTTGATTTATTTAAAATAAAATTATCTTCATTATATGATATTCAAATCTTTAATAATTTGTCTCTTCCCAGAATCTAGATTGATTATTTTAGTCTGCTTTTATCATGGCCAGATTTCCCTTTGCTGCTGTCTAAATCCAAATTTTTACCCATACTATATAAAAATCGTATCTGAAATACATATGTTAGCATTCACTATACAAAACAACTATGATTTCTTAGTGGTATTTTCTCACTCTAAACTAAAGACAAAATTACACCTTGCTAGCAGTAGACTTATACACACACACACACACACATATATATATATATATATATATATATATGAATATATATGTGTGTGAGAGTATGTGCCTGTATCTGTTTACACATGTATAAAATTATTGGTTTATATTAATTGTATAAAATGCATTCTAAATTGTCTTTATTATGATTTTTCATAATGCAAACACTTTACTTCGAGCCTCCTACCCCACCATTTCCCCGATTTAAGAGCCATCCACTTTCATCTGATCCTCTTCTTTTCTTATCCCCAAAGTTCCTTTTCTTCTTCCACAATAGCTTTTCTTCTGATATTCCACATATCAGGGAAAGCATGCTGTAATGCATTTCAGACTATGTTTTATTTCATTCAATATGATTATCTTCAGTTCCATCCACTTTTCTGAAAATGCCATATATTTCCTTCTTCTTTACTGTTGAATAATACTGCATTTTGCATATGCAACACTGTATTTAATCAAGCCACCAATGATGAGTAGCTAGGCTGATCTCATCTCTTGGCTCTTATGAGTAGTGTTCCAATACACACAGCTAGCAGGAGCCTCTATGTTATGCTGACTTAGCTTCCTCTTAGTACAGGTGAGTAATCTGAGCAACAGCCCTAATACAAATTCCTTAGAGTGTATGTGTAGAGTGTATTCCTTAGACTGGACTATGTGGTGGTTCTGCTGTGAGTTACTTCGGAGGGAACCTCTACATTGATTTCCATAGCACCTGCCATAATTGACATTCCCACCAATAGTATATGAGCATCACAATGTTTTTCCTTGGTCATTTACATCATGTTAGAAGTGAGAATAGAAGTGACCATCATTCTACATGGAAAGTGAGCTACACCTCCATTGATTAACTACTAGATTCGTGTTGCTTCAACTTGAATGTCCCTGAGGGCAATGATGCTGAACCCTGAGGGCAAGGATGATGAACATCTTTTCATGTGTTTATTGAATGTTTGTGTTTCTTTCTTTGAAAAGTACTCTTCATTTTATCCCTGTATTTACTGGTTTATTTGTTCTTTTGATATTTAATGTATAATTTTTGTTTTTAGACAGTGTTTTTAGTAGCCTAGGAGTGCTTCAAACTTGCAATGCAGCTGAAGTTGACAATGAATTCTTGATCCTCTTGTCACAATCCCCAATAATTGAGATCATAGGTGTACACCATTTCATCTTGATGGTATTTAGTGTTCTGTGTTAAATATTATGGATATTAATCACTTATCAGGTGAGCAGTCTGAAAATACTTCTCCCCCATTCGGTAGACTATATCTACAAATTCCTGTAGCTTGATGGGTCTATCTCCGAGTAACCTGGTCTATTCCACTGGTCAACACGCCTGCTCTGTGCCACTACCATGCTGTGTGTGTCAGTGTGTGATTGGAGTATTTTCTGAAGTTGGTTCTTGTGATGTTGCACATTTAGCATTTCTTTTGTTAATGAATGCTAGCAATCATTCTCATCATAGATACCTGATTATTATGTTCACTATTTAAAACACGAAGAATTTGATCCAATTAAAAGGTGTGTTTTGCCTAAGACTTTTCATTATTTAAGAAACATAGCCCATGCTCTAATGTAAGATTAAACATCAGTCTTTGAAAATCTTTGGGGATACTCACTGATGAGGGTAAGAAATAATTTTGATCTACTTCAAAAAAATTCTACTAGGAATTGTTGATTAGATATAATATGAATCAAATTGAAAAATCTTGAAAAAGATTTGCTGAATAATTTTCCTGAAATTTCCACAAGTTTCCTTGTTCTAGAGTTGTATCAAGTGGGCAACACTGGCTGCAAATAAGTGGGTCCCTGTTGCGCATTTGTTAGATTTACCTTCAAGAGGTGAAGGCTAATCCTCCTCCTTGCGCTCTTATTCATGATGCTCCTGGGAATGCTTGAACAGTCTAACACAAAGGCAGCAACATTTAATGATCTCTGATGTGGGAATGACTTTTCCGGGAGCGCATTCTGCTACAAATAGGAACCTTACCTAACCTGTAACCAAAGTCAGTCTTATGTTTTGAGATCATTCAACACTATCTCATCTTGTTTTCAATGTAAAATCCTTAATAGGCCTTGGGCTCCTTTTGTATACAGAATATTCAAATTTAAGCCTTAATTCTTTGACCCTGACCCAGAATAATGTGTATGTCTGTGTGTGTGTATTGTAAAAATATCAGCACTGAAGGCAATGAGTATCATTGGAAGCAGGGAATCATCCTGTTTGTGTTGCAAACAACAGGCAGGATTAGAGTGATAACATTTCTTTGTGGTTGTATGTGTTGTTCTGTGTAATCAGGGGTCTAAAAGAGAAAAACCTTTCTGTTAAAACAGGGTCCGAATTGTTCCATGTCAAGCTGGATGTGCTGCTTCAATAAATACAGAGCAAGTCCTTTGTTCAGGAGAACAATTCTGGAAGAAATCAGAAGAAAAATGTTCAGAGAACAGATCTGCCTCATCTGACACCAAAGATTCAAACTGTCTTTGTTTGCACTGCTGTAAGGTGGCATATCTCTGCTACAATCTGAGTGTAAGCATTATGAAAATGTGTTAACTTCAGCCTCTTTTAGGATACTAGAAATGAAAACCCCAAGTCACAGAGAAAAACAATGCATGTGTCCTACAGTCAACTGCTCCAACTACGCTGATGGCAGATCGGATCATCAATATCAACTGTCAGACAGGAAAGAAGTCATCTTGGGCCACTAAAAGCTCCATCAGTCAACATCTGGAGGGACAGAAGATTATCTGTTCAGTCCACTACCACAGAAGCTTGAGAATACACTGTGTTGTAATCTACTATGTATCAATAGGTAACTGAAAACTTCCATATTTTTTCTATACTTCCGCCATCTTCGTGAGGAAATATATTCCTTCAATGAAATCAATATGGAACACATTATAAACCAATTTATTTTGTTTGTTTCCATTTATGCAAAGATCCGTTTCTTTAATGTTCATATTATCTTGGTTATTTCTGACATCAACAGTATTGTGGAAATTGTAGAAGGCAGTTCTCCCTTTATTCTTCTTGGGCCAGAACTCCAAATTCATAACACTTTTTTTCATTTTTCTGTGCTAAGCTAATGTCTTTCTTACCTTCAGACTTGCTTAGCTAGTGAGTAAATATATGTTTAATGTCCTGAGTTAGATTCTTTAAGCAAGGAGGTAGGTGAGAATTAGTAGGTATTCTAGCCTCTCGTCTTTCAGGTACAGAATTCTGAGATATGACGGCCGAGTGAGCACTTGTCTGAGTACATCCCAGGGCACCCTTTACTGAGGGCTCCTTCTCCCTCCTCCCTCGCCTGCACGTGCCTCATAAACATGATGCAAGTCATCTTTGTATTCCAGGGAAACAACTCTCTCTCTCTCTCTCTCTCCCCCTCTCCCCCTGTCTCTCCCCCTCTCTCTGTCTCTCTCTCTCTCCTGTTTCACACCCCCCATTTCATCTCACTCTAAACCACCTCTTTTGTTGTTTTTGGTTTTGGAATATTGTCTCCCTATCTTCTAGGCCGGTGCTAAGTGATTAAAATATATCCTATCCTCCGGAGTGATTAAAATGTAGACATGTTTCATTTTGCCTAGGTGAATATTTTGCATTTAATGTAAGGAAACAAAATATTTTTAAACTGAAGAAAGAATATTACAGATGCCAGAGGCTGTGATACAGATTTCATTTCTGTTAATTGCAGTCTTCAGAATGATCTTTTAGGACAGGCATTCTGTTATGTCCCTTATATAATAGAGAAAACGCAGCCCAGACAGAGTAACTTCCTAATCTGCGACTGTGAATATTTGAACTAAGACATGATTCTCTGATGTGTTGGGGTGCCCTGCGCTCGGGGCCAGCCTGAGGGGGATAATGGGTCTCCCCCAATGGATGGGGGAGTAGGCAGGGAATCAACAAACAGACTGGGTACCGGATCCGGCCACTTGTGCTCTGTCTCTTAGGCAGGTTATCCAGGTGTGGGACGGAGGCTGGTGTCTAGCCTGTCTAGGTCAGAACGCTGCATCCACAGGAGCTTCCTCCCCAAGCCTCATGGCAGGTGGCCTGCCTGGATAAGGTCCACGATGCAATGTGCCATGCACTGATCATATAAATATACCATGTTACCTTCTACTTTCAGTAAAAAATTATAAGAAAATAGTGTGTAATCTGATATTTTTAGGCAAGTCAGTGGTAAGAATATGCCAGCGAAGACATTGTTTGGTCACCTCCTTTTACAGAGCTTACTGATCTCGCATCTACTTTGAGCCTTCCTGTCAGATGGAAGACATGGAAGCTACAAAGTCCAACAGAAACGGAAGCACATGTCTCAATAGGGAGCAAACCTCTCAAAGTAGGGCTCAGAGTCTCTATTGTGAAATCTTGTCCTTTGGGTATTTCAAAGAAGATCAAAAATCTATGAAAACATTATATATGCACATCTTGATATTATTTTCATTGTGCAGTTTTTGATAATAGGCATCTAAATGGCTAGCAGTTACAAACCCCAGGCAGTGAGCACCTTTCCTATGCATTGTTCTATCAAAGATTTGCAGTGAGTGTGCACTGGCCTCTTGCTTTCTCTGGGTTACCAGCTGACATCTCCTCCTTTCTTGTCCTCTTTCACTGAATTTATACCATTCATAGTTACCAGCCCAGTATTAGTGCTTTCAGGAGAATTTATGTCATTTTACTTTCTTTCTCCCTTAAGAGATTAAAGTGAAAGAAGAAAAGTATGAGGAAACTGAGAATTCTTTTCTTGGCTCTGTAGCCATTTGGGGTGACAGTGGGAATAAGGATGTTCATGCATTAGTAATGAAATATGGATTTCATCTTATGACAAATGTCACAAAGATTTGCATGCCAATAGAACTCCCGAGCACTAGACACTAATGCTGAATGACCCTCAGGCCAGGTACGGATTTTGATGACATATATTTTAAAGGAATAGAATGTGAAATTTAATTTATTTATGTTCAATATATAGAATTATGATTTTACATATACTATTTAAAAATATTTCTATTTAAAATATTTCTATTGAGTTGTGTATTTTATATATTAGATCTTAATCAAATTTAGATCCCCTCCCCCATACGTCCCCCACCAGATTTCACATATTCTGTCATATATGTTAAATACTACTCAGTCAAGCATTTGTACCCAGATATCTCTTGGTGCAAGTTCATTCACTTGAGTCTAGTCAACCTGTCAAGAGTCACTCCTTTGAAGAAGATCTACTCTCCCTCACCCAGCAGTAATCAGTCGCTAGTAGTTCCTCAGCTAGGCTTGGAACTACTGCCCATTTCCCTTGTCCTATGCTGGGGTTTCATCTGATGGAATCAGAATGGGTCTTGCAAGCTGTCACCATTCTTAAAAGTTCATATAAATAAGTTCCTGGGGACCCAGAATTCTTTATTTCTTTATGGTCATGCATGATCCCTGATTTTACAAATTTTATGCCCCCTCTTCCTCAATGGTACCTGAGTCATATGTGGGTGAAGTTTAATATAAGAGCCCTATCCCAGAACCTTCATTCTGCAGTTTCTTATTCTCTAAAACTCAGTCAGTTGTGGCCATGTGTATGCATCACACGCTGTATTATGAAGCAAAGTCACTTTTGAGGGTTGACATATATACTAATATTCTCTCTAGTCTCTGTCCACTATATTCCATGAGCCTTAGGTATAGAGAGTTTGCTGTAGATGTGTTACCTAAGGCTGGGTATCCCTTGGGCATATATTCTCTGTGTGTGACAGTTATGGAACTGTGATTTTCTCCATCTTTTGCAAATAGAAGCTTCTTTCATGAGTGATGACTGGCATACTTGTCTGTAAATATAAAGATCCATATTTAGTAAAGAATAAGACATTTCATTTTTCTATAAATATGACAGGGATAGAATTTTCTCTAGGATCTATGACCTCTCCAGCCATGTGTATTTGGTTGTATTTACAGTGCCACAGAGAAATACTATTTTATTGACTCAGGAAAACTTCTTTTAAAACTAAATAAATGAAAACAGACCTCTCTCACACAACACCATTTCCTCCAAAATTTCTAATACCTGGAGACTTCCCTGAAACCTTTCTCCCTGGAGCGCAGAGTTTGTCCCTCAGAACAGAGCTAAATGGACAAAAATAGGGCCATCTTCTCCACTTGTCTATAGAAACAAAGTGAGGAATGGTGGCCATACCATTTTGAAAAGTTCTTCTATTTTGTTTGCAAATTCCCCAAACCTCAGTAATAAGCACTCCAGAGCTAAAACCTAGATTCTTGCCACCCTTCTTACACCTAGCAATGGCTGGCCATAGAGATAAAGGCTAGACTCCTATTTATCATCACTGGCTTTCTTTTATTCACTACTCACCATTCTTTGGTTATTCCTAGCAATTGAAAATCTTGTCCCCACCAAAACAAAACAAAACAAAAAACAAACAAAACCAACAAAATGTAGAGCCCTTTCAACTCCCCTTAACCATAAATACCCCATCTTGTAATCAAACATTAGCTTAGATTCTTACAAACACCAGATTTGTAGTTTTTATTCTCCCAAATAAAAACCTTAAAATAAATAATAAACCAACCAACAAACAAAAAAACAAATACTGTCCCCAAACTCATGCAATGAAATAGAATCCTAGAAACCATTTGGGGAGTTACATATCTTCATGACTTTAAATTTCCTTTTGAATTTGATATTTCTCATACCTATTGTTGCTTGAGCCTCCAGAGGCTTACAGATTTCCTCAGGCACAGGAAGATAGAAAGAGGCTGTGAAACAACCTTCCATCTAGTAATGGCCCAGGGACAAATGAAAGCCTGGGTATATTCATGAGGACAAATCTTTAGGGACAGGGAAATGCAGAATGAAATGGCTTCTAATGTTCAAATTAAGATGTGTGATGGTGTGGTAGAGAGTTGAGCTTTATTCCTTCCTTTGACTCATCTCCTTTCTAAAACAGCTTTCTAGTGGCCAGGCATGTCTCTCTCTCTCTCTCTGACTCTCTCTCTCTCTCTCTGTCTCTCTCTCTCTCTCTCTCTCTCTCTCTCTCTCTCTCTCACACACACACACACACACACACACAACATTCAGCCAAGCAACAGATATGGATTCACTGGGATATCCCAACTTGCTGTCCTTACAAGAAAGTTCATGGTAAGAAATTCAAGTCAGAGAATACTATAGTTTTTGCTCATTTTGTGTTGCTCCTAACAGAATACCTAAGGCTTTGACTATACAAAGAAACAAAGACATTTGGGATCACAGTTCGGGAAACAATGACGTTCAAGATCAGGGGCGTATTTTTGTCAGGGCCTCACACTGCATGGTAAACTAGCAGATGGCAACACATAGCCGGGAACAAGGAACTCAGTGAGTGTGCATAATTAGTGAAACACACTGGCAAATACTAATTCCAGGACTCCTATTCCTCTTCCATGGAATAGGATGAATTTGCCACAAGAATGAGGCTGACAGCCCATAATATAATTACTGAAGGCCTGAGTACCCAAGGGTTCTAGACCCCTCAGTATCGCATTTATTCCCTGAACATTTGGGGGATGAAGCATTGAACTCAAGGCAGATAGTCTCTAGGAACACCACAGGCATTTCCCATCTGTGCGACATTCTGCACAGCCACAGCCTTCAAATCTTCTGACTTCCACAGCCTATAACTTCCTTATTCTAAATTTTTAATTGCTTCTTTCCTTCATTGGAGTAGTAACATTTGAAAGTCATAATTGTATTATCACTATTTAGCACAATTTTTTAACTCAGAGAAAATATATTTTCATTATTTGTTGAATTTTCAAGAAGAGATGAAGGTGAGCAGAGAAGCAGGGGAATGAAAACAGCAATGGCATAAATTACAGTTATGCATTACTTTAAGCTCAGCTAAGGACATTGCAACAGTCACAGAGATGTCTCCGTGATTAGACACTTGCCCTGCAAGTATGAGCACGGGAGTTAAATCCTAAGAACCCCTGTCAATGCTGGGTGGATGTGGCAGCTAGCCTAGAATTCCAGCCTTGGGAGCAGAGACCGGGGATCACCAAAACAAACTGACCAGAGCGACTAGTCATATTGGTGAGTTCTGATCAACAAACCCTGCCTCAGTGAGTAAGGTGGAAGAGTTTCCAGTCATGATTCCTGACATCAACCTCCCTCGGGCCTCCACGTGTTTGTGCATCCACATACGTGTGTGCCTACATGCGGAAACACAAACACATGTACTGCACACATGAAAATAATTGTAAAAATAAAAAAGGAGAACATATTACAGTATGAAAAGATCAGGAGCACTCTAACTTAGAGTAACCCATCTCCGTAAACGGATGGGTGCCGGGTCAGAACCAGGCAGTAATACTGGGTTTGTTCGTGCACAGTGCATTTAAGAGGCTCGGATATTTTTTAATTTTTTGAATACTCTAAGGAGAATTAAATGTAAATTTTGGTTCTAATAATTATTTACATGGTTTCTATATTTTTTTTCTCTACAAAATCCAATATTTCTTGAAAATATCATTGTCTTCTTGTGAAAAGCTATTTTCACTGAAATTCATATTTCTGGATAGAAGTCTCATTCTGAACTCTGTCTTTCAAAAGGGTGGAATAATGGGACTGGTAATTTTAATTTTGGGAATCATTCACCCCATTTATTTCTTTGAATCAAGGCTTGTATTGTTTTGCTCTGCTGTTTGTTTCTGACAGTATCTCACTCTGTAGTCCAGGCTTACCTCAAACTCCTGACTGCTGGGATGAAAGGAATGCCAGGCTAGGCCTTCATTAAATATTTAGTGACTTAGTATTTAGATGACAGAAATTCTTTTGAATAAAATAATGCAAATAAATTCATACATCTTCTATTACTTTACTATATTTCATGTTTATTCATCTTATACTTAAAAAGCTTTGATATTTTGTAATTTGAGAAAAAGTAAAGAGCAATTCCTCTTGATAGTTTCTTGATATTATATCTTATATTAGTTACATTATATTTAAACACCTTCTCCTTGAGGCAAAGAACCAGTCAATGTGCAGAGAGATGCCTCTCTAAATTTTAGAAAACTGCTGGCAGATTAAATGCACTAATTCATGAGTCCATCTTCATGCCAGTCTGATTAGAAATATTTACATTTAAAGTTTGTGAATTAACAGAATCCTTTGTGTTTTGTAATTACTGTAAAACAGTCTTTTGAGAAATGCCCAACACTTGAATGTTTGAAAATAAATCAATTAATGCAACGATGTGTCTGATTACACTCATTTGAACACAAAAACGTGTGGTCCTGTTGTGAAGCACTCTCTGGAGGGATTTTGCTAGCACTGAACCATCATTAACTTGAGCATCATTGTCCTACACCTGGACTCTCACTAGCTAGGCAACAGCATTTACCAGAAGACTCCAACCAGATGCAGCAAATAGAAAAGATGTCACAAGCCACGTGGGACTGTAATAAAGTGCACCTGACAACTGGCAGAGCCCTTGGAAATAAGACTTAATGGTTAAATGAGAGTAATTAAGGGCTGTTACGTTTTTGCTGTCCCAGACTATGAAAATGTTTAATGTGACAGTCCCATTCCATCTCCCAGACACTTAAAAACTAAATGAGTATTCGTAGGAAAAGCCATAACGAATAATTTGCAGAAAAGAATTTAATAAAAATGATAGGCAAGTTTTGTCTGTTGTTTTATCTCTGAAATACAAACTAACAGTGTAATGACACTAGAATCATCTCCAATTCAACATGCTGAATTTTATTACAGGCTGCCTAGAATGCAGTCTATCTACCTTTGCCAGATCTAACTATCCATTTATAAGCCACGATCCTCAGATCAGCTAGGGAAGTCTTTCAGTTCCACTGTCAAACTCAAGACAGCACCAGTAAATTAGGTTTAAGAGAGAGCTCTGCATTGACCTATGTTGAAACTCCTACCCAGCAGTCATTTTGAAACAATCAATAGCACAGATAGTCAAAAGTCCAACATTTCAGAAATCACCCATTTGAACAATCAGAACAAAGCAGCGGTAGAACATCATTTTGTATTTCTCTGATCAATTGTTGTCAAAAAGTAAAAAGAGAAAACGTACAAACTTCCTAAACTTATGGTCAATAAAGCCATAATTTAACCTTAGGCAAAAACAACAACAACAACAACAACAACAACAAAAAAGTAACATCGCAACTCTGTAAATGGAGAGATTTCAGAAAGATGACCACATGACCAACCTTGAAAAATATCATGAAAAAACTTAAGATCATCAATACTAAAGGTATGAGTTAAAGATTTTTGAGTGCAGAGGGCAGAAACTGCTTTCTTGTTTTAGCTCTAAAATTCTTTTGTAATTAGGAAAAAAAAAACTTTATTTACTGGAAAACAGGAAAGAATGAAACTTCATCAGGAATTCCCTGTTTAAAAAAATAACAAAATACCAAAATGTTAATACAAAGTAATATGAATAAGTCAGCACTGCTCTCATTGAAGTGGATACTTTATGTTTGCATTGCATTTACCTGAAAATTTTCTTGCCTCTAAAAATAAAGAAGCTAAAGTAAAAATACACTTAAAACTAAAGTTAGTTCTGTTAGCCAGATGCAAAAGAACTCTGATATATTTAATTATGACGTATTTCTTTCCCATTGTTGTATGATAGTTTTTGAGTAAAGTAAAATTAGACACATAGAAACTAAGGTAATACAATTGCTTTTATCTTTGATACACGGACATGAAGCAGTCAAGGAGGTCTATCAGGTGTCAATGTGCATAAAGCCTGTGGAAGCAGAGGGCGATATTAATGAGAATTTCAAACAGTTTACAGCCAGATATCAGGTCCAAGGTCACTTCATTGACAGGGTTAGGGGAGGTTCACACAAATCTGAGAGTTTCAACTTATTTTAATCATTGTTCATTTTCCTTAGGGAGGGTTACCATGGTGACAAATTTGAGTGCTGTACTGAATTTCTGAACATAAATATGGAACCCTGAAGTAATATGTACACTATGATCATTTAAAGATGAAATTTTGACATAAATCAATCCTCTTTTCATTGATGAATTGGAATTAATTGGTCACTAAAGCACAGAACACTGCACAAATTTCATACCTATATTCTTGGGAAAGGGAGTGACGTTTCCTCTTGTTAAGTAATACCTAGTAGAATATTAACACTCAACATTTGGTGTGTCGCACTTCTCTTACATTGGGAGCCACACTAAACCAGCACCAGCACCTTCTAGAAACTTTGTCTTTCTTTCTGCTCCTTCCCTACATAGCATCTTTCAGTTCTAAAATGCATTTTCTTGTAAATGTATGCATCCCATCCAATATTCCATAAGCGGATCAGGTATAGCTAAAAATCAAGGGAAAATCCACATGAACCAGTTAGAGAAGTCACATATCTATGTGCATATTTCTAGGAAATGTATAACCTTTAAAAGAAATATACAAAAAGTTTGACTTAATATATAGCTCCTAAGAACAGATTTTTAGGTCTAATCTGACTAATTAGTCAGAATGATTTCCCTATTTAGAAGTTAAACTCAGAAATACAAGGAGCTAAAGAGAAGCCATCAAAGTTTGACAAGAATCTTGCCATGATTTCAGCATATAATTAGTTAACAACCTCAAAAGCTCCACTGTGGAGAACTGGAATAGGTTATTTGATAAAGTATCCTTAGGTCTGTCAACGGAGACTCGTTCCAAAGATGATGCTTAATTAAAGACATGAGGGGCTGAGAAGATGTCTTACTTGGTAGTCCTTTCTGTGTAATCATAAGGACACAAGTCTGACAACCATATAAAAGCTGGGCAAGGGTGTGAACATCCATAACGCCAGTGCTGGGCATGTAACAAGAGAAGGATCTTGGTCTTGATGGTCAGCCTCTCTAGCCAAAACACTAAGCGCTGGGTTCAATAAGAGACCTGGCCTCTATATAATGTGGAGAGAAATAAAGGAAGACAAAAATCTCAACATCTAGCCACAGCCTCTAGCCTCTCCATGTGCACAAATGGGTATGTACTCTGTGCACATGGTTATAAACACACACACAGAGAGCAAGACAAGAATTACATGCTATTGAACTGAAATATTTCTGTAAGTTACAGAGTAAAGTACATTGTGTTCAAAAGATGAGAAGTGAATACTTTACTATAAATCTATGGATACTCTAAATTCTAAGGTTCAGAGGAAAGATGAAATTTGAAATCCACCCACTGTTGAGAACCACATGGAGTGACTCCACCCACTGTTGAGAACCACATGGAGTGACTCCACCCACTGCTGAGAACCACATGGAGTGACTCCTGAGCAGTGGCTTTATGTGGACTTTATTTTACTCTTGGTTCCCTGCATCAGCTGAGAAATGCTGTGGACTTCCTTGGCCTGCATAAGAAAGAATAAGAAACAATTGTAGGGCATTCTTAATAGTAAATTAAAATTATATTTATTTGTAGTTGGTTTACTGATATTTCTCTCATGGCTGTTCTCAAAAGTTTCTTTTTTTAATCTTTCCCCAAATATCCCATGTTCTTTCCTAGCCACTCTCAATAGGTGTTTTGTTTGTTTGTTTCTTTTTCACTGCAATTTATACATAATTCTGCTCAAGATATTATACTGGGAATAATTGCTTACTCTAATTCCCCTATTTTCTTAAGTATATGCACAAAAGGAGACCCAGAAAACCAGTTTTTGCTCCCATCTCATTGAACACAATCAGAGTTCAACACATATTTTAAGCAAAGACTCTGACAAGTTCATAAGCTGGTGATAACATTATTTCATAAATATAGCCATCACCATTATAAATGGAGGAGTGGGCAAAGCTAAGACTACTTAAGCAATTTTATATTTTTTCTTATTATACATAAAAACAAAACTTTATAAGAAAAAAGGAGAAAATTAATGATTTAATAAAAATGCACCTTCTCTCTCCACAAGCAGGAGATATAGATTTTACGTTCGCAAATGATAATACATGTATCCCTACAATTGCAGAAATTTTAAATCTGACAATTTTTTACATTCTATCATATTACTACTTAATATGGTATTTAGAAATAAAATACATCATTCATTCATCGACATATTCATTCATTATGCTTTCACTGATTGTGTGAGAAATCAAAATCCTGGAGAGCACAAATGAAAAACTGATCAATTATTTTCATAATGTGCAAAACTTAGCAACTAAGCTCAAAGCTGAAGGTACCACAAAGGGGGTACAAAATAAGTGTCAAAAGAAAAAAAATCAGCTTTTTAAAACAAGGTATTTATTCTTTGTAGAAAATAGGATAAAGGTTATCCATTTTTGGTAGACTCTTTACTTCTAGTAAAAATAATGCTATTTCTTCAGGCTAGGATTTGATGTCAATTTTACTATATTCTTTGAAATGTCTCCTATAAAATAATAAAAATATTATTAGTTTACAATTACTTTTATTAGGAAACAGTCTAGAGAGTTATCAACTCAACTTATTTTAGACTAAATATATAGAGACAAATTAGCTCTTAGAGAAAGTGAATAATACATCATATTAAAACTGTTGATCTTCATCACAGAGAATGACTGACTTATGTCCTGGAAATCCTATGCAAAGTCCTATGCAAGCTTAAAACAGACAAAAGGCAGCAAAAACATGAAGAATTGGGTAAGGAACCCCCAAACAAATTAATTTTGACAAATGTTGGTTGCTGGGATTGAGAGAGACAGTCTCTTTCAAGCAGAGGACTCTTGATCAATTAACCAGACTCCAGTGAATGCACCAACACTGAAAGACATTTAGGAGGGACACAGATTCGATTCAACAGGACACACACACACACACACACACACACACAATGAATACAGTAAATTGAGCAGGGGTCAATAAAGGGCGATTTGGGTAGTGGAAGAAATCTAAACAGCATTTAATTATTTTGAATGAAAAAATCAAAAATTCAACAAAAAGTTTTTTTTTTCAGTGAGAGGGAGGTGTGTGTACAGATTAATGCAGATGGGAGTCTGAGGTTACTAGGTACATCCATCATCCATAAAGGAGGAGTTTGCACTGTACATGCACGTGAGGGTTCTAGGATGTCAAATACATTCGCAGAAGAGCAGTTTACAAGGAGTCCATACCACCTGGACCCTATACATAACCGCAGGTTGCTAAGCTATGACCTTTATTCTTGCCTCAGCATTATAGTTTTTAAGGACACTGTGCCAACCAGTTGTTAAAATTTAAAAAAATGAATAAAATTAGATAAAATCCAAAACATGCAAACCAAACAAAAAGAAACATGAACAAAACGAGTGACGTGAAATCCTGAGGAACAAGATGTGTAAGATTTACTTAGAGCTTCACAGTAGAGGATCCCAAAGAGTTCTGTGAATTATTTACACGATTCTCAGTGTCCATGAGGCAAAAATCAATTATTCACAAGGATCATTGTTAATTCTGATAATGAGAAGGGAGACAGATTTCTTCCCTGTGGTTTATGTCTCCTTAAGATAAAGTCTATTGAATCACTGTACAGTAGAAAGTGATGGGTTTTACACAGTCATCACATATCTCTGAATATGAATTAATTATACTAAAAGTTAAGAACGAACAAGTGATTGGAACCTGGTATGAAAATTCCCTGTGACTTAATTTAAACCTTGAATAAAATCAGATCATCTATGAAAACTGATATGCTGCATATCTTTATGTCACAGTCCATAATTATTACCCTTTACACTTGCATTTTTGAGAATCTGAAATTACATTAACTTACAAATCCCAAAACAAATTCAGTTTATTCAAAAATAATTGAGTGGGAAGCAGATTCAGAGTTACACTGACAATATTAACTTCAATTTGTGAGATGTATCAGCAAGTAAAGGCGCTTGTTATCAAACCTGATAATGTGGGGTGTGTCCCTGGAACCTACATGACAGAAAGAAAGAACCTACTCCTGTCAAGTTCTGACCATTACATACAGCTTTGCATGTGCATGTATGCACACACACCAAATAATGTACAATTGTAATTCTAAACATTAATTAAGAAGAAAATATTGCTGGAGATGGTTGGCACACACCTTCATTTTTAGCATCTAGAGGTAGAGCAGGTGTATCTCTGTGAGGTCAAAGTCAGCTTGGTCTACTGAGGAGGTTCCAGGCCAGCTGAGGCATCAGGGAGATCCTATCTCAAAAAACAAAACAAACAAACAAAAAAAAAACCACACAAAAAAACCAACAACAAAAAACAGAAAAGGAAATGCAAACTTAAACTCCAGACTTTTATGCAGAAGTAGATAAAATGAATTACCTACGTGTATGGTCATTGTTTTACCCTCAAATTTAGTTTTCTCAGACACAGAAAGAAATGGACAAAATATATGCACTAGTCAATACAATAAGAATGTTTTAAAAAATATTTTATTTTTAATTCCATGTGTACATGTACTTCTGTGTCTGTATACACAGATGAGTGCAGTGCTCATTGAAGGCAGAAGACGTCATTGGATCTTCTGAGCTGGAGTTATGGGAACTTGTGAGCCATCAAACATGGGTGCTGGAAATAGAACTCTGGTCTTCTGCAAGAGCAGTATGTGCTATTAACAGCTGAGCCATCCCTCCACCCCTTATAATAAGAATTTTTAATTTAGAAAAAATATCAATTAAACATTGTGCAACTTTTGAATAGCTACAAGAAAGTATTTGACATATAGATGCATGCCTATTTAATAAATCAAATTGCAACATCACAGGTTAGTGACAAAGACTTGAAGACACTAGAATTTTCAATCAATCACTCTAATTAAAAGGTAATATGCTCAGTTACTTTAGATATCAAATTGTTAGCTCAGTTTGTCTACTTGTCCATTGAACACTTGTATTTTATTAACCAAACTCTATAATCTGGATATTCAGTACTTTTATATAAATAACAATTCAACAGCCATTTAAAGAACCATTTAGAGTGGTGGTAATGATAATATTTACAGCTGCCATTTTCTGTAGTTTTATATTTCTCCAGGCTAAATGTTTAATGCTCTGAATAAACATTACGTATTTATTCTTAACAAAGATTTTCTAAAAACATTGGGGAATGTCGCCTAAGTGGTAAGTTTCTTAATCAGAAATTAAACAATGGAAATTTAACTCCAGAGCACATGTTTCCATCCTATTCAAACAAGTATTGGAAGCACCAAGAAGATCAGTGGAAGCACCACTCCTATTTTTACACAGTTTGGGGGCAGGGACTGTATTGAAGAAGATATTTCAAGGAAGGTGTGTTCAGTGACGTTTGTTTATATAGGAGATGAATTATCTTAATATTTATAAAATCAGAAGATCTATACTCATAATAATTTACCAGGAAAAGTTTGGAGAAAAATAGAATCTTCTAGTAATAGGAAATTATATTTGTAAATTCCTTTGATTCTAAGAAATTATTATCAAAAGCATTGAGTTATCTTTGACAGTCTGATATATGCTGAATTAAAATATTTAAAATCTTTTCTTCTATTTGTTATTCATCTCAGAATTAGCATTTAAATCAGTAGAATTTTCAATTTTTATTCTATTTGCTTAAAAATATCACTGAAGATTATATAGCAAGATATACCTTTAGTGTATGTTTAGTTAAAGATGACATTAATATTCTTAGCAGTATAGTCCATAAATGAAGCACGTGCTCAGAATTCCTGGCAGATTTCCTTAATCTATAAGCATATAAATAATTTTGAATAATTTTTTACTATTTTTGCTGTTTCATAGTTCTAAGATAAAGATACAAAGCCATGTAGTAATATTTTCAACCCCACTTGAACATTAATAACTCGTCTCAAAAGCCAAAAATGTCCATTGTACAATCTGAACAGTTATAAAACCAAAATTATCATTTTTCTTCCTTGAATTCTAAATGCAAAAGGTGATATAATAGCCTACGCTCAGCTCGCTTTCTGCTGTCAACTGGATTGCTTGGCAATACTCAATCGATGATCTTTGAAGTGTTAGGGGTATAAGAAGTATGCATAGCTACTTTCCAAAATCAGTAATTTACAATGATAGCACAAATCACTGTTACGGAAGAAGAATACAAAGCAGAATCCTTCAGTGTTCTGCTCTTGTAAATAACAGCACCAACAGAGGAGAAAAGGAGCAGGGAGGCAATGATTTTAAGGATGAATTACTTTTACTATCTTTATAAAATGCTTCTCTATATTTCAGGATTTCTAGTTAATCTGTAGGTCAAGAAAATGAGGTTGGCTTCTCTCACGTCAACCTTTACCAGTCTCTATCATACAATGTTTTATCTTTTCCAAGAAATTCAATTTTTCTTGGAAGTAAAATATATTGCCCTTCTTTCTATGTGATTTGTACTTGTGAATGTAATTTGGTGCACATAATGTGAATCAAATGTGTTGTATATTTTCATTTCCAAATACAAATTTAGTCTTTTTAGCTAGATGGAATTCCAAATTTATTTTGATAGATATTAATAATTGTAATACAAATACATTTAAAGTTTATACCCTCAATATTTCCTTTTTGTATGTGTGAAACACTACCGTATAACACTAATATATAATAGATGTGTACATATGCTAATTTTCCTTTTTAAAAATGTTATTTATTCAAGAATTCCTTGCTCCTTTTTCTGTTTAAAATAGTTTTTACTAAAATTTGTGCATTTCTTATTTTATCTCTTGATCACAGTTAGAGCCCTGCCCCACCAGCCTCCCCGCCTTGCCCCTGCACTGATTCATGCATTCTGTCATATGTGTTAAGGTCTATCAGGTTGTTTGTGTCCCCAGATATCCTTTGATATGTTTATACACTAGGGCCTTGTCAACATATCTAGCATCACTCCCTTAAACCAACTCTCCTTTACCCTTCCATCATCAGTTTCAATGGTTCCTCAGCTAAGGTTGAGGCATTCACTCTTTTCCCAAGTTCAACACTGGATTTTTCTCTGGTTTGAGTTTGCAAGAGTCTTCTTCATGCTATCACTGTTGTTCTAAATTCATATGACCAAGTTCCAAGCCACCTGGAAAACTGGTTCCTTGTGATCATCTATCTCCCTTGCCTCTTACAGTCTTTCTGTCTCCTCATCTGCAATAGTCCCTGAGCCCTGAGTGGCAGAATTTTGATATAAGACTCTTATCCAGGGAAGCAAAATCTGCAGTATCTTATTCTTTACATTTTTTGTCAGTTGACACGTTCTGTGTTAATCATCATCTATTGCATGAGGAGAGTTCACTGGAGAGAGTTGAGATATGGATCAATAGTCTCTCTGCCTCTCATTCTGCTATGATCTCTGAACCTGAGGTGTAGAGGTTGCACTGTAGCTATATCACTTAGGCATTAGCATCTCACAGACACTTATTTTCTGTGTTTGATCAGTCGTGGAACTCTGTGTCTCCATGTGTTGCAAAAACAAGCATCTTTCATGAGCAATGAGAGGTATGATTTTCTGTAAATATAAGGATATATATTTAGCATACTGTAATAAAGCATGGTTGTCTAGGGTTGTGACGGATGTATATTTTCCTCTAAAATCTGTGACTTCTACAGCCATGTGTATTTGATTATGTTTACAGTACTACTCATGTTCCCTCCCATTGAGAGGGCTTTAAGTTTAATTGGTTGATTACCCCCCAAGATAAAAGCATCACTACTGCACCAAAGGAAATAGTTTGCTGCACCAGTCATTGTTATCCTTTTCAGTCAGTCAGTCCACTTTTGTAAGATACATTGACACTTTATAATTTTTAAAATTAACTATGTACCAGAAGGAAATGTTTTATCTCAAAATCCTACTGAAAGATCCACATACAATATCTGAACATGAATGCATGTTTATAGATGAAAGCTATATAACAAGAAACACAGTGTCAGATAGGAGAAATCTCCCTTTGAGTTGTTGGTCAGGGTAGCCAAGAGACACCCAAAATGGAACGGGCTATTGTCACAGCCCTCAAAGATCCCCCAGATGTTGAAAATAAGAAAGACACCATTGCTGAAGGACATACTTCAGACACAGGACTTAAAGCGATGGAGCTGGAACTGACCTGAAGGTTTCTAGCTCTCATAGTTCTGGAGGACACTATGCAAGCTGCTAAAGGAGATAATCAATCAATGGTCCAACCCCAGGTTTAATGCCTATGAACCACAACAATGACCTGCACAGCAAACTACCTCTAATAGTGCAGTAGTAGCACTTTTATCTGGGGGTAATCCACAGCTATCTAACTAGACATACAGCCCTCTTGGTGAGAGTGAATTTATGTGTGAACAAATACATATGGCTGGAGAAGTTATAGATCTTATAGAAAACTACATCTGTCATATCCTTAGACAAATGTGATTTCTTACTGACTGCTAAATATGAATCCTTCTATTTATAGACAGGTATAGCAGTCACAACTCATCAAATACAAGCTTTTTTTGCAACAAGTGGAGATTATTACAGAGTTTCACAACCGATCAAACACAGTCAATACATGTCTGAGAGATGCCCAGCCATAAATGACACATATACAGAGGAACCTCTATACATAAGTCTAGGCAACACAGTGGAACAGGGGGTGGAGAGAATACTAATGTATCTCTCAACTCTCACCAGCAAAGCTTCTGCATTCAACAGAGTATAATGCACACAGAAAACCACAGCTGATCAAATGTAGAGACTATGGGACTGGAGAGTGTGTGTCCCTGAATAAGACTCCTAGATTATATGTCATCCATGATGCAGGGATCATTGTGAAAGAGGAAGCTAAAAGATTGTAAGGGGCAGGGTTGGTACATGAACATGAGGAAACAGTCTTCCTGGTCTCTGGAAACTTTCTCGTATGAACTTACAGCAATGGTGACAGCATGCACAAGACCCATGCAAACACTATCAGAGAGACACCCATCACTGAAGGACATTTGCGGATGCATTTGACTCATTGGCCTTAACATATATGACAGACTACATGAAATCCAGTGAGGGGTACAGAGGAGTCCAACTCTGAATTAAAACACAGGTTGTCTCATTTCTTCTTTGAAGTAGTTAATATATTAATTCTGTGTTCTTAACAATGTCATTTAATCTGTCTGTAACAAAATTTATGTTATATACCAAAACACCTGGTAGACCTTAATATATGTGACAGAACACATGAACTCTGGCAGTGGGATATTGGGGCACGCGTAGGAGAATGGGTCTAAATATGAATAAATATATCGCATGCAGTGCAAACAATTCAAAAATATAACGAAAACATTTTTCTTCATTTTTATTTTTCTATTGAATTTTTGCTGCTTCATGCAATAGAGTTTCAGGATGTTTAGGTACCTTATGCTATCCACACCTCCCCCTCACATGCCACCTAAATTAATGTACTGTCATATATATGTATGTATATATACATTCATATATATTCATGCATATATGATCTATAGAGTCTGATTTGTATCAGCAAATGTCCTTCAGTGTGGGTACATGCCATCCAATAGGATAGTGTCTCTCCCATTACAGAAGTCATCAATTGCCAGAAGATTTTCAGATCAAGTTGGGATTTCTTTTTCTAAGTTTTTTCATCTTTATGAGTATGAGTGTATTACCTGTATGTATGTAAGTGTACCCATGAGAGCAATGCCTAGGGAGGTCAGAAGAATGCATTGGATCCTCTGGAACTGGAGAAATGAATAGTCTTTATTCACCATGTGGAAATTGAACCTGGGTTCTTTGCAAGAGCAGCCAACGCCCTTAAACACTGAGACTTCTCTTGAACCCCTGGGTTGGAGTTTCTTATTCACTTCCCCATGTCTGTGATGAGATTTTTGTCTAGTTGGAGCTTGCACAGGATTTGTGTGTGCTGTCATCATTGTTGTGTGGAGGGGAAAACTGTAAAAGCCAGGAAAGCTGTATGACCACAAGGCAACAGTTTTCCATCATATTTTCTAATCTAAAAAAATTTAATGTATAAATCTTAAGACGGATTTATTTTCTTTCTTCTCAGCACATTTTCACTTGTTATTCTACATTTACTGGGTTCTTTCTAATTATTGTTAAAGATAGAAAACAGACAATTCAAAAATAACTTTGAGGAAAAAAAGGGAAAACAAAATCACATTCCTTTAAACAATTCCAGCATTTAAGTGTGGCATTGCGGCCATTCCATCCATGCTAATCCATCAGTTATTAATAATTTTGTTTTCATATGCCGTAAGAGACATGGGTAAGACTATGACAAATTTGACAACTTCTGGAGGAATCCCTTCAGTCAGAAGGTACTCTTCACTTGGAGACACTATTATCACCACGAAGGTGTTTTAAAGGATAGAACTTAGCATTCTGCGTGATAAGAGGAGCACACAGAGGGCCAGGAACTCCGTAACCATCAACAGCGCTAATCCCTCCCGCTAAGACCAGGCATCAGCCCTGCTCACAGACTTGTGCCAACGGATATGTAATTTAATTGATGTAAGTCGTGAGTAATGCTTGATGCATTATCAATATTTTATCAAATTATGAATTATGCCAGTGCTACTCAAATCGTAAGATAGACTATTTAAAAAATAATATATGTAAGAAGTCATACCATTGTATTTTTTAGTATCAAGTAGTTTTTAAAAATAAGAGAGAAGATAGACGTATTATGTCATAATATGCAAGAAATTGAGCAACATTAAAAGTATGAAAAATGAGGAAATGGTTTATTTAATAATTAAAAACTAAAATGTTGCAACTACTATATGCAAAATAGCAAAAATAGGTCACAGATAAATCTTCATTATGGAGTTCATTGCAATGCTTATTTACTGTTAAAGTATTTATGGAATATTTCAATGAGGTTTATAAAAGCTATCAAAGTAGTATTCTATTTTCTTACAAAAAGAAAATTTCCCATTCCAAGCATATGAAAGTTCTTAATGATTTGGCAGAAGCAGGATTTTCTTCTTAGAAACATGAAGTACATTATTTTTATCAGTACATTATTTACGTGTTTGTAAATTAATATAAACTTCCATCTTTCCCTCAGTGAAATGTAAATAACTAGGAGTGAGAATTCTTGCTTGTTTTAGTTCACTCATGTGTAGTAAGTAGTAACTTCAGTAAATATCTGTTTGATCATAAATAAATCACTATTAATATTTTTGAATAGATCTGTCGAAGTTTGCATATCCACATGTACAATATAGGAGTCTCTGAGTAAAACCTCTTCCTCTATTAAATTGATTAGTAGCAAATAATTATCTGTAAATAACTATAAATAATAAACAAATTGATTAATATATTCCTCTTCCTTTATTAATCAGTGGGATTTTACTGTCTTGTTTGGAAAGAAAACTAGATATAATTTGATTTCTTTACAACACAAGCTTTCAATAATTTATTTGTAAAGCTTTAATGCAAGTAAAACTTTAAACATTTTGTACCAGATTAACAATATTCTGCATATTGTACTTCCAGATCTTAAGTGTGTAGCTGATTGTTATCTAGTCTCGGAGGAGAAATCTTACCCTCACCCTGCACAAAGCAGTTGGGATTGCTTATGCATTTTTCTTTTCTGGAGGATTCCAAGTAAAACATTTTTTTCTTAATAACAAATAAACATTTAATCATATCCCCATGATAAATTTGGGATATGAAGCTTATGTTACTGTTCCTGTGTTACTGTAGTGGAAAACTTAAGAATCAAGTTAGACCTGATAGCACTGCTCCTCCTCCACATAAAATTCTACCAGAAATCCATAACTGCACAGCTTGTGTCATCTGATCACAAAAAAAAGAAAGTATGTAATTGCAGGTAATGCCAAATATTAATTTCGTTATTTGCCACAATTATGCAGATGTTTCTCTGGACCAACTGACACTGTTTTACCTATCTTACACATTTGTCAAGTGTCACAAATACAGTGGACCCTATTTGGGAAAATTGTGTTTGCTGATGAAATTAGTTAAGATGACTTTCATACTTGACTGAGAATGCTCTGAATCCACCATGAATGTTTCACCTAAAAGAGAAGATGATTTGGAGACACAAGAAAGCACTGCTAAATGAAGACAAGTAGAGAATGGACATGTCTATCAAAAGACATCAGATGCCTCATGCTACCAGCTGAGACAGACACGATGTGATTTTCCCTAGAGACAGCAGCATGACACTTCTGAAACCTTCATTTCAGCTTCTCAGACATCAGAATTGCAGGAGAGTAAAGCTGTATTATTTTAAGTCATTCGATCTGTATCACTTAGTTATGGTGCCACCATGAAGCATATAGCTTCCTAGAGAAAGCTAATTATTAACTTGGATAATACAGTATAAGAAGCACTGTACTTGGCGACAAGAGTTTGAATCCTGATCACCATACTGATGGTGCACAGCAGCCAAGGGTAATAACAATGGTCATGACCTGTCTGCGGAAATGCGGCCTGTATCACAGTTGTGTTTTGTAGCCCTTCCTCTTTCCCATTGAGCTATGATAGATTGACAGCACTATCGTAAGAACCAAACAAAAGCTGTTTTCCAAGAGTTCTCACTGAATGTAGAAAACTTATACACCAGGTACCAGTGACTTGTGTGGATCCAAACAGAAAATAGAGGAAATCTCAGATAAGTGGGATATTATGAAAGGAGAGTGAGGCTTATACATGGAAAGCTAAATCTATATTTCCTCACTCATGATAGTTCAAGGAAAACTAACCAATGGAAGTTCTTCAACAAATCTGTAAGGAGAGCAAGCATCTCACCCGCTGATCAAAGCTGCAGGTTAAACTAATTAGAAAATATCTAGAATAAAAACTATGTTGTAACTATTACTAATAACATAGCACATGCATCTCATGGAAATCATGAAAGTGTTTAGCTAAAGAGAAAAACTGAAGTTCCAGAGGACAATAACTGAAATGGCATTGTCAGACAAACAAACAAAGTTAGTGACAGTGAGTGTTTAAAACATCAATAAATTAAGTGTTCATTTGCACTCAGTGCCTTAGAGTTCCCTCATAAAACTGAGAGCATAGAAGTCTTTTCCATAGCCATTTAGTGTTTGGGTCCAAGTATATTGACAGACTATTAATTTCCTTGAACAGCACAGAAGTACAATATATGGAATAACTTCAAATAAAGAAAAGTACTTTGACAGCTTCAATTTGGTGTCTGAAAACAGAAGTTGAGATAATTATGTTCACCTTTTTCTTAGACAGCCTGGAGATAAATAAGTTCTGAAAACCTATACATCCTATCTACAGTGTAATGAAAAAAGCACTCCATTACAAGGGATTTTTTTGAACATTTTAGGATTTATATCAAAGTTTAGCAGGAGACAGAGACATCACTCTTATATTCCCTGCTTCCCCACACAAAGCCCCTGGTAATTAGTATTAACTGTCAACTTGACACAGCCTAGAGTCACCTGAGAAGGGAAGACTAAAATGAGGGATTTCCCTTATCAGAAAACTTGTTTGTGGGGAATTATCTTGATTGACAGATGATAAACAAGGGTCCAGCCTATTGCAGGTTGCCTGCTTCATTGGGAAGGTAGTCCTGGGCTATATATGGAAGCATGAGCCTGTGAGTGAGCCAGCAAGCAACTTTCCTCCACTGTTTCTGTTCTAATTCTGTTTTGAGTCCCTGGAGTGACTCATTTCCATGATGGGCTGTGACCTGGCAGTGTAAGTCAAGTAGACCTTATCCTCCCACAAGCAGCTGTTATGGACATCTTTCATCAGAATATCATATTACTCAAAATGATGAAGGTATATATTGATACGTAATTACTATTCAGAATTCACAGTTTAGAGTCCACTTGGGTATATGTGTATGTGCATGTGTGTATGGCATGTGGTCACACCTGTCTGTGCAAGTCTGTGTGTGCATGTAGAGTTCAGAAGGGGACAACGTTAGGGGTCCTCCTCTATTATTCCCATGTTGTTTTCAGTCTCTCATTGAACATGAAGCTGATGTTTCAGCTTGACTGGTTGACCAGAGAGCTTCAAGGATATGCTTATCTCTGCTCCCAGTGCTATGGTAACAGACAGTGGTGGCCATGCTAGGCTTTAAGCGGGGCTTGGGGATTTGAACTCAATCCTCTTGCTTTCACAGGAAGTACTCAATACCCAGAGAGCCTCATAGAGTTTGAAGAACAGTATAGGGCAGATGTCCACTATTATGGCAGCATGCAGAGAGATCTCCTTGACTGAAACTTCTCTGAGCTCTGCTTATTCACCTGTCTGTTTCTCTAAATGCTGGAAACCTCTGATGTCTCCCTTTTGCTCATATTTTGGCTTTTTCCCAAACTGTGTATAATTAGAATCATATTAAGCAGCCTTTTCAGACTAACTCTTAAGATTACTTAAATATATTTAAGTTTTTACCATGTATATAGCTTCATACCATTTTTTAATTATTGAAAATATTTCATTTTAAGGATCTATGTTATTTTTCATTTGACTGTTGAAGGGTGACTTGATTGCCCCCTAATCTTGGTAACTATAGAGCTACTGTAAGCAACAGGTTTAAATATTTTACAGTTGTTTTCAAGTATGTGTATATGTGTGGGGATGGTGAGAGGATATGTCCATTAGTGAAGTGCCCTGGATCCCAGAAAGGGTGGAGCTGAAGTTAAGGGTAATTGTTAGTAGTCCAGTGTGGATGCTGGTAGTCTGCTGAGCCACTTCTCCAGCCCTTGTGTGCAGGTTTAATATACACATAAGTTTGTAGTTTCTTTGGTTAATTGCTAGACCATAAGATAGAAGAGTAATGTGTAGTGTTATAAGATATCACTGCACTGTCTTCCAAATTAGTTAAACCATATTCCATCATGACTAGAAGACAATGAGAAACTCTTCTGATCCTTATCTTCATTATCGTTTAGTATTTTTTCAGTGTCCTGGATTTCTGACTCTTCAAACAGCTATCCAATAATAACTTATCATCATGTTAATGTACATTTACCAGTTGATGGGTGTTATAAATATGTTTTCTTATGCTTCCTTGACATGCTTAAAATTTTGAGAGGTCTATGATCAAATATGGGATTCATTTGTCAATCAGTTTGTTTGGGTTCTTAATTATTGGATTTCATTAGCTTTTTGTATACTTTGGTTAACAGATAACAGTCTGCTGTTATCTTTCAGTTCATTAATAGTGATTTTAGGAGAGCAGAAATTGTTTTGAATTTAATAAAATCTGGCTTTGACGTTGTTGTTTATGGCTCATTTCTACTGTATACTGTACCCAAGATGAATTCACCAAAACCCAAGTATTCGATTTTACTTCTATGTTATCAGGAAAACTAGAAATTTTTGTGGCATTTAGAACTGGAATCTGCTTGTCTGCTTGACTTACACTGTGTGTTGTAGGTCACTGAGTTTACGTTCTGATCAGATTTTCTCCTTCCTTCTTCCCTTCCTACGTGGGCCTGAACAAGTACATAAAGGCACTGAACCGGCAGTGTGACCCCGGAGACCCTGAAGGGACCCAGGTGTTAGGCCTGCTTTGCCTTGATGCTATGACCCGGGCCCCATAAAGATCACCGCAAACCAAAGCCAGGTCTTAGGTTTTGTTTCCTCGGTCCTTAATTCTTACTTAGGTTTCCCTTTCCCAGCCCATAAGCCAAGTCAGCCTTGTGATCTTCCCGCCTAAGAAAAACCTGCCTTCATTAACTACCAGACAAGCCTCCCTATATAAAGCGCTGCCTTGATTTCAATAAATGAGTGACACGGTCTCCAGGATTCTTTCCTGGCACACTCTGAGCCTCCTGAGGCCCTGTTTGTTTGCTCTCTGCTCTCTGGGACCACTGGGGCTCAACAGCCGCCCCAAGGAGAAGAAGACACATTTCTCCTCCCTCCTCCCTCTTTCTTTCTCTCTCTTTTCTTCCTTCCTTTCGTTCCTTATAGCACACATTATTGAACAGTTAATATATTGCCTTAGTTAAAGATCCATTTCTTATATCAATTTATATCTAGTTTTCCTAATCTATGTGGGTGATCAATTTGTATATTTTCTTTTTTTTTAACTTTCTAAGATTGTTGGAGTGCCACACTGTTGCAGTTATTCTACTTTTATAGTAAGTTTTGAATTACTAAAATGTCAATTTTCTTCTGTTCTTGTCCTTCAGCATTGTGTGATTCTTGATCTTTAGCCTTCCCACATTAGGTTTAAAATTAGACTGTCAGTAGCCAGATAGTAAATTGTTGGGTTGACAGGTTTTCCATTAAATTTAAATTAGCTTAAGAAGGAATATCTTGACTATTTTAAAGTTACTCTCCAGGATTTTATTTATTTCATTATTATTGTGATTCTATTCTTATGAATCTGTACTACCCAAGCACCAAAGAAAACACATTCTACTCAGCAGTCCAGAGAAGTTTCTCTGAAATTGACCACATACTGGAGCACAAAACAAACCTCAAAAATACAAAAATTTGAAATGATTCCGTGCATTCTGTCGAATCACAATACAAGAAAAGTTTAAAATAAATAGCAAAAGGGGCTCTAGTAAGTACCATAAAATCAGAGACTTACAAGCACATTCACGAATGTCAAAGAAATCAAGAAAGAAAGAGAAATATTCCTGGAACTAAATGAAAATGATAAAACAACAAAATCTCTGGAACACATTAAAATCAGTCATAAGAGGCAATTTAGAGCTCTAAACATCTACATTGAAAAATCTAAAAGCATACCAATGACTTGATGGTACAACTCAGAATATGGAAAATAAGAGCAAACCAAACCCAACCCCAGCAGCTGAGAAGAAATAACGAAATACAGAGCAGAAATTAATGAAATAGAAAAAAAAAAGAAAATAGAAGAATCCACAAATTTAGGAGCTGATTCTTTCAAAAGATAGACTAGGTCAGTTAACAAAAAGAAAGATCGAATTCAAATCAGCAAAATCAGAGACAAAGGGGAAACACCACAACAGATGCCAAAAAGATACAGAACAGTACATGTAATGTTAAAAACCTGTAGATTTTAAGTATTAAAATATAAGTGATATGAACCAATTTCTAAGTTCATGCAAATCACCGAAGTCAAACAAAGAAGGGATCAACAGTTAAAACAGACTAATAGCAATATAAAGGAATTGAAACAGTAATACAAAGCCTCCTAACAAACAAACAAACAACAACAACAAAAAAGCCCAAGCCCTGATGGAATTTACCAGACCTTCAGTGAAGATATACCATCAATACTAGTTAAATTATTGTGAGATGAAACAGTGGGAATACTCCTGAACTCCTTCTATGACACCCGTATTACTCTAATTCCAAAACCAGGAAAAGACAAAACAAAAAAGAAGAAAACTATAGCCCATAGCCTCAGTGAGCATAGATGCAAAAATTCTCAACAAAATACTCACAAATTGCATACAGACACACAACAACCATGTGGATCCATCAACCATGGATCATCCACCATGTTCAAGTAGGCTTTAACACAGTGATTCAGGGATAGTTCAGTATGTGTAAGTCACAAATATAATAATATAAATAAATGGACTGGACTTAAAGACAAAAGTCCCTTGATCATCTCAATAGACCCAGAAAAGTCCTTTGACCAAATCTAACATAAATGCATTCATGATAAAAATCTAGAGGGAATTGGGATGGATCAAATAAACTTCAACAAAATTAAGGCTACATAGAGAGGCAGCATCTTTCTAAATAGAGAAAAACTGGAAGCATTCCCATTAAAGTCAGGAACAGACAGGACTCTCCGCCACGTCATTTCCTTATACTACAGTGTTTTAAATGATATCTTGAGCAACGAGACCAAAGGAGGAAATTAAAGGAATACCAATCAGAAAAGAAGTTGACTATCCTTGTTTACAGATTATATTGATATTATACATATGAGATTCCAAAAGTTCCAAAAGAAATGATAAACAATTTTATTAATGTGACAGGTTACAAAATCAATCTACAAAAATAAGTAGCCTTTTTATATACAAATAACAAGCAATCAGAGAAAGAGTTCAGGGATACATTTCCATTCACAAAGCCTCAAATAAAATAAAATATCCATGGATGAACCTAAGCAAAGACATTAAAGACCTATTCAATGAAAACTTAAATCTTTGAAGAAAGAGACTGAGGAAGACAAAGAGATGGAGAGACCTCCCATGCTCATGAATTTGTAGAAGCAATATAGTGAAAATGTCTGTCTTACCAAAAGCAGTTCCATGACATTCTTCACAGAAAAATAAAGCTCCATTCTAAAACACAAAAGACCCCAGATAACTAAAACAAGCCTGAGCACAAAGAGCTGTTCCATGGGGGATTACCATACTAGAATTCAATCTATACTAGAGAACCATAGTCATCAAAACAGCATGGATTTGGCAAAAAAACAAAACAAAACAAAAAAACAAAGCAGAGGTCCAGTCATGAGCACATGAGCACATGCAGTTACAACCACCTGATATTTGACAAAGTTGCCAACAACACACACTGGAGGAAAGATAGCATCTTGAGCAAATGGCTCTTGAAAATTGTATCTCTATGTGTACAATAATTAAAATAGAACCATACTTATCACCCTGAATAAAAATCAACACTAAATGGAACAAAGACTTCAGTGAAAGCCTGAAACACTGAAACTGTGAGAAAAGAACATAGGCAGTACCCTACAAGATAAAGGTACAGGAAAGGACTTTCTAAATAGGACAGCAATCACTCAGGAATTAAGGTCAACGATCGACAAATGGGACCTGATTAAATTAAAAGGCTGTATACAGCAAAGGAAACAAACAACTGAGCGAAGAGGAGTCCTACAGAGTGGTAAAAAATATTCTTTACCGACATCCAGAATATAAAAAGGACTCTAAAAGCAAAGAATCAAACCAACAAATGACCCAATTCAAAGATGCACTATGTATCTGAACAGAGTTCTTAAAAGAAGAAATAACAATAGCTAAGAAACGCCTTTAAAAAATGTTCCAAATCCTTAATAGTTAGGGAAATGCAATTCAAAATTGCTTTTAGATTTCATCTAACCCCAGTCAGAATGGCTAAGATAAAGAAAACAAATGGAACCAAATGCTGATGTGGATACAGGGCAGGAAGACTCTCACCCATTATTCTTGGGATTGCAAATTGGTGCAACCACTGTGAAAATCAGATGGAGAACTCAGAGGAAGCTAAACGTAAATCTACTGTATGATCTGATCATACCACACCTTGACATATGCACAATGAGCTCACACTGCTGCACAGATACTTGTGCAGCCATTTGTTGCTGCTCTTGTATCTATTTTGTAATATTTGTATATATTTAATTTTCTTGGTGTTAATAGAAATAGTATTGGTTCATGTTAATCCTATTTTAAATTTATAAATGCAATGAATAGAGTTGAATTTTAAATTGTGGTTTTTAAATTTTTGTATGCCCACGATATTGCTCATTACACGGGTTAATTACTGTATCCATCTTTTTCCATAATTTCTTCTACCAGACTGCATGATATTTGATCTCTTGACAAATTCCAATTATACAATAGAGTGTTTAACTATGGTCACCATGTTGTATATTTAATTTCCAGTATTTACTTGTTCTCATAATTAAGTTTCTGAACTTTGTTCAAAATGATAGATGCTATCAAATTTTATAGCATTTTTATTTATAAATTATTTGAATTATTTTTGTTTTGAGACAAGGTCTCTCTGTTGCTCCAGCTGGCCTAGAACTTATTATGTGGACGTGTGCACGCTGGCCTTCATCACACAGAGGCCCTGCTGACTCTGTATCCCAAGTGTCAGGATTAAAGGCATGTCCACTATGGCTGAGTTCCATGATTTTTCTTTCATTCATCTTTCAGATTGTTTTCACATTAATTATTTGAAATCCAGTGGTTATGTCTCTCATAATTATTTTGCTTTCTTTGTAATATTTCATTAGCTAGGTATTCTGACTTTATTTCCGTTGCTGTGATAAAATGACAAAAAGCTATTTGTGGGGCAAGAGGGTTCTTAACTTCAACTCCAAGTTAACAGCTCAGTATTTGAGGAAGTTGCAGCAGTAGGAGCTTGAAGCAGCTTCTCACAATCTATCTAACCTGGGCTTGCTTGCTTGATTGTACTCAGTTCAATTTATCCACTCTTTTTAAAAAAACTGTGTGAATGTGGTGCGTGTATGTGTATGTGTATGTGTGTGTGTGTGTGTGTGTGTGTGTGTGTGTGTGTGTGTGCATGGAAGTGTAAGTTCCTATTGAGGGCATAGCCGCAAACCCTTCTGGCGTTGAAGGTATGGGTGGCTGTGAACTATCCCATGAAGATGCTTGGTCCTCTGTAGGAACACCATACATTCTTAATTGCTGAGCCATTACTCCAGCTCCAAGATCTCCACTCTTATGCAGTTCCGGACCTTCTGCTTAGGGTGGTGCTGTGCTCACAGTGTGCTGGAACTTCCGATATCAACTGAATGAACTAAGACTTCCACAAAAACAGGCATGCAGCCGAGCTCCATGTAGATAATCCTCCATGCATATTCTCTTCCTAGGTGATTCCAGATTTTGTCAGGGTGTCAATAAAGATCAACCATCACATTAGAAATTACACAAAATATCTAGAAATCAGATCTGAGTGAGAATATTTTTACTTGATCCTGATCATAGTCAGATATTTCAAGTTTATCACTACTTTATACAATGTTATCAGTGAGGAGTTTTTTGGTTGTTTTTTTTTCAGTTGTATTTCTTATAAAGAAAGTTCCTTCCTATTTTCATTTTGAGTATTTTTAACCACAGGTTTTGTTGCAATCCCTCAAATATTCTTTTATGTTTGTTTTGCACTTTGTCTACCAGTATTCTACCAACTATCTGGTATAATTGGGATGTATACTTACCTGGGCATGGTAGTTTGTTTTGTAAAGGTTATTAGCTATTTATTCTAACTACTTTGAAGATGCAGTGATAGGGCTTTGTTGTTTCTATTTTCTGTTCTTGTGTAAAATTTGGAAAGTCTTGGTTTTTACATAGGTAGTTCTTTTAGCATGGGTTATGGAACTTGTGAATATAATGTTCATATTTACTATTTTAATGTGTATTTTATTGAATTTGGGGCATGTCATAGAATACATCTTAATCCCCCATCTGCACCTCCTCATAACCCCACCCATTGGGTTTCAGGCATTCTGTCATATATGTTAAAACCTTTCCAATTGAGCTTTTATACCCAGACGTCCTTCAGTGCAAGTTCATCCACTAGTCAGCCTATCTAGAGTCACTCACCTAAAGAAGACCATCACCCAGCATTAACCAGTTGCCCATAATGCTTTGGATAAGTTTGGGGCCTTCTGTCCATTTCCCCAGTTCTATACTGGATTTTTATCTGCCTAAATCATCATGGGTCTTGTGCATGCTGTCAACACTGCTTCAGGTTCCAAGCAAGTTCCCAGAAGCTTGACAGCCTCTGTTTCTGTATGTTTATGCACTGAACTTGCCTCTTACATTCTTTCAGCCCCCTCTTCCACAATTGCCCCTGAGCCCTGTGTGAGTGAGTTTTAATATCAGACTCTTATCTAGGGATATGCACCCTTAATACTCTTATTCTCTAAACTTTGACCAGTTGTGGCCTTCTGGGTGCATTTCACTATACTGCATGAGTAGGCTTCTCTGGTGAGAGTTGGGGTATGCATTAGTGTTCTCTCTAGCCCCTGTTCCACTATATTCTATTAACCATGGTTGCAGTGGGTCCACAGTGTGTGTGTGTGTGTGTGTGTGTGTGTGTGTGTGTGCATCTGTGTGTGTACACTTGCACCTATTATTGAAGAGCCCGGGAGATAGCATTGGATGCTGTGGTACTGGTTATACTGATGGTTGTGAGTTGTTCAAAATGAGTCCTGGGTATTGAACTTGGGCTCTCCGCAAAAGCAGTACATACTCTTAACTGTCAAGACCCTGTTTTTTTCTTTTCTTCTGGCTTTCATACATGAGTATAATGTACTTTCCTCATACACATCCACTGTCTATCCTCAAGCTCCTCTTCCAAATTCCCCTCTCAAATTCATGTCCTCTTCTTCTTTAAATATATATATTATATACAGTTTGTACTTGGGCGTAGGGCTGGTCAGTTGGGCATGGACAACCTACCAGTGGACTTTTCCATGACATAAAACTAGTCTCCCAGCCTTAGCAGCCATCTACTGACTGTAGGTCTTCATCCAAGGGTGGGGCCTTGTGAGCTTTTACCCAGTCCATGCTGGTATGTTGACTGGTGTGGTTTTGTGCAGGCAAACATGCATTTTTGGAATTCATGGGTGCAACATGTTGGTTATATCCAGAAGGCTCTTTTTTGCAGTAGTCCTTCCAGTCCTCGTACGGACTTTCTGCTTCCTGTGTTGGGTTGTGTTTTAGATATTCCATCTCTGAGTGGACACTCCATGTTCATTCACTCACTGTATCTGGCCAGTCTCGGTTCTCTGTAATAGCCTCGGTCTCCTGCACAACGATCTTCTTTTTGATGCTTGGCAAGGTCTGCATTTATTTATGGGTTTAAGGCTAAGTATTTAGAAAGCAGGTGGGTCTATATCAGTTTTGCAAATGATGGTACTAGGTTCTCTTCTATGACCTCTCTAGGAACAGGTTGATCAAGAGTTTTGCAGTGCAAAGCATGAGTTCTTTCCCATTGAGAGGGTCTTAAATCCAATCACAAAACTGTGGGTTACCCCCACAACATTAGTTCTACTATTTCACCTTTGGGCCTTTCTTGTTTGGCCAGTCATTACTGTTGTTCACTGGTTTTATAGCTGGGTAGAACTGTTGATAACTTGTTCCCTGGAAATTTACATAGCACCTTCTGTCAATATGACATTTAACAACCAGAAATCATGCTTCCATGTCAATATCAGCTTGATTTTCCAAAGTCCTATGACTGAAGTTTGGAGTGTCTTCAACAATAGGTTCTTACCCTCAAGAAATGTCAGGAACTCAATGAAAATGGCAAAATTCTGTATTGTTTTTGGGGGAAATTCTTGGATGCAATTGATCAGCAGCTTGTACAGAGATACCCCTTGCATCACACTGGACTTGTACTTGATAGTCTATGGCTTCTGATATTTTCTCCCTATGTGAGGTAACTATAATATATAATATAATACTACACTGTAATATTATATAAATGTGTGCATTTAAAAGAAAGATTATTAAACATTAAATACAAATCCCAATGGATTTTAAAAATTATTTTATTAATTTATTTATATTTTTATATATGAGTGTATTGCACCTGTTTCATGCAGTGTCTGTGGAGTTAAAAAGAGGGCATCTGATTCCCTTGGAACTCTAGTTATGGATGGTTTTTAGCTACCATTTGTGTATTGGAAATCAAACCTGGGTCCTCTATAAGAGCAGCTGCTGCTATTAATTGCTGAGCCGTATTTCCAGTCCCCAATGACTTTTTCAACGTCCTTTGTGTCCTTCATCCCCCACTTGCTCTCTCTGCTTTGTGTCATTCCTCCCCATCTAAGGACTCCTGTTTTTTTCTTCTCCTTTTTTCATAAAGCCTGATGTGTGCTAACCCTTCTTTAGAGTGCTTTCTCTCCACAATCCCTTTATGCTTTTCTGACATCAATACTTACTTCAAATTACGCATGCAACCCTTAAGATTTAAAGTTAAGATCCGTATATGAAAGGCAACCTGAAGCTCAGAAGTTAAGAGCAATTGCTACACTTTTAGAAAACCTGAGTTTGGTTCCTAACCATCTGTAACTCCAGCTTCAGGGCACCACATACAGACATAAACACACGCATCCTCACATAAATTTAGTTAAATTAAAAAATTAAGGGAATCAAATATTTGTCTTTCTAGGATCGAGTTCTCTAAGTATTTTTTTTGATCCATTTAACCTGCAGATTTCAGCATTTCATTTTTCATTGCAGCTGACTAGAATACCACTGTGTATATGGACCACCTGTCCATCATCTGTTCATCCGTTGATAGCCACTTGGACTGCTTTAGTTTTCCAGCTATTGTGGCTAAAGTAATAAGTAACAACATTGAACGAGCACCCCTACAGAGTTTTTAAGTATTTGTTCAGGAACGGTATGGCTGGATCATACGGTAGGTCTGTTTTCAGCTTTCTAAGTAATCTTCGCCCTGATTTCCACAGTGGTTACACCAGTCTGTGCACTCTGCTGAGAATGAGAAGTGCTCTCCTTTCCCGGTGTCCTTGCTAGCATTCATTTTCATCTGTTTTTCTTATTTGTTAGTCACTCTAACCGGAGGAATTTAAAATCTCAAAGTAATCTTATATCTATAATTTACTTATTTGTGAATATAAGCTTTATTAGAAAATAAGAAAACTTCTAAGAAATAAAAGGTAGTTAACAGGTAATGATATCATCTCATTCAACACATCCAACCATTCAGTGTCCAGTCATGTTCATTCCCCACTATGCTATCGGCCCATTGGAATTAAAAAGTTCAGCTTCTCAAAATCACTGCCTACGGGGACTTTTATGGATAGGGATTATTACAACAAATGCATGTGTGGGTTTACTATATTTAGAATCGTGAACAAGAAATTGTAATTTGAAAAAAACTGAGTCTAAGTTTTCATTTGTTTTTCCTGCTGGGTCTGTGTGTTCAACATTCTTTGTATTGAAGCATCAGGAATAATTTCTGTATTCCAGAAGCTTTTGTTTACATCTCTCTGATTGGTAATGACGATGGAATTTTCAAGGTATTTCTTAGCTATTTTAAATTCATTTTTGAGAAATATGTTAGGATCTAAATCCATTTTGAGAGGGTTGTTTCATTCTAGATACTTGTTTCTGAATTTATTTGCATATTCTAGATAATGATCCTTAATTAGCAGTACAGCTGATAGAGATTTCTCCCACACTGTGGGCTTCCTCTGTTGCTTTCTTTGTTACATAAAACTTTTCATGAGTTCTTATTTTGTTATGCTATAGAATGATACTAATACAAACAGGATGGTACTGGCTTACTTTTGCTTTGTTATTTTTTTTTTTTAATTTTTAGCCTAATGTACTGATAAAGTTGATCTTGTAAATAACCATCTTTAATCAATTTAACTATGTATTCCCTAATTTTTATTTTCTTCTGCTCACTTTGGGTTATCATGCTCATAATTTTTAGTCTTTGGAGGTTACAGTTTTGACTTTACATTATCAGCATTCAACATTTCTTAATTTCTGATATTTGCATGGTCTGTAATAGTCCCTAAAGTCTTATTTTGCTGAATCTCACAGACATTGGTAAGTCACGTTTTCATTTATTTCAAAATATTTTGAAGTTTCCCTTGAAATTTCTTCTTTAAAATTGAGTTGTTTAGAAATGATTAGTCTTTTTATATTTTCCAGGGCTTTCTGGATATTAATATTTTGTTTAAAGAGTTTAAGATGAAAACAGACATTCTCTGATTTCTGTACTGAAGACATTTGTTAGGAATGTTTTAAGACATAGAACATGATGTAAGCTTCAGTGCTCTTATGACCCTGTGAAAAGTGGATATTCTGCTATTGTTTGATAAAACAGTAAGTAAAGGTGATAACCAGGGGATTTTTCGTGTGGACTTTGACCATTTCATGCTAACTTCATGGCTATTTTATATATGTTTTCATAGAGTGGTGCTGACATCTGCAGCTATGACACTGCATTTACTTCTCATTTAAGTACTGTTTCTATCTGATACATTTTGATATTCTGCTGCTACTCTTTTGTGTTACATGAAATTTCACATTTGGTTTTCCAAAATATAGAGAATTGTAAAAAAAAATGACAGGACAAGAAACATATAATCATGTGAATTATACTTTCTGCCTTTATTCCATTTCTAAAATTTATATTTTCAAAACAGTATTGTTTTGAATTCATTTCAATTTGCAAGGTTAACAGAATCCTAATTTAAATTAAACTAAAACACAGAAAGTGTCTGAAGGTAGATGCATATCTAAATGGATACATGAGTGTCTATGTACAACAAGGTACTCTCATATTCTGGAAACTTTCATATTCCAACAAATAATAGTCATTAAAATGGTATATTTTAATGGTACTAGCTCCTACTTTAAGTACAGGAATATGTGAGGCATGAGAGTCAAGCATTATTATGTCTTTATTTCAAGTTAATAGAGTTCCAATAATTTGCTTTCTATAGACATATTTCTATTTTAAACAATGATGAACTACTCCTAAATTCATTTAAATTTGATGAGTGGACTAATATGTTCAGAAAAATAAATACATTCAAATTTCTGAACTAAGACTTCACATCTATGTTTTGTATTGTAATACAAATCAGCACTTTCCCCCTGGTTCTTGCCTAATATATTTGCTTATTCAACAGTCTGTGACATTGTAATAATATGAAGCTTCTTTAAGAAAAAGGGAAGACTAACAATTTGACAGTAGTGACAGGGATTAGTTATACTCTGATAAGTTTGTCCTTCAGAATTATATACTCTTGTATGGTTCTCAAGAATCAGTTCTCAGCCTTCCATACCTGCATAACAGTGTGTGTGCTCATTTCCACTCTAGCTAAATTTTCTTTTGCAATTGTAATATATTATATTCGAGTATTTAGGTGTGAATTATGATTGTAACTTTATATGTTAAGTGTCAGATTCTATAGTATTTTACAAAAGGTTGTAAATTTCAGTTACAATCTATATTTATAACACTATGTATATTAATTTTTATTGAATTTTTGAGATTTTTATACAGTTAATTTTTTGGTATTTGGATCCCTCCATCTCCACCTTCCTTTATTGCAATCCCAAGGACATTTGGAAACACAAATTAGACTCTATTATATATTTGATAAAATGTATTTTATTATTTAAAAATATTGCTTTTGCAAATATCAGCTCTTTGATATGTTCTCTATCTGTGTCTGTATCTCTCTGTCTCTCTCTCTCTCACACACACACACACACACACAGTTTGCATTTTGAATTTAATTTTGCAAAGATGCTCACTGAAGAGCTGGAAATTTTTAAGGTGACCACAGTGCACCAGTAATATTTTTTTTCATAAATTTATGTATAAAATTCAGCATAGACTTAGAAGTAAATGACTAAAATCCTGAGGAGATAAATAAAGTGTGACTAGAACAGCAGATGAAAGAAACTTTAAAGAGAGTCAGGAAAAGAAAAAACAAGAAGAGAATCCTACCTGACAGAAATGTTTACATTTTTTCAATGAAAACACATCCCATAAAAGAGTTTCTACTTGACTCTTTCTCCTACTCAGGGCTCTGTTGAGTCTGGAGTGCTCAGAGGCTTATCAATGTGTTTTCCAGGAGTCAACTTGAACCAGACCATGGGGAAAGCTACATGACACAAGAGGAAACAGCACTCCCACTGGACATTATCCAGACATTTTTAGATTGCTTTGTTGATCACATAATCCCCATAACCATTCTCTCCCTTTGGGCTCTGGCAGACTTACAGATAGTCCTTCTAAATATGATGCCTTGTCAAAGACACAGATTGTGTAAATGCCATTCGAGATCCAGACTGGATCCTACAGTGACACTAGTTTCGCGTGTGTGGTTTGCAAGTGCTGGACTTCCTTTAAAGCAGTGCAGTCTAGGATGCTATTTTTTCTGTGTATGTAGGTCTCACACACAGAGCTGTTAGTGAAACTCTCCTGCTCTCTGCAGGATGCGGCTCCACTCTGCAATTTCCTTTTGATCACTGTCCTTCAGAAATAACATTAGCTGTCACCCCAACATAGAAGGGTGGGCCGACTGGGTGGGGACACATCTCTCAGCACAATAAGGATGGTTTCTCAAATCAGGTTTTTGTATATTTTTTCTTCTGAAATTTTTTGAATTCTTATCATTTTCATCAGTTTTGCTCCTGTTTTCTCTTTTGATCCAAGCATGGTTCATTCACAGTCCCTCACATCTTGGCCGGCTGCTTCCCAGCTGCAGACATTTCCCACTCTGGAGGTTTCCCCCTGCTGACAAAACCTTTGACAATTCCAAAGCACCTCTAAACCAACATGTGTGCTCCCTGCCACACAGACTCTGCAGTCAGGCTCCCTCATGCTTGTGATGGTAGGCTATCATTTTTGAGGACACAGTTTGTGAAGCTTTTGAAGAGGCTCAAATATAATTTGTAATTTTTACCTCTAAACAGAAAAGTGTATTTTATCTCTTAGAGAACAAAAATTTGCAAATATAGATGGAGTTTGTTTCCCATGAATAATTTAAATAAAATTGAACAAGTCTAACAACTCACTTTTCAAAAGAAAGCATCAGCCTATAATAGAAAAAGTCAAAGATTCAAGTGTACCTCAGAGGATGTTGATTAATGTGAATCCACACAACTGGCCACAATTTTCATTTATTCATATATATGTATTATGGACATGCATACATATACATCATACACATCTATTTCAGCCTTGAGAATACAAGAACAAGAAATATTGCCTAAGGAGGATCAAGTTAATGCATAGGAAAGAAGAATAGTGATTGAAAAAGAACTATTCCCCTTAACCTTCCTTGTATTATTTAAATAAATAATGAATCCATTAAACATTTTCATCCAAATTCACAGAGAGAATCTGCACATTACTATGACCTTTCCCAATGATTACAAGCTAATAATCTTTACAATGTTTTAAATGGGAGAGATCAGACTCAAAGTGTACTTTGCTTTTTCTGGATTGTTTGCATTTAGGAATATCTATCAATCTATCTATCTATCTATCTATCTATCTATCTATCTATCTATCATCATCTGTCTATCTATCTCATATACCCTGCAGTTAAACAAAAAGTTTTGCATTTAAATTCTATGTGGTTAAAGTGGAATATCATAATTTTTTTCAATATTTTAAGATGCATTTTCACATTTAAAAAGCTCTGAAATTGGGATTACTTAATGTAGGCTGATATATTTAGTATTTATATTCTTTGTTATGTGATATATTTATAAAATTCAAAGAAGTTTAAATATTTCAAATGAATTAACATGAATAAAATTTAAGTTAATAAGTAGGTGACAAAAGGAATGTGCTCATGTTTAATTGAGAGCATATTTTTATTTCATAGTTTAACATAAAATTTAACCTTCAATAACATGAGACTTAAAGGATATTTGATAGTTTCTGGATGATATAAAAAATACTACTCTCAACATTTAATGATCTGAAAATATTCTATATTGGAGAATTTTTTTATAACAGGGATGACTTGTTTTAAAACTTCTAAAAAATTATCACATCCCAAATTAAATGCTTATCTTAAAATTTATATTACTCAATTACTATTAACCTGTGATTTAAATTTTTTATGAAATCTTAACAAAAATACTTTTCTAGACAAGATATAACCATTTACAATCCCAGAAATGTTTAACAGAGAAAGCAACAGAGGAGAGACTTTGACCTGGAAACAGAAGCCTACAATTCAAAGCTGACATTTGGTATGAGGCTCATGGCAAGGAGAAGGAACGCATGACTCACTTTACCTCTTCTATTGTGTTAGCTACATTATGTTTAACAGTAGCTTGAACCTCAATACATTGGTAGACAATTTTATTTTCTAGCTTGCATTTCAACAACTATGTTGTCTTTGATTTCATAGTTTTTTTTTTTTTTTTCTGTTACTGCGGATTGTACCCACAGGTTCTTGCTATAATTTCAATGCCACAAATAGCCTTTTAACATGGAAAAGATAAAAGGAAATCCACATGTATAAAAAGTTGATTTCTTAAATTTACTTCAATTACTTTTTGTTTTTCTCAAAATTTTGAGCTAATTAAAATTGTTTTTTTTATTAAATTTAACATTTCAGGAGCAATGGTTGTTTAGCATATACTTTAACTGAATATTGAAGTATCACAAATCACTCCGTTCACATGAGAAATGACTTGGCTATAACTGAGCTGAAACAGATGATTAAGAAATGCTCCAAAGTTAGTCTCATTTAAGACAAAGGTCTTTTCTTTTTGTATATCAACTTCCTGGGCACAGTGACAATTAGAAGCAGTAGGAATTCCAAGTGTTTCTCTGTAATGAACATATTGTAGAATGTTTCTATCAACAAAGAACAGAAAGAGTCATTTCCTGCAACAGTAAATAATACACCCTCAGCATATTAATTTTAAAAATACACAATTAAAATAATGTGACTATTTGAAATAATTTTTTTTAAACTCACTAAAAAAGAGACTTCAAAAGAAACAATGAGGGACAAACAGTGGTCAGCACATGCCTACAATCTCTGCACTTGGGAAGCTGAAGAAGGAAGATCATGAACTCAAGGTCAGCCTTAGCTACAGTCAAACACTGTCTTCTAAGAAATACATAATGGGAAAAAAGCATTGTAGAAATTTTCTCTGAATCTTCATGGAGTCAAGAAAACCAGAACCTGACAAAGAAAAGTCAAAAGGCATAGACAAGTGAAGTCCAAATTCTTCACCTAGGAACAGCTGATGGGAGCTCCTTGGGAAATGGCCCAAGGTTTAGATTCCCCCCTTTGTTATATCTAAGGGCCCATGATCAATGCAGATCATAGAAATGTAAGCAGAAAATTCTTTTCACAGTTCATTTTGTAGAAACCAAATGGGCTGTAGGGATCTTCGTTTTGGGTGGTAGGGGTCTGGTTATCTGTCTAAACTTCTATTTGCAGAAAATCCAGGCCTGGACTTTATGTTGAGCTGCTGGAGAGTTTGACCAGTCGTATATGTGGGCATATGTGGGCAGTCAAAGGAGGGGGCTTTTCCAGCTTCACTGTGCACTGCACACTTTCATGTGAACATTTATGATACCAGTGGGCAAAGGCCTCAGACATCCATCACCTCAAGACTGGGATACAAATCTTGACATCTGGTCATTATGTTGTAAGTTCAGGTCTGTTTGGTGACATTTAAGGATCCATAAGTTTCTGAGTATTTTCATGTAGACATCAAAATCTCAGTACTCAGAAATAATCGTACAGCTTTCCAGAATCTTTTAAAAATTTATATTTATTCATTTAACTGACAAACACAAATGCATACATTTACAGTATACAAAAATAATAGGTTTTGATACGAAGCTGAATAATGTCAAAAGAGTAAAGTGAGACTTAGGAAAGCCCCATTTGGGGAGCAGGCAAAATACCAGACGCTGTGGAACATCTCCATGTCTTTAACCACTAGATACATTGAGACACAACATGAGGAGCAATTCTAAAGGTGAAGAAACAAGTCCAGAGAATGAAAACATTTCACAGTCACTTAGCCAGAGATTTTACTCCACTTAGAGCACAAACAGACCACTGGTGCTGGATGGTCCCTGACAGAGGAAGGAGATCGTATTTGTTTTTATGTCCTATGTTTTGCTTCCTCAACCCCAAATGTACTGATGAATGGCCTCTGTGAACTTCCGTGACAATGGGTAAATCTATTTCTTCTTCCTATTAATAGAACATTTAAAATGTGTTACCTCCCTATGTCACTTACATATGTGACTGTGATTGATTTCCAAGGTCATAATTAAGAACATTTTCTAGTCTGTCAAACTTTTGTTTCCTAAACTTTAAGTTATTCAGGAAGCATATGCTTTAATGAAAATAAAAACAAATTTAAAAATATTTGTTGTTGTGTTTAGTAATGCTTAATCCCTTTTTAATCGAACTGACTGAAGAGGATTAAACATGTGAAATGAAATGAATATTAAACGCGAAAAATAAATAGCTTTTCTAGTACAGAGGAAAATGATATAGTTAATACATTAAAATGATAAGAATCTAGTGACATTTCATCTTTTCTCAATTTAACTTCATATATAAACAAGTTTCAACTATGATCTATAGACAAATTTGTGAAAGATAAAAAGGAATGATTTAAATTAATGGCATTTTGAACATTTGTTACAATTTTCTCAAATAATTTGGCTCAATTAGCTGAGAAAACTACATGTCAAATTCTATCTAAGGCTGAATTTACCTGTTTAATGACTTCATTACTCAAATTTGGCCAATGTATAAACACAGTGTTCTTTAACTGATGATTATTTCTGTGTTCCAAATAAAATGTCACCTGACATATCTAATGTTTTTATCCGTAAAGCTGATGATGGACTTTGAATTTCTTACTATTGACTTTTTAAATCTTCATTTTATTTCATATGAACTTTTTAAAACATTTATGTTAATTCATCCAGACGTTAGTACTACGACCCCTCCCCTGAGAAAACTGAACCAAAACTGGTTTGGGCTCGAGATTATGAAAGTTTTCCTGGTTCCAGGGCCCTTCTCAATGTACCCTATTTAGTGAGTTTCACCATGTTTTGAACTGGATTTTGAACTTGATATATTATTGGGATCTGAGTGATACTTACCTTCTGTTTCATTTTATTTATTTCTGAGTGATGGCCTCATGTAGCCCAGGCTGTTTATAAACTCTCTCTGTTTTCCAGGTAAGCCTTGACCCAACTTCCCAATCCTCCTGCCTCCACCAGTCACATTCTAGAATTGCTGGTTTGCAACACATGCCTGACCTGCCTCTCATTTTAGAACTGTCAAGCCGTGAGTATCTAATTAGTTTTTCTGTCAGATAATCCCACATTGAACCTTTCTTATTCACTTGTTTAATTCTCGGAAGAAATTCAGATTTCTGAGGTTTCTTAGAAATCATGAAAAAGATAATATAATATTGACTAAAGCATATAGGAAAATATTTATAAATATTTACTGAATAAAGTATTAAACTGATTTTATATCATCAAGAAGAAAGAACACCAATCAGCTCTGTATCTAAAGTTTCTATGATCATATTCCAGGATTAAGTCACAGCCATAGGACGCTAACCTTTAGTGCTTCGGTGCATTACTTACAACTGCTCTTCTCCATTATTTACTAAAGACTGGTGAAGAACTATGTTTTGTCCAAATTCTGTGTCTGAGACAAATATTCTGAGTCTGCTCAGGTCGCATGGGGTCCAGTATGACCCAACCTAGCCAGCCAAGTGGAAGAGCAGAATGTTAAGTCCCAGAGAAATCAGACAGGTGACTGTTCTTTTTTTTTTTTTTTTTTTTTTCTTTTTCTCATGCTTCCATCTGTTCATATAATCTCAACCATCTTTTACAAGAAATTTCTGTACAGCTTTGTTTATCACTCAACACAAAACTTCTTTTCCATTCCCACTTCTTCAGTACAATTGCTGTTCCACAGACATGCTTGTCCATTCTGAAATCATCACATGCCTTCCCTTCTTACAGTCCGTGGGCGTCTTGGCACGTGACTCCCCCCCGTTCACTTCTACCATGATCCATTCTGAATGCTGCGTTCCACTGCTGTCTCTGGCATCCTTCATTGTGAATGCTCCCTTCTGCTCTTGTCTCCAGCATCCTCAGCCTACAAGTTTGTAGCCTCTTCAATAGATTCTTCTCAGTTTATCCTTTCAAAGTCAGAAGTTCATCCTCGAATGTCTTTGTAGACTCCGAAAAGATATTATTCCATTTGAATGCTTTGTTGTTTATAGCATGGAATTCTTACAATCACCCTTTTCACTCACACTAATTTTCTTGCTGTCAGAGACATTTTTGACCTCCTGCTTGACCTTCATTGATGCCTCATCTTTTAGGCCTGCACAAGTCTTCTGGGAACTTTTCTTCCTAGCCCAGGCATTGCTTTCTACAACATATTCTTTAATTTTAACCATAATGATCTCCTAAATATGAACTTAGCATAATCATCTCACTTAAACCAAATGACTTGCATGTCATTCAAGATGAATTCTTAATATCTTGAAATGCTAGGTTTGTTTTTATAGCTTGCCTACGTATCTTTCTTCCTTCCGTCTACCCTTCATTTTAACTTCCTTCCTTCCAACCATCCTTCCTTTTTCCTTCTTTCTTTCTTTCCTTGTTTCCATCATAGGTAACTTCCTTTCTTCCATCTTTTTCCCTTCATTCTTTTCTTTACTCCCTCCCTTCGGTTTTTACAAACTCACTCCTGTCTACCTCATTCACTGAATGTGTTGCTGAGAAACACAATTTTCAGCCTATTTCTTGCCCACCCTACACCACAAGATGTCTTCTCCGCTGTGCATGGAGTTTCTCCCACTTGAAGGACTCACTACACAGTACTCTGGCCTGCCTGTCACTTGGTCTCAGAAGGTCTAGCATGACACATTCGCTGTGTCTGCTGCAGTCATCAAAGTGCTTAGCAAACACCTGAGATAAACAAATAATCATATAATAAATGAAAGATTGAATGTGTCAGAGAAATTACCAAGTGGTATCTCTTTGCAACTGATGGAAAGATAGATAAATGACACCAATTTAGATATTCCCAGATTGAATAGATAAGTTGGAAGTGTTTTTTTGAGGAAGTATACATCACCCCAAATAGTAGAAGGGAAAGATAACAGGAATGACTAATGGCACCAGCAAAGGACACAGAGTCACTTTCCCATCTGGCTTAGCCAAGGTGATCATAATTATAAAGACACCAGAAGACAGAGGAATGCATTTATTTCTCATATATTCTCATTAAAAATAATCCCTTTCATTATGTTTTGCAGTACTTGCGCTTAGCTCTATAAGAGATTCTCAATAAATAATAAGTCCTGGATCTTGTGACAATATCTCACCACACATTCCTGCTGTGAAAGCTGTTAGCATACCATATTTCTAAAGATGACATGTTGTATATTATATCCTAATCCTATGGGATGAATAATGAGACTATTTAAAATAAGCAGACCGTATTGTTTTTTATGCAATGCTTGTATTACTTTTGTCTCATGTCCAACTTCCAACACATAAAAATCTAAGGGGCATACAAAGCCTATCCTAAGATACTTCATTATAAGACTAATCAACCGGTCCCCATAAATGAATGTATCAGTTATTTCCACAAAGGAATCTTATTTTTTCTTTATCACTTTGTGATCCTGGAATCACTTCCCACTTCACAGACTGAACCAAAAGTTGTAAAAACAGTCTTTCTTTAATGTCTCTATTCTATTTGGTTATTTTAGGGAAAAGAAAGTCCATGTGATGCCTCCTCCCGTTCTCTTAATTTCTTTGGCTGACCTCCAAAATGCAGCTGTCAGCTAGTGTTAGCTAAATAAATATGAACCATGGCCTAAGGCCCAGTTACTGTCAGTCATTTGGATGAGAACGTGCTCCCTGTAGGAGCACTGATGACTGTCAGGAATAAGGACCACCGTAGGCTTCTCAATCTGATGGCCAAAGGCAGGATAGAGAGACAACAGGAGCTGTTGTAAAAACACACAAAAGCATCATAGGTGTCTAAATCAAATCAGTTATTAAATGTGTTCTTTTGTGTCTTCACTATGTACACAGCGGATTCTGATCATTCTCACACCTTTCCTTTTCTTCCTCCCACCTTTGATGAAACAGGTTCCTGCTAGGTAACCCAGGCTGCTCATTGAGCTTTAATATCCCAAGTGGTGGGATCAAAGGGTTGTAACACTGGACCCCACTCCAGGTTTAATATTTTAACTGTAATTTAATTTTTATTCTTTTTTACAGTTAAGCTTTTTATTTTCGGGTGCTTGTGAATATATCTATATGCATAAACCTTATAGTATATTATATATACTTCATATTTTTACAATTTCCTTTTAAACTGTATGTTATTTCCTCATGTAGATATTAGACAAGATTTGGTTCTTAATTTTTTTCTTTCCTTTCTCAGTTCTTTCTAGTCTAAACTGTAGTAGTTTTGTGAAAGTATTTGCTAAATAAATGTAAAAAGTAACTGTGACTATTAGGCTCAGTGTCATAACTTAGTATAGCATTGGTCTCTTCCAGTAACTGTAACCAAGGGAGCCTAGTGAACACAATTTCATAATCCATAGCTTATCTTTGAATGCAACACAATTCTTATTTATAAAGATTAATCATTAATTATAGTCATAAAATTACTGTTATAAAATTATTCTTTTTATATTAAGCAAAATATCTACAAAGTTCAGCAATAGTATTTGTTTATTTAACATTAAAATATCCTAATAGCTTAATCTTTATTTTAAAATTTTGATATTTTATATTAGATCTTGTATATTTCTGAATTTTCTTTTTAACAAAAACAAAAACAAAGACTGGAAAATGGCACAGTGGTTAAGAGCACTGGTTGCTCTTACAAAAGGCCCAAGTTCTATTCCCAGAACCCACTCAGTTATTAAAGACCTTCTGTAATCCAGTTCCAGGAGATCTATCACCCTCTTCTCGCCTACCTGGGCATTGCATATATGGGTGCACTTACTTGTAGGTATAATCATCATACACATAAAATAAAAATAATTTAAAAAGGGGCTGGAGAGATGGCTCAGTGGTTAAGAGCACTTGTTCTTGCAGAAGACATGGGTTCAAATTCCAGCATCCACATGGCGGCTAACAAACGTCTGTAACTCCAGTTCTAGGGAATCTGATGCCTTCTTCTGTCCTCCGCTGGCACTAAATGGCACAGGTGCACTAACACACATAAAATAAAAATAAAATAAAATTAAAGAAACAAATCAAAAAATAGGACTATGATAAAGTCAACTCCCATTAAGAAATAAATATGAATTTTCAGGAATTTTTTAACTCAACAAGACAAAATAATTTCATTTGGCTCTCTTGGGAAGTTAAGGTATATCTGGTTAGACGTTTAAAAAGTAACATCACAACAAAGGTTAAATTCTTGAAATTATTACATCCTTTAATACATTAACACAAAGTTATGCAATAATGTGTGACTGTAATCTTATTTCTTTGAAATGGGGAGTTCATTCAGCACAGAATGATCAGGGCAATACCTGTGCTTTTTAATATAGCTTAGATTTATTTTCATTTCATGTAGCATATGAATATGTCAATACATTGGACTTCTTAATACATCTTATTTTTCATTTCAAATAGTTAACATATTGCTGTTTTAGCTAAATGTTGCATTCAAATAGCTTAGGGTGGGTCCTAGTTTGTTTCTTTACTGCTGTGATAAGACACTCTGACCAAAACAATGTGAGAAAGAAAGGATCTATTTAGCTTCCAGCGCATTATCAAGGGAAGTCAGGGAAGAAACTCATGTTAAGATTCAGAGGCAGGAATGGAAGCAGCATCCACGGGGAGCCTTGCTTCCTGGCTTGCTCCAGGGTCTGTCCTCAGCCTGCTTCCTTATACAACCCAGGACAACCAAGCCAGGGGTGGCACCACCCACATAGGGCAGAGTCCTCCCACAGCACTCAACAATCAAGAAAATGACTCAAAGACACGCCCGCACATCAATCTGAGAGAGAAAAATTCCCATTTGTGGTTCTCTCTTCCCAGGTGTGTCACGTTGACAACTAAAGTTATCCAGCACAAGATGGGGATAGTAGACGTCCACTCAATTCAAATCTCACTTTGTAATGTGAAAAGCACCTAGATGAAAGGGAAGTCTCATTTCCATCTGAGGCTAAATGATTCTTTTCTTTTTCCCACTCATTTCCGGTATAGCATGATGTCAGTGCTTTATGGTAAATAAAACAAAATGAAATAAAAGAAAAGCCTGACATTTGCACAAGACCCACTGTTTAACATTGTTGGACAAGAAAGCCTAACAACTGGAGTTTGATTCCCTGCAACTCACTTAAGAAACTGGCATGTGTAATTTTTATATATTGTTTTATGGGTATGAATGTATTGCCTGCATGCATATTAATTGTACCCATGTTGTATAAGGTCTGGGGAGTTCAGAAAAGGGTGTCTGATTTCCCTGGAACTGGAGTTAGAGGTGATTGTTATCTGCCATGTGGGTGCTACAACTGAACCCTAGTCCCTTTGCAAGAGCAACTAGTGCTCTTAACCTCTGAGCCACCTCTTCAGCCCCATTTTTTTTTTTTTTACTTTTCCATCAGTTGTAACTATTATTATTATATATCAAACCTTTGCCTTTGCTCTTGAATCCTCATTTTCAGATAAACTTGATTATGCATAAAAGTGTGCGTGTGTGTGTGTGTGTGTTAAACTTGGAAAGTGTCAGTCATTGATTGTCCAAGAATTTCCTCTCAGTGCTTTTCTTTTGGGAGATCACACAAATTAGACTGCTGAAATTGACCAACAAGTTATTGATACAAAAGAGTTCTCTTTTTCTTTCTTTTTAATTGATTCTTTTAATTTCTCTTTCATTTTGATACTTGTTACGGCCTAATTGCTCTTTAAGATCAATATCTTTTCTTCTAAAATAATCTCTTATATGCCAATAGCTTCATTTTCATTTTTCACTTAACATTTACATTTTCAGGCATCGTTATTTTTATACATTCCTCGTTCCCAACATATTTACTTTTCCACTACCTCCGTGACAATAGGAAATGCAGTTTGAAGAACTATGCAAGGTGTGTTCTTTTCTGTTCTGCTTTGGTTATGGCCAGGTTTCAGTTCACTGACCTTTTTAATTTTAGACATTTTCTTGCTCCTTTAGTGCCATAGCTTTTGAATAACTGCCAGATACTGAAAATTTACCTTGTTGATTACTTTTTAAAAAATTAATATGAATTTTTTAATGTTATTAACTAATTTAGAATTAGTGTTTTGTTTTCCTCTCTAGACACTTGTTCTTGTAATTTCTTAGGTAAAACAAGAGTCACATTTAATTTATAAATACTTTCCTGGAAGACCTTTCTGAGAATATAAGTCCTACACACACACACACACACACACACACACACACACACACACACACTCACACGTACATATATGCTTGTTAAGCCAGGACCGTTCAAAGTTACCATTTATAACCCTGAGTGAGCTTAATTATCCCTTGGGAGAATCTTTCCCTATAAGCTGTTTTCTGCATAGACTCACACACTGGTGACTCTTAAAGAGGACTTGAAGCAAATCTTTACAGATTCCTTTCGAGAGACTCAGCTCTGCTTAGCTCAAACAAACCCTCAACCCTAGAGCTCTCTGGGCTTCACAGTGTCCTTTGCTGCCTGTCTCCTTTTTCACTGCACTGGACTCTCAGTTCTAGAGGCTGGCTGTTCTCTGGCCTGTGTCATTGGAGTTTGACCCTTTGCTATCACTGTCTTTTGATCTTCGATATGTACAGTTGTTAAAAGAAACATGGACTGAGATATTGTGTCTGGTTAATTAGATATTTGAAGTGGGAAATGAACCAAATCTTATTTCCCCATCTTGGTAAGAAGCAGACATTCCTTTCAGAATACTTGATCATGCCATCTAACACGCAGTGTATCACTGTGACATGAAAACCAGAACACCTGGGCCCTATGAAGAAGACAGATATGCTTGGTTCATTCCCTAGCACTGGAAAAAGTACTTTTCATTAGAGGATTATCCTCACAGAGAAGATTAAAAAACAGGAATTCCAGGGACTGGAGTCTATGTGAAGCATGGCTGTTCATTTGCATCAAAGAGTAGTTCTTACTCTGTTTCACTTATTTTTCATTTCCATAGACTTGTTTTCTGGGGAGAGACAGTTTTCAACATAGTGACTTCATTGGTCAAGAGTGTCTTAAATAGTTACAATGATACTAACATATTAATGTCCTCAAGTATTTCAATAAGTCAGTCAAGGTAAATTCCAATAAATGTCACCATTTTCTATTTTTTTTAACTAATGTAAATAAAACACTTAAAATTCTTTATTCTAGATATAAACTTTTAATATTATTGAAAATTCTAGCATAAAATGACAGAGCTCAATGTTGGTCATAAAATTCTATATTTATGATATTTTTATAAAACTACAAATTTTGAAGAACATGATGTTTTGAGTACAAAGGTGTCATTTCAGAATTAAGAAACCTTCAAAGCAAACACATATGTGGGATTATATTTGTCGCCTATGTAGAATTCATAATCACATTCACAAAGATCCAGTAAGCTACTGTGGGAAATTAAAGTTGTTATTAAAAATGAATATTTTATGTATATAGAGTTAAGATAATTAGAATATGAGATTTTGGTCACAGACTTGATTTTGAAAAACTTGTATCAGCCTTCTCTGAATTGTCCTTTTGCCCTGTTTTCTCAAGCACATTTTAAAATGTTTTTGGTTTGGAAGAAAAAAATTGAAAAAGTCAAGTTAACCATAATGAAATGAGTATTCCAGTTGACCTGTGAGTCCTTTAGAATTCTGTGGATAATTGTTAGAAGTTGAAATTTTGAGTCAAGAAGTCAATGAATAGAGAATTCAAAAATTCAGTTTTGTCATGTTTAGATGAATCCAAATGACTGAAAATGGATTTGAGAATAAGAAAATAGTGAAGTGTCTAAAAAGGTAACAGAAAACAAGGAGATACAGCCAGACTGTTAGGACCGTTGATGTTCAGCAGAGGAGCTGCAGAAACAATGGAGGCAAAAAAAGAAAGAGCCCGAAGGAGGGGGCGAGTAGGAACAGATGTACCCAGAGGAGGGGTGGGGAAAGTGGGTCATTTTGGCCAGAAAGGGAGGTGGGAAGGACTCGCAGGAGTCCACAGGGATGGGGAGGAGGGATCTATGTGTGGGGGGAGCGGGTACTAATGGGAAGGTGGGCATAATGGGGCACTTGGACTGGGGAGGGAGGGAGAGTCAAAATGAACAGAGCTTGGGGGTTAGGGAAATGTCTTCACTCAGGGAAACGCACACGGTGTCTGAACATTAGTTCATGTGCATACTTGGAGGCTGTATGACAAGGAGCGCAGTGCCAGACAAAAGAGACCTCCCTTGGAGTACTTGCTCAGAGTAGTCCAAGAGACTCCCAAAATAACACAGGCTATAGCCAGAGCTCTTGGTTAGCTCCAGAACGCAAAAAAAGACAGGCCAGATTTCAGACACAGGATTTGGAGCAAAGGAGCAGGAATTGACCTGGAAGCCTTCTACCTAAAGTCATAGTCCTAAAGGGTACTATACAAGCTGTTAAGGGAGAAAATCAATCCTGTCCTAAAGCCTAATAACCATAACAACTGACAGCAAACTACTAAATCTTTTTGTGCAGTAGAGGCACTGTTATCTGGAGAGTAATCAACAGCAATCTAATTGAGCTTAAAGCTCTCTCAGTGGAAGTGACCTCATGGGTGGCATTGTAAACACAGCCAAATATAGGACTTGAGAGGTCATAGATCCTAGAGAAATTCTATCACTGTCATACCTCTAGGCAAATGAAATTTAAATCTGGATTATTATTGTATTTACCGACAATTACACTTGATATCACTCATCAAAGAAACTTAAGTTTGCAACAGATGGAAGTTACTGCAAAGTTCCACAACTGGACACACATGGAGAATATACATTTAAGAACCGCCCAGTTCTAGGTGACATATCCACAGTGGAACATTTACACCTATGGCTCATGGAACGTAGCTAAATCGGGGGGAGGGGGGGGGAGGGAAGGAATTGGATCTAGTACATCCCTCAGTTCTCATCAATGAAGTGTACTTTTTCAACAGAGTGAGATGCAGTACACAGAGCAGGCCACCATTGGCCAAGTTTTAAAGAGTAAAAAACTAGAGTGTGTGTCCCTAGATAGCACTCCTATATTAAACCTCACCCACCCATGGCACAGAGACCATTGTGGAAGACGGGGCAGAAATACTGTAAGATGCAGGGTTGGTCTATGAACACAGGAAACAGAGGCTTTGAGGTTACCAGAAGCTTACACATTTGAACTTGGGGAGTGGTAGCATCGAGCATGAGACCCATACCAACTCAGTCATTTAAGGGCCTGAGGGAAATGGGCAGCAGGCCGATCCGAACCTGGGGAGAGTTGGAGACTGATGACTACTGGATGAGATCACGAGAGAGGCGGGCTGACTCTGGTGGACGAACTTGCACAGAAGGATGTATGGGTACAAAATGCTTGACTGAATAGGATTTAACGTTTGTGGTGAAATGAATGCGGTCAGGTCGGGGGCGGAGGGCATGGATGGGGAAGAGGGCCTCACGCTGATTACATTTGTTTAAGAACTGTTGTATACAGGGTCTCAAGCTTCCTGTTTTAAGGAACCTATTTGAACAAACTTCCCAAATCCAAGCTCCAATCCGGATTTCCCACTTTCATTTCCTCTTTTTTTGTGGTCTGACAGTGGGTCTTTTCCATTTCCTTCAGCTGCTGTGGAACCCTGGGAGATGCGCGCCCTGGAACTTCACTCCTTCAGCCATAGGTAGAATTTTTCTGTTGCAGCTGCAAATTACGTGAGGAGTGGATTAATGCAGCTTTGAACAAGAATTTGTTGTTGTTGTTGTTTGTTTGTTTTTGCATTTTAAACTTCCTTTTTCTCCAGCCCAGCCATGTCCATCATCATCAGTAGAACAGTAAATGTCTAACAACGGAGGACCGTGTGACTGTTAGCTGTTGTTTTTTATCTGCCTCTATTCTACAAAACTTGGGGTCTGATACCAGAGTATTTTGCATTTGCTTTAAAAAATGAATGTCATAATGAATTAGTTTTTCGTTTTATCTGCCATTTTACTTTCCATGGGGGCAGGGGGCAGCTGTGGATGGGAAAATATTACATGGAAAAACCGAATAATAGAAAATTCCCAGTAGCGATTCTTTGTGTTGTTCTTAATATTCAGAAGAAATCCGGAGCATTTCTCAGGTGATGACTCTGCCTGTTCTCCGGAGGATGGAAGATGCGCGTGCTGTATTCCCATCACTGATGTGACCGCCGTCGTGGTGTTTGAGTTCAGGTAATACTTTTTAACTCAGTAATGGTCCCAAGCCACAAAAATAGTGATGCTGGAAACTTAGATATGCTACAGGGAAGCCAGAAAGTGCTTCTGTTCAGTAAAAAGGCAAACATTTAGTAAATATTGAGTGTGAGAGAGACCAAATTTTTATGTTATGTAATTTATTCTTACAAGTATTTTATTATCCATCTTTTACTATGCCTAGTTGTAAATTATATTTCTTAATAATATGAATGTGTAAGAACTGTATATTTTCAGCTTCGTACTTTTAGGAATCTGTTAAGGATTAAAGAAATTATTCCCCACTAATAAAGGCAGACTGTTTTAATTGTGTTTCCTAGGGAAAAGATATTATTCATCCTTGACAGAGGGAACGTTTGCCCTTTGACATGGAGGTTCAAGTCAGTTCATTATCAAGTTAATACCTTTAACCCCTTTCTCAAGAATATCATGTGCAATTCCTGGCAGCTCAATAATTCTACAGCAAACTTTTCCAAAGGTCTTTTTAATTTTCTATATCATATAATTCTATATTGTCATGTACAGTTAATATCTACAAATCCTGTTTGTTAAAGTATGTGTCAGTTGAGATAGTAGCCCACTTCCAGGTGAATGTACCATTAATGTAAGGCGTATTTTTCTTACACCTTTTTAAAATGAAACAACTGGGAAGAATAAAGTAATTATGGCATGCATCAATTTATGAATTGATTTATCAGCCTCTTTTCCCAGATCATTTGATAGTAAATTAAGAAAGATTACCCTTTACCATAAAAATCTGTATTATATGTTTCCTAAAAGTAAGATTATTTCTTAATGTTACCTTACATAACATTACCATCAACATAGATGTTGGGGAATTAGTTTACTTAAACTTATCACCTAATCCTAATATATAAATGCTCACAATTTTCCAGTCGTTACCTCATCCAGTAAGTAGGGCTCATGGATCCTAAGTAAATGATCTACCATTGAGAAATGTGTGTGTATGTATGCATGTTTCTGTTATTGTTCTTATTATTCTGAGATGGTGTTTCACTAAGCTGCCCAGGCTAAAATTGAGCTCACTCTGTAGCATAGACAGACCTGAACTTGCAATCCTTCTGCACTGGGCATTGTAGGTCATGATGTACCTGCTTTGTCATCTTTAATGCACAGCAATTCTTTGATTTTACTTTGTCTTTTAAGGTCTCTAACTTTTATGAAGAAAAAGTCATTTTCAATGAAGGTAGTCAGGGCTGAGGGATCAAATCCAGATAATGGGGGCTGAATGCAAATATTATATATATATATGTAAGACAACTTATTATTTTGCAGATTATTTTGAACTATATACATATGCTAATAAAATTTTCAAAGGAGTCTGTACATCAGAATTCCATGTCCTTTTTAATTAAAATATGATATGCTATTCATATGAATTTTATGAAGAAGCCTCAGTTATAATTGGAAAAGTTTAGAGATCATGGACTTGGGTTTATCATTTTCTTTGGTGCATCTAATTTCTAGATCTGTCATTCAAAAAGTGTATGTAATTTTATTTTCCATATGAAATCATAATGCTCACATTGATAACTTTATGGTAGGGATGCATGGCAAAGAAGGACAAGGAAGGAGAGGAGAAAAGAAATAGTCTAGTTTTCTTAAGACTATCATGGGAATGATTTTAATTCCCCAAGACCTATCCTGACGGCTTTTCTGCTGCTGAAGATACATGTGGCGAACAGTGCGTGTGCCTCCTTTTCCTTCCCAGTAAATAAGTCAATCAATTACAGTTCTCTAATCTTCCCACAATACTAGAAGAATAAATAGCCCTCTCAGTTACTCACTTTGATTACAAGAGTGCCCCATGACAATATCCAAGGACCAATGTAGACTCGGAAGTCTACTTTGTATATCATAGGTGAAGGCACACATTCCCAAGCTTTATTGAATGTTAACTATATCTCTGTTTTAACATGAACAAGCCCCATCAATACTAAGTACTATTGACAATGAAAACACCAGGACTTATAAAGACTCTAGAAGATTACTGGAAAATCTTGCTCTTTTATATTACAAAACATTTATATTAGAAAACATAAGTAAATAAATAAGTATAGGTCACTTAGAATCACCAGGAAACATCTTAGAAATTATATTCATTAAGTACATTCCAGCAACACAATTCTTTATTTCAACAAACAATAATGAATGCATCTCTCAAATGTTGGGACAATAAAGGAACAAAATATCTTTAATAATTTAACCTGAGTTATGAAATTATTTTAATGTTCTCTATCTTTTTAGCTCTGTCTCATTATAGTACAAATCTTTCAGTCAAGGTCAAACCCAGGCCAGTAGTTCAATTATTTATCTTAAAGATTAAACATGTTCCAATTATCATTGAGAGAAATTAATTTCATTCTGAGAAAGATTGTCAAAAATATTTCTTACCTTGTTCTGGTTATAATTCCTAATTGTCTTAAAAGTTGCTTGGACACTGAATAGTGACATTTGTAATACATGCTGCTTCCCACCTAATATCTCTTGAGGACTGAGCTTAACATACCATAATTATTTTTGTCATTTTCATATGAATCAGTAAAATACATATTTAGTGTCTCTGACATAGTGCTGTGGACAATTTAAAGAGACAAATATTGATAGCTGTTTTTCAAAAACAACTGTATTTTAAGAAATTCTACACGGTTTACAAGTTTTCTTTGTATTCACAGTATCCCTGGTGTGCAACTGTAAAAATGTAAACTGAAATCTTCCTAAGATTTGCTTTGTGGATCCCACTGGAGGATATGACGACCTCTTTCACCTTGTCAGAAGGGCAAACTTGTCGAGCTCACAGTGGTCAATACTCAGAAGAGCGTCCCTTTAGCTCAGAAACATGGACCAAGCAGGGACTTTGGAGTGCAGGTGCCGAGATGTGTAGGCTTGACAGAGACAAATAGTGTCCAGACGTACCAGCTGATCAAGGACAAAGGGACAGTCTCTGAAGCTGGAACCCACTTGGCTTTCTCCTATATCACTTAATGATGTGAGCAAAGACTTAATTCTTTGAAGTTACTGATTTAAGGAGCTGAAGAGCAAAGGAAGCTTTTTTCTTGATCTGATCCTTGTTATTAAAGGAAGCAGAGGAGATAAAACACTTTCTATTTTTATCGATTGATGTATTTTGAGGTCAGTATTTTAGTCTGTTCATCTATATCTTGCCCTCTGCCCTCATTTCAAAGTTCTTACTTCTGTTTAGAATTTCAATTAATTTTCTGAAATATCCTTTAGCTGATTACAGTTAACTCTTTTCAATCTGTGGCAGACACTGTAACTTTGTTTTATTTCAGCTGGACTGACAATTGTCATTTATTTTGCACTCCAGATAAAGTGCAGGTTACAATTTAAAAGCCCCAGACAATTTATTGAAGTACATTTATCTAGTATGACACCCTTTCCCAAGTAAGTAATTAAGAAATCTGGACCATCTTTAATCCAAAAAAAAAAAAAGCCTAATGCACTCAATTATTTTTAAGGATTTTTGTTTTTCCTTTTCTTTCACACTTCCACCCATTCTGCACATCTGATTCGAGCAAATGTTGATTAAAATGTTATTCTGTATTACACAATGCTGATGATCTTTTGATGATCTTTTGCACCTTACCAAGGCCAGAATGGGTTGTCACTTCTGGGCTTCTCTTTGTTTGATGTTGCTATTTGATATTTACTTGTTTTTGCTTAATCCCATCAGGTACATGCAGCTCAGACAATTAAGGGTATCCACAGCAGGATGCCATTTGCTGAAATTTTAAGAACAATGGGGTTTTCAGAACACAATCATGCTAATATATCAAGGTGTCAATATTAAGTCTCCAAAGTTCAGTATCTGAAGAGCTGAGTCAGAGTCCTCAACTTTCTCATTTTCTTCACCCTCCCTGTCCTATCTCCAAACTTCTATTCATTTTGTAATCAGAAAGTCTCATATTTATTTTTTGTTTTGGATTTAGTTCTAGCTTACTAATTTCCACTGGGTCTTTGGTTGCCAAACCAAACTACTTAATATCATTGCTATTAACTATCAGTAGCTTATTTTCCTAAAGCAGAAAACATTCTTCCTTACAGGAAAGAAAATATTAACTTTTGAACACCCTATAAAAATACTATTTACCAGTTGTCATGATGATACACACCACTAATTCCAGTACTCCAAAGGCTGAAGAAGGCAGATCTATGAGAGATCATGGTCAGCATGGTCTACATAGTGAATTCCAGGCCAGCAGGGACTACAGGGAGACCCTCTCTTTGAAAACACATTATTTTTCATTCAGGTAACCAAGAAGTCCTGCTTACCAAGATTAGCATGCCTAGTTACACATAAGTATAAAGTTTGGTGTATATTTCAGATCTAAGCTAACTCTAATAGATGTGATATGTATTAAATTTACAATAACTATAAAACATCCTGAAGGTTGCAGTAAGGTTTTCCCCAATACATCTGCATTTCCGATGTCAGGGTATTGTCTGCCTCATCATACAAGTGCACTAACAAAGGCTCTGCTTCCTCAAAAGAATTTGGCTTCATTATAATATAATTATAATGTGTTTTTGAACCATACCCATATGATATATTTAAAAGGAACATGGAAAAAATATAACCTTAAAAGGAGTTCTAGTCTACCATGATGTGGGAAAGAAAAGAGGTCAATGACCTTCCTTCACAAATATACCACCCACTTCATAATACTCTGTGGAATCTGATTGGGCTGTGACATACCCCACTGCTCTCCCTCATGCATCAACCCTAACCAATCTCTTTCTATAATGTACTGTCACCTTCCTGGCTGCATAAGTTTTGTTTAAAGTATCTGTGTCTTGGCTGAATTGAAGACAAAAATTGAGGAGAAACCTTCCTGGTTAAGGAGCCACATCTGATTGAGTTGAAAAACTCTGGGAGTAGAAAAAGCAGAGAACTGAGGCCCAAGAACCCGCACTACCCAGAAGAATGCAAGGAAAATGCAGCCACCAGGGAAAAGACCTTGGGAGAAATACCTGGTGCCACTAAGAAGAGATTACTGACAGGTAGTTAGTGTTTAAAAAGACAGACTTAAGCAGTATTGTACCAGGAAGAAATGATCCAGAGAAAGAATGAACTGACGCGAAGCTCATACAGCAGGTGAGTGGCACGCAGTTTCAGTCACTGGCGTTGAAACTATAGAAAAGATGTGGCATGAGGCTCAGACAGGACATGAAGACAGCAGCAGCCAGTCCGGCCCGTGGTCTGCACATCCGAAGGCATGCAGCTCCATGGATGATCTTCACATTCTCCATTTTTAGGAGCAAGTTTTGCTTCATAATTGTTTGAAGTTAGTACATGGACATGCCATCAGAAATAAGCTGTACAGTCCTGTTAGTACTTGAACTAGAGCAGAGCTAAGAGTCCAAACCAGACTCCAAGTAGTTTTATTATTTAACTTGTATAGGACATTCTAAACAATTGGTTAATGGTTTGGGATAAATGTTATTTTCACTTATGGAAGAGATTTTCACTGTTACAATATCTTCTGTGTGGAGTCAGAATATCAAACATATATTCTCAAGGAAGACAGTATAAAATATTGTTCTACAAAGAACATTTTGCACACACACACACACACTCACACTTCCAAACTGGCACTCAATGGTGAAAACAAAGAAATTTTCTACAATCCTATTTAAGAATGTTTAGGCTTAAAAAAAAGATATTCCATTTTATTAACTCAAAGACTATCATTCAAACCCATTCTACAAACATGGATATTTAGGAAAACAAGTTCAAATAGCAGAATTGCTAATAGAAAGTTTATCCATGGAGATATACAGAAAATCATTCAATTAGAACAGAGTATAATAAGAATTTCAACTTCGGGCTAGAGAGATGGCTCAGCAGTTAAGACCACTGGCTGCTCTTGCATAGGAAGAGGAATCAGTTCCTAGTGCCCACATGATGGTACCTAAATGTCTGTAACTCAAATTCTAAGGGCTATAATGCCCTCTTCTGGCCTCTATGGTCCTTTATGCATATGGTGCACTTATATACATGCAAGCAGAACACTCAGATACAGAACATAAAAAATAAGCAAAAAAAAAATTCAACTCAAGAACTTCACCGTAAGACTCCACATTATATATCCTACTATATCTTATTATCTTGCTCAGGAATTAAGCCATGTATATCAAAAGAAAACTACACATATTCCAAAGCTAAAAAAAAAAAAATAGCTACAGATGTTTCAGGTAAGGTTGCTGCATAAAAAATGTAAAATTGAAAGGAAGTGTATGAGAGAATGAAAATGATTTAAGTGTTTGCATATCTAGTCAGGACTCTATATTGTTGATTTTGTTTGTTTGTTTGTTTTGTTGTTTTGGTTTGGTTTTGGTCTGTATTGGTCAGACAATGTCTGTGATGCTTACTCAGATAGAAGGCTTGAAAGAAACCCTCTTGTACAGGATTTGTCATTTTATAACGGGGTAACCCAAGTTTATAAATGCATAAATTTCAAGATTAGAGTGTAGTTTAAAAGAATAAGCATTTATTTGCCCAAACGTTCCAATGATCAATAAAATCTCAAAATAATTTTTATTTCTTAACAAACGAGAAGAATGTGTAATAAAATTTTCAGTTAATCTTTACAGGTAAATATGCGTGTTACTTGGCCAAAAAAAAAATGAGATAAAATGAAAGGAAATAGAGGAGGAGGGAGAGGAAGAAACAGAAGGGAGCTGAACTGGGAAGAGAAAGTGGAGAGCTGAAGTGGAGTGAAGGCGTAAAGAGGGACAGCGAACCTGCACAGGTTTCCGTTGATTGTTTGGATTTATTCAGTCAGACTTCATGTCTTTCTATATAGTTGTATAAGATCTTCATACAGCCTGATGTGATTCTTGGAGTTTCAATGGGACTTTATGTGTTTAAAACATGAAAATAATACACACCTGTAGGACACGGCTAACCTGATGGTACACAGAATTTAAAAATGTGGTAAGCAAAGCAAATCTAATTGACTGGTAAGCTTGTCTATAGTAATTACTGAGACATTTATATAGTTCATTAGCCATAAATCCATTCTTCTGTTCTCTATATACATAATTATAGCTGAAGAATAAATTACAGTCAACTCGTCTTACTGAAAGATCAATATGCCTGAGCATGTCATAAATAGAGACTTTCTCAGAGGATTGGTTTATTGTAGCCATTGTCTTGTGGAAGAGTTCTTTAAATCTCCGTCTTTCTTAGTCAGGGAGATGAAACAAAAAAGACACCAGAAGAATTATTTCACCTATCTGCTATATTTTTAGAAACATCATGAAAAAAAATTGGTAACTTGATAGTGAATTAATAATAATTGTGGTGACTTCCAACAGAAAATATTTTTAAGACATGAATACTTTGGAAAATTTGTGGATTTGGAGTGTCAACTGAGCGAAAACTGTTGTAATTAAAATTATCATTTTGATTCTTTTGAAAGCCTTATGTACAGTATATTTATAAACAGCTGAAACTACATAAAGTATTATGTAGATGAACTACAACTACTAATTTAAAGATCTATGAGTTAATACTTGTAACTCAAATTATGATAATCTCTATAATACATAAATACTATATTGTTTAAAGTTTGAGAATGTCTGCATATAGTACATGATGGGTAAAGTTGAATGCATTGGAGAGGTGAAGAACAATTGGTTCATTCTTTATCATTTCAAATATATGTCATTGTCCTTCTTGCAAATGTAAATTTCTAAAGTGTTAACAATCAGTAGAAGATATAAAACACAGCAAGAGCAGCTGTAGAAAACTCTTCTGTTCCCTAACTTTTATGTCACAAAATGATAAGAGCCTACTGGCCTGCTATCCTTGAACTTCAAACATTTTTAAAATCAGTCTTTGCTAAAAAGTGTTAATGAGAAACTGTTCTGTGCAGTGTGAATGGGATCACCTCTTAATATGACTTTTCAACTCAACGCTGCTCTTTCTCAAAGCCAGTCTAGACATTTGTTATTAGTAACTAACTCTTCACAACCTAACACTGTGCTTATGTAGATGTCTAAATAAGATTCTCAGATGGTTTTACACTAGAAGTCACCTTGTATCCCATTATATTTGCATTTTCTTTTTTGGTGTGTGTGTGTGTGTGTGTGTGTGTGTGTGTGTGTGTGTGTGTGTAGTTTATACATGCTAATGAGGCTGTGCATTCCCATGCATCTGTAGAGGCCAGAGATTGATGTGGTTCGTGTACATGTGTGTGAAGGGATGTATGCCCATGTACGTATTTGTGGAGACCAGAGAGAGACTGATGCCTTCCGTTGCTCTGCACTCTAGTTTTTGAGACAGGGTCTCTCACTGAACCTGGACCTCCTCGTTTCAGCTAGACTCATTATGTAGCAAGTTTTAGGGACCCACCTATTTCCATTCCTCCTGAGCTTGGATTGTGTGCATGTCACTGCACCCACACCAGGCTTTCACATGGATGTTGGGGATCAGAATCAGGTCCTTGAGCTTGTGCAACCAGTTCGCCATCCTCTAAGTTTTCCACACTTTGTTTTCTCTTATTGCTTTCCAATTTACAAATTCTGACTAAAAAGAAAAGTTGATGGAAGTACTTCGGGCTTCATTAATTTAAATTCACAGAATTGTTCCCATTCTTGCTTCTTCTTCTTCCTTATTGTTTTTCCATTCTAAAATATTCTTCCTGGGGCTAGAGAGATGGTTTAGCCATTAGGAGCACTGGCTGCTCTTGCAGGGGACCTGGGTTCAATTTCCAGCACGTACATGGTGGCTAACAACTGCCTATAACTCCAGTTCCAGAAGATCTGACACCCTTTTCTCGCCTCTGAGGGCATTACACAATGTGGGTACACTTATATGCATGCAGGAAATACACTCAAACACATACAATAAAAAAAATCAGTGATAAAAAATTTAAATCTTCTTTATTTCATTCTACATGTAATATTTAACCCTTGACTAAAAGCACTTTTTAAATTAGACAAATATTTCATAATATCTTTAGTTTGTACTTTTAGAAATTAAATATTTATAAACAATTACTAGAAAAGTAGATTTAAGAAAAATTATCTAGATTGTGGAGTAGCCTTGGTTACTGAGTGACCCGTATCCCTGTATTAGAAGCCCTTTTCTCGGATAAATAATGTATCTTCTTTGACTGGCACTTTGAGAATGTGTCCTCTTTTTTTCCCTAATATCTGAGTAATTTTTAATTTCTCTCAGATGTAAGGAATCGTCAAAGTCTACTTAAATGTCATGCTCATTCATTTTATCCCAAGGAAAATACGATTTTAATGTGCTAAATAGTCATACTATAAAGTTTGAAGGACAGAAGCATAGATATTTGTAGACTACAAATAACCCCCAAATAAAACATTTCTACACAAATCTTTTGTGACTGGCTACAGCAGGAAAGCAATATGAATTGATGGGCTCGTTTATCTCTGCCTCTTCAGAGACCACTTTGTATTTTTTTTTACCAACTACATTAATACATTCTGCATGTTTGTCTGTGAATAGTGACTGCTATGAGATACCTTTCAACAGCCCAGAACAGTTTAATATTATCAAGGTTACAGCTGTACTTGTTCATAAATAATTCATTTAAAATGCATTTTTTAATTAAAAAATAGGTCATATGATTCATTTTGCAGTCCTGTGGGTCATCAGTAGATCATCTGGGGACAACTCATTAATGCCTTCTCTATAATCTACAGTCTGCTTTCCCGCATTTGTTCATAAATGCACTGACTAACACTGCCTGTGACTCCCAGGCTTTCATCGCGAAATTTGCAGTGGCAACTTTGACTGGTAGATTCATGGATTTGAAAACAATATGGTTTTGTTACATTCTAGTGCACAGATATCAGCCCTGTGGTGCTTAGAAAGCCATACACATTTGTCAGGCTAACTGGCAGCTCTGACTTGGCAGCAAACAAAATACAGCATCACATTTCTACCTACATATAACATTGCCAACACTTGCACATTGGAAAAATAAGGCACAAAATAGTTTAGGTTATCTGTGGTTACATACACTGTTCCTGTACTCAAGGCCTTTAAAGAACGTGATTAAAATGGAAGGTTTTATGTGAAGCCCATTTTCAGAGATATTTTCCAAGGTCAATGAATAAAGGCAAATGACAGAAGAATAAGTTCTTATACTTCATGTTTGAGGACACATGTTAACTATTTAAAAACAGCGATCATTCGGCAGCTCACCTGGACCAGTCATATTCTTCTTGTCCACTTTCATAGCAATCTTGGTTACCACACCTCCCAAACCTCGTGTCATCAGAGCAGTCAGTTCACCTCATGATGGCTCAGTCTTTGAGTACTGGCTGTTCTTGCAGTGGACTCAGGTTCAATTCCCAGCACCCACATTAGGACTAACAACCATCCTTAACTCCAGTTCCAGCAGTATTTGATGTTGTCTTCTGACCTCCATGGGTATTATATGACATACGTGTACTTACATACATGCAGGCAATAAACTCAAACACATAAAATAATAAATAAAAATTTAAAAATCATAATTAGCATAAATATGAGAAAGAGTAGAGAGGAAATGATATACTCCAAGAGCTCTGAGAGCTTTTTGAATAAAACAAGATTGCAAAGGCTAGTGAGATGGTTCAGCAGACAAAATGCTATTCCTGAAACCATGATATTCTGAACCCGAGTTCAGAGTCTCATGCAAAGCTAAGAAAGCATTGTTGCTACATGTAATCTCAGCACTTGGGAGGCAGAGCCACTGGATCTCTGTGGCCAGATGGCTAGATAAAGTTTTTAAGTGGCCAGCTCTGAAATCAGTTCAGAAACCCTGCCTCAATAACTGAAGTGGATCGTGATAGAGGAAGACATGGAAGGTCAACCTCAGGTCTTTATATACGCACATAGCACATATATATTCAGGTACATCTCTCACACATGTGTAGTCATAGATACATGTGAGCTTGCATATACATTGACACTCATACAACACACATACCATACACACATACACATAAACACAGAAGTCTTTGTTTTTGTAATACCAAAATATCAAAAAAGTTTAGGTATATATTAGTAATTTTTTTTCTACTATTCTAAATTTGTTTTAAAATATTTATTATTCACTGGGAATGAGGAAATCATCTCACATTATAACCCTAATTTTCAACATTTCATAATTACATGAGTACAGTGAACTCTGAGCATGATAAGCTCTTGGTATGTCAAGTTTACAGTCTTTAGTCTCAAACTGCAATAAATTTGTCAACTACTATGTTGTCTTTGGTAGCCAAAGATAGTTAGCCTTTCTTGGTATATGACTAAAAAAGCCATACAATTTCAGCAAAAAATGTAGCATATTTAGAATTGTGAAATTTGTGTGAGACTATAAATCAAGTTAGTCATCAGTGCAATTTAAATTGGTAAGTTATGTAATCACGTTGTGCTTTGAATTTTCTACAGTAAAGGCACTTTTATCTTGGGGACAATCTACAGCTATCTAATTGGACTTAAAGCCCACTCAGTGGGAGAATACTCATTGGTGGTACTCTAAACATAGGCAAATACTGGAAAGGGCAAAGATATGAGAGAAAATCCCAATCTCTAGACAAATGTACTTTCTTACTGTGTGCAAAATATGGATCCTTACTTGTCTGTTCTTTACAGACAAGTATGCCAGTCACCATTCATCAAAGAAGCTTTTTTTGCAAAAGAGATTATTGCACAGTTCCACAACTGGTCAGACAAGAGATTGTCAGTGAATTGCCCAGTCCTAAGTGACACATCTACGTTATAACCTATGTTGAAGAGCTCTAGGGTTAATTGGACACACCTGCATTGAGGGAGCCTTCACTGGGGAATTGCCTCCATTAGACTGGTCTGAGGTCATGTTTGCAGGGTATTCTCTTGATTTTTGAGTAATATGGAGGGACCATCACATTGTGGTGGTGCCACCCTGGGCAGGTGCTCCTGTGTTGTATAAGAAAGCAGGCTGAGCACTGGCCACGGGAGCAAGTTCTTAAGCAGTGTCCTCCATGATCTGTGCTCCTACCTCCAAGTTCCTGCTCCCTGAGGGATAACTGTGACCTGGGAGATGTAAGCCAAATAAACCCTTTCTTTCCTAAGTGGGTATTGGTCAGAGTGATTTGTCACAGCACTGGAGAAGCAAATTAGACAACATAAGTACCGGTTCATGGAATATTGCTGTGGCAGGCCTGACCTTGGTGTTTGGGGAGATTGTGGAACTGTTTGGAACTTTGGACTGGCTAAGCCATTGAATGCTTAGTGTTTGTTGCTAAGGAGCTTGGGACATTTCTGCTAAAAGAGATGTAGGCAATTGAGGCCTGGATTTTGAAGCTTCAAAGGGAAGCAGAGATTATCAGGGCTATTAGTATGATATTTTGAATTGAGAATCTGCGGTTCCTCATCAGCTAGGGCTGAAAAATCAGCTGTGATCAAGAAGAGACCAGAACTCCTGAACTGAAATCTTTGCTTTACAGAGACAATTGATGCTCATTAGCTGGGGCTAAAAATCAGCTTTAAGTTATAAGAGATCAGCATTACTGCAGAAACATCTTCTGGGAAGTATTTCCTTGGGGTGAGTACACTGAAGCTGTCCAGAGGGGCCTGAGCCTCTACCTTAAACTTGAAGCAGGACTTGGTAATATGTAAGTCTCCTGCATGCTTCAGGTTTTGAAAGAGTTAAGGAGTCACAGAGAACAGCTGAGGCTTTGCACCCTGAGAGGCCAGAAAAGCCATTGGTGAAAGTGCAGCCTCAGTTGGAGTGAATACCCCAGGATTGCAGTGATCATGAAGAGAATCTGAGGTTTTGCACTCAGAGAGGCCAGAAGAGCCCATTGGTGAAGCTGTAACCTCAGTTTCAGTGGAGACCCAAGTGTTTTGGAGATGCCAGGGCCATGGGAGGACAACCAAGGAGTCTTTAGCCTCCTGGAACCTTACTCATATGAACCTTCAACAATGGTGTCAGCATGAATGAGACCCAGACAATTAAAGCAGATGAAAACCAGCACAGAACCGTGGAAATGGGCAGCAGGCCCCAATCTTGTTTAAAGAACTATTGGCTGCTGATTACTGCTGGGTGGGGAAGAACTGATCTTCTAAAGGGAGAGACTCTAGATAGACTGACTCTACCTCTCTGGATGAACTTGTACTGGGAACATGAACTTGACTACATAGGCCTTAAAAAATGAGAGAATGTATAAATTCCAGTGTGAGGTCACAATGGGAAAGGGATTATAAAACGATTGTGATGTTCGGTATGAAATACATAAAAATTCAATAAAATATTTATAAAAAATTCATTGTAGAGATCTTTAATGTCTGTAGTTAGGGTTATTCTAAGATAATTTTTGATACTATTGTGAATGGGAAAGAACTTCTTTTTTCAACAGATGGAGACTATTACAGAGTTCCACAACTGGCTGCACACAGAGAACACATATCTGAGAGATGCCCAGCCCTATGTGACACATCTACAGTAGAACCTCTACCCCTGTCTCATGAGACGTAGTGGAAATAGGAGTAGAGAGAATACTAATACATCTTTCAACTCTCATAAGCAAAGCTTGCTCATGCAGCCGGGAGAGATGCACACAGAAAGCCGCAATTGGCTGAGATCTAGATGACAAGACACTGCAGAAATCATGTCCCCTGATAGGCCTCCTATATTAAACCTCACCAACCCATAGCTCAAGGAACAATGCAGAATATGTGGTGAAAAGATTGTAAGAGCCAGGTTTGGTTGAAGAGAATAAATAAAGAGAGGCTTTTGGGCCTCTGAGAGCTTGTGATGTGAACATACAGTAATGGTAACAGCATGCACAGTATCCACGATGATTCAATCAGACAAACACCCAGAATAGAACTGTTGAAATTGTTAGAAGGCCTCACCTTAGAAGGAACTACTGGCAATGGATTACTGTTGCATTGATCCATCTTTAAGGGAGTGAATCCAATGTATGAACTTGCACTGAAGATTATCTAGGTACCAAAGCTTAACTAGACTGGCCTAACATATATGACATAATGCATGGAATCCAGTGGCACGTTTATGGGGCATGCAAGTTGGGACAAGATTCTAAATATGGTTGACATTTATTGTATGAAAGAAACAAAAACTCAATCTTGCTGTTTGTTTGGCAGCAAGGTTGAAATGATCATTTGGACCACAAGTCAGACAGCTGATTCTACTGGTTGTGAGAACCTCTTGAAAATTTCAAAGCAGATGAATAAATGACAAGTGGTGTCGGAGAAAGAAATATTTCACTGTGAAGGAGGGATTGGACCTAGAGAGTCAAGAATGTATAGAGATAAACTAGAACAAACATTCACTCATGGTGCAGAAGTCATGGAAAGATCTGTCCCTCTGCCCTGATGTAGCCTGTCATCCTTCTGGAAAGCAGAATAAAAAGAAAGAAAACCTTTCCTCTAGTTTCCAGATATCACCGCAAGGCGACCACATGAAATTATGGCTCATTTCTTCAGGAGAAAACAAGAAATATGAGAAAAATACAGAAATGTGTTAATGTTTGGAACTGTCAGCAAATGTAGAATATTAAGAAATTCTCCCTTTCTCAAAACTTGGATTCTTGCCACATAAACAAATAAAATATAAGGGCAAGAACAAAACAGGAAGAAAAAGGAAAGAAGAATGCAGTAAGATCACAGAGAAATGCCGACGCCTTATTATGGACCATGAACCATTTGACATTCTTGAATGTTTTGGTTTTCTTTTCTTTTCTTTCATTATTTTGTGATTTCTCTCCTTGTGCATTTACTTAGGGAAAAAGTGAGTGGAAGAAGGAACTGGGAGGCAGTTAAACTTTAGGGTTACAAAAACAAGGCAAGGGCAAGGGCTAGATACACAGAACTGCTGATGCTGGAAGGTTTCTGCTGGCAGTGCTGTTGTCAGAACGTAAAGAGACAACAGAGAAAATCAGCATGAGGACAGCAGGCTTGTCCACAAAGCCTGTATAGAAGAATAGTCTTGGCTTGTGATAAATGCTCTTTGTGTTTCTGGCTCTGCTTTGCCTTGTCTGCAACCTGATTCAGTCCACATTTTACCTGCCGGCTGTTGCCTTTTATATACAGGCTTGCAGTATTCCTTGGCAATGCTCAGCTGTGTAGCTTTACCTAAGGCACCATTATAGTGTCAGTTTAGCTGGTTAGAACAAAATGTTCTATAATCTAAAAGCAAGGCAGGAAGAAGGGCGTTAAATCGGCCTCTTTGGCTTTTTTACAATATACCTCTTCCCACAGGGGTTAAGGCTGCCCTTACTTCTGCTTCTTAGGGATATCAGTAGTTCTCCTGATATAATCACTGTCTAGAAAACCATCCAAACGACTGGCTTCTAAGAGAGCAGAATCAGGAGCATCATCCTGTGGGAAGGTGCATTGTTTTTCCAACAGTCCTGCTTGATTAGCATTTGTCTTTGCTACTTGGAAGCTTGGTGGTCTTTCAGTTTCAGTGCTCCCTCTTCACTCTCAGAGTGCGTGGAAAGCCTTTGCAGTAGGTTTGCAATCATAACCTGCTTTGAGCTCAGTGAGAATCCGGTATTTGCAGATAAGGTTGAAAGATTATGTTTTTAAGAGCACTCTACAGGCATCCAAGAAACCCTAGACAAGTTCCATTACACACGCATAGACATACACCCTAGATAAGTTTCACCACACACACATATACACACAGATGCATGCATATGAATGTATGTGTGTGTGTTTCTCAGCACCTTAAAGAATATACTGTAAACCCAGCACTTGGGAGGCAGAGGTAGAGGCAGGATGATTTTGCATGAGTTAGAGTCTAGATGGGTCTGCAGAGTGAATTCATGTTTGGCCAAAGCTACATCTTGAGACACTATCTCACAAAAACATCAAATGAAAAGGAATAAAAAGGCTTGTCACGAACATACACCATAACCCATATGTTTTAAAACTTGTTATGTATCCTGTCCTGACTCTCCCACTATCACACACAGGAAGGGGCACGGAAGCTGGATAGCTTTGTTATCTGTTTTATCTGATGCAAATTTCAATTTGTACCAGTGTTGTTCACTTATATCAAGGCATGTGGAAAAATAAAAACTTCTCTATAAAAACAATGAGAACTTTGGCAGTATATCATATTTCTTATTTTGAAAATTATAACATTTTACAAATAAATAATTTCTTATCTAAATGAAGCAATGTACAAGATGCCAGGACAGTGGGGCATCTATCAAAGATAGCTGCAAACATGGCTGAAGCTGGCACTCAGGGAAGCAATGTGCATGTGTTTCAAGGAGCATAGCTGGCTGGCTGGCAGGGCTACCCAATACTTTTGGAATGAAGAAAATAAATTGTAGATATTAGACATGAGCTGCAAAATTTTGTCCTCTGGGATTGGAATTCCTTGAACCAAGTCTTTTCTTGCTGTGTCCCCATTCTTCCACTAGAAATGGAAATTTTCACTCTGTGCCATTGCATTGGGAAAACAAATAACATTATTATTATTATTATTATTATTATTTGTTGTTGTTGTTGTTGTTTGTTCATGGAATCACAATTAAGAGGTTGCCTAAGTCTCACTAGATACTTTGCACTTAGAGTTTTGAACAATTTTGAAATTATTACAACTTTGGAGACTTGCAGAGACAGATTAAATGCATTTGGAATAATGTGATGAACTTCAAAGATGGTACTTTGCAATTCTATAATTAAAAGATATATGTCTGAGTGTCAAGTGGACAAAAAGATGGAATTGTGTTAATCTTTATTGTCAGCTTGATTGGATTTAGAGTTGCTTAGGGATTATACACCTGACAAATCTGTGAAGGTGGCCTCAGGGAACATTAACTGATGAGAGAGGACCTGTATAGAATGTGGGCGACGCTGTCATGGGCTGAGGTCCTACACCGAACAGAAAGAATGAAGGAGAAAGTGACCTGAGCACCCACATTCACCTCTGTTTTCCAGTGGCAGAAACAACGTCAATAGCAGTGTATACTCTGTCTACCCAAACTACGGCTCCTCTCATTGGAAGGCCTTCCTGCAATGATCGGCTATACCTTCAGTCTATGAGCCAAAATACTTCTTTCATTTTGTTTTTGCCAAGTGTTATTTCACATCCAGAAGTAAAGAAACTGATAAACTCATACAGCTGTACTAATTTTATTGAAGAAAAAAATCAGACTAAGGTATATTTGATATCAGCTCTCAATCATGAAAACTCAGTATAGGAAATTAATACTGATGATTTTAAAGCAGATGCCATTGTATAAACTGACTTTACTCTTACAAGAAAGCTGCTGACTTCAGTAGATATAAAATTTTAAATACATCAACGTAGATTGATCTATGGATTTTTATTTTTATATTTAGAGAATATGATCATGGAATGTCTAACACATTATAATTCCTTAATGTGGATGACCATATAGACCAACAGCATCAAACATATGACAAATGTTTACATAGTTATGTTGCCAGTGAGGAATCCATAGGATCAGAATGGAAGTGTATCTTGGAAAGAGATGGAGAAAGGAGGTGGTGTCATTAAACTAAGATTGCAGTTGTTATGACCTAAGCAGGAGGTAGAAATAAGACCAGGGGCTATTAGTAGAAGTCTGGGCCTAAGATCACAAAACAGATAAGGCTGACGGAATGTAGAGAAAGTAAGGACATTGCCCATTTTCTTAGAAGATTCAGCAGTTAGACTTTTAAAACATTGTTTTTGTTTTATGTGAATTAGATACACTCTCTTTTGATCGTATTTAGATTTCCTCATATATATGCCTATAGACTCCAGTGTGTGTTACTAGATGCCTTCTGGTGTGGGTTCATCCACTGGAGCCTGGTCAGTGTGCCAAGAGTCCCAGCTCTAGATAAGGGTAAAGCTCTACTTCCAGCATTCCCTGGTTGCACGTACTTCCCCAGATGTGGCTGGGAGTTTTTAACCACTTCCCAAGACTTCATTTGGATTTTGTCTGGTTTGAGCTTGCAGAGGACGTGTGCATGTTGTCACCACTGCTGTGAGTCATCTGTCTGGAAAACTCTGCTTCCTTCTGGTTATCTACTTCCTCTGGCTTTTACAATCTTTCTGCCTCCTCTTCCTCAATGATCCCTGAGGCTTGGGAGGCAGAAGTTTGATATAGATGTCCTGCTCAGAGATAAGCAGTCTATAGCCTCTTTATCTTTGCACATTGGCCAGTTGCACTTCTCTGTATTAATCACCATTTGCTATATAAGGAAACTTCTTTGCTTAGAGTTCAGAGATGCATTAGTTTATGGGTCTAACAATATGTCTTCAGAAATCAGTTTAATACTGTATCTATTTAGCAGAATTGCTGTATTAAGCATTCTGCTATGACCTGTAACCTGTTTAGCTTCAGGCTCCTAGGCCTGATACCAATCTCAAATATGGACTCTTATCTTATGAAGCTGACCTTAAGTATAATCAGAACGTATTTGTTTATTAATATAATACTTGTGCCACTATTACTCCAGTAGGTAGAACCTCCAGGCCAGTTGTTGTTGTAGCAGACAGGATTCACAGCTGGGTAAGGTTCATGCTAATTTTTTTCAGGTAATTTGTTCATGGTTCATCGCTATGAAAACTATGCAACAGAGATGAATCTTTGAAGTCAGTACCAGCTTGGTTCCCCTTGTTTCTTCTATAGTTCATGTTTGTAGTGTCTTTTGCAATAGGATCTTATCATGAACTTCTGGTAGGTACAAGAACAGGAGCAATGGCATGCCTGGTGAACAGCTTCAACAGAGGGAGTCAGGTTAGACTTTGAGCAAGGTTGAAGCTGTTACAGCTTCTTAGAGGTGGACTAAATGAATTTTGTTCTATGAGACATAATTAAGGCTTAATGTCCAGGAGTACAATTCCATAGTTAAATGTGATGTGTTTGGGCATCCAGTTGATAAGGAGTGGACTTCTGATAGCTAATCCTTATCCAGGAAGAGACCTGCCCTTTGGTTTCAACCATCCAAGATATTTTGGAGACATCTTTATGGATAGGTGAAAATTTTCTCTTTGATGAAATGTTGTTTATGTTTCTATTCAGGGTCTAAATTAAAATTTTTAACCAGCCATGCTTTACTGCCATTACTGCATATATTTTTCAAGTTTGAATTTACTAACTTTGGAATATATGGGTAAACCATTCACACTAAGACAACATAAATAACAACCAAGACACACCAGACCTTCAATTTAATTGAAATGTGAAGCAGAGACAGCAGGACAAGCTGAAGCAACAACAATGAGCTGTGAAAACATCAAATAAATCTTTTCATTCTAGGAAATAGAGTCTCTAGAACAAACCTCTAAAGGCAAAGGAAACAGGCTAGACACAGTGAAAAAAAGTGTCAGCAAACATGAAGCATTTCATTGGGAATATAATAAAGACAGGCATGGTGATGCATGCCTCTAATCCCAGAACTCCAGAAAGGCAGATCCAGGCAGATCTAGGTGAGATTGAGGCCAGCCTGGTAAGAAGCATCTTCATTACTTGTTTACATCGCAGGGAATATGTGCTCCAGACCTTGAATTTCATCACGAGCTTGCCAGTCTCATCCATAGTGCCTCCATCCCAATGGACTTTTCTGAGCTGAATCATTTCTGAAAGACCTCCATCTCACAATGCATTTGTAGACTAAGTCTTGGACGTATGAAGAGTGGATGGACACAATTCCGTTAGTAGATGATATGGATGTTCACATTAAGGAATAGTTAATCCCATTCAAATTAGAAATATTGAGCAACACTATAATAATCTCAAAGGACACACAAAAAACAAAGAGAAAATATTAAATACAACGTATGTAAAAAGATGAATTACCTACAAGAGAAGTCAGTAATGGATAACGAGCTTTCTGCAGTATCAACAGAAGCCTGGCAATGAAATGGTTTCTTCAAGTAGCATTTGAGCAATAATACAGGATATGTGTTATATGGGTGATGATGTGAGATAATATAATGAGTCAGGAAAATTCCAGCATGAAATCTCTAAGAAAGGAAAGGCTTTGTGATTCGAGCAAACTAAGAAGAAAAGCTACAGATACACATTAAAAAAAAAAAAAAAAAAGCTAAGACCTTGCCAGCTGCAAAGGAAGACATTTCAGTTCCCAATTAGTATAGCTTGAGCAGAAAGGTAACATGATCTGATTCAGACTGTTAAAGATTATAGTGAGAGTTCCAATACCACTCTGTTGGGGAAAAGAGGTAAATTTAGGTGGGCCATTTAAGAGGCTGTTTCAGTAATCTAAGATTGGGCTCTGTTGTTGAAATTGAAATGGTAGAAACTATACCAATTTGGGGGCTGTTTTGAAGTTAGAATCAACAGAATTTCTTCTTGGATTAGATATAGTATGTGGGGGGACGAGGAAAGGAAGCACTCAAGAGCAATTCGATGGGTTTTGTCTTGAGAATCTTGAAGAATGAAATTGGTTTCAACTGTATTGAAGGCACCTACAAGTGAAACCCATTTGGGCAAGAGCCTACATTTGATTTAAATATATTACACTGATAGGTAAATTTAAATACAGAATGAAGTCTCCCTTGATCTTTTTTGCTATCATTTAATCTTGTTTCACTTTTTAAATGGACTGTCCATTGAACTCTTTCAATTACCTCACGTAAGGTTTCTGTTTCATATAGACTTATAGATGATATGAATTATGAATGAAATGAATGATTGATTGAGGCATAAAAACTATTTTACTTTTATGAACCCTAAGTACTAAAATCTGTATGGATTTTCAGAACAGTATAATGATACTACATTTAATTTGTATTATGCTATTCAAATTTTATTTAATTCATGTGTAATCATCTAAAAGTATATGGATAGTTATGGATAAGTCATGTATGTATTGGAGCATATTTTCGATTTCATCTAAAAGTATATGGATAGTTATGGATAAGTCATATATGTATTGGAGCATATTTTTGGTTGGGTTTTTTTGGATTAACTTTCTATCTCAGACTGAAAATCAACAATGATATGTCTTGCAGAATCTTGAAATGTTGCTGATCATATGTCTATAAAAAAAGAAAGGATATATAAGTACACAAGTCTAAGCCTGAAGTTATAACTACCTGACATTTTTAGGAATCTCTAAAGGAACAAAAGAGAATGAATATATATCAAAAGGGGATTTATTACGTTGGCTTACATAATATAATGAATACTCCACCAATGACTGTCCTCCTGATGAAGAGGCTGAGAATCAAGTAGCTGCCTACTGAACCTACTGAAGTAGATGCTTCACCTGTCTCAGTCTGATGCTGAAGGCCTGAAGGACTCTAGGAGAGTCACTGACCATTTGTCTGTGTTAGTAGGACAAAAAAAGTGGGGTCTGATGTCAGAGAAGGTAGGCAGGATTGCAGCAGCAGTGGCTGTGGATGAAACAACAGGATTCAGGCACATCTTAGAAGATGGAAATGCAAGTAGGGTGAAAGTTAAGGCTTTTCCTTGGTACCCCTTGGACCTTGACCACGGGCAGGCAAAGAGGATAAACTTATCTAGATAATCCCTTACAAGTGGGCCCAGAGGATTGACAAATGGGGGATTGTAGATCTTGACAAATAGATAATCAAATAACCATCCCAGTAACTGAGTGAGATTTTCATGTGAACTTTTGAAGAACACTTTAGGAAAATGCACGAAAGTGTAGAACTCTCTTGGCTATACTTAGAAAGAAAACCTGCACAAAGCTAATGAATAGCTATTGAATAGCTAGACTCTAACACAGGCTAATCCTTAATTGTTTTTTAAGTTTTACTTGGGAATTAACATATAGCTCTGAGCCTGCATCTGTCTTTCTCAAGTTTTTGGGACATTGTGAAAGGGGAAAGAGGACCTTCCTGCAATATCACTGTTACACAGAAGAGATAGAGTCATGTTTTAACACCACACAGACAATGCCTCTTGCAGGCATCATGATCAATAAAGCATTTGCTTTCCACAACTCAGAATGAATTAAAGAGGAAGGAAAAAAAGGCCATACTTTCCATAACTACATTTATATTGAAATTCAAACACCTAAGGGAAAGAGATTTACATGAAAGAATCTGGCATATGTTATATAATACACACGAGTAAAAATTGCTTCTCAGTTCTTCATAAAATTTTAGTTTGATTGGCAGGTACAATGCAAAAACATGCATGTACTGCTTTCATTTTGATGACACTCTCCCATCTCATATTGGACTAGGTATTTATTTAATATTTTACTACCGTAATAATTATGTCAATGCATATAAGAGCCATACCCTTCTGTGACATAAACAAAAATGTGTCAGAACACAGGCATTTTGTTTCAATTCTTGGCCCAGTATGGCTTAGTATAGTGGTATTTCCTCAGTTAAATGAAAACTATTAAATAGTAGAACTAAACTTCACCTAGATACACATCTCAGTATACCTGTTCTCACAAAATAAAGTTTGCCATGAGAGAATAAGTCAATAAAATTACATAAAATATTTGAATGCTTTATGGAAAGGAAGCTAGTATCCTAACTTGATCGTGCACATTTAGTTACAGAATAAAAGCTTTTCTTTAGTATTTACTCAGTGCCTACAGAAATATAGAACATAGATATCTTTCTTAATATGTGATTGGACACAAAAGATATAACCTACTAATATGAAATGGTCATGTAAAATACTAAGTATTAAAATAGATAGAGACCTACTGGGGCATGTGGCCCTAGATGAGGATTACTTCATAGCGTATGAAGGCTAAAGAGAGTTCATTCTAGTGGAAAAGATGATTTGATATTATGTCATATTGCTCTCCCAAATAGACTTAAGTTATTTAGAAAACCAGAAAAAAAATTCTTATACTATAATGTGTTATCCAACACTTTAATCTAGATTATTGATTCCAGATCTTCATGGAGCCTATTTTATGACAGTCAGAGCCCTCCTCCCTTCCCACACTCCAAATATTCCCCATTTCAAGTACTCCAATAGTTCCTGTCCTATTTATTTAAAATTTTGTTTTATAAAGTCATATCGATTGCAGTCTGTACTTCCCAGTGCTCAGAGTGATGATCAATGCCCTGGAGTCTGGTCAATCTACCAGACTTCACATCACTAGTAAAAAGTGACTCACCCTCTGCCAGGATCTATCAGCCGTCAACAGATCCTCACCCAAGGCAAGAGATTCCTGCCCTCCTTTCCCATCCCTGCTGGGACACTTTCTGGCTTGGATTCGTAGTTTTGTACTTACTGTCATAAGCGATTGTGAGCCACTGTAATATAATGTCAGTTTAGCAGAGTGATGTAATGTTTCCCCTACATCCTGAGATTTGTGTAACCATGTGGTCTTCCCCTGGCAATGGTATAAAATCTGAACTCCATGTTTTTAAGCAGAACTAAAGTTCAATTAGAAGGTGGTTGATTACTCCCATAACATTCACACCAATATTGTGCCATCGGGCATATTTTGCAAAGCCAGTTAGTATAGCTCACAGGGTTTACAGCTGACTAAGGTTGATGATTACTTTTTTTGTGAGTAGCGTACATAGCACCTTTTGCTACCTTGAAATCTAGCCACCAGCAAAATATCTTCAAGGTCAGGACTGACTCGATTTCTCTATTTTTTTTCCTATGATCAAGATATGTAGTACTTCCAGCAATAACTTGCGTTTTCGTTGCTAGACAAGTGCAATACCAATAGCAAGTATTGCTGAGGATCTATGGGCTCTCTCATCAACAATGCTAAGGAGGGAGTCTATTCCAAGAACTGAGTTTTTCATTATATATATATATATATGTGTGTGTGTGTGTGTGTGTGTATATATATATATATATATATATATATATATATTTCCTCTTTGAGCCTCTTTGAGTTCCTTGAATATATATATACAATTGCAGTTTGAGCTCATTGACTTGTGTATTACCTAGGTTGACATTATCAAGAAATATTATGTTGGGGTTGCTAATTTCTTGAGGATATATATTGTTGTAATCATTCATGTTGTTTGTGCTTTTCCTCTAAATTTTATTATTTTTATTTTATGTATGTATGAGTGTATTGCCTGCGTGTATATATGTGTACTTTGTCATGCAATGCCCATGGAGGAGGTCAGCACTGGGCATCAGATCCCCTGCAACTAGAGTTATAGATGGTTGTTAACTGGGAATCAAAACTGGGTCCTCTGCAAGGGCAGCCAGTGCTCTTAACTACTGAACCATTGCTATAGTCACTGTTGTGCTTTCTCGATGAGAAATAGGTATCAGATCTTGTCGGTGGTGGTGTTTCTTGGGATAGGTAGGTGATTTTGTCTTTCTTTGTTAAGTGAGTATTTTGCCTTTGTCTGCCCTTTCCCCAACTTGTTGGATAATGACCAGACTGAATGGTGCTTGCTGTTCAGTACTGGGACCATATTGTGTTAATGTCTCACTAGGGTATACAAAGTATTCCCAGTTTAGTTAGAGAAAGGTCCCAATTTGAGTTTGAGATTCCATTTTTGACTGACCCCTCATCATTACAGAGTGGCAAAATTGGCTGGGTGGCTTTAAGGTGACCATAAAGCATATAAGCAGTTTGCTGATAGGTTTGGCTGGAAGAGCTTGTAGGTTGGGGGCATGCATAAATCTGATCTTTCAAGAATTCTAGGAGCTGAGATGGCAAAGCTTATTTTTAATATATTTACAATTTTCTTGACAGCAATTTTTGAAAATATTTTATTTATGTATATAAGTATATTGCCTACAAATATGTAAGAGTCCATATGCAATGCTTATGGAGATCAGAAGAAGGCATCGAATTCCCACGGAAGTTGATGGTTTTTAGCTTCTATATGTGTGCTGGTAATTAAACCCAGGTCATCTGCAAAAGCAGCCAATGTTCTTAATTGCTTATCCATCTCTACCCCTACTTGGCATATTCTAAAAATTTATATATTTTAAGTTTTTGAATTACTTTTTATTCCATACAGAACATGTCAATCAATCTTAATCATCTTTATACCCTCTTAGCCACCAGCACACCCTACCAACTACAATACATTTAATCTGTGTCAAGGTCTATTGTGGCAAGTTAGTGTCCCCAAATGCTCCCTAATGCAAGTTATCCACTGAGATCTATTCAGCTTATCTGGAATCCTTTACTTTAAGATTAGCTTATCCTCACCCAACAGTAATCAATTGCCAATATTTCTTCAACAAAGATAAGGATCTGCTACCCATTTCCCCTCTTCCATGATGAGTTTTTGTCTGACTGAGTTTTCTTGATTCTTGTGCATGCAAAAACCGTTGATGTAGTTTCGTATGATCAGGGTTCCAGGAGCTGGTAGGATTCTATTTCCTTATGATTATACACCTCCTCACTCGCTCTTACATTCTTTCCATTCCATCCTCCACAATGGTCCCTGAGCCCTCTGTGAGTGAAACAATATAGGAGTCTTGTCCAGGAATCCACAGTCTGCAGATTCCTAATCTCCATGCTTTGACCATTTGTGACCTTGTGTGTTCCTGGACCTCTGTCCATGAAGGAGCTTCATAAATGAGAGGTGAGAGATTCATTAGTGTCCTCTTTACACCTTGTTCTACAATGTGAGCCTTGAGTGTAGAGGCTGCATTGTAGATGTGCCACTTCGGCATGGGCAGTTCACAGACACTGTCTGTTGTGACCAGTTTTAGTACTCTGTATTAGTTTCCATTTGAAAAGAAGCTTCTTTTATGAGTCCTGACTGGGATACTTGACTGTAAATATAAGGACAAAGTTTTGCACTTAGTAAGAATGTAAATTAGCCTAGGGATGTGATAGTCTTTGGGATTTCTCTAAGTTCTATAACTCTTCAACCATGTGTATTTAGCAATGATTACAGTAACACACACGAGTTTCCCCAACTGAGTGAACTCTAAGACCCATAGAAGACTGATATTATCAAGGGAGAAATGAGGAAAATAGGGACACTTTTATTGGAGAAGACATAGAGGGATGATGAGAGAGAGAGAGAGAGAGAGAGAGAGAGAGAGAGAGAGAAAGAGGTTAGACAGATAAATAATGTTAGCTAGTATAAAACACCAAAGGGAAACAAATGACCAATTCCACATACAATACAATATCTGTACATGAGCCCATGTGCACAACTGAGGTTTAAATAACAAGAAACAGTGCCAGACAGGAGAAACCTGCCTTTGAGTTGTTGACAATGGTGGTCCAAGAGCTCCCAAAATTATACAGGCTATTGTCCCATTCCTTGATTTTCTCCCATAACTTGAAGACCTTATTGCTGAAAACAGGGCATACTTTGGAGACTGGATGGAACAATGGAGCTGGAATTGATCTGGAAGCGACATCCCTTGAAGGCTAGCTCTCATAATTCTGGAGAGCACTATGCAAACAGCTAAGGGAAAACATCAGTCAATGGTCCAACACCAGCTTCATGATCAAATAACCATATCAATTATTGGCACAAAGGACATTGGTTCAGTAGTGGCACTTTTATCTTGGGGGCAATCAGTAGCTGCCTTGTTTGTCTTCATTTAAAAAAATTTTTTTTTGAGTTTTTGTGTAGTTCATATAATAGAACTAAATCAAATTTAGACCTTCGCAAATCTGTGCCTCCCCTAGACCCCCACTGGTTTTCATACATCCTGTCATATATGTGAGAACTATCTAGTCAACATTTGTATGCAGATATCCTTCAGTGTAAGTTTATCCACTGGAGTCTAGTTTGCCTATCTAGAGCTCTTAAAGAAGATGTATTTTCCCTTAACCAACAGTAATCAGTTTCCAATAGTTCCAAGACTAGGGTTGGGGCCTGCTGCCAATTTCTCTCACTCTATGCTGTTTTTTTCCTGATTAAGTCCACATGGGGTCTTCTGCATGCTGTTACAAGATTGGAGAGGTAATAGATCCCACAGAAAATCCTATCTCTGTCATATCTCTAGAAATGAAATTTCTTACTGTGTGTTAAATATGGATCCTTATTATACTTATAGACAAGTATAGTATACACTACTCATCAAAGAAACTTCTTTTTGCAACAGATGGAGCCTATTACAGTTCCAAAACTTCACACAAAGAATATATGTCTGAGATGCCCATCCCTAAGCGACACATCTACTGTTGAGCCTCTACATATAAGATTCATGAACTATAGTGGAACATGGGGAGAGAGAATATGAAAACATCTCTCAACTCTCACCAGCAAAGTGCATAGGTAAGTGTATGATGCACACAGAAGGCCACAATTAGACAAATTTTAGGGAATAATAAACTGCAGAGTGTGGGTCCTTGGACAGGATTCCTATATTACACCTCATTCATCCACTGGTCAGGGGGCAGAGAGATTGTAAGATCCAGAGTTGGTACATGAACAAAAGCTTTCTGTACAACAGGACATGTGGAATGAAATTAAAGGCTGTGGGGCATGTGTTATAGGTTTGTGATAGGGACAAACATAGAAGGAAGGGAGGTTTTAGGCATACTGTAGTGAAGTATCTGTGGGTTATTCACAGCAGTGTGAAAGTATTCCAGTGACACTAAACACTTGAATAGCAAGCATTGTTAATGTCAGGGGTAATTCTTAGAAGGAAACAAGCGGTTTTCATCACAGGAGGGATATCCTGTAATGTTATGGGAAGGATGTACAGGGAATACAAACTTCCATTTCTAGGAATTTAGAACACTGGGAATTTAGGCCAGCCTCTCATGCTGAAAGGAACCAAAATATTTTTTTAAAAAAATGGATTGAATGAAACAAAATTCTCATTTACCTAACAGCAAAAGAAACATGGAGGTTAATACAGAATTTGATTCCATCTTTTGCCTACTAGAAGGAGAGAATCAACCAATGAAAATTGTTTTATGTGTTCCATGTGTGTGCTGTGTGCCATAGAATGCATTTGCACAAATGTATACACACCTGCACGCATACATGTATAAATAAATGTATTCTATGAAAAGATTTTTTAAGAATGAAAGAATTGTAGAGCAGCCGGATATGCACAGATAATTTGGCATGAAAAGCATGTCTGAAACACTGTTGGTCAGTGGATGACAGTTCTCTTCTCTCAGTTTCTCTGAAGATAAAATAAGAATCCGAGCTGTCACACACTGAATTCATTTTTTTTTCTTTCCTTCTTTCCGGTGGCATTTGTGGGTGAACATTGGGTTGGTTTATAGATTGCATTTCCGATAAACAATCTTCAAATTTAAAAAATCTAAAATAGTTTCAGAAATAAATCTTCATATAGAAGGAAGAGTAATATTTTCCATAATTTTTCTCCATAATATCAGTTCTCCAAATTGTTTACAAAATGTCTTGCTCCTATCTGTTGTTTTCTGAATTAGAATGATATTTCCAAAGAGAATATATAAAAGAAGAAATTTAAGAACATAATAGACCATGTGTGATGAGGCTTGCTATGGGAGAAAGGATTCTGGCTCCAGATAAACATATAGGTATTATTTTCTATTTCAGTTTTTGAACAAAGAATTAATTATTTGAAAACTCTTTCCTTAGGTAATATTTTTCAGATGTCTTAAGTATTTATATGAATTTAATTTGATTTTAACAAGAGAGAATTTGTAGATGCAGAGCAATCAATTTTAGTATTCATGAAAATTATAATTTCAAGAGAACATTAAAAATAATTTACCTCTAAATATATATATCTACTTCATAAACTAAGCTCACAATTGCAGAAATCTGTCATTTAAATCTGAGATACTACTTTTATAGAGAGAGGTGTGAGGAGCACAGATTTTAAAAGAACATTCAGTAAGAAGATCATTGGTAGGGCATCAGAAGCCTTTGTGGAGTAAAACAAACCTCCAAGAATCCAGTCCAGTAACCGTCTGGAAGGGTGGCAGTGCAGCAGGAACTGGATCCAGCACTTCCCAGAACGTGTCTTCTCACCTGCTCATTCTCACCTACAGGTCCGGCTCCCACCTGACTGCGTCTCTCATACCCACACTGCTCATATTCCAGCTCTCATTTTTAAATATTTTATTGATTCTTTGAGAATTCCACGCAGTGTATTTTGATCATGTTCACACCCACTGCTGCCTTATCTCCATCTCCACTCTTACCTCATAACCTTATCTGACTCCATGTCCTCTGTTACTCTTCTTTTTAAAGGCTAAATGAATCTACTTTATGTTCCTCAAATGTTCCTGAGTGTGAGTCTGTCTACTGGAGTTTGATAAACCTACAAGGCATCACATCCTTAAAGATAACTAACGTTCCCTTGCCCAACAGCTATCTGTGACCAACAGTTCTTCAGTAAGAGCTGACACTTCTTGCCCAGTTCCCCATCCATGCAATGATTTTATCTGGCTTGGGCTTACGGAAGTTTTGTGCATGCTGTCACAAGTGCTGTGTGTCCATGGGTGTGCTGTCCTGGGGTGTCCAGACAACAATGTGTTACTGTATTCATCGAATACCTTTGGTTCTTGCAATCTTTGCTCCCCCTCTTCTGCAATGATCCCTGAGCTTTGGGAGGATAGGGTGTAGTATAGGCATTCCATTTAGGGCTGATACCATTGTACTGGGTTACCCACCAGAACCTGATAGTAAGACTTCACTGTGGAAGGCACTACATAAGTGAGTCATAGAACAACTAAGGAGAAATCAAGCTGGTACTGACCTCAGAGCTTCGTGTCTACTGTCTAGCTTCATAGTGCTTGAGGTGCTACACATGCTACTGGAAAAGTAACCATCAATGTTACCCACCTGTGAACCCTGCCAGCTAAAGTTATAACTGACCTGGCAAGAAATACCCACCGATGAAATACTGGCATGATGTTATGGACTAACCAAGTACTTTCTGATTTGATTAAAGGCCCACTTCACAAATGGGCCCATATCAGATACTGTTATCAGGGCCAAGAATATGTGACTGAATAGGTCACACATCTTATAGGGGATAACCTACTACTATTGTTCTGCTAATAGACATAATATTAAACTGACATTTAATGGCTTATTGTTATACCCATAAATTAATGCATCTCTCAGCAAATGGCTATTAACAGAGACCCACAGCTGATCAATGTGCAGAGAATAAACGACTACGGAGTACTCATTTTCCACATCTTGTGCCATATAAACCTGTACAACCTTCCAAGTGCCTGTCTCAAAGGAAATTTCATCAAATTCAACCCAAACTTTTCCATATAAACTGACTCCTCCATATTCTACAGTTCCTATTAATGTTATGACCATCTATCCCACTTAGCAAACTGCGGTCACCTTTGCACCATCCTTCCTTTCCTGTTACTATGAAGCACTATTACTTCACGCATCTTTTATTCCCAACTGTTCCAGAAATGCTGGATTCTGTTCTTGGCTAGGTTCATGATGAGCATGGAGACTGTTCCGGTGCTTTCTTTGCCCCGGCACACTTCACTCAGCATTCTCTGCCCCAGCGCACTTCATTCAGCATTCTCTGCTGCCTTTCTGCCCTTTCTTTTTTCCGTGTCCTCCTTTTCTCTATCCACTTTCTCTTATGTTTCTGTCTCTGTTCACTCCCTCTGCTCTTCCTTCTCTTCCTCCATTTTACCTTCCTTTTTCATTACATTTTTCTATTATTTAAAAATTTTGAAGTAGTTAGGGTTTTAATAGGGGCAGCTGTGTTTTGTCCAGATTCATAAAACTATAAGTCAATTCACTGAGTGCACTGTGCACCTACTTTGTAGACAGTATAAGGCCAGGGGATCCATGTCTGCATAAATGACACCAATTCTCTAGACAGATTTTAAGTTACTGTTTGAGCTACACTTTAAAACTACTGTTGAATGAGCTTCCAGAGAGACACATGGGGATACATATCTAAAAATATTTTTGAATGTTCCATGGATATGCCTATGAATTGTATTTGGATTGCCTTTCTAAGCATGCTATGGATTCATTCATCAGTCATAATGGTAACCATTGTGTGCTCAGTTTTGTGTTAGGACTGCAATACAGAGTTGAATACAATATAATTAACATGCAGGCTGCTTGACAGAGTTATAGATCAATCAGAAACCAAAGACACTAAGATATTTGCTGTGTATGAACTGAGTGGGCATTATAAAGGGGAGTTGAAGAGTCTCTAGAGTGAACATGACTGAAATTCATTGCAGCAAGGATGCCATTTCTCTTAATAACTTGTACAATTATTCATGCAATCCACTCCCCCTGAGTAATATAGCAATACTCCTCTTTCACAGCACACCGTGAGTCATCCTCTTAATCTAGTCATAAGGGTCATCATGTTCTCAGAAATCTCTCATAAAACTTTTGAGTCAGTTTAAATAAATAGTAGACTGTAGCTCAGAAAATAAATACCAACTTTAATCATCTATGAATCACTCATAACAGTATAGCACATTATACTAGCACTACCATCACCACTACCTCTACTGGAATTACCCAGGAATAAAATTCAGCTCCTGTCTCCTACACCACTAAAAAGCAAATGATGCAAATCAAAGACATAACTGCTGTAATTTTAATTATGGTCTGAAAGGCAAAAATCTCGTGAGATGCAGAAAGGATGATTCATGAGACAAATTAAAGGAAAAGCAGGAAACAATGTAAATAGGCGTGAACACCAAGCCAATGTGGACTTCACAGATTAGATACAAGTTGTTCAAGCCATGATTAGAAAATCCTTTATCAGTGTTGTGAAGAAGGGGTGAGCACTCTAGATCAGAACCACAGGTTTCAAAGGAGGAAGAGATGTGAGCCTGAGAATGAGACAGAGAAAGAAAGAGAATGAACATGGGAATAAATAATCAAAATAGAAGAAACTTTCAGTATCTTGGTCCTCACCAAAGAACAATAGGCAACCTAAAACAAAACAGACATTCACCTGCCGTTAAGTCCTGACATATTTCTGAAATACAACCAATAAATGTCACTAATCACAATGAGCTTGAAAATTGTTTTGTTGTAACTGCACATTTCCATTTTTAGACATGGAAAATAAGATTATATACTATAGACTTAAATATTTCCTTTTATGTTAGGAGCCAGTATTTCTATTGTCCATGATCAGTGTCAATAGGAAAATAGTAGTTAAATCTGCAAAGGAACTTACACAGGATTCAGATCCATTCCTTAAACTTTAGTGGTAAAGTTTAAGTACAAACCAAATTACCTGAGGGGTTCATCTTATGAAGGTGACAGACTTACTTTGTCTTATAGTAAGAGTTTATATATAAAGCATATAACTATAAAGTCGCTTGTCTTGATGGCTGTGGGTGGGGTGGGGAGCTCACTGTGGCCTGGATCACATAGTGGAGGCAACTACTGGCCAAATGTCATCAAGGAGAGAGAACAGAGACCTGATTACCACATCTTCAAGGACTTATCCACAGAGATCTGATACTCCATAGTCAGGCCCACTTCTTATGGATTATAAGTAATTATGGGTTCTCTCATTATCTCCATCACTTCCCACCAAGCCTTCAACACATGAGTTTTGGAGGTATATTTCAGATCCCAGCTATGACAGAAGGTAGAGGGCTTCAGGAGTGTCATACGTATATTTAATGTTGAAACTATGAATATATTTAAGAATCTTTTATTTCTAAAACGATTTTACCAGTACAAATCTACACGAGACTATAAGAATTTATATAAACACATGATACTTACAGGAACGTATGTCATATTAATAGCCCTGTGATGGTTAACCTCAACTGACAACTTGATAAAATCTAGAATCACCTAAGAGGCCTCTGAGCATGTCAGTGAGGATTTATCTTCATTAGCTTAACCTATTAGGAAGCCTTACCTATAATGTGTGGTACCATTCCCTGAGTTCAGGTCCTAGACTATCTAAAAAAAGAGAGGGTGAACTGAGCACAAGCATGTGTGTGTGTGTGTGTGTGTGTGTGTTCCTGTCTGCCTGTCTATTTCCTGAATGTGGATGCAATGTGACTAGCCACCTGGTCTTTCTGCCACCATGACTACCCATTATGATGAACTGTGCTCTGGACCTGAGAGCTGAAGTAAATTCTTTCTTCTTTATGTTGTTTTGTCAGGGTATTTTATCAGAGCATTACAAAAAAAAAAAAAAAAAGAAACGTTATGCAATGATTAAAATTACGATTAATCTGTGTAAATACTTAAATACTTATAAACACATAATTTGATATTTGCATAGATTAGAGAATGTTTGTGGAGAAATATATGCACAAAATATAAACTTGTATTTAATGACTATTCTACAAGCTATAACTTTATTGTTTCCATATTAAATACTACTTCAAATAACATATATAAGTCAAAGTGACTTCCTTAAAAAGGGTCCTAAGATATTAGCACTGAATAGTTTTTCCCTGCTGCAGTTTTCTTTTAAATGAAAGAAAAGAGCGTGGTGATAAAGACGAGAGGTAAGGCTTCAATATCCCAAAGCGCGGTGGTCTTCAGGTCTCAGGCTGTCAAGGGAGGATATGAATAGGCATACGGGCTTCAAAACAACCTTTACCTCTTCTTGTTCTTCTGGGAAATATGACCTCCGCACTGCAAGCAGCTCGCAGGCAAGCAGACAGGCGGGCAGGCGCACCGGGAGCAGCCTGCTGCACTTCCAGTGCTCTTACTCAGTGACTAACTATTTCGAAGTTAGAATTTAAATAGAAAACTTTTGTCACATTACTCACCGTTACCATAGAAGAGAGGGAATTTTTAAAAATAATCATTCATTACAATACCCTAGGGCATGCTTTTTGATAGTTAGATTTGCCATAATGGACTACTTTAATATAATGTCTTAGTTAATTGCAAGGCAAGGTATGAAAATGGTGAGTGACCCAATGCCTCGTTCAAGGGACATGGTCAGATCTAGTCACTAAATAACTGAGAACCATTCTTGTCTACAGATTAATTAAAATGTCTACTTTTACTTGTTCCTTTATAAATTTCAGATTTCATATGGTAAGTGATAGAAAGGCAGAGAATAGCTGTTTATTTATATGAAGACAAGGTGAATTTGAAAAGGTCGTATTAAGAGTGTGTATGATCAACTGTAATGCAATTCAGATGAAAAGATAATTAAATGTTGACAATAGGAGTAAAGAAAAATCAGAGTTGCATGAATAACTCCTCCACCTAGAAATTCTATTTAGCATTCTCTACAAAAGAACATATGTACCTCATGGCATTGGGTTAAGTGACCACTCAACTAATCATTTAATTAAGATGCACTATTATCATTAGAAAAGATGAATAAAGTCTTTGCTTTGCTTTGATTTTGCACGAGACTTTGCTGGAATAATCTTAGACTGTGCTAGTAGTTCCTCCTTTCAACACAAATGTATTTAACCCATATTGAGCCAAAGGTAACAAAGAAATGACTGTATAAGTAATTTCAAAGCAAATATTCTGTCTGATTAATCTCTGTGGCAGATAAATCTGAATATAGATGTTCAAGTCACTACCTGCCAAGAAGCATGAATGTGTTTTTCTGAGTTGTAGCTTATAAATCTTCCATTTGAGACTAAGTTAATTGCCTGGTAAAAGTACTGCTAAGAGAAAAATACAAATTTGCATATAATCAGTAAAGTAAGTCTAAATCAATTACGCTCTGTGTGATTCTGACTTATTTGTTTTCTTTTATCTGGGAAGTGTATTTTTGCTTTGTTTTGATGGGAGAAAGTCCCTATATTGGCTTCCCTTCAATGTTCTATGTAGCTGGGGATGACCTTCAACTCTGGATCCCCCAGTTTCCATGTCCCAAGTGCTCATATGTTATTGCAATAAATATAGAAAGTTAAGGACCAATTTTTCTGATACATTCACAAAGCAAAACCAGCAACTGAACACATAATGTATTGTTACAATCAAACTTTGATGTTAACTAAAAGGTGGTCACTTAATGATTGTTTGAGAGCAGTATAGTACCATTCAGAAAGATATGATACCATTCATCCTTCATAAATTTCAAAGTATAATAGATTATAAATAAGAATCAATTATGAGATTCATCATTGAACTGGCAGGTAAATGGATTAGATGATGAACTGAATAGTTTATTTCTCTATTTTCATAATGTTTAGACATTTGAGCACTTTATCACTGGGCTCCAAAACCTTTTAAGTAAAAGAGATCTGCATTGAAATTCAGTGCTGAAAATCACAGTGACCTGGTCATAACAAACCAAACACATAGCGATTCTGTGACAGGCAGCATGCATCGGTTTACAGTCTAAATCATACTCCTGACACTGCTCTAGAAATGCCTTTTGAAGCATTGAATAATACACATGCATGTGAAGGCCTTTAACCACATGGGACACATAAAGTGGTAACTAGATATTGGCATTTGTTTAGAGTTTCTTTCATAAATTTAGTGCATTTATCACAGATTTAAACCTTTTTATGTGCAAATATTTTTCTATTAAAGGATAAAATCACCTTAGAAAAGCTTTTTTAAAAAATTTAACGTGATTAAACCAAAAAACAATTTCATATTATTGCAGAATAATTATGTTCTTTATAAAGATCATATGTGTAACAAAAAGTATAGTTTAGAATTCACATCCTATTTATCTTAGAATGAATTTCCATATTCACAGTAAGTTAATTCTTCAGACTGCCATGTCTACATAGAAAATAAGTTTTCCTAGTACCGACTGTTGTTCCATTGTATTGGAACTTAATTCAGTAATTAGTCTCAATATTACAACACTCTCCTTTTCATGTATTTACAGCTGGGTTCTCATTTAAATTAGTTCAAATGGCCAAGTACAATCCATTTTCTATTATCAATCAATCAACTTCCTATATATCCAGAACCTTCCAGATGTGTTTGTTTATGCCTCATTTGTACCGAGTGGCCAGGCATCATGTGTCTGAGTACCAAGTGGAGCATTACTGTGTAATTATTAATGATATGTCTGCTTCTGAAGGTTTCAGTCACCTTTAAAGGTAAATGAAATGTAAGATAGATTGTGTGATACTTTGTATTTAAATTTCCTAGTTTTGAAGTCATATCTTTAAGTTGCTTGGTAAAGAATTTTCTTTATTATTTCTGTCTGGAGACCATCCATAAACTCTTCCTATGTGGAGCACGCCTCCGGTATATAAGAAGCCAGAGCAGGAGACCTCCAAGACCTTCACAGTTCAAGATACTTCATGTGCGGCCTGGGAACCAGCATTGAAGATCACTATCCGTAAACAGCAGAGCAAGCTCAGGAAACTTGGACCCCTGTCTCACCCTGCATCTCTTCTCTGACCCTCGTTAGGATACGCACTGAACATGCATTCTAATCACACAGCATCTACAGACAGTTTCTCACTTGTTATATTGGACAGAACAGAAACAAATATGTTGTCAGAGTTATGGCTACAAAGGAAAAGGAGAGGATCATCTATTTTTCCCCTTACCTGGGTGAGCATCTGGGAAATCCGTAGCACAGATGGTAGGTAATGTGCCCCCATCAGCATCGCATACAGTCTCATACGTTTTCTTACTTTACTGAAGTCTGTACATAATGCCCTGAATGCTCAGCTCCACAAAACAATACCTTACAAAGGGAGAAAACATAAAATGAAAGTCTTCAGAATGTAGAGTCTAGTAGTATATAAAATCAGCTGTGTTGACTGCATAACAAAGATGTCATTTGCCATAGAATACAAACTGGATTTTTCTATAACAATAGGGAAAATAAAAAGGAAATTATCAGTAAGTTAGTAATAAAAGGAAGTTGTGCATGTCATCTTAAGCAACTAGTATTTATCTGTATCAATGCATACTCTCTTAATTTTTTTGGAGCCCCAGCACACCTGGAACTCTCTATGTATACCAGATTGGTCTCATGCTCTCATTGATCTACCTTCCTCTGCTTCCTGAGTCCGGGATTACAGGCATGTGCCACCACACTGGCTTCGCTGCTACATATTTTTCATGTTCCCTTCTCGCTTCCTTTTATCCCCTTTCCATACTCATTGGCTAAGTGTGTGCGTGTGGAATCCTCTGCGCTGTTAGTCCACGCAGTGACTCTTCATGGTCACTTAGGGGTGATTCATTGGCAATAGGCACCTCTTCTTAACTCAGATCCACATAGGAATCAGCTACTGCACTCATCCTCACTCCAGAAGTCATCTTTAATTTCACCTCAGATTCTACAGTACCACTGTGCGTATTTTCAAAAGGGCAAGATTTGTCTTTGACATTTGGATAAATATCTAGATTAATTCTGTAGCACATAGATAAATATTGCCAAAGTTTATTGCTTATATCAGTGTCACATCCTTATATGTGACCAACTAATATACAACTGTACCTTTCCCATTCATAAAGTTTATTTTAATCATCCCCAAAGCTTCAAATAGTTACTAGAAGATCTTAAATTATTTTTTAGTCAACGTGAGAAGGATAGTTGTTCTGTGCCGAATCGTAGATACTCAGTGCTTGCCTCGCATATTCAGGGCCCTGATTCAAATCCTAGCACTGAGGGAAAACAATGAAAAGACAGAAAAACCATAATTCTTCCTAATTCACCTGTCCCCAAAAGTCAGACAAATTGATAGAAAGTATCAAGTAGTTGGTGCTGAAAATAGGACATGCCTGCGAGGATCTGGGGAGGAGGGAATGGAAACAAGATTTCACAGAGTGACCCCGTGTGGACTCTGCACCTCGCTGTGCTGTTGCTCCAGCGGAGGACACCGCTGGAGCTGCCTCTCAGAGAGACCCGGCCTCAACTAGCTAACTATTGCTTTCCAAAGACCATGGAAATTATGGAAGTTTGAGGTGAGATATGGATCATACGAAATAAGGAATTCTTGAACACAGTTCAAGAAAAGAAAATAATTTTACAAAATTCCAACCTACAAGGAAGTTCTTGAATACAGTCTCAGAAGGATCACCGAAGTCCTGAATGACAGTGGTAGGGTTCTTTGTGAAGAACTGTGCTTCAGCTGTGCATGGGTGTAGGCGTAGTCATTCCGCCTTGAGACAGCAACAGACAAAAATCAATGTGAGTTTTGAAGATCCAATTCACGGGCAACTTTTGGAATTTTGGTGTATGCACCCTGTAACAGGATTTTGTGAGTGCATGTAAATAAGTAACCATTGCATGTGGACAAGGGGTTGTGAGCAAATGAAAGCTGCATAGGCTAAGGAGGAAAATGTGTTGGAGAAATTATTCACAGTGGGGAGATGAGAGCTTCACAGATGGGCAGAAACTATGGAGCAATACTTGGATAAGTGAGTACAAAAAAAAAAAAAGAGTTGTATTGCATGAGAGTGACAATTGTCAGCAGCCTAGAAAGAAGCGAGGAGATTTGATTGCTTCATATCCCTGATATTTCCACATTGTTACCTGAATATCCACCTGAAGTTCCCCAAGATCCAACTTCCTCACATCAAAGTCAATAGATGTTATTAAGGATATACAGGTGGATATTTGTGGCCAAATGTGTGCCATGTAGACCTGACAAGGATAAAATCAGACTAATTTGTAAAACTACAAAAATCAAGCAGTATATGCAGTGAGATGACTGGTGGCGGAGGCTGATGAACGTTACTCTAAATAACTCTGAACGTTTTGATTAATTCAAATTAAATTTCATTATTAATTAAAATCACATTAATAAATGGGTTCTTTCTCAGAGTTTTTTAAAGCTTTAACTCATTAACACTGGATACATTAATTGCTAATTCAAATTTTATCTGCACTTATGCAACCTTATTTTTAATTAATAGCAATGTATCAACTACTGAAATACTAAAGATGTTGAAAGAATATAGGATACATAGTTGATATAGATTCAAGGGGTTTTCTTAAGGGATCTAGACTACAAATAAATGTGGACACAGAATGATAAGTACAAACATACATTCGCTGATTTAAGTTATTTATGTAAAATTATATATTCACTTAATAGTATTTGTATGTGAACAGTCTCAAAGAACTGAGCATCGTGTGTGGGTCTGTAATTCAGAATCTTAGAAATCAGACGAGGGAGAAAGGCATGAATTCAAGGCAGCCTGGCTCACATAGGGAATCCCTCAATAAATACAGAAGCAAATTTCTCCTCTGATTTCTAAGGAATAAAGAAATGTACATATTCTTCCTTAGACCCCGTCCTTTGCCTTCAGTAAAATCCCCATGCCAGCACAGCAGTGCAGCTGTCATCCTAAAATGTCTTTAAATGAATATTTCTTTTGTGTTCATCCTTTTCTGTCCTTTGATTCCACATCTTTCTCTGTTTTAAATATGTTCCTGATACATTGATGAGACAAAACTTTGTTACTAATGAAGAAATAAACCAAGAAATATTAGAATTTTCGTGCATAAAAAATGTATCTTGCTATCACTCCTGTGTTGTATTTGGGCATGATATTTTAAATTAGAGGTTTGATTTCAAAAACAGATTCACAGGGCCTGGAGAGTTAAGAGTACTTTCTGTGTTTGTGCAGGAACATCTTTAACTGCAGTTCCAGTTGATCAAACACCCTCCTCTGCCACTGAGGGCACCAGAATGCACATGATCCACACACTGGCAAGGGGGCACACACACAAACACATTAATAAAAAATTGAATTACAAAATTCACCCTGTCAAACTGAAGCTGTCCATCCATTAATTAGTAATGCATCATTTCTTCTTCCTGCGGCTCCTTGAAATCACTTCTCCACCTTTATCCCTTTGAATTTGATATTCTCAGTACCTCCCTTAGGTAGAACTACACCCCTCTGAAATGTAGTCTTGCTTCACTTGTTCACCTTTCTACACAAAACCCTTTTGTGACTGGTTTATTTGATTCGGCATAGTGTTTCCAACATTCACATTGCAGTATAAGCATAATGACATTCCATTTGGGCCAGATAACATTCCATTTTACATATGTACCACATTTTGGTGATAAGTGTATCTGTCAGTGTGTAATACACACATACACATACACATACAGTTGGCTATTGTGAAATATGCTGCCATGAAATGGTGTGCAAATATGTATTCCATGCCAGCCCACAACTTTTTTGATATGTTCTCAGAAACAGAATTGGATCCATACTGTTTTTGAAGCTTTGCTTCCTCAGTCACTCATTTCTTTAAATTTGTAGTGCAGTAAGCCAAAATGTCTGTGGCAACTGGTTACCTAGTGATACTGCATCAGCCTGTTTCCCACCAAGCTAGTGTCAGTATCCACAAGACTTTCTGTCACCATTGGAAGGGCAGTAGTTAAACTTATGGGAGAATGATTAGAGAATAAGAAGATGATCAGAAAGAATAAACGACTCCTTGATTTTACCCACTTTCCATTTACCTCATCCCTCATAAAGTACACGTGGAACAGACCTGGAACAGGATTTTATTTCACCTGGAACAACATTTTATATTAAAGTGAGCATGATTTTTTCCCGGGTGAAAAGGGCAATTTTCTGTTTGTATGAGGTGGGCTACATTATCCAGGATGCCAATTATTACATTATAAATATAATTTTCAAAAATTAATGGATGTCAAGTGCACATAACTTCATTAACAATATTCTGTCATTCACAAGACATGCTCCTCTAGTTATATATCAATGCTTACCTCCAGGAATATTAATAAACATACTTCAACTTGAAGCATAGGCTTTGATAACAACATACTTGAAAGTATATGACTCTTTATAGCCTGTTTCTTGGTGTCTTCTCTTCTGACACAACTATTTTACTGTCTGCTAACTTTATAATCCTTTCCTTACATAGGTCTCTATTATAGATATAGAACATAAATACCTTAAATTTTAGCCAGTGCATGTAAATATATAGAGATATGTCTCTATGTTTATAATTTCAATATACACATTTAATATGTACATAGTATCTGTAATAATAAATATACAGGCATGGTTTATTTTGTGTCAAGGATGAGTTTTCTCAGTGCATTGTTAGGTGATTTTGCCATTGTCCAAATATCAGAGAATAAATAGTTCAATCTAGGCAATATATTCTACTATCACTTCAGCTTTATAGTGTGTGGATGTGTTTATGAATCCATGAATATATAAACATATATGGCTAATATCTGCTAGGGATATGATGAGCAAAATGACATAAGATTAAATCAGGTATAAGTTATGATGCAATCAAGAACTTTGATGATATGTGTGACTGTTGCTGCTTTGAGTGTCATGTTTCACAGCAAAGTAGTTTTCTATTTTGAGAAGCATAGTAATCTCTACAATAATGTTACAAATCATCATATAGCAATAAAGCTGACTGGTGAGGCAGGACATTGTTAACATTGCTATTGCCACCCGCATGTGAACAACAGGCAGGTATAACACTGCAGTGACTCTGATGTCACTAGATAGCAGGGAGTTGTCATATTCTGTTATGAACTCTTGAGAGAACAGTTTGAAGGCACGTTGTTCAGTGGAGCATCATTATCCAGCACATTACTATATATATGATTTTATATGTTTTGTGTATGTATGTGTGTACTTATATATATCTATCTATGTACATATGTGTAGATAATATTTCAGATAATTTAGAGATCAGCAAAACTTTCACATACAAAACTGGATTCATCTTTGGAGTCAATATGGTTTCTATACCGGCTTCTTAACTGTCTGTTCTTGTGCAAATGCACATACAGATGATACACCAGGTCATGAGGCTGACTCTGTCCCAATAATTCTGCATTATAAACACTGAAATATATTTTTCAATCATTTAAATGTATAGAAACCATTATCAAGTCTAGATCTACAGTACAAAAATAAAATTTGTTTTTGAACTACAGGTTGTTAATGCATGGTGTAAATATAAACATATATTATTTTAGAATTAAAATTGTGTGAGAATGTAAAGATATTTTTGTTACTAAGTCATTGCTATGTAGAACACCAGGCTGACCTTGAACTCACTATGTAGCCCAGGTCAACTTCAAGTTTGCTTATATCAGGGAATATTAACGATCCCTCCTGCTGATGAACAGCTGGAAGCCAGGTACTGGCACTCAGACTCCGGAGTCTCGTAGAGGTTCTATGTGTGAACTCAGTTGCTGAGTTTCCTGGCTGGTTTTTGTCTACATGTTTCCTACCTTTTCAAAGGCTCTCTTGACGCCCCATGTCTCCTACCTCTCTTATTCCTTTGCTGTGCATTTTTGTTAGACAATTTCAGTTCTTTAAGGCTCTTTTTGAGGAAAGATAGTATAGAAGTAAACACAATCATTTTATGATATTTAATGTGATTCACTTAGTTCTAATCTTCATAGATGACTTCAGGATATGCAATTCATAGAAGAAAAGATATTCTAAAAGATGTTTTCCACATGATGGAATGAAATCAATAAATCCTCTCATCAAGGAACAGCTAGCTATAAGCTTGACCCCAGCTCTCAAAAGCAATTGTTTCAACACTCTGAAAGTCAAATGAACACATACATCAAACAAGAAAATTTATAAATCAGCCCTACTAAACTTGGCACAAGAACATCAACAATGTGTGACTTTCATCTCCTGAGGCCTCTTCTTGTATGCCTACCCCTCTCAAACTTCGAATACCTTCACCAAAAAGGGCCAGCCTTGGAAACCATGAAGTTCAACACCACTGCCAGGAGATTAAGTTGGTGTTTGCCCTTTAAACTGGAAAGCATGTAAGAGCCAGCAACTCAGCCACCTTTTAGATTTCAGTTCTGAGAAGCACAAACCGGAGAAATGGAAGTCACTAGACAATTTAACTGAGAGTTCCAAAAGGTGTGAGAACCGTGGATTACCGAATAAGTTCCCCATCTGTCCTTAATTTCTAACAGAGACAAGAGTAGGCACAAGCTATCGCATATCTCTGGTTAAATAAGGCCATGTGTCCAGCAATATGTCTAACTCTCTAACACCTGAAATTTTAATTCCCTCCCCAACGTAGTTTTTCCTGTTTCTCTGTTTATTTTCTTTTCTGAATTATATCTGTGAACTCTTTCTGTCATATGGTTGATGTTTGGGTCCTCTGTGCTCATGCGTTGTGTGTGTGGATCCCAGCTCTTTAGCACTACATTAGCTAGTGATAGAACTTCTTGTAGGTGGGACAGGTCAGGAAGAAGCATGTCACTGGGGCTATCACACAGAAGTGAATAACCTCTGCCACAGCTCCCCAACCCTGGCATGTCTGCGTTCCTACCTTGGGCTCCAGTAGTGATGAACTGGGCATCCCAGGAGATGGAAGCCCAATAAACACTTTCCTCCCCAAGCTGGTATTGGTCAGAGTGGTTTGTTACAATGATAAGAAGCAAACCAGAACAGTCTTCATATCTTAATGCTTTGACAAGTTATTAACTGTGTTCAAACCTCTTGAGCAAGACTCCCTCTGTTCTATTTTCAAGTACCAGGGAAGTTTTGTGGAAACTGGAATATGTATACCTAGAAACAGAAAGTATGTGACTGTTTTCAGATTTTTCATTAAAAATGTTTCATATAGTTAGGTATTACCTATTAGATATTACCTAATATTCAACTCACTAATTTTCCTTTCACTAATCTTCCATAAAAATGAACATGTCTATGCACACAAATATGTGAATATTCTTAAAACAGTATACAGAAAAACTCAAAATGGAAAATGAGCAAAGTAGTATAAATATATGCTACAATTTTCACAACCTTAGTAGATAATGTGATATTAAAGATATCAATTGAAAAATATCATGTGCTATAGAATACATTTATATTAAACATGAAGAAAAGCCATATTTAGAGTGATTGCAAATAGAGGCAAAAAAGGGGATTGGAAGGAGAGTAGAAAAGAATGGTAGTGGACAGGAGGAAATTTGAGAGATGACAGAAAACTTCTGAATCTCAGTTGTGGAGGGGTTTCATAGTCTATAATTTTTTAGAATATTTAAAATATATTTGTTTTAAGTATTTGTAGGTGTGTGGCTGTGCATTTGAGTGAAAATGTCCTGAGATGTCAGAGGGCATTGGATCCCCTGGAGCTGGAGTTACAGACATCTGTGAGTCATCTGGCAGGGGGGTTGGGACAGAGGCTAGAGTGCTTTGCAAGAGCAGTACTCACTTTTAACAGATGAGTCATCTCTTCAGTCCCAGACAGTGTATAATTTTAAAAAATTGAATTGTAAACATACTAGTTTAATTCCATGCTGTATATATTATGTCTTGGTGAGGGACAGAAAGAGAGAGAGAGAGAGAGAGAGAGAGAGAGAGAGAGAGAGAGAGAGAGGGGAGAGAGCAGAGAGGGAGAGGGAAAGGAGAGAGAGAGAGAGAGAGAGAGAGAGAGAGAGAGAGAGAGAGAGAGAATGAGAACAGCAAAGTGAAAGGTTCTGACATACTGAAGGTTAGTGGCCACGTATTTTAGCTTAATAATAGCTTCAACGCTATGAAGGGATTTCCTATGAAAAGTGGAAAGCTCCTTAGTGTCTGTGCTCTTTACTTTATTAGATTAAATTATCTAAATGCAAAATATTTTTTAAAGACTTTCAAGACGTTTCAATACATATTGTCTTAAAGAAATTCAATCCAGAAGAGTTCATCCTTTCCTAGGTCTGCAAATATAAAAGTACGAAGAGTCACTTAATAAATTATGCTAGATCAATAGAGCCATAATCACCAAGAGCCCACTGTGCTACTTCCTTCCTCTTCTGCTTCATAGGGAAGTAGCCTAGGTTCTGATTCGAGACTGATTTAAAGTACCTCTTTCTCCCTGTGTGAAAAGGTAATAGGTCTTCACACCTGTGATCTTGCAGACCTTCATCATATTCAAGAGAGCTTCTTGTGAATTTGATCTGTTTCATTCCTCCATTTGGCAGGAGTGACTTGTGGAATAAAGACTCGTAGCTACTTGGTGATGATGTCAGTGCAGTACCAAAAAAACTGTCCAGCAAAGCTGTGGAGCTGCAGCGACAGCCTAGTAAATACTGCCGACTCTGCGCGTGTCACTCATTTCAGTCTCCAAAAATGCTTCTGGACCCAAAAAAATACTCCCTCCCTATCTCCTTATCTCTCCTCTCTCCCTCCGACCTTTTTATCTCTCCCTCAAGTGTTCCTTCCTTCCCATCCTGCTGTGGGTGAGTTAGTGGCATCGCAACTGATAGGGCCACATTCTTCTCTAACCAGTTGGATTATCTAGCCAGTTCCCTTTGAACATGATGAGTTATAAGTTGGTCTCCTGACATAGTCTCACTGCCACCATTGTGAATACTTCCTCTGCTTCTGAAAGCATCCTCCTGTGCCTCTCTCTCTCTCCTCGGCTTTCACACCCATTTCGAATATCAGCCCGATCCAGACGCACTCTGTCTCCCCTCCTCCCTGCTCCGTAAGTTCTTTTGGTCCTGCTATTTGTAGTTTCTGCTATGTAAATGACAAATTCTATTGAAATAAGTGAATTTAAGAAAAAAAAGCAGAAAAGTCCCCAAACAAATCATTGATTATCTTAGCTTTGACCTAATACTTAAAGCTGTGTGTGACTAATTTGGGTTATGAAATTCTAAAGTCCTTTTATTCAGGACATGAGTTGAAATTCACCCAGCATTATGCCTGGAAGTGAGGTGAGCACTTACACACAAATATTGGTGTTTAGCAATGCAGTAGGGAGCTGCTCCTTACTCACTCTTCAGGACATTTTGTAATGAATATCAGGCTACAAACTTGAATAACTGTGTAACTCTGTTGGATGCAACTTAATGATTAAAGCAGTCATAGCAGCTTAGAATGTAAGTCTTCCATGCAAGACTTGATGATCATTGTTTCAAAGTTGGTTCCAGGAGAAGGTGAAGATGTGCTGTACTCACATCATGTCTACCCCACCCTCTCCTCCCTTCCAGGATTTCCAGGTCACCTCCACTCTCTTTCAGGTTCTTCTCTTCTTAAATTGCTATTGTTTCACATACATACAAACATATATGTACATGTGGGGAAGAAATTGCACACTCTTCCAGTCCTAGATGAAGATGACTGCTGACCCATGGAAAATCAGTTTTCAGCAAGCATGACTCTCTAATAAGTTATCCAATGCAGTTGGGTAGTTTTCAAATATTCCAGTGTTTCTGAACAGATACTCACATACTTTACTCAACTCTGCTTCACATATGTGTATTATAAACTTTGATAGGTATCAGATGTGTGCAAATATTTATGAATTTCAAATCATATTATCCCAGAAAGGGCTGAAAAAGGAATTCTGTCATGAAAGACTAAGAAGATGATGGTGTTGAAGAAGAGTATTGCTAAGAGGTAATGGGATATCATTCTCACTGGGTACATTAACTGTACTGTTCCTGTAATGCTACATATATCTGATAACCCTTCTAAGATAAGAACATAAGTGTAGTTCAATCTATTACAGGATTTTTTTTCTCTCACAAAAAGTGTTTCTATTTTTTAAATGGAAGTTTAAGAAAAGATTGACATTTAAGACAGCTAACATTGCTGAACAATTACTCCTTCATTCAATAGATACCTGTCATCTTAATCATTACAAAATGAACAAAAGACTATATCATATAATCTTCTGATTCTAAACATGAAATGGTTTTAAAGTTAATAGAGCTTATGTAATTATATGACATTACAATAAGACATATTAACTTCTCAAATATCAGTATTACAAAGAAGACACATTTTTAACCAGTTAGATAAAAAACACTGTTTTCACACTTATCCATGATTCAGAAATGAACATATGAAATAACAAAACTTAATAATTACAATCCATATTTTTCTTTTTAGTAATTCTCAAAGAATTACTTACTATTCAGAGAAAGTTATTTGTGGAATATGCATTGTATATTTTTATACAGTAGAGAAAAATTTAGAGTGAATTTATTTTCTCCTTTGAATTCCACGGTTTACCTTAAATTCAAAGCATATTTTCATTCAGTTACACTAACTTGGTTATACTGTATTTATTTTAGTAAGCTGTATATTAACCAGTGTATTTTATCAAAATAATTCTTGTTAATAAGAAAAAGCATTTGTAATTTGAGATAGCAACATACTATTTTTATGTTCATTTTCTATTTTAAGTGCATTGTTAATAAAATCTGATATCACTGAGGAACTTACTGCTTTTTGGTGACTTTTAGAATTACACAAAGATACCTAACACTGAGCAATTTGCCATTAATGAAGCTATTACTGGGACAGGCTTTCACTAGAGCAAAGCATCAAGCATAGTGCGTGATGAAAAAATATACCTAGTACATAAAGTCAGAGAATGCAAACATTATCTGCTTTAGAAATGACATTCGAACAGTTCTTGTGCAAAGGACCCTTAGTCAAGGTATGAAGATAACAATCATGCAAACTGTCTCTGATTTAGACTATGGTGGTGCTACTGGTGTCATTCACGTGTTTTATTTGAATAGTTCTTCAAGAACTAAATATGGAGGAGGTGATTATTTCCATTATTTCCCAGATATTCTAATTGCTTTACAGAAAAATCAGCTTGATGAGTAGTAGTTAAATGTAAATATCTGGTGCAAAGTTTGAATAAAGGAAAGCTCCAGGAATCACGCTTGCACACTACTTGAAACAAAATATAAGAACAAAATGTGAAATGGGCCTCATACTTCAGGATTGTCCTATAATCCTGTCCTCATTCTTGAGTCCACACATTCACTGAAATTTATTGTTCTTTAAGTGTTAAATAAATTGGACTTACTCCCCTTTCAAGTCAGGTTTGGCCTTATCTCTGTCAAACTTTTGGAGGAAGGAAGACCTTGTGATTTTAGCATAACACTGTGGAAGTGCTAGCTGCCCTATCTTAACCTAATGACAAATTGCACACACAGTATCTCTACATGAATCCGTGCATATAGCTGAAGGCTACATAACAAGAAACAGTGTCAGTCAGGAGAAATCTTTCTTTGAGTTCTTGACCAGAACGGTCAAAGAGACTCTCAAAATTGCATAAGCTACTGCCATAGCCCTTGACTGCTCCCAGAACTTCAAGGCAAAGTCATATTTGTACATTAGAATGTTTTCCTTGCTCTAAGTCTCCTTGCTGAAAACAGGACATACTACAGAGACCAGATTTGGAGCAATGATGCTGGAACTGACCTAGAAGACACTTTCCCTGAAGTCTAGCTCTCATAACTCTGAAAGCATATGCAAGCAGTTACGAGAGAACATGAATCCATGGCCCAACACCAACTTCATTAACAAGTAACCACATCGATGTCTGGCACAACATCTGACAATGATACAGAAGTGGAAGTTTTATCTTTGGGACAATCAACTGCTATCTAGTTGGTCTTAAAGCCACTGATAGCCAAATATACATAGCTGAAGAGGTCATAGGTCTTAGAGAAATCCCCAAGGCAGTCATATCCCTAAGGCAATGTAACCTCTCAGTGAGTGCAAAATATGTATCTTTATATTTACAGTCAAGTATCCCATTCACCATTCATCAAAGAAGCTTCTTTTGCACCAGACAGAGACTTCTACAGAGTCCCAGAACTGGTAACACACAGACATCATGTGTGCGTTGCCTATGCCTCAGCAGCACACCTACACTCACCTTGCTTTTCCTCAGCATCTCTGCTGACTCTGAGGCTAGTCCCACACATTCCACCTCTCTCACTCTTTCTACTGACTTCATTCTTTCACAAGTGTACATAGTGTCTTAAAAACGATTTCCCAACCATTTTGGAAAAATGGTGCTTCCTTTACACACCTGTCGCATTGAAGAAACTGCTAAATACTAAAACACAACTCTGGTGTAGCTGTTCCCTTATTTGTTCCTTTTGGTCAATAAGAAAATTGAGATTCTAGTACAATTTTCTGGGTTTCTGGGTTTATTTATTTTTTTAGTACAATAAGACCTTTCTCTGCTCAGTCTTCCTTGACATGAAGTTGTAGGTGGTTAGATAGTCATGGTCATCACAGATCATCCTGAGAAGCTGTCTCCTGAATTTCTTGTCTCGTGACAATGAAGATTAAAGATGCAGATACTGGTGGGAATAAACAAAGCAGAAACAAGTAAAGGCTTTAAAGGAAAGTGATGGGTTAAGAAAAGGTGACAGAAACTCCCCAAAATGTGAGAGGTTCCAAAGAGAGGGTAAAGGACTTGAACTTTTTGCCTAGGAGTTTTTATAGATCTATGTCAGAGACTGTGAAAAGACTGAGACAATTCCTATGAGACCGTTTAGTTCTCTGGGCTGAGACAATGATCCCACACATTCTATGCCTGTCTTCCTAGCCCAGCCAGGAAGATGATCATTTGCTATTCACGTGCAGTTAGGAGTGACTAGAGACCCCTTCAAGCATCTCCAACATTATTAGTAATTTACCCTGACTGTCTCCTAGCTGTTAGTGACTTGGCCTCGCAAATGAATTGAATGTTGTCAATTATACTAAGTTCTCATTGTTCTTAAGCTAACAAGAAGTAGCTGTACTAGTCTTTAGTTAACTACCTGTCTATGGAACGATTGGGGATCCAGTCTCTGATATAAGTGGAGGCTGTCTTAAGAAACTATCTTTACTTAGTCTGTTGCAATTAGCTGCATTGAAAGCAAAAACAATGAAAAGTCAATAATGCCTCATAGAATTCCCTCAAGGGACTCGGGGAAACCTAGCCTACTGACACTGGTTAAAGGCTCTGTCCTTTCTCTTCTCTGTCAGTGTGGTTGTACAGTATCAGGATAAGGCTCTTCCCTTCTGATCGTCAGTGTTGTTGATTTGTCTGTTGCAATCCCAAACAGCCACTAAACCCCAGCGCTCAATCTCCCTGCAACATTTGTGAGCAACATTCAGTTTTCACCAGGGCCTTTCTCCTTATTACTAGCTCAGGCATCAATGCCATAATGAAAGACATCATCCAGATATGCTTATTAACCTTCTAATCAAGCAATCCCTTATTTTTTTGGCATCACATGGAGTTTCTCTAATTTTGGCAACGATAATAGTAACGTAATCTAAATATTCAGAGCAGCACATTTTGAGAGAGAACAACTGAGTTACCTAATTTAGGATGATTGTTTCTTGCTAAATAGATACAATATTAAATAGTCTCCTAATCATTTGTTATATCCATAGATTAGTACACGTCTCAACTCTGACCAGATAAGCCTCTTCTTGAAGAACAAGGTGATTAATACAGAAATCCACAACATTTCAAGGCTTAGAGATGAAGAGACAGAAATGATATAAGAGCCAGAGGTGGTTCAAGGAAATCATGTTAACTGAACACCACAGGGCATTTGTACTTATGAACCCACAGTACTTTCACAGCATATACAAGCCAAAGTCAGACAAAAACCCAGCATGGATGAGGGAGTTGGGCAAGAAGTCACAGCCATAGCTGAGGATTTAATGGCAACTGCTAGCTTCTGGGAGACTGAGAGTCAGTTTTCTTTAACGGTGTGATGTTTGGTAGATTGGTAGACACAAAAGGATAGACCTACACCCAAGAGAATTTGAAGAACACAATTAGACTGAATAGGACATTAGAAAAAGAAAGGAATACAGAGGACGTGAACTCAACGGGGGGTAGGGGAGCAGAAAATGGGGATGGAACTGGGAAGTTCTGAGTTCGCTCCAAGTATGTTTTATAAACCTCTGAGTCAATAGAAATATTTTATAAAGTTGTGATCATCAATTTCATCAGATACTGAATATTAAGAAGAATTTTATAGTGAAATCATTCATATTTTTTAAATTTAATTTTTTTCATTTTTGTGAATTTCCTGCATGAGTATTATTGTCTTTGCACTATTTTAATCCCTCTCAGCCCCCTCCACACCTCCCACATCCCATATTAGTTTCTTGTCCTCTTCTTTGAATATAATTGTTACCTGCACTACATTCATTTATAAATATACATATGCAAATATATTACAGCTACTATAAGTGTATGTGTGTGCACTGAGACCATTCAGTGATGTGCAAGTGTACCTCTGTGTAGGGTTGCCCACTTGGGTTTAGATAACCTCCCATAACTAGTTCTTGGAAAAAAACTGATTCTCCCTCAGTATCCATTGAATCTTTGTTTTATAAACTTTCGTAAGAGAATATTTATAGAGCCTGGGATTCCTCCATTAGACTTTTCCTCTTTCTGACATTTGTTTTCACCATGGTTGTGTATGAGTGAGAACAACACAGAGTCTCTATGGACAGAAAAATTACACTTGGGAGGTGCACATTCTGCTGCATTTGTTCTACCCCAGAAGAATTCTGTGCCCCTGGGACAGAGCCCAATCAGGACTGGGAGCACAGGAATGCTAAGTGAGCTGAATTATTCCAAAGTGGTCTGACAGCTGTGCAGATGTGGAGCCTTGCTCAGTGAGTAGAGACAATACACGATCTTTTAACAATTGCCGTATCACTTTGTTTCTCCTCATCAAAAGAGAAGATGCATACTAGATTTTACAAGTATAGTGTGATGCAGGATAAAATGAGGATAAGCTGGACACATAGGCAACGAAAAATATGAGAATTCAATTAGGCAAGCGGCAACCCAGAGGAGCAAAAACTGGAAGCAGAATTTCATAGATCTATGAAGAGTGAATGGGGAGTGATATCCTGTCTGTAAGGAGGGCTGCGTGCTATGTCGGACCATTTGGCAGGATCTGGAGGTACGGGGAGGGGACAGGAAAAGAAAATACCTTGCACCTGAGAGGTTCCCACTTATAAACTAGTCAGAGCTTAGCTAGTAAAGACACTTGACATAAGTATTTTCCTGAAGAATCTGTTTGTGTAGAAGGTGGATGATTGGGCAGCAGGAAAGGAAAATACAGTCAACCCAAAACACCCATGACTGCCAAAAACTTCCTCCTCTCATCTATTTTAATTTTGGTTAATTAATGGCTCTAAAAAGAGATTTGTATTGTGATATTTTTATTTTATTAGTATAAATAATTACTAGTTATCTCTAACTTAAGTGAAATCGTGAAGTAAACTATAGGCTACTCATGGCTGGGTATCTTGATTTTATTTTTTCTTTAACATTCCATTTTCTTCTAGACTTAAAAAAAATTTATTGAGCTCTTGTGCATTTCATACAACAATTCTTAGTCAAATTTGAACCCCCCCACCCCTTCCCCTTCCCCCAGGCTTCATGTTTTCTTCCGTACATGTCAAGTCCCACCTGTTCAAGCATTTTATCCACATGTCCTTTGGTGCAAGTTCATCCACTGGAGTCTCTTCATCCTATCTAGAGATGACAAATAATGTCTACTTTTCTTCACCCATGCTTTATCATTTTCCAACAGTTCCCAGCTACAGCCAGCTGGTCGTCTATTTCCCGCGCTCCACTCTGGGCCTTGTGTGATTGAGTCTGCATGGCTCTTACACTCCATGCCACCATTGCCACAAGGTCACAGGAACAAGCTTCCGGTGGCCTGTTCCCTATGCTGATTAACCAGCCCGAGCTCTTACAGCCTCTCTGCACCCTCTGCCATAGTAGTCCCTGTACCATGGTGGGTGAGTTTTAAAGAGGAGTCCTATCCAGGACACACTCTATAGTATCTTATTCTCTAAAACTTAGTCAGTTGTGCCTCCTATGTGCACTGGCTTCTGTTGTATAAGGAGACCTCACTGGTGAGCGTTGAGGGATGCACTAGTGTTCTCTCCATCCCCTCTTCCACCATGTTCTGTGAGCCTTAGGTGCAGAGGTTCCACTGTAGCTATGTTACCTAGGACTGCGCATCTCTTAAATGTATATTGTCTATGTGTGACCAGTTGTGGAACACTTGGATAGCCTCTATCTAATGTCAAAGAAAAGCTTCTTTGATGAGTGGTGTACTGTATATTTGTCTGTAAATATAAGAATCCATATATAGCATATGGTAAGATATTTCATTTGTCTAGAGATGGGTTGCCCGAGGATGTGTGGCACCTTCAGCCATGCATATCTGGCTGTAGTTACAGTGCCTCCATGAGTTCATGTCCGTTGAGAGGACTTCATGTCCAATTGGCTAGCTATGATCACGCCAGAGAGCAGCACCAGCACTGTGCCAACAGAGGTCGCTTGCTGTGCCAGTCGATGTGGTTATTTGTCTTTAGTGCTGGGTTGGACCACTGATTGATTTTTCTCCCTTCGCAGCTTGCACAGTATTCTCTAAAATTATGAGAACTAGTCTTCAGGAGGAGGATTCCAGGTCAGTTCCTGCTCTATTGCCCCACGTTCTTTGTCTGAATTATGTCCTGTCTTCAGCCGTTGGGTCTTGCTTTTGATAACCAAGGTCTCTGGGAAGAGCCTATGTTATTTGGGGAGTCTCTTGGACCACTCTGACCAACTCTCAGAGAGATCTCTCCTGCCTGGCACTGCACTCCTTGCCATACAGCCCCCAGGTATAAACATGCACTAATGTGGACTTCTCAGGGGAGTCCCAAACTACAACATTGCTCTTTGTCTTCCCAAGTCACCCATTTTCCATTCATCTCTCCATTTATACGTGCTATCTCTGACCTAGTCGAGACTCAGGACTCATTTTCAGGTTATATCTAGTGCACTGAATACATTTATCTGAGGCAGTGCTTCATCCTAAAATATGTCAGTGAGGGTTTCTTGAAGGCTTTTTCAAGGTAGAGCAGAGACTGTTACAGAGAAAGGAGCTGCCAAAGAGCCATTCATGCTTCATCCAAATGTTGGCTAAGGTAGGCCCTGCCTTCCAAGAGCCATCTTAAATCCAGACGGCTATTCATGTTTCTAAAGGTCTTTATCAGTCAGAACAGAGGACTATAGGCTGCTTTCAGGTTGCAGTAGTATCAGACTGAGAAGGTCGCTGGAGTCCAGTATCATCTGACTTTAATATAATGAATTCCTTTCAGATTCTAGCCCTTGGCTGAATCTCAGGGATATCTTCCTTTTTCTACTGGTTTGCTTCTTTTGAGAAGCACTAAAGTGTAGTATCATGCTTCATCAGTAACTGGGTAAGTGTTTAATAAGAAGCATTTGAGAGTTTTGTCTGTGTATATCTACATACAAATCTGATTAGGTCCCTTGGCTGAGATAGTTTTCAGTATGAAACTACTAGAAAACTCAAAATTTACTAGGCTACATTGAATAAGTTTTAAATAATAAGTATTTGCTATATAATAGATTTTATTAATTAAAACGGCTTATATAAGCATTATATTTTATTTTTAATTTTGGTATAAACGATTACATCTTAGTTTTTATCTATGTAACCAAATCCAGAATTTTGAGGGCTATCTATGGGATCTCTTCTGTTGTAACTGACATAGACTTTAGAAGAAGGACATTTACGTCAATTTTATTAATATTTAACGTACTTAGTTTTTCAGTTTCCTTTGTTCATATGATACTTAACAAGTTCAACTTTTTCCATTAGTTCTTCCAATTATTTCCCTTAAGTTGATATTTATGTCACTCTCCCCTAATTTAACAAATCCATTAGTCTTGGGTACATCACCATGGCTTTAGGAGGTCAACAGGACATAGCAAAGGTACTTGTACTTGTTAGGCATGGATACAGCTCATCCTTGTAGAGAGTTCACCCTACTTTGTAAATTTAGGGATAAATTTGACGATACTCTCCTGAGAGAGGTGTGAGGCTCAGATAGGCAGGCACCAAGCACATGGTCCACCCAGACAGGCACAGGCGCACAGAATGTATGAAGGTAGTACATAGGCTTACACAAAATCACACACAGGCAGGCTGAAGTCCCTGATTTCAGGGTCACATTTATATAGAGTCACGCAAAATCACAACCTGCCAAAAATATGTATAAAGCAGAATACATCATTGTCTATTCAGGAGTTCCTCAGGAATCTAGTGTCAGTCACTTCCTGCTGTGTCATACCGCGCCCCCACCCTCTGTGTCTAGTGTCAGACATGTTTTAGCTGACTCAGATATACATATCTGTGCCATACTATCTAAACATTACCTGGGCTTTACAGTCTTCTGTTCCCAGCAAGAAGCTGAACATCATTATGATCTTCAGAACCTATCTATTTATGCATTAATTTACAAACATATATATATATATAAACATATGTATATATACATTCAATTCCAATCCCTTTTATAAAAGCTATCCAAGTGTCAATGAGATTTTTTCAAATTTCAAATAAACAAATAAAGGAAACCAAAAACTGCAAAATTAAAACAAGTATTACAGCTGTACTGCATTTCAGCAACCCATGCACTTAGAAAAATAAATGAAATATTAGGAATGGTTGACACAATATTACACTAACATAAACTCACTCCAACTGTGATTTAAGCCAAATTCCATACTGCATTAAAGTAGTATGTCCTATGTCGAATTTTGGCTATATTGTTTTAAAATATTTTTGCTGATAAGGCACAGAAGGCCTCTAAGACAAGCATTCAGCTTCCTAAATCATCAGAAGGTGAATGCTCTTCTCAACATCACCCCTATCAAGAAATGAAACTCTGTCCAGCTCCTCTGGGAGGCCGGGGCGTCCTTAACCACTGCCTCCTTTCTGCGGTTATCTCAGCTGACTTTTACGGTAGCTGTCTTCTGATTTTATCATTTAGTTGTGCTTCCACAGACACTTAAGTATAGGTTTTAAAGCGGTTTTTCTAAGAGTGTTTTTAGCATCTATAGGATAGCTGTCAATGGCTCCTCCTTCCTGAAATCTATGTCTTGAGAAATCTGGGAGTTTGTCTAGTGCCTTCTACCAGCCTGTACCTTGTTACTGCGGTCATGTGTGCCTCTCACATTTCTCTCCACACTTCTGGAAAGTTGGCATTGTGCTGAACCTTAATAAAATTCAATATAAGTTTATGTATATATTTTAATTTTAGTCAAATCTACCACATAGCTGTTATGTGTTCCTCATGAAGAGTCTTAGTAATTACCTAATGACAAATTACCTTGGTTAAATAGAAATATACATGCTTAATGTTGAGATTCTTCAGTTCTATAGCATTTGAGAAATGCTGACACTGTATTTTAATTATTCTTTCCCTGGTTCTTTTTCAAATTTCTGTAGTCCCATGCCTTCTGTAAATTTAGCATGTATTTCTCTCTGCTTTTACTATTGACTCATTCAGTGGCAAGACCTGCCCTCTGATCAGTGATGGGCAGGAGAAGGTGGGCAGAGTAGACAGGAAGAGGAGGAGAGAGGAAGCCAGCATGGCCTGGTGCAAAATGGAATGTGAGTCATCCTGGGGGAAGGTGGTGGCCAGCAGCAGTGAGGGGAGGCATGGAGAAGACTCCCACCCGTGACAGCAACCCATCTCAGGGCACAGGAGAGAGGAAAGTGCCTCGCTTCATGCCCTTGGGGAGCCAGTAACCGGCATAGCTACTTTCTCAGAACTGGAGCAAACCGGAGGCACTGCGCCCAGACCCAGACAAAGAGGAGGGCCGCTGCACTGGGACCCAGTGCAGGCAGGACCACGGCTGCAGTGAGCCTGGGAGTCTAGAACGTGGGCCTAAGCGGGGAGCAGCCATCGTAGCAAATATTCGAACAAGAGCTTTGTAAGTCACCGCAAATAAATTTATCCTCAAATTCAAGGACTCGTCTCCTTTTATTCTGCCAGATTGGTGTCAGAGGGCAGGACCAAACCCCAACAAGGTGCATGACATATTTGTTACAACACCTTCCTCTAGTCTTTGGTTATCCAGTATGATAGTTCATAAAAGCAATGAGATGAAACTTTTGATACTTTCTCTTTGCTTATATTCAGTTTATATTTCAAAGCTGTGTTGGCTGTAATTCCTGTACATTTTAGAAGACAAGTTTGATAGTCCGTCCTTAAATAACACAGCTGTGCCTTTCAGAGGAGGAACATGCTCCTCCTGGTTTTGGCCCTTTACCAACTTATTCAAACTTTGCATTTAAGGAATTATACTCTGAAATATATAATAATCTGATGATATGTAAACCCACACCCTTCAAAATTCCACCTTCAACAAATTTACAAGATGTATTCTCCGGTTTCCACCTACTTCACTTCATTTCCATAGAGCTTTCTGTTCTGCTCTGGGTGTTTCCTCATGCTATCTCGAGTAAAACTGTATTTTCTTTCTCTTTAGCTATCCCCAGTTGGTGAGGATTGCTGCACATTGGTTCTTGGGTGATCATTAGTGACCCCTGCAAGAAGGACACTCTGGCCATCTTCAAGTGCTTCTGCTCAGTGCCCTCTAATGAGATGTGTTTGACTGTGGTGCCAAAATCCCAACTGGGCAAGGATAACCTCTGGGGTGTTTCTTTGCATCAGGGTAGCATTGATTACTTGTGTCCACATGCATTTTATTTGCTATAATAAAAAAAAATGACAGGCTAAGAGAATCAGAAAAAAAAATGGCAGTAAAATGAGGCTTGCCTAGCTCATTAGAGTCTCAATGCATCTGATCAGCCATGTGGGGAACGCATCTGACCAGCTAACTATATCTGACCACAGGTGCTTATTATTGGTCTCAAAATTCTGAACCCAGGATGTGACAAGAAAGACATAAGATAAAGGTGGAGCAATAGGAGCAATGACACTCCACCAGTAGAGTGACACTGGCAAGCCCACTCGCCTGCATGGATGGAGCCTGGCTGCCCACTCACAGTGGAAGAGCGGAGCCAAACTCGATAGCCCATCCATGTACCTCAGTGGCACCAGTGATTGCCTGCTCACAATCATACCTCGGACCTGGCCACGGTCATCAACCACATCAGGAATCTGAGAAGGCTACAGATTAGAGAATATAAATAAAAGGATACTGGTGTAAAGCTGTCATGCAAAGCTGTGACACCTCCTAATTGCTACTGAGACGATCTTTGATTGGAGGTCTGCGAGACAACTGCTGCCATCTGTGGGGTGCTCGCTTCTTCTTTTACCCACAATCAGACCTTAAGAGGAATCAGCCTGTTAGAGAATGCTTTGGTCCACAGTGGAATCATTGAGCTAAGTGAGGTCTAGAAGCAGGCAAAGTGTAGCCTGCATGTAAGGGCTACAAACAATTAACTTTAATAAGATCATACATTTCCAATGGATAAGAAAGAAAAGAATTCCCTACTTGACATTCCTAAGCGGTGTATAAGTGAAACAGAAATTAAGAGTGAAAATTCCATTCCAAGAAACCTGGGTGTACCTGACCCAAAGCCACATGCAAAGGAAAGACTGGGCCCTTATTTGGCACACCTGAGTGTAAGAATTATAGATCACTGACAGTCTAATGAGATGTGGCTTCTCTGGTATCCAGTTAAGACATATTGTATAAAATGGATGGAGTTTTTCATTTACTAATAGAAAACATGAAATCAAGTCACTGGGGCTGAAAGGTCAAGGTGGGGATGGAGGAGAAATCTGAATATAATCAAAATTCCTTGTATGAAAAGAATAAAAAATTCTCCGAAGCTCAAAACATGAAATACAATAATATTTGTTGCTTCTGTTAATAGAGATACTCTATTTGGGATAATTAATGAATTTTCTCTAAAGATTTTCTTCCTTAAAGATCTCATCTCCATGTTATATGTCAAAATGGAGAAATTCAGGGTTGAATGACTGTGAATGATACAAAACCCTTACCAAGTGCATTAGATCTTGACTTGGTTTTGGATTATGTGGTAAATTCGTCCAAAAGACATCAATGTCACCAGAATCTGTTAAACTTCTTTTTGAAGACATATTGGGATTGAGGTTATTTGTACTAACCAAAAATGAGCTCAGAAATAAACATCATCCATTTGGAATGAACACATCTTAAGCCAGAAAGTACACAGTACATAAACCTCAAAGTATTCTATGAGAAAAGAGACATGAAGGCAGGGAGCAGCTAACACAGGGACTTGAACGTCCACTGCTCTGTTCATAAGGTAGTGGAGAAGGTGTTCATGCTTCCCTGGAGACCTCTGCAGATAGAAAGATGTAGCAGGATCAAGAGTGGGTGTGGAGAAACTTGTTGAGGAGAAATTGATGGGATTCTTGTGAGATTTGTGGCAGACTGCACAAATGGAGTCAGGGAGCATGAAGCAAACACATATGAGAAGCATCTAGTGCTTCTTTCTGCACTACGATAACGAAAGTTAAATGTGCAGTGAGGGTAGAAGCAGGCCTCAGGTTGACTTGATCATGATCGCGCTTGCCTCACTCCGCTCTATCTCTCTCACATCTGCTTCTATGTATTAGTATAATTCTAAATTTAAAATTAGTAACCACAAGTACTCAGAACACAAACCATTCTTCTGCTTCTTTTGTATATGAAGATATTTACATATCAAATTCGTTTATGCAGATTACTTGGGGTTTTTGTTGTTATAGCTACTAAAAGATGTAACTGAATGAGAATAAACTTTATCCTCAGAGAAATCAGAACAAACAAGCATTTTCAGAAGCTTTATCTAGACTGAGGACAACTGTTTACACTCTACCTTGATCTCAGTATTCATGACTATCCTACAAATCTAATTTTACAGATGTTCAAAATAAGATGGGAGAAAAAGCAAAACATAAGGTGACTTGTCTAAGAATAAAGTGACTAAGTTTAGAACTGATAAATCTAATGCTCCCACCAAATGGGTGAAACCACAAGACAGCATGCAGTCTGGCCTACCCTGTGAAAAGATCTCCCTTGAAATCATTCATGGGGTAGAACAAGTAACTCACAAGACTTGCTTTATTTTCTATAGAAATTTTATGCCTAAACTTGTCAAGGAAGATGTTCCCTGCATTCACAATTGCTGTACAGTAAAGCAGGTTGATCTGTACTAACACATAATATAAATTGAAAATCATTCATAAGGTGTCTCATTTTATATTTTCTGAGGATAGAAAACAGAAAATGCAGCTGTTCTTCAAAATAGAAGCGAAAATAAAAGCAAAGAATAGGACTTTTGATTGAGTCGTGTTTTTCACACAGAACATCTCGATCAGTCTTAATCATCTTTATGCCCCTTCCCCACCGTCCACAGCCCGCCCCAACTGGATCCATACATTCTTTCATCTGTGTTAAGGTCTGCTGTGTCTAGTCAACGTCCCCAGATGTTCCTCAGTGAAAGTTCATCCACTGAGGTTAGTGAGCCTATCCAGACTCCCTAAATTTAAGATTAGCTCCTCCTCACCCAATAGTAACCAGCAGCCAATCTTTCTTTAGCAAAAATTGGGGTCTGCTGCCCATTTCCACAGTTCCATGCATTTTGTCTGTTTGAGTTTGCATGGGTCTTGAGGAGGCCAAAACCCTGGCTATAGGTTCATGTGTGCTGGGTCCCAGGACCTTTTGGGATACTATTTCCATAAGGTCATAAACATCCTCCCTGGCTCTTGAAATCTTTCCATCCCTTTTTCCAGAGTGGTCCCTGAGCCCTGTGTGAGTAAAGCTTAGTATAGGAGTCTTGTCCAGGGACCCACACTCTTCAGACTCCTAATATCTAGGGTTTAGCTGTTTGTGTCCTTGTGTGTTACTGGCCCTCTGTTTTGTGAGGGAGCTTCAGTAATGGGAGGTGAGAGTTTCATTAGTGTCCTCTTTATCCCTTGTTCCACTCTGCTTACACCTTGTGCATAGAGGTTGCATTATAGATGTGCCACTTAGGCCTCAGCAGTTCACTGCTGATATCTGTCTTTGAAAGCTCTACTCTGTAGTAGTCTTGGTCTGGTACAAAAGAAGCTTCTTTGACGAGTGGTGACTGGGATACTTGACTGTCAATATAAGTATATATATTTTGCACTTAGCAAGTAGTTACGTTAGTCTGGGGATGTGACAACCTTGGGGATATCTCTCTCTCCTCTCTCTCTCTCTCACTCTCTCTCTCTCTCTCCTCTTTCTCTCTGTCTAACCTTCCTTTCGTCTTTTCCCCATTTACTGTGTCTCCATTTTATCCCTTGATAATACCAATCTCCTATGGCCCCTGAGCCCCTTCTGTCCTTTGACCCCCATAGTTCCTTGTATAACCCTCCGTTTGTCCTTCCATTTAAGTACACCCATTTTATCTATTATTCCCTTAGTAACATCAGTGTCCTATTATTCTTCTCTCTCAGTTCTTTCTTTGCCTTTACCTCTCTGATTCATTTCCAATTCCCTTGTTCCTGCAGGTATGTAAGGATACATACTTACATATAAGGCTTAGGTGCTAGGATCCACAAATGAGGGAGAAGATATGTTGTTTGTTTCTCTGAGTCTGTGTTACTTCACTTAGCATAACAGTTTCTAGTTCCATCTATATACCTGGAAATTTCATGATGTCACCTTTGTTTACTGCTCAATAGAACTCCATTGTGTAAATGTATCATATTTTCATTATCCACTCATCAGTGGTGGGACACTTAGGTTGTTTCCTTCATTTAGCTACTGTGAAAAGAGCAGCAACAAACATGGATGTACAAGTATCTCTGCAATACGTTGAGTCCCTTGGGTTTATACCAAGGAGTGATATAACTGAATGAAATGGTAGGTGCATTTTTAGTTTTTTAAGAGTTCTTCACACTGTTTTCCATAGGGATTGTAAGATTTTACAATCCCCTCCAGCAGTGAATGTGTGTTCCTCTTTCCCCACATCCTCTCTAGCATTTGGTTTCATTTGTTCTCTTGATCATAGTCAGTCTGACTCGGGTAAGAGGAAATCTTAAAGTGGTTTAAGTTGCATTTTCCTAATGATTAACAGTATTGAACACTTTCTAAGAGGTTTCTCTGACATCATTATGTCTTTTGAGAATTCTCTGCTCAGATCCTTAGCTGACCTTTTGTTTAGGTCAATTGTTTTCCTGATTCCTTGTTTCTTGAGTTCTTTATATATTCTGAATGTTAAACGCCTGTCAGATGTGTTGCTACTGAAGATTTTCTCCCACTCTGTGGATTTTCTCTTCCCTTCCTTGACTGTTTCTTTTGCTGTACCTGAAGCCTTTTAGGTTAATGAGGTCCCACTTGTTAATAGTTGATCCTAATTTCTGAGCACATTATATCTAATTTAGAAAGCCTGTTCTTACACCTATATCTTGTAGGTTACTGCCAATGTTTCTTCTAACAGTTTCAGAGATTTGGGTTTCACCTTGAGATCTTTGATACATTTGGAGTTGACTTTTGTGCAAGGTGAAAGATAAGAGTCAAGCTTCATTGTCCTAATGGTAGAGATCCAGTTTTTCCAGCACCAATTGCTAAAGATGCTATTTTTCTTCCAGTGAGTGTTCTTGGCCCCTTTGTGAAATATCATGTGACTGAAATTGTATGTAATCATATTTGAGTCTTCAATTATGTTCCATCGATCTATGAATCTATCTTTGTGGCATTACCATGCTGTTTTCATGACTATAACTCTGTAATATAGTTTGAAATCTTGTTTAGTAATCCCTCCTGCACTGCTCTTTATGTTCAGGGTTGCTTTGGTTATCTTGCGTCTTTTGTGCTTACATATGAGTTTTAGGATATTTTTCTAATTCTGTGAAGAGTGTCATGGGGATTTTGATTGGGGTTCACTGAATCTACATATTACTTTTGGTAGGATGGTCATTTTCACACTATTAATTCTTCCAGTCCATGACTATGGAAGTTCCTTCGACATATGGTTTCTTCCTCAATCTCTAATGATTCAAATTTTCATTATATAGATATTTAATGTCTTTGTTTAGGTTTATTCCTATCTTTTTTTTATTTTTTGAGGCCCTTGTGAATGGGAGGATTTCCTTGTATTCTTTCTCAAATTGCTTGTTAGTTGTATATAGAAAAACTACTGAATTTTTGTAGATTATTTTTATAACCTGATGCTTTACTGAAAGTGTTAATAATTTCTAAGAGTTATTCGGTGGAATTTTTGGAATCTTTTAGGTATAATATCATGTAATCTGTAAAAAGGATAATTTGACCTCTTCTTTTTAATTTAGCACTCTTCAATCTCCAATCTCTTTTATTACTGCTCTAGCAAGAGTTTCAAACACTATATTAAAAAGGAGTGGAGACAGTGGATAGCCTTATCTAGCTCTTGATTATAATGGGAATGCTTCCAGGTTTCTCCATTTAGAATGATGTTAACTGTGGGGTGTTATGTCTACAGCTTTAGTTATTTTGAGGTATGTTCCCTCCAGTCCAATTTCCTCTAGGATTTTTTACCATAAATACAGGTTGACTTTTGTCAAAGGGTTCTTCTGCATTTATTGAAATGAGCAGGTCATTTTTGTCTTTGAGTTCATTTATCTGATTTACAACATTTATTGACTTATATATATATTGAACCATCCCTGAATCTCTGTAATACAGTCAAGTTGATCATGGTGGATGATCTTTTTTATGTGTTTCTCTATGTGATTTACAAATATGTTTTTGAGAATTGCATATATGTTCAATAAGAATGTGGGCCTATAGTTTTCTTTTTGGTTGTAGCTTTATCTGGTTTTGGTAGTAGAATGATGCTGCCTTCATAGAAGGAATTTTGGAGTCCTGCCTCTGTTTCTATCTTTAAGTAATTTATGTAGTATTAGATATAGATCTTCTTTGAAAGTCTGTTAGAATTCTTCTGTGAATCCATCTGGCCCTGGGCTTTTTTTATATTAGAGGTTTTGTATTACTGATTCAGTTTTTCCTTATGTTACAGGACTGTCTACAGGACTGTCTAAACTGTTAATCTCTTCTTGGTTTAGCTTTGTTGATTCCAATCATTTTTAGATAAATCTCCATTTCTTTGAAGTTTTCCAGTTTAAGAGAGTATAGGTTTTTTAAAGTATTCCCCTATAATATTCTGAATCTTTTTCTTATCACTTGTGATGTTTCCCTTTCATCTCTAATTTTATTGATTTGGAGTTGCTTTTTCCTTTAGTTGACTGGGCTAAGTGTCTGTCTATCTTGTTTATCTTTTTCAAAGAACCAGCTTTTGGATTCCTTGATTTTTTTTGTATTGTTTTCTTTTTTCTATTTCATTAATTTCTGCTCTGTTTTTGTTATTATTTTCTTTTTTGCTGGTTTTGGCTTTCCTTTTTTGTTGCCTTTCAAGGTTCTTGAGTTGCAATGTTAAGTCATTTATTTTTACTCTTTCTTATTTTTTAATGTAGTTACTTAGACTTATAAACTTCCTTATAAACTGTCCCAGATGGTTTTTTATTGTCCTTTTTTAAATTGCAGGAATACTTTTATTTCTCTCTTAATTTCTCCTTTGACCCATTTATCATTCATGAATGTGATATTTATTCTCCATGAATTTGTGTTTTTATGAAGGTTTCTTCCAGTGTTGATTTTAAGCTTTAATGAATTATGGTCTGACAGAATGCATGGAATTATTTCAAATTTTTGCATGTTTTTTAAGGATTGGATTATACCCCAATATGTGGTTGATTTTTGAGAAAGTTCCATGGGATGATGAATATAATGTGTTTCCATGGGATGATGAATATAATGTGTATTGTGTTTGGTTACAATGTCTGTAGGTGTATGTTAGGTCCATTTGATGTATGGTATTGTTTAATTTAGAAGTCTGTCTGCTAAACTACATAGATGTAACAATTTATTGTTTACTTATATTTTTAACTTTTTACTACTAATCAAGTCCTAAAACAAATGGACCAGTTAGATCTGAAAGATGGCCTGCCCCAAACATAACAGACAGGAGACTCATTCAAGTAACTTACACAAAAGAAAAACAAACAGGATAAAAATTGGTCAGTTTTTATTACAGAACCTAGTCCTGAAAGAGACCAGAGCCTCATAACATCCTAGAATCAGAAACCAAAAGGCTGTTTGTACACTGGACTACACCTGCTCCCTCTTCTCTTTTCACTCTGTCTCTCATTTCATGGTCTCTTCTTTTAAGCCTCAGGCTCTTCATGTATTATCTTTATATTCAGAAACATATGCCTTATAATACCTGTATTACCATCAGTTTTGAAGCAACCATCTTAAACTCCAGCTGGTCCAGATGACCTGGTGATGCTGTCCACATTTTCTAGTTTAGATGTGGCCCTGTGACCATGGAATCCCAGTAGCTGGATCAGTAATGAATATGTGGAACACTGAATAAATATTTAAAGTTGTAGCAAAGTTGATGGCTCAGATTTCGGTACCATCATTCACTATTAGTAAAGCTGTATGAGGTACTTATTTTCCCCCAAACATAACAGTATTGAGCAATAACAAGATATTTTATTGAACGGTTCTTTTAACCAAGTCAGAGAGAATCTGTAGGATTCTGTTGCTTTGCTGTATGACAGGAGCAGCAGTAGAATGAAGCTGGTTGGTGGCTGAACATGACTAGGAACTGTTGTTGCTCCTGAAGCACCATAGGCTTGAAAATAAATCTGTGTCTGTAGAGACCAAGAAAGGAGTTGATGATAATGTGTGAGAGACTGGGTCTACTTGGTTTACTTCTGAACTTATTTCCATGGGCCACTGCTTTTTCTGTATCGTTTGTCCTATTGTTCTGTGCTCATTACTCAGAAGACTTTCTAGACAACGATAACACTGTTTATTATATTCACTAATATACCTGCGTGAGAACATCCTCAATTTCAGATAATAAAGTGCAATGAAAAAATTTCTCAAGTCAGTATGCACTGCTATTCATCCCATGAACTTAAGTTTCTATTTTTAAATAATATTTTTATTGATCTTTGTGCACTTCATATAATACATACCCTACAGGACTTTACATATATGACAGAATTCTTACCATTGATCTTTAAAACCTCTAGTTTAATTCCATTTGAGCTTGCAATTCATTTTCTATTTAATGTGTTTTCTCATTCTTATTTGATTTATCAATATTAGAAAATGATTTGATCTCAGTATCTGCTAAGATTTAAATTATGTATTATCTATAGTTTAACTTTTAATTATATTTTTTAGCATTTATTTTATAATGAAAAGGAATCTTAAGCGTTTTCTATTGGCTTCATATCATGAATAACCGGAAACCAGCATTGATCCTATCTCCTTATTTGATTTAATTTTCTCTCATTTTCCCTTCCATGTTCAAGAATTATTATGCCTAGTCTGGCTTTTATTCCCTGCCAATAATTCTTCAATGTGTTTTGCATTGATTGAATTTTAAAGTAATGGATTAGAATGAAATTTCTATTACACTGTAAGTGGCATTTTGTGTAACTGGATACACAGAGAGAAGTGTGTCGCTAAAGTTTTCTGTACAAACCAACAATCTCAACTCAGCAGTATGAGATCATTCTTCTTCCCCTGCTTAGAATTTCACCTTTTGTTTTCCATTAAGGTCACAATTGTTGTTGTTGTTTCTGAGCTTTAATTTGCTATTTTACCTTTTTCATTGTGGATGGAAAAGATGTAAAAGCTAGTTTCAATAAAATATCTGTTGAATATACCACACTTTTGCATTAATAATGGTTAAAACTTACACGGCTGCCCAACTTCCTGTTCACCTTAAATGAGAGTACTTTCTGGGATCATGTGAGGCTGTACTCTGTAGATAAGTGTTCACCGAAATAAGATGTTTGTGCTGCTTTTCCACATACTCCAAGTCTTTTTATCATATTCAAAATACTTTAGGATATATTTAAGTATATGTTTCTTGAAGACTATATATAGATACCAAGGTTTAGGTCCTGCATATATTTAAATGAACTGCTTTTGTCCCCACACATCAGAAATAAGATGAGGTGGTCAATCTTAAAACTTTTAATGTCTGTCATCCCTTGGGGGCTTTTTCAAGAGTTATCAGGTGTGGAGTTCCTCACCCTGATCCTAAGCCCTGGCCCCCTGTAGTTCAGTGGCTGTTTTAGTTGGTGTATTTGTGTTTTTATTTTCATATTTAGGTACATTTTAATTTCATTATCAGACTTTTACATTTCAACATGTCTAGGTGTAATCTTTTTAAAATATGTTTTTATTGAATGTTTGTGAATTTCATGCATTTTGATGATATTTGTGCCCCTCCCAACTTGATTTGATTATTATTGATACACACGCACATGCACACACACACACACACACACAAATATAGTATGCATGTATGTAACTTTTACTACTTATCAAGTGAAACTTGTAACTCCGTGTCCTTCAGTGTGGGGCCACACACAGGAGCTGGTCAGCCTGCTCAGAGTCACACCCTTAAAGAAAACTGAATCTCCCCAGAACAGCAGCTACCAGTTTCCCATAGTTCTTAGCTACGGTAGAAACAGCATGCTATTGCTATAAAAACAGATACATACATCAATCAGTGGAACTGAATTGAGGCTTTAGATGAAAGCAAAGTCTACTCTTTTACAGCTCCATGATTTTTAACTAGGGAGGTATGAATGTTGTTTTATCTTCTCCCTCTCAGTAAGTCTTCAGCTCTTCATTCTGGCAAGGAATATCCACTTATTTGTTATTTATTATTTTAGCTTTTTTATAGAGATAAAGTCATTTAGCTTCCTGAAATTTCTGTGAAGTGGGTATTGAGCATTAATTAATCATTCATCTGTGACTTTTAAGTTCCTCTCATTAAAAATATGTTTATATAATTATCATAAACTCATCTTTCTCCCTGTCTTGAGAAGTCTGTTTTATGTTTATGTGTGTGTGTGTATTAGAAAGCACACTTATTCTTCATGACAGCCAGCTACATTTGTTAAAATTTAATGGATTTACTGTTTGGAAATGAAATTTAAAACCACATCTTTAATGAAGTAGTGTAAGCAATATACAGGGCTCTACAAACGTCGTAAGGAAACCTTCCATTTCTATTAATACAGATGGATATATGCCAGTAAAGCTAAATTTAAAAATTAACATCTATTAGAAATAAATGCATTAAAATTTCTAATTCAGTAAACATGAGTTTGTGACTATACACTGAAGTCTGGAGAGCTCACTGATGAATTTCACAGATAAAATGAACAAAATGATTTTGTGAGCCACGTGAATTTGAAATCTATAAAGTTTCTGAAACACAATTATTTGAGAAGTTCTACTTCTAAGGAATGCAATTTTCTTTCATCTGCTTTATTTCTAATGTGACCACTAAGTGGTGTCATTGATAGCAGATAATGTCTGTATCACGGAAGAATCATAGATCACAGAAGAATCAACAATATCAGAAAAGGAGGTAGGTTGTGGTAGAGAGAAACTAGTTTACCGTTGTGAGCACAAGAAACCAAGGCCAATGAGTTCCATGATTTTTAAACAAGGCTACATTTTGCAGATGTGATCAAATCTCAATGTCCAAGTGACAGATGCGTGATCATGACCTACATTGCACACATACACAATGGAATTTATCACCTTGTCTAATTAGATCACTATGATTTCCAGAATACTATGTCATCTATTAAAGAAGAAAAAGAACAACTTAAAAATCAAATCGACAATTGTTTTAAAATTTCATTTAGTTTGATCATCATTGAAGTACATTTCTTGAAAAGAAGAAACACTAGAACATAGTTCTTTGCTGGAGCTCATGCCTCACCGTGGTTTAGTGGTCCACACGGCAGCCACTCCTTCTTTGACTTTCTGCCATGTTTTTGAGAGTTCTGTTCATAAGAATTATATTTACATGATTGCTGCCCCTGTAACTCTTCCCGTGTGCAGCCCACTCCTTCTTAACATCATGATTTGACCTTTTCTTTAGTTATTATTGTTGTATCTGTATACATGTGTGACTCTACTGAGTCAATTTGGTAATGCTCATATGTACATGTGTTCAATGTGTTTAGGGGTGATCACCTGGATTTTGATAATCTATCAAGGAATTCTTTTCTGGAGAATACTAACTTTCTTTCTCAGCACCCATTGATTGCCTGTAGCTCTTCATCTAGAGGTGCAATCTTGTGAAATTTCCTTCATCCACGTTGACATGTCAACTGGTGTTTTCATTATGCAGGTCTTGTCATACTGTGAAGATTTCATGGGTGCAGTTTCTGTGTCATGTCTGCTTTTATTTTTGTTTAATAGACAATGTCTCCATGTAGCCCCAGTTGACCTGGAATTTGCTATGTAGAGCAGGCAGAGAGAGATCTCTCATAGATCTATCTGTCTAAGACGCCCAGGTGCTGGGACTGAAGATGTATACCACCACACCCAGCCTCCCTCTCATGTCTGCTAGACACTGTCTAGCAGCAGGAATCCTAATCCTCTGGACTGCAGTACTAAGAGACACTGACATTCACATTTTGCAGGTCACCTATCATTTTAATTCTTATTCTCCTATATATCCACACAATCTGTCACATTTTAATTTCTAACAACGTTTTATGCATCCTGTCACTCCTTGTCCATAGCAATATCTATTCTGTAAATAAAATATATTCACATGAAACAATTTTTGTTTTCTTTTTTTTTTCTTTTTGTGAGTGTATGTGTGTGATTGTGGCCACATGCGGGGGGATGAGGGGGTGGCCTGGCAGGTCATATATGTTTATGTACCTGTGGAGACAAGAGGTCAACCTCAAGTAACATTCCTCAGGAGTGATTCACCTAGTTTTGAGATCAGCTGTCTCATTGGTTGATCTGGGGAGTTCCAATTAACCTAACTGGCCAGAGAGTCCCAGGGATACCTTTGTCTCTGCCTCTCCAGCTCTGGGATTACAAACACACTCCACCCTGCTTGGCTTTTGATTTGGATTCTAGTGAACAAACTGGAGTCCTCCCTCCTTGATGCTGACTGAGCCATCTTGCTAGCCCTTTTCTGGAGAATACTAACTTTCTTTCTCAGCACCCATCGATTGCCTGTAGCTCTTCATCTAGAGGTGCAATCTTGTGAAATTTCCTTTTTACTTATATATTAACTAAGCATTCCATGTGGGTCATTCATTGATCTCATCTTTGCCTTCCTGTTTTTAAAATTTACATTAAACAGCTAACAATTCTTCTAGCTAACACTGGAACAAAAAACTGGGAAGCTGGGATGGGGGTCTTCTGTAGGGTTTTAGGGTTATTTCTTGATAGTTACTTCACTGGAAAGGAGGATTCAAAAGAATTTTGTCAATGGGCTGTTATCTGCATAATTCCATTTTAGAAAAAGAAGCCAAGGAGCGTGGAAGAAAAGCAGACAAGGTTGAACTTGCTCCTCCCCACTGCCCACATCAGGTTAGGAGTCAAGTATACCTGCTGCAGCCAAGCCTCTGCTAAGCTCCATGACAAGACAAGTTCCTGATTTCTTCATGACTTTTAACTGAAATCCAAACAACATAAAACCATAGGTTCTTTAAGTTATATTGTGTGACATTTACACTGATTTCTGGCATAGCATATAGTCAATACTTCTGAATTTAAAAGTGAACCATAATAAACAGCATTAGCATTTTTCCCTAGGGAAGTAATAGTTTGGGTTATTCTAGTTTCTATTTATTTCATAATTCTAAATATAAATCAAACCATCTCTTGAAGGCATATGAGTCCCTACCTCCTTGGATGATTAGCTCTTATCTTTAGGTAAGTCTTGAAATTTTGTTTAAAATTACTCTTGCTCTTTTCTAAATAATCGTTATGGAAAGAGAGGAAGGTGGGCCGGACAGTGCATACCTTTAATCCCAGTAACTCAGAGGGCAAGGGCAGGTGGGGATCTGTGAAATTGAAGCCACACTGGTCTATGTAGTGAGTTTCAGGCAAGCTGGAACTCCAGGGAGACCCACTCTAAAAAAAAAAAAAATGACAAAAAAAGGGGGTGGCGCACTGGAGAAAGAAAGAAAAGGAGAGGACGGAAGGGAGGATGCCCTAGCTGAATCTTTGATGAGTGATCACTTTGAATGCCAAATTATTCCTAATATTCATGAAAGCCAGCTCCCACTTTGACTTTGAATTCAGCATCTGTGTTCTTCAGGCTGTGAGCATAGAGAATACCTAGGGCTTGGGCTGAGAGAGGGTCTTCCATCTTCACTGTAGTCATCTCCAGAATTGCATTTCAGTTCATGCAGTCAATGAAAATCCATCTACCTTCTTCATCGCATATACTGACAGGTGGCCAAGGCCTGATGATCCTGCCTTCCCATTCCATGAAGTCACTTGTCAAACTTTTACCACTACCATAAATCAAGAACTCTCTCAATGGCTTTCATCCTGCTGATTTCAGACTGGGCTGTGCGCCGAATGGACGCCTTTGACCTTTCCTACCCCAGAGTTGTGCAGACTCATACTTACTGTCCTACTTGGTTTCATTTGGGTTATTGTGTTTTAAAATGAATGCTGGCTTTTGAACTTTCTCTAATATGTCATTAAGCAGCGAGTTGGATAAATATATATCTTGGTGTTTTTAAATATGCTATTTGCAATTTGATGTGTTAACACAATCTTTGCATTACTGATTTTGAATGAAATTCACTTTCAGTAGGGAAAATAAAATATAAAGGACGTGTCCATTTGTAATTTTCATGCTTAAAAATTTGTTTATTTCCTTATATAAAACCTCACACACATTCATGATTTTGGTTGGCTTCTTTTTCTTGGAGATCAAATCTGTCTGTACTAAGAACAATGAATTCTTTCGTGGTCAATAATAATCAGTCAATAATTTATGGCCTTTGTTTACACATAAGATTAAATATATGCAACATAAATCTTTTACTATGAACAAAGAAATGGATGTTTTGTGATTAAAAGAGACCCAAGTCTGTTATTTAACTAATGGTTTATTTTCACCTTTAAGGTCAAAGATTAAGTAAAGGAATGGATTTCCTGAGAGTAGAAAGACCATTTGTTCAGATGACCTCAGACACTTTTTCAGCCTTCTACCTTGCTGTGGTTTGCAAGTAAAGATTTCAGTGTGAATGACCTAGGAATGAAAAGAACAAATATGCTCTATGTTGTGACAATGGTCTTGACTGCAGAAAAAAATTGGCAGCATCCCAGTTTTTTAAATCATTAATTTAAAAAAGTAAACATTGGGTTTCTACTCAGTGCTATAAGAATCTCAGCCTTTTTTGATTCAATTTGGAGGAAACATTTATGAAACTTAAGTTGTGCCTGGAAATTCTATGTTGTATGGAATTTAAACAAATGAATTTTGTATCAAACTGTCCCACACAGAATGTAGCTGAATCTCAGAATATATGACCCCATCCCATTCATGAATTGGTTCCACTTTTTGTTGCGATCACAAGTGAGGCCTTCATTTATTAAAAAGCTTTTAAGAGTGGCAGAGGTGAATTTTAAATTTGAAGGCTTTTGTTTCTTCAATAAAATGGTTATTCAGATGAAAAATAAAGTAAAATAGGATAAAACACTTGTGTTAAACGAAAAACAGCAGACTATGAAGCATGCCTCCAGAGTCTGGTGCTCAGGTCTTCTAATCAGATGTACATTCGCTTGGCAAGCCTTGATTTCCGCATTACCTTCCTTTATGCCCTTTTGATTTCCTTTATGGATGCTAATGAAATGAAATCAAGGCAGTGCTGTCCTGACAAGGAACATTTATACAATTTAATGTTTTGTGGGTTATACTTGATCTGAAATTGGACTTGATTTGTTACATAGCAAATCTACCTGTTACTTTTCCTGTCTCACTTCTTAGCACTTACAGAATAATTACAAGAATACCCCTGAAGCTACAGCAAGCAGATGATGAACATGTTCCCAGCTCATTCTACTTGTTGAGGACTTTGGTGGCAGAGCAGTTTGAACGTGTTTCGTCATCTCCCAATTTGACACTGTAAGGAATTTATAAAAGTTGTTCCTTGGAAAACTGGTCATTCCTGTGTGGATTTCATTTCCTATACCTCTTCTACTCCAGGTCCTCACATCCAGCTCTAATGGACCATGATTGGCAGGGCCTCAAATTACCAGCGTTTCACCAGTCTGTGAGGAGTTTCCTTTATTATTATACTTTATAAGCTGACTGAAGTTATTTAACCATGTACATGGTTCTTCTGTCTGGAAATTAAAAAGATTTACACTCACTGTTTTGAACAAGTACAATTTTGCTTGCAGCTGTCAAAACAAGCTGTCATTTCAATTATCTGGAGTGTCTATTAGTCAATTTTTAATAAAGTTTCAACTAGGTTTTCCTGGTTTTTAATGAATGGCATCCCTTGCACACCTTTTAAATATGTGTTCCAGGCCCCTACAGAATTCTGAAATTAAGTACAAAATATTAAATAATTTAATCATATGATGCTTTATATTTTTCCACATTGCCTAGAGTGTACTCTGTTCTCATATTGCATTTCCTTCTAAATTTCTCCCTTCTTAACAATCAAAGCAGCAGCAACTGAGAAGATAGCACTGATGAACTTGAAACATAGTCTTCCATTTTTAACAGAACCACATGTAAGCAAATCATTTGATGATGTCCTCCCAAATCATTTTCAAAGTGTGAACCTCTCAATGGTAGTAAACATGTATGCTTCTTTCTACCCGTACCAATATTTAATTGATTATTTCCTATGCAATTTTCTGTCATGAAATGCTTCACTAAAGAAATATACTAAATTCCTAGATTCAAGGCATCAAGTACACATTATCATTCATGTTTAGGATAACAGGCCTTCCTTGCTGAATTTTTTTTTGTCACTGTTCCCATAAAAACCATCCTTTGAGGAGGCAGTAAGATCAGGTGTTCAAGGTGATCTTCAGTTACAAGGCTAGTTCAAGTCAGCTTGGGCTACACGGGACAAGAACCTGTTTCAAAGAAACAAAAACATCCTTTGAGGTCTTAGCTCAACATTCTACAACTATAATGTAGTCATCTCTAAACTAACAGTGTGAGCTCAATAACTCTCTGAAATATTAAACTTTCCCTTCTCAAGATAAATTCCAACTACTTCTCTGTTCTCCATGAGCATCCTCTAACATTTTTACCTTTCATATTCTTTTAATCACTACAGACCTTTTCATATATGCTATTTTCTCCTCTACAAAGCAAAACATCTTTGGATACTATAGACTCTGTTTAGATTACCTGAGTTTCTAGCCATACTTACCACTTTAAATTAGTATGTGGTACTCTATGTGGTACTCTTTAAGGCTCTTAATCAGAGATGAATGGCTTGAATTCATTGCCAGAATTACTTTGTGAAGTGCTGGCCAGTTCATTTAACGTTTTTATGCTTTCTTTTTCTGACAAGTTATGAAATAATACTTTAGAATTGTCATGAACTCTAAATTATATGATACATATAAAGCATTGAGAAAAATAACCTTAATGATTATTTAACAAGGACTACTTATTATTCTCATATGTTTGTGGCTTTACGCATTTTAATTGAATTTTCACCATTTCATACATGTCTGCAATGTGCGGTGAACGTATTTACCCCAATGGCCTTCTCATACTCCCTTCTCTACTGATCTCCTTCTCCACAGCTAGCTCCAGCTGCTGTGACGGCTCATTTGTTTGGGTGCAGGTAGGCATAGCTGCTCTGTGCTCATGTTTGATGAACTGTCTCATGTTCACAAGACAGCAACTATTTCATAGCACTCCTCCACATCCTTTGCTCTTCCAGTCCTCCTATTTCCTTACTCGTGATATTTCTTGAGGCTTAGAGGTGGTGCTGGAGATGTCTTGTTTAAGGATGAGTACTCAGTGCGTTGTTTTAGGATTATTCTCATACTTTGACCAGTTCTGAGTCTCATTATTAACCTTTCGCCAATTAGTAACCTTTTCTGATCGAGATGAGAGCAGAACTAGTACCTGTAACATGTCAGTATTGCACAGCAGAGGATGATCCCCGAGTAAGACCATAGAAGCTGTTTCTGTCCCGCAGCATGCATTTCACTTTCCAGCACTGAGGAGACTAGCCAGTAGGAAGGAAGCTTCTAGCTCACTTCAATCACGATTCATCTGTGTGCTGTATCCAAGCATGCGGTTTCTTCAACAATAGGATTTTATCATCTAATTCTTGTGGGTGCAAACCAAGGACAATAGCCACTGTTTTGGGAGCCTCTGGGAGTTTCCTGCCAGCCTTGCAATGCAATTTTTGTTAATAATCTCATGACCTGTAGGAGCACGATTATCTACTCATATAGTATACCTCCATTCAAACTTTAAAAAACTAAATATTCCTCTTATTAACTTATAAAGTATTAGATTTCTGCATGTTTTATTTCTGTAAATTGGATGATTTATTCCCCACCCCCTTAACTCGTTTCATCACCCCATCGACATAATTAAACCTTTCCAGTCTCAGTATCCTTGTCCACTTCCACATTTATTATTCCTTCTGTATTAGTTTCTGTTCTATTGCTGTGATAAAACACCATGACCAAGGGAATTTATAGAAGAAAGAGTTTATTTAGCTTCTGCTTGCAGAGGGAGGGTTCATAATCGTAGGGGAGGCATGGTGGCAGAGGTGGCTGGAGCAGAAAACCCAGAGATCACGTCTTCAAGCAAGCACAGAAGCTGAAAGCGACTGGAAGTCCTGCTAACGCTTAGGAATTCTCAAAGCACGCCCCAGTGATATGCTCATCCCAGCATGGTCACACCTCCTAAAGGGTCCATCTTCCTCCTCACAGAGCACAGTGAACTAGGGAACAAGTGTTCGTGGAGGAAATTCTCACCAAACCACAACCTCGACCTCCCACATCTATTATGGTGCCTTCAGACTCCCCGGCCTCTGGACACTCACTCTGATTTTGAATCTAGGATCCACATATAAGCAAAAACACGAGGCATTTGTCATTCCTAGTTTGGCTTAATTCATAGAGTATATTTTCCAATTCCATATTTTTTTCTGAAAAATATCATAATTTCATTTTTATTGCTAAGTAGAAACCTATTCTGCATATGTGCCATGTCTTCATTATCAAGTCGTCTGTTAATGGACACCTCGGCTCATTCCATTTCCTAGTTATTGTGAATAACTGCACACTGAAGATGAATGTGCAGATATCTCAATCACAGGTTGCATGGAGTCCTTTGTGTATGTGCCTATGTCCAGGAGTGATACAGCCAGGTCATACGTACGTTTTGATCTTACATCTATATAGTTTATTTGAAGCATTTGGCAAAATCTCGGCAGTGCTTTTCACGATGACTGCACCAAAGTTTGTTGGTGTCTGTAACCACCCTCACTAACAAACAGCGAATTAGCAAAACCTTTTCCCCATATCCCTGGTATCTGTGTTCTTGAGGACTGAAGGGGATGATGGTGGTTGTATAAGTAGCTTATTTTTGCCTTACTTTGATCGCTAAAGATGCTGACCATTTTTACAAATATTTAGTATCAATTTTTTACCTTTTCTCTTGATAACTGCCTGTCCAGACTGTAACCCATTTTTACTTGTGTTGTTTGTTTTCTTTGCTGTTTAGATCTTTGTTATCTGTATATTCTAGATACCAATTCTCTGTAGGATATATAGCTGGGGAAGAATTTTCTCCCATTCTTTTTAAAAGTGTTAGCTTTTTTGCATAATTGACAGTGTCCTTTGCTGGAAGGAACCTATGCAGTTTTATGCAGTCTCATTTTCAAATTGTTGAACTTATTACCTGAGTGACTGCTTTAAAAGCTCCTACCTGTTCCTCTAACTCATGGAGTATTTCATGTGCTTGTTTTTCTGTTTCTGCTAGCAGCTTCACACATCCATGTTTTATGTTGAGATCTTTGATTCATTTGAACTTGTGTGTACAGAGGGAGGGATGAGTATTCAGTTAATTATTCTATCTGCGAACATTGAACACTCAGTTTTCCCAGCACCAGTTGTTGAAGACGCTGTTTTCCATTGTAGTGTCTAATACCTAAGAAATTGTTCAACATCTTTGGTCCTCAACAAAATACAAATTAATATACACATAACTATATGCTGTTTTTTGTTGACCAATATGTTATCTCATGTATGAATATATTCAAAAGCTGTGAATTTCAGTGTTCCTCCTGTTGATACAGAAGCACAAATCCCACCTCAGAGTAGCAAAGGTAGTTCTGTGTAGGCAAATATGAGTAAAAATGATCGGGGAATACATTTTTAGGTTATTCCAAATTCCATATTCTGTCATGAAAGCAGTTTCATGAAATGTTTATAGTATCAGAACAAAGAAAGGCATAAATCAGGGTATTTTTCAGATACACGTGTGGAAACATTACATAGACTGCAAAAGCAAAGGCAAAATCTCAGCTATAGATCTCTGGTGACACTCATCATTCTGGTTGGTAAAAGTAAGGGTTTTGTTAATAACACAGAATTTTATCTCTTCATTACAGGATGTTAAATCAAACACATATTTTGGGCAAGCAATGCCTATTTAGCTTACTGAAGAAGTTCAGAGATAAATTGTCATTGGGCTCCATACATGACTTGCAACATTCCAAACTTTCCACGTTCTCTGAATTTCTAATTAATTGATGAGCCATGTAGGAGGTTTGGTTTGAAGATGCATTTTTTTTTCTGAGAACTTTCCTTCACAGTAAAGCAAAAAGCTAGTGAGTTTGAGGTTATTCTGGGTTACATAGTATGTTAAAAGGCATCCTCAAATATTTAACACGACAGCCTCAAAAACAATATAAAATGCATGGATGATTACATATAATCCTTTGTTAGAAACCACTAGAGAAATATAAAATGTTAAATACATTCAAGACACATTTAATTTGTATTTTAGCACTTCCATTAAAATAGAAAAATGTAACAAATTTTAGCAGATTTTAATTTAAATCAATAACTGCAAGATTATTTTAGTCAATATTTAAGATTTATTAATTATTTTTCATTCTAAATTGTTTAAATCTATATTATTTTATACTTACACATGGTCACATTTCCAAGGATTCACATCACTGCCTAGGAAATACTAACAATGCCAGACAAAAATTTTAACATTTTTATGGCTCAATAATGGCAAAACTTCCAAGGACAGATGACTCCTAAGACTTGAAACTCTGGGATTCTGCCACATTCCAAACTCTGTCATGAATGCATTGCTAACTGGATAACTTAAAACACTATCAAAGTAAAAATATTATGCTCAAATCTACAGGATAGAAATCAATAATCATAACGTGGGAAGCATTGCTCCTACTTGGAAGAGTTTGATCTTGCTTTTCTCTACCAGTCTCCAGAAGCCCAGTCAGTCTTGGTCTTGTGACTGTATAAGTCCAATCTTTGCCCCAGGGCTATTGTTTTCTCTGTATAGCTTGCCCTAATCCAGTATCACCTTATCTTATTTGATTCCATCCTAAAATACTGTTTGAAAATAAGGCTACATTCTGAGGTTCTGACTGGACATAAGCTTTGGAGGATACAGGATAAACCACTACCCATGGCAATAAAATTCCCTTTAAAATGGGATCCTAGTCTATATAATCTAATAATATTCATTCTATAATCATTTTTGCCTTCAGTTAGTTATTGAGAAAGACAAATGGTCTAGTGCAGTGTCCATTTGATGCTATAGTGCTTCCTTAGAAAAACATGAGCCTTTGAAATAAAATTTCTTCTTATCTAGAGGCAGTCAGGGCAATTTACAGGAGTTTATTTATTTCTGAGTAAGAACTTACCTTCCAAGTAATCAGGAGATAAACATAATTCTAAAATTAGTAATAATCTATATTTAATATTTGCTATCAGTCTACAAACCATAACTGGTTCTATGTCTAGAAAATGGATTTCAAATAATCTAATGCAGAATTTGCAAAAAACATAAATCATAGAAAATTGGCATATTAAAGTTTTATCATAGAATTCATCTGTTTTGCTGCTTTCCTGGCATTAAACAATCTTTAAGGAGATGGTTAATTTGATGACCTATTTTCTCTTATATGCATCCCTGTAGCAGACATGGCTATTTGAAGGTTTTTTTTTTAATATTGGTCATTTTTCATAGCCATTCTGTTCTTTGATTAGTAGATGGACTTGCTACCAATAAATAAAACAGAAGTTTCTTCCACTGAAAACATTTCAAGGATGAGGAATATTCCATTCCTTTATTCCAATCTTCCTTCCAATTATTTTACCTAAATGCCCAGGTAAATATTCCACAAACATTCTAAGAAAGGTTCATTTGGAAGAATAAGAGCTGCCTAGCAGAGAACACACTGATGCTAATTGTATGTAGCTTCAAGAATACAGAAGGGTAAAAATGATCAAAGTACAAGTATTCACTATTCTCATGGGAAATCCAGAAGGTTAAGTGACAAGGAATTAATAGCTAAGATGATTTCATAAAACTAGGATATCCCATAGATGAAATACACGTTAAAACTAGGATATTCCATAGGTGAAATACATGTTAAAACTAGGATATCCCATAGGTGAAATACACGTTAAAACTAGGATATCTCATAGGTGGAATACATGTTAAAGTACCTCCTTCCTTAGGGGCAGGTGGTCTCTAGTGTGGCTCCAAGAGAGGGAGATATGTCAGCTGAGACCCAGGGTCAAGTGTGGAATACTACGTCAGCAGGCACACAGAAGGCATGGAAGGCTAGCAGTCTGAGGACACACAAAGTGAAGTAAGGCAAGTGGAAGAGCTGGGTGATTCCTGCTTCCGCCTGTCACTCTGATTGTGCCTGGGGAGATTCCCATGCACGGCAATAATTCTGTCACTTTCTGCAATGGTTTAGAGCTTTCTGATACCGCAATATATAGTATCCCAGTGTTCTCTTATGGCCTTTGTGGTAAGTAGCTATCCTAGCTGGTACCACCTTTATATAACAGATTGGAAAATTAATTTGGACTCACAGAGTAAAATAAGGAGCTTTAAATATGACATGTGACATAAGCTTCCTATGTCATTCCTTCCCAACTATTTTTTTCTTGCAGATATTTCTGATCTTTATGGGATAACTATTTATAGAATTGCTACCGCAGCATGAAATGTCTGTGCAGATGTTCACTTCTGCCTTGATTCTTGAAAAATGAGAGGAAAGAACTAAAACACAAAACATTGTAGGCGATTGCCCATATCTCCAAGTTACAGCAGAGAAGATGACTTTCAAAAGCACTTGGTTACAAACAAATTTGAGCAGTCACTCAGGGCCTGATATTCTTGGCGTAACCATGTATCCTTGGCATAGAACAGTCATGTGTCAATATTTGTTACATGAATTACTAAAGAAGATTGCATTGGTCATGTTCAGATCCCAACAGCGTTGGGGTAAAGGGTCTGAGAAGGGAATCTAAGAAGGGCAAGATTCTGGTGGCATCACTTTTTGAAGCCAGTCTTTTCTGCTGTAGCTTCGCCCACAACGTGTTGCAGCTGGTGCTACAGATGTCCCTGTGACGGCAGAGACAGCTCTGAGCAGTCCGTGCTCCTCCCTTTGTCCTGCCTGTCTTTGTAGTACTATCAAGTTAGGATTTTCAGAGAGAAATGAAGACCAGATATCTTCAGTTCGTCCAGATTGTGATTCATTTTTGCGGAGCTCACAACCAAGCACACCTGGTATTTCCCGTCCTTGATTTATTGTTGGGCATGCTGTCATCGTGCCTCCGTCGGAGAGGTGCTGTCATCGTGCCTCCGTCGGAGAGGTGCTGTCATCGTGCCTCCGTCGGAGAGGTGCTGTCATCGTGCCTCCGTCGGAGAGGTTTTGCCTCCTCAAGCTGCTCTGTGTTCTTAGGTGCCCTTGTCAGAGGCTTCTCTTGAATGCTGTTGGGATTTGCATGTGACAAAATTACTCTTCTCTACCAACTCATTCAACACATATTTATACATTTCTGTTCTATGCCACGGATGAATGGCTAAACCAAAACATATCAGGGCTTGAATGAGTGCTCAGAATGTATTTGTAACTATAATGCTTTTTAAATTTATTTTCTGAAGTGTGGTCAGGTGATTCTATTGTACTTCTTAGGTGATTCTAACCTGTGTCCCGGGTGATTCTATTTTAATGTTTTTATTTTATTGACCTTTTGTACATTTCTTACAATGGTTCTTAATCAAATTAAAATCCCCCCATCCATGCCCCACACCTCCCTTATGGGGCCTCATGTCTTCTGCCATAATTGCTAAGTCTCATTCAGTCAAGCATTTTACCCTAAAATGCTTTTTAAAGTTTTCTCCTCTTCTGTAACTTGGAGATATGAGCAGTCACCCGTTGCTCCTAAAACATACTTGAGCAATAACCTCCCTGTGGGCAACTCTGTTTTGTATGTAGTTTATTCTCAAATTAGTTTCTTAGAACACGAAATATACAAATGAGTTCAATACTAATCAAGCAATACTCTGAGTGGATTGAGATGGAATGCTTCATATTATCCCATTGTGGGAAAATTTGATTAAATGTTTAAAACTGTTATATCAAAATAGCACAACTGGCCAATGTACAAAGAACAAGAGGCTACAGAACACTTGTCCCTGAATAGGAGACCTATATCAAGCTCCTGCCTCAGGAATAATTGCCAAAGAGGAGGCAGGAGAACAGCAAGAGTCAGAAATGGTTGGATTACCACAAGGAAATAGAGTTTCAAGATAGCTGGGAAATTACTCATATGAACACACAGCAATGATGACAACCAAGATATATTGCATGAAATTCACAAGAAAGCAATAAAAATATTTCAAAAAAAGAGGGAAAAAATGGAGTGAAAACATTTTTTAGAAGCACATTAAATTTTCATTAAGACTGAGAATGTTAGGCCCAGTGTCGGGGCACATGCCTTTAATCCCAGTATTTCAGAAAGCAAAAGCAGGCAGATTTCTATGTGATCTAGGCCAACCATAGCTACATAGTGAGTTCGAGGCCATTCAGATGTACAGGGAGACCCAGCCTCAAAAAAAAAAAAAAAAAAAAAAAAAAACTAACCAAGATTGAGAGGTATATTATTCATTAACAGAAATACTCTTTAATTGTTTTGATGAATCTTGGAAACTGTGAGGTTGAAAATTATGTTATATCCTAATGTGGATGTGAAAATATTAACCAATTAATAAATTGATGGGCATTATACCACCACCAGCCTTACTGACAAACTAACCTGAGCCTGTTCCTGGCATATTCGCTTCTGTTACCCACTCAGGATGTTTCTACATAAATAAATGCTTAACTTTAAACAAGAGCAATAATTTCTTTTCCTGATTGGATCTTGGGGCCTAGGCAAGATACAGACAGCTGTAGTGGTTCATAATGTACTCTACTGCTCTGACCCATCTGCTTTTATATCTTGGATCTTAGCACAATTTGAGCCTGTCTCAGTTGGAGCACAATTAGAACGATCTCTCCTGTGTTCCCTCTGGTTGAATACCACCTGGCCTTTAGAGGAGACTTCATAAACATTAGGTGAATAAATGTGCTTAATGATTAATTATTCAAAAACAGAATTAGGTATTTTACTGCCTCTGAAGAGTGAAATGATAGAACTCTTAGACTTGCATCAGGGAATTAACTCCTCATTTGCTATATAAGACAACAAGCCCATCTGCACAGACCTCTCCGTGTTTGTAAGACTTCCAAGTATAATTAATTTTGTCTTAGAATATTTAGTAGCAATTTCCTCTAGTTAAGAAGTAGAAGAAATAGTTTGTTAATCTTGAGAGGTTCATTAGAGTCCTCTTTACCCCTTGCTCTGTGTTGGAAGAGTCTGGGGTGTAGAGGCTGCATTGTAGATGTGTGCTTAGGGATGGGCGATTCATGGACGATGCCTGAATGTGACCAATTGTGGTACTCTGTAGTAGTCTCTGGTGCAACACAAGATTCACTGATGAGGGATGACAGGGAGAGTTGACTGCAAATATAAAGATACATAATTTTCACCATTGAGGAAGAGGGGGTGGAAAGATTATAAATATCAATATGGAGGTACGTGATCATATGAAAATAGAATTTTACAAGTTCCTAGGACCCTGCTCATATGAACCTACAGCAATAGTTGCAGCATCCTCAAGACCCATGTAAACATAGGCAGACAAAATTCCACCATGGTATTGGAAAAATGGGTAACAGATCCCAATCTTTGCTGAGAAATACTAGAACCTGATTACTGCGGGATGAGAATGAGCTGCTGATAAATAAGAGTGACTGAGATGTTAGGTATGAAATAACATGGAGAGACCTGTAAAAAGTGCGAAAGAATTAAACTTCAGGCTCTAGATGTTTGCAGGAGATTCTGCTTGAGTCTGACAGGGTGAATATACTTTACTGATTTTTCCAAAAAGAAAAGCTACTCTTGAAATTTAACATCTTAGTACAATGTAGAATCTCTTTAAGCTTAGGTTTTACCTCTCCTTTGAAATACGATTTGGAGTACAGAAAGAACTCATTTTCTTTTGGGGATAAATCATTGGACATAGTGTGGGGAGAATGGTGATGAGATCTCAAGGAAATACGGGAAAATCTCACAAAATTCACATTGGGGGGGGTGGTCTTTTGTTTTACTTTTAGGGTTTAAGTATGTATCCCAGGATGGCCTGAAATCACCATGCCCAGCATTTGCTGGTTTTTAATACGATAGATTTGCATGGTTAACTGTGAACCTACTTGAACTTGGTTTATTCATTTGCTTAAATATGTTACCAAGACATAAACCATGTCATGTAAACTTATTTCAATAATCAGGTTTTAAGAGACTCTGCAGTTTATACAAGTCTAGAAAGTAACGTAACCTTCCATTAAATTAGAAGTCCAGACAGGTGCAGATGCCAAAGATAAACACTATAAATCTGATTTTGTTACTGAGAACAGAAACACTAGAAGTATGATCTGAGTATCACAGTCAGTCCCTGTGAAAACTGCTGTGTTCTGGACCCTGAATGCATTAAACATTGAAAAATTATATTTTATTTATTGTTTTTGTTTTATGTGTATGAATATATTGCCTGCATGTATGTAAATGTACCTGTGTCATACAATGTCCACAGAGGTCAGAAGAAGGTGGTAGATCCCCCAGAATAGGAGTTAGAGACAATTGTTAGCTACAGTTGGGTGCTGGATACTGAATCCATGCCCTCTGCAAGAGCAGTCAGTGCTCTTAACTGCTTAACCCCACATTAAACATTTTTAATGAAAATATATTATCTAATTGAATTTCTAACTTACACTACAGTTTTCTGCACAAATCTTGTAGTGAAAATAAAATCTTAATTCTAGAGACAAGTCATTCTTTTACTGGAGTGCAAAATGGAGTTTCAAAATTGAATTCTAATTTTGCTATTAGAAGTGTGTGATGACTAGTATTAATTAACAGCTACACAGAATCTAGAATCATCTGGGAAATGGACCTTTATGCATGTCTGTGAGGGATTACACTGTTTAATTAAAGTGGGAAGACCCACCTTCTGTGGGTGACATCATTCCCTAGGATCATGGGCTGCATGAGGTCTAGGAAGCTCTCATCCTTCCCATGCTCCAGGCCTCTTCACTGTAGATGCAAAGGGACCAACTTCCTCGAGCTCTGTCTACTGTGATTTCCTCAATGATGATGGATTATAACTTGAATGGTGAGCTAAAATAACCCTTTCCCCTCGATGTTGCATCTGTCAGAGTATTTATCACAGAATCAGAGGATAAAACAAAGACGGAGTATAAATAATTGCATGTGTTTTCACTATTACAATCCCTGAATAACTGAAGACATAATTGTTCTCATTGTGTCTTATTCTTCTCCATTTGATCTAAAACCTTGTCTTCTCTACTCTCGCATCTGCTTCCAGGAATGCTTTACATACTGAGGGTCCCAATCAATTTCCATCTAGACTTTTCCAGTTTCCAATATTGTCTAAATATGTGGCGCAGGATGGTCTCAAATTCATGATCCTCCTGCCTCAGGCTTAGTATTGATTTAATAGATTTGTGTCATCGTGCCTATTATCCCCTGTGTCTTTAGATTTGAACCTAAAGTTAAACTTTTGTTCCAGATACAAACTGAACCAAGTGAGTGGGACATTCATGCCAATAATTCAAGAAGCTTTGCTGAAATTTACATGGACTGGCATGTAATTTATGTAGAATTTGGAACTGGCCACAAGACCTTCTGATTAATATCTACACATTTTGGTAACTGTCTTGTCCTTTACATTTGGAGTGTTTGTTTTTATAGCATATAGACTCTGCATATGTTAAGTAATACTGGGAATTTAAAGTTAATTAAATAGTGATGTCAGTTGTCGTGTTGATCAGAAGTATTACCATTTTTTCCCAAAGAGCAATGATAGCTGATATATAGCTATATGGATGCTGAATCCACAGAGAAAACCTGAATTTGAAATATGAGAAAATAGTTACATAAAGATGTATTCTATGACCATTTTATAGCAAGTGCTTGTTTAAGACATTTTTCTTATTACAGTGTATTTGATGTTCTATTAAATATTTATATAGATATGACATAATTTCAGTTGGTACATTAATTATAATTAAATGTAAAATACCTTTTTGTTGTACTTTTGAAAAAGAGTCTCACTATATAGGCCCAGCTTGCTCGCAACTCCCTTTGTAGAACACCCCAGGCTGTTTCAGTCTCAGTCTCACATCAATCTGCTTTGCTCTGTTCCCTGAGTGTGAGCTTAGCAGTGTATAGTACCACATCTAGCTGTAAATATAAAATACCTAAAAACACAAATTTTTCCACTAAACTTCATTAAAATAGTAAACGTTCCTTTAAAATTGGAAGAATATTCTATATTTTTCCTTAGTTGCTAAAATAGAATATTTAAGAATAAAATATATGTAGGAAAATTTATTCTGCCATGTAAAAACTGTTGAGATTCATTGAGATGGAATGTTGCTCCTTGAATTGCTTACACAGTGTTATTTATTTTATGTAATTACATTTTATAGACAAAGCCACATGCTTTGTCCACACAACGCCAAAACATCTGGATGAAAAGTAGACAGTACAGCAGCCAGTCCAGATGGTTTATAAGACGAGGCCAAGCATCCAGATGGAGGCAGGAGGAGAAGCGTCTGCACAGCAAACACCAAACCTTTCGTTCAGATGTCACATAGACAGTGTATCAATAAGCGCTTTGTAGTGCAGACTGGGTATTGTGAAATCAGCTCGAGGTGAAGGGGAAGAGGACAAATATGTGAAAGGCAAGCATGTAGCTAACATACCATTTTTTAACTCTTAAGAAAATTGCAATTGTTCAACACACAACTTATTTAAAGAAAGTCTAAGTGAAAAACTCAGCTTATTAAATTCACTTTTTAATTATCAGGTTTGCTGAGCTTTTGATTTAGGGTAATCTTCAATACAACTCACGTGTGTAATAAATGGGCTCAATTAAAAATTGTATTTGATACCCATTAAAAGTTCCTTGATCTTTAATATAACAATATACTGCAATCCGAAATTGCATCTAGCTTGTCACATTCAATAAACAGACTTCTTTGCTATCTCTGAATAACTAACTTTATCTTTGTCAGAGGGAACAAATGCAATGAAAGCAGCATAGACATTATTCATTTATTCTTAACATGAGGCTCCATTTGTTTTACCCTTTCTCTCCACAGCTACTGCTCATTTGGTGTCTTCTAGACCTTCATGAAATTGTATCTGGCAGGAAACTTCACAAGTTCAGCATGGTCTCTCCTTTCTCAGACTATGGGGTAAATATGAGAAGATAGTTAACAATAATTTGAGGAGAAAACATCATTGAGGCAATTCTTAATATCATGTTTATTTCACATAAAGCTCGGGGGTAGATAAAATGTTGAACAAACCTTCTACTTTCAAAAAGCCTCTACACACAGAAAGTGTATTCATCCCAAAGAATCCGGAACTATCAGGGAAACCTCTGTCAGGACTACAGTATTTATATCTGTGACTGGAATGTCTCAATATTTCTCATAATCTTCATTGGTGGTTACAGCAGAGCTTTTAAATTATAAAGGAAATAAGTCCCATTCAACTGAACTGTGTCCTTAAAATAAAACATGTTGAAGCCATTCCTCCAAATGGAACCTATTTGCAAATATATTTGCTATATTAAAAGAGGAATTGATTTATTAAATATTACATTTCCCGTATATACATATAATATAAAAATAAGTGCTTGTATATAGGTGATGCCTATATAACAAAAATTACAGTGCCAAGCAAGGGAAACCTTTTTCTGAATTGTTGGTCAGGGTATTCCAAGAGACTCCCAAAATAACATAGGCTATTGCTACTGCCCTTGATTGCCTCCTAGAACTTGAAGGTAAGACCCTACAACTGTAGACAGGGTTATACTCCAGACACAGGACTTCCAGGAATGGAGCTAGAAATGACCTGCACCCTTTCCCTGAGTCCTAGACACCATAGCATCTATCAGAATATACTTTGCAAGTTCCCAAGAGATAAAAATAATTGATAAATGTACCCAGCTGTAATGCCTTTGAACCACAGCACTGGAAGGCCCAGTAAACTATCTCTATTGGTGCACTTTTATTTTGGGAGTAATCAACAGAAGTCTAATCGAATGTAGGGTCTGATCAGTAGGAGGGAAATAATGCATAGTACAGTAAACATAGCCAAAACCACCTGGCTAGAGAGGTCAAAGATCCTAGAGAAAACCTACTTCTTTCAGTTCCCTGGACCAATGAAGCTTTTTAGTGTAATCTAAATTCATATCCTTCTATTTGTAGACAACTATATCTCTTACCACTCATCATGAAGCTTCCATCAGTCAACAGATTGAGACTATTACTTAAGTTCTACCACTGTTCAAATGCAGGGAAGAAGTGTCTGTGAGATTGTGAGGTGCCCATCCACAAGTGACACTATAATGCAAAGTCTACACCTAAGGCTCAGGAACTTCTCAGAAGAGGGAGATGAAATAGTGCAAGAAACAGAATAGCAAGACACCAGCTGTTAGATAATACATTCTAGACATGAGCCGGAAGCCACAGCATGGTAATTTAACAAGATCCACATAGTGACAAGAACCAGTGAACATGCCAAGGTGGTTGGGAGAAATTTCATAGGCTCTCACTTCACGTAGAAGAGGTACAGGCAATCAAAGGATGCTGAGGGAGGGAGGGAGGAAGAATTAGCTTTTTTAGGGATAAGTTCCCTGAGAGGTTAGCTAATCCCAGATGGGCATCCTTAAACACAGGTATACACAAATTCCAGTAAATGGACTCAGAGCATTATACATAAATGTATGTCTGTAGGTATATGTAACAACAATAAAGAAGAGGACAAGAAATTGTGAGGGAGTGGGGGACATAGGAGGAATTAGGGGAAACACTCACATACAAAATTCTCAAAAACAGGAAAAAATTTTCTTTTTCACAAAAGAAGAGTTGTACTGAAAAGTTGTTCTGTCCTACTTTGTTTGGTTATAATGGATTGATGAAACTGAGATTAGTGTACTCTTACTATTACTTTGTATTTAAAAATCAACCTGGAAAATACACAGAACATTTGTCACAGAGTTCCTTTGATATAATTATGGCCATATAAGTAAAAATCAAAATCCTATCAAGGCCTGGCGGTATATGCCATTAATCCCAGCACTGGAGTGGCAGAGGCAGGCAGGCCTCTCTGAGTCTATATAGTGAGTTCCAAGCCAGCAAAAGCCGCAGGGAGATCCTGTCTCAAAAAAGAAGGAAAAGAGAAATCCCTCAGAAACTTTCCTGAAGGTCACAGAAGAGATGGAGTTTGCTGAGGACGCAGGGGAAGGGCGTCTGGCTCCTGGAGGAAGCAGGGCGCGAGCATGCCTCGGTAGAGCGTTCCCAGGAGCTCTGAAGTGGTCGGGGAGAAGGGGAGTTGAACTTAACTTCTGCAGGATCAAGCAACTCTGAACCTATTCTGGGAAAGTATTTTGTCTACTGGAAGTAACAAGAAACAAATATTTTGAAAAATGATGATGGGGCAGGTGGGTGTATTTAGGGGTAAGGAGAGCAAACAGCATAGCAGGAACACAGAGCACAGGAAGTTACTTTTAGAAATTACAGTATAAGTAATATCCACTCACACATAGCCCTTACGGAAAAAAAAAAAAAAGAAAATTGATAGAAAGAGAAATGGAAGACATGCTAATTAGCTAAGGATTTGTCATGTGGATGAAGAGAATAGCACCAGTGTCCCCAGCGAAGGCAGGGTGTGAGTGGGGACAAGATGGCTCCATAGGAAATGGGGTTTACAGCCAAGTCTCCAACCTGAACTGGAGCCCCAGGACTCACATGGTGGAAGAGGGAAGTAACTCCCCCAGAGCTGAGCTCTGATTTCCACGTAGATGAGCTGCTAACACAGGTGTGATAAAACTGTTTTTAAACTGACATTGAGGACCTGAAGAGGTGGCTCGGCAGGTAAGCTGTTTGCTACACAGACGCAGAGCCTGAAGTTTGATACTGGGCACCCACATAACAACCAGCTGGATGGGGCAGCCTGCCTACACATCTAGTGCTCAGGAGGCACAGTCAGGGTTCCCCAGAGCAAGCAGGCTAGCTAATTTAGCCAAACTGAGGAGCCCTCCACTACAGAACGATGGCTTGCTTCAATACCTAGGGTAAAAGCAATTGAGACGGATGCCAAATGTCACAGCTTTGGCCTCCACATGCACAACCACATGCACACATGTGCTTGGTCATTTATCTTCCCAAGTGTCCAAATGGGAACATCAGTACATACATTCACATATGCAACATACACTGAGGGCTTGTAATATGAACAGAAGGTAATGAGAGCTGTTTCTGGGGGTCAGAGCCCAGAATTCAGGTAATTCTGTGTTTGCCTGAAGGTCAATATAGAGCCCTGACAATTAGTAACCCAGGATACTCAAGTCTTGGAAAAAAATCAGTTATGAGAAAACATACATTGATCATGCCTTTCTGGGCCTAAACTTCTGTTGATGTGAGTAGTTGGGGCTAGACAGCCAACATGTTATTTTCCTAAGAGACTTTTTACTTGAGCAGAACACATTGAAGCTCAAAGGCAAACACACCTTAGAAGCACAAGGAAATCATTACTTCTATTTTGCTCAGACCCTTCTTTAGGTTGCCTCTTGAGGATCACGACTTCTGAGAACCTTTGAATGTAATAAACTTCTGTAACATGTCAGCTCAGTACTGTTTTCAAAATGATCTGTGGTGGACTGTTATTCTAGTGCTAAAAAAGAATAAGCCAAAACAGAAAAAGAAGATTATAGTCAAGCCTTAGCTGTGAATGGGGATGAATCAATCACACAGAAGTCTAAGGTTCATGTTCATTTCTTTTGGAGTCTAGGCTAGCCTTGGACTTACTGTGTAACTGCAAATGACTACTTTTGTAATAGTGAAATTAATGCAAAGAAAAAATTAAGGAATTATTATTATCATGAATACATAGGGAGTAGGCATAGTAGTCTATGCCTGTAATCCCAGCACACAAAGTCAGAGTTCAAGATCTTCCTTGTCTACATAGGTGGAAGCAAGCCTACAGTACACAAGTAAGTCCTTGTCGCAAAGCAAACAATAACAGGGCCCACGTTATAACACAGAAGCAGTGCAGGTAGAGCATTTCAATTACGTAGCTAGCTATTCAAGCAGGTAGCTATCATTACACCAAGGGAAAGAAAACAAAGGGATACAAAGCTTGAATTTCCCAGAAGCATTTTAGAAACCAACTAAAAGAATATAGCATTTAATTGTTATATTCTTTACTGTATAGAGAACTTGATAATGAATATTTGATGTGGGTGCATGAAACAAAAGCATGAAAGTAAGATATGAGGTGTTTTTTGATGTCAAAATTTATATACATTTATCTGTAATATGCTCCCACCTTCAGTGTGTCTGAATTAAAGAACATCCCATAAAGATGTATTTATTCATCTTGGATTTGTGTTTGTTTTATTTTTTAAGACACTAGCTGATCTAGACTTTGCTACATAGACTAGGCTAACCTCAGTCTCACAAAGATCCTAACTCTGCCTTTTGAGTGCTGGAATTAAAGCTCATGTAAGTATTTTAAATTATCTATTATATGAAATGAAAGAATTAGAAAAGGGACACAAGGCTATCTAAATTCTGGGTACTTCAGATAGACTCAAATTAATTGAATATATAGTGATCATAACCAGACTCAGAAATATTAATCTGATGACTATCAAACTGATATAGCAAAGAGAGCTCAACTTGGGGTATAGTAATTTAGGAAGACATTTATCTACTAAAAGAAGGTAAAAAAAAATAAGTGAAACTTGAGGGTAGTTGGTGGTGCAACATTAGAAGTCATTAGAAGTCATTTTGATGTCTGATTTAGAAAACCCTTTCCAGCATCTATATCTTGTAGAATACTGCCTAAGTATTCTTTTAACACACTCAGTATTTTAGGATTCACATTAAGGTCTGTAATCCATTTTCACTTGACTTTTGTGCAGGGTGATAGGTATGCATCTATTTCATCCTTCTAAAGGTGGATATCCAATTTTGTCAGTACTTTTTTATTGAAGATGCTATCTTTCCTCCAATATGTGCTCTTGGTACCTTTGTCAAATATCAGGAGACTCTAGCATGCACTCATATTTGGGTCTTCTATTTTGTTCCATCAATCTACAAATCTGTTTTCATTTCAATACCTTGCTGTTTCAATGACTATGGTTCTGTAACAGAGATTGAGTCTGCTGTGGTAATTCCCCGGGCATTGCTCATTCTGCTCAGGATTGTGGCGGCTATCTGGTGTCTTTTCTGTATCCATATGAATTTTAGGATGGGGTTTTCAATTTCTGTGAAGAATGTGATTGTAATTTGGAATGGAATTGCATTGAATTTGTAATTGCTTTTGATAATATGGTCATTTACGTTATATTGATTATAATAATCAATCCATGAGCACAAGAGGTCTTTCCGTATCCTTGAGTATTCTTCTGTCACTTTCTTCGATGATTTAAAGTTTCATTGAATAGGACTTTAATGTCTTTAATTAGGTTTATCCCTTGATATTTTGAGACTGTTGTGAACAGAAATGTTTCCATGAACTCCTTCTCTGTTTGTTATTTCTATATAGAAGGGCTAGTGATTTTTGTAGATATATTTTGTAACATGCCACTTTATGAAAATGTTGATAATTTCTAGAAATTTGCTAGTGGAATTTTTGTGATCTCATGTATAATATCATATCATCTGCAAATAAGGATAATTTGGCCTCTTCTTTTCCAATTAGTATTTTTTAAATTTTTATTTCTTGCCATATTGCTCTAACTAGAGTTTCAAGTACTAAATGGAAAAAGAGTGGGACTAGGAGAAATCTTCTTCTGCTTCCTGGTTTTAAAGGGATTGTTTCTAGTTTTGTTGTATATAGTCTTAATTATGTTGAAGTATGTTCCATCCAGTCTGATTTCCTCTAGAACTTTCATTGTGAATGTCAAAGGCCTTTTCTGTGTCTATTGATATGACTATGTGATTTGTCTTAACAACCATTTATTTGTTTTAATACATTTATTTGCTTACACATATTGAACCATCCCTGTGGTTGAAGAGAGGCAATATTATTAACACAGGACTTGAAGCAGTTCAGTTGGAAATGACCTGGAATTCTGCTCCTTGAAGAGTAGCTCTCTTGGTATCAGAGGATACCATACAAGCTGTCAAGGAAGAAAAACAATCAATGCTTCTACTCAGTTGTAAAGTCTTGGCCCAGCAGACTATCAGTATTGGTGAAGTATTGGCACTTTTATCTTGGGGGTAAATCAACAACTGTGCAATTGTAATTAAGTCTCTCTCAATGGGAGAGAACTCTTGTGTGGTACTGTAAACATAACCAAATACACATGGCTGGGATTTCATATATTTTAGAGAAAAAAATATTCTTTTGACATATCCCTAGACCATATCCCTTTCAAGATGCCCTGAAAAGGGCGCCTATTTCAAACCTCTGGCTCCTAAGGCTCAGAGATCATGGAGAAAAAGAGGGCAGAAAGACCATAAGAGTCAGAAGTAACGGATGACCACAAGGAAACAATTTTCCAGACAGCTGACCAGTAACACATATGAACTCATAGCAATGGTAACAGCATGTACTAGTCTTATGCAAGCTTAAGCCAGACAATATCCCAGCATAGATATGGGGAAATGCATAAGAAATCACAATCAAGCCTAAGGAACTTTTGGCAACGATGGCTGCTGGTAGAGGGAAAGGTATTGAAATACATTGTAATGAGATTCTTGATAGGCGTAGTGGATGGACCCACATGTAGGACATTTGGGGAAAGAAATGAGACTCTGTAGATTGTGCTTTATATATTAAAAGTGTACAGTAAATTGGTTGTGAGGCAGTACCAGTAATTTGTAGATAGGGGAGGGGATCTAAATATCATCAAACTGTATTATATGAAAATCACAAAATTCAATTATAAATAATTCTTAAAGTCAAAACTAAATGAACAAAACTGTAAAAATAATTTTGATGTACCTTAACTATTGAGACCTCCTGACTGCGAAATGAATTATAATTTAAAGGTTGACAAGTACCAATGAGGGAAAAAACAGGGACCATTGAACAAATGGATGCATGTAGGACAGGTATTGCTTCAGAGGTTTGGAGAGAATGCTAAGGATGAGTTTTAATGCTTGAGTTTAATATGTACTTCCATGTTAAGGTCTAGTTAGAAGTCATCAAAATACAGCCAATTATTTACTGCCACTGTGGACATATGCAAGATGAATCTAAATAACTAAGCCATGAAAATAGATGCATTCTTCAGGGAACGAATTAATGGTTCATCTTAAAGTAGAATAAAGCAATACATACTCTAGACATAATCTGTTGTGTCTACTTATTAAAACTAATAAAATTTTAAATACAGACAATGTAGGCAAAATAATTATATTTGGTTTACACTCCAAAAATAAAAGCACTCTTTAATCATACCTCAGTTCACCTCAATGATATTTAGCAAATTTCTCTTCCTTTTCAGTATAGTTTGCTATATAAAGAATTTTTTAGGATTTAATTACCTAAATTATTTCATTAATTAACAGTTATGTACAAAATTATTAATTTTATTACAGTGTATTACATTGAAATTTTAATAAAATATGGTCTTAATATAGAAGAAAATCATATATTGAAGGTCAAAAACTGAAATCTGAATGATAATGTAAAAATAAGTATCATTTCAAAAATTCTAAAACAAATTCTGGAAATTTAAAATGACCATATAATTATACATTTTCATTTATATTTGGTCTGCATTTGTGTTGACTATATTGATCTTCATTGGCTTTATTGATTTGCATTGGCTGTATTATTATAAATACATCTCTCTAACACAATAAGTGAAATATTTCCCTGTGCATCTTAGCCAAACCCAATGATGTAACCATTGGACAGCAATATATACTTTGATTTGTGCGGATATATGTAAGAATTATTAAACAAACCATGTATTCTAAAAATTGAAGAAATTCTAAGGTTCTATAGACAAGTAGAATTGAATTAGTCAAAATTCAAAGCTGCACAGATCACAATGCATTTATACTTTTATTCTTTTACACTATTTGGAGAAGTGTAATAGATGCCTTGATCAATATAATATGTAACATTACTCTACAGCATTAGAAGGAAAGTTTTAGCATTTTTATCTATTATTCATTTATCTGTTAAAACTTTTAGTTGAACCAACTTTAATTTCCTTTTTAATTTCAAGAATACTAAGAAACAGTAAAAGGGCAAAAGGTATCAGAACACTTTCTTTATTTAAATATCCATAATGATAAGCAGATTATTAAAGACTTGAAAAGTATAATTAGGCCAAATGTCAAGTTCTATTTCATGTCAGAATAATGTGACTTTTGTAATGGAGTTCACCATGAGCTTTTTGCTTTCAAAGATCTGTATTAATTCCCTTACCAAGTGAAAACTTTGGTTGCTTAATTCAGGAAATGTATATATGTGTGACTGTGAGTGTGTGTGTGTGTGTGAATGTGTGTGTGTGTTTGTGTGTGAATGTGTGTGTGTGAAAAATTAGCCAAAAATTGTAGCAGAAATATAATTAATGATTTGTGTAAAATTCAATAGCTAATTCATTTAAATGAATGTAACCAATTTGCCTTTTACAGTTATTCTTTTGATCACCTGAAATGACATTACCCGAGGGTATCAGAAGGATATCATTTTTGATATCCTAAACCAAAGACAAGTGGGTAGGAGGACATACTGCCAACAATTACATGATAATGCAAAATGCAATACTTTCCATAATTTTAAAATATTTTATCCAAGTTACACATAAGAAATCTCTCTCTTTCTCTACCTCTCTCTCTATATATATGGTCATATATATATAGTACATATATACATATATAGTATACATATAATATATGATTATATATTATATGATATAATATATTGTATACATAATGAATTGTTCATGATAGGAGAAAGTGCACCTCACAACTTTAATTACAACACATAATATGAAGCAGATAGTGTTTATTAAGTCATCAACACTGGGACAAGACCAAAATATTTAGACTCTAATGAACAATACTAAGGAGAAGGGCATAATACAGTATATTATGTATATAATACAATATACACATTATAGATCATTTTCATTTTAAAATTATTTTTATCGTATTTTATATGTTTGAGTGTATTGTCTGTATGCGTATAACTGCACTCATGTCATGCAGTGCCTGCAGAGGTCAGGGGAGGACATTGAATCCCCTGGAACTGGAGATATGGACTGTTGTTAGCCACTGTGTGGATGCTGAGAATCAAACCCAAGTCAAGAGCAGCCACCGCTCTTAACCGCCAAACCATCTCTCTGGTCCCAATGTTTAGTTCTAAAAACAATCAGAAAATGACATGAAAACTACATGAGTTTTATTTTCTGAAATGAATGTTACCAATGGTATAATCTTCAAACTGTGTGTTGTGGCAAGAACAGAGGAAAGCAGGTTGTTGGTTTCAGTAAAAGAAATTATTTGTTCAATAGCTGGAGCTACAAAATAAGAAATTAACACAATTGCATTATCCCGTGCAGTCTGGCACCAGGTGAAGACTGATTGTCAGCACTGGGTTCTCCATATACTGGTATCTTTCTCTGATAACCCTGCTTTGAAACTTGCTATCATCCTGAGTTCTAGAGACAGAGATCAGGGCATAATTGTTGGAAGAATTTTGACACTCATTTGTTGGCAATTTGGATGAAAGATTTGGTTGAAGCTCCAGACCTTCATCAGATCATAATTACAAAGGTCAGATCAGGGCATCTAATTTCTGGCAGTGCCAAGAAAGACCAGGAAATGTCAGTCATAACAAGCTCCTGCTGGTCGGATGTAAGCCAAGTCAGGGAAGGGAGCAAACATTTGCTCTGAACTATTATTTCATGGAGGAGAAATATAATTCAGATCAACACACTGATATGTTTTACAAATTTGCAATATGAAAAAAAACATGTTTCACCTTTTTACTTTATGTATTTTTAATTAAATTAAGGCAAACAAATAATAATTATATAATTTTTAAATAAATCATGGTTCAGTATGGAAAATAATAACGAATAATTCAGTCAGACACAGTGTCACCTGGAGTCTTCTGGAAATTTTCCTTTGTAGAAACTGGAGCCTGGAAGTTTAGAAATTGGGTGTTGGTGTTTGACAAGGTATTTCTCAATACTACAAGTCTAGAATTCCAAATTCATACGATTTTAAGTTCCATATGTGTTATAATCTTACTTGGAGAAGAAATGAAGCAGTAAGGATCATATGACATGGAGGGAATTAAGCTTTGAAACTGTGTTCTAATTAGCATTAGAAATGCAAGAGAGTGAGGAGACTCTACTACATCGCTCAGCAGGGAAGTGTATAAAAAAAGGACTTAAAATGTGAAGGTAATGATCCCTGAGCCTTGGGAGGAAAGGGTACTATACAGGTATCCCTTTAGGGCTGAGCATTCCATGATCTTACTTTCTCTGCAGGGTGACCATTCGGTAGTCTCTATGTTAATTGCTGTCTGCTTCAAAAAATACCTCCTCTGGTGAGAGCTGAGAGATGCACTGATCGATGGGTATAGCAATAAGTCATTAGGGGTCAATTAAACATGTCTATTTAGCAGAAAAATAGTAGAACGTTTTGCTCTGTTGTCTGTGACTTGTCTGGCTATAGTTTCTTGACCCAGTTAATAGTGTCAGGGATCATGGCAGAGACGGGGAGACAGATTTTAAGAGACAGAGATAGTAGATGACTACAAGGAACATTGTCTGGATACTACAGGATATTTGGAGATATGAGCCATGTGTTTATAATAGCATGCATAAGATCTGAGCACACTCAAGTAAGATATGTATCTAGCATGTTTAGATGAGGTGGGTAAGAAGCCAGGCACTAACTGAGGGTCTATCTATTGGCATTTGATGAATACTGGGAAAGGAGGAGTCAGGATTTCTTCCTGGTGTGATAGTGAGTAGGCTCAGAAAGACTCACACCCAAGAGCAACTGAGAAACAGATTAGACTTGATAAGCCTTTAAATAAAGGCAGCTAATAATAAAGGACATGAAGTTGAGGGTGGTCACTTTGGAGTGGAGAATGAAGAGGGCCTGAACATGATCATAAAACATTGTATGAAATTCTTCAATCAATATTTTTTAGTTTGAGGGTTAATTTCCCCTATATGTGTTACCCTGCTAAGACAAGAGGCTATGGACGTTATGAGAGAGTAGCTTTACTGGAAAATTCTCTGAGCTTTCCAGAACAGAAAACATTCGGTTCCAGATAAGACCCAATTGTAGTACTCTGGAATAAGATGCCTGACTACATACTGCTCCATTTTCTTAGACCTGACACAGACAAGTGTCAGTGGCAACAGCAGTCCTGTGGCAACAGAAATGGTACAACAGGAATCTTTTGGTGGCTGGGAGGAGGCCAGTCTAAGGGAGAAGGAATGAAGAACGGATGCCTGTCAGGAAATTAGAGCACTGCACAACGGTGCCTAGTTCATGACATTTGCATACATGTGCACCTATCCAACATAATGATAGATGAAGTCCATCATCACGCCACCCCAATCACTAAGCTTTGAACTCTGTAGTTGTGACTCAAACACGGATTGTTGATTCCCCTAGTCATTCAGAAGCGTAGATATGGCCCTTTCAATGTCTTACTGGAATGCCTCCAAAGATTTATCCAGAATCATAGCCAAGGAAACCCTTTACCTATGATATACCACTAATTTGTAATTTTAAAAGAATCTAAGTTCTTCCAACTCTAAGGTGTTGGAAGCAAAGATGAATCTCATTTACTGTCTCCAAGTAATCTGTAGTTTGATGCTTTTAAGTAATTACTGCTCTGATAACAGTGTAAAACTTTATGTTGAAAACAACTTAAACTGAAAAGTGTAGAGAAATTATTTTTTACCAACATTTCCACCATTATAGCAAAAGAACATTTAAGTAATTATACTAATAAATTCTATACAACACTGGAATCTCTAAAATGCTTTCAGGTTGTCTTTTCAGGATTAGTAACATTAAATCATCCTCAAAGGATGGCTTTCCATATACTTAGTGAGCTCCAGAGAAAGGGGTCAAAGATTTCTGAAATTTACCTGTCAGTGTGTAATCGTCCCTGTATGTCTCTCCTCTTAGAATACTAAATATCTCCCAGTGTTTCCATGAATGGTAAGTATTCAATGAATTTCCATTCTATTTTATAAAACCTACAACTAGAAACTCAGTTGACAGTTCCCAAATTATCGTCATTATTAATATACAAAAGACTCACACACTATGCATTCTTACTCTTTATATATTAAATATAAAACTCGCATGACTTCCTCAAGTTCCCACGAAGAGGACTAAAACCAGGATTTAAGCTGAGACTCTTAGATGTTAAAGTTTCCTGATTTCTTCTAAAATAATTTGTTCTGTTTCTATGGTCATAAGCACTATTTACTGTGTGATTTTGTTGATTCTTGGATTTATGAGACAATAGCAGCCTGACAGACATAAGATCCCAGTACAGAGGTATTTATACAAAAAAAATGCATTTAAAAAATCCAAATAGAGATGGTTTTAGGAGTGTGACTGCATGCTGTCCGCCTCTGTCTCCTGCATCCACGTGTCAGTGAGCATGTTTCTTACTGTCCACAGAGCTTCTTGTGCTTAATGAATTGTTCAGTAGGGCTGACATCGTCACTCTATTCATTTCCTTGTGCTTATTCTAAGTTTCGGACTCCCTGGGTAGCTTAGAAGTCTGAAGTCTGAAGAAGAGAGGGTAGAACTAAAATCTAAACAAGCTTGTCTATAAATGCCTGACTTATATTTAGGATATCTATAATCTCAAAATTATTCACAGCTAGATGGGCCACCAACCACATACCACGGACTCTGTTTAAACAAAAAATCAGTTGTTAATTGTTTTGAAATAGAATATTTGAACTAAAACATTTTATTACTAATATTAATTAAAACATCAACTGCATTCTGGATATAAACCTGTGCGAGCATATCTTTTGGGAGAAAAGTGGCTAAATGTCAAAGGAAAGCCAAGTACGACTACACAGAGGGTAACAAGCACAGAACGGTAGGATGAAGGTTGCAGGGGGTTAATTTGGTGGGAAAGAGCGACAGATCTTATATATAGAATACACTCAGTTGTTAACTGTGGAGCTGTTTAAAGGAAAGGCATATGTGGTGGCTCTGCTGACTTCATTCTGCTTGAACCATCTTAGTGGGAGTCAGAGTTAGGGCTTCAAATCCAATCAGAGATCCACCAGCTGTTACAATATCTAAAGCAAGCCTAAGATAAGGCATTCTATCTGGGACACATGGTCTGAAATGTTCTACAAAAAAACGTTTTTCTCTTTAATGTTGGCACCTCACAGGATTAGCAGAAATGGAGCATTGCAGTTTTCACCAGAATTAAATGTTCTTAATAAGATCTGCTTTCAATTCAATAGTAAACTCCCACCCTATTTAAATACAATGTGAAGCTCATAATTGGAAGTGACTTCTGATATTCTTACATCACTCTGACTGTACTTACAAGTACAAGTTAATTATAATAATGTGAATTGAAAATGAATGATAATCTAGTAACCAATTTTTATGGTTAATAAGTTAATCATAAATTTCCAGAAATCTCCTACACATACCAATTATGATAATACCTCCTAAGTACAAAAACATATATACTAGTATACCTCAGCTATTTAAATATTTGCCTTATAATTGCAGTGATGACCTAGGATTAACACACTGTGTGGAGGTTAATGAAAGACAAACAAAATACTTTTGACCCTTAACCCTAAATACATTCCTTTTAATTCCATAATTATTTCAAGAAAGTTGCAGTGTTATAAAGAGGAAAATGAAAACATCAATTATGTCTAGGGTGGTGACTATTTCTCACTTGAATCTTACCAACTTCATCAGTTATATGAAAAAGTTGTCTAAGATCTACTATGAAGTTTTATATTGAAAATATTTTAGAAATATAAGATGTTCTGGATGCAGATTGCAATTGCTCATGTAAAGCAATGCACAATATTACAATCAGAAGGACAGAGTTGAATCGATAAACACTAAGTTGAGGAGCAAACTGTTAAGTTGGGAAATAGGGCTGAGGAATTATCCCACAACTAACATGATTAATATAAGCTCATAGAAGTCTGAGCTTTGCATTGAGATAAATGTAAGACAAGTCAGTTAAAAAAGACATCTGACCCTTACAACACAGTAGTTTGCAGCAGCTCCCAGTGCCACTATGTTTCCTGAATGTTGAATGCTCATGGAGTCCACGTTTAAACTTTATCAAACTTTTGAGATCACTCAGAGACTAGACCAGTAGCTTTGCTCTGAACCACATAGAACACAAAAGGAACCTCACCTGTGCCCCAGGTACACAGTGTCTTCCAGGATGTGTGTTGTGTGGTTTTGGGGTAGATCTTCCCCACATTGCTGAATGTGTGCTCATGGACAACTAGCTGGTCTAGGTAAATGCCACACTCCAGTTCCTTGTCCTCTGCTGGAGGCACAGAGTAGGCTTTGTAGTTTGGAAGGGTTAAGGGAACGTCAGGACTAAGAATTGTCTATGAAATGTGATGCAGAGAACACAGTAAGTCATGAAGCCCGCATATCTGCTGTTCTAGAGAAGTAGAGTGGTGATCTACATGCAAAGATCCACAATCTGTAAAAAGTAACAAGTCCCTGAAATTCAATAACAATTTTTCTTGAGCTAGGGACTCACAGTGCATCCCTGACTCACTCAGAACCTGCTATGTAGATCAGGTTGACCTCAAAATTACAAAGATCTGCCTGCCTCTTCCTACAAAATGCTGGGATTAAAGGCTTGTGCCTCCATGCCCCATTCAATAAAATATTCTTAGTAATTAAAAAAAAATATATCAAAGCCCAAGTAAAGAAAAAGAATCCTCAGAAGATCCTGAAGGACAAAGTCAGATTGGCTGCATGAGGAAGGACAATTAGAGCAAAATTGCAAATGGTGCAATTTTAGGCACACATAGCAAATTAAGATTATCGTGGAAGTATGAAAGACAAAGCTAAAACCATAAACCATTATTCAAGAATGCAGGCCAAACAAAATCATTTTCAGACACGGAAGACTGATATTAATTATTGAAAATGAGGGAAGATGAAGAAAATAGAAAGATACACCAAAGTAAGACCAAAAGAAACAAGAGTCAACAGAGGGGCAAATGAACATTTTAAATACAGTCAGTATCAGACAAGCTAAAACTAACCATAAGTTTTCAATTGAAGTGAAAGGAAAATGGTCATGAAAATGGTGGGTGAGTCATAGATATTACAGCAATATATCTTTAGGATCTACTATAGCTCAAAATGACGGAGATGGACCTCTAAAAATATGAGAATGGAAGGTAGTCTCTGTTAGAAAGAAAAAAAAATTAGTAACAAAAGTTTGATTGTTTCAAGGACACTTGTGAACAAGAAATGAAGAAGAAATTTATGATAATCAGTACAAAAAAATATACAAATTGACAGAAGGAAGTAAAACACAGCTGCTATGATGAAAAACAATCAGTTGAAAACCCAGTCTTCATAGCCTCATAATTGACAGGACGAGATATCTGTGGACACAAGTCTTACAGGCACCCTAAAGGACAGCAAACAAACACACACACACACACACACACACACACACACACACACACACACACGGCAACTGTTGCCAATGGGCAGGGATATTTAAAACCTTTATCTGAACTCGGGATTCAGAATAATTTTGTTTCAGTTAGTGTTCTCTAAAATAAGATGTTCCTCTTCACTGGTACGCTTTAAACCTAGGTTAGATGAATGTTAAATGGGGATTGTGGATTTAACATATTGATGTTTGAAATTGTAATATCTTGTAAAGATATTCAGGTGTATAAAATAAAAATGAAAACTTCTGAGTATGGAATATGTTTGTCTACCTAAAACACCTTTAAGAAACATTCTTTAAGTGTTTGTTTTAGTGTGCGTGTGTGTGTGTGTGTGTGTGATACTTAACACAAAGTCAACAAATACCTCTTGAATTGAAGACTGGCAGATTTAATACAGTCTTAGGAAAATAATAAAATGGCAAAGAGTAAGTCATATATTACATGGTGGAGGAAAAGGTTATTAAGCTTTGTATGGCCTTGCAGAGTAGAAAATATAAAGTACATATGAGAAGTCATGAACATTTTCAAAATATATATGGAATCGAGTATTCCATCTAGTGACGTGGATAGACTAATGCTAGAACTTGGTTTAAATTGACAGTATTGTGTCTAGACAAGTATTAGCTTTTTCAAAGAAGAAATTATTAAAATTGTTATTTTCTGTCTCAAGAGAGTTTTATCAAGTATATATTTTATAAGAAAATTTCACCCACATCAGCAGACCCATTGAATTTTCTGTCAAGAGACCGGATGGTACTTTTGTTTTCCTCTTCTGTCTGGAAATGACAAAATAGCTTTCATTAAAATGGGATTCACTGTAACTAAATATATTATAGGAAATATGTTTGGGGCAGAACTTGGATATACAACCAGATGTTGTTTCTCTCATAAATATCTTAAAAAACTATTCTTTTAAAAGTGTAAATTATTTTCGATTTCTACTAAAATGTAGAAGGATGATATTACCAAATATGGCTCTTTCATCTATCTCATAGCCGAAAACATAGATCTTGGGGGCTTTCAACAGTTTGAAGAGTGTGCATTTTCTTTTCATTAATATGAGATCATCCCACCTAACCACATGTATACTCTGCATTAGTATTCACAGCAAACAAGATGGCTATATATTCAGTAATAAGAGAACTGAAAGGATTGCTGTTTGCCTATAAGGATAACTCAAAGGAGGTAAGGATTTCCTACATCAATTTCAGGCCGATGAAGTTCTATTGGGATCACTAAGGCCTTTTCTAAGAGGCTTTTAATTTTTTGTTTGTAAGTTGTACTTTCCTCAAAAGTATTTAGTAGGTTTCTTTGTAGTATCATGTTTTAAACATTCCTGACCAGAAGAATCAACTGGAGAACTTTTGAAAGTTCTGATTTGTGGCTGAAGCCTTCAGAGTTATGAGTTCCTAATACAGAGACGTAGGAATCTGTTTAAACCTCCCCAGTGACTCCTAACTTCAGGCAGGTTTGGGAAACAGACTCTCTTTGGCACTCCTTCTGTGTGCCATATGGTGTCCAGTGCCCTGAAAAGTGATGATATTCTCTGAACTGTGAGTTCATGGAGTGAGATAAACACCAGAGCACTCTGACCCTTGCCTAGAAGTTCAGGAGAAATCAAGGTTGGGATTTGTTCAGGTTGCATTTAGCCAAAACTTACCTAATAATAATATTGAAAACATCTGCTTGTTTTGGGAGACAAATGCACATGTAAAAAAACTAAGTGCTTTATTACAGATGAACCATGTGGAGACATGAGAAAGGAAACTTGGAACTAAAGGAATAGATTTACAGGCACAAATTTCTGAAACTCCAGTCCTCAGCTCAAGGAGGACATCTGCACACCTAAGGTGATTTCACTGAGAATACAAGTCACATTATCAGATAGAAAGAGCTGACTAGTAAATAATTAGACAGGTCACATTGTGCCTAATATTTTGCTCCCCCAGTAACACATCAGTGCCTAACACCATGCCACCCAATTGTACATTAGCAATAATCACTGGACAAAAGAATTGTTTAATGAAGAAGCAGCTTTGGAAGAAATAATAAAAATAATATTTTGAAAGTAATAACTTCTTAAATTTATCTATTGATTTCAATCAAGCTCTTGCTGAGTTTGCAAATTCAAAGAGTTTTTAAGGAGAAAAAACCCTACAAATCCTTCTCATGTGAATTTCATATTCTTAAGAGATAATATCAGATAAGACGTAAAGTTTATAATGCACAAACTCAATGGTAGCTTGCCAAAACAGCCGCCAACTACCCGACAGGGAAAAATGGATACAAATAACTGATTTTTTTCCTGATATAAATACTAAGGACAATAGCTCTTCTACTATTAACATAGAGAATTTTCTAACATGAAAATGTTTTATGGGGAAATGATATGTATTGCGCTGTGTTTCTATTAGAGATCATCTGATAAGTTCTTCCCTCACAGGTTTGGAAACTTTAGTCCTTTTTCTTTCAAAATACAGTTTCTGCTTAAAAAAAAAAAAAACCTATTTGCCTCAGAGGAACAAAATCAATACTATTACAAAAGAATGAACTCTCTTAGATTTCATAATCATTTGAAATTACAAATGTTACAATTAAGACAAGCACAACATACTACTTCTCAAATTAGAAACCACAATGACCAAACCAGCATACTGTATAACTTTGAACTTAGAAAGCTACTGAGGTAGAAAAGAAGTTGACCTTTTGGTTGGTCTCTCACCACAAACAATTAACTTTAAACTGTGTCATTTACAGCAGCATTTCTTTTCCTGCCAATTTTTTTAAACTTTTGTTGCTTTTTTTAAGTATAAATTCAGTGGAAGATATTCTTGAATCTTCACATTTAAAGGACTGGTTTTTCAACATTAACAATTCTACACAGATTTATCACAAGTTTTTCTCTAGAATATTGTAATAAGCCAGGTGTGGTGGTCTAGGTCTTTAATCCCAGGACTCAGGAGACAGAAGCAGGCAGACCAGTTGGGGCTAGAGGGAAACTTTGCCTCAAAAAAATAATCACAAAGCAAACAAACAAATAGCCAAAAAATTCCCCAGGAATATCATTATGAAATTATAAACTAACTACTCTGTTAAATCTGAGAGGTGATTATTATAGAAAGACCAATGAAAATTAGTGCGTTTGATTGTTTAAGAAGACACAGTATAAAAAGGTAAAGAAAGATCTAAATGTCATCTGAGCTGTCCGGTCCTATTGTTTTAGACTAAAGTTGTATAATTAACCTGGAAAGAATCTCAAAGTTCCAGAGTTTGAAAGTGGGAAGACAAAGGAATAATTTAAACAAAATAAAATGTATTTCTCTTATTATAAATTTATATAATTAATTCTCAAGGCAGTTATATTTTTAAAAATTGAAAAATTCTTGAGTCCCTGCTAAAATTACTAACCTGACAATGGACACTTCTAATGCCACTTAGCTGCTACAGTGAATGAAGTCATGGTCCACCGGATGCGACAGTCTTCATCTTCTTGCATATTAAGTAGTTTCCCAGAGAGTGAAAATATATGCAAACCCAGGCAATCTTACTTTAAAGCTAGCACATAGCATTCATGCCAACACAAAATTTCAGGGAGAGGGAAACAGTTTAGAATGTTTTTAAGCTTTTGGATTTCTTTAAATGCAATTGGCCATGAGGACTAGAGTTAGTTGTTTACATTTTAGTAGGTTAAGTTGTTGTTGGGTTTGCTTAGGTGAGTGTAGAAAATAAATGAAGCTATGCACACATTGTTTCAGAAGCTACATACATTTTGGTAAGTTCTGAAATTACACTGCACAGTGGAAGACAGCAATTGCCTGCCCTGGGTACTTTCTCCTTGTGTTTCTCTATGGCACAATGTCCTTTGAAAACTGACACTATTAGTATGAGTCGTTGAAAGGGTGGGAAAGGGGAATGCTGTGGCACCAAAAGCTTTTAGAGACTTTAGATGAGACCTCACAGTTGAGCTCTTCCGGAAAACAGGAGCTCCTTTCCAAGCACTCACATCAGATGGCTCACAACTACCTGCAACTCCAGCTCCAGAGAACCTGATACCTGTTCTGGATTCTGCTGACCGACAAATGGACACACACACACACATTCATAAAAATAAATTATTTTTGAAAATATGCTTTCAAAGTCAATGTGAATCCTCTGCTTTGGCAAGTGGTGGAAGACCAACGGCCACCAAGCCTGATGACTTTCACATTACAGAAACACAGTTTGCTCCTTCTGGAATACGTCCTATCTGCTCTCTCTTCTGTTTCATCTCAGGGTTCTCATTTCAATGGGCTAATAGAAACTATGTTTATAACGGATATCAGTTGCTGATTCAATCCACATTTATTCAATAACAAATTTATTCAATAACATATTGGTTCAAGACCAATATGACAGAAATTTCCATTGTTTTCTACTGGTATTGCTTCTTATGAAAGCATTAGTTATTTTACCACCTTAAGTAGACGATGTGTATTTTGCCTCTATCCTATTATAAAATCACACCACATGGAATCTAGGTCACGCTTGGCTTGTTATTATTAATACACTGTAAAAATGCCACACGCTTTCTCTCTGACCTTTTCAGGACTCTCTCCGCCACCCTTCCTTCCTCTGTTCTGTCTCCTTCAACTTGTCCCCAATGTGGGAAATAAATATCTTTCTCCGTCCTGTTAAAATTAATTTTTCCTTCCTTCCTAGTTTGTTAAATGACCTTGGACAGTCTTTTTTTTTTTTTTTCATTCGAGAAGAATAGTCCACACCTGCTTCATGCTGTCACGGTCTCTCAGGTCTTTTTGTTAATTGCTGCTGCCGTTTCAGCTTAGAAATTACTTCCCTCTCCCTGGAAAGAGGCATTTCCTCCGGAGAAGATTATCTGTGACCTCATCTTCCTCCTCCTTTCTCGATTCCTCCTCCCATCTTTGTAGCCACAGTTGTCTCCTTTCACAAATTTACCAGTTATTTTTCATAAAATTGTCATTGCACAATCTAAAATGAAATGTCTTCTTGAATTTGTAAAAATAGAAATGAAAACATTTCTACTTCTTTTAAAAATTAGTTTTCTAACAATAGAATAATAAACATGATCAACTTAAGAACTTTTACTATAAGTTTCACTTTAAATTATCTTTACTATGAGTCAAGGTTTTATGGGAATTCATAAGGTACAGTAAATTTAAATTTACAGTAAATAAAAAGTTTTGTTGGCCAAACTAATTTGTCAAAACCTATTACTGTATCAGCATATATATCACTAATAAATTGGTTAACTGATCTCTAGTAATATGTGAGAGAAGTTATATATATATGTATATATATATATATATATATGGAATATGACAAAATCAATGAAATCAAGAAGTAAGTTCACAACCAAACAAACCCATGGAAAAGGTAAATAACATTATTAATTTTCACTGTCTTTGAGTTTCTTGATAGTTAATATGTTTTGGAGGAAAATGCATTCATTAGTATGAAGAGTGTGTTTCCTGTGAAAGCTGACAACTCAGTCTGGTGGTTCATAACACACCCATGAGTGCCCTGCAGAGCAGGGCACTGGGTGCAGGCATGTAGCCTAGGCTACCTGGGATGAGCTTGAAAGAAGATTCAAAACCACTAGTTTAGGACTTGCAAGTCTTCCATTTCAATCAAATAAATCTTCAAAAATATGCATAAAAAGGTAAAGTTTATTTAAGTGCATGGAAATTAGAAGATACGGACAGTTACGCCTACACTTCAGTTACATAAATTTATTCCAAATATATGTTGATTAAGGAATAAATCTCCAAGTTTACAAATATTAGAACACTAGGAGAAGGAACCCAAACACATTAAAATGAAAAAAAATTAAATGCTATAAATTTTAGTTAACAGAGCCAATAGTTTTCTTTTGGTGAAAGAATAAAGTAACTTTTTCTGATAGCAAGGCTTACTTAATAGAATTGCTATTGTGTAAAGAATGAAACTCCTGTGCATCAAAGCAAAAACAGCAGTTTAGCAATTCTACTTTCATTCTTACAGAATTCGGGAAGTTTCCAATATTTTGAAAGTGTCAGAAGACAAAATTTCAAGTTGGTGACAATACCCCAAAAATTTCATTGCAGAATGTGCAGTATCCAAATGAATCCAAGAATAGGCTAGCGCTAGCAGTATCTTACTCACTGTCTTCATTCTTGTTGTTTCAGGGCAGGGTCCCTCTGTAGCTCCAGTTGACCTGGAATTCACAATATAAACCAGGCTGTCCTCAGTCTCACAAAGATCCACCTTCTTCCACCTCTCAAGTGCTGGGATTACAGGCTTGTGCCACCACACCTGGACTCAGTTTTATTCAGTCGTAAATATGTAAACTGTTAATGGGAATTAGATGGTAATCAATATAAACAAAAATGCCAAGTAAGGAGGACTCCCACATAATGTACAATGAAAAAATATATCCTGGAGTCATGATCTGGTTAGAAGCAGTAGTCATAGGTTGCAAAATTTAGTAAATGTTGCTGTATTAAGTAAATAAGAAGAAAGTTAATGTATATCTAGGTCCTCTGTTATTGAGGAATGGATAATTGTCTGAGTAAATTTCTCTAGACTTGGTTTAATAGAAAACGGAAAGGGAACTCTATTCCGCCGTAACATTTCGATCCCAGAGATTTTCTGCAATATAAAGGCAGTTGGCTTTACTTGTAAAGACTCAATTTCCCCAGTTTTCAAGTGGGCAAGGTATCATTTGCAATATATCAGAAGAGCTCAGAAAGACTTAATGAGGTGATATATCTAAAATGTTATCTAAAGGAAAATATTTTTATTATCTCTGCAGATAATACCTCAGCTTGGCTGAAGAAAAAACGATACCACAAGCTATCATTGTATTAGAATAAAGCAGTGAGCGACCCCCTGCAGGAAGGTGGCTTCCTGAGAGGCAGCTGTAAAGAGCACATCGGGATTACAGGAAATCAATCAGAAGCAGGCAGGAAGAACACAAGCCAGATGAAGTGCAGTCTTTCATGACAGGCAGGAGCATATATCAAAGCTATTCTTGCTAATTTCAAAAAACCCACTCCCTCCCTCTGAGGGGAGGACATTACTTCAGACAGCACGCTGGCTCCCCTGGACTTCTCTGAAGATGTTATGACACCATTTGTGAGGTTCTTAAAGAATCATTCAGAAATGAAAAAGGCCAGTTAGTCTGAGCACTGTGGATTTAGAGCACCAGTGGGAGGAAAAGGGGTACAGCGATTTCCACATTTCCTTCCCCATCAGGAAGTTATTTGCACCAACTGTATCCTCATTTTTGTATTTTGATTCTGAGCCAATATTCACTTAAATACTGCTTTTCAAAATAATAAACTATTTTGTTTTCATTTAAAGACATACATCTTCATAAAGCAAGATAATAAAACAAGTCAGTTAAATGGGTATGAATCCTTGAAAGAATGAACATAAGGAAGAGAAGCAATAGTCAAAGAATGATAGATTAGGGACCACAGCAGGTACCCATGAAAATGAATGTTTTCCACAGGATGAGCAAAGGTCGTAGGGGGATCTCTACACACATCATAATCCTAAAATTACATTTAAAATGCAAAGGCAGCATGGTTGTGCACTTAACGCCGACTAGCTGGGTAATTAAGGCAAGAGGATGGCTTAAGCCCTGAAGTTAGGATTAGACTGCTCACTAAAGTGATGCCATCTCAAAACAAGGACAACAACAGAAACAACAAATTCAAGTGAAGGGACATCTTGAGAAAATTCATGGTGCCCAGTGTTCATACACTAAGGACAACATCATGAGAATTTGACTCATGGGATGGGACTTTTCAGATAGCTGTAAGTCTGACAGGCATAATTTTTTTTTTATTTTGTAGCATCTGTAATGTTGATAGAAAAATTGATACTGCCAAATATTATGGTCCTAGATTTAACCTGGGAATGACCCAGCTCCACTTTGAATGACCTAATATGCTATTAGCATTTACTTACGCTTTCTTTCTATTTAGTCTTTTCTATTAACTTTCAATTTTGTTTTTTTTTCTATTAATAACCACACTTTTAATTCACTGAAAGATCAATGAATTTAATAGTGTGAAAGACTATATTAATTGATTCACATAACCATAAGAGTGATATTTCAATCTTTTTAATCAATTGCCAATATCATTCTAGATGAGCTCAAACATAATGTTGGTATTTATGAGTAGAGACAGCACAATTCCTATGGAACATTCAATCATGAGATCCTTTAAACATGGTTTCAATGTACGTTAACTAGAATAACCTTTTATTTCTAGTAATGGTACTCATAACAGATAACAAATAACTGATTTACTTTTTCTATATTATAGCTTTAGTTTATGCAACACACCAGTTGAAAGAGCTAGAATGCTGCTTTGAAAGCGCCTCTTTTGATCATGGTCCCTGTGCTCTTACTCTTGTGAGTATGCTCTAAACAATGGTCACTGTCCACTCCCATTCTTTTACGGTTTCCCATTTTATTTTGTAACGGATTCTGCTTGTGTTTTGCATGAGTGTACGTATACACACACACACACACATACACACACACAATCTTTTCTATTACTCTCTTATGTTTCAAATGACCCTTTAGCTAGACTGAGGAAGACGACTTGTACTTGAACTTAGAAGAGTGTTTTTAAGTGTATACAACAGAAGAACTAGTCCATAACTGTTCTCAAGTTTGTTGTTTTCATTGACACTCCTACAAAGAAAGTTTCTAAAATTCTCAGTGCTTCTTATCATTTTTCATCTGGCCACTGAGCAACAACATATTTTAGTGACTATAAGGATCATGGCTGATACTGTGGATACTGTGATGATATTCACTTGTAGCAGTGATTTACTCTTGCTGCAGTATAAAAAAGCCAGGTTTTTAATGAAAAAAAAAATTCCTTCTTAGACTGAGAGATGATTTTCAGTGTGTTATCCACTAGTTAAGTATTAAATCCTTGTGTGTAGGGTAAGGTGGAGATCTAATCAAGTCACAGGGGTAGTGTGAGGTTTAAGAAATCTAAAATCCCCTACATCTGATCTTGAGAACAAAACATGTTCTAATTGATAGAGAATTGAATGCTGTCATGCCATGCTCATGACAGAAAGGGAGAGCAAAGTTTTACAACAGGGTAAGGTGGTGATTAATATTATGTGTAAATTTGATTGGGCCATGGTTTGGTCAGGTAAATTGGGCAAACATTACTCTGTGCATTTCTTTGATGACGTTTTGGATGACAATGAAATTCAAATTGCTAACCTGAAATGACTAGACAGCTTTCTACAGTGTACATTGCTCCATTCTATCAGCTGAAGGATGATCTATCATAACCTACCTGTCTTCCAATTTGGACATGATATTTTTCCTTGCCTGTAACCTAGAACTGAGAGAAGAGAAATCACGATGTGCACATCATGACTAGCTTCTTCTAACTGCCTTGAGAGGGTGTCATGGGAAACGGGGACAAGGCAGAAGGCAGCAGAATCCTGGAACTGAGAAGGGACTGAGAGATCAAGGCAGTCAAAATGTTGGAGGACATGTCTGACATTGTGTAGCACAGAAAGAATCCAGAGACCTGAAGCAGTCTTTTTCAGAATACTGATCAGGATAGCCATGTGAGAAATAGCCACCTGAACAGCATCTAAAAATACTATATCACTTCACAGGAAAATGAAGAGGAGTGTACTGCAAACCCCGAAGAACCAATCAAAGCAACAAAACAAACAACATACCAATAAAAACTAAAGTGGAGTAAAAAGTCTTCAGTAAGTCAAATGAAGAAGATAAAGAGAACAAACCTTGAATGAGACAAACGAAGAACAAAACAGATACACATCCACAGATCCTGTTAAATGAAGACAGTCTAAACGCCATTTAAAGGAGCAAAGCATGCTAATTCTTCCTTCACGTTCTTCCTTCTTTGCCCTGTTCTCTTCCCTGTCCTCATAAACCCTTCCTACCCTATTGTTCCTGCTTCCCCATCATATCACTGTATTCTGTCTATCCTCCTATGAAATAAAAATAGAATATTAGACTGGGTACAAACAATGACTAATTATGTGCTATTAACAAAAACAAAACTAATAAAAAAAAAACCAGAAAAATAAATAAATAAATAAATAAAAATCCCACTACCACCACAAACAACAACAAGCATAAAGGCAAAGTGAAAGCAATAAATGTAGAAGAATGAAAAACTACATTTTAAATCAATTCTGGTTAAAGCAAAGATGTAGTGATTATACTGACCTTGGAGGAAATGAATTTCAAAGAAAAGGTTGTGAATAGGGTATCAAGGTCATCTTTTAATAATATCAGCTCTAAAATTTGGCTTTATGCATTAATATGTGTGTGAATGATGTGTGTGTATGCTGTGTGTGTTTTGTGTATAGATGATGTCAGTGTGTTATTGTATATGTGACTGTGTTGTGTATATACGATGTGTGTGTTTTATGTATGTGTATGTTAAATGTATGTGTGTATGGTATGTATATGATGTGTGTGTATTGTTATGTGATGCAGGTAATTCTTATGTGTATGATGTAAATGATGTGTGTTGTGTGTATGATGTGTGTCTTGTGTGTGATATGAGTGTTGTATGCTTTGTGTATTGTGTGTTTATATGATAAGTGTTGAGTGTCTATGATGTTTTGGGGGATGATGTGTGTTTTTGTGTTTTCTATGGGTATATATAATGCTTACATTTTATAAATGTGTATGGCATGCATGGTGTGTATGATATGTTAGGATGTATGATGTGTGTATGATAGTGAGTGCTGTGTGTTTATGATATGCATGATGTATGCATATGTGTGCACTTTATTTCGTGTTTTGTGTGTGTGTTGTTATGTGTGTGTGAGTGCTACATGTGTGGAAGTAAGAGGACAATAGTGAGGAATCCTCTCCTTCCCCCAGGGTTTTAAGTTGGTTTTCATACTTACATGGCCAATACTATGCAGTCTGCACCATCTTACTGCCACACTATGAATTTTTAAAATATTTTACTATTTAAGAATTTTGTACAACATATTTTGATCACATTTATACCTCCTTAGCGATCTCCACCCCCTGACTTCTGCTTATTAGTCCCCGATCTCATGTCATACTCTCTTTTATTGTTTTTATGTGCATTTTAATGAATATTTGTGCATTTCATACATGGATCTTAATCACATTTAGACCACCTTCCCCATCTGCACCCACCTATAGCCTCACTCACCAGATTTCAGGCATTCTGTCATGTATGTTAGGGCCTACTGAGTCACGCTTCCGTACCCATATGCTCCTCAGTGCAAATTCATCTTCTGGAGTCCAGTCAGCTGTTTCCCAATGGGCTCTCAGAAATGGGTGGTGAGGTTTAATATAGGAGATCTATTCAAGGACACACACTCTGTAGTCTTGTGTTCTCTAAAACGTAGCCAGTTGTGGCCTTCTGTGCGCACTACACTCTGTGGTATAAGGGAGCTTGACTGGTGAAAGCTGAATGCTCTAGTGCTCTCTCAACCCCTTGTTCCACTATATTGTGAGCCTTGGTATAGAGGTTCCACTGTAGCTATGTCACCGAGAAGTGGACATTGCTCAGATGTGTATATTCTCAGTGTGCGACCAGTTGTGAAACTGTAATAGTCTCCGTATGTTGCACAAAGAAGTTTCTTTAATGAGTGGTGAATGGTATACTTGTCTGTACACATAAGGGATCATATTTAGCACACAGAAAGGAATTTTATTTGTCCGGAGATATGACAGAGATAGGCTTTTCTCTAGGATCTGTGGCCTCTTCAGCCATGTGTGTTTGGCTGTGTTGACAGTGCCCCCCATGGGCTCCCTCCCATCACACAGTTGTTGAGTACCCCAAGGATAAAAACTCCACTACACACAGCTATAGTTTGTTGTATCAGTCATTGTTGTGGTTATTCGACTTTAAGTTGGGCTTAGACCATTGATTGGTTTTTCTCCTTTAGCAGCTTGCCTAGTGTCTTTTAGAACTATGAGAGCTAGTCTTCAGACAGGAGGCTTCCTGGTTAGTTCTAGTGTTTCCAGCTCTTTTGCTCCAAGTTTTGTGTCTGAAGTATGTCCTGTCTTCAGCAATAGGGTTTTATCTTCATGCTTTATGAGATAATCTAGGCCTGTGGCAGTAGCCTGTGTTATTTTGGAGATTTATCCTGAGCGAAAATTTGAAGGGAAGTTTCTCCTGTGTGGCTCTGTGTTTCTTGTTATATAACCTGAGGTATACACATGCACTTATGTTCAGATATCGTATGTGTATTTTTCAGTAGGGTTTTGAGCTAATCTATTTCCCTCTGGTTTTTCATGACTCCCAGGCTTGATTTATCTTTCCTCTCACTTTCTTCCTTCTTCTACCATTAAAGTGCCCCATTTTCTAATACTGTCTTCTATTATCTCTCCTCTCTTGAGCGTCTTCCCGTTACCCTCATGGTGACTTGTGCATCCTTCCTTCTTGCTTTCTCAGTTGATCACCCCCTTTTACCCTTTTGTTTCTTGGTAACGTCTGCTTCCCACTATCCACTTCTCTCAGGCTCATCCTTTTTCTATATCTTTGTGCTTCATTTCCACTTTCCTGACTCCTGGGGTTATATCAGGATATATATACATGCATATAACAATTTTTTTGTGGTAAAGAAAGATGACATCATGAAATTGGACGATGAATGGATGAACTAGAAACTGCTATACCAGGCAAAATAACAGAGACTCAGCACAAACAGTGTACGCTCTCCCTCATTTGTGGATCTTAGCACCAAATCCGTACATTACTGTCTTTATTAAAAGGCCTGTCAAACCTAATTCTGTTCAAATGCTTTTAGGTATGGATCCATTCTTTAGAGTGTCCACCTACAAGGCAACTTGCCACTAAAGAAAACTGAGTCTCCCTCTACCAGAGTCTATTAGTTGCCAGTAGATCTTCAGTTAGACCTTGGGTTTTTTTCTCCCTCCCCCATCCATGCTGGGTTTTTGTCTTGCTTGGGTCTGCACAAATTCTGTGTATTTATATGTGCAGCCACCCTGTGGTGTCCAGAAAACATGGTTTCCTTCTATTCATCTACCAACTGGCACTCACAACCTTTCTGCCCCCTATTACAATATGATCCCAGAGCCTTGAGAGGAGAAGGTGTGATGTAGGTATCCCATTTATGGCTGAGCACTTTACAGTCTCTTATTCTCTGCACACTGACTAGATTTGCGAGTCTTTGTGTAAATTGCCATCTTCTGCAAGAAGAAGATTCTCTGGTGAGAATAGACATGCACAAATACATGAGTATAACAATAAGTCTATAGGGGTCAGTTCATTAGTATGTCTATTTAACAGAATAATTGTAGTAGACTCTTCCCTGTGGCCTGTGACTTGTCTAGCCACAGGTTCCTGTTTTCCTGATGAAAGTGTCAGGTATGAGTTCCATCTTATGAAGAATGATTTAAATCTAATCAATAGGTGATTAATTATTCTCATAACATTCATACCACTATTGAATGCATAGGCATGTTTTGCCAGATCAGTCATTATTGCAGCTCCCAGGGTTCATTCATAAATGGATAAGACTGATGACTATCTTTCTCTACTAGTAATATGCACAGCACCTTTAGTACAAAGAAAGCCAACCAGTAGATTTGGAGTCAGTATCACCCTTGTTTGTTCTGTGTATCTTGTATGTAGTATGTTAAGCAACAGGGTGTGGCCCTCAAGTTCTGGTGGGTAAACAAGTGCAGTATGGTTGAGTATCTACAGGATCATCCTACTCAATGACCCCAAAAGAGGGAGTCCATCCCCAGCAATGAGCTTTGCATTTTCTAGTCTGTGGTATCTAGTAAGACTCAACATAAGACCTGATACCTGGAATTTGATGGAGGAGAAGGTAGGGAATTCATGGTATCTGCCCCTGCCATCTGAGTCTTGGGATTAAAGGTATGTGCCATCATATCTGGTTGGATGCTAACTTTATGTCTTTAGATTGAAAACTGAAAAAGTCTCAACTGTTAGAAAACTAATAAGGGGTTCTGGAGAGTAGTTAATGAAAAGGGAGAGAGAATACAGTGCTGTAGGCAGGGAGAGGGGGTAGTACATCGGATGGGCTTAATGAGGTAGGGAATGGGAAGGCAGGGAACGTGGGGTTAGGAGAGAGATAACTATCAGGAAAGGCCATTAAAAGGCACATCAAAACGTACTGTAGAAGCTTCTTTCAAAATATACATATGCAATATAAAGTGTTGAAATGTAATTTTTTAATATAAATTTTTAAGAGGACATAAAATACTAACACTAAAAGAGAACATCAAAATATTTGAAGAAAAAACTAAAAATGAAAGGAGAAATTGATTCACAGTTATAGCTGAAAATGGACAGGAGAGACACTGTCAAGGCAGCAAGATAGCTGAGTGCATATACACGTTTACTGCCAAGTCTGACAACCTGAGTTCTAGTTTCAAAATCCACATGTTATAAGGAGAGAACCAATCCCTATAGGCTGTGCTCTGACCTCCACATGGGTGCTGTGACATGGACACACACGCAAAATTAAAATACAAAATAATATTTAAAAACTCATCTGATTTGACTGATTGGTGCTTATGAAGCACCACACACAACTGGAATGCACATCTTACAATCTGTCATGCATATTAAGGCATATTTAATCAAGTTTGTATATCAAGATGTCCATGGCATGAATTGACCCACTGGAGTCTGTTTGGCCTAATAAGCATCGCTCCCTTAAAGAAGATTTATAGGGGGGAGGGGCTGCAGACAGTGGAGGGGTCTATGTATGATTAAGATATATTGTATAAAATACACAAAAAATCAATTAAAATGTACATTAAAAAGCAATGCACATAGTTTTAATTACACATGGTATTTTCTCAAAATAAGCAATATTTGTTGCTATAAAATAAATATGAACACATTTAAAATGTTTCAATTCTTAAAGAATACTTTCTATAGCCATAATATAAATAAAAGAGAAGCAAAGCACTGAAAGATATTTTGAAAATTTTCAAGAATTAGGATAAAAATTAATAACTCTAAGTAACCTATATTTCAAAAGAAAAACTCAGTGTGCAAGATACCTATGCTAGAAAAGTGTTCTGAAGTTCAGTATCAAAGTTTCCATACTAAAATACTAGAGAAAACTAAAAATTAAAATCCAGATGAGTAAAAGAAGTAAAATCAATGAACTCAATAGTTCTGTAATAATACTGGAATTGTTGATTAATCCGATGCAGGAGTGGTTAAGAACAAAGGAATAGGACAGGTGTCAGGAGTATCTGGAGGGAGAGATCATAAGTCACATTATCACACACTATACATAGGCCATATAAACATGATAAGAATTTACAAATATATATATATATATATATATATATATATATATATATATTGTCAAGAGCCTTGAAACAGTAAATTAGAAATTTAGATGAAATTTGACCAATTTCCCAAGGATCATTAACTCCTAAACTCATTCAAGAAGAAAGTCACATATCTAATAAAGAAATTGTAGTTTTCGCTTAAAAATGTCATTCTTAATAAAAAAATCATCTTGGTTACATTACTTACTATATCCTACAAACATGAAATGACTGTATATTAGCAAGTTTTTCTAAATTTTTTCAGAAAATTCAAAGGTCCACATGAACCAAGCATTTTTATAACAAAAACAGGGAGACGTAAAAAGAAAAAAATTAGAAGCATTATCTCCTCAAATTATGATGCAAAAAGTCTGTCAGATTTTGGTAAATTAAAACTAAGAATATAATATACATAATACAAAATGACCAAGACCTTAATGCAGTAATGAGGGTTTGTCAACATTTTCTAAAAATCCATTAGCATAATTTGCCACATAGCATAGCAGTTTCCTTAATCATTTCCATAGAGAAAATCCAAAACATAGTTTGAATAAAGGAATATTAGGAGTAGAAAATCAAGTGATATAACCTAATAAAACATTAGATGAAAGTCAAAAGATAACACAAGACTTAATGATGAAAGAGTGAATATTTCTTAAGATGATCAAAATGAGAAAGGAATGGGTATAACACTGACTATTTCTATTCAGATTGTACAATAAATTATAGCAACTGCAATTCATTAAAGAAAAAGTAAGGCATTAAATTAGAAAGGAATAAACTCTTTACTTACAGAAGGCATGTGTTTAGTTATAGAAAATGTAATGAACTATATAAAAAAAGTTACAAATACAAGTTTTTGAGAGCCTAAGATTTCAAACTACAGAATGGCAAGTATATGTGACTTACCAGAACGAAGCACATTGCTATGTACAATTCCTATGTGCTAATAACAGTTAAAGTCTTCATTCTTAGGTAAAAGAAACAAAAATCAGAATTTATAATTTTTGCAATATCATCGTGACCTGAAAATAAGAAACATTTAGAGATAAATTTAACATGTAATACGGCTTCATAGTGAATAGTGCAAACCGTACAGAAGCAATACATAAAGCAGAGAGTGAGAGCTCAATCACACTGATGTTAAGGGCAATATTACTAAGACTTAACATCTTCTCCAGTACATCTTCACATACAATATACTTTCAGTTAAATGCTCAGAATGTTAGTGTGTGTGAAAATTAATTCTATAATTCATATGATAATCTAATGGTCATTGGATAGAAAATAAAAACTTTGAACAAAACAAGACTGAATGAGTGAAAGTACTAGATTTAAAGTTATTATTAAACAATAATAATCAAACCAGATCAAAATAGATGAATGCATATAATCTATCTATCTATGGATTTTTACAGGCTCAAAGGAAATTCAGTCAGGCAAGGACACTCAGTAAAACTGAAAAGAGAATTAGGAACCCATTCATATTACATTTAAAATCTGACTCAAAACTTGATTTAGAGCTAAACATAAAACCTATAACCATTAAACTGAATCAAAGCCATATGAAAAATACCTTATGAGCTCTGGTCAGGCTGAAGTTTCTTTCTGTTGTAATATTCACTGTGTTTTCTTTTTACTAAAGAAAAAATTACAGAACAAAGAATGATAATCCATTTATTGCATTTATAATCAGTTTTTATTTTCTAAAAAATTTTAAGCTAGAATATAAAGCAATGGTTTTAATATCGTTTTACTTTGTTCGCATTCATCTCCCTCCCAAAATATCTTCTCCTACAACTTTCTTGCTTCCTGCTCCCCACCTCACCTCCAGTTAGCCCTCCCTCTTTCCTGTCATATGAATTCCATGATCAGCTCTTCCTCATCTCTCTGTTAAGATACTTCCCCCTTCTGATATCAATGCACATGCAACATACCTCTAAGCCAAATTTATATCTACATTTCATATGGGAGAAAACATGGTATTTGCTTTTGTAAGTCTGGATTTATGAGTTATGCAACTTTGTCCAACATGACTTCTGTGTCATGCATTTTTCTGGAAGTTCATGATATAATTCTTCTTTACAGCCAAATACAATTCCAATGTTTGTGTGTATCACATTGCCTTTATTCCTCCATTTGTTGATGGACAACTAAGGTAGGTCTGTCATAGGTATTGTTACTAATATAGTAATAAAAGTGAACATACAACTATCTTTGAGGCATGCTGATTTAGAACTCTGAATATAGATGCAAAGCTGAAACAGATGGGTCATGCCGTAGTTCTGTTTTAACGTCTGAGGAGCCTTCACACTGACTGCACCAGTTTATACTCCTGTCTAACAGTACACAAGAGATCCTGTTTCCTCGTGGCCTTGCTCAGCAGTCAAGAACACTTACTCTCAATATGTGTTTCCTGAAACACTAAGAGAAAAATAGGACATATTTAACTTCAAGAGTACTTTGGTTTATTATTATTTAACATTTTAAAACATAAACTTTATTCTTAATGGCCCCTTTCTATATACCACAGAAAGCCTATCAACTATTCAAAACTAATAGATTGTTTGACACTAATAATTGCAGTCTTTCTCCTGAAATTGCCATACGTGTTGAAAGTTTATTTCAAGAACTTAAGATTGATAGATGAAAGATTAGATAGCTAATATATAGATGAGAGGACTTGAAAATAAACAGGTTCAACCATGAGCAGTTAATAAAAGGCATTACTAGTGATAGATAAGCATAGATAGATAGATAGATAGATAGATAGATAGATGACAGATGACAGATAGACAGATAGATAGACAAATTAAAAATAAACAGTTTGGGGACAAGAGAGTTGTCTCAGTGGTTAAGAGCACTGTCTGCTCTTGTAGAGGACCCAAGTTTGAATCCCAGCACCCATATGGCAGCTAACAATTGCCCATAACTGCAGTTCCAGGGGATCTGACACCTTTTCTGACTTCTGCAGTCATTGCACAAGATGAGTGCACTGACATACATGTCATGTAGACAATATGCTCATACGCATAAAATAAAAATAAATGAAAATATTAAAAATATAAACAAAAATAAACAGGTTCGATCATGCTTGAGAAGTTATTTTAAGGCAATACTAGTGATACATTGCAAATAAATACACGGGAGATAGATAGATAGATAGATAGATAGATAGATAGATAGATAGATTTTAAAAAATAAATTGGTTTAACTATGAACAGCTATTATAAGTCAATACTAGTTTTGGACCATTTCTCAAAAAAAAGAATGAAGCTATTGCTTCTGGATTTAATTTTGCAGAGTCAAACATCTTATTCTTTTGAGAAACAAATTGACATTTGGATAGTTACTGCAAACCTGCTAAATGATCAAACATGTTTGGTTTAAAATAACAAGGAAGAATCACCTGTTATATCTGACTTACAATTTAAAAAGTCTTTGCAAATGATGCTGGCTAATCAGCAAAACAATGGCATGGATGGGAACTGTGCAGAGGAGAATAATGGAAACACCAGCCCCTGATTGTTCTATTAGAGTTGGAGCAATTCATCACTTAGCATCATTAAGCACTGATAACTTGGGCTGTATCAAGGAGACCTTCCAGAGTTTTCACAGTTCTTGCATCAATATAAAGCACTGTTTCAAAAATCTGCTACATCTATATCAAAAGATAGAAACTGGTAGCTTAAGATAAATTTAAATTCAATAATTAGTCACATATTTAAAATATAATAATATACTGTGCAAAATTAAACATGAGTGAATGGATCACATGGATATCTTTGCTTTCAGTATTTCATTATGCCAATGATAAATGGCATATAATTTATGACACTGTCATTTAATAATTAAAATGACTTTTGTCATTTTGTTTACTGGTTTCTCAGTTCCAGACACTTGCCTTGTGATTAGTAACAAATCTCACTCAGCAGCACTTTCTAATAGAACTCAGCATGGACAATTTTCCACACAGATTCAATCTCTGCCTGAATTACACTAATCCTCTGATTGGGCTCAAGGAAAGACTTGGCTCCCTGTAGAGTTCCTGATGCACTGACTATTCATAAAAATAATAACAAGGCACCAAGCAGTTGGAAATGCAGTCTTGCACCTGTTCTTTGCCCTAGTGAAGCAGACCTCTGGATGAGTCTTGTTGACTTTTCACTGGACTAGACTTATACTCTGGAGACTGAAGGTCATTTGCAAGATTTGTGCCCAAGTTGGTGGTTGAGAACCTTTAATGGTGATTTATCTCAAGGCTCCTTCTTAAAGGAGAAACATTCATTTACTTCCTAACCAAATCAAACACACTTGGGCAAATCAGGATACTTGGAAAAGGTTACTAGTATGAAATCAAAGATGGGTCCGTATTCTGTGTCTGGGGAAATAGTGAAATACATTCTCTCCCCTCCTCTGCTTTCTTCACTCACTCTGTCTCTCTCTTTTTCTACTCTCTTTCTGTTTTGGAGACACACAGTGTTGGAATCCATGCTGGCCCAGAAATGACTCTTGAGTTTCCTGCCTCCTCCTTGAGGGCTGGGACTTTTCAGGCATGCACCCCCATGTGCAGCTGAACCACATTTTCTTGCTTGTTGTCAATGCTTTTTGATGATTTGAAAGCTTTTGAACCTGTGTTAGTACTTACTTGTCTCCAGCAAATCATTGAGACCTGTCTACAGTCATCATGGTGTTCTTAAGAAACAAGGATTACAGTTTAGAATACACTTCTTTTTAATTAGGCAATTCTAGCTATTTATTCTATGTCTGAAATATTAGTCTGTCATAATATTAACGTATCCGTAATTCCTGACTCAGTGTAGAATAAGATTTGTTAGCTAATTGTCAGATCATTAGAAACCCAGCTTCTTGTTGACAAATGATATTCATGCGAATAATGGAGGATGTTTTTTTACTTCCTGAAAGTTTAATTACTCATTCAAGTAACTCATCAAGTCTATTTTAACTCTAAGATATGAAAATAGACATTAGAATGCAAAACTTGTGGCCAGATATTGAGTACCCGGAGTTGCCAACACTCATGCATACACAACTCATGCTCTCTCATAACTGTTCAGTTTGGTTGGCAAGTTCAATCTGAAAGTTCTTTTTACACTCATTTCAGGAAGAAAATGGAAGAATTGTTTTTACTGATAATTGGTTAAACAGGTGTTTATTTACCCTATTAATTCCAGGAATATTTTAAGTAGATTGTTTTATTCATAGATTGATTTTTGTTTGCTGGCTAACATAGAAAAAACATAATGTACAATGTTTTTCTTTTGTTGTAAAAAGTTCTCATTTTTTCTAGAAAAATAACAAATAAATGATAAATCTCATTTCCTATTCTTGAAGGATGACTTCAGTGAGTCCTAGGTGGATTGACAGGAGAATTCTAACAGACATTTAAAGAAGATCTACAACTTCAGTCCTACTTAAATTTTTCAAGAAGAAGGAAATAAAAGAACTCTGAGACTGTGTCTATGAAGCCAGCATCACTCTGATAGCAAAGTCAGAAAACCAGAAAAACTTAATACTCACATCTTGTTAAAGATAGTTGCAAAAATTCTCAACAAAATAATTGCATACAGCATATAGGCACACATCAAAAAAATCATTGATCTTAATCAAGTTGGCTTTATTCCAGACATGCAGGGATGGTTCAATCTCCTTAGGTCAATAAATTTAATAAATCATATAAATGGACTCAAAAACAAAAACCACAAGGTTTTTCGATGTAGAAAATGTCTTTGACAAAATCCAACATTCATTTATATTAAAAGTCTTAGGGAAAATTGGACAGAAGTGAACAAATCTCAAAATTATTAAAGCTATAGATAATAAACCAACAGCAGAGATACCTGCATATCCACATGTGATACTTTTTCATAATAGTGAAGAAAAGGAAACAACCTAAATGTGCCTCAACCGACAAGTGGATAATGAAAATGTGGTACATTTACACAAAGGAGTTCTACTTAGTGGTTAAAAAAAAAAGAGAAAATCTTAAAATTTATAGGTAAATGGAATAGAAAATGTTATACAAAATCAAGTAACATAGATTCCGAAAGGCAAATGCTGTCTCTTTGAGCTCATTTGTGAATTTCAGCACCAAACACCCATATATGAGTGTATACACTGATGTATAAGAAGGAGCCAGGAAAATGGATAAGAACCAGGCAGCTAAAGTGATACAAGGAGACTGAAGAGAAGAATAGTAGGAGACAGGTGATATAATTGCAGAAATGGATAAAATGAGGTTTGTTTTTTAACTTGGAGGAGAAAAGGGTTCTACATGTCACCGTGGGGTAAAGGGGAAGAGAAGCTCAAGAGATGAAGGACCACAGGAGAGATATATTATCAACCATGAAATGGGGAGAATGGGGTACTGAGAGAGAGGAAGGAGGGTTAGATAGGGAGAGAGAGAAACGTTTCCCTGGTATGAAAACCAGAAGGAAATGTATTAGTTCAAAAGCTTACTGGAAAATTACACATATAATATCTCTACATATGTCTATGCATAGCTGAAGGATACATAACAAGAAACAGTGTCTGACAGGAGAAACTTTGCATTGAGTTGTTGGCCAAGGTACTCCAAAAGAGTCCCAGAATTACACAGGCTGATTCCACAGCCCTAGGTTGCCTCCCAGAACTTGAAGGAAAGACCCTATTGCTGACAAGATATATTTTGGAAACAGGATTTGGAACAATGTAGCTGGAACTGTCCTGGAAACCACTTCTCCCGAAGCCTAGCTCTCATATATTTGGACAAGCTGCTAAGGCAGAACATCAATCAGTGGTCCAACTCCAGCATCAAGGCATAATAACCTCATCTATAGCAGGCAAAAACAATGTGGGTTCAGTAATGGTTCTTTTATCTTGGGGATAATCAACAGCTAGATAACTGGATTTAAATCCCACTCAATTTAAGGAAACTCATGTGTGGTATTATAAACATAGCCAAATACACGTGGCTGAAGAGGTCATGGATCTTAGAGAGATTTCCCAAGGCTTTCACATCCCTAGGCAAATGTAATCTCTTACCATGTGTTAAATATAAAACCTTATATTTACTGACAAACATGCCAGTCACAAAGCATCAAAAATGTTTCTTTGGTGAAGAGGAGCAACATATGGAGATTACAAATTTCCAGAACTGGTCATACAGAGAGATTGTTTGTGAATTTCCCAACCCTAAGTGACACATCTACAATGCAGTCTTTTCACCTAAGGCTCATGGAACACAGTAGAATGAGGTGTAGAGAGGATACTAATGAATATCTCAACTCTCATCAATGAAGCTCCCTCGTACAACAGAGAACCAGGAACGCAAAGGGTTACAAGTAGCCAAAGCATAGAGAATAAGAGTCTGAAGAGCGTGGGTCCTTAAACAGGACTCCTGTATTAGACTCCACCCAAACAGTAAATTGCTTTAGCAACCGTAGTTTGATTAACTGTCCCTCCTCTGTTCTCCCAAGTCATGTGTCTTAGATCTTGCCATGCACTTAAAATTCTCCTAAAACTTAAAGCTCAAGGTTGCATTTTAAACATAGATTCTTTTTTTCTTACACAATTAGAACAGCCGGCCATACGACACCCTTTATTTCTAGTGTCAGCAGCTCGTTGGAACGAGGAGCCGCTTCTGTTCTACAGGATGCACCACTATTTCACCGCGGCTGCTTGCCTGCTCCTTAGAACTCCTTGAATATAAAGCATGGGACGTCGGAATGGAGAAAATGAAGGAAGGAAAGCTTCTCCCATGAAGAAGAGGCTTCACAAAGTGACAGTCAGCATTAAAATGCAGGTACCATAATGAAAAGTAAAATAAATCTGAATTTGTTTGTCAAGTTGATAACACAAAACAAATTAACTTTTCTAAAGTTTGTACTTTTAAATCTTCTGCATATAGATACAAACCAGCGTTACTATGCTTAAGCCAACTATGTTTTAAACTCTGACATTACAGACAGCAGTTAAATGTTAAATGTTAAAAGCACTTCCTAATTTATTTTTCTAATAGTTATTCATGCTAATTACTATTTACACTATGGGAACACTGCTGTTTTCTACCAAATTTCATGGCTGTGGTTAATATAGATTATTCACTGCTACCACAAGTTAGTATAAATGTGTATATTGCTTACAAATCTGACACATAATCAAAACATTTATTGTCTTCCTTCAAAACCTGCACTTGACTCAGTGTGCTTCATCTCTGCAAATACAGTTTCTATTCTAGTAGTGGTCCATGCTGGAACCTTGGACCCAGGCTTGTGCGCTCCATATTTCTCACATCCTACGTATGTTCACCATATGTGCTTTTGATCTGAATTTAACAAACCCGTGCAGGCTCTACAACTTTCAGCTTGCTCCAAACCATCTTTGTCCCTCACTTGCACTGTAACCAATGGTGAAATGACATAACTTGTCACTTCTGGTTTTTCCTCTTGCTCCAGGAATGACAGTCAGCAGCAATTATGTTGTGTCATTTCCCACCTTCGATTTCTCTGCTGATCACATATATAAAAATTTAAAGGACATCGACATACTGTCTGTCTCTGGCCCCTGACATTTCTGTTCCTACCATCCCATCACCAAGTTGTCTCCCACGCACCAGTCTCAGGTCCACCTACAACGCCTATTGCAAGAACTCTGCTCTGGTTGTTGCCAAAGGGCTTTTTGCCTCTGCTCTTGCCAGAAGTCTCATCTGCTGAGCATCTCATCCTGACCTCCATGTTAATAAAATCAACTGCGTTGTTTCCCCAAAGTTCTAGCTGCTTTTGTCATCTTCATAGTACAGAACTAACCCGTTAGCTTGTGTGTTTCTATGGCTCCAGGTCTTTCACAGCCAATGAGAAACTGACATAATGTCAACTTCTAGTTCCTTGGAGTTTGCTTGCAGCTGTATAGATTTAGCAGAGAATATGGGGTTAATATTCATGTTTCCAGGAAGAGCTGGCACACGGAAATAAACATGTACCCATCAGATTTTCTGCTACTATAACAAAATACTTGATGCAAACAACTTACAGGGTGAAAGACTTATTTTATCTTTCAATATCAGAAATCATGATGGTGGGAATGAGAGCTGAAGACTGCTGAGCTCTTCATGAACAGGAGTTAGACAAGCAAATGGGAACCGAATACAAACTTCCAAGGTACTTCCTTCAACTAAGCCAACCTCCTGAAGTTTCCACTGCCCCCTAAAACAGCACCAACATCTGGAGACCCAGTATTTAACACATAAGCCTGTGAGGGGCAATGCGTATTCAACCACAATAATTAAGAACTATAAATCCCTTTTCTGTTCAAAGTATCTATAGTAAGAAAAACTTACAGAATGGGTCACCGGATTCCGCTAATATTCTAGAGCATAGGTGTGTCCACACATACTTCTAGGAATCGGTCCCCACCTTGCCACTGATTGAAGGACTAGGTGAATTCCTGACCTAAGTAGGCAAGCAGGATTCCTTTCCTGTGAATTTTAACTTATGAGCAAAGGGATTCAGATTTATTTTACACTGACTTGTTTTATTTTTATTAATCTATTTTTATTTTGTGCGGGTGTGTGTTTTGCTTGCATGTATGTAAATGCACCCCTGTGGTACAATGCCCACAGAAGCAAGAAGAGGATTTGGGAACCCCTGGAACTGGAGTTAAGAATGGTTGTTAGCTTACATGTGGGTGCTGGGAATCAAACCTAGGTCCTTTGCAAGAGTAGTCAGTGCTCTTAACTACTGACCCATCTCTCCAGCTTCATGAGCTTGTTTTACTTGTTATTGTCAGTGAATTTCGACTACTTCAAAGTGTTTGATAAGTATGTGAGAATGTACTGAAAACAAATTGATAGTTTGTAATTTTATAACTACTCACCTTAATTATATAATTAAATAATCGGATGCACGGTTTGCTGAATTCTCTTCTCTAAAGAAAACTGAGAAAATTAAACACATGGTTCTGTTAGCAATGATTTAGTAACTATTATTGTTCTATGTAAATATGTAGAATGCTGAATGGCAGATAAAGGTCACTTCTGAGAATCTGATGAGGTGTGTAAATAATGAGTGAACCTCTAGGGGATGTAGCTCACCAGCCGAGGGCTTGACCAGAATGTGGTCGGGTCTATGTTCATTTTCTGATAATGGCGATAAAAGGAGTTGGGAAAAGAAATGTTTCTGGACTTACATAAAAGTGTTGCTTATACCCAGAGCACTTTACACTGCCACAGAACCAAAAACTAGCAGTTACAAATGTGGTTCATAATTTCTGGAAATCCATTATTGGTATTTTGATTTGAGAGTATCTACATGCTAATGTCAAATTGTTTGCTTGTTTTTTTTTTTTTTTTTTTTTTGAAAAGTAGACCTTCATCTGAACAGAAAAGGAAAAACAAAAAGTGCTGCTGCTACCCTGAAAATGTGCAGCTAGAAACATAAACGTATCTGTGGGAGCTTTTGGTCTGTGCCATTAGGGACTCCAAGACATTTTGCTGACTAGGTTTTCTTTACTCTTATCAGTGTTGTTTTATTGCAAAATTTTAAGTCCTTGTTGACTGACCCACTCTGTAATTCTAAGGAAACTTAGTCTACTTCCTTGGACTTCATAAACAGAAATTAGACCCAATCTATTCTTTGAAAGTGTCATCTGTGTGTCTGTTCTCTTGTCTCGATTCTTCATATTTGTAAAAAACACTGGAATCAAAGAAAACTGTCACAAAGCTATCCTTAGATGCTTGGGCAGCAAGGCCATTCCAAAGCTCAGCCACTTCTGGAAACTCTGGACCTAGGATGGCAGAGAACATAAGTTTATCAGGGGAATGTCCCACAGGAAACAAGGCTCAGCAGCTCTGTAACTCACCAATGGGTGAGCTCCTCCAGAAATAAGGAAAACACGTAGCTATTGGTAAGCTCTCTGAAACTTGAAGAATAATAAATATGAAGCTGAGAAACAATGCTAATTGCATAGACTTTATCTATCTGCCAAGTGCTGAAGCCAGCTGTCCAGAGCACAGGGTCAGGGAAGAAGGGGGATCGGTGCATGAGACTCATCCTCTTCCAGGGATGCAACTCCTCTTGGAGCCATTTTAGTCCCTACAGCCATGATGGCAGGAAGCCATGGTGTGGGAGGACAGCTGCAGCAACATAAAGTGTCTGATTGCATCCCAGATGAGCACTGCTTCCTTGCTCTTAATGATAGCAGATGGCACAGCCTACCCATGGTACTCAGGATACTGTGCTTCACGCATGATGACCTTATGAGGAAAGCTGGGGGAAGACAATATCTGAAAGCTCCTGGGAGAATCTGGAGATGGTGTCCTTGGTCAAAGAAGGAAAAGAATGGGTTTTCTACATGTGGATAAGAAATTCTTGCCCAGTTTTTCTTATTTCAGTTTCAGATGCCTCTCTTCTCCTACGTGGTTTATGTGCTTATTAATATGAGCTTGGAAACAAATAATAACTAAGTACAAGGACTGTCCATCCACCTTTAAAAGAACTGGAATATTCTGAAGATTGAAACATGGTAGACAAAAATAAGATGAATCTTATAGGAACATTCTGAATCTGTGCCACAGAAACTTAGCAGACAGAAAACTTGTAGTTCCTTTTTTCTTGTTTTCTTTTAAACTATTTGAGATATCATTCTTCCTCAGAGAATTTTCCAAAAACAAAACCAGGAATTTGAGGTGCACACACCCAAAACAACAACAGCAACATACTGTTTCTTTTGTTTGCCAGCCGGGAATTTAATCCATTTCATACCATATGGTTGCTAGTTTTCTTATTAACTGTGTCTTTGAATTCCCCTTTTAAACACATTAGTGAATAAAAGAACAATATAAATGACCATTGCTGATGGAAATGCAATGACAAAGAAGTCTACCACTCACCCCACTCTCTTCCTGTGATGGCTTGTATATAAATATGATCGTTTTCTGATAAACCTTAAGGTTGTCCCAAACATTTTCCTCTTAACAGTGTTTGTTAATAAATCGAACATTTGAAATAGGAGTTTTTTTTAAATATCATGTTATAGAGTGTCTGATACATAATGGATCCAAAGCCCAGTTTTTCCTACAGCAGTAGGCATGCAACGATGTCTGCAGTGATGCATGGGGCCTGTCACCACTCCCCTGCCTCATACTCCCCGTCACTAAACACCTTTATAACTGATGACAGGCATAGAATAATATATTAGCAGCAAAGAAAATCCCAGTATGCTACTTTCAGTGAACAACTGCTTCTAAATCCTCATTGTGTTCTTTTTATTCAAACCATAATTTGGAATAGTGTGAAAGAAAAAGGGAGAGAAGTCTTATTTTAAGGCATTAAACGGGAATATAATCTTCTGTCATAATATGTTATGAAAGCATACACATGGATGGTTCCATAATTACAGCATTCAGAACTGTAAATGCTAGACTGAAGATTGCAAATCTGCTTTCATTATAACCATTTGTTTTCAATCACTGATCACATTTGAAAATTTGTCCTTGGGAGTAAAATTCTCACATTGTAACAAAGAGAGGAAGGTGCAAGGATTTTATTTGTCAAAGCAAGAGTAAAGAGAGAGTAAGTTTAGGGATGAAGTCTTGTGAGCCTTTCCTCCCTCTGGATCTGTGAACATCCTCAGTTTAGGCTTTGACCATTAAGTGACAGCATCAAACCCATCTGAATCACTCACAGGCCCAAGCTGCTATTAGTAAGACAGGTCTAATTTTCATCTTACTCACATGAATTGTTTGTTGTTAAGCAATGTAAATGTATAGGATCATTTTTAATCTTCCACTCCATTTTCTCAATAGTGATTTAAATGGCAAAATTCAAGTAACTATAAGCTTGAATAAAAAGTTCTCTGAGGTGTCATAGCAGCACATGCAGTCACTTGCAACATAACATTTAATTTTAATGTTCCATTCCTACGCCTTGAAATTTTCAAGGGATGATTATTTGAGTGTAACACATATTTTAATAATAGATTTAAGATGTATTAGAAAAGATATAAAATGTGAGGATCATGTATTGAGAGACTCTATGCAACTTCTTTAAGTTCATGAAATTCATACACATGTTTTTTTCATAGTTTTGCAGTCTTCCTAGAATATGTTCTGGCAAAAATAATGTAAAAGAATATTGAATTTTACTTAATTTCATATATAAAGGACAAGTTGAGCAGAACTTGAGTAAAGTTCATTAATTTCAAGGTAAAATTAAAAACGAAATAAAATTAATCATGAGCATGAATTATCAAATTAGAGAGAAATCTGAAGTTGGATTTCTTGTATTTATGCATAAGTTCACAATTTTTACATTTTTATTTCTCCAAGTAATTTTGTATTTTTTTTTATTCTTTTACATTCACTTTTTGAGAAATTTGAATGAAAATATACTTAATATGCTTATTCAGTATGGCTTATTAAAAGGAAAATAACAATGGCTTTCCTGAAAATTCACAAAGTGATTCAGTTATTACTTTCCCTCGCATCAGAGGACAGAGATGGTAATCAGTAGCTTCTCTGGCCTTGTTTCTCTATGGGCCTTCCCATCTAGCTAACCAGACCAGTCAGGAAGCTCTGTGAATGACACATAAATTCGCCTTTTCACACAGCACCTCATGAAGACTATTATCTCACTCTGCAAAAGCATAGTTTTCCTGATTTACTTTTAATTTTTAAGTTCTATATTTGTGGGTGCTTCTGCATGGTACACATGAGTTCAGATTCGCATGGAAGTTAGAGAGCATGGGGTACCCTGGAGTTGGAGTTATGGGAGGTTATGAGCCCCTGGACTGGGTGCTGAGAACCAAATTCCAGTCCTACGGAAGATAAGCAAGTGTTCTTACTGCTGAGTATCTCTGCACCCCTCAACAACAAACAAAAAAATTGTTTGTTGCTTAACAACAAACAATTCATGTGAGTAAGATGAAAATTAGACCTGTCTTACTAATAGCAGCTTGGGCCTGTGAGTGATTCAGATGGGTTTGATGCTGTCACTTAATGGTCAAAGCCTACACTGAGGATGTTCACAGATCCAGAGGGAGGAAAGGCTCACAAGACTTCATCCCTAAACTTACTCTCTCTTTACTCTTGCTTTGACAAATACATGATTACACGGAATACAGGAACTCCAGAAAAGTCGGTCCCCAAACAATTATTTGTATACTACCTTTACCTGTGGGTAACTGTAGAGAAAGGGAGGAGGGCAGATGAGAAACAGCTGAGACATGCACACGTGCACACACACACACACAGATACACACACACACAGATACACACAAACATCAGAATACAACTCCTCCAATCAGATTGGACCTAGGGACTGAATTTGGACCACCAGGCTTGGTAGCGAGCATCTATGCCCACTGACCCGTTTTTCCAGCCCTGTCCTAACCATTTGCTCAGCATAGCTAAAATATTGTTTACCTTTGTGACTATATTGCCAAAATGATTTCAGTTTTTTGGAAAGTAATATGTGTAAATTTTTAAAAGGACATTTTTGCCACCTTGAAATTTTCCATGGAGAGTTTTAGTTAGCTCCGGCAGAGACTAAGCGACCCACTTGAAGCTCTTTTTCTAGTCTGTGATCTTTTCTGCGGGGCTTCACTAGCAATAAAAAAAAATGTAGTCAATGATCATGGTGACATAAGCCTGCAGTCTCCCCTACTGGGAGGTGAGGTTCCAGAGTCCATGCCTCCTTCAGCTACAGCAGGACAACCTGGTTCAGTATAAATGAACGGCTGAGTGCAGTAGCCCATGCCTGTGACCCAGCCCTGGCACTCTGGAGGCAGGCAGATTTCTGTGAGATCTAGCCCGGCCCGGTCAACTGGGGCTACAGGGATACCCTGTTTCAAAAGACCAAGAAAAGGGGGTGATGATGTAGGTAAATGGTAGAACATTTATTTAATGTACGTGAGATCTTAGATTCAGTCCCTAGTATTATTAAAATATATTAAATTATTTTTTAATTTTAAATACTGATACAATTTCTTTGATTTTAATTAGACTATAATAGCTATTATGATATATTGTTCTTTAGTATTAAATATTTAAAAACTTTCCAAATATGCTGATTTTTAAAATAGATTTTTAGTTCTGATAAGCACCAAATACATAAATTTATAGAAATATACAAATTCATATGCTTTTACAACTGTGTCATATATAAATGTTACTGGGATTTCACCACTCTACTCATTTTTTAAGACAGAATTTCCTGTAGCACAACTGGCCTAGAAGTCACTATGTAGACTAAGTTGAACTTGATATAGAGATCTGCCTGCCTTTGCTCTCCAAGTGCTGGTATTAAAGGTACGCAAACATCTGGAATACTTTACTTATTTTTTAATCAAGAACACTTTTGGTGAATTTCCTGAATATATTTTGATTGCATTTAAATACCCTCCCATATCTGCACCCCCTTCTCACCTCTACCCAATTTCCTGTACTTTAATAGATTTTCAATTTTCTTTCATTTGATCATTTTCCAGCAAACAACAAGAATGCAAACAACAAACAGAGGTGGCCAGGTGACCAGGGAATGGGCAGACAGTTTGGCGGCCTCCAGAAACATGTATATATAGCTTGTAGGGTTCACGATAATTCAGCATGGCTCACATTTTGTACTCACTGTGGAAATGTTTAAGCACATCTTTAGTTGTCATTGTGAGAGCACAAGTTTACTGTTTTTTACTGGAACATGTAAGTTGAGGGACAGACATTGCAAACATGAGATGAAAACTGGTGATAGTTTAGGAGAACTTACAAAATTGAATCAGCTAATAATATTCAGCTAAAGAGTCAGTTAGATGAGCAGAAAGAATTAAGCTAAACCTTCCAGAACTTCTGTTGCACTAGGAAGGTTTGTCTGTTGTGTTTGTTGTTTGAATGGACTGATTTAAAGACTGGGAATTTTTCCTGTACTCTCAACAGATGTGTTCTGTGTTCTCTGTCTTTCACTTCAGTTTAAAAGAAGGTGCCGCTCTGCCTCTGAGCCATTGCTGACCCTTCGGCTGAACCTTGCTGAGTGTGCCTTATGTAGCTGTGTGGAACTGGCCCATTCTTCTCCCTTGTTGCTTCTACAGCTTATAAACATAAACATGCCTAAAACGCCTCTGTCTTTATGTGTCTGGGTCAGAGCTATTATATTACCTGAAGGCTAGCAAGCAGCATTCTTCTATGGTTTCTGTTTCAAGTTCCTGAGTTACTGCCCTGATTTTTCTTAATAATGGACTATTAGCTAGAAGTGTGGGTCCCCCTAATGTGCTTTTGTTTAGAGTGTTTTACCACAGCCACCGAAAGAAGCTAGAACAGAAACCACCCACTTCTCTCTTCCATCTTCTCTGTCCATCCTTCTCAGTAGCATTCATGAGCTTTTAGATGTCTGGGCCATGAACCGGATGCTGCCCTGCAGCATTTCTTAGCCTTTCACCCCTGTAGCAGAAGAGTAGGCTGAGGAAGCAGCCCACCACTTCTGCTTTCCTCCTATTCTTTCAGACTGTTTTTTTTTTTAATGTGCCACATTCTCTATCTGAAAGCCGCCTCTGTCACTTTCTATAACAGCCTTTGTCTTGCCTTTCAAAGCTCAGTTCTATTGTTTCAGTGGAAGATTGTCTCCAGATTTTGATGAGATGGTTTTATTGTGCCTACTTTGTATTCTTAGTGAATCCAGGACTTCCTGTCGATTATTTGTGTGTCTTTTACTAAACTATAACTTCCAGGAAGACAGGAGTCAAGTCACAATAAAACGTATCTTCTACTAAAGCATTTAATACACAATGGTCTCTCAAGTAAATACCTAAGTTGAAAATGTCATTTTTCTTATTTCATTTTTATTTCCTTGTTGGATAATTCTTAAAACAAAAATTAGAAAACAACAGAAAAGGACTTTTTTTCTAGTTAGTCTTTTCTGCAAATGTTCATTAAATAAACTTATTAAATTATGTCATGCACCTCTTATTTCAGTAGGACGTGCACTTAACAAGTCTGTTTTAAAATCCAATCAACACACTTGCTCTTCCTTTGTAGCCTTGAAATTACCTTTTACAATCTTGTTTGCACAGATGTTCTTGCTTAAAATCAGTTTGATTTGTATATAAAACTACTGTGCTCATGACGAATTTGCATTTTGTTTTATTTTTGCCACTGGAGACACTCTGTTTCTGCTTTGGAAGCTCACAGATGATGAGAAGCTCTGTGAAGATCTATTTCTGTATTCCATGTGTCAATCTCCATTAAACCTCTATAAAGATATTTTTTCCCTTCTTGAAGAATTGATCGCAGTAACCCAGCTCCAGAACTCAGCTGAGAAAAATCTAAACTCAGCAATTTCTTCATTGAAATACCAATATAGCATAGACTTGAGTGAAAACCACTCCAGCCTCCAGAGTTCATTTCACACTCACTGTTATTTGCACCCTTATCCCATTGTCTGTCTGAGCAAAAGGCTAGAAGGCTTCGCAGATGACCTCTGAAATATCAAAGCACAAAGATATATTCAGGCAAGAAAATACTATTAGTATAGACTAGCTCAATTCCAGCCTATTTTTACTGTTTTTATCTATAGTTGCCTCATCCATATCAGGCAGGTAATTGCAAATGTTGTGCTATCTTTAACAAAGCACAGAAAAGTCTGGAATCTTGTAGTTCATGCACTCACAAGCAAAGCAATTTACAAATACATTGACTTTAACGAGCAAATGTTCCCCTGTACCTTTGTGTGTCAGATAAAGAAGAATTATAACAAAATATGAAAGAATTTGAAGTGTGGTGCTAGTGTGTTTCTAAATGTTAACATGACATATAACTGAAGACAGACAAATCCATATCCATAAAGTAGTTTCTGAACCATGTGTTTGCTAAGAACAAAGTTATCCTTTGAGATGTATGACACCTAAACTGCACTTGAATTGTGGACCTTTAATGCTAAACATTCATGTTAACCTGGGATTTTACAGGCAACTTTTAACAAACCATGTCCAGATTGAATTTGCTTCTAATTTTCTGTTTTCACAAAGAAGTTGCCAAATACAACTTTCACCAGTCTTAGCTATAAGGTTTCCCTCAGCCCCAGCACTGTCACATGGATGCCTGGCCAGGCTGCTCATATCAATCTCTCTCTCTCTCTCTCTCTCTCTCTCTCTCTGTCTCTCAGTATTGAGTATGCAAAGTCACATATGTCACTGAGTCTATTCTCCTAGCATCATTGAAGGTCATACACATACTGTTTCTCATTGACTCTATGCAGAACAGATGCACCCAGCAGCACTCTGGGAAGTTCTGGATGTCTGGATGGGACGGTGAGCTCCTGCACCATGGTGCTCATGCAGTGTATCCTGGTCTTTTCCTTGTAACACTTGTGTGTGCATTTTGATCCATTTACACTTCTGAGCTGACTGCTATTATAAATAATACTTAGAGGCACAGCTTTCTTTATCTTCATTCTTCCAAATTATGTCTAAGTTATATTGTCAATATCTTGCTCATGGCTACATTATACTCTGTGATGCACAGATTTTATGAAGTCACACTTTAAAAAACAAACCATATTTCTGAAGGTTTATCAGTGTTGCTTGTAAAGAAAAACACATGGTTATGACTCTATTATATTTTTAGGATTAATTGTGATACATTTTGTTAATATATATTTAATATGTCACTGAAATCAGGGTTGAAATAGCTCCTAAATGACCTGCTTTGCAGAGAGACAGCTGCTGCTAGAGTTCATGAACACGAAATGATGAAGGAAAGTAATAAATGAAGTGCTTGGAAGTTTGTGGCCTTACAGACCTTCTAATTCCTGTCACATCTGACATAAGATGCCCAGTGGTAGGGAACTGTGGTGGGATATGTCTCAGATGAAATCCAGTCCATGTGCCACAGAACTGCACAGTTGCACTAGGACACCTTTATAGAGGCCACCAACATGGCTGGGTAAGAAATCCAGACCACACTTGGAAGAGGCGTCTCTGAAAGCATTTGATTGCCATTTTTTGGCAGCGTTTTAGCCCATTTGATGACAAGCATTTTAGACTTAGAAAACTAAACCTCAGGTGATGGGATGTATGGGAGAATTGACATTCAGGACTGCACGGCCCGGAGGTGTGCAGGTTAAACGTCACAATAAGCAGCATTAGGGAGTAACCAAAGTTCACTTTCCCAAAGGCTTAAGGAAAAGCAGGACCTAGGAAACCCTGCCTGCTCCATGCATGGGAATGACAAGTGCTTCCTGGCTGAGTTCTATGAACAAGAGTGGAATAATAGTAAAGAGATGAGAAGTGTGAATTTAGATTCACCTTGAAAGGAAAGCAAGCCAGCCCAAAAGACTCTGATCCCTTGTGGTGCAAAAAACAGATCGCTAAATTACAGTAAATGATCATTTAACAGTGTTTCCACTTTTCAAAAGCTCAAAGTTAGGCAAGAAAATGATTTGTCAGTAAACATCTTTAGAGCTAAAGAAATTTGTAGCTGATATTGCTTATAAAACTTTTCTAAATGGAATTGATCTATTTTTAATAAAATGATTGATTGGGGGGTTAAGGTTCATAGTAACTAATTTGGCCAGGCTTATCAACTTAGTGTGGATCTCCTTACTTTCAAAATTTGAGTATTTAGGATAATTTTCAAAGATTTTTTAGTCTTCACCAAGGTCTAATTCTAAACAATGGAATAGCAGGTATTTTAGTAAGTGCTTGTTATAATGTCTGGTTTCATTTCCCTTAACTAACATTTTTCATTAATATGATTATAGCCAATGTTGTGGGTGAAAATTTCTCTGTCACTCAATTATTTAACCATGCTAATACTTTATTTTATATAGTAACCTACTCTCTGAAAAACAGAAATTTTAATGTAATTTTTTCAGTTCTAGCGGTTTTTTTTTCCCCTCTTTAAACAAAGAAGTTTATCTTGAGTTGTTTTTATTCCAAGTTTTTAGATCAGCAATTGGCCTCAGAAAGTACTGAGTGACTGACTGAGGAGTGAGGAGATGGTGGGGAGATTTCATGTTTTGTGGTACAGCTGTAGATGCTATTTGAGGAATTTCTGTGACATTTACAAAGTTTTTAGATAACTCTTCAGGAAATGGGAATTTGACCTTCTACTAGTGAGCTCAAAATTATTGGGTTAAACATTTTAGTTTTATAAAGGACTTCCTACATGAGGCTATACCTCAGTGAAAGGACTCAATGGTATTATTGCATGGGGTCCTAGAATTCCCAGCATGGGTGATGGGTGTTTCCATTGGGTGACCCGCCCTCTCTTAATGTAGCAGTATTCAAGCAGGCAGGGCTGTAGACTGGACTGAGACAGTCTGAAAGCTCATGTCCCTTTAAACTTTGCCCCAGTTTCTGGTACAAAGGTGTGTAGTACATGTAAGTGTTAGGACAGAATTTAGTATTAATAGAGTCATTTATAAATGACCAAGGCCAGCATCTGCTCCCCTTTAGTTTATAGCTTATTTTTCTGTGCAGAAAAATTTATGAGACACACATACACACATAGATATTCAGTACTTAAATAAAATGTAATATTGAGCTTCTTGATGGGTATGTAGATGTTTTTATTCATTGAACAGATTTGGCTGTAATGGAAGTTCACTAGTGTTGAATGAAAATTACTATAGGAAGATTATTCTTGCTTTACAAGATACAAAGCATAAAACCTTGGTATTGATAGTCAGGCGTTAGGCCTAGACATGTCAAGATTTTAGTGAAGTTCCTTTAGAACATCATAGGACATCGTGTCCTTCTGTATGGTGAATCCCACCTTACAGATTATTCTCACCCTTTTATCTAACTGGAATCTCACAGAAGTCACATGAAGTGCATAGAATGGTCTTAGAATTCCTGCTGTATCAAACACGGGAAAAATCAGAGAATTTGGAAGCTTTGGGATCATTGGTAGTTGGAAGGGCATTTTGCATTTCACAATTTTTTTTGACAATCGAGTTCATAATAAAGTGTTAGGAATTATGTTCTGAATAGTGTTTTAGAGACAGTAAATCCACAACTCCATGGAATAGTGTCATAAAAGATGAAACAGAATCCCTTAAGAGAAACTCTATTTTTATATGAAATTCCTGCCTTTGCATCAACTTTAGAAGCACCTCTTCAATCAGATTAAGTTTGTATGTTTCCTTGGAGAGGAGAAACATTTAACTAGTTTTTCGGGAGGGTAGATATTTAAATACTATCTATTTCACCAGAGAGAAGCCCTGAAGAAATGGGACATGGAATGATCCACTTTAATTGTGTGAGGAAAGTTCTAAGTAACACTTGTATTATGTGGAAAATAGCTTTAAGACATGGTGCTGCAGCACAGACCCACTGGGGTAACCAGATAAAATGCCTTGGGAGGAGTTGGGGAAAGAAGGTCGTGTTCTGTCAGCAGAATCTTATTTCAAGTTTGGCTAAATTTGTGTGGAGTAGAATGACATCAAACAAGTAAATAGATAAGCATCTAAATGCTCAAATGACTTAAGAGTTATGTTTTATCAGATATTGTCTCAGTATTTATATCTTGCTGGCCTGGAACTCACAGAGATCTGCCTACCTCTGCTTCTTGTGTGCTAGCATTGAAAGAATGGGCCACCACAGAAACAAAATAAGTAACAAGGTGAAGGTGATGATGCAGACTCTTCACCGGCAAGCTAGTCGTTTAACACATGAGCTCTTCTACCACACTGGAAGCCTGGTTTGTAGGGACATCACTGCTCTGGCTAAAGCTCAGATCTGAGCCATGCTGTTGAAGGAGAGGTAAGATGCATGCACTGGGTGTGACCAGTCGGGTAATTTGTTCATATAGAGCAGGTGATATCTAGAATAAAATGTTAAAGAGAGCAGGATTGGAGAGATGGCTCCATGGTTAAGTACACTGACTGCTCTTACAGAGGGCCTGAGTTTGGCTCCCAGCACCAACATGGTAGCTATCATTTGTAACTCCAGTTACTGGGAATCTTTTACTCTCTACAGGCATGGCACACATGTGATGCTCTTACATTCATGCAGGTAAAACACTCATGCATCTAAAAATATCTTTTAAATCAAAGGAATGAAATTAATGAAAAATAATAAAAGAGATGGGTGTCCTCTGTCTGAGTTCCATTTCTTTTTTTTTGAGACATGATGTCCCTATAATGCCCACTGGTCTGGAACTTGCTATGTAGACCAAGCTATCCTTTGTCTCCTCAGTACTGGGACTAAAGGCTTGCACTACCATATCCAGCTCTCAGTCCCATCCGTTAACTGACTGTAAGAACTTGTGGAAATTTCCCTTAACTTTGCTAATTATCTCTCTCTATGCTTGATTCTTGGAGAATTAGTGAAAACAAATGTGTTGAACAGCAAACTCAGTTATATATAAAAACTATAAATCTTATCAACTATTCACTGTCAAGTATAAGAATGGTTTCAATATGAAATATAACATACAGTATTTACATATGAACCAACAGTGTGTAGGAACTTTCTTACATACTAAGGCTTCATTTTATCATTATCCAGGTAATTCTTCAGTATAATTCTTTTACACAGAAAAATAAAAATAAAGCAGAGAAAAGGCTGTAATTTTATATTTTGCATTGTGTTCTCAGTGAAATGAAATTGGTGATGTACATCTGTTAAGGTGCCATTGGATGTACCAAGACAAAACAAAGGGTTTCTTTGATTTTCACTTTTCTATTTTAAGAGAGAGTCTCATGTACCCCAGGCTCACCTTGAACTTAAGGTGTTGCCAAGAATAAAATCCTGACAGTCCTTCTTCCATCTCCCAATGTAATGCCCAAGTCACGGAGTCCTCTCAAAAGACCACCAGGGAGGCCAAATCTGATGCAACCGCACAAGGATTTTTATTTGCAGGCTCGAGCTCAGTCCACAACCCAACACGCCAACACGGTGGGTGGAGGCAGAGTGGCCCTGAGGAGAGGTAGAAAGGGCTTCTTATGGGTTTTAGACAAAGGGAGGAGGGGAATTGTGGTGCTACACTCTGGCTGGCCAGGGGAACCCGTGAGCACCAAGCACAATCCAAACTGATTGGTTACAAAGGCCAAGGCCCAAGGTTTGTCCTTGATGGGTGCTGTCAGTGAAGCTCACTGCAGGGTCTTGTTTTTCCTAACATTCCTGGGCTTGGTCCCCTTTTCCTCAGCACTTGTAAACAGAAGCTTGAAACAGCTTGAAGTAGGCAAAATGGAGAAGTTAGCCTGTAGCCTTAAGATGGAGTCCAACTTAAAACAGAGTCACTCCAGCCCATTCCCCACACCAAATGCCGAGATTACAAGCATTGATAATTATTTAGAAGTAAACTGTAATGAAGTCTCTGTAACTGTCCGTAGCAAGATGGAGAAGCACAGGTTAATGCCTGTGGGAAACGGGCTGCAGTGACTCTGTTTTAAGTTGGACTCCATCTTAAAGCTACAGGCTAACTTCTCCATTTTGTCGACTTTTGCTGTAAGTTTTCAGTTGCAGTCACAAGGCTATAAATTAGGCAAGGCCCGGCATGTCAGGCAAGGAAGATGTGCTTTGCGTGTGTGGGCTCCCCTGACCGATCATAATGCGCCACTGTAATGCCCCTCCTCTCTTCAATAAAAGGCCCACACCCTTTAGGGTCCGGGCTCTCAGCATGGATCACCTGCATTGGTGAGGTCTGAGAGTCTGAGCTTAAACTGGAATAAAGGCTCTTTGTTTTTGCATACACTCCAGATTCCTTGGTGGTCTTTGGGGAGTCAGTTCTCTGGGCATTACAGCCAGTATATAGACAGAATATCTGTGAAAATTCTATTTTAGAATAAGTTATAGCAACATACTAGTGTAAAACTCAGATCAGATTAAACCAAAAACATTAAAAAAAAATACATCAGTCACTTGATCCAAGCTTAGATTGTGGAAAAAAAAAAAACAAAAAAAAAAAACAAGAAAAGTTAACACAAACTGAGACTTTACTTTGGTGGGATATTAAGAAGTAAACTCTATGTCCAATATTCCAACTCACCTGAGGTGACCCACTTACCTGTGGTCAGCTTATATATTTCCAGTCAGAGTCCTGATAATATCAGGGGCAGAATTTGGTAACTGGTGAAAACAAGGTGATTACCATGCTAGACAATTAATGCAGCTAACAAATGTCAAACGAAAAAATATCAAAAAAGTTTTAAATAATTTCTAGCTGTACTTCCTCACCAGCATGAAGCCAGTACATAGAAACTCAAAGAGGTAACCACTTCTACAAATGCTCAAATACCAGCCAAACAAAAGGACAAGGTATGGAAACAAAACAAAAAGAAGCCATTAGAAATGCATGGCTTCCAAGAGGGCCAAAGTATAACTCAAGAAGCTAGTCCTGAAGAAATGTAGCTGATGAAAATACAATTAAAATACAGACTTTATAAATGCTCAATGAGCTATAATAAACAACCAAACAAGATCAGGGAAAAATGACTCATAAATAAAACAGAATGTCAGCATTCAGAAAGAAACAATAAAATAAATAAACAGAAGTTCTAGAATAGAAAAATTTAATAACCGACTTGAAAACTTCATTAGAAGGGCTCAATAGTCAACTTGAACAGTCAGAAAAACAATTGGCAAGCTTTAACACAAGTTATCTGAAATCAAAGCAGTAAGAAGGACACAGAGACTAAGGGGAAATTAGGAGATTACTGGGCTCTGCCATGGGTGGGAACACTATCATAGGAATGCTAATTATAATAGAGTATAAGGCATACCAGAGTGTTACATACTGGCAGTCAAACTAAGAGTCCTTTAGTAAGTGGGGTTCAAGAGTGGGTTAATGCCCTAGAGAGCTCTAGATGACAAGAGGAGGCAAAGTGGGGTTTACAAAGCCTTAAACCATGATTACATCATGCTGGGGCAAAGCCAATAACCTTAGTTACATCAGATCACCATAATTACAAAAGGCCAGGGGCAGGTCAGCTAAAACAAAGGTTTTCAGTTAACAAAATGTTTCTAAGCTTCAGTTAGGAAAAACAAGTTTCTCAGAATTGTAGAAACAATGAGCTCCCCTAAGCTGCAGGTGTAGCTGAATGAGAAGAATAGTCTGTCTGGCAAGCTATAAGTTTCCCAGTATTGTAGAAACAATGTAGTGCCTGAATGAAATTGATCTGACCAGCTCCAGGCAGAAATACATGGTGCACAAAAGTCAGCTAGAATAAAATGGAGAAATCAGAGATCTTTGAATGAATAGTGGCCCAAAACTTCCGAAATATGAGAATAAAATGGATATACAGACTGAAAAATCACAAAAATAACCTTGCTAGAATAAAACTAAAATAAGGTACGATGAGATCTTCTGTAAATAAGCTATAAAATGTTAAAAATCAAACAGACAAGTGCTAGGGAGACATCTCAGGAGTTAAAATCATTTGTTAGTCTTAAAGAGGACCTGGGTTTTGTTCCTAAAACCCACAGCAACTAGCAACCATTTGAAGCTCCAGTTCTAGGAGATTCAAAGGCAGGAAATCTGATGTCTTCTTCTGGTTTCTGCTGACATCAGGCATGTATATGGTTGCTCATACATATAAGCAAGAAAAACCCTCATACATACAAGTAAAACATTTCTTTTAAAAAAAGTAAGATAATCCAAAGCAGTGAGAGAATCAATTTATCTCATATAGAGAGCATTCCAATGATAAAAGTAGAATTTAAGTAACAAAGTCAATGCAACTTTAACATAAACAGAATCAAATAAATTATACTCCTTCACTGATTGTTCTGAATGCAAGACCTGTATGAATACAAGCCTGTATGAAATGTAAGTAAGAAGGAATCTGCTTGCCTGTATTTGTAAACCTTTGACTACTTTGCCCCTGAGTAAGTAGTTTGAAATTATAAAATTACTTATTTTATTGTTTCTTTCTGAATGTTGACATTCTATTTTATTTATGTGTCTTTATTTCTGATCCTGTTTTGTTGTTTGTTCATGCTTTATAACATTTGAAACACCCTTTGATATCTTTGTGTTGTTCTGTTCTTTCAAATAATGAAGAATGATAGAATTCAGCTTTAAAATTTGTGATAACTAATCCACTAATATTTTGGGGAAGGTATTAAGAAATGTTTGCATGTTAGCTGGCCACTGGTGTAGATACATTCTTTTTTGGAAAGTCTGTATTGTTCCTGGATATTTGCTACAACAAGCAGTAGGCTTAAACTTTACTTAACATATGTTTCTTGGTTTGTTTTTTTGTATCTGAGGAGTCAGTCGCTGAACAGGGGTCATGGAAGGAAATAGATCACGAATCTAAAATCTTAAGTGTGTGGGGAAAGAGGAACTCTGGTTTAAAAGGAAAGAGAGCAAGCACAGAATTCTGGGTAATTATGCAGCATTTTGGGTGTGACACCTAAACAGATTCTTAGGAGATAGATTTGATTCCACACATTTGTGAGAAAATCATTTGTGGCATCAACAAAGAGCACCCCTGGAGCCGTCCCTAGGAAGTGAGTCTAGCTACACCTGTGCATAGTTTAGAACCAAGCAAGGATTGCTGCTGAAGACAAGAGTGGACTTAACACTAACAATACCAGAATCAGCTATTGACATGGTTCTGACCAGTCCCTGCCTCCCACATACTCTGTCATGTTCGCTGTATTACCTTAGTCGAAACTTTCCACCAGCTCCCCAAAACATATAAAATTCTAGTGTTTCCTTTCTTCTTGGGATTTATGGTGGAATTTGTTCTGGAGACTGTCCCCTCCTTGCCCCCAGCCTCTAATGGCTGCTGTCTGTCTCATTCTCTTCATGAAGTTCTCTTTAAAGGAAAGCCTCTCCATTTAATATATTGTTTTTCTATAATGTTCTTCCTCCCACCTAGAGGGCCTTTCTCCTAATAGAATGCATCTTTTGAATGGAATTATGAGTCAGCTACTTTTTTCAGACTGATTTCTGCTACACTTCTTGGCTATTTTTAACAATTTCTAAACTAGAATACTGTGGAGCTAGAGATATAGCTGAGGAGTTAAAGCACTTACTTCTCTTCCAGTGGATCTGGGTTGCATTCCTGGAACCCATCTGTCCTCTGACAGGAACCATCCTTGTCTTTAGTTCTAAGGAATTCAGTGCCCTTTTCTAGCTTCTATGGTTATTGCATGACACAGGTGCATACATGAAGGCAAAACACTCATACTCGGAGAATAAAAAGAAATCAATTTCAAAAGTTAAAATAAATTAAAAAGAAAAAAAAATGTAATAGCACACATGATTTCTGAATTGTCTTTCTTAGTGCTGCAGACTCAGCCTCAGAAAGCCAGGCCTGGGAGACCCTGGAGGAATTTCTATCTGATGGAATCCCAAAGCATGCACATGTGCTGAGGAGCATTAATTGTTTTCTTAATTGCACCATGCTCTTTCTGTGGTTTCTAAGGCGGATGCTGATAACACTGTGTTTGCTTCTATTGGTTCCAACTACTCTGCTTTGCAAAGATTGTCTATTCTAATGTTCAGGGAAAACAGTGCAGTGTGTGCAGACGCAGAGAGGCCACCTTCGGTTGGGACTGTTGATGTCTGTTGCTGCGGCATCCGTTCAGCCCCATTCAGCTTTGAAGCGCTTAGTAGCTATGCTGTTCTTCTAAGAAACTAGCTTTTTATTTCAGCATATAAACACTCAGGGAAGTATCTAGATGATTTCCTACAGAGCAGATTTTTTTTTCTCTAATAACAGTTTTCAAATGACACCCTGGGAAAGTAAAACTGGCTAATTAGAAGGAGAACAAAAGGTTAAACCCTTTTCAGAACTGAAAGGACTGGAAGGAAGTAATTTAATATCTCCAAATGAACATCAACCCCTATACTTTACAGCGTTGGTGAAAACAAGTTTTAATGTTGTTGTATACTACACTATAGGGAAATGGACATTTTCATTATCTGTGTTCCAAGGCAAGGATGGAATGCCAAGGATACACTGTGCCTTTTATCATATGCAGAATGAGACAAGGTTCTAACCAGGAGACCTGTGACATAGATGCAATTTTCCCAAGTTGTGCCACAAAAGAACTTTCACTTCTCCCACTTCCTTCACAGAATTCCATTGCTTCTTTTCTAACTTCCTTTCCATAAATGTTCCCTGTTAACACCTGAACTCACATTTTTGTGTGCAAAGCCAGAAACTTGAACAAGTAATTTTCTTTAAGGACTGGCACTAGTTTCCATTATTTTATAATTTTTAGGAGTTGAAGTTGGTAGGGAAAAACTTTCAGAGTAACTCCTGAGGGAACAAATACTTAATGCCCTTAAAGGCCCTAACATACATGACAGAATGTATGAATCAGGGGAGTGGTCTGAGGCGGGGAGCACGTAGAGGGAGAGGTCCAAATATGATTAAGATGCATTGTATCAAATGCAAAAAAAATTCATATATACATATGTATATATATATACACATATGTATATATATATATATATATATATATATATATATATATTAAATCCAGGCGTGCTGGTGCAGCCTTTAATCCCAGAGTTCTGGAGGCAGAAGCAGGTGGATCTCTGTGAGTTCAAGTCCAGCCTGGTCTACCTAAAGAGTTCTAGGCCCCAGCTGGCCTAGAGAATAAAGAACATATATTATATATTATATATAATATAATATATATAATACATAAAATATAATATATATAATATATGATTTCTTATATCATGATGGCCTTGAATGCATTGCAATCCCCAGGGCTCAGGTAACAGGCATGTGCCCCGGTGCCCAGACACTGTGCCTCTGTTATTTCCTAACATCACTTTCTAGTGGCTTGAGCCAATACTGGAACAGGAGACCACAAAACAACACTCTCTTAATCAGATATTGATTGTGCTGTTATCAAATGTGAAGGAAGTACCCATCTGCCTTTGACTGTCATCATAAGTTATGACAAACTAGCTTTCTTTTGTCTCCATTCAAGGGTCCTTTAGTCTTGAGGCAATTCATGTGGCTTAGATGGAGTCTGATGCTGAAGAAAACACATTTTTAAATTTAATTTGGAAAGCAAGAAAAGAAAAAGGTAGGCCAACAACAGAAGCTATATATGTCATTTTCATCAAGATGTATAAATAAGAAAATTGAAACAGATAAAACAAGGAAGTATTACGACAATAAAATCAAAACAATATACTTTTTCACAACTCTATTCCTCTTACTTGCTGTTCCTTGCTGAATGGTGAGAAAATCTTGCTTTGTATTTTGCTCTGTAATGCTTAGTTTTAGCACACTCACCATTTTCCAAAATGATTCAGTTTAATAAAACAATCTTTTGTTGATTTGTTGCCTCTTCCTTTGTATCATCTTTGTGCTCAACAGTGGTTTGACAAGCTCACAGTCCAATTTCCCTTTCCTGTTATTTAAGTCGGTCTATTCTTCTCTTGCCCTTATGTGTTACTTCAGGCCCTTCTACTGCTCTTCAGGAATGTCAATCATATTTCCTCAAAATATAGCCAACATCAGCAGTCAGAATCTTATCATTTTCCCCATCTGGATTTTATGTTTACTTCTTAATAGCATCTATAAAGTGTGTTTCATTGAATCCTCAAAAATACATTATTATATGCTTTATGGATTTTCAAATGTCCTTCCTAAAGTGTCTCTTTGAAAGCCCTTGCCTCCCTTCTCTGTTATCACCACTTTATTTCCAGAATATATCCTTAATTAGAAAGAACTGCCTTTGACAGGATAGATTAGGGAGCTAGAAGTTAGACTTCTGAATTGATTGCAGTGGGCAGTGCTGAGTCCGAGAACCAGATGCTCCCACATCTTTCAGTTCGCTCCAGATCTTTTCCTCTTTATTGTTACCTTGATTGAAGTATCCCTGAGTGGCAGAGGAAGGCTGGGTAACACCCACAGGCATATAAACCAGATATGTGCATAGACATGTGTTATCCATGGGCTATCCTACTATATTATAGATCACAAAATCCATTCAGAGAAAATATTCAAACTCTATATTTCTAACACCCATGCTTAAAAATATTAAACGTGCACATTTGCCTATGCTTTTTAGGCATTGAGAAACAAACATTATGAAAATAGCAGAAGCTTCAACTATCACAAGCCAAGTTAAATACCACAAATTGGGAAAAGATTTTTGCAATGCAGCTAAGCAGCAAACATTAGAATTGAGCACAAAAATAACTTTGCAACCTGCGATTAAGGGAGCTCAATAGGAAAGCAGGCAGTCATTTCAGCAATGTGCTCAGTGTGATTCAGTGCCTCCCTTCTACCATACCCACAGGCAGGTGGGAGGGCGGCTGACCTGACACTCCACAAACAGCCTTGCAGAAATGTACAAGTTTGGGCACTTAGTCATCCAAGCCATCAGTCTGCATTACGGTTCCTGTTTGTGCAAGGGAGGACTCAATTCTGTGGAAGGCAACTCAAAAATCTCAGACTCAAGCACAGTTACTCCGAAAAGGCATTCTAAAATCTTGCAATATGGATCTCTTCTCTCAGTTAGTGGATCCCTGTTGCCAGTAGATCCTATAAACACTAATATCATAAAAATGACTTTGGTTTAGGAAGAATGACATGAAATATATTTTAAATTCTGTAAATGCTTTAAAATATTCAATGCCCAGAACGGTAGTGCATCCCTTGAATCCAAGGGAGAGAGTCAGGAGGATCTCTATGAGACTGAGGCCAGCCTTATCTGCAGAGAAAATTCCAGATCAACTGGGGTTACATGGAGGCTCTGTCTCAAAAATCAGAATATAAATAACCAAATATATAAATAAGTAAGGTGTTTATGCAGCTGTGTAATCTTTGGTTATCTCTGGAGTGCAACAATAAAATGAAAACATATTTACCACTCTATGGTTAAAACTTTGCAGACGACGTGAGCGAATTGCTCTTCTCTTTCATGGCAGTTTTCTTTCTGTCCTGACGTTGGCAGGATGTGAACTAATGTCTGCTCACTTCAGATAAGCCACCTACTACAGATCAAAGCAAGGAGTCCACAGAAGTCCAACTTGATGAACCCTAAGTTTGTTGAACTTAGAACAGTGGGGGCAAATACAGCAGCAAGAAGACCCTCAAGAGGCTTCACCTATTCAGCTTCACCCCAGCATCCAAGGTGGCCTCATCATCGCCTCATCCATCCAGCCAACTTCTCTCCCTATGTACGCTAGCACCTCCCCACCAGCACGAGGATCCCAGGGAAGTTCTGGGACCCTCTTCTTCTACTTTCTATCAGAGCGTATCAACAGTCTCATTGTCACCACCAGAGACCTACTGTCACTGTGCTGTTTTGTTCAACTGGTTGCCTTTCTGAGCATGGGATTGCTGTGCCACAGCTCAGTGTTGCAGTTATATATTGCCAGCAGTTTAATGACTTATGAGTCTCTCCATCAGTAACTGCTGTCCATTGTAAAACATTTCCCACCATAAATAAGGCACATAGCAGCAATCTTTGGGTATAAACCCAAAAGCTTAGAAGCAATTTAACAGCCAAACTACATCCATTTAGCAAAACAATAACAGTTACTTCTGGGGACTATGACGTCCCCAGCCACAGGTTTCTGACCTGCTTAAAGTACCAGATGTGAATTCCCTCCATTCGCACAAGCCTTAAATAAATTCTTAAAGTGTTTTTTGATTTTATAACAATTGTGCCACTATTTCACAAACTGGTGTACTGTGCCTGGCTTTAGTTATTATTGTATTGTTTTACTTAATTGCTTGCCATGATGATTCAGCCAAAGTATTTTCTACTCCCAAATGGGCATGGGATGATCGAGTTATACCCATCGGAAAAGACCATAATACAATAGTTCATACTTCTAAGAAAGGAAACAGGAATGTGTTTTCCTTGCCCCTTCATTCACCCCTCCTTAAAAACTAAAGTTTCTTAGTTTGTTTTTTAACATAGTGTTTATCATGGCTCTGTCATATACTTGGTTATGATTACTTTCATAAAATACTTTTTGAATTGTAGTTCAGTAATGTTCAGTAGCTCAGTATTTCTACAAGATAGATGCAAAGGCATGTACATTTAGGAGGCAGGGCTGGTGGCTATTTGTGAATGCAAAGGAGCAGAAATGAGATACAGAGAGAGAGAGATTGATTTAGACATAGAGACCAAGAAAGAGAAGCAGGCCATTATTCCAAGCTCTTGCAGAAGAAACATGCTAAAGTCATAAAATACAACCTTTGGCTCTGTGCTTTCAGTTCTGACACTGGGTGATTTTCCAGTGTAGTACTAGGAATTTTTCTGGAAAATAAAATGCATTCATGGACCCATGTTTGGTGCAGCACAGCCACAATATCTAAGCATTATACCAAGAGTGATCACTGGCTGTTAGGGAGAATCTCCAGTATTTCCTGGTTATTTTCCTGACACTGTGGTACTTGTGGTTTTATATAATTACTTCCCCATCCATGTATTTGAGTTAAAAACAAAACCAAACCAAAAACCTCTGACCTGCTGCTAGTCATAGAATGTGAATGGTAATGGGAGGGTGCTCTGATTAGAGAGCACATGGCATCTCTCTTCCTAGCAGATGTTCTCCCTAGCTGGATTTGGGAGAACACGGCCATGCTAGGGGTTTACACAGAAAGGAGGGAGTAGCCTCTCCTGTGTTTGGCGTTGATGACTTGAGGCAACAAATACTTGAGAGACTGAAATTCCTCCATCAACCATGTGAGCTTGACCTGGATACTTCTCCAGTCAACCTTTGTCTATTAGGCCGTCAGGCCATAGCTGAGGCTGATGCCTCAGCTTTACTGGCATAAAAGACTTGGATTCCAAGGACAGCTAAGGCATGCTCGGACTTCTGACCTAAGGAAAAAATGGAAATAATTGTGCTTTGAGTTGAACCACTAGATTTCTGGTAATTTGTTACCCAGCAACCAAAACCTAATAAGCATTCTAAAAATATCAGGGAATGGTGTGTCTGATATACCTAGCGCCTTGCTATATCAAGACTGTAATTAACTTTTATGGATTTTATATGTGTGATATCCACCTGATTTTTGTACTCTTTGGATTGTTATGTCTGTATTCATCCCAATATTTAATTAATGATTTATTAGCTACAAGATAGTAACTAAACTCCACAAAAATTATTTGACACATGTGAGTTCTTTGAAATAGTATTTGTCACCACACCAGGGGAAATATATCTCAAATTATGTTTGCATATAATGAATTACTAGCAATGTATGGCTCTTTTTTCTTGTAGTTCACTTCAATGTAATATAATGTCATCTCCTATCCCTTAATTGCCCTTATGTGCCACAATAAATTGAATTTAACAGCATGAAAATCTTAGGTGCCATAGTAATCATAATGAATATGTGGCAAAATGCCTATAGATATATATTATCCTTGGACAATAAAAATCACCTGCTCTCAGAGTAGATTTAATCTTTGAGTATGTAGCAAATATCCAGAGATGGGAATCTGAGTTCTACACACTAAATTATACACTGCCAACTTTATTTTTGAAAGACCTAAATTTGACCCAATATCCTGCATGCAACATGCTATCTCTAGTTCAGCATAATATCATACAGTTTAGGGAAACGAGTCACTTACAAAAGGATTTGGCATTCTCCTTGCAGTACAAAATCCATTCTTTCATCTCCAGTAGCAGGTGTTAATGTAAATTCGCTGCACACTTTTGGAAAGGGGGAAGAAGCTAAAGGTTTGGGCTGTTTGCAAATCGCCTGCTATTGTACCTCTTTAAACTGCTCTCTTTGACTGCATGAGGCTTTGATAGCTCATCTACTTGCAATAGCATGAGCGTAATGCTGCAGGCATGAGGCGATTTGGGGCAGTGTGTTATTGACAGAATCTCTTGAATGATGATTTATTATGAACATCAATGGGAACAACACTTGTTCTCTCTAAAAAGCCTGTTTGTTCCCCCTGCCTCACCTGGGAGGAGCACTCTGCTCAGGACCGAGACACTGTTTGTACTGATATTTAGCCTTTTCTGTAGCAGTTACATTTTGACTCGAGTTGCTGGTTTTGTGGGGTTTTTTTTTTTTCTGTCTCTATGGTGATGACTTACCAATCACTTAGAATTGTGACATGTCTGGAAATATCTGAAACCAAGACAGTTTGACAAGGAATAAATGAAATAAACAAGAAATGCAAGAAATGGTCTCACAATAAAAAGCAGTTTGCCTCTGGCTCATAGCTGGTATCCCAAAAAGAACAGGAAATGCTTATAGAATAAGGGCATTCATGCAAATTTCATGCTATGAAACAAAGAATCTTATATATCATGTGTATCACAGGAGGGCCAAAATACCAAACTGATTATTACATACGGAGCAGAGCCAAACACAACCCTCTTTGGCAACTCCCTCAGCATTTAGTATATCAGTTTAGCTTGGTCGCAGCCCTGTTAAGCACACATTTATTTCTCTTCTCCTAAATCTTTTAGATAAATTGAGGAAGCAGATTTATTTCTCTTAAATTAAAGAATAACAAACCTGTTCTTAAATGTGCAGACCACTTCTCACTTCGAAGTAAGTTAGGCTTTTATTCATCAGAATCGCAAACACTAAAACAAAATTCAGAGTGTAAAGTTGCAAATATTAGTTATTTCAAACCACTGAGAGAAACAAAACTAAGGCAGATTTTAAACAGACTATAAAAGGAAATAATTTATGCTGTAGGTCAGACTCCACCAAGAATTGGCTTATAAGCTACACACATACACTCATATTAATACTTTTGGTCTCATTCACTTCATGTTTCTTCCCAAATGCAATTTTTTAAAAAAACTTTATTATCATGGTGTGTGTATATGATGGGGACAGCACATATGTGCTACGATATAACTTTGGACATAAGAGGACAATTTGTGGAATCCGTTCTCTTTTTTCATCAGGTTTTTTTTTTCTTTTTTGAGACAGGCTCTCACTGTAGCCACAGCTGGCCTGGAACTTGCTGTGGAGACAAAGCTAGCCTTGATTTCACAGAGATCCACCTGCCTCTGCCTCCCCATGCTGGAACTAAGAGCATGTGCCAACACGTCAGGCTCTCCTCCATTTTTACAAGAGTTCTGTGAGGGAATCCATGTCATCCAGCTTTGAATCAACTACTTTTACCTGCTGAGACATCACACAGGCCCCCAAATGGAAATTCTTTATTAATTACGCTTCAATATGAATATCTACGATATGAATATCAGCATATAGCATTCAGAAGAATGCTGATGAGCATAAATATAGACTGAAAATTATAGAACAAGTAACTTTTCATTCAAGATGCTTCCATAATTTTGTCAGGTGCTACTTCTAAGAAATATCACAATTAAGAGAGTGTAACAAGTACTGAATGAGAACTGTGAGGGTGTCTCTAGTCAACTGTTTGACAGAATTCATATCTGTAAAGTATGAGCCCATAGCTATAGCATGTGGCTCTACCCTCAAACATATTCTTACTTTTAAAAATACATATTTTTACTCTTAAGTCATAGAGATGTGTCAAAATTAAAAGCAAAAATTATATAGCTTAAAACTACTTAAGGAACATCAAGAGAAGTGAAAATGGGACTGGGCAAAGGGGAATTATGAATTAATAAACCCAGAAGGACAAGGAGAGGGAGAAAACTGAGAAATACTGAAGGTGCGAGGGGAGAGGATGTGCAGTTTTGATCTCTACAAGCGCTAGGTAAAGAAGTAGCATAAGGCTCTCCATCGTCACTGCTGCTCCACTCTTCCGGCCTTTTGTTCTTCGCCTGGTCCGAGGATGAGGAGGGCACACGTGCTTGTGCGCATTTTTGTTGTTGTTCTCAGTTATCTTCCAGACTTTCCAGGAGAGAATACACCGTTTGTTTTATCTGAGTCGGCTCTTTCCTAATGGTCTGAAGGGCATCACGTTTTATTTTTCCAGACAGGGAAGAAGATCCCCGTTGTCTACTTTGAGAATTGAAGCTACTTTTGCCCTTTAGTTTCCTGGCACATACTGGCGTTTAGAGGGCACTGCAGCTCCAGCAATAAGAGGAGGAGGAGAACATGCCTAGGGAACTACACATCTTGTAATAATCTCGCTAAAGGTCATAGCTCGAGTGAAAGGAAGTGGGTAAAGGGTTGGCAGAAGGATGTTCTGGTCTGCACTGCCATCTATGCCGCAGATCTTCTCACCTCTGCTTTTCCTAAGTTCACTTCCGGCTCTGAAGCCCTGTTATTACCTAAAACCCAACTAACATTCGTTCTGCCATCCTCTCCTGTTATAATAGCCGGGCATTTCTTTTGCTAATAGACTGGATGAAGGCCAAACCTTTATGCAAGAGCAACTCACAATTTTGCACTTGGGGAATGCTGTCTGTGCAGCAGACTTCTTGACCACACAGTGTTGAGATTCCCAATGGGTGCAGGAATTCCGAGGGAGGATCTGCCTCGGTAACATTGTTTGCCATTACCTTCTATGATAAAATTCCTCACAAGCTGGCAAATGTAGCCGAAGGTCATAAAAATCTGAAGAAGGAGAAGAGAGCAAGAGATTCTGGCCCTCACTCCCAGGTTGTACCTGGAGATGGAGCTGCCGGAGACTGAAAGCACCAAATTCGGTCACCTGGGATGTCTCTTATACAACTAAATGATGTGTCGAGAATCAAACCTCAGAGAGAGTGCGCATCAGTGACGTATATAGCTACAGCAAGTCACTGATGGTCAAAGCAAATGCCATTTGTAACATCTGCCTAATGAATATTCTTTCCTTCAATATCCAGAATAATTCAGTAAATAAAAGCAGCTTATAAATATTGCCTAAATCTGAAGGCAACTGCTTCAGGTCGCATTTACAATGCTCAGCGTTTCAACACTAAGTCAAGATTGGGTTCATATGTTTGCTCTTCACCGAGAGTTAAGTTATACAGTTCTGGTACTGAGGGTCAACTTTTTTATTTATCAAGCAATGACCTTATTTTCTGCTATTATACTTTATGTTCCATTATTACAAATCCCAGTTTTCAACATGACTTGCCAAATAATCTTAGACTCACAAAAATCTTTTATGGTTAGTCACGAAAGAAAAACAACTCAGCAAGCATTTCTTCCTCAGATGAAACCTCCGAGTTAAATCAGATTGTAAAGTATTGTTTCTCTCAAATTTATTAGAAAGTAGCTCCTCAGCCAAAGCTAATGGTGACTGTACTTTCTGTACTTTGACAGAGTTAGAGCTATTTAATGTTTCTTTCTTTCTCTTTCTTTCCCTCCCTCCCTCCCTCCCTCCCTCCCTCCCTCTCTCTCTCTTTCTCTCTTTCTCTCCTTCCTTCCTTCCTTCCTTCCTTCCTTTTCTTTCTCTCTCTCTTTCCTTCCTTTCTTTCTTTCTTTCTTTCTTTCTTTCTTTCTTTCTTTCTTTCTTTCTTTCTTTCTTTCTTCTTTCCTTCTATCTTTCGACAGGATCTCACAAAGCCCAGGCTAGCCTTGAACGTACCCAAGGATGATTGATTTCCTGATCTTCCTGCCTCCACCTCTGAAGCCCTGAGATTGCAGATGTGCGCCATCACGCCTAGTTAAAAATCTTAATTGTGCACCTGACCACACTGAGAGATTCCCATAGGGATTAGCAGAGCACATCTCCGCAGAGGGCCTTAAAGGCATTTCCAGACAGAACTGACATCCGTGAGAGCAACTGAGTGGAGAAGATACACTCTGTGGGAAGGGCACCATGCTGGGGTGATGGGCCTGGAAGGAGTACAAGTGGAGGAAGAGATGGTCAGTCTGCACACGCATGCTCCCTTAGCTTGAGTGCGTGCAGCTGCTGTTGCTGCCGCTGCATGCGGTCACTGAACTCCAGCCTGCAGCCCGTCAGGCTGAGTCCAGTCATTAGCAACCACATCGATGCCTTCGGCCTTCGGTCTCAGGCTGGGACTGCGTCATTGATCCACATTCTTCTCAGGCTTCGTTTCCTGGACTGACAGCGACCATGTTCTTTGCCCCGTGTGTGTGTATTCCACTGGTTTGCTCATCTGGAGAACCCTGGCTAATGTCATATGCAGGTATGTCTCACCCTACTCAGGAGCACTGTTTAATGGGGACACCTTCTGTTTTGTTTTCACATATTAACTTCGATGTGGACTGGATGTCTGTAGTATCAGCACGTCACTCGTCCAGTTTAAAATGAATTGACATTTGCTTTGGAAGACAGTGACTCACCGTAAGAGAAATGATTTTTCTTTAACATTTGAAAAATCACTAACAGTTTTAAAAAGTTGTATATTATTTGAACTAGGGGTAATTGAAACATTGACCTCATAAAAATGGAAGGTTTTAGAAGTTCATTTTGTTAACTGCCAACCACACTTTTGACAGATAAACAACATTATTACATGCTGCTCCAGTTGCTCATGCAATCTTTCATATAGACATGCATTCTCACCTCCACTGTCTCTTGTCGGAACTTTGATTTAATTCTTGTTTCTCTTAATTAAGTATCTATTACCATGAATTGAGGATTATATCAACTTTTTGTTGCTGCATAGTATGTACCATACATTTAGAGACAAAATCATAGGAATTTATTATCTCACAGTCTGTAAGTCTGAAGTAGTGGTGGGCTGGGCTAGACTCTCTACCAGGGTTTGATAAGGCAAAATCAAATAGCTATGTTGGCTGACCTCTTCTTCAGAGGTGCTAGAGAAAATTCTACACTTCTAATATCATTAAGGTTGCTTAAAGAATTTAATGGCTTATGCTTTTTGGACTGGAGTTACTATATTATTTGGGGGGGGTGAGTATTGAGTGGTCTTGTTTTTTCTAAAGTTACTACATTTCTTTTTATCTGTTTTCTCCATGTTCACCATCAGCAACAATATACCAGAGGTTGCTTGGACTTTGTGTCTCCCTGACTGTTCATTCTGCTGGAAAGAGGAGAAGCTTTCTGCTTTGAAGCTACCATGTGAGCAACTCGAGCTTTTCTGAAAGACTGGTGCTCTAAGAACAACATAATACAAAAAATAAGACCCATGTCATAAATGGATGGATTGGAAGAATTTGTAAAGATATATTTAGGAACACTTTTAAAATTCTGTCTACTATGCAAATCTATCACAAAATAAAAGAGTTCACACATGAACACTTAAAGAGTAAGTATCAAATGAACATGGTCTGGAAATACTAGATGAACCCAAGTAAGCTCAGTCTCTGTGAAAGAGAATATGAATGTGACTAAGTAAATGAGTGAGTATATGATACTGAAGACTCTTGTATTAGAACTTGATGATATTTATGTAAAAATTGCCATTGTTCTTAAATTGAAAGGTTGTGGAATAGTCATAAAAATGTTTATCTGCCTTTCCAAAACAAATAATCCTGTATATAATTTGATAGACAAGTCACATAGAAACACTGATCTAAATATTCATGGTCCACTGTCCTTGCTGATCTGCATTTTCTCCTGAGCCCTAGTGATATTCTTGGCTAAAGTCTCATCTATAAAATGCTGTTGTTTTAAATTTATTTCATTATAATGTCTAGTTAGAAAATATAATTTCCATTTTCCAACTGAGTTTTCAGAAAGTTCTCAGGCCATACATTGGGTGATTTTTTATTATTTCCCAATACTGATGCCTGCTGTTTTTTCTGACATTGAATGTAAGCCCATTTCAAATAATCTTGATATTTCAAGTGCTTGAAAACTTCTTATTAACCCTTTAAATTGCCTTTGAGGAAAATTCTGTACTATTTTCTTTGTCATTAATATTTCAATCCACGATTTTTTTGTAAAATGGTACTTTAAACTGATATCACATCTTGTGAGAACTTAACTTCTAAACAAAATAGAGGAGCTCTATCAGCAGTGAGTAGATGATGTCACGAGTAAATGATCACTTATGTAGAGGCAGTTAACTCACACGAAGATCAAAGATAGTCTTTGTCAAGAACTTCATTACACAGCTAAAAATAAATTTAAAATGAAAATTTTATGAATTTCTTCTCATCAGTGTAGGATCTTCAGGAATGTCTGTTGACATTAACTCAGGACACAATTTACCACTTCTTACACTCCGACATGAAAGAACCAAATATTCACAGAGTGACTGCAGGCCTCCTTTTCTAGGCAAAGGAAAGAACAGAAGTGCCAAGAATTCAGCCCCTCTAGGTGGATCTTCAGTTGGGCACCAGCAAGCTGTCATATCGTCTCCACCTCTCTTGTTCCTATGTTCAAGATATTTTTTTGAGTCTCCTATAATTCCAAGGTGAATTAATCATTAAGTGTACTTAGAGATAATATGCTCAATAACACATTAGTGCCTTGTGTATATGAGTATGTAATTTTGTGTATGTATATATGTTTGTGTATGTGTGTATACATGTGTATGTATATGTGTGTAGGTATGCATGTAGGGATGTGTACATGTATCATGTGTACATGTGTATATATATATGTGTGTTAGTGTGTGTATGTGTGTATATGTACGTGTGTATTTGTGTGTTTGGTTTATGTGAGCAGGGATTCACTTTTCCATGCATGAGAGTGCAAAAGCCAGAAGTTGGTATCAGGCATCTCCCACTCTCCACCTTATTTTCTGAGATAGCATCTCTGGCTGAATGTAGACTGGCTAGCCAGGGAACCCCAGGAATCTATCTGCTTCCAACATCCCTGTCCCAGTTTCAAGGTTGCAGACATGTAGCTCATGGCCAGCTTTTCAAAAATAACTTATTTATTTTTACTTTATATGTATGAATGTTTTGCCTGTGTATATGTGCAGTAGCTACAGAGACCAGAAGAGGGAGTTGGATTTCTGAAGTCACAGATGGTTAGGAGCTGACAGGTAGGTGCTGGAAACTGAACACAGCTCCTCTGCAAGAATGATACATATTCTTTAACTGCTGAACCAACTCCCTAAAACCCCTCCCATACCCAACTTTTATGTGGATTCTGGGCATCTGAAATTCAGGCACTTTCCCCACTGAGCCATCTCCTCAGTCCTGGGAAACATGCTTTAGAGAGCCCCTTCTCTTTCCAATCTTACATCCAACTTCCTTACTGTTTCTTCTTTTATCATTCTCCAAAAGACCTTTGCTTACTTGCTTGTCTCAAGGTCCATTTCTGGGACCATGCAGAGTAAGAAAATGACCCATGAATCAACTTATGGTTTACCCTTGAAGCGTTCACCAAATATCAGCAACCACTCCTGTCCTAGATGAAACTATAACCCTACTCTATAGAAGAAAGAGCCTTGTGATCTGACTCTTTCTAGTAGTTATTATTTACCACCACTCCCGCAACTACAGTACAGTCATAGTAATCATCTAACCACTCAGTAAAATCCGGTGAGCTTTCACCGCCTTATTTCATTATGCCATCTAGGATCTCTACTCTCTTTCTATAAGCTGCCAAGCTCTCTGGAGACCTGGGTGGTATTTAGTGTCTAGAAAAGTCGCTCTCAGAACATAGAAGAAATGAATAAATAAATAGAATAGTAGATTAATGAATGAAAGTTGAGTCTCAAATGGCATCTAAATATGTTTAGTGATTAACAGACATTTTTTTTCAGTCTCCTAACATCACATGCAGCTTAACATAATGAACGGCAGTGAGAGTTCTTGAAAAAAATTTAAATATGTCTAAAGTAGTGATGAACTCAGTTCTTTAACAAGTACAATTTTATTAGCAAAGATGATACATCTTCTGAGATCAAGTCCTTTCTCTTCATTTCTCAAACATCAAAAAAATAGGGTTCTATAGATAAACTAGACAAAATAAGTTACTATATGGGGAATTGCTACAGACACAATATTTTTCACTTGTTCAACAAAAGGACAGCATCTGCTTGAATTATATACAGGGTACCAGAACTAGCAAAGTGATTATAATTTTCTATATTAGTTACCTTTTGAGTATTGTGATCAAATATATCGTAAGAACAATTTAAAGGATAAAGGGTTTATTCTGACTTACAGTTAATAGGGCTATATTCCATCATGGCAGGAGCTGGAGTACAGCACGTTATACTGTGTCTGTAGCAAGCACAGAAAAACGGTAGGTGGGACTGGATTAAAACATCTTCAGGCCTACCCGAAATGATCCACTTCCTCCAGTAAGGCTCTACCACTTAAAGGTTCTACAGCCTTCCAGAATGTTTTCACCTCTTGGGAACCCAGTGTTCAAACACATGAACCCAGAAGGGACATTTCACTTTCAAACCACAACACTGTGAGATACACATTCTCTGTACAGATTGTCATATTAAGGTATTAATGTCAGTCTTGTTGCTCACTAAAGGCATTGCAAGGTGATCACCAAAAGTAGCAGTCTATCCAGAGCAAAACTGGACACAAAGTATGTTATTGCTGTCCAGTTACCACGATGAAATAACACCTATTCAAAACATAATCAGATGTGTCACGTGTTTAGTGAAGAAAAACTTTAACAGGGTGAGCAGCTCAAGTTGTGTGCAACAGGATTTTGTTTAAAAAATTTCTCAGTTTTGTTTTGCAACATGAGTCTTAAGGGTGGAATGAAAGATTAAAAAAGCAGCATGCATTATGTAAAATACTGGAATATATGTTGCTGCTTTGGCCTTTTGGATATGCCTTTCACACAGTTCCATTCTCTACACATTCCTCTCTGTCAGTTTCAGGTGGGTGTAACAGAAAGTGAGTCATCAAAGTATGAAGCATGCAAATGCTGTTTACACACAGTGTCTGCAAAGCCCAGCACAGTCACAATCTTTCACAGATTAAATTCTAAAGGTTAAAGGGAACTCAACATTGCAAGAGAGAGTTAGGCAACAAAAAAGATGGCTCTGCGGGCCTTTGAGAGTCTGTTCTCTGAAGGATGATAACCTGATTCCATTATGTATACAATTACTGGTTATGTTTAGTCTCTGAAATTGCTAGCTTTTGGAGAAAACAAGTTAATGACAAATCAAAACAAATATTTTGATGGGGATTACTTTGTTTTCCTCAGTTTGCCAGGCAAAAAGAAGTTCGTTTATCAGGGAGAGAGCTTGGAATCTTTAGACTCACCTGTCTTCCAACAAACCAAGAAAATACATCTCTATCAGAAGTCATCGCTGCCAACACAGATTCACTTCAGGCAGTGTGCATCTCAACAGATAATAAACTGGATGGATTATATGCCAGAGTTGCTATGTTAGGAAGCCAGATGGAAGCCCAGATCAAACACAGAATGGCCAGGAGGCATGGTAAAAGACAAAGGCACAGGAGGCCTCCACCTGCATCTCTCATAAAGCCATCCAGACAGAGAAGTCTTTCAGCTTTGGAAGGAAAACCCAAGCACAAGTGGGCGGAAACGACAGCAGGTTGCCATCAACTTTTTTATCCCTTGAATTGTGCTGCCATTTTCAATGAACCTAAGATTAGGAGAAAAAAATACTATATTTTCAGTTAAGATACATATCATCATTTAAAATTAAAATCAACCTCTCAAAGTGCATCTTCAACTTCTACTTTATCCCAGTGTTTAGATTTTTTGGGTGTAAAATATCTTTTTTGCTTTTTGTTGCCCCCAGTATTTTGGGGGGTCAACCTGGGTTTGAATAGTAAAATAGCCATCAACATAAAACAGGAAAAAGAAATGAAGCAAATTGCAGAATTCAGAAGGTAGAAATGTTACAGAATTTTAATTGGAAGGATATGTGCACATAAGTAAGTATTAGAGTGATCTTTGCATTGCATGAACACAGGGTCTCCTTCAGCATCGTAAATAATGCTGTTGCTGTGGGCTTGAACACAAAGTAGAATTCTCTTTATTTAATATTCCAGTGCTCAGATAATATTTGCCACTGGACCCCTTCATGAGTCAAGAGGAAAATCATAGATTGATCTTGGACAAAAACATTCAGTTTATTAACTCTGTTGTCTCTTGAATTGTGACAGCCAATCCTAGCAGATGTTTGAATTTTTGTTGTTATGCAATGCACAGACTTCTATATAAAACATAGCATCAAGGGCTATATAGTTACATTCACATTGTTTTCTTTTAACTCTTTTATTGGAATGGTGGTATTATTCCACTCCCTTAGTATTTATTGAACACTTACATGAGTGCATCACGCAGCTGCATAATACAAAAAGGCATTCCAAATACTATACAGGCTGATTTTTTAAATAACAAAAATGCCTTTATTCACATATATTAGGCTATTAGCACCTAAGAAATATTTTATGTACTTAGTATTGTATAGTTGCTTATTTTACAAAATTAGATCAATTTTAATGAGTCTATTAAATTGCAGTCTCCATTCAGAAATGGATAAAATAAAATCCACTTTTTAAGTAGTTAAAAAGCATGAAAATAAGACTTGGCTGAAGGCTCAGTCATTTCTGTACAGTGTGAATAAAGACAGAAATAAAGAAACATGTAGTTAAAGTCCAGATGTTAGTATTTTCAAGAAAAAATGTTCCCAAGGCAACATAATTTTAAGGTAAAAGAAATAATAATTGTCAGTAAAAGTCAAATATCACTATGATCATAATCAGAGCAACTTTTACCACGTAAGCAGCAAAGGGGCCATATCCTGGGTGGCACTCCTAGTATTTAACAATTCCCACAGGGGCCTCTTCTACCATATGTAAGAAGCACCCATTTGAAAGACTTCGACTCCAGAGATCTGCAGCCTGTGACATCTTTACCAGAGATATTGGTGAAGCAGGGATCTATTTCATTATGTTGCACTTAATATAAACCACTTTCCAATTTTTCTGCTATTATTAGTGTATTCTGTATGTTTTTTTCTCAGTGATACACAAAGTGGCATTCAAATTTCTGCCCCAAAACCTCACTGCCAATGTAACAATTCAAACAGGCCTCTGAGAACTGACTAAACCTTAACTGCTTCATTTCCATGAATGAGACTAACTTCATTAAATATAGAAGGGGTGGCTGATTCCTTTCTCCCATGCAGGGATGCAGCAAAGAGAAAAATCTAGAACAGTGTATGTTGTACAGAGGACTAGTATCAGGCTTGCTCAAAAAAAAAAGGTCCTACAGGACCAGAGTTCGCTACATTGGTTACCTCCAGTTATGTCTTATTTCTTGGCTCACAGATAAAAACTGCCTTTACCGAACTAAAATAAGCATCTTCTGTATGTTTGGACAGTAGAAAATCAAAAGTAGAGGGAGCCAAGTAAATTTGAAGCCAGTGAGGGAGCTGCGAGTGAAGGCAGATTATACTTTAATGCATTGGTCACACAAGGATTTTACATTTCTATCTTAAGAGCTAATGGAAGCTGCGGAACCACATTGAGAAAATGAATGATGTAATCTAATTTACGTTTTAAGATCACTGGGGCTGCTGTGTGGAGAAGAAAAGGGATTTGAAAAGGTGAGAGGAGCTTGGGAAACTTGACCAAATACTATTATAGCTTTTTAGGCGAGATGGCCTTTCAGGAGTATATTCCTAAAAAAACAAAGTCATGAGCAGAACACTCTAATTTACAAGGATGTTCTTCATAGGAGTATGTACAAGGGCTGTAAAGACCTCCAGAGCAAAGAATCACTTATTAAGATTCTTTAAGATCATCATACCATTCCCTAAATTCTCTAATACCTGGGCTAAAGATAATGGGTTTGTCCCTGCAGACACAACTTCATTCTCCACACCTGCTCTACACATTGTCCTCTGGTCCACACTAAGTGACTGTGGACTCATCATCAATCTGGAGGGTATCTCTGACTCTACTTTCCAGGGAATGGCCAAGAAGGGAAGGGGAGATTGAAGAAACCAGTGAGGCACTTTATTCTCTTCTGCTCTGTCTCAGGGCATTTACAGGGAGAAGCTTTGTCTTATGGTTAAATACCTGTTCCGGCCCTAAGAAGACTTTTCCCCAACCCCCAGAGATCATCAGAACAGATGGCCATGTCCCAGAGTGCATCCTCCCCATTCTGATCCACACTCTTGATAAACAGGTCTTTGTGATTCCCTTCTAAAGCTAGCTGGCATTGTCATCTTGGCACTCAGGAAGGCTGTGACAGGAGGACTGATGCAAAGTCAAGGTCAGCTTTGGCTGCATAGTGTGTTCAAGGTCAACCAAATAGCAAATCCCTGTCCTCTAAACAACCAAATTTATTTTACATATATATATATATATATATCTGCTTGGCTTCTCTCTATGTTCCCCAGATGCCCAACCTACAGGAGCAGACTGTGCATGACCCATTTTGATGGACTTAGAGAATCAGGAGATAAGATCAGTCATGTGTATGACCCCTTGTGATGGACTTCGAAAATCAGGAGATAAGATCAATGCTTGACTCTGCACAGAACTGTTTTTTCTTTCTAATTAAATACCCATACATACATACAGAAACAAATACACCAAAACTCCAAAAGTATTGTCTGTAATATATTGCTTTTATTTCCCATTGCATTTTTCCATAATTGAGCTATAGAATTCATAATCTAATTATTTTTTAAGAACAATGAGGGTTTTGAGAGCTTTTTACCAGATAGTCTCAAAATAGCCATTAGAAGTAAATGGCTAACAAGAGGCAGGCCAAGAATTCAAAAGTAAAATATTTCCAGGTAGAGGAGAACCAGAGAGTTAATAAAGTGCTTTCCATCCAGACATGAAGACCTGAGTTCCGACTCCAGAGCCCGCAGGTAAGAACTGTCTCAGCAGTTAAGTGGTTACTGATCTTTCAGAAGTCCAGTTCCTAGTGCCCACACTGGGTGGCAAACATCTGCTTGTAACGCTAGTTTTAGGGAATTCACACCCCACTTTGGCCTCCACCAGAACCCTTAGTCATGCGGCATATAGAGGCAAGCATACAACATAAATTGAATTATGAATTCCATAGATTAATTATGGGAAAATGCAGTAGAAAATAAAAGTAGTACATTACAGACATAATTTTTTTATCTTTTTTTTTTTTTTTTTGCTTTGGCCAGCCATGGTGGTGCACGGTGCACAACTTTAAGCCCATCATTTATGAGGCATAGGCAGGCTAAACTCTGTGAGTTCAAGGCCAACTGAGTCTACATTGTGAGTTACAGGTTAGTGGGGATTTCAGGGAGACCCTGGTTCAAAAAGATATTTTTAAAAATCTTCTTTTTAAAGCCTGGGCATGGTGGGATGCACCTATAATCCAAATACTGGGGAGGCAGAAAAGGAAAGTTTCATAGAGTTCACTTGCCAGTTATTCTAGTTTAATTTTGATTTATTTTTATTTTATGAGTGTTTTGTCTTCATGCATGTAAGTGCGCATGTGCCATGCAATGCCTGTAAGAGGCCAGAAGAGGGCATGGTATCCCCTGGAACTGAAGTTATGAATAGCTGATACCTGTCAGGTAGGTGCTGAGAACTGAAGCCAAGTCCTCTGCATGAGTGGCCAGAGCTCTTAACCACTGAGCCATGTCCCCAGTCCTGTCAAGTATCCTAGTTCAAATCTTTGAACCTCAGACCATTAAGAGATCCTGCCACTACTTGCAAACAAACATTCAGGAACATGCACATTTTGGAACATGCAGAGAGAGAGAAAGAGAGAGAGATACCAGTTCTTATTTTAAGAATAGAAATGTCATTAGAGTTTTCAGCAATTCTATAAGGTCAGACTGTGTTTATAGTAGTTGAGGACTGTGTATCCTGTGTACTTAGAAACTTTTTAGGCTGCTGTGGCTTGGAATCATCCCCTCTGTGATGATGTGGAAGTAGATAGAACATTTAGGTGCTGGACCTGGAGCGATGGCCTGCTGAAAGGATAGTTACTGGAGCTTGAACCACGGCACCCACAATCTCAGGATGGCAGTGTGATCTCCTACTCCTACATGTGCTCCTGGCATCTCTATGATGTGATTTAGCCCAGAGGGCTCGAAGCAAACCTTAGCTATTCCACAGCATGACCTTGAACCTGCAAACTACCTTTCTTTATAAAGTGAGCTATCTCATATATTTTAACATGGCGATGGAAAGTTGACCGTTACACAATTGATATCAGGATAATATAGCCCCCCTCTTATGGTTCTTAGTCTCATTAATTACATAATTTAGGAATGGACTCAAACAGAAAGAAACTTGAGGGCAGTTTATCAAAATTTAAAAGAAAAACCCTCAGGGCAGGCAAGCTGCAAATCAGCAGCTGACTGGAAGAGAAAGGGAGAGAGAAGAAAAAGAATGCCATTCTATTAAATATGGTACACAAGTAGCCATGTGGTGAGCAGGGTCTCTCTGGAAAAAAGGGTAAAGAGGCCCAAAATGTTGGGACCCCCAATGTGTTAGGGAAAGCATGCTTAGAAACAATACAGAAAGAAGAAAAGGAACAGTTGTGCTTTTCTGAATACTGCAGAGGGTAGGAGGGGAGATTGAGGGAGGAAGAATACATTCAGAGTACATCTCCTCACAGAGAAAATTATTCTGTCTTTAATCTCTTTAGAATGGTTTAAAGTGAGCCTACCTTTCTAGGGGTAGTTCCTTGGGCAGGTGATTGACAAGCACAACTGGAGTGTTTGGCCTTAACCTAGACCAGAGATTCTTTGCTCTTGACCAGAAGGAATTTTCTCTTAATGGGATTTTACTGCTATTCTAACACATTTATTATCTGGATAACAGAGTTCACAGAGTTTCCAAAATACTTACCTTTAATTAAGTACATTACACAAATCATTATTGGGTGACCATCTTGTATCAGACATCATTTTGTAGTATGTAGGGAAGTGTACAAGGGGAGAATAAATCACAATTCTGCATTTAGAATTTATGTATTTTTGAGAGAGAGAGAATTAAGAAGTAAGCAAGGAAATGGCCAAGATAAATTCACGTAGTATTGATTTTACTATTAAAACATTAAAGCACCTGAGAAGGAATGACTATCAATTAGAGTCAGCAAAGTTCCCTTTAATGAGCTTCCATAAGTTGAGCTTCAAGATGAATGTTTATAATAGATGGAACCATGAATTCAAATTTTCTCAATGGAAAATGAGTTTCACTTTGCTAAGCATCACAGAGAAAGGATCTGAGAAGGGGATGGGTGTTCTGGGACTAACCCACGGGTGACCCTGGAAGCCCAAGAGGAGTTCAGAAATCAGAAGTCCTTAGGCCCCAAATATTCAATAACGGATCTTAGAAAAGATAGCCTGCCACTTCGTAGACATCAACAAGATTGCATTTCACACGTGATTCTCTCCATTAGGAGAAGGAACGGGTGTCTATGCCTCCCATCCACAGAGCTAGTGGTATGGAAAAACGCTGTAACTTGCATGTTTATGTCTGGAGCACGAGCGGGCAGCCAGCTTTAGCACGGCATCTGGGTTTCAGAAGTTGTTTGATGGCATGTAGTTGTTATCTACCAGTGTGGTTAATGGTTTGGAGAAAAATATGACAGATGACAGATTCTACAAGGACATCAAATGGGTTACACGCAATAAAGTGAGCTGACTTATGGATGTTATTGCCCTGGGAGAGAATTTATTTCTATCATTGTGGTCAAACTTCATGCACAAATATGTGAAATGGATCAATTAACTATTTCATACAGACTTTTCTTTTACTATAGAACTGTGAATTACAGCATCATTCCTTAGCCAGTTTTCCTCAGGAGCTATATTTGAATGGAAGGAAGTGATTTCAGCAGATGTATGCATAAGGCCATGATACTTACAGCCTCAGAAGAAACCATGAAGATGTCTCGCCGTCCACTGTCTTCTTCCCTTTTTGCCTTTGTATCTTTATTTCCACTTTGTGACTGTGAGCTAGACTTGATAAATCAGCACAACAGATTGACGATAAGAAGATATGGCAAGCTAATAGAATAAAACTGACCATTTTTCATTTTCATGTATTGAAATTTATTTAGGATGTGACTAACTGGTCTCATGGACATGGACAGTTTCTTAGCAATTGGTTCTAGATTAATGAGCTGTTCTGCTTGCCAAAAAAATATTTATAAAGATTACAGTGAATTTCACGCATCGATACATCATCTTTTTGATAGGCATATCTAATGTGTATACTTTTTATTCAAAGGCAGACAAATTTGAAAAGGAATAAACATTCCCTACATTGTCTTTTGGTGATGCAGTATTAATGCTCAAATGTAAGCCATGAGCTCTTTTTTTAACAAAATGCTACTACTTAAAAGCACTGTGTTACTTTCATATCACGTAATTCTGATAGTATGATTCCTAAAGATAAAAAGTGTTATAGGGGCTATTTGAAAAAGGATCATTACATAAAGGTATAAAACAAATCTCTGAGTTTAAAATATATTGCATAGATTCTAGAAGTGATTAACTATGTGTTCTAGAACCCTTCCAAAATAAATAATAAATAAATATATAAATAAGTAAAACTATAATGCCAAACAATTATGAAACCACTAGCTTTCTTCTCTGATCAGTGGATATTATGAGAGTATCTAAGAGCAACAGGCAATGCACTGTACGTGAACATTTGAGTTACAACAAAGTTGTCTCTTCTTTGCCAGTAGTTAATAAATTTGCTTTATGTCCTCAAGAATTTCATTTAATATAATTTACTCATTTGTAAAAAAACAAAACAAAACAAAACAAAAACAACAACAACAAAAAAAAACCTTCTGGAGTAGAATTTAGTCAAGATTCCTTTTGTTGCCGTCCTCCCTTAAAAAAGTTCACATTTGAAGTGTATATTTCATAGCTCACAGCCAGATCTGTGTGCCCACAAGCGACGATACAGGCAATAGTCTTCTAGGGTTGCCATAGCAACACACCGCACAGTAAGTGACTAAAGAATGGTGCCTCACCATTTTGCAGGCTGAAAGTCGAGGAGGAAGAGGTTGGTGGAATTGGTTTATCCAGGAGCATGTCCCTGCTACAGTTTTCCTGGAGCTCTGATGGCCTTTTCTATGTGTGCCCATATCCTGGTCTCTATCCTTCTATTGTTAGTGTATAAATCTTACTGGAGTAGGGCCTGCCCTTATGATCTCTGATCCTTTATTATGTCTTTAAATATCCTATCTTCAAATACTGTGAATTTGGGGCTTACAGATTCAACATCAGAACTTTGGGTGATATAATTCAATGTATAGAAACACACTTTTAAAAATATTTTATTTATTATTTTTATTTTACGTGTATGAGTGCATTGCCTCCACGTGTGTAAGTGCACCTGTGCATGCAGTGCCCTCAGAGATAGGAAGAGGGTGTTGAATTCCACTGGAACTTGAGTTATGGACAGTTGTTAGTTTACATGTGAATGCTGGAAATAGAACCGGGTCCTCTACAAGAGAAGCCAGTGCTCTTAACCACTGAACCATCTCTTCAGCCCCACGAAATGCGCTTCTTTACGCTGTTATTCGTAAGGAGCAATAGTTGTCAACTGCACGGTTATCAGCTAGAACTCTGCCCCTCACTCTAGCCCTGTAGCTTCGGACATTAGCACGTACAAGACGTCGTCTTCACCTCCACAACATTTCACAACACTAGTGAGTACTCTCGTATCTCTGGAATTTCAAATGGAAACCTTCAGCAGTGTTCCCAAGCCCCTTGAGGAAAGTTCTGGTTTATACACACTGCTCAGAGACCTGTTCTGGACATCTGAACTGCTCTGCTTCTGGATGCTGTACAGTTATGTAATGTTAAAGGCCAGCTGATTGTTTCGGCTTTTTAAATAGCACAGTCTCATGATTCTCAAAGGCACACAGTAAAGGCCAAAAAGTCTCACATTTTGCCTAAGATGGGGGCACAATGGACTGCCCAGTAACAGAGAACAAAGTGACAGCTACTACCAAAGTTCTGACAAAAATATCAAATTTTGTTTAAAAAAAAACCATTACCCCAGAGATACTCTTCATTTTGGCAAATGAGATTGGCTAATGTGTAATTATATTTCCAATTTCATGCTATCATTACAATTTACCCATTGACTGCAACCTGTGTTATGTAAGCTCTCCTTGAAATGCCTCCAATTTTTTTAAATTTATAGCATTGTTCACAAGCTGTGATTTAATGGGATAATTCCAAGATTTCTGTGATAAGTTGTGCCTAGGCAGCCTTGTACTAAGGCAGAGCATGAAGTTCCAGTTTGGAGATCCTGAGTTCAAACTGGTCACTGTGAATTACTGAATTGGGGAATCTTGATCACAGGACACAGTCTCAGACTAGTTTCTTCTCTTGTGTTTTTCAACTTGCAACTGTGAATTTTATTACATTTATTTTATGGTAACATATCTATCTAATGGCAAAAATGAATGAGAAAATAATAAGTCATATAATAGCAGTTATATGCATTCTTACCAAACCATATTTCAGGCACATCATTCAGTTTTCAGACCCTGTTACTAGTTCTTTTATAGTCATTGCTTTTTAGGAACTTTTTCTGTTAAGTTTGTGATGGGAGAGTTCTGTTCATGTGTATGATGAATGCACTGTGATCTCTCTCTCTTTCCACCCTCTTATCCCGACCAACCTCTCCGCCTCCCTACCAGTTCCTTTCCCAGATTCATGACTTTTGATGTTGTTTTGTGACTCATTTAATTTTAACAGGGTCATCTGTGTGACCATTAGATTGGAGCTATCCATTGGAGCCTGATGGGGTCAGCAGTGAGTTCACAACTGAAGGCCATGACTTTTCCCTGAATCTGTCAGTATCAAACAGTTTAGAATCTATCAGTATCATACAGCAAGGTGTAGAACCACAAATCCCTCCTCCATCCATATCTGTCAATGGGCCCATTTTTCAGAGTATCTGCAACTGCTGGGAATTCATGATTGCAATGACTGTGCCTTGCCCAGAAGGTGGCGTTTTGTAATGCTGCTCCCTGTCTTCTGGCTGCTTTCTCCTCCCCCTTCTACAGTGTTCCCTGAACCCTAGAGGGGATGCTATAATAAATGTCTTATTTATGACTTAGCACTTTTCTATTGCTTACTCTTAAGACCTTGTATCTATAAGTGTCTTCATTCACCACCACTCACTGGAAGGAGGGGTTTCTCTCATTGAGTCTGAGATTTTTCAATTGTCTATGAGTGTAAACATAATCAGAAGGCAGTGTGCTGATATGTCAATATAGCTAAACAATAATATTCAATCCCCCCTCTTACCATGTCTTAACATCCCAGGAATTTTTCTCTTTTATTACACTTTATTTAGTATGCAGCTGTGTGTGTACATGTACCATAGTGCATGTATGGAAGTCAGAGGACAGTTTGTGAGAACAGCAAGAATATATTCTCTCAATCCACCATTCATGGAGCTAGGATCAAACTCCAATCATCAGTTTGGGAGTAAGTACTTTTAGCCACTTAGTCATTTCAGTAATCTTTGCCAAGAGTTTTTTTCCCAAATTTACAGTTCTAGGAATAGGATCTTTCCTATGGCGAGGTATTCAAATTCACTCAGAGCAATTGCTTACTTCCAAAACATTAGCGCCACTATTGCCCATATGGTCAGATCTTGCAGGCAGATTGATCTCATGGTTCGTAAAGTTCACACCATTGATATGTTCTGTCCTCCAGCATCCTACCAAGCCACCATCCAAGACTAAAAATGCCATCCAGCACCAAAGAAACTCCCAGCTCATTTTCAGCTTGATTTGACTTTATCAAGTAACCAAGATTTTGCGATGTGTTCAGTAATGGGCTTTATCATCTAGTTCACATGGGCACCCAAGGGGAATGGCAAGTGTATATATTGTGTGAGGGATCTCTCAGAGGCCTCCTTGACCAACAACTCAAAGGACATATCCCATCCTGGCACTAGGGTTATTGTCTAATAATCCATGGCTTCTAGGAACAGCCTTTCCTGTGCGCAGGGTATCTGATTTCACAGCTTCTACCACACATAGGCTTGTCATTAATCTTGACAGAGTGCACCATAAGGGCTTATGTTAGTACCTAGTGAAGTGAAAGGACTGAATAGAAGCTGGCTATCACTGTCTTTTTATGTTATGGTTGTTAGATTATTCTAGATTCTGAGTATATATTTAAGAAGTAACAAAAACCTAAAGAAAAAAATGGTTCAGCATCACTTTTAAGATAACTCAAATGATACAAAGAGCATTAACAACCAAGAAGAGGCCTTTTTGGAAACAGTGATGGTAAGTTTGTGATAATGTTTATAGAAATGCAAGTTTCCCCTGAGTTATAACTATGGACAATAGTCAGGTAATTTGAAAGTGACTGTTTTCTTTACAATTGCTGTTAGATGAGAAATTAAATGTGTATGTACTTGGATTGACACAGTTCTCTCTAAAATAAGGTCTAAGGAAATTAATAAAACACTAAAAATGTAAATTAGAAAAATGGTATACAGTATAGAGAAAGGTAACCATGCTGTCATCCCAACTAGAAACACGCCACATTCATATTGAGCTTCAGTGTTGTAGCAGACACCATTGATCACCACTGCCTGCTCTTTCCCAGCAAGAACGCTTCCTACTGTAGATGCTGAGAATGCCATTCACTAGCATGGTCTCAGGCAGCTACAGTTCATGCATGAGAATGAAACAGAACTCACCTTAATCACACATGGGCAACCACTTGTTTCCTAATAAAAATCACAAGATGTTGGAGAATTTGCAACTTTGCTTTAGAAGTTTTTTTTTTTTTTTTCTTTAGACATTACAACTATTTGAAGATGATAGAATTAAGCTGAGGAGATTCTCAAAGAAGTCAATCCAGAATCTTTTAGAATAATCAAACTTGGAGATATTTGACTTCAAAAATCCCTGTGAGACAATAGATCTGTGTAACTTAAGTCTCTTTTGTCAGGCATTCTGTTAGTTACAATTGACATAAATGTTCTTAACAGGTAGGGTTACGGATAACATTGCAGTGTCATAATTAGAAGTTGCTATAAAGGCATTAACTAATATCACATTAATTAATGAGAAATCATTTCATATTATTCTTCTCAACTGTTGAGGGGCCCCATGATAATAAGGATGGCACTTAGAGGAAGTACAAAGGGAGCGGCTTGGGTATGACTTGACTAGTTTTGACAAAAGTTTGATTGGGTCTTGGAACTTCCTCCCTCGTGGACAGCTTGTACTATGCTCATTATATCTATAGAAGCTCATGTAACCTTAAATGCTTGCAGCCTGACATTTAGGATGATCTGTTGCCTGCTTCCTGCTTTGGAAAGCCCCTTGTGGTTTTTGCCTTTATAAGATACTATGTAACTCCCAATAAAGGAGTTCCTGCTTGACTAAACTCCCTGCTTCTGATTGTCTCTGGGAATAAGAGGCTGATGAATGGGCAGACAGCACCTCCCCCCACCCATGTGGGAACCCCTTTCGGGAGCTGACCTGCTGGACCTGCTGGACAGGATCTAAGACTCCCGGGGCCCCCATAAACTGTTACAAGTAATGAATCTTAAAAAGATTACTCACTTTACACAGCTTTCTTATGGTTTTGTTATGACTTAAATCTCAACATCTCCCAGAAGCCCATGTTTTGAGCACCTGATCTTCAGTCTGTGTTTCATTGAAGGCTGAGGAGGTTGGGCTGGGCTGGTCAAAGCTTGTCATTGAGGACGGGTCTTGGATGATTATATCCCAGACTGAGTTCTGGCCATGTTTTCTCTGTTTCATTTTTGCTACCTTGTGCACAGCCACGGATTCAAACAACCACTGTAGCAAACAGGACCCCATTGCCTTCCCTGCTCAGGAGAATGAAGTCTGAAACTGTAAACCAAAATAACCCTACCCTCTCATAATAAAATATAAATACAAATATTTCAATCTCAGAAACATAGTTTATATTATTGAGGCACACACCTTTAATGGGTGACCCCCACCTTTGCTTCTGTATCCCTGATAGGCTTAGATACACATCTGAGAAGTTCTTTGCATCCACGAGACACAGAAACCATTCAGGTTAGAAGCAACTGAGTGAAGTGATTGTCCTTAAGGAATATAACAATCTTTAACTCCATAGTACAGCAGGCATAGGACTTGTTCTTGGAATTTAGGGCTGGTTCACAAAATCTAGCAGGAGACTAATACGAACAGCTCATCACCATAAACAGATTCGAGAAATAACCCCTGTGCCATACAGAAATAGAGGACACCAGCACCAGTCTAGTAACTTGTGTTTTGGCAAGCCTCAGTAGTGAATAATTGTAGTCACATGCCCACCTCAGATGTTACCAGCACATAAAAGTGTGACAGTGATCTTACTCTGGTGCTGGGCTGGCCTCATGAGTTTTGTGGTCAACTTTACACACCTGGGAAAAAGGACAACAATTGATAAGTTTCCTAGATTGGATTCATCTGTAGGCATATCCGTGGGGCATTTTCTAGATTGTTGATTGATGGGGAAGGGTCCAGCCCGCTGTGGGAAGTGCCACCCCTGAGCAGGTTGGCCAGAGCAGTTTAAGAAAGATAGTTGATTAATCCAGAACAAGTCAGTAGGCAGTGTTCCTTTTAGCTTCAGATCCATGCCTTGGCTTCCCTTATTGATGAACTTGTAACATGCAAGTCAGAATAAACCCTGACATCCACAAGTTGCTTTTGGTTATTGCAGCAACATAGAGGAAACTAGAACATCAGGCTATGATCTCAAGGTGTAGCATAATTGTGTTGACAGTGATAGTCACAGGTGTGACCTAAGATCCTGGGACTAACTTCTGACTAAATCTGTGTTGCAGCCTCAGTGCCTGATCGAAGACCAGTGACTTGATGACATGTCTCTGTAGCCCAAGCCTTAGGAAGAGGCTTAATGAGATGACCACATCATGTTAGATACTCCCTAAATGTATACATACAGTACAAACTGAAGATTTAGGACAAAAATGGGTTGGATCGCCATCAAGTACTGAAACAGTGGTAATGTACCAGCATTGGATTGCAGCAGCAAACCTTGCCCTATGGTGCTATCTAGTGATATATTAGAGTTTTCTGGAAAAAAATGTATCTAACAGAATGAATAGATATCATAAAGAGATTTGTTAGAGTGGCTTACATGGTGTGAGCTGAGCAGTCTGGCGATGACTATATGCTGGATGGGCTGAGAACCCAGAAGCTGTTCAGTCCGTAAGGCTCATTGCTTCATCCCTCCCAGTCTAGAGACTTAGCTGCCTGGAGAATTGGTAGAGACATATTGGTCAGTCCACAATGGAAGAAAGAGATAGATAGGTTCTGATCTAAGTAAAGGATTGTGACAGCATTGGCCACAGTAACAAAGTAGGTGGACCCACCATCAAAGAGAGAAGATGCGAAGAGAGACATAGTAGTTTTCCTTGGGAGACCCTTATATCTGGACTGTGGAGAAGGTACGCTGGGGGAGGATGCTCCTTTATTATGCTTAATTTCTAAATGAAGACAATAACAAGGCCGTAAATCAACTTAACATGACATAGTTATCCCAGGTACAGCTGAAAATGCACTATTTTAAGAAAAATGTGACTTAAATATTTATGGCAATTATAATTCTCATCTATATAACTGGCTACATGTTAGTAGCTGGTATTTATAATCACCTTCTTCTACTCATTCTGCATTCTCTCCATCCTCATCAAGCACTTCAGCAGATCTTTACTAGAAAGATGTGCCACATCTTCATTCCTGGAAGCTCTGAGCCATTTATCACCCTAGCTGGATTGAGTCGTTGTGGTTAATTACAAGGTTAACAGTTAACTTTAAGTAGTTAATTATAAGGTTGTTGACTTTAATTACAGGATATGGCAACACAAAAGATGCACTAAAGGATCTCTTGCACTTCACACATACTCTTTATTACTTCCTCTATGCTGAATCAGCCCTACTTCTCCTTGGTAGTATGGACCCTTACCTCTCCTAACACTCTGACTCCTTTCTTAGATTGTTGTCTCTAAGTATCTGGAGCCCAAGGTGGTTAAGAGGAAGTCTTAATTTCATGTTAGTGGAATTTTTTTGTGTCTCCTGAAAGAAGTATTCCTCCTCGGGAGATAAAACTTATGGACCGACAGAGCCTTTGGTGCCACTTGTCCTCTTGCCAAATCCAATTAGCCCCATTGTGTTTAAATTCTCAGTTGATCACTGTGAGCTACCAATGTAAATTCTGGCATACAGAGAACAGAAATCTTCAAGTATTCAGATGCCATACTCATAAATATGCTTTTTCAACTAGGGAAACACAAGTCTTCTGGATTCTCCCAATGTGGAGAATTAGGCTTTAAATGTCATATCCATTCAAGCATTACATGTTCTCTGAACCTTGGAATCCCTTCATTAGTATTAAGCAAAGGGATACCAGATATTTCCAGCTCATTCACAGTAGCTCATCTTTGACCCACGCTTAAGCAATACAGTCAAATTGTTGGCATCTTTTTAAAGTATGGAAGCTATAATATTGTACCCCAAATTTCTGCTCAGTAGGTCCCTATCAATAATTCAGCCAAATCTAGTTTTTAGTTCCTTCTATTAACCCACATACTTAAAATACATTTCCACGTGTATTCCCCAGACTTCTGCTTGAATGAATTAGAAAACTCATTAAGTTCTTAGAGGTGTAACACACATCCTCATGCATCACACATTCTACCCAACCTCTTCGAACTTGCTTAGCCTTGAATCTGGCAATGGGTGTAGAGGCAAAGAGGAGACGTTATTGAGTCACATTTGCATTGTCTTGCTGGATGCCTCCTTCAGGAAAGGGCATTGCAGGATTCTCAGACAATGCAGGATTCATTTTCTTAGGCAAAGAGGCCAATACAGCAGCGGGTAAGAATGATAACACAGCTGCTGCTAAGCGTGAGGGCTTATTTCTGCAATTCAATGAAACCATCAGAAGCTGGGTGCTCAAACTCAGTCTCATCAAGGTCCTCCAAAACATCTGCATCTCCTTATAGACAGAACTGTTCAAATCACTGCCCTAACTTTCACTGTGGACTTGTCTTATAAGTCAGACAATCACATAATGAGGGAATGGATTTGGTTTTGAGAAACATGAGCTCTGTGGTTGCTGAGAGATTATATTCTAGGGCATATCTGTAAGTTTTTAGATTGTTTGTGCTCATCTGGAGCTGGACAATTACATGTCTAAGTTCATTCCTTTCCTTTGTTGATTTAGCCAGAGATAATAGAAGCAATCAATCAGCAACATTATAGTCCTTATATTTCTTTATTAAATTTCCTCACAAAAATCCCTTCTTCTGCAAAGAAGGTGAGTTAAGAGTACCAAATAAATGTATCTTGCTTAATTCTTAAAACAGTTCATACCACAGATTATCAGTGCTTGCCATGCTACCAGAAGAATCTTTAGCAGGTTCCACTGAGAGGGAGGGTTAGCTCTAGGTACCACCAAGCACATTAGTTTCTTCAGGACAACTTCTAGTACCATAACCTGGTTAGGACTCTCTAGGGAAACATAATTGGTAGAATGAGTATATTTTTAAAGGGGGTTGGCTTATATGGCACAATCTGTATAATTCAGCTACGGCTTTCTACCTACCAGAGTGGCCAAGACTCTAATAGCTGCTCATTCTGTGAGGCTAGGTTCTCAACAGTTTCAATCTGACATTGAAGGTCTGGAGAACTCTAGAGAGCTGCTGGGCTTTAGTCCGCATTTGAAGACTGGAGAAGGTAGGCATTGATGGCAATAGCAGCAGCAGCCATGGAGTAGATGCCCTCATCAGCAAGGTCTGAAGGTAAGCAGGCAGAAGCATCAGTTTCCTCCTCAGATTAGCCCCAGAAGGTAATGCCTCTTAGTTGATTCCAGATCCAATCAAGCTGACAACCAAGATTAATCATCAAAAGTAGAAATATCTAGTAGCTCATAGACAATAAGCAGCCTATTTACCATTTCTAAAAAGACAGATGAAAAAGAAGTCATCATGAAGACTAGAATCAGTATCTCATCCTTCAGGGTGAGTGATTCTGCATATCAAGCATCATGTGCTTTTGGCAAGCAATAATCTCATCTAATGATCAGAGTAAGACACCAAAAACTCACCAAATAGTAACCATCATGAGTGAACTCTCAGTTTTATTTATTTTAAATAACTTTTCTAAGAGAACTCACTGAGTTAGATGAAAGCACAGAGAAATTATTTCAAATTCTATTTTATTTTATTTATTTTTTATGTGTGTATGTGTGTTTACTTGCATGTTTGCAAATATATCACATGTATGCAAATGCCCATAGAGGCTAGAAGAGAGCAGCAGATCCTGGAATTGGTGTGACAAATGGTTGTTAACCACCATTTAGGTGCTGGAAACTGAACAAGGGTTCTCTGCAAGACCAGCCAGTGCTTTTAACTTCTGAGCCAGCTCCATGCCCCAACTATTTGCATCCTTATTAGCACTTGGAGAACTCCACAGGATACATAATAAGATACACAAGGAAAGAAGTCTCAAAATTTCGAAAAATCAAAATGATGGGAAATATATTTTCTGAACACAAAGCAACCAAACTAGAAATCAACAACAATAAAAATGTTAGAAATTATATATAACTATAGGGAATTAAATAACACACCATTGAACAACCACAGAATAAAGGGAGTTTTCTTGAAACAAATGAAAATAGAAACCCAATAAAGAGCCAATGGGATAAAGTAAAAATAGTACTAGGTCGGGCAGAGTGATACACACCTTTAATCCCAGCAGGCAGGAGGCAGACAGCCTGGTCTACATAGAGTGATACACACCTTTAATCCCAGCAGGCAGGAGACAGACAGCCTGGTCTACATAGTAAGTTCCTGGCCGGCCGGGGCTACAAGGAGACCCTGTCTCAAAACGACACAAACCAACAAATAATAAGTAAATACATTTTTTAAAGTTAATGCAGTATCATCAGGGATGCTTACAGCAACCAATGATTACATCAGAAAAGCAGAGATCTCAAATTAACAACTCAGGGCTGTACCTTAAGGAACTAGAAAAATCATGATCAATCAAAACCCCAAATTAGTATAAGGAACGGAGGAACAGAGGTCAGAACAGAATGAAGTGAAATGGAGGCTGTGTGATACAAAAGATCAATGAAACATGGAGATGTTTTAAACATCTAAATAAAGCACCAGGAGACTACATAAAATCACAAATGAGAAGAATGACATGGGACTGACAGAATGACACCGAGGCTCATTAGAGAGCATAAAAGCCGCATGTCAAAAGCTTGACAACCTAGACAAATGCACATTCCTACACACACACACACACACACATACACACATGCACACACACACACATGCCTGCCCACACACACACATCTTACATATTGAATCATGATGAAACAGAAAATCTGAACTAAGTAATGACATGTAGCAAGAATAAAACAATGACTTCCACCAGAGAAACCCCAGGATCTGTTGATGCTGTGAGTCCTACTCAGCTTCTAAAAAGGAACTGATACTAATTCTTCCTCAATTACTTTTAAAAAATTAAACAAAACCAAATTCTTCCAAACACATTCTATGAAGCCAACATAACCTAGACATAAAAGTCAACCAAAGACACAACAACTAACCAGACAAGTCTAGAGGCCAGGATGCTTTATGAACAAACATAATTCACCCTCTTCCAAGTGCTAAGAAGCTGAATCCAACGGCACTTCCAAACACTGTTCACTATGACCAATGAGCACCACAGCAATGCAAAGATAGCTCAACGTATGCAAAAGAGAAACCATGGTAAGCCACATCAGAACGGACAAAGTTTGTGTCATCATATCAAGAGATATTGAAAATACACTGATAATATTTAGCATTACTTCATAAAAGCAGTAAACAATTTGCTATCAAAGGGATGTTCCTCAACATAATGAAGCTGTATGAAATAAGACATCAGCTGACATCAATTAACTGGGGGGAATCTGCAGTAAGAAAATGATATTACTCCTAACAGTTTTATTTAACAGAACACTGAGAGTCCAAACCAGGGAAAACAGATCAGAGAAAGAAATTACAGGCATTAAAACTGGAAAACAGAAAATTAAATTATCATTGTTGGCTTATGACACGATCTTTTACATGGGAAACCCTAGAGATCTTGAGAAACCCTTGAGATTGGAAGAAATAATAAATACCTTAGCAATGTTCCAAAATACCAAATCAACATACAAGAATCGGTAGCATTGTTAATGTTCATAACAAATGATTTGAGGAAGAAAACAAGAAAGCAAACACATTTAAACAGTTTCCAAAAATACCTTTAAATAAATTTAAACAAAAATGATGTAATAAAAACTATAAAACTTTGTGATAGAAATGGAAGTGGTCACAATATAATAAGCATTTGACACACATAGATTGGAAGAATGAGCATTGTTCTATGTCTATAGTACTAATCTAGTGAACAAAAAGGAAAAAGAAAGCAGAAGTCATTAAACAACCAGACTTCAAAATGACCTGCAAAGCTGCTCTGGTATTCAAAATAGAATGGTATAGCCACAAGAAAACACATAGAAGAACAGTACAGAACACAGTGCCAGAAGTCCACCCACATATCTAGAGCCAGCAGAAGAAAGGCATAGATTTTTGAGAACAAATATTATAGAAATTACAGCCTTTTCAGTAGATAGTCCAAAGTGATTTGATAATTTTATATTTATATGTAAATGAAACTGGTCAGTTCTTCTACTCACAACTATAAATAGATTAAATCTAAGACTTGCTAAGAGGCATGAAACTGTGAAGCTACTAGAAGAGGCAGAATGCCTTAGGATCCTGGAACAGGCAAGGGCACTTTGAGTGTGATCTTCAAAGCAAAGGCAGTCAAAGTAAAATGCCTCTGACGAGCCAAGAAAGAATCACCAAAGCAAAGAGTCAACGCACAGGAAGGAGAAAATGTTTGGAAAGTAGGCATCTTAAAAGCAAGGAATATCCAGAAGTTAAAGAACTAGAAAAGCTCAATTTAAAATAATTTTTAGATGGGCGATGTGGAGAGACAAGCTACACTAAAAGTCTTTAGAAGAACCCATGTGGGAGCCTAGCACTGTAGAAGCTTCTTAGACATATACACATCATTAAAAGATATTTAAAGGAGTTATTCTATAACTGGGACAGTGCTCTTTCTAGACATCACAGGCTAATTAAAACACAAAATCTCAGAGCCAGGAGCAGAACCACATCCTTGGGTCCTATAGACCTTCAAACAGTACTGATCATTGCCCCTGCTCTTGGTTACCAATCAGAACTAAATGGTAAGACCCTATTGCAGAAGACACTAGATATATGAACTGTAGAACAAATAAGGAGAAATGAAGCTGGTGTTAGCTAGCATTCATAATGCCAAAATGTCCCATGCATGTTACTTGAAGGAAAAAAATAATCACTAACCTGGAACATTGAATGCTGAGAACCACAATAACAGCTGGCCTGGCAACATGTGCCCACTGGTGTAACCATGGCACAAATATGAGAGTAAATAATCACTCTTTAATTGGATTTAAGGTCTGCTTCCTAGGATGGAGTCCATACCTGACATTGATAGCAGGCTTAGGGACCTGAGCTAGACAGGTCTCAGGTCATAGGGGAGAACTCAGTACTAACTTTCTACTAAATACTCATGATATTAAATGGATTTTAATTACTTTTGGCCATAGATTAATGCATTTAACATCTCTCAATAGAGAATTTTCCTTATGCAGTAGATGGTGATTAACACAGAAACCCCAAACTGCCCAGTGCATGTAACAAGAGGCTGCAGAGTGCTTATCCCCAGATAAGCTGCTAGATCAAATTTCTACCTCCGAAGCCTCAGGGATCATTGAGGGAAAAGGGGCAGAAAGATTGTAAGAGTCAAAGGGTTTTTTGACTACAAGAAAAGAGAATTTTTCAGACAATTGATCAGTTAGTCATATGAACTCATAGCAATGGTGAGAGTATGTACAAGTCCCATGCAAACTCAAAACAGAAAGAAAAATAAAAACAGTATAGACATGAGGAAGTGGATAAGAAACTCCAGTGTCACCTAAGGAAACTGTGGCAAGAAATGGCTTCTGGGAGAGGCAGAAACAATCTTTCAAGCATAGACACAAATTAGACTCTATAGGATATACATATATATAAATGGGTATTAAACTGCTTAAATTGGGTGAGGGGTAATAAGCTCAGGAGTGGATAGGAGAAAGGACTCTAGATACCAACAAATTATATTGTATGAAAATTGCAAAAATTCCATTTAAAAAGAACAATAGACATAGTTTTTCAAAAGGAGAAATACCAAGAGGTAAAATGGGAAAAGCTGACTCATTAGTCATAATTATGAAAATACAAATAAAACACAAATTGAGATATTTTCCCTCCATTATGAATGGCTAGTGCTGAAGAGTCAAAATTTAACAAGTGCTGGTATGAAAATATGGACAAAGGGAACCTCTGCACACTGTTTGTGGCACAGTTAAACTAGTACAACTATTATGAAAACAGCAGGGAGATTCCTTTAAAGGACTGGAAATAGATCTACTACACAGTACAGTAATCCCGTTATTGGGTAAATATCAAAGGAAATGAGTATGTCAAAAAGAGATGTTCATTCCCAGAATTAGTGTAGCACTAGTAACAATAGCCTAAACCTAGAACCAATCTGTTTCCATCAGACTATGAATGGATAAAAGAAAAAGCACAGCCACAAGACAGAATACTATTTAGCCATAAAAGATAAAATCTTATCATTTATTCCAAATAGGGATAGAACTGGTGAGGATTCTGTAAAGTGAAGTATGTCAGGCGAAGAAAGGCAAGTGCTGCAGGAGTCACTCATTTGTAGACAACTGGAGGAGTTGATCTCATAGGTATTGAGAATAGAATGGTGGTTCAGAGACCGAGGACTACAGGAAAGAAAAGAAGAGCCAGTGAGCTACTGTGCAGTATGTGACAGTTTACTTTCCTGCCTCTATGATTTAAAAGTGTCCTGACAAAGCAACTTGCTTAGGTCAAGGTTTATGTGACTCACACTTCCAGGCAGTGTCCCCACAGGGGCACTATTCGTCCCAGCATCTCCACAGTCAGAGCATAGAGCAAGGGACTCATGCGTGCTGGCCACTGCCCACCTCATTTTGTTCACTCTTAGATAGTTCAGATTTCCTTGCTAGGGAATGGTACCACCCTCAGTAATCGTATCCAACTATCAAAAAGGAGCTAAAGAAATTCTCATTCACAATATAAGCAATGAGCCATATTGTTCCTAAGCAACAGACAAAGCTCCAAAGACTGTGAAGCACACACACAAAGTCCTCCCTTTTCTGCCAAATTACGAGGAAGTCCACCTTAACCCACTTTCCCTGTTTCATTGTGTTCAGTAGCTTTGAAAGACTCATTTCAACAACTAATGGAATATATGAAATTTCAGTGACCCTGAGGAGACAAGGGTAGGGATTTAGTTTAAGTCTTCTGTGAACGCTTGGTCCTATTAAAGTGGAAGATTAATAATACTCTCCGAAAGAGCTGAGTATAACAGAGGCAGGTGTCTGGGCCGATCTGCAAATCCACCTTCATTTTGACCTGCTTTCTCCTTCTTACTCCAGTCTTAGCCTCAGAGAAGAGTCTCCAAGACCTTCCCAGATCGCTCAATGAAATTTGTTTAAAGAGGTTATTTGCCAGAGAGTGAATGCTATAAGAAACACTAATTTGTTACTTGAAATTTATAAAGAATAAAAGAAGTACCAGTGTTGTTGTTTTGTCTAGATGTTAGAGGGAATTACATTCTAAGTTACTGAATAAAATGGTTTTTATCTTAGCTTAAATCTATTCTAGAAACTCTTGGATTTGATTTTTTATCGAATATTAACTATAAAATGCTTACGAAAATAAACTTGTTAGTTACCAAAGGAGAACATTAATTTGTTCTAGAAAATTAAAGAAATATCAACACAGTATTTGAATTGGACTGGGTTAGGGTATTTATGTGTGCGCGTCGCGCGCGCGCGCGTGTGTGTGTGTGTGTGTGTAAGAGCACAAAATGGAATTCTCATTTCAATGTGAATAGTTTTACTAACAAATGTTGTCTGTTCATTATATCATTTCCATTTCTGCTATGTATCAAGAAAACAGAAGACTAGAATAGAATCATTGACCCTTTTCTTGTTAACTCAAAAGAACAAGGACTGAATCCTCCCTATGGAAATGCAAAGCCACATGTGTATGGAACACTGTGGCTGCCTTTGGTCAGCTTGAGTCACGTGAGTATAACCACAGACAAAAGCCAATCACAAAGTAAATCCCACAGAATTAAACTGCAGATAAGTAAATAAGTAGAGTCAATGCCGTCCCCAGTAACAAATATTCAAAACATACTTCATGCACCATTTTTAAAGCTTTTCATTACTTGAAGTTTTAAAACCAACAGGAAATAAGTCAAAAGAAGTTTGAATCAAGAGTTTAATTGCAAAACTATACTATAAAATCTGAATTGGATTTAATCTGAAACTTAACATTTCCATCCAGCTAAAGAGTTGCTTTAAGAATGAAACCTAGAAAAAAAAATCTCCCCTTTTCATTTGTCTTTTCTTTATTATCTTCAACAGAAAGAATAAAAGGAGTGTATAGAGGATTAAGCTGGATCAATGCAGGGGAGGCAGGCAGGGGCAGCCCCGAGTGACAGCAGTAGTCGTTTTTTGTGTCAGTTGTCACCTGCCCGTGCAGTCTTTTGCCTCTGCCCACTTTCTCTTTCATTCCACTCTATTGTACTGTGTGGCTCAGTGTTTCTTCTTACACTGCTCACAACTTCCCAACTTTGTGCCTTTATCTTGAGTCTGATAATAAACTTCAAGACTTATTCCTCAGTTCCTTTTTCTCCTTTCTCACACCTGATACACTCAGAGTTGTCTTAAAAATAATCCCACAGAAGTATCCTAACTAACCTCTGCCTTGTGACTGAAATTAGTTTCTATCTTAATTTGATCATGAAATTAAAAGAAAAAAGACGCAGTATTATATATATATATATATATATATATATATATATATATGTATGTATATCAACTGAAGGGATGAGAATGTTGTTTTATACTCTGGAAGAGTTTTTGTTTTTACTGGTTTTCCTCAGTTACTGAATTGTTGGAATTCTTCCAATAGTAGATTAACAAAACATAATTTCCACTTATAATGAATTAATTTGTTTTTATTCAATTGTTTGCATTTTTATTTATTTTATTTGGGAGTTGTGGTGAGGTGTGCATGGCAATTTGCAGGAGCCAGTTCTCTCTTTCTACCATGTGCATTTGGGGAATCAAACTCAGGTCCTCAGGTTTGGAGACAGGCACCTTACTCACTAAGCCATCTTCTTGCCCCAGGAGAAAATTTGTTCCACTGATGAACTTTTACTTAATTTTAGTAAAAAATACGGTTAATGTATGAACATATAAAGTATGAACTTTTATAAAACAGTGTGATTTGACCAGAAGAAGGAAATCATACTTAAATAAAAAACATTAAAGCTGCACCTTGAAGTTCGCTCCTGTGTACTCAGGCTGTGAGAATGAGAGCATCAGACTGTGAAGACATCCATGAGACAACAGGCTTCTTAAGGGCTCTTAGTTTCCTGGTATCTCAGATGAAACGGGAGGACATGGGGTTTTCCTGAACCCCAGAGATATGACCACATAATTAAAACTGTGATACATTTACCAGCAGCCCCTGCACTTCCAGTTGCCAATGAGGCTGTCTTGTCCATCCAGGTAAGCCCACGACAATGCTTTGTGGCACTCCCTAGGGTTAAGAATGCAAAGATAGAGAACAGCAGTATTAGCTCTCACTTTCCATTCTGACAAGAGGGGACAGTTAGACCACCGCTTCATCAGGTAAAGCTACTGCAGTGTATTGTGGACTGTGTCATATCCCTATCCCAACAAAATTTAACAGGAGTCACTCAATAAATTCTCAATGGCACCCCTTCATTTTTATGCCCAGTCTCAGTCACTTGTTATTTGACCTAAGAACTCTGATTTTTATAGTATCATCTATGTCTCCCAGTGGATGGTAAAATAACTTTGTAGCACATGTAACCAAAATATGCTATAAATGTCCTGTGGTTGTGGAAGTCAACTCCATTGTTTCACTGGTAAGATGACGCCAAATGCTTTACCAACTCAATATACTTGTACACAACTCTGTAAGAAAGACTTCTTCATTATATCCGTTTAAACCACTCAGTAGTTCAGACCACTACTAACTAACATCAGAATCAGAGCACAAGTTTTTGACTTCTGTCTGTAAAAATATTCCTACTTCAAAATATCGGAAATATCCATTCCTAATATTAATATGAATTTAACTTTTTGACTATTAATTTTTTAGAAGTTGCCTCATTATTTGGTTTCTGATTTGACACATCACATTTATTTCTTTGAAATAAGTTTTGACCTAAGTATGATAAAACTAAAATTTGTCCCTTTCTTCCTCATAGACTTCTCTTAAATAACTTGATAAATAAGTACACATTTTGCCAAGTAAATTTTTTTGGTGACAACATGAAGAAACAACATTCACTTTACACACAGGGCCACTCAGAGTACACAAAGTTTGCCAAATTGCCAGAGGCATTTCTACAAAATGTCCCTTCCTGAGGTACTCTCAATTCATTGTACATAGTAACCCGAAAGATGTCACACAGATTGAAGACACCGCATAGAGTGCCTGCTCCTGTTTAGCAAGCTAAGACAGTACCCTTCATTTAGCTTGACTTTCCAATGAATACTAATTTATGAATCATTTCATTTAAGTGTTTTTGTTTTCTTGTTCTTAAGTACAGTTTGTTTATATTTTAAAAAATGTTATATGTATGCATGCATTGCCTGCATGTTTGCACATGCACCTGTGTCATGAGATGCCCATAGAGGTAAAAACCCTGGAACTGGAGTCATGGATGATTGTTAGCCCACATGTGGGTGCTGGCAACCAAACCTAGGTTCTCAGCAAGAGCAATCAGTGCTCTTAACTGCGCAACCATCTCTCCAGCCCCATTTTCTTTAAGTTTTATGTCAGAGCCTAACATCCTATTGCTTCTCTGTTAGAAACTTTTGTCTGAAGTGGAAAGTATTTGGACAGGCTTTGTTGGGACCAGTACATCTGAATATTAATTACATGGAAAGCAACAGACGGTTTTTCTCCAGTGTGTTGTCTCATATAGTAGAATGATTAAATTCAGACATAAAACCAGTTAAAAAAAAACAAAAAACAAAAAACATATGCATTTAATATGAGGGTGCATCATAAGGATTCATTGTGAGATAACAGTGAGTGCACAGATGAGAATTTTCCTATTGCTGCCATTTTCAGTTACTGAAAAAGTAGGTAGGCTGTGTCACATGCCAAGCTAGTGCTTGACATTCCTCTAGAGCTCTCCTTTCCCTCGATATATTATTTAACACATAGGGCACGCACACGCTTTATGTGGGTTGTAGGCTGAAGTGTGAATCCTATGAACAGTGTTGAAAGAGTAAAAGGAATATTCAGAAAGGAGAATCATTACTAGGAATTCTAAGGTGACCAAGAACCTTCCTGAAATCTATCTTTCTACCCAGTGGACATACTGCTATGCCATAGAGAGAGGAGCCTCAGCTGAGACCAAGTCTTTGGAATCTATCACTTGGCCAGACATGTGCTCTCTACTTCCTTTTATGTTTTGAGTGAACCCCAGTCATAGCTCTAAAAATCCTATTTTTCCATCTCTTTAGAAATTTTTGATGTAACATGGTATTTTGCAGTTGTCTCTGATTTTTAGTCACTGTTGCTATTAATGTCAATGATACCGTATGCGTTGTTATAACATAATGAAGGCAATATTACTGTTACCCAGAATAATGTGGCTAAAGCAATCACATGAACATTCTCCCACAAATAACTACTGTCAGAAATTACTCTTCTGTGATGTATCTCACATGCCTTAAACCCCAACTGGAAGGACTCTCATTCTTCTTCAACTCAATTCTGATTTGGTTTATCACACAATAAGAAAGCAAGGTAAACATGGATGTCAGAGAGCATACAGACTGCAAAGCCCTGCTGTCTTTCTTCCTCACTTTGCCCTCTGCTAATGAGGTTTTGTGTTTTCTACTGTTTCTTATGGTGATAATAATACAGCATCTGTCTTTTAATACCTAAAAGTACTAAGTGGCCTGATGTTAACAGCAAAAAGAGTCTCTCATTCTACACCTACATTGGTATGATTGTGAGACAAAGAATTGTAAAAACAATGTGAAATGAGTTTGTGCATATGTTTTGTTTATACACACAAAAAAAGTACAGAATAACAGTCTTAAAGTGACATTTCTCTAGTGGACTAGACAAATTCCATGAATAACAAGGGCAAATTGATAGACGTTTTTATTTGTTACGGATATCTCAAAAAAATAAGGAAGAAGGTCAGCCTCAGAATGTGAGGTCATGAAGCTGGTCCATGCTCTGGGTCACTGGCAAACTTGATAATTCAGTGTCTAACCATTTAAGGATGTCCACTAACTTGCTCATTCACAAGTAAATGGTATAGTTACTCTAATTATGAGAACGTCAATGAATAAATACTGCCGTATAATTAGTAGCCCATTTAGACACTGAGTATATCTTAATAGCTTGATTGAGATTGAAATCAATTGTTAGGTAGGCCTATTTTTTTTTTATGCATCTTTCCCACAATGTAAGCCATCGTACTGCCTGATATTACAACACATGAACAATAAGAAAAGAAAGGAAAATGTATGTTTCCACTGAATTCAAATGTAAAAGTTTGCTCCCCATGTATGTGGAACTATTCACGCAAGAAACGTTTGAGGAAAACAAAGTTGAATGCATGAAAAAGAAGCTGGATAAGTCTGATTGGCTATAAAATGGTATTTTCAATAGACTTTTTCATGTGCTATTCATGGGATGGTGTCTCTCACCAGAGTGAGCAAACTCTGATATGTTAACAGGTGATTAATCAAGATTTTAATCAGTGGAGTAGTCGGGAAGGTCTAACATCTGCTGAGAAGTCAATAACAAACCTCAGTATCTCAGTCCATGAAGCAACGTGATTAAACACTGTGGTCAAATCCTTATTTATTACAGTGTTTGAGACAGGGAAATATTGCACTGTCAGATGATTATTTTTTAAGAGAGGAAAGAGTCATGCAGCACAACTTTGGAATAAAAGTCATACTATTAAGCACCAAATTAGAAGTACCACTTCCTTCAGGCTTCCAACAGTCCAAAATGCCAAACAATAAAAATTTAATCGGAATAAAGTGACTATTTGAACTGCAGAGCTGAGCTGTGTCACCAGGACTCCTCAGGTAGTGAACACTTGGTGATGGATGGGTGGAAGGGAATATACATTCTAATAAGGGGTCAAGGGACTTCAGGACTTCTACTATGTAATTATTTGATGCACTAGTGTGATGATGCATGTCAAATATGAAGGTTTCAGTTCCATCACTGAAGAACACGAGCTTCATACACAAAGAATAAATATAAAACAAAGAGCTAACTTCAAACATATACAAAGCTGTTTTATTTTAGGGGGTTACCCTCAACTGTAACATAATGGAACTTTTTAATAACAGCTACACTGTAGGACAGAATAAATAGTGATGTCATTGGCATATTTAGCCATAGTAGGTTCTGTCCATAGTTGAATGCAAGGGCAAGGATTTATTTTTGGTGCATTCAGCTCCATGAAGCAACAGAAAATATATTTTATAAGAATCCGTATACATACTTTTTAATGTTGAGTATTCTATGTGAATGAATACACAAAGTTTATTTGGAATAATTATATGAATGAAACATAAAAACATGGTATTGATAAGAATTGTCAATGAACTTAGCATTATTCCACTTAAGAATCAAGCAACAGAGATTTCTTCTGGGATGACACAGATGAGCGGTTGTCACATGAAATGTCCACCCAAGACACACCACTAAAAAATGCTTCTCCCTGTTTTGTTTTTCATTATTTTGAGAAAAGCTTTAATTTACAGACCATGATATTCCAACTAATAATCAAATAATCAGTTTTATTATTAATTGGACTACCTGAAACTTAAAATATAATTAGCCTATAATACTTCCTTTAAATCACTTTTTCAAAACTCGAAGGATTTTTTATACAATTAACATGAATAGCTATTAAATTGCGAAACTAGCTCTCATAAGACTAATTAAGAAAGTCTTGGAAGAATGAAAGTGCTCAGTATAATACAAAGTCTACTGCATAGCACGACTTCCCTGTGTATTATTTTTTTTCCATGCAAAATTCACTTGATACTTTGAATGGGAATGATAAGAACATTGCTCTTACAATGGAAGTCTTCCACCAAAGAAAGACACTGAAACATCACGGATGTTCGGATGTTTCATGGATGAAAAGTTCCTCCTCTGACATGAATAGAAGTCATGAGGTGTGAAAAGTAGGGGTGACAGTGGGGAGAATTGAACTGGATGTGGTGGTGTGGGAAGCGGGAGAAGGGAAGAGTAACTGAGCGTCAGGTGGAGCTGGCCTGATGCTGTTCTTGGCAAAGGTCATACAAGGGAGTTGATTCTAGGAAAACCAGGGGAAGTAGTTAAGGAACTGATGGGAGGGTTAGCTATCTGTGTGATAACTCTGCAGAAGCAGTATTTGAGAAAAGGAACAGAATGTATTTAACAAGATACAGTTGGAGATAACAGATTTCCAGAAAAGCAGAAAAATACCATGGGAACTTTCAGAAATAGGGGAAACATTCAAAATATCCCTAGAGATTCAGACTCACATGATCACATAGGAATTTTTGAGGAATCTATTCGAGGAATTTTGAATAATCTATTTGAGGAAAATAAAGATTTTTGCAGCAATAGCGAATTAGATTTTCAGTGTTTGAGGACTGCGTGGGCATGAAGAAAGCAAAGTTTCACAAGTAAGAAAGACTCAGAAACAAGGGCAAGCACACATGTGCTTAAGCAGTAGGCATAATGCATCCTTGGGCACCAACAAACAGTAGCATTGATTTTTATTTTGGAAGGCTATACTGTATTGTTAAAATGTATCGGTAAGCACATGATGCCTTGCCTTCAAATGCATACTAATATGACAATCTCGTAATAAAGATAAAAAAGTTAACGTGTGAAGCAATTAGAAGCAACAGAGATGACCAGGTAGAATAGAAATTGTCTCTTCTTATTCTTCACAGACTAAGAATGTATGCATACATTTGTGTGTATTCATATGTATTCGCCTGTGTTCATTATATACATAAAGGCTCTTTCTGTAAGAGAGAGAGAGAGAGAGAGAGAGGTTTCAAATTTATTTAGTTTTAGTATTTCAGACAGTCATATTCTAAATAGGAAAATAGGGACTTCAAGCATGTTGTCAGGACATTTTCATGGATATAATAGAATACAGGAGCTTGGACAATTTACAAAGAAAGGAGATTTAAGGCATACAGTTCAGCAAGCTAGGACATTTAAAAGCATGGTGCCTGCATTTGGCCAGGGCTTTACCACTCCTGAGAAAGAGGCAGAGAACAACAAGCAGCCCTGGAAGAAAGTGCAGACAGAGCTCATGCTATGGGCAGGAACCCAGACTGAAATAATGGCCTTAATCTAATCTAATCACCTCTTTTAGGTCCCACTTCTTAATTCTTTTATAGTTAAGATGAAATTTCAATATGAGTGATTCTTTTATTGTTGAAATTAAATTCAATATGAGTTTTGAAGAGGCGTTCAAATAGTACCAGAGTATAACATGCCTATAGTTCACTTGAGCTGGTAATGAGGATGCCAAATACTGAGATAAACTGTATCCAGGGAACACAATACCAGCATACCTGCAACGCTCCAAACCAAGACACAATAATGAAAGTCCAGGTAAGCGGAATGGAATGGAAGGGTCTGCTCTTGTGATTTGATCGTAGCTTCTTCATTTACAAGCAGCAGTGAAATCCTGTTTTCTGTCATCTTAGCCACTTGACACTGCCTGTGGACTGTGCACCTCCCACGAGGAGCAGAAATGTTACATTCCAGTAAACAGGAGAGCATTTCCTCTCCAGCTGGCTTGCAGGGTTATCATTATCAGAACTTTCATGAGCTTTTATTGCTTACTTTCCTCAACCTGATTACATATTATATTGACATAGACACAATGCATGCCAGTCAAACTCACTCTAAGAGAAACTGCAACAAAAATGATTTCAACTCAGGTTGGCCATTTAGGCCTTGAAAATATAACAAGATCATTCTGGAGGTGGGTGGAGAGATGGCTCAGTTGTAAGAGCATTGGATGCTCTACCAGAAGACCCAGGTTCTGATCCCAGCACCCACAGTTGCTGACAACTGTCTGTAACTCCAGTTCCACAAGTTCCTGACCCTCTTCTGTCCGCCACAGGCTTTGCACAACATGGGCGCATTTATCTATATGCAGGCATAACACTCATATGTACAAATAAAAATAATTAAATAATTTAAATCCTTCTGACTTGGTGGACATTTTATTGTGTATTCTCATTTAACACCAATATGACACCACATAAACATACAGTATACTGTACATAAGTTTCTAAAAACACCTATTGCATAATTCCACGTATATAGCATTCCCAAGATGACAAAATTTGTACATGTGATACAAAGTCCCGCAAATTTTCAACTACATCTGACAAAATGGCATAGAGCTATAAATGTGCACATTACCCTCCCTAAATTCCTTATTTGGGTATTGTACATAAAGTATAACCACTACGAGAGAAATAGTGAAGGGTCACTTAAATCTCATGGTATAATTTTTATTACATGCTGTCCACCAATAATTATCTAAAAACATGGAGGCAAATTTCTTTTGTTTTCAGATCCAAGTCTTCATGTTGCAGAATTATATCAATATAACTTCTGGGAAAATCAGATGAATAAATCTGGAAAACAGCAGTGACTGGATTGGCCTGAAGCAATGCGTGGTAAGAGGGGCTGACTGAACATAGGTCCATGGAATTTTAAGAGGAAATGGAATAACCCACAACTGGATTGTATAGAGAGCTTGCATAACTCCATTAATTTACAAAAAAAAATCCTTAATTGTATGCTTTCAATGGACACATTTTACAGTATGTTAATTATACCTCAACAAAGCTGTCATGGTAATCATGAAACTGGGGCAAATCATGTGGGCGTTTTCTAACTCTTCTCTTAGAAATCTGTATCATTTACATTTTAATTTTCTGGTTGTTTGAACAGGGGCATCAAAGCTAATTTATGTCCTGGGCCTGTCAAGGGCCTGTCTCAGTGGTCCTGTACATGCCAGGCCTGATGGCATGGGACAGGGGTCAGAGCAGATGAACTGAAGGGCATTCTCTTTTTATCATTGAAGCTGCATTGGTTAAGAGTTACTCTCTGTTCCTTACCGAGGGAGGAGAGATTCTGATATCAACAGTCACTATCTGTCCTCCGCAGCTTGTTGTCTGTGGATATATATTTTATATATCGAGGAGGCTGCAAAACAGTTGTCACTACAGGATATGTACTTACTCATTGTCAACAAATCATTTTGTCATCTTCACCGAGCCCTAAGGAAAAAGAAGAATGTTCACACAAGCAAACACAAACCTTCTAACCTCCATAATCAGGGCTGACTCTCTGACTAGAGTTGTGATTTCAGTGCTCAGCATGAGAAAATAAGGCCAGTGTCACACTCTCTAGATTTTTCCCTGAAGAGATTTATTTCTACCCAGATGTGTTGCACTTAAAATCGCTTTTATCATGTATGCATTACCCTGAACTGTAATACAATGCTTATTTGTGAGCTTCCCTAGACTGCTGGTTCATGGAGGACGGCAGGTACAGCAGGTAGGCACTGTGATCTCCTGGGATCCTAGTTAGTACCTGTAAGTCTGTAGCACCTGAAACTTCCTTAAGCCATACATCATGAACTGGTGAAGTTACTGAAGACTCCTCTTAGTGAGAAAAGATATTGGATGGTATTTGAATATGGAGAACTCGCTGTTGATTTTTAATCTATAGCATATTATTTGTGAAATACAAAGTTAAAGTCAATTCTTAGGCTTTTGACAAATCTCTCATTATTCAAGAGTAATTGGGTTACAAGAAACATTTGATTCATAAAACTGACATCAAAGATAACTAATGTCAAGCTTGGGAGGCTGGGACAGATCAGGACTTTAAAGTCAACCTAGGCAACAAGAGACTCTGACTCATTTCTATTAAAAAAGCATAATTAAGCTAAAAGTTCATCTAAATATTGTTAAAATTCAAGTAAACCAATTTCAAAGCAATAAGCTAATAAGTCCACTACATGCAGGGAGGAAATACAGGTCCTGAGCAGTCTCCATATCTCTAATATTAAAAATGTGCATGTCCCTAAGTTGAAGCATGAGTTATATTCTAGCTCTGTCACAATTACCTTATTCTACATACCATGTGTACAGATTTAGGAAGGGGATACTTTATTTTATTATGTTTTTATTTTATTATCTTATTTTTAAGACAGGGTCTCATATAGCCCAGGAATGCCTGGGACATGATATTCAGCCAAGGATAGCTCTGAACTTCTAATTCTTGTGCCTTCACCTTCAGTGTGCTGGGACTACAGGTATGCCTGATCACATCCTGCTCTCATATTGTATTGCTAAGAATAGAACTCAGGGCCTAATGCATGCTAGACAGCCTCTACCAGCAGAGCTAAATCACTAAACAGAATATTTTAATCTGTTGTCTTCCATAATAAAACACCATACATTAGGTGGCTTAAACAGTAGACATATCTTTTAAAAGTTCTAAAAGGGCTATGAATCTAAGATCAAACTTTGAACTGGTTTTGTTTGTGATAAGGGGTCTTTTTCAGGCTTACAAGTAGTCATTTTCTCCTGTGTCTGAGAGGGAGGGCATAAGAGAGGGACAGAGACAGAGACGCTGAGACAGAGGGACAAAGAGACATAGAAACAGACACAAGACAGAAAGGGAGAGCTACCTTGAGACAGAGGCAGAGGCAGGGGCAGACTGATATCTCTTCTTTCTATGAGGACATAAGATCAACTTTGTTAGGGCCCCACAATTATGATTCATTTAATCCCTGTTACCTCCTGACAGGCTCTACTCCACACACTGTCACTTTCATCAGCTACCTATGAACTTAAAGCTTCAACATACAAATTGGGTGTTGAAAGAAAAGTGCAATTCAGCTACTAGAGGATAAAATGGAAACATAAATTTCATGTTTAAATCCGTACCATGAGCCAGTACCTGATGTGGACACTTTTGCTTCAGATTTCAACCAAATTTAATACAGTTTGTTGTTCTGTTTTATTAAGAAAGCATGGTACCCAAATCAGATGTACCCACAATGATAATAGACTACTATTAATTGGTTTAGGATGGTTTTTTTTTTTCTGACTTAAAGATAGTTTTCTTATGATTTACAATTTGAGGGGAAAAGATAAATAAGCTAACCCTTTTTTGTATATCATTGGTTTATTTGGCATACTTTTCTATTTTTTAATTTAAATTTGTTTTAGCTCATATTTTTCCATTAATATGCTTTATACTTACTTCTTCAGTTAGCCTGTGAGACTAGTTATAACCCATAAGAACAGTTCTCAATGAATGGGACAGACTCTGACACATCTCTGTCTTCTTTGAGCTTTCCTCTGAGTTAAAAAAATCAAAAAAAAACCTCTGAGGAATTGTTTACTATATTGTTTCTGTAAGAACACCTCATTGAGAAAGCTCCACAGGGTTCTGCAGAGGCTCCTCCTCAGGAGGCTCAAGCCCCCAAAGCTCTAGGCACAGCATGTAAACTACCATCCCAAATCTAGAGTCCCTTGCTTCCTGAGTTTACTTCTAAGACACTACTTACACTCAAGTTTTTATCACATAATCTGCTTTCAGAAACCCAGATATAGTCCCTGAGTATGTCCTCATCTTCACCTTCATCACCCCACAGCCAATTCAGAAAAACTTCTGCATTGATTCTGAAAACCTACATTACTCTTGGGAAAAAAAATGCCATATTCTCGACAAAAACTGTGTTACAAAAGAGCATTGTATTATAATGCATATTTGAAAAAGGGTTTTATATCATATACCATTTAATCAGTGAGAATATTTAAAGAAAAGCTCTTTTCTTCATCGTTATCATTCAAAATATTGATTTAAGAAGATTTCATAACCTTTTCTGCCATGAATTTCCTTCCTAACTCTGTCTGTGATGATGGAATTTAAAGTCTCGGTCATTACCCTTCCATGTACATGTCTAAAGAGTGTCATTAGGAAGTCCTAGCACTGCCAGGAGCATTCTTCATTTGCACTCCATAGCTATGAGTTAAATAAGACAGCGATTATTATATTCAGGTTGTATATATGAGGAGATAAAAGCTTGCTAGGAACTACATCAAACTCCACTACTGAACTATGTCTCTCATGTAAACATATGTATTATGATTCATAATCCATGATTCTAATTTTTGCATGGTTTTCCTGTCTTGTTTATAAAAATTACCAATTATTTTCTGGTTACTATAATGCTAATTTACATTTCAGCTCCTCTACTTTTTGAATGCTAATACAAATGTAATTTCTTTAGCTTGAATCACTCTACTTTGCTCTGAGCTACTCAGCTGTGTATCTCAACAGTCTTTGTTGTTCAATCGAAAACAACAGTGTCAGTTACATCAATTTTTATGTGTTATCAAGGTGCCATCCTTTGACTAATCTCTTGACAAAGGCTCTTCCTTTGAGCCTTCCATACCTTGGGCAGATCTCCAACTCTGGGCATATCACATCTTTTATCAACCAGTTTCTGTTTCTTGGTACCATCCTCATCTTTATTTTCTGCTACACATCATCAAGCTCTTCACTGTATACCTAAGTCTTGATAACTCTACTGAGAATCCTTCTTTACAGTAGTAGATGTTGGTACTCAGCCTTCTCCTGGAAGTGAAGAATCAATCAGTTAGTGAAGGACCAATCAATAGTGAAGCATCAAATACAATTAGGTATCTAATGCATGTACATGTGGTCATGGTTAAACTTACATCTACAGTTATGATCAGAGGGAAATTTATGTCAAGTATGAGCCTAATGTATAATCATGTGATTTTTGAGGCAAGACCACCTAGCCACAAACACCTTGCTAATCTTTAAACATATATGATAAATGAAGAGGGATCCATTATGTAGAATCTAGTTTGATCAGTTATATACTGGAGTATAAATAAGAGAGAAACAGAAATCCGTGGGTGAACTTGAAAGTCTTCAGCAGGTATCTCTTATCCCCAAACTTGATTCCTTGAATTCAAAGAAAGTTTTCATGTTATTTTTATACTGTTGTTGTTTTCACTGTTTATTATCTTATACTGTACATTTCTATGATAATGTAATTAAAAAGAAACCACTCAAATCTATTAAAGACATAGTTTTATAAATAAAAGAAGAAAGCTTTTTTGACTACAGATAAATTCATTCTGGTGTTATCATTTTCCTTGACGATGATAGACATTGTAACTCTCTTGAACAGTGAATCAGAGTAGATGCCAGATTGCCGTGACTCAGCAGAGTTTTAAATAAGATTTTCATTTAAATGGTGTTGGTTCATAAAATGTCTTCACAGGGAAGGATTATATTTGTATACATTTTCAAGTATAACAGTATTTATTTTAAGACTTACCTAAGATTTAGTACCAAACATGTTTTAAAATGATGTATAAGAGGGGTTAAAACTTCAGCTTATTTTCTCCTTAGTTCTTTTCATAAGATTTATAAGGAACAAAGTCTTCAAATGTATCCAGCCTCACTTTTCTGTGTGCTTTCAAACTTGACTGAGGAATTCACTGAGATAGACCTCTCACATGGGTAAAGTGGATAGCAATGGAGAGCCTCTCCACTGGAAGCAAGACTGAAGGAGAATGATTCACTGACCCATTAAACAAAAGATCACATGATGTTAATAATCCTTCCAAGTACTTATCAGTGCTTTACATGAAGTTAAATTCTTATCAGTGCTTTACATGAAGTTAAATTCTCTTCAAATACATGTGACACGAGTACCTTTGTGGACAGAGAGATGATTGTGTGGGAAATTTACCTGCTGTCAAGACTGGTGACCGGAATTCCATCCCTAGAACCCACATAGTAGAAGGAGAGAACTCACATCCACAAATTGTCCTCTGACCACATACTCTCATGGCATGCACACACACACACACACACACACACACACAGAGAGAGAGAGAGAGAGAAAGAGAGAGAGAGAGAGAAACACACACAAACAAATAAATAAATAATAAAATAATAAAAAAGAATAAATTTGCCACAGAACTGCCTTCAGTTTGTAGATGTTCTGTGGCTGAGCTTTCGTGGAAATGGCCACTGTACCTGCCTTTGTCATCCAAACCTGCTTCTTCACGGGGAATAGTAATTTTCTCTGTGTGTCTTTTATTGATTCAGATAATGTTGTGTCGTTTGTTTTCTTTCTTGTAATTCTACTGCATATACCCTTCAAAATCAGAACATATTGAGATAGTAGATTACTGAGATAGCTCAGAGTATTGTTTAATTCTTTTGTGGACTTCAGGAATATTTACTCTTTCAATTTTATAATTTCCTGAAACAGCGTAAGTGAAAGGTCTTTATAGATTATTAGAATCCCATAGTAAGACATTTTTAAGGAAAGAAATCCACAGAATCTTTCTAAGTATATCAACATACCTTTTAACAAGATTGAAAATTCTGTATTAATGGTATAAAATAGCCAAGTGAAGTATATTTCAGTCTTCAACTTTTCAAACCATTACATTGCATAGGTTACAAAAAAACTTGCAAAAGCCTAAGTAAAATGAGAAAAAAAAATGTGTCTAATCCTACCATCCAGCTACATTACTATCTTATTATTCCATTATACATGTTTGTTCACGGTTATAATTAAACACTTTCCATCTACTAATTTTGGAAGACAATTTAAAGGCTTTCTTATATCATTATGGTAATATGCCACAGTGTACATTGTACATTCAGCTTTCTCTGTAATATTGTGATTATCAGGTAAGTGCATGAAATTTACCCCAAAGTTCTGATATGCCATTATTGTAAAAATGTAATAGGATTTTTAGAAGAAATTCCAACCTTTATGATTCATTCTGTCAAATTATTCTGTGATATTTCTTGGCAAAGATTCTAAAGTCATGTATGTATTGAATTCTGCCAAATGTTTCATTATAATGTGTTAAACCCAAAATGGTTTTAGTTTTGAATTTCTTCATTGTTCTTGCATGTTATGATGTAATGACTTCAAATTTGAAGTGTGTAATTTACTAGCATTGAAAATGTGATAGAATTTGTGTATTGCCATTTATCCATAAATAAATAATGATGCATTTGATAATAATCTTATACTGATTTTGAATACACTCTCGAGTCTTCAAATATTATTCAGTTACATGCATTCAATTCAAACATCAAAACTATTTTTAATTAAGCCTCAGGATATTCCTGTTTACTAGAGACAGCATAGCATCTTTCAGGAAGAAAACAATAGACCTTGAAACTTTATCAAATTGTCTTAGCATTGTTGTTTGACATTCAGGTTAGGAAGAGGGTCCTATGTCAAACTGAATCCACAAAATCTTAAATACCAAAAACCATTGCTGGAAACAATGAACCAGAACATCTTCAGTTACATTTTGCTGCCTCAGAAGTATCTTGTCAAATGACGCACAAATAGGCCAGGGATCACAAAGCATATAGGATAACCTTGCCATCTGTTAGTACATTATCAAACAGACATTGATGTCTATAGGACAGTAAGTAAAATATCAAGGTCACCTCTGAAAGGTTATGGCACTATTTTCAAGAAACATTATGTGGATTCATGCCAAAATATTCTTCCTGTGTTAAAAATCAAAGTTCTTTTTAACATTTTATTTGTTATTTTTATTTTATTTGTATGAGTGTATTACCTGCATGTGTGTAATTGCACCTGTGTCATACAATGTTCCCGGAGGTCAGAAGAGGACATTGGATCCCATGGAACTGGAGGTTGTTATTTGCCATGTGAGCGTTGGAATTTAAATCTTGGTCCTCTGCAAGAGCAACCAGTTTAACTGTTGAGCCATCTCTCCAGATCCCTAAACTCAATGTTCTTTAATGCATTTAGCAGATTATATTTAACATTAAGTAAAAAAGATGATCTCCTTTAAGGTGGTTTATTAGTGCTGCCTCCCATGGGTGAAACTAGCATCATCTCTCTGATAATCTACCTACTTTATTCTGTCCTGCATTGGAATTAAGGGTAAAGTATAAGATAAACCAAAAGGCTGAGATATCTCTAAAATATCAGTTATGGTGATCTGATGATAATGTTTAGTCCAAATTCCAGACACAATAAACTTAATGTCTACTGAGTGTTAGAGATGCTTGGAAGGGATACATGACTTTTAAAATACATTTTGTTTATTGTTATTATTTTATGTGTATGAACGTTTTGCCTGCATGTAAGTAGGTGCACCCATGGAATGTATTACCTGCAGAGACCAGAAGGTGTCAGATCCCCTGAAATTGGAGTTACGAAAGGTTTTTGGTTGCCATGTGGGTGCTAGTTAATGAACCTGGGTCCTCTAAAAGAACAGCCAATATTCTTAATTGCCCAGCAATCTCTCCAGCCCCAATAAATCATCATACATTTTGTTTTGGTCTTCAGATAGGGTCTCCCTGTATCCCCAGCTGGTCTGGAACTTGATATGTAGACCAGACTGGCCTAGATCCCATAGAGTCATAGAGATCCACGGTCTCTGCTTCCCAAGTGCTGAGATTAAAGGCATGTGCACCCATGCCTATGTAATAGGATAGTTTTTAAATTATTTTTATGTTATGTGTATGAGTGTATTGTTTGCTTGTATGTAAGTGTCATGCAATGCCTTTGGCAGTCAGAAAAAGATGTTGGATCCCCAGGAAATGGAGTTATTAATGGTTGCTGGCCACCATGTGGGTGCTGGGAATCTAACCCAAGTCTTCTGCAGGAGCAGCCAGTTCTCTTAACCACTGAGCCGTTTCTCCAGTACCTGATAGGATAGATTTTGAGGAATACTAGTTCTAAGATAAAACTAGAGAAAGCCTGGTCCAATTGATAATTTTTTTGTGTCAACTTGGTTAGTACACGGATATACAGACAGTTTTAAGCATGGTTCTAGCTATGTTTATTCCTAGACTTAACAAAGCTGAATGCCCCTTCTAGTCTTACTTCATTTTTATAGTTTTTCCTCTCTGTTTCTCAGTTTTTCTTTAGATCGTGTCAAGCCTTTGCTCCCTTTGATTACTGCTTCTGTGCCCTGGCGTCTCCTTCGCTATTATATATTCTGCACTATCGATTTGGGTTTCAGTGCATAGGGATTCGGAAAAATCTCATATCTGATGACGAATGGGACGTACTGCTCTCCCCAAACCGTTGCTTCTTGCCATCTCCAGTAGTGAGCAGCCCTGATCAGTGAGACTCCTCATCCACCCAGTAGTGAGCAGCCCTGATCAGTGAGACTCCTCATCCACCCAGTAGTGAGCAGCCCTGATCAGTGAGACTCCTCATCCACCCAGTAGTGAGCAGCCCTCATCAGTGAGACTCCTCATCCACTCCAGTAGTGAGCAGCCCTCATCAGTGAGACTCCTCATCCACCCAGTAGTGAGCGGCCCTCATCAGTGAGACTCCTCATCCACCTAGTAGTGAGCAGCCCTCATCAGTGAGACTCCTCATCCACCCAGTAGTGAGCGGCCCTGATCAGTGAGACTCCTCATCCACCCAGTAGTGAGCGGCCCTGATCAGTGAGACTCCTCATCCATCCAGTAGTGAGCGGCCCTGATCAGTGAGACTCCTCATCCACCTAGTAGTGAGCAGCCCTCATCAGTGAGACTCCTCATCCACCCAGTAGTGAGCGGCCCTGATCAGTGAGACTCCTCATCCACCCAGTAGTGAGCGGCCCTGATCAGTGAGACTCCTCATTCACTCCAGTAGTGAGCGGCCCTCATCAGTGAGACTCCTCATCCACCCAGTAGTGAGCGGCCCTGATCAGTGAGACTCCTCATCCATCCAGTAGTGAGCAGCCCTATCAGTGAGACTCCTCATCCATCCAGTAGTGAGCGGCCCTCATCAGTGAGACTCCTCATCCACCCAGTAGTGAGCGGCCCTGATCAGTGAGACTCCTCATCCATCCAGTAGTGAGCAGCCCTATCAGTGAGACTCCTCATCCATCCAGTAGTGAGCGGCCCTCATCAGTGAGACTCCTCATCCACCCAGTAGTGAGCGGCCCTGATCAGTGAGACTCCTCATCCATCCAGTAGTGAGCAGCTCTCATCAGTGAGACTCCTCATCCATCCAGTAGTGAGCAGCCCTGATCAGTGAGACTCCTCATTCACTCCAGTAGTGAGCGGCCCTCATCAGTGAGACTCCTCATCCATCCAGTAGTGAGCAGCCCTCATCAGTGAGACTCCTCATCCATCCAGTAGTGAGCAGCCCTATCAGTGAGACTCCTCATTCACTCCAGTAGTGAGCGGCCCTCATCAGTGAGACTCCTCATCCATCCAGTAGTGAGCAGCCCTCATCAGTGAGACTCCTCATCCATCCAGTAGTGAGCAGCCCTGATCAGTGAGACTCCTCATTCACTCCAGTAGTGAGCAGCCCTCATCAGTGAGACTCCTCATCCACCCAGTAGTGAGCGGCCCTCATCAGTGAGACTCCTCATCCACCCAGTAGTGAGCGGCCCTCATCAGTGAGATTCCTCATCCACCCAGTAGTGAGCAGCCCTGATCAGTGAGACTCTTCATCCATCCAGTAGTGAGCAGCCCTGATCAGTGAGACTCCTCATCCATCCAGTAATGAGCAGCCCTATCAGTGAGACTCCTCATCCACTCTGCAGCCTCCTTCCTGTGGATGTCCACCATCGCTCTTCTATCGAGGGTATCGTTTCTCATCTAAACTGGTCTCAGTGCTCTGCTGGCCTCAGGCTGGCTTGGATTCTGATACTACCTATATTCCAATTGCTAAAGAATACGTATGAAATTCAAACCTCTGAAAAGGAGCCGCTTTTCTACGGCTCTTTCGTGGCTCCCTGATGCCTTTAGGATAAAATTGAAAGACCATAGCTAAGCCAAGTGTGTTCAGCGTCTGCAGTCTGCCAAAGTCTATGCATTCCACTTTTGTGATTCATAAATTTCTATATCAAACCAAGCTTTCCCAGGAGCACCCTGGGCAGTGCCATGCTTGACTCTGTGGGGAATATCTTCTCTGGCATCCAATCTATGGATGAAATGTCCTTTTCTTTATTACAAACTCAACTGACATCTAGGGAGGTAGCTTATTTGCAGAGCACACACTTAGAATGCACAAAGGCCTAGGTTCCATCCATAGAAGCACATAACCAATCTGGTAACGTGTATCCATAACCCTAGTTCTCAAGACGCTGAGGAAGGAGGACGAGAGTTCAAGGTCATACTTAGCTACACAGCAAGTTTGAGGCCAAGGTGGGCTACTTGAGACCGGGTCTGAAAAGAAAAGAAAAGAAAAAAGAAAGAAAGAAAAAAGAAAGTTCATGTACAAAGAATCTTTTCCTATTCATTTTTGTGAAATTTCTCCCTTCTGACTGAAATACCATTCTCAACATTCTCTATTTTTAAAACAAAATTAATAACACTGTATTGTAATTAGATGAATTATCTGTGTTCACTTCCTCTTTAAGTTGCAACACCTTGAGGACTTCCTGTAATACATTTTCTCACAGCCCATCTGCATCTCAGCTTCTATGATGATTTTGAAAATAGCTGGTCTTTTCTCCTAACCTAAAATTATGTTACCTGATAAAACAACTTAGCATGTCATTCCAATTTTTTTTTTTAAAATCAGGGATAAAGTTAACCCTTTTCAGTAAAAATAGGGACATTTCAAATCCATTTTATTATTCATGAAATACATTTTGGTTGGTGGTCAAGAGAAAAATAGCTAGTAATTAAGATCTATAAATATGTCAAGAATTCTCATTTTTCTAGAGAAGCAACTCAGCTTCGTTTAACCTCATGGTGACGTAGCTGTGACCGATGACTGGATCCTTCTGGTCATTTCTCTGATTTCCCTCTGGCCTGGGAGCCTTTTGTTTTTATAGCTTCTGTGATCTTTTTGACACTGCATGGCCTCAGCCAGTCACAAAGAAGGACGTGTTTTCTGCTTAGTGGAGATGCCCCTTGCTCCTAGGTCTCTCTTAGAATGTTTCCTTGCTACATTTGGAGCTTCTTTTCTACTGCTTGGTCCTTGTGCTAAGGTTTACCCTGAGATGCGGTCTTTTCATCACTGGCAAGTGCTCAGCTTCAAAAGTTCACTAACATTAATTGACTTTGGGGTACATTGCCTAACCGAGGCACTTGAGCACTATCTAGCCTATAATCACATCAGTAAGCTTGCTTTCTGAGAGACAGGAAAAGAAACTTTGGACATCTTGGAAGAGTTGAGCATGATGTTTGATTATATATGTTTTATTGAGTGTGTAGTACAGACAATATAAAATACTGGGGTTCCAAGGCTGCCACTTAAAAATGTGAGTTTATGGAACTGAAAATAATTAATTTTCACCCACACAGAGATTAAATTAGATGGCATAAGAAAGCAAGTCACAGCAGTAAATAGAGCTCATTCAGTAAATAGATGGAAGGAGATGAAGAAATAGAATTTCTGCTTTGCTTTTTAGCCATGTTGTTGAGTTTTCTGGGTCAACCAAAAAAATTAAGCAGTATTTTATAAAATATTTTACATGTTATTTTTAATTTATATTTTGTATATATTGTTTTCATTTTATTTTATGTGCATGAGTGTATTGCCTGCATGTATGCAAGTGCACCCATTTCATACAATGCCCATGGAGGTCAGAAAAGGGCATCAGATCCCATGGAGCTCGAGTTGTAGAAAGTTGTTAGCTACTATGTGGGTGCTGGGACCCAAACCCAGGTCCTCTGCAAGAGCAGCTAGTGCTCTTAACCACTGGGTCTTCTCTCCAGCCTCTATTTTATGATTTTTTTATGTTTATGATTGTGTTGTCTAAGTGTATATAGGGAACCTGTGTCATGCAATACCAGTAGAGGTCAGAAGAGGGCGTTGAATCCCCTAGAACTGGAGTAATGGATAGTTGTTAGCTACCAAGTGGGTGCTGTAAACCAAACCATAACTTTCTGCAAAAACAGCCAGTGCTTTTAACTGCCTAGACATTCCTCCAGCCCCTTTATGCAGCATTTAATGATTGAGAGAGACTCTGGATTTAGAGTTCAGATTTGAGCTCTGCCTCCTCCTAAACTTGTGAAGTTACTTACTCACTGAGTAGACTTATTCATCTGTAAAATGGGAAGAAATGACCTGTGAGTTAAAAGACATAATACAAGTGAGAAGACCGAGATTCCAGTGATTTTGCGCAATGCCAGATGACTGGCACCTCTCAGTTTACTGAGTAATCTCAGAACAGGACCCTCCCTCAGCTTTAGCTATATCTATGATTATTATTCCCAGACTCCCGCATTTCTTTAATTTTTCTTTGAGTAAGGAAATGATATCTAGACAAGATCCCTTACCTTGTCTTAATAATTCTTAATTGGACACACCTGGTTGGCACTTAAGAAAATGGGGTCTGTTGGTAGGCACCCAGTCATTCAGGACCATTTTGAGCACCTGCTGTGTGTCAGCTACTCTGGCCATTTGGGAAATACCAGAGAACAGAGAAATGGACAGTTTAAAGGTCTTCTACACTGTACCTCAGGCCCTGTGCCAACAATGACTGTTAAGAGTAGAAACGGTAATTCTATGTGAAAACTTCAAATAATGCATGAAATACACAGCAAATATATCCGTCTGTTTCCCCCTTTATATGACTTAAAACACATTCTTTCTATGGATTAGGAAAATAGAGTTTAATAGTTACACTCTATAGTTAAAATAGTTATACTAGCTTATTTCCAAGCACAAAATAAAGCTTCACAAAAACTTGTGACAATAGAAAAGGAAAGTTCTAGGTATTATCAGAGGTCAATTGAAATAAAATCTAAGCAAAGTGAAAAAAAAGACATAATGCAAATAAAACTTTATAATGTACAAAAGGTCTGTTGGTTATTGTTTATTTCATTAGTATCACTGATTCATATGTGGCTAAAGAATAATGATAACCAGAAATATACTTATTTATGAATTATAATAAATTTGGGCACTTTGAAAATATTTCACAGATTTTAGTGTTCTTTGAGGAATTCGAAAGGCTTCAACAGCTCAAGGGTCTCTTCTTACAGATCTTATTTTCCTAAGCAGTCCTAATATATACTACTTAAAACTTTCATATATGACATTCTCCTAATTACATACTTTGTGAAGGTAAAAGTAAAGCATGCTTCTTTAAAGCAATATAATAAAATTAAACCAATCCATCAGTAAAGCTCATTTTCAGTGGTATATGTCTTTGCAAGTTGGCAGAATGCCTTTGTCAAGTGAATCCAGGGACCATGATGAGTACAAGGTCCCTTCAGGTTACATCTTCCTACTTCTTAAGCTGTTTAATCCATAAAGCCTAGAACATGGTGAAATATTTTTATTAAGCATAGTTTTGGTCAGGGAAAGAGAGAATAAAGGGTTTTCCTTTGTGGGCATGACTTGAGTGGTTTTGAATTGCCAGCTTATGAACACTGATAATTCAATAGCTCATAAGCTCATCTTATTTGGTCCCTTGTTTAGGCTGCAACTCTGAGCTATTTAGTTGCTATGGTGACAGTAATGATAAAGACTGATTGCAGGAAAATAGCATCTTATTTGGGATTTTTTTTTTTTTTTGGTTCAAATGGGAGAATACATTCCACGTTGTCCTATTAGACAAGATATTGGATTGCATCCATTTTGATTAGCTTGTCTTACTTTTTTAGCACAGATTGTTGTAGAGTGCTAACTTATGTCAAATTCTCTAAAACTTGATTGGGGACTTAACAAGCCTACGATAACTTGATCTCTGTCTAATGGGGTTTTTCTGAAAGTAGTTTTTCAGTATATGAATTATTATAAAAGAAAAATAGGCTAAATTTGATATTCAAGAGTCAACTTCAGAAGTTTGAGCTATATACAAAATAACTTTTCCATTGATAGGATAATTTAATGACAATCTATTAACAGCCAAGAAACTATGAGAATTCTAGCAATAAGTAAATTATGAGGGCTTATTTCCTGTTAATTCCCTGATTCCAGATGGAGCAAGGTGTGGTTGGAGAATGGTTTAATTGTCCATAGGCATATGTCTTTGGAGTCAATGGAAATATAATATTCTGGGCAAAATGTAGTCTACAGAATTTTTGACATTTTTATATCTTTTACAATCAAGGCATTGTAAAAAAATTAGGTACTGAAACTGCTAAAAAGTTGTGGATATATTTAGAGTAGAAGGGAATAAAAACTCTTTAATATATCAATACACAGCTGGAAAGCAGATGTTCAAATGAATGATTTCAGTACTTAGCAAAAGTTATTAAACCTGTTACTCAAATGAAAAATTCCCCTAATTTATTGTCCCCATATTTGACTTTTTCTATCTAAATTAGCTCTACAGTTATTATTTCTATAATTATTATTGTTGTTGAAGTCAATTACCATGAACGTTTGACTGTGTGCACTATAGTACAGGAGTGCTAAGAAATGCCCAAGGCTGCTGTCAGTCAAATTAAACTACAAGTTATGAGTTGTTTACTGTATCAGGAAATGAAGTGATAAATGTGTGCAACCAGCAATATGTGGCATCTAGTACCAAATACACTCGTGTTAAATAAAATTGTGATTCATCGACTAGAAGGCCAAAACACACTTTTAAATGAGCCTTCATTATCCAAGAGGCTTAGGACAGTCTTCATGTTGAGAACTAGTGACTCTACATTTACAACCTTTAAAACACATGTGTAGGAGGGGAACAGAAAGGTTTCCACAGAGGCCTGTTTATATCCATTTTTATGATTACTGGTCAATCATTCTAAGCTTCCACAACATTTACTTGGATTAGCTAAATTATTTGGATAAACCACTGCTAGCATATACAATTATGAATGAGACTGAAGGAGCCCTTCATGGGGGGTTATCATCCCTAGTAAAAATTAACACTGTATCATGTTGGCATTATTTGCTGTTACATGCTTACTTTAGAACAACATTAAATGATTTCTTAGCATGTGATTTACTAACAGGATTTCTTTAAGGGTCAGACTGAAGGACAAATCTGTCCTATAGTTCTACAACTACTTAATGAGATGCCCAGAGGAGCTGACAAAGAAAATACCATTCTGAAAGTACCACTTAAACCCAAGTACTGCATCCCAGTCCAGAGGGAGAAAGATCTTTTTCTCATAGTCTCTTATTAAAAACAAAAATTAAATGCCTGTGAATTGGTGCTCTATGAGTCTAGCTATGTCATATCCCTGAACACATAATTAGATAATTGCATTTTAGACAAAAGAGTTGCATAGTAATTCACAGCATAAATTCCAGCTAGGGAATAGAAATTGATACATGAAAAATATATCAATACAAATATAAATACATATATGTGTTCTATGCAGACTTAGGCTATTAAGGGCCATTAAAAACACTGGCGCAAATAGCTCCTGGGGATTACATTGTAAGAGGCCTCTTTATAATCAGAAGGCAGCTAATCCCTGCTCACCTATTTGGATGCTTAGCCTTCCTAATATAACATTAAACTATTATTTTTTATTTGTGATACTCTATGAACATGCAAATATTGGCAAAAATGCTACCCCGTTCCCAAGATCTTGGGATGCTCTCAGGTTTAATAACCCTGTAAGTTAAAAATCTACAGCTTGCCTTAGAGAACTTTTAAGAAGATTAACTCTGGGTTAAATTCATTAACTTATTTATCAAGTCACCCTGCCACGTTATTGACCTTCTGCTTGGTAACTCCACTCTGTTCTCATCACCTACTACACACAGGTTTTTTTCCATTAAGCTGCAGTAGTGGTTTCTAAGAATTGCTTTCTAATTTTTCAGGACCTGCACCTATAAATTCTGCTATAAGTCCAGAAGCCTCTAGTTCCTTTTCACAGCAGGAATTGTATATCTATTTTTCTTCTAAAATATGATGAGCCACCAAAATCCCCAAGGAAATGTCATCCACTGATAGCAATATAGGAGTCTATCATCATTATGCTGAGACATTCTTGAGTGTTTTTCTTTAACTATTTCATATTACATATACACATACAGGTGTGTGTGTAATTAATTAGCACAAACACACATTTGTGATATTTCTAGAATTTAAATGTATTAAACTGACCATGACCATGACCATATACCCGGATAAATGCTTCTGATTGTTTTTCTAAGAATAGGTGCCTTTTGTGTAGCACCTGGGGGTACATCATTATATGCATGCTCAAGTCTTCTCAAGAAGGGAAGAGCATATTTAGTAGAATTGGTTAGAAACCCACCATTCAAATGCTCATTTTATCTACTGAACAAATATAATGAAAAATATGTTATTTTCTTACTCTTCCTTTGTTTCTAAGAAAAATACTCTAACCATCTCATTCTCAAAGAATTATTTTCTCTTAACACAAACTTCTAAAACATTACATCTTTAAAGAGAAACATATTCCATAACAGGCATAAATTATATTGAGCAATATATGTATTCATGTGTATTTTTACAGGCTTTTATATATGTATATGTATACCCATGTTTGTGTGACACTAGTACAATAATCTATGCCTTTGAAAGACATGTCAGATAACTTCTCAGTAGATTAGATGTTGTTGTGTTATTTAAGAAAGGGAAATGATCATTTTAAAGCCCTATTCCTCTAAGAGAAAGAACTGAAGGAACATTAAATAAGTTTACATGAAATTTTCTCTGCAAAGAAGCAGAAGGGAATGACTGCCCCCCCTCAAAGCATCTACACCATGCTTCCCACAACACACCAGGGACAGTGGCTGCTGCCAAGCGGGTCTTCATCCTAGACCTGAGTGCTGAAAAATTATGGGGCTGGAATGAGACTTGACTAAGCTGTGGAATGTTGAACAGTGCTGGATATACTGTGTGTGGAGATGGTATGGGAAACAGGCTATAGAGATGGAGGCAGAATTCCTAAGAAGAGATTCTTCATGGGATGAGTGCTGTAGGTTAATAGCCTGAAAAGACCGTCTGAGCCACAGCATTACTGAAATGGACGGGAATGGGATAAGGATGCTGAACTTGGAGCAGTCTCACCAGTGGGCAGGGCCAAGAAATCATGCAATGAAAAAGACAAACACATGCAGGCAGGCTTTCCACCCCTCTCCTGTGTCTCTGTCAGAGAGAGTCATGCATTTGGTAAGAGCCATGCTCCCAACATTACAGAAAGAGTTGCAATGGGCAGCTGGTAGGCTTCAGACTAGAGGATTTGATAGAAAGTAGATTTCTCACACAAGAATCCACAGCAAGCACGCTGACTTACCTACCTTGAATTGAGCTTTAATATCCTCTATTGTGTTCCTTTAATTTCATTTATGTTTGTCCCTTTGCACTTTATTAAGTGGTTGTGTGTAAGCTTGTATCTGACCTGAATAGACATTTATAGTTGTCTTCTTTTTGCACCCATTCCACAATATTTTCTCTCATGCACTAACCTTTTTTCTCATTCCTACTTCTATGCCTCTTTTTTTGGATTATTTCCTCACTGTATTACCTATATTTTTATACACTTAGGTTAAAAAAACCTATAAAATATATTTTTGTCTAGCAGCAGCTTGGTGTGGGTGTCTCTGAACCATGCTGGGGATGAACATGAAGTGTCCAGTAGTGTAGGTTAACACCAGTGCTGCTGTTGAATCCGTGTGTCGTCCCCTGCAGCTGACTTGCTGCTCCTACCCACAGATAACATTGGAAAACATAAATCCAGTGAATATAATGCACCGTGAAAACGCAAGTACGATACAATTAACAGCAGAAAGAATGAGAATAAGAAAATAAAACCCAGGGGACACAACCATAACAAGGAGAATGCAACCTACTCCAACATCTCCATCAGCTCACTACCATGCATCCTGGAAATCAAAGACGATGAGATAGCCCAAATACCAGAAAAAACTTCCAAATGAAAACTTGGAAAAAATCTCAGTGCCCATAGAGAGCTCTAAAATGAACAGAGAATGAAGGAAGGAAATCAATTCAGGACGGAGAACAGGACAGGGAATGAAACATTCAATAACTTGGAGGAAAAATCAAAAGCATTTAGAGAAATAACTTTAAACTGATCAACAACCAAAAATTACTCTCGAAATGAAAGACTCAAGCAATAAAACACACAGTGAAGACATCATCATCAAACAAGACAACAAAGGAGAATGAACTTCAAGACTGCAGAAGATGTTCAGATAACTCATTCAGCACATATAAAGAAGAAAACTTAATGAATATAATAAAACCTTCTAAGATCTCTGAGACACGGTCAAGAGACCAAAGTTAAAAATCCACAGGTAAAAGGAGCTGAGATACAATCCAAAGGCACAGATCATTTATTCAAGGAGAGTATAGCAGAAATTTCCCCAAACCTAAAAAAAGAGATCAATGTTCAAATGCAATAGGCATTCAGAATAAGCAGCTATGGTCAGAGAAGAAACTTTCCAGGACATATCAAACTCAAGATGTCAAAAATAGAAAGCAGAGAAACAATAGTAAAAGCTACAAAGGAAATGGCTCCATTCAACAACAGAGACAAATACATCAGAATAAGATATGATCTTCATCAGTAACCCTAAAAGCAAAGAGGAAAGATTTCCATTCCTGAAAGTAACCCAGAAACTCCCTCAGAAAACCACAGAAAAGAATCTATTTCATGAAAGGACTAGATAAACAAAGGAGAACTGAGAAGGAATCCAGCATCCCCAATGCAGTAGGTTAATAAAACTCTTAAATTAAGAGTGGAAGAAGAAAATAACTACCAATATTGCAACTAATATGAGCAACCACCAACAAAACTGTAGAAGATAGCAACCTTCTCTCAATAAAACCTTAAATACATGTAACCTCAACTCACCAATTAAAAGATATAAACTAGCTAATGGGGTTTAAAACAAGGTCTAATTATCTTGTCTCCAAGTAATTCATCACTCTAGAAAAGTAACACAATCTAGAGTGAAAGGTTAAGAATGAAGATAACAAGCTGGCATACTATTCTAAGAAGTAACCTTCAAATCAAAACTTATCAAAAGAGTTAAAGAAGAGTCCTGCCTGTTTACAAAGAGATAAATTCACCAAGATAAGCAAAAATGGTAAATATTAATGCACCAAATTTTGGGCTCTCAATTTCATGAAAGAAACATAAAAAAGCAAGAAGAAGAGTACCACAGTTTCTGATACAATAATTGTGAGCGATTTCAATACCTGGGTCTAATTTTTAGGTTGATGTTCCATATAAAAACTAAAATAAAAGAAATGTCAGAGCTAAAATATTTGGTGGGTGTGTTGGATTTAACAGATATCTACAAAATATTCCACCTAGCAGACACAGAATAAACATTTTTCTCAGTTGCCCATTGAACTTTCTCTAAATTTGATCATGTTATACAACACAGAGAAAGTCATAACAAATAACAAATAGAAAAATACCAAAACAATTCCTTGCCTCTGAGCAGACCATTGTGGAAAAATTTTAAATTCATTAACTGATCAAACCTTTCAGAAAACAGGAATGTGATTCTTACAAGGTAATATTTTATCTTCCACATGGAGTGACCACTTTCTTGCTTGTTTCACTTTCTAATTCATGGTTCACCAACACAAACCAAATAGCACATTTGTACATTGCAGTTTAGAAATGTTTAAAAATTTGAAACAATTTTTATTGTTGTTTATTTGTATGTGTAAATTATGCAACCAATTTTTCATATGGGACATATAAATAGCTTTATTTTTATAAACATAAATAATAAAAATTAAAGTTACATGTTTATTTGTAAAATTTTGCCTACAAAATGTATAAAATATATTTTAATAAATTAAATTTGAAAAAAATTAATTATTTCTTTCATTTATTTTATACTGGAGAGCAACATATTCTAAACGTATACATTTTGTGAAATGCTATAGCAATCCCACTAGTTTGTATGCAAACTTTAAAAAATAAAATATATTCCTATTTCAAAAAGAAAGGACTATAGATTCATTATCATGACAGTTTACACAGATGGAGGATCGACTGTGCACATTTTGAACACAGAGTTGGTTCCTGATAAATTTATAGATCATTACTGTCAACAGAACAGAATTTTGATAAAAATTTTATTATAATAAATTTAATTTACCTAAATAAAGGCAAATATGTGTTATGGAAGGACATATACATATAATAATTTATAAGGTAGTATATGTTATATTTATGCCAATGATATGAGCATAAATAATTGTATTCCATTATATTTGGTGGCATTCTACTGTATTAATAACACATTTGAACATTGTTCTAGTTTGCCTTCAATTGCTGTGACCAAACACACTTAACACTAGCTTGGGGAGGAAAGGATTTATTTACCTTACATGTTCTGGGTCGTAGTTCATCACTGAGGATGCCCAAGTTAGCAACTCAGGGCAAGAGCTTGGAGAGAGGAGTTGAAGCACAGACAGTGGAGGAATGTTGCTTACTACCGAATTCCTCTGTCCCATACTCAGCCTACTTTCTTATACAATACAAAACAACCTGCCCAGAGATGGCACCCCCCACAGTGGGCTGGGATCTACCACATCAGTCAACAATCAAGAAAATAACCCAGAGACATGGCCACAGGCCAGTTCAATAGAGGCAATTCCCTAATAGAGACTCTCTTAATACAGGTGAATCAAGTTAAGAACTGTCTAGTACAAACATCTAGTACAAACATCTTTTTGATATTGTGATTTGAAGTTATATTTGTAAAACTAGAAGAATAAAGCACACTTTACCTTAAGCAGTAATTTAAAATATCGTATTTTAACCAATCAAATTTATTTATTTAACCAATAAAATACTTGTATTGTTTTCAAAGGAATAGTTTACTGGAGTATGGGCAATCTACCATGGTCATACCCTGAAAGAATAAGGACTCTTCTTCACCAAAAGTCATTAAAGTTCAATAACTTCTCAGCTCATGGTGGAGGCTGGTGGGCTCCTCCCTGGTTCACGTTGCAATGTCCCTGGCTTGATCCTGTGCAGGTTTTGTAACTGTAAACACAACTGCTCCGAGTTCATGAGTGCAGTGCTCCTGTAATGTCCTCCCTGACCTCAAGCTTGTAACAATCTTTCTGCCCCCTCTTCCTTAATGGTCCCTGAGCCTTAGAATGAGGAGCTGTGATATCGATACCCCCGTTATGGACTGAGGACTCTATGGGCAGCACAAATTGGAGTCAGTGAGTTATTGAGAAAAGAAAGAAAACACAATGAAAATGAAAACGATGATGGGAAGAGAGGGGTGAGGAGATGGGGCTGGGTGTGGGAGGAGTTAGGGTGAACTGGAAATATGATCAAAATATATTGTATTTGGGTATTAAATTTGAATATTTTTAAAAAGAAATAATTTAATAACTTGATTTTTAAAATACCACTAACAGATACTTTTAAAGCAAACATTTACCTGTCTTTTGACTTTATTACCAACCATCAAAGTCACCCTCTATATTTTTGGTTAGCTACCATTTAAAGAAGTTTGAAAATGTTCTCTCATATCTGCTATCTTAATTTAACTCGGATTGTCAAATATTCAGCATCCTTCAGAATGTGAAAATAGATAAAACTGCAGCTGATTCGAAGAAATTCTAATTGCAAAAGCAATCAAATCTCAGTGACTCTCAGATTTCCCAGAATCACAAGATATAGACTCTGGTGAGGATGCAAATGTATCCAGGACAAGAAGAGAAAGATGACCAACTGTCTTCTGCTTTAAGCCAGAGGAGTTATTTTATAATAGTTTGCTAAGACTGACTTTATAGCTCACAACTCAGATTCTTTGTTTTGTAAATAAATGCTGCTTTCCTACGTGCTTAGTTTGTCTTCATTCGTATTATAAGTGAGTCTCCATAGCAGAAAAATTAAAATTCAGTATATTCTGTTACTACTGAATATATAGATTTATTATAAACTTCTGTCTAAATGTTGTAAAACAGATCTGAGGAAATGGCTTCATTACTAAAAGTGCTTGTTTCACAAGTATGAGGACATAAATTTTAATCCTCATAATCCCCATTAGGCCAGGTGCAGTAGTCTGTAATACCAGGTCTCCTATGGAAAGATGGGATCCAGAGGCAGGGGAATCCCTGGAAACTTGGAAGTCATGCAAGTCAGCTAACCTGGTGTATGCAGCAGAAATCAACAAAGAAACCCAAGGTGGAGGGCTCAAGTCAATGCTCAGTCATTCTCAGATATCCTTTGAACACACCAGAGTTTATCCTACACTACTTAGTTAGTTCTTCTACTAAATCTTTGTATTACACCTAAGTGTGTAAGCCATGACTTGAAACAAAAGGAAAATGATAGAGAAAAAGGAAGAGAAACATGGAGACAAGGAAGGAAGGAAGGAGGGAGGGAGGAATGGAGGGAGGGAGAGAGGAAGAGAGGAAGAGAGGGAGAGAGGGAGGAAAGGAAGGAGGGAGGGAGGGAGGAATGGAGAGAGGAATGCAGGGAGGGAGGGAAGGAAGGAAAGAGGGAGGGAGGGAGGGAGGGAGAGAGGAGAGAGGAGGAGTGGAGGAACTGTTAAGCTAAAGACTGAACCAATGAAAACCAAAGTGGTACTTGCAGTCACAGAAATGTACTTGAGTTCTATCCATTGCTACTTGATTTGTCACTTATATAGATATACATATCTACTTGACAGCTTGGCATATGCCTGACTAATTAGTACAGTGTGATGTATGGTGCCTTATTCTATTTAAAATCTACATTAGTCTTTGCATGTATTGTGGACCAAGAAATAAGTTATCTTGAAAGCCACTGTGCATCAGGATCTATGGACATTTACTATTCTGATTATAAAGGATGGTATAAATCTGTAATTAAATTTTAGTAGTTTTAAAGTAATCCTTTTTATCTTTTGCATTATCATTTAACTTTTTATAAACATATGATATCCTAAAACATAGAAAATAGAATATAAAAATTTCAACATCAGTTTTCTATTTTCTGTTCTTTTCAGTAAATATACTGAAATATTTTCTAACAGGTCTTTCATCAGTCCCAGCATTTCTCAAGTGCTACAAGTTTATATTATTACAAATGAAAATAATAAAGTGTCTTGCTTGAGGTACTGAATCAGTCAGTCAGTATTAGCATTAAGAATAGAAGAAATCTGTTTATCTCTAGCAATAAAAGAATTCACATGATGATTTTATTCACCACTTTAGATCAAATACAACATTGTAATTCAGATCTTTGTCAAACTTTTAGATCACTGTACACAGATAGAGAATGCTGGATTTATTAAAATCGTAAGATCAAAAGGAATGGTTCAACAGTATATATACACATGATTTATATTTGTTCATGTGCCCTGCTGCTGAAACTGAGATCCAATAATGGTAATAGAAATGTTCACACACCTGACAATATTTTACAAAATATTTTTATTTGTATCTTTGTATAATACTCTAAAACCTGACCAACAATAAGCAGTACATAAAATTGATACAATGAAGTTGCTCCTGAAAGCATATGTTCTTACATAACAAATCTTCACAAAAACTTTTAGAAAGCTTTTTCAAAGCATAATCCACCTAGAGGGAGAGTTTCCACAAATTCAAGAATCATGACAATTGTCACTTAAACCACAATAGAAACACTCCAAGAATCCCTGATGTTTTAAAAAGGGTAAAAGCCATGTTATGAAACATGATTATGAAATACTGATACAAAATTAAAAGTACATAGAGTTTACTAAAGCAATATGAAGTGAATGTATTTTCTATGAATTTTCAAAAGTTTCCTGCATTGACCTCAGTCTTTAATGTATTTTATAACCTTGAATGTTTCTTATTTCTCTAAGTTTGTTTTCCGAATGTGTTAGGGTTGCTATTTCCCTTTTGACATCATAATGCACAATCAGAATTAGAGGGAATGAAGCATCGAACTAGGAAACTGTAACATCTTTATGAAAACCAAGGGATCTCTGAAGTAGCACAGAATGGAGAAATGTAGCATCCTAAATTTTTCATTCAGAAATTATTTTCTTCCATAAACAAATTGACAAACAAACATTTTCTCCAAGAAAACACATTCAAGGATGATTATCTAGAAATAAATCTCAATAATAATCGGTAGATATTTATAAATTCCCATTGCTATTTTATTATTATTTAAAATTTAAAATAACACCAGCAGCTTGATTTAATATAGAATATTAATACTTTCTAAATGTATAAATATCCAAACAAAATTATTTTAATAAGGTTAATAGTTTACACTATACACAGTAGTAAAATAAAAACAGTGATTTGAGTGAGACTATATATAAAATTTGCCAAAATCGTCTGACTTATTTTCTAGGTTCCTTAAATTCTTAAAATCTGCAAAATAAATATTTTCCGTAAGGAATGACCCATAAAAATTAGTACGATATATTCTTATCAATAGATAATATAAAGCATAAAAAACAAGTTGATATGACTGTGTTTCTGCTCGCCTACAACCTGAGCAACCCCATTCTCCTTGGCATCAATCACATTCTTCTAGCCTTGGGCACAGGACTGCTTTGTATGTTCTTTAAATTCATTGAATTCTTTGATCATATTTATGATTGTTCTTTTAAACTGTGTCCTGGATCTTCTTTAGGAATGGTGATTGGTGGGGACATATTATTTGGGTTTTTCATATATTTTCTGGACTAAGCAAAGGAACTTCTTAGTCGAGACCCACCCACGGCCCCATCACCTGTACTCAGAAAAGATCAATTCAGATTGGCTTGTTAGAGTCTTGACAGGCTGTCCCCACCTACAACTTGCTTTTGCATTCCTGAGATCATCCTCCTAACCTGGTACTTCCAACAAGCTTTGGAAACCAGAGAACAGCCTTCTTACCTAGTAATTCTAATCCTGCCCCTGGCAATCCTATTGCCACAGCAACTCCAAACTGTCCCACGCCACATCCTGTTCTCCATCTAGACTTGCACACAGGCACATTTTTACTCTTAGCCCTCCAGATTTCTGGACAGCCTTCTTACCTCTGTCTGGCTATGAGCTCTTCAAATCACAGCTTGCCCATCCCACTACAATGGTACCATCTGCAGCCCCTCCCACTGCGGCAGGTTTCTGTGCCTCTCAGTAGGCCTCAGACCTTTGCAGAATTCAGCCTCAGTCTAGCAATCTTACCAAACTGTGCTGTGCCTGCTGACTAGAGGAGCCCAGACTTTAAGAGAAAGCCTAAGAGCATCTGATCTCCCCAGGCTTGGGTCTCCAAGGAAACACGTGAACAGCTGAACTAGAGCCAATATAACATCAAAAGAAAGATTCTGAAGCCTTGACCTACCAGTTTTTCAAACCCAATAAGAAAAGAAGCAAGTCACATCAAGTATACAAACAGAATCAGAGTTCATCTCAGCAAAGGAAGGCTTGAGTCTCACGTAAGAATCACAAACAACAAAAGAAATGCACAGGGCAAGATCACAATGAATAAATAATATGAAAAACCCAAGTAATATGTCCCCACCAATCACCATTCCTAAAGAGGAATAGATAGACCTAATAGATATTTCCCCCCAAGAACCAAAGTATTCACATTCTATATAATGCACCATGGAACTTTCTCCAAAATGGACCACATACTGGGATACAAAATAAACCTCAACAAATACAAAAGAATTGAAATAATTCCATTCATTCTATCAGATCACAATGCAATAAAGCTTTAAATCAACACCAGAAGAAGTTCTAGTAACTTCACAAACTCATGGAGATTAAACAACACATTCCTGAATGATGAATGGATCCAAGAAGAAATAAAGAAAGAAATAAAATTATTCCTGGAATTAAAGAAAAGGACAAGACAACAAAACAAAGCATCTGGGACATTTCAAAAGCAGTCTTAAGAGGGAAGTTTATAAATCTAAGTGCCTGCATTAAAAAATCAGAAAGAGCACAAATAAATGTCTTAAAATTTCAACTCAGGAGTCTTGAGAGTCAAGATGAAATGTAAATCAAACCCAATAGACAAGAAGAAATGCCAAAAATGAGAGCAGAAATTACTGAAATAGAAATAAAGAAACAGTACAAAGAATCAATGAATGCAAGAGCTGGTTCTTTGAAAAGATAAACAACATAGACAGAACCTGAGCCCAGTTAACCAAAAGAAAGAAAAGCAACTCCAAATCAACAAAATCAGAAGCAAAGGGGAAAAATGAAAAAACAAAAAAATCCAGAACATTCAAAGGAACTACTTTAAAAGGCTATATGTGGACTGGAGAGATGGCTCGGTGGTTAAGAGCACTGACTGTTCTTGCAGAGATCCCAGGTTCAATTCCCAGCATCCACATGGAACCTAACAACTATCAGTGCCATGGTAATCTGATGCTTTTTCTGATTTTGCGGCCATTGCATAACATGATGAACTTACACACATTCAGGCAATACTCTCATACACATGAAGTAGAAATAATAAAATATTTTTAAAGCTATTTAAAAACCTATAGACTGTTAAATTTGAAAAACATAAAGAAATGGATGAGTATCTAAAATCATAGGAATCACCAAAGCTAAACCAAGAACAGAACAATACCTTAAACAGACCGATAACTTATAAGAATCAAAACAATAATAATAAATCTCCCAACTAAAAAAAAGCCCAGGCCCAGATGCAGTCAAAGCAGAATTTTATCAGACATTCAAAGAAGATTTAATTTCAATACTGCTTAAATTATGCAAAAAGATAGAAAGAGACAAAGAATTCTGAAATTCCTTCTATTAATCCAGCATCAGTCTAACACCAAAACCAGGTAAAGATACAACCAAAAAAGAAAACTATAGACTCATATCTTTAGTGAACATACAGCATAGAGTCACAGGTCAAACAGATCATTCACCATGACCAAGTCAACTTTATTCCAGAAATGCAGGGATGGTTCTATTAGGTCAATAAATGTCATAAAGCATATAAATAGACTCAATGACAAAATTACATGATCATCTCAACAGATGAGAAAATAACTGAAAATTTCAACATGCATTTCTGTTAAAAGTCCTAGAAGGAACTGGACGGTAGGGAACATACTTCAACATGATTAAATCCACAGCAAACATCATTCTCAATGGAGAAAATCTGGAAGCATTCCCATCAAAATCAGGAACAAGACAAGTCTGTCCACTGTTTCCACTCCTTTTTAATATAGTGCTTAAAACCCCATTCAATGGGAGGAAACTCATGTGTGGTACTCTGATCATAGCCAAATACAGAGGTCATGGATATTAGTGAAATCCCCAAGGCTCTCACAATCCTAGTTTAATGTATATTCTTACTAAGTGCAAAATAGGTATTGTTATATTTAAAGTCAAGTATCCCAGTCACCAATCATTGAACAATCTTTTGCAGCAGAGACTACTACAGAATACCACAACTGCACTCTCTCTCTCTGCCTCTCTCTCTCTCTCTCTCTCTCTCTCACACACACACACACACACACACACACACACACACAAAATTGTCTGTGAATTGCCCAAACCTAAGCTACAAATCTACAATGCAACCTCCACACCTAAGACTCAGGCAACATACAACAAGGGGTAAAGGAGACACTAATGAATCTTTCAACTCTCATTAATGACAAGACTCATGCAAACTCAAGCAGACAAAAAAAGAAAAAAAACAGCCTGAAACTGGGGAAATGGACAGCAGACCCAAATCTTTGCTGAAGAGATATTGGCAACTGATTTCTCTTGGGTGAAGCTGAGCTAATTTTTTTTTAAGCAAGTGACTCTGGGTAGGCTGACTAGACCTCAGTGGATTAACTAGCACTGAGGAACATTTAGGGATACTAACTTGACCCAGTAGACCTTAACACAGATGAAAGAATGTATGGATTCCAGTCAGGGAGGCCTCAGGAGGTGCCCATGGGGATATAGAGTCTTGTGCATGCTAACACCATTGCTGTAGGTTCACATGGCAGGATTCTAAGAGCTTGTAGAATTCTATTTCTACATAGGCACGCACTTCCTCACTGGCTCTTCCAGTCTTACTGGCCCCTCTTCATCCTCTGTTGCATGAGGGAGCTTCATTAATGAGAGTTGAGAGATTCATTACTGTCCTCTTTACCCCATGTTCTATGTTGCCTGAGTCTTAGGTGTGGAGGTTGCATTGTAGATTTTTGTAGATTAGGTTTGGGCAATTCACAAACAATTGTGTGTTTGTGTGTGTGTGTGTGTGTGTGCAAGAGAGAGAGAGAGAGAGCAGTTGTGGTACTCTGTAGTAGTCTATATATGTTGGGGGATAAAGATGATTAAGATTTACTAAGATTTTCTGTGTGGAATGCACAATGATTTAATAAAAAAAGTAAGACCCTAGTCAATATTCATATAGCCTTCTACCTGTGATCTATGCTGGTTAATAATGAAGCAATTTTTCAACATGATTTTTAAGTTGAAAAGCATCTGTTGCATCTGGATGTGACTATCAATATCTTAAATTATTATAACAAATTTGATGAGTTATATATGATTGCACAGCCTTCTGTGTATGCAGGTAAGACAAATAGTTAAACAACAATTTTTAATAAGACTTAGAGTTGGAAAAAATGTACATGAAGAACGTACTTTTACATAAATTTCCTCTTACTTTTCTTATTATTCCCCGTATTGAATATTCATATTCAATAATTTCAAAATGAAGCATTACAACTTTATTTGCTAATGGTTTGAGATGGATGTTTCCATCAAATTTGAAAGTGTGTCACCTTTTAAGAGAGAATTTTCTCCTAAACACAATTTCTCAAGTCAGGGCCAAATGTGAAGGAAAGCAGCAGGATAATAACATCGTTAAAATATGCGAAAGTTTGATGGACACAGAAGAAAGGCAGGTGACATATCATTTAGCTGTTATATTAACTATTTATGAATGTCGGTAAAAGAATTTACTTCTTATATTTTTATGAAATTTTGAGTAAACTACAAGTAGGTTTGCATGATTCACAAATTAAACATTACTATGAAATTGCAGGTTACTTTAATCTCATATTCTAAAGCATAAGGATCTTTTTTTCCAGAAAGAAAAGAAATGAACAAAAGGGCAATGTTTTAATTTCCCCCACTCTTTTAGATATGCACTAGGTTATAAAATAATGTAATTCTTTGAAGTCCCTCCCATCTATAAGTAGAGTCTAGGGATTGGAGAGATTGCTCCGTGGTTAAGAACACTAGCTGTTCTTCCAGAGGACCCAAATTCAATTCAGCCCACACAAGGGGCTGGGAATTTATGACTCCAGTTCCAGGGGATTCAATACTGTCGTCTGGCTCCCGTGGGGCATTGCACAACATAGGCAAACTTACATGCACACAGGGAAAACAGTCATACACATAAAATAAGGATAGCTAAAATACTTAGAAAACCAAAAAGTAGACTCTACTTCCATAGTCAAACAATTAGCGTTGACTCTGCACTTTCCATAGAAGCTGGACCCTTCCATGGCAGTCCGGCTCAGCCTGCTGTCACTCTAAGTAATTCCTGCCTCTAACAACTGTTTAAATATAGGATGAGAATTCAGTGACATCAACAATATCAATCACCTTATCTCAGTCTAGACTGAATTCATAAACCATGAGCTAAATCATCAGCTGCTTTAATTCCCTAAGAGTCGATATGTTTCATATTCACCAGGGTCATCCGAAACATTGTACTTCATAGGTTTTATAAAACCTAGATATTTCTACTTATAAGGAATCCTAAGACCAATTTCTTTAAAGCTGTTGTGTGCATTTCTTTAACACTGATATGTAAGCTAACACTACTCAATTGAAAATTGAGTTCTACCTAACTTAGAGTTTTATGAAGTAACGAAAACAGTGTATGTTTTGAAGGTTTTGTCCAGTTAGAACTAGCAACATAAACAGTTGAGTCCTTTATGCAAGACTTAAAGTCCAAAAAATCATCAGTGTAAAGGGAATAGGAAGAATATATAAATAAGGAAATTCAGGAGATGCTTCAGGTGATTGTGCTGGATAGATTTTCTTAATAAATGTAAATTATCATTACCTGATGTTATATCTCCTAATATTTGGTCAGCTGTACACTTAATTAATTTAATATTTTCTTAAACATACTTCTAAATACAATTTTAAAACAATTGCATCAAGATTTATGGATTTGGAGCTAAGACCCCAAAATGAGAGGGAATATAAGGCACTTGTTTTGTTGACTCTGTTTTATTTCACTTAGAATAATAGTTTCAATTCCATCCGTTAACCTACAATTTTCACTATTTCATTTTCCTTTCACAATGTGTGAAACTCCATTGTGTAATTTTACCACATTTTCATTATTCATTTAGCAATTGAGGGACATTTGTGTTGTTTCCATTGCTTGGCTTCTCTTAGAAGATTGAGTCCTACTGGGTTATAGACCAGATCATATAATAGATTTACTTTTGGTTTTTGACAGTTCTCCACACTGATTTCCACAGTAGTTCCATCAGGTTGCAATCCCACCAACAGTGGATGAAGGTTACCTTTTCCCCATATCCACGTTAGTATTTGGTGACATTTCTTCTATTAATTTTAGCACTTTTGACTAGGGTTAGACAAAATCATAAAGAGATTTTGATTTGCATTTCCATAATCACAAAGGATGTTGAAATTTTAAGGTGTTTCTTAGCCGTTACTATTTCTTCATTTCTGAGCTCCTTCTTCAGGTCCATGGTTCATCTTTAAATCGGTTCATTTGTTTTCTTGCAACTGATGTTATTTAGAAAAAAAACTTTCTTGGAACTGGAGAGACAACTCAGTGATTAGGAGCACTGGGTGCTCTTACAGAAGACCCACACTCAATTCCTAACACTCACATGCTGACTAACAACCATCTGTAATTTTGGTTCTAGCTGAACCGGATGCCTTCTTCTGACCTCTGCAGCTATTGCACAACATGGGTGCACTTATGTACATATAGGCAATAAACTCATACATACAAACTATAAAAAATGGTAAATAAAAAATAAAAATAAAGATGTAGAAAGTCTTTCCTGCACCTGTGTCTTGTATGGCACTGCCTATCTTTTCATCTAACAGTTTCAGCATTTCAGAATTCACATTGAGGTATCAGATCCATTTAGAGATGACTTTCATGTGGAGCGATAGGTTCAGGTCTCATTTCATTCTTATACAAGTGGAGATCCGATTTTAACAGCATCGTTTGTTGAAGATGCAGTGTTTCCTCCCGTGTGTGTTCTTGGCACCTTTGTCAGATATCAAGTGGGTGCAGTTGTGTCTACTCATATCTGGGTCTTCTGTTCTTTCCACTCATCCCTGAGTCTGTATTTGTACCAATACTATTCTGTTTTTATGACCATAGCAGAGTAATTGAGGTCTGGTATGGTAATCTTCCCAGCATTGTTCTTTGTGCTCAGGATTGTTTGGGCTATCAGGGGGCGTCTTTGGTGTTTCCATATGAATTTTAGAATGGATTTTTCTATTTCTGTAAAGACTGTCACAGGGATTTTGATTGGGATTACAAATCTGAAAACTAATTTGGGTAGGATAATCATTTTCACCAAACTGAATCTTCCAAATTGAATAGGCCTTTAATGCCGTTTGTTAAGTTTATCTCTAGATATTTTTTAAGGCCACTGTGAATGGGAGTGTTTTCCTAAACTCATTCTCTGATTGTTTACTATGCATACAGAAAGGCTGCTTAGTTTTTGAGACTGATTTTGTAACTTGTTGCTTTGCAAAGAGTGTCGATCATTTCCAGTTTTCTGTTGAAATTTTGGGAATGTTTTAAATATAATATCATATAAGTGGCCAATAAAGACAGTTTTTCTTCCTTTCCAGTTAGTGTCTTTACTCTTCCTCTCTCATTCTGTTGCTCCATCCAGAGTTTCAAGCACTATATTGAAAAAGTGTGGGCACAGTGGACAGCTTTTTCTTTTATTCTTCTTCTGATTTTAATGGGAATGCTTACAGATTTTTTCCATTTAGAGTGATGTTGGCTTTGGTTTCTTATATACAGCTTGAATTTTGTTGTATTTTTCCCACTAGTTCGACTCTTTCTAGGGCTTTTTATCATGAATGCATGTTGGATTTGTCAAAGAACTTTCTGCATCTACTGTAATGATCATGGGATTTTTGTATCTAAATCCCTTTATATGATTTATTGTATTTATTGACTTAGATATGTTGAACCATCCCTGAATCTCTGAAATAAAGTCAACATGATCATGACGGATGATATTTTTAATATGTTTCTGTAAGCCCATCATACTAAAAAACAATTTACAGATTCAGTGTGATACAAATCAAAATCCCTACAATATTCTTAACAGAAATAGAAAAATTCATTCTAGAATTTGTATGGACACACAGAAGACCCTAGATAGCCAAAGAAATCCAGATCACAAAGAGAAATGCTAAAGAAATAACCATTTTATATCTCAAATTCCATTACAGAGTTATAGTCATAAAACAGACAGACTGGCAGATCAATGGAGCAACACAGAAGACACAAATATGAGCACACACAATTACAGTCGCCTGATATTTGACAAAGGTTCAAAGAACACACACTGGAGGAAAGACAGCAACCTCAATAAAACCAGATCTCCACATGTGGAAAAATAAACTTAGACATACCTATCACCTTGAAACATCCAGTCCAAATGGAGCAAATGCTTCCATGTGAAAGCTGGAATACTGAAAATGTCAGAAGATAACATAGACAGTATCCTACAATATATAGGTGCAGGAAAGGATGTTCTAAATCAGATATCAGTTTCTCAGGAGTTAAGGGCAACAATGGACAAATGAGACCACATTAAACTAAAAGGCTTCTGTACAAGAAAGGGAACTTCCAGTCAAGTGATATGGCAGCCCACAGAATGGGGTAAAATCTTGCTATACATCAGACAGAGGATTAGTATCCAGAATATACAAAGAATTGAAAAATGGAGAAATAAGAAAACAAATGAACCAATTTAAAAGTAGTTCATAAATTTGAACAGAGAGTTCTCAAAAGAAGAAATAATAATGATTAACAAACATTTGAAAGCTGTTCAGCATCCTTAGTAATTGGCGAAATGCAAATCAAAATCACTTCAAAATTTCATCTAACTTCAGACAGAAGTGCTAAAATTAATAGAACAAATATGACCAAATACTGGCGTGGATCTGAGAAAAGGGTGACCTTCATCCTCTGCTGGTGGGCTTTCAAATCAGTGCAGTCACTCTGAAAGGTGATGTGGAGAACTTTTAGAAAATTAAAAACATACGATCTGGTTATACCACTTTTTGACATATCCTAGTGTCAAGATCTTTGTGTATTTTTTGCTACTATTTTCACAATAGCTAAGAAATGGAAACAACCTAAATGTCCCTCAGTTGCTGAGTTGATAATGAAAATGTGGTACCTTTACATAATGCAGTTCTACTCAACTGTAAAGAAAAAAGAAATCATGAAAATTGCACATAAATGCATATAATTCAAAACTATTATATTTTGTGAAGTAACACAGCTCAGAAAAACAAGTGATTTATGTTCTCTCTCACTTCTAGATCTTGATTCCAATTCTTTAGATGTGAGTGTATTCCCTGATGTTACAGCAGGAGACAAGAAAATAGAAAAGATCTACTGTGGCAAAGGCAAAAAAAGGAGTTCAGGAGAGGGGGATAGTAGGAGACAAGCACTATCAAGAAGGAAATGGGGAAAAGTGGAGTACTTCAACTAGCACACGCTACTGTCAAAGCCCTTGGTTACTTTCCAAAATTTGAAGTAAAGATCCTATTGCTTAAGACAGGACACACTTCAGGCATAGGACTTGGAGCAATGGCACTGGAAGCCTGCTCCCTGAAGCCTAGCTCTAATGGTATCAGGAGATACCACACAAGTTAACAAGGGAGAAAAACAACCAATGGTCATACCTAGCTGTAAAACCAAATAAACAATGATGAATGACCCATCAGTCTATTGTTATTACTGCAGTAGTAGCACATTTATTTGTGGCGTAATTCCTTCAGTGGTGGGAATTTATGTGTTGTGCTGTAAAAATAGTCAAATACACATGGCTAAAGAGGTCCTAGATCCTAAAGAATAAACTACATTTGCCACAACTCTAGATCCACATAATGTCTCACTGTATTCCAAGCATTCATCATTATATTTACAGACGAGTATACCTCTCCCCACTCATCATAGAAGCTTATTTTTGCAATAATTGGCAACTGATAGAGAATTCCACAACTGATCAAATTCAGATAACAATTTTCTGTGAGATATTTAGCCCTAAGTCACATACCTTTAACCTAGCTTCTACAGATAAGATGAATGTATCTTTCAACTCTCACTGAAGAAGCAATTCTTATCCAGCATATGGTGAGTAACTCGGAAACCCACACTGCCTGATGTGTATGGAACAAGAGGTCATAGAATGTATAACCCTGAATAGGACACCTATTTCAATCCTCTGCCTCCCAAGGTGTAGGGATCATTGTTGAAGAGGAGGAATAAAGATTTTAAGAGCCAGAAGGGGTGAACGAGGAGACAGTGTTCCAGACAGGTAGTCAGTTACTCATTTGAATGGACAGCAATGGTGACAGCTTGTACAATTCCTATGCAAGCTCACATCAGACAGAAATCCTAGCATAGACATGGGGTGTTGGTAAGAGATCCAAATTCAGCCTAAGGAAGTTTTGGCAACTGATGGCCTTGGAGGAAAGTTGTGCTCTTACGGGATGGATGTCTTGGCAGCTTTACCAGGCTGCAGTAGATGAACCCAATTGATGGACATGCGAGGACACAAATCAAATTCTATGGACTGTGTTATATATAGTGGAGTCTAATCAATTAGACAGAGACACAGGGAGAGAGGAGCAGTTGCAGGAGTGATCTAAATTCCAACAAATGTTACCGTATGAGCATCTCAAAACTTCAATAAAAAATGTTTTTAAAAGTCACCCAAAACGGATCAAAGACATTAATTTAAGACATGAAACTTAAATTTTCTAGAAGACAACATAGGCAAAATATTTCCAAATATAGGTATATACCAGACTTTTCTGAATGGGACTCAAATAGCAAATGAAATGTCCAATATTTGACAAATATGACTTCAAAAAAATTAAACAGTTTCTGTGCAGCAAAAGAAGTATCTACCAAGTATATACGAGATAGGACTGATACTTTCAATACACAAAGAATCAAAACTAAAACATCCAGACCACAAACCACTCAAGCAGTAAATGGGCTAATGAACTGAACAAATATTTTTCAGAGGAAGGAATTCAGTTGGCCAACAGATATCTGAAAAATTGTTGGAAATCCTTCGTCATCAAGAAATGTTATTTAAATCTACTTTAAAATCAAAATGGCTATCCTCACAAATCAACTACAGATAGGGGAAGAGGAAAGCATATACACTGTCAGTGGGAACATAAAATAGTGCCTCTACTATGGAAGTCTATGTGGTTATTCCTTTAAAATACAATAACACAGTTATCATATGATCTATTCCTCAGTACATCCTCAAAGTACACTGTCAACATACTGTAGAGAGACCATGCATAACCATGTTTATTATGCATTAGTGACAATAGCTAAGAATAGATCCCGCTAGATGGTCATCAAAAGAGGAAAAGGTAAATAAATGTGTTACATTAGGGCAAGGCTGCTTTATTCAAATGTAAATAAAACCTAAGAAACAGTTTATAATATTAAGTGGCGGTGAGACTGTAGGCGATGAATAAATCATGACAGTTTCATCCTCATGAATGGATTAGGAAAGGGCACAAGGACTAGTTGATCCCACGGCCTTTCCTGGCTTCTCTTATGGGAGACCTTGTACTCTCCCTCTGCAATAAGGTCTCTTGGAAGCAGAAATGGACTCCCAACAGACATTGAATTTTCTAGCACCTAACGTTGACTTTCAGACTTCAAGACTGTGAGAAATAAAGGTCATTTTATGTTATCCTGGCTCATGTACTTTCTGTTTCTGTTTAATTTTTTATTGAATTTTTGCATATTTCATACAAAACATCTCAATCAGCCTTAATCATTTTTATGCCATTCCTCACTGGCTCATGTACTTTTTAATAGCAGCATGTTACACTAAGGTTGTTTTCAGAATATTAACACATATGTACATATATATGATGTGAGTTTATAAATCTAAATATTTATATATATTTAAATGTTCCTACTGATGAACACATGTGGATAGTGAATGAGTATTTGCTGCATCATTTTATCAATGTCGGTGTGCATTTGAATATTTTATAATATGAGTTTACAAACAAGTGCTATAAAGACATGTATATAAACATGAAAAGATAATGAATTTTTGTTTCAAAACATTAGGAATTAAAACAGATAATGGATTTTATTTTATAAAATTGCAGAAACATGTAGTGATGTATGAGGTATGGACATGATATGGTCATGTTGTTAAGTGTCAAATCCTCTTGCCTCGCTCTCTTCCCCCTGATCCTGGTGGTATTCTCTGTGCTGTTTTCATTCACTTTTACGTAATCTTTGCTTTCTATAGTATAGCCCAGAGAAACTCTTCCTTCAGAATTCTTACCAGAACTCTCCAATTACTGTGGCCTAATTGTCCAATTGTCAGAAGGAATGACCCCTATGCAAAAGTCATTGAACTCTATGATACTCTCTGAGTTTGAGGAACCTTAATCCTTAGAATTCAATCAAATCAGGATTACTTAATTAAATTAAATTTAGTTTGATGAATGTTTAAAGAATTTTCGCTTTCCCCATTTTCTTCCTACCCAAAGCACGTACTGAACACTCACTCACTCACAAGCCTCGCCAGGGCACTGGGCTGGACACCAAACTAAAATACTCCGCAGTCCATTTTTCACATTCCTCTTTTTCTGCTTGACATCTCCCGCTACAGATTAACCTGCTATAGTAACATGGTTCTCTACCGTGATTCTAAATTTCTGTCTCTCTTTACTACTATTATGGAAATGAATACTTTGAGACACAGAACTACCACTTTCTGCGTTAATGAAATGGCAAGAAACCAGGAAACCATGCTTAACTCTTCCCAACCTCTGAAGAGGACTGAAAGGGAAGGACCATTGGCATGGGTTCCAAAGACGTCAAATGATGGTCATGGAAACAAGTTCCAAACAACCGAGTTTGTACATTCTGGGGTGGGTGGGGTGTGGGGTGGGTTTTGGTTAGAAAAGTTTTGCTTTTACTTCACAGCATAAGGATGGATAGCGAATATGGTAGATTGCATGACTGTCTACTCGACAACCATGATCTCCCTTTCTTCTTCTTCTTCTTCTTCTTCTTCTTCTTCTTCTTCTTCTTCTTCTTCTTCTTCTTCTTCATAATAATAATAATAATGATAAAGCTTTAACATCTGCTATTCCATCTCAACACTTGGAGGAGGCTAATTTCCTTCGGTTCAAACCAATAAATATAATTTCATTCCTTTTGTCAATAACTAATTTAGACATAGGCATGCAGAGCTAATAAAATCAATAATTCAATAACAATTTCTTGATGATTTTCTTTGAAAGGGTTTTCTCATTATATATTCAATGGAATTAATATTCCTGTCTTTATGTTTTAATGTCATTATGATACCTGAAAATGTGATAAATTTATAAACATAAGGCTGCAACTCAAGACAAGAACTCATATACAAGGAACAGAGAGGTGGGGAGTTTGTGTTAGCTTGACATTGCTGAACTAATTGCTTAACCAAACCTTAACATTACATAGAATAATACATTTTCTTTATGTAAGCTATCCAAGTAATGGTACACTATTTGCTGAAGAAGCATCTTGACTTATCCAATTGTATGTGAAGAATATAATAAATATATTACAGTTTAAAAATTTGAATCTTGGGGCTGGAGAGATAGCTCAGGAGTAAAGAGCACTGTCCTCTCTTGCAGATGATCCTAGTTCAGTTCCCAGCACCCACAGGGTAGCTAACAAACATTTGTAACTCCAATTTCAGAGTATCCAATGCCCTCTTCTAACCTATGTGGGCATTGCATACATTTGCATATAAGCAAGTGATGTATTCATACACATAAAATAATAAATTAAATAATTATAAAAATAAAAACAAACTTTATATCTAATAACTTGGATTTAGGCCATAATCTTTATTCATGGAAGTAAAAGAACGTAAGTAATTGATATTAAGGAAAAGTTCTAAATGTAACATTGTAAAGGATTCTTAGCAGACTAGTTATTTGATTCTCATGAGACAGGATACCCTGATCATTCATCATAGTAACTGCAAGGCATGTTGGTCAAACCTTATGTTTACCCACAGACATCAGAATAGACCGCGGTATACACAGAGGTAGGAAGATCATGGTAGGTTCTTCGCAGAAAGAGGGCAGATGCCCATCACCTGAGCCCTCAGTGCATAGGACCTGCCTTATAGGTCATAGAGGGGACACTGGCATTAGAGAGAGTAGACAAGTAAAACTGTTGACTTGCAATTAAGGCCTCTGTAGTCAGTGAATTTCGAAAAATCAAAGGATAAAGGGTTATGATTTGGGGACAAAGCGAACTGGGTGTCTTAGATAAGAAGTAGGAAAAGCAGAAAATTGTGCATGCAATATGTTGAAGATAAGCTATGTCAGGTGTGAAAGTCTGGAACAGGTTGAATATTGCCAAGGAACCACACATTAAAGGCTTGGTCTCTGGTTTTGATGTTGAGAACAGGTGGGATTTTTAAGAGATGAGGAACTAGTAGGAATTCTTTATGACCTTGAAAAGATTGAGATCTTTTTATGCACACCTTAGTAGTTTTAGTCAAAGGATGGCTACAGAAGGGTCAACTTTAGCCTCCTTTTTCTTTCTGCTTCCTGATCCAAGATGTGATTCCTCTTGTATGTTCTCTTGTCATGGCACTCTGTCGGGAGATGATGCATCCAATGGACATCTGTGCCAGGCCAATAAGGTCTTTAGTCAAAAACTAACTATATCTATTACTTCTCACTTGTCTTGTCTCTAGTAATTTAAAAGATGATTAATACACCAAGATGTTAGACATATTTTGAATAATGATGAATTCAGAAAACAATGAACAAAATGTAAGGAGATACAACTTAACTGGACCATGATTAGGAAAGAAACCATGCTGTACTGGGAATGAAAGACAACGTGTTCACAACTACAACCAGGAGAACAGTGAGGCCTTGTTTGATATAGTCTGAACATATGAAGTGAAGAGATTGAATGAAAGACAGGATTCCATCTCTTGGCAGCAAGAGAAACCATTTCTACTGTTGCAATAAGGAAAAATCCTATGACTTCCGTCCTTTAGGTTCCATCTAAGTAGGTAATCAGTAGATTAGGCCAATTGCTGCTCTGGAACTTTTAAAAGCATTGTGAAGTATCTGTATCCTTTGTTAGCAATAGAAGGTATTATATTTAGTTGACAATAAAAGGAGGCTGGGAAGCATACTGGGGCTTCACAGCCATAAATAAGTGATTCAGTATTTGACCTAAAACGCTGCGGGAGATATGGTGTTGGCAGGGCATGTGTATGGTGGCATATTATCTGGGTTGATGTAAGCTCAGAGGTCAGTAATGAGGATGAGTCTGCTGTGGAAAACAGCGGGCAGGGGGAGGGCAGAGGAGACATTTCTGAGAAGCTAGGATAGACAGAGGCCAGAGGTACCGGGAGCTGCCACCAGCCCTGTATGCTTTTCAACTTGACTTCCCTGCAGATTGTCTGGCACACAGCAGGTAGCCCATGAATAATGGTTGGGTGAATGATTCAATTAATGGAGGATGTTTGATAGCATATTATGGCTTAAGAGTAATATTTTACAGTAACCAGTAGAGTGTTTCGCCATTCCATAAGCTGACAACACTGCTGTATCTTCAACGCTTTCAAATGGACACATTTCTTATTTTATATAATAAAACAAATGCTAATGTAGCAAGGGAATGTAAACAAGTGTTAGACAAATTCAGTGCAACTGAAAAGGAACTGTGGCGGGTGGATGAGAGTGGCCCAATTAAGATATATTTGCTTTTGTGGCACAGATTCTCAACTTTTCCAAACACACTGGTCCAGTACTGAGGGAAGAGGACTGTTTTTGACTCCTGCTCTCTTTCTCATCAGTGTAAAATGTACTTTTTCATAGATATTTTGTGATGTTCTCTCTCCTTCTGTGGCATCTCCTTAAAGACTTTTCTGCGTTTCATTTGCAGCTATGGTTGTGCTAAACGTGCTGTTGTCTGCGTTTGCATTCCTCAGAGGAGTGACACTCAGTAGTGCAAATCCAAGAACCATATCAGGATAAAAGAGGGACACATAAACACATAATAGCCGTTTCTGATACTTTTCATCATTAGTCAAGCTGAGAGAATAAATTGGAATTTGAGTTTCTTGTGGGCTTTCTGAAGGGATCCTCAGATAAATGTAGCCAAAGATAAAAGATAATTCCAATTAAAAGATAATGCATATTATACACAATTATTGTTGTGGCCAAATAAAAGCACTTTGAAAATAAGTATCTTTGTGTGAGAAACCACAGTCTTAAATAAAATAATCAACAGGAATTGATTTCCACTTTCTCTTCTTCAATCTTTTTTCATGTGGATTTTTATTTTGGCAGGAAATTAGAATCATATTTTTTTTAAAAAGCCAAAGATTTCCAACTTGGGCTAAAAGCTAGAATTTAAACTAAATGGCACAGTATTAAGATCCTCAGAGTTCATCATTTAATGCTATTATTGTGCACTTTATTGTACTTACTTTGAACTGAAAACTAGAAAGTTTCCACATGTTGAATAATTTTGGAGCCTGATGAGGACTCTGTAAATTTCCCATGTGAAATTAACCTTAGCTAAATACTGCATTTATGAGACATTATGACAAAATATACCACAGAATAAACGCTGGTCTTGTAATGTTAAGTATGTAATCAGTCATTAGGTTTATACCTAAGATACACCAAGAGAGGAAAACAGAATTAGAACAACAAAATAAAAAATATCCCATTAACACAAGTAAGAACACTATCCTCTGACTCACTGACATGCTATGACAACTAGGAATCTTTTAAAAATAATTTCAAATAAAATAAAAATTAAAAACAATAATTTCTTCTGTTACTATTAGTGACAAAGTGTGTTTCATGTAATCTTGTGCAAATTTGTCATTTTAGTGTTCAGTTTCATTAAAAACAGCACACAGAGAAATATGCAGATAACACAAGTCAGGGATTATGAAGAGTTACCACTTCACACTTTACCCTGTTTAGAATTCCACTACTGAAACCTGACAGCCTTTACACCTTCAGAGCAGCTTGTCTATCACATTGATTTTTCTCTACGTAGCAGGTAAAGGTTTTATCTCTTAGGGTGTGTGGCTAGTAGTTGCAGTTCATCAAAAGTTGCTGCCACAGAAGCATAAATCAGATCACTCCACATGCTTTATTTTCTTCTATTAGGGTTCTGATAGATCCAGGAAATAATGGGAGTCTCCATCCCTTTCTAGAAATAGGACGCATGGAAATATGCTATTAATTCAGATCCTTTGTTTTTATCTAGACTCTCAATTTCAAAGCACACAGAATGGGAGGGAGCATTTGAAATTAGAACCAGTTATCAAGACACCCCAGTAATTGGGCTTGGGGGACATTTTGGGAAAACAGTACAATAGGGCCCCTAATGTTTATTGGTCCCACTGCAAGGAATACAATTAAGGCCCTGAATGTTTATTGCTCCAGCTCTGAGTGAATACCATTAAGTCAGACATATCACCTGATAGCATCCTTATCAAGCCACACACCATGAACACAGATGGGACACTCCGAAACACAAAGAGCTCAGATCTGTCCAATGGCTGCTTGTGAAGAACATGGCAGCATTCTTCCTTTAAGGAAACTCACTAACAGGAATGTGGCAGCCTGTCTCAACTCATCTTTATCCTGTAAACACTTGGGCAGCCTGAATAGAATTGCATTAAAACTGATGGTTCAGTTCAAAGTCAGAACAAAAGAAAGAAAAAGAAACGAAAGAATGAAAGAAAAGAGGAAAGAAAATAAAAGTAGCCATTACCACAGTGTTCTCTTGTATTAGTGACCTAATGAGAAAAAAATGAATGCCCAGCTGAGACATGACCTGACTCTTTCCTTCCCCTTGCCTGTCAGTTTGACTCCCCAAGCCACTGTAATCAACTATATTCTAGGTAGAAATTGACAGGGCTCAACTTTCGGCAGGTACAGGTAAGAAAGAAAGGGAACTGCCTGAAACCCAGTTCTGACGGAACCGGGTTCTGCGCCATGATCTGTGAAGTCGGTGTCTTCAGCACTGTGCAGGGCTGTGTAAAAAGAACCTTGCCTCCCCTCCCATTGCCCCACACCATTGGAGGTGTCATTGCTGATTTCTCATACACTGCAACTTCCCTTCCCTAAGAAATCCCTACTAGTGGTCTTTAATAGCGGGTTAATACACTGTTAATCTCAAATTTTCCAGAAGGATTTTGCTACTCCACAAAAGTCCTGCTGTTTCCAATGTGGTCAATAACAGTTTGCTTTAGCCATGTTTAATAATTTACATACTAAGGGGATTGCATCCCAAATCAGACCCAACAAGAGATACTTTTGATTCCCTTATGATGTCAACACTGTTTTAGGAGCATGTTTGTCAATGAATCCTATTTGGTATTCCTATGTAAATCAATGGAGACTGGAAAATACAAGAAGCTTTGCCAGCTGTGTGCTTACAAATATTAGATGAGAGGTTTCATTGACAGCAGTTCATCTGCAAGCTGCTTCTCACCCGATGCTGTCAGATGCTTCATGCCTTGATTCGCTATCTGCCACAGCTGCTTTATGTCGCCTATTTCTTTCTGAACCTCCCATAAACAAAATCCTTAATGATATATAGCCCAGGTGAATTCATTTCACAAAAAAAAAATAAAGCATACTGCAAGATTATTTATAAACCTGACCCAAGTGCCTTGCTGTAGAATTACTGGAAAGTGAAATAACCTGCTAAAGGTTTTTGTGATTTTTTGAATGCATAGATATTGTGCATAGCTAAAACCCCAACCCACACGGATTTTAGATTTGCTTTCTCAAATGATGCTTTATCGTAGAAGGTAACTGAGAACTGTGATAATCAGAAAGGTAGCAAAGAGCAACAAAGCACTTTCCATTTCTTTGGTTTGACCAATTTTTAACAATTCTAATCTATTCTAAAACCGCATATCACATATTTTCCTTGAAGGCTCAAGACAAACATTTCTCCATGTCAGTTAGTAGCAGAGAATCACAAGGGACTTGCATACAACTTCAGAGATACAATAGCATTTCTTTATAGTTGAATACTATACTCATGTAGCTATTTATAAGAGACACAAGATCAGGACAAGATAGAAAACAGACACGATGAATTTTGGTGAAAAACCAGCTGACCTTTCCAATGATTATTTAAATATTGTAAAACTTGGAAACTCTACTGAATTACTTTTTCCCTTCTGAATAAGACTAGTTGAAGTAATAGTCTAAAAGTTGGTTACAAGTAGGAAAAATCAGTTCATAGAAAGCAGGTGTACAGATAAATTCTGGATGCAATAAGAGAGCATAGAGTGATATGCGATTTTATTAAATGATTGAGAAGCAAATATGAGAGAAAAAGCACTGGAGGGAGACAGAAGATACTGAGATGCACGAGTGGCAATGCCAGAAACATAAGAAGGGTAGTCATCTCTGATGGTCACAGTGAACAGTGACATGAGACATGGTGAGTCTTGCATCAGAGCCACATATAACAATTAGTAGCAATTTAGTGTTTTTATTTTTTTAGTACATTTCACAAACTCTTTCTGACCCATTACTCAGGTCAAAACCATTTCCAAAATTTTGTGTATTTATTTCAGGAGTGCCATTCTGAACTGGAAAAGTTGATATTATGGCTTCACTAGAGAGGTAGATCCACCAGAATATACATACATTATTTTCAGGTAGAGGCTTATAATAGGGAAGTGGGAATCTCATGACTCACTGTCCACAGGTAGGGGAGGCAAGAAAATATGTTGTGTAATCATTAAATCTAAAAACCTTAGAACTGGGATGCTGGTATTGCAACAGGCCTGAGAATCATGATGTCTGAATGAAGAACACAGACACCTCAGCTCAAGCAGAGAGGGGCAGCCACTCTTCCTTATCTGTTTTGTTCTGCTCACGCTGATATTCGATGATGTGAATCCACTCTGGAGAGGGCATATGAGTTTTCCCTAATGTAATCGAAAGCTAATCTATGAACACACCTACATAGACATGGGCACACATAATATTGTACTTCCAAGATATCTTTGTGTCCAGGGCAAGTGATACATAAAATTAATTATTCTATTCTTTTAAAGGAAGTAAGAATTTTAAGACAAGTCATTGAGAAATCAGTTATATTTGTAGTGACAGTTCTAAGGTGTGGTTTTGCTTGGAAATAACTGACTGGAGATGGAAATCATTACAAGAGAAGACACTAGAACTCGGGAGGAACAAGATGTTGAGAAGCCCCAGCATAGACATGGAAAGTCTTCGATGCCATGGGAAGGATAAGACCACTACGGTGCCTGGGAACACAAGCATGACAGTGGTGAGGAGAGATTTGCCCCTCTTTAGAATCTGAGCATTGAAAAAGAATGTAGTCTGATGGAGACCGTCAGAAAGATGGTGATTGTTAGGAGCAAGGCTTTGTCACATCACTACTAAACATACAGAAATGGAAGTTAGCATTGAGTGCAGTGAAGCTTAAGACACGTGTCATGTTTCTCTTGACCAAGGTAATAAATGTGTCAATAAAAGCCACAGGGTGAATGTTTTCAGTTGAATGTAAGATGGCAGGCATGTCTTAGCTACTAGGAGCCACAAAAATGGAATCGAATTAATTAGGATGGAATTCTACTTGGAGAAAAAATAACAAGAAAGAGCAATATAGAATCCATGACATTTTGCCATGTAATCTCATCTAAAATCTTAACTTCAGTTAATATACTTTACTAAGTAAAATATGTTTTTGAATGTTATTGCTTACTGCTAAATTATGAGAAACATGTGACTTATTTTTGATTACTAAAGACATAATAAAACAACCCCAGTTCTTAGTTCTTTCGACCTACTTTTAGTGTTAGAAATATATGGAATGAATTATTTAGTTAACTGATTTTTACGTTACGAAAGTTAAACGTACATAATTTCCTAGGGGTAGCACAGGGAATACTCAGAGTCAGGATGGAGTTCCTGAACTAGCACAGGCTGGCTAGAGCAGATAACTGAATGGCAGGAAATGAAGAGCCTAGATCATCCATGTTTGGTTGGTTGTATTTATATAATGAATATATTTAAATATACTTATGAATCAGAGAAAAAGTTAGGACTCAAATTCACAAATGCAAAGAGCAGAGAACATGTTTATGACCACTTTTCAGCATTTGCATAAAAGAACAGTTATTAAAAATTACAAAGAAAAGAAAAGAGACAGGAAAACAGGAAGAAAGGGATCCTGATTCTAATAGACACACCTTCACATTCTAGAAAGCATTGCACATAGCAATTATAGAAGGAAGTCTCACCAATTTTGTTTGATAGTAATTTGATTTTCCAAAAGAAGATAAATGTTTGAGTGAAAATGGCAATTTTATGACCTTTTGTAGCCTATAAAACCATTTACTATGAATAATTTATAAATCATGCTTATATCACTTGGTAAATATTTATCCAGTGATGAATAACAGGTACAAATGGGCTTTTCTTGCAGGAGGATAACAGAACAATAATAGCATTATGAAGCTCACCAGACCCTTTGTTAATCATCATTTCTGTCTTACGACTCAGAAAATATTTCAGAAAACTTTCTTATGGAAAAGCACAAATTAGATTTATAAGGTGTTAGAATGTTTATGCTAAAGGTGTAGCATGAAGCAAAAATAGGAGCAGACATGGACTCTAAGAAATATATTGGTTTCTTAATAAACAACCGTATTCAACTGATATATGAAAAATTGGCTCCAGAAAGCTGCCGATGAAATTCCACAGAGATCCACTGAAAAGTTGAATACGCTTTCTTTCTCTCCATGAGGCATAGGAAAGACTGACTTGAGAATTCCAGCTTAACAAAACTGTGGAGTGAAGAAGGGAGAAGAAAGTGTGGCACGCAGACGGGCAGTCCCAGGAGAGCGCTTTGCTGTAGAGAGGTCAGCCAACTGCTGGACAGGACAATGGCGCTTCAATAACATGTTCAGGATGATTGTTCCGAGACTCCCCAGGAATTCCTTTTCTTTCCCATGGAAGAATATGATTTGATAGCTTTCTGTGCCTTTTCCGTGTCTCTGCACATCTGTGTCTGGTTCCTTCTCCCTTTTCTACATTTTAATAGAAATCGCTGAAAATGTCAGTGCTGTCCGCTGGCACACTACATAGTGCTGCATGCGCACGGCACCATCTTCCTGCTCATTACTTATTCATTTCACAGGTCCTCCAGAGGCAAAGCAAGTACAGGTTCAAATTTTAATTTTTAAGGTTTTGCTGCATTTAAACATTTGCCAATGTTCTGTTTGAAAACTTGTGTTTTAGCTGCTGGCGGTCTTCAGCCATCTTATTACACAAACTGCACAAACCGTTGAAGCATTGTATAATTGGGAGGAAATACTCTGTTTCAACATTCGGATTTTTCATTTGTCAGCATTATCCATCAGATATGTGTGGCAAACACCAGGGCTTCTGGAAACAGCTCAGGCGGAGCACGTCAGCCCTGTAGCTTCACTTGGAAGGAACTGAGGAACCCACTACTGTTCTCCTGCGCGAGGCTTGAGATACAGAGAAAGAGAGTACTCAAAACCGCTAATAATTGTTTTTTAACATCTGGAGTCTGCTATCATTAGGATCGTGTGTGTGTGTGTGTGTGTGTGTGTGTGTGTGTGTGTGTGTGATTTCTTTGCTGTTATTGTTACTGTTATTTGTCGTGAAGTTTGGTGAGCAGGAGAAGAGGACCTTCTTGGGCTTGGAAAAATACCAGAATTATATACAGTTTAAGTTTAAAGAAAATTTGACCCTAACATTGGACTGAAACATAAACAACAAACAATTTCCAAACTGGTATGTTGGGCTTGGAAACATCAGAGCTATCTTTCACGGAATAAATACTATTCAGAAAAAGCTACTGAAAACCATGAATTTCCTTTTCTTAAAATGGTATTTCCCCTAAAATGCTGGTCTGTAAAGTCGGATCCATGGATCTATGTCATGTACCACTCCTGATAGAAACACTCCGTAACACTAAATCCAGTCAAATCCCCCTAATTTAACATGATCCAAAGTATGTACATACCTTTGGATATCTAATTGAATTGACCTTTCCAGGAGCACAATATGCCTTACTTTTATCCACGTAAATTATAGGTGAATGTATTTGAATAAATGGGTAACTGTTGTAAATAAAGAATATGTCACATTTCCTTATAGTATCAACCTAGGATTAGGAAATTTTAAACTATTATCATCAATTATTAGTATGAGCATTCTTCTATCATTTCCAATTTTATGTCAGTTTTTCCTAGCACTCAACAAATATTGCTGATTTCTTTTTAAATTCATAAAATTTCTCTATTAAACATGTTCATGTAGTTAAAGTTGCTCATTTTAAAGCTATGGGAAGATTTTGCCTCCTAAATCCCTGGGAATTCCACATTGTAATGGGGTATCTTCAGAGGTCAAGCAGGCATTTACTTTAGATGGTGAAAATATATGTTCTAGGTTCTGGAGACATTCAGTCAACATGCCTGCTGCAAAAACATGAGACAGATACTGAGTTGAATCCCCAGAACCCATGTTAAAGCCAAGTGTGGTGATGCACACCTATAAACCCAGCACTGAAGAGGCAGAGGCAGGTAGTCCATAATAAGGCTTGCTAAACAGTCAATCTAGTTGAATCAGTAAGCATTAGGTTCAGTGAGAATACTTGTCTCAAAATATCAAATGGAGATATTAACACCGTGTTGACCTTTGACCTTTATGTGCACATGCATATACATACATGCACACACAAAACCCCAAAAATAGAAAGCAAAAAAAAGGACTTCATTTGTCTTTCCCAGATGAACTTCTAACTACCATGGAAATGAAAAACAAAGAAATCTTTGAGAAACAAATTGGGATTAATTCAGTATGTTTAGTTTCATCATAAAGAACTTCAATTCTCATTAAGATCAATAATCTTCATTTGTCAAACATTAACATTCTTTATCTTTTCTCATTTTAATTAGGCTATTTATTATAAAAACAATAAATGTAAGTGGGTAGATAAAGCAGGTTATTGTACTTGCACAATGGTGTTTGCTATGTTAATTATTTAATAGTTTTCCAATAACTTAAAAATTAAGTAAGTTGATCTCCATTCTTCATGAGTTCCATATTTTCAAGCTCTCAAGCTTATTTGCAGAGTCAAAATTGACTCATGGCATTTTTGACCACTATCTGAAGCTCTATGCACAGCAAGAGGGGAGTCGAGCGGTCATTGTTATCCCAGCTGAGGTTAACAAGAGGACTCACCCTTATTTCAGTTTCAGGATGTAAACAAATGACTCATCATTTTCTTTTCTGTGGTTTTGGTTACATGTCCTGAAAAAAAGTATGTTATCGGGGAAAAGAGCCTGTTTTAGCACACAGTTCCAGGTTTCACTGCATCTTGGCAGGGGAGTCAAAGTGGCAGTGACCTGAAACAGCTCATCACATCAACAGTTAGGAGAGAAAGAATGAAGGCATGCATGCTGCGTTTGTCTGACCTCTCAGCCTTGTCTCCCGGCCTACAGTTCCAGATTCTCTGCTCGGGAGTGAAGTGGTTCTTCCACTTCAACTTAGTTCTTCAAGACAATGGCCCACGACATGCTGACATGCAACTTGAGCTAGACAGTCCCTCACTGAGATTCCGTTTCCAAGTGATTCTAGACTGTGGCATGTTGAAATCAAAAACTAACACTCACAACCTTTATCCTTCTATTGTTTTGTATGATATTCTCTGCTTTGTATGGGATATTTTGCTACTTAAAAATGGTTTCTAAGACAAAGTAAGGCACGAGAAGACCATGAGAAGCCTTACAGAGAAAATGTCTGTTAGATAAGCTTGACTCCAGTAGCAGCTTTGATGTTCCTGGCCATGTGGACAGTGCCAATCAACAATCTCTATTTGATAAGATGTCTTTAAAAAATTACACATAAAATGAATTTGTGTAGTGACCATTTGGCAAAACTACTGTGTAGTACAAAGTGACTGGAAGTACGTGAAATCTCTGCGTTCCCTAGGCGCAATGGCTCAGTGTGCACTGTCAGTGTTTCCATAAACTTTACAGAACATAAATACCATGGATAATGAGACTTGACTATGTATGCCCATGTATTATGTGAGTGTGTGTGTAAGCCCTTGTAGCTGATTGGAACTGCTAACATTATTCTTTGCTTTGACAGCATACAAATTCAATATTTGTCACGGCCCAAGGTTTTTTTGAATTACGATTTGACATATTAGATATAGAAAACAACTGCAGAAGTTAGGAACATCCTTCCAACTTTTCTTTTATTATCTGAGTACGCCAAAGAATGATGTCAGAGATAATTGCTTACCGATTGAGGCCCTAGGCCCCTAGAATGGGGAAAGGAACAAGAATTCTGGATTCAGTTTTAGATGATTTTCTGGCCCCAGCAATACACAGAAGTCTCTACTTCTTTGTGGATTTTGTCCCCAGAAGTAAGATCTTGATTTCTCCCAAACACAACCCACTTCCCTCACATGCAGTCAGTCTCTCTGGATCTGCCATGACACAAAGAACAGAAGGTCGGTGCATCCACTCTTACCCCAGACACTCAACAGTTACAGAGACTCGCTCCCTGCTTTGTAAGCAATGCATAGACACCTTTAAGCCAATAGAAAGACTGAAGAAGGGGAATCAACCTGTGGGATACCCTCAATTCAAATAAACCTCCAACCCCTTAGACCTGGTGGTCCCCCCAGCTCTGAGTCCCGTTCTCTATACTAGAAGTCTGTAATGAGAGAGAGAGACAGAGAGACAGACAGAGACAGAGACAGAGAGGCAGAGAGAAAGAGACCATGAATTTTGTTTCTCCAGAGGGAAGGGAGCCTAGGCTTAGCTCAAAGCAATAGACAACAAGTTCTTTGTTCAGAGTGGCTGAGATAAAGAAAATATTGTTTATGAATTTCTGTTACTGGTGCAGGAGGCTGAGACTAAAGCAGGAGATATGTGACTTGATTTCTCTAGGATTGGATCTGGTCCTAAAGCAATAAGCCCATTATCTAACAATGTGTATGCATGCAATAATTATACTATATTTTCACCTGTAGAGAAAAATAATTGCATGCATTAAGTCTTAGTTATATTCTAATAGATTTGGAGAGAAAAGCCCATAGAAGGCTAAGACAGGAAAGGCCAGAGGTTAGACTAGCCACCAACAAAAGAAATGGGCTCAGGAGTATTGAGAGCCCAGAGAGTGGGGTTGGCGCTGGTGGAACTGGTTTGCATCGGGACTGGGCGGGAGCGCGGGGTGTTGGTGCCCTGAGCATACTTTTAAGCTGGACTGTTTGGAGACATTGTGGCCATGTACAGCGTTTTCCTTTGAAGAAGATCTTTACCCATGATGGGCACTCTTTCTTGAGTTCCCTACTCTCGTTTGCAATGCATAGTTGGTCACTAAAGAAGCAGCAGTTGTTCCAAAAAGGTTTCTGGGTAGTTATACCATCATACCTGTCATAAAATCCAAGAGCGCTGATTTAGATTCTTCAGTGTGTTACTTAATTACCTTTTTAATTAGGGTAAAATGTCTGCTCACCCTCTCCTATTTGAATACTGCCTCCTTGCTTTCAGGGCCAAGTCATAAACACACTGCAAGGAACAGCACTCTCCGCCTTCCCTTCCTTTCCCCACTGAGCCAGCTGCTCCCGTGGGTTCAGCTGTCAGTGTCAGCGCCGCAGAGAAGCTCCAAGGGCTCTGACATCGCAGGGAGCCTGGGCTCTTCGCTGGGGCTGACAGCTGAACACAGCTCAGGGGAGCTAAATGTGCAAGAGGAGCAGGAAGAAGAGGGTGACTGATGCTTTAAGATGCAAGGATAAGGGCCAATGCAAACAGACAGAACCACAACACTACCAGACTAGGTGACCAGACCGAGGCAAGGAAATGTGTTCATCAATTAGGTAAAAGAAAATCAGGTTTAGAAATAGAAGTAAAGATTTGGTTGTATTTATATTTTTCTTTATTGGAAATATGTAATCAGGATTACAAGAATTAGAAGTCAATTTTGCCTTTGGGGACTCTGAACTAGGAGTCATATGTGACTAAGGATGAGAACCTGCCAAAACCTTGGCTTTCCCTCAGAGAAAAACTTGCAGAGCTGGGCAAAAGCCTGCAAGTACCTCCTTACTAGTAGCTTCTAGAACTGTAAAAATATTCTTGGAAGAAGAATCTTCACACACATTTCTAAACTATTTATACTTATAGTAAACAATATGTAATCCAAAATTCCCAGTTAAGTATAGAGTTCAGAGCTGTTCAATACACTCAGTCACCATCGATAAGAACACTAGCATCTCTCCAGATTCCTTCATCCTGGGGCAGCTCCTCACCCCCTTGTCCTAGGACATGGCAGCCGCCTTCATTTTCTGTCTCTGAATATGATTTCTTCAGGTACCTCATGCCAGGAGATCTCAGAGGCTTTCTTATGTGATTACCTTATCGCACTTAGTAAAACATTCTCAGAGTTCATCCACATTGTTGCATGTATCACAGCTCCCTTCATCTTGAGGTGATAAGATATTGCATAACGTGTGTATACCAGCTTTTATTCATCAGTGCATCTGGTGCTGGAGACTTGGTTGCTTTGACATTTAATAAGTGACAATACTATTAGGATAGGTACAGGCTTCAGTTTGTTTTTCTGTTGCGATGATAAACACCATGCAAAGAAACGTGGGGAGGAAAGAGTTTATCAGGCTACAGACTACAGTTCAAGGAGAGAAGTGAGGCAGAAACTTATGGGAGGAGCTGGAAGCAGAAACTGAAACACAGACCAGGGGAGAATGCTTCTTACTGGACTGCTCCCCACACGCCCAGCTTGCTCAGTTACTTTCTTACAGAATCCAGGCCCACTGTCTAGGCACAGCTCTGCCTTAACCCGCCAGCAAACCTCCCTCCCGCATCAACCACAGATTAACAAAATGCCTTTCAGACATGTCCAAGGCCCATCCAGTGGAGGAAATTCCTTAATTGAGAGTCCTTCCCAGGGCTCTAGTTTTTGTCAAGTCAAGTTGACAAACACTAGCCAGCTATATATATATATAGCTATATAGCTGGCTAGTGTTTTGTGTTTAGCATGTATTGCCTGCACATATGTAAGTGTATCCAAGTCATGCAATGCCTGCAAAGTCAGAAGAGGGTGTCAGATTCCTGTGGAACTGGATTTACAGACAGTTGTTAGCTGCAACAAGGATGCTAAGAATCGAACCCAGTTCCTCTGCAAGAGCACTTAGTGCCCTTTACTGCTGAAACATTTCTCCAGACCCCCAGCACAATATATAAATATTGCTTCAAGATACACATTTCATTTCTTTAGGCATATTTCCTTAGAAATTGAATGTCTATATTAAATGATAATTATTTTATTAAAAGAAGAGAAGTGAGGAGCCCGTGTACCATGCCTCACACCAGCCCCTCCATGTTATATTTTTCACAGAAAAAAACAAGGGTTTCTATTTCTTTGCATTCTTGCTGAAACTTGTTGTTTTCCATTGTGTATGCATGTGGGCACATGCATACAGAATTCTAATGAATACGCAGCATTTGAAATACAATATTTTGAAATTAGTTATTTTGTAGAAAAAAAAATTGTGGTAGCAATGTCCTTGTTTTCATAGTTATTAGCAGAGCCAGAATAGTAGCCCAGGTCTCTGGCCAACAACTTGAACTCATATTTCCAAAAGTGACCTAGGTAATATTTTGTTTTATAAATCATAGGCAACAATGCATCCAACCATCTGAAATCATCCTTCAGGTTTTCCTAGTCCCACTACACACATATTTTTGGACTGTGTGTCTGGCCGTAATAAGTGGGCGCACATGAAAAGGGGTAAACAGGATGCATTAAACACATGTGAACAGTGGAGCTGACAATATTCCCAGCACAGAAGAGTCAGAAGATTGAGAGTAATGAGAACACCACCCAATCAACAAACTCTGAAACTCTGTGTAGCAGACTAAAATGATGCTAGAGTGTCTACAGTGGAGGAGAATTGCAGTAACATGAAGTGTCTTTAAAACTGTAAAACATCAAATTACCAGAAAATAGATGCCATAAAACTTTCATATTTGCTATTGTTCTCCACAATGCTTATGTATAGGAAAAGATAATGTATATATACACTAAAATGCCATTTTTCAGTTTTGAGGCTCATTTGTTCAACCAATAATAACCAAATACCTGCTGTGAGCCAGGTGCTAGGGAAACAGTGGCACACACAGAACAAAGAGCTGCTCTGGGGGCTTGCCTTCCAGAGGGAAAGCTCTTTAGAGCAGCAGCATGCGGCCTTAAGCAGAGAGTATGGTAAGTCAGAACCTCAAATTGCCCACCAATGGGGCAAAAATAATGAATGGAGGGTCAGTTTTGTTTTGCATGGATAATATTTGCTTTTAAATGTAAATTCAATGGAATTAGATTAAATTTCAATTACAAAACTCATCACAAAGATATCTTCAGAAAATTGCTTCTTCTGAAAATAGAAAAAAAAATGACAAAATTAAGATACAGTAGACAAACAGGATAGTTTCAAAAGTAATGGTAAGCAAAGAATACTGCAACTGGGGGGAGCTAGGCATTGTGGGACATGCGTGTAATCAAAGCAGTGGAGTGACGATATCAGAAAATGTTGAGTTCTAGGAAAGAATGAGCTAAGTAGCAAGATCCTATCAAAGAGCGAGGAAGAAAGAGAGACAGGCAAGAGGGAGGGAGGACCAAAGGTCAAAGGTCACACAGAGTATGTCAGAAACAGTTTTACTCTAAGGCTGAAGGAAGTTGAGCCTAAAGATTCACAGGATGACTGCCTTATTACTCTCTATATTTTGAAATATAAAAGCAAAGAGAGATTTTTTTTTTTTGTAAAATGAGAAATGTTATTTTATTGTTTTATTATTGTTTTATTCTATGTGTATGTATATTGACCCATGCATATGCATGTGTATCACATGTGCAGGAGCTTTCAGAGGCAAGGAGAGGGTTTCAAAGCCTTAGAAGCAGAGTTCCAGGTGGTTGCGAGTCACTGTTCGCGTGCTGGGAACTGAATCTGTCCTCTGAAAAAGCAGCAAGTTCTTTTAACCACTGATTCAGCTCTCAGCCCCGACCTCTAATCTGAAAGTCCTTAATTCTGAGACTTGGCCATTCTAGAGAAGATTAGGGATAGATTGGATTGGCCTTCAGTTTAGGAAAGGGGGTAGGCACTAGTAACACACTAAATGTCAGCTGTCTGAGGTGTGCCCAGACATAGCATAGCAAAACTGTTCCATAACAACAAAGCTGGCATAGCTCCAAGAAGTGTGACTGTCCTCAGTAGCTCTTCCGGAACATGAACTTTGGATTAGAGAAAACAGTAACTGAGTTTAGCACTCACCAAGACAGGATTTTTTTTTTTTAAAGTGAGGAAAAGAATGCAAGCAAGATGCACAGTTAACGTAAAGGGAAGGGATTCAAGAGTCAATAAACTCAGCAGCAGTCAAATGAAACTCACCAGTCTCAGGCTGAGTTGAAGCAGATATCAGTGTCAACAGTGGATAGAAGTCTTGAAGCAAAGTGCCCAGGCTAGCACCCAAAACCCTACGAAGCTCCAGCTTTATTCCTGACTGCTGCTAAAGTCATATATGCAGTAATCCCACCGTCACCTCAAGGAGAAAAAATGGAGAAACAGAGAATCCAGGAAACTTTCCAAGGGACAATCAGGATGCTGAGTGTGCAGATAAAACAGCTAAGAATTCTGTATAACAGTTGTAACTGGGTAGCTGGCTCATTGGTTAAGAGCACTGGTTGCCATTGCAGAGGACCAGCGATGAATCCCCAGCATCCACATGGTGGCTAAACAAACATCTATAACTCCAGTTCCAGAGAAATCCAATGCCCTCTTCCGAGTTCCATAGGCTTCGTATGACACGGGAACACCTACCTATACACTTGTAGTCAATACGCATTTACACAAAAAATAAGTACAATAAACAAAAATTCACAAAATAGAAGGAAGAAAATTATAATAAAATATTCTTGTCATAGTAGACTCCAGGTACATAAAGACTTCTGAAAAGTAGTGTTGACCTCAGAACTTAGTGATGAATTATTGAGATTATTCATGTTTGATGGAAATTAATAAAATATGAAATCAGTATAAATGGATGAAACAGAATTGTGGCTTAAGCAAAGATTGTGAAGTTGTTTGAAATATTTAATCAATAGAAAAACAACTGCACTACACACACACATATACACACACACACACACACACACACACATACACACACATATGTATTTCCCCCATCTATTGTAAAGGATTGGGTTTTGGAATAAAACAGAACTAGATTTCAATATGGGAGTTCTCAAGTATCCTGTGGCCTTACACAAATTACTTTCCATCAAATCACTAATCATGAATCAGTGTTTATAAAATGAGAATAATACATAACAGGAAAGCACACCTAACATAACAGGGTGCATAATAAAAATTTGGATCTCTTTTTTACCCTTTGAATAGGTCTTTACACCTAACAAAGATTTTACATGAGAAACTCCTTGTTAAACATGATATGCTGAAAAATATAACCAAAGAACTAACCATGTGTCTTTCACAAGTTAATTTAACCTCTCTGAACATTAGTTCCAATATCTTTCAAAGAAAGTTCTTTCTTCCCAAAGCAATTATAAAATGAAATATTATAAATGATTATGATGCTGATGATTTTTATTCAGGAATTTTTAGTCAGAGGTTGAGAATATGTTGAGAAATCAGGTATTTTGTTTATTATAATGCAGTCGTGTTTCTTAATGGGCTTATTAAAAACCAAAAATAACCACTGAAAATAAAAGCTGTTTGAAAAGCAGTAGGACTCCATCATGAGTTAGTCTCTTTCAAAAATTTAAGATGATTTTGAGATCCCTTAGATTGCTTCTTTCCATAACTCTAAACATTTTTATTAATTAAATTGATTGTTAGGACACAAAAAAATCCTAAAACTTGTATGTATTATGAGTTCTGTGTGATGTTTTAATACATGTGTATTTTCAGTAATACTTGACTCAGATTAAAGACCTATTTCATTTGCCATCTCTTCATGTAGAAGCATTCAATGTTCTTTTATCTAGCTTTTGGAAATGTACAACATATAACTGCACATTATCACCTTATTAGGCAAAGAGGGTGCTGGGAAATCTTTCTCTTATCTAACATTGACTTAGTGTCATGATCAGCTTTTGTCCATTGACTAACCACTGTTGCAGTCCCCATTTCTGTGAAATCAGTGTGTTTAGATCTTACACGGAAGGAGATGCGTAGCATCTCTGTTGCTGTGGTTGACTTGTTTCCCTTAGCGCACTCTCTCTAGCCACCCATGCTTTGTAAATGACAAGGTTTCCTTCACTGCTGCTGGGCAGCATTCTGCTGTCTAGATGCACCACAGCTTCTTCACTTACTCATTAGCTGATAGACACATTGTTTCTACTTCTTGGTTTTTGGGAAGAGCCAGGAAACACATGAGAATTCAAATGTATATTTGATATACTGATGTCCTGTTGGTATTTACCTAGGAAAGAAATTGCTGTATCATGAGGGAAGTCCATTTGTAATTCTTTGAGGAACTTCTCCACCATTTTAAAAGGACTTTGTGACAGTTTATATTCCCATCAAACCTGCACAAGGAATTCCAATCTCCACAACCTTGCCAGCACTGGGAAAGGTCTGTCCTGAGAATAGCCATTCTGAAGATTAGTGACGTGGAGCTTTATTTCGATATTATCTGTCCTTTGTATGCCCTCATTTGAGAACATTTAGGACCCTCACTTACTCTTAAACTGATATTTGGTTTTTACTGTTGAGCTCCACTAATAGTCTCAAAATTAACCCCTTGTCAGATGTATAACTTGCAAATATTTTCTCAGATTCTGTAGGCTGTCTTTGCTGTATCCATTGTGTGTTTTGCTTCATAAGAACTTTCTAGTTTGATGTAATTCAACTTGGCTAGTTCTCTATTTCCTTTGTGAACTTTGGGAATCTTGTTCAAAACTCTTTTCCATTGTCTTTTGTGAGAATTCTTTTAATATAGATTTATACCTATACAGTTTTTAGTTATTAGTACTAATATGCTTTCCCTCTGATATATAAAATGATGTTCAAAGGCCAATCACTCTGTACAAATGTCACCATCCTCAAGATTGATTTAGCATTTCTCCAACCTTCAACAGATTCTTGAATCAGTAATATCTGCAGACACAATACACATCAAGCACACTACTGCAATGCTTTCAAATCAGTGGGGGACATCTACTAAGACACTTGGTGTCTATTGACTGGCTTTTATCTTAATTGTAATGACAATGGAAAAGAACAATTTGAATTCTGTTAACCCCGAGGGTCTTGACTTTTCCCATTTTTCTATCATTTGAGAGTTCATTTTATTCTATGTCAAAAATATAAATAAATAAGTAACTAGATAAATAAATCCAGTAAGAAAACTTTCTCTGAGACACAGGGATGGCAGTGGTGGCTCTTTACTGCAGGTCACGTGGCACACTAATCTCACAGAGATAGACAATTCTCCTCACACACAAAGCTCTATGGAGGAAGCATGCCAGGGTAGTCCCTGAGATGGATTCGTACTCGCTCTGAAGGGAGAACTGTTCTTATCTAAATAAACCCTAAAGAGTGGGTGGCTGTTTCTGATAGACATTTTTGTCTGATAGGCATTTTTCCCAGCACACTGAAGAAAGCCACCAGTGACATGGCGAGCTAGGTAAAGGGCTGTGGGGCCAGTTCACTTCTCTTTTGATTCCCTAACTTTCTTCTTCTGCCACAAGAAATCAACTTTGAATAATATATTCTGTTAACTGAAACTCAGAACACTTGATTTTGTTCTTGCCTTGTAACTTGTAATTTTATCCACCAAAATTAACTGCTCTCCTGAATTTAATTCTGTCTTCCTTGGTCATGCTTGACTCATCACATTGTGAGATTTGTCCATGTTTTCTGTGGGCTTATCAACCGTTCATTCTTTTTGATTAATGCAAAGTGTCCCATTACCATTGTAAATTTATCCATGCTACTGCTCGCAGACATTGGAATTCTGTATAAATAATGTACTAAAAACTTTCTTGTCATGTGTATTTTTGCATGGACAGAGGCATATCTATCAATGAGGAATTGATAGGTTTTAAATATGTGTATGTTCAACTTTTGTACCTACTGCCAAATAGTTTCTCCACTATACCTCCACTAATATTGGTTTTATATCTGTGCATGTTTGTGTTCTAAACTCTTTAGTATCATTTAATGTGATGACTAGAGTCTATTTAACAGAGTTCATTATAAGTCATAGGAGTGATAGGTCTATGGATGTAATTAAAAAGTTACTTTGAGGATCAGTGGATAACTAATTAGAACAGATATACTCCCAAATACCATTTTCAATGATCCAACATGGTTGGATACTGTTATTTTCTGATATTCTCAATTAACATAACAATCTAAATAATCCATCTTCCATTAACCAACCAATCTATTTAGTGTATAACATTTTTGAAAATGTGTTTTCTTGGTGAAATTGAGAATTTGACACATTTGCTTATTTCGGAAATGAACATTTGCTGGTAAATATCAGTGTTACTCAGATATGTGTATTTGGTTAGTTATTTCAAGGGCAATCTGCATTTTCTCAAGAGCAGAATATAAAACTGTAGTCAACCATTTGGATCTTATCTTTAGTGTTGGTGCCTGAGGTTTGATTTATCTGTGTGCGCTTGTTCTCTGGATTATTATCATGTATGTTTCAAGTGACTCTCACATGCAGAACCCAGTAGCAGTATCTACAATGATAGGGAGCTAGGGGACAACAGAGAAATATTTTGTTCTTTTTTTTTTTTTTTGCTAATACAAAGTTGTTTGATATGTATTTTAAAATATGTTTTAATGCATATTTTTATTGAATATTTACATACTTTATACAAAACATCTTTATGAACTGTCCTGCATCTATAGCTCCCCTACCAGACTTCAGGCATTCTGTCATATAGTTATTTTGGGCCATGGCAGAAGTGTATTTGGTTCAGAAGCAGCTATATGTCCACCTAACAGTTGTGCAAAACTATTACATCATTTTGTACCTTATCTTATTCTTTAGAATTGTCATTGACCAAATTATAGTTTTGTGAGAAAATTATTCCTTGGTCTCACAAAAAGATTTCCCTTCTGCCCTTAAGCCTACCTTATGTTGGGTGGCTCAGTGAAGCTGTGGCTCATTGACTCTAGACCAAATGTTATGTGTTATATCTTGTGGCTGTGTAAGCTTTCCCTGGCATCAGCATGCTCTCTGAGAAGACTTAAGCTATTATGTACTAGAAGAATTGCTTGATTTTCTTAGGGCTAGAACTTCAAATAAACATCCCTTTACCTTATTTGAGCATAAGGCATATGGTGGCACTCTGTGTTGACATGCTGAACTTCTCCCAGAAGCCCAGTGTGAAGACATTATTGTTTAATGGGTTCATTTCAATGTCTCGGAAGCTGTCTCGTTCTGTATGCCCACTCTGTTAATTCTGCTTGACAAAAATCATTGGAAATGATGCTCCACAAGCTGTCATATACATGCATAAACTGTATCACTTTGTGCTTTGGGACCTTACATGTTCAAGGTTTGAGATCCCAGCAAACAGACTCCAAGACACTGGTCACTGAATGTCAGCTGACTTGCCCCAAAGGGAGCATACTTTGGTGCAAGGAAACTTTTTTTTTGTTAAAAGCAATTCCTAGAAAGATGTTTAATAACAGATGACCATTAGCCAACTCTGTCAGGCACTTGAAAATGAAATATCTCAGTCCAGAATGGAGTCAGGGTGCTACATCTCAGCATCATATCATTTCACATCCAGGTTTGGAATATTCTAAACATCAGTGTCTTCCTCAGCTTGATAGTGTCCTTCTGGCCTGGTGTTAACTCAACCTTAATTTTGCTCTTAATTCTCCCCTGTAATATCTTAATTATCAGAGCTTTCCTTCCTCACCTTATATATCATGAACCCAAGGTGTACCACCCATTAAGAGAATGAAAGATTCTCTGTTTCCTAACCAACATCAACCCAAACTGCTCATAGCACTTACTAAGTAAGGATAAAAGAAAGAAAAACCACTATTGAAGAGGGACAGTAATTGTTTCTTTAGAGTAACCTCTATTTTCCCCCAGGACAAAGATACAAGTCAAAAGGACAGGGTTAAATACAATTTTAGATTACCTACTAAAATAATGACTGAGGAAAATATCAAAAAGTAGTCAACAACTCAGAAGCCATGTTGTACTAAATGCAAAAATTCTATTGTGTTGGGGAAAATGTTCAAGAAAATTTCAAATTATTGAGGTAGACTATTTCTCAGAAATCAGAGACAGGAAAGGAGTTAGACTCACCAATAGGGCAGCTGAAGGCTGCCTGAGATTGCTCAATGGAAAGATCATTTACTCTGTCAGCATGCAAATCTCAGTTTCAATCCCTGACACTCAAGTCCAAAATCCTGCATGGCCACATGCACCTGAAACTGTAGCTGGGGCGTCAAGAGGCAGCTGAGACAGGCAGATCCCAAACCCAAAAGGCATGCTTGGTTCAGTGAGGGGGCCCAACTCTAGGCAATAAAGTAGAATAATAAAGGAAGATACCTGATGCCTGATTCCCTGCTCTGGTCTCTGCATGTACCATGTGTGTGCACTTACACATTCACATGTATCCCCCCACCCCCCACCACACACAGGAGGCAGATGAACTTGCTTCTGTTACCCAGGGCTAAGTAAAAGGTAGCATAGCATTCACCTTAGACCATTCCAGTCCTCCTGATTTCGCATACATGCCATTTACAATCCGGGGAGGCAGCAATACAGTTAAATATTGTGCTAATATTTTCAATAAAAACTCAACACTTTAGAAGAGCATACTTTAAAAAAATTTATGCATAACATTACTAATTTTGACCTTTTACATAATCACATGTGGGAGTATTCCCCCAATTTTCAACTAAATTCTCCTTTTGTTTAAATTGCTATTAAAATGTCACTTCCAGCACGGAGTCTTCCCTTTCTTCCTATATAATCCAAACATGCAAATGCAATGGCATTATGCTCTGTCTTTCTCTTCCCTTCAGATGTGCCTCGTGGATTTTACAGATGCATTTGTGAAACTGACTCCCCAAGTCTCTCTTCGCCCGGCAACCACAGTGTTGTGAGCAGTCATGATGCCAGTGGATCATTAAAGAGTATGAAAATGGTAGGCATGGCATAGCTCAAAAGAACACGCACCTTAAGCATCATTATGACTGTATCCTACTCAAAAGAATACATAAGATACTGCCCATATATCCCTGCCTCGGATTTTGCTGAGTTAACTCCTATCCACACTACCAATGTGAAGATCCACAGCTAGCTCCAGAACTGCATGATGCACATCTGTATCTATAGATGAAGATACACAAAGAGCAGGGGCAGCTTGGCAGCTCCTCATCTTCAAAAACACATGACCTTCCCAGAGCTCTTGGTGCAGAAAATGTCCCCGTGGAGAGATCTGCTGTGGCACTGCCGTCGCAGTGCTCTGTTCAGACATATCGGGATTTATTTTTAAACAAAAGTGAAAGCTTCCAAGACCCATGAGCTTTCTCTTAAACACGGACAAACTTTTCCCACCCCCTTTGGAAGCTGTGATGATTTTCATAGCACTCTAGATCATTTCAAAAAGAATAAAATATAATGAAGGGCTGCTCTTACAAACACATTTTATAGAATCCTTTGGACTGGCAGCTTTGGAAATTCTTCTCTCAGGGGAAGTGAATGTAAGTGGAGTTGCACTTGGGTTCAGTCTGTATTCCCCTCTCAATTACCATCAATACAGCTGAATCAGGAGCTATGCCAAAATGCCTGAGATAGCTTTTTAAAAATCTAAAATAAAAGAAGAAAGTGCTATTGCGGATGGAAGAGAAAAATGTCTTCATAGAAGAGGGACAGCACCCCAGGGGGGATGGAGCTGAGGGTATGAAATAATGAAAAGAAAGTTGAAAAGCAGAACAGGTACATCACAATCCTCATCCTTGACATTAATTGTTCAGGGCTTCAAATATTTGATGTAACTTTGCTTGCCTTCAGATACATAGTAAAATTTAAGGCAGATATGTAAAAATAACCTATGTTATTATTATGTGGGAAGAGAACAGCAAGTAAATATAATATATTTAGTAGTTTCTCCTTTTTACATAATTAGAAAACTCATTCAAATAATGTTTCCCGGGCATCCCAGAGTGGTTGAGTCCCTTGCATGGCTTACTGCTTAAGTAAGTTGCTTACTGCAACTACTATCAGCATTTAATGACTTAAAACAATAAGGTATGTTTATAAGACACAGAAGGTTATTCAACAGTGTTCTCTCACCAGCAAGTATATCATGGTTTGGGCTTGGAGAGTTCAATGAGTAAGAGCTGCTTTTATTTACTAAAATCATAGAAGTAAGTTCAACACAAATTTCTGCATTTAAGAACTGTCAAGAAAGAGATGACTTGAAAACAACAGCACAATTAAATATTTCTGAATTTTTAGTTTTTCTATAAATAGGAATTTTCCCCCCCTTTTGAGACAAGGTCTCCCTATAGCCCCAGCTGACCTGAAACTTGCTATATAGACCAGACTGGCCTAGATCTCACAGAGATCTGCCTGCCTCCACTTCAGAAGTGCTGGGATTAAAGGTGTACATCACCACGCCTGGCTTAAATAGGAATTTTTAAACTAAGCAAGTAGAAGAGGCATTCATTTCATATATCTCCAATGCTTAACAAAGACCGACAGGTATTGCTACACAAAGCATTAAACTATTTTCACGAATCTGTGCCTTTGTGAGTGGCTTAGCATTGTGCTAGAACGCCGATGGAAGCATCAGTCAAGTTGTCCGAAGCATGCAGCAGGCTTATTCGTAGTCTGACAGAGCTGAACTGCAAAACACATTCTCACACACGGCAGTCCCCTGCCGACTTCTTACTCTTGACCCAAGGTGTATACATGGATCTGAATTCCGTCTACAGAGCAAGGACTTGAGTCTGTCAGGTAATCAAACCTAGATTTGTTTGATTATAGAAAATTACTTACTAATAGTTCACTAGGCCAGAATGAAAAAAAACTCAAATACCCAAATAGATATTGATCTACACTTTATAAATTGTTCCAGCAATGAAGCATCAGATTTGTGATGGAAAATTTTTATACTTTGCATCTTGATTCTTGATCTATCACAGTACAAATGTGCTAATTGTACCTGAATCCATAGTGGATATTGCACTGAAAAACAAATATAAATATAAAACTGACTGGAACTCTAAGAATCATATTTTTTTAAAAAAAATGCCAAAATTGGTAGAGGTAAAAGTCAGTGAGTTCAGAAGTCGATTGGCATGGGACTTTGTCTTAAGTCAAATGTGAGACTGAGCCTTGGCTTTGCAGTCTTCTAACCCTGTGACCTGGGCAGACTATTCTGTAACTAAAAATCTCAGTATCTTGTGAATAAGCACCAAAGGTTGGAAGTCACTGAATCATTTTGAGATTTAAGGAAGGCAATTTTGTAACTCATTTAATACAAAGCCTTGTTTACAATAAAATTTTGATTAAAGTTCACTGAAAGAAACTTAAAGATGGGTTTCTTTTTTTGAACCACAGAAAAGGCAGGTTCAGGTTTGAGCTTCCCAACACACAGCACTAATAAAGGCCCTGGTGAACGTGAGAAACTCGGAGAGAAGTGCTGGTAATGGAAGTTCCTCTACAATTCGGCCCCTTTAAGTTCCACTTCATAGGGCTGTTCAAGAACATAATAACAGGCCACAAACACAAGCGCCCTTCAGTACATGAAGGTGAGCTGCGTGGAGGTGGGCAGAAGGACTACAAAGGTGCCGTGTAGCACAATGGGGAAACATAAAATAGCTGTTGATCACTGGAAAGTAGTAACAGCAAACAGGCAAGGCTGGCAGGAGCCCGTCAGAGAAGAGGTGGCTCAGAGGCAGGGAGACAAGGGAGCTTTCCATGAGGCAAATTGGCTGAGCTCCAAACAGCAGGAAGCTGGTCAAGTAACTGAAGGATTTCCCCTTGTACTGTGGCCTGGGGTACTGTACAAGTCAGGCAGTCCTCTCTCTCTGCAGTTGGTATATAGATCCGGACTGGTCCTGAGGGCAACTAGAAGTGTGGAAAAAAGACGAGGCAGTGTGTTTATTCACAAGGCTCTACCACCTACCAGTTCGGTGAACTTGGGCAAGTCACTCGACCTCGTAGCTCAGAAGCAAGGTCTGTGAATGTGGACTTGCCAACCCAGCAAGACACACACTTTAGTTTCCTTCTCCGAAGACTTGCCCACTCCTGGCCCATCCGACATTTAGTTTATGTTTATGTTCCTGCCTTAGAACAGGATCCACTGTCGGAAGCCTCTGGAAATTACTTGAGTAAAGTGGTTGCTTTTTGGACACTGGAACGGATTTCCTTTCTCTGTAACAATGGGAAAGCACCGCCCCTCCCTAACCTCCACCAGCCGCCCCCGCCCCCATCCCATCTCCCTGCTGCAATCATTTCAGCTCCAGCAGAAATTGTTCCCATTCTTCACAGTAGAAATTGTCTCCATTCTTTATCTGGGGATGACTTTGGCTCTGGGGCTCTCCAGAGCTTCAGAATGCTTGCTGCATTTGACGCATTCTGCTTTCAATCCAGATCCCGAACACAGACCTTTCCTTACTTTTTTTTTTTTCTTTCTTTTCTAAATCCCTAGCAACCAAACTTCTTGTCTTTTAAAACCTCAAGGAAAGCCTGCTACTGTCATTGGCTTCGCCCTTATCCAAATCTACAAGTGTTTCCTGACCACAAATTAGGTCACAGATACGTTTGGAACTGCCAATCAGCCTTGGATTCATCAAGCAGTTTAAACTGCTCGTGCCTCAGTACAAATGGCAGTGTGTGCCACAGATAACGGTATCATTTGCATAGTTACAATCAGTTAGTGCTAGAATGCCTGAGAGGCAGAGGGAATGCGTGGCCAATGCAAAGTCACTTTCAGATTTGCATTCATTTTGGTTTTAAATGGAGAACAGAGAACCTGATTGAAAGGGGCATCGACTCCTGTTCAGTTTGATTCAGCTGCGCCTGTGCCTACAGAGCGTTTCAACCCTTTGAAAGTGCTTTGTGATCTTCCTATGAGCTATTCTTCTCAACAATGCATGACATAGCTGGTAGGCATTATTATCCATAATTTAGTGAAAGGGAAGTGAATCAAAAACAGGTTGAATGACTTGTTCAACACCGCAGGAAGTCACAGCCACAGCAGAGGAAGAACCCACAGCTTTGTGCTGGCTCCACATCTGTTTCTAAGCCCCATTAGCCATGTTTCCTACCTGTACCCAATAATTAGCCAAAATAAGTGCTTCAAATAAGGACCTTGCATTGTTTGTTTGTTTTGTTTTTCCCCTAGCATTTCCTCTCCCTTTAACTTATCCATTTGACTTGCAAAGAATAAAAAAAATTTCGCCCCTCCACTCAGACCAGTTGCAATAAAAAGGACTGTGAGCCAGAATTGGTTTCTTCTGAGGCTTGAGGGCACAAGGAGTTAATGTTTCTGAAGGCTGAATCTGATGGCTGAGAGAAGCTGGTGATTCTGGAGAGAACTGTGCTGTACTTAAATGACAAGTACCAGGATCTGATTGATATTTTCTGTAATGTTTTCCCTAGTTGCATGGGATCGCCTTGGCACCTATGATTTATGGAATATTCCTCTATTAATTAGGCGTATGCAACTCTTTTGGAGGGCAAGTGATACGATTCTCTAGCATTTTGTTGTATAACATCCACGATTTATTTAAAAGACATGATATTAGAAAGGAAGAAAAGGTTAAACACTTTCCTCAGGAACCATAATGGAAAATGCTGTCAGGAAGAGAGAGCAATCCCTTAAATATAAAACACAAAAAGTAACTTCTTTACTAAGGGAAAAAAAAATGTTAAAAAGCACAGCAATTCCTGACTCAGCAAATACAAGCAGTTGATAAATGCACCTGCTACCCTGTCTAAAGCTGATCTAGCCTTTCCAGGGTGGTCTTATCAAGTTAAGATCTTGTTGGAGAGTAATGAACACCAAGAAAGAGGCTGCTTCTCAATTGCTCATCATTAGAGCTCTGTGTACAGCTTGAGAGCAGGGGCTCAGATAAATCAGTGCTTTGAACCTCCTGATAATTGGTGCTCAAATCTTTGAATCCAGGTATTATTCTTGGCTAAAGTATCTGCCACATGTCCACACTGCATTAAAACACCAAAGACAAAGCAGGTTAGGTGCAGCCTTGCAAAGAGCATTAGCAGAACTGGATTACACGTGACTGCGAGCTAGTGTATCTCACTGGGCAGTCTCTTTGAACTCACTTTCTCCCATGTGTGATAAGAATGACAGTTGGTTCTGGAAAGCCAGCTGAACAGGTAGAGGAAAGGAGCTCAGATTTAATGAGATGGCTGAGTAGATGTGAAGGCAATCAGGCATTTTGCGGAAAGTTAGTCATGTGAATAAGAAACCTACTCACCATAAGCACTTTGTGAAAGGGTATTTCTAAACATCACAAGAGCCTTGCAGAATAGATGGTGCTCCGTGATCTCTACAGGCTAAAGCTGAGAGTGACTGGGGCCTCTAATTCTGGGTCATATGGCGAAGCTTCAGAGGCCCTGTTTCAAGCCTTAGAAATTCACAGGTAATCCAAAAATGGGTTTCATTTCCTGTTGCCTGCAATCTTCTTATCTCTCTTAGCCTTCATATCAGACTGTCCTTTTATTATTTTTCTCTCTGACTCAAGGGCATCATCCTTGGATATCCAAGGTGCTTGGCCACAGATGGACAGACACCAGGATGGAAGTGGTGACATCTATTCTCCCTCTATCCATAGAGCCCTTAAAGGCCAGTTTCCTTCTCTGCCGTGGCAGGCATAGAAGTCAAGGATTAGGTTGCTCTCCAGCTAATTAAAAGGCACAGAGATGCCAGTGGCAAACATGGAGAAAGCAACACACCTCCATGGTAGCGCGCATACCTGGAAGTTGGCTTACTCCATGGTCCTATACTTTAAAGCTCTCATCCATCCGAGTACTTTTGTTTGGACGTGGGAAGCACCCTCCAAAGGCCTTGTGTTAAATGTCTGCTCAACGGGGAGTCTTTGCTGGGAGTCTTACTGAGGAGGTGGAGCCTTCCCGGAGTCCTTAGGTCACTGAGAGCCTGTCCTTTAAGGAAGTTGCGAAGGCCGCCCTGTCTTTTCTTCCTTTCTAGCTTGGGGAATGACAGAGTTCCTCATCCCCATGCACCTGTCATGAAGCTCATGCTCAACGGAGGCTAGAAGCAGTAAGAACACCTCAGTCTTGCACTGAAGGTTCCAGAACTATGAAACAAAAGAACCCATCTCTCTTATAAGTTAGTTACCTAAGACAGATATTTTGTTTAGGAAAACTAATACAGAAAATCACTATCAAAGAGGGTCATTAGGTATAACTCTACCTGATGGTATGGAGGGACCTTTTGAGTTGGTTTATAGGGAGACTGAAAGTTTGGAGGAAGAAGCTAGAGATAGCCTAAAATGGTATAAGGAAGCTTAATAGAATACTCCCGTGAGAAGACCAGTATACTGCTGGAAATGTGGCAACAAAGGGTGAGTTGGGAGGACTCTGATACAAATGAGGATTCTGGTGGGAACTGGAGACAGATCACCTTTGTTATCACAAAAGAGAGTGTGCATGCTTTGATGCTCTCTGTGGGCAGCTGAGCTCAAACAGGACAGGTAATGATCTCGCAGAGACTTCAAGGCAATCAAGCATTCAGGATGCAGTGTGGGTACAATGAGATGCATTTAGCTGACTTTATAATAACAATCAAATGGTCAGTAGAATGGAACAGAAAGATTTGGAAAACTTGCAGCTGGGCCAGAATAGAGCACCATAAACTTGGGGCAAGGGAAGCATGGCTGCCAGTGCCATTGGAAAGAGGCCAAACTGCTTTGCCCTGGGACATTAGGAAAGATACTGCATGTCTCAGAGGCCGGCAAGGCCACCCTGGACCCACTGCATGGCCACAAAGTAGAGAAATGCTAACTTGTTTCAGAAACTTCCAGGGAAAGAATCATTTCAAGGAAACTCCACGCACCCATACACGGCATCTTAGAACCACCTGTCACTGCTTTCTAGGGGATCTGATGCCCTCTTCTGGCTTCTACAGACTCCTGCACATACATGGAAATCATTCATACACTCACATATATGTAAATAAAAATAAAACTTAAAATATTTTAAATGCATAATATTGAATATCTAGAAAAATGAATTTCTAATGGAAAATTTCATAAAATGCAAAATAATCTGTAATATGAGAAAATTAATTTTTTAATGTGAGGAATCCTTCTCAGATGTGAAAAATCTCTCCATTTTCCAGTAATTGTATGGAATAGACAGCATTCCCTCAAAGTTTCCCTTTTCCCACTGCAAAAATGTATAGCAAGGTAGTTCAAATATTATTAAAGTACTATTAAATGTTAGAATATCAAATGTGAGAATAATACCTCAGAGTGTATTTACATCAACTATATGTAATAGCAGGTGATTCATAATGATGCCTTTTTATAGCAAGACTTTTAGAATAGTTAATATAAAGTAGCACATGCTAACTAATAATGCATGCCTCAGTTTGAACTGGGTAGGAAACTCAAAACCTGGTGAAAATAGTTAAATAAGAGAAGTTTCCTAAATCTCACAGTTGTTTAAGCTAAAGAAACTTCAGACAGCTATATTTCTAAGACTTAACTAAATACTATTCCTTTGGGACTCAATGATCTCAGTCATTTCTACTTCTCCCTGTAATAGTGCAGTTAGTATTGCGGTTCCTTCTATGACATGATATCCAGATTATTTATGAATTCGACAACTGGACAAGATAACAATGCAGAGGTAAAAGAGTAGGTTTATTAAAAGTGAGGGTAGAAGAAAGGAGTGCTTCCACAGACCTTGGCTGCTGGAGCAAGCTCAAGACTGCTATGACTTCTTCTGAGTCTTGGCAGAGAGGAGCTGAATCTTGGAGATGGGAAGAGGGGGCTTATCTGATAGTCACATGGGCTGTTATATAACTCTGGATGATGGATGCATGCAAGAACCATACATTTCATAATTTTAAGCGTATATATCCCCTGTCATGAAAAAAGCAAATAGATTTTTATTGACAGATGACTTCAAGGACAGATTAGCCCTCATTTCACTTGTGCCCAGTATAAGTATAAGCTGGTCATTTTTATGTCTCCTTTACCAGGATATGCCTGACCACAAATTACTCACAGGTGGAAAGGTACTGAGCATTATTCTACCAAAAAAAGCAGAACATATTTTGGCCAGGGAGGTGCCCTGTGTCACCTGCTGGTCCTATACCTAGTAACTCCCCTCACTGGCTTCATTTATCTCAGTCTCTTGACCAATCTTTCTCTTCTTGCTCCCCAAACCCTTGAATGAAATTCCTACCACCTCTGACTCGGTCACTGAAGTTCCAAATCCAAACACCATCACTGGCCCCCGATGCTCCTGTTTTATAATTATATTCTGGTTGGGTTATCCAGCAAACTGGGGAACAAGTTGGAGTTAACCACCTAGACCCTTGGTAAACCATGAACACAAGGTGCTGATTCTAGAGGCTGTGAGGAAGCCAAGACAAAGAACTCTCTATAACTGAGATATTTATTATAAGAAATGGTTTTTCCTTAATGTTTTAGCCATTTCCAGCCATTTTGGTTAGCTAAGTTTTCATAACTATTGTTTGTAAATGTTATTAGTCTCAAATAATGTGCAACAGCTCTTGTTTTCTCTTTTTATTTAGATCTGTAAATCTTTATTGATTTTACTTAATGGAAAATTGGCTTCCCAATATTATCAGACTTGATATGCATCAGGACAAAAGTGATTTCTAGCACTTACAGTCATCAATAAAGTCATCTCATTGATACTGTAATAGATCAAGTGTTTATTTCCTTTAATCCCTGACTATCAAAATGAAAGAAATAAGGAATAAATGAATGGATGAAAGAGAAAGGAAGAAAGAAAAATCTGCATGTTCAAGGTTTACAAAAGTAAAATAAAAGTCTCAGATTTTAGTAAAATTATCTAAATATACATCTTTATTGTAAGTCTTTTTCTCTGTTCTGCCAATTTCTAACAATAGATGTTCACAATATCAAACTCTAGTTAGCCTTGCAGCTACTTGCTAATATTTCCAGAGCCATATAAATCTGGAAGTGGATTAAAAATGTAACTTTTGGGAATATGGAGCCGTAGTCAGGCTTGACCACAGGACTTGCTTTATTACATTAGCAAAAATGAACACTTTAAATTATTTTATTTCTTATTTTTATCTTATGTGTATGAGTGTTTTGCCTGCATGTAGGTAGGTATACTTACATGTTGTGTAGTGCCAGGGGAGGTTAGAAGAGGCTGACAGGTCCCCTGGAACTAAAGTTATGAACAGTTCTTAACTGCCATGTAGGTGTTGGGACTTGAACCCAGGTCCTTTGCGAGGGTAGTCAATGCTCTTAATCCCTGAGCCATCACTCCAGTCCCACAAAAGTAAACACTTTAATCTAAAGGATTTATATATCAGTTTGAATTATAGCTCTTTCTTAAATTTGGTGTTGACTGTGGAAAGGACCTTACATTGAGATATCCGGGGGAATGGTTAAAGAAGCCCCAGTAGCTATCAAGAATGACTGCCAGAACTTTGAAGGATCAAACACAACACTTTTTTAAAGCCACTGAGATGATTCACAGTTATCACTACAACTAAAGCAAACCCATTCTGATCAATTATTAATAGCACCAATAAAAAATATTACTATTTATTGTGCCGTATATTATAATTAAAATCCATACAAGATTAAAAACTAACTGCTAAGATTTAGATAAATTTTGTTGTCCTTAAAGCTTGAGGTGCTGGTACTTAGGGGTCTAGTGTCTTGAGGTGGTGTGTAGCTTTAGAAACTAGAGCATTCTGAGAGGTTTGTAGACCAATGAAGGAATTATTCTCAGAATAAATTATGTCTGTGTGAGTTGCCTGTGTTAGATCTCATGAAAGATCAGAGGAGACACATGCACACCCCACCACCTCTTGCCATGCAGTGACCTGCATAGCCTGGTGCCTTCGACTTCAACTACCAGAACTGGGAAATCCCAGCAATCCTCTTTTCTTTGTAAGTTGCCATTCTTAGATATTGTGTTATTAGCAAAAGAAAACAAACCAATTTCGCATTCACACCTGAGCTCCATCATTTTCTTTCCAAAGGTTTTATCAAGAAGAATTCTGTCTCTGGGATATTTAGGGTGATATGCTGAGGAATTGCTACTAGGCAGGAGTCGAGCTCTCAAGAGATAGTGAATGATGTAAAATAAGCTGCAGACGGAAACTCTTACCATTCTTCTCTTCCTTCCTAGATTTCTTTTTCCTTTTTTCCTTTACTTCTTGTTTGGTGCTACAATTTGCATCAGTTGAAGTTATGTCATCTGAATGTTTATATATTTAAAGCTTTGTCCCTCATCTGGCTCTGCTCAGAGGTAGGTCCTTTCTTAGATGATTCAATCAGAAGAACCCTGACTTTATCGGCACATTGATCCACTACTGAATTAATAACAATGGCTATCGGGAAATGGTAGAAATATTAGGAGGTGGGCCCCTGTTGCTGGAAGTGTCTTTTAGGCATGTGCCCTTGAAGGATGCATTTGTTCCTCTCTCCTTCCTCTTGTGTCTCTTTTTTTTCTTTGCTACCTGGAGCCAGAGCCAGGAAAAGGCGGGTCTATGAACATGATTACACAAAGTCGGGATTAGACTACATATATTATTGAGTTTTATGAATCTTAAACATGTATTCAGCAGGTAGTTGTCCCGATGAACACAGAGAGAAACCTACAAGCACACACAGGTTCACAATTTAAAAAATGCTTTTCCTCTTAATTGTGATTGCGCTTGCAACTTGATCGCATATGCCATGATTAAAATCTCTCTGGTATGGTCAAAGCCACTACCTCACACCCAAGCTATAGTACCATCTCACTGTGAGACATAGGCAAAGTTCAGGCCAGAAGCATGGACTCAGAATCAACCTCAGTGCTTAATATTCCTGTTCTTGGGTCTTGGATCTTCTCTCTACAACCATTACATTACTGAATCTTTGTTTTCTAATATTTCTAGTTCTCTCACATTCTTCAAGAAGCAAAAAATAATAAATATAAATAATAAAGAAAAATCAGAATTAAGCTTCTGAATTAGATCCAACATAACCACTGTGGATATTTTCATAACAAATGTCCCCAAGACATTAGTCTGCTATCTGCACCTGCTTTACTGAAGACATTAGGGCCATTAGGACCAGCATGTTTGCTACCAAGGATCTAAGCCTTCTGATGTGCTTTTCATTACCCATTTGTCTTTAAATCTTCTTCTGGAATACCTAGCTGTATCTGAGTTCTGGGTTCAGTCACTTGCTGAACATTTAGAGCCCTACAATCCCAACAGAGACTTCAGGCAGCTCTTTCATGTGCATGAGACAGTGGAGTCAATTATCCTAGCAACCTGAGTTCCCAGTTCCTGAACCTGGTTTTCTGCATTGCCCTGTATTATACATTTTTTCAGGACCTGCAGTCATTTTCCAAACCTGTAGACCACATTTCTGTAATTTATTTATAAGCTTTTAGTCTTCTTATTTCTGCCTTTCTGACCACACTGTGAGAACAAATTAGTATTCTAGGCCCCAGCTGGGAACTATGAGGATAAAAGCAGAATATTCTGATCTTGCTCACTAAAGCTAATATTCTAATTGGGAAAAATTAAAAATGCATAATATGAAGGTAACTATAAAGTATCTGACAGGACAGAAAACACCTTTTCTGTGTACTAAGCAATAGGAAGTCATTGTAAGTTCTAGGAGATCTGTAAAATCTATGAGACATCACTTGTGTATATTGAATGATACTGCCCTAGAGAGATATACTTACAAAATATGCCTATTTTTAATAGATTACATGTACTATAGACAGGAATTTTCAATGTCAGTAAAAATGGTCTTCTCAGGACCTTTCCCTACTAGGTAGCATTACCCTTTTCTGTTTCCTTAAGTGTCCTATTGAACTAGCTTCTCTTCTTTGTCTCTGTCTCTCTGTCTCTCTCTCTCTCTCTTTTTCTGTGTGTGTATGTGGTGTGGTGTGTGTGTGTGTGTGTGTGTGTGTGTGTGTGTGTGTGTGTGTCTTTCCAGACCTTGAGACCCAAGGACATGCAAGGTATTTTTTTAACCTAATTTTCACATTATTTGCGCATGTAAAGCTATTATCTGCTTGGCTTGCACACCATTATGACTATGACTAGCAAGTAGTGTTCAAACTCAAACATGCACGCACCATTTCAAGGTGTGTGTTCTGTCATGGCAGGAAAGCCGGGGTTTCACAGCCTGGTGGAATTGCTTACACGGGCAGAGGGACATATATTTTGACACCATCTTCACACTTTCTTCACTGATGGCCTCTTCCCTACCATGACCCTTAGGGGAAAGAACATGAGGGACTGGAGTGATGATTCAGTGGTGAAGAGGACTGGAGGATCTAGCAGAAGACCCGGTTCCAGTCCTCAGCACCAACATGCTCACTAACAACTGTCTGTTTGTAATTCCAGTTCCAGGAGATGTAACACCTTCTAGACTCCATGGACATTTCATGATATGGGTGTATTTGCATACATGCAGTCAACACACTCATACAAACAAATAAATAAATAGGAGCCAAAATGAGACTCAAGAGTCAAAAGAATCTCCAATTCTTCTGATTTCAATTTCTTTGACTAGAACCATTTTTACTGATACCTTCAGTCCTGGGCACCTGCTGAAAGCCACCAAGTCCTCTTGATGAGAGCTTCAGATTTCCCATTTTCATAAAAGCCTTCAAACCCACTCAAAGGTCAGTTTGTTTTTCTTGCTCTGCCCTTTACCAACGTTTCCCACCAAATACCTATACCATTTCTAGACCCTTGAAACTCAAAATGTTGGCAAGTGAACACTTTTCTTTCTTCTAGGACACCTACCCCCAGTAGCCAAGTGGAGAATAAGACTTACTTCCAGATGCAAATGATTTTAGAATGAAGTTTTGTACTCCACAGCTCCACCATGCTCTTAAATATTAATGTTAATTATCATTGTTGTTGTAGAATATTTGCAAGTAATATATGTCATTTTTCTACTCAATATTATGGAAATCCGAAAGAGATAAATTTGGAATTTCCCCAGAATACAGCAGATAGAACAGAACACTGCAGCAGTGGGAGAACTCTTTAACCTTAACTTCAGTGTAAGAAAAAGTACTTAAATGTTCACAAGGGTAAAAATGCCCCCAAATAACCTTTTGTGTCCCTATCTCTGCAGAAATATTTCCTAAAGCTTAGCAGAGCTAGGTAGAAATAGACTCTGGATTAATTTTGACCTTCTGTGGCAATGCATTTCCAGGACCAAGAATTTATGTGTGCAGAATATTAAATGTCAAATGCAAATATGAAAACGGAGCTACACAGTTGTGGAGAGTCCCTAATTGATATTGAGCAGACTATTCCCTTTAAATGTTAATGAAATTGTTGTAATTACTAAATGACCAAAACAGCTCAGAAGCCAGGGTTCACAGCTGTAAACCATTACTTGTAAATTACTGGCACAGGCCTGCATTAGCAGATGGCTCAGTCCATGGAAGAAAACTTCTTCAAGATGCTTTTCTTCCAGGCCTGAGCTTGGGAGCAGAGTAGATGAGAACATTAGAAGGGGCCAGAGTGCCTGTTCAGACATGTCACTGGAGATAAGTATCCCCTTTGATCATTTTCTTCTTCTAATTTCTTTTTTCATTACGTTCTTTTCAGAAAGTGCTGAATATCACAGATCACAAAGAAAAAAGAACGAGCAACTGATAGAGCTTATAAAGGTTGCAAGACTGTTCAGATATGCAAATCTCTGCATGCTTTTGTGAGGAGATGGAGGTAAATACTGAAAACTGGGAGAAGTGTGTTTGAGAGAGAGAGAGAGAGAGAGAGAGAGAGAGAGAGAGAGACTTGCTAACAGGCCAGTGGCAGAAAACCAATTAGAAGAAAAATAGGGCATTTGAATGGGTTTAGTACCCTCAAGACAGAGAACGTCTACAAAGCTGTGTAAGCAAAACTGTGCAGTGGAAACAAGCAATGTCTTTATTAGGGAAGGCCTGTGGCTCTTCACCGCTTTGTTCTGTAAATTCCATACCAGCTTTGCAAACTCTCAGAGGTTATTAACTTTAGTGAGGATTTTATTTTTTTGTGGAGTTGGGTACAGACTAGCCTTTCATTAATATGAATGAAAGAGCAATTAAGACATCTGCCAAGAACCAGTGGAAGGAGTGTCTTGTGTGTACACTACACCACACCGCATCCCAGAAAGGAAGCAAAGGAGTTTTCTTCACCATAATCTGCTCTGCAGGGAAGATGTTTAAGGGACAAAGCATTTGCCTTGAAACTAAAGAGAACCGGGGATTCCAACCTTCTAGATAATTTGAATCCTGGTACAGAAAAAACAGTTGCTCCTATTTCAATTTTTTTCTTGAAAAAATTGTTATAGGTATCACTAGATTTAGAAGAAATATCATCTCAGTCTAAATAAACTGTCCTTTTAAGTAACATAATGGACAAAGTGTGAGACAGAGGGTTGGATAAACTCTAGGAAAACATCATACATAAAAATTGAGACATGATTGTAAGTCAGTAATCTATAATGCTGAAATTTCCAAGACATTTGTTAATCAGAATTAGATTGATACATAAGGTCAGGAATTAATTAATGAGTAACTACTCACAGAAAGTCTGGAGTTGGATCCTCAGATTGGGAGGAACTGAAGTTCCTAAAAGGGTGATGAAAAGATGTGAATCCTTTCTGGATCCAGATCCAGATATTTGTTTTTAGCCTATGGAATCCTCCCTGATTCAGTTCTCCAATCTGGATCATTCTTAATACTATAAAAAAATAAAATAAAATAAAACAAATAGTCCTAGTGCTTTTTCTGCTTAATGTTCCCAGCTTTCCACAATGACTTGCTAAACAGAATCATCTTTCTTCTTTCTTTCTTTCTTCACTTGTCTTGCTTCCTTGGAAGAGCTGATTTTACATGATAGCTTTTGAAAGAATATAAGCAAGTCTGCAAACATTCTAATTTAATTCAAGAGGGATGGTCAACTAATTCCAAACTCTTCCAGAAGAGGGAAGCCTTTTTGGAGGTGCTGCAGTCTTTGAGTGATGTGATTTAGCCAACAGATATCTGCAATCATAAGTATGGTCCTGATGTTTCCTAAATACGTGATCTTAAATAAGTTATTCAACTTACTTATGTGTCTCAGTTTCATCCTCTATCAATCGGGGTAACAATCTCTCCAGGGGACTAATGTGAAAAAAGTTATACAGCTAATATTCTATATAGACATTAACTGCTCAGTGAATGTAATCATAATGACTTTTTAGTTGGTCATTTTTTAGACACTTTTACATGCTGAAAATATGAGACTCAGATATACAGATTAATAATCTCCATGAAGAAAGCTAATATAAAACAATCAAGTTTCTTGTTTTGATCGTGTGTGCTTGTCATGTGAAGTGTTAGCAATGAGGAAGCTAGCTAATGATTAAATGCAATTTGTCTTTAGTATTTTTCATAGCGTTTTGGTGGATAAATTGAGAAATAAAAAGATTCAAAAGCAGTAAACAAATTCAGTGTTATTTTGATCCCTAAGCTAAAAACTACAAACTTTTAAAATTCCTTTTCATGACTATTTCTCTGTTTTGGTTCTTGAATCAGATACTTGGTAAATACATGTTTTTCACACTGATTCCCACCACTTCAGTAATTACAAAACCTGATCCCCTCTAGTCCCTAAATGAGTCGTAATGTGAGGGCGGCTGCTGTTAGTCAGTATTAGGGTGGAAATGCTAACAAACACACCTGGGAAATTGTATAGTTATGTAGGAAAAAAGAGCTCATTCTACATTTTCTTAGAATCTGAAAGACTAGGGTTGCAATGTTTCAATAGCACAATACCACTAGACAAATATACTTGGTTGTTTTGGAACCAAAGATGTTTATGAAAATTTAATGAAAACTACAGGTTAAAACAAATTCAGGAAAAATTATACGCATGTTTGTTCCTATTGTATGCCATACTGAATCCCTACTGTGTGTCTCTAACAGTAAAACACACACAGTGACTGATTATAAGATACATGAAAACAAATAAGAAAACCCTTTCCCTCTCCTAAGAGAAATGGAACCGTAAAGAGACATTATAACCCAACATCACAGCTATGTTCTTATAAGAGCATCTAGCCCTTATTTACAAAAATCAACAAAGATTTTCTACAATAAGACCTGAAGAATCAGGTATTAGCTGATTGATGAAGGGACAGCTTGTTTTTAGGAAAGAAAATATTATGTGACAGTGTGGTGAAAAGGAAAGAAGTGATAGAAATTTCTGAAAGAAGTCAGAGAATCTTACTAGAACTCAGATCTGTCATATGAAGAAGGCAGGCATAGCAGCTAACCCTGGAAAGGAATGCAGGGCCAAATCACTAGGAGCCAGGTTAAGACAGTGCAAGTCTACTGAAGAGCACTGCAGAGTGTCCGTAGGACTTTAATACTCTGACTACATCATCGAAACCTCGCTGTAGTTGCTCTACAGAATGGACCACAAAGGAGGACACTGGAACAAGGAGGAAGAGGAAGAGAGTGACAATGACAGACATTGACAGTTGCCTGTAATGTTGTCACTAAACAAAGCAAAATGAAGGATTTTGAGATTTTTATAAAGTATAGAAAAGACAGAACTTTTTGCTTGAGTATGAGAGAGCTACTCTAAGATGCCCATCACTCATTCACATCAGTGTAAAAAACGTATTTTTTCCAAGTATCTGATTCAAAAACCAAAACAGAGAAATAGTCATGAAAAGGAAAAAAAGAAGTTTGTAGTTTTTAGCTTAGGTATCAAAATAACACTGAATTGGTTTACTGCTTTTGAATCTTTTTTATTTCTCAATTTATCCACTAAAACGCTATGAAAAATACTAAAGAGAAATTACATTTACCCATTAGAAGTAAGAGTAAGAAGAGATCAAGTTTTAGGCTTTTTGAATTTTAATTTCAGTGGCCTAGCCACGTATTCAGTGTTCCACTTAGTTATGTAGCTCTGGACTGTAGAGAATCCCAGAATTGACAGTATTGGAGATAAATTTGGAGCTAGAGCAGTGGGAGCGATCATTCAGAAAGCTGAAGAGCATTAGCTGATTAGTTAAGGCACCTGCTAGGATATCACAAACACCTAGACTTGAAGGACAAAGTTCTGGATCCTTTCTAATACCAGTCATAACACGATGAGAACAAAGTGATGAAACTATGCCTAAGATTCTGAGGATTCTGATGTCTGACTTCCTGATATGCCCTTGATTGAAGTCATCATTAGTCTAGATGAACCTCAAAGCTGCTTCCTTTAAATTTCAGTCACTTGTACCAACTAATCTTAGATTGGAGAAAAAAAGAGAAAGAATAGGCCTACAGATACTTATCAGCTCACAGGTTTATGGTAGAACTTGGGGGTACCTTTGTTTTGTCAGGCCAGTGAGATCTTAAGAGCCATGGTGGAACTGAACATCACAGTTGTGGAGACATTTGACTTGTGTCTGTGGAGAACGGAAAGAAAGCATTCTGGAGGAAGCTAATGATCTGCATTGCTGGTCATTCTGGAGTTCCCAGCCAAGAAAGAAAATTATAGCTTTAGACTGTCCCCCTAAGCATTCAATTGCAAAAGAGTAGAGATCTCAAGAAAGAACTCATTAAAAAGACTTATCTTTTTCTTATTCTCATTTATTCATAAATATAATTAAAGGTTTATGCCAATTTCTTTTTTCTATTGCTGTACTAAAATATTCTGACAAAGGCAACTTAAGAGAGAAAGAATTTATTTTAGTTCACAGTTCAAAATATAGTCCAACAGGGCAGGGGAGTCAAACCACCAGGAGCTGGGCACAAAGTATCTACTATTTATTGTAAAGCAGAGATTGATGAGTATATGGTTTCTCTATCCTAAACAGTCTAGAGTCCTAGTCAGGGAACAATCCCAGCCACAATTAAGATGATTCTTTCCATACCAATTAATGTCGTCAAGATCCTCCTCCATAGGCATGTTCAAAGGCCCAGCTCCCAAAGGATTATAAATTATATCAAGTTGACAACACTAAACATTAAAACTGATTAACAAAATATTTAAATATATTCAAATTTTGGAGATATATTAAGCAAATCTACCACAGTAGAACTTCAGAAAGGACTATTATTCAGCGTTTAAAAATTTGGAGATAGTCATGGGAGATGACTGAGTCAGTAAAGGTGCTTGCTAACAAGGCTGAGTTCAATCCCCTGGACCCAGATGATGGAAGGTGTGAACCAGTTCCCACAAGTGCACTTCCATACATGCAGCTGACAAATGTGTACTCACATACATATATACATACTTAGATAAACATATACATATATAGACACAAAATAAATGATATTTAAAAGAAAATCTGGAGTTGTCAAAGTGAAAGCATTTATCTTTGATCCCCTCCCCTCCTTCAATGTCTTAGGTATTTATGTGAGCTCAAAACTCCATTTACATCAATATTTTCAGTAATAAGTTTGCCAATTGCTGCACAGGATTCTTCAAAATAACAAAAAACAGTAAGAGGGATAGATAGATAATAGATAGAAAGTAGATAGATAGATAGATAGATAGATAGATAGATAGATAGATAAAAATATGGATGAATATGTATAAAATAGGTAGATTATATATATACATAGATAAATAGAAAGATTATAGATAATAAATAGAAAGAAAGAAGAATAAATAGAAAGATGAAGATATGGATAGAGGCAGATGATAGAACAATAGATCAGAGACAGATGATAGATAAATAGAAGATAGATAGATGATAGAGAGATAGACATAGTTGAACAGATGATTAATGCATAGATAGAAAGATGAATAAATGTAAAGATAGATAGCCATAGATGATATGTAGGTAAATGACAGGGAGATGATAGATAAATGGATGATAGAGATGATAGATAGATAGATAGATTTAAAATAGAAGATGATAAATAGAAGTAGATGATAGGTCAATGGATGAAAAATAGATGAAAAGAAAAATAATTAAATAGAAAGATAAATTGACATATAATAGAAAGAGGGATAGATCCATAGAAGAATATGTAGATTGACAGGTGATGGAAAATAGAAAATGGATAGATACAAAGATGAATATATAGATTGACAGGTGTTAGATAATAGAAAATGAATAGATACAAAGATGAATATATAGATTGACAGGTGTTAGATAATAGAAGGATAGATAGATCCATACAGGAGATAAGTTTCTATTTGGCCGATAGATGACAAGTAAAAGGATGATAGAGATGATGGACAGATAGATGATGATAGATTATAGTTAGATAATAGATAGCTGTTAAATAAGTGATATATTATAGATTGGTAGATGGTAGAAAGAGAGTTGATAGATTATGCATAAAGATGGAATTTACTAAGGGAATTGGCTCATGCAATTATGAAGGCTGAGAAATTCAGTTATGAGTCATGTGAAAGCTAGGCTCAAAGCTATTGATAAACTGACTGAAACCAAATCTGACAGCTTCAGAACCAGAGAAGCAGATGCTATAACTCTAGGTCTCAGGTCCAAAGCTTCTATAAGACAAGAGCAGCCAAAGACCATACAGCTTCGAGTTCTGATGTCCAAGAGCAGAAGAATAAAGGTCCCAGCTCCAGGAGAGAAAGGTAGAGGAAGACACCCAGAGATATTTACTGGTTCTGTAGATGCTCTTTAATCTTAACAGATTAAAGCTGAGATTACCCATCAGGTTAATCATAGAAACACATTGTCTAGTAACAAATAAGCTCTCTGAAAATCCCTTGCCTTGAAATCTTCCCATAGACTGTCCTTTGTCCGGAATTCATTTAGATCAAAATCTCCCACATTGTTACTCTTTTTATAGGAACAAAAACATTCAAGAAAATGATCACAAATCCAGATTTCATAGTCAAATTAAGCAGAATTATAGTCCAGAAAGACTATTGTTTTTCCAAGAGTCTGTGGACTTCTTACCAACAGGGAGTTTGGCAAGACTGTATCATTCTCAGGATGACTTAGAGGCAAGATTTTTTTAGTTTCCAGTAGTAGACAGATTTTGTTACTACTTTAAAACTGGAAATGTGGTTGTGACAAGTTATGGTAGATTGTGCTTGTAGCTTGGTTGTGATAGTTCCTGGTAGATTATGCTTTCAGTTAGTTGTGACAGCTCCTGAGTTATTGTGATGGCAGTTTGAGTTTGGGGTGGTTGGTTTGTTTTAGCAGCATTTGCAATTCCAAGATATGTCTTAATTATCTCATTTAATTTGTCAGAAATACTGTTCCCTTAGCCAAGGCATTTGTCAAGTGCTCTTGTGTGGAATTTCTCATTTACTTGTCTTCCTTCAAGGCATTAGAAGAGGAAAAAGAGAAGAGAGAGAAGAGAAGAGAAGTGAAGAGGAGAGGAGAGGAACACCGGTTTCCCAAATCCAGCAATCAAGCACTTAGAGCTTTGTTTGGGTAATGTTTAGGAAAGAAGCTCATATTCTGTTTCCATATTAAGAAGAATGATTTCAGTCCTTGGCTCTTATAGAGTTTCTTTTTCCGTGCTGGTAGATGAGGCTTCATTCAAGATCGCTGGCACGGTGTCTCCTCACATTGTATAACAGGATTAAAGCAGTGAGTCATAATGACGTGCAGAGCCTTCCTTCAAGAAAGCAGCCACACAGTTGTGTTGCCAAGTCTCACAGGTGCTTCACCTGTGCGCAGAACACCCAGATCCGTCTTCCCGTGGAAACTCTCTCTGGCAAAGACACTTTTCCATTTTAAAGATAGTGCTAGCCTTCCTGCGCTCTGAAATAGGCTCACAAAATGCAAATTCTTCTCCGATGGCAAACAGTGTACACACAAAGAGAGCAAAATAGGAGCTGGCTTCCTTCAGGCCCCTCTGTTCCACCAGCTTCATTCAGAGTCAAAGACTTGGCTGTCCACTCTCTGAAGATGTGTTTAACAGGAAGGAATGGGATTTGTTGACAAAAGCTGTTTCCTCTGATAGCTTGAAATCACTGACCAGGGAGACGCTGCCCCACAGAATTTTCCCCAACATGGTGGCTTATTCTACTTGGAATTGAAATAAGCAACTTTTTTGTATGATGCTCTAACTTGTGCTGTCTCTACTAAATAAGTACAGCTTCTATGAACTATGCAGCTTGAAAAAGGAAGGCTTTTCTCATGCCGGGCATGGTGGCACACACCTTTAATCCCCAGCCCTGGGGAGGCAGAAGCAAGTGGATCTCTGCAAGATCTGGGTCATCCTGGGCAGTGTGGTGACTCCCAGGTGGGCTGGGACTAGGGAGACCCTGACCCCCCCAAAAATAGGAAGGTTTTTCTCAAAGGTTTGAGATGTATCAATTTGTTGCTTTTATTTTAGAAAAATATACAAGTGCCCACTGTTGGTTTAAATCAGACTCTGGCATCTTTGTTCCATGGTTTTCAGAAATGTTACATAAAAGTAAAATTGTTACATGAAAGCAAAATCAAAAGATGTCTAATTTTACCTCCTTTCATTTGCGTTCACATTCATACTAGCAGTATGACCTGGACTTATTCACATTCATAATGACAAGCTCCATTTCAACACCTATCAAAAGAAAATATTCTATAATTACAACATGATAATGATTAGGTAATTTAGTTAAAAATGTCCACTGTGCTTTATACTATGAACAAGGCTCTGCCCTGAGTTTCAAGGACAAAGCAGTGACCATAAGAGACACAGTCACCCCACTGTGGCGCTTACAGTGTAAAGGGCTGCCCAAGTATTCGGCGTTCCACATAAAGGGCTGTGGCAGCACACCACCCACACGCTACACTTGCTTTGAACATTATAAATTATTAACGACATAAATAAAAAAACCAATGGTACATGTGTAGGGTGGTACAATTCTTAAAATATGCCAGGAAATTAAAGAATCTTCTGATCTCTTTGTTAATTAAGTTTATTATTGTATAATTTGATTCATGATTTCTGGAAATCCCTACTTAGACATCTAAGACATGATACACCTAGTTCACAAAAATCAGACACAAAAAGAAAATATTGTTAAAAAGTAAATGGTCTCGAATGTTCGCAGTGGCAAGAAATCACACTGTTTACTTAAAAGGATTGCAAGGAAATTCCCCTTGAGCCTTGTCCATATCTTACTTATATTACTTTGTATGGAAGATTTTTTCAACTACTGTAATTTTTTAAGCTTTTTGAGCACACATATAACTCCTGACAGCGTTATCTTTCTGCTAATTCCCATGCTTGTATGTGTCATCACAAACATACTTGTCTTTCGAAAGACTGATAATCTTAAATTGCTTTAAGGAAGAATCTTCTATAAGAACTAACCCCGTGTTTTCCTTTCTGAACAATTTTAGCAATAAACTATCTTATTTGCCACCTTAAAATTGTTGGTGAAGAAATTAAGAGTTCATTGAATGTTCCAGGACAATGGTCTCCAATTAGAAAATAGACCTTAAACAAATTGACAAAACATTTGTTGTTTTGTCTGTCCAATGCAACAATTCATCAAATGTACTGTATATTTCCACCAATTTATTCTAGCAGTTTCCTTGCCTCAGTGCTAACCAGCTGATTCCAGAATAATTCGTCCTCTTTCTACAGGTTTAGAGACACTGTTCAAAGTGATTATTCTTAATGGAGTCAATATCTGATTCTAGCAAAGGCAAAAAGAATCTGTGCCTGGGACTGGTCATCTTGGAAATGTGGAGGGACTGTTCCGTCCTCTTTGATATCATACATTAGGGAATTTAAATGTAATGGGCTACTAACATTTTGCCTGGATCTTACAGAAGAAGTGAAGAGGAGAGAGAAGCAACACTAAGAAATGTTTAGCTCTGAGCACTCATTTTAATCAGGTCTTTATTTTGCACACAGGAGGTCATTCAAGGTTCACTTATGTTAATGTGGGAAGAATAGTCATGATCCTGTAACAGTTCATCAAGTTTTCAGTTTGTAAAGTGTTTACATTATTCTAACAGAGTAATTGTAGCAATGAAATAAGTCTACTTTGTCACTTGCCTGGTGCTTTATGGTCAATAGATGATAAATCTGTTGTAGAAGATCATATGCCATTATCATTAAAAGTGTCATTTTACCTTATTTATAGCGATACTAATAGTAATTAATGGCTTAATAAATTTTGTTGAATTAGAACATGTTTAAACAAAATTCCTTATAGAAATATGATGAGAAAGAAAAGGAAATACAACATTTAAAATGTAAAATATTCATTCTTAACCTAACTTGGGAATGACATAACTTTGTCATATTTTAGATATAGTGATTATCACCTATACGTATAAGAAGTTTCAATGTCCTTTTAAAACAGATCTTTGTCAAAGTAATATAGATCTTATGGATTTATTTCATGTTGGGGACAATTCATCATCATATTGCAGCTGTACAACCTCAGAAACTACAATTTTACATTATTTAAACAACCATGAAACTCTAAATTACTGCATTTGCTTATTTTTATAGTAGCTCATGAGAGGGACTTCAGAATTCCTTTTGGAATATGAAGATGGTAGAAAATACTATGCAGCTGGGTGTGGTGGCGAATACCTTTGATCTCAGTTCTCAAGAGGCAGAGGTAGGCAGTTTTTTATAAGATTGGGGGCAGCTGGGTCTACGGAGAAAGTTCCAGGTCAGCTCTGGCTATAGGAGACCCCTTCTCAAAAGACAAAAAAAAAGAAAGAAAGAAAGAAAGAAAGAAAGAAAGAAAGAAAGAAAGAAAGAAAGAAAGAAAGCCCACCCACAAATGAATCAAAAAATAAGAATACGCTATACAGTAGTATGCTGAGGATGACTGGAAGATTTCTGAAATAGTTCAGGTGAGGGAAAATGGAGACTGATTTAGACACAAAAAGTAGCTGTAGAGGTGGTGAGAGGCATTGAGTCTAGATATTTCGAACCTGGAAAGAAGTATTTACCAAATGAATATATTTGATTAGCGAAATAGAGAAGAATTTGAGGGCAATCTGGGAGGTATTTGCTTCTGCTTGTGTTTTGTTTTGATTTTATCTGCAACAACTAAAGTGAAAATTGGTCTTTACTGAGATAACAATGAGTGTGTGAGTGGGAAACAAGGAGCTCAGTTTCTGCAGACTCAGCTTGGAGTCCACATTAGAGATTTGCATGGAGATGGGTGGGTTAGACATAAGAAACACGGCAGAGATTCAGGTGATAGATGAGAAATTACAACAAAGGGAATCATTAGCCTTAATACAGCGTTGTAAAGGATAATAGTCAATAAAACCTATAGAACAGTGATACAGAGAGAAGAAATAACAGCCCGTGACAGCCACGCACGCACATTCGATGCTTACAGAATGGAGAAGGGAAGGGAAGGCGGTAGGTAGAGTAGGGGACAGTGGAGACAAGCAGAAGACATGTGGTTGTAGTATCCAGAGATGATGTTCGAAAAGTGACCATCTCTGCCAAACACTGCTCACAGATTACAGAGCATCTATCTGAAAGTTGATCATTGCCTTAGTCAAGAGGAAAACATTGATAACCTTGGCAATATTGCTTCCCATAGAGTACAGGCCAAAAACTTGAATATAGCATGTTCCAATTAAGAATACTAGAAGAGTAAGAAGAGTATCAACTGTTTTATGAGATGTTTTGTAATGATGTGACTGTCAGAATGGATTTAAAATATAAAATGGAAGGGTTAGTGAGATTTCCCTGGAGGTAAAGGTACTCTCCACCAAGCCTAGAGACAAATTGTTAAAGAATGGAAGACTAAAAATGTGTGTGCTAGTGAGAATGATTTAGAAGAAACAAAAAATGAGGAATGTCAGAGATGTGACAAGGCCTAAGGAAACTTCTTTGGTTGGATGTAGAGACCCAATCTAGGCACGGCCGATCAGGAGCAGAGCAGAGGTTGCATTTTGGACCCAGACAAAAGAGGACATGAGTGTGAATTTTCTCTTCTGTGCACTACATTTTCTAAAAATGCAGAAGGGCCTGCAGTTGGGAATAAGAATAAAGGTGATGGAAGTTTCAGGAGAATATGAAATATTGTCTTCTAGAGAAGGGAGAGAATGAATACTCCTGAGAAGTTCAACATGATTGCAGAGAGTGTTAGGATCCATTTAATCATAAATTCCAGTCAAGAGGTCAGCATGATCCTATTCATCTCCCACTATGTTCAGTTGGACAAGTACAGCTCAGAACTGACACACAAGTGATCTTACCAGGACTGGAATTCAAACAGTTAGGTGTGCTAAAGGCAAAGGCGGGAAGTGAGGTCTATGCAAGGGAGAGATGGAGTAAGAGGCAGATGCACGTGAGCCAGTGAGACTTAAGAAGTTTTGCAATAATTTCCTTGTTTATAATATTCATCTAAATTCAAAAGCACTGACTTAAAAAGAAGCTAAGCGTTTACAACAATAATTTTCAAAGGTACATAGGATTTTCCCTTTAAGACAGTAGTTACACAGCCCTGTGTTCTTTGTCTCATATTTTCCCTTCCTTAAAACGACAGGAGAAAATCTACACAAACTCAGATGTTTAGGTGATTTTGTTTTTAAATATTGTCCAATACCATATTTTTTAAACTGTCATCTACCACAATAATCTGTGGGTGTTAAACCATCTTGTCAGATCTTTGTGTGTGGCACTATTCCTGGGAACGACTGAACAAATGTCCACTCCTCTCAGAGAAGAAACCATTAACAGACCAAAGTAAGGGTGTCACCCAAATCCAACTTGATGAGCCAATGAATTTGGGGGGTAACTTACAGAACTATGAGTAAGGACCTATCAATTGGAGGAAAAATGACACAGACAGCTGCATCACCAAAAGCTACCCCAAAATGGGTGACAGCATATGAAAATGTGTAATCTGGAGCTCACTGCACAATTTGCAGACTGCTTGACAGGTTGCTGAGCATCTTCTCCAGACAGCTCAGTTAGTCTGAAACTCATCCAGGCAATGTGACTGCTCTAAGCCTCTCTAGGCAGGATGGAGGTCTGAGTGTCTCTCAACAACCCTTAGCTCTTAGATTCACTTGTGGTGGGAGAAGCCTAGTGAAATTGCTCCATTTCAGGGAACTCCTGAAGCCTGAGAACTCCTTCCTGAGTTTAAGAGCTTCCTTGCATGATGGAATGTTTTATCTGGGAGGAAACTGCTGTATACCAAATGCCCAAGTCTAAATTCTTGCTTTGCCACTAAAACACTCTTTTTTATGTTGAAGAAATATTTATTTTAGGTACATAACGGAAAATTTAAAAAAAATTTTTCAACATATTAAAGTCTGTTGAGAATGTATACAAAACTCAATTTGTTGTCTACTATGTCTGGGAAACTCCTAGGATTTTTTATAAATTTTTAATTGAATTTTTATGTATCTCATGCAGAATATCCTAACAATCTTTATACCCCCTTCCGATTGGCACCCTCCCATAGCCCCCTCACTGAATTTCATGCATTCTGTCATTTGTGTTAAGGCCTTTTCAGTCATGTTGGCACCAATGCTGTAGGTTCATAGGAGCAAGGTCTTAAGAAACTGTAAGACTCTTCCATATGGTTATGAACCTCCTCTCCTGGCTTGACCCTCTCTTCCTCAATGGTCCCTAAGCTCTGAATGGGTAAAGCTTAATATAGGAGTCCTGTTCAAGGACCCATACTCTCCGAACTTGTTCTCTTTGCTTTGGCCATTGGAGTCCTTTTGTGTTCATTGTCCTCTGTCGAATGAAGGAGCTTTGCTAATGAGGGCTGAGAAATGCATTAGTATTCTTTCTACCCCTTATTTCCACTATGTGCCATGAGCCTTAGGAGTAGAAGTTCCATTGTAGATATGTCATTTAGGGTTGGTCAATTCACAGATTATCTCTTTGTGTGACCATTTGTGAAACTCTGTAATAATCTCTGTTGCAAAAGAAGTTTCTTTGATGACTAGTATACTTGTCTGTAAATGTAAGATTCCATATTTAGCACATACTAAGAAGTTATATTTGTCTAGGTATATGACAGGCTTTGGGTTTTCGTTAAGGTCTATGACCTCTCCAGCCATGTGTATTTCACTATGTTTGTAGTACCACACATGACTTTCCTCCCATTGAGTGGACTATATAGATAGCCGTTATTTCTCCTAAGATAAAAGTGCTATCACTGGTCTAATATAGTTTGCTGTATCAGTCATTGCTGTGGATTTTAAGCCTTAAAGCTGGACTTAGACCATTGATTCATGGTCTCCCTTAGCAGCTTGCATAGTATCATCCAAAACTATGAGAGCTAGCCTTCAAGGGAGATGGCTTGTATCTAAAAACTGTGGAAATGAGCAACAGGCTCTGATCTTTGCTGAAGAACTATTGGTACCCATTTACTGCTGGGTGAGGAAAGAGCTGATCTTCTTAAAGGGAGGGACTCTAGATAGGTTGACTAGACCTCAGTGGATGAATTTGTACTGAGGGATGTCTGGGGACACTAAAACACTTTTCTTAAATTAGACAAGAGGTTGAATGGTTAAGAAGTCAAGGTTAATAGGCTGATTGTATAGATTCAAAAAGAATTTAATGAGTCATGTAGTACAATCTGTCACATACTGAGAAATCAGTGTACATAGCTTTGGTTTTACTTTTATCAGTTTTGCTGGAATTTCTGGTGGAACTGTTACTGAGGCCTAATCTGCCTATGTGCATGCATGGAATATCACTAATGTAGTTCGAGTATGAACTCACCAAGGAAAGGGTGTCCAGCCCAGTCAGTCAGGTCTAGAATCCCATTTCTGTTCTTCTTCACAGCGATGTGTTTCCTGTCTGCCATCATTTCTATCTGCTCATGAGTTTCCTGTGAGGAGGACACCTGGAAAAGATTATGTGTGCTTTTTTAAAAAAAACATTGCCACCACCCAACATAGATCCCAGCTCACAGGTACTTAACACATTTTAAATAAATCCTTGGGCAAAGAATGTGAATTCAACATAAGACTTTCATCACAGTCTGTGGGCTTTGCTGTTGTGTTGCTGATGATGATACTGTTGTTTGAAACAGGGTCTCCCACAGTCACCTCAAACTGTCTGTGTAGCCCAGGCTAGCTTGAACTTCTCATCCTCCTGCCTCTACCTTCCAAGTGCCAGACCCACAGACATACATGTACCTCTGTATCCAGCAATATATGCTGCTTACAGTTAATATGTTAACCACTGCTGTTGACCATTTGGATGTGCTCAAGTACTTACAGTTTATCCATTTTTTTTTCTTTTGGTCTTCCTTCGCTCCCACACTGCTGCAGGCCTATGGCCAAGGTTCCCTGGTAAGTAGTTCCCAGGCTCCTGCCATGCTCTTGGTCTCTGTGTGAAGCACTAGCTCAAACCAGCAGTGATACTTACATGACCTTGGCTCTGTCCAGTTTCTTAATTTCTAGCTCTCCATCTTTCTTACTTAGCACAATTGGGTTTCTTGATGCCAAGCTTTTCCCATCAAAGCTTGTTTTTATTTGAGAAAGACCAACAGCTAAAACATATTTGAGAACTACTCTTCCCATTATTTTTAATGTCAAGCATTCTGTACCTAAACTTTCAATGTGTTTTGATATGAGAACACAGAGCATGAATCCTTCTTCCATTTACATTTTTTTCATGTTTTAAGCAAGAGAATTTCCAAATAGTGACACTAATTATTTTCATGATTGAAAACACAGTTTTGAGATATTTGGCAAGACATTTTTATTGACTATTTTTATTTGTCACCATTTTGAACTTAATTATACATTTCCACAAAGAAGCACATATTTATGCATATGTACACAGATATATAAAGCACATATGCAAATGTATTTTATAATACATTCTGGATATCCAAGGGAGCAGCTAAGCGAAGACTGTGTGTAATAGAGAGATGATAAACACACGAGTCAAGCTGAATTAGACTGCTTAATTGATTTTTCATCATTTGGGAATAGACATTACACGTAAAACTTATCTGACAAAAGTAACTCCAACTACAGATTTTTGTATTTTTGCTAATATGAACCTAAAATCTCAACAACTCAGTTATGCATATTTAAAAATATTAAATAAAGTCAATTAAAATAAACACTATGAAAGTCAAGACAATTTATTTCTCTGATTGAATCACAGTCCCTTCCTATTTGTCACTCAACCATGTCCAGATGCACTACTGACCAGCAAAAGTTGGAAAGCAGACGGTGTTTCTTATTTAAATACCCAGGTACTTGTACTGCCTTTGGCACTCCCGGCCCTCTACACAGACTTCCTCCATATTTTTGCTTTTGTCTTTCTTCTGTTTCTTTGTTTATATTCAACCTATTTTCCAGGGTTTCTAACTTGTCTCCACATCCATTTTTTCAGCAGCCATGAAATGTTGAAGTTTCTCTGAGTTTTTTTTTAATATATTTGATCATTCTTAGAGATTTCATTCATTTCCATGATTTAAATTATCATGTGCTTACTCATAATTCATATGTTCATTAATGTATTTAAACCTAGCTATCTGCATTTTATTTCTACTTTTGATTTAATATACAGAAAGTTGTCCACTAAGCCCTCTCTTCTCTTTCTTTGGAGGGTACGTAGGCAGTCTAAATTTCCAAGTCTCTTTAGAGTTGTGTGTGACTAAATGCCTGGATTCTGCCAAATGTGAAGTGTGGTTCTGTGACAGATGCTTTTTTTCAAGTCTTCCCCATAAACGCGCTGTGCCTTCATCCTCTCTATAGCTAAATTTCTTAGCTCTGTCGTCCCTCTCTTTTCTTATCCACCATTTCCCTGGAAAAGATTCTAAAAACAATCTGGAGGAAACAAACACAGGATAGAAAGAGTGATGGCCCTTGGACAGCTGAGTTGAAAACACACCTCCAACGCAGGCATCAGTGTATTCTGATATTAATGGGAGTACATTTTTATTGTGATAAATGATTATTTATCACAGTAGTTGGCCTGTTCTAATATAAATCTCCATCTCAGAATATCTGATGTTGAACTGATAGTCTGTTTAAAACTGGCTTCTCTTCTGCAATTTCTTTCTTCAGACAACAAAGCATGGCATAGTGATGTATTGGACTGACCTGGAGACTTTTGGTAACTGTCCTCTCCTCCCACAATGGCCTATGTCCATCATTTCATTGAATAGTCAGTGTCACTCAGAGTTCTGTCCTTCCCATGTAACATGACTCCAATGCCCAGAATGCCTACCACTGCTCACCACGCTCAAGAACCAGTCTGGCTGCCTGGTTTCTGGAATGCCCCTGGCTGCTCATCCCCTGCACTTCAGGATGTGGTTCTGAAGTAGTTATCTGGGAGGAATCTCACTGTGAGCCTTCATATTGTTCTCTTCTGTGGTTCCTTTTCTTCTTGTGCTTGCTTCTTTCACAGCAAGACTCACCTTATACATCTTCCTTTGTCTTTAGAGTAGAAGGAACTTTGTGAATATTAGAATGTGTTTATGATTCAGCAATCACTACCGCACTTTTCAATCTTTGCTGAAGAAATGGATGACAGCATGACAGTTACATTATAGCCATGCCAATTTAGTTCAAGGAACATGTACTGACTACATACATAGGTGCTTTGGATAATAAAATTGATAACATATGCCCTAACCTACAGTTATATTTAATAGCCTAATATAGAAAAGCTATTTTCATAAAACAAATTTTAATTACATTTTGTTTAAAGGACAGAAGGTCTATACACACACACACACACACACACACACATACACACACAAACACAAACACTTTCAATAGTAGTAGTTGAGTTTAATAAGAATGAATGCCTCTAATGTTAAGTCAGCTTGGTATGAGTTTTATGCAATCTAATTTTAAATATCCCCTTCTTTACCTGCGTTGTCTCACTGTTTCTAGTCCACACTTCCCTCTGTTATGCCATCAAATTTACTTGCCACCTGAGCAACTTCACTGGCATTCTATGCTTGTAGCATGAACCCACCATGGCTTTGAACTCATTATTTTCCTACTCTCACTCCTCTGAGTCAGATATTCTCCTCTCTCGGCTTACAAAATTTCCAGCTGAATCCCCAGTTTGCTCAGTCAGTTACAGCTGATTCTTGTAGCCAGCCGGAGATGAGTGAGTGCTCCTTGGTCTGCTGTAAACGGCTCTTAAATGTCTTCCCTCTCTACTCCCTTTCATCGTTCGTTGATCTGTTGCCAAGACAGACTAATTTCATCATGATTACCTACTGGATTCATTTTCCTACACCGATGCAGTGCCTGTACTGTAGAGACGGACCTCACTGGTGAGTTTCATTCAGTGTACTCCTACATCATGACTTCTTTCCCTAAAGCATGCAGTCCTGATTGTTTAGTTGGATGCTACCCAGAACTCGGTTGCCTCAGCATGCCACCCTCCTTTACCTGTGTGTTGTGACCACATCATATTTTGCAACAATATGGATACACAGCGTTTTCTCATATTTCAGTCTCTTCTGATTGCCATACTTTCTTTCTCCTAAATTTAACTTGTCCTTGCCAAATCTGAAAGAATCAGCACTCTAAAACAGAATAGATGTGAAATCCAGTTATATGTTTCCGTTCAATATTTTTGCATCTTCAGGAAGATCAGGCTACCTATGTCCTTGGGTACATCAATTGGTAGAACATATTAAGATCACAATACCTAATAACAGCAGTGATACTTATTAATGTTTCATTAATATTTATTATGAAATGTTGGTACACATCCAGAATTTAGGTTTTAAACATTTAGCTGAGATTAACTGCAATCAATGATATTAGTATCTGAGGGCAATGTGAAATGATCCCAAGAATGACAATTGACTGTGTGCCCACGTCTCTGTCAGCATTGCTGAACATAGGTAAGAGAGGTGCTGCCAAGCATAGTAACATGGATTTTTGCTCAGAACTCTGGAAATAGATTTCTTCTGAGAATCAGAGAAGATACAAAGATGAAAAATAAGAAATCCTTTAATAAACACCGACATGATGGAGTAATCAGGTGCTTCAGAGAGAGACAGAGAGAATACATTCAACAAATTTATATCCATTGTCCATCAACGAATTGCAGAGTTTTAAAATATGTATACACCATTTAGTATGTAAAATTCTTTTCTTGACATTGAGCTCAATGTACAGGATAAGCTTTCCCTGAAGAAACAGTGTGCTAATTGAATCACACTCTCACACTACCCAGCATTCCTGATGCTGTCCTGGCCCATTCTGTGCCGCTGTGATGGCACACCACAGCGGAGGTGACTGACAAAGATCTGAGTTCATCCTCTGCAGTTCAGGAAGCTGGCAAGCCCAGGATTATGCGGACATGCCTGCTGAGATCCTTCTGGGTGTTTCATAGCATGTAGAAGGCGCTGCAAAGTAAGAAAGAGAGGAAATCAAGCTGCCAGTCTCAAGCCTCTCTACAATTGGCATTAATTCACTGGTGCAGGTGGAGCCAGCTTTCTGTGCTACTAGATCATCAGCCAAAGCAAGAGTAGCTTAAAACATGGTAAAGAATTAAGTAATATTGCTAACAAAGGATAATATTCATTTTCCAAAACAGTTATCTTTAGGTTACATTTTCTCTCTAAAACACAGTCCGGGGATGGGAAGATAGCCCAGTAGGTAAGAGTGCCTGCTCTGTAACCATTAAGACTTAAGTTCAAATCCACATCCATAAAAGTCCAGGCATGGGTGCACATGTCTGTAACTCTGGTGCTATGGGGCAGAAGCTGGGATGTATCCCAAGAACTCACTTGTCAGTCAGACTAGCCAAAATGCAAGCTTCTGATTTAGTGAGAGTGCTGTTTAAGGAAATGTGGTGGAGAGTGACAGAAGAAGGCACTGGATCTTCTGCTTCTGCCTCCACATTGCAAGCACATGGGCACACACTGTCATACACATGAACCACATGTACATGCATACACACGTGCCACACACACACATCACACAAAGCAACTTAGCATTTTCATGATTCAAGCATGGCTTAAAATTGCCTTTCTCTGTTAGGATTGAAGGGTCTAAATCTTTTCCTATAAAGAAATTGGTCCGCATTGGTACCCTTTTCTTATTTTTCAAGTACATTCACAGCTGAGCCAGGGTAGACACTATCTCAACAACGGACCTCATTCTCTTCCCCTTTGATTCTTAAAGCTGTGGAAATGGCATTCCACTTTATATTCTAGAAAATTCATCAAAAAATATTTAAGATAGACTTCAGGAAAGGACTTTCTAAATTGAGACCCCATTTGCCCAGGAATTAAGGCCAACAATTGACAAATGAGACCTCATTAAACTAAATTGTTTCTGTCAAATAAAGGAAAGAACCAATCGAGTGAAGAGGAAGCCAGCAGTGGGAGGGAATCTTTGCTAACTGTACATCTGTTAAAGAGATCAAATTCCAGAACATACAAAGAACTCAAAAAAACAAAGAATCAAGAAAATAAATAACCCATTTAAAAAATGAGCTACAAAATCTGAACGGAGAGTTCTCAAAAGAAGAAACGAAAATGGCCAAGAGATACCTTTAAAGTGTTCAACATTCTTTGTAATTAGGGAAATACAAATTAAAGCCTTTTTAAGATTTCATACTTAAAAACTTCCTACCCAGGTTAGAATGGCTAAAATAAAGAAAACAAAATGACCACAAGTGCTGCTGGGGATGTGGAGAAAGGGAAAGTCTCATCATTGCTGCTAGTTTTGCACACTGATTGCAGCCACTACCGAAATCAGAATGAGAAATCTTAAAAAATCTAGAAACAGTTCTGCCTTAAGATCCAGCTACATCACTCCTTGGCGTATACATAAGGATTCAACATCCTATTCAGAGGTACTTCTTCAGCCATGTTTATTGCTGCTTTTTCCACGATAGATAGAAAGTAGAAATGCCCTAAGGGCCCCTCAACCAAGGAATGGATAATGAAAATGTGGTACACACATTTACACAATGGAGCTCTAGTCAGCTCCAGGGAAAATGAAATCATGAAATCTGCATGTAAATGGAAGGAACTCAAAACTGATATGCTGAGTGAAGTAACCCAGACTCAGAAAATCAGGGTGCCATTTGTGGTTCCTAGCTCCAAGTCTTTAGATGAGAGGACAGATACTGAAGTGACTCCTGGAGAAAGGAAAGTAAGAAAGAACCACGGGGGAGTGAGAGGAAGATGGTGCCCCGTAAATCTTAGAGACTCAAAACAAATGGAGCAACAAATCAGTTTAATTATCTCTCCTGAGCACTGACCTCTGACCACTCAGATCGCTCTGGTCAAGGAGGCCAGAAAGAGAAATAGTGATAGATGTTCCTTCATGAAATCACCATCCTCACCTTGATGGTTTCATTTCTTATACAAGAACACTTCCTCAGACACTCCTGAAATGGTTCTCAGGCACCTCTATTTTCTGTAACTGTATGCAAATCCTACTGAAATATTAGCCATGACCTATTTCTCTACTCTAATTCATTACTGTCCATGAGGATGTTTTATAAAATGGATGAAAATATAGGCAGCGACACAAAAATATAAAACTAAATATCTAGAGTAGAGAAATGCAAATTAACTTAACTACCATATTATTTTCCTAGCAGGAGATTCTCGCTAATATGAAATTTTATGAGGCTTCACAGCACCCATAAAGTACAAAAAATAAATAACTGAATTTCTGAATGGCATGGCATAAACTCGATATTACCTTTAAATATGAAAAATACACCAGCAGTTCATATCCATTAGGATCTCAGATTTGTTTAACTGGTTATCACTAATGCCCCATTGAAATGCAATTGAAAATTAATATACCTGGCAGTAAAAAATATGACCATTAAAGAAAGTTCATGCATGACATTTTTATAGACTTGCCAAGTCTCTTGAATTCAGAATGTGGGACAGATGGTCACATGGTGAATTGTTCTCAACCACTAATGCTTTCTACTGCTTCGCTGATTTTCGATCTTCGGGTAACTCCAATCTCATCCAGAATGTCTGGTGCATGTTATCTCCCAATTGTTTTTTCAAAAGGCAAAGCATCCTATTACACATATGACATAAGATAACATGTAGTATAAAGGCATAAATCAAATTAAATTCTTACTACATTTGTAATTCTGTTGCTAGAAAATTCGAGTTTTCATGTAACAGTCAAAAGGAGTTTTCTGTGGGTCCAATATGTGCTAATCTTTAGTTTTATACTGAATCTCATTTCATTTATTCAGTTACTAAGTCTATATTTAGAATTATTCACTCATTTACTAATTCAGCAAGTCTTTTCATCACAGCTTCGGGTGTAAAGTTTTGGCTGCTAAAATGTAGTACATTAAATACCCTCTTATTTCCATCATTTTGGAGGCTAAACTCCGACTGAAGTGCCAACAGACTGTAAGCCTCAGATGAAGGCTGTGCATCTGGCTCGAGGAAGGCCCCCTTCTTTCTGGGTCCTCAGGTGACAGGATGCTTTAGCACATCACCTCTGCTTCTCTGCATAAAGATTCTGGGTCTGTCAGATCAGGGTCCTCCTTGGAACCTCACTTATACCTCACTGCCGAAAGCTGGGGACTCACCTCGGCAGCAGAGCACTTTCCTTACTGGGTTCAGACTCCAGCACTGCAAGGAAACATTTACTATATCCTTAACAACTCTACATCCAAGTAAAACTGGATTAGCGAGTGGGGCTTCAACATGATTTGGGAGAGTGAATTCAACCCATAGCACAGAGCACAGATTTTCATTACTATTAAGCAAAGTGAATGGCACCTTTGCTAGTTCATGTTAGACTATCAAAGAGTAAACATACCAACAGAACTGTTAAAAAAAAAAAAAGGAAAGAATTGTTCTTGCTGACTTGATTAACTTTGAAATTGAGTGGCCATCATCATTTGTAAATACCACTAAAAAGTTTTAAATCAAGCAGTCAACGGTAGTTAGGACGCAGAATGATACAGTTTTTCATATGATGTACTATTTCATTATTATTATTTGGGACTGACTCTTACTACATTTACTAGACTAGTTTCATATCTGTAGGCTCAGGGGATCCTCAGGACTCATTCTCCTCGTGGCTGGTACTATAGGATTGTACCCTTATTCTGGGCTCATTCTTGAATCTAAGTGTTGATCAAAGTCTTTCATAATGGGCAATAGCAAATCAGGTATTTCATAACTGGAACAATTTATTATGTAAATATCAGCATATCACTATGAAGACATTTTTTTAAACACAAATGACCCAGTGGGTGTTGGCTGCAGGATCTGCTAGTAGATTTGCAGACTCACTGAAGTTGTGGAAATAAACTAGATTATACCGTTTCTTAGACATTAGAACCCTTGTTCATGAGTGACTTCATTAGTTATAGTTACTTAAGGAAAAGACATAGGAAGAAGTGAGTGTATGGAAGGGAGGAAGACAGCTCTGTCTATGGAAGAGCCCATTGGCAGAATCTGAAAAGTGTCTCATTGGTATGTATAATAAATTATTTGATCTCACCCAAAGAAAAGTTTAGGTTTTGCCCTCGGATTCTGCAAGAGATAACAAGCAGTCTGAAAACATGATTTATGGTAACAGCTATGCTCCAAAAGTGCTTAGAGTCTGAAGTCAGCTACCTGGCTAGCAAAGCATGTATACATGATGGAACTTCAGTGAAACACAGGCCCCAGTGAGCATCCCTGGCTGCCCAGGCTTCATGTGCATTGCATATTGTTTCAGGGAGAATTAATTCTGTCAGTGATTTGATAGAAAGAAGACAACTTGTAAACCATATTTGGAACTTTTATTTTTTAATTTAAAAAAGTATTTTTTGTGTGTAGGCATGCATTGTCTGCATGTATGTAAGTGTAATCATGTCATTCAATGGCCAAGGAAGTGAGAAGAGGGGGTCAAATCTCTTAGAACTGGAGTTATGGACAGTGGTTAGCTGCCATGTGAGTGCTGGGAAGTAAACCCAGGTCCTCTGTAAGAGTAGCCAGTGCTCTTAACCACTGAGCCATCCCTCTAGTCCCTGGAACTTTCTTAAACTCTACACTACATGTCCTTCCCTTGGGTGAGTTTAATCAGTTCCTTTCACAGTAATAGCATGTAGCTGTCATTGTAATAGCTTTTAATGAAATCTACGGTGTGTGTGTGTGTGTGTGTGTGTGTGTGTGTGTGTGTGTGTGTGAGTTATAGAAAACGAGGTAACATTGTAGGCACCCAGACACAATTGGTTTTATAGTTGAGGATGGTCTTATAGACCTGTGGTGGTTTGAATGAGAATTCCCCATAGGCTTCAAATACCTGAACGCTTTGTTAGTTGGTGGTGCCGTTTGTGGAGGGTCATGGAGCCTTTAGGAGGTGTGGCCATGCTGGGAAGCGCGGCACTGGGATGGGCTGTGAGAGTTCATCTCCTCATCCAACTCTCTCTTTCTCCATAAAACCATACTGTATATCCTTTTCAAAGTTTCTGAGATACAGAGATACCCTGATGTGTTGTCATGGATATCTCTACCATCAGCTCTCCTTCCTGACAGTATAGAAGGGAGACAGCCAACACTGCAGTGGGAAAAGCAGTGAATTTTTCAACTTATTTGTTTCATATTTGTATATATGCTGTGTGAAATTCAACCATTTTCAGGAGAGGTTTGTTGTGGTCATGGGGTTCAGACCTTTTGGGAAAGTGAGAGTATTTTACTCTGTGACTGGTAAACCAACGCTTCAAATGAAGGATTTAACTATCTGTATCTTAACCTGGACCTACAGTGTTATTTACATGGAGACCTAAAAAATCTAACAACATTTCCTTTATGTAAGATTAGTATGTATTCTAGTTTTCCTAAAGCAGTTATAATCTAGCCTTTGTTTCCGCATAATTGTTCATTATTACCAGTGTGTTTTTGACTCTAAAAATGTTTCAATGTGGATGACATTTAAGCAGACTTTGTGAAAATGATACTGTGGTTTGAATGAGAAATGTGTCTCCTAAAGGCCCATATGTTGAAGGATTATTCTTCAGATAATAGTGCTATTGGGAGATGGGTAGATCATAAGGGTTCTAAGCCCATTAGTGGATTAATCCATAGTTCAATGTGCTATGTGGGGACTGTAGCGGGAAGCAGGTCTTCAGGCAATTTCTTGTATCTTAAAAGCTTCAGGCAGCAGGAGGAAAGCAGTGTTGCTCCCCTCTGCCTCTCTCCTCATTGTGATGATTCTGCCTGCTGTGACCTACAGCAAGTGGAGCCCGCTGACTGTGGACTCAAACGTCTAAAACAATTGGTCAAATAAACCTTTCTCCTTTGTGCTGGGATTTGTGTCACAGCGAGGAAGAGCTGAAGCAACAGACAGCTTCCTGAACTTGACTCTTTGCAAGTCTCACAAGGGTGAGAGCATCCAGCTCACAGAACCATTGAGGAACATCTCCTGTGGCAAAAGCCAGACCCTCAGTGCCAAACAGGCAATACTGGTTCATAACTGTCATTAAGACTAAGTCATTTTACCCACACAGTGGCAAATTCATAATTTTGTGCCAAAAATAGCTGCTTTCAAGAAATTAATCTTCTTTGTTTGTTTATTCTTCTATACTGGAACCTCCACTGCCATCTGTACTGTAAATAAAAGGGAGCAAAAGTTATCTGGTTCTGGTTATTTAGGTCCACATTTTTCCTAATTCATTGAACTCTTTCTTTTTTGAAACTCTTTTTCCATCCAGGAGACTCTACAGAGCATATTTATGTTTCAAACAAACCTGCCTTTGTTAATCATCAAAAGGTATTTTCTTTAAAAGTGAGGCTGTGCAGACCCTGTGTTGTTTATTTTATACCAAGCACAAAGACAGTTTATTTTTTAAATACTATAATTAGATTAGTGTTCTCTTTACTGAAGCATCTGTAGCAAAACGAGTCTGTTTCTTTGAATGAATGAGCAGTCACATTTATTTTTATTAAATCTGAACTTGTCCTCTGAGATAGCTGAATTTAATTTTATGTTCTAATGCAAAATGCAACATTCTCTTTTTTAAGGTAAAACCTTGAACTACCCAAAACGGAGGCTGGACTTAATTGAATCTCCAGATTCCAGTTTTTATGAAATGCATTATACCCCTTGGGATGTAGGATGTTTGTGTTAAAGAATGACTAAGATATGCATTTATACCTAAATACATTCAGATGGATGGTTTTCAAGACTGTCACTGATCCAAAGAGTGACACTGATTAGAATAATATTGCACCTTTGTTACCACTCAACAAATCTTCACTAAAACAACAACAACTTAGAAGCTCCATTTGCAAATCAAAGTGATAATTTTCCAAAATAAAGATAAGTATGAAGTTATGGAAAGCAGTTTATAAACATATCATTATATCTATAAAATCGGTCCCTTTGACCTATCTAAGCAGGAATTAAATGACCTAGGAAATAGTCAAATATTGTCTAGACTACACTTTCCCTAGAATAATGAAAATATTGCCCTTTAAAAATTACCTTTTTAATCTCCATTGTTGAAGAGTGGTGACTGGAATACTTGACTGTAAATATAAGGATTCTTATTTTGCACATAGTAATAAATTATATTTGTCTAGGGACATGACAGCCTTAGGGTATTCTCTAGGATCTCTGTCCACTCCAATCATGTGTATTTGGCTATGTTTACAGTAAAAAACACAGAGTTCCACATCTGGTTATAGATAGAAATTGTTGATTTGCCAGTGCAAACTACAATGCAACCTCTACGAGAGGGTCACAGAATATAGAGCAAGGGGTAAAGAGAATGCTAACGCATCTCTCAGCTCTCATCAATGAAGCTTCCACATGCAACAGAGAGCCAGGAACACAAAAAGGTCATAGGTGGACAAAGGGTAGAGAATGAGTCTGCTGAGTGTGGGTCCTTGGACAGGACTTCCCTATTAAACTCCACCCACCAGGGCTCAGGGACCATTGTGGAAGAGGGACCCAAAAAATTGTAAGAGTCAGGGGAGGAGGCGAATGATGATGTGGAAATAGAGTCGTCCTACAGGCTCCTGGGACCTGCTCATATGAACCTACAGCAATGGCGGCAGCATGCACGGGACCCGTGCGAACTCAAGCCGACAGAATCCCAGCACAGACCTGTGGAAATGGGCGGCAGGCCCCAATCCTAGTCAAGGAACTGTTGACAGCTGATTACTGCTAGGTGAGGAAGAGCTCATCTTCTTAGAGGGAGGGACTAGACAGGCTGACTAGACCTCAACGAATGAACTTGCACTGAGGGACATCTGGGGACACTAGCTGGGCTTGACAGACACAAATGACAGAATGCATGAATTCCAGCGGGGGGCTGCTATTAAAGGTGTCAGTGGGGAAAGTGGTATAAAGTTGATTAAGATGTTCTATATGAAATAGGCAAAAAAACAATAAAATTTATTTAAAATTATCCTTTTAATAGCCATTGATGAAAAATTTTTGTTAAGGTAGTTTAGGTAATAAACAAAGCTACGAACATTGGTTTAAAGCAATTTACTGTCACTTTTTATGATTTACGATTTGGTAACTTGGTGACTTTCAGTTGGCAAGAATGAAATGCTGACTAAGCCTGGGATTTTTGTGGGGGCCTCCCTGGAACAATGGGGACTTTAATACATGTGGTTGTTTTTTCTGGTGAGATTGTTCAAACAGCAGGGTGTTGGTCGGCTTGCTGGCACAGCTCTCCAGTCCTTGTTCTCCCACCTCCAAGCTCAAGGCATCTCCCATTTTGGTTTTCTCTCCCTCTTTTCCTACATGACCTGCCCCACCAGGGGTCGTTTGGATCAGCATGTCAGTCTTAGGGTAATGGAAATCTTATGGTGCCTTGGTTATTTTTCCCACTGCTGGAACAACCTGTAAGAAGCTAGTAAGGAAGAAGTGTTTATTTGACTCACAGTTGGAAGGTACAGAGCATCACGGAGGGGAGGCATGGCAGGAACATGAGGCAGCTGCACACGCTGCATCCACAGTCAGGCAGGAGCAGAGAGAGACGAATGTCGGTACTCAGTTTCTCTTTTTGATTCCTACTAGGTCCACAGTTCATTGAATGGCATTATTCATATTCAGGGTGGGTCTTCTCACATCATTTAATCTACTATGGAAACACTTTGACACACCCAGGTTTGTCTCCCAGGTGATTTCAACACCAGTCAAGATATACTGTTACACATGAGAACTGGTTTCCTCCAGCACATGTGTTCTAAAAGACAAAGGCAGAGCCTGTGTGGCTTCTTTTAACCCAACCTGAGGGATCTGCTCTTTTCTCACAGGTACAGCATGAGAACTGGGGATGGGGACACAGTGACACAGGGTACACGGCAATCTGGCATATTTATGTGGATGGAAGAGAAAAGCATAGCAGTCTGCTGTAAAAGGTAGTTAGAAACAAAACATAGAGGAATTTAAAGTAAATTTAGTCATGATTAAAAAATGTTATGAAGTCCATAAACTTATAAATTTGTGGTTATGTTTTTCCAAAATCTTATGACTCTACATTTCTTCCAATAAAGATCATCATTTTTATTGTTTATTTTCTGTTTTGTCACTTTTCTCTTTCAAGTATAGTATTATGAGCACTCTGTGTCACATTTCTTTATAGAGGACAACTTTATTTCAGTGACATGTATGAGTTAAACAGATGTTGTTCTGCTTCAGAGAGAAACATCTGATTCTGAGGACATAATTATTTCAGTCATGAGGAATGTTTTTAGTCAATCATCTAAGCAATAATACAACTGACTATAAAGGACATAATTTCTAGAAAACAGCTTATTATGTACTATTATGTTAAGATCTAACAAACGAATCTATCAATTTCTCAGTGATAGCAATAGATTGTAGTATTTTTCAACTTAATTTTCAGCTATGATTAATAATATCAAAAAATAGAGGTTATTTTCCAACTCCTATTTTAGATATTAGATTATATCATTTCTATTCAGTACAAAATTATTATTTTATCCCCACTCTTCATATTTAAAAGCATAACAGACCTAAGGAAATGTGATATTTTCATACAAATTCCTTCAAATCTATTGAAGGTTTTACCTAGCAAAAACATAATCTACTAAGTACTTTTCTAAGATTCAAATAAGTAAAGATTTCTTATCTTTAGGAAAAGAGTATAGAAGTCTTCAGAATGAAATATCTAAAGCTTTTAGTTTTCTTGCTTATGAGTAATGTTCTTCATGTTATCAGGGTCAAGGACCTGTGTCTAGAGAGGCCACAGGCAGTAGGAGAGAACCTACAACAATCACTCTGCTAAAGGGACATAATATTAAACTAACTCTTAATGAGTTCTTGTTATACCTGTATGTAGGACACAATGCAGGATGGACCTTCGCCAGGCACCTGCTATGAGGAATAGAGGAATGGCTCCCGGGGGCGTGGCACTCCGCTCTGGCTAGTCATGAGACCAGCTTCTGCCCAGTATATGGGAAGAACCTGCACCAAGATGATCTACCTGGGGACAGATTATTATTTGCTGCAACTGGGAATCCACTCCCATAAGGCCATTAGCTAATCAGACCTATAAGACCCTTTGCACTTCCATGAATAAAGGAGCTTGCAGCACCATCCGTGTGCTTCTTACTCAGATCCCAGAGTTTGTGTCTTAACTCTGTGCCTACTCACTTCACCCGTGACGAAGACCCTTCATCCCTCTCAGGCTGGCACCAAGCACAGGGACCCCAACACCTGTAGATCAATGAATCTTCACTCTTACCAGAGAAGGTTCTTTTGCAGCAGATAGCAATTAATACATTAGTCAACATGCACAAAATAAAAGACTGCACTGTGCTTAGTGCTAAATGGAACACCTATATCACACCTTCTTCTCGCAAGGATCAGGGATAATTATAAAAGAGGAGGCAAAAAGATTGTAAGAGCTAGAAATGTTAGATGAATACAATGAAACTTCGTTGTCTGAGCACCAGAGGGTAGTTGTCCATATGAACTAGCAGTGTTTATCACAGCTTGCACAAGACCCATGCAAACCTAACCCAGACCCATTCTCAGCATAGATGAGGGAGATAACAGGAAACTCCAGCTCTGGCTGAGGACTTATTGGTAACTGATAGATGTTGGGTGAGGAAGAGTCAGTTTTCAGTACTGATGTATCTGGTTGGTTGACCAGACTCCCAAGGAATAGACTCACATCCAAGAGTATTTAGGAAATACTCTATAGGCTTTAAAAATATAATAATATAAGATATGAAAATGACAGGGGCTAGTAAGGTAGGGATGGAGAAGAGGGAACTGGTTTGATATGATAAGAATAAGCTGAATGAAAATCTCTCATCAAAAAAAAGATATTTTTAAAATCAGGAGACTTAAATATGCACAATCATAATTGTCTCAGTTGTAGATATTGAAGATTTATTTTCAGTGAAAGTCTAGAGAAATAGCTAAATACAACAAATGTCAAAGAAAATGGTTGAATCTGTATTTTTCCACAACTAAAGCAACCAAAAAAAAGAACCTGGTTGAGAGTCATTGTTGCAAAACAGATACTCTTGTCCAATATAGATATGTTTAATGTGTTCCCTGTAATTTAAGGTATAGAAAATTTATTGGAAACCTTTAAGTCATGTACCATAAATTTAAAAATTGACTATTCAGTAAGCCACCAGATACAAGGGGGAATAAAAGGAAGCAGGAACTTGAGAAAGATAAAAAAGAACTCTTAGAATATCTTTAATAAAAAGGAACAGGACTGTTCTAAGAGGCATTTAAAGTGAACCATTTTAAGAATTGTATAAAAATTGAAATATTTTCTTATTAATAAAGGAATCCTTTGTAGAGAGTTCTGATGTTTAAAAGGGTAAAAGAAAATTCTTACAAACTAATCTGATATTAGAAAAGTATTACATAAAAATGGAAACATAATTCATTAGCCAATTTTTCCCTTAGAGAGAGATCTTAGATTTCAAGAGTGGTAGCAAGTCAGGCCACACTGCTGCATTCTTCAATGCTGTTAGGTTTATTTGAAAGGTGCTTTGTACTGACTGATGGATTCAATGATGATTTTTCCTCTAAACTAAAACCCCAATCTATTTGAAAATACACATGTAAGATGACAACTCTATTAAGAAAAATGTTTCTATAGACATGTTTACATCAAATACTCCCTGCACAGTCTTTGCTAAGTAGCAAAATGTTTCTTTATCTCTTGATGTCATTTTCATAATTTTTATTCCAAACCGTTAACATTCAAGGAAAAAAATGCAGAGGTACAAAAGGGCAAGATTGGGGTGGTGATGGTGGAATCAGTTGTATTTCAGAGATTAAATATAAAGGAAAAATATATAAAAGTAATAATTCATAGAGAAGAGTGTTGTAGAGGTCTATTTTTAATAAAGGCAATGGGGGTATTTTTAGTGTTCTATTTCATAATTCTGAAATGACAATGAGTGCCCTGGATTCTATTTCAAATAAAGCAGTTTATGGTGGCGCCATGCTTTTCAGGGAGCAAATACCGAAAGGTGTGCCTTTGAGCTCAGCCTACAACTGTTTCATGTTGAGCCTGGCTTGTGTGTGATTTTGAGCATTCTCTCAATACAAAGCTCGGCCCACGTCTACCCTGTGGACTTGCTGCTATTTCCTCAGCCCACAGAAGCTCTGCTGAGAGCAGTCTTGCCTGGTATTTGCCAGTTGTTCCTCTACAACTCAGGACACGGAGATTCCCCGGGGTTCCCAATATGACATCTTCACAACCTTCCCTAGGGATATGCTCCCACTGTGAACACTGACTCAGGATGAAAACTGTCATCCTCGGCCCTGAAATCGTGTCTTGCTCAGGGTTATTTCTGAACAAACTAATCAGAAACTCCGTTTAATTCTAACATTGTCTTTATCTTTCCCAAAGAATTCTGTAGAGAGAGCAAAAGCAAGCTTCAGAGTGTGACACCTGGGGAGGCCACGTTGTAACAGAAGGGTGTTAGAAGCAAGTCTCTCTCTGACCTGTCCTTGCCCTTTCTCTGCCTTCTCCACTTAAGGCCTCAAGACAAGATGTAAACCTAAGAATTCCTATATCCCAAGCTGAGTGAGAGAAACTAGTTCTCTGCCCCCCAAACCAGAATTATTATATTTACTTTGCTCAGCACTCAGAGAAGAAGCTGGCCAAAAATGATTCTCTGGCATATCTTCTTTGATAGCACATGATAAGACCATTCCAGGAGTGCAATGCCGCATTGGGAAGGAGCCCAAGAACAATCCAACAGATGGGCCTTGCTGATTCCCCCCAGAGTCTATTCGCTTAGGTCAAATCCCTGATACCCACTGACATCCAAGAGGGCTGCCATTCTTCTCAACACCTAAGCACTGAAACACTTTTTCTTTGGTTTTGACCTAATTTTCTGAAGGTTCCCAGACTGCAAGAAAACAAGTAAATATGATACACTTTCCTTTCTTAGTTTACCTTTTGCTACACCCATGGTGGTCATGAACTTCACGACAAAAGGAACACTAGCAAATCTTCCTGGTCTTATTATTAAAATATCTGAATTCTTAGAGAAAGGATATGATGACTATTTTTGGAAAATATATTTTCTTTTAATCATTTCTCAAACTAGAAAGCAACTAAGATTGTCTCTGTATAATTAATTACTCTTGATTAAATTATTGATAGTTATAACGAACAATTAACTTAGTTAATGGTTGAAATAATGCCTTACATATAGTAAACATTGAATTTAAAATAAACAGTTTATATGCTATGCTGTTTATTTTTCGATGTTTTATTGAATAGTTGTGTATTTCATACACAATATCTCAATCAATCTTAATCACCTTTATACCCCCTCCTTCACTGGCACCGCTCCCCTACAAAAGTTCCCAAAGTGGAATCCATACATTCTTTTATCTGTGTTAAGGTCTGTTGTATCAAGGTAGTATCCTCAATTGTTCCTCAGTGCAAGTTCATCTAATAAGGTCTAGTCAACCTATCCAAAGTATACCAAGTTAAAATTAGCTCAAGCTCACTCAAGAGTAATCAGTTGTGAATATTTCTTCAGTAAAGATGGGTCTGCTACCAATTTCTCCAGTCTTATGCAGTTTTTATGTCTGCTTGAGTTTGCATGGGCATTGAGCATGCCAACACAATTGCTGAGTGTTCCTATGAGAAGAGTCCCAAGAGTTTGTAGGATTCCATTTCCATATGGACATGAACCTCCTTACTGGCTCTTATAATTTTCTACCCCATCTTCCACAACGGTCCCTGAGCCATAGGTGAGTGAAACTTAATATAGGAGTCTTGTATAAGGACCCACAACATGCAGAATCCTAGTCTCCATGCTTTGGCCATTTGTGGCCTTTTGTGTTACTGACCCTGTGTTCCCTGGAGGATTTTCATTATTGAGAGTTGAGAGATTCATTAGTGTTCTCTTTACTCCTTGTTCTATGTTGCATGAGCCTTAGGTGTGGAAGTTGCATTGTAAATGTGCTGCTTAGGCATGGGCAATTCACAGATAATGTCTGTGTGTGGCCAGCTGTGGTACTCTGTAGTAGTCTCTGCCTGTGCAAAAGAAGCTTCTTTAATGAGTCGTGACTGGGATGTTTGACTGTATATATAATGTTATAAATCTTGCACTTAGTAAGAAGTTACATTAGTCGAAGGATGTGACAGTCCTGGGGATTTCTCTAACATTTATGACTTCTTCAACCATGAGTTTCTTCCCATTGATCAACTCTTAAGACCATTTCAGTATTTGTTGATTGCACCCAAGATAAAAGTTCCATACTAACACTAGTGTCGAGTACTGTGCCAGTAACTGATATGGTTATTTGGTCAAGTATTGGGTCTTCAACTGATGTTCTCTATTACTTGCTTGCATAGTCCTCTCCAGAGCCATGAGAGCTAGTCTTCAGGGGAAGTGGCTTCCAGGTCAGTTCCAGTTCCATTGCGCCAAATCTGGTCTTCAAATTATGTCCTCTTTTTAATAACAGGGTCTTAACTTGAAGTTCTGGGAAACAAAGGTTGTGGCAATAGAGTCTCTTAGACTACCCTGGCCAACAATTCAAAGGAAGGTTTCTCCTGTATGGCACTGTTTCTCATTATGTAGACTTCAGCTATGCATGTAGACTCATGTAGAGATATTGTATATTAGACTAATATGATTCCCTCCGATGATATTCTCTCTCTCTCTCTCTCTCTCTCTCTCTGTCTCTCTCTGTCTAACCCTCCCTCATGTAGAGATATTGTATATTAGACTAATATGAATCCCTCCGATGATATTCTCTCTCTCTCTCTCTCTCTCTTTCTCTCTCTCTGTCTCTCTCTGTCTAACCCTCCCTCCATGCCTTTCCCATTTAAAGTGTTCTTATTTTTTCCATTTCTCCCTTGATAATACTAGCTTCCTATGGCCCCATCTCTCTTGAGTTCTTTCTTTTAATCCCCAGAGTTCCTTGTATAATTTTCTTTCAAGATTCCAAATTAATACCCCCATTAATACATTTCTCCCTTAGTAACATCTGTCTGCAACTAGTCTTCTCTATTAGGTTCCTTCTTTCCCTTTCTTTCCCTGGTTCTTTTCCATTTCTCTGGTTCCATCAGTATACATACTCACATATATGGATTTGATTGATGCTAGGAGTCACAAATGAGGAAAAACATACATCATTTGTTTGGAAAAACATTTGTTTCTCTGAATCTGTGTTACTTCACTTAGGATAATAGTTTCTAGATTGACCCATTTACCTGAAACTGACATAATTTCATCATCCTTTACTGCTGAGTCCAACTCCATTGTGCATTTGTACCATATTTTTAATATCCACTCATCACTTGAGAGACACTTAGGGTGCTTCCATCCCTTTAACTATAGAAAACAGCAGCAACAAATATGGCTGCACAAGTATCTCTGCAATGGGATGAGTCCTTTGGGTATATGCCAAGGAGTGGTAAAACCATGTCAAGTGGTAGATTCCTTTTTAGTTTTTTAACAGATCTCCACATGGCTTTCCATAGAGGTTTCATGAGTTTGCATCCCATCAGCAGTGAAAGAGCGTTCCTCTTTCCCCACACGTTCTCCATCATTTGGTATCATTTGCTCTCTTGATCTTAGCCAGTCTGACTCAGGTAAGACGCTATCTTTAATGATGTTGTACACCTTTTAAGATTTTTTTTTAGCCATTTTTATTTCTTCTCTGCTCAGATCCTTAGCTCATCTTTTAATTGGGTCTCCTGTTTTCTTGATTCTTTGTTTTTTGAGCTCTTAATATATTCTGCATGTTAAACCTCTGTCAGATGTGTTGCTGGTAAAGATTTTCTCCCACTCTGGGAGTTTTCTCCTCACTTCCTTGGTTGTTTCCTTTTCTGTACAGAAGCTTTTTAGTTTAATGAGGTCCCATTTGCTAATTCCTGAGCAACTGGTGTCTGATTTAGAAAGTCATCTACAACTATATCTTATAGTTTACTGCAATTCATTTCTTCTAACAGTTTTGGAATTTAAGGCTTCATATCGAAGTCTTTGATTTTTCCGAAGTTGACTTTTGTGCATGGTGGAAGATAAGGATCTAATTTTGTTCTTCTACTAGTAAAGATCGAGTTTTGCCAGCACCATTTGCTGAAGATGCTGCCTTTCCTCCAGTGAACGTTTTCTGCCCCTTTTCAAATATCAGGTGCATGAAATTGCATGTATTCATGTTTGAGTCTTCAATTATATTTCATTGGTCTGCAGGTGTATATTTGTGTCAGTTCCATGATGCTTTTAGGACTATAGCTCTGTAACATAGTTTGAAATCTGGTATAGTAATGCCTCCTTGCTCTTTTTGCTCAGGGTTGCTTTGACTATCCGGGTCTTTTGTGCTTCCATGTAAATGTTAGGATGTTTCTTTCTAATTCTGTGAAGAATGTCATGGGGATTTTGAGTGGCATTGCATTGAATCTATCTATTGATTTTGGTAGGACGGTCATTTTCATATTATTATTCTTCTAAAGCATGAGCATCGAAGTTCCATCCATCTTCTGATGTTCTCATTCATCTCTTTCTTTAAAGATTTCAAATTTTCATTGTAGAGATCTTTAATGTCTTTGGTCAGGTTTATTCTGAGATGCATTTTTTGAGGCTATGGCTAATGGGAGGGTTTTCTTTTAGTCATTCTGCAATTGCTTGTTGTTGGTGTAGAGAAAGACCATGGAATAGTATAGATTAATTTTGTAACCTGCCATTTTACTGAGAGTAAATTCTAGAAGTTTTCTTGTGGAATTTTTTGCATCTCTTAATTACAATATCATATATTCTATAGTGACAATTTGAAATCCTTTTTTCCAATACATATTCTTTTAAGTTCTTTTTCTTACCTAGCAAGTATTTCAAGCACTATATTTAAAAAGAGTGGAATAGTGGACAGTCTTATCAGGTTCCTGATTTTAAAGTGAATGCTTCCAGTTTTTTTCCACTTAGAATGATGTTGGCTGAAGTTGATCCCCAGAACCTACATAATAGAAAAAGAGAACCAAGGGAAATTACTCCCCAAAGTCATCAACTGACCATCCACACCATGACATGAGCATACTCCTCTATACAGAATAAATAAATGTAAAAAACATTAAAATTTCTAACATATGAAGTAGATTTGTTTGAAAGGAGAGAGCCTAAATGAGAATGGAAGGGTTTCCTGTTCCTCAAATTAGCAGGCTAGGAAGTGTTTCCCCAGGATCAGTACTCAGAAGCTGATACAACCATTGTCCAGAAGGATCAGGTTACATCTCAGGCATTAAAACTGAGGAGGTCACAGAGTCTTACTCCATCGTTTCAGAGAGCAGCTAAGGCTATCCAATATGTGGTATGGTGACTGTCCTTGCAAGGAGGCATTGGGAGGCCACTGTGTGGATCCGTAAAGATGTATTCTAAGGTTCAGTGAAGACCTCAGAATGTTGGAAATGATAGAATCATGTTGGGCATAATGCAAGGTGGGCCTAGCCAGGAGGAATAGAGGGATGGCTCCTGTGGGAAGGATGTTCTGCTCTGGCTAGTGGTGAGACCAGCTTCTGCCCAGCACCTGGAAAGAACCTGTCTACCTGGGGACAAACTTACTATTGGCTGTATTCAGGACCCCACCCCATAAGGCCATAGATTATCCAGATCTATAAGAGCTTTTGCACCTATTGAATAAATAAGCTTGCCGTGCCACCTGCCTGGCCTGCTTCCTGCTCAGCTCCCAGAGATTGTATCTTAACTCTGCGTCTGCTCTCCCCCTCTCCCCCACAGACAGTTCGGGAACTGGACAAGGTCATGGTATGCTCACCATGAAAATCTATGGTGTGGAGTCAACTGGTTCAAGAGATAAGCTGCTTGTGTTTCTGGGAGCAGAGTTGAAGATGCAGGACCATCTAAACACTTTGGAACTCAGATGATTCTATCACAAGTCCCAGTTAGTGGACATGGAACTGTAGGATTTGGGGTCTGCCCTGATGGGCTTCAGCATGCTCCCATGCTTCCATTTTGGAATGGGAATGTTTACTCTCCTTGTGGTTGGAAGTACATGGTATTACTTTTACTTGACTGGACATCATATTTAAGAGAGTGCCTTGAGTGTCAAAAGAGCCTATTGATCTTATACTTTTGAACAACTGAGAACATTTGAAGTTGGAATGAATGAATGTATTTTGAACAATGAGATGCCATGAGCCTAGAGGGGCTAAAGCAAGAACATTGAGGTTTGAATATGAACTGTACCTCATAAGCTCACATGTTTAAAAGCTTAGTCCTCAGTTGATGGTACTAAATGGGAAAGTTGTGAAACTGAAAGGAATTAGTCTCACTGGAGGAAGTGAGTCACTATGGTTTTGTGGCTTGGCCTTACTTCCTATTTACTCTGTGTTCCTGAATGAAAGGCAGTGCTTCCATCTGGACTCCTGACACTATGCCTTCGCCCCCTGACCCCACGCCTTCACCACCGTGATCCACTAGAACTGTAATCCAGAATACACCCTTCTTCCATTAAGTGGCTTCTTGTCAGGTATTTGGTTACCCAGTGAAAAACATGATTAATACACTTGCCTAACAATTGGCATGACACTCTCCTTCCATTTCTAAGAGAAGGAATGCTACACAGAGAATCTTAACTGGCAGAAACTGGAGAGTTTCCTTCTCAGCTTATAACCATATAGCAAAACCATTTTCTAATCACATTTTGATGTATCTGTCATTTTGTATCAAACTTAAGTGTAGAGAAAGCTTTCACTTTGTCTTGGGATGGATCTTCATTTCTTTTTAAAAAATATTTTATTTACTATTTATTTTATTTTATGTGTATGAATGTATTGCTTGGATGCATGTAAGTGCATCCGTGTCTTATAATGCCCACAAGGGTCAGACCCCCTGAAATTGGAGTTATAGACAGTTGTTAGCTCTCATGTGGGTGCTGGTAATCTAACTTGAGTTCTCTGCAAGAGCAGACAGTGTTCTTAACCACTGAACCATCTCTCTCTCCGACTTCTTCATTTCTTTTTTTAAAAATCTTTTTTTTACTATAAAGTGCACTACAAATACTTGGGACATGTAATGTATACAGATTTTAAAAATGGTAATGCAATAAACATCACCTTATGATTAATGTATCATCAGTTTGTCTTCAGTACTTTTCCAAATTGTAATTACTTCTAACTCTTCTTGAAGTAGATAAGGCTGACATTTATGTGACAATTTCCTTTCCTTTCAGAATTTCAGGTTCCATTCATCTTTGAAATATATATCTGTAGATATGGATAGGAATATAGACGTAGGTTAAAGTGTATGTCTTTTCTGCAGCTTGGCTACGTGGTTCATTATTTCTCAATCTACTTTAACATACAAAATAATAATAACAGGTTTCCTTATGGAATCTTCATGTACACACACTTAGCTTCAGTTGATTATGCCCGTTCCTTCTCTTCCCCACCTCTTTGTCCACTCCCACTCCCAACTGTATCCTTTAAGCGCCCCCTTAACCCACTTTCCCTGCCCATAATCCTACCTTTTCTTCACAAGTGTTTTACTATTGCCCCCATCTTCTGAACCGCATTCTATATTCTATATTCCTAGCCTCTGACCTCATACTGCCTCACATATATATATATAAAATATATATATACATATATATATATAAAACAGTTAGAAGCAGAGATTTGCATATGAGAAAGCACATGCAGTATTTGTCTTTCTGATCCTATGTTAACTCAATATCATATTTTCTAGTTCCATCTATTTTCCTTCAAATTTCATGAGTTCATTTTTCTTCATGGTTAAATAAAATTCCATTGTGTCAATGTGCCACATTTTCATTATGTATTCGTTTGTTGATGGACATCTCTCCTGACGCCATTTCATTCCTATTGTGAAAGTAGCAACAATAAACACGGATGTGCAGCTATCTCTGTCAGAATATAGTGTCCTCTGTGTAATTTCCAGGAACAGTATAGGTGGCTTATATTGCAGTTCTATTTTTAGTTGTTTGAGAAACCTGCACACTAATTTCCATCGTGACTGTAGCAATCTACATTCCCATCAGTAGAAAATGAGGGTTCCGTTTTCATCATAACTTCACCAACATATATGGTCATTTGATTGTATTATAGTCATTCTGACTGAACTAGGATTGAATTTCCCTGATGGTTAAAAGTGTTGAATACTGGGTCTTCCCTCCCTCCCTTCTTTCCTTCCTATCTTTCTTTTTTCCAGTCTCTGTGTGTGTATGTGTGTGTGTTTGTGTTTGTGGATGCACACGTGTGCACATATATACACATTTGTACACCATGGTGCATGTGTGGAGGTCACAGGGCAACTGGCCTCAGTTCCTTCCTTCTACCCTGTAGGTTCCAGGGTTTGAACTCAGGTTGTCAGGCTTGGTAGAAGATGCCTTTACCCACTGAGCCATTTTACTGACCCTGGATCTTCAATTTGAAATACTTTTTTGTCACATAAAACTTTGATTGATTAAATTTGATAAGCTAAACTTCAATTAAAGAACTCTGTTATGCTTTTCTCAGTTAGGGTGCCTTTTGTTTTCAGAGTGTCAGCCACAATTCTTTCAAAAGGGGAGGAAAATGCCACATTTTTCTTCTACAAATGCTTTAAACATTTTTCTCTAAAAAATTTTAGGTAATGTGTGAGTAAAAAGCTGTGAAAGGAAATCTTTTATTGCCATTTTGATATTCTTCCTAGAAAGGATTCTCAAAAGTAACATTAGAGGGTGATTCCATGCAGAAACTTGATGCAGTATTCAAATGTTTCTTAGAAGGCTATATCTGCTGCATCCCCACACCTGGTAGCATATGAACATGCCCGTCTTAATGCATCTCTGCACTGCAGGCAACCATATGTCTTAGTGTGTATCAGGGACCAGGATGTGTCTGTGGCATTTTCTACTGTACTAAGAGTCAACAAACTAATTCACTCCATATGTTTCCACTGTATATATATTTAGGTATCTTGAAAATCATAGGTATCAAAAAGCTTATTTGCTTTTTGAAAAATATCTGTTCGTTACTGGCATAGGGTGGGCATGGACTGTGTAATGGCCTCTGTTTAAGGTGCACTACATGATGCTGAGTCACATTTTATTTAAATTTTTATATAGCTAGAAGGGTTTCACTTTTAGATAGTATTTTGAAAATTAGCCCATTTGAGAGCTGATTTCATAACCTGCCACTTTACTCAAAGCATTTATTATTTCTAACAGTTTTTTTGGTGGAATTTGTGGGATCTCTTATGTGTAATATTTTGTCTGCAAATAATGATGATTTGACCTCTTCTTTTACAATTAGTACTTCCTTAGTTATCTTTTCTTGCCTTAGTGCTCTTGCAAGAGTTTCAAACACTATATTGAAAAAGAGTGGGCATAGCAGACAGCCCTGTCTATGTCCTGATTTTAACAGGAATGCTTCCAGTTGTTCAGTATTTAGAATTATTCACTATGGGTTTGCTCTATATAGCTTTAATTATGTTGAGATATGTTCCCTCCAGTTTAGTTATTTCTAGGAATTTTAACAGGAATGCTGGATTTTGTCAGGGGCCTTTTCTACAACTATTCAGATGACCGTGTGATTTTTGTCTTTAAGTCCATTTATGTGTTTTATGACATTCATGGACTTACGTTTATTCAGCCATTCCTGCCTCTCTAGAATAAAGTCAACTTGATCTTGGTGCATGATGTTTTTAATGTATGTCTGTATGCAGTTTACAAGTATTTTGTTGAATATCTTTGCATCTATGTATAATTTTCTTTTTCTGTTGCATCTTAACCTAGTTGTACTATTACAGTGATACTGGATTCATAGATTGAGTTTGGAGCTCTCCCTCTGTTTCTATCTCTTTGAATAATTTAAGCAGTATTGGTTGTGGATCTTCTTTGAATGTCTGGTAGAATTCTGCTGTGAATCCATCTGGACTTGGGCATTTTTTATTTGGGACATTTTGTATTACTGTTTCAATTTCCTTATTTGTTGTGGGTCTGTTTAAGCTGTTGATCTCTTTTCGGTATAATTTTGGTGGTGTTCATGACTTTAGAAATTCATCCATTTTTTTTAGATTTTTGAATTTTATGGAGTATAGATTTTTAAAGTATTCCCTTATAATGTCAATTTTTTTGGTATCTGTTGTGATGTTTCCCCTTTTGTCTCTGATTACATTAATAATCTTTCTTTCTTTTATTAACTGGAAAAGGGTCTATCTATCTTGTTTAATGTTTCAAAGAACCAGTTCTTGATTTGTTGATTTTTTTTGTATTGTTTCTTTGTTTCCATTTCGTTAATTTCTGCTCTGACTTTTGTTATTTCTTCTCATCTACTAGTTTGGGTTTGGCTTATTCTTGCCTTTCTAGAGTCTTGAGTTGTACTGATGAGATATTTGCTTTTTCTTATTTAGTTTAAAGTATACACTAAGAAGTATAAGCTTTCCTCTTAGGATTGCTTTTAAAAAAAACCGAGAGGTTTTGTTGTGTTGTACTCTTATTTTCATTTAGTTCCAGGAATATTTTTATTTCTTTCTTAATTTCTTCTTTGACCAATTCATCATTCAGATATGTTTTGTTTAATTTCCATGAGCTTTTGTAGTTACTAGAGGTTCTTTTGCTGTTTATTCTAAGTTCTATTTCACTTTGGTCTGATAAAATGCATGGGATTGTTTCAATTCTTTTGTCTTTGTTGAGATTTATTTTGTGTCCCCCAGAATGTGGTCAATTTGAGAAAAAAAATGCATGGGCTGCCTAGCAGAAACTGTATTCTTTGGTGCTTGCATGGAATATTCTGTAGATGTCTGTTAGGTCCAATTCATGTAAGATATCATTTAATTCAGATGTCACTCTGTTTGTTCTTTGTCCTTTTGACTTATCTATTGATGATAGTGGGGTATTGAATTCAACTACTATTATTGAGTTAATCTGTGTTTTATAATCTTGGAGTCCTGTTTATATGAAATTGGGTGTTCCAGAGTTTGGTGCATATATCTTCATGATTGTAGTATCTATTTAATCAATTGTTCCTTTGATTAGATAAGTAGCACTCTTTATCTCTTCTTATTAGTTTTACTTTGAAGTCTATTTGTCAGATATTAGAATTGCAACACCTGATTTTTCCTTAGTTCCATTTTGTTGAAATATTTTTTCCATCTTTCATCCTAAGATACTGTGTGTCCTTGATGATGAGATGAGTTTATAAACACACAAAAAAAGATGGATTTTTTTCTTGATCCATTCCACTAACCTGTATCTTTTGACAGGGGATTAGAGGCCACTGATATGTACTGTTATTCTTGAAAGATATGTATTGGATACTGTCATTTTAATTTCTTTGTGTTTATGTGCCTATTTTGTGTTTCCATTATCACATCTTTCTTTCTTTGGTATTTTTTTTTTGAGGCCTCTTGGGTACATTCCATTTGTGAATTTTCAAGACATGGACTTCAGCTTTTTCAATTGAACTTTTTCAACAACAGAGAGTACTGTACAGATTAATAACAATTTTCACATACCTTGTATATAGAGTTCTTCTAAACTTTAGTACTTGAGTTGTTAAAACAACTACCTATGTCAAGCCATTAGTTTTGGAAACATTATTAAATCTGTCCTCCGTTTTTGCTTTTCTACCTGCAGATATAACCAGCTCTGACTGGAGAATATTTGACCAACGTGTACTGAATATGTCCACTGTATACTTAAGCAATATAATCAAACTGCTTAGCAAATATTCAGCAGGTAACTGTATGTATTGGTTATTTTAAGTAATATACAGATTATTTTAAGTTCTATAAGTGGATGTGTAAATTCCACACTATGCCTAGGAGTCCAGAATATTTTTTACAAGGTACTTGATGTTTAGGTTGCTAATCTTAGAACCAAATTCTAAATTGTAATTGAGATTTTGTAAAAGATATAACTGTCAAAAGTTGGTCTGATAAATAAATGGGAAAGTTTCTAACCTGTAAGTAAAGAGCCTTAAGTAATAAAAAGGAGAAATAGAAATATTAGTTTCACTATTAAAATTACCATTTCTGCTATTTATGTGGCTTCAAATTTTCTCATACAAAGATCAATGTTGAATGATATGTATAATTTTCTGTTTCTATATTCAGTTTTTCTGTTTATAGTGTTTTAAAGCTAGAAAAAATACCTATTACTAGTGGTTATTAAATGATTTAGTGCAAAAACATTAGTGCTTATGCCCTACTAGCAATTTCCCTTCTACTTAAGCACAGCATAAACTTTGAGAACATTTTTAATTTAGTTTTTATATAACCATAATATCAATTATGCATGTTTGTTTCTTGAGAGAGTCACAATTTCTTAAATATTGAAATCAAATTGGACACCACACCCTTCCTGATGCAAAATTTTATTTTGTCACCAAAAATTTTGAAATTAAAATATATCATGACCATGAAACCATTATAGTTCAATCTGAGGAGGAAAAATATTCCTAAATTTATCTTGTGGCAGATGTTGAATATTGCTGTATTTTCCTTAAAAACCTAAAGTAGCTCATGATTTCTCTCTGAGTTGCTTTAAGTGCCAGGGTTACTCCTGGTACAATTTGTGAACCTTGGAGTAAGGTTTTCTATAATCTTTTTGTATATAGTTTAAACCTATATTTTATTTTTTATTTTTTTGTGTGAGTTTATTACCTGCATGTATGTAAGTGTACCCATGTCGTGCAGTGCCTGCAAAGGTCAGAAAAAGGCATCAAATCCCATGGAACTGGAGTTACAGACAGTTGTTAGCCACCAAGGAGGTGCTGGGAATCAAAACTGGGTCCTCGGCAAGAGCTGTCAGTGCTTTTAACTACTCAGCCATCTTTTCAGCCCCTTTTGTATATAGTTTTAATCTATTTCTATTTAGTTTCAGCAATATGAAATTATAATTTCCTCCTAATCATACTATTTAACATGACATTGAAAATTTTCCTGGCTTGGGGCTGGAAAGATTGCTTTGTGGTTTGGAACCCCGTTGTTCTTCAGAGGCTCAGAGTTTGCCCAGAACCCACTACATCAGCTCACTACTGCCTGTAACTCCAGCTTCTAGGGATCCCACAGCCTCTTCTGGCTCTGCAGGGACATACACTTCTGTGCCCATCCCATTACCCAGACCCACATGAAAGTAAAAAATATTTAAAAAACTAAATTTTGAAAATAGTTTTCTATTATTTGGTTTACAATATTTGCTTGTCACGTGTCAAAATAACACATAGCCTGTATGCATTAGAGTCTTCTTGGATTCTTAGCAACAGTTTCAGGTGGATTCTTATCAACAGTATGAGCCTTCATTAGAGTTCCTGCCATTAAGTTCCTAGATTCCCATGCTACACAGCCTTGACAGTCAACACTGGAGAAGGGTTTCCTGGGATTCCATGTAGTGCTTTGATTCCGGAGTACTGGAATACTGTTGAATCTCCCACGTTGTTTCCATGTCGTGCTTTTCACCAGGAGCAAGCTGTCCTCATAATCTTGGGTTTTGAACATGAAATATTTTTATAACTTTTACCTCAACGTGAAAATTACCACAACTATAGGCTTTGGCTGGTTTTACCTGGAGTTATTATTTCTAAACACTACAATTTTGTGTGATTTAAGTGTTGCCATCATTGTTACTAAGGATGAATACAAAATGTATATATTTGTACATCTGTCATGGAATGTTAATTTGAATTTTCTAGGTATATACCCACAATGCATTAAAAAACAGCATTTTTTCATTTTAAATGTTCATAATTCTTTTTTTTCCTTTTTATACCACATTTCTGTAAGGGAACTTTAAATTTGAAATATCATCTGTCTTGAGTTACAGTCTGATGTCACCCTGCTAAAAACATCTTACTGCTAACACTGCTGTATTTTTAATCGTGCTATAAAAGTATATGTTTGTCTATTTTTTAAGAGTTTATATTCCAAAGCTTTTTCAAGTAATGATCAAATATTCACGAATATATTTTTGTTAAGATGACATACTTTATCTGGCATGTTTTCCTGTTCATTCAGTGCAGAAGAATGGATTAGGAGTCTGAAGTCAAACCCCAAGTCTACTTCTTACTAACTGCATCCTCAGGCAGGTTGCTCTATCTCTACAAGACATAGTCCTTTCATGTGTAAAATAATAGAATTAACCACATGATCCCATGTGTGCTAAATGCTTAAAATAATGTGGCTCATTTTATGCTTACCAAATTTTATCTGTCATCATACTAAAATATATTTGTACTGATGAAATTTTAAGGACATTATCAAATTCAAATGGTACAGTTTACTTAAATTATTAAATGAATTATATTTCATTTAGTTCTTATACCTGTATTCATTACTGTCATCATCCTTTAATTTAACTTTTTGAGTTATTATAAGTTTAATATTAAACTTTTCTGAGTTTTATAAATCTTTAACCAGTTTGCTAGCATTTTCTGTCCTATGGATACATTTGTAACACAACAAATATTTTGGAGGTGAAATATTTTAAAGCTAAACAACTTGCCCCTAAAACCCTTTATCCTGCTTCTGAAGCCAGTCACACTTTCATATTTTAAATACAAATTTCATTGTATTATTATCACTTTGTCATTATAAGCTTAGAACTCCATAGTGTTAAGAACTATTGAGTATACATGTATATATTCCTGTTGTATGACTCAGATAAATTCATTTTCTCCATTCTTACAAGAGAGGAGAAGAAGCTACGTATGAAGGACTTATAATTAACCACTCAAAAATATATTCTAGCATGATTGATGTCTGAGTCAGGTCTGGGAAATACAAAGGATGAACAGCTGGTCTATAAGCCTGGAAACAGTCTATGAGGAGAGAATATATTGGAAAAGAGCTACTTTTCCATAGATACCAAAGCAGAAATTGCATTGCCCGTGCCTTATATGTGGGCCACATGGGAAAGAAGCAATAAGTTCATTTAAAAAGAGATTTTCAAAGAGGACTTCTAGACAAGGTGAGGCAAGTCAAAGATAGTACAATGCAGTGGCTGTCTAAAATGACGGTGCCTGTCAGCAGTGCTGAACTGATAGACTATAATATTCAGCTCTGAGGGAAAATGTATGCCTATGTGTGCACGAGTTTAATGTACAGTTTACTGATAAGCAGACTGTACAGGACAGCTTCCAAATAATCATTAAATACAGGGTATTCATATCATGAGTTCCATCTAATAAAAAAAGAAAGTGTGCTCTGACACCTTTCTTTAACTGATTTTCTTTGAATTTCGAGTTATTCTCTCACTGCAATAGATAAGTTAATTTCTATTAAACATGAGTGTCTATTTTGTGTAGGTTAGTGAGTAGAGAGTAGAATGAAAGTCAAATAATAAAGCAAGTGTGTTGGAGCTTCACTCCTTAATGTCATGAATATGTTTTTGCTAACTGAATAACAGATTTCAAATAATGGAAGACGGCCTTAGGTTTTTGGGTTATTCTTATGAGAATTGCTAAAATTACAGCACACTTTGTTCTTTGTTATTAATTCCTTTCCCTTTCTAAAATCTATACAATTAATCCAACAATAAGTAAACCTTTTGCTTAATCCAGTTGCTTACATTGATACTGAATTTATTCCTCTACCCACCCACCAGTGTGCCACCACTGAGTGCAAAATTACATGGCTCAGTGACTCTCCATTATGTATACCAATCACACTATTAATGTATTTCTTATCTTTGAGCCATTCGACACTGTACAAGGAATATTTGTTGCCCCCACAGTAATGTTATAGCCCTTCCATGGCCATTCAGGGATGTGTACCAAATAGCAAAAATGCGAGTTACCCAACACTCATGCACTCATCTGAGGCTCAGTAAGACTAAACTGACACCTTATTTTAGTTCTCATAGGAAGTAGGTACCCTTTTAGTAGTCTAACTTATGCCTTATTTTTTATTTCATTGTGATATTTTTTGGAAATTTCACTGTTTAAAATGATTCACAAACATAATTCTGAAATGTTATCTAATGTTTCCAGCACAATCAATCTATGATATACCTTGTAGAAAAAAATACATGCATTAGATAAGTTTATGTTGAGCATGAGTTATACTGCTGTTGGTCATAATTTCAATGTTAATGAGTCATCAATATATTAGATAGGTGTATTTAAGAAGAAACACACATGCAAGCAGTGATATTGATCACTTGCTGAAAATGTATTGACCAAATACTTGCAGAAACCTAACTGTAATTCCCCGAGCATCACTGGTTCAAGTATTCATTACTTTATTGTTTGCTCTGACTTTATGGAAGATTGTTACCATGAATAATGAGTTCTACTACCTAGGACTCCAATTCATCATAGAAAAGAATAGATGTAATAATTTCATGATCACAAATAATAGAAGAATGTTGTAAATTTATAAAAGGTTATTAATTTTTACTTTTACTTTTATTTTCAAAGTAATGAAGGAGCATCCCCTGTGCATCTCCCCTCCTTATTGTCTGCTCCGTTCAAAGTGCACCTTCGCTTTTGCCGCACAGCTATCTGCGATTTTAACATTATTTTTGAATAAATAATTTGGGGACTGGGGCTGGAGAGATGGCTCATCAGCTAAGAGCACTGATTGTTCTTGCAGAGGACCAGGGTTCAGTTCCCAGTACCCACGTGATGGCTAACAATGACCCTAACTCTAGTTCCAGGGAATCCCATACCCTCTCTGACCTCCACACGCATTGCACAACATGGGTGCACTTACACACAAACAGGCAATATACTCATAACCATTAAATAAAAATAATAAATAAGATATAAAAATAATTAGGAGATTTGCTTTATTGATTTTTGAGAGTTCCTTTACTTTAGAAATTTAGTAATCTCCCACTTAATGTCCTGCTTGCTTGTTTGCTATTTCTAATTATTATTCTGCAAAGAAAAGAACTGTCTTCCTCAACACAATTCATATCCTGCGGTGTGTACAGTTCCTTCACCTCTGCCACGTCAGTATTTCCCTTCTTGAATGTAGGGTTGAACCATGGCTTATATACATCCTTTATAGTCTAGTTCCAGATATCAATCAGACTTCGATCTACCACACTTCTTTGGGCCTAACAGACAGATACCTGACTCCTTGACACTTAAATGAAGATACGTTTCATAAAGATAAATCTTTCAAGACCCTAAATATTATTATGTCATTCTGATTCACTATGTGCAAAGCAAAAATCCCCACTAATCATCAGTTCTTGGATTTTCCTGAATCTCCTGGTGCACTAATGCCCGGAATTGCTACTAACAGCAACTTTTTACAGCAGCTTCTTTTGGCTAATGACAAACACTACTCTCTTACTATTTTAGGTCAAAACAAATAGCTGCTAGTTGGCCAGGACTGAATGATAGTCTAGGTATCACAAAGTCAGTAGTCATGCAGAGAAAAGGTGGATTGCCACTGCCAGGGGCAACCGTGTGACATTAAACAGACGGCGATGTGCGTGATTTATTCTGAAGAGGGCTCTGGCTAAGAGAAAGAAATTCCTCTACTAGTTTTAAGGTAGATAGTTTCATGCAGGGCTTTCATTCACACAAGCACTGAGCATCAATTTGAACCTATTTTCTTCTATAGATTTCAGAATGTGAAATGTCTCCTGGAGAAATTTCAACATGTAGAGCATGAAAAGATCATGGATTAGAGAACCTAGAAAGCAAAATGTACACAGAACTGCCATGGAGGACTCAAAACTCTCAAACAGCGCAGAAGAGGATGACATATTACCCTTCGCTGCAGGAGAACGGCCATTGAGCTTACTGGACTGGGGACCCTGAAGGTGAAAGAGCTTGCTGTAAACTCAGTGCTTCAAATCTGGATGCAAGGCCTGGTCATTTTTTTTTTTTTTTCGTGACTTCTGAAATGGCAAAAGAGCCTCTAAACTTCTCCTCTTTATTAACTTTTCTGTTGTGACAGGAAAACTGGGAGGTAAGAATACTTCTTTGTAGAAATTACACTCTCCTATGTGAGGACCATTAACATTAGACTGGTCAGAGTCAACACATAGCAGTGATTACAGAGACTCTCACAACAGTACGCACCTGAATGACATCTCTTTCTCTGTCCCCCGTATCTCAGTCTTTCGATTCTTGAACCCAGGACCTTGCACAGGCCAAGAATGAACACTGAGTTGGATTCAAAGTACGAGATGAATCAGAGGGTGGCTCAGACATTGGCATCACCCAGGTCCTAAAATGGGAAGGAGAGGAGAAGAGATCATGTCCCCAGTTCAGTTCTAAGCACCCTCCAGCCACTAAGCTGGCTCATAAAGCAAAACATTCCCTGGGCTGTCATTCCATTTATGCTCTCACAACCTGAATCCTCAGTACAGCAGTATGAACTATGAACCTGAAGTCCATTTGATACCAAAGATATCTTTGATTAACATTGTCCAGTCCGTGAGAACCTGCTTAGAAAAGCAGCCCCAGGGCCTTCCCTTGGTCTGCGCTGAAGTTGACAGCACAGTTAAGTACAGCAATTGGGGAAAAGGTGAAAAAAATATGTAAATAAACAATCTGAGAGTACTCATTAATCAGTAACACAAAGTTTTGCATATTTTCCATATTATGTGTTGAACTAAGAATGTATGTTTTCCAGGCATTTTCTTCCTGTAGAGTTTGTTTAGTCTCATCTGTGTCTTTTAACTTCACTCCTCCCTCACGTATTTTGTTAGTAGTCTGTGGGTTCTTACCACTATGGAAAAAAAACAAAAAACCATATTACTCTTTTCCAAAAGCAAGGTTTCTTTTTCCTCTTTGCTTCAAACAGACAAGGAGGCCAAACACAGGGTTTGTGAGGATAGAGGCTTATGAATACTTGAGGAAAGGTCACTGACTGGGTGAGATATCTGTGCGAATTGGACATGGCACCTAACATTTTCAAAGCAAACACAATAGATAGTCCAAGAAATCATTCAAACACAAAAGTCAAAAACATAACTTATGATCAAAGGTACAATAAATCTTACTGTGCATGCAAAGTCTACCAAGGAAAGTGAGCATTTGGTTTTCCTTTGTAAATCAACATTTGCCAGTCACCTTTTCCATGAGTACCACACATGGTATCATAGCATCTCCTTGTCCCCCAGAATGACCTTCTCACTCACCGCTTTGCTCTGGGGGGTGACAAAGCAGGCCTCTTCTAACCCCTGCCGCATGACTTCAGCGCAGACCAAGGGAAGGCCCTGCTGCTGCTTTTCTAAGTGGGTTTTCACGAACTGGACAATGTTGACAAAGATATCCTTGGCATCAAATGGACTTCAGGTTCATAGTTCATACTGCTATACTGAGGACTCAGGTTGTGAGAGCATAAATGGAATGACAGCCCAGGGAATGTTTTGCTTTATGAACCAGCTTAGTGGCTGGAAGTTGCTCCCTGAAACTCTACAGCATTCACCACTGGACGACTGGGATCAAATTATATTGTTCTGCGAAACCATTTTCAGCAAATTTTGAAAGATAAAGGAACACATTATATAAAAGTCCATAATATATAGCTCCATTTGTAGATGTTCAGTTTTTACAGGAATCTATTTTAAAGAATTTTTAAAACTAAAGAATTCCATCTTAGTGTAATTTTTCACTGTAATAACTTCAAACCTGCAATAGTGCAAACTTATTTAAAATCTCATTAAAAGTTTAATTGTGTATAAGTATACATTTTTAGATTTTAAATTTTGAATAAAATGGTTTCTAATTTCAAATTTCTACTTTAATGTTTGTCATCTTCAACTAGAGTGACTGAAGTCAATTATAAAAGTCATTAAAATTACAATACCTAATACCCTCTTTTAAATTGAATTTTTACTAATTTCATACACTATACTTTAATCATATTTAGAACCCTTACCCTTCCATAGGCATCCTGTTTGTTTTATGCATTCTGTCATATATGTTAAGGCTTACTGAGACAAGTTTGTGTACTGACATGTCCCTTGGTGTGAGTCCATCCACTGAAGCATGGTCAAACTATTTAGCACTCTCACCTTAATGAAAACCAACTCTCCCTTGTGGGGTCTGGGTCTATCGTACAAGGTATTGAGCAAGCCAAGCAACCCCGGATACCCTAAACGGACGGCAGGAGTCTGGCCTGCTCTGCCGGATGCAATAACCTAGGTCCCAGGAAGCCACTGCAGGCCTCAGAAGTTGCTTCAGTTTTTCCCCCCACAAAGATCACCCCAGACCAGAACCAGGTTTTTAGGTTTCATTTCCTCTTTCCTAATTTCCACACCAGCCCTACAACCTTCCCGCCTTTACTTAAAGACCCACCTTTAACTTTCCCGCCTTCTGTAACGGTCAGAAAGGCCTCCCTATATAAACCCCTGCCTTGGTTTTAATATCTGAACTGCCCACCAACACAATATCCCGGGAACTCCTCCCACCCCACTCTAAGCCACCTGAGGCCCTGTTCCATCTTCCTCCATTCTCTGGGATGGCTGGAACACAGCAGCCGTGCTGGAGATGGAGACCCAGCCACACTCCCTCTCCCAATCGTTGTCAATAATTTCTGGGGGCATCTTACCAATTTCTCTACTTCTATGCAGGATTTTTTTCTGGTTTGAGCTCGCGTGGGTGGTGCACGCTTTCCCCATTTTTCTGTAAGTTCATATAACAGTTTCTAAGCCACTTGGAAAACCCTGTTTTCTTGTGGTCATCTACCACCCCGGCACTCACAGTATTGCCATAATGCTCCCTAATCCTGGAGTGGCAGACATTTGATACACGTGTCTCACCCAGGGACAATCACTCTGAAGTCTCTTATTCTCTACACTTTGGCCAGTTGTGGTTTTCTGGGTTAATTGCAATCTGTTGCACAGGAAAGATTTTTGGTGACAGTTGAGAGGTGCATTAATATTGTTTCTTTTCTGCTATGTTCCCTGAGACTTAGCTGTAGTGGTAACATTGTAGATGTTACAGCAGGGGCTAAGCATCTCACAGACACTTATTCTCTATATTTGACCAAGTTGTGGAACTCTATAATAGTCTCCATCTGTTGCACAAAGAAGCTTTTTTGATAAATAGTGAGAGGTACACTTGCTGTTAAATAGAAGGATACATATTTAGAATACAATAAGCTACACTGGTCTACAGATATGGCAAAAGCCGTTTACTTTCTAGAGTCTAGGACCTCTCCAGCCATGTGTATTTGGCTCTGTTTACAGTGCCACACATGAGTACTTTCCCATTGAGCAGGACGTATGCTCAATCAGAAGCTGTTGATTAGCCCAGGATAAAAGTGCCACTATGGTGCCACTATTCCACCAATAGAGAGAGAAGTCTGGGTCAGTCACTTTTGTGTTTATTAGTTTTCACAACTGAGTAGAACCACTGGTTGGTTTCCTCCTTTGGCAGCTTGCATAGTATCCTCTGATACTATTAAAGCTAGTCTTCAGGCAAGAGGCTTCCAGATCAGTTCCAACTCAACTGCTTCAAGTCCCATGTCCGAGTATGTCCTGTTTTCATCAATAGAGTCTTACCTTCAAGTCCTTGGAGGCAATCAAGGACTGTGGCAATAGCCTGTGTTATTTTGGGAGTCTATGAACTACCCTGATAAACAACTCAAAAGGAGATTTCCTTTGCCTGCACTGTGGGTGTTGTTTTTTTGAATAAAGCTTTCAGCTATGTATAATAGATGTGTATTTTTCAGTATGACTTTGAACAAATGCATTTCCCTCTAAGCAGCCTTTATCTCTCCTCTCTGTCCTTCAATAGCCCTCCTGCTACCTGCCTTGGTTATACAGACCCCATTTTTTCCATTTCTCCTTGATAATACCCATCTCTCCCTTTTCTATTCCCAAAGTTCCTTTTTCCCATTTAGCCCTCGATTCCTTAGCATTTTTCTGGCTCCAGTAATTACATTAAGATATATATTCACATTTAATAATTCAGAGCTAAGACCTACAGATGAGAGAGAACATGCATCATTTGTTTTTAGGAGTCTATGTTACTTCACCTAGTGTATGATCATCTAGTTCCATGCATTGATCTGTAATTTTCATGATTTCATTCTTCTTTACCACTGACTAGAACTCCTTTGTATAAATGAAGAACATTTTCATTAATCATTCATCAATTGAAGGAAATTTAGATTGTTTCCATTTCTTAGCTAGTGTGAAAAGAGCAGAAGACATGGCTGTGTTAAGTATCACTGCAGTAGGATGAGTCCTTTGGGAATATGCCAGAAAGTGGTACAACCAGATAACATGGTACAGATGAAAGTTCCAAATTTAAAGTTTAGAAAGATCAAGAAATCGATGTTTTTTTGAGACTTCATTCTTTAGTTCTTTGTATATTCTGCATACTAATTCTCTTTCAGATGTATAGCTGGTGAATGTTTTTCTCCCCTCTGTGGGTTTCCTCTTTCCTCAATCTGTGGCTTCCTTTGTTGTACAGAAACTTGTTAGATGAATGAGGTCACATTTGTCAGTCGTTGACTTCAATTCCTTATCCTCTAGTCAATTTAGAAGGTACTTTTTCTGCATCTATTATCTTGTAGGTTACTTCTTATGTGTTCTTCTAACAGTTTCAGGTTTCTCATTGAAGTCATTTGGAGTGACTTTTGTGCAGGGTGAAAGATATGGGTCCAATTTCATTCTTTTACATGTGGACATCCAGTTTCCCAGCACTATTTCTGAAGATGCTTTCTTTCCTCCAGTGTGTGTTCTCAGCACCTTTGTCAAATATCAGATGATTCAAATCGCATGAGCTCATGTTTGGGTCTTCTGATTTGTTCTATTGATTTATCTGTCTGGTTTAGAGCCACAACATACTGCTTTTATGAACATAGCTCTATAATATAGTTTGAGATCCCGAATGACCCCAGCATTGCTCTTTGAACTTGAGATTTCTTTGTCTATCTAGAGTCTTTTGTAATTTCATATGAAATTTTATCTGTGAAGATTGTCATGGAGATTTGGATTTGAATTACAATTAATCTATTACTTTCTTTTGGTAGGATGGTAATTTTCACAATATTGAATCTACCCATTCATAAGCATGAGAGGTCTTTCAGTTTCACTGTGTCTTCTTTAATCTCTTTCTTCAAAGATTAAATTTTCATTGGAGATGTTTTCAATGCCTTTGGTGATGTTTATTCCTAGATATTTTTGAGGCTATTCTGAAAAGTAGTGTTTCCATAAACTCTTTCTCTAATTTTTTGTTATTGGTATACTGAAAGGCTACTGATTTTTGTAAGTAGATTTCCTATCCTGGCACTTTGGTGAAAGTGTTGATTATTTCTAAAATTTTCTAATGAAATTTTTAGGATCTCTTCTGTATACTATCATGTGCAAATGAGGATATTTGACCTCTTCTTTTCCAATTACTAATCATTTAATTTCCTTCTCTTGTCTTTTTGTTCTTACAAGAGTTTCAAACACTTTAGTGATAAGGAATAGGGATAGTGAATATTCTTATCTGTTTAGTGATTTTACTAAGAATTCTTCCAGTCTTTCTCCACTTAGAATGATGTTGGCTTCTGATTTGTTGTATATAGCCTTAATTAGGTTGAGGTATATTCCTTCTAGAACAATTTTCTCTAGAGAATGTGGAATTTTCTCAAAGACCTTTTGTGCATCTATTGAGATCATCCTGTGATTTTTGTCTTTACGTTTATTTACATGATTGTTATAAATCATGTAAATTAACAAAATATTTACTGACTTACATATAGTGAACCATCCTTGCAACTCCAGAATAAAGTCAACTGGATCATGGTAGATGATGTCTGATGTGTGTCTGTATATAATTTGCAAGTATTGTGTTGAGAATTTTTGCATCTATATTCATTAGGGTTATTGATCTACAGAATTCTTTTCATGCAGTGTCTTTCCTGGTTTTGGTATTAGAGTAATATGGGCTTCACCGGAGGAATTTGAGAGTGATCCCTATGTTTTTACCTTTTTCAATAATTAAAATAATATTGGTTGTAGATCTTATTTGAAGGTCTGGTAAAATTCTTCTGTGATTCTGTCTGTGCCTGAGCTTTTCTTGTTTGGGAGTGGACTTTGTATTACTGTTGTGACTTCCTTATTTCTTATGGATCTGTTTAAGTTACTGATTCCTTCTTGGTTTAACTTTGGTTATTCTATTAAGTTTAGTAATTTACCCATTTCTCTTAGATTTTCTAATTTAATAGAATATAGATTTTTAAAGTATTCCATAATAATGTTCTGGATCTTTTCTTGGTGTCCATTGTGATGTATCCCCTTTCATCCTCAATTTTATTGATTTGGATTTGCACTATCTTTTGATTAGCTGGGCAAAGCATCTTTTCTATTTTGTTAATCTTTTCAAAGAACCACCTCTTAGATTCCGTTATTTTTCATGTATTATTTTTAATGTGACCTGGAAGTTTCCTTGTGCTCTATTATCATTTTCATTTAGGTACAGGAAAACATTTATTTCTTTTCTGACTTCTTCTTTGGCCCATTCATCATTCAGGTATGTGTTGTTTAATCTCCATGAATTCACATAGTTACTAGAACTTCTTTTGCTGTTTATTTTAAGCTTTATTGTGTTGTGGTTCAATAGAAGACATAGAATTCAATTTCTTTATTTGTTGAGATTTATTTTGTGCCCCAATATATGGTCTATTTTAGAGAAACTTCCATACTGTGCATGGTTGAGAGTTCCCTTGAACAGAATAAAACGACCTTCTTTATCTCCTCTGATTGATTTTTGTCAGACATTAGAATCATGCCTGCTTGTTTCTTATTGACATTTTATCCTAATAGTTTTTAATAACTTCACCTTAAGGTAGTATCATTGAAGGTAAAATGAGTTTCATCTAAAAAATAAAAAGATTGAGTTTGTTTCTTAGTTCATTCAACTAGTCTGAGTCTTTTTACTGGGAAGTTGAGGCGATTGATAGTTAAAGTTTTTATTGAAAGATGTGTACTGGTTCCCGTAATTTTATTTACTGTTTTCTTAGTCCTATTTTATATTTCTGTTATTATACCACCATTTGTTTTCTTTCTATAGCCTCTTGGGTATAATCATTCCTTTCTTCAGTCTTTTGTATTGCTTCAAGTATTCTCTGTGGGGCTGGTTTGATGAACACAAATTCTTTCATCCTATTTGTATCATGAAAGATTTACCTTTATCCTTCAACTATGCTAGACAGTATTGCTAGGTAAAGTATTCCGAGTTGGTATCTATGATCATTTAGACCTGAAATGCTTTTCTCTGGGCTCTGCATTCTTCTATAGTTTGCATTGAAAAATCAGCCATGATTCTGATGGATTTTGCTTTATATGTAATTTCATTACACTCAATTTTTCTGTACATTTAGTGTTTTTACCATATTCTGTTCTGGTCCTGAGTATTTTGTGTTCTGTGTATTTTTTTATATCTGTATGCATATGTCTTTCCTTAATTTAGGGAAACTGTCTTCTGTAATATAACCTTGTTGAAGAGCTGGACAATGTCATTGAATGAGATGCTTCTTCTTCTATGCTTATCATTCATAGATCTGGTCTTTTCATAGTGTCCAACATTTCCTGCATATCCCATTCCTGTTTTTTTTTTTAATTAAGATATTTGCTTGACTGATTCAATTCAACTTTATCAGCCAGTCTTGAGATTTTGTTCTCCATTTGGTTCATTTGGCATCTCAGGCTTTCTCCTGCCCTTTCAAATTGATTGATTGAGTTTTCAAATTCCATCTTCATTTCAGCCTGAGTTTTTTTTAATTTTTCTGTCTCTTTCATGAACTCATTTTTCAAACCTGAATTGTTTTGGACGTTTCATTCAGCCCTGTGTTTGTTTTTTCCCGATTCAACCAGGAGTTTATTTCTATTCTCTTTGTGTTCTTTAAGTCTCTGTTTAAAGTTGATAATGTTTATGATTGTTCTTTTAAATTTTGTGTCCTGGAGTTCCTCTGGGTAGTTCTTATTGCAGAACATTATAAAAGTGATCTGATGGGATTTGCTATGGACATATTATCTTTGTTTTTGTTTTTCATATTACTTCTGTCTATGCATTGTGACTTGGGCATAGAGATTTGTTTTGTTGGTTGTATGTCTAGTATGAAATTCTAGCCTGCCGTTGTGTTGAAGTATTGGCTTTAGTTTTTGTTTTTTTTTTTTGTAGTTGTTGTTGATGATGATGATGATGTAACCTGGTGACTTTCTGTTCAGGTATGAGCAATTATTTGGTCTGTGCTTCTATTTTTCACTTTTGACATTTTTATTGTGGAACTGGATGGTTCCAGGCTGGCTTATCAGGAGCTCTCCAGCAGGACCTAAACCTCAGACAGGCAGATGGGGCGAAGGTAGACAGAGAAGATATAAGCCCTGGAACAGTGCAAATGAGGCAGGGGGATTGAGACCACACATGTAGGATCTGGCTGCTCACCAGTGTAGCCCAGCATTTTAAGTCAAGGTAGTGGGAAGTGGCCTAGGCATAAGGAGAGCCAATGAGGACAGGCAGGACCTAATAACTTCAAATAAGCTTAAATATTGACAGTCTCCCAGTAACTTTTACATAAGCTTTGGGATTTGAATATCTGAACTCCAAATAGCCCCCATATACCACATAGTCCCTATGAACTACCGTAGGCCCCTGGGTCACAGAAGTCCCATGGTCCACAGCAGGCCCCCTGGATCTTAGCAGACCCTTGGTTCATGGCAGCCCCCACTGAACAATGGCAGCACCCTTGGGACACAGCCCCTGAGACAGAGCTTTTGATACCGGCAGATCTCTGGTACTTCACCAATAGACTCAAAGTGTCCCGACCAGCAGAGAAACAATGAGAACAGGAGACTCCTCAGGAACCTGGAGTGAAGTGGGGCAAGATGTACAAGAAATGACGGCAAGTCAAAGGATTCTGATCAAGCCGACAAATTTTATTTTTTCTCCAGGTCTTTATATACACATTGGTAAAGCAGGAAACAACAATCAGTTAAGAATTTCAGGGGGAAGTTACTTAAGCCATAAAACGTCCCTAAGCAAAGGTCAGGTCACAGGTAACTTCTGAGGAATGTGCATAAACAACTCTTCCGAGAGAGTAATGCTAATCAGCTCCGGAAACTTTACAAATCTCAACATGGGGTCAGGTTTGGCTCCTGGCATCAAAGCTTCATAGTTTTCTCAAAATACACAACTTATATTATTGACATGTTCATGACTTCCTTCCATGTTTTTGTGGAAATTCAGGGTTTGTGTGTGCATCAAGTATGTAATTCTGAATGAATGGAAGGTATCAGGAGATTCGGTAGGCCATTCAAAATACAGGGCTCTGAAGTGCATCCTGGAAGAGGACACAGAGCTGGCAGGGGTGGAGAGGGAGTGATGGACTCGGAGCTTTCAAGGGCGGAGCTGGTGGGTGCAGAGGAAAAAGAGACACAGAGCTGGTAAGGCTGCAGCCATCGTCAGGAAGAAGCAGAAGACAGGGGTGTGGAAGAGCACTTCTTCCTCTGTGCAGGAATATGGTTTTTAAATAAGTTCTTCTACCTGAATTTTCTCAGCAGCATGCTTAAGTTTTTATATCTCCCTTATAATGACACTTTTAATGTTGACTGGATTCCTGAGAAACAAATCAGGAAATTCTGATACTGTAGGAAAATCATGCAATCCCCTTGGCCTACTATATAGAGACAACAAAATATATGACATTTTTCTAAAAGTGAACTTTCGCCATTTCATATATATATATATATATGTGTGTGTGTGTGTGTGTGTGTGTGTGTGTGTGTGTGTGTATAAACTTGAAGCCATATTCAATAAAATTAGCTAATGAAGTTGTACGGTGTCCAGGCAGAAAGCCAATAGTTCCTAAAATTATACAGTCTCATCAAGAATCCTGAAAAAACAAATAGCTAAATATCAAGGAAACTGATTTTCTCCACTGTGAAATGTTTCTTTAGATATATTATTTAAGTCTTTAATGATGCATTTCCTAGAATTTTAAATTTAAAATATGAAACATTTCCAAGTATATGCTCGCTTATTCCATCTTTATGAATAAAGCCAAACTCCTTTAAAATCTTAATATGTACAGGGCTTTGGGAGAATAAGTTGGACTGACAAGAGGAGATGACTTCAGATTTTTCCATAGACTCAAAATTAGGCCATGCAACAGTCCTAGCTTGGTGATGGACCTGCTGAATGCAATTTGACTACCATTTCTCTGCCCTCTTCTCTCACTATCAAGCTCCTGATGGTGACATTCTGAAAGCAAATTCTCCAACTCAGTATACTCTGGGTTTGAGTCATTTTTAAGGAAAAAAATTATATGCCTTTGATTCTGTTTAAATACAGAGCTACTTACTATTAAGGACCTGATAATTTCTAGGCATACTGCAGTATATACACACATCAATTAGAAAGAACTGGGACACTGGACATTAGAGGGACATTCGCTCCCATTTTGAAAATAAACCAAGGAGAAATTATTTATAAAGGAATATTTCTCTGTGCTATGAGTAATAGAAAGTTCCAGAACATGGAACCACAATGGACTAGAAAGTGGATCTTCATTGTTAAAATGCCACCCATGTATTTTCAGGTGAGTCAGCTCTGATGTGAATATAATGGTTAAAACTATTTGAATAGTGGAAGCTGTTTTATTCATTATGAAGCAAGAAATGACAGAGTTAGTGCTTCTGAGCAGGATTTCATGAAGACAAATGAATAAAAGTAGTACTTATTATTCTTAATATAATTACTAAGAGAAGTGATTCCCAAGTATCCAGGGGCTTTCAGTTACCATACTGTAGAATTTTCACTTTTTATTTCCTATATGCTTTAAAATTTTATAAGTAACATTATTACATTTCAAAAGTGATAAGTACAAATTACTAAGAGAAAAATAAATTTAGAGATAAATATGTGAATTAGTTTCCTAAGCTCTATTCTGAAATGCCACCTTCTGAGAGATTAAACAAGGACATTTTCTCACATTTAGAGATCAACATCTCAGCAGGAGTGTTTTTTTCCTGAAACTTGTCTTCTAAATTTACATATGGCCATCTCCTATCCTTCTTGTTACTTGGGTGTATCCTACTCTCCTTCTAAGAAGATGCTGGTCCTTTTGAATTAAATCTCTCCTATATGAATTTATTTTACCTTAAATACCTCTTTAAAGACCTCTTTGTAAAGACCTTTGAAGGACACCTTAAATTTAGATCTCTAAATACAGTCATATTCTGAAGTTAGGATGTCAGTATATAATTTTGGAGAGGGGCACACAAGTTATTATCACCATCCTTGCAGTACAGGCAGACAGATGTTGTACGGCAGCAGATGAATGGGGCTGCATGTGCAGTGGACATCTTTCCTCAGCATGCAATTTGTTTCATATAATCTACTCAAATATTCTTAATTGCTAAGTAGTAGATAATTATGAATTTCACACAGCGTATTAATCCAGTACTCCAAAAGTAATTATCTGAGATTTTTCTAGTATTTACTCTATAATGTTGTAAAAGCATATGTGTGTGTGTGTGTGTGTGTGTGTGTGTGTATATATATATATATATATATATATATATATATACTGACACTTCTTTCCCCGTTTTTGGAAATTTCTCTTGTGTGAACTCTCTCTTAGAATATGGTTTCTTTTACTAACAGTGATTGTTATACTTCCTTCAAATTTTACATCAATTTTCACACTTTATGTGTATAAAATATAAGTACCTGTTTACTACACACATTCCATCTCAAAGTTTTATCAGTTTTCTTGGCTAATAAGTAGCTTATAGCTTATCATATTCATATTTGAATTCATTGGAATTAATAGGCATGATGTATGAACATTTTTCTTTCTATTGTCTTTCCCAACCCCACCTCCAATCTCTGAGTATATTTAAACTTAATTTTCACCAATGAAACACCCCAAAGAACCTGTCACCTATTGCAGCACCATGGAAAATACTGGAATTTAAATATCTTATATTTTTTGTCTATGTACCTTACAGTGTCTGCTGTCTCTTCTGTCTCAACTTTCAAACATTGCATTCTAAGATGGCCTAATTCCCAGAATTCAGGAAGCAGAAGCAGGTGGATCTCTATGAGATCAAGTCCAGCCTGGTCTATGTAGAGAGTTCCAAGACAGCTGGGGGCCCACAGCAAAATACTGTCTCTAAAACATTAAAAAAAAAAAAAAAACCATGAAGTTGTATTCTGGGCAGACATAGTTTTCTAAACATCTAACTGTCGGTTTAGTGTTATGTTACCAGATATGTTTTCAAACATTAATTGTAGCTATTACTTTTAGGCAGCGGCCTGTCCTGTGGCTGTCTGTCTACAACCAGATATAGCTCAACCACAGAATTCTCATGCCCTATTGGTTGCACACTGTGAGGTAGTGTTTCCAGTTAATGTGATAAACATAGCCACGTAGTATTAAATAGTTTACTGTCAGTTATCTTTATTTGTTCCTGCTCATCATCCTGCAAACCTCCATTTGATTTTTAAATGGAGATTTTTCCTTGAAGATTTGGAAAAAAAATCATCTGAAAATAATATCATAGATACTTGGTTAGATTCTCATGGGTGGTTTCTCAGAAAAAAAAAATTAATAATAATAGATTTCCTAGGAGACCTTGACACTTCAGTCCACAGACTGTTCTTGCTTCTATTCCATATTGAATTCATCTAGGTGTTCTGTATGATCAATTTAAATGTTCCAGACTGCTGACACCATATGCCTTATGAGAGTCTTTTTTCAAACCATTTTTCATAGATTCTGAATGAGATGAATTATACAGCACATTAAACAAAGTGCAAGGCTGAAAGGAAACAAAGAACAAGATTATCTTTGTACTTTTTAAAAAATTTATCTTTACTTAACAAACCAGCCAGTTGCTTTTTTAAGAACACAAATGTCCTCTCATCACTGTCACAGCTCACATTCATCACAGTCCCACCCTGCTGCGTAATTCAAAATCCAGTTTCTTTTCGAGATTTTTGAAGCATCAAATCTCTCTTTAAATGTACCTTTTCCTTATTCATTTTTAAAAGCCATATTTTGTTTTCACTTGTGTATGTGTGTCTGTGTTGCAGGTGCCCCTTGAGGCTATAAGAGATAGTTGGGTCCCCTGTAGTTGGAGTTACAGAGGATTATGAACCATCTGACTTGAGAGCTGGGAAACAAACTCCAGTCCTCTGGAAGAGCAGTACACACTCTTAAACACTGAGCAATCTCTCCAGCCTCTTATTCTCTTGTATGTTTGTTTTTGTACCATTTCACTCCTAGTCACACAGTGATGTTATTTCTATTCTCTTACCCCTGGGTTCCCACTATGAGCTTCTAACAAGTTCCTCTGTTTGAAATAGGAACACAGGGACTGTTTGGTCAACAGGAAGAAAGCATTCTTCAAACACTTGCTGAATATGTCTTTCATTCAGAAGTCTTCATTAGTTTCACTTATTAAAGCTGAACAACTAATTTCTTTGATATCTTGTTTGCTTAATTGCATCTAAGTGCTAAATTTTGTAAAGGAAAAAGTTTCCTGAAACTGGCTTATTTTTTTTTTTATAAGAGAATGAGGATGTCTTGTGAAACCAGGATCAGGAAAAATTTATATAGCCAATTCAACAAAGATGGCTTCTAGCTGTTTATCTTCTAAATATCAAAAGTTCCATGAACATTTAATTAAGTTAAATCTTTAATCACATGGATAAAATGAAACGAAGACCTTCAAGGTGACCTGCCCAGTAAAAATGAGTGAACAAGTTACTGCGATGTCATGTAAAAATGAATGCCAGGCATTTGATTGGAGCCCTTCCATCTCTTTATAGCATTTGGGTCTCGATTAAACCAGATTTTAATTAGAAAGAGTGGAACTGCTTCATTACTCTGAAATGAACTACCAAGTGCTAAATAAATATAACAAAACGAAATCAAACAAAATCAATTATTGTGTTTTAATTCTGAGCTACAAAAACCCACCCACAATGAATGCAACTGATGGCCAGAACATGATAGTATCCACACATCACTGCATAGTACAGCGTCTTTGGGGTCCAGAGAACTTTACCTCTATCTCCAAATGAAGTGAAGGTACGATACCAATTTTGAAATTCTCTGTCAACGGGTGTTTTACTAATTATCCAGATTCTGAGGCAATCATACAACCGTAATCATTCACCTCACGCCTGGAAACATAAGTCTTGTTCTTTTGATGAATATTTATAAGACAGTGTAAAGCAGTCTACTTTCTTTTCCCTTCAGGCAAGACAATTTGGAGTTCATCAATATGTATTACCAAGGACTTTTATAAAAGGCACTTCAAAGAAAATTCATCAGGCATTCCTTTTGTCTTGATTTCTGTTAGACTGATACTTCCTTTTGACAAGTATCAATAAATTATCCTCTGATGGCTAGAAACTTGATGTCTTATTCAGAAACTTCCTCACACAGCAAATTCTGGGCGTGAGTTTCAAGTGGTATTATTAAGACCCTGCATCTAATCTAAGGACAGACAGAAGATATGCAAATTAACAACAATAAAACAAACATATATAGTTACCCTCCAGCACACCGGATGGAGTTTTCCCATATTTGAGTGCTTTCTTGCTGTATACTTTTGATTTTATTTTTTGCCATGTGAACATAGTTACAATTCCTTCACAAGAGAGAAAAAAGCAAGACGCAGTTCCTGGAGACGTCAGAGAACCATATGAAATTAAAGACAGATTAGTGCAGAAAGAGAAAGCTGAGAATGACAAGCTGTCTTTCTCCATAAGGCTGATGGGTTTTCTTTCTGAATATTATTGGCTACACTCACATTTCCATAAGCCAAGGGTGAACAAATGCAATTGTCTAACATAAGGATGAAAAAAGTCACAGCTCTCTTTAATGGGCTTTGGAAAAGGATACTAAACTTCTTTATTTGCATTCTTTCATTTAAAAAAGCTTAGTTATTTTGGTTTATTATTCTGGTAAGAAGTATTTGAAATATGGAAATGCTATTGATATCCATTTCTATAAATAAACACATAAACCAGCATGCTGACTAAAGAATCCATCTTATTTTATGGTTTCACTCATTCTTTGCAAAGTTATGGTGCTAATTATAAAAACATTCCATACTCTAAGAAATTATTTTGTCACTACCTGTATAAAATAATATGTGAGCTCAATTTTAAAGGATAAAACAGGAGAAAATGTGGCATTTCAGCTAAACTCATGTTTTATAAACTGACTCTGGTATGAGTCACATAGCATTCTATACAGTTCATGTATGCTCGCAAATCATTCATCACAATTGTGAAAATGTAATTCACTCTTAATAAATAACTTTGAATGCACTGTTTATTTTCCAATAAAGGACAAGAAAGAGGTAAAGCCTTCACACAGAGTATTGTAGACTGAAGAATATTCCAATTCACAGTATGAAGCAAGCATGGTGTGCTTATAAGGGTATTACAAGAATATTATTGGAACATTGTTTATATTTAATATGATTGCGTAGCAATTCTAATGATGATGGTGAGTTCTGAACTGCATTTTTTATTTCATATACCAAATATACTATTATACCTTGACTTAATTGTTACTTATTTGTATATACTAAAAATATAGGGGCAACAGAATCATTTTTTTCTGAGGATATATTTAGCACCCCCCCTTCAGAGCAAAATAAAATAAATCTGTCCCACCCATGACTGTATTGGTTATCTATGGCTATATAATTACTCCAAAATGTAATTTACTTCTAATTACTATGGGTTGGATAGCTCTGCTTCAGGATCTACTGTGAAACTGGAATAAAGGCATTGACTGGGATGCAACATTCTGAGGACTTGACTGAATCTGCAAAACTTAACTCCATGTTCAGGTGGCTGTACTAAGTGTCCTCTGTCCCTCACTGGCCATTTCCCAAAGAACTTAGTTTCTTACCACATTGTCCTACTCGTGGGGTGTCTTAGTGTCTTTAAGACATGGCAGTTGACTTTCTAGTGGTAAGTGAACCAACACAGTAGAGAGGAAGCCATAATGATTTATAAACGAGTTTTAGAAGTTACACTTCATCATTGTCATCATAGTCTAGCAACTAAAATAGAAGCAAGTCACTACTGCCTGCCGTTCACTCTTCCTGGAGAGGGATTATGCTGGATCTTTTGAAGAGATAATTACATTTGTGGACATAATTAAAATTTTCCTTAAGTGTACGTGTTGGGGTAATAGTTCTGTTGCTGTGATAAAAGGCAATGGCTAAGGCAACCTATAGAAGGAAGAGTTTATCGGGTTTACATTTCCAAAAGAATAAGAGTCTATGATGGCAGGAGAGGCAAGGCAGAAGGTGGCTGGAGCAGAGAGCTGGACGCTTGCATCTTCTAGCAGGCACAGAAAGCAGGGAGACCAGCTAGACATGGGATGTGACTATGAACTATCACAGCCTGCCTCCAGCGATGTTCTCTTTCATCATGGCCTACAGTTCCATGGCTCTCTCTAAACAGAATCACCAACTGGGAAGCCAAGTGTCCAGATACTAGGATCCAATGGGGAGCATTCAAACCTCCACAGTGTGTCCATGATAGGTGACAGTGGAGAAGAGATTAGGGAAATACCCACAAGACAGGAAAATGCATAACAAATTCAGTTTTTATCCATGGGGGGAGATATTTATTTTAACCCTCAAATTGGTGGCACTATTATTTTAGAAATGCAGAAGGATAAATAAAAAGCTCGTGAATGTGACACTGGATTTTCACTATATATGATACTTCATTCACTGATCCATTTGTTCACTGAAAACAGTACATGTACCAAGAACAAGCATAGGGACTGTCATACCTTAGTTTATATAGAAAATAAACTTAAATGTCCTTTTGCCCCCATGAATATGCATGTTTGGAAAGAGAGAGAGGTAACATAGGAACTGTTTCAAAATTTCTTGCCAATGTCATGCTTAAGAAAAACTTCAACTAAAATTGGAGGACTAATTAAGAGATATTAAATTAATAAATGATGAGAATTAGATTTCTTTGTATTTATTTTGTTTTAAGTGTTTCAGTCTTCCTCACATCTGTGTAAATGCACAAATGCCATGCAGTGCCTTCGGGGGCCAGAAAAGGGCATCATGACCTCTGGAACTGGAATTACGCATGATTGTTAGCCACCATGTGGGTGCTGAGACCTGAACCCACATCCAATGAAAGAAAAAAGAATACTCTTAACCCCCAAGTCATCACTCTATCCCCAGATGGTAAGAATTAAAGCACATGTTGCTATTATCAAAACAGAAAAATGAAAATAGATTTAGGATACATGCTGAAGAATTTCAATGTTTTCTGACTGGTGCTTGAGAAAAATTATACATCTACTTGACAGCTAAAAATGCTTTTTCAATAATGAGGGGAAAACTATGTTAACTCCAAATATGTGCCAGAGCATTCACTTGACTCATGACCTCTGGCAAAAGTGTCCAAGCATATCAATAGTCAGGTTAATGTGTAAAACAAGTGAAGGTGACACCACATTATGTTACAGCACTCCTATTCTTTGTTAACATGTGTGATCAAATAAAATGTAATTTTTACATAAAATTCTGGAAGGACAAATGACACAAACCGTTACCCATGCTCATAGCTGGTGTTGCTGCTACAGTATTAGCCTTAGTGTTGCACATTTTCCAGGATATTAATAGATGCATTCGGAATACAGTGAGTGACACAAAAGAACAATGTATCTGAAGAGATGTGGAGGTGAACTGGCTTTGCCGCACGGCACGTTTGAATTCCTGTCTTGTCGCCACTCCTGAGTAGGTTTGTGACATTTGACATGTGAATGTCTCTAAGTCACAATTTCTTTAAAGAAATAATTGAAACTCAGTCAGACTGACAGTATCAAATAAAGTAATTTATGTAAATACAAGGAATAGTGCCTGACACTTTAAATATGCATGATTAACTTGATCCAAAGATAATATTTTTAGGAATTATTTGATAAGTGGAACTAGTTAAGTTGATTGGGCAGATATTTTGTTAAGCTGTTTTGAAAGTTTTAAAGTAATATAGGTAATCCAAAGGTAAAAGTTTTTTTTTTTTTTTGCTTTGATTATACAGGTAAGAAAAAAATTCCCTTGAAGTTAGAATATTGGTAGTCTTTGTTCAGGTACAGCAAAACTCTTTGTCAATTATGGTTTAGCCTACATGCTGTATATTTGCTGAAACCTGAAGCAGGTTAGCAAAAGGCTAGGATGTCTAAATACACTAGTGTCTGTGGCATTCCAAAAACTGAATCAGTTACAACTTCAGATGCCTAGTTGTTTTCATAGATGTTTCAAATATATTTTGTTTTAAGAATAATATTGCGTATAAACTGCAGCTCAGAGGCAGCATGCTGGCCTCTCAGGTCTGAAGCTGTAAGTTTGATTCTCAGTACTGCAAATAATAATTAATAATAACAACAATAAATACAATAATATATGAAAACCTTTTTGTGCATTGTAATTGCTTCTTATATATGGGACCAAAGCAGACATCGATTTTTTTAAACTTTAGATCACCTATATTACTTTTAAAGTTTCAAATATCCTAATAGCTGAAATACCCAGAACATAAAGAGTATTAAATATTTGATACAGAGTATTAGGCAGTTTTGAAAGTTGTTATATGATTATATTGTTCTCAAATGCCAAATTAATTAAGATTATAAGGTAAATCATTCTTATACTACTTAAAATTAAAACCACAAAATCATCCACCAGTCATTCAGAGTTCAATAACACTAATTACGTATTCTTAATGAAAAACATTCCACTTATATTTCACTAGTTTTTACATGTGAAACATTCCATTGGTACTTCTCACATATTGTATTCATACAAATTTTGCTTTATCATTGCACACTTTGGATATATTTATAACTAGAGCTGGGGAGATGGTTCAGCCTGTTAAAGAATTTGATGGGCAACTGTAAGGACATGAGTTTGAATTTCTAGAAACCATCTAAAGCCAGGTGTGGAATGCAGCTCTAAGCATGGTGTTCAGGAAGGGAGATGGGAGGTAGAGGTAGAATTCCTAGAAATTTGTGGACCAGCTAACCTGGCACACACAGCAATGATCAACAAAGAAACTGCTTCAAACAAGGTAGAAGGTAAGAACAGACACCAGAGTCTGTCTTTTGGCCTCCATATAAGCACCATGTCATGCACATGCCAACCCTTACACACAAAATACATATACAGACAACATAAGACTAATATAATTTTCAAATTATTCTTACAATTTTCCATTTCTGATGAGCAGTAATTATTATTTTAAGGGTCTCTTCCATCAATGTATCATCTAAATGTGATTATCACTGAATATCAACTCAAGAATCCTTTTCAATGGGCAGCTCTTCTTTCGGACCTCTTCATTTAGCATGCTTTAAAAACTCTGAGCCATTTCAATATTTAAGTTGCATCATTAGACATAGACCCATCTTCTATTGTTTCCTTGTTACATTTTCTAAGTACCCCAAATATCACCAATGGTACACACTAGCATTTAAAACATAATTTTAAGGATTACTAATTGGTAATTTTTTTTGTTTTTAGTTGATATGTATAAGTGGCCTACCTGCATGCATATAAGTGTACCATCAGTATGCAAACCCACAGTGGCCAGAAGAAGATATCAGATTCTCTAGAGCTAGAGTTATGGATGGTTGTGAACCATTATGTGGGTGCTAGGACCAAACCCAGGTCCACTGCAATAACCATCTCTCAGCCCCAGATTATTATTGGTGAGAACATAGAAACTACTAAGCCATTTGCCAGTAGGCGAAATGTAGCCATAATTATCTTTCCAGAGACTAGGGCAGCTTTTACCAGAGTGCTGACTTGGAAGACAACAGCAACTAGTGCATGTGAATTCAGTTTTCATCACAACCAAAGTACTGTACCACATGCTAATGTACTGCTCTTGGCAGTCCTCACTATAAGCCCTCACTGCCATATTTTGGCCCTAGGTGACATTACTTTCTGATACCATGGGTACATTATCACTGCCAAGATGTCTATGAAAAATGGAACCATCATATATTACCTCTTCTTTAACTCAGCATGATTATGTTTTTGTGTGTGATTTTATTGGTTACTTTTCTGTTATGATAAAACACCGTGATCAAAGCAACCTGTAGAAGGAAAAGATTATTTGCCTTACAGTTCCACAGAGAGAAGAGCCAATCACGGCTAGGGAGGTTTGGCAGGAGGCAGGAGGAGCACCAAGTTGAGCACTCGTCTCTTTAAGCACAAGGAGGCAGAAACAACAGAAAGAAGCAAGCTGGAAATGGGGCAAGTCTATGACTACCAGTGACATTCTACCTCCAGCAAGACCACAGCTCCTGAAGACTGCATGCACTTCCTCAGACAGCACGGGCAACTGACCGCGTGCTCAAATACTTGAACTCTATGCGGCCATTTCTCATTCAAACCACCACAGTGCTGTATTATTGGTGATATTTCAGAGAATTGTTCCGTATGGATATTCCTCAGTTCCTCTGTAGATTCACCTATTTAAGGACAGCTCATTATTTTAAGTCTTTGGACAAATGGATATAACCATTTGTGTAGAAATCTTTGGTTATATCTCTTTGTTCCACTTGGCTGAAGTATCTGAGTTATATAGTCAATGTATGTAGAATTGTTAAGAAATTGTTATGCTATTTTCAGAAAATACTTTCTCAAAGATGCAGCTTTGATCTTAACAATATTTCTGATTTTTTGTTTTGTTTTCTACATCATTTATTTTCATTCTTATCTTTATTTCCATCTTATATTGGATCTAAATTACCTTTTCACTTTACTTTTCTAAGACAGAGACAAGTGGACTTTATTTGATCCTAATACAGAATTTAGCATCAAAAATTTCTCCCTGTATACTATATGGAGGTATCCAACAAATTATGATATGCTATGAGTTCAATTTTACTCTTGTCAAAGACTTAGCTTTCACTTTTGATTTACTTGTTGGTCCACAGTTTATTTATAAATATGATTTATAATTTCCTATGATATGAAAAATTTTAAGAGAACTTTCTATTGTCAAGTTCTAACTTATTTTTATTGTGGTAAGAGATCATGCAGTTTTTGTCTGCCTTAAATATTTTTCAGTTTATTGGGACTTGTTTGGTAGTAAATGTCTATATAACACGCACTTTGTTATTTTTGGACCATGTGCTTTAACACTGACAGTACATTAACCACATGGATGGTGTTGTTCGTGTCTCTGTTCTGCATTCTTCCTTTTGTGCTCTCAACTGTTGAGTAGTAAGTATTGGAACTAATTTTAATTAGGGATTTCTTATTTCTCTTTGCAGTTCAGTGGATTTTCTCCTGGGTTTTGAATCTCTTCTCCTAAACACATAAATAGGTTGGATCCCTATATCACCATGATAATCTAACCCCTTTGTAACTAAGAAATAGCATTATGTGTTATAACTATCTTTGCTTTCCCTAAATTTATCTTGGCTGACACTAATAATGACATTTCACCTTTGTGCACATTCATGTGAGCATAAATGTCTTTCATCCTTTCATTTTAAAATTTCTTTATGTCTATATTTTAGATGAATGTCTCATAAGTAGCATATGCTTAAGTGTTATATTTCAATCTACCTAGCAATTTCTGCCTTTTAACGAGACTGTTTAGTACATTTAATTTTTAAGATGAATAGTAACAGACATAAAATCTTGCTATTTTATTGTTTTTCCTTATCTATTCTTTTTTATCTTTTTAGGTTTTTTATTTTAGATATGTTAGAGTCCATTTTCTTTTAAAATATTATTTTTATTTTATGCGTATGAATGTGTTGCTTGCATGTATGTGTGTTCATGTCATACAATGGCCATGAAGGTAGATGAGGAAAGCAAATCCCCTGGAACTGGAGTCATGGGTGATTGTTAGCCTCCATGCGGGTGCTGGAACCCAAACCTGGGTCCTCTGCAAGAGCAAGCAGTGTTCTTAATTGCTGAGTCCTCTGTCCAGCCCCAAGAGCCCATTTTTATCTTATTATTAACAATATCTCAAGGGTAGAGAGTTGGTTCAGTGGTTAAGGGCACTTCCTGTTCTTTCAGAGGAGAACTCATTCCCAAAGCCGGTATTGGACAGGTCTCAACTGCCTATATCTCCAGTTCCAATTGATTCAGTGCCCTCTTCTGACTTGTGGGACCCATATACACACATTCATACCCACACACAAACACACACATAACTAAGTCTTAAAAAACAATATCCCTATGTTTATTGCTTTATGATATATATGGATTTCTAGTATATCATCACTTTTCCTTTGTTTCATGAATCTCACTTTGGTTTATTTCTATTTTTATATCTTTAAGGCCACTAGTCACTTGCTCTACATTGTATAATCTGGTGTTAAACTCATTGCTTATTTCATTTCTACTAACACAGTTTTCATACTTGCCAAGTATGATGTATGTTTTTATGTCTCTACTAAATTTTTTAAATGAATCGAGTATAATTATAATCACTACTTGTCCTTGTGGTTGCCTGTGAATTCTGACCAGGAGAGTTAGTTTAGGTTAGTTTTGACTGATCAGTTTCCTTTTCTTCGATATGGCTTGCTAAACCTGTTTCTTTTCATTCATGGCATAACTTTTATCACTATGTTCCATTGTCCTCTGGTGTGTGCTGGATATTGTATATTCTTATGCATATGCTTAACTGTTGTTCTTTGAAATACTTCAATTATTTGAAAATATCCACATTTGTTGACTACTTGAAGAGACTTTATAGATCTCCAAATTATCGCTCTGCCTCATTTTCCTCTTACGCTTTCTCCTGCAGCACATAGCCCCTTACATTCCTGAGATTCCCACTCTGTCTCAACTCATGGAATTCAATGACCTTTGCCTGGCTGCACTTCCTTGTGGCATAGTCACTGTCTCATTGGAAGGAACAGAGACAACTGCTGAGCTTGTCTTGGGTTCTATCCCTCATCACTCACTTCCTTTCATTGCCTGGAAATCAATGTCTTCAAAGCCACTGTTTTGGATAATTCTATCAATTTCTTTGTGTTAGTTGAGAGGACACATCTGCTCTCCATTACTCTGTACTGTTTAAAGTGGCAGTTCTTCTATTCATTAAGAATTAAAAGGATTATTTTGAATCTTCACCTATATCTCATTTCAGCATCCATCACAATTGATCATTTCTTCTTGACATTGTTTTATTTCTTAGGATCTATGGTTTTCTCTTAACTTTGTTCTTTGTACCAACACAATTTCTCTACTTTAATATCAACAAGGAATTTCAGAATACAATCCCATGGATTCTGTAACTCTTTAATTTTTCCATTTAGTACCTAAATTAATCCCATGTATTCAATTCTTATGAATGCCAACATGCCATATGTGTAGATGAGACCTCTGTCCTAACATCTTGCTTGGTAGGTCATCTCCAATTAATTAGTACTTCACTGATCTTCCTACATTTTTTATAATTATATTAAAGTCTATTTACTTCTCTTTACATTTTCTTAAATCTTTACCCTATAAAAAATGTAATTTATACATTTCTTTGTACTTAGGAAAAACATGTTGACATCTTTTGCAAAGAAAGGTACTAGATAATTGCAACAAATATTGATTTGCTTGAGAGAATAAAACACATTTTTGGTCCTGATAGAAAAGTTTCTCACAGGGATCTCTGAAAAGAACTACACCATAATTAGATTTTCATCTGTCACAACTTCGAACATTCCTATTATAGTTGAGTCTAAGTCTACTAACATATGATTTACCTTAGTAAATTACTTATAGGTAATAGCCTATGACATAATAGTGCATGGTTCAAGACAACAATGGACATGCATCATGTGACATAGTTTCTAGAGGGTCATGAATGCAGCTTGGACAGATGGCTGTTATTTGAGTTCCTTGGTAAGGTTTCCATCAATATATTGGTCAGGACTGATGTCAACTGAAGGTTTAAGCTCATACTAAAGAACCCAGTCCTATTAGTTTTCTCCTGTGCTTAATGGTCAGTGGTGGTTACAGAAGTAAGGCTTTGTGAGTAAGTCCTTGCTTTGTGAACTGATGTGATCATAACACTGTAGTAACCTCACAATAGGGCAGCTTCTCTGAGAACAGGCTATCTAAGAGAGCAAAATGAGACCCATTTTCTTCAAAGCCCAGCCTCAGAAATCATATACTCAAAGCTCATTTAGTATCCAGGAGTTTGATACACTTCTTGGATAATTTTCTTGAAAGATTTGCATATTGTGTTTTATCCACAGTATTGCAGTAGTTACAAACATCCTTCCTTCTAATTTGAGAGGATCATGCAAGTGAATGTCAGAAATGAGCATAACTGAATCCATTTAGGAGGTCATTTATCACTTGTCATTCAGCAAATACTTTTCACACTGCTATGACTATTCCAATGGTAAATCCAAAATCACTGTGAGTAATCTATCAAGTAATTAGAACAATAAGCTCATTTACCTCCTTGAACCAAATGCTTTTCCTACATCTTAGTAACCACTTAGGGCCATACTTTAAAGCTTGTTATTATAAACATTCTATCTCTAATGCAGGCCTTGGAGAACTATGAATACTCCAATAGATGGTACCAAGCACAGCCACCACACGCAGGCAGCACTAAATAAATGCAGTGTTATTAAACTGAAGCGAGAAAGAACATGAAGGTAGAAGACAAGGCAGAGGTGCAGCAGAGGAACTGTGGGTAGGAGACAGGGAGTGGATGGAATCCCAAAGCATTGTTTGCATTCAATGATATTAATTAAAATACTTAATGAATATTTTATAGTCAGTACAAATTATCTAAATGTGACTTTTGCCTGGAGTTTCATGTTTCAGAAGTGGTAAATCTTGTATTTTCCTTCTCACCTGGTATTCTCATATATGTTCCTTCTTGCTGAAAATATACACTATATGATGCATGTGCCTTTGAATGTCATGTACCTATATACTGGGAAAGATTTTCTTTCTTAATTTGATATTTAAAATTATTTATGAAAATAATGCATTTTATAATTCTTATTGTAGCATGTGATCCATGGCTCCTATAAACTTTTCTTCCAAAATGCAGATGAACATAAATGAAAAATCAAAAAAAAAAGGATTCTATCTCTAATGATTACTTTTCATATGTCTCACTTTTGAAAGTTCTACTCAGGGAACTCAGTATGTCATTATTTACTGCAAAACATGAGTCATCTCAAACAATCCTGATAACCTTGGTTTCTTTCCCATCTTATTTTCTCGTATTCCAGGCAAACCACTTTAAAACTGTACCATTCTCAAATCTCTGAAGATCATCTTTTTTACCCCACTTAGATTATGTTTTAGTCAATGTTCTCTAGAGGAACAGAACTGATAAAATGAGTTATATATGTGGGGATTTATAAGATTGCTCCACAAAATAGAGTCTGAGTATTCCAACAATAGCTAGCTGTACCACAGTGGAGAGGCTGAGAATCCAAGCCTGGATGTTTCAACAGGTCCAATCTGGCATGGAAAATCTGCAAGATTCCTGGAGATCTGCTCATCTTCAGTCTACATTGGAATCCAAAGAAGTTGGTTCTAATATTGGCAAATGAATGTCTCAGTGAAGGAACAGATAAAGTCCCTAGTGGTAGAGAAGGCAAGCAGACACAAAGCAGAAGTTCCCCTCTGCCGTATCCTTTTATATAGGCTGCTGTCGGAAGGTGTGTCTGGTGTTTAGGATAGGTCTTCTGGTTTTAAATAATCTGATCAAGAAAGTCACAGTTTAGTTTGTTTAGGATCCAGTCAAGATAACAACAAAGATTAACCATTATACTAATCAACAAAGAAAACTGACACACATCATAAGAGATATTCTTGGAAAACTTACAAACTTAAAGAACAGCAGGTCTCCTATTTTCCCCACAATCCTAATAGATACTTTTCTCCCTCCACCCTTGATCCATCATTTTCTGCCTTTGTAAATAGTTCCTCTTAATAATTTTTTAAATTTTCCTTGTTCCTAGGTTTTTACTATCTTTTCTTAACTTGTCTTCCTGAATATATGTAGCTGTAGAGCTCCAATATTTAATAAAGGTGGGGACCAATAAACTTCAATATGATATTTAAAAAGCAGCCATGTAGCAAAGATGGTGGGCTGTGGCTCTCTAGCATGCGGCCCTCGAGCCTGATTCACATACAGCCCTGCACATAAGTCTCTTTACCAATGGGTCTTTTAGAAATATATATTTTTTTAATTTTTGAAAAAAGGTTTATTAGCTTTACGTGTAAGCGTGTGTGTGCATGTTGGCATGAGTTTATGTGCCAGACATACATGCAGGGTAGATGCCCACAGAAGCCAGGAGGTTTCATATCCCCTAGAACTGGAGTTACAGGAAGCTGTGAGCCATCTGATGTGGGTTTGGGGAACTGAACTCCAGTCCTCTGAAAGAGCAGTAATAATTCTTAATTGCTGAGCCATCTTTCCAGCCCCAGGTCTCTTGAAATTCTTGTGTAAATTCTCTTCTTCCAATTAACAGTCTGTTTCTAGAAGCTTCACCATCATCATTTGTGCTTTACAACAGACCATGAAGGAAACTTGTAAGCCTAACAAAAGTGCTGTAAGACAGGTGTGTGGAATTACAAAAAAGATCGTTATTCTGGCCTTCAAAATATCCCAACCTCCCCCGTGATCTATTTTATTTCATTATGATAAACAACTTTAGAAAGTTTACCAGCCTTGCTGTGTTCTAGCAACCTTCCGAAAAGAAGAAAGCCCCAGATAAGAAGCTTTAATATGAAGTGGGCAACTCTTTTTCTTTGGATCCCCAGATCTAAGTACACTGAAGGTTTTTCTGTATAGATATGAAAGTTAAAATATTCAAGAACAATTCTATTGCCTCATCAGAGTTAACATTAAAAGCAAAATATCACAGAACATCTGATAGACAGTAGAGAGAAATCTTCAGTGAGATAATCTAAAGGCCACTTATTCCTTATGTGTCAGAAACTTACTTAGCATGTACTATGCAATAGGCACAATGTCCACTCTAATGTTGAGTTAGAAATTGGGGATATGTTCTGGTGATCAGTTAATAAACAGTTATGCCCCTCACTAAAATGCCCATCATCCAAGAGACACGTCTTTACTTGTCTTGCTGAGGATCTGAACACTTAATTGCTTTGGCGTACCTACTGGAATCAGAGTAAATGATAGTGACAAACTTCACTGAAAACCTTATGGATATATTAACTACACTGTTGCCCCTAAAAATTCTGCTTTGCAAGAAGCATCTGCCTTTGTGAGACACTTTCCAGAGAAGGAGAGTGGGCTTTAGAAAATTAAGCAGCCCTCAGCCCAGAAATCGGATCACTCTTTTATTTACCAGAAGCCATTCATTTAGCTTCCTTTGCTGTTCAGTATCACATCTTCTAAAGTAAGGTGTGTGAAAAGACAAATTGGTACAGTGCAAATGTATAGAATGTACATGACTGAATGCTAAGACTACAATTTCCTGAAGAGTTAATCACCAACCAACCACTGTAGAGTGAGCACAGGTATGCTGACTGTAAACTATATCACGGTTTTCAGGAGCTGAGTTAATCATAGAGTTAATCATGAGTCAATATTGTTTCCTTTTCTCTATTGAAAATCTGTAAGAAGGAGATAGCCATAAACATTCTTGTTGGAGACAGGGTCTTTGTGTGGCCCCAGCTGGCCTGGAACTTGCTATGTAGACCAGGCTGGCCTTAATCTGACAAAGAAATTCACCTTTTCCTGCCCCCTTTCTGCTGGGATTAAAGGTGTGTGCTGCCATGCCAGGACAGTAACAATTTTCCATTGACTAATTTTAAACAATAAAAACATAATGTGGAAAAATTATGTTCACCAATATATCTGGTGAACAATACTCTCCTTAAATTTTTTTAGAGAAAACTTGTAAAAACACCATGAAGTATCTAATATTTTCTGCTAATATTTTTCCAGAGATAATGATCCAAAGGGTAAAAAGATGGTAAGAGACACAATAATGATCCTGAGAACTAAGACTTAATGTTGCTGTATAGTATCATGACTTATGACTAATTTTTTTCTCAATCATATTTATAACTCTGACCTTGGCATATTATAACACTAATAAAAATTTGAACAAGCTCCTTACTTCAGCAGACAATCCAATATTGCTATCTGCAACTTGTTGCCAAATCCATTATCTTCCAAGTAAATTCCTTGATCTGCACCAGTGGCCTTGATTTCGCTTGGAGTAGGAAAAGGGATGGAAGCAATCAGAAACAATTTCATAACATTCCCATCAGCAAATATACCACTTACATTCACAAATTCTTTGCTTTCCTCCTCAAATAAACAATTTATCCCAAAACTAAGCCATGCCCATTGTGAGTGACTTTATTTACATTTTATTTTGGAGAATTTCATTCATGAGTATTGTCTTGGCATCATCTCCATCCCTCCCAGTCCCTTTCTAGCTCCTTTCAGGGCCCCTACTTCCTATCAATTTTTTATTCCCTTCTTTGATTATTATCATTACTTATAAATGCATATATTTATAAACACACACACACACACATATATATATATATATATACATATATATATATATATGTATATGATGCATTGAGTCCATTTAATGGTGTTCATGAGTATCCGTGTTGAGGGATGCCCACTTAAGATATACTCTCTCGTTCCTGGAGAAAACGGATTCTCCCCCCCTCAGCATCCCTTGATTGCTTACAGTTTTTTATCTTGAGGTGGAACCCTGTGAACTGTTGGAAGCCATAAGCCAGAGAACAGCCATCTTACAATTTGACTCCATCTCAGAGAAACCAGCTCTGGGAAAACTCCACCCGCTGTGACCACCTGCATGTAATGTTTTGATAAGCGCGTTCTTTGATCCTTGTAACTAAGCTTCACTGGAAGGTCCTGTGGCTTGACCAAATGGCCCACTTCCTTATCTCACCCGAGCTGAGCTACAAAGGAAGGCCTGAGAGGCACCACCACTCCTGTCTGGTTCAAAGCCCCTGTTTCTCTTCTTAAGTGCCATCTTCCTGACAAATATATAACTATTTACAGTGGGCTTTGAAGGTTAGAGATAGTGTCTCCTAAGCAACGGTTCTGGCTCTGTTAATTACTACATTCCTGTGTAAGTGCATGTTCACCCCCACCTCCCCAAACTCGTGTATAAAAACCCAGCAGAAAAAATAAAATCTTGCGGTTTGATGAGAGATCTCTCTTGCCGCCCGGTCCCTGTGTTTGTTTGTCTCAATTCATTCTAGGTATCTTGGAGTCCTTGCTCTTGTTGAAAACCCTGCTGGCCGGGGCAGTGAACTATTCCCCCATCCACACTGGTAAGTCAAATGGTTTTGTCATTTTTCAGATCTTGTTAGACTATGTTAGTATGGACATTTTATTGGTGTTGTTTCCCTATCATATCCAGAGTGCATTAATTAGCAGCAGATATCTTGTCCCTCTGACCCTCTGACTCTTTCATTCTTTCCTTCCCCTCTTCCCTGATGTTCCATGAACCTTAGGTGTAGAGGTTGCATAGTAGATGTGTGTCACTTAAGACTGGGCACCTCACAGTCACTTGTCCTCTGAATTTGACCCCTTGTGAAACTTTGTAAAAGTTTCTATCTGTTTCAAATTGGTAATCCAAGAGACTCCCAAGATAATATAGTCTATCACTACAGCCTTTTTTATAGCGTACAAAGCTTGATGATAAGATGCTATTGTTGCAGACACCACCATATCTTAGACATAGGAGTTGCAGCAATTGAGCTGGAACTTCCCACTGAAGACTAACACTCATAGTATCAGAAAATATTATGCAAGCTGCCAAAGAAGAAAACAATCAATGGTCTTGCACAGTTGTAAAACCTATGAACTACAGCAGTGAACAGTCCAGCAAATGTTGGCAAAGTAGTGACACTTTTATCTTGTAGGCAATCAGCAGTTGTCTAATTGGACTTAAGACCCTTCAGTGGGAGGGAATTTATGCATGTTGCTATAAACATAGCTAAGTACACAAGTGTGGGAAGGACATAGACTCTAGAGAAGATCCTACTTTTGTCACTTCCCTTAAACAAAATAATTTTTACTATATCCTATGTATGTATCGTTATGTTGACAGACAAGTATATCTTTCACAGCTTCTTTTTGCTGTATCTTTTTTATAATCTATATAAACCTCAGTATTAGGTTATCAATGCATTGACTAAACATTCTCATTAGAATAAAAACTAACTTTGCTAGCTCTTCTATATTGAAAGAAAAATACACTCTTTAACCTCACAGCATTCTTCAACTATGTTCTCTGCTTTGGAAAAAACAGCTATTAAAAAAGGAAAGATGTGTTAATCTGCTGTCTCCAGTTTGATTGATTGATTGATTGATTTTTATTTTATGTGTATGAGTGTTTTGCCTGAATGTGTGTACAGAATGTGCAGTACTTGAGGAGACCAGAAGACAGCATTGCATCCTTGGAACTGGAGTTACAGATGATTGTTGGCTACCATGTGGATGCTAAGAACCAAACCAGGGTCCTCTCCAAGAGCTACCAGTACTCTTAACCACAGAGTCATCTCTCCAGCCCCATGTCTCCAATTTTGTACCTCCAATTCTTTCATAATATCTTACACTTAACCTTTCATTGTCTGCAACTCACTGAAATTTTCTCATTGCATTCCTCGGGTTTAATAGAATTCTAAGTCTTTCTCGTTTTTCAACCTTTGTCAGCATTTAAAGCTGCCTGATCTCTGCTACCCAAACCACTGCCTTCATCTGACCCATGAGCCACCACACACTCATGTGCTTTTCTGTTCTAACAAAACTGAGTCCTTCTCAGTCTCCTCGTTGCAATCCTTCTCACTTTTCAACTCTCTAAATACAATGTTCACTTTTTTCAGCTATACTGCTCATGTGTCTCAGTCCCTGACAGCCTTGTCATCTTCCTGTTTATATCGTCATTGTTATTTAACTTCTCCTGGGGAAACTCAGGATAGAGTACCAGAGTTCTACCAGTTTCCAACCTGATAAGCCAATGAATTTGGGGGCTTCTAGGAGCATGGATGAAGAATTAGTTATAAGAGTAAGTGAAGAAAGCAAGAAAAATTCAAATATTTTTTTTTTTGTCAAAAGAATGATCACATGAAAAGAACCTTCTTCATACTGTTTCACATTCCTTCACCTTATAAACATTTTGTTCATTCAAAAGCTCTGCTTTTTCTAGGAACTTGATGCCTTTCCTCTTTTCCCATGTGCCAGTTGGTTTAAGACCAGTCAACTACTATAGACTGTGAGATCAGACTACAGCCAAAGCGGGGAAAAGACACAATATTCTTGTGTTAGGATAAACATCTATCAAATGTCTTTCTTTGAATCCTTGCTTGATATGCTAATGAAGTAGCCTTCCCTTATGCAAATGTCAAAGTTACCTTGCAGAATTATGTTTGCTTTTTCAGATTGTTCTTTGTGAAGTATCAGTGGGGTCCTTAGACATGAGATTTTATTTCCAACACATGGGTGACCTGTAGCCTATGTGTCAGTAAAAAGGTCCTCTCCCATAGGAGACAACCTCAAGGAAGCAGGAGTACACAGTCTCACTTTCAGTTAACCATTTACTTCTGATCCCTACATGGCCATTGCCCTTCCACTCCTAGCTTAGATGCTAATAGCTCTATTATCATTACTCCTAAGGGCAGAAGATAAAAACTGCTTAGGCAATTTAGGGTTAGGAAGGGGAAGTGAGGAAATTAGTCCTTTTGAATTTACTCAGGTTTAACAATGGAAATCTGTAGGTGGAGGTTCTCAGCAGAAGAGTGAGAAAGACCAGAGCATGAAGACTGGCAGGCTTAAAAAGCTATTGCCCTGATTGGCTCAAACTGACATGCAGTCACACTTCCTATACTGCAGAGTATCCAAAGAAAACAAATAGAAAGGAGAAAGAGGAAAAGTATCTTATGATACTATGAGTGCTAGTCTTTAGGGAGGAGTTTCCAAGTCAGTTCCAGCTCAATTGTTCCAGGTCTGGGAGGCAATCAAGGACAATGGCAATAGCCTATATTATTTTGGATGTCTCTTGAACTATTCTGACCAACAAGTTGAGGGATGTTTCCCTGGCCTGGCACTATGCTATTGTTATATAGACTTTAGCTATCTACATGCATACATAGATAAATTATATTATATATATTATATAGCACATAGAAATTATGCATTGTTTATACAATATCTTATATATCATAGCAATTATTAATTATATGTAATTATATAATTATAATATATTAAATTATATATATAGTATAGCATATGTATTTTTCAGTAAGTTTATGAAATAATAAATTTCCCTTTATTTTTTCGCACCACCTAAGTATTATTTATCTCTCCCTTCTCTCTCCCTATGTAGCAATCCTCACTCCTTCCACCTTTAGATCACATACCATTTTGCCTGTCTCCCCCTTGATACTGCCCAGCTAATACTACACTGCACCCTCAAGCTTCTTCTTCTCTCTCTTCTATGATGTCTGCTCCCTTAGATCACTCCTCCCATACATACTCACATCTAAGGATTCAGAGTTAGGGTCCACAAATGAGAGAGAACATGCATCAGCTGGTTTTCTGAGTCTGTGTTGCCTCACTCAGCATAGCGTTTCTAGTTCCATCCATTCCATGCAAACGTCATGATGTCATTTTTCTTTAAAAACAGAACTCCATTGTGTAATAAACGTACATGTATTCACATCCGGTCATCAGTTGAGGGGGATTTAAGGTGTTTCTGTTTCCTAGTTATTGTGAAAGAGCAGCAATAAACATGGCTGAGCAAGTATCTCCAAAGTAGGAAACTGATTCCTTTGGTCTGCATGCCAAAGAGTTTTATAACTGAATCAGATAGTAGATTTTTTTGTTAGCTTTCTATGAATGCTCGCACATCTGCATAGTGGCCACTCCAGTTTGCAGTCACACCCGCATAAATGAGGCTTTCTTTTCCCTCCATCCTCACTGGCGTCCTTTGGCAGAGTTTTCTTGATCTTAACCAATTTGACAAAGGTAAGATGAAATTTTAAATTTGTTTTAATTTGTTATTTTCTAAATAGTAAAGATGTTGAACATTTTTACAGGTATTTTTAGTCATTTTTATTTCTTCTTTTGAGAACTCTGTTCAGAACCTCAGTCCATTTTTCAGCTGGATCATTTGTTTCCTTGATTCTTTGTTTTTATGTTCTTTATATATTCTGGAAATCAATCCTTTGTCAGATGTGTAGCTGGCAAAGATTCTTTCCCATTTTGGGGGATTTCCTCTTCACTTTATTGTTTCCATTACTGTAAAGAGTTTTAATTAACGAGGTTCCATTTGTCATTTATTGTTCTTAATTCCTGAGCTAATGGAGTCAGACTTAGAAAGTCCTTTTCTGGACCTGCTTTTGTAGGTTTTTTTTACACTGATGTCTTTGGTCCACTAGAAGTGGCGTTTTGTGCAAGATGATTGATATGGGTCTGATCTCTGCATGTGAGCAACCAGTTTTACCAGAACTACATTGTGAAAATGCTGCCTGTCCTCAAGGTGTACTTGTGGCATCCCTGTCCAACACCAGGTAGCTGAAATTGTGTGCACCCATGCTTGGATCTTCTGGTTGTTCCATTGTTCTACGTGTCACTTTTTGTAGGAGCGTCATCCTCTTTTTGCTAGTAAAGCTCTTAATGTAGAATCTGGCATGGCAATTCCTCAGGCACTGCTCGTTTTATTCAAGATTGCTTTGAGTATCTGGAGTCTTTTCTGATTATATGTGAATTTCAGGATTTTATTCTATTTGTGTGAAAAAATGTCATGCAGGTTTTGATTGAGGTTGCATTGAATTTGTCATTGATTTTGATAAAATGATCATTTTTGCAAAACTAATTCTATCATTCTGTGGATATGGGAGGTGTTTTCACCTACGTATGTCTTTCTCAGCCTCCTTCAAAGATTTAAAATGTTCACTGTAGAGGTCTTTAACATTTTTGGTTGGATTTATTACTAGACTTTTTTTTTCAGGCTACTGTCAATGGTAGTGTTTCCAGGATCTCTTTCTTCGGCTGCTTGCTTGTTAACGGTATATCAAAAAGGTAAAAAGGCTACTGATTTTTGTAAATTGATTTGGTATTCTACCACTTTGATGAACATGTTGAACATTTTTAGAAATTTTGTGGTGGAATTTTTGACATCTCAAACGGTAATTTGACTTCTTTTCCAACTAGTACCCTTTAAATTTCTTCTCCTGTCTTATTGCTATAGCTTGGATTTCAAGCAGTGTAGGAGTGTGGATAATGGTCATCTCTGTCTCATTCCTGATTTACTTTCTTTGGCTGTGTGTTCATCATACAGCGCCTAAATTGTGTTGTCATGTGCTCCCACTATTCATGTTCCCTCTAGGCCTTTTATGATGAAAGCATGTTGGATTCTGTCAAAGGCTTTTCTATATCTATTGAGATGGTTATGTGATTTTGATCTTTAAGTCTATTTACATGATTTATTAACTTACATATATTGAACCATACCTGCATCTCTGGAATGAAGTCAACTTATTCATTGAGGATGCTCTTTTTATTATTATCTTTCATTGAGTTTTATACATTTCATGCAACAGTTCTTAGTAAAATTTAGACTCCCTCCACCACCCACTCCCAACCCCTACTGGACCTCATGTATTCCATCATACATGTTAAGTCCTATCCAGTCAAGCATTTGTGCCTAGATGTCTGTCCTTTACTGCAAATTTATCCGCTGGCATCTGGTCAGACTACCTAGAGATCATAAATAGAGCATATTCTGTCTCTCCCACTTGTAATCTGACTCCAGTAGTTCTCAGTCTATTTCTGGCCCACCACAAATGTCTGTCACTCCACTCTGGATCCCTGTCTGATTGAGTTGCCTCGAGTCCCATGCCTGATGCCATCATTGCCACAAGTTCATATGTGTAAGCTTCCAGTGGTCTGAAGGTCTCAGCTTCCCTAAGTTCATGAACCAGCCCTGGCTCTTGCAATCTTTCCTCCCCCTCTTTTGCAGTTATCCCTGAACCATGGGTGAGTGAAGCTCAATATAGGAGTTCTATCCAGGGATACACAGTCTGCATTCACTGATTATATAAATCTTGGCCACTGTGGACTTCTGTGTGCACAGCACTGTGTTGGTTAAGGAAGCTCCACTGGTGAGAGTTGAGGGATGCTTTGGTTTTTGCTCTATCTCTCATTCCACTGTGTTCTATGAGCCTTGGGTATCATAAAGGGGCAGGTTACAAAATCAACATATGAAATTCAGCAACCTTTCTATATATCAATAACAACTAGTCAGAAAAAGCATTTAAGGAAACCCTCCTATTCACAGTAATCACAAAAAAATAAAATAGGAACAAATCTAACTAAAGACATTAAAGATATCTAAAATGAAAATATCAAAATTTTAAAGAAAGAAATAAAGGATGGCACCAGGAGACAGAAGTTCTGACCGTGCTCATGAATTGGCAGAATCAATTTTGAAATATGACCATCTTATCAAAAGCAATGTGTAGTTTCAATGCAATGCCAATCAAAATACCCACAACATTTTTCATAGAGCGAGAAAAAAATCATCCTAAAATTCATATGGAATCACAAAGGCCCCCAGATTGCCAAAGCAAACTTGACTAAAAGGAACAAAATTAGGGGAAACCTCCACACCGGATCTCAGACTGCATTACAGAGCAGCAGCCATAAAAGCAGAACAGTATTGGCAGAAAAACTGATACATAGATGAGTGGAACGTATTTGAAGACCTAAACATGAGTACACCCAATTTCAGGCCCCTGATATTTGAAAAAGGTGTCAATAACCCACAATGGAGGAAAGACATCATCTTCAACAAAAGGTGCTGTCTAAACTGTATCTCCACCTATAGAATGAAATTGGAACTTTATCTTTCACCCTGAAAAAATCAACATAATGAATCAAAGACCTCAATATAAAACCTGAAACTCTGAAACTGGTAGAAGGAAACATAGGCAGTGCCCTCCAAGATACCGGCATAGGAAAGGACTTTCTAAATTGGACATCAGCTACTCAGGCATTAAGGTCAATGATCAATAAGTGCGACCTTGTTGAGCTACAAAGCTCTGTATAGCAAAAGAAACAACCAGGGAAATGAAGAGGAAACCCACTGAGTGGAAGAAAATCTTTACCAATGGATGATGTTTTTGGCACATGCCTGTATGCAGTTTGCAAGTATTTTATTAAGAATTTTTACATCTATATTCATTAGGGATATTGGCCTATAGTTTCCTTTTTTGTTATTAAATCTTTACTTTTGGTGTTGCTAAAATTCCTTCTGAGAGGTGCGAGCTGCGTCCAACACCCCTCCTCCCTAGAGCCCTAATGACAAAGAGAGGTATAATTTCACTGAACTATAGTTTGGGAAAACGGTGTTTATTTTAACTTGTTATAGAGCAATGGGCAAGGGGCTTACTTACAAGAATGGGGCATGGGGCAGGGGCTCCCCTACTGAGTTCTTACAGCAAATTCTACATCCCTGCAGGAACCTGTGACCTCCTGGAAGCTGCCCAAGATGCTGAAGGGACTACCCTCTCTCCAGCTTCCTGTGTTCATACCCTCAGTCCCTACCCCATGTATAATTCAGGCCATTGGTTGGTTGAGTGGGATAGGTGATGTTCTCTGGCTTCTTCTTTTCTTATGGAAGGTCAGCAAATTTATAATCCTGTGCAAGCTGGTGCCCCCACACTTGGTACCAATGCTTTGTCCATAGCTTGCCAGTCTAGCTTGTCAGCAAGTGGGCCAGTCTGTGCAACACTGGTTTTGTTATTAGATTAATGGTAGATTGTTAGAAAGAGCCTGGGAGGTTCTCCCTCTGTTTCTATATTTTGACTAATTTAACCAGTATTGGTTGTAGTTCCCCTTTGAAGATCTGGGAAAATTCTGTTATGAATCCATGTGGACCCAACTTTTATTAGTTGAAAAAGTTTGTATTATTGTTTTGATTTCCTTATTTGTTATGTATTTATTTAAGTTGTTGATATCATCTTTGTTCAACTTTGGTGGTTCAGTTAAATCTAGAAATTAATCCATTTCTTTTAGATTTTCTAACTTAGTGGACTTTAAGTGTTTTTAATATTCTATTATCATCTAGATTACTCTGGAATCTGTTGTAATATTTCTATTCAACTTTGATTTTGTTGATTTGGGGTCTTCTCTTTCTTTGGGTCAGCTGAATAAGGGTCTGTCTATCTTGTTTATCTTTTCAAAGAACCAGTTCTAAGTTTCATTGATTCTTTGTATTGTTTTGTTTTCTTTCTTTCTAATTAATTGATTTTTTCTATGATTTTCATTGTTTCTTCTTATCTGTTTGGTTTGTTCTTATTTTTCCAGATTCTTAAGTTGCATCTTTCAGTCATTTCTTTGTGTTTATTCTGATTTTGTAATATATATGATTACAGTTATAAACTTACTCTCTTAGGACTGATTTAAATGTATCCCAGAGGTTTTTATTGTGTTGTATTTTCAGTTTTAATTCCAAGAATTTTTTGTTACTTTGTTGACTTCTTCTTTGATCCTTTCATCATTCAGTAGTATGTTGCTTAATTTCCAAGATTACATATAATTACTAGAAAATCTTTTCCTGTTGATTTTAAGTTTTACTACATTTTGTTTAAATAGACAACATGGAGCTATTTCAGTTTTTTTGGTATTTGAAGGGTTTTGTTGTACCTCAACATAGATCTATTTTAGAGAAATTTCTATAGGCTGCTGAATAGAATGTGCATTTTTTGCTGCTTGGATGTTAAGATTCTGTAGATGGAAAGTGATTGTTTCAGACTAGGACAGATTATAAGTAGTACTTTGAAGGTTTTGTCCTGGAGGTGGAGGATGACTGATATGTTGAATCTTAAGGAGCTGAAATTGTGATTTTTCATTTTCTTAAAAAAAAAAATAAGTGTATTACCAGGGAAATAAGAGGGAAGGGCCCTCGATAATTATGAGGGAGGAGTCTGTGCTCAAAAGCACTCAAATTTGTTAATGCTCATCCAGCCACCCAACTCTTCTACCAATCTTTGTTTACCTTAAGTATTCCAACTTAGATTCATGTGAACACCTTAAGCTCAAGCTGTTATCTTGTCCTCTGTTTTCTAATTTTAATCTTTCTCTCTCTCTTCTTAAACTTATCTTACGTCAGTACCAAGTTTCCATTCACCTAAACCACAAAATCTGGAGTTACTCTTCACTTCTAGCTTTTTCATACCTGTCAAATTCAATCACTTGACAGTTTCTTAACATTGTCCACAGCTCCCTCTGTCTTCTTCCAATAAAAAATTTAAATTCTTGTCACTTCTTGCCTGGACAATGACAAGTGTCTGTTCTTTTATAAGCTTTGGCTGGTTGCCACGTAGCAGCTATCCCTCCTGCTCTCATCCTCATTTTTATTTTTGCAATGTTCTTGATTTCATTCCCACCATAGAGCTCCTTTCCAAAATATTTGAGATCCATGAGCCTCCCAGCTCTGACTATTGCCTCTGATTGATGTAAATTAATGTATGCAAACAAAATTCTTATAGTGCAATGTCCAATTAGCTAATGTAAGCAAAACAGTGAATTATTTAATAAGGGTAGGGAAAAATAACTTTCTGTAAATATATGAAGTCTAAGAATATAATCTCATTTTTCTAATGGCAGCTATTTTTTTCTATGAGAAAATTCATGCTAAGGAAATACTCACATAGGAGGCCAAAGCAAGAACTCAGAGAAAAACAGAGTTTAAGCCTTAGGAACCCATTCAGGGCTAGCTTGACAACTAGTTATGAGCCAAGTATTCTTTTTGGTAGAAGTTTATAACAATTTTCTGGTAGCTGTAACCAATAATATACTAATTTAATATGATTAATATCACATGCCTCACAGTTGCTACAGAACTAATTGATGAAGTGGTAGATCTTCTTACCAACAAAAGTGTATTTATTGACAGAAAAAGAATTCTTCAAAACTGCTAGGTAATGCACAACCTTTCTAGAAATCTGTACTCTGGACATACTGAATTTCTGCCAGTTCCATAGACACATTATAATTTCCACGGTGTAGCATGATTCCCAGACTTGTTTATTTCAAAAAATCTGAACTTCATATATGTCTACCTTTAAAACTCTATCCAAACACCACTGAATCAATGGAATCTTTTCTAACCTCTAAGAAGGATTGGAATTATCTCTTCTGCATTTGCCTGTTGGATTCCTGACATGATTTAATCTACATTCTTAAAGTGAAACTATTGTATGCATCCTGCTCTACTAACATCTTATCTTGCCTTATGAATCTTTATGTTCTTATAACATTTATCACATGCTCAACAATTATTTATGGATTGAGCCAAATATGCAAAGTTCTTATCTCCAGGAAAATCTCCATTCTAGATGTAATATGCACATAACTATTCAAAATAGAGCTAAGAGTCATAGAAAAGGGTCAGAAGGTTTGACTCACAAAAACTGGTTCCAACACTTTCAAACCCAGGCAACTCAATGGCAGTTGTTCAGGTAATGAAATCTGCAAAGTGCTGGCCTGTCTCTACTCTTCCTATGGTACTCCTGCCTCATGTGATGATCTTGAAGTGAAGAGAAAAGGGAACTAAAGTAGGACAAAATGATTTGCTTCCCGTGTACAGGGACCATAGTCCTTAGTCACTCTCCTGTTCACAAGAACTTCCTGAACCAGAGTTTTCAGGTAGCCAGTAGAATTATATGCCAAATATTTGTTGGTCCTCTAATTTAGTATATTAGAACCTGAAATTCTTAGAGGAAAACTTTAAATGAGAGAATATTTTTAATTTTTATACTCTTACTAAATATATGTACTCCTTTTCCAGGATAGTTTAATTTGTATTTTTGATCATATGTTGAATTTTATAATTGAATTTTTGTGTGACGGCAAAGCTCCAACTGTCAGGACTACTCCCTTTCATTTTCCATTTTTGCTAGTATCCAAAAATGAAGAAAATAAAAAATGTGGAAAATGAAAAAAATCTTAATTTTTGCACTTGTTTTACTTGCAAATAACCTACTTCATAGTCTTTTACATTATTAATATTTTCATTTTATGTCTTCTTTTTACAATGCAACTCGTACCAGGCAGACTCCCTATGAACCTGAAAAGAGTGAGCACACTTAAACATGGCCTTCTGAGCAGGGACATTTTGCAGTGCAGGTGACTTGGTAATCGTGGAAAACAGAGGGGAAACGGCCCCCTCTCCTGATGCTCAGACTCACTCACACACACCCCTGTGCACTGCTGTGCATGCTGCGGCTTCCACACGGAGCCATGATGTGAAGCATATAGGAACGGTGCCTGATGCAGCCGTCTGCACGGTGTTTCTCTGCCACTCTGTCCCCTGTGGGCCTTCCGACTCGCTCTGCTCTCAACTGTATAGCTTATAAAGTGGATCTTCCTACATTTTTCATTGTATTTCTTAAAACATGCATCAAAGCATAAGTTCTTTTTCAAGAGTGTATATGATTGTAGGTACATAAAAATAAAATGTTTTTAACAAAGCAGGAAACATGCATATTTAATTTTATGCTAAAGACACACTCTTGCCTCTTGCTTCACATTATTTAGTTATAAAAATTGGGGAAAATTGACATTTAATTCTATCAGCTTTGCATAAAATCTTCCAAAGAATACTCTGTAAGTCATTATTTCCCCATTAATTCTATTGCTTGACTAAACCAATTCTTGTCTGTTCAAAATGCAACCTCCCCATTTCATATCAACTTTTTCACCTGGGCATTAATTTGGAGGAGTTTTTTATTGTTTTTGGTAGGTTGGCTTTTGTTCTTGTGATGTGGAAGTTTAAAGCAGAAGTCTGTGACCCTATATGACCTGGGGTTGGTATGGAATGTATACCTGAGTAGTTAACTCTCAGTTCCGTTGAAACAGTCATCAGAAGGGCATGCTGGAGGACTTGCCTGAACAACAAGTCTTCTGTGTAAAATGTGGCAGCAATCATAGATATCTTTCACCTCTAGTATGCTGAAGACACTTTAAAGGTCTGTAAAGATTCCCAGTCTTGCACCTGGAGTATCTGTGCTCTATGTATTTGCTTTCCTTGCCTCTCTCTTTGGAACTACTTAGAGATTTAGCAGTTCCTACAACTATGAGCAAACACAGAAAATCTATTTCTAACAAGTCATAGAGTTCCTTGTTGTACATTCCCTCCACCTCCAAATCCCACAGTGACAGGATAGTATATATTCCACTGAAGTACATGACAAAAGTCAAAGTACTATTAAGCTCCTATTCTAGCATTTCCTGTTTAATCTCTCTTGCCCTTAATGATGATAATTATGATAAGCTACAATTATTTCCTCTGTCTCATTATCTATTCAAAGAAATGTGTAAAATTCTTCCTTGGAAGATACTACAAATTGAATAGATATTGGCCCCTTTGCTTTTATTCTGATTTTTAAATTATTTTTGGTCTTTTTGAGACAGCTGGATGCCCAGTTGGCCTGGAACTCTCTATGTAGATCAGGGTGGCCTTGATCTACATAGAGATCTGCCTGCCTCAGCCACCTGAGTGCTGGAATTAAAGGTGTGTGCTACCATAGCACGCTTATTCTGATTATTTTTCAATCTTGTTTTAGTTTTATTTTGTTTTCTTTTGAGACATTGTCTCATGAAGCCCAGGCTGGCCTTGGTCATAAACTAGTTTTTAGCTGAGACAGACTTTCCCATCTTGAGCCTCCTGACCTCACCTCCCAACTTGCTGGGAGGAATTATATGTATACATATGGACTATCATGCCTAGTTTGTTTTGACATTTTATAAACGAGTCATAGTCTAAAATTTTCTGCTTGTGCATAAATAAGAAATACTAGAAAAATAACTGCATTGACCAACTAAAAAGATGAAGTTTATCAAACAAAAATTATAATGGATTTTCTCCTGTGGATTGTTAATACAAATGTAATTAAATACACTAGGAAGATTTGAACCTCTGATTTAGGGAGTTCCAGATTTTTTTCATTTTCTGGCAGATGACCTTGATGGTGTACTTATTTTCCATTTTTCCAGCAAGATACTGCATTTGTTTCTAAGCTGGATCTTATGTTTCAGTGAAAGTTGCATCTCTGATCAGCAGAAGGAGCCAAGGGGGTCAATCTTTGACTAAGTCAATTCATTTACCTTTCTAGTGGTTGATATAAAAATGGGTCAGATGCAGTTCCGACAAAGGAGCTACAAGATTATGCTTGGGAAGCTTTTTCATGTCTGTGTGCTCTAAGAAAGATACATAATGAATCTGTCACCTGCATTGGTTGTTTGGAAAGTATCTGAGGTCTAAGCTAGGAGGAGCCAAACCTGTACCAAATGTCCGAAGCCTGAAGACTATAAAGCAGAGAGATAAGAGAAAAGCTGAGTCTTCATAGATATGTTCATCTGCAAAATTAAAAGTCTTGGAAACATACTACTTGACTTTTTATTGTGCAAATGAACACACACACACACACACATGCATTTCTAATATGTTTCATACACAGACATTCCTTAGAGATGTTTCAACTCAATTCAAAAGTATACCTTGAGTTATAATATAAACAACAATAGTGGGTTACATGTATGTCTCTATTTTCCAGCAATATTAGCTACTTTTCTGGTCACTTGTCTCTGATAGAATCAAGGGGAAGAGGATCTACTTCGTTTACAGTTTCAGAGGTCCACCATGGTGGGAAGGGCGTTGTGACAAAGCATAGCGTGCCAGTCATGAAGAGGCTAGAGCATAACAGGAAGAGGACAGGGCAGGACTTATCCCCAGATGCATGATCTCAGTGACCTACTCCCTCCAGCCAAGCTTTCACAGTTCTTCCCATCCCTGTTTGCATTTTGACTCTGTCAATGCATCAAATCATTCATTGGATGAGAGTCCCATCATCTAATCATGCCCGGAAACAGACTATCATACCAATGCATGTAAAAGTTATGTTTACTGTATATTGTTGTCTATTAAGTATAAAATAGTTTTATGCTCTAAAATATAAATATCTTAATTAAAAATAAGTTACTGCTAAAAAGTACTAGAAATAATATGCAAATTGCAAATTGTTTATTGGTAGAGGGTTTTGCCTTACTGCTTATGTGAGGACATTCCTGTTGTGTAACAAAATAAGAAAATAAGCCTAAAGGAAGAAAGATTGATTTTGTCTTTGCGCCAACTATGGTCACTTGCTCTGCTGTTGCTGGACTTCTAGAGGAATGTGCCTCATGGCAGTACAACCATGTGGTAGAGAGATTTCTCATCTATGGTGACCATTGGATCAAAAAGTGAGGAAATTGTAGGGTACAAAATACATCCTTCATGTCATGGCCCAGGGAACTACTTCCTCCAGTTAGATAGTCCCTCCTAAGGGTTCCACAAGTTTCCAGAAGTACCATGAGCAGCTAGACCACACATTTCCAACCCAGGGGCCTCTGGGGAACATCTTTGATCTGAACTAGCATTGCTGCTGGCTGATCAAGGCAGTGGTTTCTGAAAGTTGGGTGCGGGACTTGCTGCATTCCTTAGAATAATACAACAGTGCATTTTGCTGCATTAACTATTCCTTCACAAAATGTTCTTTTGTAGAATGAAATACTATGTGACAGCCTTTTAATCTGCAGTAGAAATTCTTTCAGCATTGGAGTCAACTTTCTCAAAACCTTCTACTGTCTCATCAGCTGTTTATGTAATATTCTAAATCCCTGGCAGTTTTAACAGGGCATTCTTTGCATCATTACCAGAAGCAGGTTCCAATCATATGAAGCTATTTTTAAAATTTTATTTATTTGTATATATGTATCATGAAGGCCAGATATCAGATCTCCTGGAGCTGGAGTCCAAAGTAGTTGTGAGCCACCAGACATGGGTGCTGAGAATGGAACTTGGGTTCTCTAGGAGTACTCTTGACTCAGCCATTTCTCAAGCCCCAAGCCCCAAGAAACTATCTTTTTATTTATGTACAACAAGGAATGTCTCATGCTTTAAAGTCTTATGAGACTGTGGCAATTCGTGTGCATTTTCAGACTTTACACCTAATTTAGTTTTCTTGGTATTTCTACCTGTTTTTATCTTCTTGTGCTCCTGAAATCTTGAACATTTCCATGAGGTTTGGAGTCAATCTCTTCTAAAGTCCTCTTAATACACTCATTTTAATGAATCCCCCTCCCCATGACTTAGTAATGTTCTTGAAGGCATTTAGAATACTGCTTCCTGTCTAGAAGACTTTCGGTTTACTTTACCTATATCTATGCAAGGAATCATCCTCTATGGCAACTATTCCACACAAAACTTGAAAGTCAGAATTACTTTTTGACCCGTGGGCTTCAAGATGTTGTTTGATCAGTTAGAAGGAAACATTGCCAAAAATCTCCCTCACAGCCCTGGGGTTACTAAGAACATGGTCAATGAACAGAAACATTTGGAAAGGCATTCTTTTCCAGCCGTAGTTCTCAACAGCAGGCTTAACATGCTGTAAATAGGTGTGCTATCATCCAGGCCTTACAGTTACATTTATAGCACACACCCCAAATGAGTTAGTATAATTATTAAGGCCCTAAGGATTTTCAGAATAACAAATGAGTACTAATTTCGACTTAAAATCACCACCTGATGTAGCATCTAGTAATTGCTGGAGCCCACCGGCAGAAATCGAACTGTACCTGAAGTGGGGAGTGAGGATTGAGAAATAAAAAGAGAGAGAGAAAAGACAGATTCGGGAGGGCTGTCAGTCAATACTGAGGCCCAGACTTTATTTTTCTCAGTATAATTTTACCTTCACCACTGTAGGAGGAACAATACAACTGTCAGGGGTTCAAGCAAAAGCAAACATGCATTTACATATGTGAAATTATTCAAACCACCTACATCTACTAACAAAAGGTCCTCAGCCTTGGGCTTAAGGCAGACTTCCATTCAGGAATCACAAAGTACTTCCATATCAAAGCATCCTGCTCCCACAGCACTTCTGTGACTGATCTCTGCTCAGCCCTAAACTAGGGCATAGTTCAAGGTAGGCAAATGGCTCCCAACAAGTAATGGAGCCAACCCATCTTTTAAAGCTTTGAAGACAATCAGTGGCTTCTCCTCTCTAGATGTGAAAGTGGCATCTTTCAATATAAATGAAATAATTTGTACTGAAAATCTGCTGAGTGTAGCCACCCTCAGCAGCTCCCTGAGATTAATCTTCGGTGTGGTTTCCTGTGGCCTCCTCACTCACCTGTACTTTTATGCTGTGGAGAAGACACCAACCTCTGCCAACTTCAAACATTTTTTTTAATAATTAAAAAAAATATATATATATATTTTAATTTTATGTGTATGAGTGTTTTCTCCGCATGTATATACATGTACCAGTATGTGCAATGCCCACGGAGACCAGAGGAGCATGTTGGATCTGCTGGAAATGGAGCTACAGATGGTTGTTGGCTGCCATGTGGTTGTTGGGAACAGAACCTGGGTCCTAAGTGCTCTTAGATGCTGAGTCATGTTTCCAAACTCAACTTCAAACTATTTAATATAATATTTTAATTTTATTTAGCTGTTTTAAGAATTTCATGCATGCATACAGTGTATTTTGATTAAATTTCCCAGACTCCATCCAAATCCCCTCCCCCTCCCCCACCTCCTCTCAACTCCCTGTCCTCTTTCTGTTTTTTAATAACCCAGATTCCATCTTTTTGGTCCATATACTCATGACTTTCCTCACCTTCTTCGTCCTTTGTAGAATCTTAGGACTTTGCTCCAGAATGGATTTTGGTTAATGGAAATGTTATGAATAGTTGGATCTTCCATCCAGGCTACTAAAATTTTCCTGATAAAGGAAGAAGGTTGACTCTCCTCCAGGCCGTCCTTTGTTCACTGCTACAACATTTTTATTTATTCAAGAACTTTTTTTGCAATTGTATTTTGGCTAACTACTTGGATCAAGAAGCTAGCTTTTGATACATATTGACTTTTTTTTTTCCTTTTGAGACAGGATCTCCCTGTTGCCCCAGCTGGTCTGGAACTCACTCTTGGGTGTCCTAGATATCACAGAGGTCCTCCTCCTCTCCCTCCACCTCTCAAGTGCTGGGACTAAAGGCTTGCACCGCTATGCCTAGCTATCATTTTTGGCTTTAAAATAAATATATTTTATTTGTTATTTTTACTTTATGTGTTTGAGTGTATCACCTGCATCGATGTAAGTGCACCCAAGTCATGCAGTTCCAGTGGAGGTCAAAGACAGCGTCTGATCCCCCAAAACCCAAGATAAAGATGTTGTTCCCTGTCATGTCGGTGCTGGGGTTCAAACTCAGGTCCTCTGCGAGAGCAACTAGTGCTCTTAACTATTGAACCATCTCTCCAGCCCCTTATCTTGGCATCTTACATATCTCCTCAGCAGCTCAATGATTTTTGAGCTTTTAAAGTGAGAAATATGATGCTTCCTTTCAAATAGTAAAAACATTAAAGAGTTCTGAATGAACTTAGTATCAATGCTATGTTTTGGGGAATAGAGAGCCAGAGAAAGAGAAGAGGAAAGAAAAGAAGAGGAGGGGAGGGGGAAGAGGAGAATAAAGTCAGAGAGAGAGAGAGAGGCAGATAATAGAGCAAACAACATGTACAACAAGTGCCAGTTAAATTTGCTGTCTTTAGTGGCAGCCTCCGCCTTGGTTTCAATAATAATAACAAAGGTCACTGATTATAGAGCACCATAACATATGCTACTATGAAAAACTTTGAAATAGTCCCCATATTATCAAACTGTAACAGAGACATGAAATGAGCAAATACTGTCTGAAGAGTGACACTGAGATATGGCAGATGACAGGGCTCCCACCAAACTTCAATTTGTGAAAAATTAAAAATCCGTAAAGCAGAAGTGAAGCCTGACAAGAAGGGCTGATACGTAGCAGCTAACCAAGCCTCAGAGCTGAAGCTGACGTCACAGAAACTGAAGATTTCATCAGTTCATGTATGATACAAATGATATGGATTATCTGGATATGGGCAGCTTAAAAGGAATTGGGAAGGGATATGTGCTCTGTTGTCTTCATTTGTAAAGGATTGGCAGCCTGCTCTGAGGAGTTTTGAACTGCCTAGCAGCAAATGGTTAAGACATATAATAACCAATCACTGAGTGAAATCCCAGGCTATTAATTACATGTCCTGAAGGACAGCCACTTACTGACTGATGGTCCTCTCCAGCCGAAACTGTTCTCACCTTTCCCCTTTTGGGATTCTGTCACAATACTATTACTAGTACATCTGCACCTTTGTTGTCTCCTGTGCAAATATTCCACGATACTGCCGTCATTTCTAATCATACTGTCATTATAGGAACATGTGGGACCGTTTCCAAGGCCAGACAAGACGGCATTTTTACCTCCTTGCTTGGTGTTCAAGGGTGAGATGGCTCATCAGGGCTACCATGCAGGACCCTTACTCAGCAGTACTTACAAGATCTGGGAAATTTATTCACTATGCATGGAATAAACCATTAACAAACAATTGCTCAGCATGTAATTACTTTTAAAATTCATATGTTAATACATCAAGATCCCCTTCAATTTATATTTACTCACAGAATATGGGGGACTGGAGAAGTAAAACAGCAGCAGTAATTGCTCTCCTTTGTAACAAACTCTGTGTCTGACAGGCGCAGAGTGGATGGTGCACCATATTTTTATGACAAGTCAATAGATTCTGCAAAGCTGTCAAATGCTAACTACCTTACCTTCTGCTCTTTGCAAAAAAGGTTAATAGATACAACACATTTTCCAATGTGATTCTGAAAATCAAAGACTTTACAAAAGGCATGTGGTGGTATTTGTTGTAGCTTCTTTTCACCCGACCCTATGTAAAATCCAGAGATTGAAAGCCACATCAAAGCTCTGCACTATCAAACAATTGTTACTGATGACATGTATGTGTGATATATATGTATGCATGTGCCGGGAAGAGGTGCTCTGAGCTGTACTGAAGGTTTGACGATAAGCAGCTGGTTGTTAAAGTATGATATTGGGACAGAACGTCATTCATTTAGGAATCAACATTTAACTTTGACTATTTGCAGAACACTACTCTGCTTACCAGTTATCTAACTGACTCTAAAATATATTCCACATTTTAAAAGAAGTTATTTATTTTTATTTCATGGGAATCTGAATTTGCCTCCATCTGTGTATACTATGTTCATGTCTGGTACCTGCAGAAGCCAGAAGAGGGTGTAGGATTCCCTGGAACTGGAGTTATAGATACTTGTTGGTTGCCATATGGGTGCTGGGAACTGAACCTGGGTCTTCTGCAAGAGCAGACAGTACTCCTCACTACTGGTTCATTTCTCTAGACCCACATGCTACTTCTTTAAAAATTAAAATGTCCAAGTGTAGTCATGCACGCTTTTTCTCTCGGTACTCGGTAGGCAGAGGCAAGCAGATGTCTATGAGTTTGAGAGTAGCTTGGTCTACACAATGACTTCCAGGATAGCAGCACTACATAGTCAAACCTTGCCTTAAAAAATCAATGAAGCTTGATGTGGTGTTGCACACCTTTAATCTCAGCACCTGGGCAGTAGAGGCAGGCGAATCTCTGTAAGACTGAGGCCACCCTGGTCTGCATAGTGAGTTCCATGCTAGCTGGTGCTACAGGGAGATCCTGTTTCATAAAGGCCAAAAAAAAAATCATTTATGTCTAAGGGATCAATAACATACAAAGAGATTAATATGATGAGAGAAGCTTGTTTCTCATGGAAAGAATTATAAGCAATATCCACACTTCTGCCTGAGTAGTACCCACTGACCTGTGTACACACTGACCATTCCCTGGTTTTCTGTCACAATACCACAAGCATATCACTCTATAAGTATAAGTAAGTCTAGGTTTGAAGATATGGGCATAGTTTAGTCATAGAATCACACTTACAGTCTCTTCTATACTTTGTTTTGTTTTAAATGAAGTTTCTTTATTCTTTTTTACTTTAATATTTTATTGAGTTTTTATTGAAATTTAGAGCTCCTCTCCCCTGCCTAACCCCCTCACCTCCCCACCAGATTCCAGGTGTTCTATCATATATGTTACGTCCTATCCAGTCAAGCATTTCTATCCAGGTGTTCCTTGGTGCAAATTCATGGCCTGGAGTCTAGTCAGCCTATCTAGAGTCCACCCTTTAAAGAAGATCTACTTTCTTTCATTCCACAGTAATCATTTGCCAGTAGTTCCTGCTGCCAGTTTCCGACATTCCGTGCTGGGTTTTTGTCTGATTTAGCATGGGTCTTATGCGTGCTGTCAACATTGTTGCAAGTTCATATGAACAAGCTTCCAGTGCCCTGAAAGTCTCCATTTCCTTCTCTTCATGCACTAACCATGGCTCTTACATTCTTTCCGTTCCTGTTTCCACAACAGCCCCAAATCGTGGGAGGGTGAGGTTTAATACGAATCCTATCCAGGGACACGTAGTCTGTGGTCTTTTATTCTCTAAAATTTAGCCAGGTGTGGCATTCTGTGTGCATTGCACTCTCTTGTATGAGGAAGCTTCACTGGTGAGAGATGAGGAATACATTAGGATTCTCTCTATCCCCTGTTCCACTAAGTTCCATGAGCCTTAGGTGTAGAGGTTCCATTGTAGATGTGTCACCTAGGACGGGCATCTCTCAGACCAGTTGTGCCTCCATCTGTTGCAATAAGAATATTCTTTGGTGAGTGGTGTACAGTACATTTGTCTGTAAATATAAGGATCCATATTTAGCATACAGTAAGAATTTTACTTATCTGGAGATATGACAGAGATGGCGTTTTCTTTATTCTTGAGAATTCCATACATAATACGGTGAAAAACGATCATGCGCACCAGCACCACCCGTTTCCCTCCTCCAACTCTCCCATCTGCCTCCCCAAAAGTTACCTTCCCAAGTTCATGCTTTCCCCTCTCCCCTCCTTCCTTCCCTTCATATTTTTTGTCTTTTCTTTCTTTTCTTTTCGGTAATCCCGCCGATAGTGCCTCAGTAAACTTAAGGCTTGGAGAGCAACTCCCCGTTCAATGCTAAAATTTGGTTTGGCTTAATCTTGTGCAGGTCGTCTACAAATAGCCACAGCTGCTATGAGTGTTATAGATATGGCATTCCCAGAAGACAGCATTTCATAGCGCTCCTTCTCATCCTCAGGCTCTTGCATTCTTTCTACCTCCTTTTCTGCAATGGTCACAGAAACTTTGGGGAGAGGGGTAGCAGAGTTGATAAAATTATCTTATTCAAGACTGAACACTCAGTCCCTTGTTCTCAAGACTGACCAGCACTGGCTGATGCCAAGTGCAAAAAGAAGCTTCTCTGACCAAGGGTGAGAGCAGCCTAGATCTATGGATATAAATATAAATATTAGAATCCAATTTGGCAACATGACTGTTTAGCAAAATACAATATCAGATTATGCCTTAGGAGCCGATGACCTCCCTTGCTATGGACCTTTAATTGGGATTACAATACTAGGCATGAAACTCCTCTGTGTAGTACAGGTCTGAAATCAGAAAGCTGTTAGTTAACCCATAAGAGTCATGCCACTATTGGACCCATGCATAAGAACATTGATGTCTTCCTCTCCAATCACCATCTGGCACTATGGAAGCTAGCCAGCATGAAAGACATCTCATTATTTCCTCCAGCCAAAATGCATCGTATCTTAAGAAATAAGGTTTTACTACGAAGTTCTAAGTGTGGGAGTAGGTAACCAAGGATAAATACAACAACCTGTGTTGTTTTGGAGATTTCTGGAGACTCTGTGTTCAAGACCTTGTAGGTAAGAAGCTCGTGCCAACACTTCAGCTTTAATTAAATAACCCATGTCTTTCTGAACCAGAATTGTTCACCTATGAAGGGAAATGGGCATCAGGCCCCAATCTTTGTCAAAGAACTATTGGTAGTTGATTATTACTGGATGAAGAAGAGCTGGGAGGGACTCTAGATAGGCTGACTAGACGCAGTGGATGAACTTGCATTGAGGGAGGTCTGACAACACTAACTTGACTCAATAGACCTTAACACAAATGACAGAATACATAAATTCCAGTAAGGAAGGTTTGGGAGGGAGCCAGTGGGCAAAGAGTTATAAAGATGATTAAAATGTTCTGTAAGAAATACACAAAAATTAAATTAAAAGTATACAAAAATGATATAAAAACTTCAATCTCTTTTACATAATATGTGTTTATTTTAGAAGTTTCTATAATAGTTGGTTTCCATATATATGTATTATATAAAGAGATTAAGTGAATTACATTATAACAGGAGAACAGTTGACACCATAGGCTAGCAATGTGAAAGCCCAGGCTAGGAATGGATTCCTTCTTCAAGAGTCAATAGATACTCAAATAATGGAAATTTCCTTTCAGCTAGAACTATATTATAAGACCCTATTACTGAAGACATTATATATATGAGGTATATAACAAACTAGGAGAATAAAAGCCTATACTAATTTCAAAGATGCATCTCCACTAGCTAGGTGCTGCAGGGTGCTATGTATGTGTGTTGCCAGAAGAGAAAAGTAATCATCAACCTTGCCATTTTTGAATCCTGCAAGCTACAACAAAAAAATACCAGGGTGGATATTGTGATGTAAGTAAAAGCCCCAATCCTACCCGAGGGACTGCTGGCAACCACTGACTGTTGGGAGGGGAAGAGTCAGTCTCATTTAGGATGAAATTCTTTGTAGGTTGACAGGTGATAGACCCAGATTGAAGAACATTTGACACCCAGTTCTGACTCTATAATTATATATATATATTTTCTTGTGTATAACAGCATACATAAAACTGGACATGATTTGTAGTGGGTACAGATGTGGAAGGTTATCTGAATATAATCAAAGTATGTTGAATGAATAAAATTCCCAAAAATTCATTTCAAAAAAAAGTTCAAACAGAATTATCCTTGACTATAATTATACTTGACTGTAAATATAAGGATACATATTCCGAATTTAGCAAGAAGTTATGTTAGCCTAGGGATGTGACGGTCCTTAGGTTCTCTCTAAGGTCTATGACCTCTTCATACATATGTATTTGGCTATGAATACAGTATCACACATGAGTTTCCACCCATTCAGTGAGCTCTAAGACCAATTAGGTAGCTATTGATTAGTCCCAAGATAAAAGTGCCACTATTACAGCAGTGTCGAATACTGAGTCAATCATCTCTGTGGTTATTTGGTCATGAAGCTGGTGTTGGTCCATCGATGAACATTCTCTATTTACTACTTGTATAGTGTTCTCCAGAGCTACAAAAGTTACTCTTCAGGGAAGTGACTTCTAGGTCAGTTCCAGCTCCATTGCTCCAAATCCAGTCTCTGAAGTATGTCCTGTATTCAATACTAAGACCTTAACTTCAAGTTCTGGGAGGCAATCAAGGGCTGGGGCAACAACCTGTGTATTTTTGGGAGATCCTTGGACCACCCTGGCCAACCACTCAAAGGCAGGTTTCTTCTATCTGGACCGTTTCTTGTTATATAGTCTTCAGCTGTGAACGTGGGCTCAAGTAGAGATACTGTATGTGGAATTTGTCATTAGGTTGTTACACTAATATGATTCCCTCTGGCGTTTTACAGGCAATATTCAGATTCTATAGGCAATATTCAGATTCTCTCTCCCTGCCCCCCATCTAACCTCCATGCCTTTCCCATTTAAAATGTTCATGTTTTTAAAAACCTGAAACTTGCCTTTACTGAATGACCCACTTCCTCTACCTTGTCTTAGGGCCCCAAAACTGTTTTCCACAAGCTCTCTCCTATGAGTGAAGCTTGTAATTTGGTTTATTGAGCTTTTCATTCCCAGCACCATGTTTAGTTTGGCTTTTCTTCAGCAGTCCTTTTCATTGAATTCTATTTTCATATCTTGCATTGAAGTTCTTATTTCATTCAGCTTAGTTTTTGTTCTCTTGTCCTATCTGCTTTGTGTGGTTTAAACACATTTATTCTATTGAAGTCTTTGTAAGTTCTTCCAAGTCATTCTCTCTGGGGCTATTGCCATGAGCTTAGTAATTTTTTGAGGAGACATTGTCTTAGTTTCTGTGCTGGGAGTTGCACATCTGTATTGGTTTGTTGGTTGCATTAGTTTGTTCCTTTTTTCTTTTTTATTCAAGCCACTTTTCTTTTCTCAGGGGACATATTCACAGTGTGAGAAGAGGACTAAGTTGTAGTAGAGCTGAGGTATCATTTTCCTCTGTGGGGCTAATCCTTGTCTTTGATTCTAAGAGTGCCTGCAATTATAGTCACTTTTCAAATACATACACACTCCTGAGCAGTCTACACTTCCACTGCCATCTTGTGTGGCTCACTATACTGGTCAAGCTACCAGTCCAACTCTGGCCTGATCTCTGCTTCTCTTGCCTCCCATTCTGACTGTGGGACTCTGCATTTTTGGGCACCTTACCTTGGGTCAATACCCATGCTCTTCATATGCCCAACAGCAGAAGTAGGCAGATTTCTGTGAGTTCAAAGCTAGCCTGGTCTAAATAGCGAGTTCCAAGTCAGCTGGGGCTACAGGGAGACCCTGTCTCAAAAAGATCATAAAACTTATTCCATATCTTACTTTTTATAAAATTTGCCCAACATTTTCTTCTTAGAATTTTTAACATATTTCTCTGTATTTTTAATCTACTTCAAATTTTTGTGTATGTTTAGGGGCAAAAAAATTACTTTGTACTATTTCTATAATAATAATAATAGAAATAATAATTTATCTCACTGAACTCTAATACCATGGTTGTTATAGGTCAATTTCTCATATTTATTATGTCTCACATCCATTTCTCTATCCTTGCTTCATAGTATTCTGATTTACATATTTTATAGTGCTCTGATTGCAAATAGTCTGTCAGCCATTTTGTTCATCCTCAGGAAAGTACTAAACGTATGCAAGCATTTTCTTTTTGTGGAGACTTTAAACATGCATCTTCAAGTTTCATGAGAAAACTATGATCCTCATACTTATTATAAAGCTATATACTTATTATAAAACTGTACAGTTTTGATCTGAAAACAAGCATAGACAATATGCAACGTTAGGCATGGCATTGCTGTGCTCCTGCACAACTCCATGTACAGAACGCAGTGGTAGCTACAGGCGGGCAGCCAGGCAGCAGACCTCCAACATACCATGTTTATTTCTTCCACTTAAATTTCTTTGATCAGTCTCCACAGACCTGCTGCCAGGGCCTCTGACTGTTTTCACTCACTGCCATATCCCTGGTGGCTAGAAGAGTGTATACCACAAAACAGTGCCTTAAGAAAGATTTCCCAAGTGAATGCATTTCACATTCTACATTGGATTAAATACAGCTTGTGTTTTCGAGATCCCTTTCACAAATACCATTACTGAACTTCTTCCTAGTGAACATATTATCTATTTCATCTTTCAGATTTAACTAACTGATACCTGGATACAGGGGTCTGCTGCCATAACATAGTAGCACATACAGTGATTTGTTCTATCACTACTCAGGAGAGGGTTAATAGATAGAAATATTTTCTAGTTATTTTGACATACCAGCTTTATAGGACGGTAAAACTATCTTAACCAAAAATATTTACTATTGTTATTATTTGCATGTATCACGCTTATACTTGTGTGTGTGTGTATGTGTGTGTTCATCTGTGCAGGCACATATGTAAGCCAGAGGTAGACATAAGGATGATTTCCTTTATTGGTCTCCACCCAGTTTTTTTACTTTTTTAGTATTTATTTTTCATTATGTGTGTATGCCACATTTTGGGGGTGCCTTGCTCCCCTGGAAGAGCAGCAGACTTTTGCCCACTGAGTCATAAATCTACCACATCACCACCACCTTACTTTTGAGACAAGAACGTTCCCTAAATTTGGAGCTGAACATTTTGCCTAGACTAGGTGGCCAGAAAGCCCTGGAATATGGCCTTCTTCAAGACACAGTGATGACACTATAGATGTCCACTGCATTGTCCAGCATTTACATGGATGTTGGGAACTGGGACTCAAGTCCTCGTGCTTGCAGAGCCAGCACATTACTAAGCCACCTCCAAAGCCCACAAATAATTTTTCTTTAACTGCTGTATTTCAACTTAGCTTTATTATGGTTTTCCTAACACTTTAGTGCCGTGTGCATTTCATCTTCTTGGATACCTAGATTGTATTATTTTCATTTTACCTTCCAACATTTTTCTGCATTGATGGAGAAATTTACACTGAAATACTAAGATTCACCAACCAGCCTTGTTTACTACAATGTACTAGATGACATTGGGCAGGCTTTCAATCTTATCAAGAGCCCGCCTATAATAAAACATAAAGTAATATTTGGATTTGGAAGCCCTGGGTTAAGCATGGGTACAGAAAATTATTCAGCACTCTGATTTGTTAATGTTTTTAGTGTGTGCCTCTGCAGCAAGCATCGTAACATTGCCACAAGACCCCAAACATTCAAACTGTTTCTAGATGGAGTGTGTAAGACTGGAGCGAATTCCAAAATTTATATGATATGCAGCTTACAGGTTGCCTAAAAGTTCAATGTAGAAACATGTTTAAAGCCCTCCCCTGATCTTTCTTCAGTAAAAATGCATTTGTATGCAAATTATCCTGTACAGAGCCCACTAAAGTGTACTGCTTCTGCACTTTTCCGAAGCTCCAGCAAAATAGTTAAAGGACGTCTGAAGGATGTTTGATTTGAAAACAATTTTGAATAAGAATGAAAAATAAATTTAAAAACAATTTCTCAATGCCTGCTACAAGATTACTGCTTGGTAGAAAGCCGGCTCAGTACTGAGTAGACATGGTTTCCACTGCCCTTTCTACTAGAGACGATGTCCCACATCATAATGTGCTTCCCATACACAAGGCACGATGGGGCCTTGCACTGTGACCAGAATTTTGTATGCAGCAGCATGTTCTTACCAGGTCAGTCACCACAAGACCAGAGGTGAAGGGAAGGCTAAGACTAGAGCAATTCTTGCCTGAAAAATCTAAGTTCACTCAGTGTCCCTGTCCCTGCACTGTTCGTTATGGCTGCTTTTAATTACATTTAGAATGTAATTTTCTTCTGCATAGATGGATAAATTTTACTTAAAATTAATAAAAATGTATTTAAATAGTATAATCTAACCTTTTCTGGTTATCTTTAAAATCAAATATTCATCTAAATTACATTCAGAGGCAAATCCTCTGTCTCTAAAATAAATCTTGATAGGGATGTGTCTAAATTGACTGGCATTATTCATTCTAATCTTCAGGGGCTAGAAGAAGCAAAAAAAAAAAAGTTAAAGTACTCCAAGTTCTCATGCCTCCTTAAATAAGAAGGTTTCCCACTTTAAAAATGTTAAGACCAAATTGCATATGGAATGATATGTTATAATCTAGGTTATAAATTACATTAATGTTAGGTTTAAAAACATTTAACATATATTTCAGTTAAAGTGCCCTATGGACTTTAAGAAATTTCTTTATAACTAAGGAAAGAAATCTGGAGGCATCCGTAGCAATAAAAGTGCATTTGAATCTCTGCTGTCAAATTTCATTTAGGTTAAAAATAAATAAAGGAAATTTTAAAAGAAAATGAAAGTTTTATTAAAAGAGTATTGTTCTATCAGCTATAAATTAGTAGAAATAAGATTTTATATAACTGTATTTACAGGGAACACTCATAGAACACATTAAAAATGTAGTAATTACATTTAGTCAGTTCTGAACCCTACCTGCTCCAACCACTGGCCAGACAAGATGTGCCCATTGATGTAACAGTGTCAGGGATATTAACGAGAGGAGCCAGTCATCTTCTCATTGAATTTGCGGTCTGTTTCATGAGACAAAGCCCACCCCTGATATCAAGATCAGGCCTAGGAACCTATGGCTAGACATGCCACAAGCTGTAGGAGAGAGTCTAACACACATTCATACTCATTTCAAGATCTTGTTGGTGCTGGGAACTGAACCCAGGTCCTCTACAAGAGCAGCCCGTGCTCTTAACCTCTGAGTCACCTCTCCAGCCCCTATATAACATTTTCTGAACAGAATAAGAAGTTTCGTTGCAGTCAAGATGGAAATTGATTTAGGGTGTTGCCAAGTAAAAATAGTTTTAATTCCTCAAGATCTTGAAATGAGTATGAATGCGATTCCAACAAACATAGTTTCCTGGTATCATTCTAGTGGAAAATATAAGAAAGAAAATATTTTTCCAAGTTTAATTTAAGAGAAAATAAGTTAGGTACAGAGAATTTTTCACCTGAAATGATCTCCTCATAAGAGTTGGATATTCCCGTGGCTTAAAATATATGATGTACAATGTGATGAAATGCTCTCACCTATATGATTCATCCTCCGGCCATTCTCTGAGAAAACATAATCTAGGGAAGATACAATGTCCCCAACAGACTTCACATTTAATTTTACCAGACTGCCACTCTCCTCAACCCCAGGTTTTCTTCCTCGTATGCACTCTATGGTAGTAGTTATCTGCTGTAACACCTAATGTGTGTATTTTAATATTTTCATGCATTTATTGTGTGTGTGTGTGTGTGTGTGTGTGTGAGCAGTGACAGCACTTGTGTGAAGATCAGAGGATAACTTTATGGAATTGGTTATCTACCTCCACCATGTGGATTTTTGGAATTGAACTCAGGTGGTCTGAATTTGCAGTAAGCAAATTCACCCGATGAGCATCTCATTGGCCCCTAACTTCTTACTGTTCAAGAAAGAATGACTACTTACTTCTTACTTCTTAGGCCTATACTTCAAATAAATTTACTACTGAATAAGATTTTTGTCTGTTGAGAGAGGGTTTTACTTCAGAATCTGTATCAAGCCTTGAACTCAAGAGTAGTCTGGTTTCAAACCTACAACCTTCCATTTCTGTCTCTGTTTATGCCTCCTGAGTTTTACGATTACAAGTGTGTGCCATTTCACCTGGCACTAATAAGAGCTTTAGTAACAAATTAATCATAGGAGTGGAAAAGGAAGAAAGAGAAGATGAAGACGAGAAGGAAAATCCAATACTTCATCAAGAACATCTTCTGGGAAAACATGCAAAATACAGATTCTAAGCCTCTGCTCTTTTTGATTAATGTATACCCTATATCTATCAGTGAAAACCAAAGGCCTGCACTGAGAAGTTTTACTCTGGGTGACTCTTAATAAACAAGCACACAGGTTCTTCCAAGCAAATTTAGTTACTGGGTTTTAAGAAATGGGCACTTAGTTATTATTGAAAATCTTCTTTCCTAGATTATTGTACATTTTAGGTGCTGCTATCAGGCAAATGGCTTATTCTCTGTGACTGAGGCTCCCAGAAGTTAAAAGGATGGTAGATATCAAAGATTTTATGTGGGGCCTGCTCTATTGCAAAAGGCATTGAACAAGCAAAATGACCCCGGATACTCTGAAGGGATGGTAGGAGTCCAGCCTGCACTGCCTGAAGCTATGACTACGTTCTAGGAAGCTGCTGCAGGTTCAACATCCTCGTTCCTCAGCATTTGCTGAATCTCACAAAGATCACCCCAGACCAAAGCCAGGATTTGGGGTTTCATTTCCTCATTCCCAAATTCCACGTCAGCCCTAGAACTTTCCCGCCTTTACCTAAAGACCCTGCCTTGAACTTTCCCACCTTCAGTAATGGCCAAACCGGCCTGTCGCGCCTACACGACCTTGGGTCCGAGTCTCTGCGAGGGGCGTCAGGATTGAAAAGACACAGCACTCAGATCTTGTGGTGGCACGAGCAAGCACACTTTATTCCACCACCTCCCCACCCCCCCACCCCCGCCAGTATATATTTCCTCCCTCACTCGAGCCTCATGTCAGTCTGTCTCCACCCAAGTGGGTATGAATTTTGCTCAAGGAACAAGAAACTCGTAAACTGGGCCCCAGATGCAGGTTGAGTTACAGGTGGTAGCACTAGATAACCACAAATTCCTGATGGCTAGGTCTGTAGAAACAGGCAGTTCTCATAAACAGCTTCAGGGAAATACCATGCCCTAGATCACGGGGTCATTTGCAAAAACAGCGATCGCAAGGCTGATTGCAAAGCAGCGACTAACTCAGGGGGTTGTGTTGGGAGGCCTGCTTTCCCCACACAGGCCTCCCTATATAAGCCCCTGCCTTGATTTCCATAAATGAACTGTCCACTGACACAGTGTCCCAAGAGTTCTTTCTGGTTGCACTCTGGGCCGTCTGAGGACCTGTTCACCTGCTCTCGGTTCTCTGGCATGGCTGTTGCACGATGGCCGCCAATGGAGATAGAGACCCACATTTTTCCTATTTTAAAAAGTCATGAAAATCAAGTGAGTTAAAGTGAATTAAGGTAACTTTCATGTTCCGCTAAAACATATTAGACATGTAGGCAAGTGAGATGGCTCAGCAGGTAATATGGTGTTTGCCATACAGCCTGACGATCTGATAGAAGTGAACTTGTTGGATGAACTGACCACCCAAAGTTGTCCACTGATCTCCACACATTTGCCACTGAATGCTGCATAAGCACCTACACACATGCACAGTAAATAAGGGAAAGACATTAACATGTATTGCTTAGCCAGGTGAGGTTATATTCTGATGATTAGAGTTATAAATGATTTAAACTCAGACAATATACTTTTGACTTTAAAATACTTCTTGGTAAAATTTATGAAGAAATTCCTTCCTCTCTGTTTTTTCATACTCATGAAACAAGTTACTCTAATGATTTACCATGATGCTAAGTCCATTACGAATGTTTCATAGGATATACTTAGAATACAGGGAGCAAATATTTGGCTCTTAAAACCCACACCTGACAGGGGCTGAGAAACTCGTGTGGCATTCTCAAAGGTGATTTCAAATCACAGAAGATTTTTAACAATTCATCACAATCAAAGGCACATCATGGCAGAAGACAGTGACGTGGAATATAATTAGGGAAAGCAGGTTAGCAAGATAGTTCAATTGTCTAATGGCACACCTGTGCAACTGCTAGAGTTTACATGAGCATAGTTATAGTATGATATCAAGAAGAAACAGAAGGATTTATGTTTAGAAATTCTAGATATAAATATTAAACCTCAAAGACTTCCCTAAAACATAATGGAAACATTTCACTCTTTAATGAGTAGTGGCTCCATGGAGCTATGCAGAACTACCTAAGGAAGAAAGAAGGAAAGTAAGAATCCATCTAAAGTAAGTCTTCCAAAACACGAGAAAAAAATATTTTTATTAAACACATTTCTTAAAGCATTATATCTATAATTAAATCCAGCACTACATATGCATCTGCAAAGATGGCTGGAGAGAAGAAAGTACATGTGCTTCAATAGATGGTTAGCATCATGCTCTAATTACTTGATAACTTGTGAAAAGGACTTTAGAACACAGTAAAAATCAGTCTATTTGCTGCCTCTAAAGAGAAGAAGGAAGCCTGGCCCATCATTGAGAGTCAAGTCCTCTTAAATCTAAGTTGTGAATTGCCCTTTTTAATCAGGAACACTGGGGAGGAGGATGGTTTCTTTCAAGTATGAGCTCTTCAGAATTCCTGGTGTCAAGTGGCAGCCCACAGGCCTCAGGAACCAGGCTTTTCCCCCCTTGACAGCAGCTCCTGTGCATGTACATTAGATGCTTACATGCTCTTGAATGCTGCCTATTATAAGAGCCACAAAGCAGAGATCAGTGAAAAGAATCTCTTACAGAAATAGGCATTACCCCAGGAGCCAGTGTTAGGCTGGGAGTAACAGGAGACAAAATAGAGAGGCTGTGACCTTCATTCTTCATCTCCTTACGGTTGATGGCTTATCCTTGATACAAACCTTCTAGCTAAAATATAGACTCAAAAATTAAAAACATGACTTTTGCAAAGTGTGTACATTTGGAGGTGCTACGGATTCTTATGAAATAGAGCTCAGATTACACAAAGGGTAGCAGATTTCCTTTCAGAACACAATTTGCATTGTATGATGAACACAGAGCTTTCCATCTGCATCGATTGATGCTATGACACATCAGGTAATTCAAAGCATTTCTACATCAAGAAGGAAAAGTGCAGCTTAAATTGGATCCCAAAATCTGTTGGTTATTCCTACAGTGTATGCTGTCCCGTTGAGTCATTTTCCCGTGGCTGGGTGCTGAAAACACTAAAGTGCCGTACTAAGCACACCTCACATAGCCCACACTCACATCACAGCAGCAGCCAAGCTGTTACAGAAAATCAAATCTGTGCTTCTCTGTCTGCTAGATTATTATTCATTTAACTAGCTCGCTAATTATTAGATGCTCTGTTTTATGTAAGTCGTTCAACCCTGTTTCATTCTCACCCTAATTCCATAGTCACTAACAAAAGTTTTATCCACTGAAAGCAGTTCCCACAAAGAAAAAAGGTGGAGGAGGAAGAGGACTTGGAAGGGAAGGAGGAGGAGGAGGATCCTCAATTTTATTTCAGTTCACAGAAAGCAGAAGTTATTTCCAGATAGACCACACATATAAACAAAGTAAAAATAGACCAGAGACTTTCAACATACTCCATAATCTCTAGGACTTCTGTGAATACACAAAAAGTAAGATTTTATCTAAATAAGTCCAATGAGTTTCATAGATTCTGAAACATTTATTTTAGGCAACATATATTGGTATTATATAGTAAAAATTTCAGTATGTGATATAATGTATATAATGGCACAGAAAATTCTGCCTCATGTATCTAATACATAATGGACTACTTGACAAGAAATCATGTGACACATAAAATCATTTATCCTGGGAACAAGGTTCTTTGGATAGATTAATAAAATGAAAACCAATATCTTAAGTACTCCCTAAGACTAAACAGTTAATTATAAAATTGGGAAATAAATAATTTTCAGAACTATAATAAGGAATTATATTTTTTAATCCTACGACTATTTGAAAACTCAAAATCCCTGTGTGGAATGTATAATTTAAAAAGATTGCAAGGACTGGGTAGAAGACTTGGTTGGTAAAGTACCTACTGTGCAGGCATGAGGACCTGAGTTAAGACCCCTAGCACTCACATGAAAAGCCAGTATGTTTGTTCACACTTGTAATCCTAGTGCTTGGGAAGTGAGGATAAGATGATACTTGGAGCTCACTGGCCATCCCTTCTTGCCTGATTGATGAACTCAAGATTCATGAAGAAACCCTGGCTCAAAAAATAATGTGGAGGCTAGAGAGATGGCTCAGCAGTTAAGAGCACTGGCTGATCTTACAGAGTACCTGGTTCTGATTCCTAGCACCCACATGGTGGCTAACAAACATCCTAACTTCAGAACCAGGGGAATTGGACACCCTCTTCTGACATCTGCAGGAATTACACAGCACAGATACAGTTAATTATACATATAGGCAATACACTGTACACATAAAAAATAAATAAAATTTTTAAAAAATAATGTGGGGAAACTGAGGAAGACATTCCTAGGCAAAGCTCTGGACTCCCTATGTACTTGTACAAACAGGTGCATGCTCACACACACATGAACATATGTATATGTATACAGTCCTCCTCCCCCACCCCCACCCCAAGCACACACAAAAAGTGATTTTAACCTCACTGTCCTGAATTTTTAGTGTTAAAACTGAGTGAGTCCTACTCAGTGATGAAAAACGTCGGCCAACTAAGATTCTTTGTTTAATGTACTGGATCACAGAAAGTCTGCAGATTGAGGTCAAAGGTATTTGGAAACTTAAACAAAGAAAACCAAACTAAACAGTTTCTACCACAAACAGAAAAGTGTATGTTGCATCAACATGTGAGAATCTTAGTTCAAAGGTGGCTGACTGTATACGAGGATATTAAGAAAAGGTGATAAATCTATGAGTATGTCGAGTAAGAAAATTTAGTTGGTTTCTGAGACAAAACAGAAATCTTGGTATAGCTGGCTCACAGTAGATGTATGTCTCGCGTGTGAGAAGCAGCAACACCAGTTTTTCGTAGTGACTTGAGCAGTTTGCATGGCACAGACTCTGAGTACGTGCTCCCTTCTCCCCAGTCCATGCCAGCACTGTTGGGTTATTTTGTTTTGTTTTGAACTTAGTCATCCGACTGGAATAAGATGAAATTTCATGTTTTTCTTTGTTCTCTTTTGTTTTATTTATTTTGAAGTTTAGTTTTTTGAGTTCTTTGTATATTCTAGGTACCCTCTGTCAGATGTATAGCTCGTACAGAATTTTTCCCATTCTGTGGTTTATGTCTTCACTCAAATGATGGTATCTTTTGCTATATAGAAGAATTTTAGCTTCATGAGTTCTCGTTTATCAATTGTTGGTCTTAATTTCTGCATTATTAGAGTCCTGTTGACAAAGACCTTTCTTATACCAGTAAGTTTAAGCGTATTTTCAACTTTCTCCTCGAACCCACTCAAGGAATTGTAAGATGGGACTGGAGGCCCCAGCCTCCATTCCCTAGCAGTTCCAGGACAGACACCTTGGCTACTCCATCCAGACTCTCAGAGCCCACTGAGGAACTATTATAACTTCTTGAATAGATAAGATTTCCAATCCAGAGTTCACAAATAGCTGTGAAAAGGGATTGCTTCCTGGCCAAAAGTTTACCTTAAACATCAATCAGATGTCATGGAACCCCCTCCCCCCCCATAAAAAGGCCTACTGACCAGCTAGGAGGGGGCTGGGGGGTTAGAAGCTTTGGTTTATCCTGCTCTCCTGGGGAGTTAGCCTCTCTCACTCTCCCTGAGGGAGCTTCTCTATCCTGATCTGGAGCCAGGCACACCAGCCCAGTCCCCTGAAGCCTGAGCCCCCAAGATGAGGGGGCTAGCCTCCCCCATCTCCTTGAGGAGGCTGGGGGTGGGGCTAGTTTTTCTTCACTCCCCTGTGTGGAGAAGCTAGTCCCAGCTGGTCTTCTCTTAATAAACCTGCCCTGTTAGCTCCCAGAGGAATCTCTGATCACTTTGTCTGCCGCGTGTCTCAAATCCAGACCTGACAGGTATCAGGTATTATGTTAAGGTCTTTGATCCTATGGAGTTGAGTTTTGTGCAAGGTGAGAAATAAGAATCTAGTTTCATTCTTCAACATGTAGCTATCCAGTTTTACTCTCAGGATTTATTGAAAATGCTATCTTTTTCCAATATATAGTCTTAGTCTCTTTGTCAAAACTCAGGTAGTACGTGCTTATATCTGAGTATGTTCTACTTTGCTTTTATGTTTCTGTGATAAAATACCATAACCAAAAGCAACTTGAGGAAAGACAAGATTATTTTTGCTTAGGGGTCATAGTGTATCATCTAGAGAAACTAGGGCAGGAAATCAAAGCTGGACTCAGGGCAGGGACTGAAGCAGAGACCATGGAGGCACCCTGCTTACTGGCGTGCTTCTTCTGGCTTGCTTACCTACCTACCTTTCTCCCATACAGCCCAGACACAACTACCTAGAAATGGAACTGCCCACAGTGGGCTGGACTTGTCTTCCAAAATTAGAAATTAAGAAAATGCCTCACAAAAATGGTCACAGGCTAGTCTGATGAAGGGAATTCCTCAGTTGAAATTTGCTTTTCTCAGGGGACTTCAGGTTTATGTCAAGGCGACAGTGAAAGCTAAGTATGACTCTTGATCCTCAATTCAATTCCTTTGAACAACATGGACATGTTTTAATTCTAGTACCATGCTGTTTTTATTACTGTATTTCTGCACTTAAATTTACAATCAAAGACACCTCAAGCAGATCTTTTATTTTTCAGAATTGTTTTGGCTATCCTGAGTATTTTGTGTGTCCCTATGAAATTCAGGCTTTTAAAAAATTTCTGTGAAGAATTACTTTGGAATTTTGATGGATATTATATTAAATCTGTATATTGCTTTTGGTAGGATGGTTATTCACACAGCATTAATCCTGCCAATCCATAGTCATGGGAGGTCTTTCCATCTTTTGCTGTTTTCTTTCATTTCTTTCTTCAATTACTTAAAGTTTTTATTGTTGTCTTTTACTTCCTTGGTTGGATTTATTTCAGTATTATTTTTTTGCAACTATTGTCTATATAATCCATTGTATTAGTTAGTTTTCTGTTGCCATCATAAAACACCATGGACAAATAAACTTATAGAAAGAAGAGTTTATCTAAGTTTTCAGTTCCAGAAAGTTAAAAGTTCCTCATGACAAGGAGGCATGCCTGTAAGCTACAGGCCTGGTAGCCAATGCAAGAGGCTGGGCTCTCAACAGCACACAGGAAAGAGGGAGGGCAACAGAAAGTGGGATGAGGCAATGAGCTCTCAGAGCCTGCCCTCAATGACACGCTTCCTCCAGCAAGGCGACACCTTGTAAAGGTTCCATGACCTCTCCCAAAATGTCACCAACTGACCCAATGTTCAAATACTTCAGCCAGTGAAGAATATATCTCATTAAAACCACCACACCCATTTATACCATTCTTGGGCATATATTCAGAGGAATCCATATCCTACTTTGGAGATACTTGGTCATTTGTGTTCATTGCTGCTCTAGTCAACAGTCAGGAAATCCAAGTAGCCTAAATGTCCATCAACTGATGAGTGGGTAATATAAATGTGGCACACACTGAAATACTCTTCATCTCTTAAAAAGGTGGAAATTATGAAATTTCCAGGTAAATTGGAAACATTCTGAGTGAGGTAGCCCAAACACATAAGCACAAATTGGACATCGTCCCTCTTATGTGTGGATGCTACCTTTGAATGTATGGATATGTGTATTCATCTGAAAGGACCCATAGAAGTCAGGAGACTGGCAGATAGTTATGTGGGTCGGCTTTCAAGGGAACGGAGATAGAGTCCAGGTGGTGTGAAGACGAATAAGAGAAAAATGGAGAAGAATGAACTGGGTGTGGTGGAGGTCAGGGGACCTAGGTGATGGAGGGAACATAAAGAAGTACAGCTAACACTAAAGACCTTAGTAGGCTGTGGAGAAGCCTACTACTGTAGAAGCTTTCTAATACACACACGCATGCAGGTGCACACACACACACACACACACACACACATATATATATATATATAATGTGAGTTTAAATGTACTTGCCCTATAATGAGAACAATCCCCTTCTAGAAACTATAAGCTATCAAATAAAAAGCCTGGAGTCAGGAGTGGATTATCTCTTTTGTAACTGTTCATCAGTGGGACCCCACAGATTCTCAAATATTATAGGCTACTGGCATTGCTCTTGTTTACCCTTCAGAACTTCATGGTGAGGAGCTATTGCAGAACACACCACGTTCTTGAGCCATGGAACATGGAGAAATCAATTAGCACAGACCTGGAAATTTCATTCCTGCTGGTTAGCTTTAATACTTCTGGACATTATTACACACATTATTGGAGGAGAAAGTAAGCATCAATGTTATCTACCTGTGAATTTTGCGAGCTACAACAATGACCAGCCTGGTTCAATAGTGCCACGAATGTTATGGGAATAACCAATCACCCTCTGATTGTATTTAGGACCTGTTCCACAAGATAGAACCTATGCCTAATCTCTCTCGCTTTCTCTGTCTCTCTCTCTCATTCATATATATATGGAAAAAAGCTTCTTTGATGAGGGAGACATGCAGATTAGATATAGATATAGATACAGATGATATAGATTAGATAGATATATAGATACAGATATGGATATAGATAGATATAGATATAGGTAGATAGATACAGATAGATATAGATATAGATATACATATACATATACATCTCAAGCATCTATCCTGGTGATGTGACCAGCCAGTCATGGCCGACATCACCACCTTCAGAATTTACCAGCAAGGGGACCTTAAGTGTAGAAACCTTTGAAATTCTGAATAAACTCTTTTTGAAACTATATAAATTGGAAGCAATCCGCAGTGCAATTGTGATGGCAGAAAGGAGTCTTGTCTGGTAGACATGCACATACACACACACACACACACACACACACACACACACACACCTCTCTTTTGGAGTTCTCAGCCTTAAATGGGACATCTATATAAGGATCATCAAGGAAGAAGGAAAAAAAGTTTGTAAGACGCAGAGGCTGAGAATGACTACAGTGAAACAGTGTTTTCAAAAGGAAACAGCATTTGCACATATGTGCTCACAGCAGCTTTGACAGCATGTACAAGATCTGCACAAGATAAAAAACCCCACCATGGATGGGGAAGTAGGCATGAAGTCCCACTCTTAGCTGAGGAGCTATTGGCAACTGATAGCTGCTTGGAGGAGGAGAGGTGGTGTTCTTCAAGTACGTGCCCCTGAGAGGCCACCCATACTCCAGCAGGCGGGCTATATTCAGGCACATATAGGAAACACTGAAGACTCAGTGGTCTAAAGAAAAGAACACATTGAAGTTGGGAAAGAATAATGGTGGGAGGATGGAAGAGGAACTGGAGGGAAGTGAACTTGATCAAGACACATTGCATGTAGGTGCGAAATCTTCAAATAATAAAAAAAGAAATCCTGGCAAAAACTGTGTTATAAAAGGTAAAATTCATCCTTATTGAGTATACATTAAACAACTTAATGTTTTTGCATTTGTAATATTATTGTTTCATTTTCTGGCATTTCGTCTACAGTAAAAAACTAGAGAAAGCATAGCAAAAACAGAATAAAACAAAACAAAACTTAACACTAAAAAGAAAATATTCAAAACTTTATATGTCCAATTGTTCTGAGAAGTACATGTAAAAATTCAAATATGACAAGATAAAACATTCTTAATCTTGGGAATACAACTTATATCATACACATGTATTTCCAGCATGGCCCAAGAAATCTGAATTCTAGTTCCAACTACCTTGCTAATAAAGGGAGCAGCCTGGAGACAGTCAGATTTTTCGGAGTTTCACTTACTTCCTCTGTAAGGAAGATGTATGGGGCACACAAACTCCACATTCCTTCCTGTCCAAAAACGACGTCACGTTGGGAACATAAATTCCGAATCTGGATCTTGCATTCAGGATTTGTATTTTTCTCTAGAAGGTGCCATCCTCAAGCACCAGAGACTGGAGAGGTGATCAATTGGAGATGGCCAACATCCCACCTTCAGAACTTACCAGCCAGGGGTCCTGAAGTGTGTAACTTTTGAAATTGTCAATAAACTCTCTCTGAAATTATATGAATTAGAAGCAACCCAAAAGGCAGTTGTCATGACAGATTGAAGTCTTCCCTGGCACACAGTAAGAAACCGTTTAATTCTTATCTGTTTTCCTTATTATTTGGACTAACATACTAAAAAGGATTAAAACATGATAAACAACTTGCAAAACAGTAGGTTTCTACTTTCCTAGCCTAAAGAATGTTCACCCCTAACCCAGATGGAGAGATCTGTTTGCAATGATCCCAGCCTGTCTTTTCAAACTTACAGCTCTCTTCCTAACAAGTTTTAAAAATAAAGTGAATAAAGAATACAAATATGCAATCTATAGTGACGCTGAATTTCTCTTTCAGTTTCTATAAATAGTTTTTCTTAATGATTCCCTAGCAATTTCAGTAATTAGTATAAATGATTTAAATTAAAGTGTTTTTGGCTCAATGACAATAGCTACTGCTACTATGATTATTTATTCTATGCATTGCTGCAAACCACTTCTTTTCATTCCCCACAGTAATGCTAATTTGTTCTGCTAGTAGCAGAAAAAAAGCATTGTCCTATCAAATCATCTACTCTGTTGGCAAAAAAATATTTTAATCCCTTACTGAATTTATATAGAATGCATTAGAAGCAGATTCTGTTCTGGAGTGGTTCAGATTACTAATTCCCTGTATTTACACACTGTAAATATGCACATGTATCTTCAGCATCACTTAATGAAGGTATATCATATATACATGTGTATGCTTCCAGATAAATGATTAAAAATAAATGAGTGTATTTATGAGTGATGATTTCATGTTAAGCATGTTGACATAGTTAATACCCATACATTGTTCTAATCAGAGGAATCACTGTCAAAAGAGCTGAACAAATTCCAGATGTAATACCACATAGGCTCATATGCTGAGGGCTGCCATTTTTCAAATGAGTGATTCCCGACCTTTTCATCCAAGTCCATACCCTATAAATGTTAAAATGACTCATGAAACCTGAATATTCATTTGACACTCATACATATGTACTTACCTTTATTGTCATATAAGTTACTGATACAGCATACATTTCTCATTAAAAGAGATCTTTTGGGCTTGAAATCTGTTGATGGCTTATCAAAGCACCCGTTTGTGCAACACATAGGGTATTTGATCTAGAATGCCACACAGGTATCACTTTCCTAATAGGCTTTGCACTTTAAAGTGAATACCCAGGGTCTGCCTCTCACAAATATGTTTCCCACATCATGGTCACATCTGATCAAGGTTATTTCTTGCAATGACAGGAACTCAATGGTTTCCCAAAGTCCTGGGGGAAAAGTTCAAAAGTATTAACACAGCAGAGGTAACCCTTGGCATTTTGGCTTGTTCCGCTGCCTTGTGATCTGTGCTCCAGGAGTACTGACACACTTACAGTTTCCAGAATTTATTATATGTATTCTTGCCTCTAGATGTGAACCCTTTTGGACCACTTTCCAAACCACTGAATTTCCCCACTCCACCCTTTCCATCTACCTCTGGGGCGCCACTGGAGGAACACTTAGTCCCTCTCCTGTAGAGGTCAGTATAGATGGAGTTCCCTCTGAGGATCCTTATCTGACATCTCTTCCCCAAACCCAGCCTTTTATCCAGAACTGAAGAAATTCCCATCTAGGGCACACTGTATCTTGTGTTTATCATGTGAAGTTGTCAGACTATATCCTAAATGTTGTTTATTTCTTTGTCTTTTCCATAGATTTTCATATAAATTCCTCGAGTTTAAGGAGTATATCTAATTAGTTACTATATCTCTAACAAAACACCTGGCAATTAGTAGGTAAATAACTAATGCTTAAATAAAAGAGAAAAATAATTGGAGTGTCATATGTCTATTAATTTAAGAGATAAATGAGAATCTTGTTCCAAAGTTAGGAAAAGCACCCTATTCACCAAATAGTAATAGAAAAACAAATCTTTCTATGTTGAATTATAGAACATCATCATGCCTCTCTTTAAAGTTCATATTCTTCTGAAATCCATTTTATTCTATTATTTCCACAGGCTTAGAAAAAAAAGCAGTAAATTACAATTCTTAAACCTTCCTTTCTTTCCAGTCCAAGGAAAGCACAGTTAACCTTCCTCCTAGTCTTTGCTGATGCCTCCCCAGGAAGCTTGTCTGCCTCCACTGTTTAATCATTTCATTGACTGCTGTGATTACCTAATGCTATGTAACAAACTGTCTGAAAAAACAAAACATCAAGATCATTTATGATTCTTGTCACTCATGGTTCAGGAAGTTGACATAATTCATTTAGTTGGTTATCACTCAACAGCTCTCATCCCGCTTGATAAGATGTGGTGGCTTGGGTTATTTTGACAGTGTCTTTGTTTACAAGTCTGAACGTGAATGGTCAGCTGGAATTCCATGGGAGTCTTCAGCCAAAGTTCTGATCCTTGACTTCTGGATGTGGAAGATGTTTCCTCACAGCATGTAGAAAATGCTGTGTAAGCACTAGACTCTGGACCTGCTGGGAAAAGAAGATGTAAACAAACTGAGTCTGTTTTAGAACCAGGAAACTTCCCTGCCCTCAGGCTGAGGCCACAGTGTGGCTCAATAGCAGACTCGCTCTTCACCAACCACCTCAATTCAACAAGCTTCTAAGCAGGAAGCTGTGTGTGCTCAGCATTCCTCTGTAAGTACATTTGGCTTTGTCTGTGAGGTGAGCATGCAGTAGAGGCCTTCACAGTGCTGTCGCCCTGTGAATGTGAGCACATTTACACTGCTTCTGGAGGTAGCTGAGCAGTCACATGGACAGAAGCAAGCAGGCCTTCCATTAAGATCTCCTCATTGTAACCAGGAGTTTTCTTTTGTAAGGAGCATGTAATAAATAGTTCGTAAGTTGTAAACCCATAGTTTCATAAATGTAAGGAGCATGTGATAAGTAGTTTATAAGTAGTGATGTTGTAAGCCCATAGTTTCATAAGTATATGTAACATGTAATAAATAATTAGTTTAAATCCAAAGTTTCATAGCTTAGAAGCCTGTGGCAGAGCTCTTTGCTGACAGGGCCCCAGAGCATTCTCCTTATTCGAGAAACCCGTGGTTAAGCCCTTGCTCAAAGCCTCAGAGCTCTCTCAATATCAGACCTCACAGTTACACTCCCTTGCTCAAACCCAGGGAATCTCCCCATTTCTGACCTCACAGTCACACATGCTGTCAGGTTATGATAAGAACCGGCAGTGTATTAGTTCCCAAGAATTCCTGGGAGAATGTCCAAAGATCAAGAGCCTGACCTGTGAGCATGCCACAGGCCCCACCCACTGTGCCCTTGGCCGCCTGGATCGCCCCAGGATCAGAGCTGACAGCCATGACTACAAACTATTATGGGACAGGTGTCGGGCCTGTTGTTAATTGATAGATCTGTTTTGATTAATAAATCTGTTATACCTCGATACCTGGTCTCTAAGTTCCTTTTCCCTAACCAACCTTGATTAGGTCTTGACTCTTGACATTTCTCTTTCTTTTGAGTTATTGTCTCGCAAAGGAAAGGCTTTAATATTTCTTTCTATTAATAGTTGGAAATAATAATTTTATTAGGTTATGGTTTACTTTTGCTGAATCAAGACTGATTGATAGGCTTTTAAAAAATGTTCTGCTTGGGATGGTAAAATCTTTTAAAATTAGACAGATTTGATCATTTCACAGGAAACTGAATATCATTATGCCACTGAATTATGCTCTTAAAATTGTTAAAATAAAGAACTATTGCTATATCATATGTACATACAAATAACACAATGTCTAAAAGTCAGGAATGGTATAGACTCAACACCATTTAATTGTAAGTTTGGAATGAATCATTTATATAATTTGGAAATTGTATCTCAATTTCTCAAATGTATTTTTAATATGTTCAGAGTATAGATACATTATTCTAGCCAAAGTATCTTGAAGTCCTATCCTACTCTATATTAAAAGAAACAAACTATATAATATGAAACCCATATGTCCAAAACACTGATATATATAAAGTCAGTCTATAATGTGTAACACGTTACTTCCCATAGATTTCTGCTAGGTAATTTTATGTTTGTTCATTAATTATTAGAATTTCTTGAAACCTAAAGAATGCTACAGCAATATTCTCTACACTAAAGTGGTGTCTACAACCAAAGAATTCCACCATTCCTAAGCCAAAAGACAGGAAATCTAAGTCAAGCAATGACTAATTTGGTGATAGACCTAGAAATTACTTTCATTTCTGCATGTGTTATTCTTCTTTGTTTTATTTCTAATGGCTTCCATTATTAAAATTCCTGACCTCCATATAAAAACAGGCACAAAAGATGTATGTGAATAAAAGGCAAGAATATAAAATTTTGTGTGTGTAGAATTAGAGGTTATGGTTTTTTTATTATTATTATTCAGAATGGACTAAAAGAATAAAATAAAAGCTATTCAATCCAATCACTCACCTTCAGGGAGACCATGGCTTATTAACAAATAAGCTAGTGACTATAGACCATCCCACGATGGTGTCAACGCTCTGTTTCAATTCCACTCTGGACCATTTCACCCTATTCAATGCCATGCCATCCTATCAGAATTATCCATCTGTAGTACTCCCTTCATTTGGAATTCAGCTTTTCAAAGGATAGAAAAATTAATGAATCTGATATTAACAGATTATTGATTAATTAATTTCTGGGAGTGTCTGTGTGTGTAAATGCAGAGACCACAGGTTAATGTTGGATGTTTTGCCCTACATTTCTCTACTTAATTTTTGTGAGACAGGATCTCACTGATTCATCTAGAATGGCAAGCACAACAACCTTCAGAATCCTCCTGATTCTACTTCCCAACACTGGATTACAGGCACGTACCACCATGACCAGCTTTTTACATCGGTAGTGGAGATATGAACTCAGGTCCTCATGCTTACAAAACAAGCACTTTACCTATTAACCATCTCCCAAGTCCTGATTTGGGTACTCCTAACCAGCTCTATCTTTAGCTATACTTAACTATTTAGAATGTACAGAAAATGTGCTGGAAACTCAAGATACAAATAAAAGTTCAGTGTCCCAAGTATGAATATCATATCAATTTAAACTGGTTTTTTAGGTTCATTAGAACTTAAACAACTAAACCAATGAAAGATAGACAAAATAAAGAAGGAGACCCAAATAATGAAAGTTCATAAGAAAAGTTCGAAAGAACTTTTTATTAGAAGAATAAAAAGCATATTTTATCTAGAAAATAGTGTCTCTTTTTCACTCTTTTGGAAGTATATTGATTCTATGATATTTAGTCTCATCCCTTATAACTATGAACTTAATATGTTGTAAGCCTCCTTCTCTAAAATGTGAAAATTTATATATTGTTGGTCCCACCACCCAGGTGGACCAGGTCACCAGTATGTTCCATATGGTCTCAATGATTCCATGATTAATAATTAATAATTAATAGTTAATAATTAATAATCTCATGCCAAAGAGTCATCCTTCTGGAATAAACCTTGCTCAAGTTTGGGAGAACAATGTATTTTTATTGCCACTCACAACTGTATTACCTGATCACTTTAGTGGACATTCTTCCTTGACCTGTATACTCTGAGGGTCAGAAATCACTCTTCAGGTGTCACCTATACTTTTTCATTTCCCTAAAAATTATACTATGTTTATCTCTTATGAAACTAAAAAAGCGCATCCCGATGAATTACCCAAATAATGTTACCCATGTTTTCTTTTGTTTAGTTTCATTATTTTAGTGGAAATTTTATGATTTTCATACAATGTAGTTTGATGGTATTTAGATTTCAAGTCCTATCCACGCCTCCCTACTGCTCTCTGCGCAGTTTATGGTTTATAGAGTGTGAGTGGTTTCCCCAAATACACTTCCGTGTGGGTTCATCCACTGGGCCCACCGGGACAATCAACTGCCAAAGATTCATTAGCTTGGATTGGGGTTTCTTACCAACTTTGCCATGTCTATGCTGGGATTTTGTCTGGTTTGAACTTTCATAGGACTTATACATGATGTTACTTTTGCTATCAGAAATGAAACTGAAAATTCTATAAATCAAAACTTAGTGAAGTTAAAAGGAAAACTTTATGCAGTCATTCAAAGCAGGCTTTTACGTGCATCTGCAATAGAAAAAGACAGGAATCTAGCTTCAAAATGATTTCTTATATGGTGCATTGCCTAAGAAGTGTTTTATTATTATTATTATTACAGACCTAGTGGGAAGATTATTGTCCTTTTCAGACCCGTTTTCCCTTTAATTACAAATATCTGATGTCCTCCCTATAATTTTGAAATAAAATTTATAGAGACTATAATTTATAAAAATGAAGAATTTTTAAAAATTGACATAATGTCATCACTCATAAAAGAAAAAAATAAAAAAGACATAATTTATCATAAGGATAGGTCAGCAGTGAAAGCTTGAAAACTGCATTCTGATTCAAAGTAGTTACATATGTGAATCCATTAGACATGCCTTCAGTGAAGGAACTGCAAAGTGTCCTGATCCAGCTATGTGTTACTAGATACCCCAACTGCATTACAGTCAGAGTGTTTGGTAACAGGGGTTTCTGATATACGGTAAGCCATTATTTTAAATTACTGAATAAAATCATATGTAGTTCTCCCTAGAGTTACATAATATTTACAATCCAGGTAATTTCTGCATACATTTATGGTCATGCAAAATACTGTGTATTTTGCTTTTATGTGTAAAAGAATGGTGTTATAGACTCAGAACATTAAGACAGATTTGATATCAAAATATTTGACAGATATTCAAAATTTTAGAAAAATTAGGACAACCCACGTCATTCATCCTAAATGGTTATCTTTACTCTCTACCTGGGATAATAAAATTGTTTCTTAACTATCCCAATATCCAAGTGTCCTTAGGAAAGAAGCATCTCCCATCTTTATAATCATAGTTGATATCTTCCAGAAGAGGTCTGTTCTAATGCCTGAAGCCATGTGCTATACTTAGCAGGGTCTCCTCACTCTGCTGATGGCCAGTGTCACGACTCCCAGATGTACCCTGTGTGAACTTATCATCCACACTGCTGAACCACTCTGACTATTGTGCTACCTAAATTGCAGCTATTAGACTATAATGTTGTTGAAGCTGCTGCACGGATCTGCCTGTGGTTTCTCAGTCTGTGATCTGAAGGCTCGTTCTCCAATGATCTTGTCCCTTTCCTTTCCAGCACAGCAGTGACCTAACTCTTTTTGACCTCTCAGTGGATGGCTTTCTCCTTCTATTGCTCAATACATTCCCAGTCAACTTTGTTCTGACCCTAATATCATTTCTACTTAATAGTCTTTGATTTATCTTTCCAATGGTCAAGTCCTTACAGTTGAATCTATGGCAATTCCAGTTGATTTTCCCTAAATATTGGATTGAGTAGTTGAATCTAGGATGCTAGTTACCATGATGAACTGGAGGTTCTCACTTATGCATAAGCTGTTTCACAGAAACAGCATCCTTGGTCTATTCTGCTCTCTGTAGTCATCACAGGGAGGGGCTAAGTATGGACTATTTGTCTATTTATTGTCTTCCCTCCCTAAGGAGCAGAAAAATAAGAAGTAAATGTAAACCTGGGAAAAGATTGTGCTAGTCCACGTGCATGGCTGGCCTTCCTTACAAAATCCTGCTTTGATTTCTGTAAGGCAAATGTGATTGGAATGAGATCACAAACAAAGAAGAGCAATGATCAATCTACAACAATGCTCAATGATGTCATGCGGCATATTCAGAGCCTTTATCCTGAATCACCAAATCGTATCTGGAAGCGTAGGTTGGTCATTGAAATTGTGAATGTAAATTATTTATTTGTTTACTGTTTTTTTTGGGGGGGGTGCATGCTTTTGCTTTGTCAAAAAAACAAAAACTCTTCTTTAAACTGTCATTTTGGCAGTCATTAGTGAAGCTATGAGGGAACCAAGAGCTGAACAACAGCCCACACATGTGCACACAGAGACATACATGTACACAGACACAGACACAGAAGCATACATGTACACGTGCACATGCATGCACATACATGTACACACAGCCACATGCACACATATGAGCACAAACATGCACTCCCATACAGGCATGCACACCCACACGTGCACACTCATACATTAAGACATAGATACACACACGTATGCATATGCATGCATACTCATACACAGGCACACACACATACGCACACACATGCATGCCCACACAAGCACACATACACTGTGTACTCAGACTTGCTCCAGCAAACTCTCACACCATGGTAAGTTGTTGTGAAGTTCTAGGCCTTCAGAGGACATCAAAAGGACACGTGGGAAAGTGGAACTCAAGTGGCATGTGAATTAAAATCCCCAGACTAAAGAGGAAGCAGAATGAAAATTCAGATGAGTATCTGAGGTCTACCTGGTGTTAACCGATGCTCATAACAGGACATTTGTGGCAAGAAAACTGAGAAGAACGGGAGGTGGGGAGGAATTCGCGTAGACAGTCTTTGTGGTCGCCTTCACATTCCTGAACCCAAATAATAACTTCAGGGAATTTTTTGGAGGAAGGGACCCATTTTTACTTGACTTCTTTGCAGACCCATTTGATGACATTTGTCTGAACAGAACAGTGCCGGATGAAGCAGGGACCGAGGTGCAAGCTGGTTATTTTTTGCCTTCAGTGGATTTCTGTTTTCTGGCCATGAGCTGTCTTCGCCTGACATAGGATTTCCTTCATTTGGGTCACTGGGTCACTCCGGTCTCACTTCATTCTCTTCAATGTCATTTGGCAGCAACTTCAAATCAATATCAGTTTGTACTAAAACAGTGTATGGCAGAAAAATCACTACAAAAAGAATTGTAGAGAATGGTCAAGAAGTAGAAGCTGAGGAAGCAGCAACGGCGAGGGAAAGCTCTTAAAGATGAGCGATGCGCGGTGAGGAGCTGCTGCGCGCTTTGGGAAGGAGCAACTCAGCAATGCACACAGGTAGCAGAGATGTTAAACAGTAACAAACATCAACACAAGATTAACAGGAATGCAATTCTGAATATTTCTAACGAAGCTGACTTTCAGTATAACTGCTAATTTAAAGTATTTTTAAACAAACCAACAGAGCCCCTATTTGTCATAGATTTGACCTTGCTGTTGGGAGCCGCACAAGAGAACCTTTATTAATTTTTGTGGTTTTTTTATTTACTTATAATTTTATTTATATATTATTTTATCTTTAAAATTGTTGCGATTTCTATGTACTTTGTCTTTTATTAATACATATTTTTATTAAGTTTTTGAGGACCTCACACAGTATATTTTGGTCATATTTCTCTTTTCCCCAGTCCCAGGCCCACCTGTCTCCTCACCCAAATTTATTTTCTTTTATTCCTCCAATTTAGTTCAGTATGTGCTGCCCAAATAGTCTCAGGTGTGAAGCTTGCCACAGAATGCGGTCAAGCAAGGGTCCCACCCTTAAGGAAAGCTGACTTCCTGTTCCAGGCGTTATCAGATGACAATAGCTCCTCAGGTAGGGTGAGACTTCCTGCCCCACTTCCTCCCTCCACGCTGGGATTTCTGTTTGGCTTGGGAATGGGAAGGTGCTGTCAAACTGTAGCAACTGCTCTGAGTTCATATGTGCAGTTGTCCATTGCCTCTGGCTTTTACAATCTTTCTGCCCTTCTCCTACAGTTATTCCTGAGCCTCAAGGAAAGAGGTGTGACATCAGTGTCCCTTTTAGGACTGAATGCTCCACCATCTCCTCTTCTCTACATGGTGGCCTGTTGTGGGTCTGTGGTAAATTGCTTCCTTGATGAGGGCTGAGAGGTACACTAATCTGAATGTAGCAGTAAGTCTTTAGACGTCGTTTTAGTGCTATGTTCATTTACTAGATTGTTAGTAGTAGGTCCTCCCTTGGGTCTATCACCCATCTAGCCACAAGTTCTTGGCCCTGATACCAGGTATGGGTTCAGTCTCATAAAGCAGGCCTTAAATTCCATTAGTGGGTAGTTGGTTACTCTGAAAACACTGGTTTTTAGGCATAATCCGAGGTGACACCAGCATGAGTCTGCTTCTCATCTTGTTGAGATCAGAGCTAAGTAGCTGGGACCTGCTGTGAAGACAACACTGCCAGGATGAGTCTTCTACAGAAGTATTTCAGGTTTTTTAGGTATTTAGTAATAAAAAGCTGTTATTGACTGAATGGTCATACATTTCTATTCTAGTTTAAATGAAGGATATTTTTTGTTGTGCATGAATTCTGGCAACTTCATCAACTCTGACAATTATTTAAATATGTAACGTTAAACTTAGGTTTGAAAAAGCTTGTAAACTGGGGCTTTGTTATTTGCTTTTAAAGGAAATAAATGTTTATGTGTTTGGTGCATTCTTGTATGAGGAAATAAATATCATGATTCCTCTACTCCTTCCAGTTACTAACGTGCTTTCTGTAGGGAAAGGCTTCTGTGTGCCCTCCCACCCCAGCAGGCACACACACAGACACCTTGCTGGGTGAGGCCAATGATGACAGATTGCCGCGCAATGCCTTTGTTCTGAGATTTCAGCTCAGAAACTTTGTAGGGTTTAGTTGCTGCCTCCTGGTGTGAGCAAGGATATTTCTTAATCTATTTCACAGAATCACTACTGCCCAAAGTGGGATGTCTGGTGTTTTCTTACTTCTGCTAAAGAGGCCCGTGCTTCGCAGGATGGAGCTTAGGCACAAAGGCCGCAGGAAACCGAGAGCCCCCAGTGCGAGCTCTGCCGGGGGCACACGGCTTCACAGGTGTAGCTCCCCAGCTTCTAAGCCAGCCAGCTCTGTGGTCTGTTTTCCAGAGGTACCAAACCTTGCTGCCAGTGTTGCAAGAACAAGCACAGCACACTGAAGGCATTCTCCCTGCAGGGCTCACCTAGCAGCAGCATCAGGCCTGCTGCAAAGAAATCATGGCAGTACATCCTTTCAAAGTGAAGTCAGAAAATTCTAGAAGACTCTCTTCTGAGCTGTTTCATAAGAGATTTACAGTGTCTGATGGTGATTTTAATTATAAATACAATTCCTGAAAGGCTTAATGTGCACTGTAAACAACACTTAGTTCTTTGTTTTCCTTTGAGTTCGAGTTTCCAAGTCAAGTGTGAGAAGGAGAGGCACCACTGCCTTTCAATCATCTCCTACTTTCAACAAATTAGAACTTGAGTATACCTTAGATGTAAATCTTAACTTGATAATAGCTACAGTGCTATATTTTGTTTCAGAGCCATGTTTCACTTGTGCTCACCTGCTTTAAATGAATGCACTGCAAAGCTTGATGTGACACAGCAACTTATGATTTCGTTGATTAGCTGCATCAGTGCAGAAACTTCTGGACCACAGCTGTTCAAGTGACTTCCATGGAAACCCAAGCAGTGTAACAACTGTGCCTTTAATTAGTTAAAATTCCACAATGATTTCTATTCTAAAGAATGATATGACATAGCCTGGTGATTTCAGTCGTACATACTTTCTTTAGATACCAAAGTTCTTTTTAAAAATTCATTGATTCAAGAATTTCATACAAAGTATTTGGATGCTGTTCAGACCTCTCCCCCATCTCTATGCTTACCTTTCCTTCCTGCCCTTCCTCCTCAGCTTTCTGTCCTCTATTAGCAAATGAAAACTCCATCCATCTTATACTATGCACCTGAACCAGTTGTCAGAGAAATCACGTATCATTAGAATGTCAGTGATCTGTAATTCTTACACATGGATGGACCAAAGTAAGGGCCCATTCCCTTTCTTTTGTATGTGGGTTTGGGTCAGAATACCCACAGGTTTCTTGAAATGGAATTTTCACCTTTTTTCTCTGTTTCTCTTAAAATTGAAGTTTCTGTGAATATATCATGTGAATAGTTTATTCTATGCTTTTGATTTGACTTCAGATGTTTTTAGCAATTTAAAAATATAATATAATATACATAAAATATTCAGTCTAGATAAGAACTTGACTAAAATCAAATATCATCCCAAAAACTGTAATATGGAAACTACAGTGAACTTAAGATAAAAGGAAATGGAATTATGAAGTATCTCCTCTAGTCTCTTAAAAGTTCATTTATCATTCAGATATTAAATTACAATATATAGGAATGTACATACACACACGCACACACGAATGCACACACGTTCCACTGTTGGCAGTTGGTTCCATGGCAACCCTTGGGCTATGTCCCTCACTCTCTTTTCACTTTTTGTTAAATTGTTTACTGGTCCTGAATTTACTCTTTCACCCAAGCAGTCCTCAACCTTGTCATCCTCCTGCCTCAGCCTCCTGAGTAACTGGGATTACAGACCTAAACCACCAGACCCAGGTAATTATCAGATTTTATTTTCTTATATTTTGTTCTATCCTGTTATGTCAGTTGGAATTTATATTTACTTTTTCTGTTGATACTATGTTCAAACTATGAGTATTTTGAAAAAGTTTGAAAAGTCTACAATTGTGGCAGAAATTATGTCTTTGAAATTGTATTTGCCAGCATTTCAGGAAGGGAAGATAGTTCATCTTGAATTCCTGGCCCTTCAGAGCATTGCCCACCCAGGTCAGCACTGGCAGGCAGTCCGTCCATTCTGCCTCAGTTCTTATGGGCATAAAGCGAACTGAGGATGAGAAGTACGTAACCAAATTTCCATCTTAGTCTTTTATTTCTCACAGTGATTTCTAGAATTTATTAATGTCTCAATAATTTATTAGCTGTACATGACCCTCAATGCCAAAAATCATGAACTAATTTGTAATCATCTTCTCTCACCCAGGGTCCCCAAGAACTGAGACATTAAAGAGTCTTTTTACAGGTGGTTTCATAATGTGATCCCATGAGGCAGGGCATGTGTAGAGAAGGGACACGGAAGAGCCAGGTGAGACATCATGCTTATAGGCCGTTGGTTTGCGCTTTTCTCTGGATCATCTGAGGAACATTTTGAAATGCATCTCTAGACCACCCATACAGGAGACAAAAGGAGAAGGCAGCAACATACACTCCTGCTTGTTAAAAGTTTGCCTTTCATAGACACTGAATGAGTCCTGAACATCACCAGTCACTGCTTTGACAAAGTTGGACCTAATATAATTTGACATACTACATAAGGGAAAGCACTACAAATCTTAAATGACTAAATTTCTTTCTTTTCCTGAAAGCCAATTTAAATCAAAGATATCAGTTGCAACAAGATGGCAATTTGTTAACAATCATGCCATAGTAATTACACCATTTATGCGGAAGTCTGGCAAATACTACTGCAGCTCAACTATGTCTAAAGGCATATGATAGTGTTGTAAGAGTCACTGAATTCTGTAACTGACATCATACAATTGAGAGGCTTCTGCAGTGAAGCATGGACATTGATCATCGATGATAAAATCCCATGTGTCTCGTATTTTACAGATATAGTTTTAATATTCTGCTTAAAATAAAAAATATCGATGTTAATTGAAACAATTTCATTCTGATAAACTTAACAGTTTTCTTACAGGTGATGACGTTCTTTCTCCCGTAGGAGTAAGAGAGTAACACAAAAAGACAGAGGAGTGCAGGACAGGGAAAGTAAGAAGAGAAGGGAGGGAGGGAGAGAAGAAGAGAAGGAGGGAGGGACAGAGAAAGAGGAGAGAGACCTCTTACATTGGAAGTTTTCTTGAAACAAAGAGTTAAATCTGAACTCCCACTATGATGCAATTTACAGTCCATTCCATTTCTTTTGGAAAATAATAATCCGAATGAAATGAACACTTTAGAAGATATTTCATTTCTTGGCATTTAAAATCAATATTTTTCTCAGTGTCATGAATATTTTTGTAGAGAAAACTTGGCAGCTGCTTCCATTCAGGGTGATTGTGATTCTTCTGTAGGTGAAGATGGAACACCTTTCCCTCATTATTAAGAGCTTAGAAGCCCTGAGCTAAATAAAGGCTGTGATTCTTCTTGTCGCCACCATGATGGCAAAGAATTTCCATTCATTTTCTGGTAACCTCATTGATCAAAAAGACTGCATTTTATGTACATATAGTTTTAGAAGAAACAAATCTAGACAGCTACATGCTTTGGCCATATGATTTTTCATTAATTCATTTATCAGGGGAGTAAAGTAAGAGAATACCAATTTTCATGTATGCTGACCTACTTAAATATTAGTTTTGAAAGATGCACAGAGTTAATTCAGTTTTGAAATTGGTCCTTTGTTAGTGATGGCTTCATTGGGCCAATGTGGACAAGCACTTACATGAGCCCCATCCTGCAACAGAGAGATTTTGAATTTGAATTTCCTGAACTTCACCACGAACATGAACGTGAAAATACATTAGTAGAAAATTCAGTGCAGAATTTTAAAAAGGTGTTTTTAAGCAAAAGCTTTGAAATTGTCCTCAAATCTTTCTTTGTGCTTTCAATTTTAGCCTAAGTTGATCAAGATTTTTTTTTTAAGATAATGCTTTGAGAAACTTTAAATCTGTCTGAATCTTGAAATGACAAGCCTTTCAAATCAAATGACTAAACCCATCAGTGAAGTGCACGGTCGGTCCCTGGATGCCTCAAATAGACTTCAAGCTTCTTACCATGCAGCCACGTGCGACTCATCCGCACAGCTTTTTACAACGCTGAAGAGTTCGCATCATTTTCAGCTATTTCAGATTATATTGCTTGCCTCCTGTTTAGCATCCCATGCAATGAGAAATGCAGAACAGACAAATTAATAGGCGTTTTCTTGACCATTCTTCCAGTCCCCCACGTCTACTTCCACTTACCGCAGATGTCACTGTTCCGTGCAGCGCAAACACCGACAAGCCCCCACATACATGTACGACAAGCCCCCACATACATGTACGACAAGCCCCCCATTTAACCTGCAGAGCTTTCATGCCTTCTCAGATGTAGATTTAGCTTACATCATCTAACTTGCAATCAATATCAAACTGACATTTCCAAGTTTTCAGTCAATATTTTTTTCATTATTTTCATCTATCAATTGATCTAAATTATGCCTTAAAAGCATATTTGCATATTAGGGCAAAGAGTGAAAACATGCGATATTATTCAGCTTTTCAAAGGTGAAATTCACAGGTAAATGGATGGAACTGGGGAAAAAAAATCACCCCGAATGAGAAAACTCAAACCCAGAAAAGCAAATGTCACTCGGTCTCTCTCATTGTTGGATGCTAGCATTGAAATCTTAGATGTGCTTGCTTCCATTTGAAGATTCTGAGCACTTAGAAAATTACTAAATGGTCATGGGTGGGGAGGGGCCTACCAGAGGCAGGGAGAAGGCTGTGATGTGAATGGGAAAGGGGAGTATTAGACTAGGAAGGGCTAAGTGGGGCAGCAATGGAGGGCAGGGCACAGGAGAAATATGGGGCAGGAGAAGGAACACTCGAGGACTTTAGAAAAAATATATGGAAACCTTTCACTAGAGAAGCTTCATGAAGTATATACATATATATCATAAAAAGAGATTTAAAGGAGAGTTAGCTTATAACATGCAGACATTTTCCTTCCTAGACATCATAAGCTAATAAAAGAAAAATAAATGCTCAATGTCAGAAATGGAACTTGCTCTCTTGAAGCTATTGACCAGTGTTCCCATGGACCCTCAAACAGTACTAACCAATACCCCTGCTTTTGGTAATCCATAGAACCAGTTGGTAACATCTTGGTTTTGAAGACACAATATATATGCTCTGTAGAACTAAGAAGGAGAAATCAAGCTGGTGCTGACTTAAAAGCTTCATCTCTATTGGCTAGTTTTCATAGTGCTGGAATAGAAGGTGCTATGCAAGCTACCAGGAAAAAATAATCATCAGTCTTATCCAGCTGTGAAACCTGAGAACGACAATAACATCTGGCCTGGCAAGATATGTCCACAGGTACAATAGTTGCACAAATATTATTAGGAGAAATCAACCACTTTTTAACTGCATTTAAGGTCCAATTCCTAGGATGGTGCACATAGCTGACACTGATATCAGGCTTAGGAATCTGAGCCTAGACAAGTCACAGGATATAGGAGAGAATTTAATACTAGTTTTCTCCTAAATTGTTGTCATATTAAACTGAATCCCAATGAATTACTGTTATACCCATAGATTAATGAATCTCTCAGCTCTCACCAGAAACATTTCCTTATGCACTAAATTGTGAATGACACAGAGATTACAACTGGCCAACATGCAAAGAGCAGGAGGCTACAAGTGCCGATCCCTGAATAGGACAACTGTATCCTCCTGCCTCCCAAGGATCAGGCATTATCATGGAAGAGGGGTCAGAAAGACTGTAAGAGCCGGAGGTGGTGGATGACCACTAGGAAACAGAGTCTTTCAGAGAGCTGGTCAGTTACTCATATGAGCTCACAGCAGTGGAGTCAGCATGCACAAGTTACATGCAAGCTCAAACCAGAAAAATTCCAGCATTTATAAATATATAGCAATATTAATATGTAATATATAACAATGTTATAATACAATATATAATATAGTACATTAAATTGTGGGGGAGGCAAAAGAGAAGTATGGATAGGAGAGGGGATATATATATATATATATATATATATATATATCTCCTAATTAGGGGCTGACTGTTTAAATAGAATTATTTCTATATATCTGAAGAAAATTTCAATTGTTTTACATAAATATCATTTGAATATAAAACATTTATAGTATACTAAATCTAGTATTATTGTTTCCAGCTGTTATTATTTTTATATAGAATCAAAGTTCAGAATAAACCAAGCTGGAATAAGCCATTTTATACACACAATCTATTGCCTTGTAAAATCTAGTTGTTTTTCATCCTGAAAAGCATTGTTGTGGAAATCCCAAACCTTCAAGGTACACACTTGCCCAAGACCTGTACACCTATAATGTGAATTCTTAAAAGATGAACACAAAAGGACCAGAAGTTCAAGGCTGTTCTTAGCTACACAACAAGTTTGAGATCAGTCTGGGTTACATAAGACACTATCTTAATAATAAGAATTTGTTTTAGGAAAACATTGCAATTAGGTCAAATCTGTAATTCGTTGGGATTCAATAAGTTACTATCTCATGGACTTTTAGGGGTAGGATTAGGATTAGAATGTATCTGTAATCTTGACATTTCATCTTTAACCATTAGTCATTTCACATAAATGCTCAAGTCTACTAAGAAACCTGACCTGCTTCTGCAACCTTGACAAAACCGCAGTGTCTAGAATAAGAGAGATTAAGAGTTCCTTGCATCTGCAAGCATGAGATATAGCCTGGTGCCCTGCTGTCAGTTGTGGGCACCATGACGTCAGAGAACCGGCACATTTCTACCCCTTCAGGGAAGTTTCACACCAGAGAGGTTGAAAAACCATCAGGACAAGCAATACATGTCCTTAAATAAGCAGCCTTCATTCTTAATTGCATATCCACAGTGGCTTTGATATTGTGGCCAAAAGATAAATATTATAGACAACCTATGCTGCAGTATTTAATTTTCTAAATGTTGATGATCTGGTAAAAACCTATTTGTTTCCTTTTTACTTTTTTTTCTTTTCTTTCTTTTTTTATTAATTAGGACTGTCTGTTGGAATGTATTCAGAATAAGGAAACAGAAGAAAAGATTTGATAGGATACGCTTATTTTACATTTTATCACTAAGAATTCAAAATTACAAAAAGGGAATTCTTTCTGGCTAGCTGAATCACAAACGAATTTGTGAAAGAAAATTAAGTAGCAAATAAAAATCTTACAAGGACCAAAAGACAAGGTCAGGAGTTTCCAAACAATAGTAACAACCCCAAAATAGGCCCCTGAGGAAGAGAACAATGCCAGGAATTAAGCCACACAGTGCATCTGGAGCTCACCACAGTGACAATCTCACAAGTAGTTCACTGAACACAAGTTTACTTGGGCTTGATATACCAGTTCAGAACAATTCTGTTAAAGCTCTCACTCATCACAGCCTTCACAGACTCTATGATACTTCATATTGTCCCTGTTTTGTTTGGTTTCGGTTTTGGGGTGAGTGTGTGTGTGTGTGTGTGTGTGTGTGTGTGTGTGTGTGCAAATTCTTCCAAGATAAAACTTCCATATTGGAGAAAAATTAGACACACATTGTTCTAAAAGTAAGTCTGCAGGGGACGCTCATTAAGACAGAGGGTGCTGACAGGGAACTGAAGCAATAGGAAGATCTAAAGGGAGGATGTGTATGTGTGTGAAGAGCTCCTTCCTGCCCTGAAGCTCCTGATGATCAGGTAGTAAACAACCCAAAATCTTCAGGAAATTTTTAAAACTGACAGGCTCCACTAGGCCCCTTGCTCCCTAAATGTATATATTCAAGTAATGCCTGCTAAGGAATGCTTTCAGACCACCAGAGATACCTGAAAGATGCTGAGACCCACTAAGTAGCCTGGGAGAAACAGAGATCAGCCGAGCTGCCTGGGAGAGATGTTCTCTAGCCTGTCAAATTGCCTGTAAGTTATTTACAACCCTCCAGATTTCCAGCTTTCATGAGCTGTCACCGGGCTGGGGTGGGTTTTGGTGATGCAGCTGTCTTAGTGTCATTTCTGCCCTATAAGCAACCCCTCACTCAGACTCCTGTAAGTAACCACTCAGAAACTAATTGGTTCACCAAGTTGGTCTTTGATCTCTTGTTGACTCCCTATCTGGGGTTAGTAGACATCTATTCACATGTCCTCAGAAATAGTGTCATATAACAGTCGAGCTCAGCTACTGTGCTGCTCCTTACCACATAACTAGTCTTCTCTGGGTGGATGTGAGTATGGGAGTCTGTCTCACATCTTTGTGCTTAGCTGCAAAGGAGGCTGGAAAAGTGAGCCGACCTGAGACAAGTGGTTATCCTAATGAAGGAATTTTTCTCACACTAGAAAAGAAGACCTAAATGGAGGTAGGCTGAAAACTAAAGGAATGGCACTCTGAGACCACATACATATAGCAGTCTGTGTTTGCCTCTTGAATATGGAGATAAAAATTTTATACACAATAGTTGCTTGAAATATAACTTGAAAATGTCAAACTTTTCAATCAATTTCAACTTTACTATCAATGAGCAATTCTTTAATGTTATCTTATTAAAATTATCTAATTTTATAAAAATCTCCTTAAAAATGATTTCAACTATAAAGGAAGATGGAAAATATAAAATTCTGAAGCAAAAATAAGAAATCTGTTTTCATTAATAAATTCCAATAATAGAGATGCTTAGTAATGTGTATTCTATTACTGAAAATTAAATATGCTAGTTTATCAAAATAGAAAAAAAATTACCAAACATTCTAAGTACTAAATACTTTAATAAGTCAACAAATAATGAACTGTTTGTAGCATCCAACTGAGAATGAATAAACTCTTGATCTTCAAAGAAGATTGTAAAGTTTACAAGAGTTTCTACTGTAAAAGAATGCAAAGTTGAATAACCAGGCAGGACAGTCAGAGAAGATGGTGATTCTCATTTTTCCTGACACACATAATTTGCCTATGCACAACATAACTCAATTTTAATATAGGAAATTGTGTTATATCATAAATTATAATCATATTAACTGACCAAGAAATCCAAGAATATGAGGACTAGACCTTGAGATTAATAAGGATAATATCTAACAGCTTTTTAGAGCTTATCATAATATGTGCTAGATTGTTTTACTTGTAAAACCTCCATGTGTTAAGTATTATTACGACTCAAAATTTATAAATGAAGAAAACAGAGACTAGTAAACATTTTCTTTCTGACCGAAGCTGACAAAGATGAGAGTGTGAATACACCATTGTTGCTACATTGGTAGAACATGAATGAGCCATAGATGATCCTGAATGAGCCATAGATGATCCTGAAATTAGTTTTTCCAGGCCTAAGCAGACTTACATTTTAAGAGAAGAACAGAGAACTCAACTAATAGGAAGTTCGATTTAATAAAGAAAAATCATTACACAGGTATAACTATGATAAAGCTGTTAAATACACAGACATGATCTTTGAAGGATGCTCAGACACTTATAAGTGCTACAAAAAGGGAAACAGACACCATGTTATTCTCCAGAAAGCTTTATTAATCTCTGATATACATACACTTACACATATGTAAGTGCCAGTTCCTATGGACGGCAAGAAAAAGACCAGACTAATACACAGAGCAGAAATAATTGATGAAAAATGAATGCTAGAACTCAGCTAATTCATCCAAGACATAACTTCTACCCAGAGAGGAAACTGGGCCAGGTCACTGACTCTGACTCTCCCCCACACTCCTGCTTCAAGGCCCCGGAGAATTTGTGAGAGATGCATGAACTTCAGTCACCTGAAATACAGTTTTCAAGAGACAGAATATTTCTCACTGGCTTACGAATATATATTTATCTTTATTTTAAACTGAAATCAGGGAGTGGAAGAGATGCCCTGCTTTCAGTTTCTGAAATAAAATCCAACAGATACACCAAAAGACTTCATTTATCTCAGCTTAAATTTTCTTAAATATTATGACTAATAGGAAAAATGTTGTGTCCTTAGGTATAATTTAAAATAAATATGAAAATTATTTTCCACCCATGAGGAGTATTCCAATTCCAGGAGAAAGTCATGACTTCATTTCATTCAGGAAAACCATATATTAAAAAAAAAACATTTCTTTGTGAGCCATTGAGTTTTGGAAAAGAGAGTCCTAATTAATGTTCTTGGTGAATTTTAGTTTCCATTGATGATAGAGTAAAGTATCATAAACATATTTTATATTGCTTCTTTTAATTAAGCAAAATCCATAATTATTTCAAATCAGTTTATTATATAAACATTGGATACTAATCACAGAAAAGTTTGTATGGTAGAAATAAGAAACTCAAATTTAGAAAAAAATACTGTAAATATGTTGAAGAAATACTCTTGATTAAAAAAATTTAATAACAAATTGTAGGTGATGAAAATAAAGAAGGAAATTTGAACACTGAGTCATTTATTATTACTATTTCATCTGATGTATTTTTTTAAAGTCCTGATACTAACTCCAAGATGTAGTCCCTGAGAGTCATGTGACCTAAGGAAACGGCTGACCAAAGCCTTAGGTGCCTTCTAATCTAAAACATAAAAATGAGCACCCTCAAAAAGCAGCATTCTAGGGATGGGAGAGATGGCTCAGCAGTTAAGAACACTGACTGCTCTTGCAGAGGACCTGGGTTCAATTCCTGGCACTCACATGGCAAGTGACAACCATCTGTAACTCCAGTTTCAGGGGAATCCAATGCATATGTAGGCAGTACACTCATGCACATGTTTTTTTAAGTAGCATTCTAAATCACAGGGTCATTTGCTTTTGTTTTCGTGATACATACGGTAATACATCATTTCAGGAGCTTTGTATTGAGGCAAGTAAACTTTACTTTGATCAACCAAATCCTTCACCATTTTCAATGTGAAATATTCAGTAGTTTTCAAAATATATATCCCTCTTTCATTTCCACCAGTAAGATAATAAAATAATTTGAAAAATCTAATATAAAAATTTAACCAGGGGGCTGGAGAGATGGTTCACAGTTAAAAGTACTGGCTATTCTTACAAAGGACCCAGATTAGGCTCCTAGCACCCACACAACAGCTAACTCCAGTTCCAGATAATCCAATGCTGTCTCCTGACCTCCATAGGCATTGCACAACACAAGTGATCTTAACGTGCATGCAGGCAATACACTCATACACACACACACACACACACACACACACAATAATAATACATAAATACATTTAATAAGAAAAATTCCATTAAACTTCAAGGGCCTAAGGTTAAGAAAAATATCTAGAATGCGAAAGTGAGGAAAAGTGAAAACAAAAGTACTAAGATTACGCTGATGTTTAGAGCTGACAAGGCCACAGGATACATGGAATCTTAGAGCTGATACCACTTCACACTAAAGTGGAACTCTTGAAAGTGAAAGAATGGCCTTGAGAAATGTTCTGAGTTCAGGGAATCAGGAGATTGACCTTAGTGATGGAGGAAGGGGATAGCACAGGAAGCATGTCTCGGTAAATGTCAACTGACTAGTCTAGGAGTTCAGTGCATACCAGATTAGAGAAATTCTAAACCAAGAAATTATAGCGCAGACCCATGAGAAAGTTCTACTCTTAGTGTCCTTGCCAGCAGGCAAAAGCAATTAGGCGTTCACTTTCAATGTACCTTCGTCTTGGGCTTTCACTGTTGCCGCATAAAACATTTACCAAGATTGCAGACTAAGCAACTACTAAATATATCAACATAGATAGGATATCCACTAGCTGTTGAGTTCTTTTTCTCCATCTATTAAAGTATTAAATGACAGAAAGAAAGCTCAGAGAACAGTGAGAATAAAATTTATTGTCAAACACTACACACTTGTCAGGGAAGGGCTCCCAGAGCTGGACCCTGCTGTCTCCAGGAGGCCTACATTTTCCTAGATCTCAGACAGCTCCCTTCAGGTGACTCCCTTCATTCTTCCATTAGTTGATGATGTCCACACATCCCTTCTACTACCGGGATTGAGTTTCTGTCTCTGTCCTGAACATGGAAATAATTATTTCAGGACTCCTTCCCTTGGTGCAAGAACATAGGAGCAGCTATAACAGGGCTCATTCTGGTTAGTTGGTTGGGGTAAAGGTGCCTCACAATGCTTTCCTTCCTTTGTGATGTAACAGGAAAAGAGGAACTGCAGAAGAGAAGCAATGACCCACTTTATAAGGAAATAGAAATCTATTGAAGACAAAACTCAGAGAGGTGACATTGTGTTCCATGTCCTTTATCACAGGACTTCATATTCTTAAATGAATCCAGAAAAATAGCAAAGATGAAATAGTGAAAGATAATGCCCAGGGGCTGGGTGGATGACTCAGAGGTTAAGAGCACTGGCTGTTCTTGCAGAAGTCTCAGGTTTGAATCACAGCACCCACATGGCATCTAATAGCTGTCCATAATTCTTGTTCCAGACGATCTTACACTTTCTTCTGTATTTCATGGGCACTGCATGACATGGATGCACTTACACACATACATGTATCACACTCATACACATATAAATAAATAAATAAATAAGTAAATAAATAAATTTTTAAACAATGTAATTTCCAAATAAGAAGTTGGATAAAGACTATAAATATCTGTTTATACATATAGACTAATAGCATATAATATCTTCTCTATTTAAAATGTTCACGAAGGCAAAATAAGAAAGTACTATTAAGATAAGATAGGAACATATATAACAAAAAGCCATAATTACAAATTCAATATATAATACAATAGCAGGGTTATGTGCATAGTGAAAAAGTCATTGGGTGTGGTAGCACTCAGAAGGCTTGGGCTACAGGGAGACTCTGTCTCAAAACCCAATCAAACAAAAACAAAACAGAACAAAAATTTAGCATAAAATAGTGAAAATTAAGAAGTTTTAAATCATTTGGTATTGGTAAGATTACGAAAATGTGCTACATTACAGTCTGAAGAAGAAAGAGTAAGAAGAGTTAGCAGGTTAATGTTTGTAACAATCGCTTTTCTGGACTTGATGGGAAACAAAATTCCTGAAATTTCACAATTATAAATCTAAATCTGATGTGGTAGTGTATACTCCTAATCCCAGCACTTAGTAAATTAAGGCAAGAAGGCTCATGAGTTCAAGGCCGGCCTAAGCTACATAGTAAGACTTTGCCTAAAAGACACAAAAACAATAATAAGTAAATCTAATGTAGAATACAATATATATAATATATATATATATTATATATATATTTATATCCATACCAGACATTATATTATAGAGAGACTGATAGAATTCTATAGATGCAGATGGGTATTGAAAGGGGTCAGAGATAATAAGAAAAATCTGATAATCCCACAAAGAAAGAAAGTAGACCAGTATTCAAAGAAACAATGGAAATAGGATAGACACAGAGGGACTAGAAAGATGGTCCAGTGGTTAAGAGCTTTAGCTGCTCTTGTACAGCATTCACATGGCAACTCACAACCATGTGTAACTCCAGTTCCAGGGAATCCAGCACCTCTTCTAGCATCTGCAGGCACTGCACATCTGTGATATACTTACATGCCGACAAAACATTCATATACATAAAATTAAAATACATTATTAAAAAAGAAATATAGAATGCTATTTTCTAAGATCTGAGAGAAAACAATATCAACAAAGGATTCTGCACCAAGCTAAAATAGCATAAAACAATAAAGATAACAGATATTCACTAAAAGCTAGAGAAGAGCTCTAATGAGAAGTTGTTATAGGTTTTAAGAATATGTTTCTGGAAAGTCATGTTAAAGAAAGTGAGATAAGAAAAATAACTTTGAAAAGATATGTTCACAAATACACATATGACTAAACTTTCAAATATAGCAATATTGTAGCATCCAATTTCATAAAGAAATTAAATGTAACAAAAACTCTTGAAATGTAGCAAATATAACAGAATAAGTTGAAAATAATAAAAAATTTAGATGTATATTTTTCAGAAAAATTATATTAAATTTAAATTTTATTAGTATTACATCTACTGAAAATTTAAAGGTATTTATTACATAAGAAAAATGCCACAGATGAATAGGTATAAAATAATTATTCATAATTATCAGTCCAACAGGAAACCAAATTCTAGACCATGCAAAACAAACTGAAGAATAAACACTGTGATTAAAACATAAATATGTAATGCTTGCCAAACAGGCTAAACTAAATCTTCACCAAATAAAGATCTAATGCTAATGCTATGTACGTTTCCAAGAGGAGAGTAAAAGTTATGTACAATTAAGAACCTCTGTCCCATAGAATTACAGCATCTTGAACACAAAAACATTTGTACTGTAGATAGCCAAAAAAAGACTCTGGGGAATTGATGAAAAAGTTGGAACCCAATTGCCATTTAAGATGGCAAAAGTCTCAGGAAGAGAGATCTCAGAGAAAATGCTCAGAATCCCAGTAAATGTAAATGCTTAATATTATTTTTGAAAAGGACATTTTAGCCATAATAATGTATCACTAGATGCCTGATGAGAGGCTTAACATTTCAAAGAGCTAGGACCACAGGAGCTTTCCTAGACTGTTGCTCTGCATGGGGCACCTCAAACACTGAAGAAAACTCTCCACATCTACCAGACATTCAGGATTTTTCTTGGGGAGAGCTGAACAAATATCTATTCATCACAAATAGAGTAATGGCAGATCCTAGAAATGGTTCCATCCATACGTTATCAGTGAACCCGAATTGAGCTTCCTTCCGGTAGCATGGGGAGGGGGTTACTGAGAGGCAGCTACACCTTTGAAAAGCCCTGGCATAGGAATGAACGACCCAAGTTCTACCACTGAAGCTCCCTGCCCAACTTACAGATAGACTCACCATAGAGCATTCTCTCCCCCAGAAACTGTTCACTGCTTATATTACCTTTTATGGACCCTGATGAGTCATTTAACTTTCTGAGCTTCTTGAGTCCTATAAAGTTTTCATTCTTTTTCTCTGTCTTGCAAGTCTCTCTTCTCCCCCTAGAAAGAACCATTTAAATTTATACAAAGTAGTTAGATATTTCAGCTCTTCCTGAGGCTCTTACAATCTTTCCACTTCCTCTTCTGCAAGGTTCATTGAGCCTTAGAGGTGTGATATCCATATGCTTCATTATTTTCATTCATGTGTGGATGAGAATTGGGCAGTTAGGCCAGAGCAACCATCACTTATTGTTGGCAACTTGATCAGTCATGAATCTCACAGTAACCATCAACAGTTTTTAAAGGGAAGTTCCCTTCCTTGACTGAAGCTCACAGCAGCAGTTATCTAAGGGCATAAACGAAAACTTTAGAAGACAGTTTGACAGTAGCAGCTGCCTCCCCTTTGAGCCTAAGACTTCCAAAGCAACGGGCTTTTGTCCAACTTATACTATCAGAAATTAGTTCCATCCTGTGAAGCAGGACCTAACTATGGTAAAAAAGCAGTTAGGTACATTTCCAATAATGATTGTTACCATTATGCCAATGGGGACATCTTGACTGGCATTTTGGTGGCATCCTTCTGACCCCAGTAAGCCTGATCGTTTGTTCCATCTAGGGTCCACTTGTTGTGCCTGGTGCTAGAACCAGAACTCCAGTTCCAACAGGTTCTGGCCAGTGCTGTGGCCATTGTGTCTCCTTTAGCCACATCTGGCTTCTGAAAGACCCCCAGGCTGGGGATCTCCATCCTCAATATGATTTCTGGCAGGGGAGAATTGTACACACTGTATTCTGGGGGATAACGGATGACCTCTAGGGAAGGATTAATCACCCTCACTTATACTGCTCGGGAAGTCACTCCTTCCACCCCTTTGCTGAAGTGCTGTTCCAGCTTTAAGGGCTTTCAGAGGCTCACAAACCATAGTTTTCTCATCAATTTTTAATTTAGGAAATTTATCTCTGTACACAACTTGCCACATTTGTTTTTGAGTGATCCAGAGACACTTGTCAGATTCTTTCTGTGTTCCCTCCAGATTATTTTAGCATCCTACAAATTCAATTTATATGCTAGTCCAACTCATTCAAATTTCTTAGAACACCTCTTGTCTTGCAAAGATCATGTTCTATCAAAGGTCTCAGCAAAGCCACTAAAGCTCCATGTCAGTCTAGAGGTACCTTCTGAAGTCAGGTTTTTCTTAGCTCTTCTTTGAATTGTCTTACCTGAACTCGTAAGCTTGGTATCAAATACCACATCTCTCGTGTCCAATTCTCTCCTTAATATCTTTCCTTTCTCTGTTGTGTTCTAGTCCCTGATGTTCATGGGGAACTCTAGTTATTGATAATTAAGTGCTCACGTGAGCCAATCCAGGAGCCAATGCCCATACATTGCCTCGTCTAGAGAGCCTTTATGTCAAGGAGGGATAAGAAACTACAACTCTGTCTCTCCACTTCCACAGCTTTCAAACTGCCCCTCGTCTTCCCATGTATCACAGCTTCACAAGCCAGGAAGAGATGGCTCTTGCATTTCTTGTTTAAAAGTCTTTCCCAGTTAGAGTGATTCAGATGCAGAGTATTCCATGATCTTAGTTTCCAGTACTGAGCCATGATTAAGGCCCCATCTGTATGCTGGATCTAGTTCACATCAGGCTGCAAGGGCATCTTCCGTCTGCTACTTTGCTCTCTTCTTTCACATTGTCCAGTTTCTCTGACGAGGTCCTAGTTTGGGGACAGTAGGAAGAGCTCTTTCACACAGATCTAGTTTGTAACCTCCTCTCATCAAGAATTCCCTGCTGTAAGAAATGTCAAGTTAGCATGTCCACTTCAGTCCCTTTTCACAATTTTCCAGCTAAATCGAGGTCCAGTGAAAGGTTAACATCTCCATGTCTTTTTCTCCTTGTAATTCTTCCTTACCTGGGTAAGTTCTTTCTGGAAAGACAGCTCACTCTCAGTTGCGTGTTGCTGCCCGCAGTAAAAACTGTTCAGCTTCTGCCACATCCTGATCACAACCCATTCATGCTACTTTCATATGTCCGATGTCTTGAGGCTATCGCCATGCTCATGTGGTGAAGTTCGTTCATCAAGGAGCTATGCCACGTAGAGGAAGGTTACCCCCTAGAAAGTCCCTCACCAAGGAGTCTCCATCCTCAGACAGCTCAACCTTATATTTTATTCAATCTTTATACATTTCATACAGAACATCTCAATCAGTCTTAATCACCTTTATACCCACTTCCCCGCAGGCACCCCTCACGACCCCCAACTGGAACCCATACATTCTATCAAGGCTTATTGTGTTTTACCTTATTTATAAGTCTTATCACGCACAGTAAGGGCCCGTGAAGGCCACTATAGCAAGAGGCAAACCAACCCATACCATGTGATGAAATGCAGCCAGATCAGGACCGTTCCTGCCACACTGCACCTCAGTCAGCCTCAGCTTCAGCATGCTTTAGTTGACCATCCTTGGGGTCATACAACTGTTTCCTCTTAATTCATCTTTGGTTCTGTCAGTCCCTGTTTAAGGCATCGATTGCATTGCCTGATTTTTCATGGGGACACGAACAAATATAGTCTGTTCACCCCCGTATAGGGCCCCAAGAACAGAGCAAAGAAACAATTCACCTTAGTACACTTTGATGAACCAATGAGATAAGTGTGGTTAAGGATTGGAGCATAGATGAGGTGTTACTCACAAAAGTATGGGTGATTTTAAGGCAGCTGTACCACTGAAAAGCCCACACTGGATTGGGCCATGGCTCATAAAAACTGCATCCTCAGAGCACGTTGCAGGCTGCTCCACCGCAGTGTCTCTTCTCCCACCAGGTTATGGATCCTTGGGTAGCCACCAGCCTTGTGATTCTTGTAACTTTCAGAGCTTTCTGAATCTTAAAATTTTGTTATCTTGCCATGTCTCATGAGGATCCTCCCTTTCTCCAGGAGAGAATATTTCACTTCACAGAAAATAACTACATAGAGCCATTCTTAGATATAAACTGAGGAGTAACACATTCAAATGCTAATGTAAGACACATACTGAATATGTTCATGAAAATATTATTTATAGTTCCAGTAAACTAGGAAGAACACAAATATCTATCAGTAATAGAACTGACGATTTGAAGTATTTTCATTAGGTAGAATACTATACATATCATAGCACTAAATATTTACTACAGCACACAACACTGTAGCTCTATCCCACAACTACTATATTAGAAAAAAATACAACAGCATATGACATATATTGCAAAGGTATATGTTATTGCAATTGTTTAAAGTTCAACACAAGTAAAACTAATCTGTATGGACTTGTCCCTTCAGACTCATTGTTATTAAAGTGAACTCTGTAAAAAATCAAAGACGCTAAAAGTTTATGACTTTTTACTTATGACTAAAGTCATTATGTGTCCAAGCCATTGATGAACCAAATGAAGTCTGCTGAATCACTAGAGTCAGAAGAGATTCTCCTGACCAGGGTCCCAAGTGAAATGGCTGTTGAAAAGAGGATGAAAGAAATAAGCCAGCTCAGAACAGGTCCAAAATGCATCCTTAAGTCTCACTTATAGCAGTAAAATGTGGAAGCAGACTGAATATCTATGATCAGAAAAAAATTACATGTGAATTTAATGTGTTGCAGGGTCACACTTTCTATTGTCATGTGAATCAACAGAAACACAAAGTGATGTAGGTGAAAAGCAATTTCAATGGCATAGATTTTCAGTTAATTTTTAAATGTAAGAAACTGTTTCTGTTTGGATCTGCACTAGATGTAATAGAAGGCATTAAAATAATGCAGTAAAAATACAAAATCAAATTAAGAGTACTTGGTTTTCAAGGGAGACTGAAAGTGGAAAATTGGTATAGAGAACTTTTACTGTACCTGTAATGTCCCTGTTAAAAATATATAGCTGTTTATTGAATCACTCCTTACAACTTCGTGAATATCTAAGAATTTTCAAAATGAAAACTGGGCAAAAAAAAAAAAACAGCGTCTTCATCATAATCATATATTGTTAATATATTAACCAATATAACTAATTTAATTAGTTCAAAAATATATGGCAGTAATAAATTAAGTATAATATAACACTATAGCAATAATAATTTTGTGTGCCATTAACAAAAGTGGAGAGAAAAACAAATGGACCCTTCACACGTACAAAATCATTCTCTTGACCAATAACCCAATGAATGCCCATCTAATTACTTCTACTGAGTTGGCCCCATTGATAGGGCACACCTTTGAGATGTTTATTTAAATGCCAGGTTCCAAATTTGGATGTCCCTTTAGTGGCTAAGAGGAACACAGGGTGGGGAGCAGGGAGTCCCAGAGAAGTAGGTGATCCACATGGACCTCATAGGCCTAATAATTTCAAGGACTGAATTCAGTTTGTGGAATTTACTTCTGGCATGGCATTTTGTTGTGTAGATTTATATCTACTTATATAGATATAAATGATCTCCATTCTTGAATGGGTACTACAGTTTGCATTGCCTAAAGGCTGATTCAACCTATCTGTTTCCCTTTTTCAGGAAGAAATCAGGTTTTCTTTATTTATAATAGTTTAAAATGTTGGAATTCATTCCCTTAGCTCTTGTATTGACCTCAGAAGTAATTCCTGAAGAGCCATCCATCCTTTATTTTGTAATCATAACAAAGCCTGTGTGTCGTGTAATCCCAGGGGCGTTCTGATGAGCGCTGCATAAGTTGAGGTCCATTTAACAAATATGATCTCATGCACTGTCAGCATATGTGTACTCAATGTAATTAAAACGCAATAACAAGAAATGCGTGGTAAATGAGTTTTAAACCTCTACCGACATGTGAAATCACTTTTCCCTACCAGGGTCAATTGAACCACATCCCTCCCTTAGTTTGCTCTTTGTCTTCGCATAGATCTATAGCACTGAGGGGGGAATTCCCTTTCTCATTACAGACAAACATTTTAATAAATTAATTCCATTGCTCAAGCTAAGTGCTTTTAAATATTACTATTTCTGTTGCAGACTTCCTTTCATTTGTTATCCTCGAGACTACTTGCAGCCTTCTTTCTTAAACGACATTCATAATAACATCGAGTGCAAGTCAATTGTGGCTTAGCCAGTCCCAGTTTGGATATCGTGGAATTAATATGCTTAAACCTTAAGAATCATTCCGGAAATGCTGTGCTGCCATCTCTGCACAGGGAGAATTGATTCACTATATGCCAGGACCCCCAAACTTGAAGATGAAAGTAGGAAAATCAGAGTCCAAATATTTGGCTTCAAAAAATAGCTGGAACTTAGGTATTTTTCTTTGATTAAGGCTGGCATTTGTTCAGCTAAAGCATTTGGATATAAGTAGATTTTCTTCCTTCCTCTTGCTGTTTACATGGCATTTACAAATATTCCCTCCTCCACAAACATTTATTACTGCTAAGTCAGTCCTCGCTCTAGAATAACCTCAGAATTGAATTCGTTTAGCTCCTGTTCCACCAAATACTGAGATTCACTTTCACTTATATAAATCGAATTTTCTGGCTTTTTAAATCTGTTCTTGTAGTTTTTATTAGAATGGCTTATTTAATATTTATACATGAGTATAATGTGTTTTGATTAAATCCACCCCTCATTTCCTTTCCTCATTTCTTTCTTTATTCCCCATCACTTTTCCTTCCCAACCTAATGATCTATCTATCTATCAATCATCTTTTTATCTATCTATCTATCATCTATCTATCTATCTATCTATCTATCTATCTATCTATCTATCTCTCCATACCCACTGAGTCCATTGGTATCCCTGACATGTGCATGGTTGATGGTTGTATGATTGTAGGACTATCTATGGGAGCATGCAGGCCTGCCTCCCTAAAGAAAGCTGACTCTCCCTTCCTGAGCAGCATTCAGCAGCCAAAAGTTCCCATGACAGAGCTGGGCCTTCAAGAGTCTCTCCCTTATTCTGGCTGGATTTTAGGCTGGCTTGATCTTGTGCCAGTCTTGTGTATGCAGTACCAGCTGCTGTCAGTTCATGTGTTCATTATGCCCTGCAAACAGTTTAAATGCAGGCATCCACTCCCTCTGGCATTTGCGGTATTTCTGCTTTCTCTTCCACCAACATCCACTGCTGCTAGAGGGTTAGGTGATGCAGCCACTGTGGAAATCGTTCTGATGGTTTCTACAATACCTAAAAATAAAACTACATGGCTCAGCTATACCATTCCTGGGCATATACCTAAGAGACTTCATACCCTACCACAGAGATACTTGCACATCTACATTCAATGCTGCTCTCTACCCACAATGGATAGGATATGGAATCAGCCTCAATGTCCATCAACTGATGAATGGGTAATAAAAATCTCAGGTATACATACATGCAATGGAATTTTATTCAGTTACAATGAAAAATGAAATTTGCAGGAAAATGACTGAAACTGGAGAAAATTGTACTGAGGTAACAGACTCAGAATTACAAATACCACATTTTCTCTCATATATATAATTTGGCTTTGAATTTTTAGATTTCTGTTTACCCTGAAGTGTCAAGAAGCCAGAAGGGACCTTGAGATGGGGCTGGGGGAAGCCTTAACAGGAGGAGGAATTAGTAGAACAATGTGATATGAATAAAGGGAAGGGGATAAAGGTGGTTAGAGGTCTAAGAGCAGGCAGTGGGAGATGGGTTAACAAAACACACGAGTGCATGAGAAAGCCTTACGGAATCCCACTACTTTGTGAGCTAATCAAAAAATACAAGTTTGAAAGAAAATTGAGAATAGGTGTCCTCCAATGTTAGACAGTAAGGCTCCCAGAAGACATGAATTACTAAGTAATTTCAGTGCCCGGCATGACTACTTTCCTTTAAGTTATTGGTCAGGAAGGCCCCAGAACAACACAGGCCTTGCCATTGCTCTTGGCTGGCCATCATAAGTAGATGGTAAAACCATCTATTCCTGAAGATGCCATGAATGTTGGTTGTAGGACTTAGAGAAACGACTGAGAACTTCACAGCCCCACCTCTCCGGTGCTGCTGAGACCCCGTCCACCATATCTCCTCTCCACTTCATGTCCTCTTCATGGTTTTGTACACATATATGAAATTAGCAGTGAGTAGATTAAAACATTTTTAAAAGTCATAATCAAAGCAAACAAATTGTCAGATTTTACGTAGGTACCCTAGCTACTGAAAGCTCTGTTTTGCAGTCCTTCTCTAAAAAGTAATTTAATGGAAAGAACTGATACAAAATAGACTCATTTGAAGAGGAACAAAAATGATTTGCCATGAATTATACTGCGTGTATTGTTGAGGTTCTGAGAAACGTGTGCTTCATGATGGGATTGGTTTCTCTTAGAAGATACAACAGAAAGTGCTCTCTCTCTCTTTCATTTCTTTCTCTCTTTTCTGAGCAGGCAGAGTAGTAAGATGGTTATCTGCAACTGAGGAAGAGACTCAATCATTCTTACACCTTGATCTTGGCCTTGAGACTTCGGAACTGTAAACATACTTTTTTTTTTTTTTTTTTTTTTGACTAGCACAGCAAACTATACTAGTGCAATACTGGCACTCTTATTTTTGGAGTGATCAACAGCTATCAACTTAAAGCCCTATACATGGGAGGGTACTCAAGTGTGGCACCATAAATGTAGCCAAATACACATGGCTGGAGAGGACACAGAAAGAACCTAGAAAAAACCCTCCCAACCTACCCTACATCAGTCACATTGCTAGACAAACAATTTCTTATTGTACGCTAAATATATATCCTTATATTTAGGGACAAGTATATCAGCTATCACTCTTCAGAGAAGGTTCTTTTCATAACAGATAGAGACTATTACAGAATTTTACAACTAGTTAGACCCAGAGAATAAACGTCTGTGAGATGCCCATCCCTAAGTGACATATCTACAGTGGAACCTCTGCACATAAGGCTCACAGAACATAGTGGAAAGGAGGATGGCAAGAATACTAATGCCTCTCTCAGATCTTACAAAGGAAGCTTCCTCATGGAACAGAGGGTGATAAACACAGAAGGCCACAACTGCGGATAATAAGAGACTGAAGAGTATGTGTCCCTAGACAGAACTCATTTTAAACCTCACCCACCCAGAGCTCAGGGACCATTGCAGAATAAATGGGAGAAAGATTGTCAGAGCCACGGTTGGTACATGACCATAAGGAAACAGATTCTTCCAGGCTTCTGGGAATTTGCTCATATAAACCTAGAGCAATAGGGTGACAGCATGCACAAGACCCATGCAAACTCAATCAGACAAAACTCATCACAGAGCAGGGGAAGTGGGCAAGAGGCCCCGACCTTAGCTGAGGTACTGTTGGTAGCTGATCACTGCTGGGTGAGGGAGAGTCAATCTTCACTAAAAGAGTGACTCTAGATAGGGAGGCCAGGCTATATGAAGGAACACACACTGGGGGACATCTGAGTACACAAACTTCACTCCATATGCCTTAGCATATATAACATAGTGCATGAAATGCTGTAGGCAGGCTGTGGGGGTGCATATACAGGAGGATGTCTAAACATGATTAAGATGCATTGTATGAAATGCACAAAAATTTAATTTAAAATATATATTGAGAAAAACATAATTATATTTTAAATTGCCTATCCATGGTGTCTTGTATAGCAACCCAAGGAAACTAAAACAGAGATGGCAATAAAATTGAAAAGAGCTTTTGTAAGTTGTTACACTATAAAGCTGAACCTCTACAGACATATAACTGTTTACTTCTGACCTTTAGTGTGAGGCAAATGGGGCATTTCCTGCAGTTTTGTAAAATCCCTAAGGAAACTTTTCAAATACTCAGGTAAAGAGACATGAACAAGATTTCCAAACTGGGGTAGATAAAATGTACTATAATTTACAACAAGTAGCCTTTTAGAACCCAAACTTATGGTGTATATGCAAGCTACATCAGCTTAAAACATTTATTATCTCAGAGGATGTGGGTCAGAAATACAGGCATGACATAACTGGGAGTCTTACAAGGTGGAATCAAGGTGGAATCTGTTGATTTGCATTCTTATTTAGAGACTGAACTAGGAGAGAATCTCTTCCACGTTTTCCCAGGCTATTGAAAGGACATATTTCTTTGTGCATGGAAGACCAAGTCTACCAAGCTCCTGCTGTCCATCAGCTAGATTCTTCTCTCAGCTCTTGCATGCAATTAAAGTTCCCCAAAGCCATGCCTGGCATCATAGACTTTCTTACTGTTCAATCAAGCCATGAAGGCAACGAATCTTCAGAACAAGCGAGCCACCAATAGAGGGGCATGTGCATTTTACATGATATAACCACAGGAGAGATATACCAGTCATTGAAAGTTGACGAGAGTAAAAGATCGAATCCTATGATGAGATTGTATAAGCAGTAAGAGCTATAATTACTCATATGCATAAGCATATGAAATCATCTTTTGGGTGGCGATTGGGGGCAGGAATAGGGCAGTGAAAGGATAATAATGGATAATAATGAGAAAAGAAATTGACAGAGACAGTCACAGTCATGTGGGGAATGGTAACAGTGAAGCCTGAACTGTCCAGTGGGAACAGGAAGAAAAACCAGGCTGAAGAGAGAATAGGATGAGGAACAGAATGAAATTAAACACATCACGGAAGCAATCAGTTGCTGACTCAGAGAACATGTATAAAAGAACAGTTTGAGCTATGGCGAGGACAATGAACCCAATCGTTCTTGAAAAAAATATAAGGACTGAGAACGAGGAAGGAAGTACTGATTCCGTGTAGATCTCTGATGCGTAGATCTTTGACACTAAGAGTCAAAATATAGTAAGAATGTCTGGATAGGTGAAAAAGGAATAGTAGGCAAAAAAATTTTGTCATTATAAACCAGAAGGAAAGAGGGGAAACTATACGACGTGGACCACCTTCAATGTCTTTCCTTTTTAATAAAATAAATAATAAAATTGGTTCACAGGCTATAGACAAAGATAGATGGGTGATCAGAAGTTAAGTAATCTCAGTATTTCAGAATGTGAACAGAAAATTATTAAATCATGACATTTATCTGCTCACTACTCTGATAACATAGATCTATTCTATTTTTAATACTGAATAATTTAAAAAATTACTCTACATTAAATATTTAACTTATTCAAAATTATCCTGTCCTAAATATATCGATTAAATGCATATATTACATGCAAGATCACTTTTATTAAACCAAATTAAATATTGAACTAAATTTAATAATTAAACTGGATTTCATATTAGATCAATTTAACACATAGTATAAAAAGTTCAGTTTGTACAAGAACCAAAGGGTAACAGAAATAAATATTGGATAAGTTTTAAAAGGGAAATGACTATGAATTTAGTAGATAACTCAACATGAAACTTTTTAGGGTAATATTTATGTGTCATGCACATGTGTGGTATAAAAATTGTGTTACTAATGTGGACCCTTATACTAGAAATATCTTACTAGTCATGACTTCTTATATTTCTCAGCCACGACCATAGCATATATTTTTTTCCCTTATATAACACAGGCATGGTGGTGCATGTTTTTAATCCCATCACTCAAGAAGCAGATGCAGATGGACCTGAGTTCCAAGCCTACTGGAGCAAGACCCTGTCTCAAAAAACTGAAAATAAAAAAAATTGTTCAACAGGAATTGAAAAGCCTAAATCACCTCCTACAGATTCTAATAGGAATTAACATACAGTAGCAGATGAGCTGGAACCTTACCTGAGCAGGTGACTAGCCTCCTTGACTCTCCAAGTATATTGGTACATGAAAAATATTTACTGAGAACAAGTTTGCTGAGCCCCAGTCAAGGTGCTGAAGGTATACACATGAATAAAAGACAAAAAGATAAGTACCTGATGTATCATTTGATGAAAAGGGCCATGAAGAAAAATTAATCAGGTTAAGGAAGGGGGCAGAAACAGACATCGGAGGGAATGAGATCTATGTGATATATGTATCATATATGTATCTCATATATATATGATATATATATATATATATATATAGAGAGAGAGAGAGAGAGAGAGAAAGGAAGGTCTTTATAATGATTTCTCATAATGAGTCATTCATGGCTAGGACTGCAATTAAATGATCCCTTAAGCTCCATATCTTTTGACCATCAGGGATGCTGGCCAGCTTCTCCTAGGCAGAATGTTAAACAGAACTTTCAGAAAGTTCTAATAACTATAGAATATAGAAAGATGTCCAAATTCTAAACCCTCATGCAAATATTAATTTAGAAGCAACTTCTTACACACATAGAAAGAGTAATTGTTTACACATAAAACTTAAATCAGGGTTAGACTCCAGTCAGTTCTAGATGAATGTTTTTCTTGTTATTGTTTAAAGGTAAACTAAAACCTATATCCTATAACCTTTCTAAAAAGAAACAGTCCAACTTTCTGCCTTTATAAGGAGGAGACATCAAACATGACTGAACCATCTTTGATGTCTGAAAGGCTTACAGAGTCCTCATTTTGCACATTTATTCTCACGTGGCCACAGTATCTGCCAAAGTAAAAAGTGTAGAAATCTCATCGGACTTACACTAAGAGCAATATATTAGCTGGAAATAGGTTCAGGGCCAAAACTATGAAATAAAACCATCTTCTAGTAATTTCAGTAAATTTGCTGAATTTAATTTTGAAATCTACAGTGACATTCTGGTGAATCAATTTCATTCTGTGGCAATTGCCTGAATTTATAATTTGTTTCTGAACACTGTAGAGTTTGTAGAAAGAATGGAGCTACTACAATTGACTTATCCAAGAAGAAAATTTGAGTGGCTGATATTTTATACATATTCTATTTTCTGCTTCATTGTGTAACTCTGTAAACACATACTGTTTCTCTGTCTTGTAGAATACAGAACCAGTGTAAGTGAAAACTCTCAGTCAAGAGCTATCATTTATGAGACTTGTTTCCCCCAGGAGACACCTCCTTCCCACTGCTGTGACATTTTTTCTAGTAAAACATTTCTATAATGTCTATTTGGAGTTTTTGCTTGTTTGTCCCTAACTAAAATAGCAATAAACTAAGTTTATCCCAGTACAATAAAAGGTATTTGTGTTGTTGACTTACTATCATTGTAAGTCCTTTATGGTCTCAGAAAAACATTATTTTTCTGCATGTTCCCTGCTATTAAAAGTGTGTCTGTATGCTATTGGTGCCCCCAAAGGTATATTCAAATAAGCTGGAATACGTTATTTGGAAGCACACATTACCTCCAGTTCTTGAATACCTAGTGTTCTCACCTCAGGTGATTTCACTCACAATTCATTCAAAAGGATTTGCTTTATGTTTTCTGTACCCTGGTGTTTACTTCTACAATCAGTAAAATGGTTATCATACATGCAGAAAAACAAGCTCATTGATGACTAAGCTGGACTTGGGTGGAATCATTTCTTTGATCTGTTGTTGATTTCCTACCCAGGGTGAACAGACTTTTGCTCATATCTTCCAAGGAAAAGTCACACAATGCCAATACCACAGTACTGAAGCTAATGGATCATCCAGGGTGCTATTATAGCTTCTGAATGGGAACTTAATGCCTAACAATACCAGAGAATCTAAGATATGAGTAATCTACTCGACATTACCTGAAGTCAGTCCCCCAAATGAGAAATTTACAGAAACAAGGAACACCATCTAAAGATGATTCTGAACTGTCTCCCTCTCTACCTAGGCCACTCAGTGATTTCCTACCTATGCTCTGAGGCAGGAACTGCTAAATGGAGGGTAAATTTGATAGGAAAAAAATGGCCCCAATTCTAAAAATTAGAAGGCTTTAAGATGTCTTGTTCAGTCAGTGAGCTTGAAGGCAACGAGTCTATTTGCAAATGAAGAACAACCCCTTCTGTAAAGTGATGAGGAAACCAATTAAGGCACGGAGATAAAACTAATGGTCATTAAATAGGGTGGTAGTGAGTAATTAAAAATTAAGGCATGTTTGGTCACCAGTATTCTGACTAACAATGAATGAACAATAGGAAAAGAAAAGACACTTTAGCTCAAAACTCCTTCAGGACCGATCTCCAAAAACAATGAATGAAAACACTTTGCATGGAGTTGGAACATCTAGACCTGCTAACTCAGCTGCCACTGGAATTAGAGTTTTGTAGAGGTCAGCTCTCTCCACTGGCCGTGCAGTGTCTGTAAACCTCAGATAGCAGAAGGAAGGCATTATAGATGTCATAATGGGCTATAGATGGCATAATGGGTGTAGAAGAATCCTGGACTGCATTGTTATTTATCCAAGAAATTTAGAGTTTCCAATAAGCCTCAAGAGCCAAAATTTAGAGTTCTGAAATTATATTTCATACAAACTGGATTTAACTTTTTTGTGAATAATATGTTTTTTTACATTATTACTTATTGTAGCTTTTATCATTAATATTCACCTTTTCTTTTATTTATAATTAATTATATAAATGACTATTATTTGGGTCTTTTACATATTATAATTATTTGATACATTTTCTAACTACTTCAAATTTGGTTTAGCTATATCATAAATTGGAATATCATATTCAGTTGTTAACCTATTGCATCAAGTAGTGAAGTCAACTGAGACTTCTCTTGAAAAAAATCTCAACTTCTGGCTTTGAGCAAAAAATGAAACTAGTGATGGAGGATATTTACAGTGAAAAAAATTAAGATTCAAATGGAACCAGGCTACAGAAGTAAGCCAGCAACTGACTCCTAGCACCAAAAGATGTCCTTTAGTGAATCTGTGCATCTGAGGTCCAGAGCCAGTCATCAGTCTTCTAGCATGCAAAAACTTACGTAAGCTTCTTAAACATTCAGTTTTTTGAATGTTCAGCAGAAAGGAGATATACATTGAGGAAGAAAAGAGTGTTGAGGACAAGTAATAGTTTTTGATAGAGGTGTTGATCTTATATGTATCTGAGAATAAATATTTGGCATATATATGTGTAGACACATACATATGGCTTTTGTAGCCTTATAAAATAAATTACACTTTCCTGCCAAGCACTTAAAACACATTTCCAGTATTTATGAAATGTATTAAAACAAGTGGTAACGATAAAAGTCCATGTATGGACACGATAAGACGATAAGATCTCAGACTGGCACTAAGACTCTGAAATCAGTAGTCTAAGGTCTGTGATAGATGAGTGCTTGTGGCACAGTGGCGCCACTCCCCCGTCCCTCCAGTGGTTTTGCTTCCCAGTGTTTCAGTTAGCTGCAATAAACTGCAATCTGACAAAATTAAATAAAAACGTACAAAAAATAAATAAAAGGAAATTTTAAATTGCATGCTGCTCAGGGTAGTATAATGAAATCTTACATAGATCTCCCTCCCACCAAGGACAGGAATTGTCCCTTTGTCCAGCATTCGTGTTCATTTCATCAAATAGGTATTACATCATCTCACGTCATCACAAGAAGAACAGGAATAGTAAAATATATGTACAAAGAGACCACACTCACTCCATGTTTATTAAAGTACATAGCCGGAATCACTCATTATCAGTTATTTCTGATATCTTCCTGTGAATGACTTACAAATTAAACTTTAGCATATGTATGTAAAGAAAAACAGTGGATCTAAGGGTCCAATGCTATTCATGGTTTCCAGGCATCAACTGAGGATCTAGAAAGCGGTGTGCGCATTTCAGTGGTGACACACGGCACACTGAGCTGTCCAAATCTGGGAACAGCAGAATCTGATGTCCTAATGCTTAAGATGATGCAGACTCTGGCTATTCCAGAGAGGAAATGGGCTTGTTATCATATCAAATTTTACTAGGTCTTGGAAGGATGTCTCAAGTAAAGAATAAATTAAAAATTTAAAAACATAGAATTCTATAAAGATTGACAATATGTAATATACAGTTGAAACAATCATCATGAAAGTAAAATTTTAACAGAAATATTATCAGAGTAATGCATTCTAAAGACCATGCAATACAGGAAAGGGCAAAGAGGTTGCCTTGGATCTTCCACTTAAAAACTTAAGTTAGACAAGATGACAGCAATGGCAGAACAAGGTAGACTGGTAAGTACACAATCTCCCTTATAGGAAAAGCACACGGGGCTAGGCTGGTTCTTCTTCTAATAAAACTGAAGGTCCACATTCTTGCATTCAAGCACTTATTTCATAGGTAAAATGCAAAATATTTCATGACGCTGCATCCCTCATGATGTCTTCATTTCTTCTTTCCAGTCTAGACAATTTGAAGAGAGCAAATGCACCTTGAACCAGTGAAATTAGGATAAAAGTGTTCACACACCGTGGAATTCTTGCTGACTGCAGAATGCGTAAACCAAATCTAGTGTTCTAGAATTATAGTGATTCTAACTGCAGAGTTTCACGACCTTCTAAGAACTTAATAGTAGTCAAAGAGGTTTTCCTTCTTCTGTTAAGAAAAAGTGAAAAATTAGGGGGCTTCAAAGACAAGGAAAATCTATCACCTGAATGGTGCAGGACTAGTTTTCCATTAGCAGGCTAGGCCTGAAGAAACTAGTTCATTAACCATGAATTCTTTGCTCCTTTGCAGATGTTTTGCAGCCCTGAGGAGCCTGGCCTCTCTGGAGGAGGGAAGACTCAGTGGGGAGAACACAGCAGGCTGAGCCTGGGCCTGGGAAGAGAACACAGTGGCTAATAAAATGTCTGGACTTGCCTTTTCCTTTTGTTCAGGTGCGGATAACTCTGGGGACCCGGATGCTCTACCTAAATATTTTGATCTCAGTGCAAATTCATGTAGCTTTCCTAGAAATTACTCGATATTTATTTAGAGAATGTAGAAAGAAAATAATGGCAGATTTTTCAGTAAAAAATAAAAGTTAGAAGTAACGGAATCAAGAATGAACTTCTATCCAAAAAAAATCATAGAATTGCATGAGACCATAGTGGTCAAGTCTTATCTTAGTCATGGACACTGCCTCAGAGTATATTCGATATAAAGGAGGTCCTATCTGCCAAGATAGCTTTTTAAAATTTTTGACCATTCTTAATTATTCTATTATACAACTAGTAATTTTAATTTTATCATACACAGCATACTGTATATTAAAAATAACAAGTGTATTTTAATAGAGTTTTTGAATCTTCAATTTTTGTTTACACTACATAATCCCCGTTCTCTAGGAATTTTTTAAGTTGCATGGTTTTTAAATCTTAGGGGCTTTATGCTAATATGTTTCTTAAGATAATATAAAGTAACAAATGACTGAAATCCAATGAAAACTAGTTAGGCCAAAAAGAAAATGGATTACACATATATTTCAATGGTTCACAAAATACAATAATTTTACATTAGTTGTCCTATACGCACTATAGTTTTATCATTTTCTTTTTAAAGAAGATTCCCTTTAAATGTGTTGGGGAAAGCTCCAATAATTTCTGAGCAATTCAAAATGAATTTTTTCTTACTGTCTCCTCTTTTCAACCACTAGATTCCTACTAGTATAGTAGTTCTCAACTGTGAGGACAGAGTAGGACTACAAGGAGTTTCCTAAGTAAGGTCTTACTCATCTTCACAGGTGCAGACAGACACAGGTGGGAAGCTTTTGCCAAATCCAGACTGTTGCCCCATGAAAAATTACCATGCTCTACCTAAACTATAGCAAACAGTGGAGAAGCATTCAACATAGTCTAGATTTTAGGAATTACTTCACAGTAAAATTCACTGACAACGTGGACCCTAACTCATTTCCCTGTGATAATCTTCTAGGTCAAATCCCTTCACTTACATGTGTCACAGTTGAAGACTTTTAGCACAAGTTCCTATCCACTTAAATTATTATGAATGCTCATCATTCCCTCCAAACTGATCTGTATCATTTTTGCTTTTTTTCTTATCTTCAATGAGTCATCTAAGAAACAGTGTAACTGTTGTCAGATTCTGGGTAGAAATCAGACACAACTCTACAGTTGGAAAGAAAGACCAGCTGAGGCAATTAGCTTTTTAAGAAATGCATCTCCCAAACAAGGATATAGGATCAGCTCAGTGGGCTGTGAAAATGAAATCAGTGAACTTAAGACAAAGGTATTTAGTGCACAGCGGCAGTATTGCCGGCAGTGATTCATTTGAATATGCCAAATCTAATAGAAATGACTTGTGTGGACTCTGTTTTTGATATGAATGTGCTTATCTGCCTGTGCTCTGTTCCCTGCAGGATTCTATGCACCCATGATCTCACTCCATTACATGCCATCTCCAGAAGATGATGCTTGAAACAACAGACAGCAGGTGTGTTGTCATTTGCTTTCAGCATACTGCAGACAATAAATCACCCACCTTGCATGCTTCCTGAGTGCCATCTTCTCCTACATCTTGCCCTGCCATTCCTCAAAAGTCCCATTGTCAAAGAAGAAACATCTTACACAGGAAAGTCTGTTCCAAGTGATCTAGGTTTCATTGTCACCAATGGTAGCTAACTAGGAGAATAAAGTTCTGTTAAAAAAGTGCATGCTGGCTGGGGCTAGAGGGATGGCTCAATGGTTAGGAGCACTGGCTGCTCTTGTAGAGGACCTGGGTTCAGTTCTCAAAGGCCACATGTAAATTCAGTTCTAGGGCATCTGACTCCCTCTTCTGTCAGGCATTACAGGCACATGTTGCACTTACATATATACAGGCAAAACAATCATCCACATACACATAAATGAAAAATAAAATTTAAAAACTGTAAATGCATGCTGTATCTGACGGACTATTGGCAACTGATGGCTGCTGGGAGAGTCAGTCTCCTTCCAGCATATGACTCCTAGGAGGTTGATGAGACTCCAGTAGATAGACTTACACTGATAGACATTTGGGGACACAAATTAGACTCTATAGGTTATATGTATATGGAGAGAGAGATAGTACATTAAATCGGGGCTTGGGGAAGTAAGGGAAAGTGTAGATAGGGGAAGGGATCTAAATGCCACATTTTTTATGAAAATTTCAAAAATGCAATAAAAATTTCAAAATTTGCATCCTGCTTCAGCATTTCATTTAAAGTGTTCACAATAATCCTAAAACTTAAGCATAATTATCAACTCTTCATATACAATATTCAAATGTAATCATTTACATTCCACATCCGATTTTATTGATTAGGCGGTTATATATGAATCCAAATAAACTTTTAAACTTTCCTCAACCCTGGTAACAGCACATGGCTCTTTCAGACATATATTAAGCATGGTTTTGTTGAGAGTAAAGTCTTGTAAATCTTACTCAGATTTAAGGAAAAGCAAAATAAAGAAAGCATTTAAAGAACAAGTATCTCTGTGTTCTGACAACAATACTGTACAAATAAGATGGTCTGGTTTGGAAAAAAAGTACTTGAAGACAAAGATCACATTTAGGAGAGTTCTTTTATGTATACAACCCTGAGCGTAAAGCTATCAAGACGCTTTTTAGGGGATATTCTATTTGATCATACAGGATGATGTCCAAAAAGACAAGTTTTATAGTAGGGATCCCTGTCAGCAAGTTCATCAAACCAGCTGAGGGTGTCATCGAGGCAAGGAGGAGGGTTAGGGAGAGAGATCCTGCCACTCTGCATAGCTTGGCCCCAGTCACAATCAATATCCGCAGATCAGTTAAAAATTGGAGATACTGGGGTATTCCATACTTTAAAAGAGGAAAAGTATGTTATTTTCTCTAAACCACACTGATTTTCTCTGTCTCATATGCAAATTTTTTAAAAATTTTATTTATTGGGGCTGGAAGATGCCTCAGTGATTATGAGCAGTGGATGCACTCACAGAGGAGCCTGGTTTGATTCCCAGCACCCATATGGTGGCTAACAACAGTCCATAACTACAGTCCCAGGGCATTCAATACCCTTCTATGCCCTCTACGGGCATTGCATAACATGGGTGCACTTACATGCACGCAAGGCGATACACTCATACACATAAAAAATAATGAATTTAAAAAGAAACCAAGTTAAAATATTTTATTTAGTTAGTTATTTAGTGTGTGTGTGTGTGTGTGTGTGTGTGTGTGTGAAAAGCATACATTTCCTACATGTATGTCAGTGCACCACATTTGTGTAATGCCCCCAGTGGTCTGAAGAGGGCATCAGAGCCCACGGTACTGGAATTACAGACAATTGTTAGCCACCATGTGGGTTCTGTGAATCAAATCCAGGTCCTCTTCAAGAGTATCCAGTGCTCTTAACCACTGAACCATCTCTTCAGCCTTTTGAATTATTTTTTTACATATAGAACAATTTGGAGAGAGTGGCACAATATTAGAGGTGAGAGATGTATTAAATAGTAAATTCCTAGTATGTTTTTCAACTCTGTCAAATCGATATTCAGCAAACAATTCAGTCTCTTGAATATCTCTCTCTAATGGGACATTTTTGTTCCCACTTGATGAATGTCTAGGAAAAAACAAAACAGAAATTTTTAGTTCAATAAAAAGGGTATATTGCTCAAGATCACAGAGCAAAATTTCTAAATTAGTAGTTTTGATATCTAAGGCAAATATTAACTACATAAATATCCATGTACATTTTATGTATAAATGAGTTTTTCTTGCTACTTCAAAACCTGAGTTTTAGATTTTTATGTATATACTTAACAGAAGTAAAGCAGAGCAAGTCAGTAAGCAGCGCTCCTCCAGGCCCTCCTCTTCACCTTGCGTATCCAGGTTCCGGTCTGGACTTCTTGCCTTGGCTTCCCCCAGTGATGAACTGTGATCGAGATTTAAAACTAAGTCACAAGGACACGATTGAGCTGGAAAATCCAAAATCACAGACTGTTCACAGTCTTGCACGCAGAAGAATTTCAGAAGAAAAGAGAGAACCACTGATGGCAAAGATCGATCACCTAGAGGAGCAGCTGCAGCTCGTGTGCAGATCAAAGCCAGACCTGGAGCTCGGTCAGAGCCAGAACCAGCAGATTCCCGTGTGCTGGCTCAGCGCTGCTGCCCACTCAGAGTGGAAGGCTGGACCGGATTGCCTGCTGGATGTACTGCTGGGATATCACGGCATAAGTCATCTCCAAATTCCATGATCTTTTATATGTACTTCAAATTGCTCACAGATTTATAATTATTCATCTGTTAGGAGTAGGCAATTTCTCCACAGGAAACCACAGTGAAAACATTTCAGTGTGAAACAACACAATAAGTTAAAAGAAGACCTTGCTAAGGCTAAAGATTCCCTGAAAAGCATGTGCCATTCTTTGAATATGAGAATGAAGCAGAGAAACTCAGTACAAAGAATTAATCTTATTTTTAAACATCACTGTTATGTATTGATTTTGAAACTGATAAAACTATACATTTTTATGTCTCCCTTATTTCCATTTGACTGTTTCAGTCATTTAGTTAATAAAATGTGTGTGAAACAGAAAACAAAGTAAAACAAAAACAACAACAAAACAAACAATGAAAACAAAATAGCATGTAGATAATGTCCCTCCCAGAAGACAGGAGGAATTAAAGGAAGAGCTCAGCAGCAGGGCAGGATTCCTCAGTACAAGTATTTGTCAGGGGTATCTGGGGCATCCCAAACAGCACCAACTACTCTGCTGCTGTGGTTGCTCATCAAGCTAAGTGGTAAGACCCCCTTTCTGAAGACACCAACTCTGGCAACAGGAAATAGAGAAATCAAACTTGTAGAAACTCTTTCTTTGCTGACTAACTTACACTGTACCAGAAGGTACTACATAGTGTGCTGGGGAATAAAAAGACATCAGTGGTCTTATTTAGTGCTGAACCTTAAATACTAGAATTTAGACCTGCCTGACAAGATGACAGGATGATTTGGATGTAACAAACTGCTTTCTTACTGGATTTGAGGCCTGCTCTTCAGGACAGATTTAATGCCTAGGAGTGTTAACCTGGTCAAAATCCCAGGACACACTGGGTATGCTGACCCACATTTTTAATCCCAGCACCTGGAGGCAAGACAGGCAGATCTCTCTGAGATCCAGGCCAGCCTAGTCTACATAGTGAGGTCTAGGCCAGCTGGGCTACAGGAACACCCTGTGTCAAAAATAACACTGACCTGGAAATCAGAGACCCTGGGAGGGAATCTACTTTAGTTTTAGTGAATGGTCATATTGTCAAGCTGCCTCCTTAATATTCATGTTTATTCCCATAGATTTTATTGGTAGAGAATCTTCTTTTCATAGTAGGTAGTAGTAAAAATGTCAAGACTCATAACTGTTCAAAGTGCTAAGTGTAAGTAATTATAAGTGCTGAACTGTGAATGAATCATCTACAGCAACCTCCTCCATCCAAGGGTCAGGAACACCCCAAAAGAGGGAGCAGAAAGCATGTAAGAACTGGCAGATAGAGAAGATGGCTAAAAAATGCTAACTTCTGGACATGACATGGCTGTTGCACAGATCAACTCATATTAGCTACAGTTACATGCACAAGATCAAGTCAGTCAAAATGCTGGCATAGACAGGGCCAGGGACCTTACCCTTGGTGGGGTGCTACTGGCAGCTGATGAATGCTGAGGAACAGAGTCGCTCTGCTTTAAGGATGTGACCTATGGTAGGTCACCCATGCTCCAGGAATTGGCCCCATATCCATCTGCATATGGATATTGCTAACCAAACTCAAGAGGTTATTAATAACAACAACAAAAATAAAGACATGAAGATCGGAGGGAGACATGGTGGGGCCACTCGGAGGAGTTGACAGGCTCTAATGGTGGGTAGATACGATCAAAATACATTGTATACATATTTGAAATTATGAAAGAATAGGTACAAATGTTTTCAAATTATATACATATTTTAATGTAAAGTATAACCATAAATATACACATTCCCACTAATGTTTGAAAACCTTACTATAATACAATATGACTACAGCCAACATTTTAAGGTTTTCATCATAATTTAACATGTACTGTCATATTCAATGCCAAGAAAAGCAATATCTTGATGAATTATTTTTTGTTGTCAAATTTTGCTATGCATCTGGGCATAGGTAAGTTAATCAAAGTCAGTAATTTGAGTTTCACATCTCATACATGAGGAAACTAAAAATCTGAGACTGAAAATACCTTGCCAGCAATGACACAATAAATCAGTAGAAGTCTTAGCCAGGGTTCCCACCAAAATCTCTGGCTGCAAAGTCTGTGTGCACCGCATTACACGCTGACTAGAGATCTGAGAAGTCTTGGGATTTGTACACCTGATCACCGCCCTCAGCCAGCATGAAATACACCAGAAATGACTGCAAGCCTGTAGAATTGCATCTACTCTCTAAAATATTGTAGACAATGTTTGGAGCCCATCACTGCATGAGCCCTATGGTTCAGTTTCTTCTATGCGGAGTTTACTCATAAACCTTCTGTTCATGGTAGACAAACTTAACACCAGAGTCTGTTAACCATCTTCATGTGGAATCAATCTAGAGTCATGCACACACACCCCCAACCCCACTGCTCAGGCTACCTATACAAAACCTAGGAACTAAAAATATTTTTGTGTATAGATTCTTTTATTATGATAAATCATAAACTATCACCAGTCCAGATTTAGAACGCTTCAGCACATACTCATCAAAATGTAATGTACTGAATAATACTGGGCTGTATTTGCTTTACACAAACCAGAAAAAGAGATGATCCATTACAGAAGACAGTGATTTAAGACCCGTAGTTCTTTCAGTAAAAAAGAATAATTCTATAGCTAGAGCAAGACATGGGTTTAATCACTGCATAGACATGGCAAAATGAAGTGCTGATTAACCAAGCACATATCACACAAGAAGCCATGTGCACCACACCTATAGTCTGCATTGAACTGTTTTCACAGATAGACTATTTGAAAAAGAAAGATTTTAAGAGAGCATTCTAACATCAAGGAAATAAAGCAGCAACTAACAACCTTCAAATAACATTCAGATAAAGTGCTGTCTGGGTCTGGCATGCAAATTGAGCAGAGATAAAACAGCAGCTGAGTGTCCCTTCCATAATCTGACCATGGTCTGTTTGGAACTGCATCTGTATTTTGATGGCAAATTCAAAGTGATAGAAGATATAGTTATTGCAAGCATGACTTTTCTAATAACCTTTGCTCTGCTGTAAGATTCCCGACTTCCATGGCAGTGGTATTTTACAGAGAGAGATCATTTAATAAATACTGTTATGCAGGCAATTAAGATTAAAGTCAACTTTTCCTTCACACTCCCTAGTAATATGCTTCTGTATTCAAAAGATAAGGACTTGAGAAATGGCTCACTGGGACAGGCCAATGGGACTGGAGTCCAGGATGCTGTCTCCAACAGTGACAGCAAAAGGTTTTAGAGAGGACTGCATGGTTACCCTCCATGACATTAGCCCAAAGAAGCGGGAGATGTGTATTAAGAACACCTGATGACCTTCAATAATCTGCTGTGGATCTGACATCTACAGATTTATCAAATCCGTTGTGAGCATATACATTTACTTGGCCTCCAGTGCTGTTATGTTGAATGGCCTTGAACTAGAAGTCAAATATTCTTTGTTTCAGTCTCAGCTCTTTCCCCTATTGCTTGAATGAACTTGAGAAATCCGTTTACTTCTTTTTACCTAGATCTGTTTATCTGCAAGGAAACAGCAATATCTTTCCTTCCTTTAAAATAAAATCTCCAACACTTATTCTAAATAGCAAGCAAAAAGAGTAGTGTGAAGAATACAACTGCACTAACACAATATCATATCATTCTCATTACATTGCAGAATACTCAAGCTCATTTCCAGAGCTAGCTACTGATGACTTCAAAGAGGGTATCAATATCTAAAATTTGGAGTTCTAGCTAGGTCACCCTTCATAAATGTTTTTAAGGAATGTTAAATGAAACTAGAAATGAGATATATTCTTGAGGAAGACAATGAGTTACTGATCTCCTTCAGAGAAATACTCTATACTTGTTAAACTGTAATCATAAATTACTATGTCCATGAGCTACTTGTCATAACTGTTATTTACAATGGTTTTGAGAGCAAAATGTAACAATAATTTTATCAAAAGAACGTATAGTAGCTCTTAAGATTAACAAGCTGGGAGCTGGAGAGATGGCTTAGTGGTTAAGAACATTTTCTGTTCACTTCCTAGCACCCTCCTCAGGTAGCTCCTGACCAGCACTGGCAACTCCAGCCCTGGAGTATCTAACAGCCTCCTCTGGCCTCCATGGGCATCTGCACATACCATGATATACACTCACAAGGCACACATAGACACATAAATAAAACTAAAAATCAATCTTAAAAAGATTAACAAACTGTTCCTTTCCTTCTGTGTTTATTTACCTCTCAAAAGATTCCGATATTTGTGTGAGAATAACTGCCCTTCTGAAAACGATGATGGTTTTGTACAAATAGGAACAGAGACTTGTATTTTAAAAAGCTCAGAGTGAAGCAGGTCAATTTGTGAGAAAAAGAAATCAAAAGATGGAACCACCCCTCAGTGAGAGATGCATGAATCAATCAATTTCCAGAAGACTCAAAATTATACAGGTCATTAAACAAATTTTCAAAAGTTTAAATATATTGAACCAGTCAGAGGGTCTTTTGCCTTCTGAAAATGGTTTCCAATTTGTAGCTTTCTGACAGCCACATGTTGCTATTTCTGATGTGCACTTGCCTTTCCATATTAATACTTTCTTTCCTGGACTTGCAGTCTTGCTAATACAGCTGTCAGGAGCATATTGTAGGATAAGAGGGGGAGGTCATCAATTTCAGTCCCTCTCCTCATAGTAAGAGGATGAAATCCTAAGGATGATATGGAATTGTCCCCAGTGCTCCCAGGTAATTTGCACTGGGATGTGTGAAGGAAGACAGTAAGACTATTATCGTAGTTTTAAAGAGCTCTATGAGTAGACCTTGCACAAAAAGAAGAGCAACAAATTCCTAGGAGATGAAGGCTCTCTTCTGTGAACAGGCTATGGAAGAATCACTGTAGGTGTGCCCTTTCACCTCTCCCCTCACCAACACTGCTACTCTTTTAAAAGTCAAGTACAACATTTTGCCCCAAATGATCTACTCTGTAATTCCACTGTGCTAACGATCGTTCTCTACCTCTTTCACTAAAATATTTATGAAGTAAACTCTTGATACCAGGGGAATTCCTCTGAAGCTTCTACAGGGTCTTCAGTACTTTAAGTTCCACTCCATTAAACCATCCTATGTGGAGGGTCAACACATTAAATCTGAGACAATTAGAATCTAAACATGCTGACTGCTTTCTAAGATCTTGTAATCAGCAGCCAAGTAGCATTTAGCTTCATTGTTTCAGTTTCTTCATTTATTTTAAGACCAAGTCACAAGAACAACTTTATCTGCTTTAAATTACTCAGCCCAGTCTTTCAAATATCTGTAATTGTTTTACATTTGAATGAGATTTAAGAGACATATGGTTAAAATAAAGAAATCACTACAGCTGGCAAAGTCATAAGCTAAGCCCACAATAATTTGATCATCTGTAAATAGCTGTTACTTGAATATATTTTAGTACAGTTTAATTGTGACTGAGCTCAGTCCAAATTGTCGTGTATCTAAGGAGAAGGAGAAACTGAGGTCTATTCACACAATAGGGCAAGCTCTGATATTTGCATTGATCTCTCCTGTGCAGCTGAACATCTGCTAATAAACACGTTTCCAGACTCCATACTAGCTTCTACCTTCATGATTTAAAAATGGCATGAGATGTATGTCACCTGGGAATTCATATTATTTACTCGTTGCTAACTATTACCATCCCATTAAAATTTTAGCCTATAATTCCCCGTGGAAAATTAGAAATGCTGAAAAAAAATATGTACACAAATAAGACAGGACGACATTTTTGCCTTTTTTTCCTCCTAGAAGCTCTTTGACAGGTGGTCACCTTGAAATTATGCTGCAGTAGTATAGCCGATGTTGAAAAAAAAAATGGTCTTGATGCAGACGGCAATCCAGAGCTCTTGGGAGCCACAGTTGCATTTTTACAAGCAATCTTTTCTACAGTCTAAATGTGTTCACATAAGTCTTAAATGACATATAAAGCAATTTTTCTTTCAAGCTACGCAGATCAGCTATAGCATGATAATTAAGTGTCGTAGAATGGAAAATGATTGTCTTACTTAAATGATTAATATAGAGTTCTATATTAATCATTAACAGTTTTGGATACATAAACATAATACTTCTAGTTCTATTGATATAATTAAATGTAACAGCAGATTTTATTTATGTAGTCTCATCTGCTACTGACAAATCAAGGCTGAGAACTGATACTCGTCTAGAGGTCACAATCACATGACTTTAGCTCTGCTTCAACGCACCCTGACTTAGATCAAAGTGCTGTAGATTCAAAAATCCTGTAGTCTCTAGTTACCAACAAAAGCATCAGGATCAACTAATATAGGTTTTAGAATACAACCCAGATCCTGTCCTTCAGGATGCTACTTAAATCTGCAGGGCCTGTTGAAAAACACAGTGGTTATGATGTCCTACAAACCTCTTTATCATATTAGGAACTAGTATCATCCAGACCTATTCGGGATAGTTTCTTTGTTCACTAAGAACACATATTCCTAGGAATGAAAAAGCAGTTTGAGAGTTAATTCTTAGAATTTCTCACATAGGCAGCTCTTCTTTGACAGGGCCTACCATAATTCTACAAACTCAATACTTAGGATCTACCAGGGACATTCAAAAGAGACGCAAGGCAGAATTAGGCCAGTGAACTAGAATGAAAATGGTATGATATGAACTGTCCATATCAGTACCTTTTTCTGTTCTTTGCCTTTTGTTTTTACTTGTTTTTATTTTATGTGTGTGAATGCTTTGCCTGCATGTATGTAAATGCACTATGTATGTGCAACGTCTGCAGAGAACGAAGAGGGCATCAGATTCCCTGGAACCTGAATGACAGACAATTGTTAGCCATCTTGTGGGTGCTGGGAGTCAAACCTTGGTGTTCTGCAGGAGCAGACAGTGCTCTTTAACCTCTGAGCCATCTTTCCTGTCCTGTTCTTTGGTATGATTAATTCATTGTCAACATGACTTGATTTAGAATCTCCCAGAAGACTGGCTACAGGACATGTCTGTGGGAATGTTTCAAGATAGAGTTAATTGAGGTAGGGTGGTCCACCCAGAATGTGAGTGGCCTGAAGCAAAAGAATTTAGACAGAGTTAATGATTGCTGGGGGAGAGAGACTCTTTCTTTGGTGGCTACTGATAAGATGCCCAAGTTTCTGTAATCAGTCCTGCAACCATTTTCCTATGAGCAACCCTAAACAAAATTATTGAATACTTTTTAAAAAGACATAAAGGTAGAACAAAAAATTGAAATTATCTTGATATTGAACAAATATTCATTAGTTAATTTGATCTCGGTCTCAGTTTTTAACTATCTAAGGAACTTGGCAACTATTCTTAAACTGGGATGCTATATGACATACAAGACATAATTACAACTGAACTAAACTTTGTCAAAAAAAGAAAAAAAGGAAGAAAAATGGGGGTGAAGGAGAAAGCAGGCTGAACACTGGCATTCGTCTCTCCCTCTCCTCCTTGACGGTGGTATGACCGGGGGCCTCACTCCCATGGTCATGTCTTTCCACTTTAAACAGACCGTGTGCCCTCTTAACCATGAGCCACAATAAATCCTTCCCTTAAGTTGCGTCTATCAGGTATTTTGCCACAGCAATGAGAAAATTAACTAATGCAGACCTGTTCTAACAATTTAGATAAAGGATCCATTAATGAAGACCAAAATAAACAGAAATATTATTCAGAACAGAAAAAAGACTATCTTCCCCTTAGTCATTTCTACTGAGGTGTTTACACAATCCACAGAAGAGGAAATCTGAGCCATGTACCCAAAGACATGTATAATTGACGTGCTGCAGGCATACTAAACAAGAAAGACTTGCAGAGTAGAGTGATGTTTCTCTCTCAGCACCTCTTTAAAGTGTGTTTGGTGTGAAAATGTTCTGCAGATTCCAAAGAACCCAAAGAAAAGAAACTTGCCACCACCTCAAAACTTTTCTGACTATTAGACAAAAAAGGAGCTATGGTGCAATTATAATTTAATCACAATTTAGTTGTTAAAAATATCTAACAATTAAAATGAAAATTCCAGGACTTTTCAGAAGTTAAATATTTAAAAAATAAATATTTGTGTATTTGCAAAGACAGCTTTCCCTCCCACAATCCCTTACACCCTTCCTCTCCAACTTGGGCCTTACAGGATGGCTCCCACAAAGAAGAGTGGTGAGAAGAAGGCCCATTCTGCCATTAATGAGCTGGTGATCCAGGAATACATCATCAACATTCACAAGCACATTCAAGGAGTGGGAGGGCTCAAAGAAAAGGGCCCCTGAGGCTCTCCAAGAAATTAGGACCAAAATAAAAATCAAATAATAGTATTTGTAACAAAGAAAAGGATGCTTTCCCTGTGGTTTTTAGGGGAGCCCTCCATACTCCATGGAAGTTTGCTGACTTTGTGCCCATCCGATCTTGCCTGTATTTAGAGGTGAACACAAGTTTGGTAGGAGGCAGGAGTGTCAGTTCAGTGGCTTAGGATTGTAGAATTTTCTTATGTTCCTATGGTCTATGGATAAACCAAGAGAATACCACACTCTTTCTACGCACACACTCATGTTTATGTGTGTGTGTGTTGTGTATATGTTGTGTGGTATGTATGTTATGTATGTGCTGTATGTTATATATATATATATATGGTATGCGTGATGTGTGTGCTTGTGTGTGTGATGTGGTGTGTGAATGTGAGTGTGCGTGTGTGTGTGGTGCCTAACACAGTCCATATCACACAAGGAGAGCACCAACTTGACTCTATTTTAAACAAACACTGTGAGTTCCAGCCATCCTCTGAACAACAGGAAAGTTGATCATCACTGCTAAGTTAAAAAATCTAATGAACACTTCTTGGAAAATGTTTATGTTTCTCCAAGACTTGAAGTACATGGAAATCTCAGCACAGCTCTTGGCAGGGAAATCCTCACATAGTTCGATCTCTTTGACCCAGTTCTCTCACACCTTTATTTGATGGGCTCTGGGTTTGAATTCTCAAGACAACATTTGGGTTCAGTGATTTACTAGGATTCACAAGACATGAGAAAACACAATCTGTTTGACTTCCTGTGGAGTTACATATGGCCGTACTCTTCTCGCAAGGACGTATGAGAAAACACCCAAAACATTACCAACCTGTGCTAATCAAGCTTTGGTATCCATGGATTCAGTGGAGGACAGGCTTGTAGAAACAACTTTCCTTAGATTCAGTCTTCTGCCAACCAGAGGCCGAAATGATACTTCACAGTTTGCAGCCTCATGTTTATAAAGCATAGATGTTCATATAAAATAGAAAGCAGAAAGACATGGGAATATCTTTAGCAGAAAGGAGAGAGAGGATGATATTGGAGACAGAGAGAAGATATATGGATATAGACCTGTGTAGATGAGGAAAATGGATTCTAGGTCCGAGTGAAAGAACTGTTCTTAGCTAGGAGTGCAGATTGCCCACCCAGAGCTGCTTGAGTGCTCCCACTGAGACATACCAGAGACAAGAATTTCATATAATAACTAGTTGCTAAGGAAGCAGAAATGAAGAATCCTAGACAGTGAATAAATTAAAAAATTTAATCAAGTGTGTGTGATTAAGAGTTACCATTCTTGGAGATTAGAAGAGATCCTCTGAAACAGACATCAGGAGCCTGCAAAACAAAGAACACCAGTCAATACCTGATTTGTTGAATGACCAGGATTGTACCAAAGACGCACAGTCCTCAAAATCTGATGAGTCAGCTAAGGCAAGACACACAGTCCTCAAAATCTGATGAGTCAGCTAAGGCAAGACACACAGTCCTCAAAATCTGATGAGTCAGCTAAGGCAAGACACACAGTCCTCAAAATCTGATGAGTCAGCTAAGGCAAGACGCACAGTCCTCAAAATCTGATGAGTCAGCTAAGGCAAGTGACAGTTGATGTGTGGCACCCTTGTCTATGAAAAAGTCACAAAGATGACAAAATCAAGTTTTCAGTACAGAAACAAGAATGGCACAGGGAACAGGGCTGCTGCTTGGTGGCAATGGAATGCTGGGTCCACATGGAAGCTATGTTAAGAGCCTGTGTCACTTATTAGTGACAGCAATGGAACTGCTTTTGTGGCTTGGCCCAGAGACTGCCAGTCCCAACAGTCTGCTGAAATCAAACAAACTTCTACAGAGAGCTTTGAATAATGAATAGATTTTTAAGGAAATGCTTTTAACATCAATACCGAAGACAAATATTTGTTGCTTTGTGCAAATCACCTTTGAGATGCTAGAAAGATGGCTCAGCAACTTCAGAAGCACTCGCTGTTCTTGAAGTAGATTCATTTCAGTTCCCAGCACCCACATAGAAGCTAACAACCATCTGTAATACCAGTTCCAGAAGAGTCAACATACTCTTTTGGACTGCATGGGCATTGCATGCAAGGGTACATGTATACACATGCAGGTAAAATACTCATGGACATAAAATAATTTTTTACTTTATGAAAATTATTAAGATTCTTACCCCACCCCACATTCTGCTCTCCTTCTAGCCTTAGCACCCAGATCTCTGGACTAGCCTCTCAGTCCAGACCCACGCACTGTGTCCTGATCCCCAGTATTCAGACCAAGTCAATTTTTCAGTCTAGTATGCTAAAGCTTTCACAAGCTGTTCCCACCCCCAAATTCCCTCTCCTGCCCTATACCAGCCATCTACCATGGCTGTTTTCTCCTCTAACCTGCCTTGGATTTCTGTGAGCAACCTTCCTTCCTGGTAAGTCTGATCAAGCCCATTGCCTTTCCAGTTCCCTACCACCTAACAAAATCTATTCTCCCCTGTCCCACAACCTGTTCTTTTTCTAGACTTGAGCACAGGCCCACTCTTGCTCTTAGCACCTCAGATCTAAGGACCACCCTCTAAGTAGAGACCCCCCTCACTGTGTCCTGATCCCCCTTAGTCAAACCATTCCATTTTCCAGCCTAGGTTGTTAGAGCCATCCATTACAGGCTGTCCCACCACCTTGAATTCCAGAGACCAGACTTCCTCCCTAGTAAGTCTGATCCTGCCCACTGATCTCCACTCCCCTACCTCCTCCCCTAACTCTGTGATAACTGACAGGTGCCCCCATTCCACATCTTGCTCTTGGGCATGGAAACACTGTTACTCTTAGTTATCTAGATCTCTGTGGACTACTCTCTGACCTCTGCCAGGCTGTGATCTCACCAGATCACACCATGCCCATCTCCCTACCTTGGTACTGGGTGAAACCAAGTCCATGGCTATAGTGCTAGGCTGCTGTGTCCTTTAGAAGGGGCTGTCTGAGAAAGCCTAAATTCAGCCTCTGCTTAGCAATCTTCCCAAACTGTGCTGTTTCTGATGGCTAGAGGGGCTCAGACGGGAGGAAAGACACTAAGAGCATCTGATCTCACCTAACTTGTGCCACTGATGGAACTCCTGAGCAGCTGAACTAGAGTCATCTGGTCCCACCAATATAAAATCAAAAGAGAACCTGAAACCTTGACCAACCAACTTTTCATACTCAGTAACAAAACAACCAAGTCACATCAAGTATACAAAGAGAATCAGACTTCAACTGAATAAAGGAAGGTATGAGTCTCGTGTCAGAATCACAGACAACAAAAGAAGTCCACATGTTAAGATTGCAAGAAAAAAATAATAATATGAAAAGCTGAAATGATATGTCCCACCAAATATCACCAGTCTTCTGGAAGAGATTTAAAATGAAAGTTCCATGGAGATAACCCAGGACACAGATTCTAAAAGAACAATCAAAAACATGATCAAAGAATTCAATGAATTTAAAGAACATGCAAACAAATCAAAGAATTAAAAGAAGACAGGGAAAAAATTCTGACTGTATTCACAAAAGAGATAGAAATATTGAAGAAAACTCAACGTAAATGAAGAAGGAAATGAAAAACTCAATGAGCCAATTTGGAACAACAGGAGAAAACCTGACCAATCAAATTAATGAAATAGAAAATAGAATATAACTACTGGATGAGCAAAAGATTATGAATTTTTTAAAAACACAGAAATGGAATATGTAGGAAATGTGGGACACCATGAAAAGACCAAATGTATACATCAGAGTCATAGAGGACAGAGAAAAATCTTAGGATAATGGTATAGACCCGATCTTCAACCATATTGAGGAAGAAAAATTTCCCAAAATTAAGAGAAGACATGACCATACAAACACAAGAAGCACATAGAACACCAAATAGACAAAGCCAGTAAAGAAACTCCCCATGGCATATCATACTAAAAACACTGTGTACAGATCAGAGAGAAGAGTGCTGGCACCTACAAAAGAAAAACGAAACAAGTCGCATATAAAGGAAAACCCACCAGAATTACAGCTAACATTTCTGTGCAAACTATGAAAGCCAGAAGAGCCTGGACCAAAACATTCCCTGTTCTAAATGACGATAAATGCCAACCTAGAATACTTTACCTTCAAACATGTCGATTAAATTCGAAGCAGAAAGAAAAATCTTCAATGACATGAATGTGCTCAAAGAATTCATGTTCAGAAAACCAGTCCTTCAGAGAATACTTGAAGCATTACAAAGAGCTGAAGAAAAGAACAACTATACCAATCGGGCAACAGAAAGAAATTAAATGAAGGTATAGCTGGGGAACTGCAGATTTAGAGCAAGAATGCAAACAGAAATTAAAATGATAGGAACCAACGCACATCTTTCAATAATAACTTTATATATCAATGGATTGAACTCCCCAGTCAAAAGACACAGGCTAGTTGAATGAATTGAGAAAATCCATTTTTTTGTGGTCTGCAAGAAACACATCTCACCTTCAAGGTCAGGGACTACTTTAAGGTGAAAGGATGGAAAAAGTATTCCAAGAAAATGACACTAAGAAACAAGCAGAAGTTGCCATTCTAATATCTGGCAAAAAAGACTTCAAACTAAAACTAATCAGAAGAGATTAGTAGGGTCACTCCATTCTGATCAAAGGACAAATTAACCAAGAAGATATTACAATCACAAACAATATATAAACCAAACTCTGGTGCATCCAACTTCATAAAATCAGTACAACGGAACTCAAGACACATATTAATCCCAACTCACTAATAGTAGGGGACTTCAGTACTCCACTGTCTCCATTAGACAGGTCAGCCAGACAAAGAATAAACAGAGAGACATCTGAATTAAACAATACCATACATCAAATGGACCTAACAAATGTCTACCAAATATTACATCTAAGCACCAAAGAATGTACATTCTATTCAGCACCCCATAGAACATTCTGCAAAATCAATCCCATACTGGTGCACAAAACAGACCTCAACAAATTAAAAAAAAATCTGAAGATATTCCATGAATTTTTTCAGACAACAATGCAGTAAAGCTTAAAATCAATACTGGAAGAAGCCCTAGTAACCTCAGAAACTCATGAAGACTAAACAACACACTCCTGAATGACAAATGAGTCAAAGGGGAAATTAAGTCACAAATAAAGGTATTCCTGGAATCAAACAAAAAAGGACAATAAAAGATAACAAAACCCCTGGGACTCTAAAGCAGTCCTAAGAGGGAAGTTTATAATTCTAAGTGCCTACATTAAAAAATCAGAAAGAGCACAAATAAATGACTTAACATTGCAACTCAAGAATCTTGAAAGGAAACAACAAAGTAAACCAAACTTGGCAGACAAGAAAAAATAATTAAAATCAGAGCAGAAATTAATGAATTAGAAACAAAGAAAACAATTCAAAGAATCAATGTTTCCAAGAAATGATTCTTTGAAGATAAATAAGATAGACAGACCTAGTTAACCAAAAGGAAAAAGAACAACTCCAAATCAACAAAATTAGAGATGAAGAGGAAACATCACAACAGACAGCAAAAAAGAATCAGAACATTAAAAGGGAACGTTTTAAAAACCTATATGCTACTGAATTTGAAAACCTTAACTAAGTGGATACATATCTACAAGCCTCGATCAAAGCTAAAGCAAGAGAGATCAAAAGCTTAAACAGACCCATAACATATAAGGAAATTGAAACAGTAATACGAAACTTCCCAATTTAAAAAAGCCCCGGCCAGATGAATTCACAGCAGAATCTTACCAGACATTCAAAGATCTATATCCAATACTCCTGAAATTATTCAAAGAGATAAAAACAGAAGGATAATCCCCAAATTCCTTCTATCCCTAATCTTTAGCAACTGATTATTTTCGGGTAGTGGTGAAGTAATCTCCTAAAACAAGGGACTCCAGGCAGTTTGACTAGACCTCAGTGAATGAACCTGTGCTGAGGAATATTTGGGGACACTCGCTAGACATGATAGACCTTAACACAGATGAATAAATGTATGGATTCCAGTGGGGGAGCCATTGTGGTTGCCAGTGGGAAGGGTATATGAAGATTACTGAGAGTGATTGAATGTTCTGTATGAAAAACACAGGTATTCAAATAAAATTTCATAAACTTCTTAATGAAAACCACCTTTGATTCCAAGATTGACAAAATTCCTGTAAAACAGTTCCCCATGTATTTTATAATTTTTATGTATCTTTGTATCATGATTTTATTTTCTTTTTAATATGTGACTATGAAGAACTGAAGGAAGAGAATTCCAATATTAAAGCTCCTCAAACCCCCAGCAATATCATTCTTGATATTGTTTTGTTTTAGTTTGTCTTGCAATTGGTTTTCATCACACACGGCCAGATTCAGTTTACTTTTCACATTCTTACTTGTTCTTTTCTATATTTGTAAGGGGAGACTGGTATATAAGCACCTTGTCTAACTGCTTCCACTGCTGCTGGTTTCTAAATTATATGTCTCATATCTAATACAAACTGGGGGATTTACTTCTATACCTGTTCTCTAAGACAATTCATATCAAAACAAAAATATTTTGCTATAAGTGCATTACAACTAGTTTGGAAAACCATATTTTCTTAAGGGAGAATATGAAAGCCTTATTATGATAATGTATACTGAGATGTCCTTTCTTCAGGGGCTATATTTAAAACTTTATATAGTTTAAATTTTTTCCATTTAATAGGTATTTTTCTAAACTATTGAAATAAAGATTTTAAACTATTTTCTACCATTTAAAAATACAATATTATGTTTTCAATTTTTTGATCAAACGATGACTTATTTTAATTATTGTCAAAGAAACCTTTTTATATATTTATTTTTAAGGTGTATTTACTCACTTATTTGCATATGTGCTCTTGTCTCTGTGTATATCTTCGCCTATTTGTATGCATCTGCCTGCCTGTACCACTCTAAGTAGCGGTCAGAAGAGGGTATCAGGTATTCTGCTCTATTACTCCGCCTATTCCCTTGACTCAGAGTTTCTCCCTCAACCTGGTGCTTGTGCTTCCTTGGCCAGGCTGGAAGAGTCAACCTCCTATTTCTGGCCTCCTCAGAGGGCACTCTGTTCTTTCTCAAAATTTCTTTCATGAAGAAGTTTTGACTTTGCATTCAATTCCTCATGATAGTCAACCATGACACTCTTCTCTCTCTCTCTCTCTCTCCCTCTCTCCGTTCTCTCTCTGGTATATTTACATCAAATCTATACCTTAGTCCACTCATTCCTTGTCTTGACTCAGTCAGATACACACTGGGCCCCTCAGGAGGATTTTTATAAATCTCATGAATATTCACACGCACATATGTTCTATCTTATTTTTTATTTATTGTGAGAGTGTCATTGAATTGAAGAGGAAAATATAAAATTTCATGACCCCAAGCCCTCCAAGACTTGAAAATTAATTATTTCAAAGAAAATACAGTCACACAAAAGTAAGTCTGATCTTGAGTCAGTCCTCCACACCCTTTTTTTTTAAACTTGAGGAATTTGATTATTTCCAAAATTGGCACATTAAAGACAAGAATATGAAATCAGTCAAACCCAAAGTAGCAGGCTGGAAAGCCAAGTGAAACTTTAAACACTCCTGAGGAGCTGAAAAAATCAAAATTTGAGTGACCACAGTGTACACAACCCCCCGACACACACAAACACATACACATTTATAAATACACACACGCACCCTGGGCTTCCAGTGATAGTTTTGCAATGGGTATATTTAATGATCTGAAGATAATCAGTACATTTTATTTTTCTGTTCCAGAAAACAAGTCAATTTATCTCTATGGTGTAATGCAGGATGGGCCTTAGCCAGGCTACTTCTGCCCGTGTCTGGAGAGAACCTGCACAGAGATAATCCACCCAGACACAGAACACCATTGGCTGCAGTTGGGAACCACCCCATAGGGCGCTTGGCTAACCAAACCCATAAATCCCTTGCACTTCCTTGAATAAACAAGCTCGCCCTCTGCATGCTTCCACCAGCTTCCGGTGTGTGTTCTGATTCTGCGCCTCACAACTCCTCTCAGAGGAGACCGTACATCCCCCTCAGGCTGGCCCCAAGCAGAGGGATGGCAACCTACAAGAGCATAATATAACATAGACTTCCTTAGTTTAATGTGTTAAACTAATCATTTTAAAAGCAGCTTTGTATACTAAGACACAGGCAGGAAGTTAATAAACCCAAGAGGAGAAAAGCTTTAAACTTTAAAACTTATCCACAGATTTTGATTTAGAAATAAGAAAAAAAATGGAAAATTTTTTCATAGAACTAAAATTTATTTAATTTTAATGTAATTTTATTTTCAATTAATGTTTTCATTGAATTGTTGTGGAGTTCATACAATAAATCTTAATTCTATTTATACTCCCTCCCTCATCTGCAGACCCCCATTGTCTGCACACAAGATTTCATGCATTTTATCATATATATTAGGACCTATTAGGTCAAATTTGTGTACCCAGATGTCCCTTGGTGACACAGTTCATCTACTGGAGCCCACTCAGCCTATCTAGAGTCTCTCTTCTAAAGATCAACTCTCCCTTACCCAGCAGTGATCAGATGCCAATAGTTCCTTTGCTAAGCTTGGGGCTTCTTTCCTATTTCCCCAGTTCTATGCTGGGTTTTTGTCTGATTGAGTTTGCATGGATTTGTGCATGCTGTCACGGTTGCTCTGAGTTCATATGAATAGGTTCCCACCCCAGGTTCTTACAGTAATTCCTCTCACTCTTAAAACAATAGCAAAAAAAATCTAACAGTGAAACAATCAACTGAAACTGAGACCTGATGATGAATAACAGAGTATATTCAGGAGCAAAGGACTCACTAATCAAAAGCAAGGTCATTAGCAAAGACTGTAAAAGCCTTTAGCCTTAATGTTCTTTAATAAGTGAGGTGTTAATAAGTGGTCAGTGGAATCTGAATAAGAGTCATGTTTAATTTTTACTTTTTGAACAGTTTAAATTGTTTGTAGTGTTTTAATTAAGATGCCCAAATGGATTATATGCCACCCAGATCAATCCATTGGCTCAGGGTAAAGTGATTCAAGATGGACTACAGCACAGGGAAATGACAGCTATCCATTATGCACCGAGGACCAGTGCCACAACTCAGATCATCATATCCTATCAGTCCTGCTGCCTGCAGCTTTTCCATAAATTACAACCAACAAGACGAGCAGACGACTCTAGAAGCTGGAGTGACTTCAGTGTACAGAGCAAGTGCGTCTGAGTAACACGTGGCACAGAGTTAGATACTGCTGAAGACTGGCCCTTAAACACTTGGCCTCCAGCTTGGTTACTGTGTCCATTCCCCTACATGAACACTGTGGACATGAAGGCATCTCTGAATCAATACTGACTCCCCAGATAAGCCTGAAAGTTCTGCCTGCTGTCCTTCAAAAAAGATCATATACAATAAATTATTAAATTGGATCCTTCAGAACTAAAATATTTACCTATAAATTACTAAAATTTGTAAGTCACTTAAAAAGCTTTCTAGTTATAAAGTTAGTATACAAATTTCCATTTTGCTTCTATGGATTATCTATGGACAATTAAAATCAAACTATTAAGTTATTATTACTAATTGGCAGACAGAAATAATTAGGAATAATGCAGTTCCCAAGAAATTTCTTTCTCTACAAGGAAGAATTAAAACAATGATATAAATCAGAAAGTATCTGAACAAATGGTTACAAAATGAACATATATTACAGGTATTAAATTTTTAAAAGATTTATTCAAAAACATATTTGCAAATGTCAAATGAAATTATAAAAGTATAAAACTAAACAAAAAACAATTTATATAGCAATAGAGAAATTATACGTATTTTTTCAATAGAACAGAATGAAAAATTAGATGTGTGTCCACATGTATAAACATCATAAACTTTGAAAATAGTTGTATGCATAGTGCACATAAAAATTGACATATAGCAAAAAGTAATTTATGGCAATGTAGAATCATGCCACATGGTAGTATAAATACCAGAAAGAAAGATAAGAAATATTTCTGGGAGGGTGGTGATATTTTGTAATTAGTCTGCATGGTAAAATCTCTAATCTCTGCAAGTACAATTTATTGATTTTTGTATTGTAGCATCTATTGTGTCATAATAACAAATTTAAGAAAAAATAACACTGTGAGTGAAAAGGCATTCCTGATGAGCTGTTCCTCTGCCATCATCTCCTTCACTGTGTCTTGGTGCCTCACTCTGACTTAGATTTTGACATCTAGAGATATCCCTTAATTTCTTCATATATAGTACATATACATACATACACATAATATAATATATAACACATCATATATTTGATCATCCATTTTTCTTGAGAAATCAAAACACAATGGAAATATAAATTTATTTAACCTTCATCAAATATTGCTTGCCAGTCACATGAAAAGCCATGCAAATATTCATCACATTTATTTTTGGACAGTGCCTCTCACAATCATAAGAATTTTAAATTGAGAAATGATTTGTTATGTGTCTAGGGATGCACACTATCACAATAAAAGTGTTACAACTAGTTACAACATTATCAAAACAAATGTGAATCCTCAAAATGGCAGAAGTCTTCAACAGAAGATTGGTTACAAGAATTGTGGTGTGAACTTACAGAACATAACTAGAGCAAAATTAACACGACAGTGTGGAGCTGTGCTTAGTAACAGTGTTTCTTATAATGTATTGTTAGGAAAGGGGAGGCAGAATATCGTTTGTTATATTAGTCTATCTTTGTTATAAAAGATGAAGGTACGTATTAATGAAAGATGGATAAAAATACCAATAATAAAAAAAAAAGTTGTGCATCTGAGGAATTTGGGCTTTGCTTTACATATATGTGTCATTATTTTATACAAGTGATTATCCCCAAATAATTATAACAATTATAAATGCTAATATGTTGATATATTTTAAGGATAAATCCCAAAATATGAGTTAAAATATAATAATGGATAATATAAGCTCAATTATTAAGGGACCATTGTATTATATTACTGTCATGCCTGAACATTTGTCTTCTGGCCTGGTATGACACAAAACAAGTATACAATCTGTTCCATTGCTCCTTGTGCTACATTACTTTGAATGAAAATTTATGACTATTATTTTATATCCAGTAAAAGCAAAGCATTTTACTATGATTTCATACTACATTTCTGATACCTTGAATTATCTCACTGTCATGGAGTGACATTGTAATGTTGAGTATTAACTAATGACAGAGGTTTATGTAGTCAACTTATGATCAGCTTTCTCCTTGGTTTTGTATATGTGAGAAAGTAACAGAGGCCAGACCGAGTCCATCTGAACCAAGTCAGAGGGTAAACAGACCAATTACCTAAGAGAGGTGGAGACTAGAAGACTCACAAGCAAGATGATCCATGGTCACCATTGGCTTTCCCTTAGAAGAATTTGACAAGACTGACTACCTAAAACTGTATTGATTTCCCTCCTAAGTAAATGTGTGATGGTGTCACAATGAGAGGAATCCTCCTACTGTTTGAAGAACATATGAATAAACATGACTCCACATGGCATTTTCTTATGTTGAGACTCAACAGTCCGGAAAACATCTATCTTAACCTTAGTGCCCTGGCCCCTGAAGGCAGTGTGAGATCATATTCTGAACTCTGAAAAGAAGCACTATTCCTGCAACTGGTTCATGTTTGCCTCTGCACTTATTTTTTCTGGAGCATTGCTGGCTATGGGCAACTCAAGGAGGAAGTGGTCCAGATAGCTCCCTGGTGATGGTATACCCTCCCTTTATCACAGGCTCATAGCCAGTGCCAAAACTAAATTAGTAGCAATCTAGAGATAAATTTTATTTTGTGTACACAAAATTATGCCAGTCATAAGAAATTACTACATGGTTAATTTCTGAAGGTGCTTAAAATCTTTTGAGGTCTTAGTACTGAGGGTCTGTTCGATCAATCATTGTCTCTAAAATCCTCTACACCCATGTTGTCTTCTTAACTATAGCTATCTAGAAAGCAGATTAAAGAAGACTGGACTGAAGCATGTCCAACAGCATCTTCTCCTTGCTTTTTGCAGCACTAAAACGCATATTCAAGCAGAATCAGGAGATTCAACATCTCCTGGACACATTACCATAAACCATCATCAGGTCAAATTTTATATGAGTGTAAAGAGAGCCCAGACTCCTCTAACTAGTCAACAACTTTAGAAAATTAAGAAAGTCATAGAAATGTAGCAATACCTCCTATACAGATTACATATTAATGTCAAGCTAATAACTGGGTTTTGTGATAAAATCTGTACCCAGTCAGATTCCATGAGCAGTTCTGTAAACACATCTACTTCCATTTCTCTCCAGAGTTTCCCATTCTTGCTGAAAGCATAAAGGTGCTAATTGCATGAACTTCTCAGTCCAGAGTATACAGGTGAAAAATGTGTGTTCCACCCCAAAACAAAACATCTAGAGTTAGCAAGCAGGGATTCATCCAACAAATAGACATTCATCAAAAATAGGAAAGCGTCAAAGATGACTTCCTAGGAATAGATGAAACAGTTACATAATTTTTTTCTTATACATGCTGATCATTGATATCAACCAGTAAACATGACGGATAATCTGACACCTCACTACTTTTTACTTCCTCTGCTTCGAGGGAAACTACATAACAACATGGCACATTTTGTTTTTTTTTGTTTGTTTGAGAGAAGGAGGGTCTCATGGGACTTTCTATGTATCTCAAGGTGTCCTTTAACTTGAAACCCTCCTGCCTCAGCCTTTCAGGTATATGTTACCACCCAGAGCTTTCACAGTTCTTATTAAAGTTCATAGAATTTTGATGCTATAACAATAAAAACTAATTATAAACAGGAGCTCACAATTTTTTTGGATTATAATCATGCTATTTTTTATGATGTTTCCTTAACAGCTGCATTGAAGAGTCTACTTTTACATATTTAAGAAAATCATTTGAGCATTTGAAATTAAATTGCTGCATGGACTCTCTGTTCACCGTCAATGCTATTTTTGTTAATACTATACTTCCAAGAGTTCATATGAAAAAAAATTAATAAAATATTCTATTTGTGTCCCTCAACCACTTGTCTGTACAATGTGAAATCATCTCTAGGAAAAGACTGTGATTTCAGATATAGAACAACAGAACAATTAAGAAACTTAAAACTTGAAATTCGTTGCTGGTACTGAAATCCCCATCAGTCTATTGAGAATCTATCCATGTGGCTCTATCTCTGTCTTTAAATTTGGCTTTATACGACTTGCTCTTATTTTATCAAAATATAATGAAAACTAAAGAGGATTAAAGTATTTGGAAATTAAAGTTGCTGCATAAATCAAGATATGGTATTTTGGAATTATTATGGCCCTTCAGCTTAACACTGACAGCTAATAAATCATTTAGCTGTATGGTAACAAAAACTACTAATTATGCTAAGTGAACAGTATCCTCACACAATGTTGTGTTTGTTCCTGGTAACTCATTTAACATGGATGGTCTCTCTTAGCACTCAGTGCTTTGCCAGCATTTTCTTTAATCTTATCAGATCTCTTTGATTTAATTGAGAAGTCACTCTACAAGAATGTCATTTTTCTTGCATCTCTTCAACAAAGTAATATAATTAAGATTATGCAAAACAGAGAGGATTCCCATAGTGCCAAGCAAGAATGGAGGCCTCTGAAATCCCAAAATTAGGATGGCTGCAGTCAATATAAATAATTGACATTTAGATGACCTAATTAAAACAAACTGTATCTTGGGAGGTGGGGGGAGTTATGATTTTAAACATAGGAAGTTCTTGAGAAATAATAGACAAACTATCTATAACAGCAGTGTTTTTATTTTTCCTATAAAAATCATGCAAAATTGCTGTTCTTGACAAAATAATATTCAATGCACGGTAAAACTGTGGATTTCTGAAATATATGAGAAATATATAGGCTGACTATTGCTAAGGCAATAGAGCTTCAGAGTTACATATGGTGACTCCATAGGCAGATAACACTGACTTAACCCACAGCTCTGAAAGTTCTTCACCACCCCTGAACCACAGCTTCATGTCTACAAGTTGAAGGCCTCATGGGGCTGTTAGGAACTAACATTAATTCAATATATGTAAAATATTTAAACAGCACCTGAAAAACAGTAGAAACTTTATAAATCTCTAAATAGTAATTTTCCATTTTTTCCACATCCAAGCACTCTAACCATAACTAAGGAACATTGGAAACACTGTAAAAAATAAAACTTAAAATCACCTTAATATTATTTCTCATAATATATTGTAGAATTTCTTGAGAAAAAATATTTTTCACATAAAAATTACATTCCTATTCCAATAGTAGTGCTTTGTTATCCTATCTTCTCATGAAATAAAAAGCTTCTGTACAAGATACCTTAAATGTTCAGAACGTGCTTCCATTTTGAAAATGTGTTAATTATGATCTAATAGCTTTGAATTTTGTCCATTATATCAAACATCATTAAGAAAGAAATAGAATGATACAAGGTGACACCATGGTGTTGGAAAGACACTTACAACTTCCCTTCTTGAAGTGATTGGTGCCGTGAGCATAGTGCACATGTGCATTAATCTAAATATCTAAAACATCTTCAGATGCGAATATCCTTTAAGTGTAGATCATGCTTATCTAACTTTATTGAAACATCATGAAAAATCCCATTTCAAATGTTCACATTGAAAGAGCCTTTATAAGGTCTATGAAATGATTGTCTTTGGGGGAGGGAGAGACTCCAAAAGGACTCTAACATGGAAGAAGATAGGTAGTAAGTAGATTAATAAACAGATGTGTAATCCTTCAAACAGCACCTCCCAAGTGCAAAAACAGCAGGACAAGTTGGGTACGGCGGGGTGTCATGGTAGCAGGTGAGGGAAGGACTCTGAGACTCTGCTTTGCATTTGGGGAAAGGGGCCATGCCACTGGAAGGGTTTGAGAACAAGAGTGCCATCCTCTCCCTCCCTCCAGACACTTGGTATGGCAAACTTGAGAGACGACAGCAGTGAAATCAGGAAGAAGCATGAAGATGGGTTTCCGCACTAACCAGGAAAAGACAACGCACATGAAATCAAAGTGGCAGAGGGATGTCTTTCTGACTAATGTTGAAACAAATCAAGCTACTCCATTTTGAAGACTAAGATACTAACCGTTACACTATGCTGTTGATTGCATGTGCAAGCATTTGGACAGCATCTCTCTAATTCACTACATCCAGGGTCTCAGGAAAATATCAATTCAGAAAGACGAAGGCTGAGGGGTGGCGACTCAAGGCTTCATCTCAGAGCTTGCTTTCAGAGGTATCTCCAGGAAATGAGGCTTCCGACATGCATGCTTCTTCTCCATGTGTTCTGAGCCTCCTCAAACATGGAGGCTAGATTACAAGACTGAGTGTCTCTAAAGCTTCATGGCTTCTCATGTTGACAAAGGTTCCCTTTGAGCAAACTCTGTTGAGGCTGCGCTGAGCCCTCTTCTCTGCTACGTTTCATCTCGGCTCCCATTCTCTCTTTGACCCGCCAAGACTTATTTTCACAAAGAATCCGATGTTAGTTTCATGAGAATTCTTTCTCCTTGATATGTAAGTCCTAGACCTTCTTTAAACAAGGATGCTGTTAAAACAGCTTTGTAAGTGGCACCCTCAGGCTGCCAATACATCCTCTTAATAACTTCCCACCTCCCTGCCCCTTACCGCGTTGTTCTACACAACTCCCACTCTTGTTGCTGTGCTCAAAACTGATCACAGCCTCGCTCTTCCTCACGCCCTCATGCCCCTGGTGAAACAGTTTTGGGTAAAGTCTCCCTTGCTGCTAACAAGTGCCAAAGTAAATTTTCTTTTACAATCTGTAGCCTCCAAAGCTCTGTGGTCTTCCTTCCAGACTGTGTGTGGAGTAAGTTGCCAGCTCATCCTAACCCAAATGCAGGAAGACTAGACTCTGTTTCCTGTTCCAAGCAGCAATATTCCATTATAAAAGCTCACAAAACAGGAGCTATTGCTATGGCTTTTTTTTGAAAATAAAAAGTATCACAAAGGAGTATGAGGATGAATCCAAAAAGAAAAGAATCTCTTAAAGGGTATTTAATGTGGTCCTTTTCTTTCACCTTAAAGTTCAAGGATGTGTCTTTTAAGTGAGAATTTTTTTTCATTTTCAAAAAGTACTTTATTTATAACTTTTATTTTATGTGTATGAGCGTTTTACCTGAGTGTAGGCAGGTGTACCCATGTTATGTAATGCCCACAAAGGTCAAAAGAAGGTGTGGAATCCCCTGGAACTGGAGTTACAGATGGTTGTCAGGTGCCCTATGGGTGCTGGAAATTGAACCCGGATCCCCTGCAAGAGCAGCCAGCGCTCCTAACTTCTGAGTCATCTGTCCAGCCCCTTAAATGTGAGATTTGCACTTATTCTCATATTAAATACAGCATAGGCTGGAGACCTCAGGATTTCGCATCCAGTGATGCTTCCATTCCAGTCTTTCCTAGGTGAGTTCCTATCTATTCACTTATTATGGGGCTTTCTATTTTCTCTCATCCTCATTCAGAGTCATTTTGTTAACAGAGCAAAATTTTGAGCCACCCCCCTTCCTCCTGCCCACACCTATAGATGCCACTCACAGTCACACACACAAGCAAACACATAACAGAAGGCAAAGAAAGATTAGGCTTGTCACAGCCACAGTAGCTTTGCCTTATTCCAAAAGTGCAGTAAAAACTTTAAAGTGAATAGGGATTAAAAGTAGATGGACTCTAAACACAATAAAATAGAAAAGTAAATGCTACTTACGGCGAAATTCATTCAGAGAGGATTTAAAATTCGATCAAATGCCGATAGGCAGGCATACAATGCCTGAATGACGTTAATTAGTTGATATTGAGCCTGAGAGCAAGCAAGATTCAAACACTGAATATGTACATGAGATTTTCCTATCAAGGGGAACCACAGAAAATATCCAGAATAGCTTCCTCTTCTTATTTACATTCAGGTTCCTATTAACATTTCCCAAGGAAACATTTATGCAAATACAGGTCTTCCAACTAAATAACAAAATGATCTTAAGAGTGAGCCCTCTTCTCCTGTGGCCAAGTGCCTGTACAAAGCATCTGAACCATGAAAGTCTTTAAGAGACTATGATTTCAAATCACCAACTAAAATGGGAATTTCAAATACCCTGTAATTATCTCAGTTCCAGAGCACTTCTGTTTTCTAGGTTAACACTAGTGGGTGACAAAAATGAAATCCACGTTTTTCACACATTCGCCATTTCTTTCTTTGGCTTTGTCTATTTTCAGTATTTTTTTTTTCCTTTTTGCTGTTAATATAATGTGAGATCATGGAGTTTTACTATTTTATTTTCACAAAATGAATTATTATGAGTTTATTTAGATGGCTAATCCAACAACTTTCATAATACAGTCTCTTAACCTTTTAAAATTAAACCGTTCCAGATTCATCTTGGCTACTCCAACTTAGACTGGGACCAATAAGCAATTCTAGTATTCTTGAATACAGTGTACACATTCATTATAGAGCACTGGGTTTATAATCAGTCATGCCATTACTGCTGCTTTCCTACATGTGTTACAGTCTCATTTGATAAAACCATCCCATTCTCTCTCTGTCTCTCTCTGTTTCTCTATCTGGTGTATGTGTATGTCAAGTAAAACCATCCCATTCTCTCTCTCTGTCTCTCTCTCTGTCTCTCTATCTGGTGTATGTGTATGTCAAGGACAGAGGTAGACGTGCATATGCGAAGGACAGAGGCTGACAATATGTATATTCCCTATTACTCTCTACTTTATTTTTGAGACAACTTCTCCTCCTGGACCTGGACCTCACTATCTAGCCTGGCTGTTGAGTGGGCCTCTGAGAGCTGCCTCCTAGCTCTGGGATTACAGACACACCTAATTTTCTACACTGTTGCTGGGGCCTGAACTTGGTTCCTTATACTGACACAGCAGGCACTTTCCACACTGAGAAATCTCCCCAGCCCCTAAGTCATCCTCTCTTGAGCCTCAAGAATCTTTCACAGACAAATCAACACAAGGTCAGAAAAGGATCAGATTAGCAGTTTGAGTGAGGGAGTAGACAACTGAACGATAATACATTTGCTGACTGTTAACCTCTCATCTAGCCTTCTGCCAGTCACTTACCCTATGTAGCTTTCTCTCTGAAGTTTATAAAAATGGGAATGACAACATTGTATTTAACTGTGTAAAAGGACTCAGTAGAAAAACCTAGTTCAGGGGTTGTAAAATACCTTACTGGCCATAAAATGCCACATAAATGTTTGATGATAAAACAACTTCAGAGCCCCATAGTTTAATATAAAACCAGCTTTTCTGACAAACAAAGCACTAGCAGAAATATTGAAGATCAAGCAGGAAAGGTTAGACAATTCTTGGCCATAATGATAAGAGTGTGTTGATTCTATAGACTGATATATTATTCTAATGATTATGTCAGTACTAAGACTAGTAAGTGTTAGATGTAAATGTAGATTTTGAATGTTAAGTAAAATATTTTTGGTACAAAATGGTGGTGGTAACAGAAAGAAAGCATTTAGCCATGGAAGTGCTGCAAACGCACCTGTAACGTCACCATCCTTCCTTAGAACGGCTAATAGTTATCTGTTCTCTGTGTACAAAAATTTTGAAGAAATTAATTTTTGTTCAAACTCCATGGTTTTGTGTGCGTGGCCTCATGTTCTCTGCTGGGAGGAGTGAGAGTGTCACACACTGGTGAAGTCGGGTCACTGGACAATTTGCAAAGGTGGATGACATGATTTTGCAGACTTTGAGAAGAGCAGTTTTGCTGTCAAGTAATTTTGTCTATATTTACTTTCATCATAAAATATAACACATGCAAAGATAATATATTCTATGTACATAAAGAATTCGCTGTAAGTGGTAGTAATGCCAAGCACTGTCTGGTTGTGTGTGTGAGATGACTTTCAAACGTCTTTTCAGTTAAATCATATGAAGTCATAGTGAAATCCCCCAAGGCATAGAAAGTCAACTTGTACCACAAAATGGAAATATTTCCCCCTCATTCTCAATCAACAGTAAACACTTTTCTTATGCTATTACTTTGAATCTATAATGCATACAAATTACCAATATGAATGTATATTTAATGTCATGGTTTAATTGTTTAATTCATGAATGCTTCCAATATCTTAAATTAGTAAATCAAAACTCTTATTTTAAATAAAAGAATCTTTTTTCTTTCTGATCTCTAGTATCTCTTGAAAATAAGTCAGTTATGAGTCTCATGACATTTAATTTCTCATTAATTTTCTGTTCCTCAATATGCCCATTATGTATATGATATTCAAACGCAATATTTCAACTGAAGTCTTAATAAACCCCTTTCACTGGTCACACTTAAAAATAATCAAAGTCTTTAGGAAAGCCCGCATAGTCATTTACATATCATTTAATCTTTGCTGAAATTTTTCAGGGATTTTTATCTTGTATCTTTTTCTTTCAACTCTTGATGGAGTTTTATACCTAGAGATAAAGCTATTTAGGTTTTAGTTTTTTAAGTTGCTTTCCTTCATGCTCATAAATGTGCCAGACTTTAAAAATCCATAGTAATGCACCAAATTTCAAGCTACACCTATTTTGGGGCTCAGCAATGCTGAAGTTTTGTTAGTTTCAAGATATTAATACTTGAACCAACCCACTGTTTTCTATATGATCAGGCAGGTGTACATCCAAGTGAATGTTTTTGTGTGAAAGTAGACAGACAAATCAAGATACAATAAGACTGTGAATAATTCTCTTAAACTCCTGCATTCATGGTGAAATGTGCCCTTTATTTTTTTCAAAGCACTATTAAAACATAAAAAATACTGTAAGCCTTAGTAGTTGCAATAAAGACAACAAGAAAGCAAAATTTAAAAATAGCCATAATGCTCCACTGCCATTCTTGAGATTATCTCCCTGAGTTCTGAACACCAAAAGATCATTATTGATGCTAAGTGCTAGGCCTTGAACTGTTCCAGTTTTCATGTCTTTGTGCAGCTGCTGTAAACTGTCGCTGTGAAGATGATACATTGCAATTGTGCAGCAGTTTTCATCTGAACAATCAGGAGTGAATGATACAGTTTAAATTGACTTGTTATAAATTCTTAGCAAGATATTTCTGCCATGTCTTAGATGCCAAAGGGATTGGACTGTCCTTTAGATTACACTGCTGTTCTGAAACCTCTCCTCAAAGGCAGAACCATCGGAACATTCTAGTATTTACACTGTATCAGCTAGCCCAAGACCCGCCCCCCCATACACAAAGAGTATTCTCTAAATGAAGCTACCATTCAGCTCCCCAACTGAAATTCAGGCTATATTTATGTCTGAAGGATTTTAAAATAGAATTTTGTGTTTTTTATACAATATAACTTGATAGTATTTTTATCCCCTCCCCTATGCCTGCCTCCTCTTATTGCCCTTCTTCAATTTAATGTACTCTATTATATATATATATATATGTATGTATGTATATATATATAGAGAGAGAGATACACATACATATATTACACACACACATACACACATATGTGGTCTATAGAGTCTAAGACCTATAGAGTCTAATTTGTGTTCCCAAATGTCCTTCAGTGAGAGTCCATCCACTTGAGCCTGGTCAACCTACCAAGAGTCCTACACATGAAAGAGACTGTCTCTGCCCATCCTAGCAGATGCCTCTTCCCACAAAATCCTATTACTAAAGATACTACACACATAAGCTTTAGCACAAACCAGGAGAAATCAAGATGGTACTGACTTCAAAGTCTCACCTCTACTGTCTCAAGTTTTTCTGGAAAAAAAGTTCTCAAACAGTAATTTCAAAATATTTTAAAGACTGAAATCAGCACCAAGAATCATGACTTTGGGTCACGACTTTACTACTGTCCATATTAGATGAGCTAAACATGTTCTGAGTTTATTTTTCATTTGTTTGAATGAGAACAGTTCAATGTTTCTCAAAGTTGGCTAAATACTAAAATCACCCAAATAGCTTCTTTAAAAAAGGCAAAAGGTATCTTCCACCAACCCAGAGAAGTTACATAAGGACCTCCCACAGGAAGCCTGAGGCGTCTGCATCAACCACCCTCATGACTGCAATATGCACCTATCAATTACCTCCATCTCTAAAATGCTCTGACATTTTCTAAAACATGCAATTTGAAAACCTCGGCTTGTGTTTTAAATGAGTTCTTGAGAAGGAATTTCCAATGTAAGGTTGGTGTTTGCTCTGTCTGTTGCATTCATAATAAAGGCTGACAAGGAAAAAAATGAAAAAGAACCACTAAGGAAAAAAATTAGCAGGGAAGGTAGACAGGCCATGCAAACGAGAGTTCAATTACAGAAGAGCTGTCTCCAGGAGCCTGGAGTCATGCTCTTTAACATTCTAAGTGATTGGTTTGTGCAGTGAACCAAACCTGAGCAGTTCCAATGTTTGAAAATGTAATGACTTAAATAGAAATACTAATATACCCTTCAAGGTCATGAAACAGTTCCTTGGCCTTCGGAAACACGTAACTTCTATGAGCTCATGTAGGTCAATCTGACAAACCTTTTATAACCTTAAGATGCATCTTGCTCTTTTCTCTGTATTAAAATATGTTAATATCAGTTTTGGAATCAAATTGATTCATTTTCAAAATCTGCCTTTTATAAACTTCCTTTTCATTTGCAGAATTACTAAGAAGTTATTCTAAATTACCATATTTTCTAACTGAATAAAATTAGGCAAAAGATTGAAGTACAAAAAGGTCATAAAAACAAGAGATTATGAAGGAAATGTGAGAAGAGTTATCCATTGCTAATAATAGTCTAAAATTTAATTTAAAGTGAGCCCTGAAAAAATGTAATGGGTAAGAGTTAGGTTTTAGCCCTCAAATACATGCTCAAGGAGTTGGCTCTAGCTTGTTCTTGATGATTTTAGTGGAAGAAGAGAGAGTTTTGAGCAATTTATTAGAAAATATAGCACCCAGATATTCTCTTATCTTTTTACCTTGAGGGATAGGCTGTTGAATTTAATGTATCTGATAATGCACAGGAAATGTAGGCAATACAGTTCCTAACTCAATAACAGATTATACACATACAAGGCATTAAAAAATTAACAGTTGGCATTAATCTAATCCCTAGCAACTGCTTCCTAAATTATGGTTATATGTATAATTTATGATATAGACTCTCCTTTACAAACAAGTATTTGGTAGATCTGTGTACCTTCCAAGTAACACAATCTGTCTTTAACTCTAAGTTTAAGTATTTGATAATATAAATGTATGATAATAAAATAAAAATACTAATGTGAATTCATACATTTAATATATAATATATATATATATATATACACATACATATATGTTAGGATCTCAGATGAATATGGTAGAAAGGCATTGCATATAAACAGGTTGAAGAAAGTTAGACCAGAGGCTGATAAATCCTAGACTAATTAAAGATCAGGCTTGTCTATATAAAATAACTCAGATTAAACACAATCTGTAAAAAATAAGATAAGCTAAATTAAAGTCTATCAATGGTCAAAATGAGGATTATGATTTTGTGAATGAGCAAAGTAAATTGCAAGAGGAACCTGAGAAATCTACAGATTATAAAAGGTAAGCTAGAGAATACCAGGTAATGCTGTCATGTGAAGCTATGGAACATCCCAACTGTGACATAGAGAATCTTGGATTTGAGGCCTGTGAGTCAACTGCTGCCTGTTGTGAGGACCTAGCTTCTTCATTTACCCTCAGTAATACCCTCTGTGGAATCAATCTGCTGGAGAATGCCTTGAACCATAGCGGGGTGAGTGTGAGAGTGCTGAGTAAGGCCTGGAACCCTTCAGGCTATAACCTGTGTGTAAGGAATTAGAACAACTGAATTTGGTGATGATTCCGAGGCATCTCTGATCCCTGTTGAAAGGAGAAATCTCTACTTGACAATCCTACGGAGTATGTAAGAGAAACAGAAAACAAATTTGAAAACTCTATTCCAAGAAATCTGAGTATATGCTGACCAGGACCACGCATAAAGGAAAGGGAGTGGGCCTTTACTTTGACCCATCTGTATAAGAATTATAGATCACTGACATTCAAATTAAATGTGATCTCTTTGGCACCAAGTTAACTGTGAGTGTAGATGCATAATGAGGTGTTTTTTTTTTTTTATAGAAAGATGAAGGAGGGACATGATCAAAACACATTGTATGAAATTCTTGATTTAATAGAAAAGCTTAACTACATATTTATCAACTATAGAAGTGTCTTGTATAAGATGCTCAAACTCACAAGGGCTATTGCCCACACCCCCCTGAGCTCCACAGTCTCAGCTATGCTAGGACCCGTGTAAGGCCCCATATCTGAGAGCATTCCCAGACCTGTGATGGTGAGTTCCCTTCCCAAACCTCCCAGGCATCTCATCTCTGCTAGGACCTTGAGTGCCCTCAGATCTGGGGTCTTTTCCTGATTTTTTCCTATGTCTTCTTGAACGCCACCATCCCAGCTCTCAGACCTGCTTGGACTACTAGGATCTGCATATCCTAAGACCTGTGAGTCTCCCAGTCTGACCAATCACTCAAATTGTTTGCCTAGCAACCACCCAGAGGACCAAAGGAGTCAACCCTGGAATACCAACTAAACGTTGCACCTGTGCTTAGTTTAACTGAAACCATTTCTTATACCCTATTTGCACATTTATATAAAATGATCCAAGAACCAAACACTGAGCACTACTCAGTTGGACCATAACCTGACAAGTTGGGGAAACAGCAAACAAAAAGATAGAAACAACCGTTTAACTAAGACAGGATCACCTATCCATACCACCAACAATACAAGTCCCGATGGATAGATCTCATTGAAAAAGTCTAAACAACACGCCTCACCAAAGCAATATGTCTACTACAGAAGTTAACATCCTCATATAAATGTTTCCTGAGAATAGCAACCTAATGGATGCATGAGACATTGATTACAAAATACCAATTAAAAATATATTCAAGAAACTCAAAGAGGATGTGAATAAAAGACTGAATGAAGACCAGAAAAACACAAGCAAACAGCTGAATGAAATAACTGAAACCATTTAAAACATGAAATTAGAATTCAGAAAAGAAGTAGACTTGGGTGCAAATGAGTGGTGACTGGGATACTTACCTGTAAATATAAGGATACATTTCACTTAATAAGAAGTTATATTAGCCTAGGGATGTGACTGCCTTAGGGATTTCTCTAACACCTGTGACCTCTTCAGCCATGTGTATTTGGCTGTGATTACAATACCACACATGAGTTTCCTCCCATTGAGTGGGAGGTAGCTGTTGGTTGCCCCCAAGATAAAAGTGCCACCCCTGCACTAGTGTTGCACGCTGTGCCAGCCATTGCTTTGTTTATCTGGTTATGAAGCTGGTGTCAGGCCATCAGTTGATGTTCTCCATTAGCTGCTTGTATAGTGCTCTCCAGAGCCATGACACTAGCTTTCAGGAGAATTGGCTTCCAGGTCAGTTCCAATTTCATTGCTCCAGATGGAGACTATTACACAGTACCACAACCAGTCACACCAGACATTATTTGTGAACTGCCCATGCCTAAGCAACACATCTACAATGCAACCTCTACACCTAAGGCTCACACAACATAGAACAAGGGGTTCTTTGCTGAAGAAATTCTGACAACTGATAATTATTGGGTGAAGATGAGCTAATCTTCTTAAAGTGAGGGACTCTGGATAGGCTGACTAGAACTCAGTGAATGAACTTGCACTGAGAAACATTTTAGTCAAGAAACACTAACTTGACACAATAGACCTTAACACAAATGAAAGAATGTATGAATTCCAGGTGATATATGGATTCAAGGAGGTATAAAAATGATTAAGATTGATTGATTTGATAAAAAAAATAAACGAAGAGATGGACTTCTGAAGGAAAGCCAAAGTAAAATTAAACTTGAAATGAAAACCACAGGAAGTCAAACAAAAAGCTTAGAGAAAAGAAATGTAAAGGAAGTGGAGGAAATGCAGCAGAGAGTATCAGAGCTTAGGAAGAGATACTTATCAAGGCACAAGTCATACCGAGCTCCAAGTAGATGGCAGCACAAGAGAGAAAAGGCTCCATGTCGTATAATAGTCAAAACACTAAACCTACAGAACAAAGAAAAGATATTAAAAGTTGTGAAAGAGAATGATCAAATCACATATAAAGGCAGGCCCATCAGAATAACCAGTGACATTTCATAGTCGCAGTGGAGACTATGTAAGCCAGAAGGGCCTAGACTAATGTCCTACAGCTTGGAAGAACACAGATTCCAGCCCAGACTACCAGGAAAACTATCATTCTAATTAAAGAAGAGAGAAAAACTTTCAGGAGTAAAACCAGATTATAATAATCTATGTTTATGGAAACAGCTTTACAGAGAATATATCAGTCTCAAGACAGTATTAGAGACTCTCAAGGGGGCACAAAGAATTATCCCAGAAACGTCAAACAAAAGAGGTCTAAGAACACACCACTACAACACCACAATAGCAAGAATTAATAAATATTAGTCAATAATAAGTCTATATTAATGGTCTCCACTTACAAGTAAAAAGACACAGACTAACATTTTGGATTAGAAAACAGGATGCATTTATTTGATGCCTCCAAGAAACACAGCTCACCAACAATGATTAATACATGTTAAGGTCAAAGAATGGAAAAAGATACTGAAAGTAAACAGAACTAAAAAACAACAGACATAGCTATTTTTATATCTGATAAAATAGACTTCAAACTAAAATTAGTCAGAAGAGACAAGGAAAATTACTTCATAATCACCAATGAAAATACCACAAGAAGATGTGACAATTCTAAACATATATGCTCCACATACAGTGGTACCGAATTTCACAAAAGAAGCATCATTCGATCTAAAATCACACACTGACTCTAACAAAGACATAGCGTACTGTCACCAGTAGACCAGTCGGTCAGTTAAAAATTAAACAGAGAAACCCTGGGGTTTAAAGACATCCTAAGTCAAATGGACCTAACTGATATTTACAGTACCTTAGACCCAAAGATCACACTGTCTTCTCAGCAGCCCATGGAATTTTTTAGAAAACTGACCACCTATTAGGACACAAAACAAGTTTCCACAAATGTAGGCAAATTATAATGTCATCTTCTTTTCTTTCTAATCACAAAGGAATAAAGTTACATATCAACAACAATAAAAATGAGGAAAGTACACAAACTCATGGAAGGTAAACAACACACTACTGAATGAAAATTGGATCATGAGAGAAATCAAGATGAAAGTTTAAAAATTCCTAGAATTGAATAAAAACGAAAGCACAATATATCAAAACCTATGGGACAAAATGACAGGAACCCTATGAGAAAAATCCACAGCCTTAAGTGCGGATAATTAGAATCATGTCAAATAAATAAATTAAAGATGCACCTGAAGGCCTTGGAAAACCAAGAAGAAACAACAAATGAAAAGACTAGATGGAAAGAGACAAATGAAATCAAATCTGAAATTAATGAACTAGAAACAAAGAAAACAATACAAAGAATCAGTAAAGCATAGAGTTGCTTCTTTGGAAGATTAACATGACTGACAAACCTTTAGCTAAAAAAGAAAGAGAGAGGATTCAACATAAGAAACTCAGAGAAGAAAAGGGGAACATTACAAGGGCCTGAAGAAATTCAGAAAACCATAAAGACATTTTAAAATGCATGTTCCAAAAAACTAGAAATATTTTAAAATACATAAATTTCTGGATGTGTACAGCATACCAAAGTTAAATCAAAATGACACAGAGAATTTAAACAAATCCATAAAAAACAATGAAATAGATGCATTAATTAAAAATCTATCAACTAAAAAGATTCTGGGACCAAATGAATATAGCACAGAATTCTACCAAACTTTATAAGAGGAACCAATAGCAATACCCCACAAATTATGCCATAAATAGAAAATGAATTAGCACAGACTCTCTCTATGAAGCAGTATTATTCTAATACTAAAAGGTCCAACAAAAAAAGAAAATTATAGGCCAATCTCTCAGATGAACAAAGATGAAAAGAACACCAAAAAATATTCACAAACTGAATGCAAGAGCATATCAAAAATATTATCCACTATGATCGAGTTGGCTTCAATCAAGAGATGCAGGGATAGTTATATAATCAGTACTGTCACCTACCACATAAACAGACTGAAAGACAGAAACCATATGATCATCTCATGAAATGCAGGGAAGGCCTTTGACAAAATTCAACATCTATTCCTGGTAAATGTCATGGAGTAACTTAGGGCTAGAGAGCATATCTCAACATACCACAGGTAAAACACAACAAGCCTTCACCCAAACTCTTCCTAGACTGAAAAAAACTCAAAGTATTCCCATTACAATCATGAACAAGACAAGGGTGTCCACTCTTTCCTTTACTGCTGAATATAATACTTGAAATCTTGGCTGGGGAAATAATTGGAAAACAAGAAGTCAAAGTACCCTTATTTGCAAATGATATGATTCTATACATAAAAAATACCCTAAAGACTCCATGAAGAAACTCCTAGTACTGATAAATACATTCATCAATGTAGTAAGATATAAAATTAACACTCAAAAATCAGAAACCTTCATGTATACCAACAACAAACACACTGAGAAAGAAATCAGGGAAATGATCCCATTCACGATAGCCTCAAAAAACATAAAATATCTTAGAATGAGTCGAACCAAGGAAGAGAAGTATTTGCATAATAAAAATTTTTATAATTTCATAACATTGAAGATAGAAATTGAAAAAAATGCTAGAAAGACCTCCCCTGGTCATGAATCAGTGGAATCAATATTATAAACATGACTATCATTCCAAAAGCAAAATATAGATTCAATGCAATCTCATTAAAATTCCAATGCTAATAAAATTATTTACAGGAATTTTTAAAAATCTTAAATTTCGTGTAAAAAAAACCCAGGATAGGCAAAATAATCCTGAACAATAAAATAACTTCTGGAGGCATTACCATCCTTGATCTCAAATTATATTGCAGAATTATGGGAATGCAAACCACATGATACTGACATAAAAACATTCATATATTAACGTGCATATATCAGTGCAATAGATAGCAACACAGATTTAAATTCATACAATTACAGCCACTTGATTTTAGACAAAGGATCCATAAATACACCCTGGAGAAAAGATAACATGTTCAACAAATGATGCTGATCAAACTGAACAGCTGCATGTAGAAGAATGAAACTCGATCCCTACCTTCCCCATCCCCATCCCCAACTCCAAATGGATTAGAGATGTCAACATAATACCTGATACCTTGAATCTCATGGAGGAGCAGGTAGGGAGTATACTGGAACTTCTAGGCACTGTAAAGAATCTTTGAATAGCATTCTTATACTGCAAGCATTAAATCCTTCTACTGATAAATGGGACCTCCTGAAACTGAAGAACTTTTTTACAGCAAAGTACACATCATTTGAGTAAAGAAGCAATCTACAGAATGGTAAAAACACTTCACCAGCTATATCTCTTGTGTTAAATAGCATTAGTTGTCAACTTGACACACCTGGGTTGAGGGAACCTTAACTGAGAAATTGCTTCCACAGAACTGGCCTGTGGCAATATCTGTGGGGTATGTTCTTGACTGTTGAGTGATGTGGTAGGACCCAGCCCACTATGGACAAGTGATGCTCCTGGGCAGGTTGTTCTGTATTATGTAAGAAAGCAAGGTGAGCACGGTCCAGAGGAGCAAGCCAGTAAGCAGCATTTCTCTGCAGCCTGTGCTTCAGCTCCTCTCTCCAGCTTTTTGCCCTGAGTTCCCACCTTGGACTCCCTAAGTGACCTGGGAGTTGTACGCTAAATAAACCCTTTCCTCCCCAAGTTGGTATTCTTCAGATTGTTTTGTCACAGTGATTGAAGGCAAACTTGAACACCTCTGACAGAGGATTATAATCTAGGATATATGAAGAATTAAAAAATCTAAACATCAAAAAAAATTAAAAACTAGTTAAAATTGGAGCAGGGAGCTGAAGAGGGAGGTCTCTGAACATGAAATGCAAATGGCTGAGAAATACTTTAAAAATTTTCACCAGCATTTGTCATCAAGGAAATGCAAATTAAAAGCACTTTGAGATTTCGTCTTATACCACTCAGAATGGCTAAGATCCAAAAACAAATGCTGGCAAGTATGCGGAGAAAGGGTGATTCTTACCTGCTGCTGATAGGAGTGCAGAGCACTGCAGCCACTACGGGAATCAGTGTGGAGATTCCCTGGAAAGCTCTAAATTGATCTACCATTTGATTCAACCACACCATTCCTGACCATACACCCAAATGACTCTAGCCCTACTCTGGAAATATCTGTTAATCCACGTCCATCGATCCCCTTTTCATAATAGCCATGAATTGGAAACAACTTAGGTGTCCATAAACTGATGAGTGGATAATGAAGATGTGCTTCATATACACAATGGAACATTATTCAGCTCTTTTGAAGAAAAAAATTTGTGAAACTCCCAAGTAAATCGATGAAACTGGAAAGGAAGCTAGTAACTGGCTGCCAGAGAGGTGAGGAAGCCTCCTTGGAAGAGAGGCAGAGCACAGTGATAAAAAATAGAAAGGAGAGGGGTTATTGGAGGAGGGAGGATCAAATGGGGTGAGGATGGGAGGGTAGCACAGAGGGAGTTTGGACAGATTAAATAACACTACAGGTTGTAGAAAAAGTCATATGGAAATCTACCACTATAGAAGTCTCCTGAAGTATGTACAGATACACTATGAGAAGAGATTATTGGGGCTGGAGAGATGGGTGGGTGGTTGAGAGCACAAACTGCTTTTCCAGAGGACCTGGGTTTGGTTCCCAGTACCCACATGGCAGCTAACAACCATCTGCCACTCCAGTTCTGGGGGATTAGACGCCCTCTCTGGCCTCTGTGAACTTGGCACAACTTGGTGCATTTACATATATCAAGGTAAACAATCATACACATAAAATAAGAATAAATAAACCTAAATAAATAGATAAAAATATTAAAGAGTTACTTTATAACACAGGAAAGTGCCCCTACTAGAAGCCATAGGCTATCAAAGTAAAAGCCCAATGCCAGAAACGGACTCCCTCTTTTGAAACTGTTGACCAAGGGTCCATAGACCCTCAGACAATACTGGCCATTGTCCCACTCTTTATTATCCACCAGAATTGTATGGAAAGACTGTACTGCTGAAGATATTACATACATGAGCTCTAGAACAAACAAGGAGAAATCAAGCTGGTGCTGACTTCAAAGCCTCTTCTCTACTAGCAAACATCCATAGTGTTGGAAGGTGCTATGCATGCTACCAGAAGAGAAGAACTAATCAGCAATCTTTCCCATCTATGAATCTTGTGGACTACAAAACACCTGGTCTGGCAAGATATGACCAGTGGTGCAATAGAAACACAAATGTTATGAGAGTACTCAACCATTTCTAGCTGGATTTAAGGTCTGCCTGCTGGGATGGAGCCCATATCTAACAAAGTTCACAGTCCGTAGTGAAGAACCTCATACTATATTCTGCTAAATATTGTCATATTTAACTGACTCCTGATGACTAAAAATAGCATACCCATATATCAATGCATTTTGCAGTTCTCACCAGAGAAGCTTTCTTATGCATCAGATGGTGATTAACAAAGAGAATCACAGCTGGTTAATGTGCAGAGAATAGGAGGCTGCAGAGTTCTTGTCCCTGAATAGTACACCTATATAAAACTTCTGCCACCCAAGCCTCAGGGATCACTGTCAAATGGGACAGAAAGATTTTAAGAGCAAAAGGAGATACATGATCACAGAGAAAAGGTTTTCTAGATAGCTAATCCCTAATGCATATGAACTCACAGCAATTGTGATAGCATGTCCAAGTCCTACATAAGCTCAAGTTAGACAGATTCCCACAACAGACGTGGGGAAGTGGGTAAGAAACCCTAACCCAAACTGAGGACGCATTCTCAACTGATTACAGCTGGTAACTGGGAAAGCTGGTCTCTATTAAGGATGAGGCTCTTAGTAGTTTGACCAGGCTTCAATAGATGAACCCATTCTAAAATGCATTTGGGAGGCATATATATAGTATTTAAAATTGGGTGAGGGCTGTAAAGGGCGGTGTAGATAGTAGAGAGGTTTTAAGAGTGATCAAAATATATGAAATATGCAAAAATTCAATTAAAATTAGTAAAAAAAAAACCTTACTTGGTACTCTGTATTAAGCAATCACTTGGAATTAATCTTAATTTTGTACTAACATTATTAAGGATAGGCATGGATTTTTGGAGCTTTAATGAAAAAAAGTATTAGAAGATTAATACAATTAAGGGCTGGGAAGGTAACTGCAGGATGGTGGAGTCCAGTGCACTACACAAGGGGAAGAGGAGAGGAAGGAGAAAGTGGAGGGAGGAAGATGAAAGGAGATGACCAGAATTTCCGGTTATCTGTAGACGGTATTCCATCTGTAACAGAAACATTTCCTCCAAATGATGAAGATGCCTTTCAAAAGGAAACGAGTGCTTCAAATACAGGGAACATCTTCCTATTTATTGAAATGGCAAAGCTGCCTCCATGTTGTTCCAAATACCTTTTGTTTCTGCCCAGCCACTCCCACTGCAGCCAGCCAGCCATGAAGGCTGCACCTGTTGTTGTAGGGGATACATTGTTTCTAAAGCACTTAAAAACTTCTAACCAGCCTGGTAAGTACATCCTCTTGCCCTGCTAAACCTATGTCTTCATGGAGCCCATTGTTTCTGAAATACTGAGATAACTTTTTCCTAATCAAAACTTTTGTTAACTGAAAACCTCTTTGTTGACTGACCTGCCTCTGGTCCTGTGTACCTATGGTGATCTAATGTAACTATGGCTATTGGCTTTGCCCCTTACATGATGTAACTGTGGTTGTAGGCTTTATAAACCCCACTCTTCCTTTGGGTTTGAGGTTCTTTTGAGTGTTAGTCTCTCTCAAAAGCCAGCCTTTGATAGCTAATAAAGGACTCCTAATTTGACCTAAAACTGTGTGGCATTTCTCTGAGAGTATTCCATTTATTATCAGTATCATTTAAGAAATTTAGTTATTTCTATTTTATATCTATGAGTGTTTTGTCCTTCATGTATGTAACTGCACTGCATACAATGCAATGCCCACAGAGACTAGAAGAGGGCATTAGATACTCTACAACTGGACTTGCTGGTGGCTTTTGCCACCATGTGGATACTTGGATCTGCCAGGTCCTCTGCAAGAGCAGCCAGTGCTCTGAACTGCTGAGCCATCTCTCCAGCCCCCTTATCAGTAATCTTTAAAGTAATCCTTCAAGTCTATTTGTCATTCCATATAACCCTTTCATCCACGTGTACTGAAATATTTTTCACTGAAAGTTTTCTGTTGTTTTGGTTCGTTTGTGTTTGGGAGCCTGAATCTCACATATCTCAAGCTGCCTTCAGATTCCCCAGGTAGCTGAGGATGGCCTTGAACTTCTGAAGCTTTGCCTCCAGCTCCCTAGTTCTGGGGTTATAGGTATATACGACCATGCCTGGTTTATGTGGTGCTTTAGCTTGATCCCAGAGCTTTCTTCATGGAAGCCAAACACTACTGGCTGAGCTACACTCCTGGTCCCTGAAGCTGTTTATACAGCTAATATTTATATCTTTTCTTTTCTCACTTAATATTCTTCAAACTGTATCATTGCTCAACGGAAAAGCAAAATTATTTTTTCACTTGATTTCCTTTGGTTAGTATACAGAAAGCATCTTATAAAGATAATAAAATTAATTTCCCTAATAATTTGAATGCTGCCATTTGGTGATCATGATATGGGCACAAAGAAGCAGTAAGGAGAAAATTCTGATTTTGTTAGAGGATTTTAATGAACTCCAAAGACAATGTTAGATTTTTTTTCAAACTTTTTCTTTAAATATTAGAAATGTGATATATGCCTGTGAAGTGTGTCATCAGTCTTTCTAAACTGTTATTGAATTTTAACAGTGAATTTTTCACTAGAAAATGTCATGTGGGCTAGGTGTGGTGTCACATGCCTTTCAGTTCTTGAGAGGAAGAGGCACACAGATCTCTGTTGAGACTAAGGTCAGCATGGTGAGTCCAGGCCAAGCCAGACAGGGAGACCCTGCCTCAAAAAAACAAAACCAAAGAAAAGAAAAGAGCATTTGAGAAGCACATTCACATTACAAAGCATTTACGGGCCAATTTACAAAGCCAATTTCAAATCATGCCTTGACACCCAACACTAACAGCTATGTGAACTACGTACATAGTATTTTCACTTGGAAACACTGGTTATTCAGTGTTCTGAATCTATCCAACTGGTGTTTTTTTAATCATTGCATTGTATGTGTGTGTGTGTGTGTGTGTGTGTGTGTGTGTGTGTGTGTGAGTGTGTGTAATCTATTGTGTCAATTTAGTGGTGCTTTTGTGTATATGTATTATGGCTGACCACTTGGGATTAGATTGTGTATTAGGGACTGTGTTCCTGGAGGAAGTTGGCTCTCTCTGCCTCAGCAACCACTTTTCCCCTTGGTTCTAGAGAAGGGCTCCTCAGAAATCTCCCCCATCCACATGTCAATTGGTATGGCTGCTGCTCAGGTCTTCTATGAGCAGCAGTAGCGTGGAGAGTTCATAGGTGCAGCTTCCCTGTCGTATCTAGAAGACACTATGTAGCAACAGGCTTCCTGGTCCTCTGGCTCTTAGAATCTGCTCACCACTCTTCTAGGATGCTCCCTAAGTCTTATGTATAGGGTTACATTGTAAATATATCAGTTGGGACAGGGCTCCCTGCTTTCACTTATTTTCTACATTTTAACCAGTCTCATAGTATCAGAAGGTGCTATGCAAACTGTCAAGGGTGATCTAAAGCCTATGAATCCCATCAGTGATTGCCCATAAAATTGTACCTAGTGGTGCAATAGTGGCACTTTTACCTTGGAAATTACTGATGGCTATCTAATTGAACTTAAGATGTGTTCAGTAGGAGGGAATTCTTGATTGGTACTGTAAATGTATATAAATATCTGTGGCTGGAAAGTTCATAGACCCTAGAAGAGAACCAATCCACCACTGTCACTTTCCTACACCAATATAATCTATTACTATGTTCTAAATGCTTGTCCTTATATCCAGAGAAGAATAGCTCTTGTCACTCATCAAAGAAGCTTTTTTTGTAGGTTTCTTTTAAAATATTTTTTACCTATTTTTATTGTATGTGCATGAGTTTTGCCTGTAGGTATGTAAGTTCACCTTTGTCATGCAATCAGAAGAGGCATTGGATCTCCTAGAATTTGAATTAAGGACAGTTGTAAACCACCATGTGAGCACTGGGATCTGAACACCAGTCCTCTGGAAGTGCTCTCAACCACTGAGCCATCCCTCCAGCTCCTCCTGGTTTTCTTTTATAGGACTATTCCTTCTTGTATCCCAATATCCAGTACTGAAGCCCAGTCATACTAGAGTGAATGATTTGCTTCAGATTTAAATGATGATAAAAACCATCACAGGAGAAAATCTATTCTGCACTGGCCAATATGAATTCCCATGCCTATCATCTCTCCAGCATTTACTGTGAAGTCTCAGCACTCTAGGTTCTGTCTTAACTATATCTTAACTAGTTCTTCTTATTAAGAACTATGTTATCTATATTGCCTAATTAACATTTATCTTTATCAGCATTCTAACAGTCAATAAAACATCATCCTTGTGTGTGTGTGTGTGTGTGTGTGTGTGTGTGTGTGTGTGTGTGTGTGTGTGTTGAGACAGGGCCTCCTATGTAACCCTTTCTGACCTGGAACTTCAGAGATCTTCCTGCTTTTGTCTGCTGAATGCTGGTACTAAAGGTGTGTACCATGCCTAGTCAAATCGCATATCTTTTAAAGAAATTAGAAACACTCCTAATTTCTTCCTCTCCTGTTTGCATCCTACTATAATTTGGGAGAAATATTCTGGGACGTTTGTTTTAAGCCTTTGCGATTTTCCGCCTCCTCTTTCTCCACACTGCTCTCTTTGTTCTTTGGAGGCTTTGGAGACTACTTCAGTCAGGGATTTGCCAACTTGCTACAGAAGGTTTTCTTATTTCAGATAATTTAAAAGAAGCAAAGTCAGTACGGCCAATGCAATGGTCACTTTTCATTTCTCAGCTCACTTTGTCTACCAGCTGCTATTGATTCATTGTCTTGAACTTTGTTTTCACTCTGCTTCTCCTTGTGAGCTACATCTCTAACTAAGTACTCCTTCTTAGCGTCCCATGCCAGACATCCCTCATCCACACAGCATTGAAACCTTAGATACCCTAGGCTCAGCGTCTGGATCTTACCATTCACTCCCTAAGAAATTTCATCTAGTCTCCTTCTTTAAATACCTTTTCTAAGACTGTATCCTTTCCCATAAGAAACCTGCTTAGATTTTACTCTTCAACTTCATATCAAATTGTCTGTTTCACAAGTCATCTAGATGCCTCATAAACATCTGTAATTTCACATATGTAAAACCAAACTCTTAATTTTCTTCACATGAGCAGATAGGTCTCCAGTTTGCTGTCTCTCAGCAATGACACCACCATTCTTTAATTTCCTGCATCTAAGGTGCTAAATTAGGTGTATATTTTTCTACCATTTTGTCACCATTAAACCCATCACAAAAGGCTTTTGATCTTTGTCTTAAATACATATGCAAATACAACTACCTTTTAGTACTCTTCTGTTACCCTTCTAAACATGACAATTCTTTTAAAGACTCAAAAGCTCTGCAGCATGTGTATTGGTTTCACCTGAATTAGAAACTGCACTACAACATCGTGTTTTTAAATCACAGCCATTTATTGTTACCACACCATGCAGGTGTATAAAAGGCATGATTGCTACAGTTTAAAACTCAGTCTTCTTCTGAGGATTTCTTAACTCTGGTTTATTGCCTGTTTTTTTCTAGAAGGATGTCTGCATCATGAGAGTTGGCCCTTGGCAAGGCTTGATATTCAACAAAGTCATTCCTCTCAGTATTAATGGTATTTTCCCCAGGATCCCTGAATATACCAAAATTGGAGGATGAGCCTATTGTTCATGTAAAGTAATGTGATTTTGATGAATCCCACAGACATAAAAGTATGTACCACAAAACCTAGCTCCTCCCAAATACTTTAAATCAGCTCTAGAGTACTTATAGACTTTTAATTACAATGTTAACCCTGTGTATATGGTAGTCATACAATAGTGTTCAGAGAACAACTATAAGAAAAAGTATGGAGCCAGGCATAGTAGCCTGCAAAGGTGGCCCACACCTCTAACCCCAGCACTCTTTGCCTGTGAGATCCTGTGACCATCTGGTCTACAGAACAACTTCTAGGCCAGCTGGGGCTGCAGGGAGACCCTATCTCAAAAATACACACACATACGCACACACACGCACACACACATATAGATAGATACACACACACACACACACACACACACACACACACACACACTGTAAGATTTGCTTTAGTTTGCGAGACCCAACAAGAATGGACGAGAGACTCCACAGGGGAGTTAACAGTACCGGTTTATTAAGAGTATGGGGCTAGCTTCCCAGGTTGGGAAATGAGGAAAACCAGCCAAGAGCTAGCCCCCTCAGATCTTGGGAGTTGAGGAAACTAGCCTGGCTAGTCTCCCCAGGTCTGGAGAAGGAGACTAGCTAATCATCTTGTGATACTGGACTGGCGTTCCCTGGGCTCAGAAAATGAGGAAGCTAGCTCAGCCCTAGCCTCCCCCAATCAGAATGAAGAAACTAGCAAAGCCTAGGTCGTCTGTAGGCCTTTTTATGGGGAGGGGCTCCCCATCACATCTGATTGGTATTCAGAGGAAATAGTAAATGTCTGGCAGGAAGAAGTCCTTTTTCACAGATGCCTGTGGACTCTGGAAGTTTAGCCAAAGTTGCCAAAGTTGCCAAGATGTCTGTCAGTCCTTCTCAGTTCTGATATAGGGAGGAGATAATCAACATATATTATCAAGAAATTTATCTGTCCAGGAAGCTGCAAAAGTCAGTCCCTTTTCACAGATGCTTGTGAATTCTGGAAGTTTGGCGGGAGTCACCAAGGTGTCTGTCTGTCCTTAGTCCTGGAACTGCTGGGGGATTTCCTTTCAGTTACACCTTAAATTCCAGCCTTTAGTGTCATAGGGGCAAAGGGGCCACGTTCTCCTCTGACGACTTCAGGCTGACTCTATGGGCCATCATGGAGGGGACAGGGAATGATACAGGAGGCTAGAATGGGTTATACTGGCAAGTCCTCATTATGGTTGGGCAGTTGTTCATATTCCCTGGTAGGAAGGTAAGCAGAGGTGTGATGTATGGCTGCTCCTTTAGAAGGAGTTAAGAAGAATTTAATAGGTAAAAAAATTAAGGAGCCATTTGTGATTAGGGCAAAATTACATACAGCTAGCTGGCTGGGAGGAGTGGCTGGATACTCAGGTGAGGGTTCAGCGACCCTACTTAACAAACCCAACTGTGATGGTCCTTTGCAAGTAGACACAGCTGAAGTCATGAAGATGGTAGTTATTTGGCTCAGAAGACTGCTGTACAGTATCATCTTACTAAAAGAACACACATCATGTCATGAATTGATGATTACCTGTGTATACATTACACTTTATAAATTTCCAGGTGAGCTTATAGAAAATACAAAAATCATAGTTGAGAGAGAGAGAGAGAAAGAGAGAGAGAGAGAAAGACAGAGATCTACCAATGCTTTAGTAATAATAATCTGTCTGAATTAGAAAAACTATATAGGGGTGCCCAGGGCTTGAAGGGACAGGGAAATGCTCTATTTCAGAGAAAACAGTTTAGATCACAAAGAAAGGCAGTAATTAAGACCAGTGAAGGATGCATTTCAAGACCGGTCCAAAAGGGTAAGGACTGTCAGGGATCTCTCCAAGAATGTAGGGAAGAGGAAGAGTAGCTCTGGGGGTGTGTGGGGGCCCATTGACTCCCACCATGGACAGCTGCTAAGGGTGTGTCTTACCCAAGTAGGAAGTGAAGGGCAGACCATGTGGTCCCCTATTACAACCAGGCCTTTTGCCTACTGTTGCAGCGGCTCTGGGCTCCTCCACTGCTGTGGTGCACAGTCAATCCTTGGTGGCCAGGAAGATGAGTTCTGTCAGTGAAGAAGATCTGGAGGCAGGGTGCAGGGACACATGACTGGTTTACCTCGATTTTGCAAAGAAGGGCAGTCATCCTTCAGGCGCCCCTATTTTCCCCATTGTGGGTATGACCCTGGCAGTGGCTGCTGAGTTGGGTCAGGCTTGTGCCCAGTGTCCTTCGCTGTTGCACTTTGAAGCATGGGCCTGGCAGATCTTGTGGCCTGAAGTCTTCTTTGGAGGCACCTGGAGTGCTGCCACCAGCAGTTGACAATTTTGTGTCTCGGGTGGCCCAGCCTGCCTTCTCCTATTCCTCTGGATTACGGAATATTTTAAAGGCTGTTCTTCAGCAGCTCTCCGTGGGGGATGAGGGGCTTTGGGGCTTTGGGCAGATTGGGCTGTGAGGTGGATGGTTTAAGGCAGGTGAGCTGGACCAGAGTGAGGCCCGTGGGCTACAGGATAGGAGATAGAGAGACATTACAAGCACACGTGTATGAAAAGGAGAAAGCATGTGTGCACAGGTAGCAGGGAGAGTGACAGTGGAAAAGAAGGTGAGGTAAGGAAATGGAAGCATGAACAAAGAAGGGTGTATATATATTTATATATATATATAAATATATATGATGCTGCATGTTTGTTTTTTAAGACAGGGTCTCCTCCAGCTCCCCTAACTGGCATTTTAGCACAACTTTTCCAACTTAACTCAGTGCTCTTAACGGCTAAACCGTCCCTCCAGTCCCAGTATTAATGCTCCACTTTACAGCAGTGTACATCAGCATTCTCCCTGCTGTACATCTCAGTAGGAGGCACCGTCCTCCATTGTCCTGACCATGACTGTAAATGCATGATCACTTGAATCATTACCCTTGAAGTACAGAGTCAAGTTGCATTCCCTGGTAGAACATGGGTTCCAACAGCCAGCAGGTGCTCAAAAATATTCAGTATCCAGTATAATACATAAGAAGTGATTATTTCATACATGAAATGAGAAAATTCTAAAGCAGAAAAGATTGACAAAGCCAATATTTAATCTGGGCACTTAATGTGATAATCACAGTAGTGATATAAAATTCTATATTCAGGACTCATTTCTCTCCCCATCGCACCCCTGCCCCACAGACATGGATGCTTATTTGTATCTAAGAAGTTTATTAACTTGGGAGTGGTGTAATAAAGGGGAAAACGCCACAGGGCAGGGTGTTAGGTTCCATGAGAACAGCTGAGCAGAGGGCCGAAGGATGAGCAGTGTTTCATTATCAAGCACTGCTCTGTGCCTTAAATTCACTTTTTATAAAAATGATTAGTCAGATTCGATCTCTACAAGTCCTCATTTTATCAACTGTAAAACATACCGTTCTCACTGCATTTTAACCTCACCGAAATGGAGACATATCTCACAATCAATGCATTTCATATCCTTGCCAAATGTAGTTGTGTAGTTGTAACATACACAAAATAAACGTCTGTCTTTATACTTTCCAGAAGTATCAAAAACCCTGATACTCCAACGTTCTGGATTCAGTGAAACACCTGGACAGACTTAAAGCCACAAATCTCTATGGTTCTGATCTTCTATTACCCATGCCCCAACATTGAGATTATAATGGATTAAATACAAACATTTACAGAATAGTACTGCTCTGTGTGTTCATTACTGACTTGATTCGTGTTTAATCATATATGTCAATTTACATATGTCAAAATAGCCTGGATCTTTAGGCTCATAACTGACATAGAAATATTTACACTAAGCTAGACATGCTGGCATGTGCCTAGAATCTCTATTACTCTAAAAACTGAGATGAATAGATCTCTTAAGCGTCAGAGTTTGAAACTAGTGTCTGAAACATAGTTATAGCAGCATTTCAACAGTTATATAGACATACACATAGAATTATTCACATATATGTATGTGCATGTGTACATAAAACTATTCACATATATATGATATATATATATGGGTGTATATATACATAAATTAAAATATATGTATATGTCATTATCTTCCAAACCTAACTCAAATGCCATGAAAGCATGCATATTCACCTGAAGACATTCTATTCCAGTTGAGGAAACAGTCTTCAACCTAGAATTCTTCAAATAAGAAGTTTCATTTCCCTTCTCAGCATGAACAGAATACACATTATAAAAGGCAGGGAATAAATGCTTTCACCACTTTTCATGTCCTTTCACACCATGCCAGATTTTTATTTTTATGACCAGGCACCACCTATTTGAATGATTTGATGTATCTTGATAAATGCTGTCCTTGCTGAGACCACTTCTCCCTCACATCCACTCTCTCATTTCCTGTTTGTTATTTTGTTTTCAGCATTCTATGCACAGTCTACTTCAATTAATTTTACCAGAAAATCCTCTAGGAAAAAAAATATCTGCATGCACACTTTTACCCAAGCACAAATAATATACACAAAACCAACATCTGAACAGATCTATGTATGCCACCCCCACAGTCACAAAGACTGTCCAGTAAGATTTTTATTGTTTTGTCTTTAATAGCTATTGTTCTGTCATTAGCTACATCAATCCCCCTTCTTGGCTTAAAAACAACATAATTTTTGATCTCCCCCTTTTTTCTTGCTTCCGTTTGCTTTTAAACATTGAACTAATGTCAAGTCTTCATTTACAACTGGCTTTTTCTAGTTTTTGTTCTGCAGCAACTATTATTTAAGTAGAGGTGTTTGCTCTTAATGCCAACCGAAGGCAGCATGAGCTGTCTTGATGGTGCACCAGGGAGAACAGCTGATGGATTGCAAATCTCCACATTTCACCAACAGAAATGAATTTGAATCCATCAATTTTATTCCCTTATGCAAAATTTAGGAAGTTCAGTTTATGCAGATCTGTCAAAATATTACATTAAACACCTAGATGAACGAGTTAAATTAATTTAATTTTGCAGTTTGCCTTGATTGGCTGAGGATAGTTCTGTGCACAAAGCAGAAACTACAGGGAAAATTGAATCTCGTGGAAGGAACCAGGCAGTGAAGGCTGAACTCAGCTAAATGGTCAATGTTAGAAACCAGTAATGAGGGGAGGGAGGTGCCCACACCTCCCCTGTGACACCCATGCCTGTCTTTTACTTAACACCTATCTGATGTCCCTGAAAGAAAGTAACCACAGCAGTGAATAAAATTAAGATGAAAAGCCACTGCACTTGCAATGCAGAGCAGATCAGACCAGGCATCCACAATGAGAGGGAACAGGGAACAATGGTCCTGCTGTGTGGTTATATAGCACCTTTCATGGAAACAATGTGAGAATTCTCTATTTTTGCAGGCCAGCTCCCTAGAGGGCTTTGAAAGCAATTCAGGAGGGAAATAAAAGGATTGCAGAACAGATTTCAGGCTTGAATGATGAAATGGACATTCTGCAAGACAGATTTTACTGAATTGATAACCGGATGATTGAGGCTGTCACACATAAATAAATTGAAAAGCAGTAAAATCAAAAAGAAAGCAGAAAATTCTGAAAGGATGTATGAGTGCAAAGAAAACTTGATGACCTTGAAGGAAGGTCAGAGAACCAGCCTCTGTATCTAGAGACAGCCCAGAGGATTCAAACCTGGAAGCCTGGAGAGCTCCTGGCATGCATGATCAGTGCAGACGTGAGACCCAAGACAACGTGCTCAGCACCATGCAGGGGTCAAGGGTTAATCAGCTATCAGAAATGGAGTCAGTTAACAGTGGGCACCTTGAAATCTAGTCTGTTTTTTTTCCTCTTACCTTTTCATTCATAAGGACAGATCCAGGGAAAGATAAGTCTATGGAAGACAGGTATAGATGGACCCAGTCTGCAGAACCCAGGCTTCTGGCTGGAATGTTTCCCAATGACTTGAGACTAACATGGACTCATGGCCAAAGTTATATGGCAAAGGGATAATGGACAGGTGCTACTGGGCCAGCTCTGTGGGTCAAAGGCTAGACCCTGCAGAAAGGAGGATCCTCAGACCCTTTCTCTAACCCCTCGATTTGCTATTATTAGAAAATTTCCACAAAACAGGTAATTTGTGTCAGGAAAATCGATGGATAAAGTGTCAGCAGCAGCTAGAACCGTGGGCAAGGAGAAGTGACTGAACCCAGATCATCCGTGTGACCACATCTGTTATTCACTTTCTTCCTGTGCCCAAGAATATTGGACAGATCTTATTTCCAGGTGGCATAGCTAGTCTCCTTGGCTTTCCCATAAGGTATAGCCTTGGCTTTCCCATAAGGTATAGCCTTTTCTTGATAGCATATATATTCACGAGGAGACTGCCATGATATTTACAAGTAACTACAAAGTGTTCTCCTGTTATCCTCATAACCCTTGCTAGCTTCGTCTCCTCTTCTGCAAAGCGACACATCAGTGACTCAAACGTGCCTCATTACTTTCACAGACGTTGATTGATAGTAAAGTGTTTGCTGTTTCTCCTCAGTCTGGGCTTAACTGCCACAAGATGGAACCAGAAGCAAATTTCAAAAACAGGCTTCTGTTTAAAACTATCTGGCAAAAGCAATGATGTGTTGACCTTAGAGCTGTTTTCACCTTCCTTAGAAATATGTCGTATATGGCTTCTCTTCTCCACAGTCATCTGTGAAATGGAGATATTTGAGCTAACAGAAAGTTAGAAATGATGTTAACACAATGAATTAACACAGAAAGCATTCCATAAATTAATACCGTCGGGGAGGGAGTGGTGCCGTGTAGAATGAAGACCAAGGCTTTGAAGGAAGAAGAACAGATTTGATGTCCAGTTTGATATTTACTAGCTGTGGATATTAGGAGAGCTATTTAAAGGCTGTGACCTCTGTTGCCTCATATGTCAAATGGACATAATAATAAATATTTCATAAACTATTGTAAGAAATAAGACCAAATAAGTTAAATAATTGTGCGGACTAGAGTCAGGGTTCAAAGGATGGTATTTCCCTTAGCATCCCTGCCACACAATCGAACACATCTACTTTTGCTTTAAAGATTTGTTTATTTTATGTGGATGTGTGTGTGTGTGTATATCTGCTTGTATGTATGTGCACCATATGCATTCAGGTGCCTACAGTCAAAATAGGGCACTGGATCTACTGAAATTGGAGTTATACATGCCTGTGAGCCACCTAACATGGGTGCTAGGAACTGAACGGAGGTCCTCAGCAAGAGCAACAAGTGAGCCATCTCTCCATCCCCAGGCAAAGGGTTTTTAAAGTAGTGTTCTTCTTTCCATTTCATTACAGCAAAACCTCACCAGGCACACCACCGTCCATGCTCCCAACAGGAAGAAAATGAAGCTCAAAGTAACCAGCAGTCACTCCAGCCAGCAGATAATGAAGGGCAGGTCTGCTTGGCCTATGCTCTTTGTGGTACTGGATGTGTCCGCTTGTTGAAAGCATGACTCCACTAAGGACTGCTCCTATCTGAGTGAACGACTGCTGTTAACAGATAATTCTGATGGTGAGTTCTGGTTGTCTGTTTTTCTTACTCTCAAAGGTAAAATCATTTCACGAAAACACAGTTTGGTCTCTTGCCCCAGTTGACATAACCCTCCTAAAAGGAAACAAGACCAGACACCGCTTTGTCCAAAAACAGAGTCCAAAAGTGGCTTTGAAGACAACCATGAGTGGCAGTATTCCCCCTCCACTAGGTATAGCAGCTCTGTAAAGCAATGGAGACTGAAAGGATGCTGCTTCCAGAGCTGATTTTTCTTTATTAAAAATCACTGACACGGAACCTCTGACTCCCTGAATTCTCATTGTCTTTATCCAAGGAGTTTCTTTTCTGGGTCTCTTGGGAGTCTTTGTGTGCCATTGCCCAGATAACGAAAACACATGAAGTCTCTTCCTCCTCTTCCTTTGTGGTCTGGTGGAGGAGGCAACTGTTCTGGGCATAGTCATTTTTCCCTTCTCTATGGTGCCTTGAACTTAGTATTTTTTTTTCAGTCCACTGCTGAATCTGTTTACTTTTTAGGTCTAAATCATGTTGCCCAATATTTAAAGAAAATCAGTTCCCTTGTCATGGGAGGTCTAGTTTTTGGGTTGACTTTTTATTGCTCTCTGATCTTTAGTAACTCCTGGTGAATCTGTGCTGAGATGGTACTCTGGGGCTCGATGATGGCATTCTCCTGCACAAGCCTCAAGTCTTGGTTATCCATGAGTTTGATCACTTTTGCTCTGAGTATCACTGTTAGATCACTGCTCTTCTCATTAAGGAGAAGGATTATGTCTCACTAAATTTTCTTTCCAGTTTTAGTACAAAAATGTCCTTTCTTTTCTTTTTTCATTAACTTGGGTATCTTCAATAGTACTATAACCCTTTGCAAAAGTTAGGTACAGCAGTCTTGGGTAGGACCAGTGACGGACAGCTGAGCTGGGGGCTGCCTATTATACAATATACATCCTAAATCATCTTTCAGTGCAATTATTTTCAAGTTTTATAGTTTTAAGTATGAACTTTTTTAGAAGATCGTCGTCTACGTGGTCAAGGGCGAACTCAAACTTCTGACGCTCCTGCCTCTTGCTACTGAGTACTGATATTACAGGCTTGTTCTACCACTCCTGTTTTATGTAGTAGTGAGGATTAAACTCAAGACTTTGTGCATACCTGACAAGCACCCTACCAGCTGAGCTAAATCCCTAACCAATGTGTCTTTAGTGTTACCTATGTTAAGACTGTTAAGTGGAAAAGACTAGTCTAGCAGGCTAGTGACCAGGTGTAATTCAGATCTACTTACAATGGTATGTTAATCAATATTAAAAATCAAAGACATATGGAAAAGGCACAGGGAGGTATATTATTTAGGCACACTTAAAATTCATTATTAAATATATGTATGAATATATAATTAATATTGCTTTCCCCAGGAACCATAGACTAACATAAAACCCCAGTGACAAGCATGGGATACTTCCCTTTGTATTATTGGTCAGGAAGTCCAAGAGACCCTCAAAACAACATATCCTATTGTCGTTAATTTTAGTTGCCTTCCAGAACATGAAGGTAAGACCCTATTTTGTAGACATCACACACTTCTGTCACAGGACTCAGCGAAATGGAGTTGGTATTGACCCGAAGTCTCTTTTTTGAGAGCTAGCTCTTACAGTGTTGAAAGATGTTATTAAAACTTCGAGGAGAGAAAAACTATCAATAGTCCAACTCCTTTACCCAGATGTAAAGCCTGAAAACCTCAATAACACCTGTACAACAAGAAATTACCAATGATACAATAGTGACCCTTGTTTCTTGGGGGTAACCAACAGTTGTCTAATTAGAACTAAAGCTTGTTCAATTGGGAGGAATTCATAACTGCTACTGTAAATTTAGCTAAGAATCCACGGCTAGAGAGGTCATAGACCCTAGAACCCACTATAACAGTTCTCAACTGCCTTCTAAATATTATCCTTATATCTGTAGATAAGTGCAACTCTCATCCCTCACCAGAGAAGCTTCTTTTTGCAGTAAATGGAGGCTACTATGGACATACACAAAGGGCAAAGATGCAGAGAATAAGTTAGCATGGGGTTCCCGGTCTCAAATGCATTATCTGCCACACAACCCTACACTTCAGGCTCAAAGAACATATCAAGCAACTTATCAGCAACAGGATGGGCTGAAAGATTTTAAGACCATGAGGGCTGGAGTGGTGCTGCAAGATAGAATTTTCTAGACAGGACAGATAAGTTGCATCCATGAAATTTCAACACTATAATGGCCTGCACAAGACCTACAGAAGACCACATCAGTCTGTCCCACCTCAATTGAGCGCCGCAGGCGGTCGATGGCTGCTGAGGGACAGAGAAGCTTATTTCAAGGAAAAGCCCCAAATCCTAAGTGAACAACTCTGAACACATGTACATATGGACAATGCCAGCTGGACTCAGTGGAGTCCACACACACACACAGAGTAGAACAGGAAGTCATGAATTTGAGTGGGATGGTGGGAGGTGGAGAAAAGTTGGAGTGAGGACAGGGAAGGCTGGAAATGATACAAATGTCATATACTTGTGTGTGTGATTCTCAGATTTTAAAACAAAAATATGTAAAATTGGGGCTGGAGAGATGGCTCAGGGTTTAAGAGTACCCCCTGCTCTTGCAGCGCACCCAAGTTCGATTCCTAGTACCCACACGGCCGCTAACAACCATCTGTAACTCCGGTTCCAGGCCATTCAATAACCTCTTCAAATCTCTGTGGAAATTGCATGGCACAGGTACACTTATAGAGATGCAGGTAATATATTCATACACATAAAATAAAAATAGTAAAATATTTTTTAAAATATGTCAAATTAGGGAAGATTTATAACTGTATACTCAGAGAATCATTTCATAGTTGTTGCTAAAGTGTCTGTGGTGTGCATTGTCTGAATAATGGTTTCCAGATGACTCAGGACATTTCTAGCATTTATTAATCATTCTTTTCTCTTTCTCTCTGTTCGCTTGTTCACCTTCCTCCAGCAGCAATAAAGTACTTGTCATGTTTAAGGCATGAGCTGGCAGCCTGGACCTGAACGAACGGGAATGCTTTATCCAGTTGCCATGCACTCCCCAAAAGGCAAGACCCTCACTAAAACAGCTTCTCTTCCCCTGCTTCAAAAGGCCTCTGCTTTGCTGACTGCTCTGCCAAGAATCCCCTATTACTCCTCTTTCATCCATTTATTGCATTTGCATTGTCCTGGCCCGATATTGTGTTAAGCCGAGCACTGATGCCAAAAGCAAGGGGTCCAATAGAGGAGAATTCATGCCCAAAGATCCCTGGAGCCCCTCTCTAGAGAGCCTACTGACAGCCTGGCCAGGGCAGAATGAGATTTCACTAGCAGCTGCAGCAGCAGTTCATGGCCCTGTGAGAATGTGACATCTCACTCTTTCATTCAGAATGCTTCTCTGCTCTGTGCTTCTCGCAGATTTCGCTTTCCTGCCTCCGGGACTCAGATGCTTTCATAGAATTGATGCAAACCCCTGGGAAATTTATTTGTCCTCTGATATCATCCATGCTAATGCTCCCCTCCATTAGCTCAGATAATCAAGAGCTGACTATACATAGAACTGTGGGGGATTACAAAGCACTTATAATGTAATGAGAGAGAAAAAAAATAGAGAAGGAATTTTTTCAAAAGAAAAAGAGTCCAGAAAGAAAGCCATAAATATATACATGAACCAGCTTATAAAGCTTTAGCTAAGTACAAGAATTAAAAAGGACATGCTGCAAAATAAGTAGAACAAATGCCATGAAACTAGGACAGTGTTTAAGTGCAACTGTGTGACAGCAAGCCAAAATACTATTGAAGCCAGGCAGGGTCTACAAGACAGCTTTTTGTGGAAGGAAAGCCAGGCAGGTTGCCTATAATTCTAGTTTATTCTGATCTCTCTGAAATGAATTTTAAAAAGACTCCATCTTGAGCCCACATGAAAATCAAGGTACATGGTAGGGCCTGATGTTAATACTACCAACAGCCCAGCCAGAATGTATTGTGGACAGTACTAGGACTTGGATAAGGTTTGGGTGTCACCCCAGAAGACTCACGTGTCAGAAGCATGTGCTCCAGCGTGACATGGTATGAGGTCTGCTGCAAAGTTAGGAAACTTATGGGAGGCTAAGAGGTTGAAGAGATTGTGAAGAGCCACGGACAGTTAAAACATTCTTTACTCATGAGCATACAAGCTTCTAGAACGGCACCCAGACACAGGCTGACATACATGGGCCACACAGAGGCAGCGTGGATGTAAGAACAAAAGTCTACAGACATGCAGAAGCACCCCGGTGAAGGCAAAGGGAAAGAATCACACAGAAGTATCACTCTACCAAAGATGGTTATATGACTGATTACATCAAAGTTTACTTTCAGGTTCTCTGGAACCATTTTCCCCAAGATGTCCAGTGTCAACCATGTTTGGCTGACTCATAGCAGATATCCTTGTCAGTGACTGGGACTTGCGCATGCTGCCAACCATTGCTGTGAGTTCACATGAGTAAACGAAGCTTGTGGTCATTTACTACCCTTGACTGATACAATCTTTCTGCCCCCTCTTCCACAATGATCCCTGGAGTCTTGGGAGACAAATGTTTGATACTTTTATTAAACTGACCCCTAATGACTTATTTCTGTGCCCATAGATTAATGCATCACTCAGCTCTTACCAGAGACATTTCCTTATTCAGCAGATGGTGACTAACACAGAAACCCTCAACTGGCCAATGTACAAAGAACAAGATGCTGCAGAGTTCTTATCTTGGAATAAAATACCTGTATCAAACATTTGTCTCCCAAGACAGAACTTAAAACCAATTAGAGAGTAATTGGTAACTTCCATACTATTTGTGCTGCTTTTGAACCAGTGGGCATAGCTTGCCACACCAATTGCTGTTGTAATTCACAGGATTTGCAGTTGGGTAAGATTGATGATACTTATAAGAGCTGAATAATATTCCATTGTGCACTTTCATTATCTGTTCATCAGTTGATGGACATCTTGGTTGTTTCCCTTATCTAGAAATATGAAAGGGCAGAAACGAATATGAATGAGCACATATTTCTGTACTAGGGTCTGTAATCTTATACATCAATATAGCTTATAGCTTATAGCTCAGTAGTGGTATGGCTGAGTGACGGTAGTTCATGGTTTTTGAGAAATCTCCACACTGATTTCCATAGTGACGGCAGTGGTTTGCACTTACACCAATGCATAAGAGTTCACATCAAGAAGAGTGTTCGCTATGATCAAGTGGGATTCATTCCATATAGAAGCAGGAGTGGTTCAATATATGTATATTAATAAATGTAACCCACCACCTAAACAGATTCAAGGACAGAAACCACATGATCGTCACAGGAGCTGCAGAAAATACCTTTCACAAGAACCAACGGCCATCATGATAAAAGTCATGGAGAACCTAGCCTTAGAGAAGACATATCACAACATAATAAAGGTAATGTACAATAAGCCCACAGCCAACATTATACCAAATTGGGAAAAACTCAAAGTATTCCCATTAAAATCATGAACAAGAAAAAGGAATCTACTCCCTCCTTTCCTGTTCAATTTAGTACTTGAAATCTTAGCTGGAGCTATAAGACAAATGAAAGACAAAAAGCAAAAACAATTTTAGAAGGAAGAAGTCAAAGTATGTTTATTTGCAGATGATATGATTCTATACATAAAAGATCTTGACTCCACCCCAAACCTCCCAGAGTGATAAATGTATTCAGCAAAGTAGTATATAAAATTAACACACAAAACCCAATAACCTTCCTATATACCAGCAACAAGCATGCTGAGAAAGAAATCAGGGAAATTATTCCATTCACAGTAACCTCCAAAAATAGAAAATATCTTGGAATAAGTCTAACCAAAGACAGAAAGATGTGTATAATAAAAGGTTTAAGACATTGATCAAAGAAATTGAGGAAGATATCAAAAGCTGGAAAGACCTCCCATGCTCAAGGATCAACAGAACTAATATTGTGAAAATGGCCATCCTTCCAAAAGCAATATGAATATGAAATGAAATCTCCATTGTAATTCCAATAAAATTATTCATAGACATTGAAAAAATGTTCTCAAATTTCATATGGAAATACAAAAATTCCAGGATAGAGAAAATAATTATGAATAATAAAAGAATTTCTAGAGACATTACCAACCCTGATCTCAAATTATACTACAGAGCTATAGTAAGTAAAACAGCATGGTTCTGGCATAAAAAAAGAAACAGTGATCACTGGATTAGAATTGAGGGTCTAGGTTTAAATGCATGCATTATAGTCACCTGATTTTTGACAAAGGAGCCACAAATGCACACTGGAGAAAAGACGTATTCAACGAAAGGTGCTGGTCAGTTTGGATAAGGGCGTGTAGAAGAATGAAACTAGATCCCTATCTCTCACCATGCACAAGCATCAACTCCAAATGGATCAAGGACTTCAACATAAGACCATATGGCAGGATATCCAAGTATGGAATTTATAGGCACAAGAAAGGACTTTCTGAACAGGACTCCTAAAGAGCAGTCAAGTCCAACAACTAACAAATGTACCACATGAAACTAACAAAAACTTCTGTGCAGGAAAGGACACCATTATTTTAGTGTAGAGACAACCTACAGAATGAGAAGAAAAAATTACTACATATGCCTCTGATGGAAGGTTAGTGTCTAAAATATACAAAAAACTGTAAACATCCAAAAAGCCTGATTAAAAGTGGGACATGGAGATGAACAGAGGGTTCTGCAAAGACGAAGTGCAAGGGACTGAGAAACTCGCGTTCAGCATCTTTAGTTTTCAGGGAAATGCAGATTCAAGCTGCTTTGAGACTTCATCATACCCCACTCAGAATAGCTGAGATCGAAACATCAAGAATGACAAATTCTGGTGAGGGTGTGGCATAACAGCGGTTTTCTGTAAGTTCATGGAATTAGCTTGTGATTCTAGATGACTAATAAGATAAGGTAACTTATAAATGAGATTTTTCTTCTTTTCACTCATAGCTACTAGATGACTCACATTCATAGAAAGAGCTGTATAGCATCCTTCTATAATGTTCCTCCCAAAAATATGTATATAGTAATTTCTTGAACACATTCACTAATATATAATGGAAGCAAACTTAATGCCTCATGTCAATAAACTGATGCAATGAACTTCTAATTCTATGAATAAAAACAATCTTGGCAAAACCATGCAAATTTATTAAACAGAATGAAAATATTCAATTAAAGCAGAAAAGAAGCTGTCCCTGGATGGGATACCTCAGTTGTCTTAGATGAGTTATCTCAGAGTCAGAAAGATTAGGATACTCTAAGAAAGTACATATCTTGAAGTTCTGTTGTACTATACACAGAAGAATTGCAAAGAAAATCAATATCCACAGATATTGACTCTACAGTTGTGTTTCTTCCATAATATTTAGGAAAATCTGCTACTCTTATCTCATTAGGCAAAGGAGTATTAATCTAGAGTTACCAAAGGGAATTTATCACATTGTTACACACACAACCAGGCTTCCTTAGGTAAAGGAGAATAATGTATTCTTTCTGTGTTGTAGTCCATGAAACATTTAAGAGGTGGGAAAAACTGGAGATTTCACCTAGGGAAATAACTAACTAAAAGTGGCATAGTCTGTCCCATAAATTCTGGTCAGAGTCTAGCCCCGCAGAGTAGATGGAGAGAGTTATAGACTGGTCAGTATCAAATTAGTGATAAAGAAATGTGGGTCACAGAATTATGGATCATTCACTGTTAAAACTTGCTAAAAAGTTGAACACAACCCTTAGCAAACTCCACCCCAGCACAGGAATGACATGACACTATTGTGCTAAACGATAGCAGTGTTGGTCTCTTCATTCCTTGGGAAGATTTCCTGACAGTGTTGTTGTTTACTCTCATCGCAAGGCACTGGGCAGAGGACTGCAGCTGGCCATCTACAAGAATGTGTCCACTGAGGGAACGCTGAGGACAAACACTTGAGCTACTGCTTTGGTGAGAAGAAGGCAAATACCTGCAACGCTGTAAGCTGAGGGTATAAAATGCATTAACACACACACTTCAACAGTCTCAAGAGCCAAAAGGAAAGCATTGTAGGTGTTCGCAGTAAAGTGCTAGACGCTCAAAGCCCTGGATGCACCAGGAGATTGCCTCTCTGGGACCTTTTTGCCACTAGAACTCTTACTCTCCAGTTGTTTAGGGGCTACTAGAATGAAGCTGCAGAGCAATTAGTGGCATTTGCGTGTCTGTTCGTAATATTTTTGTTCATGTTATTGTCAATGTGTCATGACTTTTACAATTATGCTAATTCCATATTTTCTTTCAGCCACTCAAATATGGGTTTGATGATATCATGTTATAATTTTAATTCAGTTTCTCTAATGACTAATGACACTGAGTTCTTTGCATTTATTTTCTAATGAAGACTTCTCTTTGCTAAAACGTTTATGCCTTCTGCTCACCTACTAAATGGATCATTCAGGACTACAAACTGTTCATAAATTCTAAACAACACTTCTGACTAAAATATATCAAAGACCATGGCTTCTCGTTCTCATTTAATCCCAATATTTCACAAGGAAAAGTTTTAAATTGTGCTCAGATTATGGTTTTTCATAAAGCATCCTGTTTTGTATAAAGTTCAAGAATGTCTTGTTGTAACCCTAGACCCTGAACGTTTATGTGCTCTTGTTTTACTTTTACCTGCCAGTGTCATAGCATTTGAAGAGAATGAGACACAGTTAGATTTGTTTCCATTCTTTTAATTTACATGTTAGTATAATTTTTACTTAACATAATTGCTGATCTGTTAAGAGCATATGCTCAGCATACACTTATTTTGATTTATTTCCTATGTTTCTCAATCCTTTGTCTTCTAGTCTTACTTTTATATGGATTACTTTAACATTTTCTCACGATTCAGTTTTAACTTATGGTAATACTGCTTTTTGAACTTTTTAGCAACAGATTCAAATATTGCAGCATCTATACCTAATATCAAAGTCTGTTATTATCCATATCTACCAAATCCAATGAAGTACATTTAACTTGATAAAACTGGCATCCAATTGACTTCCATTCCTTTCCTGCTCCTTACTTATACAATGATCTTTTTAAAAATTGTTTCTTATTTTTAGAATTTCACACATGAGTAAAATGTGTTTTTTGCATATCCTCCCCTCCCCCACCAGCTCCTCTGCCTATCCTCACCTCCCTCCCCCCAGCTCCTCTGCATATCCTCACCTCCCCCAGCTTCTCTGCCTATCCTCACCTCCCTCCCCCCAGCTCTGCATATCCTCACCTCCCTCCAGCTCTTCTGCATATCCTCACCTCCCCCCAGCTCCTCTGCATATCCTCACCTCCCTCCCCCCAGCAATTCTGCATATCCTCGCCTCCCTCCCCCCAGCTACTCTGCATATCCTCACCTCCCCCCCAGCTCCTCTGCATATCCTCACCTCCCCCCTCAGCTCCTCTGCATATCCTCATCTCCCCTCCCAGCTCCTCTGCATATCCTCACCTCCCTCCCCAACTCCTCTTGTGTTCACTCCTCTCATCTTTCCCTCCAAATTCATGTCCTCATCTTCCACAATTATTATTTCCATAGATAGACAGATAGATAGATGATAAATAGATAGAGATAGATAGATGATAGATGACAGATAAATATATAGATATGAAGCATATTATGTACAACTAGTGATGCCCTTATGCACACAGGTATAAGGCTGATCATTATGACATGGAGGAGAAAAATTATCAACATTCCTCGGGGGAGAGACTTCCCACTCAATACCAGCCTTATTTCTCCAAGTCTTGTAACCAAAATTTGTGGTGTGTTTAGCAATAGTCTTGACCTCAGGTTCCAGCACACTACTGAGAGAAATAACAATAGCCTGCATTGTTTAGTACGGTCTCCTAGATCCCAACAACAAGGCAAAGGGAGTTATCACTTGCTTTGGGTTTTTTGGTTTAAAGTCTTTGATTTCTAGAGAGGTGCACTGTATCTCTGTGTGAAGTAACTCCGTATATACTTAGCTTTTTCAGACATAGTATTATTCACCCCTCTCTTCTCTCCCACTGATTTACCTTTCCATCCCCAGTTAAGTCTCCCCATACCTGATTTTTGAACTTTCCCCCTTCATAACATCTGTGTTCTAATAAGCCTCTCAAGAACTCTTTCTATCCATCACTCAGAAGGTCCCTTAGTAGTTCTCTGAGTTCTATAGTCACTCCAAGTTATACACTCAAACCTAAAGATTCAGAGCTAGGGGTTACGTATAAGAGTAGACACGTAGTGTTTATCCTTCTTGGTCTGGATTAGCGGACCAGTTCCAATCATTTACCTGCATATTTCAAAACTGCATTTTTATTTGCAGTTGAATAGAATCATATTGTTATAGCATCATACTGTATTATCAGTTATTAGTCATTGGATATCTAGGCTAATTTCATTATCTAACTATTGTGAATAAGGCAGCAGTGAATGGATGATCAAGCACCTCCGTATCAGTTTTCAGAGTCCTTAGTAGCACCAAGCAGTGGTTATACTTGGGGCATATGGTAGATATATCTTTTTGTCGAATCCCCACACTGATTTCCACAGTGCTTGCACCAGTCTGTACTCCCACTGACAGTAAATGTGTCCCCCTTTCCCACATCTTCCCCCGTATTTGTTATTTGCTTTCTTAATCTTAACCTTTCTGACTGGGATAAGATGAAATCTCAAAGTAACTTTAGCACTAATTATTAAGAATGTTGAACATTTTTAAGCATTTCTTAGCAATGTTACATATCTTCTTTTGAGACCTCACTATTCAAATCAAAAATCATTCTTTGATTGATGCTTTGTTTTTGTAGTTCTTTGTATATTTTGAATATTAATCCTCTATCAAAAGTGTAACTGACATTTGTCAATTGTCAGTGTTAATTCCTGAACAAATGCAGTTGTATTCAGAAAGTACTTTTCTGTCCCTGTATTCTGTAGGGAAGTCCTTATATTTTCTTCTACCAATTTTAGAATATCAGACTTCACATTGAGGTCCATTTGAAGTTAAATATAATTATTTTAACTATTGTTAATATATATTGAACACCATAGCATTCGATATTAAAAGTTTGTGCTGGAGACAGCTCAGAGGTTAAGAATACTGACTTTTCCTGCAGAAAACTGGGGTTTAGTACCTCTACCCACATATCAGCTAACAACAGTTGTCAACTCCAGTTCCAGGGATCTGACGTGCTCTTTCTGTTCTGTGGGCATTGCACACATGGGTGCCCTTACAAGCATGCAGACAAAACACTCATACGCATAACATAAAAGCAAATAATGATGATTTTAGTTTGTACATAAAACATCAAATGCGATTTTAACACTTAGAATTAGACAATTATTCCTTTCTCAGTACACGCCAATGTTGTTGCCATTCTGCAAGACCAAGCCTCCTGGTGTGTAAATCTTTTCATTTGTAGTGGGTAAATGGGCCATTACTTATTTCCCTGCATCTGAAGCATCTCCATTTTCCTTTCTTTGTGAAAGATATCTGGATATCTGAATGTGGAATTTATGGTTCAAATAGCTTTTCTTTTAGTACTTGAAAAGAGTCCCATTACTTCCTTCTGAGCTTCCAAATTTCAGATGAGAAAACTCTTACTATGAAGTGTTTTCTCAGACATCACATAATTTTTCTTGGACTACTTTCAGGTCTTTTTGTTTAAGTTTTGAGATGATTAACTATCATGTGTATCAGTGTGAATTCTCCAATTTATCTTACTGAAGATTCAGGCAGCTGCTGAAATCTGTAGGTTTATGTTTTTGCCACATTTGGGGAATTTGGCCTCTTATTTCACCAAATGCTTTTGTTCACATTGTACTGGGCTCTGGAATTGATCCTACACATGCTAAGTGCGCACTTCTTCCCATAGTGCCTATCCTCAGACGTTGTTCATTGATTTCATTTATTGTTTTTTTTGTTCAGATAATGTAAATTGTCTTGAACTAACTTGAAGTTCATTCTTCTCCGCCATCCCTACGCACTAATGAACCCACTCAGCATGTCTCTAATTTTGGCTATTACATTTGTCGATCAATAGCCATTTGTTTCTTGTATTAATCCTATTTCCATTATTATAACCAATGCCTAAGATAATGAATTTACAGTGAGGAAAGGCTGGTCTTGGCTCATGGATTTGGAGGCCCCAGTCCACATAAGTTGTCACCATTGCTGTGAGCCTGGGGTAAATTAGCTCATCAGAGCAACAGTATGGGAGGACAAAATCACTCCCACCACGGTCAGGAAGGAAAAGAGAGCCAAGAGGCCGAATTCCTGTAGTCCCCTTAAGTAAACACTTCCAAAGACGTAAAAGTTGTCCAACTAGGCCCCACTTCTTAAAGCTCCCCAGTTTTCCCACTGGGGCCACTGCGGGGACAAACTGTTTTAACATATGGGTCTTGGGGGAACATTTCAGATTCAAACTCGAGCAATGTTCTTTTATAACTAATTCTCAGCTGAGGCTTTCTGGTGTTTTATTTGTTTCAGGAGAATATTTAATTGCTTTTGGAAGCTTTTTATTACAACTGACTTGAAATTCTTAGGTAATTTTAACATGTGTCATCTTGTGTTGACATTTGTTCACTGACTTTTCTCGTTTCTACTGTGATTAACCTAGTTCTTGCTACAATTAGTGAGTTTTCTTTGTTTCATTACAGTCTGTGCATTAAATTATGATTTACAAGATCCTTTCCAGTCTTAGTTTTTCGGAGGCATTCTGCTTTTGAAGAGTAGGAGGAGAGACAGGAAGGTATTTTCCCAGTGTCCTGCCAACAGAGGGGCAGAAACTCCCACTGAGTGTGAGGAAAAACTGTTCCATCAGTTATTCACTTGGTTCATTAAATGTGAAAATGATAATGTTTTTGTACATATTGGCTTAAATATATCATTATTTTTTTACAGAGGAAGTCATCTTAGCCAATTCTTGCCAACTCTGAAGTCTAATAAACCTCTCCTCTTTGAAATAGCTTAATAGCTATGAGCTGAGTTGGCTGGGCATTAGGAAAGTAGCAACAGCCATGACAGTGACCATCTCCAGGTTCCCTAGACTTCAGTTCTACAAATGTTGTGTGGGGATCCAGCCCCTTTGAGTGCCTTACAAACACCTGGATGTTAAGGAAACATGTTTAGCTTGCACCTTTGTGACAAGTGCTACGGCATGAATCCACTTTTTAAGGGTTTTATAAAAACACTGAAATGTGGGAAACCTTTTCACCCTTAGCCATTCTTCCGAGCATCATAATTACAGACTTTCCAACCCTGTACAAGATGCCAATGTTCCCCTAACCTGTAAAACTCAATGTCTTGGTATAGTAAATAAATCTTGGACTCTTTCAGAAGATATAATTATGACACTGTTCATACTAAATCCAATTCAATATTCATCTCTCCCCAAGCCTTCAGAGGCCTTAGCTGTGTCAGAGCAAGGAATTTACAGTACCTCAAAGATTAAAAGTGTTGTTCAAGGGGCTGAAGAAATGACTCATGAGTAAAATGTGTGCTGCTTATGCATGAGGACCTGAGTTCAGGTACCTAGCACCCAAAAACAGGCAACATAAAAACAGGCAGGGCAGTGCAAGCCAGTAACCCAAAGCTGGGCAACAGAGACAGCAGACCCTAGGGGCTCGTCCACCAGTCAGTCTAGCCAAAACAGGTAATTCCCAGATTGAGAGCCATCCTGTCTCAAAGAATAATGTGGAGAGCAACAGAGGAGAACATCCCACTGTCAACTTCTGCTTTCCACACATGCTTCCACGGGCAAGTACACTCCACAGATACCTACACAACATACACACACACACATAGACACCACATATATACAACATACCCACATACTTACCACATGCACATATACACCACACACACACCAGGTACATGTACCACACACACATGTATACCACACATGCATACACACCAAACACATACCATATACATAAAATACACATACACACTACACACATAAACACCCGACACATACTACACACACACCACATATACAAACATACACACATGTGCCACACAGACATACACACCACACACACACCACACATACATATAGCACATACACACACAATCCCACACATACATGCACACATACCTCATACATACCCAGAGACACATAAACATACAACATATACACATATACCATATACAATATAGCAAATACACATACATACACCTCAAACACTTATACCACACACACACACCACATATATACCCACATGCAACACACATACACCTCACAAACACACGTATAGCACACAAACACACATCCACCACACACACATGCACCACACACAGATGTACCACATACATCACACACACATACATGGCACATATACAGGGAAACACAACACAAACACACATGCAACATACACATGCACACCAGGCACACAATGCTGTTAAAGTCCAATACAAGAGAACATGCATTCATTTGAACACCATGGAGCATTCTTCACTGACTTCTCAATCCTCTTTTGAAGGACTTCTCTTGATCATGTCAAGAACCCTGAATAATCTCGATTTTCATCACTTTAAAAGCCAACTGATTAGGAGTTTTAAATGTATCTCTATGCCTGAAAAAAACCCTGTCTTTACCACTTACTATAAATTAATAGTGGAAGAGGCCTTGTTCACACACGCCCTCATCACACTAAGCGGGGAGGATGCACACGGCATGCCTTCCCTAGCACTGTCTTAGAGATCTGATTCCCATACCCTCAAGCATGAGTTGTAAAATCCTGTATTAAAGACTACTATCAGTTTTATAGAATTTTCTAGAAATTTGAAGATGGAATATTTTCTAAATCTATTTAAGGTTAAAAGAGTGCATTAACAAGAACAGTAAAAGGAATTATAAGAAAAAAAACTCATAGCTATTCCTTATAAATATAGATGCAAAAATCCTCAACTACATGATACCATATACATTATTTTTTTCATCATTGTGATAAATTACCTGACAAGAGTAACTTAGGGGGATTTGTTTTAGTTCACAGCTTCAGTCCATCACAGCAAGAAAGGAGTGGCTCTATCGGTGGCCATCAGAGCACACAGCAAAGATTTCTTCACACAGCAGCATCCTGGAAACAGAGACCTCAGAGTGAGAAACAGAAGCAAGTATAACTTTCATTGGCTCAACCATAGTAACCAAATTGACCTTTCCCAACAGAGTACCCCTTCTTTTTAAATATCTATTTCCCAGTGGGTTGGCAGTTTTCCTTCCTGGGGCAATGAGGGTAGAATCTGTCTCTTAAGGAACCTTTCTTATTGGCATACTATTCGAGGCAAAATGCACAGTCTTTCCTTAATGGCACTAAACTGTAGAAATTATATTGCTCTGTCCTTTTTTGCTTGTCTGCAACTCTAACTGCATTCATGCCCCTTTCCTCATCAAATGACGTCTTTTCCAGTCTTTCTGCTTTGCTTTTTGCTCTAGTTTCTCCTTGAAAATTTGTCTACAGGAAGCAAGTAGTTACTATGCCTTAGACCAGATACTATGCTCTCTTGAAATTTCCTTCATCAAACTAATTAGCCCATTGCTTTTGAATTATCTTCATTCCTTGAAAATGTAGAACAAAAATGGGAAGGTTAACAACGGCCAATTCAAGATCACATAGACCTACATAAGCAAGACAGCAGAGTAAGAGTGGATAGAATGAATAAATGGAGCAGAGGAGAATCCAGAGACACGCCCACAAAATTACAATCGTCTGAACGCTGAGGAAGATACAAAGTTGATTCTTCCCAAATATATAGCCTTCGAGCTATGGCGCTAGAAAACTATCCATGTGCTCAGTGTCAGTGAGCAACTTTGACCCACAGCATATCCACTTAAAATGGATCCTAGACCAAAATGCAAAGTGTAAAACTTCAAAGATTCTTAAAGGAAACATAGAAAGCCCCTTTTTTTCTTCTTTTGACAGATGAAAATCAGTGTGGTTTGAGGACAAGTTGTGAGTTTTATATAATATTCAGTTTTACATGTAAAGTATTTAAGCAGAATGTGAAGAGGAAACAAAACGGAATTCAGGCGACAGCACATGAGCACGTAATGCCATCATCATTATAAATGAATAACTATGCACACTGAAGTAGATAGGAGAGAAAAGATTGAACTTAATTTTTTGGGGACTCCATATGGTTACTGGGTGCTATTTGTCGAAGATGTAAATGCTGCTAGAGGTATTTTTACTGTATTTACAGGAGCGTTTCTTGGAAGGGCATGTGTCAACAATTCTGGAGGTAATTTTAATGGAGGCTAGTGTTGAAGAAATAAGTATGCACACTAGAGATAACAGATCAGGGTTCTGACTAGTCGAAAGAAATCAGAACTTCAAGTATAAGAAAGCTAAAATGGACTTGTGATTTGTTGAAGTCAGGAGTCTCAGAATGAGTCTTCGTTTTAACATATGCACAGATGCTGAAATAAAGGAAGATGGGCTATTATGTAGAGACCAACAGCAATGGCCTACTCATAGCAGGGAACTTGCTTACCACCTAGCTTTTGACTTCTAGATACCACTCCTCAGTAAAGAAATCAGAAATATTTGAATCCAGGATAGAGACAAGAAACTGTCACATGGCATTCAGCATCTTTTACTGACAATAAAATCTTACTCGAAATGGAAGAACCAAGAAAATTTTGTGAAAAGTATCTAATAATGTGATGGTTAACCTTGGTTACTGGTGTGACTGAATCTGCAATCAACTAAGACTTATGTTGCTAGACACACCTGTGAAGGATTTTATCTGATTATTTAAAGTAGGAAGATCCATGCTAAATGTGGGGGGTACCTCCCAGTGACAGCCCAGATAAAGAGGTGTTAAAGGGAAAAGCTTTGTTTCCTGCCTCATTGCCTTCACATCCATCCATCCTGCTGCCTCCACTGCTGCTGCTCTTTCATCCTTTCATAGATATGAGAATCTCGCTTCTTCAGTCTTCCAATGTGCACTGAAAATGTGTGGCTCCCCAGGAACCCTCCAGGCCTTCAGCAACAAGTTGGAACTGCTAATGCATGAAGCCTCATGGACATGATTGTGAACTACATGGAGCTCTCCAATGTGAACAGTCTTTATTGAACAACGCAGAACAACTTGCTTATGTATTTTTAAGCCAATCTAATATGTTCCTTTTCAATATTCTATCATTCTGTTCGCCTTAGAACCCTAAGACAGATATTAGATTGCCATACGTAGAATGAAATGCATGTTAAAAGTTCAGTGTGGTATAAATGTTTACACACAAATAAATGAAGCAGTAGTCATGGTATCTTGCAAAATTCCAACAAAATAGTTTACCTGAGTATTGTAAGCATGCTAAGGTTGCTTACAGAAGTATCTGTGAAAATCCTCAACAGTTTCTCAACTCTTCTTCAATTAAAACGAGTATTATACGTGATTCAGTGCATTTCTCATGACACTGACAGCACACTAGCTGGATGCCAGCTAGACATCATATTCCTTGGCCCATGGGACAGTGCAGTATTGCCTTATGCTTTAAATAGACTTCACGTGGGTGTCACTGGTGGTGGGACGATGATAATTTTATCTGAAAGAATTAAACAGCTCAACTACTCCCTAATCTTAAAATAACATTGACTTGAAAATCCTCTAAAGGTAAGAAAATTATTTTTCTTATTTATTTCATTGATTTTTTCCATCTTTCTGACCAGATGAATTCAACATAAAGGCAATACCAGGCATGGAAGAAAATCTTAAATTTTCCTGTGTTATATACTGCAGGAATATATGAATGAGAAACTACACCAAAACCTTAACGTATACCTTCAAGGGCACAGAACTAATAAGTTACAGAGCTACAGTTTCCCGAGAAAACCTGTATCTTCCAGTACTGAGTCTAGGTCTTTTGGGTCATAATCATTTGTTACAACCTCAACAATACATTTCAAGCAAGGTTTTAAAGGCTCCATTTGATTTTCTTTAATGAAAGTAATCACTTGTGCCCATTTGATCCATATAGAGAGAATGACAGGTCTGGGCAGTGATGAGAAGGGGCCAGAGGAAACAGTGAAGAAAAGAGCTGACCTGAAAGAGCTGACTTCTACTTGAAACTAAGCTGAGCTTTGAGGCCTGGACTGGGGAAATTTTGGAGGGTAAAGCAGTAGTGGAGGAGGAGAGTAGGAAATCAAGAAGCCATTAAAGAAACAGCAGCTTCTCCTCCCTGACTCTCTGGCTTTTCCTAACCCAAGCTCACTGATGAGTTTTGTATTATGGCTGGCTTAGCAAAGCAGAAAAAAAATTATCATGAATTGCTTTTCCTTTAAGAGATTTCAGTACAAATATCTTCAGGATACACATATCTCTAACATCCTTTGCAGCCACCAAGATCTTCCAGTTATACAAAAATGAGAATTGGAAAATATTGCCTAGTGGGCCTCTTGGGCAACCTGAACCTCGAAAAACAATAGTTACAACAGATGTTTCATTCGATCTGTGTTTGATCTCTCAAATAATGTTTCACTACCAGGGGCTTGGCAAAGGGTCAGGAAATATATAACTTAAGGAGAAAATATGGAAACAAAGAAAGCTCCCATGATACCCTAACACAAGTGCTGCAAGTTCCAGTGATCAAAATATGGTTCTTGTTACAGCAATAATCTTTATTATAATATCTAATTTCCAAAGATGCTTAAGTTTTCAGACAACACCAGGCAGCCATTTGCAATAAAAGTGTACTATTTTACTTTTGCAGGCAACAATAAGAGTCCTCAGACACTGAGATTCAATGGCTACAGAAAACTGTGTTCTCCCTTCTGCTGTCTACTGAAACTTGGGACAACGCTTTGGGGGCTCTAACCACTGCTTCTCCCAATTGGTTTCCAGAGTTGACTTGGTTTTCCTATTTATTTTCCTTATTTTTTTCAATTTTTCAAAATTTTGAGGTAAAAAACAACTGGACACTCCCTCATAGCTATCTGCTACATGGTGAAGGACCACGGTGAGCCAGATACGTGATCTCACTCTACGCCAAGAACAACAAACCTCCAATTTTTAAGAATCTCAGGCTCTACCACCTAAGTCAGTTGTAATGTCCCAAACTTTAAGCACCTTTATTTAAGCATCTTTTTTCCTTTCATGAGGTCATTATGAATATTAAAATCTCATTCTTACTTTTGGAATATTGTTTTGCTGAAAAAAAAAACACTTTCTTCTGTTTTCAAGTTGTTTACAACTAGGATGGTTAAAGAAGTTTTGCTAAAAATGACTGAATTTGATTCTTGCATTTTAAGCACTGTTTTCTATATAATTTTATTTCATTTCCCCGTCCTTCAATTGGTGCTGTCCACGAAGCTATGATCATCAAAATGTAGGCTATCGGGTATCAGATCATGGGGAGTGATGTGTGTGCCAGTGGTTTGGTCTGATGTGCTATGATGCCCTGTGCATTTCAGCAAAGGGATACACATGGAAACAATATGGCCTGTCATGCAAAGTAAAGGTATTTATACATACAAAATATGGACTTCATGGCTCTATTTTGGAAGAATGCCAAACCCATGAAATAATATCTTGCCCATCTTTTTATTGGCAATTCACAATCATAAGACACATGTTTTATAAATCAGGAAACAAAGAAATTGTATTCAAGACTAGCAAGAGACCTACGACGTTGCTGCATGTTTCCAGTGAAGTACAATATTCCCCATAAGCAGCAGCCACAGTGTGAAACCTCTGTGTAGACAGTTTTTCCTTTCCAGTGCCCCAGACTCCTTTCTTATGTCTATATCTCAGATTCATTGCTATGCATATGCTATTTTAATTCCCACTCCTCCAAAGTCTCTAAGCTTCACAAAGGTGTCTCTCCAAAGCATAATCTATTGCACTTCTAAGCCATGAAACCCAGTCATTCTTTAGCCATATGGTGTTTAGTAACTGAAATGAGATCCCAGGAGTAAAATTCTTTACACTCAAGATCAGATTCCTTTTTGAACTTCAGTTACAATGAGATATTAAAAGATGATGAAAGTAAATGTAATTGTGATAAAATAAAATTTTATAAGGAGTGAGAAATTTCCTGTAACATAAACATATAGGTATCCCTGAGCTCAAAATGAGAATAACCAGTTTTCAAAGAAATCACCCATCGAGGCACATGGGTGAAAACCAGAGCTCTGGAAGGATGCAGACGCGTGTCAGTGAGGTCTGTCATCCTGTGCTGCTGTTTGTGTGCACCGTCTGGCTTTCTTTTACTCTTTTTATTCTCCATTTTGAATTAAGTTGGGGGAGAAATATTTTAAATATGACTAAGTTTGGTAGACTGTCTTCATTTGTATATCTTTGTTTTTTAGGCTTTTTCCTTATTTAATAGTGAGAAGATATTATTGCTTATATTTTACAAACTAATTTTAAATAGGAATAAGGGATTTATCCACCTTTAATGTTTGGACGAAAAAAACTTTTTATATGGTGGATAAAGATTATATTTAATAAGTTTTCCCTTAGGTGTCAATTATTTTAAATCCAGATTTCACTTATTTCTGTAAGAATGCTGTAGTTATTTAGACCATGAATACCTTTACAGAGATCAAAGACCTTCAGAAGACTAATGTATGACGTGGAAACAAACTTCTTTACAGTGGGTCTGAGAAGATCCTTTTCAAAGCAAAGGTAACAGAGGCCACTACTGCCATAATTGTTGAAACTTTTCTCTAGTCAAGTAATTGGATGTTGCTGGGAGCTAAACTTTTTACAGGATAAAAGTGGTCTAGGAATATAAATAATACACATTTTGCATTACTTTCAAAGCCTAGTGGTTTAATGTAACAAAATGCTGTGGCCAGATTCATGGTCAACATTTGGATGCTCTGTCATAAAATGGCACTTTGGAGGCATTTTTGGAAATCTATCATTCTTCTAGTCAACAAAGAACCAATGCGAAGTAGATCAGCTGAGTCACAGAAACGGTCTGTGACAGGAAAAAGCAAATGATGATTTAGGAGATTCATGATTCTGTCTTAATCATATATACTCCAAATAAGAGTGAACGATAAATTTAATCAATAAACAATGAATGCTTGATATTATTCTACCAAAGTAATGGCAGAATGTGTTTTAGTTTTGCCTCTGATGAAGGATGCCTTAGCTTCCTGTGATGACTTTAAAGGTGACTACAAATGAAATGCTTAAAACACAATGAATGTACTCTCTTACAGCTCCAAAAGCTTCAAGTCTGAACTCCTGTCCCTGGACTGCAATCAAGGCATTGGTAGAATTGTGCTGTCATGTGAGGCCTTGGGCGAGAATCTACTGTCATCTCCAGCTGGTTGGTTCTGTTCTCCATGGGCTTCTAGCTGTGTTTTCATACTCTCTGTCTCTGTGGCTGCATTGCCATCTCTTCTCCTGTTTCTGTAAAATTCTTTCTCCTTGTCTTACAGGGATATGCATACCTACATTTCTGTATAGCCCCCAAAGCCATGCTAACTTCCTCACCTTAAGAACACAGTCACATCTGGGATAGTCCTGTTCCCAAAAAAGTGGCATCCATGGATTTAAGCGATAAAGAAATTACTATCTTTGAGCAGCCCATTTCTAGTTTACCGCAGAAAAATAAGTTATAGCACAAAAAATTCATAATTATGAGTTGATCTTCATTTGATTCAAAAGCCACTTAAGACAAGACTTAGGTGCGTATTTTCATTGGGTCATATACAGATACTGGCAGAAACAATGGCATACCCTATCTGAGGCACAAACCCTTATTCCCGGTGTCCACAGGGGAGAAGCAAAACTCAAGAAAAAATATGCTCCAGAAAACTGTGCAAAGGAGGATGTGGGAGATGGAGAGATGACCGTGCTATTAAGAGCACTGGCCGCTCTTACAGAGAGCCAGGGTTCAGTTCCCAGCACCCACACTGTGACTAACGGCCATCTGTAACTCAGTTCCAGGAAATCTAATGCTCTCTTCCGGCCTCTGTGGCTACTGCATGCACATGGTGTGCTTATATACAGCGTACAAGTACTATTGCACATAAAATAAAAATAAATCAATCCGAAAAACAAAGTTCTATAGAATAAACAAACAAAACTTGCACCCATAGGCGTGTCACTATTTTAAATACTCCCCAAAACTGCAAATAGTGCACATTCAGACTCAAGCTAGTGGTGGCAGAGATACGCAGAGGCCGCTGTGCAGGAGGATGACAAATGTTGTTAAAATTGAGTTCCAAGTGTGAAGTAAGAAAACCAAGTCAGGGAATGGAAATGGCAGGTGGCCGTACAAGCTCTGTGCATGTCAGTCAGTGAGCACAGGATCTACTTTGTTGTACTAACCCAAAACAGAGACGAAATACCAGTCAAAAATCCTTAACAATGGCACAAATAAGACAAAACACTTAAGATTTTCTACCAGAGGCACCATGTTTTTACAGACTAAGCTTCCACTTCTGCATATGATGACACATATAAGAAAAAAATAACAAAAATCTTCTTAAATCACTACACAGCTACCAAAAAGAAGAAAATCCCTTCAGACACACGACAGGAAATAAAGGGAAGTCCAGCGAGACACAGGTGGCTACACATCACTTCTGAATCCCTTGCCACTCAACAAAATTGCAATTTACAAAAGTGATGACCACAAATCTAAAAACTGGCACTTGTATTTGCAGATGCATAAAGAAACAGGACACGAAGTAAAGTCCAGAAACAGTCAAAGGCGGACCCTGGGGAACACCAAGACTCTCAGTTTGGCTTCAAAGCATCATGCTTTAGATGTGAGAGGATGGAAGGATGCTTTTCAGAGTAAAAGCCAGACAAAAACAGAAGTAAGTTACCTAGAAAAATGTTCATCAGACAGAATTTAATACTTGTGAGTTTTTACAAAATTATGAATGTCATATAAATCTAAGTTCTCTTCATTTCCCCCCCAAATCAGAGAGTTCATAAAAATAATGAAAAAGACTATCTATATTCATTCTACTCTAAAACTTATTCAGAAAGAATATTAGAAAATTTAGTTTTCTTCTAAGTAAGGAAATAATTACTAAGACAATAGAATCAGATGTGATACCCAGAGAGGAAATGTGCATTGTACTAAATTGGGAAGAAAATAGATAATGACGAGGAGATCTAGAGATGAGGCCATCCTTGAAGAGGAGATTCTCAAACTGTGAGAAAGAAAAAAATAGAACTTGGAGGCTTGATGGACATAGCACTGAGATCAGGACTGATGGACATAGCACGGAGATCAGGAAAATCAGAAGTTCGGGATTTAAGGTGATGGCACTCGAGGTCATCCCTTAAAGCAAGGTACAGTTTCCGACAGGAAGACATGGAAAAAGATGATGTCTTGGAGTAGAGAAATAATAGCAGGTGAAAGAAATTAAATGTGGTAAGGAATCAAAATAGAATCAGAAACTCAAGATACAAGGCAGTTCCTTGATTTCAAGGAGAGGAAGAAGGGTGAGAGTGAGAGCAGCAGCCGTCATGAGACTAAACGCACTGCAACGTTTCAAGGAGCCAAAAGTGAATGCTCGAGAAGAAGCAGTAAGCCGCCAAATGTTAACTCATAGCCCAGAGAGTCACTTCTATGAAAATAATTGTTCCGTTCATATTTCACAAAACAGAAACGACATTTATGTAACAGAAAATTGGAATCACATATGGTGGACAGTGAGTCCATGTCTTCTCGAACTCCTACATTTGGGATATGTAACTGGGTGCAAAGTGACCACAAAGCTGAAGCTTTGAAGGACCTCCTGCCTGTAGGGAAGAGAAGGGGCAAACTCCTACACTGTCCTGGCAGATCCTTCTGGGCTAAAAGTCATGTTTTCTTAGAGGGACAGAAACAAAGGCCAGGCTGTTTCAGGACGTGCATCCCTATCTCACAGTAGTACATTCCTATTACATTAAAGTTATTCTGAATGAAGGCCTAGAAAATGGGAACAAAACTGGTGAGAACAGCTGTCTGGGTCACATCTAGTCCCTGCCCGGCGCATGCAAGACCTTCAGTACAACACGGTGATCACAGAAGGAGAGGAAAGCAGACGTATAAGAAAGCTTACTTCATGAATGACAAAAAGCTCCCCAAATCTGAGGGAGGAAATGAATATTGACATCCATAATGTCCAAAGAACAAGAAATGGTTGAACATCAAGATATTTTCACTAACATACATAATAAGAAAACGTCTAAAGTCAAGAACAAAGAGAAAATTTTGATATAATAATAAACTCAAATTTTCACATGTAAGGGAATACAATAAAGTTACACAGATTTCATAATAAACTTGGAAAGTAGAGCAAGCCGAAAAATATATTCACTATGCTGAAAGAAAAGGGTTGCTATCCAAAAGTACCACATCTAGACTTACTTTCCTCTAAAAATGGAAAATTTAATAAAAACGTGTTCATCTATTTTCATCACTGCTCTAGTTACTGTCTGCAGAAAGTGGGAAGAACCTAGATGTCCATCAGCTGATGAATGAATTGGCACATTTATACAATGAAATGTTATTCAGCTGTTAAGAAAAATTAATTATTAAATTCACACATAAATGAACGGAACTGAAAATAATCATTCTAAGTGGGGTAACCCAGACACAGAAAGACAAACATCACATACTCTCCCTCATAAATGGATGTTACCATTGACTCCTTAGATGTGAGCAAATGTCAGGACTCACAGATGTCACACTAGCACATGGTCATGCAGGTGTGTAAAGGCGTCATAGGAGGGGACACACAAAGGAGGAAATAGGAATAATAAGGAACGATAAGGTTGGAAGGGTATGGGGATTGGAAAGAGGTACAATTAGCACCATGGGCCTTTGAAACCTATATGGAAACCTACCACTGTAGAATCTTCTTAAAGTATATACATCTACAATCTAAAAATGTTCAAATAAAGGTACTGTATAATGAGGGAGTAATTCCCCCACCAGACGCCATGGGCTAGAAACAGAAAGTCCAGTGCCACAAATGGATTCCCTCTTTGGAAGCTGTTGACCAGGGGTCCCATAGTCCATCAAAAGCACCGACTACTGCCCTTGCTCTTGGTTAGTTGCCAGAACTTGATAATACGACCCTATTTCATGAGTCAAAGAACAAACAAGGAAAAATCAAGCTAGTAATGATATTGAAACTTCACATCCTCTAGCTAGCTTTCATAGGGATCGGTGATGATATGTACGCTACTGGAAGAGGAAAATAATCATCAACCTTGCCTAACACTGAATCCTACATGCTACAATGACAACTAGCCTAGCAAGATATGCCTGCTAGTGCAATAGAGGCACAAATGTTGTGAGAGTAACCCTCACTTTATGATTGTATTTAAGTCCTGATTCATAAGAAAGACTTCAAGCACTGATATCAGGCCCATGAAGCTGTGACTAAACAGGTCACAGGCCATAAGGAAGAACCTGTTATTGTTATTCTGCTAAAGAGACATAGTATTAAACTGATTCCTAATGGCTTATTGTTATACACTCATGTATTAATATATCTCTCAACTCTCACCAAAGAAGGCTCTTCTTGCAGTATATTGTGATTAACATGGAGAGTCACAACATCCACCATGAAAAAATTAAAGAGTACAGAATGCTTAGCTCTCAATGGGATGCCTATATCAAACCTTGCCACCCAAAGCTCAGCATTCATTGTGAAAGAAGCAGCGGAAAGACTGTAAGAACCAGAAATAATGAATGACTACAAGGAAACAGTGTTTTCCAGACAGCAAAGCAGTTACTCATACAAACTCAGCAATTGTGACTGCATACTCAAGTCAGACAAATTCCCAGCATGCTGAACAAAGGTTGGGCAAGAATCTCTCTAGCTCTTGCTTAAAAACCATTGGCAGGAGCTGTTGGGAAAAGAAAAGTCAGTTTTCTTTAAGGGTGTGGCCATGGAGAGGGTGGCCAGGCTCCACGGTATGGGTCCACACTGAGAGGGACACAAATTAGACAGAATAGAGCTTAAATTAAAAGGAAAAGAACATGAAATCAGGTGGGGGATACTGAGGGGTTCCAGTTGAGGAGGGAGTCTGAATATGATTAAAATGCATTGTATGAAACTCTCAAAAAAGTCAATAAAAAGAAAAAGCAAAAAAAGAGAGAAAAAATTGTATTTCCAATATAAACAAAAAGTTAAGTTGATCAAAACCAGACCTGATACTAGGTCTTGGAAAAATTAATTGAAGAAGTTCTTCAAGTTGAAGTGAAAATAAGTTAAATAATTACACATGCACATAAAGAAATAATTTCTCTGGTGTCTGTAAATATATAGATATATGCACATTACTTTAACACAACTTGATCCTAAGAATTTACTTTCAATTTTAATATAAAAGTTAAAATGTAAAAATATTTTAATGGCAACATGGCATATAAAGAAACAAGCTGTAAGAGCATAAAATGCAGGGGCTATAAAGATGCACTTGATGCAACTTGCTACAGACAAAATAAACGGAAATAGTGACAGAAGATTTGATATAAGCCTTAGGCTAGTCACAAACATTCTATCACAAGTCCCAGAAGACATAAAGACAAAATCAATACAAATCACTACAAAATATCATCAAATAACTGAAAATAGAATCAAAATAGGAAAAGATAAAATATGGACAAAACAACTACAATATAGATGAGAATGATATGAGGGGCAGTAGTGAGTTTCCATTTACCAACCATTATTCATCAATTAAAAGCCGGAGCAGAGCAGTGGTTCTGAAGAATGGAATCGTGGGGCTAGAGAAGCGGTTTAGTGGGTAAAAGCACTGGCTCCTCTTACGGAGGACCTGAGTTTGTTTCCCCACACCTACACGGCTGCTAAAAACCCCTGTAACTTCAGTTCTAGGGGATTCAATACGCTTTTCTGACCTCCGCAGGCACAGCACCACACGAGTACACTTACATAAGCGTAGGTAATACACTCAAACACATAAATTCAAGTTATTTTAAGAAAAATAGAATTACAACATATCCTGCATATGTTGTCTACAAAATACTCATTTTACACCTCGTAGACATCGGCTTTGGGGGAATGGAAAAGGAAGAGAAAAATATTTCACGGGAATGATAGTAAATTAGTCATGGATGTCTTCAGCAAATGCTGCTGGCAAAACTGGATCTCCACCTATAGAAGAATGAACTTGGGCCTCATCTTTCACTGTGCACAAAAGTCAACTCCAAATGGATCAAAGACATCAATATAAAACCCCAAACTCTAAAACTGTTAGAAGAAAACATGGGCATTACTCTAGAAGACATAGGCATAGGAAAGGACTTTGTAAACCAGATAATAATTGCATTGGCATTAAGGTCAACAATCAACAAATGAGACTTCATTAAGCTACAAAGCTTCTGTACAGCAGAAGAAACAACCAAGGAAGTAAATATTTTCACCCACTGATTGGGCAAAAATCTTCACGAGCTACAAATCTGACAGAAGATTAATATCCAGAATATACAAAGAATTCCAGAACAAAGAAGCAAGAAAATAAACTACACAATAAAAAAGATGAGCTACAGACCTGAACAGAGAGTTCTTGAACAAAGAAATAAAACTGGCTAAGAAACACCTTTAAGAGTGCTCAAAATCCTTAGTAATTAGAAGAAGAAAGATAAAAACCACTTTAAGAGACCATCTTATCCCAGTCAGACTGGCTAAGGTCAAGAGAAGAAAAGACACTAAATGCTGGCAAGGATGTGGAGAAAACTCATTCAGTGCTGAAGGGAATGCAAATTGATGCAACCACTACAGAAAGCAGTGTGGAGAACTCAAAAAAAAACTAAGAATGAATCTTCCACATGATTGGGTTATATCACTCTTTGGTATATATTCTCAAAGGATTCATCCTACCGTAGAGGATACCTGTACATGTCTGTTTATTGCACCTCGCTTCATAATGGCAAAGAAATGGAAACAACCTAAATATACCTCAACTGATGAATGGATAATGAAAACACAACTGAGTTCTACTCAGCAGTAAGAAAGGATAAAATTATGAAATTTTCAGGTAATTGTATGGAATTAGGGTGTTATACTAAGTGAAGCTCAGGAGAGAGTAGATGGTGAGAAGTGGCTGTTATTAGGGGATGCTGAGTATAATGCAATGGGGAGGGAGGAGGGTGGTTGGTCGGGGAGAGAGAGGAAGGATGAGTCAGTTTGAGGGTCTACGGAAGCCAGACGGAATTGTGTTGGCACGGGAACCTCTTGAGAAATGCACATACAGTGTGTGAACATTAGTGCATGTGCATACCCAAGGAATTTATAGCAACAAGCACAGTGACAGAAAGGAGAGACCTCCATTCAAGTAGTTGGTCAGAGTAGTCCAAAACACTACCAAAATTATAGGGCATACTTCAGACACAGAACTTGGAGCCGTAGAGCAAAAACTAACCTGGAAGCCTGAGGTTTTACTCAGAGTTTTAGCAGAGAGTATGCAAGCTGCTAAGGAAGAAAATCAATCAATGATCCAGCCCAGTCCTAAAAGCCTAATAAGCTCAAGAAACTACTTCTACTGGTGCAGTAGATTCTTGTCTGGAGATTAATCAACAGCTATCTAACTGGACTTAAGCACTCTCAATGTGAATGAGCTCATGGGTGGTGCTGTAAACACAGCCACACACACATGGCTAGAGAGGTCATAGGTCCTAGAGAACACAGTATCTGTGTCATATCTCTGGACAAATGAAACTTCTTACCATATCCTAAATACAGATCCTCATACTTACAGACAAGCATACAATACATTAAATAAGCTTCATTTTTCAACAGATGGAGGCTACTTCAGAGTTTGAAAACTGGTCACTCATAGAGAATATATGTCTAAGGGATGCACACATAGGTTACATATCTACAGTGGAACCTCTATACCTAAGATTCAGGGAACAAAGTAGAACACGGGGTAGAGAGAATACTAATGCATCCCTCAACTCTCATCAGCAAAGCTGCCTTATACAAAATAGTGTAATGCCTACAGGAGGTCAGAACTGGCCAAGCGTTAGAGACTAAGAGACTACCGAATGTGTGTCCTTGGATAAGATTCCTATATTAAATGTCACCTACCCATTGCTCAGGGACCATTGTGGAAGAGGTGGGGGAGAGACTGTAAAAGCCAGAGTTGAACCATGAGCACGGGGAAACAGAAACGTGAAGCTTGTTCATGTCAACTGTGGCAATGGTGGTATGAGCACAAGACCCTTATCCAAGTCAACCAGACAAGGGTCTAGAATGGAGCAAGGAAACGGGAAGGTGGACCAACAGCCAGGGGACTGTTGGATACTGATTACTGCTGGGTGAAAGAGAATAGACCTTCCTTAAGATCTCCAGATAGGCTGACTAGACTCCAGTGGATGAACTTGCACTGAAGGACACCTGGGTACAAATGCTTGATTGCATATGATTTAACATGTATGACAGAACACACGAAGCCGAGTGGAGACATGGACGAGGGAGAAGGTCTAAATTTGATTAAGGACTGCTGTATAAAATGCACAAAAGCTCAACTAAAGTTTTTTACTTATGAATATGAAAAAAGAAAATATTCCTAATAGTTAATCTTGACTTTTTTTGGATATGACTCTAAACATACAGCAAAACCCAAATAGACAATTTAAGTAGCATCCAACTAAAAAGTTATATAGCAAAGAAATTTCTCAACAGAATGAAGAAATCCACACTGTATTATTTGGAAGTCCTGTGTATCATAGGTGTTTAAGAGCCAAAATATCTATGGAACTCAACAGCACAAGAATGAGTAAGTAATTCAATTTTAAAAATGAGATGATTACCTGAATAACATATATATATATGTTATTCATATATAACATTATGTTATTCATTCATAACATATATATATATGCACATATGTACTAATCAGTTTTCCATTCCTATAACAAAACACCTTAGATAAGAATTTACAGGACACGTTTGTTGGCTTTGTTTTAAAGGCATCAGTTTATGAATAACAGCCTTGTTGCTTTGGGCCTGTTATGACGCAGCACACATAACCCGGAGTGTGTGGCAGAAGGAAACGAATCATATCATAGGCAGGAAACACCAGGGACCCACAGTCATCAAAGTCCTACTATCTCCAAATATCACCCTGGTGACTAAGACTTTGTTAACACTTCGACTTCGGAAGAACAACCAAGATAAGATGAAAATTAAATCAACATGCAAATGGCCCATAACTACAGTAGAAGGGGCTCAACACAGGAACCTTACAGAAGAACACAAACCTAACCCAGCCCTTACAACAGCTTAACAAATGACATAAGAAGACATGCACTGGTATCAATATGGAGACAGGCGACTGCACAGTAGAAATCCTTGCTAAATGACTTTTACACTTGGTCTTGGCCAAAAGGCCCAGAAGGGGTTAAATAACTTTTAAATAAATGACTATTGTGGCATTGATGATAGTGTTGATAGTAAAGACAAAGAAGTTCTGTCAACTAAAAAAACAGAAGAAAACAAAAACAACAAAAACCCCTAACTCTTTATGGACAGAAAAGTATAAATGGACTGTGGTACTGAAATAAATTACTTGTGGCTACAAATATGAATCTGGATGAATTTCACAAAAATAGAGTTTAAAGAGCTCAAGTCACAGAAAACCACAACTATGTTGTCATATATAATGTTGAAGATACATAATGAAGTTTGTTTTTTAAGAATCATGAATGTTCAGGAAAACTACAAAGAAAATTATGATAAAGTCATTTTTTGCATTAAGTGATGATGAAAATCCAGGGAGCTAAGAACAGACAGTGAGACTCTGGGGGGATAGAGGAAGGCGGCAGAATCAACAGAGTGAGTTTTCTTAACATGTATGGATCTCACTTTATTTTTCATTATTCTTTTCTTAAAGATTTATTTTAAATTGTGTGTATGTGTGTGTGTGTGTGTATGTGGTATGTATACATGCATGCAAGTATCTGCAGAGGCCAGAAGAGTTCATAGGAACTCCATGGATCTGGAGTTTCAGGCGGTTGTGAGCTGCCTGATATGGGTGCTGGAAATCGAGCTCAGATCTTCTGCAAGAACAGAAGGCAAAGCTCTCAGCCACTGGGCTTTCCCTCCTTATTCTTTATGCTTGCATCATTTTCATATTTTTCTTTATTTCATCATTTTAATTTCATTCACCTTCTTTTTCAAAGTGTGGATTATTTCATGATAAAATTATTATTATTTGATAACAAAGAATTCCTCTGTTATTGCCATTCCAGAAAACTTTGTTTCTGGAAAAATGTCTAATCAGAGCCCCCACTGTAATGCTTTCAGGTTTTGCTCTATTGTTTCATGGAAAAATAACTGGTAATTAATGAGGGTGAAAATCAAACAAAATTCTGGTTGTGCTAATGGAATCTATGCCAAATCCACTCTCAAAGTGAGGACTCTTTCCTAAGGACTCTTACTCCTTTATCCATCCCAACACTCTTTTCAAGACCACTTTGAGTAGTGCACCTGGATTTTAGAGGGCTTAGGCCACTGCTCACATGAAGCTAATATTTACATCAGTGTTTTACTGGGTCCGTAGAGCCGACTCCTTTGTACAGGACAGCTATGAATTGTGACTTCATGAGGGATAATTTCAATCAGGAAGAACAATGAACAGTATACAATTTGATGACTGTTATAATATTGCAATTCCATAATGAACAGGTAATAATGTGTTAATGTGATCATGTCAGATCGCAAATGACAGTATTTAATGGATTATGTCTTCAGTTTCTCAGAACCCATCTTCCCATCCACACAGAGAGGGATCTTTCTACCAGAATATTCCAGAAGTAGAGGGACAGGTGATTGCTTTGGGTGTGGTATTAGCTTCTATGTTCCCATGTCGTGCCCTTGCAATCATTTCATGGAACCTTGGGTTCAACTAACTCAATTGCAGTCACTGGACCTTAGTGCATATTTTCCTGGAAATTCTGAAAATGGAAGATTAGTCCGTATGTCATTCCTCTGTTATTTCCTGACTCATCAAACTACTGCTTTTAAAATCCTTCCAGTCAAATAACACTAAATGGGCCTGAAAGATCAACAAACATCTGGCTGCGAAGCTGGGTCCCCACGCTGTCTGTGGGGACCCAGCTTCTGAACACGCTCAGTTGTTCTCGTGGAGGATGGTTACCATCAACTTCTCTGTCAACAGTATAGAGACAAACAGTACACATTCTGCTTCCAACTAAATAATTCTTTGAATTCACCAATGAAATCTAGTTTTCTATGTTATGAAACTGCTCTTGGAGAGATGCAACATAATCATTTATTAAACCTAGACAGAGAACTGATAACAGGTTAAAGTACCAATACCACCAAAGTCAAACTGGAGTTTCTTAGCATCACTTACAGGATCAAAGTCAGCTACACTGCTCAAAGCCCACCCCGCATGAGTGACGGTTCACAAAAACTAGAATTTGGAACTCTGTGTGGCTTGAAGGCAACTCAACAAGTCAGGGCGGCCCTTTCAGGCACCTTGGTTAGACTGAGCCTCTTCTAGGCCACACAGCTGTTCTTCCTCCCTTCAGTGGTTCTTGCTGTATATACATGCTTGCAGAAGGAGAACCTTGTACATATAGTAAGTTTCAGGGACTTTCTGAGACATTTGAGTTGTAACTTCCTGAGTTTTAAAGAGCCTTCTTTGAGAAAACCCCGAGTTTTAGTGAGCCCCCTTTAAAACTCCTTGGGTCTGGAAGAGCTCTGGAGAAAGTGGCTGCATAGCACTCTGCTTATGTATATTGGGTGCGGAATCAGCCGGAGAGTATTAAAACAAAACAAAACAAAACTGACTTCCTTTTACCCATGCTTGAGGTGGGTGTGTGAACTTCCCTTAGCTGTTATTTTTACAATGGAGAGGTATATATTACTTGTTGTGTTCAGTTTGGGGGCTTCAATACGGAAATTCCTTCTGATAATATGTTATTTTCACTTTCTTGCTGGGCAGAAGCAGAATGTGGAAAATAAGAGGCATGAAGGGATTGATGGCAGAAGAGTCATAAATATACATGATGTCCTAGATAATGACTGGGTTTCAAATAGGAACACTGTGATCTCTGTGAGGGGCATATCAAACACGAAATAGAGAGGAGCCAAACCTCGGAGATCCACGAGCGATGCTGGAAGCAACTCAGAATGAACTGTGAGGACTTTCTCTTTTTAACATCAAGTTATATTTAATTTGATTTTTTAATTTTTAATTAAATTTATTTTGATAGATAAATAGCAGCATAAACATGGACATATTTGTAGTATATCATATGGTGTTTAACTATATGCACAAATAATATAATGTTCAAATAGATTAAACTTATCTATCTCCTTACTGTACTATTTATCGTTTTGTTTATGTTGAAAACTTTTAAACTCTTTTGTCTAGTTTTCTGATATGTAGTACATTAGGGTTCTCTGCAACCATCCTACTGTGCAAGAACTTCTCTCTTCTATCTAAGTAATGTGAGCAGGCTGTGCCCGTACTTTCCACAAACTCCTCTACTCTCAACGTCTACACAAATAACTACAACAAAAAAATACACTTGAAAAAATTAGAGAAATGGAGCTTGAGAGATGACTCAGTGGTTAAAAGTACTGGCTGCTTTTGCAGAAGACAGGATTTTGATTCCTAGTAAGCACAAGACACCTAAACCTGTCCATAATTCCAGTTCCAGGGGATCCAATGCACTCTTTGGACCTCTGCAAGCATAGCATGATATGGGATGCACTTACACACATGCGGGAAATCATTCATAGACATCAAATAAAAATGACAACCAAATTATTTTTAAATCTCATTGCAGTTAGGCTCTGCAATGAGATCGTGCAGAGTGTATACTTTTCTAAGCGCCAACTGTTGTGAGTACACAGTGTATCCTTGACCAGAATGGGGAGGCTAGAGTACAAACTGGCATTTAATAGATGAGAGGGAGTTAGTCAGGTGGTTATAAATGTAATCCAGAAAAATTTATGCTTATTCAAAAATGTGGATGTGTGTCAATAGGGTGTGAATTTCTACATATAAATTTTTTGAGGTTGGATAAGGTGACATGCATTTGAAAGATGGACATAAAATGGCCCCTTTCCTAGGTGACAGGTGTCATCTGTAAGCAAAGACTAGCTCCTATGTCCCTCAGGTGAATCATGATGCATAGTAAGCAAGAGAATGAAACCCCACCCATGAGCTCAGGAGACAGACAGGAGGGGCCAGAGTTATTTGGGATTCTAGACAAAAATCCAAATTCTGTTCCTACCCTGTTAAAGGCAGTCATGGGGTTTTTCATAAAACTAGGTTCAACATAGGGAGATCTGAAAGCCACAGGGTACTGGAAAGAACAGGAAGATAAAGAATATGCCCAATTCAGGAACAGTAAAATGAGACACCGACTCAATCCAGGAAGTTATAAAACTAAGGATGGCAATATCCCACCACAGAGCAAGGGAGTTAGAGCTGACAGAAAGCAGTCATTCTAATGTGGAGAAGAGATGTTTCACTTGAGTAGATAATGAATGAGATAGAAAAGGGATTTTACAATGGATATAAGCTAGCAACAATCGATATGAGCAACTCAAATAAGTAAGGAAAACATTGGGACAAAAAGGTGCATCATTTGGCTAGTGATATTTCCCCCGGATTTATATGTTTTCATACGATTTTGCTAATATTTTGCTTTGTTTTGCTCAGTGCCATGAAGACACTGAGGTTTGCACTATAACTGGACTCTATCAGAAGCCGCCACTGTAGCTACACAAAGCTGTAGTTTTGTTTTGTTTTTTCCAACACATAATAGTAAGAGAAGAAAGTGCACGCACGTGAAAGCTAGCAAGCTTTCCATGGTGGTTGGCAGGAGACTCGTGAAGGTTGAGGCCTTGCAGTGCTAAAGCAGGAAAGGCTGTCTTAGAACTTCACATCTGGAAGCAATACTGTGAAATGATCAGCTACACAAATCTATCCTATTAGGATGTGTGATCACTGTCCTGAGTGCAGCCAGCACAACACACACATGTGGAATAACCAGATAAGATCCCATAATGGCAAAACTCCAAATCCATGTCATCATCCCAGGCAAGAAAAAGGCCATTGTGATATCCAAACAGCCCCCCGAGGAGGCTGTCTTCTGAATAGCAGGCATTAAAATCCAACAAAGGAATTCTGCTAAGGACACTTACATGCTTTAATTATGGAGCTAATGATATAGCTAAGGGGCTTCCCACAGAGAACTACAAATAGAGCTCCATCCCCTAGATACTGAGGTCATGTTAGTGCCAAAGCAGTGAGGTTTTTACCTTAGGGTTCCACCTCTGAAGCATTACTGTACAATGATGGCCATATAAAGCCAGCTGCTTTCCCAGTCTCAATACTGTGCTACTCATCTGCTGCAGATCAATATGAGGACACACAGGAGCTGTGCCTTTGTCATACGCCTTGCATATTAAAAGGGTCAGAATAACAAATTTGTACAGTCTATTCCAGCTGTGCTGCTCAGTGACAGCTGATCTCATAGAGATGGATCACTGTACCCCTTCTTCACATCAGGCTAGATGGAACAAGGATGGTGTTATGGTAAAGGACTAGAAGTTACCTGCTAATCAAAGTCACAAATAAAAGTAAGACCGAGTCTACATTTATGACTCCAATATCGTATATCTGACTTGTTAAAAAAGTCATTAAAGTAGAAAAACTTTGTATTTATAGAATTTAAATTAAACAATAAAATATTTCATATTTTTGAGTATTTCTGTGTGACATTAAAATGTAATTTCCAGACCATTCATTTGCAAAATTAGCACAAACTAACATTAATTTTCCATTAAAATGTCTTTTAAGTGGGAAAACTATATTACTAATAGGAAGATGTTAAATCTAGTAAGTTTTAATAACACAATAATGGCCTCATTCTTTCAAAAATCACCTTTAAAATACCAGGTATTCATTATGAGCATTATTACATGTATACGACTATACCCAAGGACAAAATTCCATCCCAGGGCTCCTGCGTTGTCGTGAATTCTCTGCTACAATGACCTGCTTCCTCCTGCAGGCCCTTCACAGTCAGCACCTTCTCATGTTCTAGTTCCTTCCACGTCCCTCTCCTCCCTAATTGTTGACATGTTTCCAGTGACTTCAATGTCCATGTAAAATGGTCATAAAATCTCTAATTCTCTCAGTCCTTGGCACAACTACACCACAGAAGTTCTCTTTTCAGGTGACTGTTCATACCCATGACTATGGTAACCCATCAGCTTTGTCGTCACTGAAAGCTTGTTGGATGCTATTGAAACACTTATATCTGAGATATCTACTTTCTATCAACCCATCAATCATCTCTCTGACATCTGTCATTTATTTATCTATCACCTAGCTTTCTATCATCTATGTATTTAATCTATGTGTCTGTCATTTATCTAACCATCTACCATACACATGTTTGACATCTATACATTTATCATCTATGTGTTTATAATTTATCTATCAGCTGTATATCTATGATCTATCTATCATTTCTCTATTCATCTTTGATCTATCATCTATCTACCTTTATTACATCTCTCATCTATCTATGTACTTATTATCTATCCATATGTCATCCATTTCTTTTTATCATCTACATCTCTCCTACAGTATCAAATCTTTTGAGCTCACAAATAAATTCAGCCACTAACTCAAAACATCAGTTTTTCAAAGCCCCCAGCATTTGAATCTATTCAGTCTCTTGCTGACAACTTCTCTGCTTTCGTCTTCCCTTCCAGTTTAGGTTCTAAAGTTTGTCATTTACATTCATAAACTTGAAAAACTGTTCATTTCCACTGATATTTTTCTCTTTGATTATGTATGTATTGGGCAAGCTAAACTCTATTTCTCTGTACCTCATAGAATACAATAGTTCTATCACAAAACTCCAGCAAGGCCTGTTGGTTCTTTTTGAAATTTTTTTATCAGAAACCTCCTGTGTGTGTTTAACATTGCCTAAAATGTGAACTTCTAGCAATGCTGAATTGTTAATAATCCCAACGTATTTTTCACACAAGACTGCCCTCCCACTCTGCACTAAGATTGTTCCATCTCCTCTTTCAAAGATCTTCCACAATTTCCCTCCTACCTTTGTCACTTGCATTTACTCAAAACTGTAACAACAGAGAACTTTTCATTTCATGACCAATAAAATTTGTTCCTACTGGAATGAATGGAGCTGTGGGTTTGGGAAGTGACTGGATCATAAGGCACTGACCGAAGCAATAGACTAATCCATTGATAGACACAATCTAGTGGCGTTACAAGGAAACAGGAACTAGGAGGTAGGTCTGGTAGATCACTGGGGTCATAACTTTATGGGTATACCTTTTCCCTAACCCTTTTTTGTCTCTCTCTCTCATGCATTCCATAAACAATATATATTGCAAACTGTTGTTTTACTGGAATCATAATTAAGGAAACTTCAATGATTTGCTTTTATGTCTATGATTTATCTCTGATCTTTTTAACTTCTCCAAAAGAGTAATAAGCTGTATTCTCTTATATATTGCACTTTTTATATAATGAGTCTAAGAGTGAGTAAAATTAATTAATGCATTAGGAAAACAAAATTATCATAAAATAATCCATACTTTTTCATTGAGATACAATATGAATAATATTTCCCCAACATATTGGTATCATTTATGACAACTTATTACAATAGACAACAAAAGATACTAATAAAGGACAACACATATTTTGATTCCTTAAAAAATTCAGAATATACTTGGGAAAGAATTAATGTGATAGAAACTAGTAAGAGATACAATAAAGAAAATTGCTGAGGGTTCACAGGAAAGGGAGCATCTGTCAGTACTGTCCCGCAAGCGGGTCAAGGAAAAGGAAGCGACTGTAATACTTCTCAGAAGACTGGGAAGAACTCGTCAGAAAACAAAGCATTAAAGACTATTCCCAGAAGAAAAACAAATTTAATGCTTCAGATACAGGCAGTTCCTCTTTTTCAACGTGGAAATCTTTCTGATTTCAGAGCAGTAAACAAATGACATAGGATCTAGTATTATCATTCCAGCAAGGGACAGATACTGAACAACAACAACAATAAAAATCACCTCAGCTGTGAGTTCTGAGATCATAACTAAAACAGTAAGGTACATAGTGCTCAGAGTACGACTTCAAGGTCAGGGACAGCACCACCAAGCAGGCTGCCATTGATAATGACAGTGCTAGTCACCTGGGAAAGGAATGAGAGACAATTCTTATAAGTAGATTAATGGAGTTTTTACGGTGGGAGATATGAAAGCAGCTGGATTAAATGGAGAAACTTTTATGCTGAATTGAGTTAAAAATTATAGGCAATATGTTATCAATATGTGAGAGGCATGGGCTCAAATGGGTTTCATTGGCTGTAGAGTGTAGTGTACAAAGAGTGAGGACTTGCAGACATAACAATAAGGAAGACATGATTGAAAGATGTTGAGTAGTTGATCCCAGATGGCAACAGTTAACACTGACATAGAAATGTATATGAAAGCTGTGTTTAGACTTAAGGAACAACATTTTTAAGAATTAAAAGTCTTGTGGCACTCTGTAATAATCTCCATCTGGTGCAAAAGAAGCTTCTTTGATGAGTGGTGCCTGGGATATCTGTAAATATAATGATTCATACTTAGTATATAGTAAGAAATCATATTTGTGTAGAGATTTGACAACCTTCTGCTTTTCTCTAAGATCTATGACCTCTCCAGCCATGTGTTTTTGGCTATGTTTCCAGTACCATACATGAGTTCTCTCTCATAGAGTGAGCTTTAAGTCCATTACATAGCTGTTTTCAGATTCAGAATTAGGGATGAGGGACACACAAGTCCTTGGAATTGTGGAATGGGTGTAGAAATTCAATCTCTTATTATCTATCTGTAAATTCTTTTAAAAATAAATCTGAAACCTCCACCATACACAGTCCTGTCATTCTACTATGAGAATTGTCAGTAAAAATCTCTCCCATCTAAAGATTTAAGGAAAATTCTTTCCATAAAATGGAAATTCTTCCAGTCAGTTGATCTACTTTTGAAGTTAGAAATTAATAGATTTAGTAAATCGACTATAAATTTAGATATTCTCAACTAGCTTTAATTCTATTAATCTCCAAAGTGAGCTTCATGGGTAGTAGACTCCAAATTCAAATTCTGATTTGTCCTCTGTATTGGGTCTTAGATATGTGAGTATCCATCATAGTAGTTACCAAAATGTCTGAACCCTAAATACGTTAAGATATATGGAATTTTTATTGAGATATATGGGAAAAGACTGTAGTTTGCTTTATGACAGGAGAAAATTGTGTCATTTGGTAATTAAGTATACACTGATTTTTATCCATTTTATGATCATGAAAAAATCAGAAGTTATAAAACTTATAAAATATACAGTGTAAAAATGCCATTATATAATATAGTGTAAACCATCAACATGTACTGGGGTCTGTTCCATGGTAAAAGTGCTTGCTGTACATGAATGAGAACCAGAGTTCTAATACCCAGAATAGCATGTGGGCATGGTGGCCTACTTGCAATTCTAGCACTCAGGAAGGTGAAAAGGTAGCCCAGAGCAAGCTGGCTTTCCCCAGAGCAAGCTGGCTCTCCAGACTATCCATATCCGTGACCTCTGGATTCAACTGAGAGACTCCGCCTAGGTGAGTAAGACAGAGAGAGAATGAAAAGAACTTGTCCTCCACAAGCATATGCACCCACACTTGTGCCACACATATGTGAACACACATACATACTACATATATACTACATATCTGTATATAACTTTTTAAATAAATAGACTTAGGTACATAATACACACCCAAGTCCTAATAATAACATTTAATAACTAAGAAAATGTATTTAAAAAATTTAAACTAAATGGATTAATTACTTTTCTTGTGCTATGATATAAACACTGACCAAGGGAATTCATAAAAGCAAGAGTTTATTTAGTTTATGGTTCCAAAAGGGTAAGAGTCCGTCATGGCGGGGCAGCCTGGCGGCAGAGGTGGCCAGAGTAGGAGCCGAAGATAAGCACTCACATCTTCAAGCAGAGCCTCCTGGAGACCTGGCAAGGCTAATGAACTCTCTAAGTCCACCCCCAGTGACATGCTTCCTCCAACATGGCCACACCTTGTAGGACCTTCCCAAATAGGGCCAAAAACTGGGGACAAAATGTCCACAAACTGATAGCCTGTAGAAGGGACATTCTCATTCAAACCACCACGTTCCCCAGGGGGCTTAGGTGATTAAACTCCTTGAGTTACTTTCTTTATTCAAGAAAATGTGGCATGCAGTGCCTAACTTACAGAGTTGACCTTGTAATTAAATAAAAAGTCCTGAAAAACAATTGTGCCACCTACATAGCACCATACATTGTAAATTCCAGTTATGCATGGCATCTTTTAACCAAATGTTAACTAAAGAGATAAATAGAAAGAATATCTGAATGAAAGAAAGTTCCAGACTTGATTAAAAAGCAAAGCAGTAGCAAGTGTACAGACAGCCCACTGGGATATCCACCCCAAACTTAGGAGTCAGCAAGTCCTCAACGTATAAACAATGATTCAGGAAGTCTTGTAAGTCCTGTGGAGCACTGAGAAGAGTGGGAAAGGAAGTGTCAAAAAGGAGTGTGACACAATAAATCTCATTCCTGAATGAGCTGTGGGAGGAGAAATCCATTTCAATGGTTTGAAGACCAATAAGTTAAAGACAGACTTTAGGGAAAAAGGAAAGCAGTGGTCTAAAATCCCGAACGTTGTGGTTTTAAAACGATCCAAGCTCAAGGGCTATTATTAACTGAAAAGAAAAAAAAAATTGCTTAACTGAATCTGGAAAGAAATGCTTTGTAGAAAAGGTAAATTGTTATTTTATCTTATATTGAAAATATTGTATAATAACATAATTATTTGATTTGCATTTATCCATAATTAGTTGCATGCTAAAGTTCTCTTAAAAAATTAAAATCTCTATTTTGGAAAAAGAAGAATTGAATTTAATTTTAAAAATTGAGGACCAAAAAGGAAATTTTAAATTTATAAATAACATTTTTATCATTTTTTTTGATAATTTCATACAGTATTAATTTGATGAATTTGATTGTATTCAGGTCTCCTTCATCTCAACCCCCACTCCAACTCTCCCCTTCATGTCCTTTATTATTATTTTTCTTTTACATTTTTATTAAATTTTTGCAATTTTCCTGCAATATAATTTGATGGTACTTATAATTTGATCCCCTCCCCTCCCCTAGCCTCCCCTTATTGCCCCCTATCTTATTTAATATGTTCTATTACATATGTAATAAGGCCTATAGCATACAATTTGTATCTTCAAATGTCCTTCAGTGTGAAATCATCCATTGAAGCCTGGTTAACCTACCAAGAATCTCATGCTTCAAAGGGACTGTCTCTGCTGTTCCCAGCAGCCACTGTTGGCAAAATTTCCTCCGAGGGTTTTGGAGCTTCTTACCCACTTCCTCGGGTCTATGCCGCAGTTTTGTCTGGTTTGAGCCATTGCTTTGAGTTCATATAAATGGATGGCTAGCTGTCTACAAAATTCTGTTTCCTTGTGGTCATCCATCATCTCTGGTTCTCAAAAACTTTTCAACCCTCTTCTGTAATGATCCCTGAGCCTTGGGAGCAGAAGTTTGATCTATGTGTTCTATTTAGGGACCAGCAACATGCAGCCTCCTGTTCTCTCTCTGCATGTTGGCTAGCTGTTGGATTTCCATATTAATCACCATCCTCTACATGAGGAAGCACCTCTGATGATAGTTGAGAGATGCATTAATGTATGAGTAGGACAGTAAGTCCTTAAGAGTCCTTTTAATGTAGTAACTAGTAGAAAGCTAGAACGAGGTTTCCCCATGTCCTGTGGCCTGTCTAGCTCAGGATCCTGAGCTTGATCTCAGTGTCAGGTATGGGCTTGATCCTAGGAAGTAGACCTTAAATTCAATTAAAGAGTGTTCATTTCTCCCATAATATCTGTGCCACTATTGCACCGCTGAGCGTATCTCGCAAGGTCAGTTGATACTGTAGTTCATAGGATTCCCTGCTAAGTAAAGATGAGTTATTTTCTTCTGGCTGTTTGTACAGAGCCCTTGTATAGGGCTCTGAATTCAACACCAGCTTGATTTTTCCTTGGTTGTTCTGCAGCTAACAAGTAGTACCTTCAGCAGTAAGGTCTTATCATCCAGTTCTGGTGGGTAAACAAGAGCAGGGACAATGCCCAGTACTGTTTGAGGGTCTACAGGACCCATGATCAACAGCTTCTAGAACAGGAGTTCATTCTTGGCATTGAGCTTTTTTTAAAATTAACCTATGACATCTAGAAAGGATAATGTCCCCTGTTAAAGGCTAACTCCTTTAATCTCTTTATATGATGCATATGTACATACTTTAAGAAGCTTCTAAAGGAGTAACTTTCCATATGGCTTTTTCTAAAGGCCTTTAGTGTTCTGTTCCTGGCCCTTCCATCCCCACCCTGTTTAATCCTTCCCAGTTCATTGTTCCCTTTCCCCTTCACAACCTACATCCTACACCCGTTCTTGGAAGCCCTCCCACCCACCCAGAGCCACGTATTAGTTTCCTGATTTCTCTGAATTTGAAAATAACATATGCACATCTGAGATTTCAAAGTTAGTATCCAGCTAAGAGAAAACTTGTGTCATATTTTTCTTTTGGGGTCTGGCTTACCTCACTCAGGATGATTGTTTCCAGTTTCACTTACTTGTGAATTTCACAATTTACCATTAACTAGTAGTGTTAAAATTGTCTTTAAAAATTAAAACATCTCTATTTTGGTAAGTGGGCCATTGAGTTTACTTTTAAAAATTGAACACAAAAAAAGAAAATTTTAGATTCTAAAAGTAATATTTTATTGATTCTTTGAGAATTTCATACAATTTGATCATATTCAGATCCCGTCCTCCCTCTCAACTCCAACCTGCTACCCACCCTAGTCATGCCCTTTATTATTATTTTTCTTTCTTTAAAGGCTTACTAAGTATAATTTATGTTACCCAAATGCTCTTGCATGTGTGTCCATCCCCTGGAGCCTAAGGATCTTGCTGAGCCTGACGCCATTAAGGAAAACTGACTCTCCCTCTCCCAGAAGCTACAACTTCAATAGTTTAGTTTTAGACAATTTAAATCCAAGGTACTCCAATCCAAGTGGGCATTAGAATCACCCGGAAATGTGTGTAAACTACCACTGTGGGCTTCATCCCAGAGTTTCTAGATTAATATGCTCAGGCAAGTTCTGGACCACAGAATTTTTTAAAGCACCAAGGGTAATTCTAATACAAAATTAATGATAAGTGTCTCTGACCTCAAGATAAGCAATATGACTTTATGAAGATCCCAGAGCATTGGATCATAAGCATATTCCTTAAGCACTTCCTCTAGAAGTCACTGAGTAGATGAAAGTAAATTGCAATGAATTCTACTTTGAATATTAAAATAGTTTAATATAACATGATATAAAACCATGGCATGTTCTAATAATTCCATAAATATTTAGTTTCTCCATACACTGATATGCCACATGGAGTTGGTGTTTTCCTCTGTTCCGTTGCCATAGACAATATAGTTCTATATCAAGTTTGTGAATAAGAAAATTATATTCTCTGACTACATCACAGCACAGGAGGTCAGCTTATTTAGAAGAAGTATGATAATAACCCCTAACATATAATTCAATATGAGTTTAAATTATGACTCATAATATAACCAAACTAAAATTAATATAAATGGCAAGAATCACCACACTCATTAAAAGGTTTTCTTTGAGTGATACACATGCATCCATTGTCTAAGGCATGAACTGTTTCTCAGTTTATTATTCACTCAGAGACAGTCATATGGTTTTAATCTAAAGGTATTTTGTGAAAAGCATCTTTATAAATTAAAAACTTGTAAATGCAGAATGTTTAGCTAGGGAATCTCTAGAAGGGGTTTTGGGGGTTACTCGGTGGTAACTTCAAATGTGTAAAACCCGAGATTCAGTCCATAGTACCAAAAGAGATGCAGGGCAGTGAGAAGCGGGATGGGAAGCAGAGGAGAGAAAAGAAAGAGAAAGCAGAGGAGGAGAAAAGAAAGAGAAAGCATTCAAACCTCTCTCCACCGGTTAGGAAGGAAAAGACCTTTTTCGTGTGTTCTATAAAAAACAACATCTTCTAATACTGTATGTGGACTGAGTCATCTTTTCTATCATTTTTATTTTCTTTCCCCTGACATTATAAATGAGAGATTTGAAGTTATAATTATTTTGTCAAGTCACTGATTCACAAAAAAAGTCTAAGATTTGTCAGGGTCTTGAAGTAAAGACATAAAGACCATTGCAAATTCCAGTGAAGCTTTCTTTAAAGACTATTGTGTGTGAATACATGATGTGTATATTTGCATGCATCATGTGTGTGGGGGGGTGCATTCCATGGTGTATGCATAGAGGTCACATAATAACTTTCTGGAGTGTCTTCTCTCCTTCCACTGTTACTTGGATTCCAGAGCTTGAACTCGTGGCCTGGCTTACGTGGCGGGTGTCCTGCTGAAAACTTTCATCAGCCCATTGTTACTGAAAACACTACTTTACTTGGAAAATTCTTTATTTCTCCAGAGACGAAATACCACTTATGAAAGTATCTACTAATCACGGAATCTTAGAAATCAAAGAAACACATAAAGCCTTATAGTGAGAGACAGAACAGTATATAGAAACTCACCTATTAACCACTACATATTTGAAGATTACAGCGCCATAGCTGGGAGTAGCTATGAGGATGAATATATATTTAAGCACAGAGTGGATAACTCATGCTTTGAACTCGTAATGCTTGTAAGTGGTATGTGTACATGTTTCCTTGCGAAAATGAGTGAAATTACTCTCCTGCATTAGAAGAAAAAATTCGGATACCGAGAAATTAAACATCTTCCCTAAAATCACATAGGGTGGAAGAGTCAGAACTCAAGACAACAGTCTACTCCAGGAGTTGATTTATAAACTCAGTTAAAATTGCTCATACTAGGGAGAGATGGCTCAGCAGTTGAAAGAACTGGTATTTTTTCCAAATACTCCTTGGGATCTAAGAACTTTCTTCCAGGGGACCTGACGCCTTCTTCTGGCTTCCATGGGCATTGCACAAGGGGTACTCACAGGCAAAAACACTCATACACATGGAAAGCTAATTTTTAAAAATCATCCATAATACGAATAACAATAAATAATGCTCAACTTGGTTCTTTGAAATTTTTATATATGTAAAACCCTCAAGGGTCTGATTAAAGGAAATGAAGTAAATATAAACAAACTTAATATATGACTGAGAATTGAGAACAGGAGTGTATGTAGTTTGTATTTCTTAGTAGGCTGTTAGATTATATTAACTGTGATTTCTTGTTAGTTTTTTCCTTTCATGTCAGTGGTTAAGAATCAGTCATAGAAAAACCCGTATTCTCCACATATATTCTGTATTTCATCTTCAACTACTATGAAAATTAAATTTCAATACCCTATTGCTTTATATTTAAGAATCCCAATTACATAATTTTATTTAAATTTCAGCATATCTACACCTTACTGAAATCTGGGAAGAGTTTTTTTTAATATAACTTAGTTATTAGCAGTAATTACACATTTTAAAGGCTTCTACCTTTGAGGGGTAGTGCAGACAGCAAATGGTGCCCACGACATGCACTGTCTTTGCTGAGGTCAGCATGAACCCTTACATCTCTACCTCTTACAAACAAAGCAATCTCAGTCTAGAGCTACAGAAACAATTTCTGTTTTCACAGTAATTCTGTTCAATGTCTCCTCCTTGAACATATATTCTCAACAAATCAAAAATTTATAATTTTAGTACAAATAATTAGAATAAATATATGGACTCCGAGGAAGACTGTTTAATGTGCTTGAACTCTAAACCATTATTACTGCGTCCTTCCTGCATCCTTCCTTCCCAGTCTCCCATTCGATAACATATGCTCTGAGGTAGCTTTATATCTGCTTAATGGTTATTTATATGAAAAATATTATTGATTGACTTATTTCATATGTTTCACGAGATTTTGTAAACTAAGTAAAAAAATCATACCTCAAAGACAGCTTTTAGAATTATGAAGGTACTTTATATAATTGGTTCCTAGATAAACTCTTCAAACTTTCCAGAAATACACTTTTCCAATGAATAGCCCTGTGATGGGCAATCTTGATTGCCAACTTGTGGAACCAAGGAAACCAATCTTTGGGCATGTTCATGAAGGGTTAGCTACACTGCAGCAGTCGAGGTGGGCGGTCCCAGCTTCCCTCCGTGTCCTTCCTTCCCTCCTTATCTTCTTTCTGGCTAGAGCTATGAGCACACAGTCCAGTATATGCTCCTACCATTGTGGGCTGCCCTTTTCAGAGATCCATCCAACTATGCTGCTCAGCTGTGGACAGGAGCCTCCAGAACTATAAACCAGGATACAGTTCTCTATTTGTCCTAAGTCTTTGTGTCACATAGTCCTTTAGAATGACACAAAGTTGACTAAACTAGACATCTGTGCACCATACTCAATCCATTTAATGACACTGTGGTATAAACAAAACAATTAAGATGCATTATAAATGAACAGAGTATTAAACTGACTACTAATGACTCCCACAGCAAAGTTCCTTCTAAAAGTAGATGGCAATTAACTCAGTGACACAAATGCTCAATGTGCAGAGAATAAGAGACTATGGACTATTCAGTCTTAAATAGGAGACCTATATCATAACCTGTCTTCCCAAGTTTATTAAAATTTCTCTTTGGGAGAGGCAGACCAACTTAACCTGCCTCTCTCCCCCTGCCTTGCAATCTAAAAAAAGTCTCCCCAGGCCTTGCAACAAACACACAAATTTCTCCACTCATAGTTAAACAGATTCTAGCTAGTTTACTCGGGCTTACTAACAGAGCAGTGGGTAAGGGGTTACTTACAGAACATGGGCGCCCACCCTCCCCTCTGAAAGTTACATTACTAAATCCACATGGCTGGGATCTTGAAACTTCCTGGTGAACAGATCCAAGAGGTCCATGGGGGAGGGAAGAAAAGGGCCGGCCTCCTGGTGCCCCCAGTTTAAATACTTTTAGCCCCTCCTCTTCTCACATCCAAGGCCAATAGGTAGGGTGGGTGGGGCATAGGACTTTCCCAGCGCCTAGTCTTTCTGCTCAAGGTGGTCTGGGTGATACCACTCTGGAAGGGGTGTTTGTCCACGTTTTCCCTTGGAGAATCAATCCACTCTACACCAAGGCTCAGGGATCATTGCAGAAGACGGGGGCAGAAAGATTGGAAGAGCCAGAACTGTGGATGAATATAGTTAAACAGTGTTTTCCAGACAGCAGGGCTATTGCTCATGTGAATTCACTGCAATTGTGACAGTATGCACAAGACCTATGCAAGCTCAAGCCAGATTAAACCCCAGCATAGAAGCAGGGAGGTGAGAAGAAGCCTCAACTCTAGCTGAGGAACTAGGTGCATTTTTGTCAGCAGTTAAGAGAGGAAGATTCTATTTTCTTCAACAGTAGATTGACCAGGCTCCAGGTCATTGACCTATACCCAGGAGCATTTAGGGACACAAATTAGACTCAACAGGCAATTATAAAATATAACAGGGGACAAGAAGCTGCGGAGGTAGTCACATGGGGGTAAAGACCAGGGAGGGTTCTGAATATGATCAAAACACATTGTATGAAATTCTCATTCAATAAAAAGGTGTGGTAGCACACACCTTTAATCCCAGGACTCAAGAGGGAAAGGCAGGTGGATCTCTGTGAGAATGAGGCCAGCCTGATCTACAAAGTGAATTCCAGGTCAGCTGTGGCTACAGGAAAAACTTGTCTCAAAAAGAAAAATAAAAACCACACATCCTGTTCTCCTTCAAGCCTTGGGCACAGGCATGCTTTTGTTCTTATTAAGCCACATCTCTGGACTGTGCTCTTAGTACAGACCACTCTAGTACATCCTGAGTCCCTGTATTCAGACCAGATCAAGTTTTCAGTGTAGTTTGTTAGAGCCTTCACAGGCTGTCCCCACTCCCAACTTGCCTTGTATTCCTGAGACCAGCATTCTTCCCTTGTAAATCTGATCCTGCCCACTGAGTCTGTACTCTACTACCACAGTAGCAACTCCAATGTCCCTCACCCCGAAGCTCATTCTCCTTCTACTCTTTGGCACAGGCCCACTTTTGCTCTTAGTCCAGATCTCTGGACAATCCTCTTTCCTCTGCCTGGCTGTGAGTCCTCCAAACCACATCATGCCCATCTCTCTACTCTGGTCCCTCTGAAGCCCTTCCCACTGCTGTAGGAGATCCAGACCTTTTCAGACTGCTGAGAACAACTGAATTCAGCCTCTGCCTAATAAACTTCCCAAAGTTGTGCTGCACCTGCTGCCTAAAGGGACCTAGACCATGAAAGAGAACCTAAGAGGATCTGATCACCCCTGATTGAGTCTCCACAGGAAGGAGCAGCAGGATTAGAGTCATATGGCCCCTCCAACATAAAATCAAGAGAGAACATGAAGTCTTCACCAACCAGCATCTCATACCCAACAATTAAGTTGCATCATCAAGTACAGAAACAGAATCAGACTTCAACTCAGTAAAGGTAAGTTTGACTCTCACATCATAATTATAAGTAAAAGAAACCCACATGCCAATATGGCAAGGAAAAAATAATAATATGAAAAACCTAAATAATATGTTCCCACCAAACATCACCAGACCTATAAAGAATTCTACAATGAGAAACACATAGGGATAACCCAGGACACGGAGTTTAAAAGAACAATTGTAAATATGATTAAAGCTTTCAAGGAATTTAAAGAACACACAAACAAATAAAAGAACTAAAAATAGATATGGATAAACTTCTGAATTTACAAAAAAGAGGGAAATATTGAAGAAAACACAGGCTGAAAAAAGAAGTGAAACACTCAGTAAGCCAAGTTGAAATGACAGGAGAAAGCCTCACCAATAGAATTAATGAAATGGATAAAAGTATATCAAGACTGGAAATAAAGTTGAAGAATTAGAGTACTCAAGAAAAGATCATGAAAAGTTTCTAAAAACACAGAAATGGAATAGGCAGGAATTCAAGACACCATGAAAAGACCAAATTTATGCATCACAGGCATAGAGGAAGGAGAGAATCTCAGGACAATGATACTGACCAGATTGTCAGCAAAATTGTAGAAGAAAATTTCCCCAAACTAAGGAAAGACATGTGCATACAAATACAAGAAGCACACAGAACACCAAACATACAGGACCAGAAAAGAAACTCCCCACAGCGTATCACAGTAAAAACACTAAACATAAGGAATAAAGAGAGAATTCTGAAAGCTGCAAAAAACAAAGAAAGAAAAAGTCATTAGAATACTACTGACTTTTTCAATGCAAATTATGAAAGGCAAAAGAGCCTGAACCAAAGTATTGCCAGTTCTAAATGTCTATAGATGAGAAAGTAGAATAATGTATCCAACAAAATGTCTATTATAGTTGAAGGGGAAAGAAAACTATTCCATGATATGAATAGACTGAAACATTTCATATACACAAAGCCAACCCTTCAGAGACTCCTTGAAGCAATACAATAAGCCAAAGAAAGGAACGACTATACCCAAGGGGCAATGGAAAGAAATTAAATGAAGGTGTAATTTTGGAACCACAAAGTTAGACCAAGAATGCAAACAGAAATTAAAATGACAGAAACCATTACACATGTTTCAATAATAAAACATGTCAGTCAAAGACACAGGCTAGTTTAATGGATCAAGAAACAAACTGCAGCTTTTTGTCTTCAAGAAACACATCTCACCTTCAAGGATAGGCACTACCATAAGGTGAAAGAATGGGCAAAAATATTTTAAGCAAATGGCACTAAGAAACAAACAGGAGTTGCCATTCTAACATCTAACAAAATAGACTTCAAACCAGAACTAATCAGAAGAGATTAAGAGGGTCATTTAATTCTGATCAAAAGAACAATTAACCAAGAAGATATAACAATCATGAATATATATGCATCAAACTCTGATTCACCCAACTTCATAAAAATAACACTAAAAGACACAGATTAATTCCAATTCACTAAGAGTAGGGAACTTCAATATCCCACTGTGTCCAATAGACAGGTCCACTAGACAGAGAATAAACTGATAGACATCTGAATTAAATAGTACCATACATGAAATGGATCTCAGAGACATCTACTGAATATTACACCCAAGCAATAAAGAATGCAATTTTTATTCAGCACCCCATGGATCTTTCTCCAAAATTGACCACATACTGCAGCACGAAAAAAAAAAAAAAAAAAAAAAAAAAAACCTTAACAAATAGAATACATTGAAATAATTCCATGAATTCTATCATACCACAATGCAAAAAAGCTTAAAATGAACATTGAAAGAAACCGTAGTAAATACATGAACTCATAGAGATTAAATAACACACTCCTGAATGATGAATGGATCAAAGGAGAAATTAATAAAGAATTAAAGTATTCCTAGTATTAAATGAAAAGGACAATCCAACACAACAAAACCTCTGGACACTTTAAAAACAGTCCTAAGAGGGAAGATTGTAGCTCCAAGTCCATACATTAAAAAAATAGAAAAGGACACAATAAATCACTTAACATTGCAAAGCAGGAATCTTGAAAAGCAACAACAGTAAAACCCAAGCGTAGCAGACCAGAATAAATAAAACAAATAAGAACAGAAATTAATTAAATAGAAACAAAGTAAAAATGAATCCAAGAGCTGCTTTCTGAAAAGATAAACGGGGTAGACAGGACTTTGGCCCAGTTAATCAAAAGAAAGAAAGAACAGCTGCAAAGCAACAAAATCAGAGTTGAAAAGGGAAACATCACATCCGACAGCAAAAAGCTCTAGAACATTATATGGGAATACGTAAAAAACTTTATGCTATTAAATTTGGAAACCTTAAAAAAATGGATTTATATCTAATATCTTGAAAGTCACCAGTACTAAGCCAAGAAGAGAGCCACAGCTTAAATGAACCCATAACATACAAGGAAATTGAAACAGTAACACAAAACCTCCCTACTCAAAGAAGCCCAGGCCCAGATGGATTGACAGCAGAATTCTACCAGACATTCAAAGATCTATATCCAATACTCCTTAAATTATTCAAAGAGGTAGAAACAGAGGGAGAACTTCCAAATTCCTGCTATGAAGCCAGCATCATAAACCAAGAAAAGATACAACCAAAAAAGAAAACTATAGACCCATGTCCTTAATGAACACAGATGCAAAATTTCTCAACAGAATATTTGCTAACCACATACAGGCACACATCAAAAATATCATCCACCATGATTAAGTCAGCTTTATTCCAGAGATGCAGGGGTGGTTCAATGTATATAAGTCAATAACTGCCATAAAACACATAAATAGACTCAAAGACAAAAATCACATGGTTATCTTGATAAATGCAGAAAAGACCTTTGACAAAATTCAACATGAATTTATATTAAAAGTCTTAGGGGTAATTGGACTGGAGGAAACATACCTCAACATAATTATAGCTATATACAACCAACCCACAGTCAACATCATTCTAAATGGAGAAAAACTGGATGCATTCCCATTAAAATTGGGAACCAGAAAAGGTTGTCCAGTATTGCCATTTCTTTTTAATATAGTACTTGAAACTATTACTAGATCAATAAGACAGGATAATAAAGTTAAAGAAGTACTCACTGGAAAAGAAGAGGTCAACTTGTCCTTATTGCAGGTGACATGATATTAACAGTAAGAGACGTAAAATATTTTACCAGAAAACTCCTCAAAATGATTAACTTTCAGTAAAGTGGCAGGTTGCAAAATTAATCTACAAAAATCAGTAGACATTCTATATACCAATAGTAAGCAATTGGAGAAAGAGCACATAGAAACCCATTTGCAATAGCCTAAAAAAAATACATCTAAGAAAAAGCTGACCAAAGAAATTAAAGTTCTCTACGATGAAATTTTTAAATCTTTAAAGAGGTTGATGAGGACCCCAGAGATAGAAGGACCTCTCATTTTCATGGACTGGAAGAATTAATATTGTGAAAATGACAAAAGGTATATATACATTCAATGTTATCCCATTCAAAATTCCAATTACATTCTTCATAGAATTTGAAAAAATAATCCAAAAATTTATATGAAAACACGAAGATCATGGATAGCCAAAACAACCCTGAGCACAAAGAGCAATACATGAGGGATTACTATACAATATTTCCAACTATATTACAGAGCTATAAACATAAAAACAGCATGGAACTTGCACAACAATACACCCATTGATCAATGGAATGTAATTGAAGACCCAAACACAAGTACATGCAATTTCAGCCACCTGGTATTTGATAAAGGGGCCAAGAACACTAATTGGAAGAAAGACAGCATCTTCATCAAATGGTGATGGCAAAACTGGATCTCTTCCTATAGAAGAATGAAACTAGAGTTTTATCTTTCACCATGCACCAAATGGGTCAAAGCCTTCAATGTAAAACCTGAAACTCTGCAACTCTTAAAAGAAAACATTGGCAATAATCTACAATATATAGGTGAAGGTAAGGACTTTGTAAATCAGACATCAGATGCTGAGGAATTAAGGTCAATAATCAACAAATGTGACCTTATTAAACTAAAAACCTTCAGTACAGGAAAAAACACAATTTAGGAAGTGAAGAGAAAGCCCACAGAGTGGGAGAAAATCTTCATCAGTGACACATCTGACAGAGGTTTAACATCTAGAATATATAAAGAATTCAAAAAACAAAGACCCAAGAAAAGAGGTGACCCAGTTAAAAGATGGGCTAAGGAGCCAAATAGACAGTTCTCAAAAGAAGAAATAAAGGTGGATACAAAACATCTTAAAAAGTATTCATATACTTTTATGCAGGGTCCTAGGAGCTTGTAGGATTCTATTTCCATATGGTCATGCACCTTCTCCCTGGCTCTTACATCTTCCTGCCCCCTCTTCCACAATGGCCCCTGAGGCTTTGGTGATTGAAACACAACATACGAATCCTTTCCAAGAACCCACACTCTGCAGATTCCTAATCTCCATTCTTTGGCCATTTGAGATCTTTTGTTTTAGTTGCCCTTTGTTTCATGAGGGAGCTTCATTAATGAGAAATGAGAGATTCATTAGTGTCCTCCCTCAGCCTTTTTCTGGTTTGTGTGAGATGTGTATGTAGGCACTGCATTGCAGATGTGTTGCTTAGGCATGGGCAATTCAAAGACAATGTCTGTGTGACCAGTTGCGGTACTCTGTAGTAGTCTCCTTCTGGTGGTGGAACCCTGCTCATATGAACCTACAGCAATGGCTTCAGCATGATCAACAACCATGCAAACTCACGCAGATGAAAACCCAGCACGGAATTGGGGAAATGGCTAGCAGATCCCAATCTTTGCTGAAGAAATATTGGCAACCAATTGCTATTGGGAGAAGATGATATTATCTTCCTAAAGCAAGGGGCTCTGGATATGTTGACTAGACTTTAGTGGATGAACCTGCACTGAGGAATATCTGGGGACACTATCTTAACACTGATGAAAGAAGGTATATATTCCAGTTAGGGAGCTACAGTGGGATGCCAGTGGAGAAGGGTTACGAAGATGATTAAGATTGATTTAGATGTTCTGTACGAAGTATTCATCAATTCAATTATAAAAAATCTTATACTGTAAACATTAAAAAAGTGTTTAACATCCTTAGTAATTAGGGAAATGCAAATTAAACCACTTTAGGATTTCATCTTATACCAGTCAGACTAAGGTCAAGAGAACAAAGGACACCAAATGCTAGCAAAGATATGGGGAGAGAAGAATACTTATTCACTGCTGGAAGGATTGTAAACTCACACAGTCCCTATGGAAAGCAGTGTGGAGACCCTTAAAAAGCTAAAAATGAACCTGCCATTTGACCTGGTTATACCACTCCTTGCCATATACCCAAAAGACTCATCCTATTGCAGAGATACTTGTACATCAATGTTTATGACTGCTTTCTTTACAATAGCTAAGGGATCAAAGCAACCTAAGTGTTCCTCAACTGACGGGTGGATAATAAAAATGTCGCACATTTACACAATGGAGTTTTACTCAGAGGTAAAGAAAGACAAAATCATGAAATTTGCAGGTAAATTGATGGAACTAGAAACTGTTATGCTAAGTGAAGTAACACAGAATCAGAAAAACAAATGATGCATGTTCTCCCACATATGTGGATCCTAGCACCAGATCCTTGTATGTGAGTATATATTCTGATGTAATTGTAGGAACAAGGAAACAGAAATCAAACAGGGAGGTAAAGGGAAAAAATGTAGCTTGAGAAAGAAGAACAGTAGGAGACAGTTGTTATTAAGGGATAAATAGCTAAAATGGAGGTATTTAATCGGGAGGAAGAGGAAGGTTTATGCAGGGAACTATGGGGATAAAGGGAAAGAAGGACCACAGGAGAGGTGGGGTCACAGGACACTGGTTTTATCAAGATTGAAATGCGGAGACATGGAGGGAGAGCTACATAGGGAGAGAGAGAGAGAGAGAGAGAGAGAGAGAGAGAGGCGCCTAGCTACTGTAAACACCAGAGGGAACCATATTAGTCTAACAACCTTATTACAAATCCCACATACAGTATGGTTACATGAGTCCATGCGCATAGCTGAAGACTACATAACAAGAAACCTGCCTTTGAGCTGTTGGTCAGGGTGGTCCAAGAAACTCCCAGAATTACTCAGGGTACTGCCACACCCCTTGATTGACTCCTAGAACTTGAAGGTAAGACCCTATTGCCAAAGACAGGATATACTTCAGAGAGCATATTTGGGGTAATGGATCTGGAACTGACCCAGAAGCCTCTTCCCCTGGAGGCTAGTTAACTCTCATAGTTGTGGAGAACACTATGCAAACTGTTAAGGGAGAACAGCAATCAATGGATCAACACCAGCTTCATGACCAAATAACCACATCAATGACCGGCACAGCATTCAACACTGGTGCAGTAGTAGCACTTTTACCTTGGAGGCAATCAACAGTTACCTAACTGGACTTACGAATTCCTCAACTCTCATTAATGAAGCTCCTTCAGACAAGAGAGGGCCAGGAACACAAAAATTACAAATGTCCAAAGCATGGAGATTAGTAGTCTGCAGAGTGTGGGTCTTTTGACAGGACTTCTATATTAAGCTTCACTCACCCAGGGCTCAAGACCCATTGTGGACGAGGAGGTAGAAATGTTGTAAGAGCCAGGGATGGGTGTGTGACCATACAGAAATAGAATCCTACGAGCTGGTGGGACCCTGCTCATATTAACCTACAACAATGGATGTAGTTCCATGCATGAAACTGTGGATATGTACACTATACCATAACCTTTGCTTAAGAAATATTGGCAACTGATTATTGGGTCAGGAAGAGCTAAGCTCCTTAAAGCGAGGGACTCTGATAGGCTGACCAACCTTTAGTAAATGAACTTGTACTGAAGAACATTTTGGGACACTGACTTGACACAATAGGCCTTAACACAGAGGACAAAATATACGGATTCCAGTTAGGGGACTATTGGGATGTTCCGATGGGGACGGAGCTGTAAAGATGATTAAGACTGATGAGATATTCTGTGTGAAATACACAAAGATTCAATGAAAACCGAACAAAATGGAGTATTATTGAAATCTATAGATGATGTAAATTAAAGATGTGAGGACTTTTCAAATTAATTTATGAATGTATTGCTAATCTAAACATATAACAGATTTTTTTAAATAAATGGCCTAATCAGGTAATAAGAAAAGAAAAATGAATGCTTTTGAATAGTTAAAATTACAGAGGGATTCACCTTCTTACAAATATTGACACACTAGTTAAACCCAACAAGACAATGATGTTGAAAGAATAGTACTGTCTTAGATCATCAAGGTACCACAAATTAGAAAAGATTAATTCTTTCCATAATACTGCACAAACTGACTGTGTGAGAAAAAGAGATTCTTCTGAGAGACCACAAACTAAGGTTAAACTTAATTTTTGTTGTTGTTTTGCTTTTCAAACAAGGTTTCCTGGATCAAAAGCATGTCACATGACCAGCCTATAACTGCGAGGATACTGTAAGAATGCATCCAATGAACAGAAACTTGTCTAGACAAGTTTGTAACTGGAGCAGAGATCACTTTCAATCCAAACAAAATTAGCAAGAAAAGTTATCTAGGAAGGATATTGGAACGCTCATAGCTTCTCCCACATCATGTGCCATGGAGCTGTAAGTAACAAATGCATTCATCGGGGGCTATGCAAACTCTTGCTAGTACTTTGCGAATAAAGTATTCTAGCTTTGTACTAACAACAGATTTAAAATTAAGAAAAAGTCTTATACTGTTCTATATGGAACAATTAACGAATAAAGGTAAGGGGACAAGTTAGACAGGCAGATGGAGACCTGGGTGTCACTAGCTGTTTAAGGTGCCATTGAGTGAGCTGTTCACATTTTGGCTCTTGATGACCTTATTTATAAAATGCTTCAGACGGACTGGATTTATAGTCTCTAAAGGATACTTTAGATATGCCACTGTTACTTTTACTTTAAAATATTAATGAATTAATTTTTATTTTATGTGTATGTGTTTTGCTTACATGTAAATACATGTGCACCTGTGCATGCAATGCCCAAGAGGTCAGAAGATAGTATCAGATCCCTTAGAGTTAGAGTTATGGACAATTGTTGGCTGCCGTATAGGTGCTAGGAACTGAGGTCAGGTCCTCTGCAAGAGCAACCATTGCTCTTAACTTCTGAGCTGTCTCTCTAGGACTGAAACACCAAAGTTTTAAGTTTCTCAGCTTTTCTACAGATTAAAATAATAATGACTGGGGTTGGGGAGGTGGAGAGATAGCTCAGTAGTTAAGAGTGTTTGCTGCTCTCGTATAGGATCTGAGTTCAGTTCTCAGCACCCATATCAGATAGCTCATAATTACCTGTAACTCCAGTTCCAGGGGATCTGATTACCTCTTCTGGCTTCTGCAAGCACCCACACATGGACACATGCACATACACATGAATAAAAGCAAAATAAATCTAGGGAACTGGAGAGATGATCCAGTAATTAAGAGCACTGGCTACTCTTGCAGAGGACCAAGTGTCAGCTCCCAGCACCCACATGGCAGCTAACAAACATACGTAACTCCAATTCCAGAGGATCTGATGCCCTCTTCTGCCCTCTGCAGGCATTTCACAACATGGGTACATTACACTCATGCAGGCAAAACACTCATACACATATAATGAAAGCAAACAATTAAAAACAATCTAAAAAAATAATAGTGTTTAGTCTGAAAATTAGGTATCTTAACTTTCAGGTTTTTCTTCAGTTTTTTAAATCTTTGATAATTGCTGCTATTTTCTTGATACCATATGTTAGAAGATAAACAAATAAATTATACAGTTAATAAGAACATTCTGATATAAATAAAACCAGCATATTGTTTAAATGGAAACATATGGCATTAATTGTGATGACCCATTTTCCCATGCAATGAAGACATTTTTTTGCTAGTAATATTATCTCACTGTTGTGTCCGACTATTCAATATCTAAGTCTTTCATGATGTTTTACAAAGAATATCTCAAGGTCAGTCATTTCTTGCTGAATACCTTGAAGGGCACACTCAGGGACTCTTATGGTCAGTTCTTTAACTGCTATCATGGAAACTGATATTTATATTTCTAAGGCTTCCCAAGTTGAATAATTATTACTAATTTCAGCAATGTTGATACCCTAATACTAAATTATCAGTGTAAGAGTATATCTATCCCCTAAATAAAATATTAGGTGCTGAAAAACACTTGAAATTATCACAAACATTTATAACCTTAAAAAAAAACATTAAGAATCTATTTGTACTTAACTTTTATAGTTCGTAAATTTTGTGTAGTTTACCCTAAGCAATGTATGTAGTAAGTCTAATTACTCAAACAGTGGCTACAAATAGCATTTCATTGTAGCTTCATGTAAAAGGCATAGGATGTAATTTTGGGAGTCTCTTGGACTCCCTGGCCAATAACTCAAAGGAAGGTTTGTTCTGTCTGGCACTATTTCTTGTTGTGAACCCTTTAGTTCTACACATGGACTCCTATACCAGTATTTTATGTGCAATCTGTCATTAGGTTGTTGTACTAATATGATTCCCTCAGGTTTTTTACAGTGGCTAGGCGTTATTTATTTGTCCTCTGTCTATCCCAGTCCAAAGCTTCCTCCAGGCCTTTCCCATTTGAAGTGTCCCCGTTTCTCCCTTGATGACACTCGTCTCCTGTGGTCCACCTCTCTTGAACTCCTTTCCCATTATCTAAAAAGTTACTTGTACAGTTCTCCCTCCCCACTCACATTTAAATAGCCCCATTTTATCCATTTCACCTTTAGTTACACCTGTCTCCTACTGTCCTCTCTTAGGTTCCTTCTTTCTCTTTACCTACCTGATTCCTTTCTACTCAAAGGGCTTTTGCATAAAGATTATGAGAATGAACCACTCCTTATAAGGTTAAGAATGTCTCTTTGGGGGCTGCTGGGTAATAGTTGGACCACATTGCTTGCAATAATTACTCTTGATTGGATCTGGAATCAATAAAGACACACAACTTGGGTGTGTCCTTCCATAATGATAAACAGATTAGTCTTCTTTTTTGGACACAGGGTCTTATTATATACCATTGGCTGGCTTGAAACTCACTACATAAACCAGGCTTGCCTCCAACTCACAGGTATACGCTTGTCCCTGCCTTCAATGTGCTGGAATTAGTCCTTTCTGATTGAACGCTAAATAATCCAGCTGACCTCTCGTGTTATTGACTTCATACCTTAGTGATGACTTGCTTTGGAAATTAAATGTCATTGAGTGAGTTGCAGTTACAAAAAACTAGAGATGATACTATTATGTCTTTACTATCTTGAGTCTGAAATTTGCAGCTATTGATTAATTCTACATTATCTTCCATGACAATTGAATCTGCAAACTTTTAAACTATTAGTAAATTCTCTGTTATTCAACAGTGAAGGTTACCTCTAGTACAAGTGAGTCCCTTCAAAAAAGCAAAAATGATAGGCAAGATATGCCAATATAATTGCCCATGTCATTTCTCTTTATGAAAAATGGCAACTACATGAAAATGATCAAGAGAAGACTGTTTATCTATAGGAAGCATTCTACTTTGACTGCATAGTTCCTGCAAAATAACTGCTCCAGTTTTCAACTGCATGATCAGGTCAAGATGTCGACAATGTGTTCCTACTCAGGTAGGCTGGTAGGAAGATTAATTTCTGCTTGACCAGTAGATGTCAAGTCTGTTTTCTTTGTGCCTTCCAGAGCTCATCGTCCAGTGGAACTGTAAACCATCACAGAATTGAATTGGATTTCAGTTGGAGTCCAAGCTTTGTTTTTGATTCATTTTCTATCTCACAAAGGTGGCTATCTTAATTTGACAAGTGATAAAATCTCTCCTGCAAAACTTAATATTAGATTCTTCCCACTTTACAATCTTGGAAGGATTGAATTCAAAATAAATTGTTTGTTTATCTAATGTGAAGATACCATCCCAGAGACAAAACTCCTCTTCCTTCTGATAACACCCTGACAATGTGTTCTTATATGACAAATCATGTGCCCACCTAGACATTATTAGATACTAGTAATTTGAATAAAAGCATTCTCCATTTGTTGCTGTTAGAGAATTAATATCCTGAATTTACTCTTCTAGTATTATGAAGATGAGTACCCTGAACAAATAAAAGGACACAAAAGGGTATTTATTTACTTTAAAATATTTTTGACATACCTTAAATTAATCAACTACCTGCAATGTACAATTGTAACATAATTGGAGTGAGATCACTTCACATGTGGTTGAACTTTACCTCTTTCAGTTATGAAGATGTGCTTCTTGGAGAGGTGGGAATGACCTTTTCCTAACACTTCTAATTTTATCCTCTGCCTGGAGGAGAGAAAAATACTTCAGATAAGCAATCTGGAAAATTTCTAATTTGTTCTATGAAAAAATAAACATTCTGCTCAGTAGAAATAACCCAACTGGTAATAGTCCTCTTTGCATTTGGATTATTTTTTTGTCTTGCCTCTATTATTGTTAAAAGTTAAACCTTTATGCATGAACTCATTGCCACATAGAGAAGATAGTAATCAGCCTGCTCTTTTGCAAAGTATGTTAAAGAAAACATAAAGATAGAAAGATTGCTATTCCTACTGAATGGCAATTAGTGAAGAATGAGAATATGTGAATTACTTAAGTTTTTCATATGTATGTGTTGTTACTCGTTTACTTTTTTATTTTTGACAGTTTTATACTTGTACAAAATGTATTGTGATTGAATTCCCCCAGATACACTTTCCCATCACTCCCACTTCCATTAACTGCCTTCTTCCCTCCCTCCCTTTCTCCCTCCCTTTCTCCCTCCTTCCCTCCCTTCTTCCCTCCCTCCGTCCCTCCCTCCCTCCCTTCCTTCTTTCCTTCCTTCCTTGTCTTGTGCAAGTGGCCACAGCAGCTGTGTATCCATGATTACAGTGTGTGTATAATATTCAGAAGACAGCAGTTCACCGCCCCCATCCTTCAGCTCTTACAGTCTTTCTACCCACTCTTTCAAGATGTTCCCTGGATCTTGGAGGGCATGACACCGATGTGCCATTTAAGAGTCAGTATTTAACTGTCACTTATTCTCAGCACTTTGACCAGTCATGAGTCCCATCTTTGACCATTCCCCAAAGGATGCTTTTCTGATCAAGGCTGAAGGTAAAAATACAAATTTTAGGCAGCAGTTTAACTACATTCCATTTAGCAAAACATCACTTGTAGATTCCCCTCTTGGGCCTGGGATCTCCCTAGCCATAGACTTTTGACTGGGTCTGTAGCATCAAGCAGATGTTTTCTCCTCTGGAACAGCCCTCAGATCCCATCAGGAAGCAGGTGGTTACCCCTTATAACATTAATTCCACTATTGTAACAGATGGTGTAATTTTTTTCTAGAAGTTCAGTGCTGAAGCATGCAGAGACCAGAACTGGCTAAGACTGTTGATGACTTTTCCAGCATATATAGATTTTAATAGAAATTCATCTTCTTAAAAATATGTACTTGCATAAGACAAAATTTGGGTAACAATTACCTCGTACCAAATTTAAAAACTCATGTACCCAATGTCAGCTATTCCATACAGTCCATTCTTATCACCTATGTGATTTCTCCATTCCTGGTCCCATACATAGTATATTATGTGAACTGAGGAAGAGGCCACTGGCATCTGCATTATATAGATAATGACAACTTGCAGGAGTCAGTTCTCTCCTTCTGCCATGCGGGTCCCGGAGGTTGAACTCAGGTCTTCAGGCTTGGTGGCAGTCCCTGCTGAGACTTCTCACAGGTCTCTGATTTAATTTTAATTCATGCAATTTTAATTTATGAGCACTTTGTATTCAGACATTAGCTATGATGTGTAATAAACATAACTTGCAAAATGTGTATAAAATGGCATTACTGTGCACAAGTAGCAGCTTATCACTTTCTAAGAGGTAGCAGGGAAACAGGAAACTATGATAGCAAGCAGATAGATATGATACACAGTGGGTAGGACTCCAAGGGCTGCAGGCAGTGCAGGGGCCACAGCCTGGCTTCTCTGGCGTGTCCACGGTATGCTGTAGTCAGAATCTTGCCTCAGTGACCAGCTAACTGAGGTTGAATAGAAGAGGGACCAGGGACAGAGATCTATTTCCTAAAGACTTCCAAATAAACCCTCTCTTGTCTATCTCCACTGTCACAGATTATTACTGTCCTGTATTATTTCTTTCTGTGACTAGGTCAAGAATCTTTGTCCAGGCTCTCTTCCCTTGCCTTTCCACATTTCCATTTCTTAATTCATCTGTCTGCTCTCTACATTGCTGATAGAATGCATTCTGTGACATTAAAATCTTCTCTCAGTTTTCTATTTGAAGTTCTTCAATTGCCTCTCATTGCCTTCAGGATAAAACTCAGACTCTCCAGTCTGACATACAATGTCTTTCATGTGTAGTAGCTTTAACATCTAAGTTACAAACTCTGAGGTACAGCAGTCTAACTTGCTTTATTTTAATAAGTCAGTTTGATTTTCCAATTCATGGAACTCGGTCTGCATGACAGACAACTTAATTTTCTAGGTTTTTCTCTCCAGTTCATCCACTTTTTCGTTCAACTCAGTTTTAAATTCATAGAACATCTCATATATATGTTCTTTTTTCCTGACTGCATCCCTTTGTAGGATATTGGAGGGGCAGTGGTGTGTGTGTGGACGAGGATGCACCATGCATCAGCTCTGAGCAGGGCGGCTTCCAGGCTTGTTTCCAGTCTTTGGTCCCTTCAATGGGTACCCAAACCTACTGGAAATGTCTTATGCATTTATGTTAGGCTGTGATGACATTTGGGAGGTGAAAGACAGACATTCCATCCTTTATTGTACTCACCAGGAAACTCATTTCCTCTGAAAAGCCGGAGACACTGTTCTAGGCTCTCTTTGGTCATCATCTTCCCAGAAGTCTCATAGGCTACTCTTTCCCGTCCTAATTAAGTCCACACTACGGAATCTACTGGTAAAACAGAGTTTAAAAAGCAGAGGTATAAAACTCAGTTTCTGCCAAACTGCAAATAAATTTATCTTGCCCCTCCATGGAGCTGGATTGTACAGAATGGGACGGGGTGGGCAAGGATTCTACCGTTACTCACAGGCCTCTCCTGCTGTCCAAATACGCCTCGCCTCGGGAAGAGTTTTCTGTTTACAGCGGGTAGGTCAGAAAAGAGCCTTGTTTGGCGGCATCTTCTTTCAAACACATTTCTTCATAACTTTGTCATCATTGTTTGGCATAGGAAGCCTAGAATCTGATATGCTTGTTCTTCAAACTGAGCTCAAAAGTTTCTGTTAGCGAGCTCGTCTTCATATCTGTAGTGGACTATGCTCCCATTCCGGGCTAATGTCATACATTCGCCTTCTATCTGTTTCCATTAGCTACCCTGTAACACACTTGGGCACACTGCCCTCCCACGTGGTACCTGCACGACTTCTAGTATTCTTTAATATTCTGTAAAGTGATCATCATCCACATATGAAATCTGAGCATGTCTTCTGACCTCCCACCTCACAATAGCCAAAATTTTTTGAACTTCTTACTGTTTCTGTACAGTTTAACTTTGCATTCACCATGACAATAGAACATGTTAATATTATTTGTTACTTTGATCATTAGATTGAATTCCTTGATTTTAGGAATTCTTACTTTATATTTCTGTAATCATGTACTCCCAAACTTGCTGGCATTGACTAGTTATTTACATAGATTGATTGGATGATGAACAAACTAATAATAAATTAAAACCTAAATTATTCAGATGAATTGATTTCAATGATTTTTGTTTATGCAGTCTCCAAGAGAAATTTGAAAGTAAATCCTTCCATATTTTGAAATTTGAAATTTAAATATTCATTAGAGCTGAGATCATTTAAAATGGAATAATTGTCAGGATGTACCAATATAGACATTTACATGTTGAACTGTTCTGTGTGTCGAATGGAATTCAAATAGCACAGTGATTTGATATATTCACTATTCATTTAAACATATAAAAATGTCTAAATAGCTTCAGATTTTACATATTTTCCTTAAACTTACATTTGAAATCATAGTTTTATCTTAAAGTGATATTATTTGGGGCTTAAAAGTTTTTTTGTATCATTTGCCATTTTTTCTGTTTCAAAATTATGAAGATTAAATTTTTAATTATTTCTATTAATCGCTTATAATGATTAATGCTGTTTTTAAGGCTCTTGTTACTATTAACTAAAATCATTATTAGCAGGATATACTTGGTTAAAACATGATTTGTAAGAAATCTTCCTAAGAAAAATAAAAGATAAGGATATCATGAATGATTCTTGTGATAAGGAGATAGATCTTTCAATTACATACATGTTTTCTATGCAAGCATAAGGAACTGTCTTTGATTCACATAACCCATGTAAAAGAGCCAGGCATTTTGTATGCACTTGTAATCTTAGAGGTGAGGAAGCAGAAGGCAGGTCAATAGCCAAATCTGTGAAATCAAAACCAGTAGGAGATCCTGCTTCAAAAATCAACAAACAAGCAACCACAAATGTAGACAGCACCTGAAGAAAGACATGTGACATTGACTTATGGCCCCATATAAGCACACATATATGCCCTTGCTCACATAGACAAGTGCACTCACACACAGGTATATGAGCACATACACACACTTAACAAAATTGCTTCTAGGTGGAGAAGATTGGTGCATGATTCATGATATTTTCACTAAAGGAGTTGAAACTTATTCTGTTGTTTGACACTCAGAAGACTTTTGCAAGATATAGAAAACTATCCATCTGAAGACACACCTTGTATTATGTAGGAATAGCGTGACTAAAAAGTGTCATTGGGAGAAGAGAGTTTGATACTTGGCACGTTCTCAGTGAGATCAGATTTTGAAAAGACCATATAAAGTTGGGGATTTGGAAAGTATTCTTAAACTGATGAGTACCAATAAGAAATTCTGGTAGAGATATGCACCCAAGTTGAGGCCAAGAGTCCTGATCTAGAAGAAGTAATGGCTATTGTTCAGTAAATTGGAATCACAGAAGAAGCCTCAAGAGTTGAAATGTTTCTTTCCAAATAATATTGAACTAAATTAGAGTTATATGTTCCTGTAGATATTTTCAACAATAGAGTTAATGAATCAGAAAAGATTATGTTTCTATCAATACATAGATTTCTTAACAATAGACAATTATTTATTATAAAAGAGCATTATTCTCGGCATTTTCAGATCATTTGCAATTATTATTTGCTAGTTGGTTTCCTTTGTAGAGTCATGCTGGATCTGCTTTTATTTCAGCACTGAGTATTGGGCTCAGGGTCTCACACATGATAGGCAAGTGCTCTGCCATTTACCTACAGCCTTAGCTCTAAATATAATTAAGTAAAAAATTTTCAGAATCTGCAGAATTTAGTAAATAAGGTACATAAATTTTGGCCCAGTTTTTTCATAAATGTGCATGTTATACATAAAACCATTTTATCTGTTTTTAATTAAAAATAAGTTTCATTTATTTTCACCATTTTTTCTCATCCTAAAATACATGATTTTATACATATTATTTGTTCTACCATCTACCACAAATATGCAGACATGATATTAAGATAATACTAGATTTACTATCAAATACGTGAATATAAAAGGTAAGGTCTACTAATATGATTTTATGCATATATTTCATTTATGCAAGCTCACATATTTCGATAACTGTTATCTTGTGACTTTACTGTCTTAGCTTGATGTGTGCATGATACTACTGTATCTTCCTTTCCTTTTTCTTCCCCTTCTCCCTTTAAGTCAAGTCTTAGTGGTTCTTTTTTGTTTTTTGTTTTATCTTTGTTTTTAAATATAACCAAAATCCTATTCTAATTCATTACATGTGTAAAGAATTTCTTGGATTTATTGCATACTTCAAGACTCTACTAGAAGTAACACAGGACCTGGATGTAAAGTATAAGATTAAGGATATGAAGGATAAGAAAATCATTCTAATTACCCTCCAAAGGGCGATGTCATAAATATGCTCACCTATATGACAGAACAGACAAAAACTGTTGTGCAAAAATACATGAGTCAAATTTGAAAAAGATCTTAAAACTGGGCTTATCTGTGGGGACCAGACAAAGGCCAAAAGAAAAGTCGTTCAAATCTAAATATTTTTCTGAACTGTCACCTTGTCAGAAAATTCGGACACTTCAAGTTTACAGTTTGGCATCTCTGAAGTGGAGTTCTTGACTCACAGTACTCCTCCTATATTCAGTAGTCAGCTGGACCCCAGGGCAGAACCAGGGCTCACCAGCAGCTTATAGCTAGTTCTTAATCTCATTGTGTGATAAGAGACAAAAAGAGGAAACATACTCAAACTCACACTATGTTGTGTGACAGGTAGAATACTGGGTATCATGGGTCCCAAATTTTCTAGTATATACTCATAAATAAAAGCTTGGGAGTGTGGCCTCTTGGTAGAGCACTTGTCTCACATGCATAAGGACCTGGGTCGTTATACATACATACACATGAATGTGTGTGTGTGTGTGTACATAGCACACACAATCAATAAAATTACTGCATGCAATTCTCTTCATAAGTACTAATGATGGAATCCTATGTTTGTTTATTTCATAGCAAGATGCTCTTCAATAGTAGTCTAGGAACTTTTCTCCTTATAATCATTTTCCATTATGTATAAATATTTAATAGATTATAAAGTTTATTTAAAAACTAAATATAGTAAAGAAAAAATTGTATATTGGATACTACATATATATATATATATGTTGTGTGTGTAGGTATGTTCTTTATTGAAAAAGACTTATGAGCAAAATAAGAGGGAAATCACATTCTCTAAGCATTGCTATTCTGATTTATACTTTACTATGGACCTTCTCTAATACTGGACATGCAGACCTTTGCACGTATATATAAAGGGTTTTGATGCTGCCAATTATTATGTGATTATTTGTGACTACAGATGGAAATTTTGCAAATAATTTAGTTACAACAGGTTACTTAATATTGGCTATACGGCAATTTGTCTGAAAAGAAAAGATACTATATGACACTGTAAAGTGGATGTTAGGGACACTAGACTCCAAATAAGATGCAGAGTAGGTGTGTTGCTGATTATGAACCATTGCCTTAAGAATTTCTTTCTGTGAGACAGTAGTGACATTCAGCTCCGCCCACCTCTCTAGGTCCAAAACAACAAAGCAAATGGAGTATGATTTCACCAAATTACAGTCTGGGAAATCAGAGTTTATTTGGGTTTACTTACAGAGAAATTATGAGGTGGGGGCAGAATCCTCCTATGGCAGCGATTTCACACCAACCCCCAAGACTACCTCACACCCTTCTCTTTCCCAGTTTCCTCTGAGGCCCTCTCCCCACATACAACTCAAGGCACTGGTGGGTTGGGAGGGGTAGCTGACTCTATTGGCTTCTTCCTTTGCCAGTCAAGTTTCTTGTGCTCTGAGTGTGTGCAGTCCATTCTGCCAGTCAGAGGAAAATTTCAGACAACACTCCAGCACTTTTCTTCTGGGTCTTACACAGTTTCCACCATCCTCTTGTTCATGAGTCCCTGAGCCTCAGAAAAAGTGGGTAATGGATATAGGATAGTGTTCTTTCCATTGCTATTAACAGGGCTCATAGAGTCTACTCTGCCACAATTATCAAGGCATCTCTGTAAACACGCAGTGGGACCCACCAGTCAAGCAGGCATGCCAGTCCATACCATTTACTAGTGGATTGCCATCCTGGAATTTCTCCCACAGACATCATCTGCCTTGGTGACTTCACATTAGTTAAGCACCTCAGGATCCACTTAACTAGCCATGCCAGAACTTCCTGTGCCCGCATTCTCCCCCGCCCAGCTACCCCTCCATTTCTGGTCTCTTTCTTATAGTAGCAAGAACATAATTGCTTTCCCCAAACTCGTTCTTCATTTTGCTGGTTTTGTTCAACTGGTCTCAACTGGTCTTAAGAATTTGTTTCTGTGAGGCAGAAGCTGCATTCAACGCTACTTAAGTCTCTAGGTCTGGAAACACAAAGCGAATAAAACATGATTGCGCCAAATTACAGTTTGGGAAACCAGAGTTTATTTGTGTTTAAATTACAGAGGAGGAGGGCTGCAGAATCCGCCTACGGAGGCCAGGCAGCGAATTTCACATTTTCACCAGAACCGCAGATCAACCGACCACACCCAGGATGGTGACCCATGTGCCACTCGCCCCTCTTTCCCAGCCTCCTCTTCGTCCCTTTCCTCTTATACAACTCAAGCACCGGTTGGTTGGGAGGGGTAGCTGACTCTGTTGGCTTCTTCCTTTGTCAGTCAAGCCTCTTGTGCTCCGAATGTGTACAGTCCCTTCTGCCAGTCAGAGGGAAAATCTGTACAACCACTGAGGCCTTTTCTCTTCTTCTTCTTCTTCAGCACACTGCTGACCAGACTCCCTTGAAGGAAAGCAGAGCCAGGCAAATGTGAAGAGTGATTTGAATTTGGGAACACATACTTGAAAAGGAATCCCTTCTCTGGATTTCCTCTATTTTCCTCTTGGTTTGGACTATGAGGTACCCACTTCCATCTCCAACTATGAAAGTGAGGAAATAATGCAGACAAGACTCATGCATGAAAATTTCAAAACTAAAAATTAAAACAAATATAATAAAGAAAAATTGTATATCAATTGCTGCCTATACAAATGGTATGTGTGTGCACATGTGTGTATACTTGTAGCCCTGATGTTGTTGGGGAAAGCACTTGTGTTCTTGAATAACTTTATCTTCTGTGATTTCTAGAGACATTTAAAGTAAGATAAAACATTTTATGTGAGATGATTATATTTTGGGTGCTTGGTGTCTGGTCACTACCTTTTACACATAAAGTGGCTAAGCATGAGTCCGTAGTAGAAAAGAAAGCCTCAGATTACACCTCTGTGGCGGGCAATCTGAAAACACTGATATTTAATAAAAAATATAGATATAGTAATAGATAAAAAGACTGCTTTATATTGAAGAGATTAATATTTTAAAGGAAAACATCAGACACTAACAGTGCATAGAAGCAATCAGAGGTACAAGGAAAGTATCTAGATGTCTAAATATGGGAGCAACTCGTATGAGTCTTATAGTTGTACTTCAACAGGAGTGAGCATCTGAGTAAGCTGGAAGTACCCAAATCACAGATTACTAGAGTCTTTGCCAGAGTGTCTGACTCTGTAGGCCTCAAGTAAAGCTTTCTTTATAATATTATTTCTGTTGAGTCATTGCGCATTTCATACAGAACGTTTCACTCAATCTTATACCCCTTTGCCACCAGCAACCCTGATAGTCCCCCAACTAGTCTGCCATCTATACATTCTTTCTGTGTTAAAAACTATTGTGCCAAGTTAGTGTCCCCAAATGACCTCAGTGCAGGTTCATCCACTGAGGTCTAGTCAGCCTACCTGGAGTCCCTCACTTTGAAAGACTAGCTCATCCTCACCCAACACTAACCAGTTGCCAATATTTCTTTAAAAATGGTTGGGGTCTACTACCCACTTCCCAAGTTCAATGTTGAGTTTTTGGTGGATTGAGTTTGCATGGGTCTTAAGCCTCCCAAAACAATTGTTGTAGGTTCATATGAACAGAGTCCCAGGAGCTTGTAGGTTCTATTTCCATATGCTCATGCACTCCTCACTGGCTCTTACAGTCTTTATGCCCCCTCTTCTGGAACTGTCCTCTGGGCTCTGCATGAATGAATCTTAAAATGGGCTCTAAGACCAATTAGGTCACTATTAATTGGCCCCAACATAAAAGTGTCATTACTACACTAGTGTTGAATGCTGGGTTAGTCATTGATTTGGTTATTTGGTCATGAAAGTGTTGCTTGACCATCAATTGACATTCTCCCTTGGCTACTTGCATGGTGTTCTCTAGAGCTATGAGAGCTAGCCTTCAGGGGAAGTGGTTTCCAGGTCATTTCCAGCTCCATTGCACCAAATCTGGTCTCCAAAGTATATCCTGTGTTTTGCAATAGCATCTTCTCTTCATGTTCTGGGAGACAACCAAGGGCTGTGACAATAGTCTGTGTAATTTTGGAAGTCTCTTTGATCTCCCTGACCAACAACTCAAAGGAAGTTTTCTCCTGTCTGGCACTGTTTCTTGCTATGTAGCCTTCAGCTATGCACATGGGTTCACATAGAGATATTGTACGTGTGATTTGTCATTAGGTTGTTAGACTAATATGATTCCTTCTGGTGTTTTACAATAACTGGCTATTCTCTCTCTCTCCCCCTCTCTCTCCCTGGCTTACCTTCCTTCCATACCCTCCCTATTTTAAGTGTCTCCTTTTTCCCCATTTCTCCCTTGACAATACCAGTCTCCTAAGGCCCCACCTCTCTTGCTCTTCTTCTTTCCTTTTATCCCATATTTCTTTATATAACCCTCCTTCTCAATCCCATTTAAAAGCTCCAGTTATCTATTTCTCCCATAGTTACATTGTCTCCTACTGTTCTTCTCTCTTACGTTCCTTCTTTCCCCTTATCTCCCTGGTTCCTTTCCATTTTTCTGATTCCCACAGATATATCACCATACATACATATGAGGATTTGGTGGCAGAATCCACAAATGAGAGAGTACATACATCATTTCTTTTTCCGATTCTGTGTTGCTTCACTTAGTATAACAGTTTGTAATGCCATCCTTTTATCTGCAAATTTCATGAGTTTTTCTTAACCACTGAGTAGAACTCCATTGTGTAAATGAACCGCATTTTCATTATCTACTCATCAGCTGAGGGTCAGTAGGGTTAGTTCCATCCCTCAACTATTGTGAAAAGAACAAACATGAATGTACAAGTATTTCTGCAATGGGCAAGTCCTTTGGGTATATGCCAAAGAGTGATGTAGTTTTTAAGGGTTCCCCACATGGCTTTCCATAGGGGTTGCACAAGTTTACAATCCATACAGCAGTGAATGAGCGTTCCTCTTTCCTGCATCCTTGCCAATATTTGGTATCATTTGTTCTCCCCATCTTAGCCAAGCTAAGTGGGTTCAGATGCAATCTTAAAGTTGTTTCAATTTGCATTTCCCTAATTATCAACAATTTTGAACACTTTTAAAGGTATTTCTCAGCCATCTTTTTTTTCTTGTGGAAATTCTATGATCAGATGCTTAGCCCATCTTTTAATGGGGTCACTTGTTTTCATGATTCTTTGTTTTTTGAGTTCCTTATGTATTCTGGATGCTCAGTTTCTGTCAGATCTGTCACTGGTGATGATTTTCTCCTTCTCTGTGGTATTCTCTTCACTTTCTTGGTTGTTTCTTTTGCTGTGCAGAGGCTTTTTAGTTTAATGAGGTCCCACTTATTGATTATTGACTTTAATTCCTGAGCACATGATGTCTGATTTGGGAAGTCCTTTCCTATGCCTATGGCTTGTAGGTTATTGCCAATGCTTTCTGTTAACAGTTTCAAAGTTTCAGACTCTGCACTGATCTCTTTGGTCCAGAGGGGTTGGCTTTTTATAGGGGAAAGGTCAGGGCTTTCTTTCATTGTTGTATAGGCGCAGCTCTAGTTCTGCCAGCACCATTTGCTGAAGACACTCCAGTGAGTGCTCTTGGCCCCTTTGTCAAGGATCAGGTGACTGAAATTGCATGTACTCAAGTTTAATTGTTCAGTTATATTCCATTGGTCTATGGGTTTATTTTTGTGCAAGTACCATGTTGTTTTTAAGACTATAGCTATGTAATAGAGTTTGAAGTCTGTCATAGTATTCTTCCCTGAATTGCTTGCTCTTTGTGCTCAGGGTGGCTTTGCCTATCTGTTGTCTTTTTTCCTTCCTTATGAATTTTAGGAATTTTTTTCTAATTCTGGAAAGAATTTCATGGGGATTTTTATTGAGATTTCATAAAATCTATGTATTGCTTTTGTTTCATAGTATTACTTCTTCCAATCCACGAGCATGGAAATTCCTTTCATCTTCAATCTCTTTCCTTAAAGATCTAAAATTTTTATTGTAGAGATCTTTGATGTCTTTTGTCAGGCTTATTTCAAGATCTTTTTTGAGGCTATTGTGAACGGGAGGGTCTCCTTGTACTCTTTCCTCAGTTGCTTGTTATTGATGTACAGAAAGGCTACTGATGTTTATAGATTAATTTTGTAACTGCCACTTTACTGAAAGTGTTAATAATTTCTAGGAGTTTTCTGGTTGAATTTTTGGCTTCTCTTAGGTGTGATATCACATCATCTGCAAAAAAGGATGATTTGACCTCTTCTTTTCCGGTGAATACTCTTCTAACTTCCTTCTCTTGACTCATTACTCTAACAGGAGTTTCAGGCACTATATTCAAAAGGAGTAGAGATAGTGGATAACCTTGCCTGGTTTCTATTTTTAATAGAATGCTTTCAGTTTTTCTCTATTTAGAATGATGTTGGCTGTGGGGTTTTTGTATATAGCTTTAATTGTGTTGATGTATGTTCGCTCCAGCCCATTCCCTCTAGGACTTTGGCATAAATGCATGCTGAATTTAGTCAAAGGCCTTTTTTGTATCTATTGAGATGACCGTGTGATTTTTGTCTTTGAGTTCATTTATGCACTTTATGACATTTATTGACCTACATTTATTGAAGCATCCTTGCATCTCCCTCCCTGGGGAACCTTGCTTCAGTTGCCTGGCTTCCAAGGCCTCCTGCACCAGGACCACCCACAGCTCCTGAGAATTTTGCTGTGGGAGCCAAGCTCACATGGTTTACTGTTCCAAGCAGGGGAGCCAGGCTCCCCTTGATTAGGCCCATCTAAATGACCTGGGAGCTTCTTGCACAAACCCCTGGAGAAAAACAAATCTCAACCCTATTAAGCCTTGGTCTCCTCCTTGAATCTCATAAATGCAAGTATTGAAAGAAGAAAGGATGCCTCAACAAAAAAGAATCAATCAGAAAACTACTCCAGACAGATACACAAGTCCCAGTGCTAAAACAAAACAACATGAGAAAAAATATAATTCTTTCAAAAATTACCATTCCCAAGATAATGGCCCCTAATGGAAATGATCTAGAAGAATTTCCAGACAAAGAATTTTTAAAAATTGATTATAACTATGTTCAGATAACTCAAATAAGACACACAGGTATTTTCTAAGACAACAAAAAAAATGAATGAAAAAGCAATCAATACAAGATATGAAAACAAAATTCAATAAAGAGAACTACAAAAGAAAAACCAAATTGAAATGATGCTGGAAATTAAAAATTCAATAAGCCAAATAAACATCTCAGTAGAAAGCCTTACCAATAGAATGGGTTGTGTAGAAAACAGAGAATGGTGACTGCAAGACAAGGTAGAGGAATTGGATCTCTCAATAAAGGTTAATGATTAACTTATAAAACACATGACTGGAACCCAGGGAGCTCTGTGGCACTGAAAAGAGACAGACTTTGTATTATCTTGAAATTATGGGCAACAAAGACGAAAAAAGAGGAAGAAGAAAAGGAAGAAGAACAATGAGAAGACCATACCATAAGCTTAGAAACTGTTTTCAATAAAATTATAGAAGAAAAATTTCTGAATCTCAAAAAAGCAATGCCCATGCAGGTACAAGAGGCCTACAGAACACTGAATAGAAATGGCTAGAAAAAGAAACACCCCAAGACATATTATAGCCCAAAATACCAAAAAACATAGAGCAAAGACATGGTATTTGGGGGTTATAGAGATGGCTCAGCAGTTAAGAACACATAATCCTCTTACGGAAGACCCAAGTCCAGTTCTAAGCACTTGCCTTTGACAAAATCTTATATCCTTTCATGCTAAATGTCATGGAGTGGCTGGAGATAGAAGGGGCATACTTCAACATAATAAACTCTCTAAAACAGACCTATAGTCAAAATCATGACAAATGGAGGAAAACTCAGTGTCCTCACTAAGATCAGGAACAAGGAAAGCACATCTACTCTCTACACTGTTATTCAGTACCATTCTTTAAGTCTCCGCTACAGCAAAAAGGCCAGAGAAGAAAGCAAAAGGTAGAAAATTAGAAAACATGTCAAGACTTTCCCATCTCCAGATTTGATTCTATACATGAGACCCTGAAGTATCGAACCCCTAAATTTTGGAGCTGAAAAAATATTTTCAGCAAAGTATGGGATATGCAATTATCACACAAACATTAGTAACCTTCTTATATAGCAACAGTAAGCATACTGTGAAAGAAACAGTATTATTATATCAGAGAAACAATCCCATTTACAATAGACACACGCACAATGCACACACACACACACATACACACACACCCTAAAATTAAACCTAAGTAAACAAAAAAATCTCTACAATTAAAACTTTGAGACAAATGTTCTAGTTTTCTCTCTATTTTTGTGATAAAAACACTGACAGAAACAACTTGGGGAGGAAAAGGCACAGTTCATCGTGGACAGAACTCAAGGCAGGAGTTCAGGGGAAGAACCTGGAGGCAGAAACTGAAGCACAGACCATGAAGGAATGGTACTTACTGTCTTGCTCAATTTGCCTGTACTCAACCTTCTCTCTTATACAACCTAGGACCACCTGCCCAGGGTTGGCACTACCCACAGTGGGCTGGGCCCTCCCACATCACTCAGTAACCAAGTAAACGTCCCACAGACATGCAAACAGGCCAGTTCATTGGAGGAAATTCCTTTATGGAGGCTCCCTCTGCCTTGGTGTGTGGAGAAAGGAATTAAGGAGGACATTAGAAGATGGAAAGGCCTCCCATGCTCATGAATTGGCAGAGCTGATCTTATGCAAGTGGTCAAACTACGAAAGGCAATCTAGATAGCCAACGAAATCCCAATGGAAAAAAGTCCAGAACCTACTGTCACAGACACAGAAAAAACAATGTTAAAATTTTTATGGAGACAAAAGACCAAAAAAAGCCTAAGCAATCCTCAGTAACAACCACCACTTCAACAAAATATCTCTGCTAAAGCAGTCCTGGACAGAAAGTAGTACCACACCATAGGCAAAATTGTACTATAAAGCAATAACAATAAAACAGCATGGCCCTGACATGAAAACAAACACATCAATCAATGAAATAGAGGACTCATACATAACTATGTGCACCTACTGTTACCTCATCTGTGACAGTGATGCCGGAATATACATTAGAGGAAAAACAGCATCTTTTGCAAATGGTGCTGGGAAATCTGTATTTTACTAAGCCAAAAAATAAAATTAGATCTTTACCTCTCTTCTTGCACAAAACTCAATTGCAAATGAATCAGGTACTCACCATAAGCCCTGACACCTTGAAGCTGCTGGAGTGAGAAGTAGTCTTCAGCTCATTGGCACAGGGAGAAGCTTTCTAAACAGGACCCCAGTAACTCAGGAAATAAGATCAACAACTGACAAGGGGATATCAGGAAGCTAAAAACTTCTGTGCAGCAAAGAAAATGGTCAGTTGAATACAGAGGCAGCAGACAGACTAGGAAAAATATATTTGCTAGCTATTATCTGGCACAGGATTAGTGTCTAGAATATTTAATAACCATAAAAACAAAACACTAAGAAAATAAACAAACCAGTTTAAAAATGGGCCATGGAACTGAACAGTACGTTCTCAAAAGAAGAACTTCAAATGGCTAGTGAACATTCTAAAAAGTGTTCAAAAGCCAGGTATGGTGATGCATGCCTTTAATCACAGTACTAGGGAGGCAAAGGCAGGTGGATCTCTGTAAGATCAAGGTCAGAATGGTCTACATAGAAAGTTCCAGGCCTTCTGGGGCTACAAGGAGAACCTATCTCAACAAAACAAAAAATTAAACAAACGTGTTCAACATTTTAATATCAGGTAAGTGTAGATTAAAACTATGTTGGGATTCTATTTATCCCCAGTCAGAATGGCCAGCAGAACATAAATAACAAATGCTAGTGTGGATGTGGGGAAAGTGGACACTTATATGCTTTAAGTGGGCATGTAAACTAGTGCAGCCACTCTGGAAATCAGTTGGGAGGTTTCTCAAACAACAAGAAGCAGGTGTACCCTATGACTGAGCGATACCACTACTTGGCATACACTCAAAGTATTTCACATCTTACTACAGAAACACACACGTCCATGCTCAAAGCTGTGCTTTCACAATAGCTAGGAAACAGAATCAACCTAGAGGTCCATCAGCTGACAGATGGATACTGAAAGGGCGGTGTATACATACACACAATGTAATGCTACTCAGCTTTAAATTAAAAAGAAATAATGAAGTTTGTAGGTAAATAGAACTAGAAACTAGAAACTAGGGAGTGAGGTCACCCAGGCTGTAAGTAAATACTTCAGGCTCCCTCATATTTGAGGGGCCTAGCCTCAAATGCTTTGTTTTGTGTGTTTGACGGTGAGTATACATGGAAGCAGATATGGGCCATTAGTAGGGAGATGCATTGAGGGAGGACAATTATTAGAATACAGGTGAAATGCAAGTAGAGAGGAGGAATATCGAATGCAGAAGGGCTGAAACAGGTGGCTGTTTGATAGAGATGGAGACATGATGGGCCAGGTGAAGGTTTAAAGTAAATGGCGTATATTCCAAGAAGCTATTTGGAATGTATGATCTTGTATCCAAGTAAACAAATCTAATAAGAGAGTTAGTAGAAAATATGTGATATGAAAAAAGAGGGCAAGAACACCAGGAGCTAAAGACTTAAGTGGGGATGGGGATACAGACTTGGGAGAAAAGAGGATCAAGAAGGGCTAACTAAAACTAAAGATGTTTAAGGCCTTATGAAACTCCACTAATTTATAAGCTAATTAAAATATTGTTTTAAAAGGAATTTGACAATCTGGAGGCAGAGGCAAAGAACTCTCTGAGATTGAGGCCAACTTGGTCTACAGAGTGGTTCCAGGCCAGTTGGGGCTACATGGAGACCCTGTCTCAAACACCTGCCCTCCTAAAAGAAGTTTAAGCACAGTGTTCCACATTAGCTCCCAGAAGACATGGGTTATTAAATGAAAATCTCAGTGCCAGGCACGGGCTACCTTACTATGAGTTAGTGATCAGAGGGAAACAGAGACACTAAAAATAACACAGGCTATTGCCATTACTCTTGATTACTCACCATAACTAGAAAGCAAGACTTCGTTGCTGACGAAATCACAGGCATGTGTTACAGGACACAGAGAAAGACAACTTGAATTGACTAGGAAACTCCCTACTGGCTGGCTTTCATAGTGCTGGAAGTGGACATGCAGGCTTCTGAGGGAAAAGAACCAGTGTTGTCCAGCACTGAACCCTGGATGCTACAGTACTGAACTGCTAACCAAAATGTGTCTGTTGATGTGATATGTCTTAACAATCCACAAATGCCCATGAGGAATATTGGATGCATTTGTTTATAGAATACAAATGATTACAAATAATTGTGGTGATTTGAATATTAAACGTCATCTATAGTCTCATGTTCCACCTGGTACTGTTGTCTTAGAAGTGTGTGGACTTGGTGGAAGAGTGGGTCACTGGTTGCAGGCCTTGAGGTTTACTAACCTGGTCCCATTTCTTGCCTTCTCTCTGCATCCTGATTGGGGATGCAATGAAACCAGCCACTTTGTGCATCCCTGCCATGAAGCACTGTATCTCGCTGAACCGTGAGCCAAAATAAACCTTTCCTCAGTGAAGCTGCTTCTTGTCAGTCTACGGACACAATAACAAACAAAGCAAATGATACATTAATTAAAAATCAATAGAGAGATTAAAAATTATAATATTTGGGGAAAGGAAAATACAATGCTACCAGCTAACTCCTGTTTTCTTTTCTATAACTTCAGCAGAACATATACTTGGATTTGGGCTCAGATGTTGAGTTTGCTATAATTGACTCAGAGTTTGCTTCTGAGGGCATCATAGTTTTGCAAGAATGAAAATCCTCATTTTAAAAATTAATCTCTAATTTCTTCCCTGGTAAGTCTGATCCCCCTCGCCATGCCTCGGCTCCTCCATAGCCTGAGCAATCCCAATTTCCCCAGCCCCACACCCTGTTCTCCTTCTGACCTCAGACAAAGGCTACTTTTGCTCTTACTACCTCCAGATCTCTGGAGCACCCTCTTACTCCAGACCCCCCACTCTGTCCTGACCCACTGTACCCAGACCAACTCAATTTTTCAGTCTACTTAGAGCCTTCACAGGCTGTGCTGGTAAATCTGATCCCACCCTGTGAGTCTTGACGCCCCCACGGCCTGAGCAACTTCAGTTTTCCCCATGGAACTTTCTCCAAAATCAGCCACATACTGGGGCACAAAACTAATCTCAACAAATACAAAAAACTAAAATAACTCCATGCATTCTATTAGACCACAATGCAATAAAACTGAAAATCAAACCAGAAGAACCTATAGTAACTACAGGAACTGAAGGAGATTAAAAACCACATTCCTGAAAAAAAATAAAAGTATTCCTAAAATTAAATGAAAATTAGACTATAGCACAAAAATACCTCAGGAACACTTAAAAAGCAGTTTTAAGAAGGAAGTTTATAGTTCTAAGTGCCTACATTAAAAATCACAAAGAACACAAGTAAATGACTTAACATTGCAATTCAAGAATCTTGAAAGGCAACAACAAATGGAACCCAGCAGACAAAAGGAAATAAAAATCAGAGCAGAAATTAATGAAATAGATACAAAGAAAGCAATACAAAGAATCAATGTGTATACGAGCTGTTTCTTTGAAAAAATAAACAAGATAAACCCTTAGTCTGGTTAACCCAAAGAAAGAAAGAGCAACTCCAAATCAACAAAATCAGAGATGAAAGGGGAAACATCACAATAGACAACAAAAAGATCCAGAACATTATAAGGAAATAGTTTAAAAACCTATACTTTATTAAATTTGAAAACCTAAAAGAAATTATGTATATCTAAAATAAGAGGAATCAGGAAAGATAAACCAAGAATTGATCAACAGCTTTAACAGACCAATGATATGTAAGGAAATTGAAACAGTAATACAAAACCTCAGACTAAAAGAAGCTCGAAACAAATGGACCAAAGAACTCAATATGAAACCTGAAACTCTGAAACTGTTAGAAGAAAACATTGGTAGTAACCTACAAAATATAGGTACAGGAAAGGAGTTTCTAAATCAGACATCAGTTGCACAGGAATTAAGGTCTGAAATCAACATGCGGGACCTCATTAAGTTAAAAAGCTCAGTACAGAAAAAGAAACAACCAAGACAGTGAAGAGAAAATCCACAGAGTGAGAGAAAAATCTTCACCAGCGACACATCTGACAGAGGTTCAACATCCAGAATATATAAAGAACTAAAAAACAAAGAATCAAGAAATTAAGTGACACAATTAAAAGATGGGCTAAGGGGATCTGAGCAGCGAGTTCTCAAAAGAAGAAATAAAAATAGCTAAGAAACATCTTTTAAAGAGTTTAACATTGTTAATAATTAGTGAAATGAAAATTAAAACCACTCTAAGAGTTCATCTTACCCCAGTCAGATTGGCTAAGATCAAGGGAACAAATGATACCAAATCCTGAAGAGGATGTGGGAAAATGGGAACAATCATTCACTGCTGGTGGAATTGCAAACTCAGGCAACCCCTGTGCAAAGCAGTGTGGAGAACCCTTAAAAACCTTAAAATAAATCTGCCATTTGACCTGGTTACTACAATACCACTCCTTGGCATATACTGAACAGACTCATCCTATTGACTAGATACTTGTACATTCCTGTTTGTGGCTGTTCTTTTCACAATAGCTGAGAGATGGAAGCAACGTCCCTCAGCTGAAGAATGGATAATGAAAATGTGGTGTATTTACACAATGGAGTCTACTCAGAGGAAAAGAAAGATGGAACTAGAAACTGAGAAACTGTTATACTAAATGAAGTGACACAGACTCGGAAAGACAAACAACGTACGTTCTTTCTGAGATGTGGTTCCTAGCACCAAATCTTTATACATGAGTATATATCCTCATGTAATTATAGAACCAGAAAAATGGAAAGGAACCAGGTAGGTAGAGGGAAAGAAGAAATCTGAGAGAGAAGAACAGTAGGAGACAGATGTTACTCAGGGAGAAATGGATTAAATGGGGGTGTTTAAATGGGAGGAGAATGGGAGAGTTATACAGGGAACTTTGGAGATAAAAGAAAAAAAGGAGCTCCTGAGAGGAAGAATCCTAGGAGACTGGTAATGTCAAAGGAGAAAGGGGAAAACGGGGCACGTTAAAGGGGGAAGGCCTGGAGATGGGGTTAAACAGTGGGAAGGAGTCCCTAGGGAGGCTTCTGTGGGGAAGGAGATATAAAGATGACTAAGACTGATTGAGATGTTCTATATAAATATTAAATAAGAAATTAACAAAAAGTCCCAAATAAATAAAATATTTTTTAAAACTGGTCTCAGTTTTATATATCTAAAGGTTTAGTATACCTTTTTGATGTTTTTTTCATATTGTTAATTTCTCCTTGTAGAGTGCCAAGAATCCTAAGAAAGAGGTATTACATGTTGCATGGTTCACAGGCCCTCCAATTTTCTGGGGAATGATGAGTAGATGGATCATGAACAATGAATTCAATACTCTTGCACGACATGCGTTTGTTCAAATCTCTTGACATTATGAACATGCATATCTGCACTCACACATACATAGACTGTTTTTACTAGCAATGTTGCTTATCTACATTTTGTAATGTCTTATGTGAAGCCAGACATTTTTTGTCCTTCTTTAACACATGGCAAAACAACAACAGCCTTAGCAGTTCCTACTTTCTTTGCCTAGCTCCCATATCTAAAGAGTTATATATCTTTAGATCAGTTAATCAGGTCATGAAGTTTACAGAAGCCTTTGCACTTTCATTTGCAATGCTTCAATTCTGCGATGGTTTTTCTGTTGGTTTTGTCCTTGGATGGAACTGTTTGGAGGATGTCCTTTTGTCTTTTAGTTTTGGTTAAGCATGAATCTATTCTTTTATAGTTATTTCTTCTTCTTCTTTTGGGGGTTATAACAATGGTTCAGAAACTTCTGTTCTTTCTCAAAAATGATTTGATCACAAGGGAATTGGAATGCTACATTTCAGAAACTGAACCTCATCCTGAGAAATGAAAGACTTTGAAATGGAGCTGCCGAGTGTCCTTACATTTAGACCAGAGCTCCTGAGTCTGGGCTGACTTGAAAGCCTAGACATCAAAAGTATACAATTTAACTGAATTTTCTCAAACTAATCTTCAAGGTACCCAAAATGCAAGCTTTTTATTTTCTATGTCTTTTCAGTTCCAAGATCTTGTTCAATTTCTGAAAAATAAGAATAAAGGCTGTATGGAAAAGAGCTGTAGTCCAGTCACGTCTATTGTGAAAATGAAGTTACCAACAAAAACAAAAACTGGAATAATTTTAACATTTTCAGCTTAGCTATCATTTGTTAAATAAACAATTTATGCTCAATACACATAATCTTTGTTTTAATCTTTATATAATTGATACCTTTAATCTTTTTACCTGAATTTCCCATTGTGGTGACTTACAATAGCGTTTACGTAACTATTTGCATATTTAACCTTACTATTGTTGTAATTGAGTACAGAAAGTTTATAAAGCTTTTTTCAAATTTATTTTTAATTTTCTGTTTATGAATGTTTTGCCGGCATATGTAAGTGTACCCATGTCCTGCAATACTCACAGAAGCCAGAAGAGGGCGTCAGATCCCCTGGAATTGTTACAGATGATTGTTAGCTGCCTTGTGGTTACTGGTTGCAACCAGTGCTCTTAAGCACTGAACCATGTCTCCAGCCTCAAAGGGTTATAAAGTTTTGTTCAAACAATCTAGTCTGCATTATTTATATATATATATATATATATATATATATATATATATATATATATCTTAGCTATCATTTACATGATACCAATGTTTTGTAGTATCAATGTGTGATTTCATGACTTAAAAAACATTGTATGTGATACCCATTCACTGTAAAATGTACCTGAGTGATAATGAAGTATATTTGTTCAATAAAACATGCTCATATAAATAGTTCCCATTTGGTCACTTTTCAAAGCAAAATGTTCATACTTTCAAACCAACTGTTAAGATATTATTTCTGGACCCTCTTTATTATTTTTTGAACATCACAATGAACCTCTTCTTTTCCATTAAAGTTTAATCATGGGTGGACATTACTCTGAAGTGCTTGTTTTTATGGGAAGCATTTTTTAAAAAGCCATTTTGGTTATATCATTCTTTATCCACATTTTAAACAATAGAGACTTTTAAGCATCGACTTGTGAGCTTATAAATATATTCAAGTGATTTTAATACCTTTTCAGGCAAAAAGTCACATGTAATGAGAAAAATCACAGAATTAATTTTTCTAAATGAAAATAAATCATTAGAATTATACACAAATACAAATATTATTCACCAATTATAAATGGGGAATAATGTAGATTTGTATGTTTCTGTAAAAACCTGCATATTTGGTGGGGTTGTTTTGATGCAATCAACTGGACTCCAAGGAGAACAACTGATGTTATAGGTGGCAGACTTTGAAATTCAGACAGATTACTCTTTCTGTTCAAGACCATATATCAAACAGAAGCAACTTAATAAGGGGAGGATTTGTTTGAGCTTACAGCTCAGGAGACAGTGTAGGCATGATGGTGTAGTGGGAATGACTTGTTCTGTGGAGGTGAAAGATGGTCCTGCAGTCTCTAGCATCCCAAGAGTTATCGAGAAGCAGACACAGCTGGCCCTAGAGGCCAGGCAGGTCATCGCCTTCAAGGCCTGATTAGAGAATGCACTAGCTTGGTTCTACCTTGTAAAGTTCCCACCACTTAACAAATCATATCCACCAGCTGGGGCCCAAGTATGCAAGCACATAATCCTGTAGAGATATTTTACATCCGATCTTAAAGGTCAGAACCACTGAAATGATAGGAATTTGAAGGTCAGGGAAGAAGGAAAGTGAAAGCTTTGTGTGTGACTGAATGTAGAGTCAGTTGTCTATGTGGATGGCACTCATTTCACTTTAGGTCTTCACTAAGAACTGGGCAACTCATGTCCAACAGAAACATTCAAAGCCTTAGTAGAGGAAAGCTATCACCAGAATGGAAAGATTCTAAGGGAGACTCATACCAACCTGAGAACTCACAGAGCCAGAACCTTAGCAACAATGATGGTATCCTAAAACAAGAGTCACATACTTAGAGAAAGAGCCAAAGTAAACCAGAACGACTGTAACAAGAACAAAAGCAAGGGAGACAGGATCCAGGTTCTTACCTGATTTTCAGTGCATGCCCACCAATGTTATTAGGCTTGTCTAGATCAAGAAGTTAAGGGAAAAAAATATAAGGATGACTCTCAAGAGGTTTAAGAGCTAGGTAAGGAAGAGGTCTGTATTTTTGTTTCAATTCTGTTACATAGAATTTAAGGAACATGTCCATACCAAAATCCATGGGAAAAAAAAGAAGTGTTATGACTATAGTCTGGCAAGCAATGCAGTTAAGTCTAGTGTAGGATTCATTAATTATGAAACGTCTGTCATGCACACCGAGGGGCAGGGAGCTGGAGAATAAATAGGCTAAGTGGTTTGCCACACTTTGAACAGTAAGTCCTGTCTGCAGTACTCAGTTCTGATCCCGGGCCTAGACACATCTTGCTTGAGAGCCCTTGCTCAGCTCCTTTCTTACCATCCTAGAGGGGAATTTACAGAATTATGGGAACTTACATCACGTGCTCTTGCTGTATAGCTCTGGTTGTAGAAAGCTTGTCTCCCCTAAGCTGCTGCACCAACTGCTCAGGCCTAACTGTGCTGTAGGTCCACACAGATGTCACTAGAAGAGTCTCCCAGAGTCTCTAGCCCTGTGCTCAGGCACCCAAAATGTTACATTTTCCTTGATTAGAAACTTGATTTAAAGTTCTTGCCCATCTGAACACACAGGATGTCTTCTCTAGGAATTTCCACTTCATGATGGGGTTTGTTTGGTCATTTGAAAGTTTTATTGGTGAATTTATGAGTGACTTCAACTAAATATTATGCCGTCTATGATAAATGCATGTAAATAATGTTACAGTGGATATTTAAATATTAGATATATTGCTAAACCATTTGATACACCGTCTCTATTTTCTTCCCTCTGGTACAAGAGTAAGATGTGGGTATGGCAAAGAAGAGGAGGAATGAAAGACGATCAAGGAAATGGAAGTCAAAACATCAGAGCAGCTGGTATGTGAGGCATGAACAGCCATTCCAGATAAACTCGGGAAAATCCTCCTTTTGTCTTTGATAATAGTGAGGTTCCCATTTGTGTGGAACACTAGAGTGCATTTAGATTAAGTGTTCTCTCCAGCTTGGTTCATAAGCTCTTGAAGATCCCCAGAGCAGAGAACGGAATGATGCCAGGGAGCTTACCCTGAGCTTTGGAGAGATTATCCCCCAAGTTCGTCGGGAGGCCTGCAGAAGGTGACCTGCCTGTTATCTCAGAACGCTCCACACTGGGGAGATCATCGGCACCATTATGGCCCTTGCGCCTGTAAATGCCTTTAAGCAGCTTTAGATTTAAGATATATGGCATGGGCCTGGAGCAGGAAATTGCATCAGCACAATTTCTCAGCTGGGTCCTTGTGTAGAAGCATTGCTCACATCTCTGGGTCTGACAGGAAAACGGCAGCTGTTTTTGGATCATTTGGCCATCTGTTCTTTATTGCTTATATTATTAACATTTACCAGGGCTAATTAGTATTTTGAAGTGACTAAGATGATTGATCAAGGAATACTCAACTATGTTTATCATGATGTCTGTCTTTAAAACGCCAGAGGTGGTTTAACATTAAGATAAGTTAACACTGTCTCAACCCTGACATTGAACCTACCTGGTCAACTTCTTCCTCTTTGAGAATAAGAAAGAATGTAAAAATAATTGCTTGCTTTCTTCTGGTTTCAATGTTACGTTTAATTAACCGAATTTCTTCATAGTCAGTCCATGTGGGTGTCACTGACCATTCTGGGCAGTGAGAATCTCTTTATCATGTAAAACATATTTCAGAATCCTTCTAAAAATTTAAAATTATTTATTTTTGTGTTTTTAAATATTTATTGCTATAACCTTGTGTCAGTTTGGTGTCTTCAGCAAGACCATAACTTTATAATTTTTAATGTGAGTTTTCTTGATTATAGTGGTGGATGTCACAAAGACATTTTCTTTGTAATAAAAATCTCTTTATTATTTGTATTCACTCACAAAGTATTTCTATTTATTTAAAATTTATTTTTCATAATATGTGACTATTTCCATTCAAGTTTTTTACTCTGTAAAGATAGTTAAGTTAAATGTGACTTTTTAATCTCTCAATGTACTTTTATTTTAAACTTTGATTTTTGCCAGTGTCATAACTGAGCGTTGTTGTTGCACTATTTCCATTTCTTTCAGCCACCTCCAGCTTTTTCCACATCCCCCTACTCTCTTGCAATTTCTTGTCCTCTGAGAAGATTATTGCTACATATGTACACATCCAGGTATAAATACACACATATACATATATCATGCACTAAGTCCATTTAGTGATGCTCCTGTATACATGTATAAGACTGTGCACTTGGGATTAGATAGGCTCTCATGGAGCTGGTCCCTATCTCCTTCCCTCAGCATCTGTTGATTGCCTATAATTCTTCACCGTGAGGTCAGACCTTGTAAAAATTTTCCCATCCAGCTTGGCATGTCAATTGGTTTTGTCGTTATGCAGATGTCATTAGACTGTCACACTGTGGAGATTTCATTGGTGCAAATTCCCTATCATTTCAAGAACGCATTAACTAGCAGCAGGTGTCTTGTCCCTCTGTCTCTCACATTCTTTCCACCCCTTCTTCTGAGATGTCCATGAGCCTTAGGTATAGAATGTTCCATTGCAGATGTGTCACTTTGGACTGGGCTCCTCACAGACACTGATTCACTATGTTTGGCCAGTTGTGGAACTCTGTAATCGCCTCCATGTGTTGCACAAAAAGCTTCTTTGAGGAGTGGTAAGAGTTACACTTGTATTGAAGGATTTGCAACAAGGATCTACTTTAAAGATATTCTCACCCCATAGTCGCATATTCACCCCATAGTCTCCTTTCTCCCCCATCTTCCCTTCTGTTATTCCTAAATAGGCCCCGAGACAGTATTGCTTCCACTGTCATGTCCTACACATGCATGCAAGTTTATATAGCATATAAAATCTAGTCTCAAAAGAAAACATGATATTTAACTTTCTGAGTCTTCTTGCTTACTTCTTGTAAAATGAAGTTGCATGCATCTTGTAAAATCCAGTTGCATGCATTTTCTTGCAAAGGACTTAGAACGGACAAAGAAAATGTGATAGATATACATAATGGAGTTTGATTTGGCCACAAAGAAGAACAGAATTATTATATTTTATCATTTGAATCATTCATATCATTTACAAAATGTGGAATACTGGTTGCTTCTGAGTAAATGTGTGAGAAAAGGCAGCTGTAGTATGTGCCAATTCTGAGTAATAAAATAATGGTAGAGATTCTGTCTTGGATTTGAGTGGTATGAATTGTTAAAAATTGCTGGTTTATATAGCTTACACTTACTGAAAGCCTCCCAAGTACGGCTATCTTGCTTGAATTACTATAATATCTCCCAACTTCTGTCTGTTTAGCCTTTTCCACTGCTATCCAGTCTCCACGCCACTAGAGTAAATGGTCATTCCATAATTCAACTGAGTTTACATTACTGCCCTTTAAAACATTCTAGTAGCTCTCTGTACAGTATAAGTGAAGCTTAGGCATCTTGGCATCACCACGTTCATTCTTACCTGGCTCCTGTAGGTCCCCTTGCTTCTGCTATGGTTCTGAGCACTGCCTAATTACATGTAGTCTTCATTCCTGCTGTATCCTGTTTTCTTACTTGTGCACACCTTCCGTCTATGTCTAGAAAATTCTTCTCTTTCTCTCTTTTTTTCATTTGTAAGCAATCCTATCAGACCTTAAACCATCGATAAAGCGGTTTCTCCTACCTCCTACCGTCTGTGAGTGCGTCATCATATGCCTCATCCTTATGTTCTGCTAGTACTCAGCACAACAGCACCCTCTGTATCATGCTGCTTTACTCAATGTTTGCTCTCTTGCTGTGCTCAAGATTCTGGATGGAAAAATTCTATCTTAAGAGTAATCACAGGTTCTGACAGCAGCATTTCGATAAATATTTGATGAAATATATCTATAGCATTGCTAATTGCTCATCCTTTTAAGCACTTGGACATTAAGGTTAAAGTGCTCACGGCATGCACTGCATCACTCAAGTCTTTCAATAACCCTTGGGGATAGGCATTACTATTTTTTTTCTTTACTGTATATCTTACCATATACTTGGATCAATGAAATTCCCCAATATATATATTTTTGTCCTGAGGGTATAGTTCAGTGGTAGGGTGCAGGCATGGGTCCCTGCTTTCAATCTCTAGTGTCGCATATACACAATAATTCACCAAATTGTGAATGAATCTTTAATAGAATCCTATAACATGGACACTATAAATGTTCTCATTTCACTACGCCCATGTGTAGACTTAGAAACTCAAGTTACTTCTTCAACACTGATTGCTACTAAGTTCATAATTTGAACTCATCTTCTCTGGTTCTACAATCCATGCTGCTCAGCACTGTCACTCCTCATCTCACATGTACGGCACAATGCTGGGTTTGGACAGAAGAGGGACAGTGATGGAAGGACAGAGGGAGCGTTATTCTGAAGTGTTATAATCTACATGACAAGACAAAGCAATGAAACGCATACTTAAGTGAATGTTAAAAAAGTAAACAGTAGGCAAAAAAGTGCAGCATAAATCTGTACCAAAGGGTGTTCTGTTGGCCTTTGCGGAGAACTGGTGCCCTCGTTACCAGGGAAGGTTACATAAAAAGTCTTAGGTGCATAGATTTTGATCATGTGATCATAAGTGTGACTACAGTGAACACAATAGGAGAGTTCACAGGGCTGAGAAAATGTTCAGAATGTCCTGCTAAACCTTTGGGTTTTATTTTACAAATTTTTATGAAGAGATTTTTGAAGAGTAAAATATATATGACTTCTTATTTACTAAGTTATATGAATGCTATCCAGGAGAGAGTAGAGATTTGAGGCAGAGATACTTTCAAATTCCTGATAAGAAGCAGAGATTCTGTGTAGTCAGTATTAGTGAGGATAGAAATCCAGAATCAGTTGTAAGGTGCACTGCAGATTCCACAGGATTGCTGCCACACAGGGTGTGGTGCTCAGAGGGAGAAGCCAGGAAGAGAGGAAGACGCCTTCGTGAGGAGTTCCCATTCTTGGTGTCACAGAGCCTTGAGCTACTTCATTAGAATTGATAGAGGACATTGTCTGACATCAAAGAGCCATATTGTAACCATAGAAACCCCATTTATTTTTTATTGAAATGTATTTATAGCACATCTGTTTCCAAAGGTTATATGACAACCCACAGTAACAATAATAGGTTTTGTGTTTTCATAAAATGAGAAAATTATTCTTTTCTTGTCAGATAGAGTAGGCTCAAATTTTTTTTATTGTTTTCTTCTTACAGAAGTTGCATTTCTTTCTGCTTCTCTTTGTCACTGCGTTTGCCTGCAAATTAAAACCAATTCACCAACCTGGAAACTACAGACATTCCATGGATTGAGCTGGTGGATTGAAGAAGCTACAGAAGAGGCCAAAGGCAGAGAGTTCTGCTCTCAAAATAGAAAAAAGGAGCAAAGAAGACATAATTCGATATGGTGTTCTACAACTTCAGATTATATAATTTTCATAATTTTTGATTATTCATATGACCTCTCTTGTTAGCCCACAAACAGACACAGCAGTAACTGAAAAATCAGCATTTCCTAAGGCAAAGTCGAACATGGCTAAAATCCTTGACTGCAATGTTTTAAATATAACCTACATGTATATGTACCAGGTGACAGCTGTTTAATCATTTGAATAAGGACTATTAGAGAAGGGAAGTGGTTTTTTTTTCATGAAATAATTGTTATTATAATTCTGCTACTTATTTTTACATCATAATTATAACATTTTTATACAGTAATACACATCATTATGCATATACATGTATGTATATATACACAAATGTGGATGGGGATTCCTCTCTCTTTCTCTCTACTCTTTTTCTATATACACAGACACACACATAGACAGAAACACACATGAACACATGCACGTATCCCTTAACACACTGTCAGAGAAAATCTTTCTATTATTACATATGCTCTTGGTGGTATTTTGCTAATTTGATTCTCATGAATCTGGAGATCATTTTTCCAAATTAAAATGAGGCAAGATCTTTCAGTCTCTAAATAATATTTGGGGCCCATCAATTGCTAAATAATATTTTGCTCCTTCAATTTCTAAATAATATGTGGGTTATACTTTGACATGTAAGTCTTGAAACTGATGACAGTGCATCCAGAATCAGTCCAGGCATCCCCCTTACCACTTCAGTGACCACCAATGGTAAAGATGGGCAAGACTCCAGTACCGCAAGGCCATGGGAGTTATTAAGGTGTTTGACTCTGCCTTTTTGAAAGACAGATTTGCTAACTATTATCCCCCCAAACCCTCTGACTCTCCATATGTGCACTCATCCATTATGTTTGCACTTCTGGCTTTGAATTTGCTGCAAGTACATTTCTGATAACCACAGTGGACAATGGGGTACATTACTTGGACCTCCATTCAGGGACCAGGCACTGACTCTCTAAGTGTCTAAGAGTGATACTGTGGTCACATTACAGCTGAGTCTTTCCCTAGACATGGTATTTGGTCAGGCAGAGCTGCCTTACCAGAGCGAGAAGCAGCTTGTACTGAATGAATGGAATGGCGGAGGACTACCATCTCAGTCTGCGCAGGGTGAGTCCAGCTTTAGAGCAAGCCAAGGAATTTCCCGAGGTTTCTTCTGAAACTGCATTGTGAGATGTCTCTTCCGCCTAGCAGGCTGTTAGCCTCAGCACTTCACAGGAACTGCGTCTGAGAACTCCGCAGTAAAATTCTCACTTGAAAATCTCCATCTCAGAGTTGGCTAGTGACAATGATCTTTGTTTTAAAGAATCACTTTTCTGTTAGTATTCTCTTCCAGGGATAATTTGGAAAAACTAAAGAGGAAGTTGTGCTGTGAAGACAGTGAGATCTGCAAAGGTTACATCATTTTGAAAACAGATATGTTGACTGTGTCTGAGATGACTGTGTGACTGGAAGAGTTATTTACACATTATTCTACCTGGCATTAGACCAAACTCGGTGGCGTCATTGTTGGTATACTCTGTTCCAGAATCTTGACCTATTGGTTACTTCACTCAACAATGATTCCCTAGATTTCTTATCAATTTAGTAAGTTGACAGGAAGAATGCTGCAAAGCTTACTTTTTTGCTAATCTTATCTAACTACAATCTGCCAGAATCTGAAGTACCTGTAAAATTTTCCTGCAATTATGAGGACTGAAGCTAGGGACACGGACATGCTAGGCAAATGCCTTGCAGGTGCACTGCACTCCCAGCCCCCAGATGCTGCTATTGACTATGCTCATATTTAGCCTTCATACTGTAGATGAATATGAGGACGTGTCAGGCTAAATTTTAAAATGATCAGATACGATTCTAATCTTACTGTGGCTCCTGCTCTATGTATTTATTAAAATTTTGTCAAGATTAAATCTTAATTTTAAAATGTTTTGTCTTTCTTTAAATTTATTTTTTAATTAAATTTCTGTGTATTTCATACAGAACATCTCAATCAACATTAATCATCTGTGAGCACTTAGAGCTATGAACTTCTGTTCCAGAGGTTTTGTTGTGTTGTATTGTCCTTTTCGTTTAATTCTAGGAATATTTTTATTTATTACATAATTTCTCCTTTGACGCATTCATCAGGAGTGTGTCGTTTAATCTCAATCATGTTGTGTAGTTATTAAGGTTTATTCCAATGTTTATTTAAGCTTTATTGCATTGTGTTCTGATAGAATGCATGGGATTATTTCAATTTTTTTGAATTGGTTGAGGTTTGTTTTGTGTTGCAATGTGTGGACAATTTAGGGGTGCTAATAGAATGTGCATTCTTTCGTGCTTCAGTGGAGTGCTCCCTAGATGTCTGGTAGGTCCATTTGATGTCTGGCATTGTTTAATTCAGATGTCTCTCTGTTTAGTCTCTGTCTGGATGACATGTCTAATGGAGACAATGAGGTAGCTGAAGTCCCCTACTATTAGTGAATAGGATTAAGCTGTGTTCTAAGTCCTATAGTACCATTTTTATTAAGTTGATTGCACCAGCGTTTGGTGCATTTATTTTCATGATTGCTATATCTTCCTGGTTAATTGGTCTTTTGATCAGAATGAAGAGACCTCTTTATCTCTTCTGGTTAGTTCTAGTTTGAAGTCAGTTTTGTCACATATTAGAATTTCAACTCCTGTTTGTTTCTTAGTTCCATTTACTTGGAATATTTTTTTTCCATTCTTTCACCTTAAGGTAGGGCCTGTGTGAGATGGGTTTCCCATAGACAATTAAAAGATGGATTTTGTTTCTTGATCCATTCAAATACCTGTTTCTTTTGAATGGGGAGTTCAGCCCATTGATATTTAAAGTTATTATTGAAAGATATACATTCGTTCCTGTCATTTTAATTACTCTTTGCATTCTTGGTCTAACATTGTGGTTCCACAGTTATACCTTCATTTGGTTTCTTTCTTGTTGCCTGTTGGATATAGTCTTTCCTTTCTACAACTCTTTTATTGTTTCAAGTATTCTCTAAAAGTCTGGTTTTATGGACAGAAATTCTTTCAGCCTATTCATAACATGGAAGATGTTTTCTTTCCCCTTCAACTATAATAGACAGTTTTGCTGGGCAAAGTATTCTGGGTTGGCATCTATGGTCATTTAGAACAGGGAATATTTTGGTCCAGGCTCTTCCAGCTTTCATAGTTTGTACTGAACAGTCAGCTTTAATTCTGATGGATTTTCTTTCATATGTGACTTTTTCTTTTCCCTTTGCAGCTTTCAGTACTCTCTCTTTGTTCTGTACAATTAGTGTTTTACTATGATATGCCCGGGGGAGTTTCTTTTCTAGCTCTGTTTGGTATTCTGTGTGCTTCTTATATTTGTATGAACCTGGCTTTCATTAATTTGGGGAATTTTCTCCTACAATCCTATTGATAATCTGAGATTATCCTGAGATTCTTCTCCTTCCTTTATGCCTATGAAGCATAAATTTTGTCTTTTCAATTTGTCCCACATTTCCTGCATATTCCATTCCTGTTTTCTTTTTAATTTTTCATAATCTTTGCTTGAGTGCTGCAGTTCTTCAGCTTCATTGTACAGTCTTTCTATACTTTTTTCCATTTCATTAGTTCTATTGCTGAAGCTTTCTCCTGTCATTTCAAATTTTTTTATTTTTAGTGTTTCACTTCTGTCTTCATTTCAGCCTGAGTTTTCTTCAATACTTTTATCTCTTTTGTGAATTCAGTCAGACGTTTATCCCTATATTCTTTTAGTTCTTTGATAGTGCCAATGTAGAGGAATGGGCACAGTGAGATTTTGCAAGCTCACAGCCAGGCAGAACTCAGAGGGTAATGCAGAATATGGGAAGGCTCAGAGCAAAAGTGGCCTCTACTCGAAGTTAGATGGAGGACAGGATGTGGATTTGGGGAGACTGCATTGTTGGGGTGGTAGGAGAGTGGGAAGGATCAGATTTAACAGGGAAAAATGCTGGTCAGGAACACAAGTCAAGTTGTGTATGGCACTGCCAGGGTAGAAGGCTGATCTCAGGAATGCAAAGTTGGATGTGGGGACAGCCTGTGAAGTTTCTAACAACTAGACTGAAAACCTGAGCTGACCTGAGTGTAGGGGATCAAGACACAGTGGGTGGGGCTGGAGTAAGAGGGTAGTTCAGAGATCTGGGGTGCTGAGAGCAAAAGCAGGCCTGTGCCCAAGGCTACAGGGAGGATCAGATGTGGGCAGGGAGGGAGGATGTGCGGTAGGGGAGTGGAGATGCAGTAGGCAGGATCTCCCTTTTGTTTTTATATTTGGATTAGTTTTTCCCTTGTTTTACTTACGTCTGAGAATGTTTAGTTGTTTTTTATCTATTTCCTTTAACATTTAGATTTTTATTTCCTTTAAAAGGAATTTTACCATTGATATGAAATTCTCTTGCATGTTTATAGTCTGCGATCTTTATATATTTCATATTTTTCCTTCTTTCATGAATATACTTGATAGTCTATCCTTCTAAATTTTTTCCATTTCAGAGGATAGATTTTTATCTTAGCAATTTTACCTTGAACCTATTAATTGTGGCATGCTTTTGATTAATCCTAATTAATAGTTGTTAATACAGATGAATCATCAATATAGCTCATTTTCGTAACTTGGTATTATCACTGTCTATTTTTAATGCCTATTACTTGTTTCTCCTTTCTAATATTTGGCAAATACCTCCAACATTATTTAACTGAGATTAGCTGTTTTTAATGTTATTACACTTTTTATTCCCAAAATAATTTCAATAATAAATATTTTCTTCTGTAACAGTCTTATGCAAAAGGATATGCAGAGGATAGAAAAAAGTAACAGAATTCTCGACAGAACAGCTGTGCAATAAAATGATTTGTCTTGCCCCAGTTTTGTAGGTGCTAACAAAAGACATAAAATTCTTGATCAGAGACAAAGGAATTCATTATTCTTAAGAATAACAGTGGCCAAAGCATTAGTGTAATAAGCTCATCTAAGCCTCAAAATCCATATTTTGTTATGAGACAGTTAAAGACTTCCTATGTAATGGATGCTTCACAGAAACCTGCACTTTCTGAATCTGCCTGTTTTACAACAAGTAAAGAAGGCTGGACTTTTGCAATGAGACTATGTGATACATGCCTGCAAAGCATTAGTTAATCTTTCAAATTTTTCAGCTGCATAAAACAGTCTTAAAAAACAGACCAAATTACAAAGCAGCCAGGTTCTTCTAATTCAGGCACACTTAGGAAGATGACTGGGGAGTTCATGACAGGTTGTTCCCTGCCCGACATTACTGCTGGTGTCAACAAAATGGCATGAAGTTAAGCTTTCTACTGCATATGATGACAAACATTTTCCTTTTAAAAAGATTTTTATTAAAGATTTGTGATGTTCATACAACATAATCTGATGTTATTTAGGTCCCTCCCCTTCCCCATCCACACCTCCCCTTACTGCCCCTGCTCAATTTAATGTTATATATACACATACATACATATATTGGTATACACACATAGCACAGTGTGTGTGTGTGTGTGTGTGTGTGTGTGTGTGTGCGCGCGTGCGAGTGTGTGTGTGTTTACGTAGTTCCTCAAATTCCTTCTGGGAGATGTGAGCAGCATCCAGCACGCCCTCCCCCATCCCTAATAACAAAGCAAGGTATAATTTCACCAACTTACAGTTTGGAAAACCAGAGTTTATTTGGGCTTGCTTACAGAGGAATGGGGAGGCAAGTCTAGTCCCAGCAGGGACCCTGTGACCTCACCTCCTGCAGTTTCCCACGAAGTTGAAGGGGCCGCTTTCCAGCTTCGTCTGCTCATTCCCGTAGTCCCTCCCCCGCATACAACTCACACACTGGTTAGTTGGGAGAAGTAGCTGACTCTTCTTGCTCCTTCTTTTCTTTTGGAGGGTCAACAAGTTTATAATCTTGGACAAGGAGGTTCCCCCAGGCTTGGGACAAATATTTTGCCCATAGCTTGCCATGCCAGGCAGTGTACAAGCCCATGCAACACACACACACACACACACACACACACACACACTTATATATACCACTGAAGCCTAATTAACTTACTAACAGTCCCATCCCTCGAAGAGACTGTCTCCTCCTGCCGGTACCCATTGGCTCCCAGAGTTCCACAGTTTGGGCTGAGTTTTCTTATCCACTTCTCCACTTAATGCTAGAATTTTGTCCGGTTTGAGCTTGTATGGGACTTGTGCATGCTGTCACTGTTGTTATGAGTTCATATGAGGACTAACTTGCTGTCTGGAAAACTCTATTTCCTTCTGGTCATCCACCCCTTCTGGCTCTTAAAATCTTTCCTCCTCATCTTCCACAATGATCTCTGAGCCTTGCGTGACACAAGGTTGATACAGCTGTCCTATTTAGGGATAAGCACCTGCAGCCTCTTGTTCTGTCTATGCACATTGGCCAATTGTTGGTTTCAGAGTTAATCACCATGTGCTGAATAGGGAAGCTTCTCTATATCATCTATGAATATAACAATAAGTCAATAGGAGTCAATTTAATATTATTACTATTTAGTAAAAAACTATTATTAAACTCTCTTCTATGCTCTGTGATTCATCTAGCTTCAGGTTCCTAAGCCTGATATTGATGTAAAACATGAGCTCCTTCCTATGAAGCAGACCTTAAATCCAATTACAGGGTGATTGGTGGCTTCTACAATATTGGTTCCCCTATTCCACTGGTGGGCATACTTTGCCATGCCAGTTTTTGTTATAGTTCACAGGATTCACAGCTGAGTAATGTTGATGATTAATTTTTCCTTCCAATAAGCACACATAGCACCTCCCAGCACTATGAATTCAAGCTAGTATATATGAATCTCTGAAGTCAGTACCAGCTTGATTTCTCCTTGTTTGTTCTACAGCTCATATAAGTATTGTATTTGACAACAGGGTTTTACTATCAAATTCTAGTTGGCAGCCAAGAGCAGGGGCAATGGCCAGTATTGTCCCGGAAGGAATGGTAGAATGCAGTGATATGAAATGGGAAGGGGAACTTAGACTGGGAGGGGAACCGGGTGAGGAATGAGAGCAGGCCGGGGAGAGAATGTAGGGAGGGAGAAGTCACACCGCAGTCCTTTAGAAAAGCCATATGGAAACCCAACCACTACAGAATATCCTTAAATAATATGCATATACATTATAAAAAGGGATTAAAAGAAGCTGCCTTATAACAAGGGGCACTGCACCTTCGAGGCATCAGAGGTTAGCAAAATAAAACCTCAGTGCCAAGAATGGACTCCCTTGCTAGAAGCTGTTGACCATGGTTCACACAGACCCTTAAACAATAATGATAAGCTTTTATTACATAAATACATAAATTATAAAAATAATTTCAAGATGTTTTCTATTTCTTTCTAAGAGATTTCTCATAATGAAATGTTGAATATTTGTAGTGTTTTTGAATGATCTATCGACAGAACAATGTGATTTTCTTTTTTAGATCACTAACGTGATAAATTACACGATGATACAATGAATGCTTAACAATGTTAATATTTTTACAGATAGTCTTCACAACTGGAGGTTTGCTTTACATATTTCTGGATTTATTTAGTTAATGTTTAATTTCAGATTTTATATATTTATCTAAAACTAAAGTGCTCCTGTAATTTTCTTTGCTTAAATTATGCTTTTCTATAGCAATTTTGGTTCTATTGACCTTAAAAGTAAATTAGCTTTCTTCATTCTCTACTTTGTACAGTAACCTTTGCCTGTCTCTCTTTAGCATGATAAATCCTTCCTATAAAATGGCATGGAGGTGAGTCTGGAGAGAACACTTTGGGCTTTTGGGGATGCTATTTATTTTTTGATTTGATACTCTGCTTAACATTTGAGTATTTATTATTTATGTATTTTATATGTATGAGTGCTACACCTGCAGGTGTGTAAGTGAACTCAAGTCATACAATGCCCACAGAGGCAAAAGAAGGCATCAGGTTCCCTGGAACTGGAGTTACAAATGGCTATTTGCCACAATGTAGGTGCTGGGATTTGAACCCAAGTCTTCTGAGAGAATAACCTTAAACTCTTAACCTCTGAGCCATTGTTCTAGTGCCATCATTTGAATTTTTAAAGTTTGTTGTTATCTTTCCCTTTAGAACACTATTTTGTTAAAGTTTAGAACAATGAATATAAAGTATTCTTATAATAAGAGTATTTTTAAATGTATTTTTAAACAGCAAATAATTGTTTTGTGCTCATTCTGAGCTACATTGAGTTGTAGTCTTTATTTGCACTCTTTGCTTCATAGGATTTATTCCACTGTTCTTTTCTAGTGACTGTTAAATTCTCAGCTCATCTGTTTTTAATCATTATTGGCTACTATTTAAAGCTGTACATTTATCTGGATGTATTGTTTTAGTTTTCCTGAAAAATTCTAATTCTAATATAAAAATGTATTATTATCTTTCAGTCATTAGTATTTGATTCATTTCTTTGCCATTTTCTCTTTTACCAACATGTCAAAAGTTTTTAGTTTCTCATCATAAATACATTTTTATAGTTTATGTATTGTTATTTTTAACATTAGTACAAAATGACCCCAAACACAGTATGTAGTATGTTGGTTCACTCTTAGGGAAGCCTCCCTCATGACCAAAGACAAGGGTTACTGAGAATTGGCATAGATATACTTTTTTTTGTTTATCAACTTACCTCTGTTAGTGAGCATATCAATAAAGACAAATGTAAATATAAATTTGAGATTAAACATGGCTTCCATTATGTTTTTAGATTTTTTTTAAGTTGATAGATATTTGTTTAAAAATCTCAAAATACTTTTGATTTGCCTACATTTTTTCATATTACTAATCATATTTATTTTAGTCTATTATATATTTGATATATGTATGTTCAAAGGATAAAATGTTAGATGAATTTAACTTCCTAATAATTATATTTGTTATTTTCAGAATATAAAAGTCTGATTAATATTATTAGATGTTAAATTCATAGAAGAATTATTATTATTCCACAATTTTTAATACCAAAATGGTTTTTAAGGACTTTTCAAAAATATACTATTATTGTGTATCATTCTTTTAAGTGTGATCAATAGTCTGTTGGCATTCCCTTTCAATCCAATCAATACATGTGGAATATGACATACTGAGATGAGTTTTCTGAAAGGAATTTAAGAGTTAAGTTCAAAACTATAACTATCATCTGGTTTCAAATAGTCCACAACACTCCATTCTAACCTCATATTCTCTTCTAAGGACTGTATCTTCCTCTGCCATAGTTATCACTATGAGAGAATCTTTCAAGTGCTCTTATCAAGGTTTCTATATGGTTGGTGTGATGGCTTTGAACAATAGTGGCAATTTGTAATATAGTAGCTTCTCTCCAATACTCAGAAAAAAAAATCAAAGCCTACAAAAAGTATTTCTCCTGATGTAGCTTAGGATCAAATGAAAGAAAAAGAAGTTTGGGCCAATCTTTATAGACTACATTTTACTTCACATATTTCTAAGAGAAAAAATGTTCTAACATCCACCCTGTGTGTTTATTATATAAAGGCATGAGAGAAAATATACAAACACTTATCTAATTCGGTATTTTGTATCATGTATATTTACAGATAAAAAACATAAGTTTTCTTACTCAGGTCATGAACTAATCGGGTATGAGAGATTTATTCTGAAATTAAGTCATTATATTTGACTGCTGTTCCTTGAATGTATATGCTTTCAATTATCCTACATAGAAAACTTCAAATAATGCAAATTTACAAATTATAAATAGCAAATATTTTTAAAAACAGAATCAAATTTCATCATCAAATTTTAATAATCGTACTGAACATCTAAGATTAGAATCATTTTCTAAACTGGAGTTATAATTTCCTTCCAGGAATCTATTCTTGCTAGAACAGATTTCTTTAAAGACCTAGAAATCAGAACTGTGCAAACTTGTTTAACTAGATAAGTTCGTTCAGGGCTGGCAAGATGGCTCAGTGTGTAGAGGTGCTTGCTGTGAGAGCCTTCTGAACTGAGTGCAGTCCTTGGAATACGTGGAAAGGTGGAAAGAGATAACTGACTCCCCCAAGTGAATGTGTCCTCTCACCTCCACATATGTGCTGTGGCTAAGACGAGTCCACACACACGCACACACGCAATTTTTTTTAATATTCAATTATAAACAACTGAGTAGCCGTTTTAGGTCAAAAAACACAAACTTTCACAGTATCTTCATGTTCACAAAAGAGTTCATACTCCGGGGGATACACGGGGCTTGGCACGGATGCTGGGAAAGCATTCCTGAAGATAGCAGAATGACCCGATCCTAGATTTCAAATCCAGTAATCCCACTCCGTGTGGTGACCTTTAACCACTATCTGTTGTCTCATGCTAGAAAATAAGGTTCTTATCTCAGGCCTCAGCGAAAGGATATGACAATGAGAAAAGGATATGACATTTGGAGCAAATTAAAAGAACACTAATCAAGATGCACCAAACACTGGATTCATGCCGCAAATAATAGACTTAGAACCAGGTCTTGATGATCTGAACCAAGTTTTCTTATTTTGGTTTTTTAACTTGTTGGTTTATTTTTCATCTGAGATTTGGTTTAAAAAACATGGCCTGAAAAGTGCGGTGAATACTGTACAGAAAACAAACTATCTAGAAGAGGAACTATGAACACCCCCACCCCACTGTCCAAACAAAGAGGTACCATGTTCTAACAAGAATAAGCCTCCATCTAACTGTGGGGACTCAGCACTGGACTGACTGCATCTCCACTTCCCATCCGGAACACGGAAACGAAGGCCGCACTGCCTCAAAGATTCTCCTAGCACCACAGTCAGGATGTTGGAGTGGAAACAAAGCACCGCACAGAATGCCACGTGCAGAGAGAGCCTGACATAGCTCCTCCCTGCGGGCTGCTACGCGAACCACTTAGGAGAGCAGCCGAACTGTTCTTTCCTTGAAGCAGGGAACAAATGTTGTGTGTGTGTCGTGGGTGGGGGGTGGGCCTGGGGGTCAACAGACCTTGTGCGAATGACAAATGCTCAGGATATGGCACGAACCAGACACGGGAACTAGATGGAGATGTAGACTCCCAGCAGACAAAGGCAGTGACAAATTGTAGAACCCGGCTGACGCTCCATGCCATAATACGGTACTAAATATCTAGAAATATGCTAAAGGAATGAAGAAAGGAAGGGAGGAGGAGCGGGGATGGAGGGAGCGGAGGGAGAGAAATTCCTCCTGAAATTACTGAGAATACTTAGAATATAGTAATTTTTCTTGTCAAATAGCATGAATGGAGTGCTTAAAGGCCTAGTTGAATTATGAAGATAAGTACAATTTTTTCTGCACCCCTAAAAATATGTGATTATTTTGATAAGCAAATGAGAAAAATATTTCCAAAGGACTTATTATGGTACCTACTGCAATAAACCTATAAAGAGCCTGAAATTCTTTTTTCCTTCAAGTTAGCTTGCTACCATTACATGTAAGTAGTAAATGACAGGAGACACAGGTCAGCAATGAAAGACCATTTATAATCCACAGCAATAACAATGGCCAGAATATCAGCATTTCTAGTGAGCACCAGTCCCAACAAGGCGACACTGGTAGGGACAATGACGTCAGCAATGGACTGCACCGTAAGTAGGCGCCCTGCACATACTTGAACCCTTCGTGGTGAGCACTAAGCATCCCTGCCCTTTACTGTGGAAGGATATCACATTTCTCTTTCCAGGACTGTTTACCAGTAATGATCATGAATAAAACTGAGCACAATGGACTGTTCATTCCCACTCACACCCTGGAACACACCCTGGCAAGCACCTTGGAGATCCCCTCCCTCAGCATAGCTACCAGGTGCAAAGTAAATATTGATGGTTTTTATAATTATTGTTACTATTGTGGTGTCCAACCAAATCATTTTTAACATATATTGTAATACTTGTCTATGAAATTTTCATTGGTGTTAGATTTAATAAAAATTTCAGATTGAAAGCTGCTTACTGGGCCACTGAAAAGAGTCAGTGGGTAAAGGCACTTGCTGTTAAGTCTAAAGACCTAAGTTCAATCCTTGGGACCCACATGGCAGAAGAACTGACTGCCACAAGTTGTTTTCTGACACCCACATGTTCACTGTGGCATGCATGCCCACACCACACACAAAATGAATGAATGAATTAATTAATAAGTAGATAGATAAATATATTTAAACCTTAAAAAAACAATTTCATAGGCATAATTTTCAGAATTAAAACTTTGCCAGATTTTCTCAAGGGAATTAAAATATTCATGCACTTTAGCTCTTTTTTTGATCAAGAGGAATGAAGAATTTTAGGATGTTTTTCATGACTTTGATGGAAGGAAGATGATGCTCTCCTTAACACTATATCATCAATGTAGGAATACAATGCCCACTAGTTTAATGACGGTGTGGATGTGTTTGCCTCCTCTGGCAGGCTGGGGGGTGGGGAAGGACTTGCTGGCAGGCAGTATCTCAGTAGATCAGAAAAAGAAATTAGAGGCTACAGAGAGTTAAAACATATGTAAAGTTCTTTGACAGATCAATGTAGTCCCAGAAGGAAGTCAGTTCTGTGCTTGGAATTCCTGGTTGTGTGCCCGTCCCTGTCCCTCTGGTTGTGTGCCCCTCCCAGTCCCTGCCCTGCTCCTTTCAGGAAGGTACCACTGCCAGCTGTTCCCACATGGAGCTAAATATCCTTCCGTGTGTCTGTTGTCTTCCTCTCTTGGTCCTGTTAGTCTCATTAGGTTAAGCCCTGTTATTTGACTTCCTTATTCCCTCTTACTTGGTAACATCATTTTCTGTCACTAGGAATCAAGGGGAAAGGAATCAGAGATCTTCATAAGTAATTTGGTGGTCTCTGCCTGTCCAAAACAGAATCTCTCCGCAATTTCTACCATAGTTCCCGAGAAACTCATGAAAGGAAAAAATATTATTTAAGAAGTAAACTCAGTCTTTAAACAATTCTGGAGAGAGACAGCCGAGAACCTGACCACATTCCTACTTGCTGAGCCTCAGCCCTCATCTCATCCTGCATTATGTGATCCAATTAAAACAATAATTTTTCTGGGGTGAATGTTGCTAACATGAGTTTCAGTTATATCCTTAGAGCTTATCCTCTTATTCTCTGCAGCGTAACAAGTCGTAGGTCTCTGTATCAATTACCATCTTACGCAAAAAGAAGCTTCGTGGATGAGGTTTAAGAGATGGGCAAATCTATGGTATATAGATAAATTATTAGCAGTAGTTTTAACACTATGTCTGTTTAGAACAGTAACTGTAGTAGGTTCTCCCCTAGAGCCTCTGACCTGTCTTGCCATAGGTTCCTGGTCCCATAATGGTGCCAGGTATGGGTTTCATCTTGTGGAGTACGCCTTAAACTCAATCAGAAAGGAGTTGGTTACTCCCATAACTTCCACAACACTGTTGCTCCAGTGAGCATATTTCACCAGGCCAACAGTGTCTGTACCTCACAGGGCTCACAGCTGGATAAGACTGATGATTATGCTTCTCCTCTGGCAGTGTGCACAGCACTTTCCAGCATTTTGAAAGATAGAAAGTACGGATGAAGCTTCTAGGTCAGCAACAACTTGATTTCTCTATCATCAACGGCTTAAGTATGTGGTGTCTCCAGCAATAGGATCGTAACTGTCACGTTCTGGGGGAACAAAGAACGGTGGCAGCAGCCTATAATGTTTGGAGTTCTATGGGGCCTCATTGGCCAACAATTTCAGAAAAAATAGCACATTCCTGTCACTTGGATTTCGCCTCTGGTGTCTGGTAGAATCATTGTTTCTCTGTTATAGGGGGATATAGATAGATAGATAGATAGATAGATAGATAGATAGATGATAGATAGGTGATAGATAGATAGACAATAGATATATGATAGATGATAGATAGATAGATAGATAGATAGATAGATAGATAGATAGATGTTAGGTGATAGGTGATAGATAGATAGACAATAGATATATGATTGATAGATAGATAGATAGATAGATAGATAGATGATAGATTAGGAAAAGTAGGTTTAGGTTTCAAATGACTTGGCGAACAGGTCTTTAGTGTTAGTCATCTTTACCAATCTTGGGAATATACCCAAAAGACTCTATATCCTGTTACAAAGATATTCATCCTTGTTCATTGCTGCTCTATTCACAATAGACAAGAAATGAAAACAGCCTAGTTGTCCAGCAGTTGATGAGTGAACAATAAAAGTATGGTACATTTGCACAACAGAATATTTATTGTTCATCAGTTAAGCAAAATGAATTTATGAAATTCACAGTTAAATGGAAAGAACTAAAAATAATGATTCTGAGTGAGGTAACCCAGATCCAGAAAGATAAATGCCTCACGTTTTCTTTCATTTATAAAATTGTGCAACCCCTGTGGAAGCCAGTGTGGAGAACTTTATAAAAACTAAAAATGAACCTATCATTTGAGCCAGTTATACCACTCCTTGGCGTATACCCAAAGGACTTGTCCTATTGCAGAGATGCTTGTATATCCATGTTTGTTACTGCTCTTTTCACAATATCTAAGGGATGGAAGCAACCTAAGTGTTCCTCAGCTGACTAGTGGATAATGAAAATGTGGTACATTTACACAATGGATTTCTACTCAGTGGTAAAAAAAGACAAAATCATGACATTTGCAGGTAAATGTGGAACTAGAAACTGTTATGCTACGTGAAGTAACACAGAATCAGAAAAACAAATGATCTATGTTTTCTCTCTCATTTGTGGATCCTAGCACCAAACCTTTGTATGTAAGTGTATATTCTGATGTAACTGCTGGAACCAGGAAAATAGAAAGGAGCCAGGGAGGTAGAGGGAAAGAAGGAAGCTAATAGAGAAGAATAATAGGACCCAAATGTTACTTGGGGAGAAATAGATAAAAGGGGGATATTTAAATGGAAGAGAGTTATACAAACAAATATTGGTAAAGGAAAAGAAAGAGCTCAAGAGAGGTGGGGCCTCAGGAGACTGGTATTATCAACAGAGAAATGGGGAAAATTGTGAACACTTTAAATGGGAAAGGAATGGAGAAAGGGTGAAAAAGAGAAAGAGATAAATAATGCCTAGTGAGTGTTAAACACCAGAGGGAATCATTTTGGTCTAACAACCTAATGACCAATTCCACATACAATATCTCTACATAAGCCCATGTACATAGCTGAAGGGCACATAACAAGAAACAGTGCTAGACAGGCGAAACCTTCCTTTGAGTTTTTGGCCATCGTAGCCCAAGAAACTCCCCAAATTATATGAGCTATATATATCTATATCTATATCTATATCTATATATAGATATATATTGCCACAGCCCTTGATTGCCTCCCAGAACCTGAAGGTAAGAGCAGATTGCTGAAGACAGGACATACTTCTGAGACTGGATTTAGAACAATGGAGTTGGAACTGACCTGGAAGCCACTTCCCCTCAAGGCTAGCAATCACAGTTCTGGAGAGCACTCTACAAATACACAAGGGAGCACATCAGTTGATGGCCCAGCACCAGCCTCATGACCAAATAACCACATCAGTGACCGGCACAGCATTCAACACTGGTGCAGTAGTGGCACTTTTGTCTTGGGACCAATCAGTGGCTGCCTAGTTTATCTTTCAGCCCACTCAATAAGAAGAAATTCATTTGTGGTACTATAATCATAGCTACATGCACATGGCTGGAGGTGATAGATTGTAGAGAAATCCCCAGGGCTGTCACATTCCTAGGCTAATGTAACTGCTTACCAAATACAAAACATGTGTCCTTATATTTACACTCAAGTATTCATCAAAGAAGCTTCTTTTTCACCAGACTCAGAATAATACAGAGTACCACAGCTGGTCACACACAGACATTGTCTGTGAATTACCCTTGCCTAAGTGGCACAGATTTTGGAATATGATAATAAAAAAGGAAACTACGCTCTTTAAAATGTCACTTAGCCCCAATGCAAAGAGAAAAAACATGCCCAACATCCAGAGGATTATTCCTATGGTGATTAAGAGCTCTTGTACTATAGCAAACTTCAGATCCACAAAATGTACTCCATTATAAGTACATCCGTGCTCTGTTCCTGAGACCAAACATTTTATAAGTTCTTCCTTCTATTTTTTGTTAAGATAATAGAAATATTGCCTTATTCTTTTATAACCGTTTCAACAACATTGGAACTCTTAGGAACTGTTTTAAAATAAGTTTTTAACCAATGTAATGGGAATTTATAGCTTACCAAATGATGAAAAATAATGAAGCACAAAAAAATCTCAGTTTTTCACTTTTTAAATTTTATTTTTAATTGGAAAATAACAATAAGCTATATGTATATGTATTTCTAGGGCACAATGTGATTTTCCTGATCTGTGTCCATTGTGAAGTGAGTAAATCGAGCTAATTAAAAACTCTCACTTCAAATACTTATAATTTTGTAAAGAAACAATTTTAAATCTCTTAAAGTGATTTGAAACACAAAGTGCATAGTGAATATATTAAATAGTAATTTCCTCTGAATTTTAGTATGTACCAAGCATGTGCATTACCTAATCATCACAATACATAAAATATAAAAACACCTACCTCAGTGTACACAAAGGGGGTCTAGAGTTGAAGAGCAATAATGAAAGTAAACGAAAGTTAGTTTGCTTTATGTTGTGAAAAGGCACTGATGATGATAAAATGTCCTGCTTAGAAGGAAAAATTGCATCCACAAAAATAATCTAAGTCCTAAGTGACTGAAAATTACAGCTCAAGTTTAAACTACCTTACACCTATTACTTCTTCTGAAATAAAAATTGTATTCTGCATAGTCATTTAATATGGAAAACACTCACAATATTTGTATATGTGGTAAATCTAAATGTCTGATACCCATGGCAGAGAAGGCCATTTGCTAGTCTTTCTCTGAGAGTATTATTACTCTTTCCTCAGGAAACTAAGACTGACTGTGCTTGTCTTTTATCTCCAAAAACTATTTGAAATGAGTTCATCTAGATAGAGTTAAAAATTGGTTGGAGAAGCTAGAGAGTTGGTTCAGCAGTTACAAGCACCTACTATTCTTACAGAGGACCCGAGTTCAGTTCCCAGCATCCAGGTAGGGCCGCTGAAAACAGTCTCCAGAGGGATTTGATACCCTTGTCCTCTGTGGATACCTTCATTCATACCTTCACACGGGCACACATCAGTGCACAAAATTTTAAATAAAATTAATCTTAAAAATAAGAAGAGAATCTGAGAGCATTTGGTGTTATTTTACTAGAGTTTATTGGCTTTCCCAAAGCATGATCTTCAACATACTTTTTTCTACTGGGTTCCTAAGGAAAATAGAAACATAAAAAAATTAGAGAGTATGCATCCCTTCAGTATCAGCTGACTTAATACAAGTCCTTCCCAAATGCAAGGTCTCACACATCATTGAAGATCAGCATCCTGAGCCAGTCACCATCAAACACAAAATGAAAAGCTCAGTGCACGTTTTTAAAAACATGACCTGACTTTCCAAGTTTCTGCTAATCCTCTTCTGCACATTTTGGACCTTCGAGTATTACAGTGCTTGGAGGTCCAGAAGTCAACTGGTCTCAGGATTTACAATAGAGGAAGGCACAACTGCCAAGGCACTCCTGTCCCTCAGGATTACACTAACAGTACCTAGAGATGGTAAAAGGCAAAGTTACCAAAGGACTGAGTGAGGGCTGAGAAAAAAAGAAAATCCTTAGGCCGCCTCTTTTCTCAACATCTCCCTGCACATGGACTACATTAACCTCAATACTTACAACTGGTAGATCTCAAGGCACAGAAATGATCTGTCTCTGTGAGTCTCTTCTGTGCTCCAACATAAGTATCCTAGACTTTTATTTCCTTTTTATACCTGTCATTATTCAAATTTCTAACTTATTCCCGAATTATTTCTCCTGAACCCCTACAGGATTAGTTTGGATTTAAAAAAAAAAAAAAAAAAAACTAGCTAGGGAGCTACTGAGAGTGGGAAGATCATGAGGATGCCCACCTCATCAATGGTTGAGCTTGGTGATGAGCTTGGTGATGAATTCATAGATGAGTGGATTATCTCAGACAGAGCCCAGCTGAAAAAAGCAGATCACTAGGGGTGTGTCTTTATAAAATATACCTTGTTTCTGCCCACTTCCTGGTCTCTCTCTCTCTCTCTCTCCCCCTCTCCCCCTCTCTCCCTCTCTCTCTCACCCTCCTTTCCTCCCTCCTTCCCTCTCTCCTCACTTTCTTTCCTGGTAAAGAGATTATAGTCTCTGATCAAAATATTTCCTCATACAGAGGCAAGTTCATACAGGCTTTGTTGTGCCCTCTGAGAAGCACAGAGAATGGTCTTGAGAGATACAGCAAAGAGACAGAAGCAGACTTGGAGAGCTAAGGAAGGAAAAGACAAAGACAAGCATTAATCCTGGGCATAGTCCTGGAACAGATATGCTCAATAAATACCTGTAGAATGAATACATGAGCAAATGTGAGACGCTACAAATAACCATTCAGAACCAATCTCAGTCCTTTCCTAAGGTCCATAGGAAGCCGTGTTGCTTGTCTAGTAACAGTGTTTCTCTTTCAACTAGGTCAATTCATCTTTTATTCCACCCAAAAGACCAAAAAAGATATACAGTTGATTCCTATACACCCACTAAAGTCAAGTTTGGCTGAAGAAATCAATGCGGTAACATTTACAAACCCCTTGCAATGCTGAGTCCATAAAACACATGATTTGCTTCTTTGTGACTGGGCAGATGAGCACCAAACATTCTCTGAACTGACTTAAACACAGTTCTCCACCAAAGGGATTACACTGGAAAAGTCAAACATTATCATACAGAATTCCTATCTTTAAAAAAATTGTGCATCTCATATACAACATCTTAATCATCTTTATGTTCCCTCCCCCATCCAGACACCTCCATAACCTGACCCACCGGATTTCATGCATTCTGTCATACATGTTAAACTAGTGTGCCCAGATGTCCCCCAGTGAAAGTTAATCTGAGGTCTAGCAATTCTGTCTAGAGTGCCTCTCTGAAAGATCAACTCTCCCTCACCCAGAGGTAATCAGCTACCAATACTTATTTGGCTGAGACTGGGTCCTGATGCCCTTTTCTCCAGTTTTATGATAGGTTTTTATCCGAGTGAGTTTGCGTGGGTCTTGTACATGCTGATACCATTACTGTAGGTTCATATGAACATGGTCCCAGGAGCCTGTAAAACTCTATTTCCATATGGTCATGCACCTCCTCCCCCCGGCTCTTAAGATCTGTCCGTCCCCTCTTCTGCAATGGGCCCTTAGCCCTGAGTGGGTGAAATTTAATATAGGAGTCCTGTCCGGGAGCCCATACTCTGCAGACTAAGTTGTTGAATGGATTTATCTCTTTCAAAGACAGATGGTATGTGTACAGACAATGTAACCTGGGGTCCTCCTCAAACTGGAAGCTATGAAACAATTATCTACTTTCTCTGTGAATAAATACTTCATGTCTGTTTTAGCTATCATATTGGCCTTTCTGACACGCATTTCATTATTCTATACATTTCATGTTGTACATCACATGATATTAGAGCAGCAAACATTTCATCTCCTAGGCAACATAGGCCACATCTTGAGATATTTTTGGCTTGAGTAGTCACAACTCAGGAATTGGGAGGTGCCATTGACACAGAGTGGGTGATGCCAGAGATGACCTTAAATATCTAGTGTCATCTAAATGTCATCCAGAGTCCCCCATACCCCAAAACATCTGTTTGGAAATGTAGAGGTGCCAGGTCTGAGAAGCTTAGACTGCAATCATCCATCAAAAAGTGCTGGAATTAGGATCACAAAATGGATCAGCAAGTTAAGGTGCTTGCCACCAAGGCTGACAACCTGAGTGGATCCCCAAGAGCTACATGGCTAAAGGAGATAACCAATTCCTATAAGTCGTCCTTTGACCCCCTACATGTACACTGTTTTATCTACACACACACACACACACACACACACACACACACACACACACTCAATAAGCAAATAAACTAGTTATACTTTGTGATACGAAGAGATATTAACTGGATGGTGGGAGATATTCTTTAGCCACATGTTCATAATATGGTGTCTATGCAGATGACAAGAAAGCTATATGGAAGAAACTCCGCATGACGTGAAATAATCAGCCCCTTCTCACAGTGAATCAATGGACAGAATTCTTACCCTTGTTAAAATTCTCTTCTTCAGAGAAACAAAGGCAACAAGTACAACTCTGCACTCACTTTGGGCCAATCCCAGTTCAGGTGGTGGCCCCAGACCTCCATAAGCAGTTATCTCCAAACACCAAAGATAAATAAAATAGAACACAGAAGTAACCCAGCCCATAATTAAGTGGAACCCAGTATCCAGTATAGAGATAAGTTAATTAAAATAGAATTATAGACACTAAAATGCAACTTTAGAGAATCCATATCTAATAGTTAATGTCATTGCATAAAAAATACCAGATCCAATATTCTATGTTTTGAATGAATTCCACAGTTATCTAAACTCTGAATTATTATTATTTAGAAATTTAGCGAATCAAATCATGTTAATGACTACAGTGTCTTTAATTCAAACTGACAAACAGGTGGAAATGAGGATAATTTAACAGAGCTCTGATCAATAAACATTAGTTATTTTTCTTTAGTTCTAGTTGACTGTTTAGTGAATTAATGTAAACATACCTCAGGTGCATCCCACACAATATGAATAACATCCTGACTCCATTTTTATAACTGTTGAGTGTTTATTCTCAACTACATTGCTAGAATAAGTAAGGCTTTTCTTCATAGGCTCTACATCAGTGGTTTTCAAACCATACTCTTCAAGGCTGTTTTTACACATCTACAAAGCTGCAGGTGATTGCAGATCCTAGACTTTGAGCAATGTGTCTCCTGTGCACTGTCTTTTATATATGTAACTGCTGATGTAACTAGTAAGCATTGTATTAAACATATTGAACTAATGCTAATGTGTTCTCAGTCGATATGTAAGTAGAGTAAAAATTATTAACCGAACAGACAGTCACATTTTTATTATTTTAAAATAATTTATCTTCGGAATACTAAGAACCATTATCCTATGTCTCCGGTAGTGGAATTTCTGCAGATATTCTTTGCATTTATATACAAAAAACCAGTTAACCATGGGACAGTTCTTCTCATCATATCTGCTCACTGTAGCATTCAGAGCACAGCTGTCCAAATCCACCTTGGAATTCGTATTTTCCTCTAAGATCAAAGTTTAGTGTACTTAGCTGTGGGCTTTGTTGATCCATTCCTCTTGAACTTCGTTTGGGCCCATAATTACATGCCCAATATAGAGAAAAATGTCAAGAAAGCAACAGATTTCAATTTCAAGCTTCAGAGGAGTTCTGATAATAAAAATGTGGTGAAAATGATGAAAACTGCCTTGACTGATGTGCTCTTGTTTTTAGGGACAATGTTCGGTGTGCTGGCTGCAAAGAAAGGATACATGTCAATTCTAAGATTAGGCCTGTGCCAAGGGAAGTTGTCATTTTTCAAAGGAAAAGCTCCTTTTGATGTCAGGAAGATGTCCAGCCACGCTGCTTGTTATGCAAAAACAGTGGGATTGCTTTCTGCATGCCAGGAGCAGGGCAAAGGTACAACACACCCACTGCCGGAGCCCATTAGCATCTTTTGTCATAATACATGGCAAATGGACCAGTAACTACCCACTGCCAATCAGAGTGATGATGAGCCAACCTAAAATAGGCAGGTGAGCAGTCTAAGTGCCCCTGTGGTTTGCCAATTACCTCAATTATCTGCAGTAGTTTTTCTGCACAGCCACCATGAATACAAATCCAAAACATTCTGGGCTTGGGGGAGAGAGGTGCTGGGTGGTGTCAAAAAGCTGAGGAATAAGCAGGATTTTTCTGAAGCTGAGTTCCAGGAATTGTGATACCCAGTTTCACCCAGATGAGAAAGTCTCCTGCCTTTTGTTTCACAATTCTGTCTCCTCTAGGAAGGGTTCCCTGAATGATGAGGCATCAGTTCTGATGTTACCAATCAATTGCATAAATCAGTCTCAGTGATTCTCACTAAACATACATTGGAACAGTTAGACAGCATCGAATGAAGAGCTTGTATCGGGAGGAAACCAAATAAAACTGCCCTTACTGGAAAAAAAAATACATCGTTTGTAGTAGATACAGGGAGAAAAGAAGCAGAAGATGGGAGACTTGCAATTCCTGCTGTCCCCACCAGTTATAAATAAAGACCGTAAAAAGAAAGCAACAGCGCCCTTTGTTGCAAGCACTTAAGAACAATCAAGATCTGAGCAGCAGCATTGCGAAAATAGTTCATTCTAGAAGCTCTGCTTTGGTGACTGCAGTGCTAACCCCACTGAGAACCATTCTCAACTGGCTATTGTTCTCACATCTGCAATTACTAGGAACAGTGAAAGCTGAACACTATTTTAAGCATATTGTAGCATTTTTAATGATAAAATGATATTAATTTATACATGTAGCATTTGTACATTATCCAGAAAGATATGCATGCTTGCTAGAAGTTTAGATAAGAACTGAAGCCATTACTTTCCTGTGCACTTAAACTTCTTAATAGTGCAGCTATAGTATGTGATTTCAATAGAACAGTGTCATGCTCACTGGGTAATATGCACAGAGGCTTGCTTAATGTTAATAGCTGCAGTCAAGAATCCGAGTTATATTGCTCTGGTGTTGAACTAATATGTGATCTTTGACAAGTCACTTAATCTTTCATCTTTCTTAACTGTAAAGATAGTTTGTCTAAATTATAATAGCAGATAATAATACCTTGCTTGGAGTAGTGTGGCAAGACTTGATTAATTGTCATTTGTGGAGTACTTTCAGGTCTTTGGATAAAATGTAGTACAAAAGTGCATGGTGTTAATATTATTCACCCACTAACTATGTTTCCTTCGGTAATAGTCCAATAGACCCTCGGTTTAAGATGCATGTGGGGATACGTCTAAGGTACACAGAGAGAATGGTAGCATTTTACTGCTGCTTTCACCACATACTGCCAGTGTACAAGCTGGTCTACTTACAGAATATTCAATGTAGTTACTAAATTCCACACTGACTGTTTTATTATGCTAATTGATAATGTAGTATGCTCCAAAGATTAAAGAAAAATGAAATTAAACTGAAAAATCAAAGGGTAACAACTTTCTAATGCCTCTTTAATTTAGCAAAACACAATTAAAGTCACACAGTGACAGAACTAACTGTGAATGGCAAGATGACTATAATTGACAAAGTAAATGTTGCAGAGGCAAGCCGCATAAAAGATAAAGAAAATACCAATATAATGCAGTCCTGTGGGATATCCATGTCAGCTCCCAAAAATAAACCGTGAGAATTCTACAGATGTCACTGAAAACAGTGTTCTTAAGCATACTTATCTCACTAGAAAACACTTGGGTAATCAGATAAGAATATACACATTAAATAAATATTCACTTTCCTTACTAGAGAAAAAAATATGATGCTAAGAAAGACTTAAACTTTCCAAACTGATTATTAAAGTTATTTGAGTTTATAAGCATACTGGACCCAATATTGATGGCTTGATTAAAAAAAAAACATACAAGACATTCATATCAGAACTTATTCACACACTGACACAAACAGGAAAGCCATGAAGTTAATGACTTAAATATTCAATTGAATAGTAACTTTTAATGAGCACTGCTAACCAAGAAAATTAAGCATCATCTGCAATATAACTCTGTAACTGAGGTTCTGAACATGACTGTGACCTGATTAGAGAAAGAAGTATACCAAGATACTGTTAGAGGAGTAGGTATGAATTGATACGTACAAAGTCTTAGGTCAGCAATTACAAAATATCTTAATACGTAGAGTACCCTTCTTGAAATTTAGCATGCCCAAGCACATATCCTCTGTCCTCTGGCCTCAGATGGTATCACTGAAAACCTGAAAGGCAATAACCTTCACAAAAGGCAGCACATCCCGGAAGAGTATAAGGCACTCTTCAGTCATTAAAATAATACGCTTTACTATATGTTTTCCAGATCTATGTTTTTCATTAAATCTTTCAGATAGAACTGATATTCTAAGAGTGTAGGTCATAATGCTCCTACATCTTTCTGTAGCTTTCAGCATAACACAAGCAAAGACACTAATATGGCAGAAAATAACTTGAGGAAATGGACAGGAGACATTAACAAAGAGGACACTGAGAAAGCCCTCTTTGTATGGAACAGCATCTCTGAGGAGGAGGCTTACATGAGGGTACAGCAGGGGTAGCTGGAAGGTGTTTGAGACTTTCTTCTATGAAGATGCATGTCCATTTTATTTAACTTACTACAATTCTGTGAGTTATAAAAACACGTATGTCATATATTCTACTTGTATTTCTATTGTTTTGATAAAATATCTTCACAAAAAGCTACTTGGGGGAGGAAAGGCTTATTTTAGCTCACAGCTTCATGTCACAATCCACTATTCTGTGCAGTCAACACAACAGCCCAAGCAAGTAGTCACAATACATGCACAGTCAAGAGCACAGACACGATATCTGCACCCCGCTTGTCTGCTGCTTGTGCTCAACTAGTACAAGTGTATCCACTCTTGCACAGTTTAGAGCCCAGCCGTAAAATGGAGCTGCCCCAATGGGCAAGCCGTCCTTCCTCAATTAAGAATCAAGCTAATACCCCACAGACAGGTCCACAGACCAACCTGACCTAGCCAATTCCTCACTGAGACTCTCCCCAGGAGACTCTAGGTTTTGACAAGTTGACAGTTCAACCAGCACCTTATGTCTTAGCAAACCTGACTCTACCTGCTTTTCCTTAGTGCTGGGATTATGGATGGCTTTTTTAAAGATGTCTTTTATACTAGACTTTTTACAATCTTTGTACTATTTTTATGATTAGAAAGGGAAAAGATTTTCAACAGTTTCAGCATAATGTAATTACTTCCTGAAACACTGAAGGTTTCTCCCAAAATTCCACATTTTCTTTCATCATTTAAAACAATCTCAATGTATAAGCCTTATGTGATTGGAATATAGAAGTGATTTTGTATTTTTGAGCATGGAAGCACCTGTTTCATAGTTTGGAACAATCATTTGTAGCTTTCTTGACACACACACCAAAAAAAAATGTCCTGAAGGTAACTGTGTCTCCTGAATGTATAGGTTTGGAGTTGTTTGATTTAAAGTGAAATTTCAGAGATTATGCTCCCAAGGAAGATAACAAAACATTCTAGAGTCAGGATGACACTTTTTTAAAGTGGCCATATATCTTCTGAACCAGGTACCAGAAATAGCATTCAAATCATTGGTGATGCAAAATTCCTCCACCATAGCTAAACAAATTAATGTTCATCCTGCATGCCACAGGTATCAGAAGGAAATGAATTCCTAACCTCTTCATGATATTTTCAGAAGAGAATCATCATTACTAACAGAAAAAATGCAAGGGAATGGGCTTGTGATAGTCAAGATTTATGCCAAGGGGTGTTTCTATGAGTCCCTGCTCAGCTGGGTTTCTTCTGAGTCCTGGCCTGCTCCATAAAAGGCAGTCACTCATTCTTTAAGGACCATCCAAGCAAGAAACAGCCCCAGTAACTCTCCATAAGTGCATAAAGCTAGTGAACTGTGCACCATTCTTTCTAAACATTTCAATCTCTCATCATATATTTTAAATTTTATATTTTAAATGTCAACTAAAGAAAGAAATAGCAGTTTATTCCCCTACACATGACTTGGGGCATTTTTAATTAATATTTAGTCCATGACATACACAAACTACTTTTCTTGGTTATACTATCTAGAATATACTGTGAGTAGTTCTCTTATTTGCCACATCCAGATTAAATGCAAACGCACACAACTCTGTGAGAATATATTGCAGCTATAACCACAAAATATGTTCAGCAGAAATACCGTAACTAAAATAGCATGGAGTAAGGTAAGGGGTGTATGCTGCTTTCCCATCATTCTTTTCAAGTTCCTAATTAATCCTCATATTTATTCTATATTATATTCATATTAGTTTTCAATGTTGTTAGCCCCTTGCTCTGTAAACTGATAAAGAGTCTTATTTTAGGGGAAGTAAATGCATTTTTTAAGAGCAAAGCATAAGAATTCTATATGGGGATTCTGTTCCAGCTTTGTGCACTTGTTGTCTCTGACCATGAACAAACTTCCTGGATTTTAAATATTAGGTTCTGGTGGGAATATCATGACAGCTAAGTATGAAAATAATTAACACAGTATGAAGGCTTCTTGTTCTTTAATATGGTTATTATTAGAGTTCATCACCAAAAGTAGTGCCGTGTTGAAGACTTCCATGACACTGCTACTGGACAGAGTAGGAGCAGTCAAAAAACATTTTATTTTTGATGCTGCATTGCCATCTCAGAAGTCTTTACTCCTAAGTTCAACAAAAACTAATTTATTAAGTTTAAATAATTTAAGATTTTTGTCTCATACTGAAATATTAGATTTAAATTTTCCCAAACCATGATTTAAAAAAAAAAACACAACTTTATGATACACTACAGCCAAGTATATTTAGCAAACACAGATTAGTCTGGATAGGCCTTCAGAAAGAAGAAAGACAAATAATAATAAAGGAGTAAAGTTAAGGGAGAAAAGATCTGAAAATGATACAAATATAAGAAATTCTTGAATCTATAAAAATATTTCAAATAAAAAAGTAAAGACTGCAAATTAGCCATAATAAAGTTTCATTTACTAATTCAATTAATAAGCTCTATAACTAAAGCTTTTACTTTTCACTAATTGTTTTACTTCACTAAAGCTTTTACTTCTCACTAATTGACAAAAAACAAATTGCCTGTCAGTAAACAAATTATTCAAATTTATGCTTCATCCTTAAATAAAGCATAGATGGATTAAAGAGGTTTAGCAGCTAAGAGCACCATCTGCTCTTGCAGAGGACCTGGATTTGATTCCCAGCATCCACAGAGCAGCTAATAACCATCCATAACTCCAGTTACAGGGGATCGAACACCATCTTCTGACCTCCACAGGCACTGCACACCGTGTGTCCAGTTACATATATGCAGGCAGTCCACTCATACACATAAAATAAAAATAGCAATAAATATTAAAAAAATAATAAGGCACAGATATTTAGGAGACTAGTAAGGTCTCATGACACGTTATGGCTGCGCCTAAGCAAAGACAGCGTCACCCACAGCTTCAGTCAGAACCAAAAGTGAGCCAGGTCTGTTCCGAGAACTGCCTTCTGATTTATCTGGGACTGTTCTCTTGAACTGAAGATTTGCCCTCTATTGAAACAGTATATCCAGCATGACCTGGGAAAGAAATGAGGAGCCTATCCTATTAGGGGTTTTTCCTTTCTGACCCCTAAGGACCCAGGACATCAAATATAATCAAAACTCAACAAATGTTACAGTCTAATCACATCATTTGTTCACAACATAAACAGTATATGATTTGGTGCTTCCAAGTAAGCACTGCTTTCAGTGCTAAATATTTTCACAATATACATACATTTTTTTAGGTCAAGGCAAGGAAAGGTTATGAGGGACTAAAGCTATATGTTTAGCTTACAAGAGGAACTCAAGGCTTTTATGGTATAAATAAGCTGAGATAGTGTTAAATCATATCAAAACTTAAAATTAACTTTAGTTATAAGAGTGTGATTCCCATTTATAACAGAAGCTATTCCAAAAAAAAAAAAAGTCATTCCCACATTACATTCTTTTTTACGGAAAATGATATAGAAGAAGAATAATCGGACTCTGTACTCGGGTCGTGGTACAGATCCTAAACTGCAGAACTTCTCTTAGTAAAGGTCTGAGGAGTATCTTCTGTTCCAATGAGGCTCTGCTGAAGGGAAAGGTAGTTCCCAGAGGGCTCAAGACACAGCTAATCTCCAGAAAGATCAAGGTTTGTTTAGAAGCTTGAAGCCTTCAGACCCACCCAACAACCTCCAGGGAACAATAAAGGCTAGACTCTGACAGTCACCAATGACCAGAGGTGAGGCTGATTAAAGCATCCACGTATCAAGGTGATGAGGACAGAAGTCCCTGTACACACATACTTTTATTCATCATGAAGTGGGAAATTACAAGCTTTGATAAACTCTTAACTTATCAGAGAATCCTGCCCTTTGATCCCCACTTCTAAACTATTTTGTACCTTATAAACACAATATCAAGCATTCTTCTCAAGTATTCTTGCTGTCTTCTATGAGGAAATGAATAGACCACGAATATGCTGCTTTGACACTCTAATATTCAAGCACACACACATTCATTCACTATCTTGGGTGGAAGTTAAAGTGAGGTATTCACCTTGTGACCATGTCACAAGGCTCAGTGAGCTTGTTTGTATTATAAACAATAGGTTTTTGGGGTCCAAGTTCCAGTAAAATTCATTAGTTCAGATTCCATATTGAAAGTTGTTCTTACACTTTTTTCCTAAATACGTTGTTATTTGTTTCAATAGAAAAGAAGAGAAAGTTTTATTATTGAAATTATTTCTTTACATGATTTGGAACACTTTTAAAAGTTGTAGAAAGTTCACCTTGCACCAGGAAAAGCATGCTCCTTGCAACTCCAGCCTGGGACACTCTGCACAGCAACCCTGCTCACCACCAACAGCAGAATCGTTATCAGTCCCATATTTTGATCACTGCTTAAAGTTTTTAGTTTTCCTTAAAACTTTGATATTTTGCTGTTGCTGTTGTTTGCTTTGGTTAAGGAGGTTTTTATCAATGTATATTTTTTATTGAGTTTCTATGCACTTTATACAATGCATCTTCATTATAACTGAGACCCTCTCTCCTGTCTGCAATCTCCATAGCCCACCCACAGGATTTCATGCATTCTGTCATATATGTTAATGTCTATAGAGTTAATTTTGGATTCCCAGATATTCCTCAGTGTGAATTCATCCACTGGAGCCTGCTCAGGCTATTTAGCATCATTCCCTTAAAGAAGATCAGCTCTTCCTCACTCAAAGTGATCACCTGTAACAGTTACTCAGCTAAGATTGGAGTCTGCTGCCCATTTCCCCAGCTTTTTGCTGATTTTTGTCTGACTGAGTTTGCATGGGTCTTCTTACAGCTATAGCTGTAAGTTCATATGAGTAAGTTCCCAGAAGCCTGAAGGCTCCATCTCCTTGTGTTCATGCACCAACCTTGGCTCTTACAAGCTTTCCACTCCCTCTTCCATGGCGGTCCCTGAGGCCTGGGTAAGTGAGGTTTAACACAGGATCCTATTCACTGATAGGCTTTCTGAAGTCTCTTATTCTCCACATTTTGGTAAGTTGGGGCCTTTTGAGTTCATGTCCCTCTGTTGCATGAGGAAACTTCCCTGGTGAGAGTTGAGAGCTGCATTAGTATTCTCTGCTTCTTGTTCCACTATGTTTCATGAGTCTTAGTGTCCTAGTTTTCCTTCAGTTTCTGTAACGAAACACTGTGACTAATACCAACTTGGGGAGGAAAGGGTTTATTTCCTTTACATCTCCAGGGTCACATAGTTCCTCACTAAAGGAGCCCTTCAGGGCAGGAACCTGGAGACAGGACAAGCCATGAGGGAATGCTGAATACTGGCTTGTTCCCTGGCCCATGCTCAGCTACCTTCCTTATATAATACAGAACCACCTACCCAGGGGTAGCACCATCCATAGTGGGCTGGGCTCTCCTACATCACTCAGCCCCACAGACATGGCCATGGGAGGCAATTCCCTAACTGAGGCTCCCTCAATCCTGGTGTGTCAAGTTGACACTAAAGCTATCCAACACACTGAGGTATGGGGATCTTACAGACCAGTTGTAGAATTCTATAATAGTTTCCATCTGTTAGGAAAAGAAGCTCCTTTGACAAATGGTTACTGGTATAAATGTCTGTAAATATAAGGAGACATAGTTAGCAAAGAACTTTCCCAAACAGTACCACCCCTGGGAAATAAGAGTTCAAATTCATGGGCCTGTGGAGGACATGCCACATTCAAACCTCAATAGTGGTTTTGTTTATAATGGGATATTGATTAAAATGCTTATAATTTCTAGAATTGTCCCTATACCTGAAAAACCTTCTCCTTTCTAATAACCCGTCAAATTCCAAATATATACGCCCTGTGTGAAGTATTCTTACCAAAACTGAGCAAATAATTTGGGATTTCACTGGACCTGCACAAGGATAGCCATATCAGACTCACAGCTAAGATTCCATTCTCCTTTACAACATCACATAAAACCTCAGTTTGGGCTCATTTTCTTAGAATCAACTAAAAATACAAGGTATTTTCACCTTAAATGATGTTAATTATTTTTCAATAAAGAATAATGAGATTGACTTTTAACCTAAATGAAAGTTTGATTTGCATATAAAGCCATATTTTTATTCTATTCAGCTAGGATCATTTCACTTCATTAACTTTATAAATATATTTCCCACTTACCTGTCATGTAAAAACACTGCACTCTCATCCACTACTTTTAAAGCCCTAAATTTCATTCATCCTTACTTGAAATCCTATATATAACTCTTACAAATTTTAAGACTCTCCAAATGCTCCATTTACATACTGAGAAAACCAAAGCCATTTGAATCATCAGTGAGTTCTTCCTAAATTAGTATCACTAACAACTTCCAAATACGATGGATAATCTGGATTGTCAACTTAATGGGACTAAGAATCACCATGAAATAAATGTCTGGTCATGTCTTTGAAGGATATTCCAGATTAGGTTAACAGAGGTGAGAATATTCACATGCAATGTAGGTAGCACCATTCCTAGAGCTGACCAACTACCTCAGGCTCTAGCCAGCACAGTTTCCCCAGCTTGATAGATTGCACCCTCAAAATGTGAGCCAAAATAAACTCTTCCTTCCGTAGGTTGTTTTTGTCAGGTTTTTTGATCCAGCAATGAATAACTAATACAATGAATGTCAGTAATACATAACCAAAAATAAAGAATGAGATCAGGACACAATTTGCTCTTAGACATTTGTATCTATTTTAACCAACCACACACATTGTTCTGAGGACCCTCAAACCGTCAGTAAAGTCTTATGTTCTAGATTACTACCTGTCCATATTTAACTTGAAGTATCACACTTTGGGATTTCCGTTTCTGTTTTAAATTACATAATTCTTGATCAATTCCAGTCAGGAAACCACTTTCCCCCTAGTTCCTCCAAAATGACAAGGAGTGTCTTTCAGATGTTGTCTACAAACAGTTTTGGAACTCTTAAGGGCTTAAGATTTAAGGAATTAGCTTCTTTGTCTGTCCTTGGGCACAGGCCCTCTCTTGCTCTTAGCACCCCAGATCTCTAGACTACTCTTTTAGTCCAGACCCACCCACTGAATCCTGAATCCCGTACTCAGACAAGATCAATTTTTGAGTCTAGTTTGTCAGCGCCTTCACAGGCTGTCCCCACCCCCAACTTGTCCATTGCTTTCCTGAAACCAGCCATCTAACTTGGCTGTCCCTCCCACAACTTGCACGGGATTTCTGTGAGAAGCTTTCTTCACTGGTGAGTCTGATCCTGCCGGCTGCCTTTCCACACTCCGCCCACCTGAGTTAGACCAGTCTGTCTCCACCCCACAGACTGCCCTTCTACCTTTGGGCACAGACCATCTCTTGTTCTTAAAACCCCAGATCTGTAGACTACCTTCTTACTAACTTCTTTGAGTTATATGAATTGCGCCACCTGAAACCCTGACACTGGTAACATCTGCAGCCTCTCCCACAACTTCAGGGCTTGGCTTCTGTGCCCTTTTGTAGGGGCCCATACCTTTACAGACTGCCTGAGAAAACGTGAATTCATTCTCTTCCTAGCAATTTTTCCAAACTGTACTGTGCCTGCTGGATAGGAAGGATACCCACCTTAAGAGAAAGCCTGAGAGCATCTGATCTTGCCAAACCAGAGCTTCTGAGGGAACTCTGGAGAAGATGGACTAGAGTTATCTGGTCCCACCAATATAAAATCACAGAGAGAACCTGAAGAATGACAGCCAGCTATTCATACCCAATAAGAAAACAACCAAGTCACATCAAATATACAAAACAGAATCAGGAAGACTTGTCTTACATCAGAATCACAAACAACAAAAGAAATCCACATGCCAAGATCACAATGAAAACATAGTAATAAGAAAAAAAGTAATATGTACCCGCCAAATAACACTAGTCCTATACAAGAGTTCTACAGCAAGAAACCTATAGAGATAACCCAGGACACATAGTTTAAAAGAACAATCATAAACATGACAAAAGAATCCAATGAATTTAAAGAATACACAAACAAATCAAAGAAATGAGACAGGGATAAACTTCTGACTGAATTCACAAAGGAGATAGAAATACTGAAGAAAATTCATGGTGAAATGAAGACAGAAGAGAAAAACTCAGCCAATTTGAGATGATGGGAGAAAGCTTCATCAACAGAATGAATGAAATGGAAAACAAAATATCAAGACTGAATGATAAAGTTGTAGAATTAGAGCACTCAAGCAACACTTAGGAAAAAAATTTAATAAACACAGGACTGGAATATGCTGGAAATGTGGGACACAATGAAAAGACCAAATTTATAAATCATAGACATAAAGTAAAAGAATCTCAGGATAATGGTATTGACAATATCTTCAACCAGATTCTGAAGAAAATTTCCCAAAATTAATGAAAGACATTCCCATACAAACACAAGAAATATATTGAACACAAAATAGACAGAACCAGGAAAGAAATTCCCCATGGCATATCATAGTAAAAACACTAAATGTGCAGAACAAACAGAGAATATTGAAAGATGCAAAAGAAAACCAGTAAGACACATATAAAGGAAAACCCATCATAATTACAGCTGACTTTTCAATGCCAACAATGAAAGCCAGAAGATCCTAGACCAAAGAATTCTCACTTCTAAATGACCACAGATGTCAAGATAGAATACCTTACCAAGCAAAAATGTCAATTATAGTTGAAAGGGAATGAAACATCTTCCAGGACATGAATAAGCTGAAAGGGTTCATGTCTAGGAAACAAGCCTGTCAGAGAATACTTGAAGCAATGCAAAGAGCTAAAGAATGGAACAACTATACCCAAGAGACAACAGAGAGAAACTAAATTAAGGTACAACTGGGGAAGCAGAACCAAATTAGAACAAAGATGCAAACAGAATTTAAAATGATGGGAATCAATGCACATCTTTCAATAATAACTTTAAATATAATGGACTGAACACCCCAGTCAAAATACACAGGCTAGTTGAATAGATCAAGAAACAAAATCCATCCTTTTTTGTCTGCAAGAAACTCATCTCACCTTCAAGGACAGGCACTACTTTAAGAAGAAAGTATGGAAAAAATACAAACAAATGGCACTAGCAAGCAAACAGAAATTCCCATTCTAATATCTGCCAAAATAGACTTCAAACTAAAACCAACCAGAAGAGATAAGTGGGATCACTTAATTCTGATCAAAGGAACCCAAGAATATATATCACAATCATGAACATATATGCACCAAACTCAGGTGCAAACAACTTCAAAACATCATTACCACAGGACTTTAAAACACAAGTTTTAGCCACTTCCCCTGACGGCTAACTTTCATAGAATACTATGCAAGTAGCCAATGGAGAACATCAGTTAATGGTCCAGTCACACCTTCATGACGAAATAACCACATTGATGTCTGGCACAGCATTCAACATGGGTGCAGTAGTGGCACTTTTATCTTGGGGCCAACCAATGGCTACTTAATAGTTCTTAGGCCCACTACATAGGAGGAAACTCATGTATGATACTGTAATGAGCCAAATACTCATGGCTGAAAATATCATAGATCTTAGAGAAACCTGCAAGACTGTCACATCTCTAGGCTAATGAAACTTTTTACTAAATTCAGAATATGTGTCCTTATATTTACAGTCAAATATCCCAGTCACACTCATCAAAGAAGCTTCTTTTGCACCAGACTCGGACTAATACAGATTACCACAGCTGGTGACATGCAGACATTGTCTATGAATTGCGCATGCATGCCTAAGTGGCACATCTATAATGCAACCTCTCTACCCAAGGCTCATGCACTATCGAACAAGGAATAAAGAAAACATTAATGAATCTCTCAATTCTCATTAATGAAGCTCCTAAATGAGCAAAGAGCCATAACACAAAAGGTCACAAATAGCTAAACCATGGCGATTAGGAATCTGCAGAGTGTGCATCTCCGGACAGTATGCCAATGTTAAGTTTCACTCATCATCCCAGCTTAGGGTCCATAGCAAAAGACGGGGTGGAAAGACTGTAAGAACCAGTGAGAAAGTGCATTGTCATATGGAAATAGACTCCTACAAGCTCCTGGGACCCTGCTCATATGAACCTTCAGCTGTAGTTTCAGCAGGCTCAAGACTCACAAAGCCAGCAGACAGCAACCCAGCATGGAACTGGGGAAGCAGGTAGCAGACCCCAACCTTTTTTAAAGAAATATTGGCAAGTGATCACTGCTGGGTGAGGATGGGCTATTCTTCCTAAAATGATGGACTCCGGGTAGGCTGAGTAGACCTCAGTGGGTGAACTTGCACTTAGGTCATTTGCAGACACTAACTTGACACAGTAGACCTTAACACAGATGAATAATGTATGGATTCCAGTTTGGGTGCCTTCGGGGAAGGGAGTCCACTGTGGAAGGGTGTATAAAGATGATTATGACTAATTGAGAGGATGTTCTGTGTGAAATACACATGATTCAATGAAGAAATATTTTTTAAAAAACATTTAAGGAATTATTTGAGAATCTATTGTAAATAAATAAATAACTCAGAAATTATGCATTACTCATAGAGTTAATAATGAATAGTAAATCCTTGGACAGTAGTTAGCAAGAATAAATTCTGGTCTACATTTATTCCTTGAAAATAAGAATCTTCCATTGCTTACTTTGAGGTCCCTGAATCTGGGACAAGCCCATTACAGGTAAGAATTTATTCAATGTTATATAAGCTGAATGGAACTCATCTCAATGTGGAAATAATCCACTGAAAGCATGCAAATACTCCTTTACTGTCTAATTCTTTCTATAGTTCCTTAGTGCTCCTGACATATAATTCTCCTTAACTTAAGAAATCTAAAAACATAAGTAGGTGACTCAGTCACTGCATTTAACTTCTTTCTGTTGTCCACCCATTATGAAGAATTTGAAAACATGGCCTTGCTGGACACTGCAAGGGAGCTGGTATAAAGACTGAGCTCGAAATGACTTACTGTGTTAAATTTGAAAGTAACAGATAAGGTTAGATTTATATCCAAATAGCATATAAAAATTAAATATTGTGGTCGTAAAAAGCATTTTCATATTTTACAACACCTTATGGACTATTTTTGAAAAATGTTTTTCTGTTCTTAGTGTAATAGAATTCATAAGCACTCCAACTAGGGCTTAGTTAGGTGGAATGCTTTGTAAAGTAGTACTCTAAAAGTGAGTATGAGAATTTACAGCTAATATATGATATGCTAAATACCATGATTTTCAAAGCACTACATGGATTTTCCTAATAGCATAGCATAACTCTTCAAAATGATTTAAAATGTGTCAGGCATTACATTAGTCAGTGTGGATACAATGAATAAGATTCAGCATTGGAAGCTTGTGTCTCATTAGCAACAAAACAGCACAATCAATTGAAAATAGCAGGAAATCGGTGATAACTGTGGTGTCCCAGATGCTTAGAAAAGATGGGATTAATTCAAGTAGTATTACTCGACAGAGATGATGCCACGAGTTCCACTAGCAGATGGAGAATTCAAGGACATTCTGAACTGGGATTTTAGGGGAGGATAAAAACTGACCAAGTAGAAACATAATGGAAGACGTTTCAGACAGACTAAAGAAAAACAAAGAAGAAATGGTAGTCTATGGTAAGTCAGGCAATTTGGTATGTTGAGACAAGTGGAAAAGAGTTTTGTAATAAAGATAAATTAAAATTACAAAGTCTGTGTAATCTTACTTTGAATTGCTTTACCTTAGAAAGCAGCAAAAATTCAGAACATGTCTTTAAGTTATGATGAAACTTGGCTTATTCTTACAGTAAACCATTAACAACAGTTATGACTTATTCATTAACAACAGTACAGACCTCTGAGTAATTTAGAAAACAGAAATTTATTTCCTCAAATTCTGGTGCTGGAATTTCCAAAAGCATGCTGCTAGTAAAGTCAGTGTCTGGCGAGTGCAATCTCAGTCCATTCATAGATGGCTCCTTGTTACTGTCCTTCACAGGTCAAAAGGAGGACAGACAGCTCTCTAGAGCCCCTTTTATAAGGGCATCTGTCCCGTTTACCAGGGGGAGAGCTCATGACTTTCTTATGGCCTGAAGTCCTCAACGTAATTCTGTCACTTTGGAGTACAAGTTCTAACACAGAAATTTTGAAGAGACATGTTCAAATCACATTAAATGCTTTGTTTAAAGAATTCCTAAACCTTATCTCAGATATCGCCCTTAGGGACGGAACTGGATGAATACAGGAATAAGGGGAAAGAGAGTTATTGGATTTTTTCTTGTTCTCTCTCAAAGTTATAAAACTAACTTCTGTAGAGAATAAGAAGGACACCAGATTTGAGAATGAACAAAAATATAGCATAAGACATGGCCAGTAATGATCCAGGGAACTGGAAAAGCAAAAGTTCTTAAACATTTGCATGATTAAAAATATCCCAGTTCTCAACTTGGTAGAACTGGGATAGTAGAAGGCTGGCTGGGGTTGGGATAGTGGAACACCTCGCTGGGAAGGAAGGACAGGGAGAACTTGCACTTTGAGATCTCTCAGGACAATTTTCTTTTTTAAAGATTGCTATCAGCCAGAGTGTCTGGTTTAGAAGAGCCACATTGTAGCTTACCACATGCAACTTGGATTTAAGTAGGAGTTTCTAGGAGTGGGATCCCATTGAGGGTCTCTGTCTTGGAGTTAATAAGACTTTACCTGATGGAGAAAAGAATGGGGATGCTGGGGTGGTCAGTACAGCTTCAATTCCAGGTGCTCATGTGCCTCAAAATTTCAGTCACATCCTCTGCATAGTTTCCTTCAATGAAAAGAGATGAGGCGGAGCCAGTTGTGTCTTCCGACATTCCTGGCCTCTGGCTATGGCAGAACCAGAGATATTTTCAGTTAAACACTTCTGGCATCTGCCAAGGATGAGGCAACCAACAATCCCAGGGTTATTTCTAGTTTTCAGGCAGTAAAGAAGCTGGCCACTATGGGGGTCTTTTTAAAACTACAGTTGCATACCCAGTTTCTATCTCCTCTTCAATTGCTATCAATATGTCATGTTTTATTTATTTTCGAAGAAAAGTCATAGGAATTTATCCTGAGAGATCTCATGCTTGCTCCTATCTAGTAAACAACATCATATGGACTAAGAGATTATGAATTCAAGAAAAGGGTCAGAGGGAACTTTTTGAGGAGAATATTAAAGGATCAATACACAGGGGACACAAAACACTTCCTGTTTCATGTAATCATTAGACATTGAATTCCCTGACTCATGAGACTCAATATGTATGCCACAGAACATTTTAGAATGTTGGATTCAACACAGGCTGGTAAAAACTAGCTCATCATAAAGTCATGCAGAGCAAAGCTAGTAAGAGCAAATATCCTGATAATATCACCTTCATCACAGACAGGATACAGCAAACTCAGGTCTCCACAGGTAAGAATGACTAGTCCAAAAGGCTTCACCTTTCCTCTTGGTTGCTCATGAGGAAAGGAAAGGAAGATAAAGGAATTCCCAGAGGATGCTTTGTGTGCATTGGAAGGGCAGGGGGGAAATAAGATATGGAAGACATTCCAATGTAAGTTCTTTTTGTTGCATAGAGGAATAACAAGGCACCCTTAGGCTATGTCAGGTAAACCTGGAACTTAAAGAAAGAAAATCTTGATGTTTCTCTGTATTCAAACATGACATAAATTTAGACTAGAGGACAAATGAATGGCCTATACATAAACATCAATTGTATTATTATCCTACAATTTTATCTCTTTGTAGTAGGGAAGGAACACATTAAGTTTTTCAGGTTGTCTACCTCTGTTTACAACTATGTTAGCTAAATGTGGGTGCAGGCATTCAGGAAGTAGGATACCCCAAGTCTAAACATGGAGGATCAACAGTTACACATTGTTAAAAGCATATAATTTTATTTGCCTGATAATTCTTCATCATGGATGTCGGCTGCCATGGACCTCATAAAGTTTGAAGGTATCAGAGGGTTCAAATGAGCAGGCCCCAGGAGCTTGTAGGACTCTTTCCACACACCGTATCTCCTCCCTGCCTCTTACACTCTTTCCACCCTCTCTTCGTCAATGGTCCCTGTGCCCTGGGTAGGTGAAGTTTAATATAGGAGTCCTGTCCAAGGACCAGAATTCTGCTGGCTTTTAATCTCAATACTTGGATCCTTTTTATCTTTTGTGTTCCTGGACATCTGCTGCATGACAGAGTTCCATTACTGAGAATTGAGAGATTCCTTAGTATACTCTTTGGCCTTTGTTATATGTTCCATGAGCCTTGAGTGTAGTGGTTCCGTGGTACATGTGCCCTCTTAGGCCTGGGAAATTCATTTACGATGTCTGTGTGTGACCAGTTGTGGTACTCTGTAAAAGTCCCCATCTTGTGCAAAAAAAAAACTTCTCTGTTGAGTGGCAACTGGGATATTTGTCTTTAAATATAAGAATATTTTTCATATTAAGAAATTATATTAGTAGGGATGTAATAGTCTGTACAAATGCTGATGGCATGCGCATGACCCATGCAAACCCAAGCAGACAAAAATCCAACAAGTAACTGGGGAAACAGAGCAGACCCCAAACTTAGATGAAGAAATACTGGCAACTGAGTACTGCTGGATGAGGAAGAGCTGATCTTCCTAAAGCAATGGACTCTAGGTAGACTGACTAGACCTTAGTAGATAAACTTGTACTGAGGAACATCTGGGGATATTAACTTGACACAATACACCTTAACACAAACGACAGAATGTGTGAATTCCAGTGGGGAGGGCTATGGGACAGTCCCAGTGGCAAAGGGGTATGTAACGATGAGATGTTCTGCATGAAATACACAAAAGTTCAATTAAAAATTTTTAAAAGATATCAGTGTGTGACACTTCAAATAACTTGCCCCATTTTAAAGAAGGGAAAAATGCTGCCTGTCTCTTGTCCTATTCCCCAATGCACAACCCAGAAGATGATAAGACTCATCTGGACCAATCTATGTAGGTTATAAGGAAGACAGTTGCTTTGGATACAGCCTGTTATCACTGGACTCAACAGCAACTCTCCTGTTCAAAGTATACCAGAAAAATACTGTATATACAGAATGTTGATAAATGTTCATGTGCCATTTGACCTCATCAAAAAAATGGCTCTGGAGTTGAGATCTGGCCCTCCCATTCAAACTCAAGCACATTTGTCTGTACGTGTCCTCCAAATATCCTATCTCAAGGCTTTTTCCCTGAATGTTACAGGGATAGCAATAAAACAGCCCAAGAGTAAAGGCATTGTGCACTGGAGAACAGCTGAGGGATAAACTATTTCCAACAGAAATTAATATATTTTATACCAGGATATAAAGTTTTCTGTAATAAAAGCTGCTAATGAAAAGCTCATCCATAAAGAGGATAAAGAGGACCCTCTGCCTGAAATTCTCACAAGCAATAACTCCAATGTGACACTTTTAACAGAGCTTCCTCAGTTAGTTAATTTCTGCTTGATGATGTTTCACTATGAGTCTACTGTTCTTCTTTGTTATTTGTACTCATTCAAACCAAAAGCATGGCTACTGTTGATGATTTTCTGGAGAGCACAAAATATAAAAAGATTGTTAGCTGCTTCGTATCTTCTATGAGGTTTGTGTAGGAAAAAATAAAGTCTCCTATTTTAATATCACATGTATAGGTAGTCTTGATTTATTACCTTATGCTATGTATGTTTACTTTCATCTCTCTGTTAATAAGATGGTAAATTTATTTCTTAATGTTATTATATCTAATGATATTAAGAAAATAAAGTCCATTCCCCCACAGACTCAACACTTCCGATCTCTTCCACCCCCACTCTTCTTCCCTGGAAACCTTGGGCCCAGGCACACTTCAGATCTACCTCAGATCTCTGGACTACCTTCCTAATCCAGACTATCTTAATCCTCGAGCATCATTAAGACCCACCACAGGCGGTCCCCACCCCCATCTTCCTCTAGCTCCTGATCTGCCTTACACAACAAGCCCTCTTCCTATCACGATCATCCTGCCCATTACTCTGACCCATCAGCTACCCAGATCAGCCTACCACACTGCAAGAATCTGAAACACACACCAACTACTTTTTCATACCTGAGCAGAAAGCAATCATGATACATAAACATATGATCAGAACCAAAAGTCAAATAAAGTCTCAGATTAGAACACCATGAGGAACCCTAGGATACAAAATTTAAAAGAATAGTCATAAACATGATCAAAGAACTTAAAGAAAACACAAAGAACTCAAGTAGGAAAGGTAAAAACTTGTGATGGAAGCTCAAGAAAATACAGATATGTGGCTGATTAAAATAACAAAAACAAATGAGGGAATGAAAAGTGAATTCACAAAAGAGAGAGAAATATTTAAGAAAATTGAAGCCCAAATGTACGTGGAACTGAAAAACCTCAAAAAGCCAATTGGAAGCAACAGGAGAAAGTCTCAAAAGAAAAATAAATGAGCCAGGCATGGTGGTGTATGTCTTTAATCCCAGCACTCAGGAGGCAGAGAAAGTCAGAGCTCTGTGAGTTCAAGGCCAACCTGGTCTACATAGTGAGTTCCAGGCCAGCTGGGACTACAAGGAGAAACTGTCTTAAAAAGACCTCCCCCCCTAAAAAAAAGGAAGAATGATTGAAATAGCAAACAGAATATCAAGACTAGATGACAAAGCTGGAGATTTGGACTCCTTAAACAAAGACAATGTAAAATGTTTTAAAACCACAGAAACAGAATATGCAGGAAATGAGGAGCCACATGAAAAGACCAAATGCACATAGACAAAAAGCCAGCATTGAACTGTGGAAATGGGTAACAGACCCCAACCTTAGCTTGAGAAATATTGGCAACTTATTACTGTTTGAGGAAGATGAACTAGTCTTCCTAAAGTGAGGGACTCTGGGGTAGACTGACTAGACTTCAGTGGATGAACCTGCACTGAGGTCACTTAGGGACACTAACTTGACCCAATAGACATTAACACAGATGAAAGAATGTATGGATTCCAGTTGGGGTCTATAAGGGGTGCCAGTGGGGAAGGGAGATAAAAATGGTTAAGACTGATTGAGGTATTCTGTATGAAACACATGATGACACAATAAAAAAATAAATGTTATTTTTAAAAATCCTAAAACAGCCACCAACTGGAGGAAAAATGTCCAACTACTTGGAACCTGTAGGGGACATTCTCATTCAAACCATCACATTCCATTCCCTGGCCCCCATGGGCTCATAACAATATAAAGAGCAAAGTGCATTTGATCCACCTTCAAAAGTCCCTATAGTCCTTACCACATTCAATGCTATGTGAAAGTTCAGAGTCAAAGTCTTTTCTGAGTCTCAAGGTAATTTATTAACTATAAGTCCCTGTAAAGACAAATTACATACTTTAAGCATACAAAGGAACTAAATATACTTTCCCATTCCAAAAGGGAGAAATGGGGTCATAGTGAAGAAGTACCAGACCAAAGACCAGCATGGCAAACACCAAATTCTTCAGCTTCATGCTCCCCAACTGGGATTTTACATCTAAAAGGCTTCAATGGCACAATCCTTCCAGTTATGCTGTATGCAACATATATCTCTCTCTCTTGGACTGGTACCCTTCACTGTATACAACTCTCCTTGGCAGATATCTCCTGGATTTGGTACCTTGAACATCTTGGGGTCTCCACTGCCAACTAGACTTCACCTTCACAGATCCATGTGATGGATGGCCTGTTAGGGCCTTCGTTATATAGGGATCCCCTCTTGCACACTGCCTGACCTCTACAGTTCTCTGAAACCATGGAGGAAGAACCAATGACCTTCAGTCTTGCATATCGCATGCCTCGAAGCCAGCATCATGTGAAACGACACTCATCCTGTGATTATTTCTCCAGTTCTGGAATGTATATTTGTGATAGGTATACTTAGAAGTTGGCAGAATGTCCACATTGGTTTCCTGAACTGAGGAGTGAGAACTATTATGGTTGAAAATGTCAAATGGAAACCACTGGAGTTGCCTCTATCAGGGATTTAGTAAACCAAAAGCAATATTGCATCCCTGGAGGGATTACAGAAATTAGTGTCACTGTCAAGGATTTGACAGATGCAGGGGCAGTGCTTCCAACCCATCCTAGTTTGCTTTTTTTGTTGTGACAAAACACTCTGACCAATACCAACTTGGGGAGGAAAGGGTTTATTTTGCTTACATTTCCCAGGTCACACATTCATCACTAAGGGAGCCCAAGGTAGGAACCTAGAAGCAGGAGCTGAAGCACAGACCATGGAAGAACACTGCTTACTGGTTGCTCTTCTGGCATATGCTCAGCTTGCTTTCTTATACAATACAGAACAACCTGCCCAAGGTTAGGACTGCCCACAGTGGGCTGGGTCTCCCACATCACTCAACTATGAAGAAAATACCTCACAGACGGATGTGGTCACAGACCGGTCCAAAGGAAGAAATTCCCCAATTTAGGCTCCTTCAACCCAGGTGTGTCAAGTCTACAACAGAGCTATCCAGCACACCACCACACCTCCCTTTCACTCTCCTATTTAGCATGTGCAAAAGATAGGTGGATCGTGGAGAATGACAGTAGACTACTGCAAACCTAATCAAGTACTGACTTGTAGCTGCTGTACCAGATGTGGTTTCCTTACTTGAGCCGATTAATGATCTCTTTGTGCCTGCATGCAGCTATTGATCTGGCAAATGTATTCTCCTCAATATAGGTCCATGAGAACCACCAGAAATAATTTGCTAGCAGCTGGCAAGGCCAACAGCACATCTCTACTGTTCTATGTCAAGGATGTAATAATTCTCCAGCATTATATCATAACTTAGTTCCAGAGGATCTTGATTACCTGTCTCTTCTGCAAAATACCACACTGATCCATTATATTGATGATGCTATGCTGATTGTACCCAGTGAACAAGAGGTAGTAACCATTCTTTACTTGTCGGTAAAGGATATACTCATGAGAGGATGGGAAAAAAATCCAACCAAATTTCAAGGGCCTTCTACCTAAGTGACATTTCTATGGACCCAGTGGCATGGAGCATGCAGAGACCTTCCTTCTAATGTAAAGGGTAAGTTGTTGCACCTGGCCCCTCCCACCACCAAGAAAGAAGTACAACACTTAGTGGGCCTCTTTGGATTCTGGAGACAGCATATTCCTCATCTGGATGTGTTACTACAACCCATATACCAGCTGGCTTTGAATGTTGCCCGGAAAAGGAAAAGGTTCTTGAACAGGTCCAGGCTACTATGCAGCCTGTTCTGCCACTTAAGCCATAAGACAGCAGATCTGGTAGTGCTTGAAGTGTCACTGGCAGATCGAGGTGTCGTTTGAGGTCTCTGGTTGGCCACCAGGTGAATGAATAGCAGTGGAAGCCATTGGGATTTTGGTGCAAGCTCTACCTTCATCTGCAGACTATTCTTCCTTTGAGAGACAGCTCTTAACCTGCTATTGGGCCTTAGTGGAAACTGAAAGATTGACAATGGGCCATTAAGTTACCATGTGGCTTAAGCTTCCCATCATGAGTTGGGTGTTATCTAACTCACCAAATCATAAGTAGGACAAGCACTGCAACAATCCATTATCAAATAGAGGTGGTAAATATATGATTGGGCCTGAGCAGGCCTTGTGGACACTAGCAAGTTAGATGAAGGAGTTTCCCACATGCCCAAGGTTCCTATTCCTGTTACAACGCTGTCTGCTCTCACACATGCACCTACAGCTTAATGGGGTGTTCCATATGACTGGGTGACTGAGGAAGAGAAGACTAGGGCTTGGTTTACAGATGATTTGCTGCTATGCAGGCACCACCTGGAAGTGGACAATTTCTGGAACAACCCTGAAGGACACTGGTGAAGGAAAGTCTTCACAATGAGCAGAACTTCAGACAGTGCACATGGTCATACACCTTGCTTGGAAGGGAAAATGGCCAGATGTGAAATTATGTACCGATTCATGGGGTATAGCCAATGATTTGGCTTGATGGTCAGGGACTAGGAAGAACATGACTAGAAAATTGGTGAGAAAGATATTTATCTAGGCAACAGTCAAAGACTTCCTGCCTCCCTACACCTGGCTGTTGTACAAATGTAACCATTTGTGGTGGTTCAAATGAAGTATGTTTCCCATAGCCTCCAAGTATTTTAATTAGTGGTCTCAGCAGGTGGCAGCTTCCAGGGTGGCTTAAGAGGTACAGCCTTGCTGGATGAAACAGGTCATGGGGAAGGGGAGCAGTCTGAAAACGCATAGCTACATCCCGTTTCCAGTGTTGCTCTCTCTGCTTCCAGTGCCTGCTTGAAGATGTGAGTGCTCAGCCTTCTGCTCCAGCCGCCTCCTGCCCATGCCTCCCGACATGATGGATTCTGGATCTGCAAGCCAAATAAACTCTCTCTATAAGTTGCCTTGGTCATGGTGATTTGCAGAGCAACAGAAAAGTGACCAATACAGCACTGATGCAATTTTGAGGTCCCCCAGTTAAACTCACTAAAGGGGTGCCTCAACTGCCACACCCAACAACCCCATCCAGAAGAAAGGCAGTGTCAAAGACACTGCAAAATTCTAGTGTCATTTTATTACAAAGATCTCATTTGTGTGTATAACACAATTGACAAAAATAATTTTAAAATAATGACTTAAAAGCTGCAGCATAGGTTTAAGATGCAAAATATACCCATTTAATTTAATAATTATTAAGGACCAAGGCAGTAGAACAGCCTCCCTTACAGGAGGACAGCCTTCTAAAAAAGGAGGACAGGTAAGGAGGCCACACCCAAGTCTACAACTAGCCCAGGTTCAGTCTTGCTGGAAATGTCCATGCACTTGCAATGGGTGAGCACTGTGGTCTCTGCTACACACAGACACAGGTTTGCCCTGCTAACTACCAAGTTCCAGGGGCTGGGGGACGTTCCCTGGCAAAGGTACGCCTTTTGTAAATATTTGCTCTGGTTGATGAACACAGCATGAGGTGGGAATTCTGATAACAATGCTAATCATCAGGACACTGGTGCAATGAAGGGTTGAGTAACTTGCTCAGCATATGTTTGTAGTAAGAGTCAGAGATAAAGCTCCCAGGCTGAGGCTACTTGTATAAGATTTCCTACTTCACTCACTGAACATTTCCCTTTTAAATAGCATTCACATATAAACACTTTGAAATTGATACATGAAAAAAATAAGGTGGGGTTTTCAGTTAGTTTGGACCAATTTGTACAGCTGTAATAGGGGAAAACATTGTCATTCAATCTACTGAAAATGCCAATGCCCTTAAAAATAGTGTGATTATAATGCAAATATGATGTCCCCAGGGTTGTAAAAGCCTACTTAACCAAACAGCAGGTCTCCTGCAGCATGCCCACATCCAAGACTGCTTTGGCTACTCTCCACTTTCCAGGAAGCCAGCACAAGAGTGAAGCCCTGAAGAGTTTAGCAGGGAGTCCAATAGAGCCTCTGGAATAAGAGATTACAGACCGTGTATTCAGACTTTTCCACTTCTTATAGACTCTGATTGCCACAGATAGCTGAGCATTAAAATAGCCTTTTAAATCAGGTCTGGACTAGACCTAAAAGATACTCTCATTTGTAATACTTACAATAAGTTATATTGATGGATGGTGTAGAATCTCTTCAAGCTGACAAGATGAAAAGTATATTTTAGAGACATAGTAGTTTTCCAGGGCTCAAAAGCTTTGAGTCAGCATTTCTGAAAATCCATAGAAATCCAGTTAAATTTATGACCTGTGTAAGTCTCATATTATAAAAGGAGTTGTAAGTCAAATCAAAAATACAAATTATATACTGTCATCATTCTTTTCCCCCTCATTTATTTGTTCTATTAACATTATTTTATTTGTATTGGCATATAGAATATTTGTATAGTATATTCTATCATGATAAACATTTTGATAAATTATTTTTGAAGAAATAAAAACCACGCTAAAAACCAGTACATGCAATAACAGTCTTTTTGATTACAGTGTAAAATCAGAGATAGATTTTTTCCCCCTAATTTTGATATAAATGGGAAAGAAAATAGTTTTGGTTTCCATATTGGTTCACAATTCTTACTGTAATAGTCAGAACTAAGAATCCAATGTCCTGCATGCATGTGGTGCACTTACATACATGCAATAAAAATACATCTTTTTAAATTTTTTAAGAAGAATTCAAGGTATATACAAGCCCAGAAAGGTACACTTTAATGAATACACATAAACATTGGTTAATATTGATACTTAATTTTATAGTTTACAGTTTGACACTAAAATACATGATTAGTGATGCTTATTTTCTTTTGGTTATTAAATGGCATCATCTGATGAGTACAAAAGATGTCACCCTCCTATTACTGAGGGATCAAAACTTTTTCTCTGTAGGGCAAGGGCAGTAGATATCTTAAATTTGCATGCCTGGTATGGATTTGTATGGCATATTCTTGTTTTCTTCTTTTCAAAAAGAAGAGAAGGAAGGAAGGAAAAAGATTCACAGCTGAATTAGGGCAATGGTTTGTCCTATGTTTAGGGGGTCCTGTTTTCCTAATCTTGCCTCAACTCCTTGATACAGAGTTTTCCACTGGCCAATGATCTTAATTTGGTTGTGTGGTTGTGTGGTTTCCTGAGAGGTAAGGGAGAACAACAACAAAAAAATTATGGACTTGGAAGATGACACAGGGAGAGGGTAAAGCACTTGCCACATATGAGGACTTGAGTTTAAATCCCCAGAAATCGTTTTAAGCAGTAGTACTGGTCTGTAATCCCAGTGGTCCTATGGTGAAATGGGAGACTGACAGCGCCTGCACCGTCACTGTGCACCACGGACTGGCGACGGCCTGAAGATTGAACAGAACGACACACTCACGCTGAGAGAGAATGCTGAATGAGGTTTATTATACAGTTGCTGGAAGCTTATATAGCCCCAACCAAGACAGGAAACAAGGCTCAAGGGTTGAAAGTTCACATTCTCATGGTCAAAACAGGAAGGTAACCTCAGTAAACAGGAACAAGGATATTCAAATCCGCACCTCATGATCAACCACTTAACAGGATGCAGCTGGGATATAATGTAAACAAGGAGTCATGTGAAGTCTGAGGAAAGGTCAAGTTGTTTACCTCAAGCAGTCATGTGTTACCTCAAGCAGTCATGTGAAGTCTTCGGAAAGGTCAAGTTGTTTACCTCAAGACTGCAACTGACAAGCCTGTTAGCTCCTGGCCAAGAGCCTAGCACTAAGAGAGAAGGGCATGCCGGGGAGCCAGAGCCCTACCTTTCCCCCTTCTTTCTTACATAAATGAGCGTCTGTCTTAGGTTGCCAAGGACGTCAGTGCCTATCTTACCCGTCATTGAAAAACCAGCCACAATCTCTGGCCACAGAGGCTGATTCCCTGTCTTAGGTTGACAGACACCGCCTTGGGCTTACCCGTCTCTGGCTACTCATTTATAAGAGTCAGCAATGCATGCAGCCCCGAGGTTACCCATCATTGGCTGCTTTTTTTGTATTGTCCATGGCCATGGCAGCTCCCAATGCAAGATTACTAAGGGCAAAGGAGCCAGCCCAGTCCTTCCACATGCGTCCTGTTAATTGAAGACCATTCGTCAAAACATTTTGAGTCAGTGTGGAGTCAGTGGCAACCGGAGCGATCACTGCAGCAATAATTCTAAAATCATGATGGGTGTCAAGTAAGAACAGGCAGGAAGTCCCCTGATGAGTTGACTGGAATCAGGATTGGAGGATTCTTCACGAGCGCCCAAGATGTCTCTAGCTGCACTGGTGTTCTTCTCAGCAACAGGGCGAACACAACGCTCAGGAACCCAAATTGGGGATTCCGCATCCTGAGGAAAAACACAAACAGACCCTCAGGCCCTAATTAATACCGGATCAGGTCCCTTCCATATGCCTGAGATTAAGTCTTTCCATTTAACTTCACCAAATCGGCCCCTCGGGGCACGCCAGTGTCTATCAGCTGCAGAGTGACCATCATTGTCCACAGTCAAAAAATTCAAACTATATGATGGTAGCTAAATGTGCGTGAGGAGAGCCATATTCCCTCTTTTTTGTTTTACATAAGTAAGCTTTTATGGTGCGATGTGCACGCTCAACTATGCCTTGACCTTGAGGATTATAAGGTATACCTGTTTTGTGTTGAATGGAGAATTCTGAACAAAATTGAGCAAAGCTTTTGCTGGCATAGGCAGGCCCATTATCAGTTTTATATTGCTTGGGAACATTCATAAAAGCGAAAGCCTGTATACAATGGTTTTTTACATCTCGTATCTTTTCTCCTGAATGGGCAGAGGCATACATTAATCCCGAATAGGTATCAATAGATACATGTACAAACTGTAATTTGCCAAAACTGGGGTAATGAGTGACATCCATTTGCCATAGATCATTGGGCATCAGTCCCCTAGGATTGATACCCGATGAAGGAACATTAATATATTCTGCACAAAGGGGGCAATGTTTAACAATATTCGTGGCTTGTTCCTTATTTATTTTACAGTGAAAGCATAAGGATCCTGCATTTAAATAATATTTTTGGTGTAAATTGGCAGCTTTTGTTACAGGCGATTCTTCATTAAGGGTCATCAACTGTGTCTGGGCATCAGCTATACGATTGCCTTCTGCCAAAGGACCAGATAGAGTGGAATGAGCACGAATATGAGCTACATGAAGGGGATGTAGACATTCCCAAAGTAAGGCCTGCACTGTGAGCAACAACCGATGTATTGCAGATACAGGAGCTATATAGGCAGCTGTTTCAAGGGGAGAAATTATGTGGGCTACATATACACTATCAGTGTATACATTAATAGGTACATCAATAAATATTTGTAAGGCCGGGCAAAAGGCCTGTAATTCTGCCATTTGTGCAGATTGAGCTGGAAGAGCTTGCCTTTCAATTATACCGCCTGAAACAACAGCTATCATACCATTGGAAGAGCCATCTGTAAAAACTGTTCGGGCTTGTGGAATAGGAGTAGGTGTAACCACTCGTGGAAAAATTATAGGATGTCTTTTAAAAAATTGTGCCAATTTATTTGCAGGATAATGGTTATCCATCATACTTTGAGTAGTGCATAAAAATAGAGCCCAATCATCATTAGCCTGTGCCAAAAACTGAAGCTGTTCTGAGCCATAGGGAACGATAATTTTTTCGGGTTCCTTACCAAAGGTTTGTATAGATAATTTGTGGGCTTTGAACAACAATTCAACAATGGCTTGAGGGTAGGAAACAACAGACTTGGAAGGAGAAGCATGCAAGTGTACCCATAAAATTGGACCCGTTTGCCAGAATACACCTGTAGGACTATGTTTAGAGGGAAAGACCAAAAAATTCAGAGGCATGGTATAGTCAATATAATGTAGATGTGCTAGCTCAAGAGCCTGTTGAACTAACTGTAAACAGGCACATCCTTCTTTTGTCAAAGAGCAAGGGGATGAAGGGTTAGGGTCTCCCTTCAGAATGTCAAACAGACCCTTTAGTTGTCCAGTCGACAAATGTAGGCTTGGACGAAGCCAATTGAGGTCACCTAATAGCTTTTGAAAGTCATTTAAAGTTTTTAATGTATCAAGCCTCAATGTCATCTTTTGTGGTACAATACCATTTTGTAACAACTGATGGCCAAGATATTGATATGGGAAAGTTTCTTGCACCTTTTCGGGCGCAATTTTTAGACCTGCATAGCTTAATACATCTTGCAATTTAGCAAAGGCTTGAAGTACAACATTTTTCTCTTGTCCTGCTAACAAAATATCATCCATATAATGGATTATATATAGATCTTTATATTCATCTCGAACAGGTTGCAGTGCTAGGGACACATAAGCCTGACACATTGTAGGACTGTTGGCCATTCCTTGAGGTAGGACTACCCAATGGTATCTATCGTAGGGTTCCTTAAAATTGACAGAAGGGACGCTAAAAGCAAAGCGTTCACAGTCCTTAGGATGCAAGGGAATGGTGAAAAAGCAGTCCTTTAAATCAATAACTAACAAATACCAATCTTTAGGTATGGCCACGGGTGATGGCAATCCAGGTTGGATAGTGCCCATAAGATGCATGGTATTATTAACTGCTCTTAAATCTTGTAATAGTCTCCACTTACCTGATTTTTTCTTGATTACAAAAATGGGAGTATTCCAAGGAGAAGTAGAAGGCACAATATGTCCAGCCACAAGTTGTTCATGTACTAATTTTCTGGCGGCCTCCAATTTTTTGGTAGGTAAGGGCCACTGCTCAACCCATACAGGTTTGTCACTCTTCCAAACAATGGGAATGGGTTGAATAGTCGGAGGCATGTTAGCAGTGACCCCTAAGAAAAATTTTACCTCCAAGTTTGGTCCTATCTGATGGGCTCCTAGTGTTTAATGTTTTGTCAGATACTAACTGTGGGTCTTCCTGTATATATTCACCTAAATCCCTTTCCTGGAGCATAGCCTTGTTGTTATAACAATTTTTGAACTCCCCTTTTTGAACCGGTTGCGTGGTAAGAACCACGCCCATGTCACTCAGCACATCCCTGCCCCATAGGTTAACAGGAATGTGATCTAATATAAAAGGTTGAAAAACGCCATCATGTCCTTCCTGGTCTTTCCATCGCAACAATTTGCTACTGCGCCAGGGGGTGGTAGCTGTCCCTATCCCTCGTAACTCAGCTGGAGACTTTTCTAAAGGCCATGCTGCTGGCCAAAAGGTCTTAGCAATCACAGAAGTATCTGCTCCTGTGTCCAATAACGCTTTGATTTGTTTCCCTTCTATGGTTAACAGTAGTGTAGGTCTTTGCTCTAATGTGGAGACCCAAAAGGCACTAGGACCAGTAGATCCAAACCCATTATCTCCTCTTTTTCCTTTCAATACAGGGTTATGAGTGGGCAGCATAGGCAATAGGACAAGCTGTGCAATGCGCTCTCCTGGGGGAATGACTATAACCTCTTGTTCTGCCATTGCCATAATTTTAAACTCTCCTGTATAGTCTGAATCAATTACCCAAGGTATAATTTTGATGCCTCTCATTTGCGCACTGCTTCTACCTAAAATTAACCCCACACTGTCAGGAGGTAAAGGCCCATATACGTTAGTTTCAGTTGGACTGATGCGAGCGAATAGCTTCCTTACAATATTTATTGGCATTTTCAAATGCTAATTGCTTAACAACGGGCATGGCAGTATCAACATCTCCAAAAATCCTTGAGGCTACCTGAATGAGTCTATCCACAAATTCTGAAAATGGTTCAGAGGGTCCCTGTAACACTTTAGAGAGCTGATCCCCTGTTGCCTTGTTAGGAAGAGATTTCCATGCCCTTCCAGCTGTGGTAGCAATTTGGGCATATACTCCTGGATCATAGGCAATCTGAGCTTGCAATCCAGCATATTGCCCAGCTCCAGTAAACATATCAAGATCACGTTGTGGAAATCCTGCTGCAGCATTTCTCCTAGCTGTTTGTGCACATTGCTCTTGAAATTCTCCCCTCCAAAGAAGATAATCTCCCCCAGATAAAACTGCAAGACATAACTGCTGCCAATCAGAGGGCGTGCAGAACAAAGCGGAAAAGGACTCAAAAAGGACTTGTGTAAACAGCGCATGGGGGCCATATGTGGCAACCGCCTCCTTTAACTGTTTAATGTCCTTAATTTCTAATGGATTATGCTGTCTTACTTGTTGCCCCTGTTGATCTTGATATTCTATTACAGGGAATGCAATCCCCCCTGAGGACTCATAAGGAGGAGCAGAGGGTAAAAGATTTTCATCAGAAGAGAAAGAATTGTATTTAGGTGGCCTCTTTCTCTTCCTACAATTTTCCATTTTAATTTGTAATTTTTTTATTTTCTCAGATAATTTAGCCTCCTCATTCTCTGACTCATCATCTTCTGAAGATTGTTCAGAGGCCCTTGAAGACTGTTTAGACCAATCATCTTGTGCAGGGGGAAAAGTCCACCCAGTTGCATTCATCTCCTCTTTCACTTTTGTTCTATCACCGAATAGGGCATCCCTAACAAATCTACACAAAGACACTATCTGACTTACTAACTGTATGCTAGAGCTTGAAATTCCCATCTTCAATTCACCCCTATTTCTTACCTGCTGGCCAGCCTTCAGGGGCAATCCTTCAGGTTGTCCGTTCTTCCAGGTCTCAGTGGAACCTCCACTTGATAGCGCCTGCACCGTCACTGTGCACCACAGACTGGCGACGGCCTGAGGATTGAACAGAACGACCCACTCACACTGAGAGAGAATGCTGAATGACATTTGTTGTACAGTTGCTGGAAGCTTATATAGCCCCAACCAAGACAGGAAACAAGGCTCAAGGATTGAAAGTTCACATTCTCATGGTCAAAACAGGAAGGTAACCTCAGTAAACAGTAACAAGGATGTTCAAATCCGCACCTCATGATCAACCACTTAACAGGATGCAGCTGGGATATAATGTAAACAAGCAGTCATGTGAAGTCTATGGAAAGGTCAAGTTGTTTACCTCAAGCAGTCATGTGAAGTCTTCGGAAAGGTCAAGTTGTTTACCTCAAGCAGTCATGTGTTACCTCAAGCAGTCATGTGAAGTCTTTGGAAAGGTCAAGTTGTTTACCTCAAGACTGCAACTGACAAGCCTGCTAGCTCCTGGCCAAGAGCCTAGCACTAAGAGAGAAGGGCATGCCGGGGAGCCAGAGCCCTACAGGAGACAGGACAGGAGAATTCCTGGAAGCTCCAGGGACAGCTAGCATGGCACATGAAGCAGCAAGGAAAAGACCCTGTCTTAAAGAAAGTGGAAGGTGAGGACCAACATCTGAAGTTGTCCTCTGACCTCACATGCATGTGCCTCCACACACATGCCTGTGCAACACACACACACACAGCATACTCCTGTCCTCCTTCCCTGAAGTTATTTTTAAAATCCAATTTTCCAAACTTACTGCTTTTACGTTTTCTTTATAGTCTCATATATATACACAAAGCCTTGTATGTTCCTAAGTATAGATAATTTCAGGGTTTGTTGTTTGTCAAGAATAGGAACTATGCTGGTTGATTTTTGTCAACTTGGCACAAACTGGAGAATCTGGGAGGAAGGAGTCTCAACTGAGGAATTTCCTTCCTTAGGCTGGCCTGTGGGCTTCTCAATGGGGCATCTCTTGATGGCTAATTGATATAGGAGGGCCCAACTCACTGCAGGTGGTATCATCTCTGGGAAAGTAGGCCTGGGCTGTATAAGGAAGATAGCTGAGCAAGCCAAGAGGACGCAAGCCACTAAGTAGTGTTCCTCCATGGTCTCTGCTTCAGTTCCTGCCACCAGAGTCTTGCCTTGAGTTCCTGCCTTAGCTTTCCCAGGTTGTTTTTGGTCAGTACTTTATCACTGCAACAGAAAAGCAAACTAGAGCAACTTTGCTGCAACACAATCTCTCAGAGTAACTCTCAGCTCTATGAAGATGTACTCTTCACAATGAATGCAAATGAAGGATCAGTTTTCTAGTGAACTCTGAGTATATGGGTCTACAAGGTCCTGCTGGCCTGAATCCATCTATTCATTTGGCAATTGATTGTTAAGTATTTGCAACTTGGGTATTATGTAAGGTCCAAAAAATCCAATTAAAAGCCCTTGCTTAGGTAGAATGTCCTAGACACAGACCTACAAGAAAACACGGGATCAGTGGAAATATGGTGCCATGTAATGGTGATCACAAATAGGAATGAAAGCTGGCTACTTTTTAGAGTACAATGCTTATAGATTGATTATTAAACCCAGATATATCACTTCTTCCAAATCATACGCATCTGATTTCACAATATTTACTCAAGTTTTAAGTAAATATATTCTTTGCTTTCATTCTGGAGAGCTAAATATAAATATGGCAGTCTAGGAAGAGTGTTGATTTTAATAAATGCTCTTTGAAATTTGCCAACTTCCATTGTGAAATTTTTCAAGATGAAATAATGACCATCACAGAACAGTAATAACTCTAGTCTGTAAACCATCACCTTTTTCACTGAAAGACTTTAGTAGTTACCCCACTTATTCACAAACCTATGGCCAACAGATGATTCTACTGAGGAAATTTCACAGTTTCCTAAGAGTATTGCAGTAATTTGAATGAGAAAGAGCCCACATAGTTTCATGTATTTGAAGACTTGGTCAGCTGCTGGCATGCTGTTGGTGGGGTTATAGAACCTTTAGGAAGTATAACCTTGCTGCAGGAAGATGGCAGGCTTTGAGAGTCCATAGATTTGTTCCACTCCCAGTTGGCTTTCGAGGTTTCCAGTGTGACAAATTGTGAGCAGCCCCTTTTCTGTTCCAGCTCCTTTTTACAAAGCTTTCCTTGCCATTATAAACTCCCCCTTTGGAATCACGAACCAAAATAAACCCTTCCTTCCAAGAGTTGCTTTTGGTCATGATATTTTATCACAAGAAAACGTAACTAATATGTGTATCGTATGTGTGTAGCAATGCATTGCAAAAACATGGAAGATAGCTCTGTCTTTCACAGTGCAGTACTTTTGAAATCCCTAACTTCACAGTCTGTATTTCTCACATTCTTGCTAATCTTCAAAATACAATAACCTATAAGAGATCTCCTTAGAGTTACTGCAAATTAGCAAACTTATATGAAATTATATTTTAGTACTTTAACATGAAATACACTACATCATGCCACTTATCAAAACTGACATCCATGTTTAACTGATTTATTTTTCTTCTCATGTCATTATTTTTAATTTATTTTAACATAATCTTAATCAAAATAAGTTGGAGTACATGGCTTTTCCACAATAAATATTGCTAAGAGGATTTTGTTAATGTTCTTGAAGTTCCAAGCTTGATTTCAAGAAATTTTGGATAGACCTTGTAAACGGAAAAAGTTGGATAAAAGCCATCCAGAAGAGATTTTAAAATATGGTATTTGCAAAGAAAGCAAAAGGACTAAGATAGCTTGGCAATGGGGTTGGAGCCAGACTTTCTAAAATAGGGTAAGGTTTAGAGAAGAAAAGTACATAGTTCAGTGCTCAAGAATCTAGACTATGACTGTCCATTATAAGACAGAGAGGGAGAATTAGCAAAAAAATCAGGAATATGTATGTCTTTGTAAGACGTATCTGCAGCGTTTGCGAGATGCAGCAGACAGATGGACCAGAGCGCTGGGAGTTAACAGGACTGGTTTATTAAGGGTGTGAACACCAGACTGGCTTCTCAAGTCAGAGAAAGAGAGAAGACCAGCTGGGACTAGCTTCTCCGCACTTGAGAGTGGAGAAATGCTAGCCCTCCTGGGGCTGGCCTCCCCGAGGAGATGGGAGACTAACCCCCTCATCTTGTGGGCTCGGGCTGGGGAACCAGGCTGATGTACCTGGTTCCAGAACAGGATGGAGAGAAGCTCACTCAGGGAGAGAGCCAGAGGCTAACTCCCTGGGAGAGAGATATCAGCCCCTGGAGAGTGAGCGATAAGCCCCACCCAGCTGGTCAGCAGGCCCTTTTATGGGGAGGGGGTCCCCATGACATCTGATTGATGCCTAAGGGGAGACTGTAAACTCTTGGCCAGGAATCTTATCTGACCAAGAAGTTGTAAAAGTCAGTCTCTTTTGCAGGAATGTTGCAGACCCGGATTTAGAGGCCTTATCTAAAAGCCAGTCCCTTCTGCAGGAATCTGCAGATCCCACCTGGGAGAAGTTGTAAAAGTCAGCCTCCTCTCATGAGTATTTGAAAATTCTAGTCCCAGGTTTCTGTCAGTCTTCCTGAGTGCTGAACTGCAGGAGGTTCCTCCTTCAGTCACATCTTACAGTCTTTACTATAAAAATATTTTAAGACAGGGCCTTATGAATTATCAGTAAATGCTAAAATAAAGTAAAGTATCACATGTGGGCCTTTAGTTTTTAGGTCACAGAGATCGGTATTTCCTTTCTTCTGTTCTCAAGAAATTCCCAAAGTAAGCTTCCATTTTCGTGTCTCACTTGTTTGTACGAAGGGTGGATCTGGGTGAACATATTGAGTGCTATCAGCTCTTTTTCTACAGTCTTCTGGTTTGGGACAGCCAGTCCTTCAGAACCCTATCTGTTCTTCCTGGTTCACGCTAAGATTTTAAGGAAGCACTGCTCCTTTGAGCAGACACTTTAGTTCCAGCACAGCAGTAACTAGGCTGGCACATCAACCTTACTCTGTGGAAAAATACTTAGTTGAATTCCCCAATCAGTTCTTGTTACATAAATTCATTTGCTGTGTCTCAGCTGGGTTTTTCTGTTCACTCTGAACTAGTGGGAAGAAGAGGAGTATCATTTACTTGTCCCCCAAACTCCAGCAGGAGAAGGTGCCACTCTCAATTCAGGATCAAGATAGTTGGAGTCTGGGGCCGTCTATCCCCAACCTATCCCAACGCCTCAAGAAAGGGCTGCTCCCACCTATCCTAATTTTATTTTGGTATTACAGCAAGGTTTGTACTGTTTCATTTCTATTGTTAATTCTAATTAGTAATAATGTAGACTGAAAGAGTATCTCAGTCCAGAAGCATCTTTAGAGATCTAAATAAGCATTTTATGAAAATAAAATGTAAATATAATTAACTGACTACTTACTGGGTGCTCGCTTCTTTCCCAGACTTTTCAACTCACTAATCTCTCTTTTTTTTTTTTTAATTTTCAAGACAGGAAGTATGTGTCTTAACCCCTTTCTATGAATTGAAGAACATGAAATGTAAGGTTCAAGGATCTATCTTAAGGTCATACAGCAATTAAAATGTGGATTTTGAACTCATATAGGTCACTGCGGTTTTAAAATTCACATAACACTTAAAATAGGACTAAATCAACATTTCCTAGTTTGTATTTTTATGTGTTTAATGAATTGAAATATTGACATTAGTCACAAGATTTTTCCCACAGCTATCCTTCTTAAAAAATATTTTCATTGTTTCTTCAAGAATTTCATGTAACATATTTTGGTCACACTCTGCCTCCCTGTCTCCACACTCACCTTACTAACTCCCCAAAGCCAACTTCATGTCTTCTATCATTATTTTTCACAGCTATCCTTTAATTTTTTTCAGAGAGAGAGAGAGAGAGATGGAGAGAGAGAGAGTAGGTATAGGTATAGTCAGGTGTGGATATGTGCATGAAGAAGGCAGCAGGTCCATATGCCATGGCACACATGTGAAGGCCACAGGAAAACTTAGTAGAATCAATTCCTTCCTCCCACATTTACATGGACTCCGGGTATTGAACTCATCACATTGAGCTTGCATTGATGGGTTATCAAGTACCTTCACTAACTGAGCCATTTTGCCAGCCCTCCTCCACCTATCTATCTATTTATTTATCTATCTTGCACATTCACACTGATGAATAAAAACTTCCTTCGCATAGGATATAGTCCTTATAACCATAGAAATATAAAATACAATTTTATACTTGTATGTCCATTATATAATATGTACTTTATGACCATGAATGCTTGTTTTACCTTTGTGTATATCTTAGATTTAATTGTAACTTTTATTTATTTATTTATTTATTTGGTCTTTGAGACAGAGTCTCCCTGTAGCCAGAGCTGTCCTGGATCTTTCTATGTAGAACAGGTTTGTTGGGGTCTCTCTGCTCGGGATGCAGGGTCTCTGCTGAGAGGGGGTGAAAGGCATGGAGTCAACACACAGACCCTGGGAGCTGGGTGAAAGTATGCAGAGAATGAGCCAAAACAAACTCATTTATTCAAGGAAGTGAAAATGGTTTTATGAGTTTGGTTAGTCAATTGTCCTATGAGGTGGTTCCCAACTATGGCCAATAAAATCTGTCTCCTGGAAGATCATCTCGGTGCAGGTTCACTCCAGATTCTGGGTAGAAGCTGGTGTCATACCTGGCCAGAGTAGAGTGCCACATCCACAGGAGCCACTCCCTTATTCCTCGTGGCAGGTGGTCTAGCTAAGGCCCACACTGCATTGTGCCATACATATCCTCCTTTTTGTTTTTATTAATTGAGCAACCCTGGGTTCTATGCCAAGCCATTGTTGACCCCAGGCCCCTAGGATCACCTCAGGCAACAGTGCCTGTTTTAGGTTGTCCTGTTCATCAGGGTCTTACCCGTCATTGACTACCTGCCATCCTGGTAAAATAACCCAAAGGGTGATGCTTGTCGCTTAGCAGGGTTATCAAGATTGGCATGGGAGGTTCATGCAGGAAGGCTGCTGTGGCATGCATGAGGGTCCTTGAAGAATGCTTTTGTGCCCTATAGAAGACTCAAGAAGAAGCAAGAATAGTTAAGTATCGTCCAGGAGGTGGTGTTATAAGCGGCCAGTTAAATGGGATTGTCCTGTATTGCTGATATTCAGGTTTGAAGGGAACATTTGGTATTGGGGGTGGGGGGTTCAAGGCCTGGATGGAGGCCTGGAGAATTTGAAGTGTCAAAATCTGAAAAACTCTGCTTTGATGCAGTGCTTTCCAAAGGCAACGAAAGGTCAGCAGTGCTATCAAAAAGGCCATAGCAAAAATAACCCAGATTATCAAATTGAGGGTGAAAAAATGGCTGAGATCCTATTTCATATCAACAGATGGTGTTGAAATCCCTTGTGTTAAAGGGGCCAGTTGTGCCTGCATTGTTCCAGTGGCAAAGTTGGAAAAATTAGTCTTTTTCAAAGCTATGCATGGGGGGGAAGGTCTGCCGAGGGAAAATCAGAGGGAGCCATTGGGGAGCCAGGTCCCATTAATTCCTTGTACTGAAGGGATAGCCATGAAGGGCAACCCTGTGGCAGGGTTGGATGAATACATAGCCAGGAAAATGGGGCTATCCTGAGACACAGGCATGGGGTGGCTGGAGGGCATCGCTGCACACAAGTCATCAGCTCTAGACAGGAAGGGGAGTGGAGCATGAGCAGTAAAAAGAGGGTGTGTGGTTAAGGATCCAGTGATTCCAAGGTGGTGGGTCTGCTGTGCTGTCAGGCATATCCGGCAGGCTGACATTACTGGTGGGTATATAGATGGGGGAGGATGGGGTTTCTGGAAAGATACAAGCATATCCTCGACTCTGTGTTAAGAGTGAGCGAGGTCCCTTCCGTTCATTTGTGAAGTGGACAAGGGATAAGGGAGTAGTGGCAGGTTGAGATCTCCAATGTTTATAGGCTGGAGAGAGTCCTGCTTCATCAAAGGTAAGAAAATTAAGGGTGAAAAGAACTTCCACCAAGGTCAAATTGGGATCCCTGAGTGTCATTGCAGTTTTCTGCTTCATAATGCATTCCTTGAGGGTTCTATTAGTCCTCTCCGCTATGGCTTGGCCCTGAAGGTCATAGGGAATTCTCAGGGAGTGTTTATTCCCCCAGGATTCTATGAATGACTTGAATTGGGCAGATGTATATGCTTGTTAATGGGGGAAGACCTTTGGTAGATTGACGAGGCTCCAGTGGGTGGACCCACACCAAAGGGCATCTGGGGACACAAATTTGACTCTCTAGGCAGATATGCATATATATATATGTATGTATATCTGTGTGTGTCTAATAATAGTGTATAATAGAGTACATTAACTTGAGCAGGAGGTAGTAGGGTCCGAAGATTACAGATGGGGAGGGGTTCTAAATTCTATCAAAAATTTTTTTATGAAACTTTCCAAACTTCAATTTAAAAGAGAGAACGCCATCAGCAGCATGTGAATCCTATGATACTGTCATTCCCATCCGTGTATTTAAAAGGGACTTAATTTGCAAACTTCTTTTTTCTACGTGTAAGAATTTCATGAAAACATTTCCATGTTGGAACATGTTATTTAGTGAACCCCAAATCCATATTCATGGGCCGTGGTCACTCATCTTTGTTTCAAGATTAAACCCTTTCTAACTTCCTTTGAGATGAGAGCTGTGTTTTGCATTAGTGGTAATAGGAGAGAGAAAATTACTATTATTTTCTCATTATATTAACTTATCCTTTAAGAATATTAAATATGTTGATTTATCATCTTTTTTAAATCAAAAAAGTCTGAAATCCCTGAAATGGCTAAATTTATTAAAATTGAAGATTCTATCAATTTTGCTTTTAAAGAACAAATATGGTTAAATCTCATTCATATTCCTTTTAAATTTTGGATGAGACATTAATTTTCTTGTGTACTCCAAAGTTAATGAAAATAGACCCTTAAGAATTCTAGTGTTTCTTTAAGCAGCAAAACATAATATTTGAATAACAGCAAGTTCATACACTGGAAAAAGGTAGAGTGACTTAATTTGCGTTCCTTTTATGTAAACTAGCTTTGGATTCAAAAGTAATTCAAAACTGATATGCAATTTCAATGCCAAAAAGAAGAGGATGCCCATTATAAAGTGTTGAGCCACATGTACTGAAATCATTGCAGAATTACAGTATATCTGAATTTTCCAGAAGAAATGTCCTGCTGGGGCTACAGGGAGACCTGATCTCCAAAACCCAAAATAAATAATAAAGATTCAACCTTGTGTAAAGCAAACAAGAAGAAAGGCATTTGACAAGCTAGTTGTATCTGAGTATCAACTCTGGCTCTAGAATTCACCTCTTGAAGGTGTCAAGGTCCCTATCACCCCTCCCTGGTGTAGGACAGGCTCTATTTGGCCACTTCATGGTTATGGTAAGATAATCCTGAAGTTCTAATTGTGTCCATATACTTTCAAACAAATGTGAATAAAGTCTCATGCCTTCCCTAGATGGCAAAGTGCTGTGACTGTGAGATCAGATCTGCAGTAAAGAAGCCGTGCTTCTGAGCACAGTGTGTGGTGCCTTCCACAGTACGGCAGTCCTAAGAGAAACAGTGACAATTGTTCTACAACGGCCTAAACATCAGACACACAGGGAAGGGATTTGTAGTCTATAATAGTCTTCCTCTGCTTCAGTGGCATCCACTAAGAGGAAACAGAGTACTTAGTGCAGTAAATAAGGAAGCAGTGAGGATCTTAAATCAAGTTTCTTCATCTTTAACGTTCAGTTGTGTGAGCAGGGAATGAATGTTGAAAAATGACCAGACCTAGATCTTTTTATAGAAGGAGTTCAATTGCCAAGGAAAAAGATAGAATCTAGGCAGTGAGGTATTCAAAGATGTGATTACCACAATATTACAGAAGACTAACTTGTTCGCTGATTTGTTTCACTTCCTATAAGATGGAATAATCATTTTTACTTCATAGCATTATTGGTGAGATTAAATTCCATACACTTGTGGAGTTCCTCTCACAAATAATCTCTTTCATATTTTTGCCGATCAGTATGTACTTCTGCCATTCGTTCTTTCTTTGTCTTTGATTACATTAGATTCAGCCACCAATCACTGAGAGCTTTGTACAGTGATGTGGCACACACCCAGAGACAGTAGGAGTTCAGTGGTGAGTGGAGCAGATGTCCACACAGCCCACTCACTCTCATGCACAGGCGATATCAACATCTCCTTTCTGTTAATGATATCGTTGTGATTCTTCTGGTCCTTCTACGCCTCAGACTGGACCCTAATCCGCCATCAGTCATCAGACCCGGAAGATCCATCTCCTTAATTTCTTTTCCTGGTTGTACTCAGTTTATTTCATGCTGTGTTCTCTGCATTTCTCTGCCGACTTCTGCCCTATTTTTGCTTCTTGTTTTGTTTTTATTTGTTTGTTTGTTTGGTGTTAGGTGCTTCGGAGACAGGTTCTTGCTATGTAGCTCTGACTGGAGCTTTGATTCACTTTGTGGCTCAAGCGGACCTATAGTTCTCTATGTAAACTCATGATCCTCTTACCCTAGCTTCTGAGCACTAGAAGAACAGATGTGAGCCACCACATCCAGCTCTAGAATTTGCACTTAATGAGTTATATGCTACATTTCTCCACATATTTTATCTGCCTGCATGCCTTGATACTTTATACCACTGTCTTCATCATTACCACTACCACAAATTTCATTTCCCTTCCCTATCTTCTAAACTCTTTGAATCTCAAGCAAAGTAGTCCATTGGATCAAATCAGTGAAGACAATTTCCTACAATTACATCTACTAATGAACTACTCCAACCCATGCCTTTTATGTGTGACCGCCTTTGCTGTCTACTTATACCTACTGCAGAACCTCAATAAGACATCCTTTTGGGATGTCCATGTGCCTGGCTGTATTCCTTCCACTGGGATCACGAGATTCTGAAAGGCAGAGCCTAGCAGACTCACAGTTTCCACTAACCTTATATAAACACTCTATTTGAATGCACTAAACAGAGACCTGAAAAAAATGCAGCTGCTTTTACTGCACCTGGACAACTTATTCAATTTATCTTGCTTTTCACTCATCTACTTAGATACTGCCTGTTTCATTCCTGACTTTTTAACACCCTTCTCTCATCTTTGACTAGTGATGTTTAACCCATCATCCCTTTTGTTTTTCCCAATTTAACGGTTTCCTTTCAGAGTGTCATATACAGTCAATTAAACACGCATATTGACTATGGACAACGCAAGCTGCCATGTTTCCAATTCATTGATATAGAATAAGAAAGAAATGATTGGATCAAAGCATCCCAGATATGATGAAATCCAGAGGCCACTGTGAGTTCAATATTGATCTATGACAGGAATATAGATCAGAATATATGAGACATGCACAAGAAGAAAATGACATCACTGTCTGGAGCTCATGTATGCAATCATCTACAACTGGAATATTCTTTATACCTATTGATGCATAACAAGCTACTTCAAATCAAAGAAATAGCTTAAGATAATGACAAAAATCATTTTGCTCACAAATCTAGAAATAATTTTTTTCCTACAAATTTCTTTCTCACAATATCAGCTGAGGTATCTTGAAGACTAGGTCTTAGACATGAATAGAGACTTCATTTACACAGCAAGTCAGCCGACAGCTTTGGGCTTTGGAGAAGAGTATCTATATACATGTGGTATCTTCACAGCCTGGTGACTGATCTCGTAGCAAGCACTTCACCAAAGGAGAGATAGAAAGAGTGATGCTCTCTGACCCCACCTTAGGAGTCACATAGCATGGTTTCTGTGTGGTAACAAGCACTCAATTTTGAGGAGAAGTCACATACACTCCTTCTCTTGGTAATGAAATGCCAATATCACATTGTGAAAAGAGTCAGTGTAATGGTTTCCTGGTATAGAGTGTTTATAAAGTTAAGCCTTATTAAAGCTTAGATTTCATATTGGGTTAAAGATGGCAAATAGGTAGACATAATCTCCTTGCCTTTTGATAGTTCTCCACTGCTTATTATGGCATGTATGTTGTTATGACCATGGCAGAGAAGAGGATAATATTAGTAGAGGCATTGCTCTGTAGAGCAGGATTAACTTCCTGGAGTTGCTGTTAAGATATTTCACAACAAAGTACAGATATCCTCAAAGTCTACTTTACATATGGTTTAGCTGTGGTGCCTTCTCAAAGATGCAGATTCCTAATTCCCAGAGATGATAAATCAGGAGATCTGATTTAAGGTACAAGATATCTGACAAGAGTCCTAAATGAGGTAGGCAATTAAGGATCCACTCTTTAAGAAATGTCATCTCTTTGTGTGTACATGATAATGTTACAGTAGCAAGAAGGCTCCCTTATGAGAAAAACTCTTGGTTAAGAGAATAATATCTCTGGCTTGAGTAGAGACATAACATTCTAGTTGAGTCAGGTCAGTTACCTGCCAAGGGACCACCAAAGGAAGGTGAGCTCACTCTAAGCCATGCTAAAGAGATAGACAAACTAATAAGGGCTCTAAGAAATTGGTGAACTTTTCCTGCTGGGAATCTTCCCTGCAATATTGTTGTTAGCCAGACCACAGACATGCAATCACATGTCTTGTGTCTCTTTCCTAAGCATGCTTTCCCCAACATTTTCTGCTGTCCCAACATTTTGGGTTTCTTTTATCTTTCTTTAACACTCTCCTCCCACTAGTCTGCATGAGCCTGCTCTCCATGTCAGCTTATGTAGGCATGGGGCATGGTTTTTTATTTTTCCTTCTCTTCTCCATTCTCTACCACAGAGAGGCTGCTGAAATTTTTATATTTTATTAATGCCACTAAGAACCCTAAGACGGAACCCCATTTCCACACTTATTAGTAAGATAGAAATAAAAGCAATGAGGTGAACTGTGTAAGCCTTTCCAGCATAGAGATAGCGTTTTGGATGGGTAGTGTGAAGAAAGGAAATGTTTATGTCAAATGAAGGCTGTATGCCTGCCGAGCTGAGATTTAGTTTCCGAGTCTGTTGTTATATATAGAAGAAAGTTACCATGTATTTGCCTCGTAGATGAGACGAGGAATGTGGGCACTAAACTTTGTTGGCTATGGGTAATCTCTATGCATGCTTCTTCAAGTTCAAAATAATTCTGTCTGCACATTCCACAGAAGGAAACAGAAGCACAAATATTCAGAAAGTCAGGAGAGGCATCAAGATCTGTTCCGCTGAGTCCAAAGATATCAAGGAAACTTGAGTGTTGTGAAACACTGTGTGAAATCTAAAATGTCTTTCCCATTCTCCATCACTTATATGAACAATTCACAAATCTTTGATAACACTGTCATCAACATGCTTCATCCGAAAGTCGTCTCGCCTCTGCAGTATGGCACTGAGCACAAAGGTTCCACCAAATCCTCTGTGAAATGCTTTACAAGATAAAACACTGCTCTTTGTGAAAAAGATTGGCACCACTTTTCAGTAACCCTGTACCCACAACTGAAGATGAATCAGTTGACCTTCTATCGGAGCAAAAATATAAGTTTTTCTCTTAAAGTTTCTCAACTCAAAAACCACTTTTCCATCTTAACTGTGAGCAAACAATATATACTATCTGCACTGCAGGAGCCATTGAGAGTTCAGTCACGAGTTAACTACCACCTAACACAGCTCAAAGGGTCTTATAAGACATATGGCGATGGAGGTAATATAATGGGCATGTTAACTACCCGTTCCCTAATCTCCAGGCTCTAGCCCCACTATCAAGTTTAATCATCAGAAAGTGGGATACCTTGGTCATTTCTTCTTATCCCCTGCAGAAGGGCTTCACTGAGTACAATTTAATGTTATGTTCTCAGTCAGTAAAGCGAATCAATACCAGTACTATCCATTTGAGCTGTATTTTTGTTTCTTGTGACATTGTTTTTCAGCACCTCTTATACAATGAACCACATGACAAATTTCTTCTAAAGTCTGGTCCCTGAAAAAGTATATTTCTTCAGATGAATGTGTTTATTTTCTTTTGCCAGGCAAGAAAAAAGAAAATGAATAAACCAAGGTGTTCATCTTCTTGCCTTTCCTGTTAAGAATCTTAACACCATTTAGAGTGGCCAGTTATAGTAATTAATTTATACCAAGGCCTGCTGTCACTTACTTAATATTCTTCCTCCTTTTAAAGTCTTCTGACCATCTCACATTCTTATGTTCACTATCATTTTAGAATATAAATTATTTTTCAAATTAAAAAGTGGATTGTACAATATGCAAAGTGAAATATAAAGATCAAATAATTTGAAGCTTATGCTTGGGGTTTATGAGTCCTCAGTCTAGACTTTGAGGAGGGGTCTTACAGTGAAAGTTACAGTAACAGGATTTCTAATTAGTTCTATCATGAAGTTATTAGAAACCCATGGAGTCTCTTTTTTTATTCAAAATTACCCCTTTCAGTGCTTGTCACCACACTAGGGAAACCATGCCATTGTCAAGTGATGCTGTCAATCATTTGTCAGTTCTCAAAATGATGGTAAATAGTACAGTCTATCACATCTGGACCATTTTTAACCTCTTTATCTCAGTAGCCCAATTCATCCTAACTTTAAAATATGAATTATTCTTGTCTTCACAGTGTACAACAGGATTGTTGGGAAAATTTTGTATAAAAGGTCCAAATCTAGATTTCCATAATATATTAACAAATGTCTGAAACTACTGTATGATTGTCACCCTAAAGAATGATTCCATTTAGTGAGAAAAGAACATGGAATTTAATGAAAAAAGGTTATAAATTACATTGAATGTATCTGTTCAAGGTAAGTGACAGGTGAATCTGGACATATCTGAAATGTATGATAGTGTTCCTGCGGCTGATCGTTTGACCGGACCACAGGTTCAACCCACTGGTGGAGTCCTAGACAAGTGTGTGTAAGGCCTTGGGTTCATCCTCAGCACCACAGGGTCATAATGATGATAAGAACACATCATATAAGAGATGTTTGCTTGTTTGTTTTGGTAACTAAGCTGTGATATTAGTTGAGCACATCCCTAAAACATGGCAGTTGTTAAGATGGTTGTGATCTTGTTTCTGTCACTTGAAAAGTGTTTCTCTATTCTTATGCTCTTCTTATAAGCAGTTTAACATAAGCCTGAATGAAACACAATGCTGTTGAGTCTACAAATGTACAAAGATGTTTTTAATGGTCAGGAGCTCATCATGATCTTGGCAGTATGGCAGAACTGGAACAATCCAGCTGTCCTCCAGAGGAAAGTCCTCCAGAGAGTTGCAATGCTGAAGTGATATCTTGCTCTGGATCTGTACTGGATCTGGCTAACTGTGGCTACTGAACAACAAATTCCAGTGGATGCCTGATGCCTCAAACCGCTTAATAAAAGTTTTATAAAGAAGCACTTTATAAATACCCTGAAGTGCACATCACATGCACATGCACACACATATACTCATATGTGCACACACATACACATATGTGCACACACACATAGAGACAGGGATACGCATGCATGCACATACACATGGATACGCATGCATGCACATACACATGCACATACACACACAGGCACACTCATATATACCCACATGTGCACACACATGCACACAGGTACACACATAAGCACACACAAGCACACAAATGTGCACACATATGCATATATGCTTGCACACACAATGCATGCACATCCATGGCTGAGCTTAGGTTTTGTCATCTTTAAGTTAAATATGTCATTGTCTGTATGTGACCCCGGAGAACCTTCACTGCCTTCTCAGCTCCAGAAATATCGGGCAGTTCACCACAGAAGAATGAGTTTTCAATACTGTAATAACAAAGAGTTATTACTTCCACAGAATGAAGAATCCTATCCGTTTGCCAGTTCTCCTTAAAGGAAAATCAGTTCATGTCAATGATGGTATTGAACATTTTTCCTTCCTGGTTACATACAACTTCCATGAAAGAGTAAGAAGAAACATTGTTTGCTTGCTTCTTTAATTAACTACTCATGCTTTCAGAGAAGATCCCGAACATATAAGTCTGAGTCATGTATTAAGCATCACAGTGGTGTTTGATTAACAAAGATAACCGAAATAGTATCATCTATGCGTCTAAAAGCCTAACACTACACCCCCAAATTGCTTAAAAAGCAATTTGGCTGCCCTAACCAACCTTCCACAGCCTTATTTAATAAAAGAAAAGTCTGTCTTGAAACATTCGAAATACATGCTCCAGGGATTTCATGCTAATAATGCTGAGCAACATGAGTTTTATGATAAACATTAAAAATAGACTCATAACAGGTGAACTACCTGAATCTATGCGGCTCACAGATTCACATATTTTAAAATATATATATAGTACTATGGTGATTTAAATGAAGACTGTTCCCCAAAGGATATTTGTACCAATATTTGAACATTTGGTCAGTTGGTGGTGATGTTTGGGGAAGGTATAGAACCCTGAGAAGGTGTGGCTGTGACAGATGAGCTTTGAGAGTAGATAGCTTACCCACCTCGTCGGCTCTTCACTGCTTCCTGTGCCTGTTTGAAGATGTGAGCACTCAGATTTCTCCTCCAGATGTTTCCTACCATGCCTTCCCACCATGATGGACTCTAACCCCTCTGGAACCAGAAGCCCCACAAACTATTCCTTCTATAAGTTGCCTTGGTCGTGGGGTTGTTTGTTGTTTTAATCATAAACGTAACTAATACGAATATTCTTTAGTTCTTAATGCATCTTACTGCAAATAGTGCAAGAAATCTCCTCCATTCAGGAGGAAAACATTTTGTTTTACAACCCAGAAAAGGTCTGTCTAAAGCCAAAAGGTAAAAACAAATATGATATAAGAAGTAGGATAATGGTGAGAGTAGTTGTCCTCTTAATGAGAGGTGTGCTGTGTATTTCTTCAAAAGCCCCTTGAAGGTGGATACCTACAGACCTTCACTGGTGGCCTGTTAGGGAAGGTGGGTAACTAGGAAGTTTAAGAGGTAGATTTCAAGAACTACACTGGAAAATCTCCAAACAGCTCTATGCTTCCATTGTGTATTAAATAACCTAGCACTGATCTTCCAATAATAAAGACCTCAAGCTGCTTGGAACGAATTGCTAGGCTAAAGGTTAAGCGATGGTGGGGACTATAAGCTGGTCACAGAGCTAAAATGTAGAATGCGGGCACTAAATTCAGTTAGCTATTATTCCTCTCTGTCTCAGCACTTCTTGATTTCTAGACCATTTGGAACAGCTCTCAGCTGACTACAAGATTAAAACAAATGAGGTAAAAATTCTCCCTCCGATGGCATGGAGTACTGTACTCATTTCCAAGGTGCTGTGTCACAGTAGCAAAATAGGCCCTTAAGAGAAACCTGATGGGACTGTAGAGATGGCTCAGAGGTTAGAAGCACTGGCTACTCCTGCAGCGGACCTGGGTTTAGTCCCTACATGACAGCTAACAACCATCTGTAACTTCAGCCCAGAGGATCCGATGGCCTCTTCCAAACTCCATGGACACTGCACGGCATGTGCTTACATTCAGTCAATACACCCCCACACACATACAATTACAATATCTTAAGAAAAATAGAATTACAACATATCTTGCTGATGTCTTCACAAGACTCGGTTTATACCTTACACACGTGCTTTAGGAGAATGTGAGATAATAAAAATAAATTTTTAAAAAGATAAATCTGATCAAGAAGATAGAAATTTCTGGTCTGGATGAAAGCAATCTTGTGGTTTTGGGTCATCACCTGATCACCACCTCTTGGAAGGCAGGTTCACCTCATGCTAAGGAGATAGAATACATAACGGGAATACATAGCATGTTGATGAGATGGTGAGCTGTTCCTGGCCCTTCGTGCAGTGCCTGAGGACTGGGTCATAGACACAAGCTCTTGTAAGTCTGCCCACTTTTCTGAATTCAGGAAAGGGTAACCTCTCCTTTTCTTCTTTGTATCCCTTTTCTAAGTACGCTTTCCTTAATTCTTCGGGCTGTCCCAGCCAGCCTCGGGGTTTCTCTACCTTTACTCCAGAGCTTCCCCATTCCCCTCCCCGCCATGAGTCTGCTGGTTAAAAGTGTGATTTCCCATCTCCCCCTCTTCCATCTCTTTCCTGTGACACTGCTGTCCTGAAACCTGGCATTCCTACTCTAACTTTAAAACACTGTCCTCCACTTCCCTTCCGGACACTTGAAAGTCCCTGTATCAAGGAGACAAAGATTTTTCTATGGGAAAAATGAAGTGTTCAAAGCCCTACTTCTCAATTTTGTTTCTTAGTGTGATACTGATGTGAGTTTAAGCATATATTATGTTTATTCCTCTTGGGTTAGTTCTAACTAGTGGCTTAGGTAAAGTAATTTTTAAGAGAATTCCGTAACATATAGTTCTTTTCCAGCTCACATTTCCTTTAGAACCACATAAGAACTTCTAACTTCCTTTTGCCTTCTTTGAATGAATGGTAAAACTCACATGTTAGAACCTCAGGGCTTGTCTCAGGGCCTGGTCTCTGCTTGCAGTGCTATAATGAATGTCTTTAACTTCTGGAGATTCACAGCAGTCACTCGTGGCCATCACATGACCACTATTCAGGTAGCTTCTGAAACCTAATGAGAGCTGTTGAGATCCGCGGTCCCCTCCCCTCACTTGTTCCTTACTGTGTGAAATGGGCCTTGTCCTGAGAGACTTCATCTTACAAGGAGCCTTTGATCCCATTTTGAGCATAGAGCATGACTGCACCTTGATGAGTAACACCATCTATCCAACACACCCACGAGGCACTGACTGATAAAGAACTTTCTCCTAAAAGCCCATGCCCAGTTTGTGCAGTTGGGGATGGAGCCCAGAGCCTGTGCCTACTTGGCAAGCACTCTATCAACTCCTCAACTTCGCTCCACTTGCTTTTCTTGATTAGGTCTCTGCTTAATCTCTTACTTCCGTGGGAATAGAGAAACAACATCCTCAGGGCTGTTCAGCCATCTTACGGACATGGCAAGGCTTGGAATCAAGGCTGGACTGGCATTTCAAAACACGGTAAGAAGGAAGAGGTAGATACCAGTGCCCACCATCCTCATCTCAGAGCCAGGAGGAGACGCAGCATCGTTCAAAGGCCACTGGGACAGGCCTTTGCTCTGGCTTTCCCTTTCCATCCACTTTCCTAGCATTAGTCTTTGAAAATACTGGTGGGTGGATTACACTGGCCAAATGCATCACTGTGAGGCTGGCCTAGTGTGTGTAAATTGCCTCTCCATGGGTGGTTATTATATTTATATTGGTTTAAAATGTTTCCATTGCCAATCCATTATGCTGGAATTCCCCCTTGCTGAGGGGCAGCTGTGTTATTCTTTTCTTTGACTGAAGCCCAAGAACTATCTCTCCAGCTCCTTGGGAAGTGTCCCTTTAGGAGTAAACATCTTAAAAGACAGCCAGCCCCTCTTCTCCCACTGCCACTTGGTAAATCAGGAACATTTCCCTCTGACTCCAGCCAGGTTGCATTGATCATTTGGAAGGAGAGAGAAATGGAGTGCTGTAAAAAAGCGATGCATGTTTATGCAGAGAGGCAAAAAAATGTCCAGGGAATAACACCAGGACAAGGAACTCTTTCCACAAGGCAAGTAATCCAGCAATAGGAAGGACTGAGGGTCCAGATGGCCCAAGTATGTCCTGAAGAGCACACAGCCCTATCCAAACAGTCTCCCAGAAACATGTAGGGCTCCTAAATTTGAACAAAATTTCTCAAGAAAAAGAACACAAAACCAGTAACTTAAAATCCATAAGTGGGCATCACTAATGCAAATTTCTATGGTAAACTGACTCAGCTGGTGTTGTGATAGAGTTGGGATACAAATTTACAAATTTAATTTTTCCTCAGAGTAGCAGGTTATCAGGACAATTGATGATGACTAACCAACCACCCAACTGTTTATAAATGTGGATATTTGGTCAAGAGAATTCGGGGGGTGGGTAGGATATTGCATGTATCAAACCTACTGACACATAATTAAAGGAAACTAAAAAGCCTTTATATGATGGTGAGTCACTTTCACTATTGTTAACTAAGAATTCATGTTGAATAAAGAAAACATTTTGCATATAAGCGTGGTAGTTGTAGGCAAGTACAAATTAAAAATAATCATGGCTGGGAGTAGTGACCCACACCTTTAATTCCAGCAATCTGGAGAGAACCAGGCAGTTCTCTGTGGGTTCAAGTCCAGCCTGGGCTACATAGTGAGACTCTGTTGGAAAGGGTAGTATACATTGCTCTCCCCTCCCATTTTACTGAGTCTTTGCTTTAGAGAATTTGAAACTATTTCTCCTCTCTTTGGAATACATATAAAGCCTTTTGAGATCTACGTAGACTTTTCTAGCAGATATAAGGCTAAGAATGTCTTTTCCAAGAACTCAGATACCATCTCCTGAGACAGAAAACTCAGAAATATGGCACACATAGATCATAACATCTCCAGGAGGTGGGAGCACCTACCAGCTCACCTGCTTCCTGTCATTAGATCATCACGATGGGCTCAAGGTACCAGCTGACTGAGCCATGTCACAGTTGTGCTGTCACATCTTACTCTTCTCACTCAAGTTCTAGTAACTGTTTATCCCCAGAATGTTACAGGGATTAGTATCTTTAAGGGCCTTAAGGAGAGACCCCTTCCTTGTGGTAGCTTTAGACCCTACTTCCTTTTCCCCTTGTAATACTAGAAAGAGAAACATCACAGGGGCCTCTCCTTAGGCCTCCTGGTCAAGAATGGAGTACCTCTGCCCCTGATGTAGTCATGGCTTTCTGATCTGCTCCAAAAATTAAAACAATATCTACATTAAAAAAAAGAGCTAAGGCCTGTCAATCACTGGCCATCCCCAGGAAAGCTGATTCTAGGTGCTAGGAAGTGGGAGGAACAATTACTCCCTTAATGAGATAATGGACTCCTTCTTCCCGGAAGCCTCTCCTGCATGCACCCACTTACAGAGGTTCTCTCCCGGCAACACTGTTAGGCCTGTCCGACTCTCTAGGTTCTAACTATTTTTCTTTTCCTTTTCTTTCAAATATTAGGCAAAAGCTCAAGTTTACTTTCCTGACACTTTAGGATTTTTCACTCTCTCTGAAGCTACTCACTTCTGGCCTTCTGCCATGAGGGTGCCTGCCAACCTCCATTTTGGAACATGCTGGCTTTCTCAGGCAGCTCCCCTCCTCTCCCACCTCCAGCCTGCTCGCCTGTCCTGTTATTTTCCCCTCAAGCTCTAATGAAGCTTCCTTCTGAGTCTATTTTAAATTCTTCTATTAATAAGACTAAGAACCCAAAAGGGAACCCCATGTTTCTCCAGTAAGAAAAACACATATATATTGCATTCTTTTTTTTTTTTCTTTTTTGGCTATATATATAGGAAAAGATTCTTTTTTTTCTGATTTATAATTCCTTGACTGATTTTCAATGATAAACATCACACAGATGAATTAACTATTAACATTAATTCAATAATAAAAGTGGGATCTTTGAAAAACGTCTATTTTTGTGAAGGTTTCTCCAACATCATAAAAATTTGAGGAAAAAGAAAAAAGAGAGAGAAAGAGAGAGAGAGAGAGAGAGAGAGAGAGAGAGAGAGAGAGACTATGTAGATCTTGTAGTCCATGTACCATTGATCAAGGCTTTCTTGATATCAAAGACCTCACTCCTCCCATCCAATATCCCAGTCCTCTGTGTAAGCCTCCCTCTGTTTCAGATGCAAAGGTCAGGTATGGAGTCCTGGGGTTGTTTGTGTTTGTCCTGTGATGAACTGTGGAGTTCATTAAATCAGCATTACTTTATTACAGGAAAGTTTCTAAAGTAAAAATAGCAAACATCAGAAACAACTTCTTAAATGTTGATGAAAGAAACAGAGAAATATAAAGTTGAAATCCATTTAATGAATTGTATATTGTAAGGTCTGGGTTTGAGAGACGTAGCAGATGAAAGGACCAGAGACTCTGCTGGGAGCTAACAGGACTGGTTTATTAAGAGAAGACCAGATGGAACTAGCTTCTTCACACTTGGGAGTGGAGAAATGCTAGCCCCTCTGGGAGGCTAGCCTCCCCAAAGAGATGGGAGAGACTATCCCCCTCATCTTGGGGCTCGGGCTCTGGGGAACCGGGCTGGGATGCCTGGCTCCAGATTGGGATGGAGAAGCTCCCTCAGGGAGAGTGCAAGAGGCTAACTCCCCAGGAAAGCGAGATCAGCCAAAAGCCTCTAGCCCTCTAACTCCCAGCCCCCTTCTAGCTGGTCAGCAAGCCCTTTATAGGGAGGGGCTTGGGGTTCCCATGACATCTGATTGATGTTTAAGGTAATCTTCTGGCCAGGAAGCAGTCCCTTTTTACAATTGTTTGTGAATCCTGGGCTGGGAATCTTATCTATTCAAGAAGTTGTAAATGGCAATTCCTTTCTCAGATCTCAGTGGGCTCTGAGAGTCTGGCTGGAGTCACCAAGGTGTCTGTCCTGAGACTACTGGGGAGGGAAGGAGGTTGGGGCCTCCAGTCACATCTTACATATATATGTATACAAAATTTTGTCCCCTTAAAATTTATAATTCATGCATATAATTCATCAAAGCCAAGTCTGTGATGCTGAGAGACTGGTCTCTCTCAGTTCTAGTTCTTATATTGAAAGTATTTGTCAGTAGTTTTCAAAACCAACTAGTATCAGAATCTCCTTGGTAGCTGGCTAATGAGGCTTCATTGGACTCAGTCCTGACATTTATCTTCCCAGACAGGAAGTGTCTCCCTGGTATTTCCCTTTGTTTATAACACTCTAGTTGCAGCCAGACCCTCAGTTACAAGAGACACTATCTATGAAAGAAATGCATAAGAATCTAAATGCTCTAAATTCCAACCTAAGTTAAAACCAAGTTGAAGTAAACCTCACTTCTGAATAGGTGAGAAAAACATGTAATGAATTATTATTTTATTTAATGACTATTTACTTGTTGCCCTGTTTTTGTGTGCAGAAGAAGTTACATATGATTATGGTGAAAAATAATAATGGTTACACGGACGTGTTTCATCATAACTTAAATCATGGAAAAGTAAAATTAACATTTTAAAGCATGGTGTTAATTCGCAATACCAGAAATGAGAAAATAAGGTAGACAAAATTACATTAAAGATTAAAAAAAAAAACAGCCTTAAATGCCATACAGCAGTAGAAACTTAGCACAGTGGGGAAGAGAACTCTGCATCCGGCATGTGGAATGAAGGGAGGGAGGCCCCACGGCCTCTGGAGAGACAGGTGCGGTGCCTGGATAGTACCCAAGCGGAGATTGCTGGGAGCCAAGTTCAGTGGGAATTACTTTGGAAATTTTTCCTTGGGGCACAGATTTAAACTCACATCACTATGGGAAGATTAGCACTGTTGAAATTGAACTCCCTTGGTGAGAGTTGTAGCAGAACAGTATCTCTTGTTAAACCTGCTGTCGGATTCCAGCTAACTCAATCTCAATTTCTTTGCTTTTTAAAGCCCCCTGAAGCTTTATAAAATGCCACTGATACACTTTCTCTTATGACACAGATCAGTGCTGTCATAGAGGAAAGTATTTCCTGCTCTGTCTCCAAGATATTTCCAATATCAGGACTGCTTTCTTGTCGTGTTTCAGATCAATGCTGTCTTTAGTCACAGGAGTCACATGCTTTACTAGTCTACCCCACAATGATGGCAGGTTATTTTCCAAAACAAAACAAAGCTGGAACACTGTCGAAGTCCACTGTATTGTAGAAGTGGTTTCCTTTCTTTTTCATGTTTCTTCTCCTTATCTATTTCTGTCTGATTATCCTTAACTTCCTTAATTTTGTTTCTTGTCTTCATTCATATTTTCTGTTTTGTCTGCTCTTTTGATTCAAATAGTCACAGTTTTTTTTCTCTTTCTTAAAAAATTTATATTTTTTTATGTTATGTGTATGAGTGTATTGCCTGCATGTATGTAAGTGCACCTGTGTTGTACAAGGCCTGCAAAGGTCAGAAGAGGGAGTTAGGTCCCCTGGAACTGGAGCTACAGACAATTGTTAGCTGCCATGTGGGTGCTGGGAACCAAACTCTGATCCTCTACAAGAGCGGCCAGTGTTCTTAACTACTAAGCCATCTGTCCAGCCCCCAATTTTCTTTCTCTTGCTAATAACGTTGACTTGTCTGTTTGTTGGCTTCCTTCTCATCTTTGTACTTTTTGTGACGAAGTTCATGTAACAGTGTCTTACATACTTCTACTTTAGTTGGTTGAGGCTCAGGAGATGTTGTCTCCCAAACTGGTACATTTATGTGTTGAGAAACCATAGAACCCCAGAAGCAAGGTACCTTCGACTGTCCTTTGTATATCTCCCTCCAAGCCTGGAGATATGCTTTCTGGAAAGTTTGTTCACACACAAGACCAATCCACCAAAAGCGGGACAAAATTACTACCAGTACTCTTACTGAGATTTTGCTAAACCAGAGAAGACTGACCACGTCCAAAAGAAGACTCAAGTGTGTTCCTGCTTCTTCATAGTCTCACACACTGCTGTCCTTTACTTCCTTCCAACAGAGTCCATGTATAATCTGTTCTCTGTTATGCAGCTCCAGTAGACTTTGTTCCAGACCACTGTGCATTCTCCAAGTTCACTGAGTTCCCTCAAAATTCTTTACTATCCCTTGAAAATTATGTACATTCCTTACTTAGGGAAGGGAGATAAAAGCCTATGAGTCATGTGACTATGCAATACCTTTTAAAAGGCAACATGATACATAGCCATGGGGTGAATATCTTAACCTGGGTAATCAGGTAGTCTCAGAAAATGATGTAAATTCTAAAAGAGGAGAGAGAGCAGGCAGGCAAGATCCAAGAGACAATAGACAGAGAAGCAACCAAGGCAGTGGGGGATGATTGTTGCAAAGATCCAATCCTGCCAGGAGTTTGGCAATTTTAAGAAGTTGAAAGAAGTCTAATATGCTTCAGAGCAATGGGTGAGAAACCATCTACTAAAGTATCTATGAAAAGTGCAGATATCCTCCTCTTTTAAAAATACTGTCCTTTTCACCAGTTCGCAGACATAGATGCCAATGGCTGTTGAGTCAGTCATTTATTCAAAAATTATTTATTGCTTGATTTTACTATTGTTTATGACAGAAAAACCAACAGAACACAGGGAAAACTGTAGCCCTGGTCTTTTACTATTAAGCACAGTGTTGCTGTGAACATTCTAAGCAATGGATTTTGTTGAACATATATATATATATATATATATATATATATATATATATATATATATATATATTACACTGAATGTGCTCATCTAGGAGAGGAATTGCCGGGCATACATAGGGTCTGCTTGTGTTTAAACTTAGCATATACTACAGCAACACCATCAGATTGAAACATAGTGCAAATGATAAATAAAACTATTGATTTTGATGGAGCTACATCCAAAGAATAAAGAATTAAATTAAAAAAATAAATTTCAGGAATGTATTTTATTTAACTCAATATGTCTATAATATTCTCATTTTTGGTATGCAAAGTTAATGCTTTTTTAAAGTATTGGCAATGTACTTTATCAGTTTTCGTGATAATTTCTCCAGATTCAAGTATGTGTGTCCCAGCTTAATTCAGGTTGGCCGTGCTTACAGTGCATATGTGGCCTGCGGCTACTGTATTCAAAATACAGTGAAGGAGAAAAGGAGTTGTTGTGTTGGTTTTATTGTTTACCAGAAGGACATATTCACTTTAACCTACTTACCTAGAATATAAAAGTATTGTTTTCAGAGCCATTAGATCTAACCAAGTGATGCTGATAAAATACTAAGACTTTCACAAGGCTCAGTGTATTAGTTACGTTCATCATTGTTGTGATAACATGTCTAAAACACTGTAAGGGAGGATGGGGTACAGGGAACAGTTCCCCATGGTGCGGGGGGCTTTGACAAGAGTGACCGGAGCTGTGGCGGCAGGAAGGCCAGGCACCTCCAGTGTTGTGTGCAGTCAGGAAGCAGAGTGAGATGAATGTTCACACTCGGTTGGTTTGCTACTTTTCCCCTTTTTGATTCAGCGTAGAACCTCAGTCCATGGGATGGTGTCACCTATTTTCAGAGTGGGTATTTCCATTCAAGTTAAACTTTATCTGGAAATGATCTCATCCACACACACTGTGATAGGGATCTTCTGAGTGAGTCTAAATGTACAGAAATTGACAATGGAAATTAACCACCAAAAATTAACCATCACACTGAGTAAAGGTGGATCCTTGCATGACAGAAATGAAGGCATTTTGATGACTATTGGACACTTTTCCGAATTACAATAGTTCGTTATATGAAACGGGGTGAAACGAGAGCATCCCCTAGTGGGTTCTTAGTATCATTCATAGAAGAATTTAAGACTGGACATAATCGGAAGCTTTAGGACAGTTTTCCTGGAATTTAAAAAAAATTCCTCAAGGCATGCAAGCAGCAGCTGCCTGGAGGAAGAGAATGGAGGGAGAAGAAAAGAAGCCAAAAAGTCATGCAGGTTTAGAGCCTGTGTGGGAGTCAGACATGTGGCGGACTGGCAGCCACATGGCTGGGAGAAGGAGCTTTAGAGAAAAAGTAGAGAAATGCAAGACACTAGGGCAGCCCAAAGCCTTAGACAAAGCATGTTTAGAAAAGGGATATGAAGAAGAGAAGGAAAGATTACACTTTTCTGTAAAAGTGTGCAGACTTACGGAGAGCTACATGTCCAGAAGAACTGCACTGGGAGGCGGGATTCCAGGCAGGAAAAGTTCACTGCCTCATTAACACACTCTGTACTCCACCCATCTATTTAGTATAACTTAGGGTTAACCCACCTTCCTAAGGGTGGTCTTGTGATCAGGTGATTGACCAGTGAAACTGGAAATGTGGGTCTTTCAACACATAAACTAGAGAATTTATAGTCTATCCCAGCTAAATAGCTATTTGCTCTCTAACAATTATAATAGATTTTAAGGTGTGACACAACAAGCTGCAAGATAATGCTACAGACAGAAATTCAGTCTCATATGGTATTACAACTGCTGGGACTTTATTATTTGAGGCACTTTGGTGTGTATGAATCACTTCAGCAGCCCGTTTGGAATGCAAATTGCAATTCCACAATGTACATCTCTAACAGTGATTCTGATGTAAGAAGTCTAATGCCCAATTTAGAGACATGCCATTGTATTTTGAGGAAATCAGAGAAAAATTTGAAACAGATGAAAGATATTCCAGCATTTAATAAAGACTCTCTTGTGGGATCTTTTAGCTTAAATTTTATAGAATGAGACAGGGTAAGAGAGGACCACTGCAGGTTGCTACAGTCATTCAAGCAGGAAATAATGCAAAAATGAATTCTTGTACATCTAACCAGACAAAGGAGATGAGGAATTAAATGCTATTAGGACTGCTTGGGTCTAGTATGACATAGAACATGAGATCAGGAGAAACATGCAAGTGTGGGTGTGATTAGTTAGGTGGACCACAGTGCGAGTGTTTATTAAAGTAAGAAACACAGCAGGAGAAGTGAAAAGAGAATGTCTGTCCATTCCAGTGCAAAACACGAGCGTGTAATATGACCAGGATCTCATCTGCCACTCTGGCTTGTAATGGCTGTAATGCAAAGCATTGTGGTATTGGAAATGGAGTGCTCATACCCAAACATCAAAAACTGTTACTGACTCGAAGATGTTTTATAGTCTGACCCCTGAAATATCCTGAAAAATCCATGTTTTATTCTTATTGCAAGCCAGAAGAGCATCACATCAGAGTGAAGTTTAACTCTCTTTCCCTCAGGGTTTTCAGAAAAACCCAACAAAAACCTGATTTGATTCCTCTGAGAGAACCTGCCTTTCAGAGAGTGCTAATGCACTCATGCTAGATAGACAGAAAACCACAGTAACTGAGCCCTCCTGAGATTCATGACAAAAACTTTAGACTTCTTGAGATAAATAATAAGGACTCCAAAGAGATAATCCAACCTCGTAGATCAATTAGAGTCCTTTATGTGAGAACTGCAAGGGATACTTAACAAGATCTAGCTGCACCAGTAACCAAACTATCCCACATCCGTGCAGATGAATTTTGGCCATTTGCTTCTTTGGGACTATTTGGAGTAGAATTTAAGAACTGTGAGTGTGTAAGAGCACGGAGAGGACTATTCTCATCGCAGAGTAAGGGCTTAGTCGCTTCTCAATGCTCTTTGGAAAGTTCTCAACAAAAGACACTTTCCCGGTTTTGTTATTAAAGATTACTCTCACACATAGAACTTAATGGACTGACTGAAACCATAGTTCTGATGCACAGAATGAGCAGATACCGAGGCAGCTTTATTTAATGAGTTACATGCCTGTACTTCCTGCTGTCCATCACCTCACATAGCACATAGCAGTACTTTACTTACTACTGTAGATATGGGAGAGAGAAGGGGATCAGCAAAACCTCCCTCTCTAATCTTTCTGTCTTTAAAATAATTATTAACACGTGAATTTCATACAGAATATCTCAATCGATCTTAATCATCTTTATCCCTCTACCCCACCAGCACCCTCACAGCCCTCCAACTGGAATCCACACATTCTTTCATTTGTGTTAAAGTCTATTGTTGTCCAATGAGTGTCCTCAAGTTCTTCAGTGCAGGTTCACGTACTGAGGTCTAGTCCACCTATCTGGAGGGCCTCGTTTTAGGAAGATCAGTTCATCCTCACCCAACCACAATCAGTTGCCAGTATTCCTTCAGCAAAGATTGGGGTATGCTAGCCATTTTCCAGCTCCATCCTGGGTTTTTGTCTGCTTGAGTTTGCATGAGTTTTGAGCACATCAAAATCTTCCCTGTAGATTCATAAGCGCAGGGTCCGGGAACTTGTAGGATTCTATTTACACGTGGTCATGCATCTCCTCATGGCTCTTACAATCTTTCTGCCCCCTCTTCGGCAATAGTCCCTGAACCTTGGGTGAGTGAAACTTAATATAAGAGTCCTGTCCAGGGACCCACACTCTGCAGACTCCTTATCTCCATTCTTTGGCCATTTGTGACTTTTTGTGTTACTGACCCTCTGTTGCATGAGGGAGATTCATTACTGAGAGTTGAGAATAGTGTCCTTTTTATCCCTTCTTGAAGCTTCTAGAGTACCACCAGTAGTCACACACATCGTCCGTGAGTTGCCTATGCCTAATCATCTGTCTTTTGCTGAGATCTGAAATAGAACTTCGATAATGAAAGCTCATCTTTTTTCATGATTTCAAGAGCTTCCACCTAGTGTTTTTAAAATTGCCTTAGATTTTCGTGTTTTCCGCATGTGGTCAGTATCTGTGCCTGAATCTAAGCCGTATTCATGTTAGGATTCGAAACAGAAATGCACTTGAGGTGTATACACATAGCTCATGAACTAGGATATACCAATGACTTTGACTGGTTTCCAGATCTGCCCTAATCTTTTCTAATTCCACAATAAGTGTCCTATTGAAACCTAAAAGAGAATTATCACATGCCAACTTGGCAGCGAAGATCTGGATTACTGTCAGCTTTGGTGCCAGTACAGAAATGATGGCAATAAAGCTGCAGTCCCATCTTTGGCAGTGCCTGAGTACAAAATAAACTGTCCTTCGGGTTGCTGTTTTAGCTATATTTTGCTATTTGCTTATGTAAACTGTGTGTCTGTGTGTCTCTATATATGTGTGCCCTCAGAGCCTAGAAGAGGGTGTGCGATTCCCTAGTGCTGGAGGAATGTGTCACTGCTCGGTTCCTCTAGAAGAACAACAAGAACTGTCAACCACTAAGCCATCTTGCCAGTCCCCCTTAAGTTACTTTTTGTCAGCTATTTGATACCAGCAACAAGAAAAGTAACTGCTGCATCATGTAATTGCTTATTCATGTGCTGTGGATTTTCAATAACAGGTGAAAACTCAGGCTGGGCAGAGTGCTGCTTCCTACACAGCTTATTTCCATAGCCAAGAACAACATCCGAAATAAGGTTGATTCTGTACGTGTGCTGAAAGAATGACCTGTAGAAAAAGGGCTGGGTTTACAGATGGACAGAACCATCACAACGTGTTGGAATAATTTTTGTTAATGGACGTAATCTGGACTAATGACTTTTAATTAACCTGAGCCGATCACAAGTTCTTGGGTCTGATGACAAGGTATATCCTTGGCAATCTCAGTTTTGCATTCATCCATAAAGATAATGAATAAAAGTGGGTATGCTTGAGAATTAACATAACAAAGAGCCACAAGCAGCACACCCTCTCTTCTCTTTGGACTTAGTGGAGGTTGCCAAGAATGCATGACCTTGGATGAATGTGAACAAGGAATGAAAAGATCAGGTGGTCTGTGAAGATTAAGGGTGGAGTCAGATTTGAACTTGTGGTTCCCCAAGGATTATGGAGAAACAATTTTGAACAGACTATGGGTATGGCCCGATAGTGGGACAACGTTGGAGAAACAGTGTTCCAGAGACAGTACCATTGCCTCAGGGTGAGGACACACACAGCTCCATCTACACAGGTTGAAGGGACAAGAGAGATACATAGGCACAGTTCTGGGAGACAGACGGTTCTAAGAGAGAGCAAGGGGAACTAGTGTCCTCCAAGTTGGGGCCCAGTCTTAAAAACTTAGTTTAAGAGTAGTCTATTTGTTCATGTACTTATGATGGTAATGTAATAATGCCACACACACTGACTGACAGGAGGGTTTAAAGATACGCATATTCCTAGGCCCAATGGCCAACCTGCTGATCCAGACTATTTTGGAGTTGGAAGTTTTAGATTCTTCTCTGGAGATTATGATAATATGAAATTTAACCCACTATGAAACTTAAAAACTAGTTCTCAGGGCTCCTGGGAGACAACTTTCTCGAACTCTTGAAGCAACTGGGGAAAACTTCACAGGACCCGGGATTCTCAAATGTGGTTTAGCCAAAATTACATCGTTCATGATTGTCATGACCTGGTTCCACCTCCAGGTGGCTCCACAGGGGAAGTATGAGTCACAATGGAAGGTAAACTATTCAGACTTCATAGTTTGCCAAGGAACCTCAAGCCAGGCCCTCTTGTCTTTCCTAGGAGACTTCAGGACCTCCCATAGTCAAAGGCAGTTGTAGAGATGCACTTGCTTTGTGCTCCTAGGGAACAGGAGGGGAGGGAAGCCTCGGCCTTTACATCCCCAAAGGAAAAATCTGGAGTTTATGCTTCACATGGGACTGAGGCAAAACTTAGCTGGACTTCTGTGGATGGAACCCCCAAATAGAAATCAAAGAGTAATAATAGGCTTTGACCCCGGATCTGCCTCTAATTGCACATAGAGGTTGGAATGCAACATTCAATAGCCCTGAACCTTAGTCTTTCCTCTAAAGAAAGATATGTTTTCATCCAAGAATCTACTGATTCAGAGGCATGATCCACTCACATAAGTTTAAAAAGAGCACTCCTGAGGGTTTGTCTCCTGAAAACTACAGGCATTTTGAGGATAGATGTAGGAGATGAGGCCAAAAACAAAATGCAGCAGCTATTTATAGATAATCCAAGGCAATTAATTTAGCAAAGAATTCAGAATCTAGGAAAACAAACAAGCACTTATTCATATCAACCTCTGTCATCCTGGATTAAGGAGACAGGAAAAGGCCCATGAAGGGCTTTGTGGTCCGTTTGCCATGAGCTGATTGGTCAGTAGTATTAGGAGAGGAGCTGTAGAGTGATGGTGTCCTTATCTAGAGAAAGAAGGAAGAAGGTGGTGCTCAGGCTGAAGGTGTCTTAAGTGCTGTAACTGTAACAGCATTTCACTCTAATCCCGTAGCTATCCTTTATCTAAACTCAGGCTGCCCTGAAAATGACTTCCTTTTCTTTTCCCCAAGCAAGCCGGAGTACTGGAGGGGAGTGCGTATTCACAGTGCTTCTCTGCCCTGGTGATGTGTACAAATGTATGCAGTGAGGTTCTTTCAAGTAGATTAAGTAAAAGGAAAAGTTTAACAGAGCCTCAGCAATTTTGCTAAGATCTCACTTGCAAACAGTTGTGCAAAAGAAGTTCTGTTGGAGGGAACAAGCTGATACTCTCTGGCTGCTCCAGGGCATCTCTGAAACTGAAAAGAAGACCACAGATCTGGCCGAGGATTATTATGTCTTAACTAGCTTCCCTGGGAAAAGTTGCACCTGATATTATCTAGAAATTGGATGGAAAATGATGAGTGTGTAATGCTCCTTCACAGGTCCAGTGTTTTTCATATTAAAAGCTCTTTAATGCTACCCTAAGGAGCCTTGTGAGATAAGAGAAGAAGTGATTATCTCCTCAGTTTGTAAAAGGGAGAATCAAAGCTGAAGGGTCAAGCAATTTGCACAGAAAATAATTGGAGTCAGTGTCCAACCAACATCAGACCTCAGGGGTTCCTAGTACTGAAGCCTGAGCTCAGAAAATGAGACCCAGAGCCTGGTTCTGAAAAGCTTATACCACAGGAAACAATGTCCCAAGCACAATCTTGTAATTAAAAATGACTGGACAAAATGCAGGCGTGTGCAGACGGAAGGAGGCAGATTCATAGCTAAAATATCAAGTAAATGGCACCTCGCTGAAAATTAATTTCCTAGAGCTTATTTCTGAAGGCATATTGGTATTTGATGGACATAGGTCATGCACTGAGGAGAAACTAGAGATTAGAATCAAGAATCCTCCAGATGCCTGAATTTGTCTCTGAAAAACAGTTACAAAATTTTGAAGGAACTAATAATATTCTCTTTAATTAATAAATTTTAATATAGAATTTCTCCCTTTTCCATCTAACCATTTTGTTTCTATTTTCTTTTCACCCCCTTTTTTCCCTCCCTGGTGTTATTGATACAAAGACATTTTTAAAAAAATAATAGATGTTCTTTAATTCAAAGACTATAAGAAGTTTACAGAATACATTGTGAGAGCTCATATTTTTAGCTATGTGAGAACTTAGCATAAACATGCATATCTGTATTCAGTCTGATCTTAAGGTAAATAAATACATTCAAACCAACCCTCTTTTACATACGTGTGTGTGTGTGTGTGTGTGTGTGTGTGTGTGTGTGTGTCTGTGCATAGTGTGGATAGATATAAAGATCTATATTCTGGAACTGAGATAGTTAAAGAAAAATGGCTCAAATCAATTAATCTGTGTTCAGTCCTGGCTCCATTGTGAAACTGTGTGTATTTGTGCAGTGTTTCTAGCTATTAAATAGAGCAAATACTTTTATTATGACTAAAAATTTTATGAAAAATAACACATATAAAAATTAATATTGTAACTGATGAAAATTGACTCAACAACTGTAATTGGAATGGAGCAGTTTGGCTTCCTGCTAGCAAAATACCTAAACTCAGTGACTGTAAACAACTCCTCTGTACTAGCTTATAGTTCCTTGATTAGAAGTACAACATAAATCTCATTGAGCTAAAGTCAAGGTGTGGGTATGGCTGCATATCTTTGAGAGGCCTTCAAGGACCCTGTTCTATGGCCCTTCTAGCTCCTAGACTTTGCTCACAGTCCACGGCTCATGGTCCTGTTATCCATCTTCAAATTCAGTTTCATTCCTACTTTCTATAGTTACACCCCTATCTAAGTCTCTTTTTCCTGCTTCTTTCATTTTTATGTAGATTATTTTCTGTGTCTTAATGATATCCACTGATTATTGTGATGGGTTGAAGAATGATTCCTCCAAAGGCAGCCTCATCTAAATATTTGAAGTCGACAGATGTTGCCTTTATCGAAAAATGAAATTTTGCAGGTATGATTAAAGATCTTGAAAATGGGCAATTACCCTGAACCATCAGGTTAGGGTCTAAATACAATAAAACATGTCCTTATTAAAAAGGAGCTAGAGATTTTATGCACCAGAATTGGAGGGGCCCATGGAACAGATTATCTCTGGTGCCTTAAGAAGAAATACAGGACTTCTAGTACTTTAGTGAAATTGATTCCAGAGTTCTGACATCCAGTAATGTAAGGCAACACTTTTCTATTGTTTTAAACTTCTTATAGCAGTCATAATTCCACCTGCAACCTTAACTGTCCTCTACCATGTGATGTAACACAGCCACAGGCTTCAGGGATTAGGACAGTGAAAACTCTGAAAGGCAACAAAGGTGTCACCATTCTGTCCCTGACCTTCTTTATTCCCGCCGTATCGGACACTGCACCACAGCCTCCTTCCTTCAAGAAATATAAGTCCATGGCTCAGGCATAGTGAGGTTGATACTACTAAAATAGCTACTACAACATTTACAAGTTGTGGATATGGTCTTCAACCTAATTTTATCCCAGTAAAATTGGGATTATATAGTAATATCACCTCATAGAATAGGTTAACTGGTGAAATGATCTTATGCATGCAAAGTTCTTAGAGGATTATTTTCAGACGATAACCCCTCTGTCATCAAATAATATCCTTTAAATTTTTTTTTCTTTTTAAAAAATTTTGGGTAGCCTGTCCACCTTTGACATGAAAAGCTTGCTTTAGGCTGGCTTATTGGCAGAGCCTAGAGGAGAAAGACCTGAGGAATTTATTCTGGTGTCTTCCTGGGGCCCTGGGAATTGACACCACCACTCCACTCTGTTAAGGCCACAGTGGCCTCCCACCCCCTACAGCTACTTTCCTTGGGTTCCTGTCTTCTTTTATCCCATCCCTCCCTCCAGGTCCAGGAATGGTAAAAGCCTCCTGGTGGCTTTTGGCTTCACACCCTTGCCCACTTCCTTCTTAAAACCCCTTAAACCCTGCTCAGTCTCCTCCACCTGATCATGCCTCTTGGTGCCCAAAAGGGGCCCAGTGACACTTGTGCAGTTTTTTCAAGGAGATGGCATGATGAGGTAACATGGATGGAACAATCTGGGGAGAATACTGCCATATGGGTGCCCAGGCCTGGAGGTAGAAATGAACTTGGAGAAGGTGGAAGAACCCACAGAGGACCTTGGTGACTGCAGTATACACCAAGGTTTCCCTAACAGGGGACAGATTGGGACCGGGGCACACTGCAGCACAGACTTGTGTGGATGATCACTGTGGGTCACTGAAGAGCTCTGGCCTCAGGGAAGAGGAGATTGATGTGACAGGAGGTTTACTAGCCTTTCTAATGCCATCATCATCACCAACATCAGCTAGTTGGTAGAGTGAATGTGGGTACATCAGTTTTCAATAGCAAAATAATAAAAGCATTGACTTGCACCATAATCATTCTTGGTCCCATGACTACGTGAGCTGGTTTTTTTTTTCTTCTTCTTCTTCTGCTGGTCTCACTTGAAGTACTCAAGTGACCACACTCAGCTCCCCTGGACTGGATTGTGTAAGATGTCTCATGTATATGGCCAGGGCAGTACCTGCCCTCAGCATCTTATCCTCACAGATACTACCGTAGGCTTCTACACATCACAGTCTCAGAGACCCAAAATGCCCACACTGTCCCACATTATTAATTATCCCACATTCTATCAATCAGAGCAAGTCCCAAACCAACCCAAATTCCAGAGAATATTGAGATATATTCTACCTCTGGATGGGAGAAGCACTTTTCAGAGAGGTGTTTATGGAGTGTGAATAATTTAAAGTCATTGCTTTCAACCTACTGAGGTGAGCTTTGGGAAAAATTTCTGGATCTGAAATTTAACAAATACATGACCTTAGGCCAGTCTTACAGAGTGATAGCATCTCTGGACCTGTTATAAGTCAACTACTGTGCTAATTTCTGTAGATATGAGGAAAGGCCAAAACATGCTCTGTACCTGTGGAATCTTGCAGTAAAGGGTTGATATGATGACAAACAGGAAGTGCATGTGAAATACTGATAACACAGGACTTGATAGTAGCTGGCTGGTTATTGTTCAAAATTCAGTTGATTGTCCTGATTTCATTTATAAACAGATGTAGAAAACATGTCAGCTGTGTTAGTTACTTAGTGTCTTAGTTTGCTTCCACGGCTGTGACAAGACACTTGCACCAATGCCAATGTGGGGAGGAAGTGGTTTGTTTGACTTACAGTTCCCAGGTCATTCAGTTCAGCAAAGAGTCCAAGGTAGGAACTCAGGGCAGGAACCTGGAGGCTGGATCTGAAGCACAGGCCATGGAGGAATGCTGCTTACTGGCTTGTTCCCCTGGCCCAGGCTCAGCCTGCTTTCTTATACGATAGTCAAAAACCTGACCAAGGATGGCACTGCCCCTAGTGGGCTGGGCCCTCCCACAGCACTCCAGAATCAAGGAAACACCCCACAGACATGGCCACAGGCCAATCCAATGAGGCAATTCCCCAGCTGAGGCTCCCTCAACCCAGGTGTGTCAAGTGGACACCAAAGTTATACAGCACACTTGGGCTTCATAACAATGCATAGAATGGATGGCCTAGGCAACAGAACATCAGTCTTCACAATTTGAGAAGCTGGGATATCTAAAATCAAGGTCCCAACAAAGTAGACTGCATTTTGGGATTTCTTCTCATTGGTTCTAGATGAGTACTATCTAATTTGTTGTATGTTTCTATGACTTCTGCTTTACATATGCACAAGGAAAGGAGGGGGAGGGGAGGGGAAGCTGGGAAGGAAGAGGGGGGTTCATAGAAGAGACAGAGGAGAAGAAAGCACAGAAGGGAAGAGCTGGGGGAAAGGAGTGGGAGGAGAGGAGAGGAAAGGGGACCTGTGGAGAGAAGCAGAGGGAGGGGAGGGGAGAGAGGGGAGAGTGGTTCTCTGTGACCATTTTATGAAGATACTAATTACATCATTTGGACCTTAGCACTTACAACACTGTTTAAAATAAATTCCTCCTAAAGCTGACAGACATCTCCAAATACAGTCATGTTGGGGGTTAGGGCTTCAACACAGGAATTCCAAAGCGACACAATATTCATTCTATGATACTATCCAAGCTCTTCCTTTTTCAGGTCCATTGGGTCAAACACTTGTTACACTCACTCTGGTGGCTTAGAACTGATTTCACAGCATTGAGTCAGAGCCATTTTTAAGTAAATATTTATAATCAGTAATAGAAGTGTGCATGCAACCTTAGTTTTGTTCTATAAATATAATAACATGCATAGGATACAATTACCAGAGCCATAAACATATAATGGGCCAATTCATTCTTAAACAAGGACAGGTGTTTAAATGTCGTTCACTGTCCAGGGAGTGGAGAAGCCTGGATAATAACTTCAGCCTCAGACACAGCTTATGTTTTTGTTCAAAGGCTTATTGTAAATCCTTAGTGTCAGAACCAAGCAGTATGAAAAGAGCACTGAACTAGGACTCCAACCACCCGGTTTATAGACCCAGCATTAGCACTAACAAGCTCTGTGACCCAAAGTAAGCCATTTAACCTCACACAGCTCAGTCTCAGTTCACAATGTGATGGTGGGATTGCCAAGTGCTTTGTGCAGTGTTCCATAGTGCTCCGGGGTGACAGAGATATGTGAACAGCTGGAGAGCCTTCAGCATCCATCTCAGCCCAGTACCCCCTCCCTTGTTTCATTTGAAGAAATGATCCACTAGAGGAAAAGATATAAATGAATGAGCATCAGTAGACATGATGAGAAAGTCTTATTTTTTAAGGAGATTACAGATAGAATCATGTTAACATTCAGAGCCTGGTTTCAGAGAGCCGATGTGGACATTTCTAAGACATTCCTAGATGATACTAATACAGATCACGCTCAGATCACACTCCCTGTAGTAAAGCATTAGATTCTAATATGAATCTTTAATCCAAGATTTTCATTTACTGAAGAAAAATGCTTCTAGTCTTATGAGTATCTACTCAATAAGAAAAGCAAATGAAGCTTTGGGATCCCAGTGGTGTTCCAACGGACCTCAAATCAAATGCTTGTCCCCGGTGAAGAGCAGCTCTGGAGTTATAGTTAGAGAGACAGGCATGCCTGGGCTGATTTAGGTGAAGGTCACGGGTGCCTCAAGCCTCACATGGAGTTCGCAGCCAGTCTCTTTGCCGGCTCAGTACAATTCCATTACGTTTTCCATTGTTCTTTTCATTTGCTCCTCTGCACGGCCTGTTTCCAGGTGAGATGGGAAATAGAAGGACCAAAATACCAATAATAAGAAGGATTTTCCTGCAGTACTTGCAGTCCAGCTGGAATTGGGAAGCAACAAAAAATTCTGACAAGCAAAGCAAATCTTGAGACCATGCAATTTGCGATGCCCCAAGCGACTGACTGAGAATCTAACGGGGTGGATATCTAAAGTTTCAGGCCTTTAAAGACTTCCCATAACTCATTTCAATACCAGAAATTTCTAGTGCCTACAGCTCTGGTTCCCCAACAAGGTGGGTAATTAGTCTGCTATCTGCCCCATCAGGAACTAGTGCTTAGGACTATTACACTCAGAGGCTCCAATCTCCCCAATGAACCATATTATTAGAGGTTGCAAGATAATCCAGGGATGAATAGTCGGAAAAGCCACATGAAAACTGCAAAGATGAATTAAATTACATTCTAGAGACCAAAGAATAAATTGGAAATGAGGCAATTTCTTATTCAAGAAGATGTCTTCAAAATTCTCTGGGAATGTAAACACGCGGCTCTCTGCAGAGGATGGGGTCACCTGCTGCCTGGGGAAAGCAGCTTGAATTTTATTACCTTGGTGACCCCTGGCAGCGTACACACTTCAGGAGGCTCAGACCCTGCTCCCTTTACTTGGTCTCCTGTGCAGGTTTCTAGCTTTCATAACATTTTAATTAAATTTGGGCTTGTCTTTCTCTCTCACCTTACTCTCTGCATCAAAGAAGAGGCTTTTCACAGGCCTCCTGGCTGGGGTCCCTGCAATTCTCCCATTCCAAAAGCAGGCTTTCTTTGCCATACAAGGAGAGTGGCAATTAAATCAAAGCAGAGGTAACCTGCAGCTTCACCGAGAGATATCTACACATAACTTCAGTGTGACTTAAACATAAAGGTAATGAATTCTATAATGCAAATTTACATACAGGTCAAATAAGAAATGGCTTTGCATTTGCAGGTACATGGATATTAGGTAGCTGTCACACAATAAATAATTCATCTTTCATAGTCACTTGCTATGCAAATGGTAGTCTATGTATATTAACACATTTAGCACTGAGAATAAAATGGACAGCTAGGGCCAAATGAATCTCTCTCAGGACACACCAGCATGACTGATCCCCATAGGGCTTAACTCCTCACTTCTGAGGATGGTAATGAGGATTTAATTGAAAAGGGCATGGAGTTCATTCTGATGAAGTCAGACTAACAGAGAATCAAGTGAGTCACTTCAACACATCTTGGTAGGATTGGTATAGGTTGGGTTAACCATAATGACTCAAAAACTTGTGTGACTGTGAAACACAGAAACTTGAAAAAAAATCAGTTTAGCTATTTTCAAGGGGTAAAACTCTACCTTTATTTTCACCAAATACAGTTTGGCCACCTGAAAATATATATAATCTTTCAGTCACTCAACCAGATTTCATGGTCTTTTTCTAAAGCAGCCGTTTGGGGATTCTACATCAACAGTAACATTCAATTTGGATTCCAAATCTGTGGAAAGAAGTAATTCCTTCAGATTGCTTCACCACCCAACTATTAATAAACCTACAAAAAATATGTCTTCCCTGGAACTTCAAAGCTCTCTGAAATCCCCGCCACAACGAATCCCCTGACTAAGGACACTGGGCAATAACCTTCCCACAAAGCCTGCTGTTCCTGGACTGAGATATATATTAAGAAGTTGTTTAAAGAGTGTTAGCCACTAAGATGCAGATGATTTATGGATTGAGACGGCCCAAGTGGAGACAAAGTCTGAAGAAGAGTGTGGAAGGACGGTGATGGTAGAGGGGGTTCAGTCAGCATTGAACCAGAGAAACAGAAACAATGAACTGCAGATAAATTTCTATAGGGAAGAAGACAAGTACTAGCTAATCAGATCCAAAGTCTGCAGGGCAGTCAACACGGAAAGGAAGACCACAAGCAGCAGAAACACCAGGACTACAAGCTGGAGCAGGGCCCGTCGGGAAGGGTGGATGGGAGGGGATGAGAGCTGATCCAGGAACAGCTGCAATTTGTAGTCTCTGACTCAAGGAAGTCATAAACCTCTCCAGAAGTCTGCAAGTTAGGCAGCCATGCCTACCAACAATAACCTCTCTTTGATTTGCTTATTGACTGATTATTGACTCTAAGTTCACACAGTGTTTCATTCAGTTGTCATCACTGTTCTTCAACTTGTTGTCCACCCTACCTATAAACATAACTAGAAATGGAGACTGTAATTCCCACTAACCAAGTTATTACAACACGGCAGCCTCAACCACAGAACTATTCTGGAAGCATGTTTAGATGCGTCAACCCTGAAAATGCGTCTTCTGGGGAGATTTGGTTAATTGGGTAAATGCAACAGTTGTGCAAATAAATGATATAGCATTTTGAAATGCAAACAGCATTGACATAGAACTTTCTTCTGCATTTTTACTGTTGGACTTCAAGCAGAAGGTGGATGCCGCTTCCGGGCAGAAGCATGTGAAGAGGTAAAGCCACAGAGCTTCAGCTCTGCTGTCCCTACATGGACTCCTGATGGCAGCAGCAACAGCAGCAAGAAACGATTCATCACTCAGAGTGGCTCCTGTGTGAAACTAACTAGGATGTAGGACTCAACTCAGTGACAGCCTGTAAAGCAGCCTGTGAAGGATGCAGACCTTGTATGAATTTAGCCATGACTGCAGTCTTCTTGAAATAACTGCCTTCATTGTCCCCAGATTAACTCCGATCAGTTTCCCATGCATAATGTTCTATCACACAAGGATACAACAAACATTAGAGTGGCAGTGTAGAGCTTATGACCGGGCCTTGTACTAAGGTTGTGCCTGACTGTGCAATGTTAGCTTGGAGTAAACTCTGTATATTCTAGAATGAATGAAGTCCCTGTCTTCTTGGCTAATAGATGTGGTTCTACTTGTGACCCAAAATATGAATATCCAGTTGGACTTGCTTTACCCAGGACCCTGCTTCAATCAGTAATCTTTATGTCTGTCTCCCTGTCCCTGTCTGTTAACTTTCCTTGTCTCCCAGGACCTTGGTGTTGCTTCTCAGGAGCTGAAACTGAGTTGTCAATTAAGGTATACTACTGAGAACCTGTGTGACAAGTAATAGACATTTGATAGGGTGGATGTCACAAAAGGCCAGATATACAGATTGGGATCTACAGCCAGGAGGATTTGAGAATTAATGTAAATGGGACTATAATCATGCTCTTCAGCTACTGACTCTTGAAGTGGCAGTTGTAGATTTACATTTATATGTTATGTCTATGGAATGTGTTACTACAGTAGGCTACTTTGTCACACTGGTACTAACACATAACTCAAGATAAGGTCAGGAATCTTGCAGCTTAGGAAGAAACAATCAGAATCAGACCAACATGATGGGTTTAAAAACAATCAGAATCTCAAGAGAGCTAGGTACAATAAATAGATAGAACTTGAAACAGAAACACAAAATGTTATGAAACCTAACTCAAAACTGAAAAGCTAGGAATAGAGAAGTAACTTGATAGACAATAAGCTAAGCCAGATGGATGACAAAACCACACCTACTGACACCTCCCCCTTTCTAGATGAATGGCCCCAAAGTAAACCACAGCCTACTTGAAGTTCTGGTTTCCTTGCAGAGTCCTAATCACAATCTTGGATTAATCCCAAATATTACTTATGTAAGGTGAAATTAGCAGTTGTTAATGAAAATTTTGAAGACAAACAAGAGATAATATAAGAATGCCAAGAGAGAAGAAATTGATTTTGTCATCACTTGGGAAAAAATATTTTTTGGCTAATTTCATAGCTTTGGAAAACTGCCCCATAATTTAAGATCAGCATAATGCTGACCTCCTTTCCTCCCCTGAGCAATGTATGTTATGATTAATCACAGATGTAAAATACAAACAAAAATATGCAGCTGGAAAATAAATAAATATCACTACATTGTTTTAAAAAAGGGAATGATAAATGCAGGATCCTTAGCATTTGGAAGAAACTGATTAGAGAAGAAAGACAGAAACCTCAAAGTACAAAAACAGTTTTATTAAAATGAAGATTAGTAAGGTTTCATTTAGAAATAGTCAGTTCGTGTATGTGTATATCTGTGGTGACTTCGGATGAAACATGTCTTCCATGGGTTTGTGTATTAAACATTTGGTCCCAGATGGATGGTGCTGTTTGGGAAGATTATAGAACCTTTAGGAGGCAGGACCTTGGTGGAAGAAATATGTCATTGGGGTGAGCTTTGAGGTTTTATTACCTTGAACAACTTCTTGCTCTCTCTCTCTCTCTGCTTCCTATGTATGGATGAAAATGTGATCAGCCAGCTTCCTACAGTCCTGCTTTCCCTGACTGTTGCCATGACTTCGCCATCATGACAGTCTCGATCCTTCCAGAACAATAAGCTCATAAGTCAAAATAAACGCTTTCTTCCCTAAGTTCCTCTTTGTCAGGGTATTTTACCACAGCAACCAAAGAGTAACTAATAGTCTGTCTGTCTGTCTGTCTGTCTGTCTGTCTATGGCATGTATCTGTTGTTCTCCTGGGGCCTCATAGCTAGAAATGTTACCCCTTATTATGCCCACCCAGTTTCATATATATGTATATGTAAATGTATATGTATTTGTACATATGACAACCGATGTCTGCTGGGGGGCTGAGAGTCAGTCTAGTCTAGGGGTGAGACTCTCGGTTGGTTGACGAGGCTCCAGGTGAAGGCCACACTCACGGACATTGCGGCATTCAGTAGCTCCCCGGGCGGGGATGGAGTTTCTTATCCACTTCTCATGTCTGTGCTGGGATTTTGTCTGATTATACTTTATATGGAGGTTGGGGATGCTGTCACCATTGCTGAGAGCTCATATGAGTAACTTCCCAGCTGTCTGGAAAACTCTCCTTGTGGTCATCCACCACCTCGGCTCTTACAGTTAATCTGCCCCCTGTCCCTCAATGATGCCAAGCCTTAGATGGCAGAAGTTTGATAAAGATGTCCTATTCGGAGGTAAGCACTCGGAAGCCTCTTGTTCTCTGCACATTGGATAATTGTGGGTCTTTGCATTAGTCACTATCTGACACATGAGGAAGTTTCTCTCGTGAGAGTTGAGAGATACATTCATTGAGGTATAGCAAATAAGTCCTTAGGAGTCAGTTTAACTTTTTTATAGCAGAACGGTTACATGGATCTTCTAAGTCCATAAGTAGATTCATCTATTGTTTGTCTACGTGTTCTTATGTTGTGAAGCTTAGGAAGCCTGAAAATTCATCATCTATGTCAAATACTTTCTGGAAGGGTTCAGATTATAAACACTTGGAGCTTTGCCAGCCATGAAGTCCTTGTCACATAGGGTGAAATTGGACACAGATGAGTTATAATGAACCAGCATGACTATGTCCAACAGAACTTCACTCAGGGTCATGAAAATTCAAATTTTGCATAAATTTCACATGTCACAACATTTTACCCTTCAAATTCTCTTTCAAATTTATTTGTGAAACAAAGCTCTTTCCAACTTGAGGTGCTTACAAAATAGGCAGGCGGCTGGGTTTGGCTCATCACCAACCCTTCTCTAATCTCTCCTAATTTCTTTTCCTAATTGTAGCAACAACAATAACAACAAGAAAACTAACAGCAATGAAAAGCAGTGCTCCCTAGGTGGGGAGTTAGCTGCTCATAACATCTAACCCTGAGGCTTGCTCGAATCCTGTTCCATGGCTTTCCAGTCCTCTTAGCATCAGAATTCCTTAACACGCCTCAGAAGGCTCCTTTGGGTTTAGCTCAAGCCCCAGTCTTCACGGGGATTGTACAGTTTGTCTTTCCCATCCTTTCCCGGACCGCACTTTCTCAGCCACAGTCATCCACTGTAAGCTGCCCTCGAGTTTGCCGTGATTTTTGCCTCCCAGTGGTTACTGCCAATTTAGAGAAAACTCCATGCAAATATGATGGCAATTTCACATTAGAGGCTCTTGGTCCACTGTTCTTATCTCTTTTACGGGACACTGCACATTCTCTGACAAAGCAGAGCTCATCTCACAGATCATCTTTTGGGACCAGACACTCTCTCCCCAGTTTCCCTAAATGCCAGTCTATGTCCATGTGATCCCATCGTACCCAATGAGTGATGGAATTTAGGCTCTTCTCTGGCTTCCAGCCCATATCTTAAGATGGTCCTCAACTCTACTTGCTGTCTACTTAATGGTTATATCATCTAGACATTTACTTTGACTGGCTAAATAGCTAGTATGTTTATGTAAAAAAAGACAGTAATTATTTATAGTAAAATGCAGGAGAAAAACACAACTAGCGAGGGAACTGTAGAACACAGCACCTCGCTAAAAGGAGCTGGAGTTGTAGCGCAGCTATCCAACGTGTACCAAGCATGTTTGATGCTGTAGGTTCAATACTCAGGACAGAAAAGAACACTATGTATAAAACACATGAAAATTCAAGAAAAAGTATTTCTGAGACAGATCTGGAGAAATTAATTTTGAAAAGTTAAAAAGTTCACAGAATTTCTTTTCACTTAGTAAGTTTTTTGGTCTAATGACATGGCAAATAGTAGACTGACTGGAAAACTAAACTTCCGTTTTTGTTCAAGGCAGCTGTTGTTATTTTGTGCTTGTGAGTCAAACTGTCACGAGGCCAGCCTGGAGGCTTACATGAATAAGGTAGGTGTTGTAGACATGTCACCTATTCAGGATCTTTGTAGCCATTCCAGCGGCTGGTTCGCAGCTGGATCCTACCTGGAGGCCTTTGCCAGACAGCAGCTTTCTCTGCCAGAGTCGTGAGTGCTCTGTGACTGCTGATGGACTACTAAATTGCAATATTCTGGTTTAAAATGCGGTGGTTTGGTTGAGAAATGTTTCCCCATAGGCTCCAACTGTTTCAAGATTTGGCCAGTTGGTGGCATTATTTGTGGAGATTTAGGAGGTATGGCCTTGTAAGGAGGAAGCACATCATTAGGGGTGGACTTTTGAGAGTTCATGGCTTCAGGCCACTTCCAATCTGTCTCTTTCTGCTTCCTGCACTTGCCTGAAGATGCGAGTTCTCAGGTTTCTGCTCTGGCTGCCTCTTGCCGTGCCTCCCTGCCATGTTGGACTCTTATCCCTCTGGAACCATAAGCCAAATCAACTCTTCTTTCTACAGGTTGCCTTGGTCATGGCATTTTACCATGGCAACAGAAGAACAACTAATACAAGAAGTCTGGTCCATTAACTGAATTCAGGACAAGTTTTAATAAGCTCTCAGCTCCAGAACTTCCTCTGGAATATTGTATTAGCCCCAAACAATCAAATTACAAAGAGAAGCGTGTTTGCCCTTGAAACTGGCCTGTGACAGAGACTCCAGAGAACAAGTCCATAATAAGCCTTTGGCTTTCAGTTCTCTTCCACTGGACTGCGCTTCTAAGAAATCCCATCTAAAACAGAGATTAATTCTGAAAATGTAAAGCATATGTATATATTTTTGCTATTTGCTTCAAACTGTATTCTCAAGAGAGATAAATAAATGGTATGGGGAAAATGTTAAAATTAACATATTTCTGAATAAATTTTCCAAAATAAAACTGATTGTTAAAGTAGATGGTCTGAAAAAAGTTAGGGAAAATATATCATTCTTCCAGCGGATTATGATTAAAAAAAAACAAAAAAACAGTAATCAAGGGAAATGGCATATATGGTCCCTTGAATGTCTAGAGTAATCACAAATGATCTCAATGGCAACAAAACACATGGAAAATTATAAAATAGCTTCACAAAGAACTCGAATAAACTTACTGCTATGCAAATACACAATGCATTAGGACAAGAAGACACACAATAAAGGGATATGAAACTAAAGGTAAAGCCCAATCAGTTGGTACAGAAAAGAAGGAAAAAGTAAACTAAAAGGTTTTGAATTTTTCTAATTAAGCTTGTCAAGAAACAAGATTATCCTCATGTTAGGGGCTGCAGAGATGGCTCAGCAGTTACAAGCACTGGCTGCTCTTCCAGAGGACCTGGGTTCAATTCCCAGCACACATATGGCAGCTAACAACCACTTCTAACTCTGGTTAGAGGGGATCCAATGCCCTCTTCTGGCCTCTGGAGCCATTGCCCAACAGAGTGCACTTATGTACATGTAGGCATAACATACATACACAGAAAATAATAAATAAATAAACAATTAAAAAATATTATTCCCGTGTTTCTTTTACTTCTTCTCTTATGTTTATGGAAAGAAGACAGAAAGCTGAAAGGTAGGAAGGAAGGAGTCAAAAAAGAGGGAGGAAGGGGAGAGGAAGGAAAAATACTGTATTTTAAGAAATCAGCAAACAGAGTAAAACTGATTATATTTTGCTCCACTTTTTGAGAGTATAGTATTTGATATATTAAAGCATAAAAGAGAAATTAAAATCCAATAATGGGCAGATGTTACTACTATGTTTTTTGTTTTGTTTTCTTTTAGTTTTTCAGGCACGGTTAAATCACATCCATATGATTCTGAGTTAGCTGTGCAGGAATGTTTTGTGTCTCCTTATGAGTAACCTGGATATTATTATGTTGTAAAATATAAAATTATTTGCATTCTTCAGAATCTATGAGTTTGCACTTAGCTAGTGGTCACCTGTCAGTCTCATCCCATGCCCTGCTGACACAGTGCTTTCTTTCTGGTGTAGAACTCGTCCATCCTTACTTTGGGTTCTTCTAATAGGATAGCTAGAAGTCAGGACCAATCTTTGCCTTTACTGTACCTTCTATTTAATACGACTGTGTTGTGATTGGAGTTAGTGCTCCTCCGAGGCTTATGTAGGAAGACAAGGTCACAGGTCTGTGCTTCTACTAGGAGGTCACAGAACACCTAGGAGATGAGATCAAATGGAAGTGAGGTCATCGGGGATGCCTTCTTGAAGAAGGTGTAGGGACTCCACTGCACCCTGGATACAGCCCAGGATGAGGTCAGCAGGTTCTTTCACTATGTTCTCTTGCCATATGGTGCCTCCTTGCCACACAGGGCCAACCCAGCCTGCACTGGGCATCCAAAACTGTGAACCAACACTAATCTTTGTAGACAGATACAGTGGCAGGTAGCTGACAAGCCAGCATCAGAGACTCTGAAGTAAGCCACATAATGAAACTATCCTAAGAAAATAAAGCCAAAAATACTTTCCCTCAACCTGATTATTCAGGTATTGTTTCAATGATGGAAATTTTTATAGTTCTGCCTAATTTTTCATTTAAGCCAATAGTGTTTTCATCTTTAGGTTACCATGTTGATATTTTGTCTTGCATTTTAACTGCAAAGTCAATACTGTCTTCATTTTGTATCCTTAAAAGTACGAACCTGCAGAAAGGTTCGGACACGCTAGTGGCTGGAATATTTATTGATGAGGCCAACAACAAAAAAGTAATGTGTATGTACCAGCTACATTCAGAGAGTCGAATTCTCTCCTTGAATTTTCAGAGGAAACCCAGTAGAAATTGCAGTATGTCCTCTGGACCACCTCATACTTAACTCAAAATTATTTTAAAAGATACTCTTAAAATATTAATGCCAAATGTTTCATAAATGCTGCTAATGAGAAACACAGTTAACATACCTGAAGGTCAAATTTGGAGTAAGTTACCAAATAAAATACCATTAAAGAAGAAAAATTGATTGTTCTTGTCTCTGTTTATTCTGATACTATAAAGATTTTATTTCATTAAGTCGATAAACTGTAGTTAATACTTTAATACTAGAAAAGATAGAATGAAGTATTTACTCATAACAAAATATTGCAGAGCTTCAGACTACCTACAAAATGCAAACAGGTATTTTCTATACTATGGTCTCTTTATTTAATAATCAACCATGAAATTAAAAAGAAAAAAATACATTCATTTGATAATTATTCATTCTGAGAAGTCATCAGTAAGTTTGGTCCCCAGCAGAGATTGAGACTTAAAGGTCAGGTGCATAGCATTTAGTGCACTAAAGCTATTTCCACAACCTATGAGTTAATGCAGTTCTTAAGTAAGCACTTTAGCCCATTGTTAGTGATAGAAACGATCATAATAACGTACAGCTAGCAGAGCATAAAAGTTTTAAAGACATGTCTCTTACAGGAAGCACTAAAGGTTAATTAAGTGACAATCTATTGGACTGGGGGGAGGAAGCTTTCCTCTGAAACAGTATTAAGTGTTAAATTGTTAGCCTAAGAGTCCCAAACAATGCCATCAAATGACTGAGCCCCCAAACAACTTCTGGTTGAAATATGCATCCCTGATGAGCAGTTTCTTCACAGTTTATCCAGCCACTATGGCTCTTCATAATGAAATTTACGAGCTCAGGTCAGCACTTTGGAATTATATTAACCAGCAACAGAAACAGAATATGGGCTAATCAAAGGACCAAGACTTCAGTGCTATGATTACTCTGAACCTTTAACATGTACTAGATTCAAATAAAGGGCATAAAATGTGTATCATCAAGAGAAGACTGATACTAAAGCAGTACATTGCAGAGTCAGTGAAACCCAAGCACAATACATGAAAATTACCGAACTCCGAGCTTCCCGAGACCAAGGATCTAGTCCATTATGTTGCTGAACCAATATTTCAGTCCCCTGTTTATTGAATTTTCTCTCGCTCTGTGCTGGTAATATATTTCTCCCATTCATTTCTTACTTTGCTTGCAATGTGTGATTTTCATTTATGAACTGTTTTTATCTGTTTAAGTGTTGGGTTTTCGGCAGATTGTTGTGTTTCTCTATTCTTTTTTCATTCATTTGCTGTATTTCTTATTAGTTTGGGAAACATTTTACCTCTGCTTTTATGAATCTTGCTTTTATTTTATTATTCTGGAGTCCGTGTTCTCTAGCTCAATAGATCACTCCCTGACATCTTCAGAAGGCAGTTCTTCTCAATGCAGTCTCACTAAAGTCTAGTGATAATGTTTTATTAAATGTTACATGGAGGCTGAAATCTCCACAGCAGGTAGCCCAGAATCATTACCAGTCTGAATATTTTCTGTACCAAGATGATGATGATAAACACGAAGCCTCAGTTGGAGGCTTACCACTTATTACTTAATCCACAAACCCCATGCAGGTATATTTTGGTGTCTTTAAATGCCCACCCAAGGGTTGTACAAAAGCTTAAGGCAAAAATACATAAATAGTTTTTAAAGGGTCTTATTATACAACCTAAGCTTTTTGCTTTAGGAAGATTGTTGTCTTACTAAGAAGTCCAAAAATAATAAAACTGTGTTCACTAAGTGCCTCTTCTAAGTATTTTGAAATTCCTTCTGAAATATTTTTCTATTTTAACTAAGAGCCAACTGATACACTTCAAGTTGCCATTTTAATACACATTTAGGAGAGTGCAATGAAAAAGTTTTGAGATGAAGTGTCTATAGACATAATGAATTCTCCAAGGATAGGTGGCTGAGTGTCTTCGAGTCACAAGTACGACTGCAGATCAGGCACAAAAAACTAAAGAGCTCAGGTACCAGCCTTATAAAATGGGAGAGGAAACACAGGCCCACAGCCGTGAAACGTCACAACCCTCCTAGCACTTGGTAGCTCAACTGCAAAATAACGTACAATTTGATTATCCTAATAACATGCCGGCTTGCCAGGACTGTTTTTTGTTTAACAAAACTGAGAGGCAGATAAGGATTTGTTGTTGTTGTTGTTGTTGTTATTGAGACAGGGTCTCCCTGTAATCTCTGATGGCCTAAACTCTACTGTGTAGACCAGGCTGGCCTCAATGCACCTGCCTCTCCCTACTAAGTGATAACACTAAAGGCTTGCCCCACCACACTGGGCAAAAGTATTTAAGACCGAATAACGAGCGAGGAAATCTCGCAAATGTCCAGGGCAAGCTGTGCAGCTCCAGTCTCACTGATACCAAAGAGGGTTTCAACACACCCATCAGTCTGTGGACAGGGGTAATCAACTGAAGGCTGGATAGTAAATGTTCTCACAATTGTAATTCATTTTTCAGGTGACTACAAGATTTCAAAAATCACTGTTAAAAAAGAAAGAATTTTTGTAAACAATTTTTGCAGCTCTAGCTATGGGTGTTTAAAGATCAACAAGCCACAGAGAGTCACACTAAGTTTTAAACAATGACGTACCTCCATGCAAACTGGAGGTGACCTGTGTGAAGAACTGATTGCCCTCATTCATTCTTGTGGAAAATTCATTGCAAAGTACCACAGTGTAGCTGGTACTGTACTGAAGTTGCATGTACCATATGGAGTAATAAAATACAGTGCCTGGTCCCCAAGGACTTATAAATTGCAAAGAAGACTTTCTCAGCAACAGAGAAGAGTGAAGCCTAACTCTGACACAGATGAAATGAAGCAGGATCGGAAGAGCGAAGCTTCCTTTGCCTGGAGTGGCCAAGAAAGGCTTAATGATCTGGATTTGACTTGGATGAGACCATGCGAATAAGTATGTGCTTTTTCTTCCACTTTGTAAAGTTTCGCATAAATAGAAATACATATTCATGAAAGTGACTTCTGAGAACAAAAGTTGGCAGAAGGGAGAAACAACTTTGATTTTCATATAGCTTTATCATTATAAGCATGTTGGTGTATATGTGCAAACTATGAAAGTTTAGTTCTGTGTAGTTTAAAGTAGTCAATCATTTCAACAGAAAAAACAGCTATTAGTGCCATGGAAATATGTCCACAGACTATTGGTAAGGGAAGACAAGAGATTATCCAATTGTTATATACACATATATATAAATATATAAATTGTCACATGTTATGTTAATTTGTGTACACTATTAATTTATTTCTTTTTTGCCTGTATTTCAAGAAAGAGGGTTTTACAATGCATTTCAAATTTAATGAATTACCTGACAGTTTTTATACCTGGGTTGGTTAAATATGACAGCAATAAATAAAGTAATATCTAGTTAATTATCTCAATGTTAATGATAAAATTCAACCACTTAGGATAGGTATGCTTTATAAAGCTTAACAAGAGTCCTCTACAACAATTTTTGTTTTACAATTAGAATTTTATAGAATAAACATACTCTGAAGGCTACAAAAATCAACAATTCTTTAGGAAGTAAACATTAAAGTAGAATTAAGAATTTTACAGCAAAACCTTTTGTCTTTTTCACTACATAGACAGAAACTCAAATTTATGATGACAGGGACAAAGGAAAAAGAATAGATTAAACTTAACATTTATGGTAAAGAAATACAAATAATCCTTCACCTTCTTTCTTATCTTTCTAAACAAAGGATAATCACCACCTTTCTTCACTGCAGTTTCTCACTCGCAGCATGAACAGATTATCAACAAGTTTTCCACAAAGCACCATTTGAAAATCAGGGCATATGGGTTCAGCTATAATTTTAATCAAGACTGACTCAAAATATTTGGACCCTAGAGGTTTTTATTTCTGTAAGGTGTATTATATAATAATATGCATAAATATTTATTCATATGTTAACAGTTACATTATAGTCAACTTTTCAATCTCCTTCATCCTCTCCCCCTTTCTGACCTATAATTACCTGGCTAGGTCACTGGAGAGAGGACTCTGATTTCCAGAGACTCTCTGAAGGTCTTCCTTCAGCTAAAGGTACGCACTATCTTAAATCCGGTGTCTCTTTGTCCGTCTTTCCTCCTTGCTGACTTTTCTTCTGGTGCCCTGTACAGGGAGGACGGTGTGGGTTCTCCATTGGGGGCCCTCTCTGCTCCTTTCTCTCCCTTTCCCCTTAGAGGGTCTCTATTGCCTTGCAGACCTCCCATCCATCCCCAGCTGATTGAACCTTGGATGAGTTTTGAAATTTATTACTCTTTCTGGAAACCCTTCATTTCTGACCATCCACCAGGTGAACTTCTCAGAAGGTGGAGAGTTGCCCCAAACTGTCATTCTTCCTGCAGAGGAGTAGTGGAGTCCCTCTCCTTTATCTGGGCCTCTTACTGAACAAACATTGTTTGGGACACTTCTTCCTTTTGGCCTGTTTTCTGTTGGAAAAAAACAAACAAACTTCATTCTCACTCCTCGTTCTAGCCATAGGCCTGCAATCTTCTAATGGCTTATAGCCCCTTTTGGCATGTCTCTTTAGAAATGTCTCCTGTAACTTGACTAGCCACAGTGCCTCTTGACACTGGCTACCACTGGCAAGAGGGTGACACATTTAACTTCCATATTCAAAAGGACCTGACATTTGGTGGTCTGATGATAATCCAATGGAATATGGTCTAAAGTTTCCAGTCTTTAAGCATGTATCTGTCTCTGCCTCTGCTCCTTTCTTGAGCATCCAGTCCCGCTGTTCAGACTCTCTTGCCTAACAATCTTCTCTGCCAGTCTTAAAACCACCCCTCTCTTAATTTGCTGCGTTCTTTCTCTGCGACAAAATCTGCCGCCTCTGCCAACTGGATACAGCTTTCCAAAACCTGTATTGAAGATCTACTTCTCCAGAAAAACCTCTTTTCTCTGCTGGATGAGGCGTATCTGCTGATCGAGGGGCCCCTTTCTGGGGGTACAGCTTCCTAACCTGCTCTCTTCGGGTAGGCTCAGTTTCTCTGTCTTTCTGTTCTGACTTATTCTCCCAGTCTGGGAACGTGTGGCTGATTGCTGCTGCTCTCCTCTTCTCTGAGAGCGTCTTACCAAATCTTGCCATTCCTCCCTTCCTTCCCCCTCAGTTGGCCTAACACGTCAGCGGCCTTTTCCTGTCCGACCGGCCCTGGTCCAGACCTGTCAATAGTGATCTCTGGGAGAGAAATAACCACTCCTTCACCTTCAGTTTCTTCCAGCCATGCTTCTAGATCAAAGAAAGTCTCAAGTTTTCAGCCCCTCTAAAATGATCTGTCCATCTCCATTCTTGTAGACTTGAAAAGCCAATCTGTGTCCAGTCGTCAGACTCGCGAACTGTTTCTCTGTCACTGCCGGCCGTCTTCAGCCGCACCTCTTGCTCTTTCTGACATTGCCCCTGGTTTCCTATTACTTCCGCACAGTATGGCTTTCAGCCCAGAAGCAAAAGAAAGGTGTAAAACTGACCAAGTGAAGCATTGGCCAAAGGCTTCCAGGAGCCTCAGACATAAAGGTTTCACACAATTCTTTGCGCCTCAATGGTGAAATGTACTCAAAGTATTTTAGTGTGCTCTCATTTTGTTTATATGTTGTAGCTAAGTGTTACAGGCACATAAATTGTCTTTATGTGCCATAAGACCTATGGTTACTGTTAAATTTATAGAAGGCAAAGCATGCCTTTGATACTAACACTCAAGAGGCAGAGGTAAGCAAATCTCTTTCATTATGTCTAAAATGATTGCCATGCCCTGCCTGTACTTACAACTGTTAAATATTTGGGACACAGCATACATGGTTTCTGTGTTCCAAATATGAGTCGTTTTTAATTTCAAATATAATAAATATTTGTAAATAATAAATAAATGGTGTCAAAATCCTATGGACAAAATCAAGTCACTAAATTAAAAAGAGATAACATAAAAAGTTGTACACAGTTATGCAAAGGTTAAATAAAAGATAATGCTTTTACACAAAAAAAGATTTTTATATGTACATTTAAAAGGGTGATTATATGATATAGGAATGATTTACAATATCTGCAGAATCTGGGCAACTGACTTTTACCCCTGCATTAAAAACCTACTGTTTATAATGGAAACAAGCCCTGAGCCATGAGCTCTTGTGAGATGCTCTTAGGCATCTGATCTTTGTCTTCAAGACATGAATGTGGGTATTTCTTAGTCAACCTATCAAAGTGCTGAAAGCAGTGTGCTAGCTCACTGAAAACAGTGAGAATAGCTGAGAAGTCTGCTTGATACTGTGTGTGAGGAGTATTTCAGACTAAAGACTGGATCCCAAACCTCTACCTCCCAAATTGTTGCTGCAAAGACTATTTAAATAAACGTATGAATGCAACCTGGCTTGAGTACACAGTTCTGAGAGACATCACAAGAAAAGAAGGTTCTCAGAGTTTAGGTTCACTCTTGGCCTTAAAACTAAAAGCTAAGAGTCAGGCTGATTCTTTGTTCAAGTATAATTATAATATAGCTAAGTAATTCCACAAAATGATGTTGGGTCCCTCCACCAGCAAGGAAAAACCGCACTCCAGATGTAATGGTTGCAAGCGGTTTTATTTAGTCCTTCTTCCAAGACAGCAACTCTTCCCCCAGACAGCAACTTTTCCCCCAGACAGCAACTCTAAAAGGCAGCAACTGGAACTCTCCCTGACAACAACTCTAACTCTCCCTTCCTGGGCTTCTTCTCCTTTTTATATCCCCTAGCTTAGCCAATCACCTAAAAGGTCAAGTCTGGCGGGGAGCCTCCAATCATGGTAAACATCACACGCAGGTCACAAGGCCTGCATGCTTTTAGCAACCAGTCATACTTCCTTCCTGTAACCTTGGCAACCTCAGGCTCTAGGAGGAAGGAGCAGCTGGATGCCATCTTTATTTCTCCCCACAAATGATAGCTCTAATTTAATTAATTACAGCTCCTAAGGTCAAAATAAATTGTCATGTCCAAATAAAACTGATGCCTAATTCTCTATTTACAAGATCTTCTTTGCTTTGCTTTGATTTTTTTCTTCTTTTTTGGGACAAGGTCTACCTGTAGCCCTAGCTGGCCTGGAAGTCTCTATGTAGACCAGGCTGGTCTCCTTCTCACAGAGATCCACCTACCTCTAGCTCCCAAATGCTGGGATTAAAGCTGCGTGCCACTGTGCTCAGCTACAAGATTTTCTTAAAAATTGACCAGCTCAGTAATGTTTACAAAATCTCCGTAGTGCTTTAAAAAATTGACTTGCAAGAACAGGAATTTTCTTTTAGCCTTTACTAAATGAGATATTTAAAACCTGTGACTAGATGATTCCAAATACTGTTTATACATTTTCCCATTGGGTAAAGCTTTAGCTTGCTAAACACTGCCTTAAGAGTAATTCCATTACAAAAACCAATTCTAATTTGGGATATTCCTTATAAATTACATAGTGATTCTGAAAGTTATTTTGAGGGACAAATGTTTTAATCTATTTATAAATTTGGCCCATTATGCAAAATTTTATCACGCTATGGTCTTCAGTTCTCCAGACTAGTAATTAAATAAACAACTTTCACTAATAAACCGTGACTCCCTCTAGCCTAAATGGAAAGTACAATACTTTATATTTCTTAAATTTGCTATATTTACAATACGTTTATATTGTTACTTGTTATTCCTCAGTAATAAAATATTTTTCCTTCTGAAAAGCCTCCAGGCAAAGACAAATATTAGGCTATTCAGGTATAACTGCTTGTGCAGCCAGACTTCCTACCTTATTTAAACTATTTTGGAATCACCTATACTAAACTTTTATAGTCTAAATTAGAGTACCAATCTCCTTCATATGCTATCTTTGTTTCTCTAAAATAAACTATGTCTTTTTACAATTTTAATATTAAATATAATACTTTCATGCTACATATGTAATAAAACGTCAAGGAGCTATACTTGTGTTGTTAAAACTTCAACAATAAGTTAAAAGGGCTAAAATATTACAGGTCCAAAGCCAAAATGATCTTATAATATCTAAGCCTTTTTATAACCAATCTATTACCTTCCTGGATACATGGAAATATTTTTGTGACTGAAACTCAAAGACTATTATATAGGGATTAACTTTAAAGAGATCTATAACAACCTTGTTAAAATCTATCCTTACTCTCTGATGCAACCTCCTTTAAAATATAAAACTCAAATCTTATAGACACTCTCTCCCCTGGAGCCTGTTATGGCATTAACTCTTCTATTTACCCTCTCCCTCCTCAGAGCGCCTCAGGCCAGGCCCATCTACAGCCATGTCTCTTCTCCCCAGCCTCACGTTCCCAGTCACTCACCAACTTTACCTACTGTCAGGGTTCTGGTGGCCACTCCTCTTGGCTGGACGCCTTATCCTTCTCCCAGGGTTCTGGAGTTCTCATTTCAGCCCCTCCTTACCTGTTCACTGTTGACTGTGCTGATCTCTTGAGCTCACCCACTTCTGAAAGGTAAACAAGCTCACAGAGACATTGGCTGCTCTCATTCCCTTTTCTGAACCCACATGACTTACCAAACAAATACTCCCTTCCCATGGGTCCCACTCAGTCTTGCCTATCCAAGGATTCCTCCTTTGGTTGTCGTATTCAACATTTATGTAATGTTTTCTGGGTGCCTTTCTTGCCATGTAAAAAGGTCAATACATCTCCTAGATCGAACTAAAGAGCTAATACCAGACATTCATCGTTGATCCCTTTAGTTTATAGACAGTTATTTTATACAGGGTATCTACTGGAATCTAAAATAAATTTAAGTTTCCCAAGCCATCCGAAGCTCTCTTAGGTGGGAGACTAGAAATGCTGGCTCCACTGGGTTTACATCTCCAGGCCAACTTTTCTTTGTTTAAAATAGAATTCCACTCCAAGACCCCTTTGTTCCATCCATACTTTTTGTTTGCTTCTGCTAAATGTTGTATGTCCATCAGTGGACTCAACAGTGAGTCTCCTGTCCAGCCTACATCACTGGATGCCTCCTCTTTCTTCTGTAATGTGTTAGGCAAAGTAACCATTTGCTATTTTCAGTTATACAGGGAAAAATACCCTTTATATATGCATTATACTGGTAAATTGTGTGCTGTTTAAGCTCACTGAGAAACTGGCTCCAGAGAGAGGATTTGCTTCTCCCACTTCAGACCCAAGTATAATTGTCGCAAACTGTTCTCCATTCTCTGCTATCCAGGGACAGGTTGGTCCCCTGACTCTATAACAGAAAGACAAGAGAACAGCACAGTTCAAAGTAAAAGCATTATGCCTTTGAGAACAACTAAAAAGTAAATTATTTCCAAAAGAGGTTACTACTGCTTATGCTATGATAGAAAATGCCTTTAACAGGAATGGCTAACAAGAAGCTTATCCATAGAGAGAACTCTCTACCTAAAAATCCCCAATCAATAAGTTTAGCACCACAGTCTTAATAGGGTCTCTTTATTGATTTCTGCTCAATGCTGTAATCATCAATTTGATGGTGTTTCACTGTTCACCTGCTGCTTCTCTGTATCTTCTGTTTGCATTCATTCAAAACCAAAATCACAACTGTGTTAGATTATTTTTTGGACTGTACAAACAAAATATACAAAGATTTTTGTTTGTTTTGTGTTTTCTATGAGGTTTGCCTAGGAATTTACAAAGCCTCATATTTTAACAATAGGTATACAGGTAATCTTAACTTATCATATTATGCTATATATATATATATATATATAATTTGTATTCAGTTTTCTTTTAATGAGACAGTACATTTCAGAATGCTTAGAAAAGAAATACACCTGGGATTGAAGGGACAGACCTCTAGTCCCTGTACTCCAGAAACAGAGGCATTGTAGATCTCTGTGAGGTCCAGACCAGCCACAGGTAGATATTGAGAACCTGTGGAGAGAGAAAGAGGACAGAAAGAGAGAAGGAGAGGAAACAAAAGGTAGTCAGTACACAGGAGAAATGAATATTAAAAGGATATAAAAATAAACCTATTTAGTAAAGAAGAATTTCTGTGTAATAAGACTTTGTCCTAAGATAACTAGATAATTCTAGAATGGGAACAAAATCTTGAAAGACTAAACAAGTCACAAAATCGCTGAGAAAATTATATAAAAGAATTGTATAAGGTGGGACTTATAGATAAAATAAATGATATTAAAATTTCTAGCATCAAAGTTCAATAAAATCTCTAATTAAATCAAATCTCTTATGCTATTGAACTGCTTGGGAACACAAAAGTACAAAATGTATATCAAATTAAGGTTTATTTAAGAGTTTAACCTTTGCTCAAGCTTTATGTAAATAGTACACAGGAGTTAAAAAGTACCAGACTTGTGTAACTGAACTTCTGGTGGTTCAATAACCATACTTGGAGGCCTACACTAATGTGGACAAAGGGATTAAACGGGACAATATTTTGACACATGCCTTCCGAAGTCAGCTGAATCCTAGGGTGCTGTGCAATATCTCCTGAGAGGTTCTATCACTCTAGTCAAGCACCTATCCTCTTGTTCAGAGAGGCCATAGAGACTCCATTGGGTGGATTTGAAGAGAACACACAAAAGAAGAGATAACACAGAGGGACATGTTCACTGTGCTTTCAAGGGACGCCATAGTCCAACAAGGCCCTGATTCAGCCTCAAAAGATCAAACGGTTGATAAAAGAAAGGCTGAAGGACTGAGAGGCTTCTTCTGCGCCCAAGAGACCCCTAGGGACCAGACCCTCAACTAGCACTGGCAGTAAAAAGAAAGTAATTAATTTTGGCCACCTGTATAGTCTTAAACACCCACTGGAAAAGTATAACCAAAATTAAACTAATTGATAATTATATAGACAAATAATAGGTCAGGCTTTACAGGCCTCTGTATGAGCTACTTTCATGCCAGGCAGAGTACTCACAGCTTCCCCAGCCATAATCAAAAAAAGAACTCTCATGCTTTTCTTAACCATAAAGATGCTGTTGTATGTATATTCCTGATAATTCTGCTCATGTCTCTGTTTTTGCAAGGTCTACAAAAATTAGATTAAGACCACACTGAACACTTCCATCCCAGTCTTGAACAGCTTTGAAACTGGATATCTGGATCTTCTTAGTAAACATGACTTTAATCTAGTATAATCTTAGTAGTGATGCTATCAATCTCTGGACCTTGTATACTGACCTCTGTCTTAATTTTAATGTTACCTGCTCTTGTTTACAGTTGATTCACATTCAACAGTCCTGGGACAATCTAACTCCAAGGACAATCTCCTTGGTTGTTCTCCAATACTGAAAGTTAGTAGAGTAGAGATCCCGTCTCAATGCCATCAGTGTCAGCCCTAAACCTCCTTACTTCCTCAGTGTCAACTTGAAGAAGTTATATTGACTTGGTGTCCAAGTCCTAAATAATGTTAGAGTCTCAGATCTTGAGGGGAGAATCTTGGGTAGCTAGACAGATATTAGCAAGCTTGGAGGTCCTTGAAGAAGGACCCTCCCCTCATTATCCTCCTACTCCATAATTTCTAATACCAGAGATGACCCCAGCCCCTCTGATGAGGATGGCAGGAAAGAGCTTCAAAAATGATAACGCCCCCCTTACCTGGCATTGAAAAGCACACGTCCAGAGAGTTAGCCAGGGCCGTGCCACACTGTAAAGCTCTTTATTTTGTCTGAACTATGACAATTCCAGGAACTGAGAATTTGGTTCCTAAAGTAACTTGTTACTCCAGATTCTTGTGTTCTCTACTCCATGGAACCCAAGTTATGGCCAGTCAAGAAGGATGATTTTTGCTAGAAAGAAAACACCCCTGAGAAGACCCTTAGCTGTCCCACAGAGAACACGAGACAGGACTAAGGGTCATAATTTTAATTGTTGAAATAGTGTGTCATCTTAGCATCATCTGGGCAATCAGGAATCATTTTAATACTTTAATTAGCTACATTGACAAATATGGGGTATCTGTTTCAGGGTCAAGTAGTGGTCAAAAGTAGTTATCTGTGGTAAGTGAATAGTTATTCTTGTTATGTGATGGTGAAACATTCAGGAATATCATGAAAGGAAGACCAGAAGCATACCCCTCGGTGAAGAACACAGGCAGTGCAGGTCCCTCTTCAAGGAGGCTTGGCTACTGTTTTGTTCTCTCTTTGAAAAAGAGAAGAGTTTTTAAATCCCTTCACTTGCCATAAGAAAATATAGACCAGAAACATCAGGATTACAATGTTGGAAGATTCAACCAAGTCTCACCTTTAATGATGGAAAAATAAAACTGAGAAATCCTTTGAGTGAGAGGGCAACGACTAACATCAGAATCATGGCGAAGATTAAGTCAAGACAGTTGAAACAAACTGATTGTCAGCACCCAATAAATTTGATAAAAGAAACTAAAGATGTGCTCTTCAAGACTCTTCCTAATAAACTCATTATTCATAATTAAGTGTAGAGAGTCAGGCCCTGAGCATAGTGTGAGTCCTGGTGGCACCTGAAGCCAGTTGAGGCTGAATGAGGAAGAAGCTGACTTCATTTAACATTCAACTGTCAAATTTGCCAAAACTCTGACCTCAGGCAGACTGACTCCTCAAAACTTTAAGCAATACTATAATATGCATCAACTTGAGGATGTTGAAGGGAGATTATTTTTATATGCCTAGTGACCTTTTCAAGAGTTTAGGGGCATAAGTGAAAAGGAAGACCAGCCCAGAAAGGAGTCAGTGACCACAAAGAACAGAGGAATTACACATGCAATATTCATCTCCACAAGCAGAGAAAAACACAGCACGCCTCCCGAGGGACCTCAGCTTTGCTGTGTACCAGAAAACGCTGTGTCCTCTCCTCCTTCTCATTCCTCAATGGGAACTGTACATTGGAGTGAGCTCAGTCCCCACTGTGTGAGCATGTGGGGGACAGGTAACAATTTGCCTTTAGTTTATGATTTCTCATAAACTCACTGTAGGAACAATGGAAGGGGGTCGTCCTCACACACCTGAAGCTTAAGCAAAGTGCTGTATTTAGATAGTTGCTGAGTGGTCTCCCTTGGACAGAGGGAATAGGTTATATTACTGTTAACTCACATTTTATATCCTTCAATGTGTATTCCCCCCGACCCCACTGGCAGATTGTAAACTTTCCGAAGTTCTGAGATGGCCATATGACTTTTTTGACCAATTAAATATCAGCAAAATAATGTGTGTCACTTTTACCTTTAGTAGTGGGAATTTTTCTTTCCTTTTGCAACAATAAGATTCAAGAAAAAGGGTATTCCATTACCCTGCGTCTGTCAAGGAAGCTTATGGGAGGAGGGCTCCAGTTATCTAAAACTGAACAAGCAAGAGTGGGGGAAAGGCTTCGATCACTGTAAACCAATCAGATTGTGTCGTACAAGACAAATTAGCCTATCTTGATCAATACAGTATATATATATATATATATATATATATATATATATATATTTCAAAAAGAGTCTTTTCAAAGCCTTAAAGACCAGAAACTTAATCTCAGTGTTGTATGTGGATGATTACCAGGCTGTGTACCATTTTATATTACATGTGTATGAAAATATAGAATGCTTTTCCATGAGAAAATGACGAATATTGGCTCCATTTTTCCACTAAAATTTTTAGGCCACGAAAATATTTCAAGTTTAATGTTTTCGTTTTTCATTCCAAGTGTCTAGGAAACGACAAAAGAAGGAAAGGTGGGGAGGACGGGAGAGGCGAGGGAGAGGATCGGTGGATTCCAAATGGCATATATAAGAGCTACATGTGTTTCTCCTGAATTTTGAATTTTTATATACACATTTAAATCTTTAATTCTTCAAGGAAAAAGCAAGGTGAAGAAATAGCCACAAAGCTAACTTGCAAGTGGCCAAGCTGGTCACTCATGAACTGCTCTTTTCCATCCCTGACTGATTTGAACTGCCACATTATGAGGCGCTACATTTCTGCTGAATTTGAATCTGTTGCTGAATTTACTGTTGGCTTCCATTTATCTGTCCTATAAGTAGACAATATTTAAATGATCTTAACAGCACATACACTTTGTATCCGATAAATCCACACTCAGGCATGTCTATCATTACTCTGGCTCTTCCAAATGTTATGGCCAGTCTCATCCATTTATTTTATAAATTAAGCTAGCAGTCATTTTTGTGGAGTTTCCTACAAAACTCATCAAGAGAATGATTTTTCACACAATTTATAAGTTAATTGGAAGAGTTGATATCTTTAAATATTGAGACTTCCTGTCAAGAAAGATGGATGTCATTTCCCTAAGTTGTCATTTATTTTCTCAGTGTAGCTATCTATTTTTATGATTATGGAAAGTCTAAAACTGTTACTTTAATTGGAATAATTTTGTCCATTTTATTGTATGAAATACTTATATTTTTACATTCAGTTTGCTAAGATTTTTTGTTTTCCTGAATTTTTCAATTAGATTCTAGTTCAATTAGAAAAGTGTGTAATTTATAAACAGTGATACCTTGTAAGCATTCCCAAAACTGCTCTATTATTTTCCTTCTCTAATTATATGACTTTAGTTTCCAGAATAATGTTGAATTATAAAGAGTGAACACTTTTTCTATGCGTGACATTATAATGCTAGTGCTTCTTATATTTCATTTTTCCAAATAACAAGGTGCTATTTTTATTGAAATTTTAAAATATTTTATTATTTTTAAATTTTTTGTGTATGAGTGTTTTGCCTGCATGAATGTAAGTGCACCATGTGAGTGCAATGCCTGGCAGAGGCCAGAAGAGGGTGTTGGATCCCCAGGAACTGGAGTGATGGTCAGTTGTTAGCCACCATGTGGGTGCTGAGAATTGAACCCAGGTCCTCTGGAAGAACAGCAAGTGTTCTTAACTGTTGAGCCATTTCTTCAGCTCTTAAAATTTTTTGTAATTATCCAGAAATATTAGAGTCTGACATTTTAATCAAAAATGATATTGACAATTTTGTCATTTGGTGAGACCTGACTCCACTGTGTTGTTCTCTGATCCATATGTGCTCCATGTGGCTGGCACACACACAAACACAAACACACACACACACACATACACACACACACACACACACACACACACTACTGCTTTGGCTACTACTACTACTGAATAAACAGACCCAAACATAGCATGTTGATTTCTATGAGACATACACGGTTCCATCTCCTTACTCTCTGCCATGAAAGGAAAGCATAATGTGTTAGTAAAGCCCTGATTTTATCTTTTAAACTTTGTTTTATTTTCCTTATGTGTGTGTGATATGTGTACATGTGCATTCACATGTATGTGGGCATGGGTGGGTGTGGGTGTACGGAGGCCCAAAGCTGACAAAAGAGTATGGGTTTTAATGGCTCTCCACTTCATTTATTATGGCAGGGTTTGTTGCTGAACCAGTTTGCCCAGGGACGTCCAGTCTCTCACCTCCTGGGTTCGAGGATTACAGGGGCTGCACTGCCTGTCTGAATGTTACAAGGGTTCTGGGGGGTGGACAGCAAGGGTTTCATCCACTGAACTGTGTCCCTATCCCTCGTTTTACTTTTCTTTAACCCAAAGACAGAATATCTGTGACGCCAGTCTAGAAGAGAAGCCAAGCAGGTAACCCAGGTGAGAACCCAGATTGGCCGGCTCCTCAGAGGGCGTTCAGAATCACAAAGAAAGACTATAGTAGACAGGAGCTGAATGGGAATGACACTTGATATTAGGGCATGGCGCCTCAGGGAATGAGAAGACAGACGTGGAACCCTGACCACTTGACGTGGGTAAGGCATGAGAATGACAAGGGCACTGCTTCTCTTTAGAGAGATGCAGCTCTCCACAGCTACAGCCTGGGACCTGGGGTCCAAATTTATGATACTTTGTGACTTAGATGTTAATAGATGTCAATGTTTTAAATTAGGCCAGGTCTACTATGAATTCATGGGGCTTAAACTCACCAGTGTTGAGAAGAGTTCTGTCAAACCTCAAGACCCACTAGCTCCCAGGGGGAAAGCAAATTAACATCAAAATAATCTATAGACCATGATCTTGGGTGACACAAGTAACAAGTTGTGGGATTCACTCAGAAAATGTCACAAATAATCAGCATGACAGAAAACTCTGTAAGAGACTGGAAAATAATTATGATTAACATAAAAATTAAAGCATTGAAACTATAATAAAGTTTAGAATATTATGAACAAATTAAAGTGAATTTGTAAAATAGCCATGTCCGGTTTCTGAAAGTGAAAAAAATGTATGTTGATTCTGAAATCCCAGTGAACTGGTTAAATTTCAGAATAGCCACATCTGAAGAGAATAGTAAGTACATAGATAGAGAGGAAGATGGGTCTCTGAGGGGCAGCCCAGTTCTCTGAGTGGGTGCAGGAAAGCTTGCTTACACAGAAAGCACGCATTGCTCTGACTTACACAGGCAGCACCTTCTGCATTAGGCCTCTGAGATGTGGAGCTCCAAAAGCATCTTGTGTTAATCATCACAGCCAATTGAACACAGTTTGTGTGTTGTGGTATATCACAGGTTTTATGCTAATGTAATTCTCTCCTTTCATAATAACCAGCTGTAAAACTCCAGATGCTTGTTAAATTTTCTTCTTATCTTTGAAATTCAAAGTATATGCAACATTTTTTCATTAATTCTACCCTAAATTCAATGAGCTACCTCCACATGGAGATTTAGGTTATAACAGACGGAATAAAGACTCCCCAAAGATGTCGACTCCTAATTCTACCAGACATTGGATTTGTTGCCTCTTCTGGCAAAAGGGACTCTGCAGATGGGATTAAAATGTGGACCTTGAAACGGAAAGAGGATAGGTCACTCACATAGGTCCAGTCTAATCACAGAAAGTCTTAAAGGTAACCAGAGGTGTGGCAAAAGAAGCTTTGCCAAAGACACGAAAAGCTGGCTCTGACGCTGGAAGAAGAAGGGCCTATGAGACCTAGTGCCTTCTAGAAAAACATTTACCCAGCAGCTGAGAAACACAGTCCTGCAACCCCTTGATTTAGCTCCATGAACCCCTGTGCTGGACTTGAAACCCACTGAGTGTGGCATTAAGTCACTAACCTTGTTGCAACTTAGCAGTAGTAAAAAACCATTTACACAGGGTTTGCCATTTAGAACTGTTGCATTATTTCTGTTATTATTGCATTTCTCCTATGAGTTCTGCCGCCTCCTAACACTCACAGCTCATCTACTGAACCACGCAGTCCTGCACTGCTCACACTCCTCTCATTATATCCCATCAGTTTTGTCTTTCATCTGAGTTCCTCCCTTCCAAAGTACTAATTTAGTTTTAGTGATGTGCAAAATGCTATCATTGGCAACAATAGAATTTTCTTAATTCAGCAATTATTGTTTTAAATTTCTACAACCGTATCACTATATTAAGATCTTCTATTGTCTATGAGAATTTTCTCGAGTCTCATTTAGAATCTCCACAAGCTCTAAAAAATTATCTCCAATTTTCTGTAATAATTGTGATTCACTAGAGATCATATGTTCTGAATGCTCAAATGACTTTTCAGTTTTCGACTGCTAAGTCTTTTAATTTTCCTCTGAATTTTCCTCTGCTTGGTCATTTTTGTGATAGTAGATATAATTAAACTTTAGGCATCTAAAATAAAATTTAAATAAGAAGAAAATATTTAAAGTGCATTCAGAATTTTCTTTGCCTAGGGAATTTTCTGATTTTCCTGCTGTGTTAGTAAGGCATTGTAAGCAGCAAGAGCTGTCAATAGGGATACGCAGTTTTCCCTTTGTTTAAGAGCAGATTGTTCTTTCTGTTTGTGTCGGCAAACTGAAGCCCATTGAACATGGGCTTCCTCCCTCCACATGGAGTGGCAGGATCTAGCTTGAGTGTCGCTCAGTCCCAAGTTATTAATGCACCACGCTGCTATGCATAAGTGGGTGTTATATTAGTAAGATGTTTGATTGCTGTGAAATTCCAGAGAGAAATAGTTTAAAGGGGGAAAGGCTCATTTTGTCTTGCTGTTTCAAAGATTTTACAGTCCCTTCTCTCTGGGTCCTGGTGCTGTACAATGCAATGGCGGGAGGCTGTGGTGGAGCAAGTTGTTCAAGTTGTTCACCTCATAGTACACAGAAAAGAAAGGGAGTGAGAAAGGAGGGACTGGAAGGGACCAATAGCGACATTTTCGGCCCTGCGGTACTGCCTGCTTCCTCCTCCATTTAGGCTCCACCTCCCCAGATAACGCCACCAACCCACCAACCGGGGGCCAGACACTCAACAAAGCCCATAAGGTGCATTTCACATTCCAACCGGAACAGCTATAATTACTGGAATTTTCATCTGTGACACGGAGAAGTGGGCAGTTAAAGTGTGCAGGTTTTTCAGTGAGGGGCAGAAGCATGTTGGAGTAGTGCAGAACATGTTAAAATGTTCTGTGGTGATTCTCCCCAGCGGTCCTAGCACTAGGGAGACTGAGGCAGGGGTATGGCAATGAGTTTGAGGCAAGAAGACTGGTTAGAGTTGAGAGAGAGAGAGAGAGAGAGAGAGAGAGAGAGAGAGAGAGAGAGAGAGAGAGGGAGCTGTCTCAAGAACAACGAACAAAATGAATCATTTTAAAGAATATTTATTTTTCATAATCAAATTGTATTATCGGAGACCAAAGTCTCTTTAGATAAAAGAGTAACAATATTTAATGAAAACATCAGATCAATACATTTATGTATATTCCTATATTCTTCTGTAATTCTTTTAAAAAATCGTATTGAGTGTACTTTGAAATCTATGTATCACAGAAAAGATAACTGACTCTCAGAGGATGGTCCAAGAGCCAGGACTAAAACACAGATCAACCAACTTGAATTTCAGTTCTGAAATTGAAGTGTAAATACACTTACAGGTAAACAGTTTCAGAATTGCAGGCGATATCCAGGTTTAAAGAAATTATCTCTGTATACATAGAGAAATCAGGGGTCTGAATGGCATGAGTTTGTTCTGGCTGGTTCAGAACTCTGTCAGAATATACTGTGAGGTTACCCACAGCACAGAAGTAATGTGATTGATAACAGATCTTCTGTATTTTTAATATAAATTATATTCCTCTGATTTTCTGAATATAATTGCTTGCATGCAAAGTTCTTTTTTTATGCTAAATTTCACATTTCCTTGATGTGGTCAGTTCTCACAAGTTCAAATCAGTGGAATTCAAAAAGGATTGCATTTCTTTCATCTAAATAATTTATGTTAAAAAATGGATGTGAAGAGGTGGCTTAGACATAGAAAGCACTGGATACACAGAGTCAGCTCTTGGCTTCCAGGAGGGTGAAGGAAATTACACAATAAATCAATTTTTATGGATACTATTGACTTGCTACATTTGCTGCCTTTAAAAATTAATAGCTGAAATAATGAACACTCAAAAAACTCTCTCCACCATCAGTTTGATTAATTCCTTGATATGAAGTGCAGATGACAGATGCAATATTTGAAACTAGATTTTGCTGTAGCCCAATCAGAGAAGATTCACTTAGAGACTGCAGTGGTCAATACAGTCTCATGATTTTTCTTTATGTAGTTTTTGCACAAGATTTCTTTGCACAAACATGCCCTGTCCTTTAAGAGAAAGTTTAATTATTTGTACAAATATTAATGTAAATGCATAGTAATGTCTCCACAGTCCAAGTGTCATTTTACATTAATATCGCATTACAGTAAAATTGGTAATAAAGTCCTGCTCTGAAGAAATTGTGCACAGGGTTTTTAACATGATTCTCAGCCATTCCATGAATTTGTTAAAGCTAGTGAAATATATAGCAGAATAAAATGAACCTACGTAAACTCTATCCACAGAATCACCCACAAAACTGAAATGATAGTCACAAAACACAAAAATTCAAGATGCCAAACTTCATGGTTTTTTTTTATACCAATATGAAATCTATGAATAGCCTTGGCTCTCTAGTAACCACATGCATCTATTCAAATTAATTTCCAGTAAATCCATTCAATCCTGAGAAAGTAAGTGATAACATACGGCAGACAGATATAGAGCAGAAGAGCAGACTCTGTTATGACTGTGGAAACAGGAAGAAGCAGAGGAAAAGGCAGCATCCTTGTTAGGAATTTTTAAGAGTCTCTTAGGCACAGGATGGAGACCAAGAAGCATGCCGTTCTCACTGGGGTCATGATGAAAAGGAAGTCTCATCCATCTTCTGTTATATACACTCCAGGGGCTGACACAGTGCTTTCTAACTCCCCTGAATTGATACTGAATGAAGCTGCTGTTTTATAATGGGAAGTATTCTTAGGACATCTGGGTGAATGGGTATTGTGTTAGAGTTGGGTTAATCTGCCATTTTGTCTACATGAGCATGAAGTACAGTGACTTAGCGCATGGGGCTCTGGAGTCAGACTCATCTCACTAATCTGACTAATCCCCTGCAGTTTTTTTTTATTTTCTGATATTTAGTTATAACTGTGAGAAAAGTAATCTAAGTTCATAAGGAGTTGTTAGGAGAAATCAGGAGTGCCGTTTCCCTGAAGAGTAACACGGATCACAAACATGTTTATTCTCACAGCAAATGTGTGTGGTAACGTATGCAAATTATTAGTCCATTGCTTTTCAACTTAGCCTCAGGCCAGCTCTTTGGCTGTGGGTTGACTCTAGACAGACTCTTTGCTAAAATATACCAGTTGCTGCTTAATTTAAGTCCTTATTTCCTTCTGGAACTACATTGTTCTTAGCAGTATTTTTTTCCTGGCTCCGACCAGAATGGTATGATAAGCTGTGCTTACAGCAATCAAGTGCCTTCCTAGCCTAAATTCCCAAAGTCTTCCACATTCCTCCAAAAACCCACATGGTTGCTTTCTTCACAGCCAACACCCATTCCTTGTACCAATTACTGTATTACTTACTTTTCTGTTGTTGTGATAGAAAATACTGACCAAGGGAACTTATAAAAGAAAGAGTATATTTAGCTTAAGGTTTCAAAGGGGCAAGAGTCTATCATGGTACAGAAGCTGGAGTAGATGCAGCAGCTAAGCATTCACATCCTCAAGCAGGCACAGGAAGCAGAAAGCGACTTGAGATTTCACAAGGCTGAAGAACTCTCTAAGCCCTCCCCCAGTGATGTTCTTCCTCCAGCAGGGCCACACCTTCTAAGACCTCCCCGAACAGTGCTACCACTTGGAAACAAGATGTCCAAATTCTTAGAGCCTTTGGAGGACTTTCTCGTTCAAATCACAACAATCAGCTTAATATATGGTTACCAGAAAAAGGTAAACATTTAGACAAAAAAATACATAATGACTGCTGGGAAAGAGGCTGGATTTGCCGGCCACTTCTGAACTTGCTATATAGACCACTTTAGCCTTGAACTCACTGAAATCTGCCTGACTCTGCCTCCCAAGGGCTGGGATCAAAGGCTTGGAGCATGTATTTTCTTTACAGGAATCAGTGGATACCAGCATATCCAGTTGAAGGACTTTGATTAACAGTAGGACAAAAAAATGGAATGGCTGTAATGTCACATGGTAAATGCAGGTCAGTAGAGATGCATGTGTAGCTGCTTTACAGACATTGTAAAGGGTGCCAGAGTGCAGGTCAGTTTCAAGGTAAAAGAAGTCATAGCACTATGAGCACGCATTTATGGAGCATATTGCAGGGACCAGGCATGATTCTAAACCTCTTTTAGATATCACTGGTACCATTTTTTCTCATCTCATAGTTTCCCCTTGACAAACACTTTCCATATATTATGTGTCACTTTCTCCTCTTTCTATTTTCTCTGAAGCCTACTGAAGAAGTAAATAAACACAGGTCTTTACTGTCCATTACAGTAACTGTTTGTCTCATATAGTTAATCCAGTACTTGAAATGTGACTAATTAGAACTTCTGTAAATATAACTACATACTAGACTTTGAAAAAAGTACAGAAGTGCAAAACATCACTAGCAGTTTCTTAGGTTGTGTGCATGTTGACATAATATTTTAGATATTCTATGACAAAAATATTATCAAGACAATTTTACTTCACTAATATGGCAGTTAAATCTTGACAGATGCAACCTGCATTCACAGCTTGTGTTGTAATTCTGTAAGATAGTACCGCGTAGACCAGTGCTTACTTAGCTCCTTGTTTTTGTACCATAAGCAAGTTTGTACCATAAATTTTGTGAAATAAAAGGTAATCAGTCTCAAAAAGACCTTGAAGCACATTCTTAGCCCCAGAGTAGGCTCAGGAATAGGTGGCTTAAAATTAGTTTTCCCCAAACAATGACAAAAGCTATTTAACCAATTTACTGAACTAAAATACATGTACAGTAGTGTAGGGCATCTCCAACTGTCTTCAACATCCTATTATCCATGTTCCTGTAGCTGATCTTTCAACATCTTATTAGCCATTTTCCCATAGTTGATCTTTCACACCCATGAAATCTCACTTGACTCTCAAAGCGTTTCTGGTTCATTTCAGAAGAGCAATCCCATGTCAAATATTCAATATTCAAGTCTTGTCAATTTGTGTGTGTGTACCTATGGTGTGTATATAAGTGTCATATGTGTGCAGTTGTGCACATGTACATGTATGTAGAGGCCAGACATTAACATTGGGTGTTTTCCTCTGTCAACCTCCATTTTATGTTTTGAAGCAGGGTCACTCACTGAATGGGAAGTTCACTGATTCCGTTAGATTGGTGTGGAGGTTTGAATGCGAATGTTCCCCATAGGCTTCAAGTATCTGGACATTTTTGTTGCCCGTTGGTGGTACTGTTTCAGGAGGTTTTAAGAGGTACAACCTTGCTGGAGGAAGCATGTCATTTGGAGTGGGCTTAAGAGTTCTTAAGCCTTGCCAAATTTTCGGTCCCTATTTACTTCTTGTGCCTGCTTGAAGATGGCGTTTCCGGGCTCTGATCTTTGCTGTCATGCTTCCCTTGACATTTTGGACTCCAATCCCCCTGGAATTGTAAACCAAAAAAACTCTTCCTTCTATAAGTGGCTTTAGTCATGGTGTTTTATCACAGCAACAGAAAAGAAGCTAATACTTCTGGCTAACAATCTCCGGGGATTCGCCTGTCTCTGCTCCCCCAGTGCCTGGGTCTGTCCCCAGCACTGGAGTTGAGGGTGTACAATGCTGTGACTAGATGTTATATGGGTGCTGGACATCTTAAAGTCCTCATGCTTACTGCACACTTTACTGAATGAGCCATCTCTCCAGCCACAAGCCCTACAAATTTTAATATTACAGTTACACCTGTTGTAAAATTAAAATTCTCCTCTCCCTGGGATCTTTTCTAGTGATGAGTCCTAGAACACAGAGAGATTCCTGCCCACATCTTTCCTTGTAGAGTCCTCCTAACCACTGTTGTTGGGCTTTGCAAAACACTCAGGGAAAGGAAGGGGTTGGGGGAGTGAAATCACAAATACCACCCAACTAGTGGAGCTGCCACATGATTTTAGGCCTGCTGAGCAGCAGATTAATAGCTGTTCTTTCTCTCAAAGCCTGGATCAGAGGCTTCTAAGATCCTTCAGGTACAAACCACGCCATGATTTCTATGAATGGGCTGTGTAATCTCAGGCTGGCTGCTGCCACAGGCTCCCACAGTCCACCCATAGCTGGCTCTGGGTCTGTTCACGTCTTTACCTTGTTTGGATGTAAGTCCAGAGTTCCCAATGATGCTGGCTGACTTTGTTTATATTATTCTCTCTCTCTTTCTATCTCTCTCTCTCTTTCTCTCTCTCCCTCTACCCCTTTCCCTGTCATAATCTCCAGGTCTGCCCCAGGTTTAAGAGATTTGCCAGTCTAAGTTCCTTTGAGAAAGTAAGCTTCCCTTGGTCAGAGCGTGTTGTTTCTCCTAACTTACTCCCTGAATGAATGTCTGCACAGGGGAAATGCCACTTCATTCCAGCAACTCTTCACCAGAGAACTTAGACTTCCTCTATTAGAAAAGGATCCCACCCAACAATAGCAAACATAACACCAAACTTTAGTAGCTTAAAAGAAAAGAAATACATCCAGTAACAGACATTAGTCAGGGCTTGAGATAAGTAGTTGACTTTCATCCAGCTGGCCATCCACCTTCTTGTATACAAGCCCCTCCTCCTGTCATCTGCTCTCTTGAAAACCCAGCCTGACGGTGGCTCAAGAGACGGCCGCCCACCTTCCACTACCCACACATACAGGAGAAGCTAAGAGCTACATTCCAGTCATATGTTCAGCCATAGCTTTCTATGAAGAGACAGACTCTAGTTTAGAACTGATAACTCTGATAGTTAGATTTTTATCACTGCTTAAATATTGGAGGAAAACAAACAAAAGGATGTGGTCATGTGGCTCTGTTGTTTCTTGAGAATATCAGGATGAGGAGGATATTGAACCTCAACAGAAACTGAGACAATGTATATCCTTGTATCACCGAACAATTTATTGAGTACATTCTACACCATGCACTCTGTATTTGATATTACATTCATTCTTACAATGTTTTTTACATAGTAATAGTCTCATAGAGGTTAACTTATGTTAATGTAATTTAAATAGTCAGTACAAAGAGGAGATGAAATTCAACTTCAAATTTTCTGGTTCTTATGATAACTCTCTCTAGCTTATAATTGAAGAAATGGAAAAATAACTATTCTACTTTTCAAAATTAAATTAATATTTCATAAGAAAAATTATTTCTTCAAAATTACTATTCATGGAATATATCTTCAAATTATTACCCAAAAACATACAAAAAGGAAAGAATTATTTTGCAAATAATAATTTATAAATCAAAATAAAGCCAAGTAAACATTCAGGAAAAGAATTAACTATATACTTTCCAATATATTCAAGCATTTAGAAAATTTTCAGTAGAAACGAGACCATTATTCTTCTGTTTCTAGTTTTCAAAGGGATACTAGTCAGAGTCTATTCAACTGCAGAATAGGTAGAGAGGCTGAATGAACATATGCTGAACTGACCTTCAAGAAACCCTCCTAGTCCACTCCTAAAGGGGAGCCGCTTCCTCTGCCGTAGTCTGGAGGAAGTTATGGAGGGACACCCACACCACTGCCACAGCAGCATACATCTTGTGAGCTCCAAACCAGGAAAAGGAACGCCCAGGACCAGCCTCTTGTCACCCACGGGATCAGAGAAGGGGTATCTGGACCTAGGCCATGGCAGCTTTCACGCAGCTCTACAAAGGCACTAATCAGCAGAAGCAGGGGGGTCTGTGCCATCACTATCCCCTTTCATGGTTTCCCCAGGTTAACTTTCACTGGAGGCTTGGCTGTTTACAGAAGCTGTGCTGTACAAGAATTTTGCTTGAGCCTCTGTCCTGCATAACTTGGCTTCAGGCAACTGGAGTAAAGCGGAAGAATCAGTTCCCCGAATCTACCACAGGTTGGAAGACAGTTCAGGAAAATAGACCGTAAGAATAAATATTGGTCTGAATAAGTTTTTCATGTGGAAAACAAAGGACAAATGATTGCTAGATAATTTACAAGCAGGCAATGATATTTTGATCATGTGGCTTCAATGTGCAATTTTTCTTCAGATGAAAATATAACTCTTATTTGGAAAAGTCTTGACATGACAGATAAGGTGCTCTCCAACAACTTCAGTTACAGCTGTTTTCACAAGGGCCTTTGAATGGATCAGGCTGCAACTCATATATTTGTATTTTCTATTTCAATCACAATAATTAATTGTGTTCACTTGAATATAGTTTTGATAAGATCAATAATATTTCATTTAGGAAATCTAGGTAGCTTTGTTTAAATATGTGAAGGTCCCCGAGATATCTCTTAGTCCTAAGAAGTTTGTAAAAATAGGAAAAATTAGCCCTGTTTTACAGCTAAGAAATTCAAACTCAGAAAGACTGAGTAATGTATCTGGAGTCAGACCCACTAGAAATATGTCAGCCAGAATTTGAGTCAGATTATCTTGACTGCTAGCTATTCAGTCCTCTCAGCACTCACAGTAAGAGCCCTTGAAGATGGTGCTGTTTCGTGTTTTCAGTAACTGCCCACAGATTTTCTTTATACCTGTGTTCTTTGACAGCCTTCCACACGGGCAGAGTTGCCTGTGACTTGCACAGTGTGACTCGCAGATGGTTCTGCTGGGCTCCTGAGGGAAAAGGCAGGTCTCTGACTATCCTATTAAAGAGACAGGCCGAAGGGAGAACAGGGAAAGCCTGGACAAAGGGTATTCCTAATGCTAGTACAGTGAACCTCACAGATCCTTTGACATTTCATTTTAGATCACTACAATAAAGCATATATTGAGTGAAAGTGAGTCATGGTATTTTGGGTTACCTGGTACCTATACAAGTTAGGTTTGGAGCTGGAGACACAGTTCAATGGTTAAGAGCACTTGTTGCTCTTCCAGAGGACCAGAGCTCAGTATCCAGAACCCATGTCAGGTAACTCAAAAATGCCTGTAACTGTAACTCCAGATGCAGGGGATCCAACTCCCTCTTCTGGATTCTGTAGGCACCTGCACACACACGGTGTACATTCACTTGGAAACACATGCACATTCACATAAAAAATTATGTTCACACTATATTGTAGTCTATTAAGTATGCCATAGTATTAGATCTAACAAATATGCATAGCTTAACTTGGGGTTCGAGAGATGGCTCAATGGTTAAGAGCACTGGCTATTCTTGCAGAAGATGGGGGTTCGAATGCAAGCACCCACATGGCAGCTAACAACCATCCATAACTCCAGTTCCAGGGAATCTGATGCTCTCTTCTGTCCTTCTCTGGCACTGCATGACATGGGTGTACTTTCACACAGGCAGGTATAAAATAAAAAATAAACACAAAGAATAAAATAAGCACATATTCATACCTTAATTTAAAATATTGCTACCAAGTGCTAATGACCCTCGGAACTACTGTGAAAATGGTGTGTGTAGATTTGCCTGCCACAGTCTCCACAAGCCTTCAGCTTGATTTAAATGCATCCCCTGCACTTGAGTATGAAGTAATTCCAGGAGGGAAGGCCTGTGAGAAGAAAGTAGGTTGTTGAAAATCCATCCCTTTGTTGCTGTAATGGGGTGAGTCCCAGGGATTGGACTAGTTACTGAGGGAAGACAGTCACAAGCCAGTCTGAGCCTCAGATTCTGTCTCTTCCCCTGAGTCTGCTTGCCCCTTGTCTTGTCACCATGGTGTAATACAGCAGGACCGTCCCATGACCCCAGTAACCTCTGCAATTGTGAGTTACAGACTTCCCTTTTCTCAGTTACCTAACCTCATTTATTCTGTTACAACATCAGAAAGTATACCAAAACAATGCATAATCCAGTCACATGAGTAATACTGGTTGGGTAAATCTGTCTAAGAGCATAAAGGAAGTAATAGGAAATATTATTTAATCATGAGCTTGCATCCTTGGAGACTAATAACAATAAATAGTCAAAATAACCAAAATTTGTAATCACTGTTCAGGTTATACAAATAACTACAATTTTAGAAAACATATGTTACGTAAAGTACTGGAAGAATGATTTTTGTCAGGAAAAGATGAATTACTGCATCCGGAATCAGTATACGTAGCCTGATTTATAGGCCTGTTTAGATAGGACAGCATAGTATGATAAATGTCATCAAGTATGCAAGTGCATTAGCGTTTTTCATAGTTATAGATGCATAGATGTATAATTTTGTCAAAATTAAGGCTATAACCTTTCCTTGTTTATATCTTGGCATTGCGCAAAACCATGTGGAATATAACTAAGGGACTGCTTGTCTGATATCATTAACTTACCTGAATTAGTTACCTTTTGTGTTTTTATATCTGGTGTCTATTCACTTACCTAACAGGTACCTATTACATTCTTTGTGTAAGCCATTGCTGAAACAGTCAAAATAATTCAGTTTGAAGTATATGGAAATCTAATTACTAGCATTACACTGAAAAACATTCCATGAACTCAGATTTCTACAGCACATTCAAATGTGTATATGTGCATGTATAATAAGAAATGAGAAGCATATTCTAGTCTGTCAGTATAAGTTTTTCTACCCCATGGACAAATGCCTCTTAACATTCAACACTCCAAAACCTCTTTTCAGGTAGAGCACTTTGATCCTTTTGGCCTCTATATTTTTGTACAGTTTTAATATAAATTAAATTACATTTCCATCTCAACCAGTAGGTCTAGATATAAAGCTCAACAGTTCAAACTGGGGGCTAAAGAGATGAAGACATGGTTAAGAGCACTGACTGCTCTTGCAGAGGGCTCCAGTTCGATTCCCAGTACTCATATGGCAGCTAAAAACCATCCATAACTGCAGTTCCAGCGGAATTGCACTACCTCTTCTGAACTCCTTGGGCATTGCAAGACGTGAGTGCACTTACATACATGCAGGCAATACACTTTTACACATAAAATAAAAATAACAAAAAAATAGAGTTCAAACTGTAAGGTTACCTCCACCTAGCAAGTAGTATAGTATGATATATATTACATATTTTATATATATGTATATGATTTTATGTTGCATAGTCTAGTGTTGAACACCTACTTTCAAGAGACACATTTGCCTCAGTTGTCAGTATATTGGAGACCCTAGACACACACCATTGCAGTCAATTTAACTACGAATCATTTTTTAAACCAATTGCATGACTATCAATTTTACTATAAGACAGTGATGAAATTAAATGATATTTTTTAATATAGTGGTTTACTTTTTCATAAAAATATGAACTATTTCCAATTTAAATCATATATCATAACAAGTGATGTCAATTTGTACTTCAGATCTATCATCAGCACTGATTGAAGAATAACCTATTATTGTTATTTAGTTTTTATTCATAATTATAAACTCTGCAATTCGGCTAGACTTAGAGAGAAATCAAGGAACCCCAAAACTGCATTAAAGATTATAGAATATTCAAACAGCTGGCATGGAGGTTTGCTCTCCCAAGATACAGAAGGAATAGTCTGGTGGTTGAGAAGCAACAGTCAAATATATTAGAGTTGTGCATTCAGAACGGTGATTTTGGTGCTAGACTTGCCATTCCCAGACCAGAGGCTCCATGTGTCATGACACTCATGCCAGCTTTCACCTTTGCAGTGACCACACTCTAGACATCTGACCACTCAGCCTTGGCAATTGTGCTGGACAGCTCCAGGATTCAACCTGACTCACCTGGGAAGAAGGAACCTCAGTTTGAAAACTTCTTCTACGAGACTTGTTTGTGGGCATGTCTGTGAGGCCTTTTCTTGATTACTGAGTGATGTGGGAGGGCCCAGCCTTCTGTGGGTGGTGCGAGCTTTGGGCAGGTGGTCTTGGGTTATATAAGAAAGCAATCTGAGAGCAGGCCAGAGGAGCAAGCCAGTAGGTTATCTGCTGTGTTTGGAACTTGGTCTGCAAACTGCAAAAAGGAGCTGGGGCCCAAAGGGTCACTATTTTGGTGAGGTTAAAGAACATGGTGAGGTTGACCATGGCCAGCAGCAGATGCTACAGCAGACAACAGTTTCCGCAAAGTGTCAAGTATATATTTTAATGATGCCGTTTTTGCAGTTGACTAATTTTGTTGGCTTGGAAACTGATAATACTATGAATCAACAACTATAATCTTCAAAATTCATTAGTGGAAAATACCAAAAACAAATAGCTATAGATCAGCATGAGAGTTTCTGGTTATGATCTGAAAACTAACCAAGACACCATCTGAAATGCAGTGGGTATCTGCAGGGTGTTGTTACTGCAGGCCTAAAGGTCTCATCTGTGTGAACGCAAGCATCTTCCCAAGCTGTCACGAGGCTCAGTGTAAATCTCCTTGGGGTCCTGTTCTGAGCTCTATGCCTATAGAAATCATGATCATCTGCACATGGTCCATTTCTGTTTCCAGCTGAATTGATTCTGTGATATTACACAGCTGAGCATCTAAGTGGTTTCTAAAACAATAAATATTATGATCCAACTCTGACAAGCTGACTTCAATTTTCTTGAAACCTTGAAAAAAAGTATATATTAATCATAAGTATAAAAATGCACCAGACATTTAAAAATAACCATCTTAACATTTCTGTAAATCCTATATATCCTACTGAGGCAAGACCTAGGTTAAAGAACTGCCATCAAGAAGCTCTGCTTGGTCTCCACTCTCAGTTAATGTGTTGCCGATAGATGAGACTACAGAAACTGTTTTACCAATACAGGAGTAGTGACAGGAAATAAAAAAGACAGGAAAGGCACACTGTGTACTGAATATAGAATACAAGAAGCTGGGACTAGAGTCGGGCCTGGTGGTTAAGAACACATGATGCTCTCACAGAGAACCTGAGTTCGGATACCAACACTCAAGTTGGAGACTCACAACTGTCTGTACCTCCAGCTCCAAGGAGATTTGAAGCTCCAAGGAGATTTGAAGCCTCTGGCCTCTGTGGGAACTGTATGCATATGCACATACCCACACACAAACACCCACACATATGTAATTAAAAGTGAAATAAATCTTTTAAAATTGCAGAAAGAAACATATTGAAACAGGAAATATTTAGGTCTAAGTTCTTTACTTACTATGAGAACTGTATCATATTTAGCCATAACTGGCATCATAGCTGGAACTAAACAATCTGAATAAGCAGATTGAAAAATAGAACCTGTACCAATAAATCACACACACACACACACACACACACACACACACACACACACACATACTCTCTAAGCTGTTTTTAGCTATCTAAGAAAAAAAAGATGCCATATTAATAGATTATCTTAATTATATATTATGCTAGTATTTTTTTGACAGCATCTCCCTAGTCCCAGCCCACCTGGAAGTCACTATATGAACCAGGCTGACCTCTATCTCAAAGAGATCCACCTGCCCCTGCCTCCCGAGACCAGGGATTAAAGGTGTGTAGCACAATTCTGAGGTTATGCTAATATTTGAATGAGAGATACTACCAATGAGATAGTAAAAGTATTTGAAATATGTGTTAGACTTAGTTTCATAGTCACTGATAAATTGCTTCATTGAAATATTATAATTAACAAAATAACTTGTATGACAAGTAAATTTTTGTTTGTACCTCATGTCACTAATTGGACATATTATTCATGAAAGAGTCCAGACTGGCAAAAAGAAGACTAAAGTAGCTAATGGAGGCAAGTTAGAGTTCAGCAAGTGGTACAGGTCATGGCTGAAGTCCAGTGATGTCACTGCTCACTCCTGCAGTATGAGCAGGACTAGTATCTGGTTTGCCCCTGAGATCAAACCCAGCATCACATGGTCTGAGGAAAAACAGAAGAAATGGCCTCTAAATAATGTTGAGGTTAAATCTACAGTAACTGTTCTGTGTAAACTCACAGCTACAGTCCAGCTAATACAGATAATACTTTTATTAAAAGGTTTATTATTCACTCTGTGTAGACTCTTCATTCTCCCAGAAGACTATTTCAAACTGTTCTGGTTTTCCTTAGATAAGTTATTTGGTTTCCCATCAACAACCCACTAATACTTCTGGAATGCTTCATTTATAAGTGTTAGAGCATGTGAGGCCAAACTCAGAGCCCACATTCTGTATTCACTCTCTGACATCACTTTCATGATTGTAAGCAAGTTCTAAATATGTCTACCCCTGTCTACTAAATGGAAGTGGCCACAGCTCCCTCATGAAGTTTCTGTGAAGTAACCCTCCAAGACCTCATGAACCTGCTGCATCATGAAAGGAGCAGCTGCATTTGGTGATTTGCCAGCCTCATCTAGGCAGTGGCCACAGTCAGAACTACAGTCCTTCACTAAAAAGCCCTTCACTAATATCCGTATATGGACAGTTTGGAAATCATCTCTCCTATTCTCTCTCCCTTTTTTATTGAATCTCAGATAAAGCAGTGACAAAAATTCTGTGATTAAAAAAAAGGAAATCAAAACAAAACAGCAGATAAATATAAAGTGCATCGCTGTTTCTGAGACGATGCCATATGCACGCGCTGCTCTCATCTAGCACAGTACCCTGGCACAGCTAGCTGCAAGTACACCTGACTCAACCAGCCAGGGGCCATGGAAAGTGCCATCCAATAACCTTTATATTTTCATCAAAGAGTTTATTCAGAATAGAATCAGCTTTAATCAGCATGAATTCTCTGACTAATACTCGTATCAAATTAATTAGTGAACATTTAAATTCATATTCAAAGGTAGTCATCATAACAGTTGATGTAAAATTATGGTTTCATTTGGGAAACTACAAATATGTTGATGGTGTAGGTTGTATCTGGGGTGCTTGCAAGTGCGATTTCTCCCTTTTCCCATTCCAAAAAGAAACAGATAAGAAAATATAGACCGGTTAATTTTTTTTCTAAACATTCAGGATTAGGGACTGACTGGCAGTGTCTCTGAATAATCCCCTCCTTCCGAACCTCAGTCCTCGTGTGTGCAGCACCATAAGAAGAGCGCGGCTGAGAGCTTTCCTCTCACCGTGTCAGCAAGTGTCCACACGCCCATTTCTCCGTGTCCATCCTCCACACGTAGGATCACCCTCACATCTAGGTGCTCACCCTCCTGTCTAGGTGCTCACCCTCCTGATGTCCCTCCCCACGACATGTCCACTCTCCAATTGTGTCCACTTTTATTAACTTTCATCTCCATATGAGTCCATCCTCCATGCACACACCCCTACCTCACCCAGAGATTTAGTTCACCGAGCTAGCTTGCAGTCATTGTTTGGGCAGTGTGTCTTTCTAAGAAGAGTCAAGGGTGTCTTCTAGTTGGCCTTTGTCTTATTATTGCCTGACACTGACTTTATGTACTAGTAAACTGAAGTCATCCCTGAATATGGTATCTGTCCCCATTCTCCTTACTAACTCTTCATCAAAGGATTTTAAATTATATCCCCACCTTTCATGGACCAGTCTTTAAAGAAAAATACCCGGTCTGAACATAAATGGGCTATAAAGGCAATTCATACAATAAAATCCAAAAATAACAGTGGAAACAAAACTTACCCAACCTGTGTCTCTGTGATTGTCTTTCTTTTCTCTCTCTCACTCTCTCCCTTCCTCTGTATACAAGAATAAATATAATGAAGTTTGCCTATTTATGTATACATTTTTATTTGATTAGACTGTTCAGATTCCCAACAGGATGTGCAATGGACTCCTTTTCTGATGGAAGTTGTATTAAACAACTTACAACAGGAATATTCTACTTTTACAAGATAGTAATTCAGTTTGTTAAGCATCAACACTGGGACATTTTCATGGTTTTAGGGAATTTATTTTATGTTAAGATAACAGGAAGTCCCCTTAAAGGTTTTCGCAGTTTAAATGGGTGTATACCACAAAAGATCAATGAGTGTATACCAGAGCCCACACAAAGGCAGGGCCACCTGAAGAAACCTACACTTGGGTGCAAACTTTCTATTCCCAGGCTCGCTCTGCTTCATATCATGGTACTGGCTTTTGCATTGAAGTACGGGTTGCTTTAGGAACAGAAGACTGATATGGTCAGCCAATGAGGAGAAAGCACTTTAACCCATGAAATTCTGTGTGAAAGATACTCATTTTGCATCATATTTCTTAGTCCTGTTGTTGGTAAATATCTGAATGGTCCAAGGGTCTCCAAGACAAAGACACACAGAGAACCACAGTTCTACAGGGTCCCCCTTTCCCATAGTCACATGAAGTGTGTATTATACAGCCTCTATTATACAGATGGAAAGAATGAGATGATTAGGGATTCCTGGGGATTACCCAACTCACTGGATCAGGAAAAAAAAAGGAAGAAGAAGCCTTTGCTTTTAATGAGTCATTCAATAAAGGTATACTGTGTTCTTCCATCTCTCTCACACTGAATAGTCAATCGCATCTGGAATTCTTACTTTTATGGAAAGTTTTATCTAGTGTGAGATATACATAAAAGATATATTTTTAAGAAATGAAAACATTATAGAGTGCTAAGAAGGAAAAATTAATTTTGGTTGCCAAGATAGAAAATAACCATGCAGATCCTAATTAGGTACCTGCATAGGAAAGACCTCTACAAATGGCAGTTACATAAAACCCATAACCAAAGGATGGGAAAGCCAGGCTGGGGAAATAATACCTTGAGTCAACGTTCAAAATAATCCTGTATGCAAGGCAGTCTCAGTCTCTGCTTTTACAGATAGAAAAGCAGGGACACAAATGTCCTAGGTCTCACGTGGCAAAAGCACCCATGTCCTTTTATGAGAGCTGAGGTCTTGTTTCTTTTTGTGTATCCAAGTTCTTTCCTATAAAAAGTGTGAATAGCATAATGGCATCCAGTGCCCCACAGGGAGGTGGGGAGATTCATGTGTTATATCTCTGAGGTGCTGGAAAGTGTCTCATGCATGTCATAAGGTTGTTAGTGCTAAATCAAAGTTCTCCTCAATGCTCATTTTGAGAACAGTAGTGCCATATAAAATACTAAGTTACCTACCAAAACCAGATTCCTAAGTTGCACACTGACATCACCAAAACATATTCTATCCACAAGAGAGGGTCATTCTATTCTTTTAAAAACTCTTTTTAGAAATTCTGTATATAATCAAAATAAATATCAGTTGACTAACTTATGTAATTAGTTTATATATGCAACTATGATGTCAAGGACATGTTATAGATGCTGAAAATAAAATGTGAAATTGTTTTTTAAAAAATCAGCCTATCAAGACTAGAGAGATGACTCGGTGGTTAAGAGCATGTATTATTCTTTCAGAGTCGCAAGTTCAGTTCCCAGCACCAACATCCAGAGGCTCACCTGTAACTCCAGCTCCAGGGAGATCCAATGCCTCTGACTTTGACCAGTACCTGCACTCAAGTGCACAAACCCACACATCCTCACGCACATATATACAGATAATTGAAAATAAACCCTTCAAAAAATCAACCTGTCATTTTCTACTGTATTGATTTACTCATTTGCTTTTTTCACCATTTAATACAATTTTCTCGTTTATTATTTTTATTTGATGTCTGTTCCTTATTATTATTGAACACACAATTAATGTCCTTTTTCTCAAGGAGTTTGCATTCTTGTGGATTCTTGTTGAAACCCTATGTGGCAGGTAACTGTGGTGTTATTGGCTCACAGAGCAGACTGTATAGCTCCAAGAGGTTAATTAACTAGCCCACAATCACAATCTGTAAAGCAGAAGTAGGATGATAAAAGTCTGATCTCATCCCCAACCCTTGATCGTTTCAGTTTCATTGCTTCATGCTGTTCACCGGATTACACATTGAGCAGAGCAATAAGCACAAGTTTTCTGTGCTTAAATTCCTAACAATAGTTGTTATTTTTATAAGTTCTACTTCATATCGTAATGAGAGTGGCTAGCTTTAGAAGGTACCCCTTGATGTGAAACAGAATACAAAACACAACCTAAATGATGTGCAAAATCAGCTTCATTTTTTTAACCGGCAATAATAGGCTGAAATCAAACTACAGCTAGTTAGGTAAATAAATGATTTTCTTGTTAGCTAGAAGTATAAACACAGACTAATTCATTAGCTTGTGGGTTGTTTCCCTGCTTTCAAAATCTCTAAGTATCTTTGAATGGTGTCTGTGCAAAGGTTGTCACCAGAGTAGTGGGACCTTTGGCATGCTTTGGAGATGTCTAGGCTTGAGTTTGCACAGTGCATCACCCCTCCACACCCAGGTAGCTGCCTAGGTTCAGTACCCTCCAAGAAGTATCTGTGAGTCAGGGACACCCAGAGCAACCTGGTCCTTCATTGCCAAGACTTTAATTTTCTTTCTGAAAAATTTATTTTTTATCTTATGTGAGCATGAGCGTTCCACTTGCATGTCGGTTAAGTGCCCGCTTATCATGCGACGCCAGTGGGGGGCAGAGGAGGGTGTCGGGTCACCAGGAACTGGAGTTACAGACGGTAGTGTTGTCAGCCACCGTGTGGGTGCTGGTAAACAAGCCTGGACCTTCTGAAAGAATAACTAATATTCTTAAACCTTTAGCCAGCTCTGCAGTCCCAGCCAAAACTTAACTTTCACACTTGAAAGCATCACTTTTAGAGGCACTGTGATTGTCTTTTACCAATGTAGTGGACCCATCAGCTTTTTAGGAGGTAACTCCACCTGTTACATTATTAAAAAGTTAATATATCAGAGCAATATATTCATATCATGCATAGAAATCAACATTAATCCCACAAGGCACTTGAAGATTAATAGAGGAGATAAAGATATAAAGATAATAGAGGGCACAACATTCAGCTGAAAAGTTTTCTAATGATCTCCATTTGAAAAACTGATAATGAGTAAAACAAATTTTAAACTTTTTCTGTCTGTGGATCCCTAACTTTCACCATTTTATAAGAACTTCATCAGGAATGTCAGGACTTTAATGTCCAGGCACACCTTATTTTTGGCCTCTTCCCCCACCTGACCCCCTCCCCCCAAAAAAGAAAGAGGAGAAAGTCTTAGAGCTGGAGAGCAAGCTCCCTACAATCCAATGTCTGGAAGAGCAAGCCAGCTGAGTCATTTTTCCACTAAGTGACCTAATTGCTGTAACGGGTTGCAGGTGCCCTCACTGAATTCAATTAGTTCGCACCAGTCTCTGGAAATCCCCAGTGCCGTGATGGCCAGGCCACACTTTTCCGGAGGACACTGTCCAAGCTGGGCCTTTAGGCACTGAAGTTGGTGAGAGAAGCTGGCCCTCAGCGCCTGTCCACAGCCTCCTCTTCATCTTCAAAGATGAAGACTGCGCTGGGACAGTGGGAGCAAAGGTGTGTCTAGGGCTAATTACTGAAATGGCATTGGTGCCGAGTGGTGGCATTCACCACCCCATGAAGGACCTGAATGATCCTGTTTATAGTCTTCCACTGCTTATTATGGAAGAGTTACCTATTTTGTACAGCCATTCTTTGTATCTGCCAGAAGTTGTACAAAGTAATCTGTTTACGAAGTAAAACATACACTTCTCTTTGTAAAGGATTGTTTTTATCTATTAAAAAATAGCTCCTGTGTTTTTATGTAAAATAAGGCCACTGCTAACTCTATAAACTTGATTCACATGAGTTTTTTTATGGCCTGCACGCTCACAGTCAAGGAGCACAACCCATTTGGTGGGAGGCACTGACATTTTGATTATAGGAAGAAGAAAATAGCAATAATTTCTCAGAAGCTGAGCAGATTATAAAAGATACTGAAAATGGGACCCAAGCTGATCCTGTCACCCCTCTAAAACACAGATGGTTGGCAGCACTCTGATAAGCTACTCCAGACTTCACCAAATAAAAAGTACTAAGAGTGAGTAAATCAACGGACACCCTTGTGGACTGGCAGGCCCATGGCACCCTGTGCTCTGCATTCCTTGTTCTGAATGCACATCCTGCATGACTTTAGGCCAGAGGGAGAAGCCCAGTCTGAGAACCTTGATGTGCTTGGCTTCAGAAAGCCACTTAGTGCTAACTGCTCTCAGTGACTTACACACGAATGGCCTGCCACACCTGTGATGCCTCTGACTGCTGCACACTCACCCCCAGCACAGCTTTGATGATCTAGGTGTGGGCTATGTGGATTCTCAATCTTAAACACGACTGATGGTGTCCACACACCATCACTGGAGGAGCCAGGAGAAGGAAAGGCAACAACACAAGACAAAACAATGGACATGGGGTGTCTTCTTTAATTAAGGGACAGTAACAGTATGTGAAGATGCTTTGCAGACAATAATAGACTGGCACCATCCTTTGAAATATTCTGGAAAAAAATTATTTTGTACCCTTTACTGTGTTCAAAATGTAGCGTTATCAGAAACCCTCACTTTGGTGGAGTCCAGCGGAGTCAAGCAAGTTACAATTAACAGCATGTTTTCAAGTTACACATGCCTTTTCCATATTCTAGCAAAGTGCTACCATGTACTGTGTGACCATAAGCAAGTTGAGGCACATCCCTAGGCCTCATTTTCTATAAGTCCAAATAATATTAGTATCTACTTCATGTATTTGTTATATTTAATTTATTGTAAGTAAAACTTGGCATATAAAGAAACATAGCAAGCTCTCCTTACATATGAGTAATGTTATTGTTGATTTATATTAACTATATTCTTCTTATAAATTGCATATATTAAAAACTAGAAAATTTAGGGACTAGAGAGATGACTCAGCAGTTAAGAGCACTTGCTGCTCTTGCAGAGAACTTGTGCTCAGTTCCTAGCACCCACATGGTGGCTAACAGCCATCTGCAGTTCCAGTTCCAGGGGCTCTGACACCCACTTCTGACCTTTGTGTGCACTGAACAACATGGATGTACTTACATCTATGCAGGTAATACACTCATACACATATAATAAAAAAATAAATAAAATATTTTTTAAAATAAAAACTAGAAAATTTAGTAAAATCAGGACTGTTCAGTTAACTATCACTACACAGACTTAGTGTGGAAGGAACGACACCTCTGATTACAAGGCAGATGCTATTTTGTGTACAGTGCTATGAATTCATCTGGGGTCTTTAAGGTTCATTTCAATAGGACTGTAGACATTACAGTTGGAGAGGTATATGGAATCAAAGTATTTCTGTCCTCATGGGTCCTGGAAACAAAGGAATTGCATTTCAGCATAGCATAGCACAGCACAGCACAAAGGGTCCCATGTGGAAGGTGCTCCTGGAGATAAATTCAACCAGGCAAGCAGAGACAGAGGTCCCTGAGCAAGTACCTTCATTAGAGGTGGCGTATATACCCTAAAGACATACAGGGCTTAACCGGCACATTTGACTCTCCTTAGGTTGCAGTCAGGAGAAGGCAAGAAGGGGAACTTGTGACTTCGACCAGATTTATTGTTATAGGATTAAGTGGTCACCTGAGAGGAATATGAAAGCATGAGGAAAATATAAAGTTTAAACAGTTTGTAACCATCATACTCCTGACCTACCTAAGGAACCACTAGAAAACTTTTGAACAAATGTTGCAGAGATTTAAAACTCTTAATTTATGTTTTTCCTTGCTAACAAATTGCTGTAGTGGAAAATATAACTCCACGGAGAACACACCACCACAACTCCCCACACACAAAATCAGGCAGTATGCCCACCTCCAAGAAGTGCCATGCTCTGTCTTTCTATGACACCCACTCACCATATTAGAAATTGTCTTTCTTTTCTTTGTCCTGGCACTGAGCTCAAAATCTTTATGATGTTCCAAGTGATAAGGAGTCGAGTCCTCTCAAGCTACTTGGGTTACTCAGGATGGGTACTCTATAACTGCAGGGTGGGAGCTGATCTCCTGACAGACAAACATGGCGAAGGCTTGGTGCAGTTCAGCTGTCTGACCTCCAAAAATGGAGGGAGTCGAAGACCAAGCTCTCCTAGGTGGCAGGTGATTTACTCAATTGTGCCCACACAGTGAAACTCAGTGTGCCAGAAGGTGACATGCCACATTGCTCTGGGGAGAAGCAGAGACACTGCATGCCATCTGTGACCTGTTCTACTTGCAGCCAGCACAATGGCCAGCGATCTTAGGAGTAGTACTTTACTGTTTTGTGCATTATTCTGGTGAATTATCCAACTTGTGACATCACGAGATCTCAAACTTTATGACTGGTTGGTTAGAAGTGCTGGTGACCTGCGAGCACTCTGAGGACTTCTGCGTGTGTCTGAAAGCTAAAAGTCTTCTGCAAGACTTTGCTCTTAACCCACCCTATCTTCGCTAACTCCAGCTAGTGTCAGAACGGATTTGCAGTAACTCCAGTTAGTGTCAGACTTCTTGGGGGTAAAACAGAACAGAGGAAATGTGAATATTTTAGCAAGATTAAATTTCCAATCAGTTCTAAAGGGAAATAACAAGAAAGAAGACAGCTATGGAACTAATGGATCGATTACAAGGAACAATGTCTTAAAAACTGGAGCTTATATTGCATTTCCCCTTTCTAAAAGATGACACAAACCTATGACATAAATAGGTTCCATTTCACAATTTGTAAGGCTAAGAACTTAGAGGACTCACAACAAAAGAGTGAGACAGAACAGGCAGCTCTGGCAGTGATCATAAACAGAACAGGCAGCTCTGGCAGTGACCATAAACAGTCCAGCATGTGATAAGTACAGACCCACATTCATTGTGGGTGAACTTGACTTAAATGACAAGTATAAGAAACAAGAACACAACACAAACTTAACACATGTAAAGTCTCATTTGTGCTACAGGGTATGTTTGTTCCTCTGGGGTAGTCATGTATATGCCATTTGACCTTGATTCATAGCATTCTTATTATGCTTATTCCTACTATGTTTTAAATGTTGCTTATGGTTTTTCAGTAATTGGGATCAAACATGCACACAGTGCTCAGTGTTGTTGGAGAGAACAAATTACTTAAATAACCTGTAAGACATTAATTCAGTATCAGAGACATGATTTTTAAAAAAGATTTTAATTTGAATCATGTATATAGTATGTGCACATGAGTGAAGATGCCCAAGGAATCTAGAAGAAGGCATTGGAGTCCCTGGAGCTGGAGTTGTGAGCTACCTAATGTGGATCTTGGAAACCAAACTCGAGTCCTCTGCAAAAACAGTATGTACTCTTAACCACTAAGCCATCTCCAGCCCTGTGACCATGACTTAATTTGTCCAGAATGAGATTTGGCATCAAAGTTGTCTTTGATCCCCAGGTAATTAAGATTTAGAGCAGCTACAGTATCATGTGAAGCTTATCCATATTTACAAAACAAAATGTAAGCGTTACTAGTCTTGATGAGCCTACAAAGCCATGTCCCATCTGAAAGAGGCGTGAATGGGAGGTAGGAATCAGAAATGACAGAACGGGACTGCAGGGGGGCTGCTCTTACAGATCACCCATGTTCAGATCCCAGCATCTACATGGTGGCTAATAACAATTGGTAAATCCAGTTCCAGGGGATGCAATGCCTTATTCTGACTTCTGTGGGCATCACGTAACACGGGTGCACTTATACACATGCAGATGAAACACTTAAAATAAAATAAATAGAAATAGACAGAATGGTAAGAGCGGGCATGTGCTTCTCACACAGGAGTCAACATGTGATTGATACACACAGATAAAGATCTACTATAACGAGCAGTGGGTGCGATGGTTAATGTGGTGATCAAGTCTAGCAGGCTATGGAACACATGATATTTTGTTAGGTAATGTGGTGTTTCTGTGAGGTGTTTGCAGATAAAAGTGGCATTTGAATCAGTATGGCGAGTATATATTATTGCCCTCCCTAACATGGCTAGCCCTCATGTGCCAGTGGAAGACCCAGCTAAGAGGGACCTTCTGCCTGACTGCCTTGAGCTGGGACATTGGTATTTTTCTGCCTTTAAACTAACTTGATCTGCAACAGCCCTTCGGTTTTACAATTTCTGTCATTTGGATTGAAACTTTGATTTTCCTAGATGATTTACCTATACACCCTGTGCCTTTGAGGCCCAACCATCTGGTGAGCTAGTTCCTTCTATTTGTCTGTCTACTCTGTTTCTCTAAGATCCCTCTACTGTACATTGCATAGGTAAATGGTCACGTGCTGTTGAAAACAGATTCTAGAGTGAGGTGGGCATGTTTATTTCAAGTGTTTGCTATTTATCTGCTGCTTCTGTCTACCTATTACTCACCATTTTTCTTTTACTTTTGTCTGCTATATACTTAACAAATTCACTTATTCAAAAGCCCCAAACACAGCTATGGTGCTCATTCTTTGGACCATAAAAAACAACCCCTAACCACGGCAGCAGGGAAGAAAATGTGCCCATTTTGGTAAAGGAGGTGGGAGACGGTCCACATGGCTGGAGCTGCCTCATCAAGAGATAAAATAATTACCAAGAGCTGTGTTTGCACTCAGTAGAGGACTTCAATAAATAATCAAAACAGTCACCCTGGAAAATGATTTTGAGGTGAGTGGGAAGGAGATAATTTTTGCTTGCCTTCTTACATTATCAGTAAGGTATAATTATTTTTAAATGAGGTATATGTGCTGCATTTTAACTGATTTTATTAAAACAGTGTTTTACAAAACTGCTATCTAACTTTACAATTAAAGGTCATTTGGAAATTCTGTAATATAAAATAGAGGAAAAGATGTAAATTCATATACAATCTTTCATCAAGCCTTTCCTTTGAAAGCAAAGGTTAGAGTTTGATGATCACACCTTTCTTGCTGCTAATCTCCAAGTTGCTGTGATATGTGGTTATTCAATTAACCTGAATCAATAACATATGCCTTATTAGAAAAGCTATTTAAATACTTGATAAGCAATAGGTTTTACTAAGTCATCAGATTTTCATAAAAAATTTTAAGACATTGATCATCCTGGTTTACTGTCTGTAAATATCATGACCAAAATCAACTGGGGAGGAAAGGGTTTATTTCACTTTACACTTTCAAGGCACAGTCCAACTTTGAGGGAAATCAGGCAGGAACTTGGGGGCAGAAACTGAAGTACAAACTATAGAAGAACACTGCCTATTCCCTTGGCTTGCTCGGCCTGCTTTCTAATACTGCCAAGGCTCACCTGTCCAGGGATGGCACTGCCCACAGTGGGCTACATCAGTTATCAACGAAGAAAATACTCCATAGACAGGGCCATGGGTCAATCTCAAAGGAGTATCTTCAATGGAGGTTCCTTCTTCCCAGGAGATTTTAACTTGTGCCAAGTCAACAAAAACCTAACCAGTACATCGATATAATTTTTGTTGTCTGCAATTCCTGTAGCTCCAGTGTGAAAGAAATTCACAAAAAAGGATAGTTCCCACTGCTCACTCTTTCCTTTTATTATAATCTAAAAATACTTTCTGTCTATATGAAGAAAAGCACAGATTTTCATGGTGTGCCTTTGCATTGACGGGTGTTGCAGAGTCCTGGGGACCTAGTACATCCTCAATTGTAATGTAGTCTTTTCACAACAGACAACCCCATAGTTACAGTAAGTAACTTACATCTGGAGAGAATAAGTCCTAACCTGATTTTTTAAAGATTTAGTTTTCCTGGTCACTGCTTCCATTATTAATAATGGCAGCTTATCTCTGCAGTTGAGTACTCTGAAGTTTTCGTAGGGACTTTCATATTATCGAATATGAAATTTATATTTATCTCATAAATAGCTCATAAATGGTATTAAATTCCCATTTTAGAAGTGATAAAACTGTGTGATGATTTCTGCAGTTCTAGAGTTCTTAAATGAAAATAATAGAGAATTCTAGTCAGTTTTTCTGCCCCCTTTCCCAGTTCTCTCCTCTCCCCTGCATCATTGGCTTGAGAATGATAATATATTTTGCAGCTCTAATATACACATTATTGGCAATTCCACCAGAAAAAGAAAAGAACATGTTATCTGCCCTCATTAAGCATTTACAGTGTAACAAGGAGTTATAGCCTTGCATCTAGATGCTCAGCTCAGAATGATTTGGAAACATAAGATTACAATATAACATCTTATTTGTGCAGAACATTCAACTTTCTTAGAGAAAATGTAAGGTGATTGCCTTACATCAATTAGATATCCATTTCAGTGTAACAAATATTAGTTGTTAAGTACTGACAATAAACAAATCACTTGGTTGGATATGTGCTTTATGTAGGATTGATTGTGGATCGTCATGCCACCTCCTAGTTTCCCACCCACTGAAGCTGAAACATCTCATGCCTGATTGAATGATTATAATTTCAAGATTAAATTGTAAAATGAGCATGAAAATGATTCTTCTGCAATGGCTGTGATAGCCAAAGCTTTTATTTGTCAGAACCAAAATTTAAAAGATCATTCTTAGAAACTTCTTAACCATAAAGGACTAGAGACTGACAGCCTAAGAGAATGGTATTTTTGTAGTAAAGAGCATAAGGAAGATAATCCAGAGTAAGTGCATGCCGCTTTGTCTATCCTATGAGGTGATAATAAAAAGATCCTTTTCTGGGACAGATGGGCACAAATTAGTAGGAACCACGTAGGGAAAGAAGCAAAGATGAAGACTGGGGTTTGTGATGTGAAAGTGAGACCTCTTTCCTCTGAGTCCCCTGAGTGATAGTAGGATGTAAAATGAAGCTCAAACTCCAGGAGCAAAGATGATTTCTTCCCAGTGGTCTCTGATGGGAAGCACCACACTAAGACAAGCTGATGAATGGTCTCCTCGAAGGACATAACACACGCTCAGTTTCACCCGGCGGCAAACAGCCCCGGACACTTGGAAGGACAGCAGGACAGAAGCTGCACCTGACGCTGGGAAGAAACCTGCTTTCAAGATCATACAGAAAATATTGAGGTCCACTATATGATAGTTTTAAGCATTTATATTTTCCTTGATCATCAATAACAATAGTGATTTAAAAAGTGATACATCATCAAAATGAATTATAATAGGAAACTGCATTTGCACACAACTGAAAGTGCAGGTAACTGACCTATTACTCTATAAATGGAAGACAGAGTAAAGGAGTTGAGGTCAGTAGCTAAGAACAAGACTGTCTAGGAAGAACCATTCATATCTATAAATTGTTAATAGAATATGAGACATCAAATCCTGAATTTCAAAATGTAAAGTCTAAAGACAGTATGTATATGATCCAGTGAAAGGCATCAGTAAAATCTGGGTGCTTGGGGCTGGGGAGATGGCTCATCAGCTAAGAACACAGTCTGCTCTTGCAGAAGACCTGGGTTCAGTCCCCAGGATCCTCATGGTGGCTAACAACCCTCTGTCACTCAAGTTCCAGGAGATTCGATGCCCTCTTCTGGCCTCTGTGGGCATTACATGCAAATATGCAGGCTAACGACTCATAAGCATAAAATAAAAATAAATAAATAAAATAAAATTTAAAAGTTATGTACCAAATCTCCCAAATGAAATGATTTCTGGCATCCATCTTCTGTCTATTGTCTATCTAGCTATCATCTATCCACCATCATCTACCCATCATTTATCTAGCTAGCTAGCGATGTACATAAGCTCTATACCATTAGCTAAGCAATTCTTAGCCCTAAAAATACACTTTATCAGTGATTTTTTATTTTAAAATTGTGTTGTCAGAACACTTCTGTATCAATACCCGAGAGATAAAATGGGCTAAGTTTTTAGGAAACAATACTGTCTCTAGTACTATGCCTTGTTTCTCTTCCTTGATTTCGCATGGGGAATGCTACTCTTACCTTGTAATACCTTAAGGAAACTTTTGCTCAACACCCTTGCATAGGCTACTCCTTCTGCCTAGACAGCTTATCCATAAATGACCACGTAACTAATCTCCTTCACCTCTGGGAAATCCTGCTCAGATCACAGCTTGTCCATGGACCCTACTTTCTTCACTGTTTAGTATAGCAGCCGGACCACCCACCTGATTCTGGTGACCCCCGACCCTGCTCTACTTGTCTGTTTTCAGTATCATCCATTACCTTTTAAGTACTACACAATTTGCTTTGTCATTCTGTCTATTGGTAATATTATACTACTCACACTGAATAAAAACTTCAGATGAATGGAACCTTTTAAAAATCATTAGTAAACTCCAAGCATCCAGAACAATACTTTGCATCTAAAGAAGGTTCTCATAAATATATATTGAATAAAAGGATGCTAATATTTCATGTAGGGTTGCAAACACTTCTTGTATATTCTCTCATCTTCTGCACAGATCTTTAATGTGACGAATAAAAAGCTTTACCCTAAAGCTGTGAATATTCAAAAGACTGTCTTGCGATGACTTTCCCAACTAGCCTTTCACACCCTGAACCTTCACTTCAGAATGCTGCTTCTAAACATCTGTGTTGTCAGCCTCAGTCCATCCTGTACTTAGCTTTAGGGAAGCACACTGTCATGTAAATTCTACAAACTAAACATGGACTAGGAATTAGCAGATATGAAGAAACTCTTCCAGGCTTACTCTGTCTTTTGGTTTCGCACCTGTTAAACCTCTCACATCCTCTGCTCCTCTATCACTTGCTGGGCTATCCTTCGGTGATCAGTTCTCTCTGGTCTGCTCAGCCTGGCACGGGTTTGCCCCTTCATCTTCTGTTTCCGGGGAGGAGTCTGAAATGCACATGCCCGTATTCCCACGCTCACAGGCCGCGCCCTCTTCGTGTCGCCTAGCCCCTGGGAACTCCAGAATCAATCTTTGTTCATGAGCATTGTTGACTAGAAGATATATTCAAGATCAACAGAGTGCATGTTATAATCATGAGGTAAACTTCTAAAGTAATTACAACAATGCAGATGTCTTTCAAGATATAATTAATCAAACTTAACAACTGAAAGTTTTAAGTCTAGTCTGTAGACACATATTTTTTGTTGACTTTAAAACTCCATACCTATTTTCTTTTTTCCTGTCATGAGTAGAGACTGTGAATTTTTTTTCTATTGGCCTGAATTTTAATCCCACGTTTCAGCCTCTCTTTTATGCCTTTGGAAATCTCACACGTGGCTGCATTTTTTCCTACAATCTATTCCAGCTGTGCAAAGACCCTGCTAAACTCCCTCGACCCACACTGTAGTTGCCTCATGTTCATATCAATTTTGAAACTACTTTTCATCCACTTCTGGTGGCAGAAATGTAATGTTTTTCATGAGAAGGCAATGTATCTGACATCTACTTTAAGGCACAGTACAGATTTTAAAAATTTAAGAAAATGTCTGCAGGCTGGAGAGACGACTCAGTGGTTAAGAGCACTAGCTGCTCTTGCAGAGGACCCAGGTTTGATTCCCAGCACCCACAACCATCTGTAACTCTAGTTCTAGGGGACTTTAATACCCTCTTCTGACCTCCAGGGGCATTGCATGACACAAGTGCACTTACATACATGTAGGCAATATGCTCACACATAAAATAAAAATAGTAAATTTTATATATATAAAGAAAGCATCTACAATGGCTTGACAATAAAAACTGAACTAGCAGTGGATAGTATACTTTGTAGAATTTGTCATATGAGTGATAAATGATGTAAAAAAGTTCACTTGCGTGAATGAATATCTACACACATACTTATACATATATAAACAAAGAGGAAATAAAAAAAGGAGAGAAGGCACTAGTTTGCCCTTCTCATCAAAACACAACACTCATTTTATCTACGCTAAAATTTTTCGAACATGAATGAGTTGGATAAAGAAAGAACAGGGCTTTGGAGATGTAATTTGTTTTTGAGACAGGATAATTGTGTTCTCTAGTCTAGTAAATCTCAGTCTTAGTTGAGTTACAGGCAAGTACTGACAGGACAAACTGAGTGGTCGAATTCAGGCCGTGTAAGTGATAAGAAAGACATCTGAACAAGAAACTATTATGTTCAAAGATTTGCGAAAACTGACATGGCAGTGTGCTGGCTCAAACATACAATCAAGCCCACAAGCTTCCACAAAACACAATTTCTTGGTTGCTACTTGACTATTTTTCATACTGATAGATGTTTTGCCCTTGGTGTGCACTGCTTTGCACATAAAGAATGATTCTCCTTTGTTCCCATTAGTTTGAAAGACAAGACAGTGACACTGTGCTGAATAGAGTCCAGTGTGCACACTGTTTTCAGAACAAACCCACTTTCAAAAGGCGTATTCTGATGATAAGGAAGCAGAGATGATATTTTTTGGTGTTTGAATTTGTGATCCCTGCAGTATGAGGGAGAGACTTCCAACATGTCCCCTGAATAACAACGAGGCATTGGAAAGCAATGACATTCTAATCGCTGCTTCAAATGTCAGCGCAAGGATGCTGTGGGGAGCAGACCCAGCACACAAGTTAAAGCTTTACTGTAAAACCACAAGGGAGCAACTAATGGAAAGCTGTTACTAACCTCCATGCATTCCATTGCTCAAGTGTCTAGAGAGAAGGGCTAATTATAGTTCTAACCTTTCCCAATGGGCCATGAATGACTCTCCAAATAGAAGACGTATAAGAAAAACTATGATGAAGACACAGAATTGCCCTATAATTGAGTTCTCTAGGACATCGCACCCAGAGTAGAACAACAAATCATGTTGGTAATTTGAAAGTGACCAATTTCTCATTCAACAGAAATATTACAGTAAGTGAAAAGCTGTATGATTAAGAAATAGTAAGATGTGTAAACCTCATGTGAAAGTTACAGCACTTGCAGTGCCAAAATACTGCACTACGCTTCACTAAGCGGTAGAGCTATGGAAGAGCAAGCGTGTTTGAAGGATGAGCTAGAATGAACCTGGAACATGAGACTTCCACTATTAAGCAATATGATTAAAGGGAAGCTGGTTGGAATGCTTTTCCAATGGTTTAGAAACAGCACACAAACATTTGGGAGATATTCAAATTACAGTATCACTTATTAAGGCACAAGTTTCAAGACTGTGGCAAATTTATTTGTTACGTCTTCTAGGTAGGGTCTGCCTTGCAGTAGGAACTGGCATTAATATAAAGTTCTCAGAGAGCTCCTTGCACCACAAGGCAACTAATCACATTAAGGAAGAAGACAGATTCACTGCTTTCAAGTTATATGTAATGTGTACAGAAATTTAAGACAATGCTATGCAATGATCTCATAGGAATTGTATCAGTGGCCAGTAAATCAAAGGACTGTGAAAGGAAAGCGTGGGATCCAGAGGAAAGCTCTAGAGAACAGAGAGGCCTTCGAGGACCCTAGAGGACAGCCTTCTGAGCACACAGTGAGGGAAAGGACATCTGGGTCAGGCTTCAGTGGTTACTTTCCTTGAGTGTGGGAAGGAAGAATTATTAACTTGACATTTAAAGAGGAAGCAACAGTCCTTAACACAGCCCCGTGTATGACTGAAACACCTTTCCTTCTCTCCCCTGCCTCAGCCTTCCCTCACAGTATCTTTTATTAATTTGCTTTGGCGCTGCAAACCTTCCAGAAACGTTGGCACCACAGTGTCTTAGAACAGTTGTCTAGGTACTTCACTCTGCCTTGCCCATTCGTGCAGTGTGGCGGTCTCAACTTCTGTTCCACAGCTACCCTGTTTAAACATGGCCCTGTCTATCACCATCCGTTGCTCTAATCTGTCTTGCAATGGCTCTAGTACCTTCTAATACATGTGTGAACTTTGTTTTAGTTATGGTTCATTTTTTTGTCTGCTATAATTCCATCTCCACATGGACTGGAATTCTTTTATTCATGAATGTATCTAAAATCCCTAGAAAAATTACTGGCACAGGACAGGTGTTCAAAAATATTGATTAGATTGAATGTTTGAAAGAAATTCTTTCAATAAATAAGATTTAAATTGTAGACCCAACTTTGTTACATTATTACAATAATTACATTATTCCCATTCAGGAAACTGTCATTTTATATTCTATATAGGTAATATAGTACTATCGTCACCTATGTTTAAACAGATTTGTAAACACATTTAAAACCTCTATTTTTACTGCTAACATATCAGTATAATTACGATTTTAAAACAAAATTTGTGGTATGACTAGCAGAATAGAAAATGGGTAAATATTTACAAATGTTCTTTAAGAATTCTAAATTCCCCGAGATGCTTCTACAAGTGCAAACCATGACTGAGCATTTCAAAATAAGAGTATTTTAAGAATGATTTGACAGTATAAACCAGTTTTTAATTTCTTTACTAGCTTTTAAGAATGCAGTTAAAAAGCAAGTGGGTTGAACGCAGTGGTATGAAGGGAAAAGGGAAATGATGAAGTAGAAAGGGTTAAACGGGGCGGGGCTGGTGGGGGCGGGGCTTGTGGCGGGACACCTAACGCTAAAGGCCTTAGAAAAAGCAGCACAGCACGGAAACCCATCACCATAGAAGCCTCGTAAAATATACACACACATTACTGAAAGAAGGAGTTACCTTACAAACGAACATTGCCCCTACTAGACACCATAGGCTAACAAAATAAAACCCTAATGGCAGGAATGGACTTCTTCTCTTGAAACTGCTGACCAGGGGTCCCATAGTCCCTCAAACACTACTGGCCATTGCCTATGTTCATGATTACCCACCAGAACTTCATATTAAGACCCTTGTTGAAGACACTATATCCATGAACTATAGAACAGACAAGAAGAAATGAAGGTGTTGCTGACTCCAGAACTTGTCTCTACTGGATAGCTTTCACAGTGCTGGAAGGTGCTATGAGAAAGAACTATAATAACAACTGGTTGGCAAGGTTTGTTCACCAGTGCCACAGTGGCACAAATATCATAGGAGTAACCAACCACTCTTTAACAGGCTTTTAAGATCCACTTCCTAGGATGGAGCCCATACCTGACATTGATAATCAGGCTCAGCAACCAGAGGCTAGACAGGTCACAGGATAAAGGGAAGAAGCTAATACTAGTTTTCTACAAAATAGCTACATTATTAAACTGACTCTTAATGACTTACTGTTATGCCTGTAGATTAATGCATCTCACAACTCTGATCAAAGAAGTTTCCTTATGTAGCAGATGGTAATTAACACAGAGATCCACAGCTGGCCAATGTGCAGAGAACAAGTGGCTGATGAGCATTTACCCCTGAATAGGACACCTATATCAAACTCCTACTCCTGGAGTAGAGGGGGAAAAAAGACTGTAAGAGCCAGAGGTGGTAGATGACCATAAAAAAACAGTTTTCTACACAGATAGTCAGTTACTCTATGAATTCACAGCAACAGTAACAGCATGCAAAATTTCTATGCAAGCTCAAATGAGACAAAATCCCAGCATAGATATGGGGAAGCGGATAAGAAATCCTAACCTAACCTGAGAAAATTTTGGCATCTGGTGGCTACTGAAGAGGGACAGAGACATTCTCTTTCAAGCTGGGCTCTTGGTAGTCTAATCAGCCTCCAGGGAATGAACCTATACTGACCGCCATTTGAGGACACAAATCGGACTCTATAGGCCTTGTTATATATTTGATAGAGTACATTAAATTGGGCAGAGGGTAGTAAGAAGAGGTGCAGATAGAAGAGTGGATCTAAGTGCCATCAAATTATATTGTATAGAAATCACAAAAATTCAACAAAATTTTTTAAAAGTAATTTAAAGTAGTATTATATTGATATCATCAACAGTTTTAGCAAATTTTTCATTATATTGCTATTTATATTTTCATAAGTCTAGGGTAACTTTAATTGTAAGGAATTAAAATGAAAAGAAATGAAGTCTTAAATTACTTTCCCCTCTTTTGGATTTACATATACATGTACATACACACACATATATGAATGCATGTTATTTATTTGTTTAAAAAATGTTTACTGTACTTTACCCAAAAGGAAACTGACATGATCAGCTATGTAAGTAACTTGGGCATATATTTATTAAATTAATTTGCATTTTGGTAAGAAATATGTTATCAGAATTTCTTTTGAAAAATATAGAATTGTACTGCCTCACCAATGTAACACAACCATAGAAAATAGGCACTGCTTTTGGACTCTAAGTATTTAAAATATTGCCTGAATAACAGGAGTTGCTCAATACATTCTTGTTAAAACGTTAATGACTGCTGTTTAATTTATATAGGCTTTTTTGAAAGGGAGCTAGCTGGTGGGGCATGGGATTCTGTCTCCACCTTCCATCTCCGTATAGAGGATGCCTTCTGTGCACTACGAGGCCAGGTTTCATGTGGGTTTGAGGATCTGAATTCAGGTCCTGACGTTTACTCAAAGAGCCACCGCCACAGTCACAAAGTATTTAGACTAATTTGGGGGAAATTGCAATAATAATATTGAGTATGAGTTCATGAAGTCTCCATTTATTTAGATGTTATTTGACTTCTTTCAGCAATGTCTTATAGCTTTCCATTTGTGGGCTCTGGGTCAATTGTGCCCATATATAATGATGTTGTTTGAATGAGAATGTCCCCTTGGGCTCCATGTATTTGGACATTTTATCCCCAGTTGCTGTAGTGGGAGGTTTCAGGAGGTGTGGCCCTTTTGGAGGAAGTGAATCACTGGCAGCAGGCTGTGAGAGTTCTTAAGCCTTGCTGGATTTCCAGTCTCTGTGCTTCCTGTGCGTGCTTCCAGATGAGAGTGTTCACTTTCTCTTCTGGCCACCTCCTGGGCAGGTTTCTTCCAGAGGCTGTCTGGAAGGAGTCATTCCAGGTTATTATTCTCATCTTCCACAAGGTCACCTCTTTTTTCTTTTCATACCATCATCTACCTGTGTTTTTATGTTGTGATGTCCTCTGCTCAAAAAGGAATTACACATATTAAATCAGTTCTCACTCCCGTGACCTCATTTTTATTTAAATATCTCTATAAAAACCTTATCTCCAAATTCAGTTACAGTATGAGGTACTGGACAACATATCCTTGAGGCCGTCAAAGCACTCTGACAAGGATATGCCTAAGTAGGTTTTTGTCTAAGCTTCTTAGATCTGTGAACTATTGTCTTCCACCAATTTGAGTGAACTCTTGGCTGTTAATCTCTTCTAAAATTTCTTTTACCCTGATTTCTTTCTCTTCTCATTTTGCTACACTATAAATTGAATTGCTTTGACTTTTAGCAGATATTAAGCTACCTACAGATGTTTTTTCTTATTCTTTTTATCATTTATGTTTAGTTTGGATAATCTCTGTTGATGCATTTTGAAGTTCACTGAGTTTTTCCTCTTTCATGTTTGTCTGCTGATAAGCTCATTGCAGAAATCCATTTCTGACAGTGTTTTTCATTTCTCGCATTTTGGTTATACAATTATAGTTTGTATCTGTCTGCCAAAATTCCCCATCTCTGCATGCATACATTTTCCACTGGACTCTTTAAAATATCCATCATAATGATTTTAAAGTCTCTGCCTGAATATTCTAGTATCTGAGCTATTGTTGGCTCTGGTTCTGTTGACTGCTTTGCTTCTTGATAAAGGCTTGTTTCTCTTGCTAGCTTTTTTTTAAAATATGGCTTGCAAGATTTGATTGATTGCTATACTAAAGAACACCAGTGACTGAAGTAAACAGAATCTATGCCCAGAATATATTTCTTTTTTGTCAGAATGCTGGTGTACATGTGAGTGTTTGGGTTTGGAGGCAGAATTCTGTAAGAAGAGGTTCCAGGCTTCAGGTAGATTTAGTTCAGCTCACATTTCGGTTCTTCCATCCATGGACTGCTACCACTTTGGAGTTAGAGCAAATTAGTGCAGAATTTTCTCAGTGCTCCTCCTTCATCCTAAACTTATTAGAATCCCTTCACTCTTCATGGTCATGTCTAATTTCTCAGTCAAGAGTTGTGGCAAGCACAGAAGACACTTTCACTTTGACTTCATCAGATTTCATAGTTAGCAGGTGCTATATACTCACACCTCAGGAATAGACCTTTCTTAGTATTCCTGACTTGCCTTCTTTATGCAAAATTGCTTTTAATTGACAAGGATCTCCAACATGAGTGACTTTCTTGCCTCATTCCCAGTGGTAGTAGAAATATGATTTGCCTCTATATGAACCCTAGCTATGAGTGGATCTCTTTCTCCACTTTCATAGGGCATAGCTTTTTCTTCCCCCAGGAGCAATTTTTGCCTCTCATAAGAGAATATTCCTGAATGTAATTGAATTTTATGTGGACTGCCATTGGTGTCCTTACCATCTAGTTACCTGCGGTCTCTTTTCTGTTTTAATCCTTTCTTCTTCACTGAACTAATGTCTGTGAGGACACTGAATATTTCATACATTGTTTATAAAAGTTCACTCTGTACCTGACATAATGTCCAGCATACCACATATCCAATCAACACTTTAAAGGTGTATAAAAAGAATGATACCTCATCAAAATATTATAGATTATTTCATATTTAATATTATATCCATTCAAACAAAGTATAATTACAATTTACTTAGATGTACTTAATTACATTAAATTATTTAAATTAATTTAACAAATTACATAAGAGTGGAGAGGAGCATTTTAAACAAAGCTTCAACTCTTTGGTGAAACAGAATATAAAGGCCAATTCCACAGAATTAAAGTAGAGCACTTAAGTCACCTTGAATGAATTTCCATCATTTCTTAAAAATAGAAAATATTTATGTAAAGAAATATGCAGGTGAATATAATATCTTGGAGAATTATCAGGGATATAAGCACAGTCAGTTTACAGCCTACCTCATGTTTTCTAAGAATCTCTTCTTTGGGGGTTTTTTCAGCTACTATTTGCAAAATCAAGGAGCTCAGTTGTTTTGAGTGAGCATATGTGCTTTTTAGGGTTATTCAAGCTGAATTGCTAGAGTCATTTAGAGTTTAATGCTCGGAAAATATTATAAAGAAACCCAAAGATATGGCTAGTAGAAGAGCAGGTGCTCGTTTTATTCTAAGGTGAGAAAGAAAAGAGTCAAGTATATTTACATAATGCAGAACAGACTTTTAGAATACATAGGTCATTCACATGTTTGAAGTATGCTTGGGGATATATCAAGAACTTGAATTAGTATTGGTCAACACATCATAAAACAGAATATTAAAATGATGCTATTGACATAACCAAACAAGGTTTTTCTTTAACAAATGACTCCAATTCTAGGGGATCCACTGCCCTCTTCTGACCTCCATGGGCATTACATGATATGGGTGCACTTACACACAAGCAAGTAATACATTCATACACATAAAATTAAAATAATAAATAAAATAAAAGAAATATATCAACATTGCAGTGAAACAACAATAAGAAACACAGCTTGATTAAAACATGGATAGAGGAAGAGACTTTGCCCCATAACAGGTGCAAAACAGGTCAATAAAACATTCCCAGCCTCACTCATCATTGGGAAATGCAAATCAAAAACAGATACCACAGTCTACTATTTCACAGTGTGCAAGCTGTTGAATCACACACAAAAAGAACAAAGAACATCAGGCATGGGTGTCAAAAACTTTAAAATAAAATTATGATATGATTTAGCAGTTTCATTTCTGCATCCATACCCCACAGGAACACTGCAGGCTGGTATCTGGACACAGAGCTGTTCACAGCATCTAAAAGGTGAAAGCAACCCAAACATTCATTAGTCAATGAATAGATAAAATATGATCTATGCAAGCAGTATTATAAAGAGCCAGAAAGAAATGAATGCTAAAAGTTCAGGGACTGGTCAAACTATTAACATTTTATTCTAATGTGAGGCAAAAATAATATCAATATATTTACATAAGAAAAACAGAATCTTAGAATACATATGTCATTCATATGCCTGAAGTGTGTTTAGGGTTATACCAAAAACCTAGCTTAGTTTTGGTTGACATGTTATAAATAGAAGTTTAAAATTACTAGTTATAAAAGGAAGGAAATTCTTATACCTGCTGTAATATGGATGAACCTGGAGGAGACTATGCTAAGTGAAATAAAACAGTTGCCAAAGAACAAAAAGTGTAAGTCCCCACACATGTGAAGTGCCTAGAATAGTCAAGTTAATGAAGGCAAAGTTTAGAATGGTGGCCATGATGTGTAGCTAGAAATGAAAAACAAAAAATGTTCTGAGGAGGAATGGTGGTAATGGATGTACCTGTCCATAATGCCAGTTAATGAGTTGATTAAAACAGGAAAGATGCAAATGTTAGGCATATTTCATTACAGGTTTTTTAATAATTTATAATTTAAAGCATTAAATACAAATATATAGATAGATAGATAAATATAGATATAGATATAAACTTCTATATGTGACCTTTCTAGGTCTAACACTGAGCTAGAGCGTGTGCATTTTTCCCATTCCTTCTCTAATTTTTTACACACATTATACAGTCAATAAATATTGAATTTGGAAATGGACTGGGTCCTCATAAGATTCAAGTGAGAGTTGTAGCATTTGCACTCAACACCTCTTAAATTTTGAAAATATGCTGGAAGTCCCCCATGACTCCTTCCTCATCATCAAGTCCTTTCAGAGGCAGAAACAGAACTTTATGGTTCTCTGTCGTTGCTTCTCCATTTCAGGCAATCGCTCACAAATCAAGATAGACAAGTAAAGGCTACTATGAACTCGGTGGTAACCTGCATTTGTAACTCCAGTGATGTTTGTTGATTCAATGCCTCTCTAGTGAACCATTCACAAATAGAGCGGCTCTTTAGGATGTCACACAGGAAGCCCACCAGTTTAAGCTTGTCAGAACCTTCAAAAGGCAAGTTACAAATGAGTAAGGATGGAAACTAAGAACTGATGAAGGTAAGGAGAGGAACAACAATAGAGAAAAGTAAACACAGGACAATAGTACGTTTAGAGAGCAACTTAATTTGGGGATTGTGTTAAGCATTTCAGTCAACTATGTTTTTCAAATGAGAATAGCAAAATTCAAAGAAATTAAGAGAAAAGTAGTAAGAGAGGTTGTGGGGGCCAAGAGATAACTCATTCAGTAAAATGCTTGTCAAGAAGCAATGAGGACCTGAGTTCAACTCCCAGCACCCACATAAAGACCTGTGTGGTGTGTAACACTTGCAATCCCAACCTTGGGGAGGCAGAGACAAGGCAAGTCACTGGGTTTCACTGGCTGGCCATTCCAGTGAAATCAGCAAGCCCAGGGTCTCAGTGAGAGATTCTGTATCTGTATAAAAAAAGTAGACACGGATAGCCTCGGGCCCTCACATGTAAACACACACATGTGCCCCCTACCACAGACAAACACTACCCAAAGTTGCCCTCTTTCATGTGTAACCTTCATGTATAAACACACATGTACACTTCAGCACACACACTCACACACACCACACACACACATACACACACACGTCTTTGAGAGGACTTATACTGAGAATGTAAACTTTCCTTTTTAGGTTACTGTAGAGTAGATTTAGCTGGTATTTCTGCCTTTTTGCTATTGGTTCATTCAGCCACAAGTCCCACCCTCTGACCAAGAAGTGGGAAGGAAGGCTGGCAGACAGGGAGGATGGCAGAATTATGGAGAAGGCTCCCACCCGTAACGCAACCCATCGGAAACACGGAGAAAGGAAAGTGCCCTGGCCCCGTACGAGGGGGCAGCGACCCAGACCGCTGCCCTCTTGACACAGCCAGCAGCGCATGAGTGGAACTCAGCCCACCGTGGGACTGAAACTGGAGCTCTGCAGGCCCAGACCCACTGCAGTGAGCCTGGTGCGGGCCCGGGGCCGGGGCAGCGATAGTAGCAACTATCCAACCAAGAGCTTTGTAAATCACCTCAAATAAATGAATCCCTCAAATTAGAGAACTATTCTCCATTTTACTCTGCCGGGTTGGCTCCACAGGGTGAGACCAAAGCCCATCCGCCAAGGTGGGGGATGAATTTGTTAAAACACAGTTGTGATCAAAGACGTGAAGGATTCAACCACTCTTTCTGAGGAGAAATTAATATTCAGTGTTTAAAAGTAGGAACGACCTTCCGTTTTACCTGTATTAAGTGACCATGATGAAAAAAGAAGAAAAAAAAAAACATACCAATTATATTAGTGTTTTCAGGTAAGAAGTTGGAGGCTCTGCCTAACTTAAGTGAAAAGAACATCTAAAGACCTTTGTGGGAACCTGATTGCTAGGGCATAACCTATCTTTAAACATTTTACACTGCCCGAAAAATTGGTAAGATTGCACAAAGAGTCTTTCCTACGATTTCAGCTCATTCTCCATCTACCTGTTCTAAATTTAGCTTGCCTCTTCTTTTCTGATGTATCATCCCACTCAGTTCTCCGTACTTTCTTTCACATTCTTAACAACTTCACAGTTTCAGATCTCCATCCACTTCTCCCTATACAGAGGAAGCAACAGGAAGCTTTACCACTGAGTAAGGTGGAGCTTTCATGTGTCACAAGGGCCGGTGGGAGAGGTCCCTAGAGGCAGAGGAAGATGAACGATGTGTCTCTGTGTGCACTTGCTTCCCAACATTTCACTGGTAAGCATTCATTTTCTTCTGGAGCATTGCTACAAAATGCACACTTCCAGAACATTCTTAAGTGTGGCCAAACCTCACAGTTCCATCAAGTCTCCCTAGCAAGACTGAAGAGACAAGTTTAGGCCTTGAGAAACCAAAGGCTGGCTTTGAAGTGTTCCTCACCTATGTTTCATCAATGTCCTCATATGTCTGTTTTGAAGTATGAAATAAAAGGGAATGGATGGCCGTGTGACTGTCTCCTGAGAGCTTGGAGAACAGTGCACTTCACAGAGGAGACCCAGCAATCAGGCAAAGCCTTTGAGCTCTCTCTCAGATGCAGGCTTGTTTTCTGTACTAACAGCAGTCTTCAGTAATGATGCTTGATCTTGCCTCAGGTGCATTTTGGTGATGTGTTGAATTTTCCAAAATATTTGTTGTTACTTCCATAGACATAAGAGAATTAATTAGGAAACATTATCTTCTCACCTTAAAATTATACAATGCACTGAGAATATTCAAGATAGTGTCTTAGATTGTCATGAAATCCTGCACAGCTTTTAAGCACATAGAGGTGATAGGTGCAGACAGCAAATGGCTTTTAAAAGTAAGCGAAGCTTTCTTTATATCAGGAAAGTGAGGAGTCATTTGTCTTCATCATTTTTTATCTGGCATAGAGACCCAGTATAAAACTTTATGTAATGTTAATGTCATATGGTTTGTAATATTTTTATTGAAATCTTAATTTTTTATACTTCAACCTATCATGAAAGATTAGAGGCATGTATGAATTCACAAAACAGTGTCTATGCAGTATATAACTTTAGAAAATGTATTAATTAACATAATGAATACTATTTAATGGGACATTAACGGAGAACATGGTTTAAAGTTGTTACCATGTAAATACTTGCTAAATATACTTAACCTGTAAATTACCATGGTAATTTAGATATGGATAAAGCACGTGTATCAGTTTCCTGTAGCTGATATGATAAAAAGAACACAAATATAATGACTTAAGACAACACTGATTGCCCATCTTGAAATTCTCTAATTTAATACAGAGACCTTAATAAAGAGGGGTGCCGGCAGGATTTGCAAACTTTCATGGAGGCTCTAAGAGAGAATCTGTTTGATTGACTCTCCCAGCTTGGAGCAGCCATTTGTATTCTTAAGCTTACAGACTTCATTTTAACAGTTAGCAATAGAGGGAGAGCATTTTGTGAAGTTGGGTTGTGCTGGAAACCTCAACAAGATGGAGGTCCCAGAGCCCTGAGACATCTGCCAGGAGAGGTGCATATAGGGAGTGGAACCAGCCCGAAACTGATGTATGCTACAGGCAACAAAGCTGGAGGGATGGGCCCATCTAGGTCCTTTGGGACCAAAGTCGCAGGCTTGGAACAATGAGCTAGAGGGTTTGGTATTTCTCTGCGGGGGTCAGCTTTTCTCCGATGTGTTGTGCTCCTGTTAGGCTGCCCTTCCTCCTTTTTGGAATGGGAATGCATATTTTATGTCATTGTATGTGGGAAGTATGTAATTTGTTTTTGATTTTACAGAGAGTCACAGTTAAGAGATTGCCTTGAGTCTCAGAAAAGACTTGGACATGTTGAAAGTGCTAAAGACTATGGAAATCTTTAAAGGACAGATTAAAAACATTTTGCTTAATGATACGGCCATGAGCCATGGGGGCCAGGGAGTGAAATGTGATGGTTTGACTCAGAAATGTCCCCTACAGGTGTATGTATTTGAACACTTAGTTTCCCATTGAGGGTGCTATTTGGGCAGGTCATGAAGCCTTCAGGAGGCACAGAGAAGTAGGAGGAGGTGTGGGAAGGGCTTTGAGAGGTTATGGTCTTGTCCCATTTCTAGTTTGCTTTCTCTCTGCTTAGTGCTTTTGATTAAAGATGTCATCTCTCAACTTCCTGCCAAAGGGCACACTGCCTCCCCAACGCCCCCATCATCACGGACTCTCTAGAACTCTAAAACAAAATAAATGCTCCCTCCCCCCCGCCAAAAAAAGAATGAGCCCAGTCCCTCTTACCTTCTTCCTATGCCTCCAGCTCTTTCTTCCACTGCTTTCTTCCACTTCTAGGGTGCCAGGGGAATAGTGTAGACTCATCCAGATAAGGCAGGAAAATCTTCCCACCTCAGCATCAGGTTGGCCACTGAAGTGCATCTGCAGCCTTCATTCCCTTTGCCATATAAAATAGCCTTCACATGGGGACCATCATTCTGCCCACTGCAATGTAACTTTTTACAGCAAAATATATCTTATTAGTATTTTCCTAGGCCTACTACTCTGTTTATGTATATGTATGCTCTGAGTATATGTTACATAACACGTAAAATTTGTATTTCATACATGGTGGTATAATCTATCTTTGTTGACTTGAATTAAGAAACACAGTATGTGCAATTCTCCTGTGTCTCATCAAAGCAGTTACTTTTACTTCTATTTCATAGAGAAACTGCAGCAATAGATAAGGGAAGTAGGTGAGAAAGAGAGTCATTTCAAGGATGAATGCTCCCTGACTGAAATCACAGTTCAGCGCTAGTGACACCCCTCTAACACAATTTGGGGCAAATCACGTTTACTACACACTTTCAACCTGATTGCCCTGGTAAAGCACCAGGTCCCACTGAAACCAAGGTTGGAATTTGTTCCAGCACTTTTCAGGAAACCAGACACATTGTGTTTTGAAGTTGAAGAGTCCCACATTACACTTACTTTCCAGAATGAGATGACTTGAGTCCCAGTCCTACCCAGTGAGAACAAAAGGGAAGCACAGTATTGAACATCCATCTACTGTGTGCCTTGCAGTTCTCACAAAGTTGTATGTTCTGCAATTATTAATGCAGAGAACCTTTTAATTTGCATAACTCTGAGCATAATTTTTCCGTTTCCATAGCACTCAATGACTTTTCCCTCTGTAAGATGAGAAATCCAAAGCCCAGGAAGTAGCTAAGTGGAGTATGACAGTGGGACTTCCTGATCACAAGTTACCCTGTTTTACCTTTGTCACACTAATTCTCAACCCAAGACACATTGTTAAAAATAGGAAACTAAAGAAATATTTACAATTAATCCTCCGACAGAAGATTAATGTATCTATCAACTCTCAGCAGAGAAGTTTCCTCATGCAACAGATGGGGATTAACACAAGAATCCACAACTGACCAATGTGCAGGAACAAGAGGCTGCAGAGAGTTTATCCCTGAATAGGACTCCTATATCAAACTTCTGCCTCCCAAGGCTCAGGGATCATTGTGGAAGAGGGGGAAGAAAGAATGTGAGAACCAGAGATGGTGGATGGTCCCATTCTAATCTTATCTCAGACCTCTCCTGTGGCATTTGGTAATTAATTGTCTTCCCAAACATCCCTGCCCTAACCCTCAAAACTTACAAATACATGGCCAGGGAGAAATAAGATTGCAATGAAATATGGTTTAATAATCTTAAATTACTCTTGTTGATCTCTGTGCGCCTAACGTATTCGCAGGGAACTTAGGTGGGGACATGAAATCCAGGAATGTCAGAACTAGTGAATGACTTGACTGCCCATTGCTAGTTTCAAAGATAGAAATTGCTCTGGAGTCAAGGATTTGGGGCAGCCTCTCCAGGCTTGGCCAAGCAAGGAAACGGCCTTGTGAAGGTGAGGTTTGAGTGCCGGGCATGTGTACGACGTGGAGAGAAGGCAGGCATCATTGGTTTCTTTGTAAGTTAAGAAAATCATCATATTCCTTTGAATACTATAACTTAGTGACTGGTTTAGTCTTTTCTTATTTAAATAATAATTTTAATATACTGAAAGTATTCTTACTTTCCATTTTTATAATCAAAGAGGAAAAGATGAATGCTTTTTAAATTATTAAGATACTTTAAAGCTAATGATTTTACAGATCATCTCACCTGCCTTTCAGACACTCACAAGCACTGTGCTTCCCCTCACTGGAATTCTTCAGTCTAGATGTGAGAGATGCAAAGTTGGATGCTCTTGCCCATCAGGGAGAGAAAAGCACAACTCAAGGTCTCTCCCCTGTGCCTCTTTATAAAGGTGTGTTTCATTTCCTTGGCAGATAGCTTGAATGGATTCTTTTTCGTTTATTTTGAAAGATAAACTGTTTTAGGAAAAGTACTTCTTCCTCTAAATTGAGAAGGGAAGGTTAAAAACCGCCGCCACATGAAAGATGGGGACATGGAGAGGTCGTGGGCTGCCTTTCCGACCTCTGGTGGGATTGAGTGGTGTAAGGCACCAAAGCATAACCACAGAGGCTCAGTAAGTAAAGCGGTAACGGTGGTGGTGAGAACTGAAGATGGGCTTGAAAACCAAAGCGCTGTAAATACGTATCCTCTCCGTGGAGGTCCCTCTCCGCGGGTAGTGCTACCATTGTCTTCGTTGTTCTCATCCCCTTGGGGTGATCGAGTGACTGGCCCGGGCCGTCAAATCAAAACAGGCAGCAGTGACTAGATTCTGATGAGTGAAGGGCCCAAGGAGGACGAACATCTCGAGGGGAGCCAATGAAAAGAAAGCAAATCTCAAATCCTCAAAGGACGTGAAATGGAAGAAAGCCTCCAAGAGTCTCTGAAGTGACTGACTTCTTCCAACTCACCTAACATAGCAGGGGAACCATCTAACACACAGAAAATTGATCACAACTGGAGAATTTTAATATGTGCACACTTCCAGTAGTAAGATTCAGGGTCACCCAGAGCCATTATTCAAAGTCAGCATCAGACCGTTTAATTTTCTGCTTCAGTTCCTCTCTGCTTCTCCTGCTCCAAGCCCAGCCCAATGACCACATACCATCTTTTCTTTCTCACAGGCCTCTGCCTCTTTCGAGCGCTGTTTGTTCGGAGAGGACTTCTGCCGCTAGCAATCTTCAGTTGCTATACTAGTCTCCTTCAAGAAGCTCTAGCTGTGGGGAGCACTAATTGCTCAACCAGCATTTTACAGACTTTATAACAAAACCACATACAGTGGGTGTGGATATGCTCAGCACTCTTGGCAAACAGAAAATGGGACATGGGCAGTGCAGTTACTGCCGTGAATGATTTGTTGTGACTTTCATGTCAGCTGTTTTATTTTTTAAATTTTTCTTTTGTCCCTTACTGGAAGCTCCAGGATCCATTTTAAGTTAATTCCAAAAGCGAAATCTGAAACAAATTGTATAGTGACAGGTGAAAAATGTTTGCGGAAAATGCCGCCGGGGCTGTAGCAGGGGCTGTAGCTGCCAGTGTGCTAATCCACTCGGACAAAAATCCATGCAGATGTCCGAGCCCACCTCCGACCCCCACCCCGTTTGTCTCTATCTGCTTGGGTATCTCTGCTACTTTTGTTCATTGTATCCTGATTCATTTACAATTGCAATTGCTTCCTGAGCATCACCACGTCTTGTCACTTACGTTCATTTCGGAGCTGATAGACTTCCTTTCTGCCCTTTCATTTCTTTTGATTTTCCACGGATGCCGTTTGTGCTTTAGCATTTGGCTCTCTGGACTAAACTTGGATTGTGGGTGAGCACACACGGTAGGTGTAGACCCTGAACTAATAACACAGCCAGCTGTTCTTGCTATTATGTCAGTAGCTGTCTCTTGCTCAGTTCATCCTGATAGGAAAGCTAATATACTTACAAATTTTTAAAAAATTGGAAAGGAAAGAAGGATGAACATGTTTTAGAGCCACTGTTCTTTTAATACAGATTTGGTTGAGTAAAAAAAAAAAAGTTCCACTTATAAATTCTGCAAGATTCACTTCAAGGACACTGTGACAGCTGACAGGGAAGTGGTTTCGCCTTCCTCAGATGCAAAGGCACATTTGAATTCTAAACTTTTGGGGAGCTTTTCAACCACGTGAGTAGTTTGTTAGCTTTTCAACTGCAAACAAGTGATTCATTTCAACTCACAAATCATGAAAGAACTTGACTTTGAAAGAAGTCACTAATCCTATGATATATTTATCATTTCATACCAAATAAATCTCAGCTAAGGACAGGCATGCAAGTACAGGTGTCAATTAATAAAGGATGAATTGAGACTCTGAGCCCACTGTCAAGATTACATTAAAAATAATGATATCAACAGTATTAGATTAAGGCAGCTTAGGCTACTTGGACATTTTTAAATGACAAATTCACAATCATTGTTTAACATGATACTATTTCTATTGTAACAGGAAAATATTGTAATGTACATCTGAGTCAAAGAAATGATGTCTTGATATAGCCATACCTTAATTATCTCAATAAAAGCTACCATTGCTAAATGTCCAACAGGCACCAAATATTTAGCTTAACCCCATAAGAACTTGATGAGAGGTGCCCCAGCCACCTTTTACAAAGAAGTAACTGTGGCTTATAGAGTTAAAATGACTGGAACTCAGTCTCAAAGATAGTAAGTGTTGGGGCTTGGGTTCCAATGTCATCCTGTGCATCTCAAAGCCAGCACCACCGGCTATGAGGCGATATGATAGTTATGTGTTGAACTGTGTCCTATAAAAGATAAAGAAGACACCTGCAGAACTAACTTTATTACCTCTAAATGTGACTCCTGTGAACTTAGGGCCTTTATAGAAATAGTCAAGATAAGCTGAGGTTGTTAGGAAGGCCTAAGCTAATGATTAATGTTGCAGACTGAGACAAACTCAGGGAGAATGCTCTGTAGAGCTCAAAGGCAGGGACTGAGATGATGTATGTATGAGCCATGGATCTTTGAAGATTGCTAGCAAACGGCCAGAAATAGAGGCTGTAACAAGTTTCTCCTCCCATTCCTTTTCCTCATGGGTCATTAGCCCTGTCAATACCTTGGCCTAGACACTCAGCTGCAGACACATTTATGTTATCAAGACCATCCATACGGTGGCACTTTGTTTGGCATCCCTAAGAAATAATGCATAAATGTAAATATTGTATATGGATGATAATGTACATAAATGTGGCATAAAATAGTTGATACAGTACATGAAATGTATACTATAAAATAAATGTAAATGTAATATAGTCTTTCATTAATTATCTTTACCTAAAAGCACAATATCATTATCCTTTTTAAACAAACTTGTGAGACAGCTTTAGAATTTAATACATCAATAAGAAGTTTTAAGGAAACAAAGAATTAATTAATGATTACTTCATGGTGGCCCACAACCATCTGTGACTCCTGTTCCATGAGATTTGATGCCCACTTCTGACCTGCACAGGCTCCTGTACACACATGGTGCACATACGTAGACTCAGGCCTATATACAATAAATAAATAATAAATAAATCTAAGACATGGTTAAAAGCAAATGGTGAGTAAACAGGGAAACACAAGAGAAGACTGAAAAACAGTGAGGATTAATTAGTGACAGTAGCTCTGGCTGCTCTAGGGAATACTCTCACCCCATAAAAGTCATAATGGCAGAAGCACATTAAGAGTTCATTTCCTGGTCACATAACAATAACATCTAGCTAGATAGGTAAAATAAAACAAGTCTTTGTCCAATGGTCCTTTGTAGTCCCAAAAAGGGTCCTGCTGTCTTCAATCAGTGGTTTTCTAAGTTTAACCAAGGGGTTATCGCCAATCCATCAGCCCACAGGGATCCGTAGACTGAAGCAGTACATTGGAAGTGTTGTTGAGGTGAGACCTAGAAAGTCAGGTACCACTTCACTTCCACTCCAGCTGCCAGGCCACATACAAGCACAGGGGTTGTGGAGAGAGCAGAGATGACAGGGATGGGCAGCTGCTTATGACACACAGAAGTGAGGTACTCATGGAAGTTCAGAATCTTAATTCATTTTCCTTAGTCTATTCCTCTCCATGCTGTCAGAGGAACGTTGCCTCCCCCTCCCCCTGCCAAGCAACTAGCCTGGATGCCCCACGCCTGGGCTTCTGGGAACTGGCCTTAATCTCTGCTCAAATTTGACTGAGGCAAACTCCCAGCTAGATACTGCCCACTATTCCTGCCCACTCAACTGGGACTCCAATAATTGTCCCTTTTGACCTCAGGTTCATTCTTTCCCAGATCAATTCCATCATCAATCAAACATAAAACAACAAATTCCACTAAATGTATCCATTTAAGATCTCATGTTGGTATTCTCCTGCATAGACATTCATTCTGAGAAATTATTATATTCCCTGTCTCTAATTCCATTTGTTCTTCTCCATTTAAAAATAATACCTATAATTTTTATCGCTCTTGAAGTTAGTCCTCCTCAAAATCAAATATCAACCTCCTCTTCCTGTGGCTAGCAATCAGACCTCAGGTCCCAGCTCGTTCTGAGCTTACTGCTCCATTTGCATTTCATCCTTGAAACACTTCTCCCTCCCAGGTCTCCACTCATCTGACTCTCCATGCTCATCCCTCAGCAACCTGCCCTTCTTCATGACGGTTCATCTATGTGCCAGGACTTCTTTAATTTATATTTCCAGCTCAGACCTGCCCTTTGGAACTCAAATTCATAAGATTCACTTGCATGCTTGACATTTCCAACCAGAATGGTAATCTTAAACTTGACAGGCTCAGAATGAATTCCTAATTGTCATTGGCCTTCGAACAAACTAGGCAGGACTTGTTCCTCCATCATCTTCTCCATTTCCGTAAATGGGAAGTCCCTTACCTTCCCAATCACTCAAGCCAAAACCAAGCAAACAAACAAAAATCGGGTTTATTTTTCTCTTTGTCTCGTCCACTGTTTGGCAAATCTTACTGACTCCACCTTCAAATACTCGCGAGTTAGTTTTTCTCACCTTTGTCATCTCCAGCATGCTGGTGTAAGCTGCCATCATCACTATTGCTTCATTAGTAAAATACCTTAAGGATTTTCATTATTTCTTTTTAAACATTTTGTTTATGTAGCTGGGCATGGTGGCACAGGACTTTAGTCCCAACACTTCGGAGGCAGAAGCAGGTGTATCCTTGAGAGACTGAACCTAGCCTGGTCTATATAGTGAGTTCCAGGCCATTCAAGGTTACAGAGAGACCCTGTCTTAAAAAACGAACAAAAATGTTAACATTTTAATTAATTTATTTTGTGTGCATGTGGGTGTGTGTGGCTGAGCATGCCACAGCAGCACACGTAGAGGACAGCACAACTTGGGGAAGTCAGTTCTCCCCTGTCACCATATGGGCTTCAGGGATGAACTCCGGTCTTCAGGCTTCGGTATCAGCATGGCTTGTGCTTTAATTTCTTTCAGGTTTCTGCCCAAATACCGCCTGATCAGTGAAGCTTTTTTGACTTCTCTATACTAAAACTAACCACTATTCTTCACGCATCTTTTATCTTGCTTTCTAGTTCCCTGGTGCTGTGATTATTTTGCGTCCTGACATAGCCTATATTTTTATATGTTCCATCGAAAAGCAAAGGACCATGTCTTTTCCTTTAATCTCTGGTTTCCATGGAAACTGTGTGACAAAATGACAACAGAGATATTCTTCAGTAAACTTTGATGGAAACTATGATGAAATTCACATTTACACCTTTTCATTTTAGACTGAACTCTGGAAGGTGTAGGTATTGGGTGGAGGGGGATACAAGCTGCAAGAAACAGTAAGCAAAGAATTCATGGCGGCAGAATTAACAAACAGTACTAAGGCAAAATACGCAAAATCCAGATTTAAAATTGAGTTGACTGCATAAAGCAATGTCTGCCTTTCCTTGAAATGAAATATATTGGCAGGATAAAATAATTTTTAAATATTTCATTGAGTTATGTGCATGTCATATAATAGATCTTCATCAAATTTAGACACTTTCCCCATCCCCACCCTCCACACCTCCCACCGAATTTCATGAATTCTGTCATATAGGTTAAACTCTACCTGGTTAAGCATTTGTACCCAGGTATCTTTCGGTGCAAGTTCATCCACTGGCATCTAGTCAGCCTATCCAGCCTATCCTTAAAGAAGATCTACAGTCACTCACCCAGGAGTAATCAGTTTCCAATAGATCCTCAGCTAAAGTTGGGGCCTGCTGCCCATTTCCCTTGTTTCATGCTGAATTTTTGTCTGACTAAGTTGGTGTGGGTCTTTCCAAGCTGTCACCATTGTTGCAAGTTCATGAGTCATATCTGTCCCAGAGGTCTCAAAGTCTGTTTCCTTATGTTCATGCACCAACTCTGGCTGTTAAAATCTTTCCACCCTCTCTTCCACAATGGTCCCTGAGCCATGGGTAGGTGAGGTTTAATATAGGGCCTATCCAATGATGTGTACTTTGTACTTTCTCAGTCTCTAAAACAGCTATCTCCTTCTGTGTGCATAACCCTCTGATGTATGAGGAAGCTTCACTATGCTATCATTTACTATGTTCCATGTCTACCTCTGCAGATGTGTCACTTATGGCTGGCCATCTCCAAGACATATATTCTCCGTGTGTGACCAGTTTTGGAATAAGAAGCTTCTTTGATGAGTGGTGTATCGTATATTTGTCTGTAAATATAAGAATACATATTTAGCATACAGTAAGAAATTTCATATGCCAGAGGTAGGGTTTTCTCTAGAATCTATGAACTCCCCAGCTATGTGTATTTGACTGTGTTCACAGCGCCACCCACGAGTTCCCTCTCACTGAGGGTACTTTAAGTCCAATTGGATAGCTATTGATCACCCCCTAGATAAAAGCGTCACTATTACACCAATAGAGATAGTTTTCTGTGACAGTTGTTGTGATTATTAGGCTTTAGAGCTGGGTTGGACCATTGATTGATTTTTCTCCCTCAGCAGCTTACGTAGAGGATAAAATAATTTTAAATGAAATCTAATGTTTAACACTTGAGCTATCCTTCTGAAACAAATTGTAGTCAATGAAAACCTTAAATTTATTGTAAAGATTAAAGTGTTCATTATTAATAATATTGCAATGTACATTATAGCTGCCTTCCCATAGTTAAAGTGAGAACTCATTTTGAGTTAAAATGATTTTGCTTGTAAAGAAAATTTTATCACAGAAACACAAATATAATATGAAATGTAATGATTATCAAAGAAGGAAATAAGATTTCTATCAGTAAAATATTACATTGTACCGCAAGGCAAAGGCCTTTCTTTTCAAAAAGTTCTTATTAAATTTACATATGAATTTATTAGTGTGTATGTGTGTGTGTGTGTGTGTGTGTGTGTGTGTGTGTGTGTTTGTCGGCACCAGTGAAAGCCAAAGGAGCATCTCCAGGAATCAGATCTTTCCTTCTACCATGTGGGTCCCTGTAATCAAATTCACATGTCTGAAAAACACTTGTTTGTTTAAAATTATTTTATTTATTATTTTTATTTTATTTTATTTGTAGGAGTGTATTACCTGCACGTATGTAAGTGCACCCATGTGATGCAATGCCTGTGGAGGTGAGAAGGAGGCATCAGATTTCCCTGGATCTGGAATTATGGATGGTTGTTAGCTACCAAGTGGGTACTGGGGGTTGAACCCATGTTCTCTACAAGAGTAACCAGCGCTCTTAACCATCTCTCCAGCTCCAGCAAAGCCTTTCTTTTTAAAAAGCATTTTACTGAGCTTTTGTGTATTTCATACACTAGTTCTTAATCAAATTTAGACCCATCCCCATCTACGGCGCCCCACACATCCTCACCAGACCGCATGCCTTCCATCATACATGAAAGTCCTATCCTGACAAGCACTTGTACCCAGATGTCCTCTGAAAGTTTGTCCACTGGAGTCTACTCAGACTAGCTAGAGAGCTTAAGGAAGATCTATTCTCTGTCACCCAACAGTAATCAATTGCCAACAGTTCCCAGGCTGGGACCAGCCCACTGCCCTTTTCTCTTGCTCCCCTCTGGGCCTTGTCTGATTGAGTTGTCGTGGGTCTTGTCCTCAACGCCACCAGTTCTCATGAACAAGCTTCCAAGGGCCTGAAAGCCTGTGTTTCCTGATGCTCATGGACCATTCCTGCCTCTTACAGTCTTTCTGGCCCCTCTTCTGCTATGGTCCTTGACCTGTGCGTAGGTGAGGTTTAATAAAAGGAATCCTATCTAGGGACACATACTCTGCAGTCCCTTATTCTCTAAAACTAAGCCAGTTGTGGTCTTCTGTGTGCATCACACACTGTTGTATAAGAAAGCTTTGCCAGTGAGAGTTGAGGGCTGCACTTAAACAAAAATTTGTATCTAATGTAAAATTAGATTCTAAAAAGCTTTAAATTTTAAAATATAAATTTTTGTCAGACTACAATTGTGGTTGTTAAAACTCAGGAAGGAGCAATGGCAAGAATGAAAATTTGCAACTTATTAATTTTAAATATCAGACCCAATTTAAACTAAATGGAAATAAATAAAAGATATATTTGTTTAATCAAAAAACAATGACTACAATTCACTGTAGAGATTCTTCAGTTCACTAGCTTGTCTTAGACTATTCAGTCAATTATCAAATCTTGATTGACTATTCTGTCTTATCTTAAAGCAAAACTAAATGAACAAATGAAAAGGTACTTCTTGCACAAGTAGAATACATCTTTTGTACAAAATTCAGAATGTATACACTAGCACATTTTTGTTTCCATAAACATAATTAAAACTGAAAATATAATTCAGAGTATTTTCATGCTACATTATTTTTTGGTCTTTGTCTTGTGTATTTTTACCAGTTACACCACTTCTAATGATGCTGCTAACAAGGAGTCTCACCCTCCCATCCACTCAAGACAGCATTTGCTTGTAGATGTAAGAGCAAAAATCACAGAGAGAGGGTACCTTCTAGCCAGGTGTTTTTTCTTTGTGTTCAAAGGAAACAAAATATCCAAACCCAAATGGTCACCAGTAAGAAAGCAGTCAACAACAACAACAAAATTCAAATGCTGTTGAGGATGCCGGGAAAAGGAAACCCACGTACATTGTTGCTGTTGCTGGGAATGTGCAGAAGATCAGCCAGCACAGCATTCAGCATGGCGGTTGCTACAAAACTAGATATAGAGCTACCATTTGATCCAGCTGATAAGTCTAAAGTATTCTAAGTCACCATGAAACAGTAATATCACTGTTGTAACACTATTCACAACTTTACAGAATCAGCCTAGGTATCCATCAACAATGAATCGATAAAGATGACATGATATATATTTTTTTCAGTCATAAAGATAACCAAATTATGTCATTTACAGAAATGAATGGATAACTTAGAGATCATCATATTCAGGAAGAGAAAGAAGAAAAAATGTAAGCTTCTTTAATGTGTAGAAACTAGATTTATAAAAAGACATGAACATAGAAGGGTGCTATTTAGGAAACAGAAGGAGACCAGCAGAAGAGAGGGCCAGAGATGCTTATGGGAAGAGGTGAATAGGATTAAAGTGTATTATAAAAGTGTATGAATGTCATGATGAAACCTGTTATTTTGTACTATTAATATATGAAAACTATGTTTGAAAAACACACTAACAAAATAACAAAATAAATTTTGAAAACTTTAAAAAGTTCACTCACACTCAGATCTGGCATGAAATATTTCTTATTTTAATTTGGTGTATAAAACCAAGGTTCACAAGAAGTTGAGGTTCAGTGTGATTCAAGAATTGCAGTGTGGCACCTTCATTGAGTTTTTTCTATTTGTAAAACATTGCATGAAGCTATGTGTTTATAGCAGTAAAAGACTTCCGAAAACTCTGAACTAACAAAACTACTGGGAAACCAACAAAACTCGACAGAAACGTAACGAGTCTTTGCAAATTGCCAAAGGACACACATCTAGGCCTGAACAAGTGGAGAAAGGTGGAGGGACAAACCCGTAGGAGTCTCAGTTCAATAGAGTCATCTGTGATCTATCAAATAAGTGTCAGAACAGAATTTCCCCGTTTATAGTAAGACCCTGTTTCTGAAGACACTACATACATGAGCTCAGGAACAAACAAGGAGAAATCAAGCTGATACTGACTTCAGAGCTTCATCTCTACTGGTCAGCGTTCATAGTGCTGGAAGTTGCTACTCGTGCTACCAGAAGGAAAAGATAATCCACAACCCTACCTAGCTGTGAATCTGGTGAATCAATAACAACTGGTTGGTAAGGTACGCCCACCAGTACAGACACGGTGGACAGATATTATGTGAGTAATCAGTCACTTTCTAATTGGAATTTTAAGATCTGCTTCCTCAGATGGAACCCATACCAGACATAGGTATAAGGCTTAGGAGCCTGAGGCTAGACAAGTCATAGGACATAGGGGGAGCTTAATACTAGCTTTCTACTAAATAGTTACAGTACTAAACTGACTTCTAATGACTTATTGTTATACCCATAGATTAATGCATCTCTCAACTCTCAGCAGAGAAGTTTCTTATGTAGCAGAAGGTGATTAACACAGAAACTCACAACTGGCCAATGTGCACAGAACAAGAAGCTTTAGATTGCTTATCCCTGAATAGGACACCTGTTTCAAACTTCTGCATGCTGAGGGTCAGGGATTGGTGTGGAATGGGGGTGGGGCAGAAAAACTGTAATCGCTAGAGATGGTAGAAGACCATAAGAAAACAAACTTTTCTGGAGAGCTAGTCACTAATTCATATGAACTCACATCATTGGTGACAGCATGCACAAGTTCCATGGAAGCTCAAACCAGACCAAATCCCAACATTTACATGAGGAAGTATGTACGAAACTCAAACTCAACCTAAGGAAATTGTGCCAACTGAAGGCTACCAAGAGGGACAGAATCAATTTATTTCAAGCAGGGGACTCTTGGCAGGTTAACCAGGCTCCAGTGGATGGACCCACACTGAAGGAAATTTGGTGACACAAATTAGATTCTATAGGGCTTATCATACATACAATAGAGTTCATTTCATTGAGTGGAGGGCCGTAGGGGAGGTGAAGGTAGGAGAGGAGATCTTAATGCCATCAAATCACATTTCATGAAGAATCACAAAAATTCAATAAAAGAAGAATGTTTCCATTTATATGTTCAGTATTCCAGGATTCTGTGATACTTTTCTCTGAAGTCCACTGTAATCAGTAGGTCCTGTAAGCTATAAGAGAAATCAAACCAAAGTACAAGGAAGTTTTTGAGGAGACAGAAACTGAAAGGTCAATATCCAGCTTAGGCTATGCATGTAACAAAAATGCAGGATTTTGAAAGATAGCAATGAAGTGTTTCCTGGAAAAGGACAGTCTAAGTAGATTCAATGGCATCTAAGAATAGAGCAGAGGAACAGCATTAAGCAAGCAGTTCACTCTGCAAGCAAATAGAAAGTGTCTGAGGAGCCCTCAGAGAGAAGCACGGGGGGTTTTAGCAGGCCTCACCGACGTCACCAACAACAGAGACTTACTAAGTAGATTGAAATGTACAAAGATATTCTTAGTGAAGTACGCCAGTTTTAGAAAGGCAAATATCACCTTTTCTCTCAGATGTAGAATATAGATTGTGAAGAAGAAATGAGGGTAGAGAAGGGACCAGGGGAAAATGGACAAGAGACAGTAATGAGGGGCAAATCTGAACTGTAGATCGGATGCTCACAGTAGAGCTCATTATTTTGTATAATCAGCATCTTCTAATTAAAAAGTTAAGTAAAACAGATTTTCTTATGTCTAGAAATAGTTTTAAACAAAGTTGTTTAATCCCTAAGCTTGTGCAAGACCCCAAGGCTGCCTGCAGCTGCACCGTTCTTTGCACTGGAGGTCAATGAGGGCTAGTTCTAGCTCAGCTGATGTGATCTAACCCACCAGGAATCTCAGCAGCTTGGTTCCAATGTAGCCCTTGTATGGTGAATTGACACATGTCTATAGCACTAACATTCTTTTAACCCATATTAAAAAATGAATTTTACATAATCCATATTCAAAATCATTTCATTTAGAGTGTATTGGAAACACGGCAGGGGCCAGACACGGTGGTACACACCTTTAATCCAAGCGACTGGAAGGCAGAGGCTGGCAGATCTCTGTGAATTCTAGGCTACCCTATTCCACAACATTGAGTACCAGACCTTGTCTCAAAAATAGACAAAGAAGCCAAGAGAGGCCACGTGTGCTCTTCCTGTGGTAGAGTTTTCACTCCTGATTTCTGATCTCTACCGATGGATTTATTGTGAATTTCTAAAAGTAACTTTACTGTGCTTTATGACATTTGTGAGCTGTGAGTTTTAGAGTTACCTGTTTGGTGCCGTCTATGGGATAGCTTTCTAATTTAAAACATAAAGCTGTATTCAGTTTTATTGTTTGGGTACTATCAATAGTATTTTAATAATGTGATTCTAAAATTTTTAAATGTATTTTTATATGCATGAGCATTATTCCTGCGTGTATTTAAGTTGTGCAGTGCCAGCAGAGTACAGCACAGGACATCAGATCCTCTAGAAGTGGAGTTACAGATGCTTGTCAGCTGCTGTGTGGGTGCTGGGATTTGAACCTGGGTCTTCTGCAAGAATAGCCAGTGCTCTTAATCTCTGAGCCATCTCTCCAGGCCCCAATAATGTGTTTTTTTAATTCCTTGCGTGCACTTCAAACAATTTCTTCCATGTTTTTCTTCTACTTGCCAGCTTCTTAGAAAAACAAAAAAATCAAAACAATAAAATTAAAATTCTTTCAGAAGGACCTATCTTTGTGCATATTAAAGAATGTGGACTGAAATAGGAGACTGAGATATTTTTAGCTTGTTATACATTTGAAATGCATGAAATATAGATATCATAATTTAGTGTGGAGAGGAAATAAGCTAGATTCTTTTTGAATCTTTTTTAATATCCCCAGAGCCACTCCGGCACTTACGCTCTGACTTTCAGACAATTACACCATCACAATGCACTTCTAAGACCAACAGAAAAACAATACACACCCAGCCAGCCTGCTGGGTCTTCAACTCGCCCTTCTCGCTAAGATTAATTGGATGATAAAAGAAAATTTCTACAAGACCAAATAATCCCCAAGTACCATTCTGAGACTCTGTATCTTGGGCTGAACAATCCTGCTTTCCTTCCCAAGAGATGGCAGTTCTTAGGCTTCAAGTTTGTAATGAGGATTAGAGAGAGCATCTAACCATCTTCCACAAAAGCCAGCATGGAGCGGAGTATCTGCTAGGCTCTTTCATCTGTATCCGGCTGCTTATTATGAACGAATGGGCATACTGGTGCTGCATTCACTGTTGCTTCATTTTTTTTAATGTTTATTTTTATTGAATTTTGATGCATACCATACAATACATATTAATATATTTTAGGCCCCTTTCCCATCTGCACTGCCCCATCGCCCCCACACCATGGATTTTATGCATTCTATTGTATGTGTTAAATCCTATCTGGTCAAGAAATTGTACTCAGTTGTCCCTCTGCAAATTTATTCACTGGAATCAAGTCAGCCTATCTAGAGTCACTCCCTTAAAGAAGATCAGTTCTGCGCCACACAGCAGCAATCAGTTGCCAATCAGTTGCTAATGTTGGGGCCTGCTACCCATTTCTCCAGTTCTGTGTTGAGTTTTTATCTGATTGAGTCGGCATGTCTGTCACCATTGTTGCGAGTTCCTATGAGCAAGTTCCCAGAAGCCCGGAAGCCTCTGTTTCCTTATGTTCATGCACCCACCCTGGCTCTTATAATCTTTCCTTCCCCTGGTCCACAATGGTCCCTGAGTCAAGGGTGGGTGAGGTTTAATACAGGAGTCCTATCTAGGGAAACACACTCTGCAGTCTCTTATTCTCATCACCTTGGCCAGTTGTGGTCTTCTCTGTGCATCACATCAGTTGCATGAGGAAGCTTTGCTGATGATAGTTGTTGCTTGATTTTTTACAACTGCTTCACTGGCCAATAGGAATCTGTGGGAAGGCTAGGCTTTCCTGATGCATGCACCCCATGCAAGCTGAGTGCCGGTTCAAAAAGTGCTGCCATCAGTAAGTGGCCCCCAGAGTATATCATTGGTCCGTACCTTGGTGGACTACACATCATATACAAGAGGCTGATTTGTGGATGGCACTGGATTAGTTTTCTCCCCCCACATGGTCATACCATGTTCTAGGAAGACTGAACACCTGTAAGAACTGCCTTGGGGTAAAATTGGAGAAGAGGTTAGAACAGAACGACCCTGTCACAGGAATTTAATTCTGCCAAGGGGAGTGCTGACACAAAGACATTACTGCTCCCCAGTGACACACTCCTACACAGTAAGTGATGAAAGTGGAGCAAAACAAATGCCAGCTCACAGAGCCAAACCAACAAGGACCACACACTTCTGGTAAGATAAAAGCTGCTTTGCTGGTATAGCGGAATCCAAGTCATTTTTTAGGAAAGAATATGGACTTGCTCATTAGCTATACACCAAAGAAAGGTTAAAGATTCCATAGTCAGCCAGAGCTGGGACATACCTGGTTTGGTCACACATGGCACAGTTACACATGGCACATGATCTCAAGCAGGTAGTATGATCTCCTTGAATTGGATTTTTTAAAAAATGTTTAAAGTTATATAATCTTCATACATCTAGTACATAATATAGTGCTGATGTAAAATAAGTCTGTCATAAATAGTAATTCTTAAAATGTATTCCTGTTCTATCTCAGTTTCTCCTATGAGGAAAAAAGAGGAAGACATCATCTGTAGCTTGTGATGAAAACTGGAAATAACATTACAAGACACTCAGCAAATTATAAATATGTGTACTTTGGGGTAAAAGAGGAAAAACTTAAATGGTGACTAAGAGAAATTGAGTGTGCTACCGACGTCCCGGCTCCACTGTCACAGCATAGAACACTGTTGTCTAGTAGAAGTATGATGCGAAACATGTAATTTCAAATTTTATGATAGCCACACTAAGATATATAAACCAGTGAAATTAATTCATTGCAAAATTTAACACCATGCAGGTTAAAAGTAAGGAGTAGGCATTTCATTTTCTGTTGCTATAATAAAAGACCCTGACAAAATCAATTTTAGAGAAAAAGCATCAATTCAGCTCACAGTTCCAGATTACAGTTCATCATTACAGCGACGTCAAGGTGGCAGGAACTTGAAGCAACTAGTCCCATTGTATCCACATTCAAAGATTCTAAGGGCAGAATTCCATCATATGAATATTCAGTGTTCTGCTTGGGACTTACACTCAAATGGATGATTAAGGTTTAGCAATCAAAATGTGAGCGAGATACCAAAAGGCTGGGGCATTTGCAGACTTCTAGAAAGCTGACCTCCTATTCATGTGCAAAGAGAGTGAAAATTGCTCAGCAGCAAGCGCTTCCACTCAAACACACAATAATATAATATGAAAGGCATCTGCAAGCGCTGTACAGTACAACCAGCACACTGCTAACTGGTGGCCCTCTAGGAAGTCAGATGTAAAGAATTAAGTTGCTCCCCATAGCAAAGAAAAAGAATGTGCTCGAGGAAGGTGGGAAATGGCAGCACAGGAAGCCATGAGCTGACTGCCCAAGGATTTGTTTCTGGTACTTTGGGCCCCTATGGATTGGAACAGAGGATTTCAGGGGGAGGGGGGTGACAGGATACAGAAAAAGGTGATAGGGACCAGACGTGGGAAATAGCTCAGTCACTGCAGTGTTTGCCAGGCAAGCACAACCCATGTAAAAACCATAGGGTATGGTGGTGTGCCCTTGTAATCCCAGCAGCGCAGGGGAAGAGGGAGGCAGGTCCCTAGGACACGATGGCAGGTCCCCAGGACAAGATGGCAGGTCCCTAGGACATGATGGCAGGTCCCTAGGACACGATGGCAGGTCCCTAGGACATGATGGCAGGCCCACATAGCTTATTTGGTGAATTCTAGGAAAGTAGAGACTCTGTCTCAAGACAATGGACAGTGTCTCAGAAATGGCATGGTTGTCCTTTGACTTCCACACACACCTGCATACATGTGAGCACACACCACCACCACCAACAACGGCAACTTCAGCATGGAAAAAGAGAATGGCAGTGCTGGGTGTATGTTGAAAATGGACTAAAGTACAGCATTAAAGCACAAAACACTCAGCTAAACTTGATGTGTTTCTCAAACCATAAAAGTCATGGGTTTTAATGTGTTGTATTTGAACAGTAAATATCCAGATTCTGTGAACAAACTGCAGGCTGGGAATGTGACCTCTTGCTCACATAGCAGCTGGATGGCCAGCTGTACACCGGCTAGAGCGGGAGACTTAGTACTTGCAGAATAACTCTTGGAATTGTTTCCTTATAGGAATTATCCAGAAAATAAAAGGCATATTAAAAATAGACACACTGGTCAAAACCATTGAGGCTCTGATAGATGGCTGTAGACTAAAGTCCTAAAGCTTACCCATTTAAGAAGTGTGACACATACTTCAGATTCAGTGAATCTGCTTGGGAATGACTGAGGTAAGACTCAAAGAAAGAATCTTAAATTCCTGAGACTCCATGCCACTGACCAGAAATCAGAGCGCAGCAGACAGCACTGAGAGTCGTTGTGTAGCAGACCGAGGATACCAGTTGTCTTCGCCCATTCAGAGTCACTGGGGTCTTCATGGCCTTTCTGGTTTGAACAGTGAGGAGAATCTGAAATTCTCCTCTAGCTGGCCTGCAGCAGAGAAGTCAGCTGTGATTCAGTCAAACTCTAAACACTGAATAAATACACTAAGGGGCTGAGAGAGGCCTCAGCGGTTAAGACTGGGTTTGGTTCTCAGCACCCACACGGAAGCTAACTGTCCATTACTCCACGTCCAGGGCTCCACCTGCACTGCACGCATGTGCACACTTACAGACATTCGGGTAACTCATAAACATAAGACAAAAATGAATAATTGAAAAGTATAAAAAAGACTATATGAGTAAATGAAATAATCCCTTGATCATTTTTACTGATTAACAAAGTAATAGCTCATGTGTGAACACAGCTGTGTATCATAAAGCGAAGCCAGTGAAGACGGCCACACTATCTTCACCTGTATTTTACTTTTCCATGCTTCTTAAGTACAATAAAAGCTAAAATGAAATAGTTAAAGGAAAATTCCCAATTATCTCTACAAGTTTTCTTCATGCAATGGCAGATGGGAGAATATCTTTATTTATGCCTGTTCATCTCTCTGAGCTTAAACTAATCCTGAAGGATTTAAGCAAAGAGCCAGCAACGCTAATGTGCTGCATCAACAGGTGACTTTAATTTCTTGGTATAAACTGTTGAGAGGAGCCTAGGCTAACTCAATTCTCTTTCATTCATCCACAGCAGACTTTACCGGAGTGAAGGTTGATGACAGCAGGGTCAGGACTGAGGCTGAAGTCGGAACTGAGCAGACAAATCTCAGGTATCTATCAACAGCACTGGAATGCTTTTCCACTGCAGCCACAGTCTGCAGAAATCAGAATGCAATACCAGGAGAAAATGTGTTCCCAGTACCACCTGAAGAATGATAAAAAATAAAATAAAAATAAAAATAACTATTAATCCTGTCTTGTGAAAGATAGAAGATGTCTTGAAGGAGGGCTTGCTGTCATCTTCAGGGAATACCCTAAAGTGGGGAAAGTTGGATAACAGCTTCCAGAAAAGTGGGTGGTGCCTGGGTTTCTCTAGTTTAGTAGCTAACTAAAACAGAATACATTAGACAACAGAGCTGGAGAGAAGGTCCTGAGTCCATCCTGGAGGGAATGATGTGTTTGAGGGAAACTCTCCTAGTCCAGTGAAGAGAGCGCCAACAGTAGACGGCAGGAAGTGGCTTAGACAGAGACCGACAAAAAGTTTGCACTGTACTTTCAGCAACAGACAATTAAAAAGAGCAGAAAAAGAGGAGAGAGGAGACGAAAGTGAACGAGAGCGGAGACTCGAGAGGTGCCAGGAAACCCTCTCCTCTAGGCACTCTGCACCTGAGCAGCAGTATCACACCACTGTTTTCTACGTTTTTACACTGTGTGTTTTGGAGGGGGTGTGCGTGTGTGCGTGCGTGTGTGTGTGTGTGTGTGTGTGTGCAGGGAGCTGCATGCAAACCGTGGCATGCATGTAGAGGACAGAGGACAGCTTTCTGGAGTCAGTCTTCTCCTTTCACCATGTGGATTCCGAGATTGAACCAAGGTCATCATCAGGCCAGGTAGCAAGCGCCTTTCCTGGCTGAGCCACCTCACTGGCCCAGCGATGCTCTACTCAACTGTGGCCTTGCAGAACCCGATGTTACATGAAAAGTGCCCAGAAAACTCAGAACTGGTGTCAGGGACTATGCACTGAAATCTAGTGGCAAAGTTCCTCCAGAAAGTAGGAAGAAACTTTGAGTTGGGACATGCTGTGGAGCCCCAGTTGCAGAGTCTGCAGGGAAACATTCCTGAGATTGCCAAAGGCGCCCAAGAAATGAGAGGAACTACCCAGGGACAAAGCCCACATTTGCAAGGTAAGCCGCGAATACAGAACCAGCATCTGCAGCAGGGCCAGTCTTTGTAAACGGATTCCTGAAAGATCACCCAGAGGTGTCCCGGCATCTGCACCCCAACTTCACAAAGGATCACCCATGGGTATTACAGGCATCTGGGATCCGTGCCAAAAGACGCGACACTGGAATGAGCGGAAGGCGGACCGTGTTCACAGCCACCCCCATCCAGCTCTCTCTTCAAGGCTCCTCCTCCTTTACTTAAGACCCGGCTTCTTCTCAGGCAGCGCTGTATTGCTCTGTTCTTCTCTCTCTCTTTCACCAGATATGCCTTCTCCTCACCCCGCTTCCCTGCTAGGCACCTCTTCTATTTGCATTTCTTTCCCCTCCTCCCTCTTCCGTTCCCTCTCCCCTTCCCCCTCCCCCTCCTCCTCCTCCTCTTCCTCCTTCTCCTCTATCCTGCCATTGTTAATCATGAGTTTCACTGTGTTTTTTACATCTCCAGTTACCAGCAACAGCTGTAAATGAGTGCACACAATACAACCATGGTTCTTTTACTTCCTAAAATAATTTAATTTCAAAATGTGATTGCTTATCAGTTAACAATTGCTGTGTTTTCAAGCAGGCCTACACTTTGATAGTGATTGCTCTTGCAGGCAGTGGGCTAATTTCAGGGGACTACTGGGTGTTGAGCCCAGTGTCCCAAACAATAGTTTATCAGAGAAAACTAAAACCTGAACTCTACTATAACATAGTCCCTATTGAATATTGGAAACACTTCCATTGAAAGAAAAAGAGTGATTTAAAAAAAAAAAATTTAAGCCAGTAATCTTAACTCTAGATGTCAAGTTCCAAGGCAAGGCCACAAAAACTATGAAAACCCAAGGCAGCATGAGTCCTCTAAAAACTACTAATCTCTCAGTAATGGCCCACAATGAAAGTGAATTAGATGAAATTATGACAAAGGATTCAAAAGAATTTTCAAAGAAGTAAAAGAGGACACAATTAAACTCATGAATGATTCATGAGAACACAAACAACTGAATGAAATGAGAACTTGAATCAGAAAAAGTATGACATTAGAATTCAAAAATTCTAATTCAAAGAAAAAATGAAATGAAACATTACAACTACAAAATTCACTAAATTGAAATGAAAGGTTTGTGGAGGGTCTCACCAATAGAATAGAAAAAGGCGAAAAAATATCAGGGCTTGAAAAAGGTAGAAAAATTGGAATATTCAGATTATGACAAAGATAAAAAAGCAAACAAACAGAATATTCAAAATCTATAGATCCTTGAGAAAAAAAAATCTACAAATAATAGTCACTTAGGAAAAATAAGAGTTTAATGATATCTTCAAGAGTTTGATGCGTATCTTCAAGCAGGCACAGGAAGCAGAATCTGGCAAGGCTTAAGAACTCTCAAACCCAACCCCCAGTGATGTGCTTCCTCCAGTAAAGCTACACCTCCTAAAACCCTCCCCAAACAGAACCATCAAATGGGAAAAAAATATCCAAACGATGGGCATTCATTCAAACCATCATAGGTATGTAGACCACTAAAGAGAGGAGATCAGAAAAGAATCTCTCCAAATCATAGTACAGTTAAAATGCTAAATATGCAGAACGAAACAAACGGATGTGTGGAAAGCAGCAAGGCAGAAGCACCAAGTCTCATGCAAAGGCAGAGCCATCAGAACAGCAGAACAGAACGATGTATTTCAAACTCTGAAAGAAAGCTGCAGACCCACACTACTATACCCAGCAAAACCATGTCATAATTAAAGGAGAAAGAAACATCTCATAATAAAAACAGGCAAAAGGAATTTATTCTCACTAAGCCAGCTCTACAGAAAATATTCAAGGAATCCTTCAAACCGAGGAGAAAAATAAACATGTTCATGACCCTACAAGAAAAATTAAACCACATGAGATAGCAATTAAGCAAATGAAGGCTAGGAAACACCAAACACTACATTATCAACAAAATGACACAAATAAATACACAACTTCCAGTGAAAACTTTCAATACTAGCACCATCAATTCTCCATCAAAAAACAGAGACTAGAAGATTAGATTTTAATGAACAAGATCTATCTCATTGTTGCCTCCAAAAAACATTCTTCCTCATCTAGGAAGCAAGCAGGAGTCACTGCTACAATAACTGACAAAATGGGCTTAAAAATCTGAATTAGTCAGACAAGATAAAGAAGGTCTTTTCATATGAATTAAGGGAACAATCTATCATGAGAATATTACGATTTTGACCATCTCTGTTCAAAATGTCCATGCTCCAATTTCATAAACTGAACAGTCCGAATGTAAAGACACAGATTAAATCCAATTCAATTCAGGGTGACTTCAATACCCCACTCTCACCAACACACAGGTCACCTCAACAAAAAATAAACAGAAACGCATCTAAGTCAAATGACATCACCGATCAAGTGGCATCTATATAGCATCTCATCCAAATACTATAGAATATACATTTTTCCATCAGCCAATGGAATTTTCTCTAAAATAGGTCACGTAATAGGACACAAAACAAGTCTTAGCAAATACAGGAAAAGTGGAAAGCTTCTCATGTTCTGGCAACAATGGAATTAAATTAAAAATTATTAACAAAAGAAACTATTGAACATAATATAAATTCATGGAGATTGAGCACCCACCATTAAATGATGACTCGATCATCAAATAAATCAGGAAAGAAAAAATTTTAAATTCCTGGAATTGATTGAAAAATGCCCAAAAGCACAGGAAAACCTGTGGGATGAAAGCAGTCAAGCAGTCATAGGAGGGAGGTTTATGGTGACAAATGCCCACCTACTGTAAAACAAGAACCCAGGCAGGCAATTTAACAGTGCCTCTTTGGGCCTTGAACAGGCCAATCATCAGATCAGTAGATACGAAGAAATAAGATCGAGGCAAAACTTAATGAAATGGATATTTTTAAAAGAAGTAATGAAATCATGAGTTGATATCTTGAAAAAGGAAACATGATGAGAAAACCCTTAGCTGAATTAGCCAGAGAAAGTGAGAAGATTCCAAATTTGCAAATTTAGAGATGAAAGGGCAGAGATTACAATAGATACCAGGAGAATTCAGAAAATCATTAGCACCTACATTAAAAATTTATATTGCATTAAATTGGAGGCCTAAAAATATTGGATACATTTCTAGACATTCTACCAAAAATAAATGAGAAAAGATTAACAATGCAAGCGGAGCTGTAGCAAGCAATAAGACTGAAGCGATAGAAGAAATGCCTGTCCACTGAAAAGTTCATCTAGATGCAGATGCTGACGCATTCCACCAGTGTGCCAGAGCGGGGACACCAATGTTCCACAAACTGATTCATACAGTAGAGAGGGAGAAGGTACTACCAAACTCTTTCTGTAAAGCCTATATATCACTGATAACCAAACCAGACAAAGACACAACAACAAATTAAAATAATAGTCCAATCTCCCTGTTGCAAAAGTCTCAATAAAATTCTTACAAATTAATAAAATACTCAAAAAGACCATTTATCACAATCATATTGGCTTCATTCCAGAAAATGCAGGGATGGTCCTACTATGAAAATCAATAAATGTAAGATATTGTAAAATGTACTCAAAGACAGAAATCACATTATCATCTCAATACATGCAAAAAGGGCTTCTTGGTAAAAGTCCAACATCTGTTCTTGATAAAAGTCTAAAAGAGACTAGAAATAGAAAGAACATGTCTCAACACTATACAGGTTATATACAACAAACCTATAATCAACATTGTACTACATAAGAAAACCTTTAAACTACTCAATGAAAGTTGGGGACAAGAAAAGTCTTTCCATTATCTCCACTATTATATAATATGGTGCTTTAAACTCCATTCATAATTGCCTCAAGAAAATAACAAAAACAAAAATATTTTGGAATAAAGCAAAACAAGGAAGTAAAAGGCATCTACAATGAAAATTTTAACATTGAAGAAAAAATCATTCTAGACATTAGAAGACAGACTGCCATGCTCATAGATTGGGAGAATTAATATTCTGAAAATGGCTATGGAACCAAAAACAACCTACAGTTTCAATGTAGTCTCCATCAAAATTTCAACATCATTCTTCACAGAAATAGAAAAAAATATATTAAAATTCAGGTTGAAACATGAATAACCCCAGAGAAGCAAGGAAATCTTGCCCCCAAACTGCTGCAAGAGGGATCATAGCTGATTTCAGTTTATACTACAGAGCCATAGTAACAAAAACAGCATGGTACTGGCACAGAAACCAGACATGCAGGTGAACTGAATAGAGGAGCCAGAATAAGGCCACACGGTTACAGCTGCCTGGTTTGACAAAGAGCCTAGAAATATGTATTGTAGAAAAGACAGCTTTTTCAAATGGTGTTGAGAAAGCTAGATGTCCACTTTCAGAAGAATGAAACTAGATCATAGTGTTATCTCTCACCACGCACAAAAATCAAACCCAATGACAAAGAGCATTCATGTAAGATCTGAAACTCTGCAACTGTTCATGGAAAGAGTGAAGAAATTGCTTCAGGATGTGGGCATAGGCAGGGACTTTCTGAATAGAACTCCAATCACCCAGGAAATACTGCCAGCAATTGACAAATGAGAGCTCATAAAGTTAAAAAGCTTCTGTACAGTAAAGGGAACAATTAATCCAGTGAAGAGACAGCCCACAGAATGGAAGAAAAGCTTTGGCAGTTATACATCTGACAGAACATCTGTATCTGGAATACACAGTCAACTAAGTAACAAGAAATTAAACAGTCTAATTGATAAAAATTCGAATGAAATGAACAGTTGTTCTTCAAGGATGAAACACAAATGACCATTAAACTTATGAAAAATAAAGTGTTCACCCTCACTGGACAGCAGAGAAATGAAAATTAAAACTACATTGAGATCCTATCTCATCCCAGCCAGAATAGCAGTCATTAAGAAGAAAACAAAGGGTAGGACAGATGGCTCAAAAGTTAAGAGAACTTGCAGAGGACTGGGGTTCTGTTCCCAGTCCCCACATGGCAGCTAACAATCATCCATGACTCCAGTTCCAGGGATCCAACACGCACCCTCTTCTGGCCTCCACAGGCATTGCATGCACATGGTGCAGTTGCATACATAAAGGTTTAACACTCATATGCATAAATTTAAAAATCTCCCAAAAGAAAAATAAACAAAAACATGGACTGATGACAATAAGGACAGAAAGGAACACTCACACTGTTGGTAAGACTGTAAACAAGACAAGATCTGAACATAAATCTTCCATGTAACCAGCTGTATCACAATTGGGTATTTACCCAAAGGACTCAAAGCCAACACATTATAGAAATACTTACATCTTCATGTTTATTAAAGCATTATTCACAATAGCTAAGTTACATAATCAACTTAGGACCCACCAACAAAGAAATGTATAAGGAAGATGTGAAATAAATCAACAATGGAATTTTTTTCAGCCATAAAGAAGAAAGTCACATCAGTGGTAGGAAATTTGATGCAACTGGAGATAATCATAAGCAAATTAAGTTGATCTCAGAAAGATAAATACTGGATGTTTTCTTTCATTTGTGTTTCCTAGATTTTATAGAGATGTACAAAATCATATATATCATGAAAATAGTAACGCAACTGTCTAGGGAAATAAAGGTCTAACGGGAGGAGGGAGGCCAGAGAAAGGAAAGGGCTGAGGATGCGTAGGAAGAAAAGACTCAAAGCATATAGTACACTTGTATGTATACTTGTATGGAAATGTTCTTTGTAACTTAATACAATGTACAATGAGTATACATTAATGAAAATAATATGCCCAAATTTAAAAAATTTTTATATGTATGAGTGTATTTCCTGCATTTACCTCTCTCATGCAATGCCCGTGGAAGTCAGAAAAGGCCATTGGATTCCCCTGGAACTGATGGTTGTCAGCCACCATGTGGGTGCTGGGAATCAAATCTGAGTCCTCTGCAAGAGAACTTCTTGAAGTTTTAATCTCTCATCAATGGCAATAACATATACCCCAAATTTTGAAGACTGAATGAAATAATGTATCTAAAATATATAAAGTGCGCAGGCTCTGGCACTCAGTCAGAGACTAGTACATGATAGCGATAATAATTTCTGTACGCTTCCTTGTTATGTTTATGCCAAATGCATGCCTGCCATGCCCCAGGATCGAATCCCCAACCTCAATCAGTGCTTTACTGCTCACCTTGACCCAAGATTTCCAGCCTCCATCCTTTGCTGGGATTATAACCTTTGTTCCAAGATCTTCTGACCCTCCCTTTAGTCATAGTCACAAGGGCCATTTGTGTTCTTGTGAAGTAAGTACAGAGAAAGAGATCTGAGAGAATGAGGAAAGACTTGACAAGCCCATCTAGGGCACACGAAGGAGGCTGCTTGAGGGAGTGGCATTAAAACTCCACTTTCTCATGGCCACTTATTGAAATCACACACCCATCACACAGGTAATGGCATTAGGGCAAAGAATACCAGCAGACACCACGTGCTATCCGCAGAGGTAAGGAGCCTGCATAGAGCAAAGCAATAACTGTTTTGTTAAAATCAGTCTTTTCAAGAGCACCATTCCTAGTCTTTTACTAGAAACCCTTAAGGTTAGATAAGCTTTGGAAGTCCGAGTTTTCAGATTTTAGGAAAGAAATTCAATTCACATGCTATATATTAAAACATACCCTCTGGGGCTCCAGGCAGCACCTAGTAATCAAACGCAGTAGTATTTCCATAGCAAGCATACAAATATTCACATAAAGTAGCATACATATGAAGCATTCCATTAGTTTGCCACCAAGTGAGATATGGAGAAACATTCTACTTTCAGACTTAAGACTTCTGACCCATGGATAAGGTATTGTGAACCTGCAAACAGACACGAAGTAGAAAAGGTGAACTGGGGGAGTGCTGTAAAGAGACTGAATAACCTGTTAAGAGACAGCTTTCTTTCATAAGTTGATAGAGCATCCTTACAAATAACTGCACATTTGATTTTTATTTTAACATCTCTGAAAATACATATTATTGCATGATTTGTCTGCCTCAACTTTAATGAGAGTGTGCTAATCCTGCATGGAAGCCCCTATTCCTAGTCTTCTGTGACGCACCTTGGAACTATTCTGTAACTTAACTTTCCGTGCGCCTACTTTGCTATTACCATAGCCATACTGATTCCTTGAGGTGCAAGTTCTATACACAGCACGTGTAGAGACGGGTGTAATCAGACCATGATGAAGATATCCTGCAGTGCCAGCACCCACAGAAGGCTTCTCCCAGCATGACAGCAAGGTTAGGAATCACCCGAGGGCACTCTCCTTCCCTGAAGCACAGTTCTGGTTGATTCCACTCAGAACTGACAACTATTGCTGACTGGGGTGTATGTGGTGCCCGTTCCTTTACCTTGACAAAGCCATTTACTAAAGTTTCCTTTCCATGAGGCCATCCATTATTCAAAGGTTGACATGCAATTAAAGTTTTACGTAAATCTTCAGTGCCCTGTTTGAAACACAAATGCAGTTAGTTCTATTCCAGTGCAAATTCTTGTGAGTCACAGTTCCCTGTTCACACACAGCTCACTCCTGTCACACTTCTAGAAGTCTGAGTGCCTTACACGCAGATGCATACACTCTACCCCGAAGCATCTGTTTTGGATTTAACACGTGGCATTAATGTAACACAGGCTGGAGAGATGACTCAGTGGTTACCATCCCTAATTCCAGTTCCAGGGAATATGATCCCCTCTCCTGGCCTCCACAGGCATTGCATGCACAAGTGTACCTATGTGCAAGAAAACACTCATACACATAAAATTAAAATAAATACATAAAAATATAAAATAACACGTTTTAGCATGTGTGGATCCTGTCTTGCACCCTACATTATCATAGAGACAGTAAGTGAAGGATACTTGCCCGTATTACACATACAAAACTGCATATGATGGTTTCAAGGCTCAGCAGAAAGCTCAGAAAGGGAAATTCTGAGTGGCCTGAGCTGTCCCAGCTGCTTCATCCATAGAGGTCAAATAAAAGCCTGATTTCTGTGCTCCTGAACTTAGTTACAAAACAGCTCTTCCCCAGACTAGGTCCTCTGTCCCTCCTCTCTTGTCATGCAGGTGACGGCTTAAATATAAACTTCAGAAATGAAAATGCCTAACTCAGCCTTATGAAGCTTGAGAAACTAACGCATATGATGCAGATAAAAATAGATCTTAGGTCTTTCATTCAAAAAATTTTTTTGAGGAGTGAGAATTTCAGGAGAGTGAGCACTTTCCTCCTCTTACAAATATGCTCGGCTTAAGGGTAGTGATTTTTCATTTGGATGTAAATTCTGAGTTGGTGTTGGGTGGTAGGAGCGCCTTTTCAGACAGGACAGAGAAAAGTACACAGGAACTAAAAAAAAGTTAACAAGGTTTAATTTTCCCAAATCCAGGCAAAATGACTCTAAAATGTTCTTTTGGACCAACAGAGTTTCCATCATAGATTTTATAATAACAAAAGAACACATATTTCATAGGTTGTAAAATTATCCTGTTTTACTGATATAAGACCACTGGGAGAGGCATTTACAGGTGTGGGGCAGGGCATAAACAGCTCCTGGCCTGGAAACATCACAATTAGTTCAATAATTGTTTTTTATGAAGTGCTCGCTGAAAAGACTGAGGCTGAAGGATCCCCAGTAGGGTCGTAGAGTTAGCAATGTCATCTCTAACCAGGGAAGAATGGAAATCTTTTAACAGTTTACAGATGTTTTTATTGAGTATCTCTAATCCAGGAGTTCTGACAAAATGAGGCCACCCTGGAATTGTTCGGTGACAGCCTCCGCGAAGCCACAGTTTCCTGGCAAGTAGGAAATCCTCATTAATCCTTCTGGAAGCCATTGTAATGATGCTGATCATGTCAAACTCATTGGGTATTAATATAAACATTGTATGTAACTCCATGGGAGTCCGGAACAAAACTCCTCAAATACCTTGTAACTAATCTCTTATACAACAAAAATCGGGTCGCAGCTCAAGTACCCAGTTATCGTGAATGAATGTACTTGTTTTAGCAGGACTGGTCGAACACATTCATGCTCACCAGCTACAAGTACGGGACAGAGAGCAACAAGTCAGAATTAGCCATTCATTGGTTCTTAGTCAGAGCAGCTAACAGATTTAGGCAAACAAAATAATTCAACACAGTATATAAATCAAGTCCCTTACATACTGTTCTGTCTTTTCTTTTTAAACACACTTTTAATGATTTTTTGTGTATTTCACATGATAGTTTTTAATCAAATTTATACTACCTTTTCCATCCATGCCCCCAAACTGCCTTCTGCAGACCTCATTCATTGTCTCACATGTCAAGTCCTATCCAGACCACCAACATTAACACAATGTGAAGGCTCTTCTTCCAGAGACAGCTGGGAGACACACTGGTCCTCTAGGGGTAAATTTACCTAGAACCCTAGTCCTGGGAGTGAAGGGCATGGCCCCTTTCAGGGCTGCTGTAACCCTATTCCCCAGGGTTGCCCCAGGGCTTGAAGCAATGTTTCCTTCCTCTAGATGCCCTGAGTTTCCTGAGCATGGTGGAATTGCTCTCAGTCATTTGGGGGCAAAATATGCCAGGAGTGAATGAGTCACAGAAAACAACAACAACAACAACAAAACCAGCATGTGGGTGTCCAGGGGGAGCGGCCTCAGAGAAGCTGCTATACGAAACTGCTCTCTGGACAGTTTGGCTCTGGAAGCTGCATGTGTGTACCATGATCTCCAGCCATGTTTCCATAGCTCTGAAATGAGCAGTGCATCGTTCCAGCCATTCTCCATGGAAAATGTTCGCATGTTCACCGTGCTTCACGCAGGCACTGTAACCCGATAACCATCAGACCTGCTGAAGAAGATCCTATGAATTCTCTGATTTGACCTAAGTAACTTGACCAGTAGAAGTGTACACACAGTGAGCATCCTGCGCAACGCACTGCTCCAGTTCACAGATCTGTCCTGTCAGAGCACAGGCATGGAAAAGAGTCACGTAATAGCTCTGACAGGAAAGTGGATACTGGAAGTCTGAGTCACAGAAGACAGGCCAAAGGCACTCTATTAGATTGATAAAATGAACTGAAATCTCTGGGTGGACACTTTTGTACTGCACCCATAATATTATTCTTGATTTGCTAGAAAGAAAGCAATTTATTCTGTCACTTTCTGGGGACTTAGCACTAATTGGCCTTTCATAGTTATGTGATTCTGCAAATGAGCATAAAAGTGAAAGCTGACAAAAATTCAAACAGGAAATCTGAAGCTGCCTATTTTCATAAGTATCTTATAATGGCTTGTAGAAAGGGACGGGATTTTGATTAGAATAGCAAATTTCTTCATGCAAAGGGAAGTACTCCAAATTACCCATCACCGAAACAAACAAGACGATTGCTCTGCTTTCAGGCTCTCGCATCCCACCCTGCCACGTCCTCCAACCCATCCAGCAAACAGACATGTTTCCAACAGCGGGCGTTCCAAACACCGGAGACCTGTCCTACTGCACCATCACATCTTTGCTCACCCTACTCTAACCCACAGAAAAGACACACATATCACATCTTCAAGGCCAAGGAGATAGTGTGTCTCCCAGTGCAGCAGCAGGCAAAGAGAAAAAGAAAGAAAAACAACCACCACCTCCATACAACCTTAACAGAAAAGAAGCTGGCAAGATTAAGTCGAACATATTAAAGAGAAATGACTTCAAAGTCTGCAAAGAATGTTGAGATATTTTCACAGTGACTGGTACAGACGGCAGAAAAACACCAAGCAGGCAAACTCAAGGAAAACAAGATGTGCTCCACAAAGAAAGTACACAGCGCCACTCTCCATGAATTTAATAGACAGGATGAGCCTGCCGAGGGCGTAGAAAGGTCCCCATCTAAACAGAGGCCAGCCAAAGCCACCAGCCAGTTTAGCCTTTCCATTGTTTTGGTTTGAAGTAAGGCTCTTTCCTCTCCTCTTCTCCCTTCCCACCCCTTTTTCTCTGCTCCCCTCCCCTCCCTTTGCTTCCCCCCTCCTTTTCTTGTGTCAGAACAGGCCTTTGGATCCCCTGGAACTGGAGTTATGGACAGTTGTTAGCCTCCATGTGGGTGCTAGGACTCAGGTCCTCTGCAAGAGTAGCCAGTGCTCTTAACACTGAGCCATCTCTCCAGCCCTTTCTTAATTATCAATGTTTTTCTTTAAAAAAGTCCACAGACACAAAAATACAGTTGTACTGAAGAGATCAGCCAACAGAAATTATATATATGTATCCTATCATTGTGTCCTGTGTGTAGAAGAACAGCAAATTTGAAGAGGAGAATGGCTGTAAGCATAAGATTCTTACTTTTCTGTAACAAAAGTGAAAAATGTTTCTAAAAGTTCATTGCAGACTGAATATTCCAGAAGTTGCTTCTACTGACAGCACCTCAGTGCAGACCCCAGCAAACCTCGCAGCCTCTGTTCCCTTGGCGCTGTGTGGATCCTTCCTGGCCACACTTTAAATTACTGCTCCATCGTTTTTCTTTCCTCTTTTCCTTTAAGGATTGTCACATCTAAATATGTAAAAATTCCAAGAAACAAAGTTGAAATATATGCTATGTTATCTTATTTTGGATGACTGTAGGTTATTGTTCATCTATTTAGGGCAGAAATGAACCCGTTTTAAAGGCAAAGGGAAGCAACACAGGTTAGACTCGGTGCATATTTTATGAGACCGTTTCCTGTCTTTCATCTTTTCTCAAAATGCTTTCCCGTAGCTATCAGGTGTGCTGTTAAAACAGTGGCAGTTTGACTTTATATTATTAATACCTGTTATTTCATTTATTAGATACTTATTTTGTATAGACTATATGCTATATCTTTTACAAAAATAATCACTATTATTTTCAAGTGCCTTGCAGAATCCATACAGACTGGTTTTTTGTTGTTGTTTCGCTTTGTTTCTCAGTTTTTTGTTTTTGTTTTTTTTCATAATGACACATCAGGGCTCCTGGAGATGGCATCTTGATGGAGGCCAGGCCCCGGTGTGTGCTGGCACTGGGAACTGAGAGTCTCAGGTCCTGAACTGACATTCTTCTTCCTTACCCAGTATTCTCCTCATCGGCTTCCGTAGGAACCAAGTATTGTGTAAAATAAAGTACAGTTAATGGATTGATCTCTGTGTGGATCATCTATTGGAAGTTTCAATGACTGTCTCGAATAATCCCGTAAGTGACTCAACAAAGTGCTAGCAGGAAGCGCAGAGGCCTTAGCTTGTCATGTTGGGGGACAAGCGCATTCGCACATTCATAAAGTAACACATCTGCAAGCACTCAAAGGTGTCTTCTTTAATGTTCGCTGCCTGATGGCATTCCAACTCTATTACACACTTCCCCAATTTCATCAGCATAGCCTACCACACATCATTCTTCCTTTCCTCCATGACTCACAACTGTCACCCTGAATTTAAGGCACTGCTTTGTTGAGGAGCTGTTGAGTTTGGGGAAGCCATCTGCTGGGATACAAAGTGACCCAAGGTGAAGGACAGTTAGGACTTCTACCCTGTGTTTATGCATAATGTAGAGTACTGCCTTCCACTGTGAGATGCCTTAGCTTCTGCTCTCACAGACACTTTGCTAATTATCACATACAGTCCCTGACATGGAGCACAAGGCTCTATCTGACTGTATCTCTGGCTTATTTGTTCAGCTTTGTCTCCTAGTTGTTTCTCCTTCTCCCACAATTTTCATTCTGTAGAATTTTCTTCCTGCAATTCGGAGGGCAGATACCTTCTAAACAATATGGTATTTAATGTTTCTGTAGCTATGCATTGAATTCCATTTCTTTTACTTGACAACTTAAAAACAGGAACAACAACAAATGTTCTTGTCATTCATTAAGTCCAGACTTGAAATAAGAATCAACAAGAAAGACTCCATTTATTGCATGGATGGTAGATATCATCACACATGTTCTGCATGACTCTGCACTGAAACGTAGCACTCACATTACATCAAAGGTTTTCTCGTTATCAGTCCGTTCTCTCTACTAAAACTCTTTGAAGGTTTAATCCACATTTTTATGCCTAGCACTTGACTCACCGTGTGCAGTAGGTGCTTAATAAATGTCTGTAAATATAATATGTTGCCATGATTTTTATATAAGAATACACTTCTCCCCTGCAATTAGTCAAGTGTTAGTGACTTTGACTGAAGGACTTTATTATTTATTATTAACTGTATATGACATAAACATTTTACAATAGGATTTTAGTATAGGGAGAAATCTCATGAAACCAAGCAGCTAGGCATGGCTTTAGGGGAGAAGTGAAACTTGAAGAAAGTTCCCTGCTTGATGCACAAATATCTCAAAAGCAGCCCCTGGTAGCAAATGGGCTTTTTATGGAGAAACGTACATAAAGTAAATATTTGTTTCTGAGAAGTTATATTGCCCTGTTGTACTATGAAAAATAAATAATGTGTCTGCTATTTGCTAAAACTTCTTACCTTAGCTCAATCTCTTGGTTTTAAGAGAAGTTTCAGTGGGGCCACCAAGCTTGCCCAGAGCTGAGATAAGGTGAAGGTATAAACAAAATCACCTGTGAGTCATATGTACACCTGGGACTGATGGCTCCTACACCCAGTGGAAAGACAGGAAGGGTCCCGTGCTCATCGCCCCAAGCAGGATGAGACATGGCTACCACCTGTGGCCAAAGTAGACTGAAAACATGGTGAACAGGTAAAGCTGGAAGATCCACTTTGGCCTTGCCATCTTACCAACTTCAACCCTAGTCATTTTTTTTTTAAGGTGAAAACTTCCATTTATTTTTCTCAGTATATTTTCCTTTCAGCCTAGACTTTGAAAATTATAAACTAAACCCATGCCCATTTTCAGTTGGTTTAAGAAAGATAGGAGAAATACAAAGGCTTTGTTTTTCTTTATCTAACCTTCATTCCACCTTCCTCCTCAACACAATTTTCTGTTATAATGTGCAGCATTTCGAAAAGCCTTTCATAGCACAGAAACCTCAAAAAATTATGAGATGAAAATCGGTTCATCAAAGGACAGTCAAAAAGTTCACTACAGGAGGTTATAAACGGATGCCTGTCAGTAAGGACACCAACACAGGAGGCGCCTGTGAACAACACAAACCAAAGGTAGGAGACCTTGGAACTGACTGAGACAGTAGTCAAAGCAGTTTAACTTACATATGTATGCTAGCCTGTCATACAAGGTGAGACCACAAGACACTCTTCTGAGCGACCTGTCTCTAAAGGTCATGCTGCTTGTTTTCACACTTTCATAAGACAGCTTTGACTAGCACTCAGTGATAGGACCTGATCTAACATCTAGTTTACTTATCTCATTTTAGTGAGACATTAGTACTGTGTTTGACTTGCAGTAGCTTTCATTTAAAACAAACTGTAAAATACTATTATTTTAAGTCTCCATCAAATTCCTCTTCTGTGTCCTTCTTACTGCTTTTCTGAAGGAATATTTCTCCCACCTTCTTGTTCAAGACAGGCAATCTAATGGCTGGATGGGCTTTAATTTCTATACTTCTGTCACTCCAACTTGATTTTCCATGTCATATGGAAATATTTGGAACTCAGTATAAAGCACTTTCTTTCTTTTTAGTTCTTCCTACCTTTTCCTAGTCGACCAACCACTGGGAAAGTATTGTCATTCTTAAAGTATTTCCCAATGATTGCTTATTAGCACAATACAATATCTTCCTCAACTCTGGGACTTTAGTCTGTAGTCTGTCTCGCTGGGGACTAGGGAATCCCCTCCCATCCACAGCACACACTGCAGGAGGACATTGCAATACTCTGGTTTCTCTCCTCCTCACAGTAAAGGAACTTGGGGCCATCTCAGTAAGGGAATGGGCAGGGGAGATACAAAGGGCAAAATAAGAGAATTTGAAATGGACAGTGAGTCTTCCTGGGTTTCAAGTGCTTGTTTTGCTCAAAAGGACTTAACACAAACATTAAGTTCAACCTGTTTCGACTGGCTGCTGTAGACAAGACTGGCACAGGAGGGGGAAAGAAGCACTTTGCCTCCATGATGCCCACAGTGCTGTTAAAGGGATGGAGAGGCATGCAAGAAGGTGTGACTCAAGGCAGATGGCTAAAGGTTGCAAAAAGCGATGGGTAGAAATAAGCTCCATAGGAACAAAGGAGCGTGAGGCATTCTGATGCCAAAGTCAAAGATGGAGGGAAAATGTCAGAGCGGCTCCCTTTTCAGCAGGCATAAAGCTGAGGAAATTAAAAAAAAAATAGCTCGAAGATAAAAAGAGAGAAAGAAACGCACCATCCATGAAACTAGAGAAAAGAATAGAAAAGAGGAAAAGGAACAAAATGGCAAAGGAGAAAACAAGGCTAGGTTTAATTTCCAGAGAATTAACCTGGAAAATTCTTATAACTCAAGAGGCTGTGAATCTGATGACTTTCTTTTAAGTGCCAAAGGCATAAACTAATCTATTTAATTAGAAAAATATGCTTGTATTGCACTCTGAGTAATTTCCCATAGGAAAACTGGCTTCTCTTACAGTTAAAGTCTTGTTCAAAGCCATCCCCCACTCCACCTCATGACCATATTGTTCGCACACATTCAGCAGGTGCTGATTCTTCCTCAATTATTGTCAACTTTCTTGTGAACATCAACTTTGCAAGAGCTCTGTTACTGCTGTTCTTTGGCGACTGAGATAGAAATACATTAGCCTAGATATCCTTTAACACTCCAGTGCATACTTCATAACAACAAAGAAAAATTCTTCACAACAACAATTACTCCACAGAATAATGCAGTGTCTTAATATCTTACAAAGTTATGAAAATGTTCAAAATAAAGCAGAACCTCCCTAATCAATTTGTGCCACCTTTCAATGTGAAAGCTAAAAATAGTCTCACAGCTAAGCAAGATGCTTATTCTTTCTGATATCTGTTACAAAGAAGAAAGATTCTAGTCACCTGTAAATTGAAACACAGTAAGTTCCTTTTTACATGTTACACACTGAGGGCTGATATTTTAAAAGACTTATTCATTTTTATTTATGGATATGTGTGTGCGTGACCATATGATTATATGCTGTGTTTGTGAGACTGCTCCTGGAGGTCAAAAGAGGTTGTCTAAACCCCTTGCATTGGAGGTAAGAGGTTAACAGCCACCTGACATTGGTGCTAGGAAAAGAACTTGAACTCAGACCTCTGAGGAGCAGTAAGCAGTCTCGACCACTGAGCTGTCTCTCCCACCCTTACAAATAGAAATTTAAATACTTTACCCCAATTTTGATCCTGAGCAAGGGAATTCAATGTAGTAAGGGAACCAAACCTTCTAAATATGCTCTTTGTATGTCCAGTGAAAACAATGAACCATGCATGTGTGTTGTTCCAGTCTATTCCTGCATTACTAACTTTTCCAACATTTACATGTGCATGTAAAATAGTCTCCGCTAATAAACAGTCAATTAAGGACGATAACTCAAAATAAAGATGCACAAAAAAATAAAACAAAAGCAGTGAAAAGATGTAATGGTTGAAAAAGGAACCAAAGATACCGCTGAAGCCTTGAAAATAGTAACATTTCTGAAGTTGAAAGTATGCTTTCAGATCTTTGTAGTTGCACAAAGATAAACTAAGAAAAAGTTTTGAAACCAGCTTAACAGACGTCTTCTCATCCTTTAACTCTAAAAACAGAAACAGAATTTGGGACATACTCTAATGTGATCTAAAATCTGCTTTTAAGTCCAAGAAACTTTATCACCTGGAGACACTGCATGCACAGTCCAGCCCATAACATTACTAAACAGTGTGACCAACAATTCATTTCAGGTAGGTTTCCTCACTGCACCTGACCTGAATTTGAACTTGTATTCTGGTGGCTAAAGGCAATGTATCTCATTATAAATAAAGTATGAAGTTTAAATCACAAGGAAAGCTTTCTTAATATCTATTTTTGCACTGAATACTGAATGTATTTCTGAATACTTTTATGAACACCTCTGACTTATGGCTTAGAAAACATATGTATGTAATTGTTCTATTTTATAGACTATTTGAATGTCTGTACCATAATTGTTTACACATTTTATACATATGTATAAGTATCTAAAAAACTCAATGAATGTATTTCTAAAGGTTAATACAAAGTGTGCTGAAAGCTTTATTTGTATTCACCTTACCTTATTTACTGCTCCATGCAAACCATAAAACCATTTGTAGATCTGCTAAAACGATCTTTCCCAAGGAATTATACAAACACCATTTGCGAGTTATTTTTATACCAAATCAACTCTGGATGGAAGCGGTTTTCTCGATTACAAAAAGGCATGCTCACATAGAAGGATTGATACCCCTCAAACGTGCTGCTCTGTTTTATTTTTTTCCTGGAAAACACAGGACAGGATCTGTCAGGTATATCCACTAGCGTAACAAACATCTCACCCAGATTTGCATTGGGAATTAAAACATTCTGTAGCCTGACAAAAGATTGTGTGTTTTTAGCAACCGTGACGAGAAGAATGCATTGCAACAGCTAGACATTCTGAGTTAAAACTCTCTTATCAGCTTGAAAAAACACTAATCCATTGATGGAGCCTGGGCGAGACAAACCTTGCTAGCGGCCCATGTCCACAGCCCAGTCACTCAGGCAAGTCTAATTCTATCTCCTGCCAACACAACATTGTCTTTTCTTCTGGTATTTACAAACTGCTTATATTAGAAACATAAATGTGGAAAAAGAGAAAAATGTTGATAGTCAAATACCCAACCCATGTGATTCTAATGTCAGATGTGAAACATTAATGTTCATAATACAGTACTATGGTTTTTAATAGAAATAATTGCAATGCTAGTTTAAAGAGCAGGGCTAAAAATTTGTCCATTTAGATAAAAATGATTTCACTGTAATTATGAATATCTGAACTTCAAAAGAATGTTTAGAAAATATTTTTACAATATTTTACACATGTTAAAATGTATATGAATATATTTTAATCATAGATATAAGGTAACTGAAAGGAAACCTATATAAAACAAAAGAAATTCTGTAATTAACAATTTAGTCTGAAATGCTGTGAACTTTGCTTGGTTTTCAGAACATTAATGGAAAACACACATCAACTTCTTAGCACTTTCTAAAAAGCAATCTTTCAGAAATATTCCTGATCACTTAGCCGTGTATATAATCTGGTTGTATTTATTAACTCTACCAGTCACTGTAAGGCATTTCTGCAAGAAAGATGTGACAGGAACCAAATAAAGTGCTTATCACAAATAGATAGAATTTAACTTGAACAAATAAAAAACACAGACTGCCCAACAAATGTTCTAATAGTTTTTACATCTCAAAACACAGTGTCCATTAATGTTATTTATTGAAAGGGCTACTTTCATCGAGTGAGCATAACTGACAGGGAGAGAGCCCACTCTGATTCATGGAACACCATTCCACCTTTGTTCCAAAGATGATGAAGGGCCATGAACCACATTTGTCATGAAGAAATATTGGTAGCAACATTTTTCATTTCTATAGGACAAAGAGAAACAAATCATATAGGGTTATAAGCTGCCATTCTCAAACTAAAATTTAGCACTTTTCTGGACCACTTTATTACATTGCTACTATTTTCAATCATGCCTTATTTGTGCCTGTTGATATTTTAAATGTAAGTACATCTTTAAAAGTCAGAAGCTGAGCCTGTTTAATTCCACAAAACCTCAACTTCATGCCAGAAGCTTGATTTCATAATTTTAATCTTGTCTAAAACCTGGGATAGAAATTTATTATCCCATCTCCGGATGAGTAAATGGGGTCAGAGAAGTTCCCACACTCGAGATTGCACAGCTAATAGTGAGAATGGTAAGAATGGAACTTGAGCACAGATCTAACTGACATCAAATTCTGTGGCTTATGCTAATACATGCAACAGCTAATTCTACTAAATGTTATGCCTTCAAAATTTGAATAAGTTGACAATTAACTTTACACATTATTTGATCTCCCAGGAAAATGCTTTCTTTGTATATTCCTTAAATATGTAAAAGCCCCAAACTGTTCACATACACACACACACACACACACACACACACACACACACACACACACCAGAGTTCTGACATGGCACTCATTAACTTACACACCTGACTCAGATCTGTCCTGCACCCCCATCAGAGGGGAGGGTCAAAAGACACAGACCTCATCTTGCCAGAGGAAACTGTTCCTTGCCACAAGGAGCACACATTCTTGAAGTGTATCAGGTCATCAGTTTTATGGGCCAGGACTCCAAACAGGGTTAAAGTATTTGGATTATTTTTTCTAATGTTATTCAGAAATCTAGCAGACATTTTTTCTAATTTTCTTTCAAGCAGAACAAACAAGATGTCGGAGATGGGTATGTCAGTTGCTAGATTAGTGCCTGCAGAAATGTGATTCGGTTCAGTCCATTTAATTCAACATCATTTATTGAGGGGAGTTACCAAGCTGATGGATCTTTGAAGGAGGAGGAGTTCTCAGGATCTATATAGAGAAAGACAGATGACTGAAAAGATTAGTAGTGAATCGTTATTATAAAGAAGAAAATGAACTGAGAGGTATTAAGAGCTTCAAAACCTGGTCTTGAGGCACCTATTGTCTTTCCTATAGGAAGACACTTGTCTGATCAAAGAAGGAGCAATCAATTACAGTTTTAATGACATTTCTCTTGCTATTTGCTTTCTTACTAATTTTTAAAATTATTACATATTTTTTGTTGAAAATATTTATTCCACATTCAACACTGAAATGTAAAGTTGAGAAGATAGCCCAGTCAGTAAAATGCGTGCTTTTTTGATCCTTAGAACCCATGTTTTAAAAATCTGTGATTGGTGCATACTTGTAGCCCAAGAATTGAGCAGGCAGGGACAAGTAGACCTTGAGTCTTGTTGACAGCCAGTCTAGATTACCTGGTGAGTTCCAGACCACTGCAAGACCTTGTCTATAAAAAAAAAAAAAAAAAAAGGTGGACAGAACCTGGGGAATGACCCCTGCTCTTGTCCTCTGGCCTCCTCATTCACACACACAAATGTGAACTTTTTATTAAAAATATATTGCATAGTTAGTGTATTAATTGATACTAATCCCATATGTCTTGCCAAATTTCTCCTTTCTTTAGGCTGACTCTTTACTCTGTTGTTTCCTTTGCTTTGTAAAATCAGTTTTTAAAATTTTGACCAAATCTTAAACTGAATTTTTCCGTTTCATACAGAACACCTCTCCCTGTCTTAGTCACTTTAATACACACCCCCTTTCTCATTGACACCATCCCACAGCCTTCTTTTAAATTTGATTTAATTTTTAATGCCCTCAGTTCTTTCTACTTTTTCCTGGAATACTGGTATCATTTTCATATAGTTACTTATGCTATACTATGCTTCAGTATGAAGCTTTCTCAAAAACCTGAAAGAATTATCCTACAGTTCAGTGACACCACTCCTGAGTATACCCAGAGTCATCCATCAGCATACAACAGAGACACCTGTAGATCCCTGATTGCTGCAGCAGTATTCCAAGTGGCCAAAGTATGGAATCAGCCTAGATGGTCGTCAACAGATGAATGGATAAAGGAAATGTGAGGCACACATATAATGCAGTTTTAGAGTCATACGGAATGAAGTTATATTGATTTCAGGAAAATGGTGGAGTGGAACTGGAGACATTGTGGTAAGTGAAATAAGCCAGGCCTTGGACAAATACCACATGCTTCCTTCCCTCAGATGTGAAATATATTTCATTTCTATGAAATATCATATATCATATACATACATAAGTGTGCATAGGAAATTAAGACATGAAGCAGAAGAACTTTGAGAAGAGAAAGGATGATCAGGAGGGGTAAGAAGAGGATGAAACAAAGTGAATACAATCAAAGTGTATGATACACATGTGTGGAATTGTCACAATGAAGCCTGTCACTTTGCAAAATGAATACACTAATAAAATGCATAGTCTGACCTTTCTGAAATGTTATCTAAATCCTCGTGTGTGAACAGTATATAGTTATACTTGTTTAGCCCGGCCTTAGTCTTAATTTCATTCTTCCTCTTATCTCTGTGAACTTAGCCCACTTGAAAGTTTTGAATTTTTTCATCTCTTATGTAGAAAGTTTTCACATGAGATTTCTTCAAAGACTAAGTGATTATGCATTAAAAATCTTTACACAGGGTTTGACATCATATAAGCTCTCAGTATGTGGACACCACATTTTAGTTTGTTGTTTGTTTCCTCTATAATCAAGCACAGTATTTCCAACATTCCTGCAAGGAATCTTATTATACAACGTTTAAAATCTGTAGTTTAGCATGGTTTCTAGTTTTCTTTCCTCAAATTAACTTACACGCTAATCTTTTTTTTTAAATGTGACCAAAGGCTGCCATCTAAAAGATCGTAGAGCTAATGATTAAAACCAAAATGTACATTTTCCTAATGTTAGTTCACAACTACCCTGGTTTTAAATTGTTCTCTTCAATTTCAAACTTTCCTTAAAAAGCAGTGAAGACTGCTATGTTAGATAAAGTCTGTGCACTAAAATTATCATGGGTGGGTAGCTGTGGAACTGGCTAAAGAGGTAAAGTGATTGCTTAAACCACTCAAACATGAGGACTTGAATTCAGACCACAGCATACATATAAAAGCTGAATATGGCAGTGCCGATCTATAACCTAGAAACCCGGGGGATGGGCTGGAGACAGGAATAGGTGGATCTGCAGACTTGTTGGCCAGCAAGTCTAGGTGAAATGGCAAGGTCGAGGTTCAGTTGAAAGGCCTTATCTCAAAAAATAAAGTAGTGGGCCCATTTTAAGGCTTAGCCAGTAAAGACACATGCTGCCAAGTCTGACCATCTGAGTTCTATCCCAGGGACCTACATGGTAGAAGTATAGAACTGACTTCTGAAAGTTGTCCCCTGACCTACATACAAATGGCGTGGTATGTGCCAACCTGCCTCTGCCTGAACACAGGTCAGTACACAAAGTGTAATAAGAACCTTGCTTACAAAACACATAAAGTAGAGAAGAATAGAGGGAGATATTGACTTCGACCTCTGGCCTCCTTGAAAAGGCAACACCTGCATACATGTGCACACACATGAAAACACCACACACACACACACACACACACACACACACACACACGGACAATCATATATTATTTTCTGGGAAAATCTCTCCTATAAAGGAAAAAAATCAGTAGAATTTTTGTAAAACAATCACAGCAAATCTTTCTCTGTTTCTTCCCTATTAAAAGTGAAAAAAAGAAGCCAGTATCATTGTGTGAAGAAGCAGAATTCAGAAATGGGCTCAGAACAAAAATAGCCAAGACTTAAAGGGCTTTCGAAGAGTGGGCTTGGGTTCTTTTTTAAACACCCTAATAAGTATTTTTCTCTTTCCATATTCCAATTGTATCAAATATGAAAAGACCATGTACAAAAGAAACAATAAAATGCTTGCTAATCTAATAACAGAATGCTAAGAACAGAAAACCTATCCCACCACAGTGTGTAATTGAGATCTCCTACACCAGAGTTTATGATCAGAAGCCGAGAAAGAAAAAAGAGGCATCAATTGAAATGATGTTTCTACTGTATGCTCGTGGTCACAGAGAGGCTAAAAAATAGGGGACATAAAGCCCTATTAATTGTACCTCCCAGGGGTCACCAAACATCCCGGTTTGCCTGTGAGAGGCTCAATTTATGCCTTTTATCTGGTGTAATTATTATTAGAGTACCGTTTCCTGGGAAAGTGTCCCAGTTTGGATAATAAATTATATGTTTGCCCCAGGCTTGCCTCCACTCCCTTTTACTTCCTTCTCCCTCACCTGACAAAATTAAGGGCAGGCTAATTTAACCCTTCATAGCATGTGAGAGGAAAGAAACATCTGTTTCCTAACCTTAGCAATTCATTAGGCTGCCCTTCATTTTCAAAAGCAGCACACTGCTTGTCTGAGCTATATGTGACATATTCGTGTTTACCCCTGAAACAGTTGAGGTACAATTACCCTAAACCTTTTCTCCCTTATGAATTTCATCTAACTCTATGGCACAAAGCTTATTGAATTCTGCTTGAATTTTTCAAGAAATTACACCTCACCTGAGGACTCCTTAATGTAATTGCTGTTTCTTTAAAAAAAAAATCAGATGTTCAACTCAGGTTATACAGCCAAGAATAGCAGTTCATATCAGCTGCAAGAAAGGCTGAGCACCTTACAGCAAGAGCCCCTTAATCAAAAAGCAATCTTTGGGGATGAGTTAGTAGTACTTTGCCTCTGGCGCTAACCAGATCCCCTTCTTTCGTTGTATATTTCCACAGGAGTCTAATGATAAAACGCATTAGATCCCCTCCCAGGGAGGTGAGACAACACCCATTGCCTTTCTATGGTCACATGGTGCTTCGAAAGCCAGGGGAGAAGGTCAGCAGCAATAACAGTGTCCAAACCAACAAGGGGCATCTTCATGGGGAGGGGAATTCAGCTTGTGAGAAATACACTGTGTGCAATTTTATACTCAGAAATGAAAAGTGGATTTTCTCATGGGCAGATCTAGCATGCAAATCTCAGAAAAAAAAAATGCTTACTTTTAAATCCTGAACATGGCTTTGACATATTCAGAAAACTTCACAGCCACAAGAAAAAGACAGAGTTTTTTGGAGGAAAAATATTCCGATCCTGGGAAATAAGGATTTACACATATCTGCTGGCCTTTATCTGCTCTGGATCTACAGAGACAGCAGCATGAGCTAGAGGAACAGGACGTAAGTGCAGGGAGGGCTCCATCCCTCACACACATGCCACAGTTTGCATTTAACTGAATTGTTCCACTCGTCTGTATTTCTATGCATGCATTCAAACAGGTAAAAAAAATACCCATCTGTACATATGCCAATATGATATTCCCTGTATTTAAGAATGGTTTTACATACACACACACACACACACACACACACACACACACATACACATGACATATGTCCCCTCAGCCACTATAAACATCACTATCTCCTGGGATATGGTATGTATGTGTCAGCTGCCTATCTCTTTTCTCTAATTCATGGTCTCATGCCCCTGACCCTAGAATGATGGGGCCTCAGGAATAGGTAACACATTAGATTTCTTTTACCTTCACTGCATTCTTCCTGGAGTCCACTGTGCTCTATCCGTAGCTTCAAGCTAACCCAGGTAAAAACAAATCGTGAATCATTGTAAAAGGCTATAAATATGCCAGATTTGTTTATTTTTTCTGTTTCTTTAGTTTTGTTTTAATGCACATTGATTTGGGGATGGGTAATTAAGTGTTCTGACATAAAACATTTCCTTCTGGGTGCCAGGCTAGATGGGGAAGGGGAATGATAGAGAAGCAGCCACAAATGACTTGAATGTCACTGGAACTTGAAAGTAAGATTTGCAGGACATAATCAGGCATTGACTATAATTAGCCATTTGCAAACGTCTTACTTGACACTGTGACTTCTTACCTCATAGCCACTCCAAGAAAAGGGTGTAGAAGATGATTCAGTGCCCCCAAAACAAAAAGACCAATGGCAGAAATACTCAAATATAAAAAGCATTTCTTTTTTCCCAAATTTTATCAGCACTGAATTACTTTAGCAGAATGTAAATTTGGCCCAAGGATGAGATATGCATGTCATGTCCTTGTTTGTACATTGTCTCAAAGCCTTTGAAGAATGAGAAACGGTTGGATAAATAATTATAACTATGCATTGTTTAATAATGACTATATAAATAAATACCACATTGGAAATAAGTGAAGAATAAAACAAAGTGATAGTAACTGTGTTTGTGTTTGTCCTTTAATAGTGAAATATACACAGAAGACAGTGCATTGAGAGGAAAACTGGTAAGAAGTACTAATAAATATTAATAAATAATAAATATTTTAAAATATTTATTAATATTTTTATTTTCTGTATGTCAGTGTATCGACTGCATGTGTGCAAGTGGACCCATGTTGTGCAGTGCCAGCAGAGGTCAGAAGAGGGCGTTGTTTGCCTCTAAAACTGGAGTCACATATGGTTGTTTAGCCAGCACATGTGTACTGGGAATCAAACCTGGGTCCTCTGCAAGAGCAGCCAGTGCTCTTAACCTTTGAGCCAGCTCTGCAGCCCATGAAATGATGATTGCTTTCTACAGTATGAATTCCATTATTACTGCTTTCCCCTAAACCCAGGCTAATGAGCTCAAACAAGGTGCTGATGGCAATGGACTAATGCCTTTGAAATGACAAAGCTCTGCCTTCCAGATTTACAGATATTTTAAAAGGACCTTATTCTAGAAGGAAAGCTCCTTCTGTTTTACCCCAAATTGTGCCATATTTCCTAAGGGAGAATGCATTTATTTATTATCTATATTCCTAAATTATAGAAAAACAATGCAGTCACTGGAAGACTTAAAATGCAGTGGCTTTGCCCACATGATATTTACCACATTACAGTTCCCAGTCATGCTGAGCACTGGGTAAGCCTGGGTAAGCCACCTTGATGGTTATTAAGATACTATGCTAAAGGAAAATATTTCCCAACAGGAGGGACTAACGAGATAGCCAACAGCATAAGAAACATCAAGATGAGAAATAATAAGAAAGCATCAACTGTGTCCAGGTCAGAATCTCCTTATTTTGTAGCCAAAACATTGCTGAGTTGCAAAGATTTATTCTTCAGAAGCCCAAGGCTTTAAGATAAGTAACAGATACAATTCCAAATGTTATTCAATATAATTTAGCAAATACGTATTATGCTTCTAAAATGTGCCAGAATATTCTGAGGAATCCCAAAGAGATCAACTCTAAGAGGTGAAAAGTCGTTCAAGATAGGTATTCCAGATATTTGCAAATACAAAGCATCAGGAACATTAGTATATAAACCATGCTTTTCATAACAGCAATCGCTGATGTTCAGCTATAAGAATCAAAAGCACTAACTTGAGAAGCCATTGAATATATCAGAGTATCCTAAATGTCTGACTGTTTTCAAGTTGCACTGGAGATCTGCCCCTCTACAGTGGAAAACGAGAAAGCAGAGAGAAGAGACAGAAAGAGAGAGGGACAGAGACAGCAGACACAGGAACATAAAGACACAAGGATGAAGACAGAAAGCGCTCCTACAAAAAGTGACCCTTGCTCCAGCAAGGGGCATATTGGCCAGCTCCTTCACTTCCTTTGGTTCCTGCAGATAAAGAAAGTCTGACATGAGCAGTTTTCACAGTGATCTAAACAGGAGTACCCAAGGCCAAGGGTGTTCTTTAGACGCCTACCCCTACATTTTACATCCCCTTTGAGTCAAGAGTCTTTTGGAAGCTGAGTTAGGAATCTTGGAATATGGGTTCATCCACACTGTATCACAGCAGTAGTGCCCCCTGCCGTCTGCACATACCTTTGTGTCTTACCAGCTGACACTTTATCTGGTTCTTTTCCTTTGCCATCTTTTGAAAACATGTTGTTTTTAATCTACTCTTAGAAAAGTTTCATCAGTTTGGACAATGTATGTTGAGTCTAAATTATGTTCTCCAGTGGATTCTCCATCTAAGCAGATCTGGAGAGCTGGTTTAGCAAGCCACCGGAATTCATTTGCTACTGCCTACAAGACTAAGATACAGTTTTTAAGAAAGAATTTGTTCTTTGAAAGGAAGCATTAAGTCACACAAATTATGTCCAAAGATAGTGTTTTAGGGTCAGAATGAGGCTGTTTATGTTTCCACTAATTCCAGGAAAAGAACTCACAACCCAGAGGCCTCTGAGTCTTAATGAAATGTGAAGCTGCTTCCTTGGTAAGAGGGCCAGCTTCCGGCTACTCCAAGATGGGATGTGCACCCACGGCAACAGAGACAGAGGTGAAAAGCCATCGCTGTGATTAACATGGCGGTAGACCTAAGGGCAAGACAAAATGCATTGCGCAAACCCAGGCCAAGACTTTGCCTTTCACTTTGTGCCCAGGCTTGTGCTGGGTCTGGGTCACAGGAGATGGTGACTTCATTGAATCCAAAAGCACAAGCATGAGTCACAGGCGCCCTCCCTCTGTAGATGTCCACAGTGATAGAGGGGCTGCCCCTTCCAGAGCAGGAGCAGAAGAAGACGCTGCACGCTACACCAAGGCTAGGGTGGATTGCAAGAAGAGAGCAGCCTAGTGTGGAGATCATTTCTTCCTGACTCAAAGCCTTGCTCTGCAGCTACTTCTGGGCTGCATTCCTTTCCTATGTGGTTTCACAATGCAAGGAATAGCCCTCATCACACTCTATTCTAATTGTTTAACTGATGTGTCAACCCCACTATGTTCTAATCTGTTTATTTAGTAGATAGATCTCTTCTACACTTAGCATAACCAATGCTACATAAAAAACAGACAGAGCAGGGGGTGGGGTACTTGCCTCTAATCCCAGCACTCAGAGGGTTAAAGCAGGAAAATTGTGAATTCAAGTCAGTCTGAGCTAAGTATAATTCCAGGTTAGCCTAGAATGCATAGGTCATACCTCAAAAACCTAAAATGTAGAAGTGAATAAAAAGGAAATGTTGGTGGGATGAGTAGTTATCTCAAGGAGCAAAGTCCCATCTTTCCTTAGAAAACAGCTTCATGAACACATGAACATATCTCATCAGACTTCATACTATTACCAGCTGTGACTGGACCTCTCAGTGGCTAAGATGGGGCCCAGATTTAGGAAACGAAAATTAGGGAGAAATCCCTCTGCATTTCTCTTAGACCTGAGTTGTCAATCTTGTTTTAAAAAAATTTATTTTTTATCCTATTAGTCTGAGTTTGGAAGGGGAGTAAAGAAAAGTTGTGAGGTGTCCATCCAAAGGATGTCAACAGAGGTTCAAGAAAGTGCATGGAATTGCCTCTGTCAGTCGGGATTCCTGACCGCCAACAACACGCCAGTGAGTAGTTTATGAGAGAGAATAGTTGTCTTTATACTTTGGAGAATTCTCCATAGAGAAGTACTTAATCAGGATTTGGGAAGCAATTAATCATCACCCACATAGTCCAGGAAAATGCAGCACCCCTTAGAACAGCACACTGGTATAAGAGGCTGCAGGATACAGGACCTGCCTGTCTTGATGGGGCTGAGATCAAACTGCCTGGTCCCCCTTCACAAGCCACTAGATAAACAGATGATCCATGCCATTTTCTAAAGCTGTACCATGTTAAATTATTGGCAAACTCTCATTAGACATGAAGTTCATATCTCTGTCTCATTAGTAATGATGCTAATTATATATCTGCCTAAGATGATGAATTAGCATACCCGATGTAAAGGGTGGGTCCATTTAATGCTGTCAGAGACATTTGGCTTTGCAAAATGTACTGATATTCTGAGTTTTAGACAACATTTTATAGCATTTAAGTTCTTAGAAAGAGCAGCGTGGGCTATAAACAGAAAGATCTTTGCCCAGAATTTCAAAGTTGGGGGACAAGGGTAACAGAAACCTTGTGGGAAAGAAGTTGATACTTCTAACAAAGGCTCTATAAGTAACAGTAGCTCAGCAAATCTTTTTCAGATTCATTTATTTGCATAGGGAAGAGTTAATGAAATTTTATTAAGCAGAAAGAAAAGGTGCTATTATGAAAAGAAACTGCTTGCTATGTAGGAATGGCTTTTATAAAAATGGACAGAATCTGGATGACTGACTTTCAGTTAATCTTGGAAACCTCACCGACCATGTTCTCTTCTGACCTGTGTGCCTGATCTTGGTTCCTGAGAATCTCATTTTGCTACTCCACACTGAGATAGTGATCGAAAGTGGGTATGTTTGAGAATTAACATATCAAAGTACTGAAAGACAGTGTACATTTTCATTGAAAACAGTGACAGTTGAGAAAAATTGCTTGACCACAGACAGCCTTTCCAGAAGTCTGAGCATTTCTTTTTTAATTTTTGAGAGTTTCATACGGGAGTATTGTCTTTACATTATTTTTATGCCTCCCAGTCCCCCACCAGCTCCTCCACTCCTTCTCAATTTTTTGTCCTCTTCTTGATTATTGTTGCCATGCGTTTATAAATATACATATATACTATGCACTGAGTCCAGTTAGTGGTGCTCCTGCACCCCTGTGTTTAAGGCTGTCCATTTGGGATGAGATCACCTCTTAAGGGACCTCAGCCCTGGAGAAATGTGTTTCTCCATCCCTTGGTAGCCATTGATTACCCACAGCTCTTTATTTAGAGCTGGGACCCGGTGACATTCCTCCCATAATGTCAATGAGCGGCAGCAGATATCTTATGTACCTACTGAAAAGGGTTTTGTGCAGACAGGCTGTATAGAGATGATATTTTCAAATTCTAGACTCAGAGCAGATTTGTGGATGGAGCTTGGAAAAGAAATCACCATGCTCCCTCATCTTGTTAGGGGGTGGAGAGGTGGGAGGGGTCAGTCAGCACGGAACACAACGCCCAGATACTCTGAGTTCATCTTAGGAACACATGAGACTTTCATTGTGTTTTAAAAGCTAAGATCTTCCAGAAATCAACACTAAGACAAGGCGTTGTGAATGTGTGTTTTGAGCTTCCACTTCAGCCAAATGGCTTGCCGCGCAAATAACCGCTGTCTCGGCTTCTGCAGCAGCACCTGGTGAGGACTGTTCTTTCAGTCTTTTATTAAGAGCAGGACTCACCTGCCCACTATCGAATGGAAGCGAGGAGGTTGGCAGGTTGAAAGATTATCCTAATGTGGAGCCTTTCAAACCACAGTGGAGACTACAGATCTGCCCATTTGCTTTCCACCCAATCAATAATAAACCAGTTCTCATTTTCTAAAGTTGGATTGGTTTTCTGTGCCAACCTCCAAACAAAAACACGATGCTTGGCTGCATGTCCAGGGCAGCATCTCACACGTGTCCTGGCCCTGGACAGTATGTGCAACACACTTTCACCAGATTTAGTCAAATTGTAGAAGCTCGCTTGTTTCTCCCAACAACAGCTTATTTCAGTTAATGAAAGGAGTGTCCGATCCAACAGAATAAACATAGCTTAGGCCTCTCGCTGACGTCTGGAAGCTGGGCTGCTGTTCATCTCTGGTGCTTCTCCCCTAGAGCCAGATAAACTTCTGTCGGTTATAGGCAGCAGAGCAGAGACACACACACACAAGGCAGTTATAATACACATGTGGTCAATGAGGCAGCCTTTAAGGAAAAACACTGCTGATAAGATAAACAGCTTGTGATGTCCTTAATTATAATATTTCATACTCATTTAGCCATCTCCACATCACAGAACTAACAAAGTGGATTTCAAACAGGAAATAAGACTCCTTCCCGCCAGCCCAGAGGCCTAATTATAAAATAGCAACCTACTTTTTCTGTAGCGAACACAGGGCTCTTTTTTTTTTCCCTCCTCCAACAGAATTTATTGAGCTCATTACCAGGCTGCTTATGAAGTGATTTGAAATGAGGCAACATTAAAGCATTCCACAAATCCCTTGTACTTAGTCATCCTGACACTTTATTTGAACTCAGGGCATTGATATGGAATAGCAGCCCCACACTTCTCACTCTATTATCTGACAAGAGGCTTGGAATCCAAAAAATGATCTATCATCAAACTTCCTTAATCATCACCATAATTTGTTAGAAAGAACCAGGTAGGACTGCGGCAACACCAGAGGGGCTAGGCTGCCAGAAACAAGGCGCGTACAGCACGAGTTAGCCGAGAGGAGCAGAGGTACATTAATCAGTCACTGAAGGGCCGAAGGCAGTATATGTACGTATGTATTTTAAGAAAAATTGACAGATAGACTTCAAAGCAGGGAAGCACTGAACTCCCTGCTTGCTATTAGTCCCTGTGACTTCTGTTCTCTAGCCATCCAAGAGGCGGTTTCAGACTGACCCTCACTGTGCTACGGCTCAGGCTAACACCACGTAGTTAAAGCTGTATGTGCAAAAGTTTCACAAAGGGAAAGGAAAAAAAAAAGTCTCTGAAGAACACAAAAGTCTATGGAAGTTGACTATCTGTTATGTGAAAATGTGGCTCATTTTTGCCTTTTACTGCCTCATTCCCTAACTTCCTGAGCCAGGAATGAATCAGAGTCTAAAGAACTGTCTCCTGTGACAGAGGAATTATGTTTTATATCTCACTGAGCCCTACATGCATCCTGATGTGCAGTCTGCCTTGGAAAAATGTCAAAGTTTTAAGCAGAAGGTTCTCTGAGGAAGGGGTGCGTGCACATGTGTGCCTGCCAGGGTGGAGGAGGGGACACGGTCTAGAGGAATCCTGGGGCCAGCGCTCTTCTTAGAGTCTGTCTTTTCAGCTACATGCTACTATGATTCCTTAATGCATTTCTTTCTAAAGTCCACAAAGTGGCCAAAGTTACAGAAGTTGTTTCCTGAGCAGAACATTGAAAGATACTTTGGTTGGCTTTTTCATTTATCTATTTTTTTAGTTTTTTGTTGAATTATTTTTGACAGATCTCCCTAGTCACACCTGCCTGGAAGTTCCAATGTGAACCAGAGTGGCCTCAGTCTCACAGAGATCCACCTGCCTCTGCCCACCCAAGGGCTGAGATTAAAGGCACACATCACCATGCCCAGCATTTGAAAGACACTTGGTAAGGATGGAAAAACTCTCCAGTTTTCCCATGTCGGGTCTTAAGCGGTGCTATGCAAGGGCAGTGCTTAGGGGGTACCACTTAGAGAGAACACCAAGACTGTTCACAGAAGATCTCAACCCAGAAGGGGAAAACTGTACTGCAAATTCCTTACTTCCTCACATGGCATCCCTAAAGAAAACTATTCAGCAATATCTTTTAAGAAGATATTAAGTAATGCTAGATGCCTTCTATAATATTTTCCTTAGGGAAGAGGGGAACCCTTTCTGCTAATCATAATATTAATTATAGGTACAATTAATCTATGTTGACTCTACACAAGTACTTTAAGTACTTTAGAAGATTCTTTTAAGAAAGGATCCAACAGACTCATAACTAAAAGAAGCAGTTTGAAAGCATGGCTTTAGAGCTGGAGGACCTCAACATGAAACTATCTGCACAGGAGGATCAAATTTACTCACTGCTTGGCATCGGCTATGCTCTGTGTTCTTCTGTTTTTTTATTATTATTATTATTAAAATTATTTATTTATTTATTTATTTATCATGTGTACAAATGTTATGACTGCATGCATGTAAGCGCACCCATGCTGTGCATTGCCTGAGGAAACCAGAACAGAGTGTTGGAAGAACTGGAGTTATAGACAGTTATTAACCACCATGTGCTGGGAATCGAACTCTCCGAAGAGTAGTCTGTGCTCTTAACTGCTGAGCCATCTCGTCTCTCTGGCTCCTCTTCTGATTTTCAGTGTCTCTGGTGTCTCTTCTGTCCCCTCTCTGGAACCTTACTTGCTCTACTCTTAGTGTGAGAACACAAACCCCTTCACCTTTATAGTTTCTCATCCAAGAGCCCCTTTCTCAAACCTACTAATATTATAACTTTGCAAATAACACTTTAAGCACCTTTCCTTCTGACCACACCACTGACTTTATTCAGTGTTTCTTAATGTCCATTTATCATTTCCCAGTGCCCAACAATTCTTTAAACTCAAAAATGCTAAACTTAATTTTTCAATTTTAATAAACACCTGACTACATATTCTAAATTTCCTAAATTTTGTTACATGTGCTTGAAGTTGAAATCTCAAAGCTGGTGATATTATTTCTTTATTCTTCATCTCTTAATTCATCCATAGACTCTTTTACACCTATCTCTATCTCTATATTCCTTTTTATTGTTTAATACTACAGTCATTGCTCTGGCTCAAACTTTGTCTTTCCCTTGAACAACTGCACTTATCTCCCAATTCTCTGTAACACGCAACGCTCAGCCTCATGGTCTCTTGGTCTGGCACCCAGAATACGACCTGATCTCTCTCTTCCAATTTATATTCAAGCTTCCTATTGCATTTCTGGAAAAAAAAAAACAGTTTCTTCATTGCACAACGAATTAAATCAGCATTTGTAAGTTTAATATTTAATGCCCTCCGTGCTCTTGCAACACACTTCAAAACTATCAGGATCTAAGATGGCAGCTGGTATGCAGGCACAGTCTGCAAGAACCTCCAGGGCATAAACTGGGGAAACTTGAGTAGGAGCCATAAGAAGAGTAGCAGACATTTTAAAGAGCAGAGAAAGAGGGGTTGGGGAGGGCCAGCTGCGGCACTGACCGCTGACGGGGTAGGTGATGGGGGTGGGAAAGCCTCTATTCTTAGCATTTGACTGGAGCAGCCATGAAAAGCCATTTTTAAAAGACCCAGGTAGAGTCAGTGGCTTGGTAGCTCCAGATGATCTCTGAACTGCACGGGGGAAACTGAAATCTGAGCAGCAGAATACCTCTATACTGTGGTTAGGAAAAGAAAATTAAAAACAAACAAAAAGAACTTTGAGTTTGAACCCTACAGTGTTCAGCAAAATGGAAACCAGGTCAGAGCCAGAGTCTACAGAAGAATATAGACCCCAGTTACAAGTGGTTCACAGGACAAGAGAAGGAACTACCAAGGGGCAGGGCCAACATTTGCACCCTAACCTGTGAAGAAAGGACCCAGCATCCGGACACACCCGTACAAGGGACCAACCTGGGGTGGGCTCAAAGGTCAGAACAGTATTCTCAACCTGATCTATGAATGACTGCTCAGGTATGACCAGCATCTGAGACCCAACTTCACCAAAGGTCTGAAGGCTGCCTGTAAAGGAACACTGAGACTCAAAACTAGAACCAGAAAGTGGGCCAGATGACATCTGTACACCCCATTCAGGTCTCCCGTCCACACCTGTTCATCCTCCTGTAGTAACCGAGGTCAGCCTAGCAAGCCTGCTTTACTCTAACCCTCTCCATCTTTCCTGCTTTCTGGCACACTTCTGTTTACTCTGTTCTTTCATCATTTTCTTTTTCATGGGTTTTCCAAAAGAACAAAGGCAGCCTGGTGTGTCTCAGTGTGCAGGGAATGTGTTAGCATAACTCATGGTGCTTCTTTCCTACCGCTTTTCATTCCATCGTGGTCACAGCTGCTTCGCCTCTCCCTGTCTACTTGCTGCCATTACTCCATCTGTTTTCGTTTCCTTCCTCTTCTTTTTCTTTATAGTTTTAACACTAATCTCTGCTTTTTTCCTTTTCACTCATATCCAAAGTAATATATTAATGCATACAGTACTACCAGTAGCTTTTACTTTCTAAAAAAATGAATATTTAAGGGGTGAGTGTTTTTATTTATTTTGTTACTGTATCCGATTATTATAATATGTTCACAGTGGGCCTACCCTTTGATGGTAATTGTTTTTACAGAAAGTATTCTACTTCCAGGGGAGTAATAGAGATTGATTCTAGTGCCCTGGATACCAATCTAAGAGATAACTGATGCCTCAACCCTACTCTAATCCAGTTCCTCTTGAATATTGAGAACAACTCTATCAAAAGAATAAGGATGAATTAAAAAAAATCTAACCAACAACCTAACTATAAGTATGCAAATCTTAAAACAATATATATATATATTTTGCAACATTGAAAACCAAGGCAACATGATTCCTTCAAAAATTACTAATCCTCCAATGAGATGGAACAGGATGAAATCCCAAACAAAGAATTCAAAAGAATGCTTTCAATCCAAAAGTATTTTCACAGAATTCAGTGGTACAAATAGACTCCTTAATGAATTCCAAGAGAACACAAACAGTTGAATGAAATAAGGACGGCAATATAGGATATGAAATTAGAATTCAATAAAGAGATAGAAATACTGAAGAAAAACAGAACTGGAATATTGGAAATGAAGAATTAAATAAGTCAAATTAAAACCTCCATGTAAAGCCTTATTAATAGACTAAAGGGGAGAACATAACGTCAAGGTTGAAAGACAAGGTAAAGGAATTGGAATTTTCACATGACTGAGATAAAACTAATGAGAAGGAGCAAACCATAACTTTAAGAACGTGGAACTCTGAAAAGACCAAATTTACAAACCATAGGCATGCAAAAAAGAATAATAATTTGATACTAAGACACAGAAAACATTTTCAATAAAATCACAGTAGAAAATTTCCTCAATCAAAGAAAACACATGTTCATCAGGGACAGGACTCATCTATAACAGCCAGTAAACAAGACCAGAAAGAGAACTTTCTATATCCCATTTGAGTGGAAACACAATAGACAAAAATGTCTATTGAAAGTTGAAAGAGAAAAACACAAGGTGTCATGTAAAGGAAGGAACATCAGAATAACAACATATTTGTCAATACTTTAAAAGCTAAGATGGCTTAGAATGATCTATTTCAATCTATGAAAGAAAAATCACTGACTAGACTACTATACTCAATGAAACTCTGTAGAAGAAAGAGAAACTTTCTATGATTAAAAACAGGTTAAAGAGATTCATGGCCAGCAGGTCAGCTCTACAGAAGACACTTAAAGGAATCTTTTGAACTGAAGAGAAAGATAAACACATTCATAAGGCTAGAGGCAAGAATAAACCATGAAGAACTGCAACTAAGCAAATGAGGCGAGAAACAGCAAACACCACAAAGTCAGCGAAATGACTGAAATTAATACACACGTTTCAATAATAGCTCTAAATGTTAATGTTCTCAGTTCTGCAATCATCAGAAAAAGACTAGCAGATTAGAACAGAAAAACAGAATCCGTCTCTGTTTTTCATCCAAGAAACATAACTCATCATAGGAGACAACAACCGTAGGTGAGAGGATAGAAAGTGTATTCTAAGAAAATAGAACCAGAAAACAATCAAGTGTCACTGTTCTAATTTCTGAAAAAAATGCGCTTCAAACCAAAATGAGTCAGAAGAGATAAAGCCACTTTCTACTAGGGAACAAACAGTCCGTAAAGAGATTATTTCATTTCTAAACAAATGCTAAACATGAATGTATTCCATTTCATAAAGCAAACACTACTGGATGTAAAGACATGGACTAATGCCAACTCAGTCATACTGAGTAACTTCAATAGCCAACTTTCATCATTAGAGATGGGGCGATAGCTCAGTCCAAAAAGTGCTTGCTACAGAAGCATAAAGAAGTGAAGCATGCACACTCCAATACCAGTGCTGAAGAGCAGAAGACAGAGGACCTGGAACTTGCTGGCCAGCCAGACTAGCTCAGTCATCAAGCTCCAGCTTCAGTAAGAGACCCTGTTTCAAAAACGTAGATGCACTCACAGTTGGATAAGGTTCGGTCAGCACAGGGTTTATTTTTCCTGTTCGTTCTACATTCCATATACTTAGTGTTTTCAGCAATAGGGTCATGCCATGAAGTTCTGGCAGATAAGAAGGAGCAGTAGCAATAGCCAGTAATATCTGAGGATCTATGTGATCCTTGGACAACAACTTCAAAAGAAGGAATCCATTCCTGACACTGGGCATTTAATTGTCAGCCTATGGCATCTAGTAGGGGCAATGTCCCCTGATATAAGGTCATCTCTTTAACTCCTTTTAATCTCTTTTTATAATGTACATGTATATATACTTTAAGAATCTTCTTTAGTGGGAGCTTTCCATATGTTTTTTTCTAACAGCCTCCAGTGTTAGTCGTCGCCCCACACTTCCTCTTCTGCCCGACTCCCCTATTCCACAGCCCTTTAATCCCCCCTACTCTGATATTCCTCTTTGCCCCTTCCTTTCACTTCATTGCACCTTCCTTCCTAGGAATCCTCCTCCTCACCCATAACTATTTCTTAGTTTCTTGAACTCTCTGAATTTTTAAGTTGAAATATGCATATCTAAGGGTCCAAAGCTAGCATCCAGCTATGACAGATAGCATGGGACACGGAAGATTCAGTCTTGCTTAAAGCTGAGGTTCTTAGTAGACTGACCAGGCTCCAGTGGATGAACCTACACCAAAGGAAATTTGAAGACACAAACCTGATTCCATAGTCTTTAGCATACATACATGGATATATATATTAGAGCACAGATATTTGGTGGGGGCCGAGTAAGGAGGTGAAGATATGAGAAGAGATCCCAAATGGTCAAAATGCATTGTATGAAATTCACAAAAATTTACTAAAAATTAATAATAAAAATAATACTGAAAGCAATTAGTCACTGGCCATTGAAGTCTGGCCTCCACATGCAAGTGTATAATATAACACTCATGTGTGCCCATGTACATGGACACATACACTCAAAAATAATAAGAAATAAAAATGGAGATGATTTCTACATTAGATGGACCTAACAGACATACACTGCAGGATAATCTTCCCAGGAATCAACAGAACTTTCTTTTAAATAGATAAAATAATAGAAGACAAAGCAAGTCATACAGATGCATAAAATCATATGTGTATATATGACATGTACTAACAGAAGAGAAGGGGTGAAAAGGGAGAGTAGGAGCTGTGGAGCTCTGCTCAAAGTACAACTCGGACGTGTGTTACCCAACAGCACATAAAATGAGTGTACACTACAGAATCTGAAATAATCATAAATAATAATAAATTGAAAACAAAATCTTAGCTAGATAAGTTGACACGGGTCTATAATCCCAACACTCAGGATGCAGAGCCAAGAAAGCTGTAAGTCAAACCCAGAGGGATCTGTCCAAAATCCTGTCTCAAAAATACAAAAAAAACCAAAATATTTGGAAAAAGCATTTTATAAGTATTATCTTCTTTTAAAAGGTGTGGATATAAATACTCTAATAACATGTATAATATTTATATGAATATATGTATTTATGTATAAATATAAATTCTCATAAAGTCTCTACCTATGAGGAAACTGAGGATCAAAGAGATTTTAGTTTTATGAAGTTACATACTGACACATACCTCAGGCAGATTTGATGAGAGAGCTTTGACCTAACAACTCAGTGCACCCCACTTTCCCACATAGTAATAACATTTCTTATTGTTCTCCTTTGTGAACCACTGAACAAAGAATATCAGATGCCATGTGGGGAAATCTGATTGAAAGAATTAAGCTAGATGTATTGGTGTGTGCATATAAATCCAGCTGCTTGGGAAGCTGTGATAGGAGAGCCCTTGAGGGCAATAATTCAAGGACACCCGAGGAAACAGCAAAATTCCACCAGAGCAAGGGAGAAGAATTTTAAATCAGTAAGCCTGCATTTAAATTTTGAGTCCTGATTTTCAAAATCAATTAACAGTACTCCTACTTTATAATATTTGTCTGCTAGACAGTCTTGTAATTCTTATAATGTCTTTGCCTCACAAAAAATAATGATTATGTATAACTTTGAGTATTGAATCCTAAAAAACTGGAACTATCTTCTTTTACAGGACACATCAAACCTATGTTATTAATAAGGTACACATATTATACTTACTGCTATGGATGGGCAGCTGTAAGACCAAGAACCTTCTCCAAGGTTGTATATACATATTCGGTGTCATCTATTAGCAGATAACGTCTCAGAACAATCAACTCACACTACAAGTAAAATTTGCATTTTAAAGATAATCTACAGAACACTTTCAGTTGAAAGCTATGTGGGAGAATTTCACATCCACTCATGTTCATAAATGTATATAAATATATGTGCAATGAAGATAGTTAACAGCTCAAAATATTTGCATGCAGTTTCAAAAAACTGATAGATCTGTGGGACTTTCATTAAAATTAGAGTTTTCAGCATGCAAATTATATTCACGATTCATTGCCAGAAGAGGAGGAAGAAGAAGGGCGGGAAGGAGGAAAACCATTAGCTGAGGGTGAGCAGTAAGCATAGGAGTATGCACAGAGCCATCATCACTTGCTCATCACTAGACCTGGAAGGACTGTAGCCTTAGCTTTGTGGTCAATAAAGCCACGCAAAGGGATTCTGATGAAATATGAAAGACTCATCAGCTGCTCTGTCCAGGATCAGCTGGTTGTGTCCTACTGAAACACTCCATCTGAGCTCTGGAAGGGAGTTAAGGAACACTAGTCCTCAGTCACTCAGTGGACAACTAAGAGCCAGCAGGAAAACAGTGAATGATCATGTCCTCTAGGAGTTTCTGCCTTGTAGACTTGCAATACTGAAGACAGAAATTAAAATTCTGGGTTCAAAATTATTTTTCATATTTTCAGTTCATTAAACATAAAGATGCATCCTTCATGAAGACTCACATTGATAAGCTAATAGCCAACATTTGAAAAAGAAAAACCATTTCAGAGGGAGACCAAACCTAGAATAAAAAATTACGATGAATTAAACAACAAATAGCCATAGAGCTTGGGAGGGAATGAAAATAATATTTATGTTTCATGTTTGTTTATTTTTTAACACATTTTTTTTCTTAGCTAATATATTGACCATCATCATTTTGACTCAGGTATGTCAAAAAGGTTTTCCTAGTTTATTGAAAATAGGGGAATTAATTACAAAGTTAACCTAAACAAATGAAAGAATGCACAGAAAATGTTGTATTGGATGCAGAAATTAGAGGAAATAAAATTCTACTTCTAAAGAATCTTACCATTTTTCCAGTTGTGAAAACTATTCCTAATTTGAGATGGGGCATTGACTTTCTACCATTTATAGTTATACTATATGTTGTTTTAAATGAGACAAGTTCTGATAGAAACATATTTCCAGTTTACCACAATAGCTAACAAGACTTCAGTCCAACCGTGACATTCTTCACCAGAGTTGAAAGAAAATATGTTTGCATTCCAAACAGTCTCTCTGGTGTTCACAACTACAGCAAAAACTCAGAATACATTTTATACTACTGCCCTTTAGTCCCTGAAGCCAAAATCATCCACATAGATTTAAACCGTTAGTACCTAGGGTTCTTCCATCTGGCACAATAAAATCATAAAATACATGTGTAAGGCATAGGAAATATACACTAGATACACAAAGGCTGGGATGTTTCTTAATGTCCAATAGTTGCTGTAGTCTAATAAAGAATAAACTTATTTGAAAAAGAATAATTTTGTCTTCAGCAGTTAACATGAAAGCTTCATTTGTCTAAACAGTTTATTATTAAATATGGATATATTTTAATCATTCTATATATCTAGTTATATTTTTCTTAATTTATTAAACAAATGGAAAATCAGATGAATTAGAAAATACTAGGAATAGTTTTCTAATTTGATTGTATTTATAGGAAGTAAACTATATTGCTGAGAAAGCAGAATCATGGAGTGGTTACCAACAGCAGTGTTAACAGATCAGTAAGTGCTATCAGTAGATTAAAAGCCCATCTATGCAGCAAACTGTCTGCAGACTGATGCGGTAGAATGCCCTGCTGGAAAGAAGTCAACAGCTGGGTGAACAGAGCAGGGCCTTGAGTAGCTCAGTGTCACTGGAAAGATGCTGAGATGCACAAGTGTCACCAGCATTATGGAACACGTTTTCCCATTCCATTATATCCTCTGCTTTCTGGGGATCAGCATAGGGGAGAAGGCTTACCTACTCTAGCTTTTATAAAGCACAGAAGCCAGAAGAGCAGAAGAGAGACTGTGAGCTTAGCAAGTGTAATAGCATGTATATGAAGGAAGACAGGTAACACAAAGGTAATTTCTGTTTCTGGCAGTGACAGATGACACACTGGACAGGTTCTGTCCAGAGTTATAGCTGCCTAAACCCATGACCCATTCATTGCCACCCGTAAGAATAAACATCCCTTTCTCTCCTTGTGCCTTATTTTCCCAAGTTGCCTAACATGAAGGTTTAAATTCTATGTAACCATTGTTGAATCGTCTCATTCTTTTCCAAGTCTAAGTCATGAACAGTCATTCCGGGACGTAAAGTAGCTTGGACTGTGCTGTCATTGCAGCAGACCCAGGTCTCAGAAGGACCTGCTCAGCACAGCCTGCTCTGAGAGACAAGAAACCAAACGCTATTTGCAATAAGCACTCTGCACTAGCTTCCGCCCACACACGACACAAATCCACACACAGAAGGAGAAGCAAACAGGAGAAGGGAGTTCGGCCTTCTCTGCTGTGCTACTCCAGCATGACTTCAAGATGTTGATGTTCAATACAGAATCTTAAAACACAAACCTTAAGTCAAACGCACAAGTTCCTGGATAGACCACAATGCAGCTTCCCTCTCCCCATTTACAGCCCTAAGTCACCACGGGCGCTGGAGAGGCCACTCACCTTTCCTTTTCATAGCCTTCGCATCATTTGTTCAATCCTCACTGCACTAAGAAGTCCATCACTATTTAAGCAAACTCAATTTCTCCAGCTTCCAGATCTAGGGGGAAAAAGTGGAAGGACAGGAACCAGACACCAGGGTTCATCCTCATGATTGAATGGCAGAAGCCTTTCACCTTGTTCTCACCTTTCTGCTTTGCAAGGGACAAGAATGCAGCTGCTACTTTGTGTAAACATTAAACTTCTTACAATACAGAAGCCTCACCATAACTTTATATACTATGGAGCAAAAGAATATGTAACATTTTAAAAGACATAGGTGCTATTACAAAGGGGTTAGAAGAAGAGGTCTTAACAGCACCTTGACCAGGTTTCCAATCGAACCGTTTGCATTTGTTATCTGTGTGCGCTGTAGTGACTTACTTAACCAGATCCAGAAGATGAAATAACAGAATAAAATTTATTGGACAACTTCCTTGAATGGATGTAGAGTGATTTGTCTCATTTCTGATCACTATTGCCAATCAAAGGAAGTCAGGAAAAAATATTGTGCTATAATAAGTGTTCAATAAGCATATTTTAATGGGAAAAGCATGTTGAAGTAAGTTGTCATTAACTAGCTAAGCATTTCTTCTCTGAAGTATGTATGTCTTTGCTGAGTATACGGAATATGGGCTTAGTCAAATCAAATCAGACCATGTAATTCAGGTCATCTGAATTTTCATTGCCTGTCATTTCCAATCATGTGTCATAGTAGCAGACTTGAAAAGAACATCTTCCTCTGTGGGTAGCACTCAACTCTCAGAACACTGAGTTTCAACTCCGGTGGCCTTGCTGAGGTGGCCTGAGTTCTGCCTTAGAGACTGAGTACACAACGCTTGAAGAGCCGCTACCACAGGACTTCATAGAAAAAACAACAGCCTTTTCTCTTCCGCCAATGGAGTCATGTCTCTGTCTCGTCCCCCATAACACTTCCAGCATAGGTGAGTAGAGCTAAGAAGATGAGATCAAATTTAAACCCTGATAAGGGTCTCTGGACAGATCTATTATTCGTTGGTTACATTGATTTTTAATGCAAAAATACAATTCTCTCTTCCTATCTTTAAAAGAACTGTGGAAATAAGACTTGCTGATTTATGTGTAGAAGAAATTCTCTTTACATGTAGTCCTCACAGTGCCTCTGTGCAGATTTTGCGGTGTTTATGTTGACATTTTCTCAGGGGCCAAGAGCAGCAGCAGGTGATGACTATGGCTCCCCTCTGCTCTCCCACACCCAAATGTTGGCTCTAAACTTCTCAGAATAAAGTCTCCATCAGATACAGGAACTTTTTTTTTCAAAAAAGAGTTTTTCTTCCTCCTTCTTGGTATAATGTTCCTATTTCTTGAGACCTGGGAATTAGGTGATCCATCCCCTACCTTATCACTCTGAAAGCAGAAGTCTTCCCTAAACTCTCTCCACAGGGACTTGCAACATCAGACGTCCAAAGGCTACATCATTTACTACAAGTCCTCAAAGTGCTTTAAATTTTAACAAATTGGGAAATGCTCTAGGCTAGCTGTGAATCCAATATTTCACACTGTCTTCTTAGGGTTGGGCAGAATTTCCTAGCTTTTAAAGGCAACATATTTCTTTTGGAAAGATCTGAGACTTGGGCTTACTGATTTCTCCATTAGCAAATATATGCAGGACTCACCACTTACAAATAAGCTTTAAATGAGCACAGCCAAGAGATTTTAAAAGGGGACACCACAGTGGGGTCAAAACATGTAAACTTAAATCGCTGTCCAGACTTCAACTCACTAGGATCTCCTACACTTTTGCAGTAGTTTTGTACTCAATGAGAATTTTTGATTACCGTTTTTAAAATTTATTCCGTATAAGATGACCATTCACTGAACCTCAGCAACTAACAGCCAAAACTTATTTTTCCTCATTATGAAGACAGCTCAATTTTTTTCATATTTTATTTTATTGTTTAATCAACCTGTTTTTATGTATCTCAGGCAATAAAACTACTGACTACTGCTTTGGGAACAATATTTTACATCTTAATAAGTTTCTTTTAATATATAAGCTGAGCAGTGCTATAAATCGACTTATTTCTAGAGGAGAGAGAATCAGTGCCCAAGCACAGGCAAAAGTTGTTCACAAAGAAATCTATAGCAAAACATGCATTGATTTCTGCAGCAACTCAGCATCTACCTTGTCTCAAGACGCAGTCTAGAAAACCCCTTAACCTCATTTTCTTCCAAGCTAAGAGATTTTCACTGTGCAGCAAGATGATGGGTGGCTCTCACTTCAGATGTCCTCATGGTGATGGGAGGAATGGCTGCTATGTTGCTCTACTAGCACTAAAAGACCCCTAGTAAGGTGATTCAAAAGCATTTGAGCACTCATGGAAAGCAGTTGATGACCCTGACTCTCCTGATTCCACAGAGCGTCTAAGTATTCATTTTCTATTTTTGTTTCTTTGAAGAAACCCAAGCAGCCCAAAATATGATCATTGCCCTTTTTGTGAATAAATCTTGATTGGAACACAGCCCTGGCTAGGACATTGTTTGGTGCAGGGACTCTTTTACACTGTAAAAACAGTTGTATAGTTGTGATAGACTGTAAGGCTTTTGAAAAGGCTAAAATGCTGGCCATTTGACCTTCTACAGGTATGAAATCACAGAAAAATGGTTCTTTTTGCAAAATAAAGTTGCAAGTTATATAGTCTATAGTCACAAAACAAAAGGGACAAGAGTGTCATGTATAATTAGCAGAATACACTGTGCAGAAGGGAAGATTCAGTATTGAGATGAAAGACAACTTACCAACCACAACTCAGAACTGACGACTGGGCTGCACTCTGAGAAATGTGAATAATGACATGTGCACTGGGAAGAAAGGCTGTTTCTCAGGAAATTGGACCGAACAAACACACATCTTTCCTGAGCTACTACTGTCCACAAGGACTCGGGTTGAGCAGGCAGAGAGGATAGAAATGGTTAGGACCAATTTCTGGCTTGCGCGGCTAGAATTGATGCAAGGTGGCCCCCTTGAAAGTAGCTCGGAGGTCTGGCCGGACCACTTGTCTAATCCAGTAGGAATCAACAGCATGTCTGTGCCTTCCTCTTCCTCTTGCGTCTGCTCCAGCACTGTCAGAGGCAGAGCCCTGGTTACTAAGCTTCCTAGTGCAGGAACTCAATGGCACTGTGGGAAATGTTGGCGGTGTTACTTAAACACAGAGATAGATGCCAAGATGAGGGGATATAGGTTGGAAGGGAACAGCAACTTTCCTGGACTCGAGATTCACTATTGGGCTGACATTTTGCTTTTAAATGATGGATCACCTTTGGTAACCAGTACTCCAGATCTACCTTTAGCATCTCCGGATGGTCTTGAACTTGTCCCCACTGCTTGACTCCAAGTCAGTGATGTCAGAATGTCTTTCTCCTCAAACTCCACCTTCATTCTCTCCCTCCTTAGAAACAGAATAGTTCTGTGGTGCCTATAAAGTTAAATTTCAAAATCTAAGCATCAGCCCGCGTTGATTCTGACATCCTGTTCCACCAGTTCCATCTCTCACACGACCCCGGTGCTTTGCTCAAGCCAGTGGCTGGCTGTTCCCCGTTAAAGCATTGGTTCTGCCTTTTGACTTTGGCATGGCTCTCATACTTTTCAGCTTCCTTCCTTTAGGTATTTACTCATTCCTCCAGAACATTTTTAACACTAATTTCTTCCAGTAACCTTGTCGTGTACTACAATTGTTGTGCCTTTCAAACTGCCCCGGGATTTTGTTTGTTTGTTTTCTTCTTGGGCATTTTCTAAGATATACATTCTGCCTATAATATACATCATACTTGCCTATAATAAATTATAATGTGTAAAGGGTAAGAGGATTTGTAATCTGTCCCATCCCCACTCAGCCCTGACTGAGGCACTCAGCCCAGAAGCCTTCATATTTCAGCCTGACACACAGGATTGTCCACACTGAATCAGAGTAACATTCTCCTTTCTCTGAGTACATTTTTGATCTATCCTCATGGTTTTATCTATTTAATGTTTTGTTGTGCTCTCTCTGTGTCCTAACACATTGCTGAAAATGAGACGTGAATATGAAATCATTATAATAGAGGCACTTAGGCTTTTTGCTGCAGGATTTTTGACTCAAACAATTTCTTGTTCCAGTATATACTGTTTCGCCTCACCATCCATCATGCTTGATAGTAAGCCATTGCCTCTGCCTTCTCCCTATTTACACAAGAGCCCAGTAAGATATTCTCAGCCGGATAGAGATATTCAGGGTCTTGAAATAAATAGGTTCCATCAATACTGGTGATTGCAGACTAATTCAAAAATGTTTTCCTGCAAAATATAGCAGGCTTTGTTTGAACTTCTTGTCACATTCTCCACATTAGTGGTGATCCATGGCAGAGATGGGCACTGGCTTCTCAAAGTATCTTTTAGCTATTACCTAAAAATGCTTGAAAGAATTCGCAAATGCAGATACCTTGTTATGCATGCTGCTTTCTGAAACCGCCTCTGAGACACCAGATGGCACAGCAAGAGCTGTACAAGTGACAGATGATAAAATGTATCCAGCCACATAAATTAACCTCATCATGGCCACAGTATCAGACACTGTTGGGGAAAGCAGGAGGCCTGAGAAGCAACTGCACTCTATTACCTACAGAGATGGATTTACAACCCATCTGGGTCTCTCATATGAGGACACTGGAACCCCAGATATAATTATATAATTATAATTAGAGCATTTGTGTGTGCAAGGGTAGTTTAATCCTTCTGGAAATTAACCAACACTTTGGTCAGAAAGGATGCTTTCTTCAGCACCAAAGTAATGTTTCAATCAATTGAGACAACTTCTAAACACCATCACAGGAAATGTCCCCAGGCTTACACCATCATATCAACTTCTAGGCTGGAAGAGGGAATAGGGGCCTGTTTTCTGGATGCACTTCAACCCACAGCTAATGAAGCCTTGCCCTGTGAGGTGTTACTGAATTTCATAGTTGATTCCAAGGGACATCAGAAGGGACAGAACAACTGCCATTCACCCAGCTAGGGAGGAATGAAAGCATTCATGACTGATTTTAGAAATTGCCGAGATAATCACTGAGAGACCATATTTCTTGAGGCTATAAACGAGGACTTTGCTTTCTACCAGCGCAGCTGAGCAGTGGTGACAACCCATGTCTGTGATGAGTCTCAGATAGTTCTTAGAAACAGACTAGCTAGGTGGGAAGGAAAGAGGAGCAGAAAGAACAGAAAGTGTCATGGGGAACGTGCTAATAATAACCAGTGAAGAAGATATGCTGGGGAGGGAGGAGAGCACAGTAGACTGAATGCGTGCTATCAAGACAGAAAGAACACAGAGGCAGAGACAGATACCATGCACAGGAACGGCAGGTCCCGTTGACACTGGTCATGCTAGACTAACCCAGAAATGTTTGGGTGAAGACTGTGCGCAGTAGTGGTGATCTCTGGCTAAAAGAGCTAAAAGAGACAATGGATTATCAAAATATTTTTTAGCTGCTACCTGTAACTGCTTGAAAGAACTGCTCAGAGTTGCTGAAGGATTCTGAACAATGCTCCAGGTCTCTGGTAAGCTTTCTTCTTAAAATGCCATGTAAGTGCTTCCTATATCCTTCTCCCCAAATAAGCAAACATTGACTGGGTATGACTTGGGATCCTACATGGATGTCTCTTTTCTCTAAGAGGTCTCAGCTGAAAAAGAACTTCTGAAATTTCCTACAACCATTTCTCAAATAGTGTCCAGGAACTTGATGAAGGAGATCTGCCGTGTCGCAGGAATGCCTTGTGTTCTTGTATTCTTAATAAGAAAAATGTGTCAGAAAATAACTATCTAAAATTCAAGCATAGATATGTCATAAACAAAACTTAAGTCTACATCTATTGTCTTTTTCCATGCTGTGACACTCAATGTGTTTTAGTCTATTTCAAGTTAATAATTTTTATTTAGATTCAACTGTTGATAGAAATCACACACAGAAAGAAAGGAGATCATATCAAAATTTCCAACTCAGAGTGAAGCACCAGTCTACTCACCTCATATTTGTGTGTCTTACCATCTGGGAAGCAAACTGGGGCACTTACTGCCTTAAGGTTCTAAGACTACCACAGCAAAATACCACAGACTAGGATGAATCAAGCAAGAAGAACTTATTTCTCATCGTGAAGGCTAGTAAACCAAGATCAAGGCAGTAGCAGGTAGAACCCAGAGAGGGCCTTCCTCTGCTGCTGGAGGGTCACATTCCCATCGTGTCCCCAGAAAGCAACTTTTTGGTGTGTCTTCACATCTTAGAGATCACTTGACTCCACCCCCTCATTGTACTTAACCTTGATTACTTTCTCAGAGACCCCATCTCCAAATCTGTCATGCTGTAAGATAAGTGCTTCAACATAAGAACTTCAGGGGACACCAGTGTTCAGTCAGTAATACTAGCAAGATAAGAGGAAGTGACTTTTAAAACAATATACTGCAGCTTATACTTTGGAGTAAAAATAATTTTTTGAAAGGATACAATTTTGAAGTTATTTTTCCAGTGTTTCTAGCAACAGTGCCTAAAAATATAAGGGGTTTATATGAGCCAGAGTTACATCTTTCCCTGAAGTAAATTTCCTCCACAAAATCTCCTTAGCATCTAGGCAATGATGGTTTCCTCCAAGGAGGTATCTGTGGCCTGTTTGGCTGTTCTTCGAACAACGGACTTGAGGCCTCCCTTTCTGAAGCCCTGCTCAGAGCCCTGCGCTGCCTGCTGCCTCTACTTGACTGGACATTTCACACAGTGCCAAGATTCTGTCAGGACTTTTAATGTAAATTCTAGAATTTTCATCACAGACTTTCTGTGCTAAGCTTCGTTTTGACTGATGCCTTCAGTTATGTGTCTTCTGTTCACAAAGAACCCAGATGCCTATTTTCTCAAACAGAGAATGGCAAAGGGCCTTTCATCTCTCTCAGAGTGGAAGGGGATTGTCCCATTCATTTCCAGGCACTTTTCTCCTTCCCAGTTTGGATAAGGCACATTTGTGTCATTTTCTTAATGTTTCAAGTTTGAAATATGGGCAAATGAGAGCCATTGGGAGTTTAAGCATTTTATTTGATATAGAAGATCACAGCTTAAGTAGACTCTAACTCACTCACTGGAGACAACTCACAACCTCCATTATTTGAGTCACCAGTAAAAGAACCTTAAGCCTGTAACCCAGACAAAGCCATCTGCAAATCCCATGTACAAACTACAGACTGTAAGTCAAATTTGACCTTTGCCATTGAAAGTCGTTTTGTCATTTCCTTCCTTACTCTGATTTTGAAGTTCATCTGTCCACAACCCTGACTTCTTTTGTAGAACTGGAATATCTCCAAAGGGCCTCTTGTTATTTATCAAAAATATGTTTCATTTTATAAAGGATCTTGCCATACTCTAAAATTTTGAAGACTCCACCATCTTGTCCAGTCATGACAAGGAACCTTTGATTATTTCAAAGGACTTTCATCTTCATCCACATCTGGCAGGAAGCATCGGCATCTTCACTGCAAGGAAAGCAGAAGGCAGATTCATGTTCAAGGCTTTTTCCAAATCCCAACACTTTTCCAAGTCTCATAGTTAGCCCCTAAGGTTCAAAAGCCAAGTGCTAGCAAATTTTCTTTTACATAGCCAGGACTCTTCTTAAAAATAAAATCATTCAGATGTAAAATTCAAAACACACAAAAAACAACTTTCTTAGAAAATATTTTTTCAATAACATACGTTGACAGTTATCAATTTCCTTTCATGCCGCCCACTTACAAGGGAAAGTTTCACAGGCAGCCTTCTTCTGTTCATCAGGCCTTCTTACGTACCAGAGTCAGACACCACCGGATGGAGCTGTGAACTGTGCTGATGTTCACGGCTGGAGATTCTGGGGCTGTAGAAGCGGTAGCCATGGGAACCCGTGGACCTTCTTCACCCCGGCAAGTCCTACCTTCCCTGAACGTTGCCTTCTTCTCCTGTCCTCTTCGTGTACTGCAGATATTTTGCTAACTCACAGTCTTGATTCTGTCTGTAACTTGAATGTGAACAATACCTGGTAGCATGGTGAGTGACAGCCCCCCAGATGTTCACCTCCTGACATTACCATACGTGACAAAGGAGATTGCTCCAGTGTGTTTAGTGTAAGGATCCTGAGACGAGGAAATTATATGAGATTATCCAGCTGGGTCCAAATAATCGTAAGGTCCCCCTAAGAGGGAAGCAGAAGATCAGAGAAGGCAACCAGATATGGAAGTGGAGATCTGGAGGTGGAAGAGGGGCCGAGAGCCAAGGGACACAGGGATGCACCTGAAAATTCTGAAAAGGCAAGAAAATCAATTCTGTCCCAGAGTCTCCACAGGAAGGATGATCTGTGGACCCCTTGGTTTCATCCTATCAAAAGCCACTGTGGATTTAGCCTTCAAATTGTATAAGAATAAATTTATCTTGTTTTCAGCAATTAAGTTGTTATTAGAAGTAGTTATGGAAGCAATAGGAAATTGGCCCATTGAACATAGTTCCACTCACTTTTACTAGGTAGGGAGTTTAGGCATTGGTGGGTCTTTCTTTTTGCTCTTCTGACCTTCTTTCTTTCTTTTAGTCCTCCCCCTCCCTCACCTCTTTTTCTTTCTCTTTTCATTCTTTTGAGATACAGTCTCATGTATCTCAGGCTGGCCTCAAATTTCCTGTGTGTCCAAGGGACCTCTGAGTCCCCCTGCCTCCACCTCTCAAGTGCTGAGATACAGGGCCACTCCTGGTTTATGTGATGTTAAGGGTCAAACCCGGGGCTTTGTGCAAGTTCTTTCTGCAAGTATTCAATTACATTCCCATTCCTATTGGAGTTTCTTGATGCATGTCGACAACAAAGTTTCTTACAGTTGATTTGGTCTATTGTGTATTTGTGTGCACGTGTATGTCATAAATTTAGAGGTGCACTGGCCAATCTAAGAGCTGGCTGGGCTTCATATGATAACTGAATACTATCTGACAGGTATGGGTAAAGGATAAGGTCCCGTGACAGGATGCATGCCTTCTTAACTGATTTTCTGAAGAAAGATGAGGTACAGTGTGTAGACAGGATTAGCAGGGCAAAGTGTCCATTATGATTCAATTCCTGTTGTTTTTTAAAAAATAACTTTTTAACCTTGTCTCTTCACTATAGTCGGAAAATGGTGGTTGCCCATGAGCTTCCAGTGTGTTTTGAGGACATCTCAACTCTAAGTACAAGCTAGAGGCTTGAAATCCTAAGTGACTGACTATTTCTCAAACAAGGCTGCAGCAGGACCCATTCCCCCAGCCTCAGTGCCCTCGTGGCATGGAGAACCCAGGAAGCACCTGACCTTCCCCACCGGGGTAGCACAGCCACCTGCCAGCTCCTCTATTCATGTCACAGCAGAGTCTGTCTGTTTCATGAACTAGTAATAAGTGCTGTTGTTTTCTTTATCAAAGACACACAAGTTCATCACTTTGCACTTCATAGAAAAGGCACATAGACAAAATCTGTCTGCATTTTCTGTCTTGATAATTAAGGTTTTCATAATAATCTGTCTCTAATCCTAGTAATCTCATTTCCACCAAACATAGACAATGGTATTTAAAATAATGATCCATGAAGTTGGAGAGGTGACTCAATGGTTAAGAGCACTAGCTGCTCTTGCACAAGATCCAGTGGTGTTAGCACCAACTTAGTGGTTAACAACTGACCTTAACTCCAGTTCCAGGGGATCCAATGCCCTCTTCTGTCCTCTGTGGGCACTGTGTAATATGGGTGCACTTACATTATGATGCAGGAGATTCACTCATACATATAAAATTAAAATAATAAATAAATAATTTTAAAATAAAACAAAATAATGAGCCATCTAAATTTTTTTCCAACTGAATCTTGGAGAAAGATTAGACCTTTCAATGATAAGGGTTTGTTGTAGTCTGATCTCTGTATATACATATAAAAAAATGATATGTAGGTTTTCAACTTATTTTGGTTCCTGAAGTTAATTTAGCATCAATATTGTTTTACATTTCTTCTTTTTAAGTAACCAGATTTGCTCTGCAAAAGATGGAATTAAGTTAGCCTCTTCACTCAGCATAACAACAGAACACTGTATTTAAAAGTTTTGAACATTTCCTCTAGTTTCATCAGGTATGACCTTAATAACTAGTCTCTTGGCTTAAATACTCACTGGCTTTCCTCTGACACAGCTCAACAACACTGAGGATAAGCTCCTGATATTTGGTTTTGCTATATAATTAACCATAGCTTCAGAGTATCAATTCAGGCTTTTTATGGAAAAGATAAAAACCAAAAGAGGACAGTATATTCCTTTTGAGGACTTTTAAAAAATAAAGTCTTCAATATATAAATATATGATGGACTTCTAATTTTTATATTTACTTACCATTTGGTGGCCATTAATTTAAGTTTAGACTCTTTGGCATATGCTGAGCTTTCAAGAAGACACATGGACATTTCAGCTTTCATTACATTTTAAATTCTCTCTTAAAAGCTACCTGATTGTTAAATAGCTTAATATGTATTTTCAAAATTAACAACTTTTGAGACGTTTTTGAGTAGCTAGTTCCTAAAAGTGCAACTCAGACATCTACAAAGTGTGTATTAAGTGTTCCTCCTTTCAGTTTTATAGCACAGAACGCTGACTAAAAATGTAGAGAAATATCCACATCAATCAACATTTTATTCTAAACTGATTCAGGTGTCCCTTGAGTGACGTATCTTAATTGCTGGGGAAGTGGGGTGTCAGAACCACTTTTCTGTCTTCTATTTTGTACAAAACTTAGGTTTCTTCCTGTTGTCAAAACGGTCGCCCCCACAAATGGTGTGGCACACGCAGGTGCATAACGTGATAAAGTGAACATTGTTGTATTTGTGTTTGTTTTCCACATTGCCAAGGTGCTCTGGGAAATTAAAATGACAAAATTAGACAAAAACAAAAATATTAAAAAGCCAAAAATAAATTTAAACCAAAAGAAAATTTCCTAGAAAGATCTCCGGATAGGCATTTTTTTCTGAAGAAAACCTACACCATCGGTTTCTTTCAAACCAGAACTCATCAGCATCTAGCTGTGTGTACAGTCGCTTTTAAGAGGCTTTCATGATCTTCTTTCCATCCTAGTAACTACACTGTCAGAGCAATGAAATGGTCTCTGGCACCCATTTGTTAGTCATTATGATTTTTAAGATAGCTGACCCACTCAAAGATAGGATAGCAAATGATTTAACTTAATAGAAAAGACATTTTCCCTGCTAACCCCTTTTACTATGATTTTAAGGAAACATATTTTTAAACTGCATCTGGGTAAATTTCCATCAGGAGAATCAAGTGAACGTAAAACGAGAAAATTTAGAAATAATCATATTTCTGACAATTGGACCAAAATACCAGAAATATATTTACAGATGTATAAACTTTATTTAAATATGTCCATGTTTAGAATGTTTGTATTGTGTTACATAAATTTCTTTCATGTGTCCACATACTAATGTGTATATATGTGCACATGCAATAGACCAAAGGACAACATAGGCTCCTCAGGTGTCATCCACCTTGTACATTTAAGACAGGGTCTTTCACTTAACCTAGAGCTCACTTGCCAGTGAGCCCCCAGGGAATCCTCCCCCATCACTGGAATCACAGGCATGAATCCCCACACCTGGAATTTTTAAATTTATTCTTTGATAATCTCATACACATACATAATGCATTCCCTCATCCCTCCACCCTGTCTGACTCTCCTCTCAGCCTTCCAACTTCCCTTCTTCCTACCAGGCTCCTATCCCACTTTCATGTCTTCTTGTTTTGTTTTTGCTTTTTGATCCATGGGGTTTACGCTGGGACCACTCGTGAGCGTATGGAACTACCCGCTGGAGCCTGAGCAACGTAGTGACTACATCACTGATTATAATGTCCTTTCCTCCAGTACTACTGAAAGGCCTTTTGATCTCTTGGGTGACGTGAGACGCCATGAACCTCTCTCCATCTATGACAGAAAGTTTACTGGGGCACAGTCCCATGCAGACCCTATGCAGGCCGCCTGAAGCTGTTATGGGCTCTGGGTGTCATGGCCATGACATACCGCCCATGAGATGGTATTTCCTGTCTCTATCACTCAGCTCCTATTCTTTCTTCTCCTTAGTTATCAGTGTTTTCTGAGCCTTAGAGTGGGTGACAGGGGTGCCCCCTCTTAAGTCTAAGCTCTGAATAGTCGCTTTTTCTCAGCACCTTAACCTGCCATGAATCTCTATGTTATCTGCGTTTTGCATCAAAGAGAAGTTTCTTTGCTTGAGGCCGGGCACAGCTCCAGGCTATGGATAGAAACATGAATGTTTAAGAGGCAATTTGACAACATGTCCATGCCTATGATCTCCCCAGTCATGGGCCTTTGGCCAGGTCCACAGTATAGGGCATGAACTTCCTCCTGCAGAGTAGGCCTCAGATCCAAGCAGAAATCAGTTATCCTAGGAACTCTGGCACCACTCTGGCACCTTAGAAACCTCTAGCTTGGCAAGTTGGCATTGCTCCATGCAAGGTCTAAAGTTAGAGAAAACTGCTGTTGATTTTTCTCCCCTAGCTGCCTGCATAGCAACTTCTGCACTCTGAAGGCTAGCCTGGGGAAGGAAGCTTCCAGTTCCTTTTTGGCATGGTTTCTCTGTGTTTTGTGACTGACATATGCAGTATCTTCAGCAATGGGGTCTTACTGTCTAGTTCTGGAGGGTAATAAATGACAATGGCCATAGCTCTTATAGTTCTAAGAGCCTCTGGGGCCTTCTGACCATCACCTAGAAGTGACCTCCTTCTGACACTGGGACTCTTAATAACCCATGACTTCTGGGATTAGCATTATCCATTGATGGTGCCTCTGTTCAAAGTGTTTTTTTTTTTTAATTAGTTTATAAAGTAATGAGTTTCCACGTGGTTTCCACTTTCATTTTTAATTTTGTTCAACTCACTGCAACCCATCTTCTCCCTGGTCCCTGTTTTACCTAGCACTGCCTTCTGCTTCTATAGCACATTCTGCCATCCCCTCCCTCCTCAAGGCCTCTTTGCTCAACCACCATCAGTAACCTCTTCCTCACTACCAGGTCTCTATAGGCATTCAAATTTAAATGAACAAATCTAAAAATTTGAAGTTATGATCCACATATGAGTGAGAACATGTGCATGCCTAGATTGGGTTCTGGGACTCAAACTCAGGTCCTCATGATTACAAAGCAAGCATGCTACTGAGTTTTCTCCTGAGACAGTTACATAAATTTCTCTGCAAATTATATTTCTATGTAATACATGAAAAAAAATCTTTCATTTAGTTTTTCATCATATGTACAGAAATATTAAGTGTGATAAATGTGAGCATTTGTCTTAAACCAAAAATTTTAAAAGAAATTCTTTCTCGTTTTAGGAAACTTGGTGATGAATTTCTTGCATGTACTATGGTGCTATAATAAGTCTGAAAACAGATTTCAATAACTAATAAGCTATAATTTATTAAATCCTTTCAAGATTTTCTATCACGACGACTTTTTCTTTAAAACAAGAAACTTAACTTCTTTTAAAACTAGCTGTTTACCAACAGCCATCTAAGCTTCAGTTGTCTTTTCTTCTTTGTCTGACCTCCGATCAATGCTGGCTAGGGATACTTAGAATTATGAAAATTCAAAGAGCCTACTATCTTGGGGAAAAAACAGTTGGAATAGACTACAATAGTCAGTTCTGGAATAAAAGAGATGCTAAAACGGAGAGCCAGTGAGGTTGGACTGCAGATGGGCCTCTCTCAGTTCTCAGAAAAGAGTTTGTTTGAGAACATATATTTAAATATTTTCCTTTTTACTTCTGAATGAGCAAATGACAGTTCCTTGATTCTTAAAGAAAGTTTATCTTACTACAGTGCTCTTCTCTACAACCTTGACACAATTAGAAACAGTCGTCGTATTGAGGTGACCCACGAATGTGATGTCATCCCAGAGAAACCCAAAATCTGCATATTGAGAATTTATTGTTTCCATAGTCACAGAATAGATATTACAGCCTAACTCATTTAGGCCATATTTCAGTTTCCCCAGTGACATTGCTTACAGACACATAGTCATAAATGCATTCTATTTACAGCAGTTGTAGAGATAACAACTTGCTGTCACAAAATAACAGTATTTAGCTCCTGTAGGTTGATCTCTCAGTTTCAGTTGGTGATCCACTCCTGGCCTCCAGGGCAGAGGCTTGGTCTTTTTTAACTGTGCCCCTCCGATACTTGGCACCCTGTCCTCTGCATCCTTCTAAGATTTCACCTAGCATCATTTGTTATAGTTTATATTATAGAGAAAATAAACTAGGTGCATTTTTCAAAACATAGCACCCCCCCCCCCCCACACTCCTGTCTCTCTTCCTACTCTATTTTTCATCTAAATAGCCTTCCACTCTGCAACTCGTCATCTAAAGGGTTCTGCTACTAAAGGAACACAACATTCTGACATCTGAATGAGACATCACATTATGCATAGATGATCTTGAAGCAAAAGTTCCAGCGGCCTTGGAATATGTAAAATACGATAATGACTTTAAAGTTATGTAGAAACCTAAGTGGAATATTTTTAAAGAGAGATGTTTGACTGGATAGGACTTAAGGCCTGCGGTGGAATGCATGGGGTCCAGAGCAGCACCGCTAAGGGAGGCGGTTAAACTTGATTAAGGACTGTTCTTGAAGTTTTTAAGTTTTTAAAATAAATAACTTAGACATTACAATAATAGAAAAGAAAATATATTTCCCCTATTTTTAAGGTGTGTTACACTCTGGTCCCTCAAAATTCAAAGAGTTCACTTTCTTCTTTATTATCCCAACTTTACTGAAAGTTGTGTTGGTATGAAATCCTGGGTTTCTGAGTTTCTGCTGTTACTGCTGGAGCAGATGATTATTACGAGAAGAGATTTTATGTAGTATGTTTTATATGGGAAAAATATGTCAATATATTAGAAAAAAAGTTTTTCTTAAACTATTATTATTGAGGAATGCATTTTTACAATACCTTCTAGAAATATAAAAACTTATTTCACATTCCATCTTTTAAATTGTCACTTTTTTTAAATGAGTGATTGAGTGACTGGAAAGATGGCTCAGAGGTTAAGAGCACTTACTCTTGCAGAGAGCCTGAGTTCGGTTCCCAGCCCCATACGACAGCTAATAACTATCTATAACTCCAGTTTCAGGGAACCCAATGCCCTCTTCTGACCTCCGTGGGCATTGCATGCGTACACTTAGAAGCTAAATACTCATGCACATCAAATTTAATTGAGTAATCAAATCCTTTTTATGTTTTTGTTCAAGAGAAATTATTTGCGTCTGGAAGCCCTAAACTCCTTTTTTTGATATTAGGCTGCCCTTAACATCATTCGTCATTCATGCCTAGGTATCTTCTCTGACTCCTAACTGCCATTGACCTATTTTGTCCATCTAAACTGATTTTTCACAAGAAAGCATGTCTACAAGTCTCTATTCCTCATGTTCCATTTTATTTTCTACAAAGTGAAAATAATTTTCTTGCAATAACTGACCTCAGAAGACACACTGATTTCAAATGTTTTATATTGAAATGTGATTATCCATCAAAAAATGTCACTAAACAGAACAAATGACAGTCCTAGAAATATACTGGAGTGGGTTTTCCTCTGTAACCCATTTAAAGAAATATTTAAATTTCGTTTTTAACCATGAAATCAGCAAAGAAGAGCTTTTATTTCTGCTTCACAGTTTGTCTTCACTTTGTACAACATAAGACCCATCTTTTGAAACAAGCATTAGTTAAGGAAGACTTGTCTTGCTTTGGAGGGGGAGTTCTTGTAGAGTCTTAAAAATAGAAAGCAGATGTCTGCATCAGCATTGCAGGGATGTGTTCAGGAGAAGCGGGTTGATGGATTTTACTGCACTTCTTTAGTCTCCTGCTAAATGCAAATCTAGACAGGACTGAGCATCAGATGTTTGGAACACCAGCCCCACTTCCTCCAGGAGTGTTTGACAAGTAGGGCAGGGCCTACCTCAGAATGCTCCACAAGGACAGCAAAGTCCAGGAATGAGCACATGGCTCTTAGGGTGGAACAGGCACATTTCTGAAGATATACCACCTGCTCCAAAGGGACCAAAGGTATTCTATAGATATGATGCTGAAACCAGGGAAGATATGATAAAAATGAGACTGTGTGCTCCGCCTGCAGAAGATGGAATGCTTCATGAGAGTCCAGTTGAGTATGTTGTTGAGTTGTGACCCTCCCATCTGAGAAAAGCGGTTCACAGATGGGCTCCAGGGAGAACACCATCAAACTCTTGGGAGGACGACAGCTATCGGTGTGACACCTCAGAGAGATTGAGCATATAAGCAAGGGCAGGAACAAAATGTCACTAGACTTCAATTTATGCATTCACTTCGTGACAAAATCAAATACTACTTTAAATAAAATTCATTTATAACATTTGTAATAATATTAACTTCATAGTTCATTCTTATGCTATGTAATAATGAGGCATTTCAATATTTTTTACTAGCATTAAATTTAACAGTCCTTGAATGATTATCAGACTATCTAATTGACTTTTAGTTTTCCACATCTTTCTTCTTTCTCAATTATTTTTGATTACCAAAAAAAAACCAATGATAATTCATAGCTAAAGATTTTATAACATTGCCACCAATATCTTTTGGGAAACTAGAGAACTAAAAATTGGATATCAAGGGAACCCCAGGGGTTAATCATATGTAATGTACACAGAAAGAAAGAACTAGCAAGTCCCAGACAGCAATTCCTTAGCAATTGGAACGATTTTAATTATAAGGTAGTTGGATAATTAAATTCTAACAGGCAAAATAAATTGGTGAACATTCACGAAGAACCAAAACAGCACATGGCTAGGGCATGAAGGAAGATCCTTTAACAAGCAGGAAATAAATGGGGAATTCCAGGGGAAGGGACTATACTCAACAGAGAATAAAAGAGAAAATAAGGCATGTTAGGAAAGAAAATTATCTTCTTTAAAAATTGGAGATGGGAAACTACTCATCTCCAATTTCTCTGACAATGAAATATTTTCTCTAATACAAAACCTCAGAATAAACAGAAACCCTGTGAAGGTCATTGCTAATAAATTTCATTTTGTAACAAAAGGAAAATATTTCATGAAGATTTTTTCCTCTAATTATCTCTATCTATTTTATATATTCTTACTGCTTATGGAATATAAACCCTAGCAGAAGAATATTTTTTGAGTTGATTTGGTTTAGTTCAAGTTGTTCATTGCACTTTGATTTAGCTCAATTGCAGGAGCAGATTTGAAACAGAAGCAGAAAAGGAATCTTTCCCCTCAGTAATGGAAATGCATCACTATGGATGTATCTACGAAGGCCAGTCAGAATGTGATGAAATCATTTAAACAGAACTTTGAAAGGACCATGCACGCACATTTATTAATATTGCTAAAGGGATCAAGTGATCACCTGCCTGGTCTTTTGGCTATTAAAGTATAAAAGAGGCAAGCTTCCAAATTAAGTGGAGTGGGGAGGATGAGAAGCTTTATATCCTGATCTCCAGCTAAAATGCTAATATGGACACTCATCAATAAGGACAGCACACCTCACATAGAATGTCAGTCAACCTAGTAACGCACCTAGAAAATAGATCAGCCCCACCCTCGTTGTCTGTCCTCCTATTCTCCCATGGTTGCATAGCATAAATTCCTAGTGATTCTTGGGAAACCAGAAATCACAAACTTATTCATTCTTCTCCATATAGGTTAGTTCAAGAATGGGGAGAAATTCAAGCTGTTTCACAACAAAAGATTTGGGAAACAATCTGTTACTATCACTAAATGGAGAAATAAAACCTGGAGTTCTCACAGAACCAAAGAAGTAATAAAGTGAAGGTGTATGTGTTAGCAAGGAGTGGGCTGGACGCACATGGAAGATGTGGAAAAATACACATTTAACAGAGTCAGCACATGACCCACAAAGAACCTAGATGGAGGGAAGATGCACACTGGTCAACGCTGAATTCAGCAAGAACTCAAACCTCAGAGAGCTTGAGTCATTTCTCCGAAGTTTCTCAGGTCTCTGTTTCAGAAATTGGTGCAGATGACTCACAGGTTCCAGCTCTCCGTTTTATTACTTACATAATATGTGCATGCTGCTGCTGTTGTTGAAATCACCACTGTGCATAGTTTAAGTAGCATGTGAGAAGCTATTGTGGGACCCAACTAACCCCAGTAACACCAATCTTGTAAAGAAGGATTTGTGCCTCTCAAAAGTATATGAACAAATTTCAAGGATGCAGGACTACAGAGGAATAAAAAGCATGAGTGTGATCAGTCTTTCCTTTTTTGCTCTCTGAAGCAGAAAAAAAAGGAAAATGTTCATAAGAGAAACACAATTCTTGTACAATGGAATATTTAATTAGCAACACCAATAGTTAAAATTTATTGAACTTCTTCTGTCTGCCAGATAGTTTATTATATGGACAATTATTTTAGTCTTCAATCCTAGAAAGAAACCGTATCAGTCAAGATATAGACAAAAGACAGACACCATATCACCTATATAGGAAAGAATTTATAAGAATTGCTAACTTGATACTGAAGAACCCAAGAGACAGAGAAAACGGGCAGTAATAACTACAGAAAGCAGCTATCCTCTTTAAAACTAAGAGAACAGATGGAGAAATTTGCAATTATGGAAATGTAGAAGTTTGAAGAGAACTTGTAGAGTTAAAACTGAGTCTTCTGAAAAGGCAGATAAGGTGATGAGATAGTATTTCTGATTATACTCAGGAAGGTCAGGTTTGCCTTGCTGGAAAAGTGAAAGAGAGAGAGAGAGAGAGAGAGAGAGAGAGAGAGAGAGAGAGAGAGAGACAGAGACAAAGAGAGACAGAAAGAATTGTTTGAAATGACACTTTTAGGTTGAAAAAAATTACTAGCGAAACAGATAAAAGTAGAAGGTAAATGCTGAGGTAGGACTGCTCCTCATTTATACTTCCAGTCTTCTCCAGTACATCCTAGTCAGAGATCTTAGCAGAGAGCAGACAGAGGGAGGAGACATCCAAGACCCAGAATCCCAAAACGGCAGAGAGAGTGTGGCGCTAATGAACAACAGACCACAGCCAGATCATCGCCTCAACTGGTACAATTAATTATTCACATTTGACAGATGGAAAAATCAAGCATTACAGAGAAGTAAAGTGTCTTCCAGAGGATTGCACAGCAAAGTGAGGAGAGCAAGGATTCAAACACAGGCCAGCTTACATGAGAGTTTCTCGTCTTCTCCCTGTAATCATGTGCATGTATTCCATTCTTTGAGAAAGGTACAGTCTAGGTCAGTGGAAAAAGAAGCCTCAGTCATGAGAACGTGCACTCTCTGAAACACCTGTGAATACCAGGCATCGTGGGGTAGACTCCAGTGTACCGTCTACTGTGTTTAATAACAGCAGCAGCACTTGGAAAGAACTTTTATTGCATTTCTACTTTGTGCTTGTTCATGGTGCTCAGATTCGTCCTCCATTTAGGTCAGTAACATTTAGAATACTTACGGACAAGACAGAAAAGTAAAAAGAAGAAATCTCCTACTTCAAATAAACCTTACACATCCTACTAAGACCATTTTATGCTAGTTACTAAGAAGAGCAAAACAGCATCTTTCTTCAAGACTTTGGTAATCTAATAAGCCCCAGGGGGGAATAAGCCAGTGACCAAACATTTAACATACGAAGTTACGTGAAAAGGAAGTTGTGCAATGTCAGGGCATCTCACCATTTCTTAGAAAAAGGGAGGGCAGTATGACTGTGCACCCAGGAAGTTTTCATAAAGATATGACTTGAGTTTTTAAGGAATAATTCAAGGCTGGGCATGGTGGATGCCTTTAATACCAGCACCCAGGAGGCAGAGGCTAGTAGATCTCTGTGAGATCTAGGCCAGGTTGGTCCATGTAGTGAATTCCTGGCCAGCTGGAGTTCCAGGGGGACCTTGTCTCAACCCCAAAATTATTCAAGCAAAGAAATGAAGAACACAATATATTATAGGACCTGGGGAGAAGCAGTAGTGGGTGCTCAGAGGAGCTAGAGATATGTTATATTATTACACCATTCAAATATTTTTATTACTTTTATTTTGTGTGTATGAGTGTGTTGTCTGGGTGTGTGTAAGTGCACCTGTGTCATGCAATGCCCATGGAGATCAGAAGAGTGTACTGGATTCCCTTGGAACTGGAATTACAGACTGTTGTTAGCCACCAAGTGAACGCTAAGAATCAAATCCAGGTCCACTGCAAGAGCAGCCAGTGAGTCATCTCTCGAAGTCCTATTATTACATGATTAGAAAAGATATGAGACAGGAGGGTGTGGTGGACTAGAAACCTAAGAGTTTTCTATTGCAAAGCGTCAGGCCGGGGAACAGCGAGGAACGGCAGTAGGAGACTGGGACATGGAATCTGCCGGGTTCTGAAAGGCTTACCCATTGTGCTAAAGCAGTTGAACACTCTTCCTAAAGGCAGACATAATCCATGGATTACTAATCAGAAACAAAAGGGAGTAAAGCCCTGACTTAAGAATTAAGAATGAATCTCCAAAACTATATGACCAGAATATTCTATGATTTTCTATGTTAAAAAATTCAAGGAAAAAAAATCTACAGCTAGAAAGCAGGAAGACAGGGTGTTGGGTTAAGTTGGAACACGAGACTAAGGGTAGAAGACAGATGACATGCTCTGGCTTTTAGGACAGCTACATTAGGACACAGAGCATAAGGCCACAGAATGGGGTAATAATGCAACCTGCAAACCCGGCCTGGTTCTCCGGGAGCCTTCAGAGCTGAGGCGTGATCCTACAGTGCAGAGCAGTATGAGACAATGTTTTTAGAGACCGCTTCATGTTCTCTGGGGCTTCTGACCATCAGCCAGCCTTGTGAAACATCTGCAAATAAGGACTAGAATACTGTTTGGATTCAATTAGCTGGTACTCAGTCTCTGGTACTGCCACTTCTTGACTGCTTTTCAAGCATTATGTAATCTGGAGGGTAGCAGAACACATGAGTGGAAAAAGAAAAATCGAGAATGGAAATGTTGAAGCAGAGAAGGGAGGCCGGGAAATGGAGAGAAGAAGAGGCTGAGGGATGGTCAATCAAAACTAATGATGTATGAAAATGTCTTAAGGAAAATCTGATATGTGATACGCTAATAAAAAATAAAATAAAAATTTTACAACGGGTTTGAGAATAGGTACCCACCTTCCATGTATAAAACTGCTCCCAGAAGACATAGGCTATTCAATAAATATCCCAGTGCCTGGGGTAGGTTACCTCGTTAGCAGTCATTGGTCAGGACAGTCTCTGAGATTTCCCAAACAATGCAGACAGTTGCTTTGCCACTGGTTGCATACCAAAATTAGACAGCAATACCCTGTTGTTGAAGATGCCACACACTTTGTTGATAGGATTTACAGAAATCCAGCTAGAACTGGACTAGATGCTTTCCCCTGCTGGATCGTCTTCATAGTGATACAAGGTGCTAGGCAGACTGCTGGGGGAGAAAAGACATCAGTTGACCTTACATGCTGCAATACCAAAGAACCAGGCAAAGCAAGCCCACTGCTATAATAGTGGCATGTCTGTTATTGGGGTAACAAGCCTCTTTCTGATTGGATTTGATGCCTATTCTACAGGAAGAAATTCACATCTGGCACTGTAAGCTCAAGGCCCAAAGCCTGCAGCTGAGGAAATCACAGGCCATACTGGGGAAGCTACTGCTGTTTTATTAAATGGACATGATGTGTCCATCAAATTGCCTTCTAAATACTATATTTATGCCCACAGATTAGTGCTGTTGCTTCTCAGGAATCAGATTTCTCCCTGTGAAACAACACTAACAACACACCAGTTCCTTTCCAGTTCTCACGTTCTAGCCACTCTGTCAGGTCAGCCACAAACATTAGGCTTTCTAGAGTGTTTCATTTCTATGAGGCTCTTACAGAAGAAGTGGTTCAGAGAGGTTCAAGGGACTTGCTCCTTCATTCACTCCTCTATGCTTATCTAGAGCCTGCGCTGAAGGCTTGCAGTGTTTGTGCTGCACACACAGATTCATCCTAGAAATAAAGAGACTACTAGGGCAGTGCTTCAGTGTGACAGCCCCAGGTGTTCTAAGAATACAGAACAGGGACCGCAACAGCTTGAGCAGCTCAAGTGGGTTGATTTCGACAAGGTGAAGGCATCAGAATCAAGTACATACATACATTACCAAATGCAGTCAGGTGAGGGTTAGATCTTCTTCAAATAATTCAGATATAACCCTACTTAATGATTCTCTGACTTTCCCAAATGATCTTGCCTTTGTTAACCAGCTTCATTAACACAAGTCATTTTGCAGTCTACACCAAGAAGGTGGAAGGGGAGAGTTTGGATAGAACTGATTAATTCTTTACTTAATCGTGCACTGTCTTTCCAGCTGACCTTTTCCTAGTCTCATTATTACAATTCCTTTTAAGACAGAACATGCTCCGTGGAACAATTAGCCTTCTCCTCTGTCTTTTTATATTTAAGTGACTTTGTTTTATAAGTCCTCTTTAAGAAAAATACTACTGTTCATTCTTTGGTAAATTAAAGATGGAAAAAAAAATAAGGACATGTGAAGTGTCTAAACACAGAGCAGTTCCAACACAGAGCCTCAGCAACATTTGTCAGGTCAGCAAGCAGGTGCTAAACCAGTTCTGAGCTAACCATTATTCTCTGATGTAAAGCTCTTGTGACCCTCACCTCAGCATTAGAAAACTGTCTATTTCTTATCTCATTCTTCAAACAAATGAGCCAGCTTTGGAACCTAGCAGGTAAGAAGTTAAAATGCAACACATTAAAAAATATTTTTGTGTGTGTGGCAGAAATCACCTCTTTCTCATTTGAACTGGCCTGCCTTATTGGAATGAGAATATGTCACAGGCACAGATTTGAAGACCAACCATTTAAATCCAGGAGAAAATTAAGAATTTTGGACAGTTTGGCCTTGGAGGCGGGTGAAGTCTAAAGCAAATTTGCATAAGTGCTGCGTAATTGAAAATGAGCCACTTACTGGGTCCTGCAAAAAGTGGTAGTGGAATGGCTACTTTCTGCTGCATTGACTATTCAGCTATTGTTAAAACATGAGCAATTTAACTTTAAACTTTACCCACCAAAACCGCCTAATTAGTTTTTAGAGTTGGTGAAAGTACCTTTGTTGTATGTGTGGCGGGTGGCGGGGCAGGAGGACAATGCAAAATGTTGAACTTGGCAATTATTCTCTTAAACTTTCAGTTTTATGACTGTTTGCTATTCCTGTTGTTTATTTGTCTTTTAAAGATCAGTCCCCATTATTCTCCATACACAGAGATCTTTATGCTCCTGCTCTTTATCTTCATTAAAATCTGTTTCCAGGAAAATATCTGACAAATTCAGTTTCACTAACATGCTCATAATTGGTAACAGCTTCAAATTTCTGCCCTTCCAGCACACCACATTTTAACAAGAACTTGAATTTTTACCACAGCAGAATTATTAAAGAATCCAGGTATCAGAATCACCTAGAGAGCCGTTTCAACACACTTTCAACCAACATTCTGATTATAGAGCTTTGAATGTGGAAACTTGAATGTGTGTGCATAAGTATATATGTGTACAGGCTTTCAGAAAACTTCAAATGTGATTCTGTAGTATTCTCTCAGTTCACAAATTGAAGGATGAAGGAATGAAGATTGAGTGTAAACTTCAGTCCTGAATCAGAGCCTGAGGTAAGTGTGGCTGGGCAGCTGATGATACCTGACTTTAGGACTACCCCGTCTGCCTGCAGGTCAGAGCAAGTAACTAGGCAAAATAATAGGCAAGTGAAGGCTCGATGTTCAAGGGTTAGAGCACTGGTCTTGTAAACCAGGGACTGTGAGTTCATATCTCACTGGGGCCTACAGTTTCAGCTTTGGGGGCAAGAGAGATGATTCAGTAGGCAAGTGTAATGGCTGCTCTGGCAGAGGACAAAGGTTCAATTCCCAGCACCCACACATGGCCAACAACCATCCATAACTCCAATTCCAGGGGAATCTTGATGCCCTCTTCTGATCTTCACAGGCATTGCATGACATGGGTGTACTTAAAATATTGTCGTGTCAGTTACTGTCGTGTCTCACCACTGGGGGCCAGCCTGAGTGGACTTTGTGGGGGGCAGCCCAAGGGGTTGGGGGTGAGTAGACACAGAGTCAAGCCACAGACTCCAGGAGTTGGCTGGGAAGCAGGCCAAGCGCGTGGCCCTGCATACTCGCGAGGCACTGCAAACTCATTTATTGAATAGGTGCAGAAGCTCTTACAGGTCTGGATAGCCAATGACCTTATGGGGTGGGGTCCCAAACACAGCCAATAGGAAGTTTGTCCCCAGGTAGGCAGGTTCTTTCCAGGTGCTGGTCTCACAACTAGCCAGAGCAGAAGGCCACACCCACAGGAGCCATTCCTCTATTCCTCCTAGCAGGTGGCCTGGCTAGGCCCACCTTGCATTATGCCCAATACTTACATATATTCAGGCAATACACTCATACACGTAAGCATATGCACACAGCTAAAAAGACAGGCATACATACTACCAGAGAGTGCCACATGGTTCGTGACACATACATTGGGGTTGTTCCGGGTTTCATTTTGTTTTTTAATTGTAGTTTCAAAAGTTTCACTCAGATCTTGATCCAGTATGTTTGACTATACGATAAGAAGATCAAGCTTAGAAAACTTGATCAATGTTCTTTAGAGAACTAAAGTTAAAGGACAACTAATCAAGGTGTTAATGATTGTCGTGTGTTAACTGTGAGACCTAAAGCTTAGATGCTGAAAACTTAATTCCCAGTGCAGAGTGTTGGAAGGTCAGACATGTGAAAAGGGTTAGCTAACGAGGGCTTCTACCCTCTAGAGCAGGCTCTGTTCGAACGAAAGACAAGCTCAGGTGCCTTCCGCTCCTGTGCGCATGACCGCTTGCCCTTCCGCTGCATGTTATGCAGTGATGTAAGAAGGACCTCGCCCATGCAAGAGTGTTGATCTTGGACTCGCCAACTTCTAAAACTATCCAAAATCAATCTTTACTTTTTCATGAATTGACCACTAGTAATATTCTGTTATAGTAGCACAAACCAGATAGTCATTTAATGATGCTTATGAGGAGAGCATTAAATGTATAATGGGACAAAATAAGTGAGAACATCACTACCACCAGTCCAGTGATGACCTGACAGCTTCACTCCCAACAATCCAGTGATGATCTGGATAAAAACATATTGTATGTTTTTCTAGTCATTTTTCTATGAAGGATTGCACTAGTATATGTAGTATCATCTTGTAATTAATTTAGAAACCTTACACCATGTCATTGAATAGCTTGCAATAAGATAATTGGAATACCTCTATAATATTACAACATATAAGTAAAATTATTACACTAAATTAAATTTTTGGTAGATATTTCAATTTGTTCTCATTTTCACCTATTATAAATAATTGTATAAAGTATACACATATACTTTTTTAGCCTCTAAATCCTAGGAGAAGAATTTCTGAGTAAGGATCCATGCAAGTTTTATCTTTAGATAAAACATCTTGTGACACTGTCTTTGCCACAGTGTATCAAAAGTACAAGTGACTAAAATGGAAATGAATTTTTAGAAGAACAAGGCCTAGTGTCTTTAATTCCAAGTACCGTCACTTTAATTACAGTCCTGCCAAAGCTGAGGCCCAGGTGTAGGCTTAGAATGACACTTTCTCCTGATTTTCCTGAGTCTCTAAGGTTCCCTGGAGTATAGGACTTTTAATGATACCACTGAAAGATCCCAAACAAGCTGGAATAGTTGTTCATCCTAGTCAAAATCTAAATTTTGAGTTTGTAAAATGCTAGCAGAAAGAATGACTACCATATCATATAACTGATATAATAAAATATGTAAGACTATTCAACATTGTGGTTTTTCTTCAACATTTTGTATACTGGAATGCTGAAATGATACACCATAATTATTCTTATTTTATAAACTTGGACTAAAACAGATGAATGGACAGAATTTATTTAGGATCCTGGGATCACCAATACTCCCTCGCTTATCGAAAAGACCACCCTCCAACATCCAGACTACAATAGCAATGGCCGCTTGAGGGTCACACCCTTTCACTGGCTGCATCATGTTAGAAATCACTTCTGCAGTGGGCTTGCCAGCCCCTCTTCTCTTCAGTGGCCTTCTAGCTTTGGGCTCATTTAGGAACTAATCCTTCACTTCTCATCTGCCCTTTCTGTTACCAAAATTTCATTAATGCCAGGCAATAAAGGCAATGAGGTAGAGATCTAACTTAACAGACAAAAACAAAAAAGAATTAACAGCCAAGGGATGGAATTACTTCAGACTCTATCTACTTTCCCTAATGTGCAGTGTGGTGTTTTCATTTCAGTTAATGTGATGGTCAGGACAGGGGTAAATGCTCTCTCACATTCCTCCTAACACTCTAGTACATTAAGAAAAATACTCTCTTTTTTAGAGTCAATAACGCCCAGAATGTCAAAAACTAAACAGCATAATAGCAATATTTACCCTGCCTTACCTCCATTTTCCTGACGGGATGACATCATGGGCACAGTATACTGATGATTAAAATGATGGGATTTTCAGTTGCAGAGAAAATGGAAAGCATACGTCCTTTTCTAATTATCTGAATTTCCTCAGCACTGGATCTGTCTATAACTGATAAGTAGTTTTCTGGCATTTAATTTCTTGAAGTGAATGTGAACATTTTGGAGTGACTTTATTTTTTAAATATTTTATTTTATACGTATGAGTGTATTGCTTGCATGCAGGCAGGTACACCTGTGTCTTGAAAAATTCACAGAGGTAAGAATAAGGTGTCAAATCCCCTGGAACTTGGTCATTACCTGACAGGTAGGGGCTGGATATCAAGCCCAGGTCCTCCACAAGAGAAGCCAGTTCTCTTAAACATTGAACAATCTCTCTAGTCCCTGAAACAACTTTAAATAGTTTAATCTGTTATATTGTTTTCTTAATAATTCTGTATTTGTCTTAATAATTCTGTCTCATTCTGTACTGACAAAACTTAAATATCTTTATTTTGGAATTTAATTTATTCTTTCCTCCAAATATTAATTTTTAGCGTCTATACGGGTCTGTGGCTAGAACAATAAACAAATCATAATAAATAAAAAGGTCTTTGAGCTGCAGTTGAAAGTATTCCTGATGATGGTAGTATGAGCTGTGTGTGTGAATCTGCCTGCCAGCCAGCCTTCGGTTTCTCTGGTTCCACTTCATCTTCCTCACCCATGTACTAATGTGAACTATCTGCCTAGTACAGTTCACTGAGAAGTGGTGTTACAAGGAGTGTGTGGCACTTCAAATGGCTGCTACTGTTTCCAGTGAGGGGGTGCCACCCTACTCACCACATCCCAAGACAACATGCGTGTCTACTTTTAAACGCCTACTTATATATTTTGGGGCATGTACATGCCACGATGCATATGTGGGGGTCAGAGGACAACTTGTAAGAATCTGTTCTCTCCTTCCATCACATCGGTTCTGGGGATTGAACTCAGGTCATCGGGTTTAGTAGCAAGTGCTTTATCTGCTGAGCCTTCTCACTGACCAATTTTCTTCACATTTTGTCACTACCTTTCTTGCCTTAGATTCTCTTGAATGCCATTCATTTTTGACATATGTAACATTCTGGAGAGCTAAATTTCAGTTTAAGAAATTTATTATTTAGGCCTATTTATGTCTGAAAAGATCATCTTTCTTCACAAATGAATAATTTTTCAGTGTAACTATTTTTCTATTTCAATGTAACAATAATATGTAACAAAAACTTAGCAGTTTAAATGAACACACAGTTCTTTGGGGTCATGAGTCTAAGTCAAAGCTGTTATCAGAATTTCAGTCTCAACTGAAACTAGACTGCAGAAGGAATGTCTCAGACCTCAAATATACGCCATATTTTTAAAGAATTCAACTCTCTCTATATAAAACTGAGAGGTTCAATCTCTTATTGGTAGTCAGCAAAGACTGCCCTTAGCTCTAAGAAGTTCTTTATCAATTAGAGTTTCCCAGCATAGCTTCTTGGTTTCTCAAAGCTATTAAAGAGAAAGACCTCCAACAAGACTCAGCTACAATTTCATGTGATATAATCAGGCAACCATGTGTAGCCCATCACATTGATTTAATTTGATTTATTAGAAACAAGTCACAAGTCCTGTCAACTTTGACAGAGGAAAGATCAGACAAGGACTGGAACACCATGAGTCAAGAGACCATGGCAGTCACTGTAGGTGTCCACTATAAAAATATAAAATAAAATCCATCATCAGGGGAGGCCTAGTACTATTATTTTGCTAAGTAGATATAGTATTAAAGTGACTCCTAGTAACATATTGCTATATCCATAGATTAATCCATCTCTCAACTCTCATAGCACAAGCTTCCTTATAGAGAAGATGGTGATTAGCACAACAACCACAATTGGCCAATGTTCCAAGAATAAGAGACTGCGCACAACCATTCCTGAATTGGACAACTATATCAAACTTCTGCCTCCCTTCACTAGGGGAAGAGTTTGCAGAAAGAGCTAGATGTGGTGGTAACCACAAGAAAACAGTTTTCCAAAAAGTTAGGAAGTTATTCATATAACCTGACAGAAACGGTGACAGCATGCACAGGAACCCTATAAGCTCAAACCAGACAAAAGTCCAGCATAGCTGTGGGGAAGTGGGTAATCAACCCCAACCCTACCTAAGGAACTATTGGAAACCAAAGGCTGCTGGGAAGAGGGGAGTCGGTCTTTTAAGGGTGTAATGTTTTGGTAGGTTAACTAAGGTCCTGTGGATGGAGTCACACCAAAGGGCTTTAGGGGACACAAATGTGACTGTATTGGCATATATATATATATATATATATATATATATATATATGTACATAATATATATATTCACATACATATAATAGAGTATGTGAAATTGGGCAAGAAACAGTAAGGCAGTGCTGATAATGGAGAGGATCTAAATATGATCAAAATATATTATATGAAATTTGCAAAAATTAAAAAAGTTCTTGACAAAAATGAAATAAATTTTTAAAATTGAAATGGTTTCCTCATGGTTTTATGAGCATTGCTCCATATGTTTTTAATACTCAGGGACTCTGCTGCAATTTGTTTTCAATTTTTAAATATACCATTTCCCCTGCTTAGAAAGCTATCAGAGTCCTTTAATCTCAAATGTTCTGCAGTTCTTTGATATTTCTTGACCTGGATTTTGGTTTACTTATTTCTTGTTCATTATGATGAACACTAGTGGCTCTTTCAATCCGGAGATCCATGTATGCCCTAAAATAAATTCTTGTTTTATTTTCTCCTTTTTTTCCTTTTTATTGAGTTTTTTACATTTCATACAACAGTTCATAATCAAATTTAAACTTCTCCCCAAGCCTTGTCCCACCCCTACACACACCCTGACAGACCTCATGCCTTTCACCGTACATATTAACACCTATCCAGCCAAGCATTTGTACCCAGATGTCCTTCGGTGCAAGTTCGTCCACTGAAGTCTAGTCAGCTTATCCAGAGATTGTAAGTAAAGTCTACTTTCTCTCACCCAAGAGTAATCAGTCTCCAACAGTTCCCAGGCTAGGGCCATTCCTGGTCCATTTCCCCTGCTCCACTCTGAACCCTTGTCTGACTGAGAAGGCATGGATTTTGTGCTGGTCACCATCATTGCCACAAGTTCACATGTGCGAGCTTCCAGTAACCTAAAACCTCTGTTTCCCTGTGTTCATGGACCAATCCTGGCTCTTACAATCTTTCTGCCACTCTTCCACCATGGTCCCTGAGCTGTGGGTGGGTGGGATTTAGTATATGAGTCCTATCCAGGGACACAAACTCTGAAATTTCTTATTTTCTAAACCTTGGCCAAGCGTGGCTTTCTGTGGGCATGACATTCTTGTATAAGGAAGCTTCATTGGTAAGGCTTGAGGGATACATTTGTGTTCTCTCCACCCCATGTTCCATGACGTTCCATGACGTTCCATGAGCCTTAGGTGTAGAGGTTCCACTGTAGATGTGTCACCTGGGGCTGGGCGTCTCTCAGACGTACACTATCTGTGTGTGAGCAGGTGTGGAATTCTGCAGCAGCCTCCATCTGCAGAAGCAGCTACTTTGATGAGTGCTGTGTGGTGTGGCTGTCAGTGGTGTGCTGTCAGTGGTGTGGCTGTCAGTGGTGTGGCTGTCAGGGTTGTAGGGATGGTCTGTCCATGTTTCACTTTCCTGATAGTTTCGAGGACGCCTCTATGATTGTATAATTGTCCATGCTTTGTGCATTAGCACTATGTATTGCATCCATTTTTCTGTGCTCGATTCCTTTCTCTTGGTTTTGGATTGGTAAGTTTTATGTTGCAAGACTTCCTCAAATGTGATTTTTGGCTATTTGCTCAAAACCACAAGCAACACACTAGAAACCTGAGTGAAAGTCCTTCATGAGCATATGATCAGGTTGGATGCTGAAGTTTCTGACAGGGTCACTGGGAGGTGATTAAACTATGCCTGATGATGCCCAGAAACTCAGCAAAGTAGATTGAGAAGGCTAACTGCCTGGGAGCAGCATTCAGCCAGTCCACCTGCCCTGAGGTCATCGCATGTGCTTCCCAAGGGCTTAGGATCATCAAGCTCTGCACTTGGCTTTCTTTCATCCCTGTTTTTTGTTTTTGTTTTTAATTATTTTGTTTTGCTTTTATTTTTGTTCTTGAGACAGTCTCTAGCCCAGGGCAGCTTGGAGCATCCGAAATAGCCAAGGTTGACCTTGAACTCCTGATCCTCCTGCCTCCATCTCTTCAGTGCTGGCATCGGAGGCATGCGCTGGGTTAGGTGGTGCTGGGCCCTGAACCAGGGTCTTATGCATGCAAGGCAAGCACTCCACTGACTGAGCTGCATCTCCAGCCTGAGTCTGAGCTTTTCTGTGATCTATAAAGTTTATTTTGCTTCTCTTTCTCATCACCATTTGTAGGTACTTATGTTTCCCCTTCCGGAAGCCATTGCTCCTCCATTACTGTTCATCTTCTGAAACAGTCTCTTCTCTTGCCTACTATTTGTTTTTCCTATGTATACGCACGTTCTCTCCCGCATTTTAGTGATGAAGCAGAGAGAAACTAATATTGTAATCTAGGTGTTAATCCAAAAATAACCTCAGACAGAAATCAGAATAATACAGTGAAGCACGACAGTAAAGAAACCCCATTACTTAATAGATGTGATCAGAGGCAGAAGATGTTTGCAGGAAGGCAGCATTAGGGAATTACTGTCTCAGAAGAAGTTATTGAACTCTCATTCCAACATGCTGTTAAACAATTGTCTGACCCTGCCTGTATCTGCAATGGAATGCTGAAATTTTTTATTTATTCTTAAAAACACCAGTGGACGCCAGATGTAGCACAAGCTTGTAAATCTAGTATTTGGAAGGCAAAAGCAGGAAGATCAGGATCGAGCGCTCAAGACCATTCTCAGCTATATGGTAAGCTACAGGAGACCCGCTCTCAAAAATCAAAAACCCTTCCAAGATATAGGAGTAGGAAAAGACTTTCTCAATCAGACATCAGCTGCTCAGGCATTAAGGTCAACAATCAGTGAGACCTTATTAAACTACAAAGCTTCTGTACAGCCAAGGAAGGGAAGAGGAAACCCAGCAAGTGGGAGAAAATCTTCACCAGCCACACATCCCACAGAAGATTAATATCCAGAATACACAAAGAGCTCAAAAAACTAAGAAATAAAATAAACAACCCAATAAAAAGATGGATTATAGACCTGAACAGAGAGTTCTCAAATGATGAACTAAAAAGGGCTAAGAACCACCTTAAAAAGTGCTCCACATCCTTAGCTCTTAGAGAAACGCATATCAAACCACTTTAAGATTCCATCCCACCCCAGTCAGCAAGGCTAAGATCTGAGAGAACCAAAGACAGGACATGCTGGAGAGGGTGTGGGAAAGGGGAGTGCCCAGGCACTGCTGGTGGGAACGCAAACTCCAGCTACCACTGTGGAAAGCAGTGTGGAGAACTCTCAGAAAACTGAAAATGAACGTACCATCCGATCCAGTTATACCACTCCGTGGCAAGGACTCACTACATTGTAGAGACACCTGTACATCCTTGTTTATGGCTGCTGACTTCACAATAGCTAAGAAAAGGAAACAACCTAAATCCCTCTTAACTGACAAATGTATAACAAAAATGTGGTTCATTTAAATAATGGAGTTCTACGCAGCATTAAGAAAAGATGAAGTAACGAAATTTGTAGGTAAATGGATGGAACTAGAAAGTGTTATACTAAGTGAAGCACCAAGTCCCTTTATGTGAGTACAGGTCCTGCTGTAACACCAGGAGCCAGGAAAATGGAAAGGATACACCATGAAGATAAAGGAAAGAAAAATCAGAAAAAGGTGTCAGTAGGGAACATATGTTAGCAGAAGTGAGATCTCTGGCAGGGAGGAGAGGAGGGAGGGACCTGCAGGGAGTCAAGATGCTGGGGGGAGGGGAATCAGGAGAGGGGGATGGGACTGGGAAGGGAGGAGGGAGGTCTGAAGGGAGGCAAAGAATGCAGAAATGAATGAATCCTGGCAAACTGGGGAACCCAGAAGGAAATGTGATGCCACGGAAACCCCTGAGAAATGCACAGTGTGGAAGCAAACATTAGTACATCTTCAGACTGGGGGCTGTTTGGCAGGGAACACAATGCCAGACAGAAGCTACCTCCTTTGTGTGGTTGGTGAGAGTGCTCCAAGAGACTCCCAAAATAATCCAGGTTATTGCCAACGTTCTTGGTTATCCTTCAGGACTAGAAGATAACACCCTACTGCTGAAACAGGGCATGTGTGGAATTCAGGACTTGGGGCAAAGGAGCAGGAACTGACCTGAAGTTTAGTTCCTGTAAGGCTAGATGATAACATCCAAACTGCTAAGGGGGAAACTCAATCCATGGTTCAAGCCAACCTAAATTCTAATAACCATAACTGGCACAGCACACTACCTCTGTTGGTGCAGCAGCAGCACTCTCCCCTGGGGGCTCATCAATAGCTATCTAATTGGACTTGAAATCCTCTCAATGGGAATGAACTCATGGGTGGGACTGTTGGCTCAACTAAATATATGGGATTGGAGGGGGCATGTTTCCTAGAAAGAACCCTATCTCTGTCATATTTCTAGAGAAATGAAATTCTTACCATATGCCAAATATGGATCCTTATATTTATAGACAAGCATACAGTACACTATTCATCAAAGCTTCTTTTTGCAACAGATGGAGGCTACAGAAGAATTCCACAACTGGTCAAACACAGAGAATGTACAACTGAGAGATACCAAATCCCAGGTGACACATCTGCAGATGAACCTCTACAACTAAGGCTTATAGAACACAGCTGAACGAGGGGGAGAGGAAAAACTGAAGCATCCCTCAACTCTCACCAGTAAATCTTTCTCAAACAGCATAGAGCTATCAACACAGAAGGCCACAACTTGCCAAGTTTTATTGACTAAAGACTGCAGAATGTGTGTCCCTTGCTAGTACTCCTATACTGAACCTCACCCACCTATGGCTCAAGGATCATTGCAGAAAAGGGAGTGGAAAGTTTGTAAGAATCAGGGCTAGTTCTTACAAACTTCTTAGGGAAGCAGGGTCTTTCAGGCTACCAGAAGCTTGCACATGTGAACGTTTGCATTGAGCACAGGACCCATGCCAACTCAAATAGACACAGGCCAAGAATGGAGGGATAGACTAGTGGCAGGCCAGACTTAGACTGAGAACTACTGGAGACTGATTACTATGGGAGAAGGAGAGTGTGCTTTACTTACCGTCTCTAAATAGCCTGACAAAACTCGAGTGGATGAATTTGCACTAAAGGACATCTGGGCACAAATGTTTGACTGGATAGGACTTAACATATATGACAGAATACATGAGGTCCACTGGGGGTTAGGGAGATAGATGGAGGAAGATCTCTAAATTTGATTAAGAACTGTTGTATGAAATGTATAAAACTCAATAAAAAATAAAAATAAAATTTAATAAAGTTAAAAAAACACAAAGAAAACTGTAGTGTATTAGTTATTTACAAAATATACCAGTGGATCCTCATTTGTAACTTGGATCTGCTGATGGTAACTATTTTGTAACACTCACTAATTCTGAACACCAGAGGAATGATTTAATATGCTCAAGTTATTGCAGCTGTATAGAGAAAAGCTCCCATTATCCTTCTCTGCTTTAAGACACCTTCCTTCAAGGCCCACATGCCCCACCTGAGCTTGATGAGTACATTAGCTGCCAGCACAAGATGGCCATGATGTTGTCAACCTTATCAATAATTTTCAGTACTAGATAGTTCCAAGGAACACTAAGTCAATATTTTCAGTTTCAGATCCTCAGGAACTACTTGTTACTATATAACCCACCAGATAATGACACCTAAAGCTGTCTACAATCTAACCCATGGAACCTGAAAATATGTTATCTGATATAAAAAAAGAATTAAGGTTGTAGGTACAATTAAAATTCTTTATCAGTTCACTTCAGAGTAAAAAGATTATCCTACATGATCTGGGTGGTCTACTGCAGTCGCCTGCGTCCTTAAATACGGAAGAAGAAGAACCCAAACCAGAGAGATGACTTATGAGAAAGACTTCACTGGCCTTTGCTAGCTTTGAACACAGGGAGAGGCCATGAACCAAGAACTCAAACAGCCTCTAGAAGCTGACACAGGTAAGCCAAGGATTCCCCCAGAGCCTCAACACAGGAACCCAACCCACTTTCACGTTGATTTTCAGCTCAGGAAGAATCATTTCAGACTCTGAAGTCTAAAATTAAGAGAAATGTGTATGGTTTTAAACCACTAAAACTATGGTAATTTGGTATAGTGATAATAGAAACCAATAGCTTAAATTAATGGGCAGTGTCTTTCAATAAAAATTACATGCGGATATGAGAAAATAGAGCCTTAACAATCACACAGCCCTGTTACCAGTGACTTTTTCCATTTTAAGGTTCTACTTGCAGTTCTGTCTCTGTGAGTTACTCAGCTTTTGTAGGTTACTTTTCTATATGCCCCATATTATATTTAGGAGGAACGTCCCCTTGTGTGGACCAGTTCCCACCCAAGCTTAGAGCACACCAAAGGGGCAGAAATCATTACTGATACCACCTCCCCAATGACTGATGAATAACTAGTCTGTGGATGCCTTCCCCTGGGTAAGAGGCATCTGGCTCAGTTAGCTAGGACTATGATGTCAGAATGGTATGACTGAAAGCAGATAAGAAAGCCTGTGCCTAACATCCTACATAAGCCCCAGAACTCTGAAAGACTTGAACTGTGTGCTATGCATCTACATTTAACTACAAGGAAAGCTAGGAAATGCAAAATATCTTTTGCCCCAAAACAGAAGAAAGTGATATTTTATGAACTAGAAGTTGTTTCTATTCTCCTAGCCTAGGTTTTGTCATTTGTAATAGTAATAGTTGCATTAATCACATCTCTTACTTCACTGGATCACAATGAGACATAAGTGCATGTGGCCCGGAGGAAATGCCTTCATAAAACAGCTGTCATGTCCAATACTACGTCAAGGTGAATATACTAGCACCCTTATAATGGAGAAGAACTTCGTGTATAAAAACAACAGAATTTTAGTGTCTGTGTATGTCACTGCTCGAGTTACATAGTCTGTATTTTATCACAGCTCTTTCTACTGTCATTAAGAAATTTTACTAAATGAGAAGACATTTGTATGTCATTCCTGTTTCTATAAATGAATGAGCCCATTCCCTTAAAGATTCTATCCCCGCCCCACACACACACACATTTTATTTATGTTTTTCATTTCGTTTCATTTGAGACCATCTCACTATGCTTTGGTTCTGGAGCTCAACTAATTCTTCTACTGGGCAGCCCCCGTGCTGGGATTACACCCGCCGCTTCTCAACTATTTAAGTTATTCACACAGGTATACACTAGTCCTTAAGAACTTCAAACACATCAGCTGAAATAACACCACACGCCATACACTATACTGCATTTGAAATGAGAATCTTGTGCACACAACATATGTTCTACATGGATTCTTATTTTAATATATTTAGTGGGACTGTTTTGTAATGAATTCATAAAATATCTGCGCTGAAGAGATCTTATTTGTCATTTCATTCTGAGATTTTTCACCTAGTCCTCACCGGCTCCCTTTGCCGTGTTACTAAGTGCGCATTCGGTTTGAAATGGAACAGTGCTGATTTTCAACGATGGGCAGTCGTCTCTGGATAAGTCTGATGACAAAAATGTAGTCTCCTTAATGCTGAACCCAAAATCTTGCAACTTGGTTCCATCTGTATATAGGTTCCCAACTATGCCAGTCATGGTTCATATGTGATGATTTCTCTACACACCAGTCTCTCAAATGTTTAAGGACAGTCATTGTTTTTAATTAATCTTCTCCTCTCAAGGTTAGATGTTTCAAAGTCCTGCATTATTTCTCTTGTGGAAGTCATGGAATGTCCCTTCCCCAGCACATTGTTTTCTATGAATTTATGCTGAGGTGACATAAATCTTTTAAAATCCATTCCCTGGGGAAGATATAATAGATATAATTAGGACAGAGCAGACTATTTCTACACACCCCTCTGAGTACTACTGTGTGTCAAGAACTGACATTTGACTTAGACAATGAACCCATGCTTGTAGATGCCCCATAACAACACTCTATGATTTTTATCTAGGATCAAACTTATAAATCTAAATATTAGGATAAAGAAAGAATTTGTAGAAAGTATATTATTTGAGAATTACGATTATGATGCTGCCTCAACCCAGTATATTCCTGAAAAATCAATCTAGAACACAGATGTATTTGCACTGACAGATTTAGAAAATGATGGGTATTGCATTTCTTTCCTGAAAATTCATGACTTATTCTGTATTAAATACTCTGGCTGGTTGACGGCACCCTGTAGAAATATTGTACTGGTTACTTGCCTTGTTGCTGTGACAAAATACTTGACTTTAAAAGTGTCTCAGAAAGGAAGGGCTTATTGGGCTCACAGGCCTTCGGATGGAGGAGGCACAGAAACAGGAGTGTTGGCCCCCGTCACATTGCATCTGCAGTCAGGAAGCAGAAAGAGATGAATGCTGGTGCTCAGCTGAGCTCTCCTTTCTAGTCATTCAGTCTGTGATCTCAGCCCATAAAATGATGCTCCCTACAGTGATGGTGGATCTAATTAACCCAGTCTAGAAACTCCCTCATAGACATGCTCAGTATGTTTCCCCTAGTGATTATAGATAATAGAGAGTTGATAATATCAATCATCACAGATATCCAATACCAATTAACATCTCAAAATCTATATTTCTCAGAGAGCTTGGACTAGCACAGGTGTGCTCCGTGTTGGCGTAATATAGACAGTGTAGTCTAAGCTTTCTGATACCTACTTTTTAAATTTTTGTTTAGTATTATTATTTTATGTGTATGAGTGCCTCCATATATGTAAGTAGAGTTGGTGTTATAGATGGCTATCAGGCAACATGTGGTTACTGGGATTCGAACCCAGGTCTTCTGCAAGAATAGCCAAGAATAGCCAGTGCTCTTAACTGCTGAACCGTCTCTCCAGCTCCTCTGACACCTATTTTTCAACTCCATTTATGATCATGCCATTCAAGTAGGTCTGTGTCTGTGAACTCCTCAAATAGCCCAATTCAGATGAGTCTATTTATACAGCAGAACTTGCCATCTTATCTAGCACAACTCTAGCTAGAGCTTTCATGACTTTCATAACTCATTCATTAAAGAAAATAAATATTTTCTGGCCCAAATTATCTTCATATATTTATTTTATATTATCACAGTGTGCTGTGTTACGGGGGTTATTAACTGAATGTATGGAAATCATGGTTAAACTCACTTTAAAGCAGTGATGGCAAATTTTCCTTTCATAGAGATGAATTTACATTTGCTTGAATAAAACATGTCACAATAGAAAGGAATAACTAATCACGGTGTACTGCGGCTCTCAGCAAGCCCTGGACATATGCCGGCTTCTGACACTCCTTGGTCTGAAAGTTCAATCCATTCCCCTTGCATTATTTTCACAGAGAGGAATTGGGCGTCTCTTTACTTCTCAAGTGCAGGGAGCCACAACCAATTTGCACACAGCATCGTTGTTTATTTGTGACACTGTACCTTGGAGGATGAAATCACTGTGCCTGTTATGAGGCTGGTGGTTGTCCTTTGATCTTTGCCAGGGTGGAAAGTCTCCAGTACATTCCTTGGGGGCATTTCCATGACCTGGTGAGCTCACATATAATTTCTATTTTAAAACATGTTGCCAAACTCCTTCATTTTAAATAAAATGTAACTGTTTTCACTTTGGATGGTCCAGAGGCCAAGGGCTGTTCTTGGGTTCTTCCTGTTCTCACATCAAATTGCACATAAAAGCCAGACAAGGTAAACGGATGACCACAGTAAAACTCCTCTGCGCAAACTGCCTCAGGCACATTCAACTTGGAGGGCAGTTGCCAGGCATGTTTTGGGAAATCCGAGCTGTTTGGGCCAGTCCCAGAGTTGTACATGTGGTGGGTGAGGGCCACAGTGTGAAGGGAGGGGGTCCTTTCTCCCATGCATCTCTAGCTTCTAGTGTCTTGGTAAATGTTTGTGGAACTGAATTGTCTGTGTCATAAAAGTAATTACAGTGCTGAATGACAGAACCGTGCCAAGGATGACTGAGGAATGTCAAGGATGCCTTCGGTTGGAAATCACAAAAGACACTGGATTTCTTTTATGAAATAATAGTCACATCCTCATACTAAAAATAGATTTACCACTCACTCAACTGTATTTTAAAAAGATTTTATAGAAAGTTCTAAAAATGTTTTACACACAGTTTACTCTTGTCACAAGGACTCTGAAAAACATGTAGAAGGATTTCCATTCCAGATGAAGTTGTTGCAAAGCAGGCTGTAAACTTAAGGTCAGGGAACCAGCGGTGAGCAAGGCCCCCACGGACTCCCAAGTTGACAGCCTCTCTACAGACTGTAGGAATCCACTGACTTCCTGGAACATGGCACGACATTTCCCTCGAGGGGAAAAGAGAGCATTTTCCAGACTGTGCTCCAGTCTTTCCAGCTGACTACCGAATGCATGAATTGGAAACACTACTTGTTTTGAATCACTGTCCTGTAGAACTTCAGTGTAAGATGTGACTGAAAGAAAACTCCCCAGCAGTTCCAGGACTCAGGAAGACTGGCAGAAACCTGGGACCAGAATTAGCAAACATCCATGAGAAGAGACTGACTTTTACAACTTCTTGGCCAGATAAAGTTCCTGACCCAGAGTCCACAGATATCTGGGAAAGGAACTGACTTTTACAACTTCTCAACCAGATAAAGTCTCTGACCCAGAGTTTACAAACATCTGTAAAGAGGGGTTGCTTCCTGGCCAAAAGTTTACTATTTTCCTTTGAACATCAATCAGATGTCATGGGGAACCCCTCCCCATAAAAAGGCCTATTGACCAGCTAGGCAGATCTAGTGTCTCACTCTCCCTGGGAGTCAGCCTCTCGTATTCTCTCTGAGTGAGCTTCATCATCCCAATCTGGAGAAGTTAAGCCAGGCACACCAGCCTGGTCCTCCAGTGGAGCCCCCAAGATGAGGGGTGTAGCCTTTCTCCACTCCTGAGTGCAGAGGAAGCTAGTCCTGGCTGGTCTTCTCTCTTTTCCCGACTTGGGAAGCCAGTCCCGTGCCCTTAATAAACTGGCCCTGTTAAATCCCTAACTGCAGAGTCTCTGGTCCATTTCTGCTGCATCTTGCGAACCAAAACCTTACATTCAGTAATTTAACAATGCTACAATAGGATTTGGCAGTCACAGAGTGAAAACCCAAGATAGGTGGACTGTCTCCCAGGGAAGAAGTGTAGGCTTGTTGCCTTTCTTCCTACCACATAATGCATGTCCTGTCTCTTCCTGGCCTTGTGGGATTTGAACTTGGGAATAAGAATTCACACATTCTGTTCAGCTCTTTCTTTAATATACTGAGATACTTTTCTTTCCTAAGCACACTGTTTCATAGACCAACTCTGTAATCAGTTCCATTTAATGCCCCACGAGTCTATAAGAACAACAAAGTGAGCTATTTCTTTGTAAACATACATTTTTTTATTCTAAAGTAATAACCATATTTACATATTCATTAAAATTGCCACTCTACATGAAATGGGGCCAGTAGCTAATGGCATATTTTTAACTTTGTGGGTGATCAGTTTTGCATAAACAAAATGAAATTATTAACTTTGTGTCTTCCTTAGCAAATCTAAGGGAAAAAAATTAAGCATAGGAATATTTCCTTTAAGTTTCAATAACGGGACTAGAGAGACAGCTGAGCAGTTAAGAGGATTTGTAGTGCTTGCAGAGGACCTAGGTTTGCTTCCCAGCACCCCATGTGGTAACTAACAACCATCTGCAACTCCAGCTCCAGAGATTCTAATGCCCCTTTCTGGCCTTCTCAGACACCAGGCACCCAGTGTGTCACACATGCATACAGGCAGGCAAAACACTAATAAATGTAAAGTAAAACAAAATAAATTGCAAGAAAACAAAAGCTTCAATTAAGCAAAGTAACAAGAAATGTCAAATGGATGGAACTGGAAACTGTTATACTTAGTGAAGAACCACACATTCAGAAAAACAGACAATGTATGTTCTCCCTCATTTGTAAATCTTAGCACCAAATCCTTATATGGGAGTATATATCTGCAGTGATCGCAGGAGCCGGGAAAATGGGAAGGAAACACTGAGGTGAAGAAAGGGGGAAAAGGAGCCCGAGAGAGACCAGTAGGAGACAGGTGTTACAAAGGGGAAACTGGCAAAATGGGGGTGTTGAAGTGGGAGGGGCAGGAGGGCTACACGTGGAAACGTGGGGGTAAAGGGGAAAGGGACCCTAAGAGGGGTGACTGTAGGGACAGGTGTTGTCAAGGGTGAAATGGGAAAAACGGGGAGGAAGGAGGGAAGGTTAGGCAGGGAGAGAGAGAGGAGAGGATCAATAATGCCAGTGGAAACTTACTAGTTCAAAACCTACTGAAAAACTATAATACAGTATCTCTATATGAGTCCATGTGTATTGCTGAAGGAAGCATAACAATAAATAGTGCCAGACAGGAAAACCCTCCCTTCAAGTTGTTGACCAGGGTGGTCCAAGAGACTCTCAAAAGGCTATTGCCACAGCCTTTGATTGTCTCTGAGAACTTGAAAGTAAGATCCTATTGCTGAAGCTAGGACATACTTCAGACACAGAACTTGGAACAATGAAGCTGGAAGTGATCTGGAAGCCTCCTCCCTGAAGGCTGCATAGCATAGTTTTGGAGGACACTATGTAGCCTGCTAAGGAAGACCATCAATCAGTGCTCCAACCCCAGCTTTAAGGTCTAATAGCCACATCAGTGACCAGCACAGGAAACTACACTGTGGCAGCAATGGCACTTATATCTTGGGGATAATCAATAGCTACCTAATTGAACTTAAAGCACACTCAGTGGGAGGGAACTCATGTGTGGTCCTGTAAACATAGTCAAATATACATGATTCTAGAGGTCATAGATCTTAGAGAAAACCTTAAGGTTGTCACATCCCTAGATATGTCTAATTCCTTACCCTGCTGCATATGCATCCTTATTTTATAGACAAGTATGCCACTCACAACTCATCAGAGAAGCTTCTTTTGCAACAGAGACTATTACAGAGTTCCACAACGGGTCACATATAGAGAATAAGTGTCTGTGAACTGCCCAATCCTAAGTGACACGTCTACAATGGAACCTTTTTACCTAAGGCTCACAGAGCATAGTGGAACAAGGCATAGAGAGAACACTAATGCATCTCTCAACTCATGTTAATGAAGTTCCCTCATGCAACAGAGGGAAATGAACACAAAAGGCCACAAATGGCCAAAGCATAGAGAGTAAGAGCCTGCAGAGTGGATCTTCAGTCAGGACTCCTAAAGTAAATTTCTCCCACCCAGGGCTCAGGGATCATTGTGGAAGAGGGAGCAGAAAAATTGTAAGAGCCAGGGAAGGAGATACATAACCATACGGAAACAGACTCTTAAAGTCTCCTGGGACCTTGCTCATATGAATCTACAGCAATGGTGTCAGCATGCACAAGACCCATGAAAACTAAAGCAGACAGAAACCCAGCACAGAACTGGGAAGATGGGCAACGGGCCCCATTCTTAGCCAAATACCTATTCACAGTTAATCACTGCTGGGTGAGGAGACCTGATCTTCTCTGAGATCTTCCAGACTAGACTCCAGTGGATGAACTTGCATGAGGGAAGTCTGGGTACACTGACTGACTCAATAAGCCTTAACATGTATGACAGAATGCATGAAATATGGAGGGAGGGCTATGGAAGGAACGGATGGGGGAAGGGCATAAAGATGATCAAAATATTTTGTATGAAGTGCACAAATATTTAGTAAAAATACTGTAAAGAAAATCTTCAAAATGGAAATTAAAACACATATTCTAATTTTAATTATTAAACAAATAAATTCTTAAGGGAAAAAGACAAACAAGCAAATCTCTATTAAGATCTAATGAATAAAAGAACATAAATAAATTAAAATGAGATTACTAAATGGATATAGTTATAAAATTATGAACCATGGGAACAAAATATCTGTAATTTGTGCACAGAGGTTCAAAGTGAAATTTAATTTTCTAAAAAAAATTAAATGCAACAATTCAGGAATTTGGAGAAATTTTGAAGAGGGAAAGCATTTAATATAAACACCGATTACAAAAATTGACTCAACTGATAATCCTCTGAACACATCTAAGTAATAACTACTTTAATCTCTATACAAACTTTGCCAGAACAAAGAGAATCATGGAATCCCACAAAGGTTTTTAATATTTATTGACTTACTATAATGGGGCTTTAACCCAGGGTCCAGTGCACGTGAGACAGTCACACTGTGCTACATCACCAGATCTTTAAAACCCTCTTTATTTTCCAATAGGATCTCACTAGGTTGCACAGACTGGCCTAGAATTGGCTATATAGCCCAAGTGAGCCTGGAGCTTGTGATCCTGCCGCCTCAGCCTCCTCGGGATGTGGGATTAGAAGCATGTAACTCCATGCCCACCTCTAAATTCATTTTATAAAGCCAACATAATGTTACAATCCAAATCTAAGAAAAGAATAAGAGAACTATACAGGCCCACTTATATATTAAAGTAGCTATTAAAATTCTAAACAAACACTAACTACAATGTTTAAATATATGTTGACAAAACATTATGATGCTAAAAAAATTTAAATCTCATAAATACAAGTCTTTTAATGTTTGAAAAAATGTACTACTATGACATTTCAGGTCAAGTAAGAAAAACTATATCATGAAAACAGAAGAGGAAAAACAGCAAATTATATTTTATATTTAGAACTTATTCTGCCCCAATAAAAAGTTCTTAAAACCTTGAACTACTTCCATATTTTTTGTTACTATAGACTCTGCATGAGGAAACATGCTTTATTTCTTGTTCTGACTCTGTCTCGTGTAATGTACCATGATGACCTCCAGTTGGATCCATCTTCTTGCAAACGACATGGTTCATTCTCGGTATGAAAAGTCATAATGAAGTTCATTATTTTGTATAATTAGTATATGCTAATAACAAAACATAAAGGATCAAAATATTATGAGCAGGAGTCCTTTCAAATGAGTTTTATTTGACACAGACTTAGTGTAAAAAATTAACCATACTGAAATCCATGTGGTAAAAAGCTGAAGTCTCTGCCCCCGACATACTTGCCTCTCCAACTTGTTACTTCTCAAAAGATTAACCCCAGCAGCAGATTGTTGCATAGAATTGTGTAACAATAAAAGGGTCAATGGGAAGTACACATATAAAATCTGCAATAGGATTCCCTTGTAAATAAAATTATGTACACAATTACAGAAAGATCTTCAAATTACATACCTGGTACATTACAAAGAACACAATGATATGGGAATTCTTTGTGCACTGGTGAGAGGAAGCTGATTCAAAGGGTGACCACACTTTAGGTGGTGAATGTCTAAAACGCTTATTAAATCAACTTTCAAAAGGTTTGTGTCAAGTTATTCTCCCATGTATTGTATTTGAGAATTTCATTTCTTCTTAAGCTCATCAATATTAGCTTTCATTCTTTAATTTAAAAAATTACAGTGTTTAAAAAGACACCTAGAGAGGTCTAGGAGAGAGCTCAAGGGTGAGAGTACTTGCTGTGCGACACGAGGACTTAAATTCAGGCCTTCAGCGCTCACGTTTGAAGAAAAAAGCCAGGCCTTAGCACTGCACACCTGCAGCACCAGCACATGGACACAGACAGGAAGATCTCTGAGAGCTCGCTGGCCTAGCTCAAAGAGACCGCTTCCAGTCCATGAGGGATCAAGTCTCAGGAGAATGGCAGTAGAGGAGAGGGAGGGAGGGAGGGAGGGAGAGAAAGACACCTGGTGTCCTCCTCTGTACTTGTACACATTGGCATATACACCCACACACTCATGCCCATGCGCATACCCAGACACCACATACATATATAGCACACACACAAGCACACACACACACACACACACACACACCACAAAAGGAAGAAGAAGAAACACCTAGATAGATTAATTGGATTCAAATCTTGCATCCAAGATTGTGTGACTTCGAAGAAGTTATGTGATTTTCTATGCATCCTTATTTGATAGGATTAAAAGATCACTCATAAAAATTTCCTTTATAACATATTTGAAATTTGCTTAGGAGGAGAACATAAGACATATATGTGTGTATGCGTCTATGCATGTATGTATACATGTGTATATATTTGTTTTAAATGTATATATTTAAATGTATATCTATATATTGTATAATGGATAATGTATATATTTAATGTATATCAATATATACCTTGATATGTATGTATATGTATATGTATATAATATGTACATGACACTTTTTGCCTACTAAGTATTTACTAAGTATGTTTAAATTTTTAGTCTGTGACTTGCACTTCAATTTTAGAGTCATTTTCTTGGTACCAGTCCTAATACACCTTACTTCTGAATTTCAGGTCATTCTTGAGAAAACTCAGCATATGCTGAGCAAGATGTATGTGTAACATTCAATGTTATTTTCTCATTCCCTCATGATCCAGTTTGTTGCATTTAGGCCTTGAGTCTATTTGGCACTTTGCATGCATGTAAGACACAGTGGGCGTGTCAGTTTTATCTTTTGATAATTAACTCAACAATGTGTTTTTATTCATTTGATATATATTTTCTCATTGATTTGTATAGCTGGCAATATATGTGAATTAAAATATATGAAAATATATGAACGCATGTATGTACTTATTTACATGTTTAAATATGCACATATACAGGAATTTTAAAATGTCCTCACACACATAAATTTTAGATTTCTTCTTCTTCTTTAGATTTATTTGTCTTTTCTGTGATGTGCAGCACTTCCAAAATGATTCTAGTTTTTCCTTGGGAAAGTGCCACCTTCTGAAGCCTCTAAATCAGAAATTATACTTGAGCACTTTCTCTGCTGGTAGAACTCTAGAATCAGCTTGTCAGTTTACAGGAAAGTCCTCCAGGGACATTTTTTGCAGTATATTGAACTTCTATAATAATTTATGGAGAATTGATTGTGTTTGCAATTCTGAGTACCTTTAACTAGAAATCAGTATGTTGCCCTACTAATGGAAGCTTGTCGTAATGCTTGGCACTAAAACATTGCAATCTTCATATGCAATGCACATTTTTATCTAGTTTATGTCAAGTTAACATGACTTTTTACTGTCATTAATGACATCTATTTTCCACTTTCTAAGTGGTAACTATTGGAAAATAGAAAACACTGATTTACTTATGTAGATTAATCCTGACTCAAATATATATATATATACATATATACATACATAGAATCATCAAATATCTGTCTTCTGTGGGTATAATTAATGGTGAAAGCTGGATGTGTTCTCAGTATGTAAGAAAAGCTATTATCACTTTTACCATTACGCTTGCTCCTTAGGACCAGCAATAGACTATGAAGTAGAAGTGTAACTGCAGGGTCAGCACAGACCACCTCCCGCGTCCTAGCAAACTGATCCTTCTGCGTGACTGCAGGCTGGAAAGGAGAGAGGCCGCAGCAGTTCACATTCTGCTGGACACAATGTTCTCAAACACGGACTCCATCTTCTCTGAAGAAATACTGCATTCACATTTTCATAAAGCACCAAGCCAGCGAGCCATGTTGAGACTTCTGCTGAGATGAGGCACTTTTAAGTTCTATTTGGTGGCTGGAGAGATGGGTCAGTGTGCCAAGGGTTTGTTGCACAAACATAAGGACCTGAGCTCTGTTCCCTACGACCAACAAAAGTATAGCTAAGTGTGGTATCATAGAGCTTTCTAGTCTTTCAGTCCGCCCAAGTGGTGAGCTGCAATGTTCAGTGCTATCTCAAAAAGAAAAGTGGAGAACAACAGAGGAAGCCACCCAGTATTGACCTCTGGCCTCCGGGTATGAATGCACAGTTTACACCTGCTCACACACATTCACATCACGCGTAAATAGATAAATAAATAAGTAAATAGCCTGTTTTTGCACAGTGACTTACTGGTTGGCACAGGACTAGAAATGAGAAAACAGATCATAATCAGGCATTGTTTAATGTTGTTTTGGTGAACAAGGTATTACAAATATGACAGCAATTCAATAAGAATTATATAATAGCCATTTTAGTTTGTGTAAGTTCACACTACATTATTCACATTAAAAAAGCACCTAACATACATTTCGCAAAACACAGCCTCATCACTACAGGACATGTGGCGGTCACAGTATTCTAGATAAAAGCTCACCCACACGCCTAAGAAATGATTGGGAAAATATTGTCATTGAAAATGTAATTTTGAAATGATGACATAAAAGATATACAGCTATTTTGATGTCTATTTAGAAATAGTTCTTTTAAGGAGCAAGATGTTTAAATATATAATTTTTAAAAGGTCATTCATAATAGCAGCTTAAAACACAACTCACAGAAATGTATTACTTAAGACCACAAGGGATTTAAATAGACTCAATTGTATAAGGCCTACTGAAAGATACAGAAAGAAATTTGAGTAAACAAAAATTAATAGCTTTTTCTGTATATCTGAGAAAAGGGATGGTTTTATATGAAAACTGGAATTCATAAAGGCAAAACTGAAAAAAAAAACAGGGTCATTTTTGCAAGAAAAAGCCACAAACTGCTTGGTAGACAGCTTCCCAAGCTCCTGCAGCTTCTCTCCCATTATCTCCCAACACCCATTGTGGCCAAGGGTAGCTGGGGAAGGAGCGGTGATCTCAGACTGGGAAAGGACCAAGAGGAGAAAAATGTTGGTGAAGGTAACAGCTTCTGAGCTAGGAGATGAACTCAGTTTGTCCCCTTATATTTAGAAAAATTAAAACCAAAACTCTTTCATAACCAACTTGGCAAAAACTCTGAGCAATGCATGATGTGCAGACCTCAGGCAAAGATTCAGGGTTGCAACACAGCTGCCTTTGGGTTGCAGTAGCATGAGCAGGACTCAGAGGCAAGGCAGGAGCACTTAGTGTCATGCATGGGTGTCAGTCTAGCACCCAGAGTGCTAAGGGGCACTGGAAGTGGGTAAAGAGGTAGCCAAAAGACATCACCACCACCATGCTTTGGAGACTTGAGAACACCTCCGGAGGAAGCCAGGAGCTGTGGGAAGCCTTAAGGTCAGTCTTCACAGATTCAGCACCACGGGTTTTTGGAGTTATCAATTCTTTGTAAGTGGAAAGGCAAGCTATCGTGTGCTCTCTGAGAAATTTAACAGCATCTTCCTATTAGATGGCTTTAGCAGCCTCTCACTTCATAATGACAACCTAAGGTGTCTGCAGATATTGCCAAGTGCCAAGCAGGAGGAGGGCTTTTACAAGCAGAACAACCCTGGCTAAAAAGCACTGCTGTATCTTAGTCATCGGGAAAAGGCTATAACCCTGAGACTGATTCTGCCTTCTCCTGGGAGACCCAAATGAGGCAGAAAGAGATAAATGAGGGAGGAATTGGGCAAATACTAATATTGATGGTACACATTTAAGCACAGGTCCATTTATCAGTGGTGTCTGCATTATCACTGTGTTAGCTATGTTACATAGTGTATGAGGATAATTGCATCATGTTCTTGATTTTTATTACTTTCATGCAATTTGATACTTCTCATTTTTCAGAGGTGAGCAAACATTACATATATTCCCTCAACCATTTCTTTGAGTGTCTCCCATCCCCCTGGTAGAGTAACCAAAACAGAAAATAATGGCTAGAATTCCAGGCAGGGAGTGATAGACAAATCATAAAAACTAAGCATAATAATGAATTATATATTTTAGGATGTGGCAAATACCATTATAATAACAGTAGGGAGAGAGTGGAGCAGTGATGAACTTGTTCTTAAAAACACAGTTAATGGGAGCTTTCTGTCTGCCTCCGTGCCTACTGTCTTCCGGTCTCCATTCTTGAGTGCTGCTGACCTTTCGTACAAAAATGACCTTTATTTGGATTAAGGCTGTTGTGCTTTCTGTCAAGCCCCAGAGGTGCTCATGATTGGAATGGAGTCTCTCTATCTGTGATGATAATCGGCCGCAAACAGCTTTATCAACAGCTTCTCCAGTCATTAGAATAGACAGTGACATCTATTTTCTGAAACTCTTACAGTTCCCACAGCCATTTCGTTACCAATGGTGCAGATTTGCTTGAAACTCCCGCCATGATAGCAGAGCAAAGCTGCATAACGCCCTTCAGGAAGGCCAGAGCGTGGCCTCTGATCCTGCTCTGAACTGTTAACAATGCTCTGAGTTGTGGATGCCAGCTGCTTGCAACTTAACGTGCTGTAAGCAGGGCTTGTTAAATGACTCATTTCAACCTGAGCCGAACACCAAATAAATGGATAATGTATTCAAATGGTCTTCAGGACAGCATGTGATATGTTTGCTTCTGTCCCAGTGATTAGATAGAACAGTTCCTGGGTGAATAAAGCTCGAACTGTGTGCACAGACATCAGGAAACACAAACGCACAACTATTTTACCGTGAATGCAGAAGAAGTTGCTGGCATATTTCAACCAACCAAAGTTCCTCCATTGCATTCTTTTCTATGATAGCAGCAAAATACATACATCTGAGGAAATCTTGGCTAAGCAAATTATGCCATGATTGAACCTCTGCTGAGAACTCTGAAAGCCCACTTCAGGTTCTCCCAAAAGAGCATGGGACTGAAAATATTTTTAAACATTGCCTATTGGTATCAAATGAGAAGCTGAAAATAACTAAAATAAAATTGGGTCTTTAGCTGCATGGTTGCCCTTGCTGAAATCTTTTCGTCAAGTGGTTTCAAGTACGTTTGCAGGCCTCAGAGAGGCCAAGTCAAGGCTATCGTTCTTTGAAAGTTTTCAGTGGAGAGCAAGGACCTCCTAAACATGAAGATGTCTTGTTTCTGGTAAACTCTATTTTGGAAAAAAACCCACTGACTTCACTTTGAAGACTTAGCATCAGTCTCTGGAGGCAAACAGGGCAATAGTCCAGAATTTTCTTGGCGGGCAGCACAAAGAAGCCCGTACATCAGTAACAAGGAGAAACGGCAAACTTCAACAAAAACAAAGACCTGTCCCGGTTTTGAAAGAAAGACAGAAAGTAAGAAAAACAGGACATATGATCACCTTAGTCGGCTGCCAAGTATAAGAAGCAGATCCAATAAAGGGTGCAATGTTCCATTGTAAATGAGAAACTATAATTACTGCTAGAAAATCTGGGGAGAAAAATTCCATAGAATTGAGGATAGCTAATTGCAGACGGGCAGTGGAGGACAGATAGGGCTGTGAGTGAAGACAGGCCCAGAGCAACAGCCGATGGGAGGGCCTGTCAGCATCATCCTCTGACCAACCCAGCCTTCAGAGCTCTGTGAGATGGAAAAGCTTGAGGAGAATGGGGACAAGAAAAGTCCTTTGTGACAGCTATTGAGCTGGCTTATTCAATTTGATCCTCCTATACCGGTTCTGCTGAATTTCAGGGACATCAGATACCTGTTCTCCAGAGAGTCAGACTGTACCACCACAGTGAGACTGTGAACTGATTTCTAAGTGTTGGAAGGGGGCGGGGTTATCATCTCACATCCTAGAAAAGATGGGGTCTGCAAGGAATGTCTCTACAGCCTTTGAAAGAATGCTCAAATATTTGATGTTGCTAGAAACATATTGCTTTCTTTCCTCAAAAAGACACTGGGTGATAAAGAGGCTTTTTTTGTTTTGTTTTGAGTCAAGGTTCCCTGTAACCTTAGCTGACCTGGAATTTACTATGAAGACCAGGTTGCCCTCTTTTTCACAGAGATCAGCCTGCCTCTGCCTTCTGAGTGCTGCGATTAAAGGTGTAAGCCACTGAGACAGGGGCTTAAGAGGCTTTTTAGCATGGTCCTAATTATTTTCTGTGGAAAATATGAAGAAGATTCATATACTTTTTTTGAGTGATAACACAAGAAAATGTATATGACATACTGTTATTAGATATTATGGAAGAATTCTGGGAATAAGGGAATTCTTATTAGGTTCTAATTAAACCTACCTTTTTAGGCTTCATTGTGCCTTCTGTGTCCCCATCTTACCACATACAAATGATGTGGAAGGGAACTTGCTAGTCTTTGAGCATTGAAACAATAGAATGTAAAACAGAGCTCAGAATGAAAACCAGGTCACCTAGTCTTTTGAAATGAGAAAATGTAAGTATTATAAAATGGTTGATAGTCCCTGCTTTCATGATTTCATGGGTTGTTGGTGTAGCTGTTGATAGATTTAAGACTGAGCCATAAGCAGTCCTTGAGAACACCAACGGAGAGTTTATTGTTACAACCTCAGAAAGTTTGGGGCTGGAAAGATGGCTCCAGTTCCAGGGAACAGGTGCCTCTGGCCCTCCGCAGGCCCCAGCGCTCTTGGTACACATACCCACCAACAGACAGACACTATATTGGTTACTTTTCTGCTGCTATGATAAATACCATGACCAAAGTAACTTACAGAAGGAAGGGTTTAGTGGGCTTATGGCTCCACGGGGAACAGGGCGCGCCCATGGTGCGGGCATGGCAGGAAGCAGCCAGAGCAAAACTGAGCACTCTCAGCTTTGAGCACAAGCTGACGGAAGCAGAGGGAGGCAAACTGGGGAGGAGGCGAGACGAAAGTGCCCTGCTTCCTCAGCAAAGCCACTTCTTCTCAACCTCCCCTCACAAGCCACCAACTGCGGACAAACGTTCAAACACTTGGAGTCTATAGGGAGCATTCTCATTCAAACCACCACACACATACATACACAAAAAAATTAAAATAATAACAATAAATGATAAAAGAAGAAACTATTTTTTAAAAAGTTTGGTTAACAAAGTCAAAATCAGTCAAGAGGTGAGGGTCTATCACAGACTGACCACCTCTCCTCACCTGATAGAATTGTTTGCTAACCGAAGGTTAGATAAAGCAAAGATTTTTTAAAAGCTTAAAAAGTCAGTGTCTTTATTATTGTCTTTTAAAAGTCATAATCCTCAAATTATTCAAAGTAAGATTTACTTTCATTCAGAGAAAGAGATGGCTTTTTTCATGCCGCACATATTTTTTTAACTACTTTTTTGTGTGTCTGTTAAAGCGCTTCGTGTTTAAATCAGCGTCTCCCACCTGCTGGGACTGTGCCCCGGCTGCGGCTGCGTGCAGGCAGGTCCCCCTCCGCTCTGCCACTGGACGAGACCGCAGAGTCTCCTAGGGGTGAGGCATGTAGCTCTGCTTTGGCCTTCAGTGGTCACCTGGCAGGTAGGGTTGGCATGACCACAGGAGCACCTTCAGGAGAGGAGCTGTGCCTGACCTTGCAACAATTCAAACACTGGTGGGAGCTATCCTGCAGGCAGTGGAAACCGGAAGAGCCTCCTCCTCTGTCCTTGCCCAGCATTTCAGCTTCTCCCTTGAGACCTCTCTAGTTTCTCTGTGATCTGCACTGGGAATACCAAGTGCCTGAACATTCATTTAGGTCTTCAGTACAGCCTACGTTTCAAGTTGGACCATCTAAAGTGAGGTTTACAATGCGAATAATCTCTTGTTTGCTTTCATATACTGCATTGAAAATAAGGAATGTAATGTTGTGTCACAGGAAATTCCAGCCTCTTAAAGCCAACTGAAAAGTCCTATGAGTTCAGAGCGGCAGTTACCTCTCTCTCTATGTGTCTCTCTCTGTCTCTCTCTCTCTCTGTCTCTCTCTCTCTCTCTCTCTCTCTCTCTCTCTCTCTATCCCTCCCCAGCCTCCCTGACCTCTACAGTCCCTCTCCTCTTGTTTCCTCCTTTACATATTCATATCAGTCTATAAAACTGATGACATCTAATTTATTTCCTCAAATACAACTTTTTTCTTAAATAAATCACAAACCTCTGTTAAATAAAGAGTGTGCTACTGGAGAGAGAGATCACTTGCTTTTAAAGAGAACCCTCTTACTGACAGATGAATTTAGTCAGCTGCACTAGGAAACTAAAGGTACCAGATTTGTATGAGTTAACTTTAAAAATTGCCAGAACGTGGGCTGGAGAGATGGCTCAGCTGTTAACAGCACTGGCTGCTCTTGCAGAGAACCTGGGTTCCATTCCCAGCACCCACATGGTGGCTAGCAACGGTCTGTAACTCCAGTTCCAGGGGATCTGATGCCCTCTTCTGACCTCCATGGACATTGCACAACATGAGTTCACTTACACACATGCAGGCAATACACTCATACACAAAAAATAAAAATAAATAAAATAAATATTCAATAAAACATTGCCAAAATGTTTGCCAGATTTGTGTTGGAGTTGAGTCTAAACTGCTTTCATTTTATTAAAAAGAAGGTTTATGGCATGATCTGCTATCTCATCTCCTAGTTGAGACTGGCTCAACTTCGAAAACTAACTTATGAAATATGCAGTGCAAAGCACTCAATATGATATAAGCAAACTTGAGCTGTGACAAAGACTTCATTATGTAAGCTGATTTTAGAGGATTTTTACCTCCAGGGGACATTAGGGATCATGAGTACTTTAAAGCTATGTAGCACCAATGTCCACAAATTTAATTTTCTGAGAATCATAGAGCTAAAAGGAATTTATTAATTCACTTTTTCTAATTGGAGTTGGACCCCAGTCCTTTGTTGTAAACATTCATAGATAATCCCATGAGTAGCTGAGAGATACACCATTTCAAAGAACCTCACTGTTAGTCATCTTCCTGACGATCATCTTCTCAGAGCCTCACCTCAGCTTGGCATGATTCTCCAGTGCTCTAACCGTCAGCATTGCCGGGCCACATGATGTCTTCGAAATTGCAAAAGACCCTCTTTCAACCCTCACATATGCAGACTTTTCTTTGCCTTTTAGGACACCCAGTGCAGTATATATGCTACAGATCAAACCCTGAAAGCTGCCGTGGTGCACAGCTGCCAGGCTGGGTGAGTCCGCTGCTGCCTCCCCAGCATTTTGTCCCTTGCCTTGTAAACTGTTCATCCGTGGAGACTTCCATCCATTCCCCTGGGACTCTACCTCTGGCACAGTTATGCAGTTTAACACATTTTTCTCTTCAAAAACTTCCCCTGACATTCAGCCCAAATGTTCTTTAGTCTCTCTTACAATTAATACTCCCCAGCACTGACCTTTGTGGAAGTACAATAAGCCAGACGATTCTCCCTTGAGTGCTAACACTCTTTACATCCTATGATCCCTCCCCTAACTCTTAGATGTCAGTGAAAATATTAAAGTGCACTTAGGACACGCATTTCATTGCGGCTCAGCTTTTTGATGCTAACAGTTCTTAACCTTCAAAAACCAATTCCATCATTGATCCATTTGTTCAACAAATATATTTTGAGCACCTACTGTGTACTCAGCATTGTGTGAAGCTCTGGTCCTAAGGGACATTGGGTCCCTCATCCAGCCTCATTTACACATTCAGATTCTCCTACCACTGTCTGCTAAGTCACTGCTAATAACAGATGTGGAATGAATATTATTTTTCCCTTGCTTAAAACTTAATAATGTCTTCCTGTAACAAGAATTATATCGCAGTTTGTAAATGAAAATTTTGACTCATTTGTTTCAGAACCAGGGCATTTTTGGAATGTCTTTCTTTCAGAGGTCACAGCCTTTTGTTCTCATACTTGACCATAAAGTGCTACATTCTTTACTCCTGATGTGTGAGGTCTGTTTGATACAGCTTTCCTCAAGGAGAGAAAGAAAGGAAGAAAATATGTGGATCAGTGAGTACCAAGGATCTAACAGCACGCACCAGTCTTTGATCCAGCAACAGGATCAGTGGTTCTTTGCCAAACAGAAGCCTCATAGAGTTTCCCCCGGCTTTACCCAGGGAGCCCCTTCATTGTTCACTATGAGAAATCTATTCATGATTTCAATTTGTGCAATGTTAGGGGAAAGGTTTTTGTTCAGAAATTTGTAATACATAAAAGGATTTTAAACAGAGGACAGAATGTCACCGTAAGAGGAAGGGGAGGGACAGAGAAAAAGAAGCGTCTGCAAAGCGCGGACAGCATCCGTGTCATGTATTAAACACTTTACTTGAGCCAAGAAAAAATAATTCTTTAAGTAAAATACTTTTAAAAGAAGAGAAGGTGAGGGGCCACGTATTTGGGAGTTGTGCCCTGCTGAGGTCTGGCACGGCAGAACCATTTGCTGTCTACTCCTGAGAGTACAGAAGAAGAAGAGGAAAGACCCGTCTTGGCACTTCATGGCATTCAGCAATATTGAAGCTGTTTTCTAATGAGTATCCACCATGTCTAGAGATGAAAATTTTCATTCATGGCACTGTAGATGTTTGCTAGTAAGAAGGAAGATTAAAAACAGGGAAGGAAACGTTAGAATTTTAATTAGACACTTCGTCCCCCTCAATATGGAAAGAATTAATGTTGCATCAGTAACAAGATTATGTATTTCTATCGTAACTTGTTCTGACCTAAAAGCAATCATCTGAGTTATAATTCTTTCTGTCTTCTTTACACAAATTTACTTGTTTTGGATCATTAATCAAAACCACCTGGTAGCATAAAATGAATTGGACAATTAAAGAAATGCTACAAACTCATAGGCACAAAGAATGAAGTGCACAGTAACTAAAGACAACCATCCCTCTGCCAGTATGCCAAGGGACCCGCCAGTGAGATTTTAAGAGCCATGTTCCCAGTTAGCGTCCAGCATCACAGAGCCTCGTAATGCCAGCGGAGCTCAACTTCTACAGCAGGGCAGAGGGGCAATGCCAGACATCTGACTTAGAAGCCGGTGCAGCCTACAAAAACCAAAGCAGTTGTATATTTTGCATTTTTCTGTATTTTCTCTATGTATTACTAATTTCAAAGCCTATATATGCTACAAATCCTAAATTATCATTAAAGTCACACTCCTTTATCACAAATATTTGGATATTTACAATGGAGACATAGAGAACATTCAGTCTTCCACGTTTTCATTATTTGAAATATATTCACCAGAAAAAAATACTCCAAATGAAATACCACAAAAGCAAACATGCTTCTGAATAAGTGCATTTGTTTGACACATCATGAACTCTCTGAATATCTGGTCAGACAATATCAGATCATCAACTGGACAGAAAGCAAGTCTGACTTTGTTTTCACAAAAGCAATATTCTAGACAAGAGCGACGAATTCAGTAAGGCGAACATGTATAAATCCATGTGCAGAAGGCAAGCAGAGCCTGGGATCAGAGGAATCAAGATGGCTCTGTCTATGACATAAATGAAAAATCGGCTATTGCCTCGAGTGTTAAAGCTCATTTTTCATAGAAGCTGCAACACTAGGCTGTTGACTCTTAGGCTGCCACACAGCTGAGCCTCCTTTGGTTCGAGCATCCACATCAAAACTCCGTCGATTGGAAACCAGCAAAGAGGCTTTCAGTTTTCCATAGGTTCAGTCTACACAGAAAGAATCTCTCATTCCAAATCAGAGCCCTAACCTAGCCAGGCATGAAATACACTTTGTATCTCACCACTAAATGAGGAAAATATCATCAAAGTTCTTGTCTCTTTTAAGCATAGTGTGTAAGGAAAGTCAAGATGCCCCAGTGTGCAAATAACCCCAATCTACCTTTGACAATAAATTGGAAGTTTTTGTTTTAGCAATGTAGTCCCCAACGTTTTATAAATCATCTACTATGAACCAGGGACTGGTCTTGGTTCCTGAGCTATAGCACTGAGGGAGAAAAGAAAATCTCAAATCACTGCATTTGTATGTTATGGAAGAGTAAGAAAAGAGCTAGGAAACACACAAGACAAACTACGCATGTACTGTGCTAAACTGACTAATAAAGCGAGACCATTAAGGGAGGACAGATAGGAACTGAGGGAGGAAGTGGGATGTTAAATAAGGTAGTCATTAGAAAACAAAGAGTGCAAAGTTCCCAAGGACAAGTATGTGTTGTGTTCAGTCACCAAGCAGAAGGCGCAAGTGGCTGAAGCTTAAGGAGAATTGAGAGGGTTAAAGTGAGGTGGAAATGTCTGCATCCCCTTCCAGCCCTCTATACATCTGTGCTCCCAGAAACCTGTGATTCTACTAGCATGAGGTCTCAGCCATACTTTCACTTGGAGAAAGGTATTATGATCACACATGTCTGTGAAAGCACTTGAAAGAGTATAAAATGCAAATGACATATCTCTAACCAAGAGTCACAATTCACATTCCATTCTAAAATTACCCTTATCAAGCGAGACACCTCATTCCTAGGTCACATAAAGGCTGCCTTGAAATAGCAGCTTTAATTTTCTCTTCCTGAAGTTTGAACATGATTATTAATGGTAAGGTTTTACATTGTTATTTTATCTACACATCATTATCCATACATACAAATTTCCAAGTACCTTTCTTAAATTGGAAAAGGGGAATTTGATGCAGAACACATCAACAGGTAATTAGAATGGCCCAGTTTGGTCAGTGAAGATAAGCAACTGAAGTGGAGCCTTTCAGCTAGGACAGCTGTGGAAATATCCTGCATAAACAAGGTCACACAAGACCTATATTCTGCCAATACACATGGCCACAGTAAATTGATCCAAGAGCCATCTCACTCTGGCCTTTTTCCAACCCAGTGATGAATCCGTTTATCAAAATCACTGTCAGGTAAATGTTGTGAGACCTTGACCAGGGTATTCCTTAAACTATAAGAGATGGAACACTTTGTAATGCGTTTTCAAATTGAAAGTCACTTATCCTCTTAGCACCACAAGAAGGTTTATGAACCAAATGCATGCTAAGAGATATTTTGAAAAGAACCACTCAGAGCTTAGACGGAAAGCTTCAGTATAGTAGATTGTGGTAGACTCCCAATTCTATCTAAAATAGGTTTACAGAATTAAAAGTTTATAGTCCTATTTACTCAGAAAAAAAGCAAAGCTACAGTACTGGGAATGGGATGTAGTTAAATGCTAGAATTTCATCCAACCATTGCTTGGAAATGAAAATTCCCTAATGGGACTAAGTCTTTGAAATGGGACATCTGGGTTTTACTAAGTGGGTAATTAAAAGTTTGAAATCTTGCCTGGAAAATGGGACAAAAGCTCAAATTACTAAGATAGGTGAGACATTTCCTACTGCTGTTATGATAGGAAAGGCATGGGCCCAACTCACAGAGGAGCCAAAGGAGGTGTGGATCATTAAACACCCAAGGACAGAGGGGACCCTGGTGTCATAAAACCTGCTTTAGTTCCCAACTCTCAGGCCCAGCACGGAATGGCTCATTCCTGGCCATCCAGCTAATCTGATCCTAAGACAACTGCTCTTCCCCAACCCATATCAAGACGTTGGCTTTCCAGGGGAACATCTGAGGACTCCACAGCAGCAGTCCCATCTCTCAATTCACCTGGGCAAAGTTCCTAAGCTTACATGAACCACAAAGGCCTCAAACTCCATAGGCATTCTGGCCAGACTGCAGTCTGTGAACAAACAAGAACGTAGTTAGAACACAGATGAGGGTTAGGAGAATGTGGTTAAACCAAAAGAGACCTGGGGTGGACTACCTCAGAGAAGCTGACAAAATATTTCTCTGTGTACAGTGGGCTTAATTTTTCTGGGCATTTTTGTTTAAAGGACATGTACATAGCACCTAGCTAGATTGAGGGATTAGGAATAGCAGACATGGAATTCTCAAGAAAAAAATCCCACCTGCATTACCACATTTCAGGATGAGCCTTATGGTCATGACATTCTACACAGCAGGCTGCTGGGACAGTTTGGAATACATACTGACAACTATCAGCAGTATCTTTTGGGTTTTTGCATCACAATCTTCCTCCAGGAGACCATGAAGATGCAAGCTTCAAAGGCTAAAATATTTCACTCCCTACACAAGTTTATGAAATAGAAAGAAAAGTGTAAAGTATAATATTGTGATAAAAATGTAAGCATCGTGCCATGCTAAGAAAATGTTTAGTTAGTTAGTAAGTGTAAATTAGTTTAATTTGGCACCCAAAGTAAGAATTTCCTGAGGCTAAGTTCTAACACACAACATTAGTGCTTCACAATTAGAATTTAGAAATGTTCAGCATTTGTCCTAATGCTGGAAATCGTCTCTTAGACAAAAGGTTTAGACAATGAATCCTCTTCCAGACCCACTGTAAATTCAGGGACTGTCTTTTCTCTGCAATGTACATTGAACAGGACGCACAGGATGAAAAGTGGACTACAGACAAAGCCTGGGACGTCGCAAGTGTGACCTGCCGCCCTCGCAGTGACACTAAGCTACATGCCGAAGGCTTCAGCTTCGGTCTCTCTGTAGAAACAATGGTGTGGTAGCTTTACCGTAGCCATATTCAGATCTCGATTCCAAGTCGTTCAACATTTTACAAAAAGCAATAAATAAACAAACCATTCGTTGTACTAGGAATGAACTTTAAGACCCCTTCAGCCACCGCCCACCGAGCCTAAGTCCATTTTTCAGACCATTCTTTCCTTACACAATCCAGACACCCCACTAGTGAGACAAATACATCAAATTCTCTAGCACTTCACTGAACTCAGGCTCTGACCAGGAACACTTAAGTAAGAGATGGGACAATAGGAAGGTGACCAACCCATCTCCTTTCCAAATGCCATGTGTACAAGGGACCTCATCCTGAATCTTCTGGCTCACATTTTCATGGAGGAGAACCCTGCAATGAGCTACAAGACCATCAAAATCACAGAGGATGGAATCTTTGGTTCTGAACTCAGCACCGTGCACGGCCCCTTCACCGACACCACCGGCCCTTTGTCCCACCACAGCACCCATCTGACTCTTCCAACTCCGGGCATCACAGTGCTGCGGGTCAAGAGCAGAGACGGCGACTTGGGGCTTAGGATTGCTGTATGGACAGAGAGAGCATAAAATGAAGGAACAAGAAGCAAAAATAATGGCTTGAACTTCCACATTACAGAATCCTGATGTCATGTCAGCATCACCTCTGATATAAGGCCAAACTCTAATTGAACAGCTAGAATAAAAAGGGGATTATCGAAGGATAGCACACCATTGTTCAAGCTGATCTTGGCCCGGGAGAGTGAACATGCAGTTCTTGCACCCGGTTACTTTTGTGTTATCTCTCAGACCCTGGATTTCTCCAAAATTTATTTTAAAATAATCAGTTTTATAATAGAATTAAAACAGTGATAATTTTCCCTCAACGGCAGGAATGAAAAATGACATATTAGTTCTGTTTTAAGAAAAGTAAGTGAAACATAATTTCATTTTTAAATTTTTATTTATTTTAATTTTATGTTTATGAATGGTATGCCTGTATGTATGTAAGTGTACCTATGCTGTGCAGTGCCCATGGAGGTCAGAAGAGGGTGTTTGATTTCCTGGAAGTGGATTTATGAATGGTTGTTAGCTGCTATGTAGGTGCTGGGACTTAAAACCCGGTTCACTGCAAAAGCAGCCAGTGCTTTTAACTGCTGTGCCATCTTCCCAGCCCCAAAATATGACTTCTTAACTGAAGTTAAAAATAGCTTGACTGGACTCTACCACATTCTGAAATAGTCTAATAAATAAATTTGATACATGGAAAAACCAGTGGATATCAAAATAACTTATCTCCTAACACTTGCTGCTGCCTGGGAGTCCTTTTGAAGGTGAAATGACTCCTGGGTTGAATGATGGCATGAAATACAAGAAAAGGACAAACAGGATTAATACCACAACCAAACGAGATTTCAAAGAAAGAGACGCATTTCTGACATGTGTGAAAAATCCAGAAGAGAGTAGACTCTGGGTCTGCTGCATTGATACCACAGGTATTAATCCCAGCCCTGCCCCGCCTCCCACACATTTGAACAGGCTGTGTAAATGTTCAGGTGCATTGTGATTTTGTCTCATAAGGCAAAGCCCTTGAGGAAATTCAGAAGTAAAGGTGACACCCACTCTTCTCACTCACAGAGGGCTGGCTTTGCTTGGCCTCTGCTTGGATTCAAGAGAAATTCCCAAGGATGCCCAGGGCACCAGGTGAGCTGCCTAGAGCTAAGGACACCAAGAGAGCGACGATTCTATGAAGGATCCCAGGGGAGCTCTCTTCAGGAAAGTTTGCTTAAGTTCACAAATTCTCTTTTTTTACTTCTGTAAATATCAGAAAGAGGTAAACAGGGAGAAAAGGAAAGGAAGGCAGAAGCATGCTAATGAGGAAAGATGGACTCGAATTAAGAAGCTACAAGTTTCAGCTTAAATATCAGGGGGCAAAACCAGAATCTACTGATAATAAACCCACCGTGTTAGAGTACTGGAGGATTTTTAAAAGAAATAATGATCTCAAAACCTTTTAAAGCTGAATATTGATGAGGAATGTAGATGACCTTAGAGAAGGCCAAGGCTACCAGCTACCATCTGCAAGAGGATACAGTCTGTGATCATTCACATACTCATATAATTTAGCATTTTATGAGACATTCTCTGAAACTAACAATCATTAATATTTACATAGTTCTTGTTACTTGTCAGATGCAGCTCCATGCATTCTACAGATTTTTATTCATTTTCTTCCTTCCTACAATGACACTGCAAAATAATTGCTATTAGCATCTCCCCCTTCTGTAGATGGGGAAACAGAGGCACTAAGCAGCTAAGTGGCTTGCCCAAAGCTTCAGTCACTGAGCAGTGGGGTTTGACCTGGGTCCGTAGCCACATCGATCTTCTCTCGCTTAGAAATTTGCATAACAACTATCTTGGGTGTGGCAAGAGGCTCAGAGGGTAAAGGCACTTGCTGCCAAGCCTGATGACCTGAGTTCGATCCCTGGACCCACATCTGGGAGAAGAAAACTGGCTTCCCCAAGTGGTCCTCTGACCTGTACACACACACACACACACACACACACACACACACACACACACACACACACGTTCTGATGCCAGTTATAAAACGGGTTCAATAAAACCAGTTTGATGGAGAGCAAGTGGTCCGATTTTCTTCGAATATAATCAGTATTCGATGAGTACTTCTGGAATGACTGTTGAATAGTAAGCCATTGGGACACTCAAGAATATCTCACATTAAAGCTTCCCACTGCTTCTTGCATAACAGAAACAAAAACTTGAGAATCAAGTCTACTTTACAAAGCTAATCTCATTTGTCTGTGTTTGTGTTAGGTTTAATTGTGAAAGCGAGAAAGAGGGAAGAGAAAGAAAGAGAGAGAATTAAAACAAAAGGTTACCATGCACTTTGAATAGCAGGGAGAAGAAGCTGTTTCTGGGTCAAAGGTGGGAAGAGTGAGGAAGTGAATTGTGCAGGTGGAATTTCAACAGCACAGTATTCCACTAAAACTGAGAACCAGCTCAGCAGGGAACACCTGCTAGTTGTTCCCAAGTGAAGGTGAATCATTCTTCCAATGAGAAAACCGTGATGAAGGATCATCTCGGACCAGGAATAAAATTGAATTTTTACAGTGCCAACATCAGGCTTGTTTTTAGAATATTCCCTCAGCATTTGGATGGATCTCCAGAGCCAGCAAGAGAATTAGGAATGCAGTTCCTCAGAATTAAAGGCATATTGGGAAACTATTTCCATTAAGCATGTGCCTACTTAAAAATACAGAAGTTTTATTATTTTGAACCATGCACTGCTGCCATATTTATAATTCATAAAAGGTGAAATAGAGGCAATTTCATTTGATTCAGTCCAAAAGAATACGTCATGGTAATCAAAGTGACTGCAAATTCTACTTCGTTTCTAATCTGATGTTCCTGTGGTCACACACAGCAGTGGGATGCTCTCCCAGATCCCCTTTCACTAGACAACAAGTGCCTCCTCCAGAGCACTTATCCAGCAAATATGTGTGAAAATTTATCATGTGCCATCACAGTGCTGTTGAAGGTCATTTTTTTATGTGTATGTGTGTAAGTGCACCGTTTTGTGCAATTTTCACAGAGGTCACAGAGAGTGAATCCCCTGGAACTGGAATTGCAGGCTGTTGTTAGCCACCCTGTGGGTGCTAAGAATCGAACCCAGGTCCTCTACAAGAGCAGTCAGTGCTCTTAATCATTGAGCTATTTCCCCAGTCCCTGGATGGTCGTTTTTTTAATGTGGAAGAATCACCTGCTAATTCTTGCCCAACTTAGTAAGTGCCTCTGCCAGAAAGCACAGCTTTCCTGCTGCCAATCAGGTACTGAAGCCCACCTGCTGATGTGACACACGGTAGAGCTTTGAGGAATACTGCTTCAACAAATACAATGTCACACAACCAGTATAGAAGACATTTAGGGACCCAAAGGGGAGGGGATCGTGAAAGAAATGGCAGCAGGATTTTACTTTTTACATGAAAATATTAAATTGTCTCTCACTAAACACTGTCTGAATCAAATGAAAAAGAAAATTACAAATAATACTGTCAACATGATTATGATTATCGAGGAACTAGTGTCTCCCTAGTTCTTGGCTAAATTAGATTCATCTATTAGAATATCATTTAAAGTAATTATTTAACATACAGGAAAACGAGTAAGGAGTAGCATAAGGAACAGGTTAAATTAGATTCCATTTTCCATGCACTGGGAAAGCCATGGGTCCAAGTTCGAAGCCAGGCGGCCTGATTACCCTGAGATTTCTGTGGCGTTCTCAGGGCATCGTAGGGTGTCACCTCTCCCCGTCCTGATGGTAAGACCATTCGCCATACACTTTTCCATCCAAGTCCTTATCTCTCACATCAAGGTGAGGGAAGAGAAAGATATCTAGTCTTTTCAGCCAGTTCCCACCCAAACCAAATATTTTTTAGACAAGTAAAAGCATTCATCAGAGAACAAAGGATGCAGCGCCACCTAGTGGATAAATGTCACCATCTATTTCAACAGGCTCACAGTAATGGAAACAGAACCTACTGACAAATCACCACAAAAACAGCAAACCCAAGTAGAGCAGAGGTATACTGGGAGGGAGCTCAGCCGTATTCCTCTTCGCCAAATTCCTATCCTGTGAGCTCAGAATGGACAACGGGTCCATTTTAAGAGAGCTTAGCTTCACCCAGCTAAAAAGGCAGCTATCTGGGCCCTCTGCATCTGTAACTGCAGGATTGCTCCGACTTCTCCAAAAGTCTCGCTGCTAGGAGTAGCAAAAAAGAATATTGTTTGCACATAGGGAGTGCTAGCTCTACCTAATAAGGGACCTAGTTAGGCTTTGTTGACTAGGAGGCACCTTTCATTCTCTGCACACCCTCTGATAAAGGAGGACACGGGATGTGTGCAATGGCACACAGGAACACAAAGCAATTAGCTTTTGTTTGTCTAATGACAACTTATCCCAAGACAGATTTTTCTTTAAAGTCAGGCTTCATGTGATTTTAGTTTCAGACCACAAAGAAATGGAAGAGCCGCTCTAGTGCCTGTGTTCTGGAGTGCTTTCAGAATCACACAATGAAAATTTGCTACTTCCTGTTATACCGTAATCAGGGAATAAAACGCCAACCTCCCTTTCAAGGCGCTCACAATAGCAAGGTATAGAAAGTAGTATTTTATAGTTATCATATTCGTAGCATAGGGAACCAGTGTTCTCTCAGGTCCAGGAGATACTGGACTAAACAAAACAAATCTCACAAAAATCCAGAACTTCATATATTAACAGGGTGAGTTGTTCGGGGTGGCAGCAGTCTGGGTCTCTCTCTCTTCCCTCGGGCATTGGCTAAGGCCCCTTCCTCCATTTTCTGGTGGACTTCCATTAGCGAAGGTATTTGTAAGGTATGAGCTGGGAGAGTCTGGCCTGAGCAGACTTAGCACAAACCCTGCCTGACTGACGCAGTTTAAAGAGATGTACCCAAACAGGCTGTCCAGATCAGCGCTGTAACTTGAGTCACTAGAAACCAGACATGCAGTCTCCTCAAATCGCTTTTGAGGAAAGTGAATATCCACTGTAATTTTCCAGTCAACTGAAAGCAGTTTCCACCCAGCCTAAGGAAATGTCTTTCAGTTCCCGGACAAGAGAGAAAAATCTCTCTCTCCATTTCCTCTGTGGCACACTTTCAGAGCTGAGTGTCCTGTCTTTACGCCCCTTTCTTGGGGCGCCCTTCTGTCTCTGATGTCTGAGTCTCACCATCAGCAATTAAAGGTGCGTTCTTTGGCTGCCAACACAGGCTTTGGGAAATCAATGCCACACAAGGCAAAGTCCCTGCTCCCTGCACCCGGAGAGGAGAGCTTAGATTCTTATCTCTGGGATTGCGTGCTTATCAGCTTAGCTGCCAGGATTCTATTCTCTGGCTGGAGATTGGAGATCCTGGTGGGGTCCTCAGCTCCCGCACTGGGTCTGTGCTGGATTTCCCTAAGGTGTCCAGAACACTTGGAGCTACCACCTCTGCTCTGGCTTTGTCACTGAAGAGGGCCTAGAGTCGACCACACTTCCTGTAATTTGTATTCTCTTCTGCAGAGGATGACTGATCTCTTAGAAATGGTCAAGTTTGCCTCTACTTTTCAATGGCAGAAACAAGAAAGACAGGAGAGAAAGAGATAGAGAGAGACAGAGTCAGGTAGGACACGGAGGGCGGTAACATGCATCAATCAGTGCTAGACAGCCAGGAAACAAAGATTTTGTCATCCAGCCTTCCTGATTCCACATGGAAACTGCAGTATTAAGCTGATTGCAGCTCGAGGCGATGCGGCTCTACACACCCAGCCCCCCCAGGGGGGGGCCACCTCATGACTTGGTCGACTTACTCGGGAGACCCCCTTCAAAAACAGTGCTTGCTCATCTTTGCAGCTCTTCCATCCCCGCCCACACAGGTGTTTCACTTGTCACTCTAATTTGACAAAAATGTGCCTCTCTCAAAACCACACACCAGAGAGATGGAACAAATTCTCTTCTTTTCGTCCCTTCTGAGTTGCCTCAAAACCTTGTTCAGAGGCCAGTTATTTAAGGCAGTGTGGGCTTGCCCAGGAGCAGAACTGCCATTTATAACTGCACTGAGGAATAGCAATGCCTGGACACAGGGAAGGCCAGCCTAGCTGATGATTGAAAGGAGGAGTGCAAAGGTCGTCCTGTCTTCGGATATATAAACTTTAAAAATGAAAGTTTATGAGTCAGGACTTCTTTTATGTAGGAATTGACTGAGGAATCCTCTAAGCTGGTTAAAAATAAAAGAGCAAAGGTGGTCTGAGAGTACATTTATTATACAAGACTTCAAAAGTGAAATGGAGTGGATCCAACTACTGCTCCCGGGCAACAGGTGGCAAGGAGCTTCCTTCTGGAGGGCGCAGCTGACCTCTGGGGTCCTGAATAACTGCGGGGACCTCTGCCCTTTGTAAAGCTCTGTAAGGTGGCCTAACTCCTGCCTTAAATGTTCTAGAAGCCCCCGTCTAAATACTAAGGTAAAGTTAGATGTTAAAACCAGACTCTTTCCTCTGACAATACAGTGTTCATTCTGAGGATGAAGAGAGAAGACATAGTCTAATAAATATCCAGGTCTTTTTTTTCTTAGGAATAAGAACCAACCTCTGAAGTGGCCTTTGGGACCCCACCCCCACCCCGTCAGGCCTTGCTTCATTGCTCTCTTTACAGCTACTCTGATGCTCTTTGCTCTTTTCTCTTTCTTTTTTTCTATACAAAAATCTTGATTTGAATTTTTGCTAAGAGTCATTACATACCTTTGATCCCAGCACTTGAGAGGCAGAGGCAGGTGGATTTTTGAGTTCCAGGCCAGCCTGGTCTACATAGACAGTTCCAGGTCAGGACTACATAGTGAGATCCTGTGTCCATTAAGAAAAAAAGAAAAAAAAGATGTGTTATTCTTATCTTTCCCAAGCTGTAAATAATTCAGTGTTAACTGTTGAACTACTGAATGCATATATTAGTCTATATATATATTCAATGTTATAATGCTATGCCAACAAGCCATCGGTACATGCAACTGCATGGATTATTGTCAAATGCTTTGACAAGTTTCTACTTTCTGCTGTCCTCAGCTTATTTTCAAATGGTTTCACACGTAACCACGTTTTGTTATTATATTCAGCCCCTATTGCCCTCTGTTATCTCCCTTCCTTTCCCTTTGACTCCTTTCTTCTCAAGTCGAGCCCCACAGGTTACACTGATCGCAGCAACCATTGTCACTCAGTAGCAGCACAGGAAGGCATGAGGCCCCATGAGCTCCTCTTCTACCCTTGTTGGAAGAGGGACAGTATGAGCCCTCATGAACCTATGAGCCCTGCCTACGTGTAGACTTTCCCTAGATTCAAAACTCACACAGGGCTTTCACCCTGAGCTTAAAATAAAGATCTCACCCACCAAGACAAGCTTGAATTCCACTTCCTTCAGAACCCCTTTCCTTGTCTTGACCGAGGCTGGACCCTACCCTACCACTGTTATGTAATTTTAAAGTCTGTTTTTCTTCCTTCCTACTTTTCATCTTGCAAAGTCAATAACTTCCTGGATAATTGATTCCTGCCTGTGTCCTCCCACCAAACCAAATGAAACGTACCCAAAAGTCTTGTTGTTATTTTTGAAATGAAGGAAAGGAACCTCAGAGTTTCTAAACAAATTTAAAAGAATCTGCCCTTGGCCTCAATTTCTGTAGAGAGGGGATCCTGCACTGCGCTAAGGCTCTGACTCGAGTCAGGCCGCCTGCCTTTTCATCTCTTCTCTGTCACTCTCAGGTGTGGAACTTTAGAGAATTAAACTCTTTCTCCAGTTGTTTTTTATGGAATTGAAGAACTTGCCCCGAGGAACCCCCAAACTCTTTGTTTGGATTTTTTGTTTGTTGTTTTGTAATTTGTTTTATTTTATGATGCTTTCAACCAGGTAGTAGGCTACCTAAGGACATGGTATACTTAGATTAAATGCAGCTGTTCGTGGTTTAGATTTGGAGAATTTCAACTCATTTCTATAAAAGGAGTATAAGTGACCACAAATTGTTCAATGAGCAGTTAATCCCCTGAATAAATCTGGTGTCTATTAATTGAAGCAGTTTAAAGTAGCTCGTCATCTAAGTACTATTTCCATTGTCAAAGCAGTGCCTACAAAATTATCTTGACTGAATGGAGATTATGAATTTTATTGCAAAAATTTATCCTGGAGTTGTTTCAACTTTCTGTATCATACTGATGTTCTTCTCTTCCAACCAAGGAACTTGGACTCTTGATGGCACAGAGGTCTTCACTACCAATGAGACAGTCTTTAACCTATGAAGTATGATATGCACTTCATGTGGTTTGATATGTATATACAGATACATCACATACATTTGCACACACACACACACACACACACACACACATATATATATATAAGCCTATCTTATTTTACCATGACAATTTAACTGACCAGAAAGTATTCTTTACCTTTTGAGAGGACACAGAAAAATCCAATTCCACAATCACTCCAACTTTGGATTTCTTCCTAAGTTCTAATTATCAAGTATCTTGGTGAATAGGTCAGAACTACCTAAAATACACACTTGAATTTGGGGAGTGGGGGCCTGAATGGGAGAGGAGCAGCATTGGGTTTCCTAAGTGGTTGATTCCTTTGCTATCTGATACAGAAGAGGTCTGTGACTCAGTGCCTTCTCACACTTATTACTGGTCTTTCCTATGCTTATAAAACGTGGGGGGGGGGGGTGGCATATGTATGTGTGGTTGAATGGAACATGCTACATAATTAGTTTGAAAAGCAGGGAGACAGGACTGCTTCAGATCAACCACCAATTAGGAAATGACACCATCTCTTCTTCAGCAAGACTACGAGGAATACATTAACAATATGATAGCTCCCAAGAATCTAGGGGCTTGGACAGCCTCATTCCATAAATTTGACAAGGCAGAATTACTCCATACTTGATGCATCTCTTTCCAGCTGCCGGTAAGAGCTCAAACAGAAGGGTGGAAACAAAATCTGAGTATAAATTTACTAATCAAAATTTAAGTCCAAGCTTGGAACCTGACTCATTTGTCTCCGCAAGTGAGTGATTCTACCTAATGCTATTGTAAAAGAACACTTGTTTTGATTTGTTTCTATTTATCTACCACTGATTTTAAATGATTTTGCTTACATTTAACCTGCAAATTCATGAGATAATTTATTACCTGCAGTTGGCAGAGTGACTTCATTTACTATTATTACAACCATGTCATTCTTCCCAGGCTTCACCCTAGAATATTATGACAAACGAGCAAGAACATAATTTTAGCACACATAAAAATTATTACCATGCAGCTGTGCAAGTATTTCTTTCCTGTACTGAGGTCCACAATCAATTCTATTTGTGCATACTGCACAAAGAAATAATAATTTAGCACCCCTTGATTTTCTCCCCCTTTTCCTGAAATGTATCGAAGAGGTAGTTAAAGGCCTAAAAACCCTCAGCTTTGTGCCAAATATCTGCAACACTCCTTCTGCAAAACCTGGAACGAAATAATTAAGAAGCTGCTTAAGCAACCATTTGCCACAAACCAGATTGAGGGATTTGAAATATGTACAAATATTTTTAAATAATGCCCCAAAGGGGAAATTCGTACTAATAAGTAAGATCTGCTGCAGCTCCTGCTGCTGGCTCGGCATCCTGGGAGGACACATGAGTAAATAGAAACAGGTTCCAACATTTTTCATCTTCCCTAAGGTATCTGAAAGAAATCCTCTGATTTTAACTGCTACAAATCTGGGGCAGAGCCTTTTCTAATAAGATTCCCTAATCTTCACAGCACAATAGTTGCTGTGTTTGAGCAATCCCATGACTCATAATTCCCCAGCAGTTACTGCAGCAGGGTGAACTTCTGAGATGCAGATAACAGTCAGGCTGTGGTTTATGCCCTGATTGATAACATAGTCAGTGGAGGCGACCTGTCCCAGAGAAAGAATCCAAAAAGCTTTGCATAGTGTTTACGATACAGATAACCTCCTGGCTGATGTCTATAGAGGAAAACCTTTGATGGATGAAAGAGGCTATAAGATCCTGTGCACCCAGATAGCACAGGCGAATTTCTTGTATATCACTCTTTAGACAATTATGGCACTCTAGTTATTCTATTTGGTCACAAAGGCTTAACTGATTTTTTATAGCAATATGTTTCTCAGAGAGTATTTGATAAATATAATGAAATCATTTTATGCTAGATCCTAGGGGACAGGCCATGGAAATGCTTTTAAATGATAATATTTCTTTGTTGTACATCATTTTAGGTCCTTCATTGTGACTGGAGCCAGAATCTAATTGGAATGTTTAAGAGCCTCCCAGACCAATAAATCCTCTGACTCTTTGCTGCTCGACATGGGGCCCATGTCCCAGCAACATCGATATCATTGTGGTTTGCTAGAAATGCAGACTCTCAGGCCATGCTTCAGACCTCCTGGGGCTGAGTGTGCTTGAAGCACAACTCAACCTGCAGGTGTTTCTGGCATACTGGAGTTAGAGAAGCACTCCTCTGTCCTGCATGAGAGCAAGTGGCAGCCACAATCAATGAACAGGGAGAGGGAATGGCAGGTGGCCACAGGTGACCCCTTTTTCTATGTCTCTTCTACATCCTCCCCATGACTTTTGGCACAGGCTTGAACTAAAATCACTCACTTTGGCCATTATTTGAAAACCAGTCAGCCCAAAGGGCTGCCACGCCTTGGAAGATCTGGGGGGCGGAGGGGAGCAGTTGTGAAACTAGCAGAGAGTCTGCTAGAAAAATGTCTGTGTAGATATCCTTGGATTGACCCTGATGAGTACACTGTACCTTGCAGTCAAGCATCCATTCCGCTGCACCTCACCCATACTGATCATCATAACCTACCATGAATCCATCCACTCCACACCAGCTTCACAGGTCTCTGAAAGAATACCCAACTAAAAGAACTTGCTATTATATACAGAAGGCTAATCTAGTATACTTAAGGTACAGTTGAAAAAGAAGACCATATTGTTTGGATTTTTGCCTTCTGATGCACTCCTGGAGTTTGTGGCTATAAGGCATGTGAGATAAGCTACCATGTGTATACTTTTTAGAGATTAGTCACAGCCTCGAGGCTCTCTTAGCTGATTGAATTGAATATTAACTTTTTGAGCTACCAAAGGGACTTCCCTAGACACCTTTGAAAGATTGATTTACAGAATAAATAACATACTATTTATCTGCCTCCACCAAAGCCAGAGTGAAGTGGTTCCTGTAGAATGTGGAGACCAAGCTGGAGTCAGGCTGGAAATCCTTCTCCAAAGAGACGTTGTTTGCTGATGACAGACTCTAACTTCCCAGCAACAGGTCTCTGAAAGAAAATCGAGTGGTTTGTTCTTGTTGGTGGTTAAAGGGACTATTCAGGTTAACTCTTTCCTCATAATAGCAAAAGAACCCTATCTGTTTTCAAGTTTTGCAGGAAATGAAAAATAATGGAACTGGATTATTTTAGTCTAGAAGTCCTCGAGTCAATCAAGACTGTGACTCTGGGTGCCTACCACTGTTTTGCATTCCATCAAGAGGGCTGGCAGTTGAGCTGGATAGAGCACAGTGCTTCCGTAAAGAGACAGAAACATTCAGCAAAGAAACAAAGCTATCATATCAACACACAGCAGATCCTTCTGCCAAACCAGGTCACAGAACTGCAAGTAAAGATATCTAAGGAAATGTTCACTATTGTTTCTGTCTTTCTTCCAACATTGCTGTACTTGATGAAATTGAATAATAACATCTATGTATCTCCATGGTGTTTACACTTTACAAAACCCTGTCAAATACACTATTTTATTTGATACCTTAAAGATATCTGAAAGAAATGTATTAACATCCCTGTGCCGTAATGGAAAAAAAAAAAAAAAACTCAATTCCCAAAGTTCAGCCTAACTTCTCATGGAAAATAATGAAAAGAGAGAATACAGAGGGAGGTCAATACTATATTTAAGATGATACTTAATTTTATATGTCAAATTAACTGGAGTGAGGATGCTCAAGTATGTAGCTAAACTTTATTTACAGGTATGTGTGTGTCAGAGGAATCCAGGGTGTTGGCAGAGATTAGCATTTGAGCTAGTGAACTGAATAAAGCAGATGACCCTCTCCTAGGCGGGTGGCCATCACCCCATTCACTGAGGGCATGGAGAGAATGAAAATGCAGAGGCAGTTTCAATTCTCCCTGATCCCCTGGCCTAGGCACTGATCTTTGTCCTCAGCACTCTGGTTTTCAGAATTTCAGTCTTAGACTGGAACCTATGCCAGGCTGCTCAAGCGCCAAGGCTTTTGAAGCATCATCAGCTTTCCTGGTTCTCTAGTAAGCGTTGGCCATCATTTTCATTATTGTTCTCCTCCTCTCTTATCCTTCCATGCCTCACCTTCTTCAGGCATAAACACCTTGACCATGCATTGATCCTGGCATCCTTCTAAGCAGCTCTAGGTTTATCAGTCCGTGTTTAGACAGCTATGCCAGAGTGAATTCTTAAGCAAAAAATGAGATTCACATCTTGCAAGTTACCAAGGATGGCAGTGATTATGTTTTAAGGAAAGTTTTGTACTGCACAATGGGCAAACTAGCTAAGGTACTTGTCACCCAAGCATGAGTGCCTGAAGTCAGATCCCCGACATGCACAGAAAAGCCAGGCAAAGTGCTGCATATCTACAATCCTGGCACTAAGCTTGTAGGGACAGGAGGATCCCTGAGGCTTGCTGGCCAACTAATCTTGCCAAATCAGTGAGTTCCAAATCAGTGCTGAGAGACCCTATCCCCAAAAATAAGGTGGAGAACGGCACAGGAAAACACTAAAACCAAACATCAACCTCTGGCTTACACAGACACACACACACACACACACACACACACACACGTTTCTTGTCATTTAATCCGTAATAGTTAATCTAGCCTAAAAAATGGTAAAATTAAAATATTTGACCCTAAAATACAATTCTCCAATACAATTGCATCTATTTTCATGTCGTTGTTAACAAAAGAGTGCACACAAGAAATAGAAAACTTCATTCTGGCTCTCCTAAGCGTTCCTGCCATGTGAGTACACATGTAAGCTGTAAACCAAATTTTCATCATCAATTAACAATTGATTTCAGTTTTTACTAGGTCAAAGTCTTTCCCTGGTCATGTCCTGCCATCTTCCATATCTGTTTCATTTTCTTAACATCCTAGTTCTAAATTCTTCATCATCCCAAATAACCATAAAGGATTAAGCACAAAATAATTGTAAATTGAAATTTTTCATGTGGGATTAGCTCAATCACTCATTTCTGTGACTAATTTAACTCCCCCAAGAGACTTTTATCCTACTGCTGTATTATTTATCTTGCAATTGAATGCAGCAAGCCTTTATTCATATTGGTTTCACTCATTTGGAATTTGAAGACATTCAGACAAAGTAAAAGCTAGAGATTGTTTTTGATTAAGATGCTCTTCCTCCTTATTAGGTTTAGACTGATATTGAACCAGGATAAAAGGGAGAAAATATTCAGAGTAAACAGTTTTGAAGAAACCTCAGAACATGCCTTCTGGATATGGGCCCCTCCCTCAGCATTTTGTTTTGTTTAATTTAAAATTTCTGATTTAAAAATCAAAAATTCTCCACAGGCTCATGTGTTCAATGCTTGGTCCTCACCTGGATAGCATTGTTTGGGAGGAAGCAGAAACCTTGAAAAGTGGAGCCTCACTGGGGGATGCCAGTCTCCGTCATGGGCTACTCTGTGTATCTTGGCTCTTTTGCTCTGTGCTTCCTGAGACCTCTTCCTCTGAATGTTGTCACCACCATACCAGTCTGCCAAGTATATTGGGCCAACCAACTAGAGACAGAACCCTCTGAAACTGTGGACTACTATATGTAATTCCTCCCTTTACATTCTTCTCTCAGATATTCTTGTCACAGGGACAAGAAGGCAACTAATTCAAAGGTTTAAAATATTTCAATGTTTACTTAGTTACTTTAGTATCATTTAGTAAAGTACTCCACCTAATGAGAAGGTCCTTTCAACTCTGATTCAACAGCAATAATCCCTCCACTCCTTGGTTTTATTATTTCATTTTGTAAGTCCTTCCACTAGGCTATATTTATAATGATTGATATAAATTTATATCACTGATTTGTACTATTGATGGCTTAGAACAAATAAACTGCATTATCATTGACTTAACCAAATACCATACATTAGATAGCTTGTAAGCAACAGATTTATTTCTCACAGTTCCTAAAGGTGTGTTCAAGGTGGAGACACCAGCAAGTTTCTTGTCTGGTGAAGTTGTTTCAAAGCTGAGCTCAGAGAGGGGATGACAGGTCTCTGAACCCTTGTAACGGAAAGAATCCTGTTCCTTACTTAAAGCCATAGCAGTGAGAGGCTAGGCTTCTAACAGAGGGATTTTGGAAAGACACAGATATCCAGACCACAACAACCAGAGGAATTCTAATGAAATTTATTTTATAATTGTTCTTCCTCATCTAGTCTGTGCTATTAATACATTGGTAGGTACTGATTCTATACATGTGCATCGCATGCTTAAAGCACCTAGGTTTCTGAAACAATTTATATGTGGTTTACTTTTGATAAAATTGTGTTTTCAAAATAAAGTCAGTATCTTTTAGTGAATCTGCATGACATCATTGAGATATCAAAGAGTTTTCTTAAAGATGTATGAAAAATTGTGTGTTCTAAACTTTATTGAAGGACTTACTAAGCTATGTAGTGTCTATACCTAGCATACTTTACAAGGATAGCTTTGCAACCATGACAATTAACTTGGAGGACATCGCTTTAACCTTGTGCTTGAAAAACATTGTGACATATTTTTCCTTATTGGTCCTGAAATTTTTATTAATTCACTATTTATTGGCCTGTTTATAATTTTCATTACTTGAAATACCTCCAGGAGCCATCAGATCTACAGATCAAATAATTTAGGCATAAATCATATGAATTAAAGCTATCTCTGTGGACATAATGCTGAGATATGGGAAAAATTGTATTTTGCACCTGATGGTCAACAAACTAGCAGTTTGCTTTTCCAGAAGGAAAGAGACTTCTGTGACGGGGTCCTCAGAAACCTTCTGCATCTGCTGCCCTGAGATTCAATATGGCCTTCTTCATTCTCATGCAGCCTCAAGGCTTGAAAGTCATCCAAGAGCCAGGGACTGATCTAAAGTCATTTGGCTTATACCCAAATTTAATGGAACTTCCTAGAGGGAACTGATTTGCTCATTATCCTTTATGTAGATAATATGTGGCATTAATTCTCCTTCACTAAGTTATCATTACATAAAACAGACAAACAGATATAACAAATGTTATATTAATGTTATTCAAAGTTATGGAAGGAGTTCATCCACTGTTACCATTACTGTTTTTTTTCCTTCTGGTGTCCCTGAGAAGTCCCTTCCCGTCACTGCTTCAGCAGATGAAAGGTCAATGCTAAGGGCACCACATTTTCTGCTCCTAGAGGCAGGTCTTCTCTCTCTGTCAGGTCTCACTCGCTTGGAACTTTGAATGAAGCTCAGACAAGCAGGCATGAATGATCTGAAAAGCTTCAACAGTTGCGAGGAAGGGAGAGGCCGATATCTATTGTGAAATGTGAGTGCTTAGGCTTATTTGGAAATGTAATCACAAAATAAAATTTTAACAATGAAATTATAAAAAGTTATGCATGAGGTATTTTAACAGCTGCTATGGATTTTTTTTTCCTTTCTGGGTCTTGGAATTAGTGTTTCTTTTAATATTCAATAATCATACTCACATACTTATTAATATGCAAAGTGAGTAACGGCTGAGCAGGTAAAACCTTTACATTCTAAGCATCAATCTTGTTCATTTTGTGGAAAGAAGACCTAATCAACCTTTCTGTGCTGCAAAAAAAAGCTTTTACCAAGCATCGCATGGCTGTAGAAAACAGGGAATTAAAGAATAACAAATGCAGTGTAAAGGATTCACATGTACAATACTCGCACATATACAATAGAAAAGGTGTGTTGTACACACGTCTGTGAAGGTTTAGTAAAACGCTGTCACAGAATCATGCACTAACCCTTCTTTTGTTTTAACTCATTCCATGCTATCACTAAACACACTAAGTAAAAACAGCCAAGGCTGTAAGCTCTTAAGCTATTAGTGACCGGAGAAGACACAAACGACTGAGTATCAGTAACTATAATTACTAGCGACTGTTCAATACACATACACAAAGCATCAAGACAATAAGAAGAAAAATTAAGACTGCCAGCCAAGATGTAATAACAGGGACCAAATTGATTCTTCTGTTTTAAAGAACTAAAACACCACACAAAGCATATAAAGCCATGTTTGCTAACACATTAGAAATGAAGGCGAGTGACCTCTGAGAAACACAAGGCAGATTAGGTGAGGCCTTCTTTTGGTTACCCGGGTTTATTTCCTAGACGATGTTTCTGGCTGGTGACCAGGGAAGGGGAATCCAAGTAATACCAAAGAACTGCCGAAGCTGAGGAGATGGAGCTAGAATCCAAGACAGTTAAAATTCATGGTGTTTTCGATGCAGAATTAGAAAAAGGAAGATGTGAAAAATGTTCCAGTGTTCCCCACTGAGCCTCAGCTGAGGACTGAAAACCACATGAAGGCTAGAAGAGCACCCACTCAGAGGGGTTAGAAATGCCAATGCACAGACCAGACACCGCCAGGAATCACACAGCCCTCAGCAGCCACGGGGAGAGCCTCGCGGCCCACCTTGAGTGGAGCGCTGAGAAGAGCCCTGCCCCAGGAGGCACAAATGAGCGCCGCACGCTGCCGCCACAGCCCCAAAGAGAGACCGTGCAGGACCCATCCCCAAGCCACTAACTTCATTCAAGTATAAAATCAAGAACAATCTCAGAAATGTAACAATACCCAGCAATCAACAGAGAAATTCAGTGTCTGGCATCAATTAAAAATTGTCAAGTATGCAAGGCAGAAAAAAATAAGTCAGCTAATCAAAACCCCTCCAGATATGACACAGGCGGTATTAAAACCATCATTACAGCTGAGCTGATGTATTCCAAACGTAGAAAAAAGATTGGAAATCTTAAATAAAAGACATAAAAAGCCCCAATTTGAATTGCGGGAAGTAGAAATTATGATGTCTGCTTTGTAAAATACTCAGGCTGGTAATGATGGCAGATGACACTTCAGAAGAAAAGCTAGTGAACTTGAAGACAGAGCATTAAAATGATCCACAATGTAGTACACAGTAAATCCTGATTAAAACTGAACCAGCACGCTTGAAATGGGAGACAATTTTAAGTGGCCAATACCTCAGGAACTATACCCTCTAAAAGAAAAGGGACGAAGGTCAGAAAAGATACTTGAAAAGATATTGGTTGAAAAAGATTCCAAATTTGGCAAAAACTATAAATCTACATAGTTAATAAGCTTAATGAATCCAAAGCATGGATCATATATTCCATGTATTTATATATTAAATATATATTCATATACATATAAAACTATATCGTATATGCAGTAAGACATTACTTAAAGACAATTAGGAAATGAAAATCTTCGAAGCAATGGGAGAAAAAAGATAAAATATATGTACAAAAGTGGAAAGAACAAAATTTTACAAAAGCAAGGAAACAACAGAACAGCGTTTTTAAAGTACCAAACGGTAAAACATTAACCTAAGAGTCTCTATTTTATAGAAATATTCTTTTGTAACAAAAGTGAGTAAAAGAGCTTTTTAGAAGCTGAGATAAGTCGCCATCACCAAAAGTAAGCTGTGAAGGAAGGCCTCGTACGAGAATGACTCACATAGAAATCTAGACCAATAAATGGGGATAGCGGCCACTGGCGCGATAAAGGCATGGGTACGTAGCGAGGCTGTAAGTCTAGCACACTGCTTAGAAGAAATGGGCTATTTCAACGCAAACCAAAGCAAAAGTGAACTATAGCTCTTACATCATGGAGTAAGTAGGATATATGACATTAGCAGAACAAGATATGTTCTATAAGCCCTAAGGGAACCACTTCAGTGTCAAAATTAAAGTGGTTTCACTAACGAAGGTGAAAGGCACAATTGTAAAAACACTCCAATAAAAAGGACAACTGAGGTGAGACAATAGAAAACAAAGAACGGAGAGATAGATTCAAATCCTACCCACAATTACTTTCAAAGTAATAGTCCCAAATGCAATCTGAAAATCAGAGCTTAAAAACTAGATAATAAAGCAAGATAGTTATAGGCTGCCTGCCAAAGATCCATATTATACAGAAAGAAGTTTTTTTAAAAAGTGATGAATAAAGACTGGAGAGATGGCTCAATGGTTAAGAGCACAGACTGCTCCTGAAGAGGACCTGGGTTTGATTCCCAGCACCCACATGGTGGCTAAGAACCATCCTTAACTCCAGTTACAGGAGATCCAACGCCCTCTCCTGGCCTCTGTCACTGCAGGACACGGGTGCACTTGCGTACTTGCATGCAATACTCTCATACACATAAAAAAAAAGATAAATAAAATATTTTTTAAAGTGATGGATAAATGAGGGGAAAAACAGAGAGTAGAAATTCCTATAATCTATATGTATATATCTATATATCTATAAACTATATATCTATATATCTATACATCTATAATCTATATATCTATATATCTATAATCTATATATCTATACATGTATACATCTATAATCTATATATCTATATATCTATAATCTATATATCTATAATCTATATGTCTACATCTCTATAATCTATATATCTATACATCTATACATCTATAATCTATATATCTATAATCTATATATCTATAATCTATATGTCTATATCTTTATAATCTATATATCTATACATCTATACATCTATAATCTATATATCTATACATCTATAATCTATATATCTATATCTCTACAATCTGTATATCTATATCTCTATAATCTATATGTCTATATAACTATAATCTAGATATCTAGATATCTATAATCTAGATATCAGACAATATTGCCAGAAAAAAGGACAATTTATACTGACAAAGAAATTCATTACAAAGTATAAAAATCTGAAATTTATGCATTTAGAGTTTCATACTATATGAAGAAAACCTGAGGCTGATAGAAAACTTGACAAATGCATGAGGATGTCAGAGAGTTCTATGTCCCTAATCCAATAATGTAAGGAATGGACAGAAAAAAAAGTCTGCAGAGGTAGGGATTGTCAAGGAACAGTGTAAGTCAATTTGATAGCAATTGGAAGTCATGATATGTGTGATACATATGATGAGCATTGCTTTCCTGTGGATGCAGATCATATTCCAAAATAAACTATCTTCTGGGCAAATAACAAATGTTAATACTTTAAAAAAACCAAAATCTATGTGAAGTTTGTTCTTGACAACAATGTAACTAAATTAGAATAAATAACAAAAGTATCTAGAAAATCTCCGGGGATTTGAAAATCACATGATATACTTATGATCTATTTTTGTATCAAAAGGAAATATTATACAAAAAATTAGGGTGGATACACAACATATCAAAATTAAGTCATGTGTCACTAGAATATTTACAGCAATAAGCTCTACCTTTATCATTTCTTCTCATGAAGAAATCAGAAAAGCCAGGCATGGTAACCCATGACTATCATCCTATTTGAAGGCTGAGGCAGGAGGATCACCACATGGCCTACATCGCAGTGAGGGGTGTTCCAGACCACTTTGGACTTGAGAGTGACAACTTGTCAAACAAACAAACAAACAAACTTTGGGCCAGAGAGCTGTGCAAACCCGACGACCTGAGTTTAATCCTTCAAATTTATGATAACACAGAACTCACCCCCAAAGCATCCATATGCATGCGACATATATGCTCCCACATTCACAAGCACAAATCATACACACACACTAATAATAATGAAATAATTTTTTAAAAAGCACAAAGGAAAAAAATTAGTGCAAATTAAGTTCAGTGTTGGCAGTAGAAATCATAAAGAATCAAAATTAATGAAATGGAAAATAGAGAAAATTAATAAAACAAAAATTTGTTCTTTGATTAGATAAGTAAACTTCTAGCCAGATTGACAAGAGACACAATTTATCAATACCAAGAATGAGAGAGATGAAATAGACACTAACTCTGGAGTTTTTAGAGGTGTATTAATGATATATATTACAAATTTATGCTAACAAATGTGACCAATTAGATGATATATGTTCACTCCTCAAAAATCTCAAATATCAAGGATCACTCAAGAATGAATGTATAGAAAGAATATCCTGAAACCAATAAATTTAATTTTTAGTTAAAGATCTTTCCACATTGAAAACTCCTCTCACATATGGCCTCACTAATGAATTATGACAATCAAATTCTATACCAAATCTAACAAAAGCAAAATAACCCCCAAATCATTCTAACAGACCAAAGTTAGTGCTACTAAAACCATAAAATGATATTACAAAGACAACTGACATTACATATGTATATATACAGATAAAATGCTTATGAATTTTTTCAAAAGATTAAAAATTAGGGACCTGGAGAGATGGCTCAGCAGTTAAGAGCACAGGCTGCTTTTGCAGAGGACCCAGGTTTGATTCCCAACACCCATATGGTGGCTAGCAATCATCAGTAACTCCAGTTCCAGGGGAATCTAACACTTTCTCTGACTCCACAGGCATTGCACAACATGGGTGCACTTACACACGTGCAGGCATTACACTCACAGACATACAATAAAGATAATAAAATATTTTAAAACATAAAAAATTTTAAACGAAATCTAATAACATGTAAAAGATCGATGTAAAATAGCCTAATAAGGTTTTATTACAGTAATCTGAGCACACCTGAAGCTTGCTTTTCAATCAGGGGAGATGAATCAGAGAGCTCCGTTCAGTGAGAGACTGTCTCAAAGAACAAGGTAGAAAGTAACTGAGAAGGACACTAAGATTGCCTCCGGCCTCCACATGCATGTGTACTGCATACACACATTCACACAGGTGCAAACACATGCAATAAAAGAAGGTAAGAGTGACAATAGTGCTTAGTAAGTTGAGGGTGAAACGTGGGTCGGAAATGACCCTCCCAAGAACTGGCAAGGGAATTCAGTTTCTGACCTTGGCCAGGACACCAGAAGAAAAGAGTGACTTTTGGCAAGTACGTGACTTTCAAGATACTAAGAGGTGCAGCTAAGTCATCTAGAATATGCGGGAGAAAACAAAATAATCTGCCATTTTCCACTTTCAGGGCCTGGCAATCTTTCAGGAAAACAATTAGTCAGAGGGTGAAGGCATGCTTAAAGTCAGCTCAAGAAATAAGTACAACCTCTGGAGGCAGAAATGGGTTGAGCAACTTAGTGAGAAAAAAGAAACTGAAAAGTTCAAGACTTTGAGAAGCATCCAGAATCTCAGCAATGGGTATGTTTCAGGACTGGAGTGAATGAACAGCTCAGGCAAATGAGGAAGCTTAGGAGAAGAAGGACATAATAGATGAAGCCAAGTTCTAAGTGGACAGGTTGAAATGGAATCAATGGTATATTGATGGAGATGCCTCCTGGAAGGTTGCTTGCCTTCCAGATAAGGATGGGCAGGAAAGCGGGCTGAATGCACAGCGGAATAAGAGCACTGTGAAGTGGGTTGTGCCTAATGAGAGAGTTTCTTTTCAGTGAAAAAAAAGACCAAGGTAATTAGCTAAGTTGTATCAGGAACTTTAGAAGGTGGCTAGAAATTGAAAATAGAATAAAGATAAAGAAAAATTTTGGCAGGTTATAATAAAGGCTCAATCAAGTTTTGGAAACAGAAATTACTATAAGGCTAATAAATGAGATGCAATTTTTATTCTAGCAGTAAAAGCAGAGAAAACAAATGGTTGATTTAACCAAGAGTTGGAGGTCAGCCAAGTGGGTACAGCCAGCGGTCAAAGGGAGGATACAATTGTGGTTGCTTCTTAATACATACTTGAAATGGTTCTTCAGTTCTGACATATCCATTCATTCACTGGAAAAATGTTTACTTAGAGTTTGGTAAAACCTGTGTTGTGGAGTATGCAAGAACAATTATCTCCAATGAAGGTTAGCAGTATATAATCTGTAGGAGAATAAGTACATTTATTGATTCCTATTCTTTGCTACGGACATTTGCTGCAGCTGAATCACTACATCTTACAGCAAGGAGAGATTTTAAGGGCATAAAGTTCAACACTATCATTTTATTGATGAGAGATGCAGAAATGAGGACAGTCCTTCCTAAAAGGTGGCAGGAGACAGAAGAAGGTCCTTCCGACTTCCAGTTAGCATTTTAGTCACACCATCTTCAAACTATTTGATCAAGACTGAAGGCAACATCACCTGCTATCTCCAATACAGTTAAGTAAGTGTTAAATTTAGACTATCTTAATCCAAGATAATGCTTACTAGTACATCTCAAAATTGGCATGGTTCTACATTTGCAACTGAATATGAGGTAAATTTTAAAATGTATTGCAATGCCTAGTTTTTTCGAATTTCATTTCCTAATGATTAAGGAAACATATGGAACTGTTTGAACTGGTTGGTATTTTTGTTTGTTCATTTGTTCTTGTTTTTATCACAGCAACAAATAAGAGCAAGAAGTTATTTCCAAATGGGAACATGAGATAATAGGCTTCTTGAGGTCAATAACTACCATACCATCCAGCATTTAACACACAATAAGTGTACAAAACTTTCACTGAACGAATCCTTAGAATGTAATAAAGGGTCAGAGCAAAACAAGCCAGCCTCAAGGAAGTCGAGCACAGCTTTCGCAAGCCTTGAGGGCTGCAGAGAGGTGGGCAGCTGGCAAGCACAGGCCCCTCACAGGCAATGTTCAATATTCTGTGCAACAAAGACACCTAGACAGGGGATGGAAGACCCAAGGGCCGGTGAAGAACAGGTTTATTCTCTGCTCAGGGTCTTCACTGGGTGCTAGGGAGTGACGAACATCTCTGAATTGTTTGAGCAGAAAGTATGATTTGAAGGAGAACTGAGTATAGGGTATTTGGAGTCAGAAACATTGGGTTCAAGTCTTGATTACATTATATTAACCAGCAATTTAGAATGAGCAGTGGATCTGACCCACTGTTACTACCAGCCCACCTTCTTGGCACTGGACTGCATCATGTCACCACTTCTTGGCACTGGACTGCATCATGTCACCACTTCTTGGCACTGGACTGCATCATGTCACCACTTCTTGGCACTGGACTGCATCATGTCACCACCGACCAGTGAACTTCCAAAAATACAGGTCAAGATTCCTCCTTTCTCCACAGTCACTGTGGAAATTGGTGTGGAGATGATTCAAAAAGCTCAAAATTGATCTACCGTATGATCCAGCCATACAACTCTTGAGCATATACCCAAAAGACTATATAACCTACCACAGAAATACCTACTCATCCCTGTTCATTGATGTCCTTTTCATAATAGCCAGAAATTGGAAACAAATTAGATGTCCATCAACTGATAAATTGATAATGAAGGTGTGGTACATATACAGAATGGAATATTATTCAGCTCTTAAAAAATGAACTTAGTAAATCTGCAGGTAAATATGTACAACTGGAAACATCATCCTGAGTAAGGTAACTCAGACCCAGAAAGAGAAATGTCACATGTTCACGCTCATGGCTGGATGCTAACTTTAAAATATGCATCTTTCAATTTGAAAATTCAGAGAATTCATGAAACTAACAATTGGTCATGGAAGTGGAAGGTGTGGCTTTCTGGGAGCAGCAGTAAAATGCAGTGATATAAAAGGGGAGAGGGGAATGATGAAGTAGGAAGTTTCAGTGGGGTGGGGAGAGGGAGGACAGGACAGAGAGGGTCGCATGGAGAGGGATGACCACACTAAAGACCTCAGACAGAGCCCTGTGAGAACCCACTACTAGAGAAGCTTCTTCACATATTCACATATACATTATAAAAAGAGCTTAAAAGAAGTTATCTTACCACAGGGGAGGGGGGTCATTTTCCCCTTCTAACCCACAGGTTAACAAGTAAAACTCCAGTGCCAGGAATGGACTCCCTTTTTGAAGACGTTGGCTAGGGAGCCCATAGATCCTCAGACACTACTGGCGGTTGCTCTTGTTCTTGGTTACCCACCAGAACTGGATGGTAAGACCCTACTGGGGTCCACAAGGAAATGCTTTTCCTAGGTAGCTGGTCAGTTACTCAAATGAACTCAGAGTGATGGTGACAGCTTGCACGAGTTCCATGTGAGCTCAAACCACACGAAATCTCAGCACGGACATGGAGGTGAGTAAGAAATCCCAATCCAGTCTAAGGAACTGTTGGCAACTGATGACTGCTAGGAGGGAGAAAGCCAGTCTCTTTCTAGGTTGTGACTCTTAGAAGGCTAGAGGCTGCAAGGATACTGGAGGACAATTGGTGACACAAATTAGATTCTATAGGCCATTCGGACTCATATATATACATATATATAATTTATGCAATTTATAGTGCATAATAATGCATAATATACATTACACATACGATAGTGTTACGTTAAATTGCGTGGAGAGCAGCAGTAAGAGAAGATGAGACTGCGGGAAATCTAAATGCCATCAAATCACATTGTTCAAGTATCACAGAAATTCCATTAAAAAAATTTTAAAGAACGCTCTTCTTTCATAGTTTAAACGGATGTATTTTGCTATCCAAATGTTTCCTCTGGGCTCTTGGTGGCCACCTCTCTACACTTTCTTCTCTCCACCCTCTTTCGTGATTTATTATGGCAGTTGGTTCTTCTAACTCTGATTGACCTGAGAGATCCTACCCTGAACTTCCTTCTCATTCTGTGTGATCTCCCATCAATTTTATCTACCGTGTTTGATTTAAATATTTAAACTGTAACCTAAACACCTCCAACTTCCTACCAAATATTTCCAAGTGAATATTTCCCACTTGCTGGAAGCTGAGAAAGACATAACCAACACAAATTCACACATTTTTTTCTCCTCATCTCCTCACCCCCGCTCAACCTGCAGCCGCATTTTCCTTGCTGTTCTCTAGGTTGTCTGATGGCATCCTCCTGTTACTCAAGACTGGTTCTAGATATCTCCATCTGCCTCATCCATGTGCTCAAGTGACTATTCCACCTTGCTTTTCCAACTTTTCACATATTTATCCTATCTCCTATCTTCACTACATTAACCACTTCACAAGCAAGCCTAACCTTGTCTTCCAGAACCTTCCAGATTTCTACCAGCCATATCCTTTCCATCAGCTTTAGCACTCAGCTTCCAGAATGATCTATGTTTTTATGACAAGTCTAATTTCAGTATATTCCTTATTAACATACTTCAGTTCATCCTTATCTTGATGTCTATATGTTATTTGGAGATAATTACTCCCTCTCGCATGATATACTAAATATGAAGTTGAAATTCATTGCCATTATCTGTAAACTGCCTTCCCTTACTCCAGTTCTGTTGAATTCCTTGTCCTTCTGCATGACCTTGGTTCTCTCATTCTCTCAGGAAGAGAGCCTTTTTCCACATGAGCAGCAATGAGATCGCCAGTCATCCTTTCAGCCCCAGGTCAAAGATGTTCAGGGTGCGTTACCTGCCTTTCTTGCTGTCTCTGGCCAGGAAGGACTACTTCCTTTTCATGTGTCTGTGTCTCTTATCTCAAGCACTCACTGGCTTTCTCCTGTCCTTTCATGTCAGTGTTTCTGCAGTTCCTTAGCAAACTATGTCTTATCTACATTTAGTTTCTCAGCACAGAGCACAGCTCCTGGCACACGGAAAGTGGTTAACAAATGTTGAAAGAACATATAATTGAAATGATAAACATGACAGTTTAAAGTAGGTAAGAAAGCTGAAATGAACACAGGAATTTAAGGGTTAGGAGGTGAGTCAACATGGAGAACTCTGGAGCCCTATTTTCAACCTCTGTGACTAAGCTTTACTCTCCCAAATCAAATTTCATTTATGTTTAGAACTCTCTGGCTTTGAAATACTAGCAGCAGCAAAACCAGCCTCTGGCAACACCAGGTCTCACGACAGGAGATCGGGGAATCAGAAGCCTGTAGGATTCTTTTAAAGTCAATTTTCAATTAAAACAGCAGGAGATTTCAATTTAAATAATTTTTGTTTTGCTAGAAGCCTAGAACCTAGAAAAAGCCAGTCTCAGAAATAAATAAATACCATCAATAATTTGAAAAGAGAAGCCTTATTCACACCCATAGAAGACCGCAGCTCCTCTTAGGAAGCACTCTTTCTGTTCCTAAGCATGGTGGACCTGATTCTGGGAAGATCGCAGATTCCTCAAGGAGAACCTTCAGGGCTCCACTGGCCCTGAGAGACACAGACATACTGAGACCTACACTGTGTTTTCACGGGACAGTAGAGAACGGGACAGTAGAGAGGGAGCTCTCTCCCTGGGCAGCCATGCCCTTCACACTTCTCTTGCTGCTCTTCAGCACCCCTGTTCATTTATTTGAACCAAGTAAAACCTATGTAAATAAGACAGAATATGTGTCAAACTCAAAGCCTATCTGACTTTGCCATTGTTAGAGATCTTGCATCACCAGAAATACTTTCAGCATTCCATGTTATTGTTCAGGAGGCAAGATGAGTTTGAAGAAAATGCCCTTACTATATTATTTTTTTCTCTGTTTTTAGTGTGTGTGTGTGTGTGTGTGTGTGTGTTTGTGTTTGTGTTTGTGTGTGTGTGTAGGTGTGTATATATGTGTGTTTCTGAGTACCCAGGCTAGGGCCTCACACGGTAGGTAAGTGATCTACAACTGAGCTGTACCCCCAGAGTCACTCTGTGTATTTCTGCCCTGTCTCTTCCAGTCCTCTACAATCCTCTCCTTCACATTGACAAGCCAAGAAACAACTCAGTAAGCCTTGTAGCTCTTCAGTCTGTGAAGCACTCACTTTATATGAAACAATCGCCAATCTTTTAACCTCACTACTCTGGAGTCCACTATCCTTAAGGTGACAACTGTAGTAATGACCTCACAGTCAGGTATTTCTTGGAAATTAATGTTCAACTGAGGTTAATGACCCACAGCACAGCCATGGTCCATCAGTTCCACCCAGTCTGTCATTAATCCCCAGGAAACATCCTGCTTCCCAATTGTTATTGCTTAATTTAGACTCCCTTCACTCTCATCAAGCCTTGTAATATTGCAACATCTACTAAGAAGTTTGTGTTTTATTTTATGAGTCTATGTTGTAATGATTCAGCAAGAGTAGTTTCCCTAACTGGCCATCAAATAAAACTAAACTAGACCTTATTAAAAGTTACCCCAAAAGTCATTAAACATCTCTAGACTTTTTAATATTTTACATATATTCTTAAACCAATCAACAGGTGAGGATGCTCTGTCCTCAGGACAAAACCCTCAACACTCTCTCCAAATCACCTTTAGTCCTTTCCTTTCTTACTTCCCAGAATAAATCTGACCACTTTATTCACTTTTACAAGCTACTCTCCCAGGCTCAAAGTGGTTTTAAACACTAAATGGTTTCATAAGTTGTCAACAACACTGAATGCCACATATCCTGATAAGCAGTTTCCACACTGTATACAGCCTGCAGCATTCCTATCTCGTTCACTTGCCATACCTACATTTCATTTAGGGATGCACAAGGCTTTGCTAACTCTCTTTTTGGTTCATTTCTTTCTTCAGTTTGATGAATGGGGCTTCAGCCATGCTGAAGGAGGTGGGAGTTGAAGGCGTGAAAACAAAGGTCTCAGGGTAGCATTTAATAAAGCAGAACTCTCAACACAAAAGTCGGTTTTAAAAAGGCAGCCAGGCACTTACTGTGGGAAAAACACATTACAAACAAATATACTTAACTAAAATAAAGAAAGGGATTTTTACACTGTCATCTCATGACTGTAAAGTGTATGAAGGAAACTGGGACATGGAGACACAGGAGAGGAATGCTTCCCAATAAGCCTGTAGGATTATTTTTAGTACTGATATAATACAACACAAATATTGGGGCTCTCAAAAGTGAACACAACAGGAGATGTGTAGACATCAACAGGCCATAACAGGTCCCTCAACTGGAAGATCAGCTGTAGTCTTAGATCTGCTACTAGCTTCACTAGGTTGGCTTCCTCATCCAGAAAACGAGGCCTGGATCTAGCTAATGTCACAGGTACTTTTTAACAACAACCTATGATTCTTTGAGCCCATGTAATAATCACCTGTCATAATTGAATTTCATATAATGTAGATTTTTTTCAAACATCTATTTCTTTTTACTTAAGTTCATGCAATAATTTATATATCTATATAAATAAAAAAGAGCAAATAAAAAGGAAAACAAAAGTAGAATTAATAAACAATGTATCATATACCAAGAATATAGTAATGTTGCATTTCTTTAAAAAGAAAGATGTATGTGATCTCATGCTAAATGGCTTCCATCTAGTGACGGAAACAGAAAACGGTATTCATGATGACACTTGGGAACATATGCAAAAGGAAGAGGATAGAAAAGAGAATAGCATGGACCTGGAGTAGAAAGAAGCAGTAGAGGTAATGAGCGAAAACACAGAAGACAAGAGCGACTTACTGGTGTTTGAGGAATCCACATAGTTCATGGCACGGAGCTTGGGTTTACTTAGTGCAGGATGGGAATGAATAGAAGTTCTTAGTATACTGTTATCGTTTTAATTTTTGACCTTTCAGGAAGAATGTAATTTTTTTCCAGTAAGCACATTAACAACAGAAAGGATTTAGGTCCACCAAAATTTAAACACCACTTTTTAAAACACATTTTTAAAAAAAATATTGAATACATTAGACAAATGGTTATTGTAACAGGTTAGATTATTCTCCCCAGTCAAATTTTACCAATACAAAGGAATCTGAGTGTTGTTCCTAACTCCAAAGAATCTGAAATATTTAAATCAAATATTTCACAATGACTTGAAAAGCATTCAGAATTCAGTATAAATCAAGTGGATTTACCAAGAGGTAGTTCACTGAATACATGCAGACAGCAACTGACAGAATGCTCAAAGACAAGGGCAAGAATGGAAGCTAGAGAGGGCAACCACAAAGAAAGAAGAAAGCCCTGTCTGGGCAACAGATCTCTCAAATGACAGCCATCGGCGAGCAACTTCAGGTTTTAGAAACTATTTGGTATGCTCCAATCTGCTAAGTGTGACAGAACTTTCCAAAGGAATTGATGAAAGCCTCAACATCTGGGACTTTTAAACCTAGACTGGATAGCACGTTAGGAAGGATTTTCAAGGAGTCAGTTCTACTCCGAGAAGAACTGAACTCTGCAACATGTATCATCCTTTACTGCTGTGATGTCCAGTAAATATTTAAAGGATGAGGAGGGGAGATTGTTTAAAATTATTCACACACACACACACACACACACACACACACATATTTTCCTCTCAAGTAGGAAGAGTTTGACCAATAAAAGAAAAGATATCACTTGCATTACACAATTCCAGATTCAGATATATAATTGGCAAGGTGACACTGAGAAAACAGGGGTAATTTGCAGTTGACTAGAGCTCAAGGAGTTGTGTGATTAACTGACATTCACATCAGCAAATCATTTAGCTCCTTTGCAGCTCAGACGATCTACTGTGAAATGGAAGATCTAGGAGGCTGACCTCTGTACGTGGTTCATCTGTTCATCTACATCAGATAATATTTGTGATATTTATCAAACTATAAGTTTTATAGAACATTTTATTTATCACTTTTATTTGGGGGGCATGAGTGTATCATCTGCATGTATGTGAGTGCACCCATGTTCTGCAGTGTGCTTGGAGATCAGAAGAAAGCACCATATTCCCTGGAACTGTAGTTATAGATGGTTCTTAGTCACCATGTTCATGCTGAGATCTAAGCCCAGGTCCTCTTCAAGAGCAGTCAGTGCTCTTAACCACTGAGCCATCTCTCCAGGCCCAAACTGTTAAATTTTTATAGCATAAATAAAAACAAATTCATGCATACTGTTCATGAAAACACATTCTCTAGCAAATTAAACAACAACAAAAGAAGCACAGAGCCACGATAACTATAAAATCTAGAAGGCAGCTCAAGCACAGTTGGATTCAGGAGCTCAGAAAATATTTTCTTGAGAAAACTCTGTGCTATTGGTTGGGCAGGGGTGTGACAGAAATAGGTGAGAAAGATACTCATATAAAGGCACTGTGGACAAGCAGAAATAGTAAATCAACTACCAGTTCAATCCTAAGGTCTTAATATTGATTAAGTTCTGCTGCTAGTAACAGTTATCCTCATTAGGAAGAATTTGATTTCTCCTTTTCTAAACAACATAAATATTATCTGGAGACAGTATCTGTTTTCGGCACTCCACAGCTGGCCTGGGAAGCCCTCAGATATCTGCAAGCCAGTGGACTTCCACCTTTCTGTTCTGCTACATCAGGTGTATTTCTGGTCCTTCTTTTCCAGCATGGAAAAGCCAAAACACCCATGTTCCCAGCAGTACAAAGGAGGGAGGAGAGGTAGTCAGGTGACACAGCAGCGTCCTGCGAAAGGAATCTCCTGAAAGCAGCTACGCTAAACAGTGGAGTTCTTTACTCCCTGCGACATCCCACTGCAGGGCTCACTGCAACTGTGGCTTTCACTCTTTGCAGTTCAGTATAGCCTAAGAAGTAAAGTGTGCATATTAGGATACGAAACTAAATGTTGCCACAATGCTGGAATTCACACCCAAGGTAAAACTTAAGAGCTGTGATCAGAATTTAAGTCTGTGCTGTTCACTTAGCCCCATATTGTGAAAAAGTTCTTAAAATATGCTATGGCAGCCAGACTTTTCTATTGCTGTGACAAGTTCCAGAAGAAAACAATTTAAAAAGGGGAGATTTATTTTAACTCATAGATTCAGAGACTTCAGTCCAAGCTCAGCTGAATCCAATGCTTTGACCTGAGATGAAGCAGGATGTCATGATGACAGAATATCTAACGCATGACAGGAAGTAGAAAAAGGAGCGATCAGGGGACAAGATACATTTTCCCAGATGTTCCCCTAATGATCTGCCTCCTACACGCAGGCTCATCTCCTAGCTTCAACACTTTTCAGTGATGCCATTATATCTTTCAAGAGATAAAGCCATTGGTTATGTCAGAGTGGTCAGGATGTGATCATGTCTCCAATGCCTATCAGCCAGCAAGCAAGCCCTAATGTCTGTTGGGGACATGTCTTATTCAAACCTTAATACATGTTAAGTACTCAATAAATATTTGTTAAGAAAACAAATCAATGAACGCAGGTCTACATAGACATGAAACACCTAAAACAGGTTAGTAGTGGGACTGTTCACCGAAACTCCTTTATAGATTGGAACAAAATAAATGATGACATGAAAGCAGCTTCTTCATCTCCCCAGATACTGTAGAGGCATGTAAAGGAGGTCATATATATATATAGACTGCCAGCCCAGGCTCTAAAGGAGGTCATGTAGATACAGATGGCCAGCCCAGGCTCTAAAGGAGGTCGTGTAGATACAGATGGCCAGCTCAGGCACACCACTGGCTACTTTTTATGATCCTCCGCAGTTTAGCTCATCCCACCAACTCTTAAGATTTTAAATCAAGCTAGAAATATAATTTACAAGACATTTTAAATAAGTTGAATATGAAGGACAGACACACTGCCTAACACATGATGTCTGCCCCCAGTAATGGCTCTTCTTTTCCTTTTCTATGTTCTTAGACAAGCCCTGGCCAAGACCTCTAGCTCATTCCAAGATTTTTTACAAAAGATTCTGTGCTTCCGGAAGTTTATCCTTGGATGAGACTGACTGATGCTTAGGGTATATAAGAGCAAGCACTAAAAACTTGAGTTCTATGACTTTTTAACCCAAATATCCCTTTTAGATACTTACATCATATGTGCTAAAGTTAAAGCTTTCCAAGGGACCCCGTTTATGCATAAAGACCTTGAGAAGAATTCCAAATTTTGAAACACAGTTCTATTAATCATGGACATATGTTGTTCCTAGATATACACACATGCATTTTAAAAAGCATTCAATTTATTATTAATTGCAAGTTGTCATGTTTTGGTAGTTTGGTGGAAAAATCTGATTTGAAGAAATGCTAAAGAGCAGCAATGGAGGAATTGTGTAACACCCTTCCTCAAAAATACAAATACAAATTAAAGCACAGACAGAAGCACCTTCTCACTTCAAAATCATTAGCATTTGGGTTTTCTTTAACTGGTATAATTCTAAATTATAGCTGCTGAGGTAGGTCCATTAGGCTCACTCCAGATACATTTTATCTTTGAGCAGTCATCTGAAGAAAGATCCGTGGCTAAGATAATCACTAGAGGCTGGATTTACTGGGAAAAAATGAATTCTGAAATAGGTCAAGAATTCCTTCAAAGCAGTCAATACCCTTAAAAACATCTATCCTGTCAGCTGCAAATCCAGTAACAGTGCTGATCCTGAGAAACATATTCCCTGTCACTACGAAAGAACTAAAAAGAACCAAGAAACAGTCAACATCATGAAAACTATAAATTACTTTTAGGATTTATATTTTTCCATCCTTCTAAAGGTAGCATTTAATATAATAATCCAGTGCTTTCTCCAATTCAATCATAATAAAAGAGATTCCCAAACCCAATTTTCCATTATTTTTCACTGAGATTTAAGCACCTTTCATCCCTATATCCAGAATGTTTTTATCAGAAAAGGTATTTACCCCTAATCCCAGCAAGTATTATGAATTTGTGAGGGAAAATAGCAGTGACCCAATGTTGACATGGTTTCTCTCCTAAACTACTTGTTTGGACAAGCTATAAAATGGCATTGATCTTTGAGAATTTGTTTGGCTTGTGCTTGGGGGTCCATTTCTGCTATTTGTTTCTTGATGGACAGGTGCCAAGGGGAAGTTGGGTGTTCCACAGGCAGAGTGGTTGCTAGAAACAGCAGGGTTTAGGATTACCTGGTTGAAGATTTATCAGAAAACCCCTATGCTTCCAATAAAGCACCTCTACAGTGTTACTTCCCGCGGTTGAAAGCTAAGGGAAGCTGGGGCAGTGGGGAACGCACTGTGAGAAAGACAGGAAGCCTTGTTTCCGGAGACAGGTAACTGTGTAGCAAGTAGCCTCCAATTCGAGTTGAGCAAAGCAAATTTCAGTTCTTTGCCGCCCTCTCAAACATCAAACCACCATCAAGACCAAATCTTAACTTGAAATTCCAGTGCTCCAACAGAGCAAATTTCTACAGAACGATTTACATGAAACTCACAAACAAGAGACTAACAAGAACTGGATTTCTTTTGGGCAGTCTCCTCTGATGGGAACAGTAATAACATGTACTGTGTGTGTTGAGTCCTTACTAGGCAAAGTGCTCTGAGCATTACAGTATTACATTAATCCGTCTCCAAAAATCTCTATAGGCTAAGAACTATTCTTCCTCCATTTTGCCAGTGCAGGTGGTCTGGTTTTAAGGATTATACAACCCGGATGAGGTGGCCCAGTGTAGGGCCCTGTCTTCGTTCGCCGACCGAGTCCGGATCGGCGGAGGGCTGCGGATTGAATGACGCATACATAAGACAGAGAGAGAGACACACACACTAGGTAGGAGGAAAGGAGAATGACTGACTTTATTCAGAGGCAGCAAGCCTTATATACCCTGAGGGCGGGGCTTTGCAGGAGGTTAAAAGTTCAGGTTCTCAGGAGACATCTAGCCACATGACACACACCTGATGTAAACTGAGGAAGTCTGTAAAGGTCAAGTTGTTTACTTCGGAACTGCAAAGCTTAAAAGTCAAGATGTTTACTTGAGCTTTGTAACTGACAAGATCCTGCTAGCTCTTGGCCAAGAGCCTAGCACTAAGAGAGAAGGGCTGCAGGGGGGCCAGACCCTACAGCCCAGTTGGTAGGCTTCGATGTGAAGATTCACTGTGGTCAGATCCATCAGATACTCAGAGCTGTGCACACTGGTGTTCTGTCCTCCTCCACTACCCCATCCTCTGTCCACTCATTACCCAGCATCACCTTCTCAAAGGACCAGCCTATTCAGGGTTTAGGTTGAAATAGGACAGGAAATGTTCCTTCATTTATTCACTCGTTTCTCTAATTTTTACAATTTATAACAAAGAACGGTTTCTTTTTTCAGTGTCTTCCTTTATTTAGTTGAGCTTTTCTCTATTTACACCTTTCTAAGCTGAACGTAATCCGCAATATGTTCATAATATTAAAGAGCTTTGTGAAACCCAAAGGGAGGATGCAAGCTCCAACAAGACTCTCAGAAGCAATATGACTGAGAAACAAAAGATTGCACTTGTGTGAGAGACAAAATTCATCTCCTGTTCACTTTCATCCTCGTCTCCTTTGGAATGTGTCCCAATCCCCTGTTTGAAGAGTGCCTGGAGTCTCCCTCCTTTTAGTATAGTCACAGTTTCTCATTTCTTTTCAGTCTTCTTATCAGCAATTTTTCCTATCTTAAAAGCAGAGTTACGGGTTTCCTATCCCTTTAGACTCACAAGACAGTAGACGTAGAAGTCTGGGGAGACTTTGCCTTAGTCAGTTTTCTCTCATCTTGCATATCTGAATCAAGTCATCCCAGTGTTAATTGTTTAGAAATATAGGTTTACTTGTTCACTGCTAGACATAAAAGTTAATGGGCTTGATCTTGTCTCCAAGGACACATATCACTAAGTTCCTGTTGGTAATTCTGTTTTCACAGAAGACAAAAGTAGAAACAGCCAGGTGAATTTTGTTGATGTGTCTGTCACCTGATGTCAGAAGGTGGATAGGTTTGTCTTTTCTCACAAAGGCTCAGAGACACTGTTGTTCAGGGCTGGGATTCTCTTAAGGAAGGGAGTCAGTGTTGCATGCTGCCCCTGACAATCTCTGCCTTGCTTTCAGAGTCTTATTTTACACAGCCTTCTCTGTCCGTAGGAAAAGAATCCACTGACTTAGCCCATAATATTTTAAAACCAGAATCCTGTGTGACCTTGGAAATTTTACTTGTCGATGTTTAAAGCACAAAATGTGAGGAAAGAAAATAAAAGGCTTCCGTGTTGATTCTGCCCATCACCGAGTTACTTGAATCAGAGAATGACATCCCTTTAACTACTGAAGATATCCTCTCTAATTTGGGTTTAAAGGAGTTTTTAAATAGCTTGTATTTCCTTTTCATGTTTGAGGAGTAAATGCTCGAGAGAAACCGGAGGAATGGCTTGTGAAATTAAAATGAAGAGAGTGGCATTCCGCAGTTTGACTTCCTTGGTTACTTTTCCTTTCACCCTGGGTTATATTCCAGGTACCCTGTAAGACTGAATGCACTTAGCTGCTAAAGTCAAACACTGTCTTAGGTGGGAGGTCTTCTTTGATACAAATCAACCAGAAAGCCTCAGGAAACAGGAGCAGGGTATTAGCTCATTGGACTGGAATCATCTGGCAGCAGGCCCTAATAGAAAGCTTCTAGAAAGTCAAATACTGACAGCAGGTAGTTTCAGTTGTGGCAGATGCCAGCTGGGGAGGAGGGAGTCTTCTGCTGTTGTCACAGATAATCTGATATGTCTGCCACTCCTGCCAGCTGCAGAATCCGTGTTAAGTCCTTGTTCTAAAGAACAGTCATGTTTCTAGGATTACTGGGAGAAGATGAGAGCCTTACATATTCACTAGCTGGATTCCAGGTAGATGGCCTAATATCTATGTCTTCAAGATACATGCAAGAGAGGGGAAATCGAGTTTCCTTGCCCTTTCCGGGCATGCAGAAGAGCTTCCGCTGTTGAGAGTCTAGGAGGGCGGAACTGGAATTAGCACGAACTTCTTTTCTGTGCCATGGTGGGCAGCACCCGGAAGCCTCTTTCAAACCAGACCCTGAACACATGGGTTTTTCCCAAGTGTTCCTAGGGATCCCACCTCCCAAATGCATCTCATATCCCCAAATAATGGGTCAAAGCTTCATTGTGATGACCTCAAGAATCTAGCATTTCCTCAAGGCCCTACTAAGGGCCTCATCCTACGTGCCCAATAGTCAGGTCAGCTGGACAGGCCCATACAGTGTCCCACATCCAGAAGCATCACAGCAGACAGGTTTCCAAGCAGTGAATAAAAGCAGGTTACAAGGCCTTGCCTGTCTCCTACAATAGCTTGATTACTCACCCTGGGAGTAAACTGCCCTGCAGCCCTGACAAAGTACTTACCGCGGCAGGGTTCCCGAGATGCTTAGAGTTTGTGATTCCTCCGATAGGATCTTTCAGTCCTGCTTTGTAGCATGGACGTCTAGTTCAAATCCTGCCATACCCAGCATGTTTAATAAAAACTTGTTATACAAATGTGGCACGTTTGAGGGGACTTCTAAGAATTAGCTAGCTGATATATTAGGTGCATTGTAATAATACACTTAAATTATTTCAACTGTGTATGCTCATGTTTTAAAATGCTGTATTTCCTCCCTGTTCTTGCTGGGGGAAGATGCTGTTTTGCCCTCCTGAGGTCCTCGTTCACCCTGGAAGGGGGCGGGGTTGTCAGAACAATATAAGTAAATGACTGTGTTGGTCTCTGCAACACGAGAGTTAGATTTTCATTTAATTGATATTCTCAGTAATATATTTAAAACTCAATCACATTTTAAAATATACTCTTGCTACTCTGAGATCTTAAACATTGTGTTAAATTTTGTCTCACATTCAAGCTTGCTGTTTCCTTAATCATCCTTTTTCATAAGTCATACTTTAGATTTTTATTTATTATTTCAGGAAACCTCACCGAGATATTCCCACCTCATTTTTTACATGATCATGAAGGAAGTTGGGGGGGGGGGTGGACGGTGGTTGTTTCTTTGTTTCTTTGTTTCTTCGTTTTCCCAAGCCTTTCCACCTGAATGTAAATCCTCTGGTGACTGATTTTCAAACTTTGTATAGAACCTTAAAACTGTTTCTTCAGATGAGACCTTACCATAGCGATTTTTCAATAGAACAAAGCCCTGCTTTGAATCTGGGATGTTTCCAAAGGTCAGTGTCAGTTGGAAGCACTGGGCATAAGAACCAGGTGGATTCCTGGTGGAATGAGGCTCCACTGAAGCCTTCTGCCCAGTAAGCATCCAGTCCAACCACAAGTACAGCTATGATTAATATAAGTAACCAAGAAAAGTGCATTCACACTAGTTAGCCTATAAATAACTCTTGTGCTTCACTGGTAATGGGAAAGTCATTGTTCTACTGTGCCTATGAAAGATAAAGGGGTGGAGATTGAGCAGTTAGTGGATCCAATATGTTCAATTGTTCTAATTTTGATTCTCCTGACTTTGCTTGCTTTCCTGGGGTTGTCGCTATGGTATAGGCTCACTTGCCTGAAAATATCCAAAACTCCAGCAACAACAAAAAACCCTAGCCACTTTATGGCAAACAATTCATAATTTCTGTTTTACTTTAAAGTTTACATTTTCTTTCAAATGTCATTTAGGGTTTTTTAATTTTTATTATTTTTATTTTATGTGTATGAGTGCACATAAGTGCACCCTGGTCATGCAGTACCCACAGACATCAGAAGAAGGTGTTGGATCCCTGGAACTGGAATTATGGACAGTTGTTAGTCATTATGTGGTGCTGGGAACCAAACCTAGGTTTTCTTTAAGAACAACCAGTGCTGTTAGCAGCTGAGTCCTCTCTCCAGCCCCTCAAATGACACTTAGTTTTAACTGGATCACTACTAGTAAGCATCCCATTTCACTTTTCAGATAAAGAAACTAAGTTTCTTTAGGTGTGGCTGCCATAGATAGATAGATAGATAGATAGATAGATAGATGATAGATAGATAGATGATTGATAGATAGATGGTAGATAGATAGATAGATGATTGGTAGATAGATGATAGATAGATGATAGATAGATAGATAGATCGATGATAGATAGATGATTGATAGATGATAGATAGATAGATGATAGATAGATAGATAGATAGATAGATAGATAGATAGATAGATAGATGGATGATAGATAGATAGATGATTGATAGATGATAGATAGATAGATAGATGATTGATAGATAGATAGATAGATGATTGATAGATAGATGATAGATAGATAGATAGATAGATAGATAGATAGATAGATAGATAGACAGATAGATATTTTTAGGGCTGGAGAGATGGCTCAGTGATTAAGAGCACTGGCAGCTCTTGCAGAGGACCCGGGTTTGATTTACAGCACCCACATGGTGGCTAACAACCATCTGTAACTCCAGTTCCAAGGGAATCCAATGCCCTCTTCTGACTCTGTGGGCACTGCAAGACATGACTGTACTTACACACATGCATACATTATACTTATACACATAAAATAAAAATAATACATAAATTTTTTTAAATAATAATTTTTTATAAAAACTCTAGAGTAATAGATAATGTAACAATTAAGTTTCTGACTCTCAAAAAGACTAGTACTTTTTATTATGTATAATTAAAGAATGATTTTCAAGATAGTAGTCATAACTCTTAGACAAGCATAAAATAAATACATTTCTGCTAGGTGCGGTGGCACAAGTCTTTAATCCTTAGAAGGCAGAGGTAGGCAGATCTCTGTGAGACTGAGGACAACTTGGTCTACATAGTGAGTTCCAGGCCAGTTGGGGCTACAGGGAGACCCTATTTCAAAATAAAAAAGTAAATATGCTTCAAAGATAGAATATAACTTACTATTAATCAGGAAAGCAGATAAAAGCAGCCCAAAAATCATTTCAGAACATTAACGCACACATAAATATACAAATATATATGCAATTTAATCGATTACTGACTTAAATACAAAACTGACTAATGCTCAACAGCCACAAACTTAACCTTAGGGGTTTTATCTGTTCAACTCAACAAAAATCTACAAATTAACCTCTGCCAGCATATATGTGAAAATATTCCAGCATGAAAAGTCAGAGCTCCATTCTGCTTAAGAACTCCCAATATTCTCCTTTGCTTATGTCTATATTTCAGATAATTTTTCTGACAGTATATTATGACTGTTTCACTACAGACAGAAGAAAACTTAAAGATACATTGCTATGAATTTTCAAGTAATGGGGAATTGGCCGTGAAATGTTGAAAAATTGTAGTACTGTACAGAGAAAACTTGGCCCGAAGGCATTAGGAATAGCAGCTATTAATTTTCAGTGAGAAAATCAAAAGTGCCTGCCTGAAAGGAAGAACTGCAAATAATGCTGGGCTCAGAGAGAACAGCTGAGCCTATCTCAGGCTTTCGACTTGCCGTCTTCTCCTGTGACAACAAAAGAGATGGCTTGATGGGATGGGTTAGCTGGAGGAGAGTGGTAGCCAACGCAGCTTCTGCCACTTACCCCAACATTCCACCCTCTCTTGCCCGGACTCACACCTATTTCTTGACTTGGTTTCTTATTTTTCTCACTCTGGGCTCCATCAGGGACTTCTGGAAGGCAGCCCTGGATGGTAAATGAGCCACACATTTAGACATAGCAAAAGAACCTGGGAAGGGCTATTCAGCAGTTTCTTCTCAGTTACCTAATTCTTTCTCAGGGACAAACACATTTATCAGCTTTGAAATCCAAACAAAATGCCCAAGAACATGCTAGATACTTCTTTTGAAAGTGAGGCAGCGGGGCAGAGAATGGACACTTTAGACAAAACAGGACGAGAAGCAAAGCCCCCTCCACCGCAATCCTGCAGCTGTGTCTTTAGCTCCTGCTCACACATTCTTCCTTGACATTTCCTCCACAAATATCACAGTGATGTTTGTATGCCTCCATTTTGTCTTCCCTTTTTCCGTCTTCCTTTTTAAATTACCTAACAACAGTTACTGATCTGTCTTGTTTGACATATTTCATGTCAAGGAGTGCTAGAGAACAAAAGGGCTCAGACCCACTTGAAACACAGAAACTTCCCAAGAGGGAGAACCTCAAAGATGCTTCTAATTTTGTACCCTTCAAGACTTGAAATCTTTAATTAAGAAAGGATATAAATATAACAAACGTGAAAGAATTCCCTGAAGTTTAAGATAGGGACCCCAAGATTATGCCAGGGATAAAATCTGTTCCTTGAAAATTCTTGACTGACTCCTCTAATGAGGGGCTGAGATTTCTTCCTCATAACCTTGTGCTCGTCTCCGATTAATCTCCTCCCGTACTTAATCTTCAGCGCATGACACTTTAACCACTGAGCTTATTATTCTAAAAATAGCATTCTAGCTGTGCCATCTTAGTAGATGTATATGTAATCACTTCATTTCGACACCATTTCCTTAGTTGTTTAAATGGTAATATCAGATTTGAACCAAGTAGAATAAACAACCATGCTAACAGAGATAAGTCTCACCTAGCACAGTTTCCCAACTCCCATGTGTAAAAAGCTTTTCACCTATTTTCCTGCTCTGAAATCTCACTGGAACTGATAGATTCTCTTTTATAAGAATAAAGAGGAAAGTCGGTGACTCCATCTGAGGGCAGAAGTGTATCCAGCTGCGCAAACAAAGCAAGGGAGCTCATTCCACGCCACTTTGGGCTGTGCTTTGTCAGTGAATTTTTATGACAATTTTTAAGATAAAAATAAATGATGATTTTATCAAGACTCGAGGTTAGAAAATTTATTATGTCATGAGGACACAGTGAGAATTAGGCATTCAGACAGAATCAGAGGGAACAAATTAGGTTTGGTAATAAGATGAGATTTATGTTTCAATCCTTTTCTCTCTTGGCAAGGTTCAGTGGATGAATGCTTGGGAAAGATTCTCAATGTGTATAAAATCTTTAAGAGGAACATGAGACACCCTAATGCCTTGCCTTAGTATATTGAAAGCCTAGCACTTGCTGTCATGGACACAGTGGTCTCCCTGTGCCAGATTTCCAAAAATTCTAATGTGATGCCTGTTCATCCCACTGCTGGAAATACTGCCTTGTGCCCTGGGCACTCAGCCCCTCCTCCACCAGTGGAGGAGTCAACTGGCTAGAATTCAAGATGAGCTTGGCTCCTTGCCAGCATGCCCAGGAATTCGTAATCAATGGGAAAAAACACATCGACCTTGAATTTATCATTCACCTGTCCTCCAAGTAGCAGCTCCTACATATCTCACTCTTCATCAAAACAAAAGAAAGAAAAGAAAAAAGAAAAAGAAATACTATGTTGCCTATGTAATTTTTTAAATAACAGTGTTCAATATATTTGGGAAATAAAAATCTTCTCAAGGGTTTCTTAAACCACAGCCTAAAACTTTTCCTCTTCTTCAGCATCATAGCTTTTTAACCCCAGTGGTTCGGGTCTAAACCAGAAACCATTTCCTACTCACGTCACAAGTCTGGAAAAGCATAAACAGATGAATGATATTGTGCTGTCAATATTTCTTAGATGCTGATTCTAAATATGTTCCAGTAAGCTATTTGCACTTTCTGGTACATTGTGCAAAGACCCTTGAAATTGAAGTGCTTAATTATGTGACAACTATTTTAAGATGGTCAGAAAATATCACACTCCTCCGACTTGATCCTCTTACCAACCACAACAAAATAGATGAAAAAGACAGAACATGTGTAAATTGAAAAAAATCTCTTGGCTCTATCTTGCCTAGCATGGCACATTTGTGGCTGTATCTTTGTAATGCAACAGATTCATTTGTGTCATCACCAGACCTCAGGGTCATTCTTCATCCACTCAAGTCCTTTCCCTAGGCAAGTGTCCAGCATTTTCCACCAGAAAACACAATGTGTACATGCTGCCTCATTCAGTGACTCGGCTTCTTGGTACTCCATCATCTTCCCCTATAGAAACATGTAATGCAGCCATCCACCTTATGGATGTATCAGAGACATGGCTTCTCTTCTGAAATGATGACTTTAGACATGCCACTTGGAGTAGCAAAAGAGTCCCTGTTACACACTATCTGGGCTCGGTAGCAATCTGAAACAGTGAAGGAAGAATCATTGACCCCCTCACTCCCGTATCTTTCCTGCGTCTAAAACCAGTGCCATATGAAAGACATTGCTAAGTTCTACTGCCAGCTTGGGACGGACCAAACTAGTTTAGATCACATTTCCAGCAGCTTTGGTATGTTGTGATTTTCTAGGAGCAGAAAAACACTTAGGTCTTTTCCTTGCACAATTTAGAAGCTTAGCTGAGTGTAGTCTTGTTCTGAGAGTACTCTTTCCATTGTTCAGGTACAGGTCTGGAGGCCTCTCATTAATGACTCTGCTCTTCTTATCAAAGAGAATCTCTCCTCCAATGTGTGCATTGGCTGCCACACTATTAAACTTTCTGTTTTTTAATCCAAACTGTACATTTTGTATTTCTTTCTGCTCCACTTGCTCCATTTCATCGTAGATCTGCATAATAGTCACCTTTAATACCTATGCCACTGATTCAACATTAGGCTGGCTTGAAATTTCTTCCACCAAAGAAATCAGTTCGTCATCAAGTTCTTGGGCCACAAGCAGACTACAGTCAGATTTTTTCAGTTGCTGCTTAAATCCTTATTTCTCCCTGGAACTACATTGTTTTCACCACTTCTAGGCTTCTACTAGAGTGGTCTGTTAAGCTCTGGTTGTAGAATTTATTGGCTTTCCTGTCCAAAGTTCTAAAGTCTTCCATCTTGTTTCACATCTAACATGGCAGTTTCCTCACAGCAACAGTCCATTCTCTGGTACCAATTTCTTATTAGTTGCTTTTCTGTTGCTATGATAAAACACCATGACCAAGGCCACTTATATAAGGAAGAGTTTATTGGGCTTCTGATTCCAGAGGATGAGTCCATCATGGTGGCAAGGCATAGCAGAGAGGCGTGGCAAGAGGCAGCCAGAATGGAAAGCTGGAAGTTCACATCTCAAGCAGGCAAAGGAAGGAGAGTGAGAGACTGGAAATGGGCCAAAAGCTAAAAATTCTTAAAGCCCCCTTCCAATGATGTGCTTCCCAGCAAAACTGCACCTCCTAAAGTTCCATGAACAACATCATCATCTGAAGCCAAGCATTCAACTACTTTAAGCATTTGGGGACATTCTTATTCAAACCACCCCATTGCGTTCTCATCATGACTTGGTTAATTTCCATTCTTCTTACTCATTTCTGAAAACTGTACTTGAATCTCTGAACCACAGGCCTATTTTCCTTCTCTATCTTATCCATCTTCTGCAGGCATCATTTTCCCATCCACATTAGTCCACCATCACCTCTAAGATACACTGACCATCTTACCTGCCTATCATTCCTCTAGGATTCATGCCATTTCTGACTCCATACAGCCACAACCAAGTGTCTCTTCACGCTCTGACTCTGGTATATTCTCTCTCACTTCTATGGCAATAGTCATCAAGCTCCATCTCCCAAGAACATCTATTACTGACCTGTCTAGAACATATGTTTCATTCTCTAGTATTATTTCCAGTATTATTGTATCTTCATTCCCTGTATTTCATTCTCTAGAGAAACCTTTCCTGTTTATACAAACAAGGTCAAAGTCACACTCCCAAATATCCAGAACTTTCCCCCAGCATCACCTTCCTTCCCATAATATCTTACATCTGGATCTGTGTGTTCCCTGGTAAAGAGATGTGGAGGAAGAGGTAGTCAGAACAGAAAGCTGAGCACTCATCTCTCCATGAGAACAGAGACTACATCTGTCGTATTACCATTCTACCATTTGTATAGTTGTTGAATAAAAAAATGTTCCCAAGTAACTAATAAACATGTTTTCAACAAATCGAATGAAAACTTTCATTTACAATACGAATTTTCTTTTCCATCCTTAACTGAGATTCTTAGAAAATGAGTATTTTGGCTAGTGATACTGCCCTTTAAATCATTTTAAAGGCACCTAGTATTTCTTACAGTGCCTTATTCATATATTCTTAGCACAGATCACAAGTATAGCATGTTTCATGAAATCCTGTATAATTTCTTCATGCACTGCACTCACTATGAGAGGAGCCTTTCTAAAATGAAGTCTGCACAGGGAAAAAGAATTTTTGCTTCATTCTATGATGTACTCTGGTCCAACAATGCCCTAGCACATGGATACATAAACACATGATTATATGTGTTCTTTTCACTAATTAGCAGTTTTATAAATACATAGCTTTTATCCCATCTATGTCAGAAAGTCTAGGGAAAAAAAACTAAATATTCAAACACAATGCAATTAATTCATTTATATTTCACATAAATTGTCACTCATGTGTGGCAGGGCTTCCTCTGTAGTTACATCTGAGAATGTTACATTTCCTAGAGTTGTTTCAGAACTTAGGTGACGCAGCAAAGGCAAAGAAGGAAGCCTATTCACCACATTTCTTTTATTTCCTTGAGAGCAAACTGGAGAGAAGTTCCATCTGTAGAAATAAAAACTCTCCTTAGAGCTGTTCTCATACAGGAATTTGCAGCAGCACTCTGGTTGTAAGTACACGGTCTTGAAATGGATATCAAAAGTACATTTGTATACCAAAGGCATAAATATAACGAGCAAGAGTGCAGTTCTCACACCACCTGAGGGCATACCACTTCATCGTAATTCACACCACCTGAGGGCACACCACTTCATCATAATTCAGCAAAGGCATTTTGAAAAAGTCTGATAAAAACAAGAGTCTGGACTCTGCTTTTGAAAGCCTAACAACAGAGAAACAATCTTTCTTGGTTAAAATGAAAACAGATATATTAGTAGTCTACTGTGTAAATTAATGTACAAATATAAAACATAGATGGTACAAATTTAATTTTTTATATTGGAAACAGTACTTCTTCATTTTTTAAAATCTGATAGGTGAAATAAAATGTTCCTTTTCTGTTACTGTGAGAAAACAGAATGACTAAAGAAACTTATAGAAGGAAGAGGTTTTTTTGACTTACAGTTCCAATGGGAGAGTCCATCATGGTAAGGAGATGTGGAGGCAGAGGTAGTCAGAACAGAAAGCTGAGCACTCCTATCTTTAAGCAGGTACAGGAAGCAAAGAGAGACTGGAAGTGGGCAAGCTATGTACTCTTAAAGTCCATCGCCACTGATATGCTTCCTCCAACATGGCTACACCTAAAGGTTTCATGACTCCAAAATAGTGCCAGGAACTGGGGACCAAATTTCTAAATACTTGGAGCTTCTGGAGGACATTTCCATTCAAACTGCAACATAAATAATGCGTATACATGAGTTATAAAACTTCTGTCGCTTAAACTTTTGTATATAGATTTCTATGAAAATCCACTAACACAAACACACACACACACACACACATATATATTTATGTATACACATACACACTTTTGATTTCTAGTGGTTAGTAACTTTTCACTTTTTTAGCAATTACTAGTGTTTGTGATTTAAATTTTTATATTATATGATGTAGGACAATATAATCTGAGCTTGAAAAAGGTTTAAAACCATTAAATCCAATTATCCTTTCCTTTCAACCAAATGAAAGTACAGCGTAATTCTTCTTACTTTGAACATTACTTGCCACTGGTCAACAAAAATATTTTAACTGAAAAATACATCCATGGATAACTAACTAGGTTTATCCACTGGCAAACACCATCTAACATTAAAAATAAAGTATACCCGAGTCCAAAGATGATTGCTAACCTTGAAGAATCACTTTGGCCTAAGTGTGCAATTCTACCTGCTCAACATCCTTTCCACTTCCTGTTTCCTGTTACTCCTGTACCATCTTGGCATGGCAAAACTTTTAAAACCACAGGTTTAATATTTTACAAAATTATGAGTAAAATCCTTTTTGGTGTTTCAAATGATGAGAGACAAGCAGGTAGACATAGGTCTCCGAATTGCTTATCAAGTTGATTTCCACAGTTTTAGAAGAGTGGAGTGAGGACACTGCCTGTTCGATGCAGGTTGAATCTCAAAGTGTGATTTTGTGCTCTTGTGTTCTCGACTGCATTAATGAACAAAATAGACACACACTTTCCCCCTTGTTTAGATGCCCTTCAAAAGCAATTGCTTTAGTTTTGCATATGTGAGGAATGTCAAAATGGGAGGGTTTTGTAGAACAAGCAGAAGAGAAGGAGAAGAAATTGGTGGGTGGAGTTACGAGCGGTCGTGATAAGACGCATGGACAAGAGTTGGACTGGACATGAGGAATAGCGACATAAAGCTTATTCCTCTACTCCCTGACTCTGCATCTGCTTAAAACTTTTTGATGGATAGTCTGTATTAAAAGTGAGGTTTTTAAGAGGAACTGCCAGGCTACAAATGATCCTTTAAGAATGTTCTTTCTGGGAGCCAACCAAGGACTGTAGCAGTAGCCTACATTGTTTGCCGGGTCTCTTGGACTACCATGACCAACAACTCCAAGGGAGATTTCCTTTGGCACAGGAGTTTTTGCTAGGCAGCCTTTGGCTATAGCACACACATATATAACAATGTATTTTAAATATGCTTTTAAAATAATACATATCTGGGTGGCTTTTTCAGGCATCCTTAGTAATACTTATCTCCCAGTATTCCCTCTTCCCCTCTATTATAGTCACAGAACTTGAAGGTCAGAGTTCATTGTTGAAGACACACTTTAGACACAGAACTTGGAGAAATCAAGCTGGAATGGACCTGAAAGCTTCCCCTGTGAGGACTGGTTCTCATAGTATTGGAAGGTGTTATGCAAGCTACCGATAGAGAAAGGCAATCAGCAGTTCTTCCTAACCGTAAGGCCTATCAACAACAACCTGTCCAGCAAAATATCCACAACTGTGCAATAGTGGCATTTTTATCTTGGGGATAATCAACAGCTATTTAATTGAACCTGAGTGTCAATAGAACACAGTTCATGCCTGGTTCTGCAAACTTAGCTGAATTTTTATGGGTGGAGAGATCATAGACCCTAGAGGAGAATCCACTATTGACCCTTTCCTAAACCAATGCAATTTCTGAGGTATTTCACATACTAATTCTTATAGCCAAAGGTAACTATAGCTCTCACAACTCATCAAAAAAGCTTATTTATGTGGACTCTTGCAGAGATCCACAACTGGTCAAAATGTGGAGAATAAGTGACCATCCCAACTGATACATCTATAATGCAACACTCCCACCTAAAGCTCAGGGAATATCATAGAAAAGAGGGCAAAAAGGTCATAAGCGACAGAGAACCTGGACTTCTGCTGCTAGATAGTGTTTTCTAGACATGACCGGGAAACTGTACCCATGAAGTCTCAATCTGGCTGCCTAAACAAGACCTGTGTAATAACACATCAGTCGACATACCAATGTGAATGGGAGAAACTTCACAGGGTCTCACCAGATGAAGAGCTACAGGCAATCAATGGATGCTGCGAGAGAATCATTTTTCTACAGGGACAGGATACCACATAGGTTATCCAATCCCAAGTGGTCAGGCCTAAACACAAATACACAAATATATATGAGCACCACTAAATGGACTCAGTGCATTGTGTGTGTGTGTGTGTGTGTGTGTGTAACAATAACAGTCAAAGAAAAGAGCAAAAAATTAAGAGGGAGTGGCTGGCTGTGGCAAGAGTCGGAGGGGTAGCGGTGGGGGGTGGAAATGACGTAAATATAGCACTCACACATTAAATCCTCAAAGACTGAAAAAATAAAAGTAAAATGTATCAAACTCATGAGAAATAAACCATTTAAAAGTTCAATAATGTAGGGCAAACAAAAGACTGCTGTTTCTTAGAACATGTCATCTCAGAAACTCTTCCCTGTGCTGGAGGAGTCCAAGCCATTTGAGAGCCATGGGCAAGTGTTCCCAGTAAGCTCTCAGCCACTAGAATGTGAATTAAAAGCCTTATTGTCCAGTTCAGTTAAAAATAGCAACTTGTTACCTGATACCTAGTGGTGTCAACCTTATGGAAAACCATAAGCAGGAACAAGAACCTCCAGAAAACCGCAGTCAACCCACAGCTGTGAGGATAACTAACCATCCATCGTTAGTTTAAGTCACTAGATTTGGAGGTGGTCAACAGGAACACCTATGTGTGTACATGTGTACACACACAAACACACACCCACACAATTACTGGGAATAAAGAAGATAGGTAGTGAGAATGTGAATATTGAAGGAAAGTGAATTTCTTACCCAGTTTAAAGAGAAACCATAAAAGCCTGTGTGGAAGCAGTCTGCACAACACTGAAAGATACTGATGTGGGAATTCTGCAAACATGGAGAGTCACATAGCATCCTCTGGATAGGAAACTGGAAAATTAAATATCAAAAAGTTTTCAGCAGAGCTAGCTTTACCGTTTTCTTTACGTAGGGCAATCAAAGCTAAATTTGGTGTAGTTACAGCTCTGTCTTTTTTATCTGCATATCTTCAGTGTCTAAAACCTTATGTAGCACAAATTATGTGCTCATAAAGTTTTGTTGTTCAACACACAAGTAAGTAAATGGCTCTTCATTAAGTCTCAGTTAATTAAAAAAACCACAAAAACTTTTTTTCATATTCCAATATTTCATCACGAAAAGAGTGAAATTAGGAAATCTGACAGAGGAACATGATGATTTATTAATGATCTATTAGTAGAGATAAAGAATGGTGATTTGGTAGTATCTTGGCACCACCATTTAAAGGATGTACAATTATCTGTTTTCTTTTAAATTCATCCACGAAACTTCCACTCTCCAAAACAGATGATGGGAATGCTAATTAAGAGACTGTTTCTTTTTCTTCTTCTTTTTTTTTTTTTTTACAGGAACTAAGGTTATTGGCACACAACTCCAGTATTTTATCACAATTTCAACCAGAAACTGACACAGATGCTACTTCGTCAGGGTTGAGGCCAGTCTTGCTGGAGGTGCTGGCTTCCCCAACAATTCCCTTGTATCTTTTCTTGCTGTAGGGTGGCTCAGAATAATCCAGTAATTAGCTGTTTCATACCAAGTATATAAGCCAGTAGGGCATATTCATTGGTCTGCCCATTCTTCGAGACACCAGTTTCAAATTCACCAACACCAGTAACCGTTAGGACAGAACAATCAGCATGAGATGTACCTGTGAAAATGTTTCTGATAAAGTCTCTATAAATAAACTCAGAGGCGTTAATGGTGGCCACATAATATTTTCTGGCTTCAGATTTTCTCAGGGAGACGTCAATAGTGATTAACACACTCTTGCTCAGTTTTCAGTTTTTCTAAGACCCAGGCATATTTGAAGGAGCCTTTTCCTATCTTGGTACCCTTCTTCTCAAGTTTTTCAATGATTGGCTCATTGATCTCACGACATTTGTAGAGTGGTGGACTTGCTAGAATACATGTGTCCAATGATGACCATGATATTAGTCTTTTTATTTCCCATTTTGACTTCAAGTTAGTAATTGTTTTCACAATATTTTCAGCACAACACCTGTGGTGTTAAATTCACTGTGAAACAGTAACTCTAGAAATTTTTTTAAGTGATTTTGATTGATTGATTTATATTTTCTCTGTATGTGTGTTTTACCTGCATGTCTGCAAGCACATTCATGTTGTGCAATGCTCAGGGAGGCCAGCAGTGGGTATCAGATCCCCTGGAACTAGAGTTATCAATAATTGTTTGCCACCTAATGTGGGCACTGGGAACTAAACCCAGGTTGTCTGCAAGAGTAGTCAGTGCTCTTAACGTTTGTGCCATTTCTCCAGCCCCAATTCTGGGAATTTTAAGTGAGTCGAGCTCTGAGAAGTTTTAGTTTAATCTGAATGTATTTGCTAAGGGTATTTGGTTAAACCATTTAAAAAACAGCCTCTTACAATGGGCCTGGTGACCCATCCCTTTAATTCCAGACTCTGGGAGGCAGAGGCAGGCAGATCTTTGTGGGATGCAGACAGTACCATGCTACTGAAAACTTTAGATGGCATCCTATCACCAACCCATCCAACTAGCAAGCTTTGTAAGTAGCTACAAGACAGCTGTATAACTGGTGGTTACTGGTACTGTCTCCGTGGGATGAATCAAGACAGGCATTCTTGAACCTAGAATGGTGATCACCTTTACTCCGGTAAAGTCTGTTGGAAGACACTATGAGGTTTGGGGTGAAGTTCTCCTATGGATAACACGGGTTTCAATGTAAAGAATGCATTTTGAAAGATTTCCAACATGGCAATGTTGCAAATGAGAACAAAAATGACCCACACCAATGGAAGGAACTGACTTCAAGATGATTATCATGAACCATTTAGGCCAAAGTATGGTGGCTATGCCCCTGTGCTGAATAACCACACAGCTCACACATCTTGCAAGTTTGATGAGAAAAGATTGATCACTGTTCTGGTAAGAAACTGGAAGATGGTCCTAAATACTTGAAATCTGGTGGTGCCATCATTGACATGGGTCCAGGCATGCTCATGTTTGGTGAGAGCATCTCTGTCTCCTCTGGGTCATTTTCTTGTTCACAACAGAAGGCAGACAGTTAAAGCTGTATATAAGAAAGGTGGGGCTAGCAAGGCCACCAAGTCTTCTCAGAAATCTTGGGAGGGTAAGTGGATATTGTCCCTAACCAAGTCTTAATAAAGCCTTAATCAGTAATGGAAGAAGAGTCCAAGAAATGTTTTACAAATTTGGTCATTTAAGTTTGAGTAAAAGACTGGTAAATGATAATAATACATCATAAAAACTTCACAAGGGCTATATTTTTTCTGTGGCAGTTTTGAGTTATGAGTTTTTAAAATCAGTGTTCTTTGATCCAGGTCTGGTAGTGTAGGCGATTAATCCCAGCACTCAGAGGGAGAAGCAGCCTAATCTCTTTGAGATCTAGGCCAGCCTGGTCTCCATGCAGAGTTTCAGGCAAGCTGGGGCTACTGGGAGACCTTGTTTCAAAATGACCAAAAGACAAAATAAAATGATAAAACAAAATCAGGACTTTTTAGTGGAAACAACTCAATCAAAATCCTACCACACAATTTTGAGACCTATTAAAATAAGTTCAATGAGAAAAAATCCAGAATTATTAGTATAGAAGAAAACTGCTATTATTTTAAATATACACATATACACATAAGTTATTTATCAATTTGTTTATCCTAAACAGTTGAGATAGTAGCCAACATCATTTCATCAGGAATTAGAACCTCGAAGATTCAAATAAATAACCCCTGTCAAGCAGTTCAAAGACGTTTTTGTCTATGAGTTACCTCAAATTTTCTCTGAGTTTCTTAACTAACAATCATGAGAAGATGGCAAAAAACTCATTATCAGAAGTACTTTAAGGATAGACTCAATATCTTTCCAATTGATTCCAAATAGCTAAGGGTTTCTGTATAATGTATTAGACTCAATCTATATATTATGGATTTGTAAGAAAATGAATCAATACTCAAATGAATAGTTTCATTCAACACAGAGATTCTGATTCAGACTAAAGACATTATCTGAGGAATTCTTCTCACGTGGAAAATCTGCAAAGGAAAACACTTACTGTAGAGAATGTGTGAGGACTGTTGGTACACAGACTGAGTATAATGGGGAAAAAATGAGTGTCTGTTTTCAAACCTGTTTAGTTAAACAAACTGCTAAACATACATTCTGCTGATGACGTTTGAAAATTATATTCAATTAGAATAGTTAATATACTGGATAGAATAATCAGATCTAACTAAACAAGAAAACGTTTTTTGTTCATGGAACATACTTTTGCAAAGGTCAAGATAAAGGTGGGAAAAATTGGGGCCTACATAAGATCATCTTCTTCACTGAACATATAACAACAGTATTCTAGGTCTCAGGAATGCATCTTTGTCCACTCACACAGCCATACATATTCAGAGCCAGAGGAGAAAAATAGAAAGCTTTACAGATGCAAATGAAGAATCTATGCACATGGAACAAAAGCTTCAAGAATGAGGATAAAAGTATGCTTTCTAAGCTCAATGACATAATAGCAAGTATGGACAAAATAATACCTTAGTGCCAAGTAACACATCAAAAAAACTCTCCTTTCCTTGCAGAAACCCCAAAGGGATGATTAGAGATATCTCTGGAGCAGGGAAATGGCATTCTTCTTCTATGCCCCTGTGGTAGTTTGAATGAGAAATGTCCCCCATAGTCATAAGTGCTTGTTCCCCAGTTGGAGGTGCTGTTTGGAGAGATCATAGCATATTTAGAAGGTACAGCCTTGCTGGAGAAAATATGTCACTGGGGGTAGACTTTGAGAGTTTATAGTCTTATACCACTTCAAGTCTGATCTCTGTCTGCTTTGTGGCTGTTGTTGAAGACGTGATCTCTCAGCTTCCTGTTCAAACTGCCTGAAGCCAGGCCTTCATCTTCATCATATGGACTCACCTCTGGAACTGTAAACCAAAGCAAACTCTTCCATAAGTCACTTTGGGTTATGGTGCTTTATCACAGCAACAGAAAATTCACTCATACATAATTGATACCAGAGAGTGGGCTGTTGCTGTGAAGAACCTGACCATGTTGATTTTTGGAATAAAGTGAAAGACTTTGGGATTTGGAACTAGAAAAGCAATTGAATGCTAAGCTTCCAACTTGTGAAAGGAGAAAGCCTGAGAGACTGCTTGCTTCTAGAAAGTAATTGCTTCCACATAGAAAAGCTATTGCTAGTGTGATTGAAGGGGGCTAGGGTCCATGCCAATACAGCAGCTGAACTTGGCAGTGTCATTCATGTAGTTCTAGCCTCAGAGACATGAAAGATGCAAGAGTCGGGGGACTGTGTATTGTCTTCTGTGGTTTCAGAGAGACATTGAGCTCAGGCAACATGGCAGTGCCACAGTTGCCCCGATGAGCCACTGGGTGAAAATGTAGAAGTGAAGGCCAGGTGGAAGTAGAGACCTCAAGCTGATGGAGATGCCAAAGCTGTGAGACTTCTACCAAAGATAGAACCACGAAGGAAGCAGTACCAGCTCAAGAGAGATGTGTGCTACAAGGAGCAAAGCTGGACGGCCTGAGCCAACTTAACTTTGAAATTAAAGCCTCAGAAATCATACACTGAGCTACAGGATTTGATGTTTGGCCCGATGGTTTTCAGTCCTGCTTTGTTATTTCTTCGCTATGCTCCCATTCCTCTCTTTTGAATGGAAATGTATATTTTGTGTGATTGTATGTCAGGTCTAGACCTTCCCACTGCAGCACTTCAGATCTATGCTGGTTTTTTCTTTCTGAATATAATGAAATGGGGGAACTACGTATGAAGGACCAAATGTCAAAAGGGGAAATTTAGTAACTTTAATCTAAACCAATAAGCATGAACAAGATGCTGAACGTTATAAGGACCTGTCTGAGTCACAGATGAGGGAATAAGAGATGTTAAAATGATGGAAAAAGAATATGCAAGAAAGCCAATATCTTAAAATATTTAATACAATTTAAATTTATTTATTTATCTGTCTAAGAGTTTTGTGTGTATGTATATGAGTGCACCACATGCATGCAGTACCTGTGAAGGCCAGGAGAGGAACCAGAGCGAGGGATTGTTGTGATTTGCTACATGGGTGCTGGGAACTGAACCTGGGTCCTCTGCAGGAGCAAGTGCTCTTAGCCACTGAGTCATCTCTCCAGTATATAATATATTTTTATGAGAATAATAAATTAGATCTGTAAGATGAGAGTCCTACTTAGTCTTCCAGAGAAGTTATATGAAATCAAATTGCAGTTTAGAGCCAGCGCATCTCAGGAGGGCCTGTGAAGTCTCAAAATCAGCCATCAAGTGAAGCCTGTGGAGAACAATAAGGAACAAGGCCAGATGCATCAAAAGCTTGGTCTTCCCACCACACAAAGAGGAATCCCATACAGCTCAGCCAGACTGATAAATGATGAGCACAGTATGCGCTGTGGCAGAGAGGAAGGCCAGAACCGGGTACTGCAGGAACTCACAAGCACCCTGAGGAGTTTTGACCCTGATTTTCATCCCAAGATCATTGGGTTGTCTCTGATAAGCTTCAAACAGAAGAGTTAAACAATCAGAATGTGTCATTGGAAAAGAATAACAGAAGGGCAGCAAGAGAAGCTGAGCCCATAAATGACTGTAAATGAGTATAGACAGAAAAGAAAGGAATGGTTAAAGCAAACAGAAGACAAATATGGCAGTAGTCCACAAAAATAATTGAGTTAATTCTCTCCTGCTGAAATTAACTGAGATTCTGTGACATGGGGACAACAGAAAAAAACAAGAAAGGCAGTCAGAAATAACTGTAGGGGATATGAGGCACGAAGAGCAAAGTTTTTCTTCTAGGGTAAAGAGAAAAGATGTTCATTCAACTCTGAGTTATACTGGGGTGAGAGGTTCAAGTCTGGGGGAAGGAGTGAATCATCACTCAAGCCAAAGAAGAAACAACCAACATCAGGCTGGGAAAAGTTAGCTTATTATATGTTAAGAATATTCTGGAAACATTAGGGGCCTGAGCAGTGAGTCAAAGTAGTCCAAGGGTCATCTAGAAAACAAATAAGACATTGGCAATGTTACTTCTGAGGTAAGGTTGATTATATGATGTAGGGATGGACATACTAAGAACTGAATTCTTGTCTGTGTCCTCCAAAAAGCCTTATGCTGAAGTCCTAACCAGCAACTCCATGATATATGGAAATGGGCCCCTTGAAGATAACAGGGGTGTTATTAAAATTTTTCTTTGGGAGAGGCAGACTAACTTAACCTGCCTCTCTCTCCCTACTTGCAACCCAAAGGGTCCCCCTCCCCCAGGCCTCGCAACAAACACACAAAGTTCTCCAGTCACAGTTAAACCGGTTTTAGCTAGTTTACTTGGGCTTACTAACAGAGCATTGGGTGAGGGCTTACTTACAGAACACAGGCGCCCACCCTCCCCTCCACAAGTTCCATTAGTAAGTCCACGTGGCTGGGATCTTGCAACTTCCCGGTGAACAGATCCTAATGGCCCATGGGGGAGGGGAGAAAAGGGCCGGCCTCCTGGCGCCCCCAGTTTAAATACCCTTAGCCCCTTCTCTTCTCACATCCAAGGCCAATAGACCGGGTGGGTGGGGCATAAGATTTTCCCAGCTCCTCATCTTCTGCTCAAGGTGGTCTTGGGTGATACTACTGAGAGGGGTGTTTGTCCACCTTTTCCCTCGGAGAAGCAATTCACTCTACAAGGGGTAAAAAGAGACCCAAAAGTGGGGCCCTCCGGATGCCCCTTCCTATTATGAAGATATTCCAGAGAGCTTGCTTGGTCATTCTCTGAGCTTAGGAGGAGGTCATGTTCACAAACAGTAAGAAATAGCCTCCAAAAACTCTAGGAGTCCTTTATTGGGAATCAGCAATGCTTTCCCCTCATTTTTTCTGCCTCTGTAACAGAAAATAAATTGTTATTGTTTAAGCCACCCGGTCGACGGACTTTTGTTGGAACAGTTCAAGCAGTTTAATGCAAGGTATATGTTCTACAAGGAAAGTTGCTATTCATTAAAACTTGTCTTGGGGGACACTGTACATAAAAACAAGATAGTGATTCCAAGGGTGGATCTGGATTAAGAGGGCAGTCCAGAGGTCTGGAGTGTTAAGAGCAAGAGCAGGCCTGTGCCCAAGGCTAGAAGAACAGGATTTGGGGGAGTTGGGGATCTAGCTGCTCAGGTGGAAAAGAAGTGAAAGGCAGTGGATAAGGGAAGAGGGCTGCTCAAGGAATCCAAGGCAGGTTGCTGGAGGGAACAGCCAGGGTAGATGGCTGGTCTAGGGCAGTTAGGAGTAGGAGCAGCCTGTGACGTCTCTAACAAACTAGACTGAAAAACTGAGCAGGTCTGAGTACTGGGGATCAGGGGGCAGTGGGTGTATCTGGACTAAGAGGGTGGTCCAAAGAGATCTGTGGTGCTAAGAGAAAGAGCAGGCCTGTGCTCAAGACTAGAAGGATAGAATGTGGGGTGGTGGTGGGGAGTCTGAGACAAAATCAGATTTTAAGAAGAAATCCTAAAACAGAAAAAAACAAGAACAACCCTAACCATCAGCTGATGCTATCAATTCTGAGAATACTAGCTCCTCTCCCTGGCAAATGATTATCGTTTTCCAACCCTTTTGCTGTAAAAATTTGTCTCCTAAGTTATGAGCTAACTGAATATGAGCTAAGGCGGCATGTGATTTTTAGATGAAGCCTTAAGATCATGGGTGTGGTCACCACAGTGTATTAAATCTCTCCCATAGCCCAGTCGAATTCCTGCTGGCTTCAGTCAACCAATAATGGCCATGTAGCATGAACAAGATGCAAACTTTTGCCAATATAAATCACTGAGATTTGGGATGATCTGTTCCATAACAAATTAGAATATTCTGACTTAGAAACACTTTATCTAGGTCAGAAAACTGAAAAGGGTAAGGCTGATGCTTAGATACCAAACTCTTCTTAGGGCCATTCTTTGAGCATAAGAGACTTGATTTCTTTGTGTGGTTGATGGCTAATTATAATTCACTTTGGAAACTGCATGTGAGGTTCCTGGAGCATTTCTCTAAGACACTTGGTATCAACATTGGTTCTAGTGTTGGTTGAAGTCCAGAACTTCTCTAAGTTCTCTAAATAATTTCTGTTTCCTGCCCAGAATAATCTTGGCTAGCAAGATGGAGAAAAACTAACTGTATGGAGTTTGGAGCATTAGACGCATCAATAATAAAGCTTAAAGGAAGCCAGCTACAATTAAAAACCCATAGGATTCTCTTAGCTTCCAACCATAAGGAACTTTACCGTGTACTCCTAGCGTTTGCAGAAATGGCAGAGGGGTAAGGGATGGGGGTTGGGGGGGCACAAACATGGTCTAGTCTATCTTTCCCCGGGACTTTTGTGGCTGAATACAATTCCTGTATCATTCTTGGTGATTCAGAAGTTGCCCGAGAGTGGATCTGACTGGCACCAAGCTTCCCAGATACCGCTCCTTTGAACCTCAGTGAGTCAGGAGGAAGTGAGAGAAAGGGGAACTGCAAAATAATGAAGCCCTGTTTGGAAGCATAGTGAATCTTTGTAACACATTTTCATGTAGCAATAAAGAGAGGCAGATCATTTTACCAGCACAGCTGTTTGACTGTTTGGTAGATTTCCTCTGTCTGTGCACCTGTCAGTTGGGAGTGGGCTTACAGCATGGTCTGAAACTTGTCCTTGTGACAGCTGCCATCACACAGCAGCAGCCTTAAAGCTGAATTGCTGTCCCCATTTTATAGATAAAATGATGGTTCTTCTTTCGAAATTAACATCTACCTTAGACCAGCTACCTGTGTACTGTCACAGCTTTCTAGAAGGTTCTCAAAAGTTGAGCAGCATCACACAGCTGGTGTACTCTGGATTTTTAATCAAAGTATTTTGGGCCCTTTGCGGCTACATGACAGTGAAAAACTTTCAGAAAATCAGATTTCCAAAGATTAACCTCTCCATCACTGTTCCACCAAGAAATTTGAATTTGTAATTCTAACTTGGCTATGTGAGAGGAAAGATATGGAAGGACTCCCCTGCCAGATGAGATCAGTGACACCAAAGGGTGATCTCATGACATGGCAGGGCAAAAAATCAAAATAAGCGAGGTTATTTGATAGCACAAATCTGATGGCAAGATCACTACGCTGTCCCTCTCTAAGTAAAGCTCTGCTGAAAATGCAAACCTTCTGCTTTTGTCTTTCCCTCAAAGTATTTTGTATTGGGTTGGTTGAGGTTTGTTTCTTTCTGTGTTTGTTCCATATATATACGTGGACATAATTATATGTATGTGCGTGTTGGTACATATGTATACAAATGCATGTGAAGACCAAGGTAGATGTCAGATGTCTTCCTCTAGGATTCTCTGCCTTATTTTCTGAAACAGCTGAGCCTGGAGCTTGCCAGCTTTGCCAAACACAAAGATCTGCCTGTCTCCACCTTCCCAGTGCTGAGATTGTAGGTACGTGCTCTGGCAACTGGCTTTTCACATCGTTGCTCGGGATCTGAATTCAGGTTTCAAGCTTGCCAGTAAACACCTTCCCAATTGAGCGATCTCCCCAGCTCTCCATTTTTCTGAGGAGTTATATTGATAGACATAAGGGTTCAATGGGTACCTACCAAGAATTCAAGGTTCTTATGTGCCCAGACAAGGAGCTGAACACGGACAAATAGTTGTGAAGAGTCAGAGACAGTTTATTAAGAGATTGTGTAGTTCCAAAGAAGGCGAAGAGGGCTGGAGCAAGGAGAATGTTCAGATGTTCAAATGGTAACCCCGTATAAGGTTGTAGGCTCTTATGTCACACAGTGTGGATTTGGGGTTATTTGCATAAGCAAAGGCTTTTTCAAACATATACTATTGCATGTAGTTCTCCACACAACTTCATACATCCTGTATGTCATTAGTATCTTAAAATTCATATTAGTATTATAATGTCACAGCTATAAAGTCACCGTCAGACACCTTGGTGTGCCAGGGCTCCCAGTCAGCTCTAGTAAGCCTTGCTGGAAGCCTTGCTGGAGTTTCCAGCCTTTCTCAAGGACAATGGTGCTTCTCATGTGCTAATTTAATGCTTTGGTTTAAGGTCTCCTGGATCACATTCACTGCCTGCTCAGGGCTGTGGTTCAGCCACCTGAACAGATAGAACAAATGATCTTTTAGGAAGATAAAACTCAGTAACTACCTCATGAGTAGAAATTCCTTGCCAAAAAAAAAAAAAAAAAAAGAATTATTCAGTTTGCTCTCTGGTAATTCCATGCCTGTATAAATTGCATTCTGCTTACTTTCTCCGAGTACCCTTTCCTTTTATTTTGAAATATTTATTTTATGTTTAGTTATGTGTATGTATGTATCGTGTGGGGGTGCCTGAAGAGGCCAGAAGTGGGCATGGGATTCCTGGAGCTAGAGATGGAGGAAGTTCTGAGCTGCTTGACGTCGGAGCTGAGAACTGTGAAGCTCTGCCGGACAGCAAGTGCTCTTAACTTCCGGTCCTTCTCCCCAGTTCATTCACAACTCTCACTCCTACCCTTATTAATCCTCCCTCCTCCCTACCTGTCCTTTTCCCAGATCCATGACTTTTGGTTGTGTTTTATAACCCATTTAATCAAGGCCAGCTGTGCCTGGCTGGGACCATCCACTGAAGCCTAGGGCAGTGTGAGGGACACAGTTTAAAGCACCGACTCCTCTTTTCTCTGAATCTATCCACAGAAAATGGTTCACCAGAGAGGGTAAGGCCCCCGAGTCCCTCCTCCATCATAAATTTTGAGAGTCTCTTTTTCATTAAGAATTTCCTAAAGGTTTTTGTTCTATAATCCACAGATTTTTGTTTGGGTTTGGTCTACTTTGATTGGCTTCTTCTAAATTTTGTCTGCTCAAAACTACTTGTCAAATTTAAATGAACTGAGCCAAATTCAACTGAAGGGCAAGATTATCCGCAGCAAGCAGACCACCATATTTTTAAGGAAAGAGAGGACACCTAGTTTCCACGCTTCTGTTTTCTCAGACAGGCAGGCACATGCATGAGTTTCTAGTGTCTTCAGAAGCAGGCCACATCACACCTTATCCCTGACAATGTATCAGAGAGTTGGCAGCAAGTGGCTCAAAGATCCCTCTGCAGACATATACACCCAGAGATTTGTTTTCTCTTATCATCCATTACCCCCACTTTTACCAACAGCGCTCCCAAAGCTTTGAGGGGAAAATTAGAATGTCTACCTCTTCCTTAAGTTCCTTTCAATATGCTTAGGGACTAGTGATGGAAGAAAACAGCTCTGTTAATAGCTCCCTGGGAACCTCCTTCTGATCTAAACTGTCCCCTTAATGGAAAGCACAGGAGTGATGAGCACCTGCATCTTCACACACAGGAGAGTCAGGGAGGCCCGTCATCCAGCCCATGACACAAGCTGGATCCACATGGGGCCCCCAGAGAAAAAAGCAGACCCAGCGTTGCCTATTTAGGAAAAGAATAAAGCTAGTTAAGATGTGTGACACAGACCTCAAGGGCACTTTAGCAAAGCATGTAAGTAATAAACTAGATTAAGGAATACCTTATTAATAGTTTTCCCATAATAATAAATGACTAGACTAGCAACCCACTGTTTTAAATTAACTAATATAAATGTGCCAATAAGGGCATACTAGAGAAACACACAAAATGTTGTAGATGATACTGTCTTTCTATGACTCAATTACAAAGGCAAGAAAAACATGGAGCTTTCCAGTTTTCTTATATTAATTTTGTATATTAGCAATTACAACTTGTGCTTTCAAATCCCATAAAATGCAAAGCTACCATGAAATAGAATTAAGAAGAGCTTAAGAAATTCATTAAACTGAACTTTGGTGGCAGCATCATTTTTTTGACTAATACAGAAATACATGTCTGGACATACAGTATTTATGATGCCATTTGAGACTTACATAAAATATAAGTCGAAAGAATGTGTTGCCTTCAATAATTTACAAAGGTAGAAAATAACAGCAAGGGGAACTGGGAACAAATCTCACCTTTTCTCGTACTGTAATATACAGATATTGCATCTGTGGCTTCCAATACAGATTCTTAATTTGAGCCCCAACAAAGCCTTGTACTGTGAAGAGATTAAAGGGTATCTGAGGAAAGACAAATATGATGCTAGTTCTGGTGCATAATGATGTTTGTAAACATATTAATCAAATATGGTTGCTTGCTAACTTGATAATTAAATTCAAAAATTGCTGGAGACTTTTGCCATAGAAAGGTTTAAAATCATTCCTGAAATCCTAAAGACACCTCGAGCAATACATCTATGCCTCTTGAGGGGCCACTGAACATAGATGGTATTCAAACATAATTGATTTCAAAGCATGTTAAATTAAAATTGTTCTTATGATTCATTCTTTCTTCTTTGTTCAGATTGTCTAGGTCTTTTCCTATTGCCCAAAGTGCCTTAATTCAAATGAACTCCCACATAAATTTGTCTTCATCTAATCTAAGTAGTTGTTCTCTAATGTTCTGGTTTCACTTAAAATGATGTGTTCTCAAATGAAAATATCAAACCCTAAAATTAAGTAATATTTAGAGTCATAAACTACATTTGAAATCCAACAAATGTCACATTATTAACAATATAAAAATGAAAAGTAGAACAAACAAAACCTAACTAAAATGCAATTAGGAAGGTAGTTGAGGCCTGCATAAATGATAAAACAGTCTTACCTCGCCAGGCCTACTCTTAGTCCTTCTGTGCAGTCTCATTGCAGACCTGACACATTACTTTTACATGTCAAATTAAAGCATTCTAGGTAAATCAGAATTTAAATGATACAGGAACTTCTAGCTAATGGAATTTCCAAACCTCTATTGTTAAAAAAAAAGAAATTTAGACTTCCTAGTTTTGAGTAGCTGCAGCTAGCGGCCCTGTGTGGTGTTCTCTCTTGAATGCACACATTAATAAGGGGTCAAAGGTTTTAGGAATAAATTGGTTGGCAAACAATATCAATAGTACCCTGGTCTGACCTTGTACATAATTGTTTGCACAATAGAACTGAAAAGCCACCACACAGTTAATTTGTGCATGTTTATTTCTAGCCAATAGAGACCTTAAGGGTCAATATGATTTACTAACATTCACTGAAGTTATTAAAATTGTTGTACAAAGTTGATGGAAAGGTGTTATTGCTTTTGTAATAAAAAATGACTTTCATGCAACAGTTTACACAGAATTCCATGGTTGATAAAACTGGTTATTGGTGCTATGTGACAGAACTCCATTTTTGACTTGTACAGTTCCCCGGCAGCAGAGAGTGCTTTCTAGGTCTTAAATTACAAATGTGGTAACTCTCCGCCCTGATAACTACAAGGCTCCTGACTTTACAAGGACTCCAGAAGAAAACCAGTCAATTTGCCCTTAGAACAGTGATAGGATCAATCATGTTAACTGTCCAAAATTAAGAGACTTGAATGATATTGGACCTTCATACTTCTCTGGATTACTCCAGGCAGTTAAATAACTGTTGTCTAAAATGTGTCAAATGAATTGAAAACTTTTCTCCTGAAAATAGAACCATCACTTAAAAAAAAAAAGAAGACCTAAAGCCACTAGCAGAAGTAGAATGAACAGCAAATATGAAAGCCATCGACATCTAGCAACAGCTATATGTTAGTATGAAAAGAGAAATGAAAACCTGAACTGGAAAGAAGGAACAGAAAGCAACAGAGTGTCAGCATCACAAAATACTAACTGAACGCAGTATCAGGAAAGGCAAAATATATAGGAGTGTTTCTAGCAAACTGGAAATGTAATATTTTATTTGTCCCCTGAGGAAAATCCCAAGTAAAAACGGAGGAAAGTTATTCAAAAATAAAACTTATAAAGAGAAAGTCATAGAAAAAAATATTAAAAGTAAGAACTAATGGGAAAGTTTCTTTAAAAAACAGGTGAATGAGAACACTACAATGGAGTATAACTGTAAGCTGTGAGCACGAATTCATGTCATGTTTTGATGTGGCCATATTCCTGCAGTCCATTTCATTTCCCGGTACTTCAGACGAGGCAGAAACCAGGAAAGCATCCAAGTACACTGGTGTGGTTTTAGGGAGAAGAGATGATATGAGTCTAGTTCGAGGTTCAGCAAGGACATAGTAAGAATTCAATACACTAAGCTTAATATTATCCATGATTTATTGTATTGCTTAGAATTACAAGTCAATCTTTCATTTCAGATACACTTTAGTAGTGTGAATTTTGTCTCACTCAATTAAGTAATATTTCAAATACAAAGAAACCACATTTCTGTTATTATAACTTGGTAAAAAATTTCAGAACACATAGCTTACAATTATAAAATAATTTCAATCTTTAGTCTAAAGAGTTTACTTTCTTCTTTGTGAATAAAAACAAATAATTGTAATGAGATTCAGATTAAACCAAAACTTATTCTCTTTTATGGGCTACGCACTATTATGAATGCTCCACAGTATAATCAAAATTGGTGGAATTTTCAAATTGTCACTGTAATAAAAGGTTAAACACATGTAAGAAAGAAGAAAAAGTTATGGACACAACAGTGTCAAGGACTCTCCATGCCTATATAAAGGAAAATAAAAGAAAATACCCTTATATCAAGGAAATGTTCTTTAGGATTTAGAAAAAGCACATGGAGTTGGATGTTTTCCATTCTTCCCTAGGAATATCCTAAAGCAGTGATTGGAAGACAGCCAGAAAATGTAAACACCATCCCAGTAAAACAGATCTGCCTGTGGTGACTACAGAACAAAGTATGAGAAATCTCTAAACAAATCACTAAAGTTCTAAAAAGGGTGCGGGAAGACAAGAAAAGATGCTGAAAACACCGGAGAAAATCAGTCAAGTGCTCAAACTCTCGGAAGCATTAGAGAAGTGAATGCAATCAAAAAGCAATAATGTACTTGCAAAAGTGAAACAGACTGGAGATTGGGGCACTACTTTGTCCTGGCCTGACGAAACAGAACACGGGGCTACCTCAGTCTCTTTGGTGAGTCTCAGTGATTTTCCTTCACACACACACACACACACACACACACACACACACACAATCATCAGAATTCTAGCTAGCCTCATCCACATTCCCACAGTGGATTTCCACAATAAATGGTCAAGAAAAATTTGTAGTCAAGAATGAGAATTTCTACAAGGAATGAGCTAAGGATCTACATAATCACACAAGACGTAGAAAAGAAGGACAACACAGGAATATAACTGTCAGATGAAGATTCTCCTCCCCCACTTCCCCGTCTCTCTTGCATACACCCACACACAACATAGCAATGACCAAATGAAAAGATCATCTTTAACCACATCTTCAAAGCTGGATATAAGAGCATGATTACTAAAAGAACACATAGAAGATCAAGCATGTTCAGAAAAGGAGGCCAGTACATGTGTCTACATGGCAGGGACGAGGCAGTGAGAAGTGAAGTGTGTAATCAGAACAGTGAAAGTTTGACTGGAAGCAACACAAAGATTGCTTCTCTGCATCTGTAAACATAGGAAGAATGGTTATTAAAATGCGTGATTGAGATGGCTGGCTAAGCAAAGTAAAATAAATGCCTAAAGGGAACCTGAAGGGAAATTATACTACGGAAGGTGAGGAAGAAGAGTGTGAGACATGAAAAGCATCTGTAAATAAGAATGAAAGATAATTGAAGAAGCTAAGTACTTAAGAATGTAACGACAAGGTTCTTTCTAGGAAAAGAAAGTATCAGAATATATGAAAAATGAATATAAAATGTCTCACAAAAAGAAAAACTGACTCAGTCAGCAACTTAAAAGCATTTCCTGATAAAGTTACCAGAGTTATCATGAGCTAGAGTTAGGTGAAAAGATGCTATAATGCAAAAACATTAATGATCCACCAAATAAAGAAGTATAACTCTATTAGACTCTCCCCATGAACACTGAAAGAAATGGTGATCCTCACCAAGTATTCAAAGAAGGAATGTTCCATTTATAATTATTTTTATACACGGAGGCTTTTTCAAGTTAGATGAAAAGATACCCAGATTTATAAACCTATTCTTGAAAACAGAGCAAAATAGAAAATAAACTTCCACCAGCACAGTGATAATGTGAATGTATGTGGCTCTGAGTCGATTTAAGACCAGACTAAGATCAAAATGAATGCAAGGATTACAGTCAGAGAAGAGAGCAAAAGCAATGTTTGCTGACCAAGCAGGTCCGGGAAGGGAATAGGCATCCAGGCTTCAGAGCCGCGAGTCAAAGCACTTTAGCTGATAAATCACATAATGGTGTTTAAATTTATTGAAGTTATGAAGATGAACATTGAAAAACAAAGAACTGAACAGAAATGAGTCCCCTTATTATTCAGAAAGAATAACACAAAGATGACCCCAAAACCCGATGAGAGAAGATATCCATTTTATCTAAAAATGCAAATGAGATAAACTCATTTATTAAAATACATTCTCATATCAGACTAGAAAGCAAATCTCAACTAAATGCTATATGCAACAAATTAAAGTGACTCCAAAGACAGAGACAGAATTGATGAATCACAAAATATCTAGTCAAGGAAAAGTATGCAAAATAGGAATAATTATACCAAAATTACATCAGACACAAGACATTTAAAGAATCTTAGCATTCTAATGGTTTATTTTCAGTCAATTAATTTGGAAAGATTAAATGTCTGATTTCCTGGAAAGAGAGATTCTGTCCTAGCTCATTGTAAATAGAAAATCTTGCTAAAGAGCAACACAGCCCCAATCCACCGGCCCACAAAAGTTCCCCCAAAATACTAGAGAAATGAAAGCTCTCATTTAAAATTACCTAGCACTTAAAAAAGTAGTAACAGTTTACATAATAATTTTTGTGCAAAAGAGTTTAAAGTATGCCAAATCAATCCCTACTTCACCTCAAGCATCATAAAATGCTGCATAATGCAGCAATATGTAAAAAATTAATTTTACACAGCAAAGTGTGGCTTATTTTAGGCATTAAAGCAAGTTTTTTATTAATATTATTTTCCATAACTGCAAATTTAGTACGAAAAATTCTAATATGGAAGCCTAAAACTCATCTAGTGAAGTTCAAAAGTCTACCTTCATTGAACCAGAACTTTTAACAAAATGTAAATAGCTCTATGTTTGGCTGATATTACACCACCTAATTACTATAATGGTGCATAAATTAGTTTTGGCTAATATGACAGTTACGTTTAATTGTCAACTTGACACAATCACCAGGGAAGAGCGTTTCAAGGAGAGATTATTTAGGTCAGGTTGGTCTGTGCACGTGTCTGCGGGGGGCATTCTTCCTTACCATAGCTGATTTGCAAATGAGCAGCATCATCCCCTAGTCTGAAGCCCTGGACTGCGTCAGTGTAGAGAAAACTGATGAAGGACGAAATACGCATGCGTGATCTCTCTGTTCTTGACTGTGGATGGGATATGAACAGCTGCTTCCGGCTCCTGCTGCTGAGACATCCCGCAATGACGGAATGTAGCCTGGAATTCCGAGCTAAAATCAACCCTTTCTCCCCATTTCTTGTCAAGACAACTCTGGGGTCACAGTTCATAACTGAGGGAGCCCAAGGTAGACACTCAGGGCGGGAACCTAGAGGCATGGACCATGGAGGAATGTTGCTTGCTGTCTTGCTCCTATGGCCAATGCTCAGCCTACTTTCTTACACAATACAGAACAACCTGTCCAGGAGTGGTACTGCCCACAGAGGGCTAAGCCCACCCCCATTACTCCGTAATCAAGAAAATGCCCCAAGGACATGACCACAAGCCAGTCCAATGGAGGAAGTTCTCTAATTGAGGCTCCCTCAACCCAGGTGTGTCAAGTTGACAGCTAAAGCTATCTAGCACACCTAGAGATACATTTAAGCAATGGAAAGAGTACATCAGGACAAGACCACACTCAGCTAAGCCTCCAGTTTATGATCAGACAATGCTGACACTGTTTTTCATTCCTAGAAAACCACAGCAAAGACAAACTGCCAGTAATGTGGAAAAGCAGACCAGAGTGCACGCCAGGCCACAGCCGAGCTTAGTGGTGGCCTTCACATAGTGCTGGATTAGAGGCACAAAAGATGCAAGAGGGAAGGGGTTACCGTTCTTCCTCCACAGTTCCAGAGAGGTGTTGAAGCCAGGAGGCGTCCAGCATAAAGAAGGCCCTCACTGGCCAACAAGCCCCGAGAGGCCATTGTGTGAAGCTTTGAAGGTGATGCCCACTTGGCAGTGGAAACTCCAGGAAGACGCTGGAGATGCCAGATCTCTGAGACCTCTGCCTAGGAAAGCTGCATTCATGGAGTGATGTTCTGCAAGGCAAAACTGGAGGGGCGGAGCCAGCGAAGCCCTCTGGAAGTAAAACCCCAGAAGTCAGAGTTACTGGGTTTGGGGTTTGCCCCACTGGGGTGTGGTTTTGTTTTGATCTGGAATTTCCTCACTGTGCTCCCACTCCTCCATTTTGAAATGAGAGTATATATTCAGTTCCATTGTACGTTGGAAGAACGTAATTTATCTTTTGATTTTACAGGAACTTATAGTTAGGATATTGCCTTGTGTCTCAAAACAGACTTTGAACTCAGGACATTTGAATAGTGTTGATACTGGTAAAGACAAGGGGATTTTTCAGGTGGGACTAAATGCAACTGGCATTTGATATGGTTGTGGGCCTATGTGGACCAGGGAGTAGAATGTGATAGTTTAAATGAGAATGTCTTCCACAAGTTCCAAGTATTTGGTGTTTTTGGAAGTCTTAGAAGTTGTGGCCTTACTGGAGGAAGCATGTCTCTGGGGGTAGACTTAGAGAGTTCTTAAGCCTTGCAGGATTTCCAGTCCCTGTCCCTGCTTAGGAATTGAGGTCAGCAATTGACAAGTGGGACCTCATTAAACTAAAGGGCTTCTGGTACAACAAGGGAAACAACCAAGAAACTGAGGATGAAACCCACAGAATAGGAGGACATCTTCACCAGCTACACATCTGACAGCTGATTAAAATTCAGAAAATACTAAGCAATCAAGAAAACAATTGATCCAATAAAAAGATGAACTAAGAACCTGAACAGAAAGCCCTCAAAAGAAGAAATAAAAATGGCTAAGAAGCCGGGCACAGTAGCACATGCCTTTCTTTAATCCCAGCACTTGGAAGCCAGAGGCAGGTGGATCTCTGTGAGTTTGAAGCCACTCTGATCTACATAATGACTCCAGGCCAGCTGGTTCTACAGGGAGATTCTGTCTCAAAAGACTCCCCCCCAAAAAAAGGCTAAGAAACACTTTAAAAATAATTAGTATCCCTATTAATTAGGAAAATGAAAATCAAAACCACTTCAGGATTTCATTTAACCCCAAGTCAAACTGCCTAAGATCAAGAGAGCAAATGACACCAAATGCTGGCAAAGATGAAAGGAAAGGCTCATTCAGTGCTGCTAGGATTGCAAACTCATGCAACCACTGCAGAGAGCAGTGTGGAGAACTCTTAAAACGTCAATTAAATCGACCATAAGATCTGGTTATACACTCCTTGACATATATTCAAAGGACTCATCCTACTGCAAAGATACTTTGAGCAGTCGTTTCTTGCTACTCTTCTCTTTTCACAATAGCTAAGAAATGGAAACAACCAAAATGTCATTCAGCTGATGAACTGACTATGAAAATCTGGTACACTTACACAATGAAGTTCTATTCATCAATAAAGAAAGATGAAATCAATAAATTCACAGGTAAATGGATGGAACTAGAAACTGTTATACTAACTGAGGTAACACAGACTCAAAAAAAAAAACAAATGACATATGTTCTCTCTCATTTGTGGACCTTAGTACCAAATCCTTATATTTGCATATACATCCTGATGGAACTGCAGAAGACAGAAAAATGGAAAGAAACCATGGAGGTAAAGGGAAAAAAAAGCCCAAGAGAGGTGAAGGGGTGACAAGGGGGAGACGGAGAAGACAGGGGTAATGTACTGGGGAGGAGAGAGGGTTTTATAAGGAACTACGGGGCTGAAAGAGAAGAAGACGCTCAAGAGAGGGGGTAACAGGAGACAGGCGTCATCCAGGGAAATGTGGGGGACCTTTAACTAGGGAGATGGGGAGGAGGCTGCGTACGGGGGAGAGACAAATGAAAATGTGGGTTTTTGAAAACCAGAGGGAAATATACTAGTTCAAAAGCCTATTGAAAAATACACATACAGTATCTGAATAAGAGTGCCTGTGTATACCTGAAGACTACATAACAGGACTACATAAGACATAACAAGACTACATAACACAGTGACAGGAGGAGAAACCTCCCTCTGACTGTTGGTCCATGTAGTCTAAGAGACTCCCAGAATGACACAGACCATTACCACAGCTCTTGATTTCTTTCCAGAACTTGAAGAGAGGACATACATAGTTTTCCAGGCTCCTGGGAACTCTCTCATATGAACTCCCAGCAGTGTGACAGCATGCATTAGACCCATTCAAACTCAAATGAGACAAAAACCAAGCATAGAAGTTGAGGGAATGGGTAAGAAGCCTCAGCCTTAGTGGAGGTACTACTGGCAGCTGATCACCCTGGGTGAGGGAGAAGAGTTGGTCTTCCTTAAGGGAGTGTTGTTTAATAGGTTAACTAGGCTCTAGTGGATGACTTCACATTGAAGAACATCTGGGAACACTAACTTGACTAGATAGGCCTTAACAAATTTGGAAATTTGGTTGGGGAGACGATTGGTGCAGCTAAGGAAGTGGGCCCAAATATAATTAAGATGTATTACATGATATGCACAAAAATTAAATAAACATATATAATATAGATATACACATACATATAGATTAAAAAAAAAAACTTTCCTCCTGTAAGTCATTTTGGTCCAAACAGTTTATTGTAGCAACAGAAATAAAACTAGGACAACTTCAGAGTAAATGTTGTGGACTGTAGAAACTATTTAAACTGTTCTACTAGATTCAAAAACAGTGCACATATCTTTTATCTCCACTATTAATAAATATTGGTTCAAAGTTACTGACAAAAGTAATTATAAGAATAATTACAATATAAATACATAAGAAGTATATAACATAATTACAGATGATATTTTTAAATGAATTTTCAGTAATCCAAAATTGAGAAAACAGTTGTTCATTATGAATTAAAACCAGATGCCATAAGAAAAAAAATTAACTTTACTGCAGTAAAAAATAAGGGAATGAAAATGCCATGTTAAATGATCAAATAACAAACAGCAATATTTAAGTATTTTGACTAGTATTTGAAAGTTACATCACAAGCAAATCTATTTTTCCTACTCTCAAAAAGAATTCCTATAAATCAATTAAGAAATTCCAAGCACCTTGTAGGGGAAAATAGGCAAATACTCAGTTCAGGAAAAGAAAATCCAAAGAAGTCTGTGTAAATGTGCTAAACTTCCCAACAGGGGAGAAAAAGCAAAAACCCAAATGAACAATATCTGATGCCAGGTATGAGGAACAGAATATACAAGTTGTACCTGAGCACCTTCTTGTACTAGAAAGCAATAAGCTATTAAGTAGTAAATGGGCCATGTCTGAGGGACAAGGAGCCAATGTGAAAGAAGTATTATGGGTAATATGTGACCACTTGAGCTTAAAAGAGAATATGAATGCAAACATAAAATATACAAACTCTAGGGCTCATTTCAATAGCTCCATCAAAAAGTAGGAAATGAAAGATTAAACAAAACTAAGAGAATACCAGTAGAAATAACTAGGTCTCTAAGTTCTTATTCTGAAAATAGGCACAAAAGGATAAGTAATTCATCCTGCCTTTCTTATATGATGTATTCACTGGGGAAATTAATTATCCCTAATTGGGATATTTTACTGAAAAATTCTAACTAATAACTGTGGAAGAAAATGTGGGATTTTTTTTTAATCACCATTCTTCAGCCCCTCATAAAGTTATGGAGTCAGGTAACACTCACAGATGAAGACATTTAGTGAAGGTCAAATAGGGACATTTACAATGGAAAGAAAACACTGTGACCTGAATCCACTGATCCCGAGGCTCACCACACATGGTGAGAGCAGTGTTATAACTCTTGCTTTGATGCAAAAGTAAGGAGTAAAGTAGTATCTGTGAACATGTTGAGGCTGAATCTAACCAGGCATCAGGTGTTAATGTTTCTGCACTGAGGATGGATGTACAAGTCAAGTTACTCTACAAGGACAAGAACAGACAGATCCAGACTGGGGGCTTCTAAAGTAAGATACACAGTCCAGTTTCAAGCAGTGATATCCATTGGAAACAAAGAAGATAGGGAGATTATTCCATTTCTGTTGCAAACAATAAATTCAACTAATAACATCTGTTATGGCTGTGTATGTGTGCTGCACAGGTCTCAGAATTTAAAAAGGTAAATTTCTCTGGTCAGATAAGGGTCTGACTTTTACTTCCTTATTTCATATTGAATATACTCTTTCAAAAAATGAAGAGCTAGCCTTTGTGGGAGAGAACAGTTCCAGAGACTTCTCAAGGAACAGATTCTCAGCATTTCAGGTCCATGCTTGGCCTTAAAAGTGATGCTAAGAGTCAAACTGTTTTTATTCAGATATAACTGCAATGTGGCAGTAAATAGCAAATGCTGCTAGCAGGACATTTTCTTTATCACATCTGAATTTCCTTAAGACCTATTTTACATAATGTGGAAAAACCAATCATATGAAGTATGACAATGTCAATGTAATTAGACCATTGAATGCCTACGTGTTTTAGTGATGCTTGTATGGAACTGAAATGAAATGATACCAGGATGTCCTATAAATTCTTTACTAAAGAGAAGAAAATGGGAGAAGTTCATTCACTGAACCACTGAGATAGCTGTGGTAAGCCTGACAGTGAATGTGAAGCTTTATTCTATTCCTAGCTGTGAGGTTCACTTTCTGCCTGGTGGCTTAAATTGAAACTTGTGTAAAAAAGTTACTTCCCTAATGCTAGTGGAGGATAAGCTGATAAATCCAATATAGAGCACATGGTAATTCTTATCAAAATTTAATAGATACATGTCCAGCATTTATACCTGTAGTTGTCTGTTCCCCCAGATTCACTATTTTTACATATATATTAATTGAATTTTTTTGTACATTTCATATACTAAATATTAATCATATTTGGATGCCACCTCCCCCATCTGCATCCTCTCATAGCTCCCCTAACGGATTTCATGCATTCTGTCATATATGTTAAGGCCTATCCAGTCAAGCTTTTGTACCCAAATGTCTCTCAGTACAAGTTCATCCACTGGAGACTAGTCAGCCTATCTAGAATCACTCTCTAAAGATCAACTCTCCATCAACAGCAGTAACCAGACACAAATAGTTCCTTGGCTAAAAGGGGCCTGCTGCCATTTCCCTAATTTCAGGCTGGGCTTTTGTCTGACTGAGTTTGCATGGGTCTTGTATTTGCTGTAAGTTCATAAGAGCAAGTTCACAGAGGACTGAAAGACTGTGCATCAGCCCTGGCTTTTACAGTCTTTCTGCCCCCTCTTTCACAATGGTCCCTGAGCCATGGGTGGGTGAGTTTAATATAGGAGTCCTATCCAGGGACACACACTCTGCAGTCACTTATTCTCTACACCTTGACCAGTTGTGACCTTCTGTGTGCATGGCACTCTGTCGCATAAGGAAGTCTCACTGGTGAGAGTTGAAGGATACATTAGTATTCGCTCTGCTTCTGTTCTGCTGTGTTCCATAAGCCTCAGGTATAGAGGTTCCACTGTAGATTTGTCACTTGGGGCTGAGCATCTCTCAGATACAAATTCTCTGTGTGTACCAGTTCTGGAACTCTGTAATGGCCTTTTCAATATAGAGCTTGAAACCCTTGCTAGAGCAATAAGTCAAGAGAAGGAAATTAAAGGAGTACCAACTGGAAAAGAGGAGGCCAAATTACTTGCAGACAACATGATGTAACACATAAGAGATACCAAATATTACACCAGAAACCTGCAAGAAATGAGCAGTACTTTCAACAAAGTAGCAGTTTAAAAATCAATTTAAAAATATCAGTAGCCTTTCTATATACCAATAACAAGCAATAAGAGAACGCATTCATGGAAACCTTGTCAGTTCACAATAGCCTCAAAGAAATATCTATGAATAAATCTAATCAAAGATGTTAAAAATCTCTTTAATTAAAATTTTAAACCTTTAAGAATGAGACTGAGCAAGACACCAGGAAATGGGATGATCTCCCATGCCCAAGGACTGGAAGAATTAATATTGTGAAAATGGCCACCCTACCAAAAGCAATCTATAGATACACTGCAATGTTAATCAAAACCCCCATGATATTCTTCATGGAACTACAAAAACCATCCTAAAATTCATATGGAAGCACAAAAGACCCTAGATCACTATTTTACATGCAAACTATAATTTATTGGAGTATTGTTTGCAGAAGTTGTCACGGACTCCCCTGGGGGTCTCAGCTCCCATCCAGCAGGGCAGCTCCCAGGGGACTTCCCACAGGGGGCCAAGGAAAGGTGAGTGCACTGTCAACCAGTTCCCAGCCTCCAATCCCGGAGACAATCAGACCCAACAGGGAGTCCAGTCAAAGCAGGAACTCTTTAATAAAAGTCACATAGTATCTTATAAAGGCAAAAACCACAAGGGGATTTCCAAAGCAGGAGCCAAGGAACCAATCATCCTAAATGTCATCTCAGCACGCAGGCTGCAAGCATTCAAGGTTACATGAGCTTCTATAGATATGATGAGCAAAACAAGAGCTGCTCATGAGGGAGGAAGTTCTAAGACCCAATCACAAATTTTTGTCAAAACAAGTTAAGTCATACCCAAGCCACTCCCTTTGTACTTCCTCTAAGCGCTGTCTTTATTATCATGAGGCCCCACAGAAAGTGATGAAATTCTTAAGTCCTTTAAACTGCATAAACACAGACTAATCAAATTATTGTATGACTTATCTAGTTAACAAAACATTTTACAGCCTTTATGAAAGAGAAACCTAGTTAAAATTTAAATTATCAGTCAAGACTATCTAAACAGTTTATAATGATGCAAATGATCTTTCAGTTCTTATAAACACATGGATCAGCTTTCAGAAAGTGAGAAAGGCCTCAACAGCTAGGCCTGAGCAGTTGAGCACAGGGCAGAAAACCAAAGCCGTGTCTGCTCCCATGCACTTCTGCATCTTGACACTAGGCAGGTTTTTGCTGTATTTTTCCTGCACATTGTAGCATACCCGAAGCATTCCCTACTTCACCACTCTGGAACAATGCAAAGGATCTCCAGTGTTTGAAGAATGCCACTCCCGATCCGGGAAGTACAGTCACCAGAGAAAACCACTGCTCCAGCAGGACATCAATGACACAAGGTAAGGGAAAAAGACAAAAGGGAGCAATAAATGTACAAACCTCACTGAGACAAAAGCAGCTTTGGTAATGAGTTTAAAAAAGAAAAGAAAAAGGATTATCCTGTAAAAAGTTAGTCATGAACCAGCTTTCACATGGACCTGGGGTGCCCAGGTTGAGAGGAGAGATAAATGATTGTTAGGTGGTATGAAAACAGAGGGAGATGCATTAGTTCAAATTCCAACTGCAAAATACATATACAAGAAATATATGGTTACATGTGTGTCCCTGAAAGCTATATAAGAAAAACCCAGTGGCAGGCAGGAGAAACCTCACATCAAGTTGTAGGTCAGGGTAGTTCAAGGCACTCCCCAAATAACACAGCCATTCCCATTGATTTCCTCCCAGAAATTGAAGGTAAGACCCTCTTGCTGAAGACAGGCCACACTTTGGACACAGCACTTGGAGAACTGGAGCTAGAGATGATCTAGAAGCCTTTCCGTGAAGACTTTCTCTCATGGTATTAGAGGATACTATACAAGCTGCCAAAGAAGAAAACCAATCAGTGATCTTGCCCAGCTGTAAAACCTAATAACCACAACAATGATCAGCACAACATATATTATTTTGGTACACTTTTATCTTGGGGCTAATCAACAGCTGTCTCATTGAACTTAAAGCCCCCTTAACTGGAGGGAATTCATGTGTGGGACTGTAAACATAGCCAAAAATACATGGCTGGAGGGTCATAGACCCTAGAGAGAAGCCTGCTTTATCCTAAATATGCATCCTAAGATTTACAAATGACTATATCCTTCACCCATCATCAAAGAAGATTCTTTTTGCAACAGATGGAGACTATTACAGATTTCCAGAACTGGTCACATACAGAGAATATGTGTCTAATAGATGCTTAACTTTAAGTGACACATCTTCAATGCAATCTCTACACATAGGATGAATGAATCTCTCACCTCTCAGCTGAGAAGTTTCCTTATGTGGAAAATGGAACTTAACACAGAAACCCAAATTGGCCAATGTGCAGAGAACAAGAGGCCACAGAGTGCTTATCACTGAATAGGACAAATTTATTTCAAACCTCTGCCTCTCAAAGTTCGGGAATCATTGTGGAAGAGGAGGTAGAAAGACTGCAAGAGCCAGAGAGGGTGGATGACCACAAGAAAAGAGTCTTCCAGACAACTGGTCAGTTACTCATGTGAACTCACAGCAACGGTTACAGCAAGCTCAGATCCTATGCACATTCAAACCTGACAAAATCCCAGCGTAGACATGAAAACATGAGAAAGAAATCCCAACCCAACCTAAGTAACCTTTAGAAATTGATGTCTGCTGGGAGTGGGAGAGAGAGTATCTTATAGGAATAAGCTCCTGGTGGGCCCAGTGGATGTACCCACATGAAAGACGTTTGGGGGCACAAATCAGGCTCTAGGGCAATTTATACATATGTTGGTCAGGAGGCAATAGGGAGAGGTGCGGATGGAGGAGGGGAATCTAGACACCAAAGCAATCCTCCAACCCTCACTATAAGTTTAGAGCAAGTGTAATCGATATTATGAGATGTCATGGGACAGAGAGATGACGGCTCCGCGGTAATGAGCACTTGTTGCTCTTCCAGAGAACTGAGGTTTGGTTCCCAGCACCCAAATCAGGCTCCTCACAACCTGTATCTCTAGCTCCATAGAATCTGATGTTCTCTTCTGCAGTCTGCGTATGCCTGCATTTACATATGTATACCTATTCACATATATAAGCATAATTAAAATGTAATAAAAAGTGATTTTTAAAGGAGACATCATGAAAAAAATACAAACAACAATAACAGCTACCATATATGGGTGCTTACTATGTAGCAAACAAACCAAGTGAGAAATTATCTTAGTGATAAATAACTTTCTGAAAACTGGTTTCCCCAAAGTCAAATTAACAATAGCAGATATAGTCGATTCATTTCTATTATGGGAAGAATTGTTCGATGGGATTGCAATGCTCTTGATAGTTCTACTAGAAATTTTTATAATACTCAAGACATGTTTTTCAAGTCATTGATTTAATCAGGAATATTAAACAATATGTGTAGAGACCTGACTGTCTCTCCTATTTAGCCAGAATTCATCATTTGTGAAACATTCTGTGAGAGACTTCTCACATGCCTTTCTACAGACTTGAAGAGAGAGACCTTCACCTTCTGAATCACAGCTACAGCGTTCTGGCCTCTGAACCAGATAAATGTGAGAGTGACTGTTAGGGAGACCAGAGGGAAGAAGGATCAGAATCACCTTCAAGCTGGTACTGGCATCAAGCTTTGCACACAAGCGAAGACAACAATAAAATAGCTGCATATATCAAGGAGTTCCTAAGAAAAAGTAATCAGACTCAAGGAGATGAGCACAGATCTTGACTGTGAGCTAAGCACCCAGCTGGTGAGTGCCTTGCCCATGTTGTTTTTGTGCTGAGTATTAAGTAGCCAGAAGACCCCAAGTTGCACTACGCGAGAAACCACTCCCCTCTCCTGTGTGTTTTGCCTCCGTTAATAATCTCTTTCTGTGCTGAATCACTGGTCTTGTTGCAATTGAGCCAAGCATTTTGAGGCTAAAGTTAAAGGAAAAAAACACACTGTTCTAATGAGACTAACCCATTTATAAAATTGTATTGACTAAATAAAGAGCTGACCTAGACATTTCGTTCAGGTGAACGAACACTGTGTCTGAGTAATAACAATTCCATTTACTAAATTTCCATTCCATTTTCCTCAAACTGGACTCTTTCCCTTGTATGTCTTCCTTGAAAAAAACCTGCTCAAGCTTTCTATTTAACAGCCTCAGTGAGTATAAAGGTGTTTTAAAATATTTGATTTGAACTACAGGGAAATGTGTTATTTCACAAATTTATTTAGAAACACAAATATATGTGTGTGTGTATAACTAACAAAAACCCTAGTGTCAAGCAAGGAAAAGCTCCCTTCAAATTGTTGAGAGGGTAGTCTAAGAGATTCCTAAAATAATACAGGCTATTGCCGTAGCCACTGGTTACCTCCAAGAACCTGAAGGTAAAACCCAATTGCTGAAGACACCACAGACTTAGGACAAGACTTGGAAAAATCGAACTAGAACTGACCTGAAACCCTCTTCCCTGAAGACTAGCTCTCATAGTATCAGAAAATACTATGCAGAATGCCATGGGAGAAAAACCAATCAATGATCCTACGCAGTTGTAAAGCCTGCAAACCACAACAACAACCAGCCAAGCAAAATATTTCAACTGGTGCAATAATGGTGCTTCTACATTGGGAATAATCAAGAGCTGTCTACGTGGACTTAAGGCCCACCCAGCAGAAGAAGATCCATGCATGCTACTATAAATATAGCATAATACACATGGTTGGAATAGTCATAGTTTCTAGATAGAAACCTACTGATGCCACTTTCCCAATGTAAATTTCTTACTGTATTCTAAATGTTTATTCTTCCATTCACAGATTAAGTGTAGCTCTCACCACTCATAGAGAAGCTTCTTTTTGCAACAGATGGAAACTATTACAAATTTCTACAATTGATCAAAATGCAGAAAATAAGCAAGGTGTGGTGCCTAGTCACAGCTGATATATCTATAATGCAACTCCTCCACCAAAAGCTCAGGAAACATTGCTGAAGAGGGGCTGGAAAGACTGAAAGAGCCAGAGGACCAGATGACCTGTTGCTAGATACTGAATTCTGAGCATGAGAGGAAGCTTCCTCCATGAAATTCCCACGATAGATTTGCCTAAACAAGACTGGCATGATGAAAATATCAGTTGACATACCAATGTAGTTGGGAATAATTTAGCAGAATTCTACCTCTAGACAAACAGCAACAGGTAGTCAATGGCTGCTGTAGGAGGGGGAATCAGTGTTCCCAGGGCTAGGCTCCATAATAGATTATCTGATGCCAAGTGGTTACTCCTATACACATATATACTTGAGCACCACTAAATGGGCTAAGTGCATATTCTATATACATACCATTTTATTTAACAATATATTGTGTATATGCATATGTAACAACTTATGTATATATAACAATAATCAAAGAAGAGAACAAGAGAGGATATCGGAGGGTTAGGGGGGAGAGTGGTAAGAGTGGAAATGACGTAAGCATGTGTGAACTCCTGTATAGAAATGACATAAGAATGCGTGAACTCATGTATAGATGCTTCAAAATGATTTTTTAAAAGAAATACAACCCTCTCCCTCAAAATAATATTTGATTTGGTTACTTTAGAGGAGACTCTGATAGGAAAAGGTGAGGTTATAGCAAGAGAGATCTTGTTCTGAAGGCAGGCGACCTGGTTAATCCCCTTCTCATGTGAATGACTAAAGGGCAGACATGATCACATGCCTTGTAGAAGCTCAGTTAATCCATTACCTGATGTAATGTGGTGATTTGAGTGAGAAATATCCCACGTAGGCTCAGGTATTTAAGCAGAATATACAGTCCCTGGTTGGTGGAATTGTTTAGGGAGGATCAGGGAACCTATAGGAGTTATGACCCTTACAGAAAAGCATATGTGACTGAGCAGGCTTTGAGAGTTCGTAGCCTCGCCCAACTTCCAGTCTCACTCTCTGCTTCCTCGGCATACTTAAAGGTCTGAAGACTCCGCTTTCTGTTCTGACCACCTGTGCCATGCCTGCCCACCACAATGTCCCAGTGGCTCTCCAGAACCAGAAGTCCAAATAAACTCTTCCTTTTATAAGCTGCCTTGGTCATGGTATTTTATCAGAACAACAGAAAAATGGCAAATACACATAGAAACAGTTGTCTTTAAGTAGGGGCTAATTTATCTGCACGCTACACAACATCTCTCTATTTCCTGATGTAGTACTACAACTTTCTAGTAGAATAAAGGGAACAGGGCAGGAAAGCAGACCCTGAGACCTTTCGAGGTCATGCAGGTGCCTTTTCACCCCCAAACTGTCCACCACAAATAGCAGAAAAGAGAAAAATCAAAGTTTGCCATCGTGAAGCTCTCAGAGACTTTTCAAGTTGGCCATATTATCAACAATATGTTTCTTCAGAAGAAATTAGCATTGCTAAGCTTTGAATTTTGAATTTTCCACATCCCAAAGGTAGAGTATTAAGAATGAGAGAAGTGTCACTAAACTTACACTATCCATCTTACTCACGCATTAAAAAAAAGAGATTTTTGGCAAGTCCTGATACAACTGTGTAGGAGGGAGATTAATGGAGAGCAAATTGGGGAGTAATTAATCAAGCTGCATAAGAAAGTGAAAAGAAGAAACAAAGATGCAAGGTTTGACAGGAAAATTCTAAGCTCTTTGTACTTGGCACTAGTCAAAAAAAAGAGGCATAATAGGGCTGAAAAGTTCATGAATATGCTCCAATTAATCTGTATGTGCACTGAAATGCTTTTTAGTTTGGTTCATTTAAATCTGAAATTCCCTTCCCCATTGATGTCAGCTAGTTAGCCAAGATGGTGTATTACGGTTATGATCACTGCAGCGCACATAATTTAGATTTATCTCTTTGGGGACTCGACTCCACCCCCTGCTAGCTAATATGCTCACCATGTTTAATGATGCAAAAAATTTCCCTGAGTACAGGTTATTTATCTTTATCAGGGGCTACGTTTGGCTGGCTGTCTGTTATCAGCTAGAATATTTGTTCCTAAATGGTTGGTTCTCATACATATTTCAGGATGATCCTGAAGATCATATTATCAGTTAGATTTGCAATAGAAGTGTTTCGGTTCTTCAGATATACCTTAGTAATACTGTTTTATGATTTTGATGCATCTGAAATTATGATTCAATCCACGAATCCTCAAATCAGTATTCTGAAATATAAAATCAATTTAAAATCTGAGACAAGACTTTCTTTTGGAGGAATTTGGGAGATATGTGATAAACCTCACGGAAATAGGAATATACAATAAGGAAAAGGGCTATGCATGATCTTCTATTCATCATGCTCCTAAGTTATAACCAGAGAAGGAAGCCTGAAAGACACAGCAGGCCAATCAGAAGCATCGGAATCAGCACTGCCACAGTCCAACGCTCAAAGACGGAAACGAAATGCAGGATCCTTCACAAGGTGGTGAAGGACCGTAGGCAACTGGAACCCTCCCCTGAACCCCAGTCCAACATGCAAAGAGCAAGGAGGATTTTGGTAGTTCTTAGAATGCAGTATTTTAAAGTAGTAAGAAAATTCCAGAAAAACATAAGAATGAGAGCATAAGAAGATTTGCAGAAACAATCTAGGTGGGAAGGGCAGTTATTTTTAGATGACTTTTCCCCCCTTCTCTTCAAACTCCTTGGGTGGATTGCTGTCAACATATTTTTCAAGCAAAGTGAAAAGGCAGCATCCTGGTGCAGATGAGATGGTAAAGTGGTATCTGAGAGACACCTTGGCTAGCAGAGCAGGAGGTTGACAGTGACCTTTACATGCAGATCTTCTAGTCCTTGACTCTACCCCCTTCACACACTGTAGGTAACTCATACAAAAACAGCCTCAATGAAGTCAGAAGAAATTCTCTGAACCTGGAGAGGTTTCCTGGTGACAGAGAATGAAGAAAGGACAAGTATTTCAACAAATCAGAGGCTCCTGGCCCAGCTCATGCACTTAGCCTCACATTCCTAAATGCGCAAGAAGGGAATCCAACAAGCATCCAGGCTTTAGTGTGCACCATGAGCACCTGCAAAGGGAAACAGACAGAATCGGTCCAACTCAGGACTAGAAAGCTTGAGGGAAACATGTAAATCACTGAGTGTATCAGTAGATATTTTTAGACAACCAATTGCACAAACTTTGTCAAAAGAAACAGAATATTGCAAAATAAAAACAAATATTAAACTAATAGGAGATGACTGTAGAGATGTGAAGGATGTGGAAGAATGGAGAACACTTTGCAAGAGGAGCCAATAGGAAATGCTGGACTTGAAAAATACAATAGAAAAAAGGTTGTAAATAATGGGAAGACCAAAAATTACATCTAAAAAGTGAACAGCAAACTGTACACAGAATCAAAAAGAAGCATTGAAGGCATCATATAACAGATTAACTTTCAAAGGAGCCCTTCTCAGAAATAACCAAAAGAAAGAAAATGGAGACACAGACTTAATAAAGTCTGAGATGAACAGGGAAATACAATAACAAATACCAGTAATGCATAACATACTGTGTGTGTGTGTGTGTGTGTGTGTGTGTGTGTGTGTGTGTGTGTTGTGTGTATTATGTATATAGTTTTAATGGTGTTACTGCACATGGTGGGATCGTATCTCCCCAGGAGTCATAGACTATCTAAACTCCAAGTGTCATGCAAGGAATACCCCCCTTCAGGTTGTTGGTCAGGGGTCCAAGAGACGCCAAAATAATATAGGCTATTGCCATTGTTTTTTGGTTGCCTGCCAGAACATGAAAGTAAGACCCCATTGCTAAAGACATCATACATCTCAATTACTGGATCTGAGGAAATGAAGTTGTTACTAACCTAGAAGCCTTTTCTCTGAGGGCCAGCTCTCATAGTGTCAGAGGTGCTGTGCAAGCTGCCAAAGGAGCAGAGGTTTTTGCAGTCCTACACAGCTGTAAACAGTAAAAATCACAAAGACTAGATAATCAAGTAAACAGTGATGCTTGTAATCTGGGTGTAACCAACAGCTCTAATTGGACCTAAAGTCTGATCAATTGCAGGAAACTTAAACCTGGTATTATAAATCTCACCAAGAAACCATTTGTGGACCTGGTGCATATATTTAATACTATGAACATTGCTTTCCACTGTCTCTGTCAGTCTACTGTAACTGTTAATAGTTATTGATGCCAAACTATTAAAAGTTTTTGATTAATGAGCTGGGCATGATGGTGCATGCCTTTAATCCCAGGAGGCAGAAGTACATGGATCTCTGTGAGTTCAAGGCCAGTCAATTCTCCATACTGAGTTCCAGGCCAGCTGGGGTTACAGAGTGACATTGTCTCAAAAAGACCAAAAAAAAAAGTTGTTGATTAAATGTTTCTAAATTTAAAACATTACAGGTTCATAAACAGAAGAGGCTTCCCTATATATAAAGCTTTAAAAGAAAATAATTTAATGAGTCATAGCTCCCTTGGAGGACGCTCGCTTATCATGAGTCTGGCTCCAGGTTCAATCTTCTGCTTACTCCCCCATAATCAAAACAACAAAACATGATAAAACAGAACACAGGAAGGACTGTTTGAAGAAATGATTAAAAGGAAGATGGAAGACAAAATATAACACTTTTATTATTTTAATTAAATTTGGGGGAATTTCATAGAATATATTTTGATCATCTCTAGATTCCTTCCCACATCTGTACACCCTTCCTAGTCCCCACAAAATTTATGTATGCTAATAAATATAATAGATGTATATATTTATATATATGTATATATACGTATTATATAAATATAAAGACCTACAAAGTCAATCTTGTGTCTTTAAATGCCCTTTGGTGTATGTTCATCCACTGGAGCCTGGTCAACCTACTAAGAGTCTCACACGTAAACATAACTGGTTCACTACTTCCCAGAAGTCATCGGTTGTTAATAGTTCCTCAGGTATAGTTGGGGTTTCCTAATCACTTCCCCATGTCTATACTGGGATTTGCCTGACTTGAGATTACATGAAACTTGCCTATGCCATCACATTATTGTGTATTTATATGAGTAACTGATCATCAGTCTGGAAAACTATTTTCTTGTAATCGTCCACCTCTCTGGCTCTTTCTGCCTCTTCTTCCTCAATGATCCCTGAGTCCTGGGAAGCACAAGCATAAATGTCCTATTCAGGGACGAGAACTCAGCAACCTCTTATTCTCTGCACAGTAGCAAGTTGTTGCTCTATACGGGTATTTATCTGCTGAGAAATGCATTTATCTATGGGTATAGTAATGTCTTTAGAAATCAGTTTAGTATTATACCACTTACCAGAGTAGTTGTATTTGGCTCTCTCCATTGCCTGTAGGCTGTCTAGCTAGCCTCGTTCTTAGGGCTGGTATCAGTGTCATGTATGGACTTCCTCTCATTAAGAAGACCTTAAATCCAATTGTGCCAGTATTGCACCCATGGGCATATCTTGCCAGGTCAGTTGTTGTTCTAGTTCACAGGATTCACAGCTGGTTTCATGATAAATTTTCTCTTCACATAGATTGCATAGCACCTTCAAGCACTATGAAAACTCAACAGTCGTTTCAAAGCTTTGAAGTCACCATCAGTTTCGTTCCTCCTTGTTTGTTCTAGAGCTCATGTATGTTCCACAGTGGCATCTTACCATCTTGTTCTGGTGGGTAAGCAAGAGCAAGGGCAATGGCCAGTAGTGTTTGAGGGTCTATGGGACCTCTAGTCAACAGCTTCAAAAGAGGGAGTCCATTACTAGCATTGGGCTTTTACTTTGTTAGTCGATGGTATCTATTAGGGGCAGCGCGCCCTCTTAGAAGGTAACCCCTTTTAATCTCTTTTCATGATGTCTGTGTATATACTTTAAGTAGCTGCTAGAGTGACAGGTCTCCATGTGACTTTTCTAAAGAGTAAGTTATTCCTCCCCACACTCCCTCTTTGGCCCTTGCCTCCTATTCCCCACCTTCATTAACACTTCCTACTTTACTCTTCTTCTCCCCCACCTTATATCATTGCCGGTGATACCTCTTACAGAGGGCTAGTATCTAGAATATAGAAAGAACTCAAAAAAGTATACATCAAAGAAACTAAATGACCCAATTAAAAATTGGGACAAGAAAATGAAGAGGGAGTTCCCTAAAGATGAAAAACAAATGGCTGAGAAATACTTCCAAAATGTTCAATATCTTTAGTCATCAGGGAAATACAAATTAAAACCTCTTTAAGATGTCATCTTACCCCAGTCAGAATGGCTACAAGCCCAAAGCCAAGCAATGACAAATCCTGACAAGGATGTGGGAAAGGGCTGGTGGGAGTGCAAACTAAGACGATGAATGGACGCGGCTCCGGGACTCTCACAGCGGTACTAGCACAAAATAACATTCTCAAAACTAAAGGAATAGAATTTCAAACCTAAAATTTTATAATGCATTGCTCTTCTTATTTAAAACTGAAATGCAAATTTAAAAACACAAAAATGAAATAAATCCTGGAAAAGGATCTTCTTTGAGGTAATACTCAGCCAGAAAAATGAATAAATCTAAATATTCTACAAGGATTATAGAAGGAAATAGTAAGTAGACAGCACAGTTAAAATTATTACTTATAAATAAATAAGGATATCTTCCGCCGCTGGAATTAGAATGTGCGTGAGAATTCTCAAAGTCCTTATAGTCAGATGTCCATAGAAGACATTTCTTCCATACGATCAATAATCTAATGTTATACTAATTCTTTCAGATAGAAACAAGAAAAGATTTTTAAAAGTTAATAAACGCTGTGTTTTAAATCCATGCAAGGACAATAAAAGTAAAGAAGACAAGAGTGACTTATTGTATAAGCACAGAAGGAATAACTATATTCACTTTAATACAGTAATCAAAATTAAAGTTATGGCTTATTCTAGCAGTTCAAAGTTAATCTGATGCTAATAGATATATAAAATTTAATCTGTTATATGAATAGACTAAAATATAAAAAATAATATCTTAGTAAATTAAGAATACTGAAATTTGGGACTGAGAAGATGGCCCAGTGGGTAAGAGCATCTGCTCTTTAAACGTGAGGACTGGAGTTTGAATCCCCAACATCCACATAAAAGCCAGACATGGCTTCCTGGGCCTGTAACTGCAACACTGAGAGTGCAGATAGGCATATTCAGAGAGCTTCTGATCAGCCTGCTAGCAAAGTGACAAGCTTTCAGTCAGTAGAGCTTGACACACTTGTCTCAAGTCAGATAATGTGGAGAGCAACAGAGGACTAAGTCCTACTCTGATCTCCATATGCACAGGTGAGGGCCTACAGCATCTGCACACTATAGCACCACTCACATGTCTCAAACAACACATGCACACACACACATGCACACACGTATTAAACTTTATCAAAGTATATTTATGATACACTAGGAATTGAGATAGCCTTTTGTTTGAATGTTAATGCTAAAATTTATGTCAAACAACACACAGGATGAATAAACTTTTCCTTTAAATTAGAACAAGATAAATATTTCAAAAACCAATATCTTAAGTTATTTAATATAAAGAAGTAAAATTATTGTTTCTTAATGATCTGACTATGGACATTAAAAACTATAAAGAAGCAATAATTGCTAGAATAATTCAATTTGATACAATCAAGTAGCATTCCCCAATAACAATGATAGGTAGAAAAGGTAGATGGTATTCATCAAAGAAACAAATATATTAAATATCTAGGCATTAATCAAGTAAAACCATACCTAAAACCTTTAAAGCAATTTTTAACTCTCAAAAAAATCTAAAGAAGAAAATAAGCATTATGATCATTAATGAAACAAAATGTCTATCAAAATTAATCTATACTTTCAATTACAATTAAATTCTATAGGAAATTTCTGAGTAAACTAACAAATTATTAAAATGTATATGAAAAAAACTATAAATTGGGAAGTCATTTCTGAAACATAAGCAAACGTATAGCTAACCTAACAAAAGGCTAAGACATTCTTCATACCCCTAGCAATAAACTTTAAAGACAATGAAATACTCGGCTAGATTCATACAAATGGAGAAACTAAACATATTAGAAAGCTGACAAAATAGATCTAAGCATAAAAAAGCAACAGAAAGCGCCACAAATCAGGGAACATCATTTACCATTATTTAAAAATAATAAAAAATTTAAAAATCCAACTCCATGTAGGGGAAAATAAACTGGATCCCCACCTCCTTCCATTGTAATCGAGCACATAATGACTAAAGAAACAAATGTCAAAGGGAGAATGCTAAAGAATTAAATGAAATATTTTAAACCAAAAATTTTGCTTTGTGGCCTTGAATAAGTCACCATAATATGAAGTTTAAAATTCAAACAAAATGGATGCTTATTTTTATGTGTATGAGTGTTTTTCCTACATGTATGTATGCGTGCTATGTGTGTGCAGTGCCCTCAGAGGCCAGAAAAAGGCATTAAATCCTCTAACACTGGAATTACAGGTGTGCTAGTTTCATGTGGGAGCTGGGAACCAAATCCAGGTCCTCTGCAAAAGTAGCAAGTGCTCTTACTGCTAAGTCATCTCTTCAGCCCTCGATGATTATTCTTTAATAATACATTTCAGTTATAAAATGTGGTATACTGAGATAAAGCACTTGTAATTTTTTAGAAAAACAAAGAAGTATTTTTTAAATACACAAGAAACCCCTTTAATTAACCAAAAAGAGACAGGAAGTCCAACAGAAAAAAAAAAAAAAACAGATCTTATAAGTGAAAACATTGAAAGGAAAAGTCCAAATATCTAAAAAGGTATATGATGGTTATTCTCTCCAGTAATCAGAACATACCTCACTTAAGATAATACTAAACATTTGCAAAACATTTGAAAAAACTGGCAAACTCAGGTCTGCTATGTAACCATTCTCAGAACCAGCTTGGAAGCCTAAGAAATAAGTCTAAGTACCTTGTCTTAGTTACTCTTCTGTTGTTGTGATAAAATACTATGACCAAAAGCAACTATGGAAGAATTTATTTTGGTTTACAGTTCCAGAGAGCTAGATGTACATAATGGCAAGGGAGGCAAGGTCTGCAAGAGTAGGAAGGAGACAGATCACAGCTCAACCTCAGACACAGGAAGCACAGAGAGAGAACTGGAAATGGGGTGAGACTATAAACTCTCCAAACCTATCCCAGTGACAGACTTCCTCCAGCAAGGCTCCTAGTCCTGAAAGTTCCATAACCTCCTCAAACAGTACCACAAGCTAGGGGCCAAGTGTTGAAATACATGATCCTAAGGGAGAGGCTTTTCACTCAAACCACTACACACCCCAAAGAAAACATTTGAATAAAGAGTTGGACTCAAGTGACTATTCCTAAAGAATAAATCTGCAAGGTGTGGTGGTTGTGGGGTATGAGTGTAATCTTTTCACCAGGTCTTCATTCGGCATGTTTGAAACACTCCTCTCTTTGTTTAGAAGATTGTCTCACCATCTGAGTCCTATCATGTCAATGTCAGAGCCTTGCTTCTCTGCATCCTTTTCACCAAGTTTGAGGCCTGTCATGATAATTATTGGCACCTGCAGAAGACCAACTTAGAAGACAAAGAAAAGGCATTTGGAATCCATTTCTGTAATAATGGTGAAGAATCACAGAGACACACACAGACCTAGTGGAGAATGTTGGCAGAGTCCAGGGGGCACAATCCTATGACCACAGCAATTAACCAGTCCCAAGCAAATTGGTGTGACAGATAGTCCTTATTGGGTCATCTAGGATTGTAATTAGGACATTATACCTTGCTGGCTAACCGAGCACTCTCTCCCCATGCTCCTCTCCTCTACCTTCCTGTCCTTCTCCTCTCTGCCCTAACACTGCTGGGTGAGCACAGGGCAAGGTGGCTGCAAGTCACGAGGAACTTGGACCAGAAAATGGCAAAGCTGGCGCATCGATCCTATACTTCCAATTTGCACAACTATGAAAAAATGAATCAGCCATTTGAGCCACCCGTTCTTATGAGCTGCACAGGCCCCCGTGGAAGCGGAGGCAAACTGAAGTGACATGCAGGCACTTCCATATCACATGGAAAGCATTAAATGAAACATTCTTTTTCATGAATCATGCCAGCCAGTGTGGCTTATACTTCGGAGGTGGAGGCAAGAAGGTCAGGAGTCTAAGTCATCCTCCATTATACAGCCAGTTCAAAGCCAACCTGGACGACGTGAGCTTTTATCTCAAAAAGGAAAGTAAACCATGTTTACAAAATTGTCCTTTTCTATTATTTGTGTGGAACATTACAAATAAAATTCCTTATTATAAGACTTTCCAAGGAGAAATAAAAATGGTTACAACACTAAAATGTCAAGGTCATACTAAGAAAGGAGAAAGTGAGAAACTACTGATTGAATGACAAGAAAGGGTTGCATTCTGAATTAAGGCCCTGGACATCAGCTGACCTGATGTCACTACCTCGTTTCTTATTAGGACTGAGATCATGGCTCAGAAGGAACACCTTCTGCTTAGAGGCTCCTTCCTTCTTTTCTGCACAGCCTCACAGCCCTAGAATAAATGGTCCAAACTCTCTGTGATTTCCTTCTTGAAATCTAAATTTCCTTCTTCCTTTACCATACAGTTCAAGTCTTTCTCATCCATGACACTTCCTCTGTCTAAAACAGCTCATGACTTTTATTAGCACCTAGAAATCTAGAAGTCAGTTCAAATTTGCAGCCTGCACTTTAGCATTTAATTAAATGTACATGTTATATTTCACTTGCCTCTAGATATTTAATTTATCTCTTGGTATACATTGTCTGGTAATCCTTAAAATCAAGGTTACCTACAAATCTTGTATTTTAATCTTCTCAGTCATCAATCTATCCCTGGGTATACAGTATATAATGTGTGTTATTTTCTTCAGTATATCATTAATAAGAAATCTAGCTCATTTGAATCGGTGTTTCTGAATGTAATAGCTGAAAAGGGGGATGTAAATCAAGTGCAGTTTTCAAAAATCTGTACTAGCACTTTGTTCAAAAAGAGCTATGTCCAAAATCTGACGAAACCTCTTTTTAATGAAACAATTTTCAAAGTAAAGCATTAGCCTGCTAAAACACTGACAGACTGCCAAGTGTGGGTCCCTGGACAGAACTCCTATATTAAACTGAATCTATCCAGGGCTCAGGGACCATTGCAGAAGAGGGGGTGGAAAGATTGTAAGAATCAGGGCAGGAGATGCATGACCACAAGGAAAAGGAGTTTTCCAGGCTGGCTCATATGAACTCATAGTAATGATGACACCATGCACAAGGCCCATGCAAACTCAGTCAGACAAAACCCAGCAGAGAACTGGGGAAATGGGCAGAAGCCCACAAATTTGGCAAGGAACTATTAGCAGCTGATCACTCCTGGGTGAGGAAGGGTTGATCTTTAAGGGAGTGACCCTCAGCAGGCTGAATAGGCTGTAGCAGATGAACTCGCACTGGGGGACTCTACAGGCCTTAACATATGTGACAAAATGCATGATGTCCTGCAGGCTATGGGGGAGGTGCAGATAGGGAGGCTGGAATTAAGATGTACAAAATCCACAAAAATTCAATAAAAATATCTTTAAACAAAGAAATATAGACAACACCCAGTGGGCCTTAGCTGTGTGCTTTTGATTCAAGGGTCTAGACAGCATTCTTCCATTTGTATCAGGCATGAGCTGAGAGATAAGGGTGTTTCTCATACAATTATGGTGAAGTTCTTGCCAAAGAACATGGTTACTATTGAAGATGTAAAGAGACGCTGAGAGGCACAGGCTAGGCCACACTGGGCCTCACGTCAGAGGGGCATTCAGGGAAAACCTTTCACCAAAGTCATCTACGCCTCCGACCCAGGCGCACTTTTCTCCAGACTTTGCTGCGTGTGTAAAAAGCAGGCTCTGCTGACTGCTAAACACTTCAGAATCTTTTGTCCTTCTACACATCAAAGACTTATGTTCCTTCTAGGTACATGCACAAAAAGGAAGCTAAAATGATGGTCCACTCTGCCAAGCAAAATGATCTCATCTCAAGCGAGAATTCATCCATAATAGTTATCAATATATACTGGAGAAATGCTGAATCTCTGTCAACTAGGTAAGTTTTAGCAAAAGTAAAGACAACAACTAGGTATTTCCCATAACAGATATTTCTACATGAACAGTCAAACAATACCAAAAGAAGAGTAAAACCATCAAGCAGATGTTTTTGTAGAGAGAGGTGAACAAGGACAGGAGTGTAGAGCTTAGATGATGTGTGGGAATGTGTTGAGCCTTACATACACTCCCGGGAATGTATCTCAATTTTTCAACATGAGTAGATGTTGGCTGCAGACACTGACTTATTAAAAAGAATGTTGACTCCTGACTACAGGGGTTTTTCCAATCCAGGAAATAAACCTACAGTCCCTCCACAGCCATGTCCACCTCCTTTTAACTTTGTTCTCTTATAAGATTATCAGAAAACCCTTGTCCTGTGGTCTTTTCCAAGTCACCTGGAACATATTCTATTCACTTTGGGCAGAGTATTAAAATGGTGACTGACTGGTTCTCCTCCTGGTCCAGTTGGTGATTACCACTACTGTGCTATGAGACACCAGATATGTTCCTACCTCAAAGCTGAGGTATACAGCAGCAGAGCAAAGCCACATGCACCAGCCATCTTAGATAGTTAACTAACATGCAAGACACCAACATTGAAACATCAGGTGGCTTCATTCACAAATAGTGATTTCTAATTTCTTTTGAAAAACAGTAACTGACATCAAAATACTTACCTACATCATGCACCAGTAGTCAGGAGGCGTGTCCCTTCAAACAGAATGGCCTTTCCTCGGGGGGCTACAGCTCACTGCATATGCTGGGTCCCCCACTCTAATGCTTGGTTTCACATGTCAATTAGCACTAAACTTTAGGTACAGATGCTATTACATCTAATGAGCTTCACACATTATCTTCCATAAGTAAAGACATTTTATTTTGCAGCTTCTGGGCATTACTAGAACCCAGCTGTCTTTGAAAGTCAGACTGTGGACACTGGCCTATAAACATGTAGTACACAGGGACAAGAAAGTCTAGTCTGCTCTTGATTGAATGCCAGGATTTGTTCCATGTTTGGGCACAGTAAGTGCTGAATGTATGCTGAATGAACAGATGATCCTTAAGAGCTGGAGTAATGTGTTCTCAGTGATTTGTTTGAGATCTCATTCCTGCCCAAACCTTACTTCAATGAATCATTACCAACACCGTCTCCTTATTAAGGAAATATGTTAGATTTTTTATTCCTGTTCCCTCAAAACTATGCTGATTTCCTAACCCAAGTACATCGGAATGTGACCTTATTTGGAGTAAAGTCTTTACAGGGGTAACCATATTAAAATGAGGTCATTATGAAAGGCATGGATCTAATATGATTAACATCCTTATAATCAAAAGCAGAGACTTGAGAGAAAGTCATACATGGGCAGAGTACTATTATAAAGAGGAAGCCAGAAATTCAGGGAGATACTTCTATAGGCCAAGAATGTGTAAGGTCCCCAGAAACCATAGACGCCAAGGGAAAGACATAGGACGTATTCTTCCAACATTCCTCAAAAGGAATCCTGCCAAGACCTCACTCACCTGGAATTCTGGGAGAATATATTTCTAATGCTGAGCTTCCCATCTGGTGATGTTATAGGACCTGTAAGAACCCTGTAAGGAGACTAGATGCTCCCCTAGCCATGTTGTTCTTTCATCTTCCAAAAGATTTGCTTTTCTAGCCTGTGATGTTGCTGGCTCACAAGTCAGTTTATTTAAATCTCCTGTCAATATTTTTTCCTACTCAACTCCAAAATCTGGTCCATCGAAGTTCTTAAAACTTCCTGAGTAACATACATGCCATGAAGTCTAAGTTCAGTGTTCACAGGAAAAATGATGGCTGTCATCGTGGATATGCTAAACTCTAAAGTGAGCATGTCTTTGAGCATGTGTGTCTACTGACACATGCAACAGGACCGAGGAGACTGGACAATTTTAACCTAACCTTGGGATACTTCTGTACCCTTTACAGACTTTTCTGTTTCAGTTATTCTAATTATTAATTTTTAGAGTAATTTGGGTCATCTATGACTCCTCAAATTATTTGGCAATAATTTAGATCTATTACATTTTGACCTTTGCCAATAAATAGCCTAAAGACAAATTGATGATGAATAAATATTTCTTATTAATAATTAAATGGCGTTTTAATATTCAGCTAATTTCTTTCCAAGTATCAATCACATCAACTTTTAGCAATTCCAGATGACTAAAATTTATTTTTCAGCTGATTATTCCTTCTCTAACTATCGGATCTGCATCTATGGTCCTCTTAAATTTCAGCAGTTCCCATAAGACATTCTTCATCTACATCCTTCCAACAAGGTTGAAGAGGCAGCTGCAGCTTCTATTGTGAAGGGAGCTGTGCAGGCTCAGGGTCTTTTTAGCAGTGTCAGGGTGTAAACAAATGCTAAAACATAATTATCAAGATCATTTTTTAAATCGTGGGTATTACTCTGCCTTTCACTCCAAATACAATTCACGACTGGAAAGTGCATTGGCTATTTCAACTGATTATTTTACAAAGGTCAAGCATGGCTTACTAGTTATTATTGGCAATGAAAAAATGAGAGTTCTCTTCATTTGACTGTTGAGCAAGAAACACAAACAGTATCAGACAAGGTTTGGGTTTTTTTAGTTACAAAACAACAACTAGAAATAAATCTGGTTTTATTATTTTCTCATTCTGCAATTTATTAGACTAAAAGCCTGCATGTAAATTTATTGGCACCTAAAAGTAGGAGAAAGAGAGGTAAACAGGTGCTGCAGTCAGTTTCAAAACACTGGTTTTGCAAATCAACCTAAATGGTTCTTGTGAAACCTAAGTGTTAGTTTTCTCAAATTTGACAAGTCTAATATGACAAAATGGAAACTAAAAATCAGTGTAAAATTCTGTGCCTCTTAGTTAAGTGAATGACATGTAAATTATAACTAAGCCCTGGATATCCTGAATCTATTATTATATAGTCAAAATCTCAGGCATAATAGTCTTGAAGTCCTAGATACAGGATAAAGATTCAATGATTCAGTGAGCTTGAAGATAAAAAGATAATCATCCTGAAGTGACTGTTGGATGCTTCCCTGGGAAATGCGCAATGGCAGCATCAGCAGCAATGATTAGTGAACTCGTGAGAGGCCAGCACTTCAAAGACAAAGACGCTTTTGCTGGCTGTCGGCTTCTTAGTCTTGAGAGAGTCATACTGCATCAGGCGTTACATGCTCAAATAAGGACATAGGTCAACAAGAAAATTTAGGAGTCTGAAAATAAGCATAGCTGTTTTCCATATGGAACTATCAGAAGAAAGTAAGGAGCCTTTGAAGTCATTTTTTTAAATAATTTGCCTCCCACAGTTTGAAGGTCATGATCCTGGGATGGTGGCTGTGACCTTAGGCTACCTAAGGACTGCTGAGGGCCATCAAGAGACTGACAACACTAAACAATAAGACCTCTCATGTAACACTTGCTCCGAAAGAACTTTTATCTATTTTGTGGAAAATAATATACAGCAGCATTTTCAAAATGTCCAGGGGTGGAAAAATAAAAAGTTCAGCTAAAGTGTTTAGACCATTGTGGGAATAGACCCACTTTAATATGCTTTTCAATTCTGAACACATTGGCAGTGCTCAAAACACATTACAAAAGTAATAACATGATAATGGAGTTGGGAATCCTGTAAAGGTTACATAGAATTCAATTTATAAATCAAAATGCCTAAAAATCAAACTTGGGCCAACTGCCTAAAGGTATTGGATTTTCACTACATTGACTAAGACAAGGATCTCATAACCATGAAAATAAACAGTGACCAGTATGCCCAGGGCCTCATTTTAAACTACTTAGAGTCTCTTAGCTATTTTCGCTCTCCTTTAGAACTTTTTTCCTGCAGTTTTCATTGAAATAAGAGCTTACAGGCTAGAAAGTCTAAGTGTTTGATAATAGTCAAATATTTTTAATGTGACAGTTGAGGAAATGAGACAGCCTGGAGAAAGATGTTCAAAAGCAAATTGGTAACAAATGAATGTTTGAGAACCATATGATTCCATATGATTGTCAGCAGTGGAATTAACCAAAACTAATAAACAAATGGTGCATTCAACCAGTTGATGTAATTAAGTTGACTTATTTTAAAGCTGTAAATATTATTCATATACAGAGATATTTGTTGCCTGTACAGTACAGATCTATGAGTTGGTGGGAATTAATTCTGTGTCTTAGAGCTAATCAACAAAGAAATAAAACTATGAGGAATATTTTAAATAAATTTTCTTCATTTCTTCCTATTATTAAGTTAGGGCTATATTTCTCCAAAGAACAAGGATAATATGTAATAGATAATCAAACACAAAATTCAAGAAACCCAAGAGAAAAAGAAAAAAAGCAAATATCATAGAAGCAACCTCTCAACATTTTGGTAAAAACCACTCCAAACAACTTCTGTACATATAGTTAAAAAGCTCACTTGCATTCTATAGATTTTTAATCAATACATTCAAAAACTCTTTTTTGTCAGTATATATATGTATATATCATTCTTTTTAAACTAATGTACAATATCATAATTCTATATTGAATGTCTAATATCTCTTATAGAGAAATAAGGGATTTTAAAAAATTGAAGCAATATTTATATGTATTTATGGGATACAGCACAGTAATTTGATACATGTAATACAATATATACTGACCAAATCAGTATAATTAGTATACAAAGAATTTGAAGTGGAGCATTCTCAATGTGAATTTAAATAGAGAATTAAAATTACATTTCTTGTTAAGTACTTTCAGCTTCTATTTTTACTAAGGGAGAATTGTTCCATTTGGTTAAGTGAACTCTTATCTTTCTCCACTTTCTATTAACGGATGTAAAGACAGGATGCATGAGGTAACGAGAAAGCTCTGACTAGATGGGACTCCTGCATACTAGCAAATGAGAAGAAAACTGTGGTTCAAGATTGAGGACAGATTCTAGAAAAAAATTGGATGCTCAGATGATCTAGGATTTTGTAGTTCCCTCAGGACTATGCACTGCAAAAATAGAGATTTCCCAAGTAGATAGAAATTCAAAGACAGACTGACAATGTTTCTGAAATGTACTCAAGTTTGAGTACTTGCTCATGGAAGAAAATTGTCCATCTGTTTATTCTAAGAATACTCAGTGGAGTAAACTTATTTCCAAATTTTATGTGGTTATTATATGATAGATTTATTATCGCTGCCTCTTCTACTTTCCTTTCTGTTGATGTGACAAGCACCATGACCAAAAGCAACTTACAGGAAGAAAGGGTTAAAATAAACACCACTTGCCTTTTGGTTTGCTCACAGACTGGATTGTGAGGACCACCTTGGTAGAGGATGGTGCCACCCTAAGTGGGCTGGTCCCCCTACACTAATTAACAATCAAGACAATCCCTCACAGACATGCCCACAGGCCATGCTGACCTGGGAAGTTTTTCTTTTGACGTACCCTTCTCAGATGACTAGTCTGTGTCAAGTTGACAGGTAAAGCTAACTACAGCATGGACATAATTGTTCAGGGGAATTTAAAAATTGCTAAATTAAGAGGCATTGCTATTTCCTAATTCTGCTTGCATTCATTTGATACTTGTTTGTAAAATTTATTGCTTTCTGTAGTGATAAATTAAGGAAAAGTAGTTATAGAAAGCTTAAGAAAAAGTGAATATATCTGGAGTGTACATACTGGCCACTCAGCACCTCCACACTGTGCCCTTTGCTACTGATTAAATGTGTCAGTAAGGTGAAAGAGATTATCACCATCCACTCTGTCCAGATTGGGAGGCAAAGGTGAGAAATATAAACCTAAAATATTACAGCCAGTCAAACAACACTTTCAGAAAAATGAGAATTATTTTCATCCAGCTAAACAGTAAAACATTTATCATTTGGTTTATTCAGTGATAATATATAACTGAAGAATTACTTGTTAAAACAATAATCAGTACTGTTCAGAAACAATGATTACATAAACTAATCTGAAAGTATTTACCACTTTTCAACTCCTTGGACATTTATTTGAAAGAGAGGTTTGAATTTTCTATTTTAAATGACCCTGACTCTGAGATCCATCCCTGAGGATTCCAGAGTCACTCTTAGTTGGGTCATAATGAGTCGGGATTTCCTTCTTGTCTTCATGGCTTGCCTCATCCTTATTGAAGCTAAAATATCTCAGGGGGGAAAAAGTAATGACTTCTAGAATATGTGTTTTACAAGTGAAACTAAAAACTTTCAAAATATTATAGCAAGTCAATTTTTAAAATACATATAATGCCCAAGATAGCTCAGACGGTAAATTTCATGCATATAGGATGCTAATAAGATACATAGCAAAGTCCATGGAAAATGGTCAACCAAGACATTTTGAAAGTAAAATGCAAGGGAATAGATTGTGCAAGAGATCCAGATTATATCTGGCATAGTGTTCTGTACATTTGAAGCACTTAAATATTTATTGCTTTAAATATATGCATGAATAACGGAGAAGGAGAACTAAGTCCCCTTTTCTAGATAGGAAAAGTACAAGTGAAAGTCATTCAGAGAAATTGTTCTTTCCCACTAAAACATCATTATTACACTAGAGAGCCAGACTCCCAAGGTCAACAACATTCACAAATCACAACAAAACAACCAAAAGCCTTACTCTCTTGGGAACCAGGCTCCTATGCATAAACGTTGGAAGTTCTGCTTGATGAATTTGGAGTAATGTACATTAAATAGAGAAGAGCAAATGTTTCACCTATTGATCCACCTGGTGCTAATTACTTTCTTAGGATCAAAAGTCATTTCTTAGTGAAAATGACTTTTAAACACTTGTCTTTATACCCCTAATCTTCATCAGAAAAGCCTCTGTTTTCAGTGGGTAGTGGTGAATACAGAGACTCAACAACTGGTCAAAGTGCAGAGGACATGTGATTTACGGAGTGTTTGTCCCTGTATGGGACATCTGTATTACACACACACACACACACACACACACAGCTCAGGGAACACCACAGAAGACGGGCTGGAAAGAATGTAAGAACCAGATGTTGGGGACACGTGCTATGAAACAGTTTGGTCTGAGCATAAAAGTGCCGTTGCATTCACGAATGCATTGCAGCTGTGGTCACTTGCTCAAGACTGACCCCACATCACCATTTCATCATGCATGAAGGAAGGTCACGTGAGATCCCACCTCTTACTGAGGGACTGTGGGAGGAGGGAGAGCGACTGAGAGAGAGGCAGGGACAGAGACGGAGACAGAGAGAGTGTTGGAGGGGATTGTTGGGAAGAAGGATTCCATCAGGGGAGGGGAAGATGGAGAGAAATGGGGATCAAAATGCCCAGAGCTCAGTTTAGGCATATGAAACTATCAGAGAGAAAAATGCTCTAAAATCATCTCTGTAAGTTGTAAACCTATGCACCATCACTTAAGTAACAGCATAAAGACATATTTCAAAACATATGTAGTTAAATAACAAACTTAAATAGGAGGTAGCCTTCAATTCCTGAAAGTACTTTCTAATAAAGACTTTAAACGTTCTTAGTTCTTCAGCAAAGCAATCATGAATAGTTTTGGAAATGTTTCAATTTCTAAAATTGTGTTCAATTATAATAGATGCTTATTTATTATATTAAGAGCATTGACTATGCATGAATATTTTGGTAGGAAAATATGAGAATCGTGTCATTTATTTCATTTTGCATATTTAAAAATACTTTTCTAAACTTTGTATTGACTATGTTCAGTGAGTATAATGAAGCATAGGTAAGGAAACGAGGTAAATAAGAATACGCCTACGGATAATTAATGACTGACTGTCAGAAAGGGAAGAAATCTTTGCAAATTCTAGAAAAGTGACCTTGCTCAGGTCGTGTACTCTCTACTAGAAACTCTGCTTTAAAACCTAGGATTCTTCCTGTAAACATATGTAATTTTAGAAGACTACAGTATTAAATTTATTCATATCATTTTAGCATCTTCTTTAAAAAGGCAAATATTTCCATGAAACATATGGTACTATCTCCTCAGAGCTATTCTATGCTGACTGAAAGTGGAATTGAAGGCATTATTGCATAAAAGGTTCATACTCTGGTTCATTACAGAGCTAAGACTTTTGAAATCTTAAGAGTAATTTTCCCTTTATAATCTGTGACAAAATCACAGAACTTTGGGAAGGATCCATTTTGGTAACAATTTTCCTTCGTTTTTTCTTCCAGAAACTACTCATGTTGTTTTCATTCAGTCATGGAAGCTAAACTCTGAGACCTTACACACACACTTACCTCAAATCAAAATTGCACATTTTTCTCCTTTTTCAGGGGTCTGAGGAGAAATCCCTTTAATAAATGACAATTCATATTAAACTGGTATCAAAGCCAATTTTTAAATAAAAGTATCTCAATGGGAGAAAAAGCTCTGTAAATTTAGACTCCTCAGCACTGTCCTAGCTACCTACAACCCTAGGAAGCGCCCAGGGTAGAAGGCTCGCTAGTTATGGGCTGTTCCTAAAGTATGCAAAAGATAATAGGATTGAAACTAATAACTGTGCAACAGAGTTGAAGAGGCACAACCGGAACCACATCTAAAAGGTAGAATTATCAGGAAGTAAGGACCAACAGGATGTGGAAATAAAGATTAAAAGTAAGAACTGAGGATTAACTGGAAGTTTATATCTTGAAGAATCTAGAGAGTGGTGTCAACAGGGGAAAGAAAGCAAAGCAGTTTGAAGTTTAATTTGAAGTGGTACATGCTTAACCAACATGGAAATGCAAATTAAAATCCTGAAGCGATTCCATGGCATCCCACTTAGAACTGACTTTCATAAAGAAAGCAAATAACAAAACACACCAGTGAGGATGTGGGGAGAAGGGGAATGCACACTAGTCCAGTGCCTGTGCACATCAATAGCTACACCACTTCTGTCTATATGTCCCAGTACTCCACAGCACTGCTCACACAGACAGCTACACAACTGTGCTGACTGCGCTTATATCACATACTGTGACAAGAGCCAAGTTAAGCCTAATGTCTCACAACAGGTGAATAAAGCAAATGGGTTATATATGCACAATATAGTTTAAAACATAAAGAACAATGAAATTATGTCATTTTCTGGAAAATTGATGCAACTGCATATCATACAAAAAGAAACAAGCCAGATTCAGGAAGACAAATACCACAATATCACGTTTTCTCCCATTGCTGGATTCTGGATGTTATACAGATACATATGTATACATATGTATGGGCACACACACATATATGTGTATATATAAAATCATGAGGGTAGAAGAGATTGGGAGAAAGAAGACTAGTGAAAAGGAACTAGGAGGGGAGGGGAGAGGAGGGGAGGGAATGGAGGGTACGGGAGGGGATGGGAGGGGACAGGAGGGGACGGGAGGGGAGGGATTAAGATGAACAAAATACATTATATATTGGAAAGAAATTGCCTTTGGAAACCTAGCACTGTGTACCATGGACACAAACCAATAAAACTTTCAAAATAGCTCTGATTACATTTGGGGCTCAGATATTAAAAGTGACCAGCAAATAAATGATTATGAATGCACCGGAACCACATCATGAGGATGGGAAAATGTAGTTGGTGCACCAGGATCTGAAGTTGGCTTCTCTTTCATTTCCAAGCAAAGCAGAGTGCAAAACCATTCATTTAAGTGAATTGTGGGGCCAGCCCAACAGTGTGACAGCAAAGGGTGCCTATGAAAGAAAAGCAACAAAAATAATGGTATGTAGCTATTTCTAAAAGCTCAAACATGGGCTATTAAATGCAAATTACTTTGCCTTTTCTCTTTTGTCCTAACATTTACTCAAGAAATGCTTCATAGGGAGTTAAGAAAAATAAAAATAAATGATGGGCTTTCTTTTCTTCTATCTTTCACATTAATAATTTACCCCAAACGGCCTAAAAACCCCAAATCATCATAATTTAAAGCACTTCATTATAACCCACCAACAAACTTAAGAGCAAGAATCTGAAACCTAAAAATGAAAGCAGGAATGAGTTAACCCTAAGCAGGACATAAAATAAATTAACACTAAGTTTTATTCAGTCCTTTGTTACAAATAAGTGTGACAGTGACCTGAAACAGCAGAGCTCAGGTGAAAGCAGCAACATCTTACAAGGAAAAGCCACAGTGTCTCTCCCCTGCCTGAGAGCTTAGTCCCATTGTTTGTTTCCTATCCCCGGGACTCATTACCGAATGCAGTAGAGATGCCCAAAGGACATGGTAAAATTCTTCAACAGAAATCAAATAGAGAAAATGACAGTATGGAGCCCATATTCTCCCTCTGGGCACACCAGGATTCTTGGAGCTAGCCTGGACACAGCAGGCCTCGTAATTTTTTTAATGCCCTGAGAAAGTCATGCTAATAATCCAGTTCTGAATTACGTTTTTAATTCTTTTACCCTTATCTGTTACCAGAAATAATGAAATCTTAAGTATGTCTGCTGTATTTTCAGAAAAGAATGAGTCAAGCAGTAAGATAGAGAAGGCTGGATTTGAACAATGATTGATTTTTCTGTGTATTACAGCTTAAAAGAATGTGGATTCTTTAAGAAGCAGCTGGTTTATAGTCTTATTTGTATGTGGGACAGCCTTAGGAGGAAAATGGGAGCCAGCCAAGTCCAAGTAGCTGCAGTGGCCTTTCTTCCCAAAGCACAGCTCCTGGGCTACTCAGACTACTGGCTCCTAAGCCACAGGGATGATTCTCTCACAGTCCTGAAGGTGAGGGGCAGGCAGCCACAGAGGCACTTCTCTTCGAGGCTTTAGGGAGGACTCATACGACGGACCCACTACCAGGTACAACTGAGTGGTCTATAGACTCAGTGCTGGGGAGGCAGAGACAGAGTGAATCCAGGCAGTCTCTCTTAATCAGCAAGGTCCAGTTTAGTGAAATACAAAACCAACAATCACTGTCTCAAAAACTAAGACAGAGACTGATCAAGGAAGAAATTTGATGTAGATCTCTGGCCTCTGCACATCTGCACACATGGATACACACACCTGAATACACATACATACACACGTGAAAATATGTATGCTCATATCAAAATAAGCAGAAAAGGTGTGCATTAGTTAGTTAGAGAACTGTGACCTAGAAATTAAATAATGCAGAAGAGAGGCTAGTGGAAATGAGGTAGTCAGATCAAATGCAACATACACTTATTCTGGAACAGGAGACATTTTCCTGAAATGTCTCACTACATAACCCAGACTAGCCTCCAATTCATGATCCTCTTTGATCCACTGAACTGCTAGGATTATAGGTGTGAGCCCCCACAGCCAGTAATTTGTTAATTTCTATATATTGGCAAATTATTTACTTTGAAATTATAGCTAAGTATTTTATTATTTGGCAAATATCCATTTATGATTTCCTAGGAATTACTAGGTTATAGAATTTTTCATATCAAAGCAACTTTGATTTTAGTCTTGTTTTAAATTCTAGAGCTTTTGGGGTTACATGATTAATAGATATAAACTGCAATACATAAAGGATATTTGGAGGGGAAAACTTCCAGATCATTTAATTAGCATTCAATCAGCACTAATTGAACACCTATACTCTATTAGACTCGCTTTTCTGAACTGAAGATATGCCAATGACCAAGATAAATGAATCTCCTGAGCGCAAAGTACTTACTATGCGAAGAAATAAAACACTTAAGTTATAAATAAATGGTTTGGATAGTGACAAGTGCTGTACAGGAAATGTTAGGTAGTGGTGAACAATATGTGGGTTGAGGTGCTAGGCTTATAAATTCTGACTAAGAAGTAAATGATCCAAAGGAAGAATGTCTTTAGATCAAGACCTCACCAAGCAGAGGCTCCAACATGTAAGAATTTTAATTCAGCTAAAGGAAAGAAGCCTAAGCAGAAGCCAGAAGCAGTTCCATGCTCCTCAGAGATAACTGCCTGGGAAGGTGTTCTCTCAGAGTGAGGACATAAAGGCTGGAACAGCTGTGGTCCAAGGTAGCTGGGCTACATTTTGAGCTGGCAGCAGAATTTGGCAATATCGTAAGTGTAAGCCACATGGTACTGGTTTTGGAGGCATGAAAACGGGGTCATGGAGGACACCTGAGGCCAGGCCCTGTATGACTGGGTCAGAGTCCCTGTGGAGAGGTCCTGAGACCTAATCTGATGTTTTGTTTCTGTGTGAAGTTGACAAGGGGTGCGGTTGTGATTCATTTTAATTATCAACTTGACACAACCCAGAACACCTGGGAATAAGGTCTCAATGAGAGCTTGTCTAGATCAGGTTGACCTGTGGACATGTCTACGGGCGACTGTCTTGATAAGGGAAGACCCTGCCTACAAGTCGGTAACACCATTCCCCGAATGTGGGTCCTGAATTGTATGACAGAGACAGTGAGCGGAGCAGAAGCGAAGAATGCATGCGTGTATAGATTTCTCTGCTCTCGGCTGTGATTTGGTATGACCAGCTACTCCAAGCTGCACCTTGAACTCCCTGCTATGATGGATTGAACCAGAACTGTGAAATAAAATAAGCCCTTTCTCTCCTAAGCTGTTTTTTGTCAGGGTATTTTATCACAGCAGCAGAGATGAAACCAGGAAAGCTATTTCCCAGTGTTTCTAGATAATTTGTGAACTCCAAATAATTCAAAACTTAGGAAGAGGCACCCATCAAGTTTGGCTCATATGGTCTTTAGAGATCATATCTCTGGGTCTCACTTTTGTGCTTAAATAGCCAGTTGGCCCTGATGATAACTTCATGTACAGTGGTGAATGCTGTTCTTCTGACAATCAAAGATTAATAACTCTCACAGACTCTCTGTATTGCCTGCTTAGCTGAGCATTTTCTTTCAGTTCCCACATTTGGAACAAACATTCCTCATTCAGGAATATATATACTGTATAGACACAGAGACCCCTGCATCTGTTTCTCTGTCTCATCAAGTACACAGACCACACACTATTTGTAAATTGCCATCCCAGGTTTGTCACTGCACAATGGAATGTAAATCTTTTCAATTATTGCTAGTAAACCATCGGTTTTTCTGGACCTTGGCTCTCTCCCTTTGGAAATTCTGTACTCAAAACAAATGAGCTTCTACATCACTCCAAAGGCCATTAAAAACAGCAGTTGGTCGTGAGCTAACAAATCCAACATGCTAGGAAAACATCACATATCAAAAACATTAACCTTAAAGTGAAATATCTAATTTAAATTATATTATGCCCTGCTCTTTCTTTTCATCTCTAAGCACCACTAACTGATGCTGTAACTTATCCCAGCTCTCCGAGCAGAGTGTGACACAATCCATCATGCTGAAACACTTACGTCACAGCAGTTCACTCACATTGCGTCTCATCAGCAATTACACTGGTGTTCAAAATACATTACCTCATTCGTCCCATAGCCCATCTAGCTTTTTACATAACAGATCAGATCAATTAGTCTCACACGACAGAAGGAAATCTTAAATATCACTGTCCTTATTTCAAGACAAGCTTGACTGAAGTGCAATGAAAAAAAACTATAAAATGAATTTCCTTTGTAAGGTAACAGAAGGAATTAAATAACAAAACTTCACTCTGAACATTTGTGGTCTGGATTAGGCTTCAGAGAAAATAAAAGCAGTGAAGGGAAGGACAATGTTCACTCGGTTTGGCTTTTGAAAGACAGAAGTTCATTATTTGCATAGCTAAAAGCCATGTGTAAATGTCCAGGCTGACTTGCTTATAGACTTTTCAATGGAGGTCGTTATTGTCCTTTGGGAAAAACCATGCTAATTGTAATCAGCCAAGAAATTTACAGCTATTGCACAGATCAATAGCTAGAGATTTTTGGATGCACAAAGCCAGCCCTCTCTCCACATGTTCAGTTTGCCAATATAGAGTTGTTGTTAGTGGCCCTAGTCTGCCTTCAAACGATTCTTTCCAACATCAAGTCCAGTTTCCTAACCATTCTTGATATCTGTTCCTTTGGACTTCAGATGTCATCATAAAGTACATGAGGTTAAAGGAGGCGAGGCTCCCAGCACTCCAACTGTGCACCGCAGCCCCACAAGACTGCTGCAGCCGCGCTCACCGCTGTAGTAACTGTTGTTCATCCTCTCTCCAGATCATGATTACTTTCCTCATTGTTCTACCAAGGACTGTCACTGCCATGAAATGACTGTTGGTGGATAAGAAGTTCACAGAGCCATGGGTCTTCATTTTCAGGCATAATAAACTGTGTCACTTAAGGAGTCAACAGAAGATACAAATCTTGTGGCAAATCAGTTCCTAAAACTGTGCTCAAAAACCTTGAGGTGAAATTTGACCCAGTCACCTCTGTTTAATCAAGCTGACTCCCACTGTGTCTGTTTGAATGTCACAGTGGTAATGGATAATTTCGCACTGAAGGGGAAAGTGAAGTAAGGACTCTAGATCTACAGGAAGGAGGCTTTCAGACTGCTCCAACATTATGAAAATAAATTTTTCTTTTCCAAAAAAGGGAATGTGAGAGAAGATCAGCCTCTAAGACAACGAAATCCAAGCCTCTTGAATGGCCTGACTGGAAAGCTCATTTTCTTCTTTAAACATTTTATTCTGCTTTTACAAAACATTTCACATACAAAACACGATCTGCCCAACTTCACCAAAGCCTGTGCCTTACGTTCAGACTGAGTCTTTTAAAATGAAATCTGTTTATCTGTTTGTCTGTTTGTTTATTTGTTTGTTTGTTTGAGACAGGGTCTCCCTGTAGCCCCTGGAACTCATTATGTAGGTCAGGCTGGCCTTAATCTCACAGAGATCTACCTGCCTCTGTCTCCCAAGTGTGTCCTATCACACCAGGCTTAAAGTGAAAGCTTTTAAGAATAGTTTTTAAATGCTTATCATTAACAGTTTAGAAAATACTGACTCCACTATTTTGCTACTAAGGAATTAACTCTGAGAGTGGGCAATTTCCACTTTAACTTTCATTTTCTTGACTTCAACAGCCCCACCATAAATTCCTATATACCTACTGAGCAACTTAAGGAATCTTGTGCCACTGAGTTAGAACAAAATATAAATGTAAATTCTGAATTTACATCCTTAAGAGACCTTCAACATTGCCTTAAAAACTCAAAAGTGACCCAGTTTTACCAACTAGGAGGAAACTCATTTCATTTAGTGCTTTTTAGTATGCTTCTATTTAGCTTTTAGCTAGACATTTGGAGAGTCACAGAATTGCAAGAAAGAACCATCATCCCTACTCTGGCACCCTTCCAGGAACACACATAGGCTTTGCAGTAACATAGAGAAGCAAAAATTGTTTCAGAAAATATAACTTATGGTGGCAACCAACTGAGCGTCTTGGGAAAAGAAAAGACCCAAGTAAGTGAAACAAAGAAGATGTGAAAGACCCAGCATCCTTGACACTAGAAAGCCATGGCTATTTAGATAAGATTCAGAGGCCCCATATGTTCCCTCCAGAGATTTTTAACTTTGCCTAATTGATCTCCAAGTAGAACTCAGTCCCTCTCATGTCTAAGAGCCTCTCTGGCACAAAGAGGCCTGTGGCTCCCATCTGCCCTTAATAAATGACTCCCACTATGTGGGCTGAAACCTCACAACAGGGTAGTCTTGAGGAAGCAGGCTGAGGCTTTCTCCTACAGCCAGATCCAACGGCCATTTTAACTTGGTTCTGATCTGCTACTTTCAAACTTTTTTCCAAAGGTTATCCCAAAATTGTCTTTTAGAAATTATAAAGTCACGCTATCGTCTTGCTTTCCTCAAAACCAAAGCAAGGTTAACAAGATTGCTCACATACATGACTTCCTTATACACTTACGTAGCATCTTGGACATTTGGAAAGGAAAGGGAAGAAAATCTACTTAAAGTTCTCTGACGTAATAAGATGCTGGCAGTATAAGCTCTCTCCTGTCATTCACAAAGCCCTGCAGATTTGCAGTAATAGGTCTCTGTCACTTAGGTTTCATTATCCTGACTCCAGGCCCTGCAAAGACACCTTCTTCAATCATTTCTAGGCTTTAATCCCTCCATTCTCTAGTCCAGGGAGAGGCTGTACCTCTAACTTAACCTAGACAAAAATAACTGCAATACCAGTAATGGATTATTCCTTGTAGGAGAATAACATTATGTACCAATCACTGCACCTGCAATGCATGTATAATGCCACTAAGTCACTACTCTATCTCCGTTACATACACAAAAACCAAGTCTCGGAGTTTGAATGAGTTACTCAAGTCCATTTAAAATAATTCTGATCCATTTCTGATGTTCAGCATTGTTTGGGGATGAAAATCAATCCCTCTTGTTCACTCTCTCAGAAGAGTGCCTGTGGGGAAGTCCGTCGACTTCTGGGGTTCTCAGGACCCTCTGCTTCTAGTTAGGACAAAGAGATGAGCAAGACATTTCCACATTTCAAACAGAGGCAATATCTGTGTGTGTTCATGTTACTTTAGTAGAAACCAATCACATGGCTACACTGGAATAAAAAGGGACTGGGAACTGCACACCTTCTTAGACACCATGAAAGCTCCACTCTGGGGAAGGAAAACCATACGTCACTGGAGAACAGCGGCCACCTCTGCCATATTTTTCTGCCACATATTGTATTTTAAATAATCGTTTCCAGTATCAACGAGTTGAGTTAGAAGACCTTCTAACTCAAGGTATGGTATGGTAGAGTATGATGTTTTTAAAGCAAGCTTGTCTAGCCACACTTTTGTTTCTCTGCCACTGGAACCAAACTCAGGCTGGAACCAAATTCCGCCGATTTCAGCCAAACTCCATCAAATCCTAGGCATAAAAAATAAATTATTATTTTATAGGCCATTAAAGTATGAACTCTGATTTTTTTTGAAGATTTTTTATGTATTTTTATTTTACATATATGAGTGTTATTCCTGCATGTATATAAGTGCACCCATTTGATGAAGTACCGTCAGAAGACAGAAGAGGGCATCTGATCCCCTGGAACTGGAGTTATGGATGATTGTTAGTTACCATGTGGGTGCAGGGATTCCATCTTGGGTCTCCTACAAGAGCAGCCAGTGCTCTTAAAAGCTGAACTGTCTCTCTAGCCTCTGCAGTCTTGTTTGTTATATAGCATCACATAACTTCAGTAATAAGATTCTATATTAACAAGTTATGAACAGCTAACATTCTATGAAGGGATGTTTTCAAGAATAGCAAAGGTTTCTTTAACCACAAAAAGAGTGTGCTTTCTATTGTGCCTACACGTATTTAATTCTTAAGAATTCCAGTAGAAGAAAATATTTCACTGTCATTTTTCATTAAGAGGAGATCATTTTTCTCCAGGAAAAAAATCTAAGAAACTATGGAAAAATAGGATCACCAATCACAAAGCTTGCTTTCTAGGCGAAGGCAGAAAAGCAGCCTTCCTCGGGCATTGGGCAAGACAGCGTGGGGAAAGAAACCTCTTAGAGGAATCTTCACTCAGTGTCCTATCGAGTTTAAAAGCACGGCTCCAAAGATTATGTTTGCTTTTACTTCTCAAAGAAACATTTTCATATGCATTTCACATGCATTTCTCTAGGCGTGTGTTGCCAAATTGCCCTTATTCACATATTCACATGATAATAAATATTTCTCTGGAAGGAGGAGGAAGAGGAGGAGGAGGAGAAGGCTCCAAAATGAACAGGCACCTAGGTTAGCCCTGAGGAACAGGCCGGGTCACACTGCCTTTGTAAACATGTGAAAGAAGACAAAAAGTATATAACTTGGAGAGATCTCCAGATTGGAGACAGGGGCTCTCTGGCACCTGGAGATATTTTATTCATGTATCAAAAAGTCCAGGTTGAGTTTAACCTATCACATTTCTAAGGAGACCTTTCTAAAAGAGGAGGAACCACTGCAGACAAAATAGCTTTGTCTTAAAGTCTCAGCTAAAGTGTCTGGCTTTACCATGGCAGAGAATAGCATTTGACTTGGCCCTCAGCATGCATCCCAGGGGCAAGGCCTGAGGAAAGGGCCACAGTATGCAAACTTGTATCTCTTATTGTAAAGTCACTCACCAGAAGCCTGTCTGATCACTGGTATTTTCAGTGTGTTGATCACAATAACATTTTAAATGATGAATTTCAAAGACCTAACACCTACAAACCAGACCAAAGAAACCGAAGAGACCTTTGTGGTTTTTATAACTTTTACAAACTTTGTCCCTGTTCCTAGGAAGCTAATGATAAGTATCCACTTCTTATTTGCAAGCCTTACTAGGCAGTGAGTGCAGACTGTACATAGGCTAAGTCTCCTGAACCACCAACCAGAACCTGAGACCTCCTGCCTGCAGCCAGTAGTGAGCTTCAAAGGAGCCCCGCCACCTGCAACCTGTGCTGAGTCTGGAAATGGAGTCTCTGGCCTGCAGCCCCGAGCCACCATCAACCAGCTAAGCTGCTCCCAGATTCCTGAGTTTCGGAAAATATAAGATGATACACATTTGCTGTTCTAAACTGATTAATTTTGTTATAATCTGTTATATAGACTAGATACTGTTGCTTCTGGATAAAATATTTGTATAGACTATGTGAAAAAGAGCTCAATTCTTATTAGCCTTGTTTTATTTGCCTTAGTTAGTCTCAGCTGTGCTACTTATCTTTTAATCAAAATGGTTTTCTGTCTGTATCCTATGATGTCAGAATTGCTGATGTATTAATTTTCCCTTGTGAGGTAAGAACAAACATCTATTCAACCCACACAGGGTACCAACAATACACCAAAGTAACAGTTCACTTAAGTGCAGCAACTGGTTTATTTGGGGCTAATTCCAGGATCATGGGTGAGGGGTTACCTACAAGAGCATTGTCAACTTACAGGGGACTATACCACTGAAAGAATCCTATCCCCCACACCCCAAACCATTAACTGTTTGAATGTCCTTGAGGAGGGCTGGGACCTCGTGTGCAGCACCTCTCAGCTGAAAGAGCACAATCATGCTGGTTTGCTTTCAAGACAGGAACAACCAAAGAACGGTTTGTCACAAGTGCCTACAAGTTAGGAGTGAAGGTATCAGTGCCACTATTTGAAAGACGAACTTGGAATGTTTCTAACTAACCACTAGGACAGAGGAGAGAGATCAAGTCCTTAAAGTGAGAATCTGAATCCAATCCCCACAACCCATGTAGAAAACTGTAGATTGTGGTATGTACTTATAACCCTAACCCTGGGGAGGCGGAGATAGGTGGACTCCCAGGACTCACTGGCCATCCTAGCAAGTTCTAGGCAGTGAGAGACCCCGACTCTAAAAGGCAAGGTGGGTAACTCCTGAGGAATGACAGCGGAAGTTGTCTTCCAGCTTCCACATGTACATGTAACACATGCATGAACAACACACAGTATAAGTATACCCCTACACATAGACACACACACACACACACACACACACACATGACAATCTATAGTTCTGAGAAAGCCAAGATATTCTGAGCACATAATTTAAGAAGTGCTTATGTCTGTGCACATTATAATGAAGATACAAAAGGTTGAAGTCAGACAAAATGTCTTAACAGCATCCTAAGAATAAAGATCACCTTGCAGCCTAGAATTGTTCAGTTGACAACTTTGGCTCTTACAACAAGTGTATTGAAGACTTCATTGCTGTCTGTCTTCTGCAACCCAAAATTCTACACCATTCACAAGCATAGGCAAAATAAAGACATTTTCACACAAACAAAAAATTGTGAGAATAAATTACCAGTACATGGAAGCTAAAGGAAATTCTGATGCATGTATTTCAAACAGAAGGAAAACGAGCGCAGATGCAGCTTCCAAAAGGCATGAAGGCGGGGGCCGGGGCAGGGGTAAAATTAGGAAACCAAAAGAAAAAGAAGCCACTAACTGCAAAAGATGCCCGACTAAAGATAAAAGAGACAACACGAAAACACAACGCTGTAGGACGCAGCAGAGGAGGAAATAAAATCAGAGCAACTTAGGTTGCTTTGTTTACAATTAAATTTAGCATACAATTACATTTAATACACAATTAAATTTAAACATTGAGAAGTCAAGAATGCATATTGTGATTACAAAGAGAATTGTTTAACAGAAACAGAGCCCGTGAATTTCAAATTATGAGACAACTAGAAAATCAGTTCAAAAATGCAAGAAAACAAATGAAACACTCAACAAGGAGATAAACTGTGAACATGAAATAAAAAAGTTGGATGCAAAGTCCAATAAGCAGTGTAACATATGAACAAACTAAATGTTCCAGATTTTTTTAAAAAACATAGTTTTTACAATGGGAACTATAAATCACATCATACTCTAATTACATGCTATTCATAAGAAGAAACATTAAAAAAGAATGAAAACCTTCAAGGTTTGGAAATAAGAAGACAGAATCAGTAATGGATTGCAAACATCAAAGATACCTGCTACAGCTTTATTAACACTAGAAGATAATAGACTGCACAAAAATATTTCACTAGAAGCGGAACCAACTGACATATATTAAAAATTTCCCAAGAAGATACAGCGGTGTTTTATATATGCATATCTCCCTTAAAATGTGCACAAAGAAGATGTGATATAAGCACACAAAATGATGGTGTACAAACCAAGAAAAGAGTGAGATCTGCCTCCCCTTTCCCATCTCCTCCTCCCGCCGGAACTCCTCAAGCCCCATTTCTGGGCTCCTGTCTTCTTTTCATCTATGAGCCACCGAGTTTCATTAGTTTCTTGCTGGAGCACTGGTGGGACGTTTTTACCACAGAAAAGGCAACTTGTCAGTGGCTAGAACACTAAAGAAAATGGCACCTCCTCGCCAAGCAACAATAACCACCAACAGTCCCCTCAGGGAGGGCTGGGCCTCAGGGACCCTCCTTCATCCATGGTAAAGTGTGGATGGGCCCAATTCTGTGACAATTTTAAACATAAAAACCACAGCTAGAGTGAGTTCCCAAGTGCGCTGGCTGTGAGGCGCAGAGCACAGTCCTTTTGATGCACATCTCCCGGCCCTTACAGTCTTAATATTCCCTCTTCCATGATGTTCCCTGCGCCTTGGTGAGGGCAACACGGCTGCCTCCATCAGCACTTATTCTCCACACTTTGGCCAGTTAGGAGTTTCTGCATTTATCACCACCTGTTGTAGTAAGAAACTTCTCTCAAAAAGGCTGAGCACGCACTGATCTGGGAGTAGAAGTGGGAGTACTGAGAAGGTAGTTTCACAACCCGAAGGTTTGACGTGTTAAAACATGAAATTAGGGCAATTTCATTTTCTTATGGGAAAAATACTAAATTAGAGCATGATTTCAAGACACACACACAAATCAACTCCAGGTGGAATAAAGACTTAAAACTAAAGGCAAGGCTATTAAACTTTTGTACAGTAATAGAAAAATCTGTAGAACTTTAGGGTAGAGAAAATCACCTCAGTCACAAAACACTCTGATCATTATGAACAAGAGTAAATTTAACCGTAGCAAACTAAGAATTTCTGTTCATTGAAAACACCAAGAGAAAGAGAGAGACAGAAATGGTAGGGGAAGGAAGGGGAGGGGAGGGGAGGGGAGGGGGGGGGGCGGAAGATGCAATCCATCATTCTGTACAAGGGCTTATATTCCAAAAACACACACAGTTTTAAAAGAGCAATAAACTGAAAAGGTGTGTTATGTTAATAGAGGACTGAGTGCCAGATACCAATAATATATAAAAAGGATCTTGGCCTCTGTGGTTACCTGGGAAACACAAATCAAAACAACTACATGAGCGAATACGACATGCTCCTCGACCTAGTGAGCTACCCTTGAGAAAACATTTTGGACTCACATCCAGAACCTCTCATCACAACATTGTTCTTAGGAGAACAAAATGGAAACTCCTGCACATACACAAGCCGTAAAATGAATAAATAATTATAGCACACTGGGATGTAGCCAGAGAACTGCAGCAAGGAATAAGCTACAGTAAGTAGGAATGGGTCTTAGAACTATGTATTGGGTACAGGAAAAATACTATGCAGTTTTAACTCTATAATTTAATATAATAGAGGTTAAAACTCATAGATTGGATGGTTCACACATGTATGCATTTGTGACTGAATATTTTTAAGGCATACAAATGACTAGCATACAATACAGGGTAGGAGTTAGTTTTAGGGGAGAAATACAGTGATGGAGGTGTGCACTGGAGGTGTTCCAGCTCTTAGCAGAGTTACAGTTCTTGAACTAGGTCATAGAAACATATATGTTTCCTTTCTGTTATTGATTAAGCTATGCATTTATGCATTATACTATATTTGTCTCTGTATATGCAATTTATAAGAAATTAATTTTCAATTTTTGATGAAAAATATGTGCTGTGATTACTTTTTCTCATCAGTGGGTCAGCCCTAAAAGCTATATTATTCTTCACAGTGTCCATCAAACTGGCTGTATATGTAATGTATGACATGCCAGTGAAGTTCTTACGAGACGAGAAAGGAGATTAAAGTAATGATTGTATCAACAAATTCATCCAGGCACTAAAAATGCATTTGTAAAACCCCACATACTCTTTGGATAAGTAATCACGATTTTGCAGCATTTTAAGTTTCCTCTGAGGTGGTTCGATGATGTGGAACTGAATCATTAGCTGGCTTTTCAGTGTGTAACTTCTCTTACCTGTGAAGAAAGGCAGAAAATGAACTGTTTGGAGTAGAACAAAAATTCTCGTTAGCTCAGTGCTAAGAGCTGAACACAAGTGGCTTTCCTGGGATTCAGACATCTTCTGAGGAAGTCCTGCGGGATGTGTCTCCCCCTCTCTTCCCCGCGTAGTGAGTGTTACCTGGAGACCCTTTTCTGAGCACAGCTGGTGAGCCAGTAATGGGACACGCAGATACTAAGAGGCACAGAGATCAGTCCAAGAACAGCTGCCTGAGGGGAGCCTCTCTCTCATCCCTGTTTAGAACCGTTTCCTGCTCAATCTTCCACCTACCTTTCTAACAAGGGCTGCCTCTCCAGGGTTAGTGATTTTTCATCCGTTGGTCCTGTTGGCAGCAGAATGATGATGAACTAAAGAGAACGGTTCCAAGGGGCAAACAGGACATTTGACTCTGGCAAAGAAGGAAGGACCAGGACCACACACCCTGACATACTAAGCAACCAGGAGACAGGAGCACGTGCAGGAGTCTAAAGGAAGCACAGGATGGTGGCTCTGAGAGAAGGAAGTGCTTTGAGTGTCCCAGCACACTGCCCAGAGAGTTCTCAGGCCTAAACACAGAGAGCAGGGACCCGAACAGAATTCAGAAGCCCCACCGAGTTGACGAGACAGATTGTACTTTGGAAAGGCTAAGGCAGCCAGAACATGCGGCACCTACTAGGACGCGGGTCTGGGACTCGGTGTTACTCTAATGGTGGAGGCAAATTAGCAACAGAACCAGGGCTGCTTTGCATCTCCCCAGTGTGTACTTTCAAAGGAGCTGACACAGTGCGTGAAATTTTCCTATGCCTCAGGACAACATTTTTCGGTAAAGAAATAATTGTTTTAATCCAGCAACTGATAGTGAAAACCTTAAAATATATATCATCCTATCAAAATTAACAATGTCTGACATCCAAATTATGATACTGCTGACTGTTACCAGGCATACAAAGAACAAACATGATCCAAACCATCAAGGGAAAGGGACCCAGAAATGATAGAGTTGACAAAGCTCACAGACATAGGTATCAGAACAATCTATAAATAGACTCAAAATGTTAGAGGATATGAGGAAAGAAATAAAAAGTATTTTAAAGCAGGGCAATATGGCACATGCCTTTGATCCCAGCACTCAGGAGGCAAAGGGAGGCAGAACTCTGTGAGTTCAAGGTCAGCCTGATCTACATTCTGAGTTCCATCCAGGTCAGCCAGGGCTACTGCACAGCCAGACCCTGTCTTAAAAAAATAAAATTAAAACACGAATAGAAAATCAGCATCAACCATGAAGAGCACTGGGCAGATTCACAGATTAGATGCTGCAGTAGAGATCAACCAGGTACCAGAAGGCTCAGTGGGTAAGGTTCTGAAGCACAAACATGGGAACCTGAGTTCAGAACCCAGCACCTGCACAAAAGGTAGTTCAGCAGCACACAGCTGTAACCCCAGGGCTGGGTGTCTGACGGGTAGAGACAGACAGATTGCTGAAACTCACTCTGAGTCAGCCTAGTCAAATAAATAAGTTCCAGTTCCAGGGAGAGACCTTGCCTCAAAACTAACATGGAGAGCAATTGAGGAACACACTTAAAATTGACCCCTGGCCTCTATACATGCAGAGAGAGAGAGAGAGAGACAGAGACAGAGAGAGACAGAGAGAGAGAGAGAGAGAGAGAGAGAATGCAGAAAAACAAGAAAGAAAAATATCAGCAAACTCACAAACCTAAAAATGAAATTATTCAAAATGTAGTAGTATGAAGAAATTGTATTTCTTTTCTTTGAATCGGGGTCTTATTCTACAATCATTCTAGAATTCACCATGTAGCCACTTATACTTACTGCAGTAGTCCTCCTTTAGCCTTGAGAGCTCAGGAATTATAAACACAGACCACTATGCCTGGCTCAGGAAAAACATATTTTTAAACTGAAGATAGCATTATAAATCCATGGGACAATATTAGGCAATCTTTGATGATGGTTGCAAAGGGAGGCAGAAAATTACTTGAAGAAATGCTAACTGATAATTTCTCAAATTTTAATGAAAACTCAAAAAACATTAGTCTAAGAACTTCACTCAATATAGCATATAGCATAAGCAGAGTAAATCTGAAGATTTAAGCAGAAAACCAAATAAGGAAAGGTGAATATTTATATAACATGGGTACTAAAGATAAACTTTTGAAATATAGAAGTTGAGAATGTTAGGATAAAATCAGACTCACCTCAGTCCTTAGAAAAACTATATGGCAATGTCTAAATGGTAAAATATTCCTAAAGGGAAATAATGTTAATAGACTGTGTTAAATATTTCTATCTTATGGCAAAGAGAAAACACCCTTAATGAGTGAAGTGTCCTAAGGTGCAGTCACAAAATCTGATCCTGAAAGAGGGATCGGTGTGAAATCGTTTGTAGGAGTGCTCTGGAGAAGAATAGAAGGAAAGATGAGTGAGGTAAAGGACAAAAGGGCACTGGCCAGAAGGTCACTAGGGAGCAGACATCTGCAGCAGGGACCCCTTGGCTCATTCATAGTTAACACACTGCCGGGTCACTTCAGTTATCCCACCAGGGGTTAAGGAAACGTATCAGTCATCACCTGATTGAGACCCCACGGCCAATCTTCTGCGTGCATGTTGGTCCTAACACACCAATAAAACTGCAAGTCTCAGTGCAGCCCTTCCATGAGGAGATACAAAGTCTGAGTAAGATGAAGACACTCAAAACCAGCTACAGTGAGGAGAGAGAAGAAATCTAAGGCTATGCGGGTAAGCACAGATGCTCTGTGCCGCTATGTTCTCTAAGCTAAAGAGATAGCAATCCTTTAGAAAATCAGGCAATCCACAAAACCAAACTGAAATAATCAATGAGCTAACAAAATGTATTGATTCTCACAAGTAATCAAGAAATACCATTAAAACAATGGGGAAAGAGCACATCAAGCTTATTCAACTGGCGATTTCTTTAAAGACTGAGAATACTCCAGGAGATACGGTTATTGTAATCTGGTGAAATAAGGGACTCCAGATTACACACTGGATGTTATATTTTGCTCATTTGATGGCTGAGGATCTAATCTAAGAAAATTTTAGGAATGACTTTTACAGTATAGACATAATCTGAACTAAAAACTTTTACCTAACCTTGCAACAAAATCTATAATGCAAACAACCTCAATCTCATTGAGTTATGTGCCCCTCTTGGGACCCGGTCATAGTACTCTAATGCCTCAGGATCTTGCCTTGTCCTCCACCCAAGATATGTGTGATTCCTTACATTGCATATCAAAGCATTAAAATCAGTATCTTTTTCCCATTGCAAACAATGAGAGAAATTGAGTGTGTGACAGTCTAAGTATAAGGATCAAAGGACAAGATTCTCTGATAAGGCTAGATCCTGACTTTTACTTCCCTGTTTCTTGGGGAAGATACTGTTTCAGTAAACAATGAGCAAAGCCCTTGCTCAGGAGCACATTTCCATGAGATATTGGAAGGAATGGGTCCTTGGCAGTTTTGGTCTGCTCTTGGCCTTATGAATGCGAAGTCGGGCTGTTTCTTTATTAAGGCATAACTGTAATATGACTTAGAAACAGCTCAGGAAATAATTATACACGTAAGGCGGTCTGGAGAGGTATACTGAGAAAAGTATTTATAATAGGAAAAAAGTTACAAAACTTAAATTTCTCAATGTTCTGATGTTTCTAAAAATGAAACTGCATCCATATAATGAAAAAGTAAGCTGGGACTGGGAAGGGAGGAGGGAGGTCAGATGGGAGGAAAAAGAACAGAGATGAATAAATCTTAGGGAAATGAGAAATGCACAGTGTGTAAACATCCGTGCATCTGTATACCTAGGGCTGGTTTGGCAGGGAACACAACGCCAGACAGAAGAGACCTCCCTCTGTGTGGTTGGTGAGAGTGGTCCAGAAGACATCCAAAACAATACAGGCTATTGCCAAAGCTCTTGGTTATCTCCCAGAACTGGAAGATAATAACCTACTGTTGAAGAGAGGACATACTTCTGATACAGGCCTCGGAGCAATGGAGCAGGAGCTCCCCGAAGGTTAGCTCACACAATGCTAGATGACAACATGCAAACTGCTAAGAGGGAAAATCAGTCAATGGTCCAACCCAACCCTAAATTCTAATAACCGTAACAACCGGCACGGCACACTACCTCTACTGGCGCAGTTACTAGCACTGTCATCTGCAGGGGGTGTGGGGGAATCAACAGCTATCTAATTGGTGTTAAAGCCCTCTCAGTGGGTATGAACTCTTGGGTAGCACTGCAAATTCAGTCAGATTCACATGGCTGAAGGGCATATAGATTGTAGAGAACCCTGTCTCTGTCATAGCTCTAGAGAAATGAAATTTCTTACCATATGCTATCTATGAATCCTTATATCTACAGACAAGCACATAATACAGTACTCATCAAAGCAGCTTCTTTTTGAAACAGATGGAGGCTACAGCAGACTTCCACAATTTGTCAAACACAGAGAATATACATCTGAAAGATGACCAGTCCTAGGTGACATATCTACAGTTGAACTTTTACACCTAAGGCCCAGAGAACACAGTGGAACAAGGGGTAGAAGAAAACTAATGCATCCCTCAACTATCATCAGTGAAACTTCCTTAAACAACATAGTGCTGTGCACCCAGAAGGTCACAACTTGCCAAGGTTTGAAGCATAAGAGACTGCAGAATATGTATCCCTGGATAGGACTCCTATATGGAACCTCATCTACATATAGCTCAGGGATCACTATGGAAGAGAGGGCGGAAAGAATGTAAGAGCCAGGGCTGGTTCATGAACTTAGGGAAACAGAGTTTCTCAGGCCACTGGAAGCTTGCACATGTGAACCTCTGGCAATGGTGGCCTGAGCACGGGACCCACACCTACTCAATGAGACAGGGCCCAGAGAGGAATGATAGAATTTGTGGCAGGCCAGACCTAGACTGAGAACTATTGGAGACTGATGACTACTGGGAAAGGGAGAGTATACCTTATTTATGATCTCTAGATAGCCTGACCAGACTCCAGTGAATGAATCTTCACCACACGACATCTGGGCGCTAATGCTTGACTGCATGTAAGGCAGAATACATGAAGCCCAAATGGGGAGTTGGGAGGTGGATGGTGGAAGGGTCTCAATCTGATTAAGAACCATTGTATGTATGAATTGTGTGAAACGCAATAAATAAAATTTAAAAGAAGCATTAATAAACCATTAAAGCATCTGTGTTTATTTTTTTTAGTAAGATGGCATCAATTGACCCTGTTTATCCATGTGCACACATTCACTCTGGATTGCTTCTGGCCCAACTTGCCTTGTGTCTAGCCTGGGGCAGTATTCCTGGCAGTTCTTGAAGTGAATTCTTAAATGTTTGAAGGAATTGGGTCATTTTGTTAAATCATGAGAGCAGTTCAAAATCATTATAAGTGACATAACATAACAATTTATTTGTAAGTAGATTAATAAAATCATTATGTCAAAGAATTTGCAGCAGTCTGATTAGTTTACTCTAAACAATTTGTTGGTAATCCCAGCATTTCCGCATTCCATTTGAAATAAAAGTCCTCCTGCTGATCTAGTCTGGGGTTCTTTCCCATCATGTGACCTGGAGAATTGTGGATACATTTCAACATAAACACATATTTCATATGTTCTTCCCTAAAATAATCATAATCACAGCCCTTATGACCTTGTAGCTCCAGCTTGTCCTGAACAGTACACTGAGCATGGCCAGGCACACTACCATTTCCTTGACCTGGAAATTCTACGTCCATTAACATGGTACAGAAAATATATGAATTCTTATGGCAAGAGTGTCTTTGTTAATTCATTTTGAAAATTTAATTACTCAAAATCAGGACGTGTTTATGTGATTACTATCAAGCAAAATCTATTCAGATTCATGAAACTGACTTAAAATATTTATCTCCTGTTAGATTTTTTTTCTTAATCTATTTGTATTTTAATTCTTTTAAAATATATTTAACTTATTTTTAATATGTATGAGTGTATTGTCTACATGTGTGTAAGTGTACCCATGTTGTGCAGTCCCCTCAGAGGTCAGAAAAGGGTGTCATATCCCCTAAAACTGGAGTTATGTATAGTTGTTAGTCACACGCAGGTGCTGGAAATCAAACCTGGGTCCTCTGCAAGAGCAGTTAGTGCTCTTATCCACTGAGCCATCTCTCCAGCCCCTTTATTTTACTTCTTGATTCTAGAAGCAAACAGATCTACTAGTTAGTAATGTGTAGCAATAAATTTCATAAACACGTCTGTGGATAGTACGTCATAGATCATCAAAAATATTCAGACAGAAAAAAGCGAGGCTAGAACTTTGTGGCAAAAGATGCTGATGAGTCAGGACAGGGACATGAAGGAAAGAAGAGAGTAAGTCGGGTGTGTGCCAGGCAGGAGCGGAGAGCCCAAGCTGCTCATTTGGTCTTTAGGACCTTGTCCTGGGCTTGTAAATCTGTGCGCAGGTATAAGAGGCTGTGCCAAAGCAGTGATGTCTTCCCATCCAGAAAAGACCAAAAGCTATGCATTGAATGTTTCAGTACTTAGAGCTGAAGCTAATCCTGCTTGAAGCAAAGAAGTCTCTCTCTCCAGTTTCCAGTAAATTTACAGACTAATACTAAATGTGCCACTTGCACAATTACAGAATTAACATACTTCAATAAAACATATTAGTTGGCACCTTGTGTCACAAGGACTAGCATGGCTCCTTGTGTGGGGAATGATCTGGTTCTGAGTCATTTTTTTTGGAACAAGCCTTTTTGCATTTGTTCCAGCTCCTGTATCTGTTGTGAGATCTCAGCAAAGTTCCTTATCTACTATCCAAGGTGCTTCTCAGTATCTCAGTTTATGCATGCATAACAAGTGCTTACCTGTATTTAAGAGGTAATTCAGAAATAACATTTACTAAATGTTTGCTATTTACCAAGAATGTTTGAAGAATTTTAGGTATTTTAATGCATATAATGCATCATAAAGGTTCAGTGCCCATTTCACAGATATGGAAGAGCTTAAATACTTGAAAAGTTCATGCATGTAATGTGGGGTCTGGGAAAGTAAAACCAAAAAATTAAAGTGATTAGTATGCTTCTTTAAGACCATAAGGAATTACACTTCCCAGACATTAGGTTTAAGTTCATAGAAGATGTTATTTACACAATTTCTCACTAATGATTTTGTTCTTAATAAGAAAATACCACTCAGATATAAGACTTCAATTCTTGGCCTACCTCAACACTGCAGTGCATACCTGTGGCCAAGAAAGGCAAGCCCACCATTGTTCTAACCCAAAAATTAAGTGATTTCTCTCCCTGTCCAGAAGCCATTTGGGAAGGAACTTACCCTGACTCTAGCCACTCCAGGAAGCCTATCGAAGTGCTTGAAAACAAATCCTGACTTCAAGACTCTCAAGTTCAGCCATGGCAGTCAAAAAGAAAAACAAAGGGGAACCCAAAAGATGGAAGCCTTTGAAAGTCCTTAAGAAAGAAATTCTAATGGACTTTGAATTGGACATTTGAACTCTTCCCTGTTCTGACTATTTTACTTCAATATTCCAGGCACCAGTCAAGGACTTTCTTTTCTCCTTTATAACTAACAGTTATGCAATTCAGGGGTCTTTTAGATACACTCAGTGAAGGAGTACCCCAATTGCCACAACCTACGTCCCTGTTCAGCCTGAAGCAGCCAAGAGTGGTCAGCGTGTCAATTCCCTATTGGCAATTAGGGTGACCTTTTCAGAGGGTGGTGTGATGAGAATAGGAGGTAGAACTTGGCTAGGCAGTTTAGGGTAAAAAGACCCCAAAAGACCGAAAACTGTCCTTGTACCCTTCAGCAGCCTACTCTATATCAAAGGCCAAATATGTCCAAAGTATTTGGGGGCTCTTACCTATTCCTAAAAGATTTTAGGGTTACCTCTTCAAAAGAGGAATCTTAGAGAACAATAGCTAACTGAGAGACTATAAATTCTCTCACTTACACCTTTAATAAACTCAAAAAAGAACTTAAAACCCATTATCACCCCTGGTTTGCCAATTCCCTCATGGCCTGCCTCCTCCCTTTACTGGGCCCTTATATACCTCCCCATTATATATATATAAAAAACAGGAAGATGTGGGGGTCTGGGTATTGAGCAAGGCAAGCAACCCCGGATACCCTGAAGGGACGGCAGGTGTCTGGCCTGCTCTGCCTGATAACCTGGCCCCAGGAAGCTACTGTAGATATGAATCTTCCTTTCCCCAATCCCAGACCAGAACCAGGTTTTTAGGTTTTGTTTCCTCGTTCCTGAACTTCCACATCAGCCCTACAACCTTCCCGCCTTTATCCCAAAACCCCACTTTTAACTTTCCCACCTTCTGTAATGGTCAGGAAGGCCTCCCTATATAAACGCTTGCATTGGCTCTAATAATGGAACTACCCACCGACATAGTGTCCCGGGAGCTCCTCCTCCCGCCGCACTCTGAGCCACCCGAGGACCTGTTCGATTGTCCTCCATTCTCTGGCATGGCTGGAGTACAACCAACCGTGCTGGAGATGGAGACCCACCCACAATGTAGGACATAATACAGTCCAGATTTACACCCAGTCCAGGCCCAAGATACAAGCTTTTGCTTACTACCCTCCTACAATGAAAGAGTAAAATAGAGAATCTCTCAGAGGGTCACCACAGGATTACACGGAATTCAGAGAAAAATGCATGAAATGGAAGTGTGCCTATCATTATTCTTTTATAATCAGACATCTTCCTTCTTCCAATAGGGCATTCCCCATGCACCTGTTAAGGGACAGTCAATGCAGCACAAGGCAGCTCATCATTCTACAATGTTGCATCAATCTGGACAGTTTCAAAATGCCATCAATTCATTTCAAATATGTTCTGACTCTAGTTGTCCCCTGTAATTTGCAATAGGCATATGTATTAATCTATACAGTATACATCTACTGGACATCCAAATAGAATTTTCACAAACAGAAGTAATTAGAAATGTACGTGGAGAATTTAACATCTAAAAAACCACAAGATAAATGCTATCTTAGGCTGACAGTTCTTTTGAAACAAGAATCATATACTTTACCTGCCCTTGAAAACATGCTTGATAGCATCAGGACATGACTCAAAGGTATCAACAAGGGTGAATGCATCCCAGCTGTCACTTTCTAAGTCCAAAGAACTATGCTGGAGATGTGTTTCTGTCACATGAACATGATCATGTACAAACAGCCAGGCATCCATTGCAAAGAAAAACACTGCCAGCAAACTGGCAAGCTATGTTTCTGAAACATGCAAAAAAGAGAAAGGAAGAAGGAAATAGAAAAGGGGAGAGAGAGAGAGAGAGAGAGAGAGAGAGAGAGAGAGAGAGAGAGAATGAGAATATAATACCTATGTTTTATCATTGTGTTGTCCCCTAGCAAGGCTTGGCAAGTGTGCAGATTTCTTTGCTAAGAAGACTCCTAAGCCTAGAAAATGCTCAAATGCAAAAGAAGAACTATGTTGCTTCCCTCACAAAAGACAGGCTTGAAATATTGACTGATACAACCAATGGTCTTAAGGGACAAATTGCTGTACAGACCAGGAGCCAAAAAAATTCAAGGAGGTTTACAAGTCCCTGAACGAGAATAACAAATCCTTCAGCACGTGGGTGTCAGAGTCCCAGGCTGTGCACCAGATGCAGCTTGATGGATGGGTTTATCTTCCCCAGAAGACATGCAGAGATTGTTCTGCCTTCGGCCCCACACACAGTGTCCCCCTCTACCCGGCCTCAGATGTACGACATGTGGTCCACTCAATATTCCCATCTGTCTGCTGTCCAGTTTTAGCACTGAAAGAATAACCTCAGATCCTCAGGATACATGAAGTGTGCTTACTGTCCTCAGTGGCCAGGTCCACTCTAAAACTAAAACAAGAACAGCGTAAGCTCTATATGAATTCCATTCATTTGGTCTCTTCCCGTTGCACACCACACTCATCAGGAGAAATAGCACATAACTACATTCTTCAGTCTTTTTTATTAATAATAACACGTTTTACTTTTTATTGAATTTTTTTGATATTCACACAATATAGTTTGTTGGCATTTAGATCAACTCCCCTCTCTCCAGACCACTCCCCTGTCCCACCCAGCCAAAGTTAATGAAATTTCATAGATTATGAGTTGTGCCTCCAACTGTCCTTCAATATGGATCCATCCACTGGACCCACCAAGGGTCCCAACTCTGTAAGACACTGTCTTTCCCCCTCCCAGCAACCATCAGTTGCCAGAAGTTCCTTAGGTTGGATTGGGATTTCTTGCCTACTTCCCCACGTCTGTACTGGGGTTTTGTGTGGCTTGAGTTTGCAGAGGACTTGGGCATGCTGTCACGACAGCTGTGAGTTCATATAAGTAACTGACCATCTATCTGGAAGACTCTGTTTCCTTGTGGTCATCCACCTCCTCTGGCTCTTATGACCTTTCTGCCTCCTCTTCCACAGTGATCCCTGAGCCTTGAGAGGCACAGGTTTGAAATACGTGCTCTGCAGCCAATTGCTCTCTGCACATTGGCTATTCACGTTGATCACTATCTGTGGCAGAAGGAAGACTTCCCTGGTGAAGTTAAGAAATGCATTCATCCTAAGTATAGACATTGCATTGAAAATCTGTCATTTAGGTTAAGCATCTCACAGAAATTTATGCTCTGCATTTGACCAGTTCTGGAATTCTGTAATAGTCTCCCACTGTTGCAAAAAGAAGCTTCTTTGATGGAATGGAAGGTACACTTGTCTGTGAATATGAGAATGCATATTTAGAATGCAGTAAGAAACCACATTTTTCTAGGGATGTGGCAAAAGTAGGTTTTTCTCTAGGATCTATGACCTCTCCAGCCATGTGCATTTGGCCAACTTTACAGTATTGCACATGAGTTCATTTACTTCTGAGGCCTTAATTCCAATTAGACAGCTGTTGATCTTCAGTTACTTTTGAAAGATAGTGTTCACCAATATAGACACATGCAGAGGAGTGTAGCTCAAGCATCCTTCCAGCTTGCTCGTCACTATCTATATAGATCATGGTTGAATGTTGACCAAGATGGCTGAGAAGTAAATTACCCACATTTACCAAAGGAGGTCAGTTCACAGAAATGTATCTTTATGAATCCAGTTTAGCTGCTCTCAGACAGTCTAAATGGTGTGATCTGAATTGATGAACTTAGGTACTTTACAATGTGTGATCTGAATTGGTGAAATTAGAGAAAAGACAAAAAAAAAAAGACAAAATAAACCCACAGTGTTGAAATGAGTGAACTTTATAACCTGAAAACTGTATTGGTGGAGATGTCCTCCGTGGAGCAGAACTGTATAGGATAATGCTACTCGCTCTCCCGCCTTGTAGACTAAGCACTCACCTCCTCAAGAGCTTTGTACTTGCTTCTCCTCCCTGAGACAGTTCCATGTCCCTCTCCCACTTCTTCAGTCACAGCCATATTCCATTTATGCTGGGAATCAAAAGATAACCATTTCAAAGACAGCAACTGAACTCAGCCACAATCAGCAACTGGTGACCACATTGATGCTAGTATTGAGGTCAGGCACAAGACAAGAAAGCCTTCTACTAGAGATTTTACTCAACACTGTACTGTATCCTAGAAGGCACAATAAGACAAGAAAAATAAAAAGTGAACAGTCTGACAAGACACAAAACATGCTTTGTTTACATAGAAAACTGAAGGTACCTACAAATAAACAGAGCTTTAAATGGGGGGAGCAGTGCGTACTGTATTATAAATCAATCAAAATTGATAAATGGGGGAATCTTCATTTAGAGCATCCACAGCTAGAGATAACTGTACTGAGCAAGTTAGACCAATCTCAGGAAGATAAGCATTGTATGCTTACTCACAAATGTGCTTCCTAGACTTTATATATACATAAAAATAATGTGTATACATACGGCATGAAAGTAGAGCCATAACTGTCTAGAAACAAAGAGAACTAATGAGAGACAGAGCGACACAAAGGACAGGAGAGGGTGTCTGGAAGGGAATGCTCAGGACACAAAGTATGAAAATGTCCTTGGGTAACATAATACCATACACAATGATATATACTCTTTTTGTAATTAATAAAAATTAAAAATCATCCAAAATTTCTAGCTTCATAATAAAACTAATAACAAAATTAGCAACTTTATTCAAATAATTTTATTAAATACAAGGAAAATGACTGAGGGGCATAAATTATTATCCAAAGAAATAAAACATTATATAGAAGTTCTGAAACAGACAACATAACATTATGAAGATATCAGTTCTCTCCGAGTTGATCTCTGTAACCAATACATTTAGATTAAGATGTCCATAGAGCGTTTATGGAACTTGACATACAAAAGAGCAAAATCTCAAAAGCAGAACAGTTGGAATGCTTTTAAAGAGAAAAAATGTAAAAGTAATTTGTAGCATATTAAGATATACTTAAAGCTACCTTGCAACATAGTATCAATGCACACAGACCAGTCAAGCAGAAGAGGTCTCAGAGAGAAGCCTTGGGTACAGTTGCTTTTCGATGACATCGCCGGCTCCACCCGTCTACCACACAGACCGCATAAAAGCTGTTGCTGAGATAGTTGGAAATCTATCTGAAAAGACTAGGAATATTTTAAGTCACAAACACTAACAAATCCTATCTAAAGATAATTTTATAAAAATCAGCACTCATAATTTTCAAAGAAAATAGAAACACATGCGTTTATTCATTTGGATTCAAGCATAACTTAAACTAGACAAGGTGTAAAAACACAAGAGGCAAAGCAACAACTGCCACAATGGACTAAATCTAAAATTTAAGATATTTTCACAAAAACACAGTATAGTCAAAGTTAAAAGGTGACTCAAACCTAGAACAGATATATGACAATAGCTATTGTAATATGTAATTATTGCCCACAAATATTTAAAGAACCCCTTCAAATCAATAAGAAATAGCAAACCAGGCAAAGAATCAGAACTGAAGAGCAGTCACAAATGGCCAATAAACCCAAGAAGAATGCTTGAGCCCAAAGGATAATAAAGTATAAACAACGAGTGCCATTCACTCCCACTTCACACCCACCAGATTGGAAAGCTGGCAAGGGAGAGAGCAATGGCACTTCTCCTGCGTTAGCATTAGGAGCATGCATTTGCCCAAATGTTTGAAAAGCAATTTGGCAATAGAAAATAAGTCTGTTGATGTTCCTCTCCTATAAGCCAGGAGTTCCTCATCTGAGTATTCATCTGCAGATATTTTCACATTATGTGATGAACACATCACATGAAAAAAAAACAAAACGCTAATTTCTTACAGTTTATTCCTTTCATTAGAAGAAATAAATATTGATTCCAGGAGAATAGGAAAGTATATTGGGACGTTTTTAACAATAGTACATGATACAATGGTATATATGACTTATCAAAAAGGTATGAACTTCAGAAGCACGTTAATAATAAGAGTTATCTTGCATTGTTCTGCATTCTTTACATATTTGAGTTCATTTATTTCATGCTTAATTTTCTTCAGATTAATATTTAAGATTCATCACAAATCACAATAGTGCAAGTTCAAAAACACTATACTATTTACTCCATTTAATAGATAATGCAACTGAGGCAAAGGATGATTGACTTACCAGACTGGAGTCATGTAGCTAGTTAATGGCAAGGATTGTTCTAATTCATCTACTCTTTACTAGTTGTACATTAAAAAAATTAATTATAGGATACTACCACTAGTATTCATTTTTTAAAACTACCAAACAAGACTGAGGATGTAGCTCAGTATTAGATGGCTTGTCTAGCATATGTAAGGCCCCAAGTTCTGTTACTAGCACCACACACACACACACACACACACACACACACACACACACAAAATCCAATAATATTATATAATGTTCGAAGGTAAATATCTTTCAGACCGACCTATGAAATGTAATTCACGATCGTATTTAAAAGAATAATGCTTCATAAGCCTGTGATAAAATGTCACGTTCTGAGTGTTCTGTGTCGTCCTCAGCCTCTGATCCGGGCCTCGCCAGCTGAAGAAACATGAGGTCACTGGCTGCAGTGTGCACTTCAGTTGACTCCCTACCACACTGAGCGACGATCGTCCGGGAAGCAGTCACTTCCAGGCACAGTGTCACGGGAACCGTAGAAAAGAAGTCTTTGATAGGTCTGTGACTGTAGCAGTAGTGTTTGAAGACTAAGAGTGGAGAGAGGTGGGGGTCAAGAAAGGGAAGTGAACACCACCCCTTCTCATAGTGCTTCAGTTCCCCCTGCCCCAGCTTTAAATGAGCTTGTGCAGAGAAAACCACCAGTTTGGGCTCCGCTATGGGTTCAGCCTACAATGTGGACACTTCAAAGACTTCAAAGATAGGGAACACAGTACTGTATCGGAAGTGAAACCAAAAAATGTGGGGTTTAGCAAAGCTTTCGGAGGGTGGTTCAAGGGCTTGAAGTGATTTCCACTTAAATACACCGCAAGTGAGTGAACAAAAAAAGAATCAAAAAATAATAGGCCAGAGGAATAAAAAAAAAAAAAAAAAACTCTGATTTTTCCCTTTTGTTAATGCTATAGAAATATCAGTCCTGAGGGCCTGGTAGGATTTCCTAAAGCCCGCTGCTCAACCTGAGCCTGAATTTCTGCAGCGAAATTCAGGAGGCTCTACTTGCATGCTTTCCTGCTTGGTTCCATTTTTAAATAATTTATAGGTAAAAGGAAAATGTGCTGGCAGCTCACTCTTTGCCAAGCAGCATGCTAGGGGCTTTGCTCTCATTTCACTCGTCCTCCTGACGACCCTCTGGAAAGCAGAATTGTCTTCTGTTCACAAACGACTAAACTGAGGAGGAGTTAAACCCACTTGTTCCACAAAGCACCAGCTGAATTCCGTCCAGCTCTTCAGAAACCTCAAAGCTCTTGGCTTTTCACAGTGCCCTGTGGCTTTATGGAAAGTGAATACAAAAAAGGCCTGATCTAAATAAGCCTAAATACCATAATTATGTCTAGTTAAAAATACTCATTTTTTAATTTATGTACAAGCTAAAAATGCTTTTGAACCTTCTGAAAATCTCACCCGGGGTGGATATTGCTTGATTCTGGTTTCCTGTGATGTGCTTGGTGGTTTCATAAGGCTTTAACTGGTGCCCATCAGTATTGCATAGGCACTCTGAGGCTCTGAGTCTTATTCTCTAAAGGTTCTCTGGCTTCAGTGTTTGGGTTCTAAACAATTAGAAAAACTAGATATGGCTATAGCAAGCACTAATTGAAAAATATAGGGTTTTTAAAGCCAATGTCTCTACGAGCTGCCTGGCAAAATGAATATTGTTTAATTTTCATTTTGAATTAAAGACCTGGAAACCTGAGTAATATAGCATCTAATGATGAACTGTGCTGCGTTGAGCTCCTCCGAGAGTCATAGTGATGTATTAAAACAAGAATTATTTTGTACACCGTGCTGAACTTCAGCATCAGATCCTCAGCAGACTGCAAAATCACTATCCAGATAATGAAATTATAAAAGAATTTTAATTTCATGTTAGAACTTGCATTACAAATTATTAGGGAAAGAAACAGGGGAGAAAATAATTTTCAAGCAAATTTCTCTTGTGTATCCAAACTGGAAGGATTTTCTGCTTAGAAGGCTTATGAAAAGTTTTACTAGATGTACCAGAAATAACCTAAAATTTTCACAACACTCAGTCTGCTTAAGGGCATAGGAATGCATGTAAATGTCAAAGGTGGGGCTCAGGATGGAGCTCAGGGATGGACCACTTGCTAAGTGTGCACAATCCCTGGCACAGACAAAAATGTGAAGGCCATGCAAGAACTGTGATTCAATAGCACAGAAAAGTTCACTTTCAAACTTCTGCCGCACAAACACACATTTTTCTGGTACATTGCTTTTTTGAAGCAGGTATGCCCACCTGAACCATTGCAGGAACATCACCTGTCTCTTGTGGCTGATGCTGGGCACTCACACATCCTCGAAAGAAATGAGCTATGTATTGCTCATCGAGCCTTACCTAAACCATGTGATGTTCTGCTGCATAGACTTGAGGTTCTGGGTGTATGAAATAACTTCTACACAACACATTTTCTTTTTAATGAGGCAAAAAGAATGTTGTCAAAAGCGTAAGTCAACTCTACAGTAGAAGAATGTTAGAAATTGCTTCCCAAAGATGGACCAGTCCTCATCCTGAGGGCTTGGACTCCTTTTACCGTCATTTCACAATGCCACTGATGACAGTGAGTGTCTGCCCATTTTGTGATCCCCTCCCAGCAGAGCCAGGCACAGAAGCTCTTCTTGAGGTAGTCAGGTCTGTGCTGACCCAGAGGTCAAAGCACCTGCTAGCAGGATGCCAAGCAGATTCCTGCTTGTTCCATGTCTCTCCAGTGATAGAACTCAGGACAGGTCTCAGAGTATCCAAAATAGTCCTCAAGACATTCACTAAATTAAAACAGTATGGATCATAAATAGTCATAACTGCTAAATAGGGCATCACCATTCTGAACAAGTATTTCAATAAGAAAAACACGTGTTTGCACATTTATGTGTGTATTCACACATGCTTGCATGTACATATATTAGGTTTGGCAGAATTTGAAAGCTCTGAAAGGTATTTAGACGGCAACAAAGGAGTCAAGTAAATTCAGGCTACAGCTTTTTCCTTCTTCCTTTATTAGCCCAAGGAGAAACATCCCAGCATATTACGCATAGTGTTTTCTTCTAGAAAACAAATTAACAACTGAGTCTTTTCATTTTAAAATTGATTTTTAATGTTTTGCATAAATCTGCACAAGACTGAACCTGCCTAGATGAGGAGAAAGAGTAGGGTGGAAAGATGAAAGTTCACGTGATGCTTCTGGCTTCACATTGGAAACATACCTGCTTTACAATTCAGATTTGACTGTCAACAGTGCAATCAAGTCTTTAAAGTCAATTTTATTCTCAGTTCAAGTTCTGACCACCTGCGACAACCTCTTCTGGAAGTGTGCTTCCAAAGCTTCAGTGGGAAGGACAGCAGTGTGCTCTTCTGTTCCCTCCCTGAGGCTTGGGAGCTGTTGAAAGAAATTTGTCTTCATGAAAACCCTTCTATCTTCCAAAAGCAAGGATGGTGATTCCTATGAAACAAGCAGAAACCAAGCACAAGATCATGGGCAGGACTTGGGGGATAAAGGAATTTTAGACACTGCACACAGAATATGTGGGATCAAGCGTTCATTACTTTATCTCCCGTATTACAGTTGTGTTAGCTGTAAAGTAGGCTGTCTTATGGTGGGTCTTCTTGCTGGCTTTTCAGTCATTGTTTGAATTATTATTATATACATTCCAATCACACCATACATGAATTCATAAACCCAGTTTTCTATGGAAATGAAAACAGATACATACACAACAAGGTAATCTTGGAGACTTTTTATTTTCTTCTTACTGATTTGTTGTTGTTGTCGTTATTCTAGTCAAAGATTACCTACCTACATCCTGTGTTTGGGAACTAATGGCGAAAGTTGCTAAAAAACAAACAAAAAACAAAACAAAACAAAAACACCCTCCCCTCCCCTGCCCCCGCCTCCCCAAAGACTGTGAACTACTAGACTCTAGCCCTTGGTTGAAAACCTTAAATGCTCAAAGATTTTTCAAAATCAGGGAGGAAGCTGGAAATATATAACAAAATCTGTATTCTTCTCCCCAGTGTGTCTCAGGAAGATCTCAGCACTTCAGAAAGTAGTTGCTTTGTGGTGTCCCAAGGAAAGAGGTTTTAGAATTCTCAGGCTCAGCACAGATTTTGGAATAAAATTTAAAGCTGAACTTCCATCTTTGAAGACCATGGTAACATTAGTGCTACCAATCTGGACTTGAACAAAAGGGCTCGCCTCAAACACGCTGCTACAAGTAAAACACTGGGCTCTCCTGGCAACTACCTCTGGAAGGAAAAGTAAGGAAGGGCTGAGACTGAATTCCCTGCTACAGTGTGGCAGATGCCAGAATAGCACTTTATACTTTATGATGAAATAATATAACACACCTTGTATAACTAAGTATGTGTATTATAATAAGTATATAAGTATGTGTATAAATATTGATATTTATGTGTATATATGCAGAGAGAGATATATATCCTCACTTTGATAAATTCTAGCAGATGGTGGAGGTCCTCATAAAGGCCAATGTGAGGAGATGGCAATGTGTAAAAGCACTTCTATTCTCCACAATAGCCAAACAAACTAGAATTAAACTGATATAACTTCCAATAAATTCTTTCCCTTCACATTACTGCATTTAAAAATATCATATCTCAGAGGGCTCAGTAAGTCGATTGCCTATTGACTTTCTAGTGGGTCCATATAGTGTAATGAGTCTTTATATTTCTATTCTTAAATTGGTTATTGGATTCCTAAGATTAAACAAAGCATATGAGAAAAATTGCAGTGTTGGAAATTAGGAGGGCTGGTCAAAATGAGTACATTATTATCCTATCAAAACCACATTTAAACTTTCCAGAATAAATATTAAAACAGTAGAAAGGCTGCTTTTTAAAAGCCTCTTGTAACAAGCAGTTCTTTACAAATTGATTATCTGTTTACAACTTTACTTACTGTAATATGAATTTGTCTCATATAAAAATCTAATGGCTTTCTCCAGATTAGGTAATAAAGTCACTTCCCAGTTTGAAAGAATTCATGTCATGCTATGAGACTCATAATGAAATATTTTCCCCCAGAACTTAGAAATAACAGGAAAAATTCAGAACTTTTGACAGACCATTATCAGAACATTTCTTTAAGATGAAACTGATGCTGTCACACCTTGTTTAAAATGCTTCTAGGGGAGAGGCTTCTAAGGTTTCCCATTGTTATCCGGCAGGGTGGCCTAGAGCCCTGGGGAGCAAGGGTCTCATCCCATCAGTCTGCCCTGGGCTCATTCTCCCTCTGGCCTTCCATCTCCACTGCTTTGTCGTCTTAGCCAACAGCTCCTGGCTCCTGCTCTGCATCTCCTCATCTAGCCAACTCCTTCTGCTTCTCTCTGTTTCTGAAAAAAGCCCTGCATACCTACACAATGCTCACACAGCTGGTTGTTGGGTGTTGATCTCCTGAGTCACTTGATGGTTCCCTCTTGCACAGAACCCTAGACTGAGCCATGATGGCTTAGAATCTTATCTGTTGAAGTAGCAATCGACAGCTGAGCCCAGTGTCCCCACTTCAGCAGACCAAGGCCCATCCTTCTGCCATCTTGAAGACATTGGTAATAAAGTTCCTTTCTTGCAGTAAGAAGTCACCCTCCTTACCAGGATGACAATTCGGGTATTAAGGACCCATTCCTATTTCACTCAAAGAGGTAACAGATCAAACCTTATATTAGCATTGGCAAAGTTAGGGTTTCTTTTTTACCCAAGCAGCTTATTATTTTAAAAAATATTAATAAGTAAAATGAATCTCTGCTAGGTGTGGAACTTTCTCTAGTCCCTGTATCCTTCTCTTGATGAAATCATCTTTAGAGTGCAGTATTACTAAAGGGCAAATACTCTGACAGTAGACACAGAACAGAATAGGGCTGAAAAGCTTTGTGTTACCTACACATAAAGCCTTTTCTGCATCCAAATCACATTTATAGAAATTTCTGAATCAGGGAATGTACATTTGCCAGAACAAATGGCCCAGAATGTGAATGAACGGCATAAATCAGAACATAATCAACCTCCACTCTACCTGTTTATTGCTTCTGATGAAATCCTCTTACCAAGTCCTACTGAATTTGCCGTTATCTGCCATTCCTGGGAGGAAAACTGATCAAAACCCAGTCTAAATAATATTGAAGTTCATTTTAAACATAGAATCTATTTGGTTAGTGTGCTACATTCCATTTTAAGGACAATGCTAGACTGTTATGTATTTATTTTCATAGCTTTCGTTACTTATTTGGTTCACTTTAGTTCAAATTATGCTTGTACAACCTAAGATAGACAAGTGTTTAGGTGACATTTATTCTGGTCTCTTAAATGGTTCTGTTGTAGTTATACAATGAAACTGAAAGAGACATGGAGTGGGTGCTGTGAGCGTTTCTGGTCACCTGTGCAGTTTATCTTTCTGCTATCACTCTAGTACAGGCTCAGTTCATAATGCCTGGTCTTTGTGCTCCCCTGGGAGCCCACTCTTCAGGCGCTGTCAAATGAACACCAACTCACTTTTGCGTTTTTGTTTCTTTGTATTCTTTATGAATGAATGATTTGGGGAAAACATAAAAACTTCAATTTATAAATTCTGAGCCTCAGATCCTCAGGGAGCCTATCTCTGTCTCAGGTTCCTTAGACCAAGCAATAGAAATGTTCCAGAAGGTGGGTGTTTCCAGACTGTGTGAAAGACCCTCTTTTCTTTTAGCCTTGAATTAGAGGATTACAGGAGTCAAGTTAATTTTTCTTCAGCCTTATCTACTTGGAGTGGAACATTTCAAATTTAAAGCCATTTTTCTTTTCAGAGCCTCAAATGAATTGTATTTCAATGTGTTCCAATATGTAAGTCAAAGAAAAGTAAAATGACGACTGATTGTGTCACCTAGCCAAAAGATAGCTGAAATAGACTCACTTTGATTGAGATCCAGGGTTAATTCGTGTAATATGATGACACAGCCTATCAAGGGAACCAGGACAACTGCCTGTTTCGTACATCAGGATGACCATGCCTGCAGGAGCAGTGGTCCCGACATAATATTGCTTCCCTAGCCTAGTCTGGTCTGGCACTGCTCTGTTGAGACAGCACAGAGGGCCACAAGCAAATGGGCTTCCACTTCCAATTCAATATGTGTAAAGGAGCCTGGTGCCGTGGGGAAAGTTACGATCTTTACTATGAAGACAGAGTAAATTGTTCGAAATGAATTCACTCCTTTCCTGAGTGCTACTGCATTTCTGAAAGTCTCGGCACTCAGGGTGGGAGGGTCCACACGGGACATCACCTTCCATGAACAGGTTGCCCTTCCAAACTCGAGGAGATAAACTGGGTAGTTTCCCAGCACAACAGCATCTAGATTGGTAGACATGGTGAACTCAGAACATGGGGTTCTAGGAGCTCATTTCTTTCTAGGCTGTGACTATTCTCCGGCTTTTTGAGCTACACTGAGGAGCTGTACTTTGTGAAAGATCTCTTCTGAACAGAGCATACATGAATTGGTATGTTTCTGGCATTTCAACATGTAGCCTAATATCTCATAAAAATGTCTAAGTAGACTAGTTTCAAGACTCTCAAATACGAGTGACAGAGATGAAGAAGAAACAGGAAGCTGCCATCAGCAGCCCAGACCTAGCAATGAAACTCCAGTCCTGCCAAACAGTCAATGAGGGATCCAGAGAATTTTGGACTTCACAGACACAGTTAAGTGATTATAAGATTCAATAGTTTTACACAGTAGCATGTCAAAAAGCACATGCTACATTTGGTTTCTTCTTTCTGTGTTATTGCTATGCTTGATTATATTTGCTTGGTGGATAGAGTGCCATTAGCCATATGCCATATTAATTAAAATCTGAGGAAACGAGAAACTTAAATCTAGACGTTGATGACTTAGAGACCTTGTTACAGTGCAACACAACATCACCACCTAGTGTCCAAACCCTGAAACTTAAGTCTTAATGTCACTGACCTATAAAATACAACAGCCTCAGGAAGAGGCCATATCAACAGAAAAGGAAACTGAAACTCAGAAAGCTAAACCAAGTTGTCTAAGAACCACAGAAACACAGGTCCCTTAACGGTCAGCCCACTCTGGGTTCCTCAAACCCAATTCAGTGTGACAGCATAGCCTAAGAGGCAGTCACTTCTTGCAGGTTCCCAATCTTAACCTACAATCCATGATCTTCTTCCAAGATCACATATTTAGAAGGCAGATGGAATGATATCAAATGTGAAAAAACACTTTAAGAAGCTTAACTAGAGATACATATGACTAGGAATCCAACTAGTCCTGGAACAGAGGACCAGAAGAGTATTCTGTAGAGGCCAATTAGTTCTCAAAAGGCTTTTTTGTTCAAAAGCCTACAATGGATAATATGTACCTTATCCATATTAAATGTTTTACTTACAAATCAAAAGAAAAACTGCAGGTATGATTTATCTTTTCCAGCTGTTCTACTTGGTCTAAACCTTCCAAAGACAGATCATAACAATAACCAGCACTACTGTGGTAACGCTCTTAATATTGGCATCCCAATTACACAGCAAGTTCCTTCAAAATGCCACATTGTAGGCTCCACATTCTGTCTCCCCTTAGGTTTGCAGATTCCTGCATCATCATGTACAAAGCCACAGCCAGCAAGCATATGTCTTTCTCATAGACTTCAGGATCTAAGGCCAAGACAGGAAAAATGATTGGACTATACTTGGTGTAGTTTTCTGTTCCATCCCATTCACAGATTCCACATCAAGTAGATTAAATGGAAATTTCTCCCGTTTGCATCAAAGGCATGTTTAACTATCGGGAGGCCTTTCACCTTTCTTCTGGCTACTCCTAGGTTATGGACACCCAGTGTTTAATACACTGGAGACAACTAATAATGCTTATGGTGTTTTCGGCCTTCCAATAGCTGGCAACCGGCCTCTCTTGGTTCTCTGGGCCTTAGCTGACCTCTTGTAACAAAACTCCCCACCAACAGAGACTTAGCTTAGCTGGAGTCCTGTCAAGGTCTCCAATGCCCTTCCTGCCCCAATTCCACTCTTGCCTGAGGGGTACAAGCTTTTAATCAAAGGCTTAATGCCAGGATTCTCAAGAAGGGGCAGGTATCTTATCTGAATCACCTAGAGAGACTTTCCTAATTATAGCCAACCCCCCATACAAGCACACCAGCCTTTTCTCACAGGAAGAGTGTTCTGTGACCCTCAGGTATGTGGAGAGCGAGAAAAGATGCCGAAACCCTTTGGCTTCAAGCAAGGAGAGTAGTAAGGTTAATCTTCTTTTGATTCAGATGGAAAATACCTCAAAAGAGGGAAATGAAACCTTGTCTCCTAAGGATGAAGCTTTAATAAAACCTTAATTAATTTGGACCCCATTAATTCAAACTGTGTGATAATTAGAAAAATGGTTAGGTTAAAGTTTACCTTTCCTCTAGCTAGGGGAAAAGTGGCTGAAGATTACTTTTCTGTACCTAGGAAAAGTGAATTTGCTAAGCAAATTAGTACTTGCAAAGATGAAAACATTTAATGGGCTAAGCAAGCAAGTAGTTTGGAGACCATTGAGGCAGATTCAGCAGATAAACAAGTTCTACTATAATGATAAATATCCCTGTCCAGACATCAGAGCAGAGCTACTCCAGGACCTCTCTAGACTGCTCTCAAGGAATAAAGTTATCTATTAGAAGTAATGAAATTAACTTTTGAGTTTCCCACAATTCCAGCTAATCTTCCTTTCACTTAGACTAGTTTTCTATAGTTTATTGGATTCTACCTACTGATGAACTCAGAAAGCAACCCAAGAATATCTCGCTGCCTGTTCCTGTCATATTCCATTTAAGTGGGCAGGGCTCTTCTTTCAGCAACACAGAAAACAGTGGGAAAGAGTGAGGAGGGGGAGGCGCCACAGTGTGTGTCTATACTTGGTTGAGCATCAGTACTGAGTGAAGAACATCTGCTGTCCTCTCAAGAGCTCTTATTTCATGGGCTCTGAGAAAAGTATTACTTGGGAAGAAAGGTACTGAGGAGCTCTGTGGTTCCAACACTGAAGAAACGGACAGGATGGCCTAAGCAAGACTGAGCAGGTGACTTTATTGCAGAGTAGAGAATACTTGCTACTCTGTGGTGAGGAATCAGGAGGTCTGGAGACAGGCTCCTTGATCATAGACTTGAAAAAATTAACATCATTATCAATAAAAATGTGGCATAATGTTTAATTAGCCACTGTGCTCAGCAGATTGAGAAAGAATGGGAACGAAGACTCGGAACAACTTCAGAGTGCCATGGAGAGCCTGGGACGCCAGACAGGAGTGCAGGCTCATCATCCTGCTTCCACAGGCTTCTCCCTGTCACCGCTCCCTTCTCACCCTCTTGATTGTACTCCTTTGTTCTCCAAAGGCCAAATGCTTACTGGGCTTCGTACCAGTATAAGATCTTTGTTGGGCGAAAGCAAACTATCTTTTACCATATTCACAGCCACAGTAGTTTTACTTTTACAAACAACAGAATCTACTCAGAAAGTGTTCTGACCTAATCATTGTAGTGAAAACATTGGCTTCAGTAGCAATAACCAATTCCATACACAGAACAAAAATCACTGCGTATCTGTGTAGGATTCACAATAAGCCAAAGGTCCCTGGCTGGCCACTTAAGAACCATCCTTTAGGGAGAAAGTAGATGATTCGCTTTCTCCTCTGAATAAGGCTTCCCATCACCTATAAATACTGGGTTGATAAATCAGTTTATTTTGCTTTCTCCAAACTGAATGCCACCAGACCCTGTAGGAACTGTTTTATATAAAATATCTCACTTTTTTCTTTCTTGGAAGAAATCCTTTGAGGCAGGTAATAGTACTTTAAAAATCATTTCATAGATAAGGAAACTAAGGATTAGGAAAACATAGTACTTTACAGCCAGGTCTTTATGATTGCAAAGTTTCTGTTCTAACTCAGTGGCGCTCAGTTCTCAGTGAACATCATCATGCTCAGTTTTACAGGACCATCAGCCACTGCCCCAGAATTCCGCTTTCAGCAGAAGGAGCCTGAGAATTTGCATTTCTAGGTGTCCTGAGTGTCTGAAGCCTCTGATCCCGGAATCACATTCTGAGAAATTGTACTGTAATACCTCCTCAAACCCTTATCCCCCTCCTCCACCTCCAACCACATGAAAATGTATGTGTGTACTTCTAAAATGAAAACTTAACACTTTTAGGGGAAATTGGAAAGAACATCAATACAGCCCTGGTCCTAAATTAGACACAGGTATAGTGAATGCTGCATTGAATGAGTTCTCTGGTGGTTGAAAGTATTTGCGGTGAGCTCTGAATTTCTCACCATGCCTGGGGCATATAACTTTGTCACAACTTGGCCAAACTTTGTGATTTATTGTTGTCATTTGGAATAAAATACTTCTCTGCATAGTAAAACAAAGCCAGGAATGACTGCCTGGAAATGGTTGTGGTTTGTCAATGGTAAGGCCTTTGGTATAATGTTTGTTTGTTTCTGAGGTTTTGAAAATTGCTTTAGAAAGCCTTAGGGCAGAGGCTTTGCTTAATTAAAATATTTTAAATCAAACCACAAGAACTTCAGTTCATAAAGCCTCAGGGTACAACCAGCAATTGTAAGAAACTCAAATGGAATAGGATAAATATAATAATATGGGGTATAACTTTTTGTTCTTATTTCTGTTTGCTGGGTTAAAATAATTAGGCGACAAAAAATACTAATTGAACATCTTTAGTTAACTATTAGAATCCAGAGGCTAGTCATTAATTGCTGCACAACAGGCCTAGTGATTCCTAAAGATGGTTGCATAGAATTGGGGACTGCGTTTCAAGGGTGCCACTTCAAGTATTGAACCATTAAAGGATGGTTCTTAAGTGGCCAGCCAGGGACCTTTGGTTTATTGTGAATCCTACACAGATACGCAGTGACTTTTGTTCTGTGTATGGAATTGGTTATTGCTACTGAAGCCAATGTTTTTACTACAATGATTAGGTCAGAACACTTTCTGAGTAGATTCTGTTGTTTGTAAAAGTAAAACTACTGTGGCTGTGAATATGGTAAAAGATAGTTTGCTTTCGCCCAACAAAGATCTTATACTGGTACGAAGCCCAGTAAGCATTTGGCCTTTGGAGAACAAAGGAGTGCAATCAAGAGGGTGAGAAGGGAGCGGTGACAGGGAGAAGCCTGTGGAAGCAGGATGATGAGCCTGCACTCCTGTCTGGGGTCCCAGGCTCTCCATGGCACTCTGAAGTTGTTCCAAGTCTTCTTTCCCATTCTTTTGCAATCTGCTGAGCACAGTGGCTAAGCAAACATTATGCCACATTTTTATTGATAATGATGTTAATTTTTTCAAGTCTATGATCAAGGAGCCTGTCTCCAGACCTCCTGATTCCTCACCACAGGCCCCTCCTGCTCTCAGTCCCCGGGGCACTTTTCTGGACACTGTCATTATGGCTGTGTCATTGCAGCAGCAACTGTGTTGAAATTATTGCTGAATTGCTTAGTTTTGTTTTGAGCCTTTCAATTCCTTCAAGCACACCACTGAAATTTCTAATGTCCCAAAGGTTCCAAGAACACAGAAAGGGTGACAAGCAAGGGGGCCAGAGCTAGGCTTTAATGATAAGCTTCTGCTCAGCATTCTGCCCCTACGCCTCGCCTTAGAAACCTCCTTTGATCCTGTCGTCCACAAAAATGAGTTTCTCCAGCAGGAGTTTAAAACTCCTATTTGTATTCCACCCTGAATGTTTACAGTGACCCACCACCCCATCTCAGCTCCCCACTTCTGGAATTCACCCTGTGGCTTCTGTTTCTTGCTTTCCCAGTCTGAATTCTTAATTGGCCTTATCTCCCCTCATCCTCTCTGGACCTGCTGGTAACCAGTCCCTGGAGAGTAATGCACACTGATGGAGAGCAGGGAAGGGTTTTCCTCCAGTTAGCAGCCCAGCCCAGAGACTCGGATCTGCACAGAGGGAATCAATTGAGCCCGTACAGCTTGGCACTTTGGCAGCTCTTCAACCCCCACCTGCTTTTCCAATATTACCTGATCAGTTCCCTTCTGATCTAATCCATTACACGAGGCTGAAGTATACTTCACTTATTAGTTGCTCCTTTAAAATTCTGTTAAGACTTGGGGAACGGAAAAAGACAGAAAGATAAATGCTCAGAAACGGAAATTTTGGTCAATTTGAGAAAGGGGTGTGGAAGTCTAGGTACTTGAGGAGTTTCATTATACACTTCAAAGTAAAATTAGCACTGTTTCTGGGTTTTAGTCATTCCTTTTGAAATACATATCCACGCTGGCAACATCCCACCTCTTACTCGTAGGAAACTCCTATTTAAGACTGATTGATCCTCTTATCTTTCATGAAGACTTCTTGCCCTTTGAAGAGCATTTCCTGTGCCATTAAGATCATCATTTCCAGTTCCTGAGATAGACAACAAACACCAATTTTCTAGTTTTGTGGGACAGTTGGGCCCTTGTCATTAGCAAACACTTCATGTTTCTGAACTGTCATTTTGTTCAAGAGCATATCATAGGAGCTAATTACGCTGTGAGTCTTGCTGCGGAGCTTTTGGTCTTGGAGATGCAGGGAGAAAGCAGGGTCTCCTTTTAGGGCTCTTAGTCTCACTGACAAAAGAATTTAAGAATAGACTCAAACAGAAGCTTTAGGGCAATTTTATTAGGATTTAAGGAAAAATCCTCAGGGTATAAAAGCCATACACTTCAGCAGCTGTGAGGAGGGGGAGGGGGAGAAGGAACAAAGCTATGAAGGCATGCCAGTATAGAGCTGACACGGAGGTCCGACAGGTGGTGGACGGGCAACCACATGGCAGAGAGGGGAAGGGAAGGAGCTTTAGAGAAAAAGTTCAAAATCCAAGATGTTGGGATAGCTCAAAGCATCAGGAAACTATGATCAGAAAGGAGGTACAGAGAAGAAAGGGAGAGGTTACACTTTTCTGAACTAAGAGACATGGGAAGACTTACAAGGAGAGCCACATGTCAGTAAGGTCCAGAACCCCGCACTGAGGGCAGGAATTCCTGGCAGGAAAAGCTCACCATCCCATAAAGGCACAAGGTGTCCCGTCCAACTCTTTAGCATGACTTAAGGTTCACCTGCCTTGCTAGAGATGATCCTGTGACCAGACAGTTGACCTGAAAAAACTGCAAAGTTAAGGATCCACACAGGCCAGAGATCTTATTCTCTCAACCAGTTTTAAGAGGTTTTTGCAATTCTAACATTGGTAGAACAACTCCTTTGCAAATTGGATGACTTGAGATGTTCTTGGGTGACAGCAGTCTCCAGAATACAGTAACACAATTAGAAGAACCAGGGTCTCTGGGTCACTTCTGTCTTTATCAAACATATTCTCAGATTTGAGCATTGTAAACATGTGAGTAGTGAGAAAAAGTTAAACTGCCTAGTTTCTTTTTCATTTCGATTATTTCCTCATCAACCTAAATAAAAGTAGAGGAGAAGAAATTATATTTTCAGAGAAATAGTTTTTCTCTACTGTAGCTATTTGATTTCCAAAATCCAGCCACAGTACCCACAGTGCTAATGGTGAGGACTTACGCTTACAACAGAATGGGGCCACTTTGTCTGAGAAAATGTTCTTGATTTCTGCAGTCTACCAAGTCACCATCATGGTTCTAGAGAATGCTAAACCCTCTGGTTCTCGACCTGGAAGATACACAAGGTCTCTTGCTGTGGTTAATGTCACAGGTTATGAGTGGGAAAGTTAATCCCAAATCCTACTACTCCTGGCAGAACAATGACTGAAGACTTCACCATGTGGTGATTAGGCAGAGGCTGCAGCTCTCATGTACCTACCTGCTGACCGTCCTCACATCTTAAAGAGGCCCAGTGTCTTAATTGTAACTCATATCACCATTCAGAAGATCACCACGGTCTGCTTTTCTTCATAATAGTCCAGCACAGTGTTCTGTTCTTGAGCTAGAGGCAGAAAGGGAAGAAGGAAGTTCCAGCTCTGCCTGCAGCCCAGGCCAATCAAGATTTTAGTCAGTTCCAGGCAACTTCCTGGGCAAAACCAACCCTACCTTTCATCTTCCTATTTCTTGTGGCCTTCAGGTGGCACAAACCAAAAAGCCATGGACTGCTTTCCTTATGAGTCATGGATTTTTCTTCTTCATCTTACATCATAGTATCTTCTTGTTAACTTACTCGAAACTCCCACCAGCTAAGGTGGTAGATTACACACCTAAGAAAAAGAGAACATCAAAAAGGTGGCCTGAAAAATAAAACTGACAAGCATTTTTAATATCAAATTCACTGTTGAAATATTTGTGTTTATAAAGTTCCTGCAAGCTGTAGACATTTTTCCCTCCAAACTTATTTCCGAAGAGATTCTTTTCAGTTGTAATTAACAGTTTCTGTTTATAGTAATTGTTACCCAATCTCATCAGGAAAAGATAAAAGTCAAGACTTTCAGAAGTGAATGTATTATTGATTACTGATCAATATGTCCTCAAACTGACACTTGATGGATATATTGAGAGTCCTGAGTACTCTGAAAAGACAGTGTCCATGCCTTGGGCCTCAGAATGCAAGAGCAGAAGAAGGACTCTTTCTCCAAACTCTTTCTCCACAACTGGCCATTCATCGTGCATGGGCATATGGCAATTTTCTTTATCATTTTAAAAAGTGAAGAGGACTTTTAAGATTTATTTTGAATACTTTACCTTCAGATAGGCTCCTTCAGAAAGTACCAGTTCCACACTCCCTTTCTCCTATTTCTATTCTTGGGCCAAGGAAAACTGTGTTATTCACTAGTAGCTTAGATGGCTTACTGTGGTCAGGTGCTGGAAATCCATACCACTTTCATCATGATTCACATAATGATATTCTGTGAATTCATTCTGATATTGATACCATTTTCCTTTCTGTTGGAAAAGAAAAATCGAAATGAAAACAAAGCATCTATAGTTTTTGTCATGTGAAACGTTTGTTCTCGCAATTCCTTCAATATTATTTCAAAAGAAAGCTTTATTTCTCCAGCATGTATTTGTGTGGTTTTATTAGCACCCTGTGACCTCGAGGAACGGTTCTAGGACCATCACTTTTTCAAGAACTCTAGGAGAAAACATAGAACTGTTGACCTTTTGCTTATTGTTTCAAGATTTACATGGAACGTGATTTGGACACTTTTTCATATAGGATTCCATTCTCAGTTGTTCCTTCATTATTAAGCAATCCTCTTTCATGTGTACTGCAAAGAGGCACTTGCCAAATTCAGACATTATAACTGCAAAACCATAGCTTGTGTTATTTTTACATTAAATCATTTGGATTAGTATTTAGAAAGATTATGTCTACTCATTTCTATAGTCTCCCACATGAAGTAGCCATGCAAAAGCATTTATAGATTAATTAATAGGTAAATGAATCATCTATCCCCTATGCTTTATGAAAATTATTTTGACCTTTTTAAATAGATATAGACTTCCTAAGCTGTCATCTCTTTTGTACTCTTAAAGGTCTATACACTAAAGGAACTCTTAATAATGTCATTGGAGAAAATGAAGACTAGATTTAAATTCCAAATTATCCATTTTCCAGCTGTGGAATATTGGAAGTGAAGATGGGAAGTATAATGCTTAACATGGTAAGGTTATTCTCAGAACCAGAAATGATGTCTTTTAAATGCCTGTCATATCACAGTCATTCTGTGTGCTAAGTAGGGTACTACTGTTCTGCACTGGAAAGCAACACGTTTAAGTGACCGTAGGCTTTGCCATGCTCAACACTCCTGAATAAAGCACCAATTATTCCTAGGCAGGATCCTCAGTTTCTGAGACCCTATCATCCTTCCTAAATGCCTAAACAAAAGGTTGGCATCCAAATCAAAGGCAGTCCTACAGGGCTGTCCAGCAGTCTAAGTCATTACCTATCATGAGAATTCACCCACTAACAGGACAATGATCAACAGTGGCATCCTATCTTTCCCATGAATCTTCTTCCATGTCTGCTTCTCACAGGAGATAGCTATGACGCAGAACAGATGTGAAGGGACCTGTGGAAAGAAAGTGGAGTGAGAAGGCTCTCTCAAAGAGTCACAGCAAGAAGAGGAGGTGGGAGTGGGATGGAAGCGGGGCCTTTCTAGAAGACTGCAACAGAATGTGAGCAAGACATAAGCCCGCTGCATGGTACTGCCTCCTCCAGTAGCGACTGCTTCTCAAGAATGTGTCAGATCTTCTAGGTGTTCAGCTGTGAGCAGCCAATTGCCTGTGTCTCTTTATTTCCCACTACACTTAACCTTTGTAAGGAAGCCCCTCCAAGGGGCTGGCCTCTGCTCCCGGTGACCAGCCTGAGCATGTTCAAGTGGTAATGGAGAGTGAAGGCAGGGAAGCCAGAGGGAGGCGCTGACCCGGAGCAGAGCATCTCACCTCCCTGCCAGTTCTTTATATCTCTCCCTTCTGCTTTCCTCTTCTCCGGTCCACCACTCAATCAATCCTAATGTAGGAATCGACCTTAAAGGTCCTTTACACTACTCAGCCGTAAGAACACTTGCTCAACCCTGGCCTTGATCTTCTCTCCCAACTACACTTCACTCTTCTTCTTTGGAAATCCTACTTCTCCTTTTTGGGGAAGAATCATGACTCTAGCTGCCTGCATCCCCCTCCCCAAAGTGCTGAAGGAGTTTCTGTGAAAGCTCTCCGGCCACCTTCTGCCTCTTTTCTTCCTTATTCAGCCAAGGGGTGAGCACAAGTTTTAAGCTCAGCTAACAGCTTACCTCTCCAGAGTCTCTGCCTTTTAAAGACATGAGAGGCAGAGGCCAAAGAGCAGTTAGTGTTCTCTGGCTTTCCCACGCTGTCCGGACTACTCCTGTGCTGTGGCCTCTGTAAACTCTGTACAGTTGCTTTCCTCTCTTCCTGCTACACTGGGTCCTAAGGGTCTCGAGGCTCATCCATTCCCATTACTCTGCTCTGTTCCTGCATCTCCTTGCAGAACTTGCTTCCTAATTGTTCTTCCTTTTCTCACTACCCAGGGTGATACATATTTATTTGTTTCTTAGTTTCTGCTTCTTCAATAAAATGCAAGCTTCAAAGACCAGAACCTTGTCCCTTCCCTGTAGTAACTCAATGTCTGACTTCTTATAGCCTCAAAAACTATTTACTTAATAAAGCAAGAGATTATTCTTCCCAGTGATTGTGTCTGGCCTGCAGTTTTTATTGGTTTTGCTAACTAGACTTTTTGATATTGTTTGGCCTTTTCTCTTTTTCATACCTGCTCTATAAACTCTATTAACTCTAAGCCTTCCCAAGTCCATCTGATATTTTCCCTTCCTACATAATTTTCCTTGCCTGTTTTAATTATACTTAACAAAATAAACTCTAGTTATATACTTTTCTAATCAGTGTTAAAATTCACTGTTAACACAGCCCTGGGTCCCCTGCTCAAGTCTAAGTAGACAATAAAAGAAACTAGGAAACTCACCATCCCACAGATTTAGTGTTAAAAACTCTGTTCCTCACATTATGGATCCTAGCTCTGCCTTCTGTGGCAAATGTAAACCAACTAAATGCCCTTTTATTAATAAAAGTAAATCACAGGCCTGGAGATATAGCTCAGTACTTAGGAGCTTATACTGATCTGGCAAAGGATCCAATATGGGCTCCCATTACCCATGAAAAGTAATTCACAATGACCTGTAACTCCAACTCCAGTCCACCACCTGGGCAACTGCAGTGGCACATACCCATACATAGACACACATGCACACACGTGATTAAAAAATAAATCTTAGAAAAATAAATCATGGGGCTGGAGATATGACTGTGCGGTTAAGAGAAATGGTTGATTTTGTAGAGGACCCAGGCTTGGTTCTCAGCTTCCACATGGTAGCTAACAACCATTCAAACTCCATTTCCAGGGGATCAGACTCCCTCTTCTGACCTCCATAGGCATTGCATGACACAGGTATACTTACATACATGTAGGTTTTACACACATATAATAAATAAAACATTTTTGAAAAGAAAAGTAAATCATATTGAAGCAATTAACATCAAGCTGACATGAATTGTCAGTATCTATAACCCATGAACGGTTACTTGAATTCCAAATAAAGAAAGTATTAATCTGAAGTTATTTCTGGTTTTGGAATGGATATTGCATGATGACAATTTCTTCAGTTAAGGTGCTCATGGTGCTTCTTCCTGAGATTTGTGATCTTTTCCCAACACTTTTCTCTTCTCTGTAATAGAATGCCTAAACAAGATAGAAGAGGGAGAAAACTCTGAAAACCAGAAGAATGAAGTAAAGGAACATAAACATTGTTTATAATTTCTATTCACACATTCCTTTGTCATAGCAAGTCTGAATATGCTCTGTGGGGACGGACGATACACTGAGCCTTGTTATAGCATGAGAACTTGTTTAAGTTATCATGCTTGGTCATCTGGCACATTTATTAAGTGAAAAAGAAATCCCATTCCTTAGACTATTCAAGCCTTTGATGTTTTTGTATAAGAAGAGAATTTATCTCTTTAGCTGATGGAGAACAGCTAAATATATTACATGAACTCGGTAAATAAAATGCACTAAACCAGGGAGTTTAGACAAAAAAAAAAAAAAAAAAACCACCCGTAGTCCTACACAGAGCAGTGAGAACAGTCTCCAAAGTGAAATAAGCACAGATTCTGCATTCTAAATCCAGATTAACTCCATGTGCAGCTTGCAGCTGGCAATCCTCATAACTACAGTAATTTTGGCAATGTAAAGAAAACCAGCCCATGAACTTGTAGATGACTGTGACACTTTACCACCAGGGATGGTGAAGAGAAACAAAAGAGCTCAGGCTTGAAAGGCCGCAGCAATGGGAGAGGACCAGAGCATAGCTAAACCCTGGATGGTCATCAGAGCCGAGGCGCCTCCTTCCCTGAGAGCCTGGACTTCACGCTGCTGTTCCTATCCCTGCCGTGTGCTGCTGGGGCACCTCTCTAACTACTTTCTGTTAGACACACATAATTCCTGTTCTCACTGCTTCCACTCAACAAAATTAAATGAATCTGAAGCCCTCTGTTCAAGTATGTCTTGAGCTGGGTGTGGTAGCCTAAGCCTGTAATCCCAACACTTACGAGGATGAAGCAGGAGAATTATAAGTTTCAGGACAGACTAAACTACATAGATAGACCCTACCTACCTACACACACACACACACACACACACACACACACACGGGAATCAGGATTTTCTTATAAGTTTTGGGCAATATTTTCATTATTTTTTTTTCTGCTTCCCATATTTTTGTTGTTAGTAAAAGTATGTCAGGAAGTTAATACTTCTGTACAACTAGCTTCAAGAATAGTGTGTGTGTGTGTCTGTGTGTGTGTGTGTGTGTGTGTGCTGTTTCTGTTTCTATCACTATAGTTCCAACATCTGCCACCTCTAAATTAGACAACCATCAATTCTTACTTAGCCTCCTATCTGCCCCTGACTAATAACATCAATATCTTCCAATTCATCTCTCACATTCTAGGCAATCTAGCTAAAATACAAGTGAAGAATACAAATTCCAGTCTATGAACATAAGTATAAAGACAGGAAAAATTATATTTAAAAACTTTCTGAAAGCTGCTAAATTTTCATAATTCAACATTCAGAAAAAAATATATCTAAACAGATGAATTTTTTAAAAATCTATAAAACTATCAGTTTTACAGTTGTTTATAGCAAACATAAACTGATAAAGTGGCCTTATACTAGCGAATCTGTAGTTACTGTAAGTTGCTGGGATGTCTTGCATTCTGTCAGGTTCTGTCCCAATATTCATATTTTTTCCAAGGGCTTTTTACCAATAATACCAATAATGCAATGAATTCTTAGAAAGTTCCAAACCAAAAAAATATTTTTCCACTCAAACTCAATTCAGTAGTTAGAAATGAGAATAAAATGTTGATTTTATCTTAATTTTATACTTTAAAGTCAGAGCCTAAAAGGAGTTTGCTGCCACATAATAGAGAACTAGTCTGAGAATGAAGCCTCAGCTTGAAGAGCAGCACCCGCAGGCATAGGAAGTCAGAACTGGGCAAGGCCAGAAACAAACTCCTACTTATCTGATGACAGCAGTAGGGTCTGGCTGCACCGAGCTGCATAGAGTACCAGACATTCCAGGTAAGTCGGACAAGGCATCAACTTTCAGCCATAGAAATTTAGTCTCTACCACCTCAATGTGAAAAATATGACTACTCCAGCAATCCATTCTTTACAAAACATTAAAATGAGAAGAGAAATCTACAAAAGGAATCAATGGTCTTCCTCCTTTGGGAAACACATCCATTGATACGGGGGATTTGCTGGGCTTCCCTGTGAGGTTAGAGGATCTAGGTACTCCTTCATCTACTCCCTGCATCCTCCTCCAGTCTGTGTCCTCACAGGGCATCTCTCCACCCCGGTAAGCTACGGTTTGCTTTCCCAGCCCTTATCCATGGGCAGTGAACTGCAGGACCCCCTCTCTGTCACCTCTAACTTTATAAATGGTCATTACACCCAAATATGGGGATCCAACTCTGCCTCCTAAAAAGATGGAATATTCTAGTCTCTGTTAATACATAAATTAAGAAGATACAGTTGCCGATAAGAAAATCAAACTAGGCACCAGATAGATGACTTAAGAGCATTTGCTGCTCTTGCAAAAAGACTGGATTTTGGCTCCCAGAACCCCCATGGTGGCTTACAACTGTGTGTAATTCCTGTTCCAGGGGATCCGATCCCTCCATCCGCACCAGGCACACATATGGTGCACATACATACATTTAGGAAAATATCCACACATATAAAAGAAAAATAAATATATCTTATTAATTAAAATCTAAAATCAAACAGAAAGACAATAACTTCCTTAGTCTCCGACTTATTCTCATTTTAGATGCCGGCTCTAGTCCTCTCAAAGTCTGCCTGTGTTCCTGTCCTTGTAGTTATTCCACACATTCATCCCTACACACCTTCAAAGGGTTTCGGCCACCTGCCACCAGCCCCCCTTCCCTTGTTTGTTTGTTCTCTTTTCCTCCATCTCCCCCCGGCCCAATCTAGTGAGGGGAAACGTCCTGAGAACCTGTAGCAAAAAGGCTCATCAACACAAATCGTAACTAATGGTGGTCTCAACTTCTAGCTTCCATTTGTTCTTCTAGGTAACCTCAATTTTAAAAGGAACTCCATGGAAAGTGTATTTGCCTATGCACTCACTGTGTGTTTATTTCGGGATTTAGCTGTTCATGCACGGATGGAAACCATCAAACATCTAGACACAGGAAGAGAAAATGAAACACAGCTATTAGGATCGTACTTTTAAAGAATGATCTCACACATACTTATAGATCCCTGCCACCAGAACGACCTTCCAAAACCCTGATCCAGTCACTCCCTTCCTGTTTCTAATCCTCTTACAGCGCTCCATGTCCTTTCATAGCAAACAACGCTGAGTGTCTACCCACCTTTCCAATGCCAAGTCCTGTGCCTTCCTTCAAGCCTTTTCATGATCTGATCTTCGAAGATGAACATATCTACCTGACTCTGGGTCATTGCCAAAAGCTTCTCTTAGAAGCACAAATTCATAGGAAATATTTTGCCTGTACATTTACACAGCCTATAAAACTAGCCAGAGTTCATGGTTCCTAATATTTTCAGATTACCTAACTTGTTTCTCTATTCTCAGTACCAGTGAGACTACCCAGGGCTAAGATTAGGTGTGTAGTCATCAAACGAAGGTACAGTAAACCCCTGCTGACTGACCAGTCATCTCCTGACACAGTCCTCCCCAGTTATAACTAATCTTCTATTTAGAAAATGCCTGAACTAGCAACCCAGGACCACTTTTGTGCACCGTGGGTGTCTCTAGGATAAAATTCATATTATATGTTATTATGATTGTCGGTTTCACTGTCTTCCTTTGGGAATACACGTTGAGGTTATTATCAGTGCTTTGCTCCCCTTAGTAGCTCTAGAACCTTAGTATCCAGTAGATCCAGGACCAAGATCTGAATGAACTTAGTACTGAACGAACAAACGACTGAGTGACTCGACACGTGTCTGCCTCCCAGCCGAGCCTGTTCTCCTCTGCACTCCATGGGTGTCACAGTGAAGAAACTATCAGCAGGGCTGTGTTCCCATCTCTGACCTCTCCCTTAGAAAAACAGCAGATGGTGAAGCTGTGGTCCGAGAACTTCTACGGCAAAAACATCACTTTTTAACCCGTGTTTGCAGCAAGACCTACTCAACACTGGACATTCTCATTCCTTTACACAGTTTACACCTCAACAGTCACGCACCAGAAGAACATGTTGCACTCACTGAAAGAGGAAAAGCACACCCCACATTCCCTTCCCGCCTTTCCCTGTAGCCTCTACTGAGGGGCCCCAGAAGCAATGCCAGAACCTACCAGCCACCATGAACTGATACAAAGAGCTTTCAAACTTTATTCTGAGTGCAACAAAATATGTTGGAAAATTAAATCAATGAATCACTACAGCATCCTAAATATTTATTTTTTGTTTGAGAAACCAAAAGAGAAAACAGCATTGATGCAGTGCACAGAGTAAACAGCCATCTCTAAAGCAGCACATACTGGCTCAACAGTAGGAAGCTCTTCCAGCATTTGCCCCTTTGGGGGAAGCTGGAAATTGTTTTGCTGTCAAAACGTGAGAGGGGGAAGCATGCCTGCTCATCTTAAAGCAAGCAAAAAGTGCCATTCTCTCATGCAGCAAAACAATAAGATTAGCTCTTTTATCACTAATTTTTCACTCTCCTTGCCTACTTTGTAAACACGGCATGGATGACTTTGCTTCTTATCAGCCGCAAACTGAATCTGCCTTTGTTGAAGCACAGTCAATCAGTGATATACCCAACTGAGAAAAGACAGGCTTTCCGTTTCCTCTCAATATCAGGAAAACAGACACACACACACACACACACACACACACACACACACACACGCACACACACACGCACACACACACACACACAGAGGGAATGAAAACCAGAAAGGGCCCTTCCGGACAGCATAACCTAGAGTTCATTTACTCTGCCAGACAGAACGAGATTAAAACCCAAGGCTGGTCAAGGCTATTAACATTCGGATCAGAGGGCATGTTGCCTGTTAGGATCTAGTTAGAGTAGGCCCCTGTAATTGCCGGGTCTGTTTCCACCATGTCATGTAAACACTGACATGAGCTGCAGTCTGGGTGGTCTCTCCTTCACATGCAGAGTTATCTTTGATGAGCAGTGAAAACACAGGATATAGCAATTTGAATGGTCTACGAACCTCCTCATTCTCACTGGTATCACCTGATCGTGATAGTGACATTTACAAATGGAACTTCATTTGATTTCCCTTTAGAATCCTTTTGCTATTCATTTTTGGAAACATATGACTACCACTTCCCTTGTACACTAGGCATCTTTAGGGCCAACACATTAGATTTAATAAAGAATGTCCTTGCTCATCAAGGGAGTGCTAAGTTGGCGTGACTGCTGGTCCAGAAGAGCAATCTTCTGATCAGAGAGCCAATAACATCCACTAACCACTCCCTCCTCAAACTCTAGCAGTAATGGCTTCCTTTTCTCGTAGATTTATTCTATCCTGTAGATTAACTCCTAGAGCATTTTCTAGTCAAAATTTAACAACTTTGCAGATCCCCTGGCTAATAATGAAGGGAAAGCTTTGTAAAACTTAGAATGTGTGCCTAATTTCCTCAAAGTTGCCAAGTAATATTTACACATCTCTCACCATCACTCCATGTAAAGAGACACTGACCCATTCACACCTGTTTACTTCTCTACCCACAGGAATGTCTGCATCCTCAAATCTCAATTCTTCCTGAAGTCTTCCCCAAGCCCAGCACACACAAGGAGTGTTCCCACTCTGTAAATGTTCCTAACAATGCTAGGTTTTACGTGTAGATTACTATGGGTTGCCTTTGTTTCTGGTTTACCTGTACGAGAGTCTTACATTATAATTATTTGTTAATTTCCATTTTCCTTGGGGAACTCTGAACTTAATCAAGAAAGGCTAGGTCATTACCTTTTTATCATCAGCATCCAGCCTTGGAACAGATCCATGGAATGAATGAATCTTTAGAAGAACAGATACCATCTGAAAAGGAGTTATTTATATAGATATGCACCAGCTATGCTTTTGCCATTCTCAATAAAACCACATATACTAAGTCATTTGAGAATTTTCCAGAGTTGCTCTTCAGGTTAATCTTAAAATCAAATGTCATTTGTTGCATTGTTCTTACTACCTTGTGATTAGATTATTTAACTGCAATGAGACAAATCTCCAATAAAGCTAAATTTAAAAACAGGCTAGGGCTCCAGCACTTGAGTCTTCATGATATGGAGACACAGAGCTCAGAGCAATGTGAGTTGCCTTCTTCGGACCTCAGTCCAGCTCTGCCTGTAGCACAACTTATGGACACCGCAACACACTTGGCAGCATCTGCGCCCTGTCGGGGGCACACTCCCTTCCAAGAACCCCGGGGAAAAGGCATCTCCATCACATGTATTTCTGAACACTTCCACAGCATGCAAAATACTTTGAATTCATGGGTTTACTATTATTTAAACCAACCCATATTTGGTGGGTACTAAGCATCCAAGATTATAAAATGGATTTCCTGATACCAAGCCAACTTGGTATTAAGAGAAATACACAACAATTCAGTGGAAAACAGGCAGATACAGGATCATTAAAATCTACTGTGATATGATAAAAGGCAGTTTAGATCTTCAATGGTGGTACTGGAATGGTTTGGTGTTCATATAAAAAAAAAAAGCTTCAACCTAAAGCTCACATTTTACACAAAAACTAACTCCAAATAGATCAAGGAGCTAAATATAAAGTAGAAAGATTACGAATGTCTAAGAAAAAGAAACTGAAGAAAATTTTCATGACCTTGTACTGGACAAAGAGGAATATATGATATCAAAAGTATGATTCATAAAAGATAAAATTCAATTAGAATAAACATTAATGCACACTTGAATGAAACATTATTTTGCATGTTAACTTAAAAAATGAAATAAATTTTATTTTAAAAGATAAAATTAGCCAGGTGTGGTAACACACACCTATAGTCCCAGCACTCAGGAGGCAAAGGCAGGACTATCTCTGTGACATCCAGGCCAGCCTGGTCTACATGGAAAGTTCCAGGCCAGCTGGGGCTACAGAGAGATCCTGTCTCAAAAAGAAAAGATAAAATTGATAAGTTGAACTTTGCAATGAATAAATACATGAAAAGATAGTCAAAACCACTAACCACTGAAAGTTACCTAACGTTAGAACATGCACTGATATAAAGATTAAGAAAGCTACTCTTGAGGCAAAATAAATAAAATTCATTTCAATTCAATACACCTTCACATTATCCCATCTTCCAAAATCGCAATTAGGTGGACAAGCCGATACCATTGAATCTTTAGCAAATATATACTTATCAAATATTCAGATCCTTCTTTTTAAAAACCATAAAAATACCAACATGTCTGCTATTCAACATGGTCCTACAGATTTTAGCCAGTCATAAAAGCTTAAGATTAGAAAAAAAAAAGAACAAATTACCACTTAGTAGCAGATAACAACATTACCTACCACTCCACCTTTTGCAACAGTTGACATTCTCTTTCTGATAAGCCTCATATCTGGATCAGCCCTCATGTCTCATGCCCGTCTTAGAAATCACTCATTTGTTTTTGTATTCTGACCTACCTAATCAGTCTTCATTGAACATTGAGCATTATATTCCAATATTGGAGGAACTTTCTCAATCTTCTAGGGAAGATTCAGGGATTTTTTTTTCCCTAGTCATTACTTACAGCAGATCACATCATTAGGAATTAGGTATTTCAGTCTTGACTGCCTCAGTTTCTGTTGATTCCTAGACTATAGCTTCCAGTTTAACTAAAAGCATACAATATTCGCAATAGCCTCTGGCAGAATTTTCCTACAAACCATCTTAGATTCTTGTAGTCTTTATGGGAAGTGGCTATCATAGTTTAAATGAGGTATGTTCCACATAGCTTGACAGCTTTTAGATTTGTTCCCTTCTGGCACCTCCCCTCATCCATCCTCTCCCCTAATTTAATGAACTTTCCTGTACAATATGGCCTGTAGAGCATGATTTTGTCCCCCAGCGTCCTTCAGTGTAAGGCCAATCACTGGGCCCACCAGGAGTCCCAACCCTGTGAGACACACTGCTTTCCTTTTTTGTCTTAAATCAGTTTTTAATACATGACCTATGTTTTCCCAAGAATCTCCCCATAGACTACAAGCTATTGAAAACAATCCAGTTGTGTTTGGCACGATGGTACCATCTCAGCTCTGCTCTCTGCTAGCCTGCTTTGCAGGGATTGTGATTTCAGAATCACAGTCTTCACAGAGCCTGTGTCTCTCCAAACGGCCAATTTTGCTTCACTGTTTCACTCTATGTGAAACATTTTTTAAATCTTCTTTTTTATCATCTTTTTCTATCTTGCTTATAATTGTTTAGAATTTTTTAACTTCTAACATAGAAAACTGAGCCCATTAATTTTCAAACAATTTTTAACTAATAGAGATATATAAATCTCTAAATATTCCTTGAAGCACAGTTGTAGTTATACCGCACAGGTTATAAAATGAAGTATTTTCATCAACACTCATTTCAAAATACTGTTAGTTTCATATTTATTTGTTTAGACCATAACTTTTTTTTTCTTTTAAGTCAAGACCTCACCATGTAACCCTTCGTAGCCTGGAACTCAATACATAGATTAGACTGGCCCAGAACTCACAGAAGTCCACCTGTCTCTGCCTCCCAAGTTCTGGTTCTAAAGTGTGTACTGCCATGCCTGGCTTGGACCATAACATTTCATAAAGGATAATTTACTAGCTGTCATAAGTACAAACTTGCTTGAGGATATCTCTTGGTTACCAATTTTAACTTACTTGTATTTTGATCAAACATAGTTCCTTCCACATACTGACATATTATTGCCAGTTCTTTCACAGATCTATAGGTTCTCTATTTGTCTTAGCCTGATAAATGTGTCCCTAGCAGACTCAGCAAGCCTGGGTCTAAACTTACTCCTTTTTTCCCTAAGTGGCATTTTATCTCCGTGTTCTGGCTTTCATCCTTGAGGGCAACACCACTTCTATATCAGGATTCGTGTAGCTGCAGGATTTTAGATTGTCTGCCAATGTTCTTGTTTTGACAGATTTTTCTTAACTTACTTCTAAGCTAATCAATACGTTTTAATTACATTTGCTATAATTTATTCCAGTTGCGTAAGTACAAGTCTTTATAGAATGCTTTGTCTGTCACACCAAGAGCAGTTACATGAGACAAGAGTGCTTTAAAATTGTCATGCAATCTAATCTTTAAAATTTGTCGAAATTCTGGGGGCTGGAGAGATGGCCTAGTGACTGACTGCTCTTCCAGAGGACACAGGTTCAAGTCCCAGAACCCACATGGTGGCTAACAACTGTCCTTAACTAGTTGCATAGAATCTGACGCCCTCTTCTGACCTCTTTGGGCTTTTCATGGCAAAGGTGCACTTACATATACGCAGGCAAAACACTCATACACATAAAATAAATTTTAAAAAATGCTTTTAATTTGTGGTAGTCTTTGCACACTTTAAAAGAACTTTTTCTTTCTTTTGAGAATTTAGTATCAAATATTTGTTCATTAAACTTAACCTATTTGTTTTGATTTCTAAGTCTCCTATGTTGGTATTTTGTGTCAACTTGATTGGTTATGAAATGAAATGAATTAAGTAAGTAATACCTCCTACTAGGAATACATTTCTCTACATTACTCTTTTAACTCCTTGTCTTCTGTGTTTTTCTAATGCTGGTGCCAGGTTTTATATGGTATAGATCTTAACTGATTTATAAAAATACCTTTCTTCATGTACAATGATTGTACTCTAAATTCAATGTGGTATAATATTGTTTCCAAAAACATTTTTAGGAGAGAAAAAAAATTCTGGAAGATGACTTTTTTTTCTTTTAGAATTTTATATGGCAGAGGTAACATTCAGGAACTGGTAAAAAGAAGTTCATTTTAGTATTGATTTCCTTCTAATTGGCTTTATAAATTTTGATACATCTATTATAAACATTTGCTTATATTTTTCTACATATCACACTAGAAAAATAATATCTTCTCTATTTACCAGAAGAAGAATTTTTTTGAAATATGAATACAGAGAAGCCACCATGTTTTAAAACTATGCATTTAAGATACCACCACATTTAAATTATATTTCAGTTTTCCTGTTAACTTAATTGAGAGGAGACAAATTTAGTCTCTCATAAATTCATGATCATCAATGAAACAGTCCAGTAACTTCTCTATTATACTATAAATCATGATATAAAAACTAAGACCCCCACATTGACCCATGGAAAGCAAGTCTGCTTTGAGTACAAGAGGTCCAGCCATATAGTGTATCTGGGACATAATAATTAGTTTCTTAATTCTGTTTCTGATTAATTAGAACAAATGTGTTTTGAGGCATTTATCCTGTTCAGATACTAGCTCCGTTTTCAGAGTGTTTTATCTTGCATTGTGTGAAGATCTTCCACTTTAAATGTCACTTTGCCTTCTGATTCCTCTAATTTATTTTTTATGCCTCTGATTTCTTTCACAACCTTCTGGTGATCATTGTCTCTATTTTAGATTCCTAATATTCTTCGCCTTGTGAGTGTAGTGAACACTTTACATTTCTGCCTGGAGAACAGCATATGACCAGTGTGGCTTCTGGGATACTTCCTAGGCCTTTAACCTCCAAATTTGTTTAGGTTTTTTTTGTTGTTGTTTGTTTTTGTTTTAGTTCTATAATCTGTAGCCATTGCTTTGTTTTACTCAGTAAGTATGATGGAGCTCATGAAATTTATTGACCAAGAAGCAAGTCTAAAGGTACTGACCCATGTAAAGCCTGTGTTATTTTCCCATTATTCTTTCAGTAAGATACCCATAATCAAGAATTTCAGGACAGATATTAGTCATGGAAAATTGCAACCTGGTCAGCCAGAGTTGAGAACATTGGAAAGGTTGCTATATCTTGAGAAACTGCTAAGTTTGTTAAAATTATAGACCTAATAGGAGTGGGGAGGGATCTAATTTTAACCTGCTAGTCAAAGTAAGACACAGTAAGAACCGAAAGAAAGCTTGCTATATCCATAGTTAATACTTTTACCATGAAATATGAAGGTTTTCTTCCTTTCAATTAGAATTGTTTTCCAACTGATATTCTGTCAATATTTAAACAGGCTTGTGTGTTCGCAATTCAAGGAGTCCTACATGATCATAAAGTCAGATCCTCGAGTCAGAAATATCAGACCTGGAAGCATCCTTGGAGTCCTGGCCCACTCTTCTAGATGGCACATGTTCTAGTTACTTTATGTTGCTGTGATAAAACACTGGCTAAAACTAACTTAGGAAAGAGTTTATTTGGCTCACAGCTCACAGTCCATCCTGAAGGGAACTCAAGGCAGGAACCTGGAGGCAGGAACTGAACACAGATCATGAAGGAATGCTGCTTATTACTTCTTCCTCTGGCCCATGCTCAGCTTGCTTTCTTATGTAACCTAGGACCACCTGCCCAGGGATGATCCTGCCAAAGCCCACAGTGGGCAGAGCCCTCTCACTTTACTCAACAATCAAGAAAATGCCTCACAGACATGCCTTCAGGTCAATCTGGTGAAGTTCTCCAGTTGACGCTCCCTCTTCCCAGGTGTGCTGGATAGCTTTGGTGTTAACGTGACACACCTGGGTTGAGGGAGCCTCAATTAGGGAACTGCCTCCATTGAATTGGCCTGTGTCCATTTCTGTGGAGTATTTTCTTGAGGAGCGCTAGAGGAGGGTCCAGCCTGCTGCAGGTGGTGCCACCCCTGGGCAGGTTGTTGTCTATTGTATACGAAAGCAGGCTGAACCTGGGCCAGGGGAGCAAGCCAGTAAGCTGCGTTCTTCCATGACCTGTGCTTCAGCTCCTGCCTCCAGGTTCCTGCCCTGAGTGCCTACCTTGGGCTCCCTGATGAACTGTGACCTGAGCAATTTAAGCCAAATAAACCCTTTCCTCCCCAAGTCGGTATTGGTCAGAGTATTTTGTCACAGCCATGGAGAAGCTAACTAAGACAGCAGGTGTGACAAGTTAACAGCTGAAGCTATCCAGCATAGTAAGCCGAATAAAAAGATTTTTTGTAATCACATTCAAATAGAAAATTTATGATCAAAGTATTTAAAAGAAAATTAGTTGCAAATATATGGGAAATTCATTACTATAAACACATAAGTATTTCTACATCCACTTCTCTATTATCAGCTCCACACCAATTTAATCTTCAGCACACAAGAAAACTGAAGTGAACACACATTGTAAGAGTAAGAAAAGAAACCATCATCTATGGAATTTGATTAAAATATGAGTGCCCTAAACTACTACAGACTGAGATCAGAGATGTGTTCAGTACTTCCAGAAAGTTGTATCTCCTACTTTTCTCTAAAACTGACCAGGACTCATGGTTTAAAAGCAAACATTACAGACTGAATCATGCTATGAAAATGAAGGCAAAGCAATTTTCTTATTGAATGGATCCAATTTTGTAATTGACTTTTGAATTTCTTCTCAAACGCTCAGCTTCATTAAAAAGCATCACACTTTCTGAGGACAGGAAAACACTCCTGCTGCTGGATTCCTGGCTCCCCAATTCCCATGTTTCTGTTTAAGTATGAAGTGTCCTGATAAATTACAGAAGTTACATAAAGCAGTCCATATCTACAATGTGATAGAAGCAGACAGTGGTGTTTATTCATAGAAATACAGGAAGAAGTTGTTTTTATCACTTCTGCTATGAACTTAAGTGATTTTTAGTATTTTGTAGATAAATATCCATGAGTCACCCATTTCTGCCTCAAATCATTCCTTAGAACCACTGTGAAACCAACTTTAAAAAGAAGATAGGAACAAGAGAACGTTCTACTCATTTTAGAAGCGTAGGCAGCATTGAGACATATAGGGCTTCCTCTGTAAGTGTCTGTGGCCTGGCTTTTCTTTGTCTTATTAATTTTCTATTTGTAATTTTCACAACTGAAGGCCTTATTCTAAAATTCTGATATTAGCCAATGAATTGTATATTTCTTAGAATAAAGTGGAGAGTTGTCTTAGTCTCCTGTAATATAGCTGTTTGTACAAAGTCAGCAATACTACCAATGCTCAGAATTGTAGAGATTAATATAGGAAAGGAATGTATGATAACAAAGAAAAAGAAGTCTCTTTATAGTCCTGAATCTGAAAGGGAGAGATACTTAAAGCTTATACTTCCGCTATGGAATCAATGTTCAGTCTGACCCTTTTTATTTCTAGAATGAACAGTCTCAAGAAGTGTCTATAATGGGCCTTGAGATGAGGTCAAGCATAAGGTCATGTGCACTGTTCCCAATTGCTGGCTGTGAATTGTGCTATATATTCACACACACCTCTCCCACAGAGGTCTGGGGTGAAGGAAGCTATATCTTGATACAATACTTTAGGATATAAAACAAGTATGGAAAAAAAAATACTTAGAACAATAAATTAGTTATTCTCTGAACCCTCCCTTAAGAAGTACAGAACTCTGTGTTAAATATGCTTTATGTTCCTGAAACCTTGGTTTTATGACATTAAATAGTAGCTATGTACATCATTCTTTAAAGTACTATTATGCAAGACATATAAACACTCTCTCATCAACTCATTAATCCTCATATACCTCAGAGGGATGCTGGTGAGAGAAGAGGGAGGCGTGAAAGGAAATAACGAGTATGCTTGGTGGTTCACAGAGTTCCTTAGGCCTAATTTCACTTTTGTCTTCAAACATTAAATGCTGTGTGAGTCCTACTTAAACTAAGAGTAGGAACAAGAAGAACCCCTCATTGCCAGCTTTGAGCAAGTCACCATGAACCCTGAGTCTAAGCTAACACATCTTTGAAATACCAGGTTTTATGAAATCTGTACAAATTTTGTCAGGCTTTGGTGTGTTTAGATGAACTACATTATCACAAAGGCATTTGACTCCAGGTGCTTTCAGAGAGCTAACAAAATTTCATCTTAAAATACGTATAGATATGAAACGTACCCATTGCAACATACAACTGTGATTAAGAAGAGACAGTCCCATGAAAAGATCAACATACCCAAATCGTAATAGTTCTCAGTACCACAAGAGAGCGACTTGAGAAGACGAAGCACGGTAAATGCGGCTCGCTTGTTCCGTCACCAGGAAACGCTTTTTCCCTCGTCGTCTCTCTCTAGGCCTGTTTTGGTGGGTTGATTTGCTCTGGCATTGTACTTTGTCCAACACAGGAAAACTGGTGTGCAAAGTGCAAAGTGCAAACCCTCGGAGCTATCTAGGTCCTGACCGGAAGTTCCATATTCCAAGTATGTTTACCAACCCTCACCCTCCCATACCCACGCACCAGGATGGCTGAAGGCGGCAGCAGTGGCTGGCCGGGGGAGGGGGCAGTGGCCGGTGCTGCCCTGGGGAGGTAGGACAGAGCAGAAGTCAGGAGAGGGCACTGTGAGTTGCCTAGGCCCTGGGCACGTGCTCCAATTTTCCATCATATTTTATTTGTAAAGTGGAAGTCCAAAGATAAAATTATGAGGAATTTCAAGTTAGTTAAGACAGCAACAAGCCCATAGCAGAGGGCCCTGGCCCCCTTGTAAGATGCTGCCCTGAGGGGATGGAGAGATGGCTCAGTGGTTAAGAGCACAGAGGACCCGGGTTCATTTCTCAGCACCCACATGGCAGCTAACAACTGTCAGTAACTCCAGTTCCAGGGGATCCAACACCCTCTTCTAACCTCTGTGGCCACTGCACAACACGGATGCTGTTATATACACACAGGCAATACACACATACACATAAAAATAAAAAATAAAAATAGCAAATAAGATAAGGCACTAAACAACTGGTTTCTAACCCAGGATCCTGCCTTGTATTCACAATAATCAATTAGCAAAATAAAAGCAAAGAATTCACAGCAGAAGTAACAACTTTGAGTTATTAACAACTCTATGTTGTACTATCTGTACAATTAAAGGTGTCCAAAAGATCTGATACAGAAAGTTATGAAATGCCTTTGAAAGACATAAATTAGAACTGAATATGCAAAGAAATGTGATGTTTTAATGGATGGAAACAGTTTCATAAAAACACGATGTCTTTCCCTCAAACCTGCCTGAAGATTCAAAACACTGTCAGTGGGACTTTCAAGTGGAATTAGGAAAATTAATTGTTAAAATTCACATATAAGAGAAAACCCTAATAATAACAAAGCTAATTCAAGGAATGAAAATTTTTTTCATACCAAATTCTAACATCAAATTTTATTCATGCAGAAAAAACATAATGAGAACAATGAAATAAAGTCAATACAGAAACTTGATTCCATGAAAGGGACTAACTGTAGATTGGTTTGTAACTTATTTAATAAATCTAGTAGAGTCAGAGCACACATAGGCTCACCCCCACCACAAGTTATCTGATGTGGGTTTATTGCTAACAAATTGACAGCAAGGACCAACAAGAGCTTGGGGGTCCCTTGTGATATAGGAAAGCAGCAGACAGGGGGTATCTGGGACTCTCTACTGTGCAAGCCCCACTTGTGATAGTTGGATTAGAGAGCAGCCCATCCTGAGCAATGTAGGGACATCTTGTTTCTGGAGAAGGACTGGAACAGAGGCCAGGCTACCCCAGCCATCACTCCCTGTCAGGATGCTGCAATCCCAGGACATAACGCAGTTATCCCTGAGAACTACAAGCCAGAAAAGGGTAAGACAACACCAGGCTACCCGGACAGCTGTCCTTCAAGTATGGAGTGAAGCAGTGTCACAATTCAGTGGAAACTATGCAAGAAACAGTAATAAAAGGATGGGACGTTTGTCTACACAAGTATTAGTTTAGGTGCTTACCTCAGTCCATACACAGAAACAGATTCTAGATAGGCAATAGTTCCAGATCTCTTAATATGTTGGGTTTTCAGTGAATCTGGGCAACATGTTCTGTCTCAGTGGGATTTTGATGTACATTTTGGATAAGAGAATAGAAGTAAAGCAAAGTAAAATTGAACCAAGATAAAAAGCTAAAACCTGAAGAATGAAATAATTAAATCATAATTATGAAAATCCCAGAGAGTAAAGTTCCACTAATGTGTGAAAAGATATTTTATAATAAGACACAAAGTGCTACTCATCAAGAAATAATTGCTAAATTAAATCTGCAACTTCAAAATATAGAACTGGAAAGTTAAGATAAGTCACAGCATATGGGAGATCTCTGCAGGGTGCCAGAATCCTATACGTGGGTTAGAAATCAAGAAAGCAGCAGGCAGAAATATGGCCGAAGGCTAGGAAAGGGCGGTGCACACAAAAGAAAGCCTTTATTTCCAAATAAAGACCTCGATCTCACTCCCGATCAAGGAACGCAAGTTCAAAAATGACATGATCCAATTTCATGTCTGATTCTGAAAAATGCATTGCAACAATTTATGGAGATGGTAATTATTTATTCTTGGGTGTGATGCCATAAATTGTCATGAACACATCAGACATCAATTCAATGGTATATAATAAAACCGAACATGACCAGTAAGTTCTAGTTTCTAAGTATTCTTTGTTTTTTTTTTTTTTTCTTTTTTATATTTTTTTTACAGGCGATCTCATTGAGTAGCCCTGGCTAGCCTTCAACTTGCTATGTAGAGTAGGCTAGTCTCAGATTCACAGATAACTACCTGCTTCTGCCTTCCCAGGTTTGAGAATAAAGGCATGCATCACATCTGGCAGGTTTCTAATATCTTCGCTGATAAGACTTTTTCATTTGCGAAGTAGGAGCTTTATTACAACTCTGATTATAACAGCAAAAGTAGGTTCTAGCCACACATCTCCTGTGTCTGTGTGTGTGTGTCTGTCTGTGTATGTGTGTAATTCTGTGTGTCTGTGTGTGCGTGTGTGCCTGTGTGTGTTTGTATCTATGTCTCTGTATGTCTATGTAGTTCTGTATGTCTGTGTCTGTGTCTGTGTGTGTCTGTGTCTATGTGTTTCTGTGTGTCTGTGTCTGTGTGTTTGTGTGTGTGTCTGTGCCTGTGTGTGTCTGTATCTATGTCTGTGTGTCTGTGTAATTCTGTATGTCTGTGTCTGTGTCTGCGTGTGTCTGTGTGTCTGTGTCTGTGTGTGTCTGTGTGTGTCTGTGTATGGATGTGTGTGTGTGTCTGTGTCTGTATCTGTCTGTGTAATTCTGTATGTATGGATCTGTATGTCTATGCCTGTGTCTGTGTGTCTGTGTCTATGTGTTTGTGTGTGTCTGTGTCTGTGTGTTTGTGTGTGTGTCTGTGCCTGTGTGTGTCTGTATCTATGTCTGTGTGTCTGTGTAATTCTGTATGTCTGTGTCTGTGTCTGTGTGTGTCTGTGTGTCTGTGTCTGTGTGTCTGTGTGTGTCTGTGTGTGTGTATGTGTCTGTGTATGGATGTGTGTGTCTGTGTCTATGTCTGTCTGTGTAATTCTGTATGTATGTATGGATCTGTATGTCTATGCCTGTGTCTGTGTGTCTGTGTCTATGTCTGCATGTGTGTCTGTGTGTCTGTGTATGTGTCTGTGCCTCTGTTATTTGTATTCATTCTGGCTTGGTTTGGTTTTTATGAAACAAGGTCTCATGTAGCCCTGGCTAGCCTCAAACTCTCTTTACAGCTGGCTGGCTTTGAACTTCTGATTCTCCTGCCTCCACCTGGTGGTGCTGGGATCACACACCTTGGTTCCTTCTGTCTTCTTGATGGAGTTTTCATCTTGTCACTGACTCTGAAGTTATGCTTTCACTTTACCACATTAATATATTTAGCTTCTCAACTTAGAAAGTGTTTGGAAAATCCATTTTTCACTCTCCTGAACAATTCCAGGACCTTAGAACCTTTGCTTCAGACCCCTAGCCCATCCTCTATATCATGTTTTCTAGTATTTAGGGTTCGCCTGGCTTCAGCACACCCTCCAGGCATTCTTCGTTCTCCTCTCTTGTTTTATGATGTGTTTTCCAGTTTCTTGAACCGTCATCATTTCTGCGTCTCGTGTGCCCTTTCCAGGCCTCCACACCTCCCCGCTGGTCTATAGCTTGGATTTTGCCCCGCGCCGGCCGATGAGCTGCTCTTGACTGGTGGCCGTTCTTTGATGAGGAATCTGTCTTTTGGTCACTTTTACCTTTGATTTTTGTTTCTGATATTTGCTTTGGTGGCCTATGTGATATATTAAAGTGAATATTTGTTTTCTGTTTCTTCTTGAGAACTAGATAAGCTTCATTAATTTTACAGAGGACTCATGCTTCCATCCAAGTCAATAAAAGTCTTAGCCACTATGTCTTCAACTTCCTCCTCCTCCTCCACTTTCTCCTGCTCCATTTCCTCCTCCCCTTTCTGCCTCCTCCTCCTCCTCCTCTTCCTTCTCTCCCTCTTTTCTCCCTTCCTCTACCTCCTCCGCCCCTCCTTCCCCCTCCTTCCCTTCCTTTTCCTCTTCCTTCTTCTTCTCCAGTTTTCTCTTCAGAAACCAATACAAGAGCACCAACCAATCCCAATGTTGACTGCAACAATGGCTAGCCTTAACCCTTCGGCACATCCATGCTGGTACGAGGAGCGGAATGCTGTTCCTGTAAGAACCTGGAGTCCAAATTCCCGTCACCACTCACTGTCAGCAGCCCGGCCTTCACAGAGATCTGACAGGGTGTGAGCCTTACGGTTTCTGACTTCACGTTTCTGTTTGTGTCTGGTTCCTGTGGATATTGCAGTGTCTATTTCAAGATTAACTAAGAAATCAAGAAATCATTTCAAACGAGTACACATGAGCTGCAGGAGGTACACTTTCACACAGTACCTCATTGGAAAGAACTGATACTCAAACTTCTGAAATGCACAATTTTTAGGGATCAGAATTGCATGCTGCCTTGTTTGCCAGCTGAGGAAGCCTTCACCATGGAAATGACTGAAAGAACTTCCAATTTGTTTGGTGCCCTCTTAGCACGTGGAAGAGCCAAGTTTCCTCAGATAAAGGGAAGGTAATTTACTAGTAAAGCAGGAGAGGAATTTGCTCCTATTCAGGGCAAACAAATCCCTGATGGTTTTAAGATGTGACTTCTCAGTCCTGTAGGCTCTCAAGCCATAGAGCACACTTGGTATCCCATTCAAAAGGAATCACTAGAACCACACTCCTTCAAGAGGCAAACAGGCTTGGCAGGGGCTGTCCTCATGGAGCCCTACTACAATAAGGAGAAGGATCCTGGGATGACTAGAGTGCTCCTAGTGAGAGGGACTGCAAGAAATGAGGGATAAATCTGAGGAAGCTACCTGCCTGTGACAGCAGCCCCGGTCTAGTAAGGAAACTCTTCCTCTTTGAACGAAGCATTTACTGTCTAAACTGAAAGCAACAACAACATAGAACAACGAAGGTGGAAAAGTTATAGCCCCAGAAGAATACAGCGCTCTGGCCGCCTCTACAGCAGGGAACTGACTGGGGCTGCCCCAGCCGAGCTTCTAGCCTTAACCCTCTTCATATGCGGAGGAGATAGGATTTCCTGACTTTTCTCTGGGTAAATGCTACAGGACTGAAGCTAACTGCTGCCACAATTGCTGCTGTGGCTGAACTGCTGTCCTTATTTTAGGAATGAGAGTGAAGACTCATTTAACCATTTACTCCTTCATTTTTCACGTCTGTGCCTCTTCTCAGATGTCTACAGCATTCCCAAAATTGTGTTACAGAAACATGCAGCAAAATGAAACCTAATTAGGAATTTGTACATTTTTGTGTACTTTTTGTCCTACAAAAATAAATAATATTCGGTTCTATTATGTAAAAGTTGTTCTCCCGCAGTAAATCCTGATATCTGGTGACAATTTACACTCTAATTTTAGAGTTTTGTCTTAAAATAAGCATATACGAATAGCGAAGAGCTAGCTGCTAGTGGAGTGTGTCTTGAGACAGACAACAAGTACTCCCTCCACAGCTACACCTACAGTCTCCATTTCTCCCTAGGGACTGCTCCCACAGGAGACGGGGTACACCAGGCCTCCTTCCAGGGGCAGAGGGAAGTGTAGGAAGCAGTGCTTTCTGAGCCCCACTAGGATATCTTTACCATTTCCTGCTGGCTCCTTTGAGTCTCAAAACACCATTCCAGAAAGGAGGCCAGAGGAGATCATCAAGGGGCCCACAGTCACTCATAAGAGGCAGCGCAGAAGAACGTAAACAAGCGCATGATCAAATCCCACACCCCTGCTCTTTCTATCCCATCCTGTTGCCATCCCATTAGCAGTATAACACACACACACAATCACACTCACACGCACACACTCACACACACACACACTCACACTCACACTCACAGCACAAGTTGCCCTCTAAGCGAAGAGTTCCTAGGTTATTTCACCTTCTCTTGCTATTCAATTATCCCAGTTTGGTATATCATGCAGAGATAGTCCTGTCCTGAAAGACAAACAGAAGCCAGCCCAGGAGACCAGATGGAGAATAAGTCAGTCTCAGCAGCTAGAGGCCAGGCCCAGGAGCCCTATCACATAGACTCTGCCTTTCTTCTATTGAGTGTCCACTTTTTTCTTTTGTTATATTTTATTTATTATTTTGTTTTATGTGCATGAGTGTATTACCTGCACATATATAAGTGCACCCACGTTGTGCAATGCCCACGGAGGTCAGAAGAGGGCATTGGATCCCCTGGAACTGGAGTTAGGACAGTGGTGAGGAGGAGCCATGTGGGTGCTGGAATTCAAACTCGGGGCATTTTTCAGACTGAGTGGTCAGTGCTCTCAGCTTCTGAGTCGTCTCTTCGGCCCTGTCCGTTTTTTCCTTCATTCGGTATTTCTACCCTCCATCCTTTGCAGCCCCCTTAACACTCTGCTCCACAGAGTTCAGAACCCCAAAATATTTAAAAAGCTCGTGTCCACATTTCTTTCTAGGAGTTCACCAACAAACTCTCAAAAAAAAAACAAAAATCAGCACTTTATGTCTTCCTGCATGAACTCTTTCCTTTCGGATCACCCCAAAATGAAAGAAAACAAAATCATTTCTATTTTGTATTTGGATTTCAGCAAAGTGTGAGAATTATTTGAGCCATTCCTTGTCCTATATAGGGAAATACGTTTTCCATGGCTGGAACCACATAGGTAAAATAAAATCTTCAAACTACTTCCCTTCAGATCCAGAAATGATGAGCAATTTGACATCCTGTATCCCCTGACTGCAAAGTAGAAACCTCTCTGTCAGAAGCTATTCTTGCAATATTATACCCCTAATGTTACGGGAAGTTGTTTGAGGCAAAAGCCAGCTGTAATAACGGGATTGTGTTTCGAAAAAGAGCTGGCTGTAAGGCCATGCTGTAAATGAAAAGCATCATAAAAGAAACGTTCCCACTCTTAAGAAACAGTGAGACTGCTGAAATAACTCATTGCAGGCTGTTTCTATAGTCCCCTAATTCTGCTTTTAAAATCAAATGCGACTCTAAAAGAATAGCTCACTCCGAGTTGGGAAGAAAGCCAGACCGCTGCGATTCATATAGAATCTCAAATATTACTAAATAAAATCTTCTCATTCATTCATTCAAAGAAGCACCAAACTACATCTGTTGAATAAAGTGATGAAAAACACCCTAACCCTGAAGAATTTATAGTCGGACAAAAGCAATAAGCATAATGCACTAAATATTTTAAAAGAACAATAGAGAAAGTAAAGGGAGAAGTGGGTACCAGCAACCACCCTGAGGGGTGTCAGTGGTGTCAGAGGAAGCAGCGCTTAGCTGAGCCGCGGAGGATGGGAAACACTGTGAAAAGGCGGAGTGACAGGGTGGAAGGCAAACATGAAAGGCAAACAACTCTACTGAGTGAGACGTGGGACAAAATGTGAGGGCAGCCCAGGGCACGGGTGGGCCTGACTTGAAAGCCAGCATCCCAAGGCCAGACAGTGGCCAGGTCCCTAGCCAGGAAGCAGGCAGAGTTTTAGCAGCTGATTGGCTGCTGCGAGCCACCTGCTTCTCAGGAGAAGGTTATCAAGGGCCTCAGGAATCCAATATGTAGCCAAACAGAACTTGTGAAGACATCCCTTCTCTGCTTGGCTATGATGACATTTCACACCAACTGCAGCCTCGCCTCCAGCAAAGAAACAGGATTCCCCACATTGCGTTTACCTTTCTCGTGTCTGGTTCCATCTTAAGGTTTTTAAATCTCAGTTTCTCCTTTTTCCTCTTTTCTCACAATAAAATCTATTTCATATTACATATATGTTGCTTGTAAGCCAAGGATTTAATAAATGAACTCATCATGAAGATGGGAAAGAAGGACAAAGGAGGATGCAGGAGGGAAATCTCCACACCAACATGAGTCAGGTTTTTCTACGTACACCATCTTGTGTATCATTTCCTGGCGATTCTTACTAAAAAGTCCTGTAATTTCTGTAGCTAAGAAATCATTCACACAGTATCAACCTTAGCTCTACAATGACAAGTAAACAGGACCTTCTATAGTTCTGAACCTTCCCTACAAGAAGAAAGGAAATTTTTAATATGGAGTCATTTAAGCAGGCATGCAAAACTGCTTTTCAATCAACACCAAAACAACAGTCAGACTTCCTTCTAGAATGGACCCAAATTAACGCTTCTGACAGCATTCTGGCGCTGCCAAGCGGGAACAACCTAGCATACTCAAATATGACACCACCATGTTAGTCACAGTGATGGTGGATGACCTTAAGATCATTCATCCTTTATCTCCCTCCAAGAACATAGGTATTTTATGTTTATTAAATCTGAGTATTAATCAATTTGTGCATGTCTCTAATACTTTCTGCTCAATTCAGTATTGCTCTAGTTGTATGTAAAACAGTAAATATCAAAGGATATATCTATTTAATGATATGAACATCAAGACATGTTAGGAGTAGATACAGGGCTAGAGAGATGGTTCCATGGGAAAGAACACTTTCTGCACAATCATAAAGACCAGAGTTCGATTCCCATTCCCACATAAAAAATTAACCAGGTATGGTCATGAGCACCTATGACCCCAGCACTGGGGTAAGGACAGAGACAGGAGGATCCCTGGGACTTGCCAACTTAGCCAAAAGTGAGTCCTCAGTTCAGTGAGAGACCCTATCTCAAGGAAATAAAGCAGAGAAAAATAAGGAAGCATTCAGCATCCTCTAATACTTTCCCTCACACATACACATATGAACAGACACATCACACACACAACTTTTTAGGTAAGTATTTAATCAATGACCAAATGGGTTGCCTAGAAGTCTCTATGTGAAGTAATAAAAATACAAATCAGGGATCATCGGAATTGAAATTTCTCTAATTCTGTAAATATTTGTTTGTGCACACTGGGAAGAGATAGTTGATTTTACATGTGGATGGTTGGTTGTTTTACCTGTAGTAAAACACCCTAACAGCTATTTAAATAGATGCTTCATTAAAAAACACATGCTTTCACTCTGACTGTTGGGAGTGCAAGAGAGTAGACTGTTCTGTACCAGCAAACTCAGGGAGACAGAGCAAATCCCTGTTTGAAAAACAAATATATCACCTAGAGTCTCTAGCAGTTAGTATGGTCATAGACATTCTCCATCCCACACCCCTGCCCCCCAAAATAACAGAAGAATTAATAAAGGCAAGAAGCTTTCAAATTTCCACCTGCATTAACATGGCAGGGCATAACAGTTTTGAAACTGTTTCTGCTTAATGAACACCCACATTTGCATTTGAAGAGTACCTCGGGGTGCCATAAAGTGAATACAGCGTAGATAACTCTGAAGCCAACCCTTCTCTCTCACTAAAAGGTCCTTTAACTATAAAAATCAATTTTAATAAAAGGCATCTGTACTCAAGATCTTCCATTATATAATACACTTCATGATAACATAAATTTTTGGCTCAAAGACCAACTTTAAGGAATTCAAAGTGGATTAATGCCATTTTCAGTCATGGTTGCATATACCATGTCATGTGCTCATAGCACATCAAAAAAGGGTCAAAACAAAAATCTGAATTAAAATGTATAAGCTAATTTCTCTGCTGCCCATCTACCTCCTAACTACATGAAGAACAGGGTTGAAAATGAAGGCCTTCTTATGATCTACAAAGACACTGTAAAAGATGTCAAACAGAAAGCCACATAACTAACGTTTGGGACTACAAATAATAAGAAAACGTGAGAACACTCTAAACAGAACTCTGGAATGGTTCAGATCATAATAAGAATTGGTTGGTCTGATAATGTAAGGCCAAGGTGGTCAACTCACCTGAAGCCATGAAGCTTTGAGAGTACAGTTCAGATCTGTGTGGGAACTATAATCCAATTACCATCAGAGCTTTTCTTACACATTTTTCTAAAAAAGGACTTTTTCAGCGAACTATTCTCTCTGACCCTGTCTAAAACTAGCTGCCTCCTTCCATCTTCACCCCCAGCCCCACCTCGACTTCCCCACACAGCACTTCTCACAGCTGGTGCCCCATCGTCTCCAGGAAAACAGCCAAGAGTTTTCTTATTTCTGTTTCTGTGACTCTGGTGATTGGACCTCAGATCTCAGAGATGTCAGGAAGTCTACAACTAAGTCACTGCTCCAGTTCTTCTCACTAATGTTTTTATACTTTTCATATTTATTCTGTGTCTCTCAACTGGTTCATAAGCTCCAGGACGGTAAGGCTTTGTCTGTGCCTAGAACTGCAGTGCCTGACACATAAGGACTTACTAAATACTTTTCAAATGAGAGGATGAGTGAGTGAGAAAGTCAATTTGAAGAGGAGTTAGAGCGACATGAATCTCTCCTTCCTTGTCTCCTACTGTGGGCTCCTTGTTCTGTGGGGCACAAAGCTGCTGAGAAGCACTTATTGGGAGTGAGGAGTCTATTGGCTTCCTACAGCTACTACAACAGATCACCATAGATGGAGAGGCTTCCTGCAGCACAAGCATCTCATCCTGTAGACAAGGGTCAGGAACAGGCTGGACTTAATGTGTTAGCAGGGCTTACTCTTCCTACAGGGTCTGGGTTGGGTCTGTTTCTTGCCTCCTACCCTTCCTAAAGTTTGTCTGGCTAGTGGCCCCTGTCTACCTTTTTCATAGCCTGTTGCTCTCACATCACAACACCTCATCCCACATTATTTATTACTATTATTATTATTATGAATTATTATTTTGAGACAAGGCCTCATTATATAGCCCAAGCTGAACTGGAATTCACTATATATCCCAGGGTGGCCTTAAGCTGATAGCAATCCTACAGATTCAGCTTCCTGAGTACTGGGATTATAGGCACACATCACCATGTCTGACTTGACCCCATTTTTGTCATCTTATCTTGTCTGAAACTTTTTGGGCTCCCGCTTCCCAAGAGGGCACTGTGATTATGTTAGGCCCATTTGGATTATCAGAATGCTTCCTCATCCTGAGGTCAGTTGATCAAGGACTTAATTCCCATTTCCCATGAGGCATGCATATCCTCAGGTTCTAGAGATTAGCACAAGACACCTTTGTAGTGGCATGCTGTTGTTCTGGTGTGTTGGTGAGGGAAGGAGGGAGGGGCATCTGGGTCAGTGTACCATCCAACAGTGAAGAGACTGTTCTGCACAAACAGTGGCTGGAAAAGTTAGAGATGGCTGGATTAGTAAGGCCATCTGAAGCAGTATTTCAGCTTGAAGATGAGATAAGGATTCCTGCCCTCACCGTTGAGGAAATCAGTGAACTAATGAAATCTGGTTTTACTGAAAACTAACTAAGAAATAGAGGACAGCTTTGGAGGGAGAGAGCCAGAGACAGCCAGGCCACATATAAGGCAGAACAGAGTCAATGTGAAGAGATTTGGGTATGAAGGACATGGGCCTGAGTGAGAGAGAGGACGTAAACATGAGAAACCCTTCAGAAAATGGTTATATGAAACGGCGGGGTATTAAAAAGAGGATGAGTCAAAGGTGTACTTTGTGTTAAACACAGATTACAGATTCATCTACATATTGATGGAGAAGTCAAAACTTAAGAAATGGAGCCAGTGTTTAGACACAAGGGATATGAGCTTTAGAGCAGGACCTTTAGAGCAGTTTCTGTGAAACTAAAATTTGGATAAAAAGATAAGACAGAGCATCCTCACCTTAGAGTTACAAGTGAGATCGTGTACAATAAAGAAGCTGTGGGCACCCAGATCTTATTAACTCCGAATGGGCTTCACCCACACTCAACAGCTCTTCAAAGCACTGTCAAACTCACTGCCCTCCCACCTAGCTCAGAACAGCCACACAGACATGAGTAGACCCTGATTCTTCAGAAGCAGCCACCTGTGATCTGATTTCTGCTTCTCATCCCTGACTTCTGCTCCACCCCAAGCCACCAGACCTCAGCCAGCCTTAACTGAGAGTTGGGGTTCCTCCCCTCTGTTCCTGATGCCTGGCAGCTGTCACAGATGATCATGGGCGCTTGCTACAGAGCCAGTGTCCAAACCCTTGCGGTTTCTCCCCTCTGTGACCACCTGTAAGCTTTCTGGACCTTCTTCAAGTTGCTATCTCAGCTCCTTCATTTCTTAGACCCCGTTTTCCCACTCCTAACCTGTACCTTTACCAGCCTGCATTGACTGTGATCTAGAGATGTTGAACTCAGGCCTGCATGATCTAGAGAGCAAAGTCCCAAATACCATTAGCAATATACCAATGTGCTGAACTGGGTTACAGGCGTGCTAAGAGACTACTGTCCTGGGGGGACTAGCTCTCCAGTCACATCAAGCTTGAGCAGGAACCTGTGAGTCACACCGTTACTGTACTGTAAGTGTCATCATGTGGGGAAAATCCTGAAAAGCACTAGTCTACAGTGGAGACTGCAGACAGGATGAGGGGCAGAAAAAGCAGTCTCACAAGGAAACAAACCAGAAAAATCCTGCTGTGGAGCTGCAGAGAAGGAGGTTCTGAGGAAGAGGGAGGCAGGGGTGTCAACCGCAGCAGCGCAACCAAGAAGAATGAGGACCGAGAAAAGGCCACTGGGTCTATAATTATACAAGTTCATTTTTCATGTCAAGCAAACAGTAGATTCAAAAGGAGGTGTTGGGCTAAAGGGAGCTAGAAAAAAGGTCAACTTGATGCCTGAAGAAGCAAAAAAAAATGTTAAATGGTATATAAGCAATGCTTTACGTGTAAGTCCTAAAAATATGCCTGAAAACTTAAGGCTGTCTTCAACTAGTAACAGCACAACTAACAGAAATTATTTACATAACTGAGGCGGCTTAATAAGCCAACCATAACTGTCAACATTTGCTAAGTATCGCAAAACAAAAAGGAATGAGAGGCAAGAGCTAAGATAAATGAAAATTAATCCAATTCACAAGCAAATGGAAACGCCATGGGCCCAGAGAACGTTTATGTGTGGGATTTTGTTTCAAGATCCCAGATTTAACAAGCTAAAATTAAACAACATAGCAGTCCACAGTTTGAGATGAAGAATTTCCTTTTAATCTGTTATTTTCATTTCATTTTTAAAAAGGAGTAAGAGAACAAAGCATCTTAAACTTATTTGGTCTCTGGAAAAGCAAGTATTTCTCATGCTATAAAGATAAACTTGAGCAAAGGGTAGAGGGGAACTGGAATTGTTCCCGCTTCCCACACTTCCCAGCCCTCTCCAGGCCCCTAGACCAGCCAGCATTTCTTGCTTCCAAGTGAAGGTTTGTTGCTATAGCTTGTACAAGCAGCTCGAGAAGCGTGGGATCCAGTACCTTCGGTGGAAACAATTAAAACCGCCCATATTTTCAACTTAAAAAAAAAAAAGAATCATCAGCATCCAGTTGTCTGGAACTAATGGGGGCTGAAGGGTCAGGCAGAGCCCAGAGCTTTGCACTCACGTGGAACTCACCTCAAATATCGGCTCCACTGCTTCTGGCCTGGCTTTGGGCAGTTACTTCCCCACCCCAAAACAAAGATTTCCACTTTGTTTTCTACATACTATATACCTTAGAGCTCTATGCAGTCATCTTTGTTAATCTCCATGCTTCTCTTTACCTTAATCCACTCTAGGCCCCTTCCCCGCCTCCCAATCATTTTCCGCCTGAGCTGCCTCCTGCCCTGACTTCTGTCTGAAGCCCACAACTGGGTAGTACGGGACCCTCCACTTAACTCCACAGTCCAGCCCTTTCTGATACTTTACCTTCAAGTCTACCCAGAGCTGACTTCCTGGAGAAGCAAAGTATCTACGGAGACAAAACGCCATGAACGGGGCCAATAAATGATGTGCAGGTCCGTGGCCATTCGAGCAGAACTGCTGGAATGAAGCCAGTGCTACTTGGTGATGAGGAGGGCAATTTTCAGCTATGCGAGGAACAGTCAAAAGGCCGTGGAGGGCAGTCTTTTATTGTCTGGAAGCCTGTTCAGGCCAGCTTCTATCTCACAAGTCACTGCAGTAAGCAAGTATATAAACCTCATAAAACTTCACAGTCCCCAATAAACCTGAGGGGAAACCTTGCCTCCTGATATGCATAAGATCCTTTTCAGTGGGCTTTTCTTTCCTTACCTTATTTCAGACTTCCAAGAAACCAATCTAAGGCTTGAGCTGGCAGAAAGAGCATGGGAAAATGTTAACTCATTCTTAACTTCTTATAAGTTCGATTGGTTCCTGAAAATCCAATGACTAAAATCATGAGACTATGTGACAAGTAAGGATATTTGAAGGACTGTGATTAGATCACAGTCAGAGCGAGGAGGGGTCATGGTCAGCAATCAGCTGCTCTCTGCAGGGTTTAAGTTCTTTGTTTTCCGAAAATTTGACAGAATAGTTTTAAAAACATCTTACATCAAGAATAAGTAGTTCAAACTGTAATAATAAATGAAAGAGGATATATTTTAAATCCTATTCCCTAAAGCTTCAGCCCTTTTGAACCAAATCAAAATTTAATTAAGAAATCTATTAACAATAAACTAACACATTCCTGAGTCACAATAGCACTTTTGAGGACACCAGCATGACTGATGGCTGTTTGGTAGCAGAAAGGCTTTCCTAGAGAGAACGTATTGTTCTAAAGTACACTTTTAGGTCATTCAGTCAAGGTTGTGGTACCAGCTTTAAAACATTTATAACTATGCATGTCTTACAAATAAAAATAAGACAGGCAGAATTATAGAAAAATAAGAAACATTTAGGAAGAAAGTCACAACTAAGACAGAATATAGAATTTCACCCCTATTTATATAGAGAGGAGTTGACTGAGGCCTCAGCTCTGCCCAGGAGCACATCCAGTCACTGGTGAAATCACAGCTAACAGGTGAACTCTTGGTGCCTGACACAGGTGGTAGGTGTGTCTGGTTCTTGATCTCAGATAGCTTGGCCAGCATCTGGTGGTTGAAGAGTACTGGCTCAGTCAGCAGAATCTAACTCAGCTATGTAGTTGTAACTCACCTGGCTATCCAAAATGCCTCACCTACCTCCCAGTTCATTATGATTTCCACACAGACACTCCAGTCTATAGTAGAAACACTATAGAACTGTTTCCTGTGGTGTGAAACTTAGAAAGTACAAGTTCAAAATCAGACTGTGCAGCATATATTTAGAAAGGAAAGCTTTCTTCTCTGGCCCTCACTCTGAATTCTGCTATGTTTTGGAATCAGAGTTAAGTCATTGGTGGTCATAGATTATCTCTTTCCTGATTTCTCAATGATAGATACTAACTTCTAACTCAGTAACATAAAAACTAAGAAAATCACCTCATTTATATTTTCTCTTTCCCTTCCCCACTTTTTATCGATTATGTTTCCCTTCGCACCTCAATGTTATGACTTACAATAATAACCCTCAATACATTCTATCAACTTTTAATTGTATCTCTTAAGTTCTACTATGTCACATGAAGGAATGAGAGACTTTTCCAACTCTACCATCTTCCCCTCACTATCTGCCCCTACCTCCCAACATCTGTAACATCAGCCAAGACTTTCCCATTGCAGGGTTTGTAGCAGTCACATTCTGCTTTGTAACTATGATTCTTGTTAAGCGTGTCACTTGCAGATTCACCCTTAAAGTTTATATGGAGTAAAAATAGCCCTTATGATAATATGAAGATGAGCAAGTCAGATCATTGTACCTAAACAAAAGGAAACATCCTTAACATCACTAAATCGTAAAGAGAAAGAGAAAGTGTGAACATTTTAGAGTACCAAGTGATCCACAGCTACAAAAGCTAACAACATCACAACCCACTAAAGGCAGGCCTCTCTTGGTTACCTCCAAAAACTAGAAGATAAGACTCTACTACTGAAGACAAGACATGCTACAGACACAAGACTTAGAGCAGTGGAGCAGGAACTGACCTGGAGGTCTTCCTGAAGTTTAGCTTCTTGTAGGTCTAGAGGATACTATGCAAACTGCTAATGGAGAAAATCAATCAGAGTCCAACCCAGCCCTAAAGCCTAATAACCACAATGACTGGCACAGCAAACTACTTCTATTGGTGCAATAGTGGTGCTGATAGTTAGGAGATAATCAACAGCTACTGAACATTATAATTACATTTTTATTATATATAACTTTAATTTACTTATATTTTTATATATTTATGTTATTGTTGTAAGTCATAACATTAAGGTGCAAACGGATAACATAACTGATAAAAAAAAGTAGGAAGGGGAAAGAGAAAATAAAATAATTGGACTTAAAGCTCTCTCAATGGGAGTGAACTTGCGGGTGGCATTGTGAACACAGTCAAATACACACAGCTGGAGAGGTCATAGATCCTAGAGAAAACCCTGTTTCTGGCATATATCTAGGCAAATGAAAGTTCTTACTGTATGCCATCCTTCTATTTATAGACAAGTACATATCACTCATCAAAAAAGCATCTCTTTGCAACAGATGGAGGCTACTGAAAATCCACAACAGGTCAGACACAAAGAATATACATCTGAGAGATGGCCAGTCCTAGGTGACACAGCTACAGTTGAACCTCTACTTCTAAGGATCATGGAACATAGGAGAATGAGAGGGGAGAGAGAAAATGGGAGCATCCCTCAATACTCACCAGTGAAGCTTCCTCATACAACAGAGTGCAATGCACACAGAAGGCCACAACTGGCCAACTTTTAAAGAATAAGAGACTGCAGAGTGTGTGTCCCTGGATAGGGCTCCTGTATTAAACCTCTCCCACCCATGGCTCAGGAATCACTGGGGAAGAAGGGCCAGAAAGACTTTAAGAGCCAGGGTTGGTTCATGAACATAGGGAAACAGGGGCGTTCAGGTCACTGGAATCTTACACATGTGAACTTGTGGCGATGGGGGCATCCAGTGTAAGACCCATGCCAACTCAGTCATACAAGGGCCCAGAGTGAAGTGAGAGAAACAGATGACAGATCAGCCTTCTCTGGGAACTATTAGAGACTGATCACTACTGGGTAAGGGAGAGAAGGCCTTACCTACGAGCTCTGGACAGGCTGACTAGACTCCAGTGGGTGAATTTGCATCAGCTTGATTGGATAGAATTTAACATGTATGGCAGAATATGTGAGGTCCAATGGGGGCAGATCGGGGCATATAGATGGGGCGAGGCAGTCTAAATTTTTAACAACTAGTGTATGAAATGTACAAAACCTCTATAAGATTTTTATAAAGTACATTCTAGTTTAGGAAATAAGTTTTTAAATAAACTATTCTATGCCATCATGGTTAAAAAAGTGTACCATCTTTTTATTACATTTATTTATTTACTTTAATGCATGTGCATGTGTGTGTATATGTGTGTGTGTGTGCGTGTGTGTGTGTGTGAAGGCACATGCTCGACATTCTGATTGTAGAGATCAGATCAGAGGATAAGTTGCAGGAATTGGTTCTTTTCTTTCACCTATGGGTCACTGGGGTCAAATTCAGGTCATCGTACTTGGCAGCAAGCACCTTCACTCACTGAGCCATTTAACCTGCTCAACATTCATCTTTAAAAAATCATTTTGTAGGGACTGGGAAGATGACTCAGCGGGTAAGAGTGCTTGTTGTGCAAGCATGAGGACCTGAGTTTGAATCTCCAGTACCTACTTTAAAAAGCTGAGTATAGCCTTAACCCCAGCACTGCAGGAAGTAGAGCTGCAAGATCCTGTCTCACGAAACAGGAACCACTGTTGTCCTCCTCTAGCCTCTGAATTCACACTCAGGGGTATGCTCACCTTCCATACAGATGTACATGCTCCATGCACATATACACCATACAAACACTACACACATACAACACACACACACACACACACGCTTCAGTTTGAAACATCAAAATATATACATGTTCAGCAAACATGCAAAATTCTACTCACGACAGACACTTTCCTGTAGATATTTAAAGCGGTATTTTGGATTTTGCCTCAACAAATTAATGTTTATAGCAAAAGATCCAAAGAGGAGAAGTGGCTCACAGAGAAAGGAAGAGCAACAGAGCTTCGAGTTTAATTCTGTTATGTTAAGTGAATTAGTCTGAAGATTCCAGTAACAAAATCTGTGAGCCTCAGTTTCCTCATCTAAGAAATGCTAAAATCACCTATCACAGAGGCACATTGTGAGTATCAAATTAGAAATATAGGTGAAAATGTACTGCAAATTATAAACTGCTGTGCACATACAGGGTATTGTTGTCATTAATAAAAAGCACAGGGTGCTGCTTCTGACTAAATTGAAATTCAGTGCAGATGCTTAACATCAAATTATGGCCATTTGGAGATAAAAGAATCAAAATAGTATGTGCACAAATTGGTGTTACATCCCAGGAAGGAAGTTAAAGCTGTACAACCGAACATTAAGAAGCCTGCTGCTTTGGATAACTCGTTCAATACATCAATAATTTTATGCAAACCACAGACTCAGCGAGGAGCCTTGCTCCTCCCCGCCACTTCTCAAGGACAGGAGTTAAAAGAACCACCAAATGGAGGATTTCATTGGTCAAGTGAGGATAAGATAAAAACAGATTTGAACATTTGTGTCACAGACCTATACCTGAGTCCAAGTCAATAATAAGGAATTGACAGAGTTCAAGTCTCTTCAAAGGAAATTCAAAAATGTCTAGGAATTTAGATTTGATTAAACAGCCTTTAGTGTTGCTTTTTTGGCTGACTTCCCAAATGCTAATAAGAACTCCTTTTTATCAGTTTAGTATGTATAACCCACAATCCTATGGTATTCAAATACAGAGAACTACAGAAAGCAAAGACTCAAATCAAATGACCCTAGAAATATATATGAGGACAGGTAGGAATTATGATGGCCCAGGCTACTGTGTATCCCACTAAGAATCCCCAATATCAAGCCAAGAAAATTCCCAAGAATACTACTTCTTTCATCCAGAAAAAAGTTTTAACTTAAGGGCTCTGTGTCAATGTTAAGAGCTGCTCTTTTCGTGTTTGCCTTTTCTTAAGGTTAATACAGCCAACCCTGGGGAAAGAAATCATTAAGCTGCTTCTGGGATCTGCTGAGACCAAAATATGCCTAAGAAACATCTGCATACCAATAAGCCAGTTGCCATCCAGCGCAGGACGATGGGACTCATTAGAGCTGCGAACCTGCTGAACTCTGGCCATCTCCACTCATATTAAGAGGATGTCTCTTTTACCCTTTATGGCAACTGGATTTTTCCTCAGCTGTTGATGAGAAGAATCTCCGTCTTTATTGAGTGGATATTTCCCTCAAGTGTTGCTCTCCTTAATGGCAATTTTACCCTATTATGTGTATTTCCCAGGGAGCCCGAGAATGTTAATGAATGTCAAGCCCACATTCCTCTCAGTGGCTGGATTTCCAAATGTGGTTGGAGCAGTGGCCTGCTGCAAGCACGCTGCTAATCAGGCTCCATCTGCACAGGAGGCTGCTTGCAGAAACAGACAATTATTTTGCTCCGTGCGGGCTGCTTGGGGAGGGGGAGCAGCTGCAGAGAAGTAAATTCCCAGGGCTTAGGATGATTAGGGGCCCCCCAAAGTACACTTAAGTCTTTGAAATAAATACTGAAAAAAGAAGTTTCTGAAAAGCATGAAAAGAAAATCTTACTCTTTGGGTCCCTTCACCATTTATTTCAAAGCCTTTTCCATCAGAGGAAATAGTTCTCTCCAACTGACTCAAGAAGGAGGGCCCAGGCATGGGGAGCTCGCCTGCCGGGTGCTCAGTAGTAGGTGGGTAGCTTTCCCTTTCAAATAAATGAAGAAGTTCTGGAACAGGAGGCCACAGACAATGCTGTGCTGCCAACACTGGGGAGTGGAGAGTATTAAATAACTCACCCGTGGAGTAATCGTTTCTCTACTGCAGTGTGCCCAAAGGGAGGAGAAGTCATAAATGAATTACTTATCATCATAGGAATGTTGAATTTACAAACTACCAGACACATTCTCTGGTGGCCTCAGTTGCACAGAAAGACAAGTTTATGGCTCTTTAGGCACCAAGACACTCTAACCCAAGTAACTCTTGGACATTACTTTGAAGTTGAGAAAAATAGTAGAAGACTGTACTTCTCATGTATCATCAGATCAGCCTTGAAACACATGGCAGAGCAGGGCATGCAGACACACGTCACCAGGTAGCCTGGATCGTGGCCGTGACTTGAAACTACCCATGTCATTATCATGCGCCACATCAACAGAAGTTTGATCAACAGAAGGAAGCAACTGCCACTTCATCCCAACAACCAGAAAGTTCTAATATACTCCTTTATACGCCCGAAGAAGCAGCAGGACAACTCCAGAGCGGCAGGGTTTTTGCTTGAATCTGGGCCCTTGGAAAAGCCTAATGTTGGCCTCAAATGGGAAAATCCACGGACAGTCAGAGGCTAGGTCCATCTGTGATTGTGTGGCATAGAAGAAGCTTCTTGGAGCCTGGAGCTTCCCAGGTACACTTGGAACTGAACTAAGTCTCCTCTGAACATGGCCCACGGGTGTAATGTTGCTCCAGAAATCACTAGGATCCCACTCTGCTCCAAGCAATTGGCATTTCCACGAGATGCGCAGGGCCAGAGGAGCACCTCTCCGGTTAGAGAGAAATGAGAGAGCATCTCCCACGCAGATGGGTACTTGACACCACAAAAGAGAGACTCAGTTCTGAACTCTGCTGTCAGTGAGGGTTCTAGTCGATAAGCCTCCCCTGGCTCTTCCTGAATGACTACTTAGCAAACCGACGAGTTGACAGGGGTGTGTTAACATGTCCCTGGAAAGAAGAGCAAAGGAAAGTGGTGACAGAAAATTGCATATTCCTGGAATCTGTCCCTTATTGTCCAGCCTCATGGTGAAGAGAACAGAAAGAAGCTAAAGTGGGAATTTATCCTCCAAAACCCCGACAAATGGGAAAAATAGCTCAATCTGCACATCCAGCTAGAAATGATAGAAATGTATTACTCAAACGTGTAGCGCAGGAACAGGCCAAAGTGTCCTCTCATACATGGGAAGGCATATAACTGCTAGAACAAGACTCCGCGCATACTAAACAGACAACCCCTCGCAGGAAAGCCTAGTGCTTAAAGTATGGGCGTCATTCCCTCTTGACCCCGGCCCCCCACCTGCCTCACGCTTACTGTGCTTCTGCGCCCTGACCTTCTCCCAGAGTCCCCAGTCATGGAAAACAATTTCTGGTGCAGCCAGATTGTGTATGGATCTGATATATTACTTGTGTTTGAACTGCAATCCCTATTATAATATGCAAAGACTCAACTTCAAGTCTGTGAGGCCGAGTTTAGAAGCTTCATTCATGCCTTAGGTCTGAGCAGTAAGCACAGCAAACATCTGAGCTATCTGAGGATGGATGTTGCACAGAGAGAGTGATGGCACCGGAGCTGAGACCACCAAGGCCTGTCTCAGTCTCACTCTCCAGGGCAGATGTCTAGGAGATGAAGATCAGCCCTGTCTGCATAGTGAGTTCTAGGCCAGTTGGGGCTACAGGGAGACCCTGTCTCATAAAACCAAAAAACTAAAAATAAATAGGGAACTGAGTTTTATTTAGTATTAATATACAACATTTTCTGTCCCAGGGAAGATTAGAGTTAAAACATTTTTGGGTTTTTGTTATTGTTGTTGTTGTTGTTGCTATGCTCCTTGTGTATATGTGCGTGTGTGTGAGCACAGAGCACACATGAGTGTGAGCAAGTGTGAATGCTGCCATCCCTCTTCATAGTCATTATGGTTGGATATAATGATTGTGAGTAAAGTGAATTCTTGGAAATGCACAGTCTTATGCATATTAATAAGTGCTTTCTCTGAGAAGCAATGACAGCTCTTGATACATTTTGACGAAAATGAAAGGGGGAAAAACCTGGCACTGCTATTAAGAACACCCCTGAGGTGATAGAGAGCTACATCTTTGATACATCAGCTCCTGGTCTCAATGCACACACTTATTAACTCACCTGTGCACCAAGAATTAGAATGAGCTCCTTCTTTAGGCACATATTCTTAACAGCGGTCCCCACAGACATCCTGGAACCAAAAGCGGGGCTTCTGTGTGGGCTGTGGTGTAATTTTCACGTGGTCTCACAGCACAGTTTGTACCGACAGCATCTCTCCACAGATTAGAGACAGGCAGCATGGAAGTGATCGTTAAAAAGCTCAGCAAGGCCAAAAGGGTAGAAAAGAAAATCTCAGCTCCAAGCAAAACGCTGTCCTTTGCTAAGGGAAGGGCGCAGGGCTGTGCCTTACCAATGATTGCCTCAAAGATACCCAACTATCTGAAATAGATACACAGGGACAAATGAGTGCCTGATCCACGTACCCATATTTATGGGACTGCCGTAAGAGCCTCAGAGCACTTGGCAAACACTGTCTCATTAATCCCCTCCCACTCCCTTCAGGAAGTTGGGTGATGGCAAGTATTATTAGGCCACTGTAGTTATAGGAGGACAGCACAAAGAAATCCAGCTATGTGCTGAAAAGCTTTCAAGAATGCAATGCTTCAACTCTCAGAAAAAAAGAAATCCACCACAGAAGGCTTGTAATTTAGAAGAAACATTTAAAAAAGGGAGTGGGTGCATATTAGCCTCTAAGAACATTCCCTTCACTTCGCTGTTTATCATGAATGTACTTGTCAAGATCCTTGGAATGGAAAGAAAGTGGCACCCTCAGGGATGAGAGCTGACTGCAGGAGCACAGGAGTGAGAGGGGCAGCCTGGGAACAGCTGTGTCCACTGCTGGAGGACAAGGGGATCCCAAGGTCTCCGAGGATGAGGGACTCAAGATGGGACTCAGCACCATTCACAACAATCACCTGACTCGAGGAGCCTCTTAAAGAGCCCATTGCTCACCTAGTAACACAGGTTTTCTAGAACACAACAGTAATGATAATAGTTAACTCCATTGGTCAGCTACCACTTCGTAACAAACCACCAGCATCTCAAGGCCTTTCCACGGTGATTCACAGACCCACCTGCACATGGAGCTTTGGCTGGTGCTCAACTGATCCAGGCTGAGTTCTTGGGTAGCTCTGCAACAGGGTGCAGCATTGAAGGGCACCACCTCTAGTTCCAGATTGCAGGCAACTCTGCTCCCTGGGCCTCTCGTCCTGTGTACAGGAGAGAGTAGATGGCACAAGTTCTTTCCTTGGGTATGCAAGAGGGCAGACAGGAAGGGGCAGGAAGGATAACACGTCTAACAGCTGACGGGAGGGTCAGAACTGACACATCTTCTACTACGTGTCTTCGGCCAAAGTGAGTCATGAGGACAATTTTTAATTTAAGGAATGAGTTCGGCACTGAGCCCATATCGGAATGAAAGCAGACTGCGATTACAAGGAAGGGTGAAGAAGTTAGGCTAATGATTTCTTTCCACCTCTCTGACACTATCAAACATGCACCATGAGCCAGTATTAGTTCTGTCTTCCCTTGCACTGTTTCCCTTCTCACACTCCGCCATGAAGTAACGTGTACTTTGCACCTGCTTTACAGATGAGAAGACTTAAGTCTAGAGAGAAATACACAGCGTCCCACCACCCTATGTGGAAAGTTTCTTAGTGTAGCATTCATGACAAGTCATCTGAGATACTCAAGCTCACATAGCCTCCTTCAACTGTGACAAGAACCCCAGGGCAATCTAGCTGACTGATATTGTAAGACCAGGATTGCTAAAATTATTGACATAAGCCATAGCCACGCTACACAAGAGGAACCCCAGGATTGCTGTCCTCAGGAGAGGCTTATGTAATAAGAATGAACATCAAGCCTCATTGCCTGTCCAAAATGAAATTCTTTGATGTTTATCAGTGTCCCTCAGAGCACTTTAGTTACTGGTTAAGTAAAACAAGACATGTTAGATATGTAGAAATGGACAAAGACGCTTTGACATGGTGCTGTCAGAACCCATTGGGGAGAGAGCTTCTGCAGAAGAAATAGAACAGTCAGAGAAAATATATACTCTTGGACTTAAGGATTACAGGAGCCTTTGAATAAAACCACCTAAAATGAACCTGTTTAGCTATTTTCTATCCATACTACATAACTCTATGAAGATGCAACTCACATAGAAAAAGGCATACACTGCAAGCATATCCCAAAAGAGAAGACAATTCCACCCAGGTAAAGAAGAGTCTAATGTATGAACTTTGAAAAGAAATCAGGAATCATGTAGCTAACATTTCTTGCATACTGTCAATATGCATTATTATATCTCATCCTAACAAACAATTGCGATGGAGTATCTTCATGTTAGAGAAAGGAACTAAAAGACCCAACTTGCTCAAACTCTCCATTAGAATCATGCGTTATCGTTGACTCAAAGCCTGTGTTCCTTCCACCAGATTAAGTTATGGTAGCTATTAGAAATAAGCTTTATTTTTAGTTAAGAAGATTCATTAACGCAGAAATAACTGTGAATGGAAAAGTATGATAATCTTTTGGGGAATGTAAATAAAACAGCCTGAGATCATTTTATAAAAGAAAGTCACAAGAATGTTCCATGTTCTGAGAAACTATCTGTGGAAACTCTGGGCCTAAAGAAAAGAGTTGAATAGAAATCACTCCTTATGCCTATCATCATAATGGCTGGCGGGAAGAGGGGCATGTTAAGGTTTGAATATAAAATGTCCCTTGCTGGCTATGTGCTTACGTGCTTGGTCCTCATGTGGTGACACTATTTTGGGGAGTTGCAGAAAGTTTTGGAGATGAAGCCTAGCTGGCAGGTGCATGAATATAGAGCAGGGCTTATGGGCAACACCCAGCACCATTCTAGCCTGAGCTAGCTCTTTTTCTATTTCCTGGTTGATGCTATATTTAACAAGCAGCCACTATATTCTCCTACTATCATGAAGCCACTTGTTGCCATTATTCTCCTTCTGTGATGGACAACATTCCCTCAAACCATAGCCAAAATAAATCCCCATACCCTAAGCTGTCCTCAGGTATTTGATCATGGTGATGGTAAAAGTTTAATACAGAATTTTTTTAAAAGCCAGTATTGGGAGACAGACATAAGCAAGGGAATTAGGAGTTCAAGGCCATTCTCAGCTACCTAGTGAATATGAAGTCAGCCTATACTACAAAAAAGGAGCGGGGAGGGAAGGAAAAGGGAGAGGACGAGGAGGAGGAGGAAAAAATTATATCAAGAAATCATATCAAGAAATGAGCCTGTTGCTGTGATAAATTTATCCTAATCATATGGCTCTGGTTTGGAACGGTTCCTGGGAGGAATGTAGAATGGTCTAGCAAGTTAGAGAAACCCTAGAACACTGTAAGCAGAGCTTAATGGGTCGCTCTGATGGGAGTTCAGAAGACCAGAATGCCAATGGAAATGCAGCAAATAAAAGACTGTCCTCATGAGGTTTCAGAGGGGAGTAGGGACTCTATCAGAAACTGGACTATATGTTCTTTGTATTACATTTTGGCAAGTATTCTGGCTATGTTTAACCCATGTCCTAAAATTTTGAGTGAGTTGAAGTCCTAAGTAGTAGACTAATTGATTTAGCAGAAGAAAATTTCAGGACAGTGTACATTCAGGCTATTCTACTTGTTGCTACTGCTCTTAGCCAAATGTATAGTGAGAAAGTAGAAACTAAAGCAGAAAAGATGTGGAAATGTGTAGTTTGTCAGGAAAAGGATCATGAGTGGATGTAAATGTGCACAGATACATAGAAGCTTACACTCTGCACTGAGACAATAGAAACTGTTCCTTGAAGACAAGCCTCCATCCTCCACACAAGACGCCACTGTGTAAGAACATAAATTCATCTGAATATAGAGGGCCACAACAGTAGAACTCTGCTCCCACAGGGCGGTGTGGAGAAATACTCTGAGGTTCAAACGCCAGACCCTGGGAGTAACTGTGGAGAGATTGCCAGGCTACATTGAAGCTGGCAGGCGAGGCTGGTATTGTCACCTACGTAGCACTAGTGTTTTCAGATATGACAAGTGCAGGAGTTACTGTATCAGGGAAGTATTCATCAATGTTCCAGAAACCTGCTGATACCAGGCAATATATACCATGATCAGATTCCCAGCATGGAACACCTAATTATTCTATGCCTGAGCTATGAAGGTGAAGCCAGTTACAGTGCAGATCCTGGCAGGAAGGTGGAGATGCCAGGATCATGAGACATCTGCCACAGGACACTGGAGGCACCCAGTGGAGTTGGCCCAAGGGAGAGCACGTGTATGTTGTCAGTGGAAGGGGCAGAGAAAACTGGTCCAGTCAAACCCAGTGGAGCCCAGATGCCACTGCTGTGAACGACAGATGCGGGGCATGGCACGTCTTGGTATTGCTTTCATCCAAATTTTCCTTGCTATCTTTTCATTACTTCCTGTTTTATGATGGGTTTGTTGTTGGTTTCGTCTCTTTTTGCTTTGTTTTATATTCCAAAGGTTCATAGTTAAGAGATGGTGTTGAGTCTTAGAAAATATTCAGAATTTTAAACAGTGCCATTGGAACTATTGGGCTCTTAGTTGGGCTCAATACATGTTGCATTATGAAATGCTCATAAAATTCCAGGACCCAGGAGCAGAATGTTATGGTGTGAATGCAGTATGTCCCTGGGAGCTCATGAGCCTAAGCACTTCAGCTGATGGCACTGGGTTGGAAGGTGGTAGAATCTTTGTACGTGGAGCCCAGCTGTCAGACACATGGATGTGGGCATGGGGCTGGAAACTTACAACCAGTCTCCGATTCTAGCCTGAGCTTTCTGCTTCCTGGTCTGCTAAGATGTGAGCAAGCCATGCCCCAAGATCCCACTGCTATGGACAGTGCAGCCCACCATCACAACTTCCATGTCATGGTAGGCCGCATCCTCGTAAACTGTGAGCTAAAATAAACCTTTCTTCCCTTAAAACTGTTTCAGCGAGGCCAAGCTAAGTAAAAGTAGCTGGTACAGAAAGGGAGAAAGGAATGGGGGAGGGACAGAACACAAAAGTCTGTCAGAAGGAATGAGTGGCCAGTGAAACTAGCGTTTGCTGATATCGGAAGTGTCGCCCAAAGTTTTTCCTAGTTGGGGTTGCCATTTACCTTCTTGTCTCTAGACTTTCTATAGCTATCTCTACACACACCAGCATTTCACACAGAAACTAGTAGCTCATCACCTCAGTTACATGTGGAATATAAGGAAATTGCTCTTATAGAAGTTGAGAGTTGAATGATGGCTATTAGAGTATAAAGAAAGTAGACCGAGGAGAGGGATTGAGTGAGGCTGATCAAAGCGAGCCATAGCACAGTTACACAGGAGCAAAGGCTCCTGGCATTCTACTACACAATAAAGTGACTAGCGATAACAGTAACATAGTGTACATTTCAGACAAGGAGCTTGAATGTCTTCATCATAAAGAAATAATAAACTCATGAGGAGGAGGATCTGAGTTGTCTGCTGCATTTTATAATGTATACATATATCAAAACCTAGCCTCACAAATACGCATAATATTTGTATTCTTATGTAACCATTTAAAATACACTTGAAAATCCCTTCAGCCCTGTAGTATACTGTCTTGAGGAATAAAGAAAAGCTGGATTTACACCTAAGTAGAGCTACACAAAAATGATCAGCACCTTCAGTAGCAGAAACGTAACGTGAAAGGGTTAATTTGGAAACGGAGTGTAACTAACTCCTCTTGAGTCTCCGACCCCTGAAGACCCAAAAGTCTTCAGAATTTTTAAAAATAGCTTTATATTTATGAAAGTCAGGGGAATAGCTTTATATTTATGAAAGTCAGGGGAAAGATATTGGTGGATTTAATTAGACACTGAAACTTTATGATGCTGAATGAATTGAATATATTTGGTAACTTACTAAAATTGCTCAAGACCAGAAAGTCTCCAAAACACGGCCCCCAAAAAGTCCAAAACAATCAGCCCATATTTCTGGGAAGTTGAGGAAATCAGACCACTTCACTTCCACCAGACATTTGCCCTCTCTTCTCTGTCAGGGCTCAAAGAATAGGCCATTGTTAAAATTAAAGTCTGTCCTAGTAAAAAAAATCCTTTTTCTTGGGAATGTTTAAATATTTTATCTGTTATGAAAGATAAAATAGCAAAATCAAATATGTCCTGAGAGTAAGAACTAACCCAGTTATCTGAACCATCACTGTGACATCATACCAAGGCTTATATGTATCATAAAACACATGGAACATGAAAGGATCCCACCCTGAAGAAGCTAAAACTCATGAAAACTGAGTTCACAGCACAGGCAACTTAATTGTCATGACATCATTTTCCCTGAGTCTCTGGGGACAATACAAAAGGTTTCAGGGACCTGGGCTTAAAGTTCTAAGTGTGTCATCCATTATTTTTCACACAAATTGACCATTTTCTAGATCTGTATAAATTAATAAAGCATCACTGAGCACAACAAGGATAGAGTAACCTTCCAAACAGTGAAAGGTGCTGAGAAGAGCAGTAAGAAAGACCTGATGCAGAAGGAAGCCAGAGCATCTGTGTTCACAATTCATAAAACCACAGAGTAACTCCAAACCCCCATTGTAAGAAGCTGTGGCGGATTGGAGAGATGGCTCAGCAGTTGAGAGCACTGACTGTTCCTGCAGAGGACCTAGATTCAGTTCCCAACACCCACATGATGGATGACAACCATCCTTAACTGCAATTCTGGTGGAGATCTGCCACCCTCTTCTGACCTCCACAGGCATTGCACACACGTAGTATATTTACATGGGTGCAGACAATATACTCATGTACATAAAATATAAATAAATAAATAAATAAATAAAATTTAAAAGAAGCCATGGCCATCAAAAACTTTCTACCTTTGGTTTCTCCTTCTTTGGAATAACTTAATTGGAAGTTCTAACAAATCTGAAGCTAAAAAGTAGCCATAGTAACGTAACAGATAGCACTGTTAGAACTTGCAGATCATTTTTAATGTGTTGCTCTGTTATGACCACATGACCACCATGACCAGCTGATAGGAAGCATATTCCCTACCCTGCGAGCTCCCATTCCTCTGTGCCCATCTTATTTCACTGCTGTTAAACAGGGCCCTGCATGGCATTTAATTAAAGCCTGAGGCACCAAATAATCTATTTTAGAATTAATTCTATAACTCATTTACTTTAAGTAGGTATTGAAGAATTCAATCCTTACTTGTAGTAATTCTGACTTTTTAGTATAATGAACTGTAACACAAACTGTATGGAACTTAGAACTCATTATTTGACCCTTGTAAGCAGGTGACTAGATTTATCTATCTCCTAAAAAAGCCATTATGGTCACTCTCCCCCAAGGAAAGAAAGAAGTGAAGTAAGTCTGAGTAGGCAGATGTACTTTCAAACTTTCTAGATCTGACCAAAGCTAAGAATTATTATAAGACAATGAGCAATTATTATCATTTATCATGCTCATTTTATAATAAGGGAGATGGTATAGGGTGATTAATTCGATGGATTTTTGTGCACTTCAAGAGATTAGAGAAAGGAAAACGTTTCAACTGTGCTGTAACTTCTTTAAAAAAAGTTTCCTTGGGAGATTCTTATATTAAGAAACAGTCCTCAGATCCAGTGTCCTGGGTGATTACTTTGTGTAAGATTTGATGCTGCCTGTAGCCATGGACCTGTTCAATGGCATGATGCTTAATGCTAATAAGTACAAATCCCAATAAGTCCATCTAACACCCCTGTCTTACCAAAACTCATCACTGTGCACACAGTCTATGCAGGGTGTGAACTATTTACCATTGTGGTTGGATGGCTGGCCAGGAACTTCAACTACCTGCTGTGATTCAGTATCTCAGGAGAGTATTTTACTAGATATCTCTATCCCAGACCAGCCTTCAAAAATCAAAGCCCAGGGTCCACTCAGTGCATATTGTTTTTGCACCAAATAAGGTTGAAAAGTTCTAAGTTCAGCTATCATAAGTCAAGGATTCTTATTGGGTTGGGAATACAGCTTACTGGCAGAGCACCTACCTAGCATATTTAAGGTCCCAGGTTCAATTCCTAGCACCACACAAAGAAAGAGCTATCTGTGTTATATTTGTTGAGTGCGTCATATCATATAAATATATCTGGAAATTTTTCTCAATTTAAAAATGACATCAAATGAGTTATGATTTTGAAAACTACCAATGCTTTTAAGTATAATTCTTTATATTTTATAGCCATTATGCTTTTTCCTACTCCTGTACCATCAAACTGTTCCCCTTTGCAATTTTTAAATCACTGGGAACAGAAAAGCTCAGTCAAAATTTGAAGAGAAATGTGATCTCATTGCTCCAGCAGCACACTACAGAGATGCGTAAAATCAGAAACAGAGGTGGACCATAGGTTCACCAAGAAGCAACTGTCCAGGGCCTTTGCTCTAGAACCGGGGCAGCATTAAGGAACAGTGAGATGGAGATTAAGAACACCTGTCACGTGCTCAGACCAAAAGAGGACCTCAGTGAATGAAGTAGTGCAGAGAGCCCCAGGGGCTGGTGCTCATTTCTTTGCAGGAAAATTCGAGAAGGCTAATTCCTTTTTCAGAGCTATGCAGATGAAGATGGCTGCGGGGAAGGCTGAAGCTCCTAAGAAACAGAACAGTTTCCCAGAAAGTAGAAGAAAATAAAATAATGAGCTCCACAAAGTATTTCCCAGCTACAGGAATGGATTTGATCTGAGCAAGGGAGCAGGGGCCACTTGGCGATGGAGGACAGTGTTTACATGCTGAAGGAGAACTAAATATTTGCATCTTTTCTACCTAAAATGAAACTACTACAAGGTTATTCATGGGTTCTTGAAAAAAATCAATATCATAATACTGCAGCATCCTGCACTCCCCACTGGGTCAGCAGGACTGCTTTGGATGCTGTATGTTCATCCAGGCACAGAACGAAATCTAGGACAACTCACTTTTAATAATTAAAAGATGTTTTATCGATAATAGTCATGACAATACCCCCATCCTTTATTTAGCAGTAGAATGCAGCAATCAAGTATGTGGTTGGAATCCTGCAACCCCTTCCAAGGCACAGTGATTCCACAGTGTACCCTCAGCTCTGTCTTTGGGTAACCATCCAAATAATCTTTCCAGAGTGAAACATTCTTTTTTTTTTAATTTGTAGATTTAAACAAAGGAAACTTAATGTCATTATTTCAAGTAGCAACTTTTCATAGCCATATTTTTATCATATGACTAAAGATGACTACTTTTATTTGAAAGCATCTAGAAGGCTGGGCATGGTTGCATACATCTTTAGTCCCAGCACTAGGGAGGCAGAGGCAGGAGGATCTCTGTGAGTTCAAGACCTGCCCAGTCTACATATTGAGAGGTGTCTCAAAAAAAGATAGCTAGAATATGAATGGCACAGTTTAAAATAAGCTGCTAGGCCCCATGAAAATAGAAAGACAACTTCTAACCTCTGTATTTAACTCTCCAAAGAGAGTCACTACTTGGGCTCTCTGGAGAGGAATTTTGGAATGTTTTCTTTAAAGGCATGCTGGTTCTCTGAACTCCACTGCACATGAGCTGTGACTCTATCCCAGAGCAACCAGGGCAAGTGATCCTCAATTGTCTAAACAGTTGAAATAAAAAGGAAAGGATACCCATATCCTACTTGACCCTGTCAGGCAAAGACAATCCATAAGCTTATTATTTTACAAATGCAAGAAAGTATTTAAGAGTATAATTTATTTTCCAAAGCTGATTTATTAAAAGCAAGTAAAATCTTTTCCTTATAGATCTTTTCCTCAAAATTGTTTCATTTCAGCTTTTATGAATAGTCATTAGTTTTCATATTTGAACATACTGAAATGTATTTGTAGTAGTTTACTAAACAGTGTGATTTATTTCATAGGTACAGAATGCACATTTGTTAAGTGTATTCATGGATTTTTCTCTTCTAAGTAACTACATATTTTCACTACGCAGAAATTACACAGAAAAATCTCATCACATAAAAACTTTCCTCCTTACTCACCATACAGCTTCAGGGTGACCAAGGGATGCCAAAGTTTCTCAGACACATAAATCTCTGAAATTCAAATGCCTGACTTCTTTAAAACCAGCCCTGTTTAGTCTACCAATTAAAATTGCCTTAGACATTGCAAAGTAAATTTTGTACATTACTGAATATAATTGAAGAGCATGAATCTCTCACCATCTCTCCCTGGTGTTGGCTACCACAAAAGACAACTGAAACCGGCCATAACATACTCAGAATAAAAATAAGATTCTTCTCTTATATTTCAGTGACCTGCTTAATGAATTAAAGACATGGATACATACCATCCGAAACCAAATGGAAGCAAAACCATCCTTGACTCTGCCAATTATAGGGAGTTATTCACATGATAAGATGCACATGTATGTAAGAATTATAGTCACAATTTTATGATGTGGAATAATATTTTGGAATCACCCCAAACAATTTGCCTGTTTTAGGTAGTTGGTTAATTCTGTTTTCCAGCCTTAGGAGATGAATATGGCTGAAAACACAGAACTCTTTGTGGTTTGGTTTCCAAAAGTTTCATTCCAGTTATGATTATACTGGGTATAAAAACAAACAAACAAATATAGGAGAATTGGAGGAGAGAAGAGGAGAAATGAAGGTTGGAGCCATGTCTAAGAAGCCATGTTGGTAAAACCGAGACAGGTCAGTAAAAACCCTCCAGAGTGTGAGTGTTCAAGAGCCAAAGAGGTGCACATTAGTTACTATAAACTGATCACCGTTCCCCAGCGACAGCTTCACCCTTCCCTGGAGACAGCATCCCCTTTCTCCACAGACAGCATCATCCCTTTCCCAAGCCAAAAGGCCACGCCTGACCTGGGCCTTCCCTGGAAGCCTGTGAGTTGGTCCCAGATGAGCAGTGTACCCTGGCACTGCCCAAGGGAGAACTGTTTTCCTGTGCTCCAGGCTTGGCTCAGTCGCTGTCTCCCCAGTCTGAGTAGAGGCTCTCCAGCTCACAACTCTTCATATCCCTAAAAGAAAGGCTGGCAACCCCAATGTAGTAGAGGAGTTCTTATCTTCTGAGAACCCTCAACAGAGTCAGTAGCTACATACACCTCTTATACCAGTGGTTTTTAAAAGGCTATGTCAGTGCCAGGTGGAGGCCGTACATTTCTTTAATCCTAGCAATCTGGAGGCAGAGGCAGGTGGATCTCTGTGAGATCAGGACCAGGTCTACATGGTGAGTTGCAGTCCAGCTGGAAGGCTATGTCAAAATCTTAGCCAAAGAACTATTGGCAGCTGATTACTGCTGGGTGAAGGAGAATTGATCTTTAAGAGAGTGACTCTAGATAGGGTGGCCAGACCCCAGTGGATGAACTTGCACTGAGGGACATCTGGGTGCACTTGATAGGCCTCTAACATAAATGACAGAATGAGGCAGAAGGGAGGGGCCATGGGAGGATGTGGATGGGGAGGGAGTATAAAGATAATTAAGATGCTTTGTATGAAATACAAAGCAATGACTTTTTTAAATTGGTTTGTAACAGATGTCCTAAATCCCGAAGACCACACCTTGCTTTCATACATACCACATCCCAGGGGCGTGTGCAGTGAAAAGTGAGAGGAACAGGAGAAACCTGCCTCTGTACCACTCTGCACACCTCGGTCAACCTCATTGTATGCTGTCTATGTGCACAAACACATGCACAGGCATTCGCCCATGTGTATGTGTGTGGTATGTGTGCATGCACGAGGGTACACAGCTTTCACCCATGTGTATTGTGTGGTATGCGTGCATGCACGAGGGCACACAGCTTTCGTCCATGTGTATGTGTGTGGTATGCGTGCGTGCACGAGGGTACACAGCTTTCACCCATGTGTATTGTGTGGTATGCATGCATGCACGAGGGCACACAGAGGGCAGAAGATTTCACTTTCTATTTCTTTAAGACAGGGTCTCTCTTCCAACCTGCAGCTAGGCTAGAGGCCTGCAAGCCCCAGCGATCTTCCTATCAATGCCCACCTCAACACTGGGGTTCATGCACTGACAGCCATGCCCAGCTTTTTACATAGGTACTTGGAGTCTGAACTAAGTTCGTGATGCTTATGGAACAAGCTTTTTCACTTACCGAACCATCTACTGGATTCATATTTTAGTATATTTTCCCTCAACACAGATAAACTGACATCCTCTCTCACTCTCTTCCCCCACTGAATTTCTTCAATATGCCTGATATTCCACCACTCTGTGACACATATATCTTTATGGCCAAAATTACTGAAGTTTCACTGACAGAATATCTCAAGGAAAGAAAAAAAACTGGGGCCGGGGGGAGGGATGTGTGCCTTGCATAGAAAATTTTAAAAAACATACCTTTGACTTTGTCTTCGAAGTCATCTTCTGAGACTTTGGAGTCTACTCGTGGGCACAGGTACTTAATTACCAAGACAGATGACATCTACACAACCAAACATACTGCACACAGTGCATTTGTCTTCTGGTGAGCTCTCTCATGTTCAATTATTTAGCTTTCATCATTTTTGATTTTGTAAAGGTTAGATGTTAGAGGCTGATAATAATATTCGAGAAAATAAAGAAATTCATCTTGAAGTCACTGGGAAGTAGAATGAGAAAGGGAGAAAGGCAGTTTGTCAAAGTTGGTCTGGCAAATGCCATGCCTCCTGCAACCCTCAAAGCATTCAATTCAAAACTTACAAGATTATCATAATGTTTACCTGGGCAGCTCTGACTTTGGGAATCTTGTGACATCGAAGTGAGTAAAAAGCAGGGCAGCCAGACCATTCATCTGTTCACTTTCCTTCATTTACTTGCTCATTTACTCGCTCATTCAGCAAACATACATCCAGCAGCTGCATGTGCCTAGAAGGTCCACAGAGAGAAAGATGCTTGAGCTGAGGCTTTAAGATGGAATAGACACTTGCCAGGTGCCATGAGGAAGTGGAGGAAGGATTCCAGGCAAAGAGACAAGCATCTGCAGAGGGACAAGGCACAGCAGGGCATGTTTGGAAATGTCCAAGTATGTAGGATTGATGGGCTATCAAGTGCCAGGTTTAGAGACCAGAGGGAGATGTGCCTGGAAATGACAGCGGGAGCCAGATAGTAAAGAGCACTTAGTGCCATGTAAAGAAATTAGTATGATCACTGTGGCCTCAGCTGGGTAAGGTTTAAGGCAGCAAGAAGTGTTAGGAGGCTGTTCTGGCAGCAACGGGAGGGGTATTTAGAATCTGACTTTCTGCAAAGTTCCAGTAAATGGAGCAAGTGCTGATTCTTCACTTTGTATCTCAGGATCATCACTTCAGGCCTGGTTCTGGCTTCCTCCTGTGCGCGTTGTGTGCCTGGTCCACTTTACACAGTTTTTAACTTGAATGTCAGTGTGAGGTCCAACTGGTACAAATGATTCTCCTTAACAACCAAGTTGTTAACTTGGGATCTTGAAAAAGCAACCAGGTAAATTAACTGAAAACTCTAGAATGAGCCATGTACATTTTCTAAATTTATGAAATGGAATGCAGTAGCTTTCAGATCTTAACTCAATAGTAATTCTGGCACTAACTCTATGCCTTTCTCAGTGGGGTAGTGGTGAATTTCCTAGTCAACACAGGGCATGGAAAACTGTTTACTTCCTTTTCTTGCAGGTTTCTAGTCTCCAGGTAAGAGCTGTTTACAGTCCTTTCTTAAATCCATGATGCCCCACCACCTGGCGCTCTTCTGCCAGGCGGCCACACCCTTGTAATCGGGACTGATGACAACAAAGAATTCTTGAACTCTCTCCTGCGTGATCATCCCATGATCTGACATCAAGATACAAAACTTAAAACCTGAGTTCTCCATGTTATGTTAAAGAAGGCATTCATGAAAATGCTGGGAAGTCGGGTCTCATGACCCTCGACCCAAAAGTCCGACAAGAAACGTGCCTGTTCCCGGTGCCAACTCTTCTGTTGAGTTTGTGCCATAGCTGAGGGTCTGAAACGAGGCTTTCCAGCCTCTCTTTGCTGATCACCAACTAAGAGTTTAAGTTTGATTACAACACTATCAACATCCTCCACCAACTGCAGCCCCTGGTCTTTCTGTGCGCTCTTTCTGTTTCAGCATGCGCACCCTGCTGACACAGCCTCTCTGCTCTCCACCTGTACAGTGGAGAAGGCAGCATTTACATCAAGCCCCTGGAACCAGAATCCTTACCTGGAGGAAAACTTCATTGGAAGCTCAGACTCTCCTTATCTATGGTCAGCCTGAGATGTTTTGCCACCAGTAACAGCCACAGTAGACCTATCTGTTAAGCTCCAAGTTGTCAGAATGTTCTCTAACTATTTCAGTAGCCTAAAAGCAGAAAAGGAAGAATGTAATTGGGACACAGCCCCAAATAGTAGGTATGTTATAAACTGCTAAGGACCTACTAGCTGAGCAAAACAAGTACAACTGTTGCCAATTTCTTTCAACCTACTGGAAGTGAGATGCAGGGCAAGCAGAGAGCCTTAATCACAAAAGCCAAGTCTGGAAACACACTTGAGAGCAAAGTCTTTCTCCTTCATCACACGTTAGTGTAGTAGAGAAGCAGATTCTTCCTGTGAGCGGAAACCATATGCCTCTGTGTAATGGTAGAAATAAAATTCCACTCCTGTGTTCCACTCAGCTCCCTTTCCAGCCTCTTCATTTCAGAGATGATGTTCCCATGTTCTCACGTAGGTGCTGACTGCAGACCCTGCGCTTCCTTGATTTTTATCTGAGAACTTGGTTTGAGGAGGGAGAGAGGAGGCTGAGGCATGTCTTAGCCCAGCTTGATGGATCCATAGAGTAGTTATTTAAATGGGCTGTTTTTCAAGTTTTGTCTGGAATGTCTGTAAAACATGACAGATTCACTATCTCCCCTGACTCCTTTCCCCTCCCTTCTTGTGGTCAGTTATGAGGAGACAAGCATTTTTTTAAATAAAATAAGTCACATAGAAAACGCTTTTGTGAGACCTGTCTCTAAACTAAGAGTAAGTTTGAAAGCAAGGTAAAGAAGGCTGTCTTTCTGACAAGCAGTCATTACTCGGAAGAGCACTCATGTCATCAGACATGAGTTATATGCTGATAGCTGAGGTGCAATGTTCTTGATATAGTTTATTTTTCCTAGAATAAGTATGCTAATTAATTCTGTGAAAAATTTATCTCATCTTTGACTCAAAATTCAGTCCTCCCCCAATTCATTTAACTGCAGATTAATCTGCCTAAGGACAATTTACTTAACAAACTACCCTCACAAATCTGAAGAGTAGGCTCTGGTAGGCAGCCCTTTTCAATGAAAGTCAGACCTGTCAACTTCCCGGAGGCAGGGACTCCTTCCCGCTCCAGTCATGCAGCGGAGGTTTGTCCAGTAGTTAGAGGTAGGCCCAAGACACAGCCTAACACTTTTTCAAGTAAAGCTTTTTCTTCACAATGCCAGGCAGAAAGATGTTGTCCCCACTGATGCTTAAGCCATGTTTGAGTAGAAGTCATCAAGTGTGGAACCTCTGGACCTTGATCAGGACCTGCACTTCACAACGAATCCCTTAAAAGCAAAGGTTTTCAAGGTCTATTCTTAGTAAGTTCTTTTTTGTCTTATTTACTTTAGTACCCTCAGAATATAAGCATGGCTATTTATTTATTTATGTGTGAATGTTTTGTCTGCATATATGTAAGTGTACCCATGCTGTACAATGCTCCTGGAGGCCAGAAGAGGGCATCAGATCCCCTGGAACTGGAGTTACTGATGATTGTTAGATGTCATGTAGGTGCTGGGAACTGAACCCAGATCCTCCATAAGACCAGTCAGTGCTCTTAACCACTGAGCCATCTCTCCAGCCTTAACACAACTAATTTTTAATTATCCAAACATTGCATATTGATCTCCAGCCATTTGAGGAATTCAGGCAAAATATCTTTTTCTCAAAATTAACAATTTAATGATAAAATTTATTTTTTCCATCTCTCCAGTCCTTTCCTTCTTAAATAATCTGAAGTGTCTAGAACAGAAGTACCTCTGGACAGTGCCCACTACTGAGGGATTGTAGAGGTTTCTTCAGATGACTGTGAAAAGTTATCTGCTGAGAGCACTATCTTCCTTAACTGCCTTGAAAGGTGATTATTAATAATGTGGAGTTTGAACTCAACAATCCTTTGACTACAGAAGAGATTTTTGTGATGTTCTTAATCATTCAGCGCTCCCGGAATTACTTTGAAAAAGTTATTGATCATTTCTATAGAGCACAGACATGCTATAAAATATGGGGACATAGGTTCCCAAAAACAGAAGTCTGCTGACAGTTGTAGGGGTTACAACTCTAGGCTAAGAAATGCAACTGCACTGTTGATTGTTTAGTCAGATGTTTTCTGCGGGATGTAGCTGGGACCAGGACCCAGGACTGACAGAGAGGGAACAGCATTCATGAACACTCACTGATCTACTGAAAACTGAGGGAAAAGACCACTTAACACAGCATTCAGAGCCAGCCTGGTGTGCACGCAGTGTGCTTCTTACTAGGTTCAGCTCTCTAGGACTACATTCTTTTTATACTTAGAAAGGTTTCTGTCAGCTGCACTGTGAATCTTTAGTAGAGAGCATGTTTTATTCCCTAGCTATGGAGCTCAATCACAAGTAGTCACAACATGATCCCATAATTGTGCTGGACTCAGGATACATTAGGTAACTGCTGGACGTGCCAACAGCCTGCACATCTTAACAAGGATGCATTAATTGAAAGGGCAGACAGTGAACACCTTCACCTTCATTTGCTGAGGAGCTGTTCAGATTGGCAGGGCCATGTAACAGCGGCAGAGTGGGACACTGACTTGTATTTCTGAGTGATTTTATGATTTGGATAGATTGCTGAAAGAGACATAAATTCTGGTCTTTTTTTCCCCTTACTTTTTCAGACAGTCAAAGATAATACAGAAAGAAATTAGAGAGATTGGCAAAGCTAAAGGTTCAGGGGAGTGATGCCCAAGAGCTGGCATCACAGCATTAACCCTTAACTTTAAACTCGGGTCATTTCTGTTTTCATGTTGTCTCAATGTACCAGAACCTTTTTTTTTTCCTTTAAAGATTTAGACTTTTGAAAAGAGTTTTACAAGTTCAAAGCATAGTGCACTGCAACTCTGCTGACCTGTGATACGTTCTGCCTTCCTCCAGCCAGCGGAGATGAGGGACCTTTCAAGACAGAATGAGTTCGATATGTGAAGAGAGAATGAAAGGAAAATCCAAAGGGACTCCAAGCAGCAGCTGCCCTCTCTGAGAACTGCGGCTGGGAATTTGGCAGAGCACGAAATTCATGTGCCACAAAGAGAAATTCTACGGAAGAAAAGCATGGAGACTCTGTCCTGAAATTCCAACCCATGTTGGTTGGTTGTATCGGCTGTGGTGATAAATACAGCAGGACAGGAAATTAAGAGACATCCAGGCAAAATGAGGAGTAATTTTCATGAAATGCAAGCCCCATTTGCTTAGATAGCCGGTGGGAAATAGAGAGTCGAAAGGAATGGGTGAGCTGGGAGGAAAGCGACCAAGACACACATGTCAGAGCAGTGTCATATTGATTTAGACACACTGTAATCTTTTCCCTTTTGAAAAAAAACATTGATAGAGTGGATAGTGTGATATCCACTCTGAAGCTATCAATTTAACAGTCACTGAAGCACAGAGTAACGAGATGTCAGAGTTTTCTATTCAGCCTTCAGGCTTGTTCAACGTTCCACCCATGAAAGAACTGGAAATTGCAGAGGGGAAAGGATAGACAGAAGTTTCTAGGAGGAATACAAAAAATTACATCAGATTGATCTTTGCAAAGAATGAATGTCTAAGAAAGGAAATAAAAAGAGTAGCATATTCTACGCCATTATTAAAGGAGACACTAATCAAGGAGACACTTAGAGGAACTAAACTTGTGCTTCTTCCTCTCTGAGCTGCAATTGCTTTTGTCCATGTCTAACAGCAGTTTCTGGGCTTTATTTGAAACTGAGAATAATAAATGCTGTAGAATCTTTCATTCAGATCAGAAAGCCACAGGCTGTTGGGACAAATCAGGTTAAATAGTCCTTGGAACTGCAGAAAAAAAAAAGCTCAGGAGTAAGTCTAGCTGTTTACAGACAGGACACCTTTGGTGTCATGTGGCAAGTGGCAGGTAGGGCTGGAGTTTTGACCAGGTCCTGCAGACACTGACCAGCGACAGAGCCTCTGACCTTCCGCTTGCATCATAGTGGTCACAACAGGTTGCCCACAAAGAGAAATAAGTCTTCAGAGAAATACTGTCGTACATTGATCATCAAATGAGAGAGGAAGCCAGTAGCTGGGGGCAGAACATTCCAGACAAACGGAGTAGCCGGTGCACAGCAGCTTGGGAGGTAGCCCGCCTGGCACAGTGAAGAGAGCAAAGGTATTCTCTAACTGGGCAGAGCGAACACAAGAATTGCAGGAGGTAGAATCACAGGACAGAATTAGGAAGGGCTGGTGGTGCAAGGCTTTGCAAATCCTTGTGAGAACTTTGCTTTTCACTTCCTGAAATGGAAAGCCATTGCAAGGTTTTACTACGAAGGAAAACAAGATCTGACATACAAATTAAAATGTATCATTCTGACTTGCTCTATTACAAATAGACTTTAGAGGATATCAGCAGAGCAGGAAATCCAGTTAAGAAGCTCTTAAGTCATCTAGGGTAGGAATGCTGGTAGTTGAGAGCAGAGGTAAGGCTGGCCCCAAGGCTTAGGACAGTACTGCCCGCCACTGGGAAATATTGCTGTCCAATATTTACCATGCACATTATCCACCTTTGCACATTGCAGATCCTTCCAGCCCTACCAGAGCTTGCTTTTGTGGCTATCATGGAAGTGTCTAGAGTCATTCTAAGACTCCGGGCTTTTGGAACCTCACTGGGTAACACCGCAGGCCGACATTTCCCATCTGTCATTGCCTCTGCTTACCTTTGCCCCAGCATGCTAAGCTGCACCGCTTGTTTCAAGCAGCTACTCCACCTTCTGACTCCTAACTTTTCTCACTGCAGTTACTGCACACAGTGCTTCCTGTGACTCACCTTTTGCTTTCTCTTCTTTTCCCCAGGTCTGGGCTTAGCAGCGTCTTAATCACACAGTACTTTCTCCACGGGCTTTGCTGGAGCTGGCCCTTACATTCTGTGCCTTTGCACAGTGATCAGTCTTAGTCAGGGGATGCTTGCCTGGACCTACTGATCCCGCTGCAGTGGAGGTCAGGATGCCAGCATTCATTAATTCCTTCTCTTCCTCCCCCACGTGCTCCTTTGTCTGACTTCTCTCTCCTCTCTTGTCTGAAAATGGTCCTGGATTCCTTCTTCCCTTTTCTTTTCCCTTTCAACCTCTGACAGTTTCTGCTTATTCATGTCTCTAACCTCAAAAATATATTTGTTAACCTTCATCCTGACCTTTCCGTACAAGGACTTGACTTACCTATTCATCCACAAGCAATTGCCAGGGAGGCTAGATAAGTGAGTGTCTGCACCAGCGAGCTCGCCTATGAATGCCTCTTTATCAACACCAGGGGACTTTCAAACAGAGGCAGCCTGTGCTGCTTCTCTCCACTTAATGGCGGGTGCCCAGCGAATTGCTAATATCATCCCCCTGTTCCCAGGAGGGGATTAAGGACAGTCCAATAATATTCCATCTAGAGCTCTGCAATACATAATGTCACCTTTCCAGAATGCCGCTTTAAGCTACAGAAAAAGTAAAGAGTTCTGTGAGCAATCAAAATACGTGACAAATAACAAAAGCTACAACACTTGGCTCACCCAGAAGCCACCAGGGGTTCATCCTCAGCCCTGTGGGCTTATTCTCTGCATCCTTCTAAAGGGTGGGGAGATTATTTCCAATTTCATAGCTAATTAGAAAGAGCATATTTGAAGAAAGGACATTAGGGACCTTAGACAAGAGAATGCACAGCGATAAAAAAGATGTAGGGCCTAGTCCATAAGGAAAACCGTTACAAAATCTACACTGCGCTCCACAGAAGTGTGGGGCTTATGGTTCACAGAGCTCTGTCACAGCAGAGCATGGCTCAGATATGGCGTATGATGTTTTGCCAACAGGGACTTAAGAGGAAGAAGAGAAAGAGCTGGAAGAGTGGGCAGACAGGGGTCTGAGGTACTAAAGGAGGGACTTTATCAAATGAGAAATGAGTGTCTCTGTTTGATCAGCCCCGAGGCAACACTCAAGCTCATCTTCTCTGAGCCTCATTCTGGGCTCACTAATTTTCACACCTGACTGTAGGGCTCTGGAGTAAGACAGAAGGTCTGCTGAATTCTTTGTGGTGTGTGTCATTTAGCCTCCCTCTCAGGCCTGTGAGAGTTCAAGCAGCAATACTGACCACCAGCACAGTACACTGTGACTTCCTCCAAGAGCTACAGCACCTCCTCAAACCCATTTGGTACTGATGACAAATCCACTTTAAACCAAGTACTATCCAAGGAATTATCCCCAGTAATAGCATTTGGATCTCCTTGTAGCCTATGGGGCCACATTGCTGTCTCCATTTCACAAAAAGAATAGAAACTCACTAACAGAAGAGGGGTCACTGGAACTAAGCTCTGCTGACACAAAGCTGGTGCCTGGTATATCATACTGACCTAAAACACAGATAGACACAACACGGGATCATTTCAAGGGCTGACACAAATACCCTAAACCACATGATTGTTCCAATTCAGATACAGAGCTTATGCTGCAGTTCTTGACATTTCCTGGTATTTTGTTGGTTATAAAATGGTCCAAATCAGAGCACCATGTTGTATGTGTTCAGGGTTAGGGGTTTAGGAAAGTAACTCAGTACTGTTGAATTGCAACCTGCTTAGCTCTAGGTTGTTTTTAGTTAGAAAAGTATGTGTTCTGCCAAGTCCCATTGCTCGTGAGGAGCTATTGCTGTCACGTACTATAGCTCAGTCTCCAGCCAGGGTCACTATTGAAAGGCAGTGAAGTCTTTAAGGACACAGGGTTTAGAGGAGGTCTTTTGTCATTGGGGTATGCCCTTGGAGGGGAAACTGTGACCCTGGCCACTGCCTTTCTCTCTTTGCTTCCTAACCATCGTGAGGGAGCTTCTTGTTCTGCTGTGCTTGCAGTATGGCATGTTCCCTCAGCACTGGCCCAGAGCAGTCCAGCCAACTCGTTACGGACTAGAAGCAATGAAACTGGGAATCTAAAAGAACCTCTCCTTTTAAAGTTCATGACCATCAGTATTTTGTTACAGTAACAGAAAACTAAATAACATAAGAATTATTTTCCAGTGGTTTCCACATGATTCAGCCTAGATAAGAACTGAGCATAGGATGTGGCTTACCAATCTTGACTGGACTAAGGATGCTTCATTTACTCAATGGAGCCTGGCTATGCTTGTACTGATGGCCAACATCAGTACAACAACAAACATCCACAGTGCTGCCGATGGAATAACTTCCCATGTTCCGCCGCATTCAAAGATCTTTCCTAAAGGCTCAGATGGCATTTTTAGTTAATATATTCACAATGAGGGAGCCAGGGAGGGATCTGGCTGTGCACCGATATTGACAGAACCTCCCGCACACCCACAGTTGAGAACTTCTGTTCTAGTCTAGAAATCACAGCCTTGGTGACCACCAGGTTGGGCAGGATCCACAGCCCCCTCAGCATTTTCATCTTCTTCACTATAATGAAGGCTGCCTTCAGCCTTCTGAATTGTTTACTCTAGATAAAGCTTCAATTATTCACATGTTTGTAGGGCAGCTGTTTTCTTCATTATCTGGCCTTAAATCATAGCCTCAAAAACATCTTGAAAGTTCCAAGATGGAGTACACAGTGGCTAATAGACTCACCACAGATCATGTGCATTTCTGCTCCGGGGACACATTAGGAGGGCAGTGTGTTTCTCAGTGTGGACAACCTCCCTAATACTACCACACAAGAGTGGTCAAGATGAGGGCCACTGTCTAACAGATACCATTTCCCACTGCCAGGAAAACTTGATGACAAGTCACGTGTTTTAAGCCATCCTATAAAACCTCACTAGAGTGATTCCTGATCCATCAGAATTGCCCATGACCCATAAATGAGGCTCCTTAGTTGAGCACAGTAATAAAGAAAATGAAGAAAAGATAGAAGAATGAAAGATAACAGTGTCTTAGATCCTAGTAAATACATTTGTTAAGGAATCAGGTGTGGTTAGGAGTGAGACTAGGGAGACAGGCAGAGGATGAAATAGGTGGACTAGTCACTGTTCTGCCATCGGGTAGGAAGGAACTCCAGGGGTTAGTCACTGTTCTGCCATGGGGGCGGCAGGAACTCCAGGGGTCTTTTATTGAAAGAAAGTGATCACACAGACGTTGGAGGATCTACAGGGAAGACTGAGGCAACACAGAGTTAATGATTCTGGTGAGCCAGGCGTGTGGGCCTGAGGAAACATAAGGAAGGTCCAAGGCTAAGTTGGACGCCGTCTGGATTGGGCTGTAGTATCTGAGAATGACTCCTCTCAGCATAGCTTAAAGGCGGTGCCCTATATCCTAAAGAGATATAACTAGCAGACAGCCTTTCATTGCTGCAGGCCGTGCCTCTGAAGGACATGGTGAGCAGGTTCTGGAACCAAAGAAAGTTGCGAGCCAGCATCTGCTCCTACTGATAGGATAATGTCCACTCCTAGGAACATGAAACAGACAGAAAGGAGAAAGTTCCTTCTTGTTTACTTCCCAGTCTCTCCTCCTGGTGTCTAAGGATGAAGCCTAGGAGGTCGCAGCCAGGAAATCACACAAATGGTTTGCAGTTTAGTTCTGGCTTCCTGGAGCAGAGTAAGGAAGGGTGAACTGACAGCAAACAGACACATGCGCTTTCTGTCTTCAGCACCAACAGAAAAGTCAAAAAACATGCATAAATAAAAAGTTAAAATTAGTAGAAACCTAGCAGTGAATTTCTGTTGTGCAGAAAATGTTGTAAGTACCCGGTGTAGAACATTATTTCTAAGTGGGGAGAAGAGGAAAATCTTTATGGAGGCACAAATTTCCATATCATCCTTGAAACAGAAAAGATCTGAAAAATGAGAAGGGACAAAGGAAAGTTCAGGCCGTGGCCAGGAGTCACGGGGACCCATAGTGCAGGAAGCAGAAAAACACTGCATGATGCTTTGAGTTTCAGGGTACAAAAATGTGCTGTCTTTGGGGGAAATTCACAATAATTTGAAGACTTAGTATCACGGCTGGTTTCCATTGTCAACTTGCACTCTGGAAGGAGGGAATGTCCTCTATCAGACTGGCCTGTGAGGCATTTTTTTTTAATTGTTGAGTGATGTGGGAGGGCCCAGCCCACTGTGGGTGGTGTCATCTTTGAGCAGGTAGTCCTGGTTTATATAAGCAGTCTGAGCACAGGCCAGAGAGTAAGCCAGTAAGTAGTATTCTTCCATGGTCTGTACTTCAGTTTCTGCCTCCAACTTCCTGCCTGACTTCCCTCAATAATGGACTGTCACTTGGAAGTACAAGATGCAGTAAACTCTTCTTCAAGTCATTTTTGGTCAGTGTTTGTCATAGCAGTAGAGCAGGCAACTACGACACTTGTCCTTGTTTTACTGTTTGGTTCCAGGTGACAACAGTCAAATTTCGTGCAGGAAATTGAGTCCTCACTTGGAGGGGGAGGCATAAAAACCATCAACATAAAGCAAGTTTGTGTAACTCCCGTAAAAATATCAAATGGATCACTTTGTAAGTCTCAGTATTGTTCCACAATAGCACACTGTCCAGGAACACCAATCCACAAAAGAAGGCTTAGACATTTCACTAAAGTCACTGTGGTGTTTAGACAATTTGGAGTGCATTTTGGCATAGTCTATAGGTGTAAATATTCTCCATTTAAATATCTGCCAAGCTGCGGTGTGCACAATGCTCTAAACGACACACCAGCTATGTAACTCAGTTATCTGTCATTTCTAAATGCTGACATAAATACCATCAGTCCCATATATAAAACATTTTCCAAGTTACTGAGGTTAATATAAAAATTGCTTTATAAAATGTGCTATTAACTATAAATTAGGAAGTATGGAACAGCAGAATGGTACTGGGATGGGTCATTTGTTTTGAATCTGTGGTATGCTCTGTGGTGTGCAGGTAAATTGGCGTGGAGGTTGGAGCCCTGATTATTCCCCAGTGTTGGCTGATTACTGTGGTGTAAATACTCGCACCATGGCGAAGTGCCGGCTATCCATCTTAGGTCACTACCTGGAGCCTTTGGAAAAGATGTGGAGAACTTAGAAGGAAGAATTTTAATTTAAGCCAAGTGAAGAGACAGACACAAAGCAGGAACCAACAGCTCTTGCCAGGAGTACTGAAAACCCCTGGAAAACAGTGCATCCTCCAGGAGGAAAAGGAACAAAGGAATGAGGTGGCCCCAAAGGGCAAGTTTGGAGCAGCTGTCTACCAGCTTGCCTAGCTGGTAAACTACCTGACCTACTTTATGGAGGATGAGCATTTTGCTCTCACAGACTCAATCCCAATATTTTCTCTACACAGAACCTGGGAAAATAAATTGTATCTGTTAAAACTTCTGAGGCTAAGACGCCTGACTTTTCTATGAGAAATGAAGAATATGTATAGCTTCAATTTTTTATTCCAGAGATCAGATGGTGTTCCTGTGACTTGCAGAGATGTCTCCTTTCTTCGTACTGAGTAAGTTAATAGGACCAATAAATGTATTCCTTAGTGTTTCTGATACATGGTATGCCAGCCCTGGGTAGTCCATTGCTAATGGCCTTGTTCGCAAGCTTGATTCTGGTAAAATATTTAAGTCAGCCATAAAATGACTACATTAAAATTGAATTAATAATGATTAAAATTAAGTATTAACCATTCAATTAAATTTAAAAATAAATCAATAGACTTTTAATTCTCCTTATGGAGAAAAATAAACAGACTTAATAAGCTTGACAAATATTTAATAAATATTTAACTTCATATGCTCACTCTATATGAAGAAGGAAAAAGTTAAAATTTGATATCATATGTTATAAAACTGTCTGTACTAAGCTTTTACAATGTCCTTGAGTTGAACAGGAAAGCCAGTGGGGAGTAGGCTTGTGTTTTCAATCAAAGAGAAGGCACACAAACCCGAATAAGGAGTCAGTTCGTATTTTCATGAAACTGACGAGGGCTAATCATTTAGCGGGGTCTCGCATAGAAAGCGAAGGATTGAGGCGCTGGCAAGTTATTAACCATGTGGCACATTACATTCAAACACAGATGTATGAGCACACACAGAGCAGCACCAGCCGCAGCTGCAGCCACGAAAGTGGGAGGGAGAGACAGGCTCCTGCCTACAAATAGTGCAGCCCAGCATCACATCTGCAGGATCGCTCCATGACTATTCTGACACCTTGTGTGATGTGCGTATACTACAAGACAGCTTGAGGGGCTTGTTCCATTAGCCCTTAAAATGCCGTCTTTACACACACACACACACACACACACACACACACACAGGGTTACACTCTTTCAGGGGTTACTTCCAACAGCTGAAAAGAACTGATTTGACTTCAGAGACACTGTCATCTTGGGAACATTAACTCTTGTACAAGGGCACAGACAACACCCATCACAAGGACCTCGGGACAGAGACAAGGAGAAGCACAGGGAAGCGCAATGCTTGTCCCGAGTCTCTCAGAACCAGCTCTGTGGCAGCTGTCCTTGGCATTACCCTGCCTGCATCAAGGCCAGCTCCCACGCAGTCTGCTGCTTTTATGCCTGTGCTTAGTAACCAGAGCAGGAATTTGGAACAAAACACAGCAAATGCCATCCCTGACCCTTCTGACTTAACAGAGGAGGATGAAACTAGCCACCGAAAGCTGTGCCATATTTGGAAGATTGAGACATCATGAAATGCTGAGCCTGCAGAGCTGGGCACTATTACATCTCCCAGACCACCAGCTCTGGACAAACTTTGACTGACAGCAGGCCAACTATCTTTAGGCAGGGCATGAATACCTGTCATTCTGAGCTGTCCTGGCAAGAGAACTGTACTGAAGATATATTGGGTCCTAAGTCCATGTCAGATCTAATTCCTGGCATTTCTGTTTCCTTCTAACACTAACTTAAATATTACCACACAGGAGCAATGACTGTTTAAATCACCATATTTAGAAAAGAAGATCATCTTTAATGTGACTTCTCCCTATAAGTGTAAGTTATTGCTTATAATATTGCTCTGTGGATTCTTTATCTAAAATGCCATTGTTAAGGAATACTTATGATAATAGTTAGGTGCACTGTAAACATTTCAGAGACAGCTGGCCCCTGAAGAGAAGACAGCCTCCCACATTTGTTGAGCCTGGGTTTGAATCTTCATTATAGCCCTCAAATTAGTTTCTTAAGTGATTTCAACTGTCAGTATATAGGAGATAATAATACCCACTGTGGCAGACATCCTGTGCTCATTACTAATAAGAGATACGAAATATCTAGCACCTAAGAGTCACATACTCCTAACACTACAAATACTCCTTACATACTCCATACATACTCCTTACATTACGAAATATCTAGCACCTAAGAGGTAGCTAGCTACTCTTAACATTACAAATGACATTTGGTCAAATGTAATTGGAACAAGAGCAGAGATGTGGTTTGAATGAGAAATGTCCCTACAGGCTCATGTACTTCAACACTTGGCCCCCAATGGGCGATGCTATTTGGGGAAGTTATGGAACCTTTAGGAGCTGGAGTCCTGACCAAGGAAGTACACCACGGGGTTGGGAGTGGGCTTTGAGGGTTAATAACATCACCACACTTCCTACTCTCTCCCTGCTTCCTGTGTGTGGATGAAATGTGATCAGCCAGTTTCCTGCTCTTGAAGCCATGCATATGTGTTACCATTCTTTCCCCTTTGAAATCATAGACCAGAATAAACCCTTTTCTCCTTAAGTTTCTTTTGACAGGATATTTTTTTCACAACAACAGAAAATAACCAATACACTAAAGAACCTAAAATATATGATGCTGCCTAAGACTAAATTATGTACTCAAATCTTATACCTTGGTATGTCTGAGAAAGTGGTTATTTTTATTTATTTTTATTAATTAATTGTTTTTTAGTTATTAGCGTAATTTATTGACAAGAGTTTAACGGCTATTGTGTTGCACTATCTCGTATTATATCATGCTATATCCTACAATGAAGTTCAACTTAAAAAATTTCAACTCCAGTTTTAAGTCTCCTCCCTAACAATTTACTGATTTTCATAATTCTTACTGCCATAGCCCAACCTGTGGCTTTCACCCAACCTGACAAATTCCCCCACTGAACACATTCAGAAGGTTGTAGAACAAAGTCTTATTAAATGAACACAGCCACCAGACCTGAATTTTCTTTGCATAGAGAGCGAGTGTGTCAGCCTCAGCCCACAGTGAATATTAGCCCATCACCCTTACCTACCTCAGACATTAGACATCAGACATGTGGCCTCAGGCCCAAGGCCACCCAGGCCAGACTCAGTTAGCTCCCTCAGACGTCCTCCAGACTAGAACAGGCACTTTTTCCCAGCTTCCCAAAACACTGGCAAAACTTTCTGTGTGTCCTGGGTCATACTAGCACTCACTCCTTCCCACAGTCCCCTGGGATTCCTCATACTCCTGTTATAAACTCCATGAGGAAATACCTTACCTGAGGATATGTCGCTGTTTTTCTCATTCTAAATGAAAATGCCCTTGTATTATTTATGTGCAAAAATTCTATAATTCTTCTGAGAACTTGCAAAATACAGGGATCAGGTGAGTGTTGTCTATACCCCATGTCTTCTGAGTGCTTGATGCTCAGGGAAAGAGCCTGTCTTCAACACTGGTTCCGTCCTCAGGACAGGACCACAAGCACAGTCAACTCTGTTGCTTCAGTGCCCAAATGAGAAAATGTACCTCTGCACAGGCAAAACGTCCTCCAGGAACTTTCAGGGGTTAAACTTGTCTCTTCAAAAGAGTATTATTTTGGTTAATCTTTCAGAATGACATCTAGTGAGTTTTTAAATAGATTTTGCCACCTGCTTCTATTTTGGTTATCATCCATTTCTTTTCTGTCAGAATTTTTTTTGTATTATATTTAACTGAGATCCTAAAAGAAATTTAACATCTCCTGATCAGCATATTTTAATTAGCATATTGAGCCTCCCTGAATGTCGGGGTAAATTGCAGTGTTCATTGAAGCTACCAATACTGACAGAATTGGAAAACACTAGAATATTAAAACAACTGGTACAAATCAAAAATCAATTTCCAGAGAACCCTTACAAGACAGGAAAACAGAGAACAATGACCAGGAAAAAATCATTTCTGTTTGCTTGAGAGCAGTGTCTAAATCATTATGTAAAATGATTAATTTTTTTGGAAACCAAGAGGCTCAATACTGCATATTCACTCGTTTACCAAAATGTATAATGGCATGTGAGGGCTTAGAATGCTGCCCAGCACATAACAGGTAAGCTGGCAAATGTGTTATTAAAGGAGAATCTTTAAAAGAATGAAGGTTATAAATATTTTAAATCACAAAGACAAATAGAAAAATGTATTCTTAGAGGAGAAACTAGACCTAGTAATTAAAAACCCCTCAAATTTGTTTTCCCTTAAAATATGATTTAATGGCTACTTACAACACCACTAGGAGACACCTGATCTCTCCTTCTCTACAGAAAAAAATGAAGCTAGAAAAAAAAATGTGCTTACAGTTTAAGTCCTGTAGACACTTGAGAGAAGAAGAATGCATGTTTCTAATGTTGCCACAAGAAATGCAGCACATGTAACACTGGCTATTCACAACCTTCCTCCTAGCTCACTGAGAATGATACAACCATTTGGGTTTCACAATATCCCTCCACTGTATATGGGAGCAAAGGGCTTGTGAGGTTCTGAATCAGAAATTCTCAGTCTGACCTGAGACCAGCGGCATCACAATCAACCAAAAGCACGGTAGGGATGCATGTTCCTGGATTTGTCCTGGATCCGGAATTCAGAAACTCTAAGGGTGCAGGCTAACCACATTATCACAAGCCCTCAGGTGAGTCTAACACCTGTTGATGGACAAGAACCTCGGCTCAGGGGTAATAGTACTCAAGTGCTGCTGGATCCCTGTGGAAGCTAATCCTTAGCCAAGAGTCATTTGTCAATTCTATTTTAGTTCAATAAAATATTCTAGTTCAGAAATTAAGTGTCCCGATGCAATGAAATGGCCATGTAGTTGAAATAGACAGATGGTTCTCTGTGACACAAGATCATTAAGAAAATTAAGAAATGTGAAATGATTTACAATGAAATGAATATGATTATGAGATAAGAAATAATAGCTTGTAGTATGTTATAGCTGATATATAACTAGATATTCCTGATGATAACTAAACCCTAAAATTAAGTAACTGACCTACCAAAACTGGAGAGATTTTGGAAAAGATAATATTTAGCAAAGGATACAGAGATTCATTAACTAAATACAAAACAGCAGTCCAGGTGTGTTACACACTGCTGTTAGGTGTGGCTGATGTAAACATCAATGCATCATTCATAATAAAAAGCTTTATGAAGTTCCTAAGTCAACATCATCACTAGAAACAAAAGATCTGTATGTAGGAAGAAATACATAGGGGAAAAATAGGAAGCAGCCTCTGATTATGGCATATGAATCTAAACATAATTTTTTTACAGTAAAAGTGCATTCATTAGAAAAAAATAGAACTATCTTTTTTAAGATAATTGAATTAATGATAAAAAATCAATCTTATAAGTAAAAGTAATTTTTGTGCTAATTTTAGAATTCCAAGGTTATATTTGGCAGGTTTGAAATAAAATAAGACACTTCAAGGTATATAGATTGACTATTTCTTATCCAAAATACTTGGGACCAGAAGTGTTCAGATTTCAGATTTGGGAATATTTGCATATGCATAATGAGGCATCTTGGGGATGGGACACAAAGATAAACACTAAACTCCTTCATCTTTCATAAATACTGTATACAAATAGCACAAAGGAAACCAGCTATTTCCTCTAAAGCAGCTGAAACTGAAGAATAATGTGGACAAGTGGGAGAGATGGTCCTTCTGTACGTTGTTGATCCCATTAGAGAAAATTAATAGCCAACTCCCAAACTCCATTGACAATGGTCAGTGGGGCCTCTGGGCTTCAGGTGCTGACTCTGGGAGGCAGCTGCTCAAATGATCAGTCCTGGATCTGACAAGGCGGTGAGTTAAGTGTCTCTCGTGGGGCTTCAGTGTTTCCTGTACTCACACCTCCACTCTTGCTGCCACCTGTTTCCCGGACCACACCTTGATTTGATTCTTTTAATCAGTTTGAGACAGACGTTACAGAACATTGAGAAACGGAGGCACATGGTTTCTTCTTTTATTCTCGATCTAATATATAGTGCCAAGGACTTTCTCAATCCTCTGTCGGTGGTGGGGGATTTTGATGACCTCAACATTCTGGACTCTGCAGTTGTAAAAACTGGTTCTGTGGTTGGACACTTTCAAATAGAACTCACAGAGTAGTGAGCAAGAATGGATTCCAGTGCAGAATGAAGACAGGTAGGCAGGGAGCACTTGAATCACTTTCCTGGAGCTGGCACAGAATTCTACAGTAATACCCATTACGCCTTTTGATGAAAGTGAGACACAAGCTGGGGAAATCCACTCCTGCTTATTTAAGAAGACACTGCACCAAAAGCACAAGCAAATAAGATTAAAAATCAGAGCGGCAGACCCTGGAACCAAACCAATAGGCTCCTTTCTCTCATTCTCTTCTCCGTTTCTTGGTTTCCATTTGTCAAAGGAGAACTAAAATCTATTTCACAAGGCTCTTACAAGATTTGCTTGACTGATATCCACAAAATGCTTAAAACATAGTCATTGCCTTATTAACATTGGTTGAATTGATGTACAGTGGCTTTAAATAAATGGAGTGTTTGAAGGTCATGCTTCTTCCCCTTTTTCTGAGCAGACAAGAAGCCATGATTTTTTTACAAGGGCAACAGTGATTTTGGCACATTTTCTTTCTAAATAATTATCTGGCCTTACTCAGTTAATGGGAAAAATATAGGCCGCTTGGAAGAATCAGAAGTCTCAAATTCTTCAGGAATTAATGGCCAAGATCATCAAAAGCTAGACTCGAATACAATCAGCTTATTTAGACAGTGCATGTAGGAGAATTAAACAAATCAAACCTGACAGAATACACAGATCTACTCAGGCCACTTAGTGGCTAAATATTCTTACTGTTTAAGAAGCAAAGGAGAAAAATAATCAAAAGAATGTTTTAGGAAATTAGTACTTAGAAATAAATTCAAGCAGTGACTCTTATTAAAAGAGGCAGAGGCGGCCAATTAGAAAAAGAGTCTAAACGACAGCTGCAGAATATATTTGAAAAATTCTAAAGTATATCATGAATAATTACAAGAAAATAAGTTAGGGAATATCAAAAACTGGAAGTTTTCCAGGAAGAAAATTCATCACAAAAATTGACAAGAACAAAAAGATCTCATGCAAAGTGAAAACTGTAGGCTACTGTTCCTAAGAACACAGATGCCCAAATCCTAAATAGTATAAAATATTTAGAATTGAATAAAAATACTTTTTAAGGAGGACTAAATAGCTTTTTCTTGGATATTATAAGCAAAATATTTTCCAAATGAATACCAACATTATATTTTATAGAGATATATAGTTTTTCCCAAAGGAGAGTTTCTCATGACACTGTGTTCTAAAATGTTCATAAGTGCAGTTCTTTAAAAAAAAATTTTTAATTAAATTAAAAAAAAAACTTTTGTGGGGGCTGCTCTTGAGGAGGAGGACCTGGCTTCAGTTCCCACACGGCGGCAGTAACAGCCTCAGTTCCTCTGACCTCTGGAGGCATTGTATGATCAATGGGTGCTCCTAAGTACATGCAGGCATTACACTCATACACGTAAAAAATAACATTTTTAAAATTTGTTATGTTCATTTGTCTTTGTCTATGTTTTTGCTTTAATTTGTGTGTGCGTGCATCTGGGGGCACAGGAGCCTTGGTCAGAGGACACCTTGTGCAAATTGATTTTCTCCTTCCACCATGTGGTACTCAGGGATTTAACTGGGCTTGTCAGCCTTGGCAGCAAGTTCCATGCCCGCTGAGCCATCTCATGGGGGCCCACAGATGTAGGTATGCGGATTCTTTATTCAAATAAACAGGAAACGCTGAGTTGAATAAAGTTTTTAACAGCAGAACTTCCTGAAAAGCTAATATGATCGTGTAAATTGCAGTGGTCAATAGAATGCAGTTTTTTTTGTTGCCCCTGTTGCTCAAAGTCTAGGTCCATCAGAACAATTTGGAAGTGTTATCCTAGACATGTTATCCTTTTGTATTGACATTGAAGAGGGATGTTTGTACCACGACTTACATTGTTTTAAAAATCCTGATGCATAGAAGCATGGCACAAAAACAAAAATAACAGATATGAACAGTAAAAAATAGATAAATAATATTACATTATTCACTCATATACTATATCCATAATTGTAAAATTTGTAAGTAATATCATATTTTTATATTATCAATATAACACACGTACCACTTTGTGCATCAGGATGAGAAAGACATCGCAAAACAAACCAAGATATTTTAGTTAGATTGTTCCAGAACTTGCATTTTGGAAAACTAGTCAAAGAAATTGTCTGAAAATCTGGATTGTCAGATGGGAAAAGGTGTTCCATATTACATTATGAAAAACAGGAGAAAGAGGAAATGATCGGCTACCAGATCCATGCCTGCATTCACTAAGTGCCTGGAAATTGTGCAACTATGACAACTTAGACTCAAAGAAGATCGCTTTGCTTTGATCACAAAACAAAGTCATTGAGGTGACATTCAGGCCAAGGCTGCAAAGCCTCTCTTCACTGTCTCCCAGCAGCCACTAATGCAAGAAAGAGCTGGCACTGAGAGCGCTCATCTCTTCAGAGGATACTTCACCGTGATATGAGGTGACGTGAAAGATGGCATTATAATCAACGTTTATAATGAAACATAAAATACAAAGAAGCTATAAACACATAGGCACATTGTAAAAGCTAAATGGAAAAATCCACATCAGAAAAAAAAAAAAAAGACTGAAAGGAAACAGGCCAGAATGCTTATGTTCTGCTGTCAAAGGGGGAGCTTAATGGACAATATGCTCTCTCTTATTTCCAGTGTTTGGTAATGGAGTCATATTAATTTTATCAAAAATGATAAGCTCATAAACTGAACAAATATCAAGAATATCATGATGTAGGGACTAAACTGCAGAGAAAGGATGGACAAGGCCGGAGCAGTGACTAATTCAAATGTTACTTTCATGGCAGCTCTCGTGTTCCTTCCCACTTATGAACTAAATAAATATATGGTGATTAGATTAAAGCACAGCCACAAATTATGCTTAGTTTGTAAGAAACTACTTGCTCACCAAACAGCTTTGGACAAGAAACAAAGAAACCTTATCTGATTGAAATTACAAGGGAGATAGGAAAAAATACAGTATCCATTTTGAAATTTGGTTTCAGCTTTGTACTCTATTGATTTTATAATGTCTAGAGCAACTAAATGCAACAAACACATAATATGCCATGCAATATACTGTCTGAAGTGACTTTGGTCATCACCTAAATTTCAGGGAAGAGGCAGGGGACAGAGAGACACTATCAAAGAAAATTGATTTTTTACAGCTAATAACCTGTGCTCGGTGGCTGAACACAATATCAAAATCACCATTCTGTGCTCAGATCATCTCCCCAGCCATCCCTGCTGTGGCGCGGCACTCCCACAGCTCTCCATCTGCCGCCAGCCATCTCCTGCTCTCAACTTTCTGACGACCGCACAAGTCGGGTTCAAAACATGCCCCGGTAATTCGTGTTGCATTTTTGATCCTCTGCTTCCACTTCCACTGTGATACAGAGCTTAAAGTCTCAGGAAAGGAAAGTGATGACATATCTTTTTGAGAAATTGAATTTTTCCTACTAGAGGTGAGAACACTTAAGAGGACACTTTATCCCCAACATAACATTTCCTAGACTGTAGGAAAACAGTTTGTCCTGGAATAGATGCAACATACTCTGGCTTCAACTCCCAGCTCTCCTCTCTCACAAGGTTATTTATCACTGTGTGAACCACCTCTCAGGGTTAGAATAAATAAGACCAACACTGTTAAGCTCCAGAGAACAGTCTTAACATCTGGACTGAACCTACATGAAACACTGGGGGACACTGGAACCTGTGTAGGCCCCTGAAGTAGACGTACTTACAGAAACAGGACAGAGAAGAACCGAAAGAAATAGTGCAGGCTCCTGCTGCCCTCATGAATCTTTCACTCATTAGAATGGCGAGTCAGCTAAGATGGAGGGGCAGTAATAGGAGAGACAGACGTGTGACTAGGGCATGTATGGGGTATCACACAGGCAAAGCAAGGACCCTGCATCTTCACTGAGAGAGAGAGGCCAAGTGTAGAGTGGATTGATTCTCCCCGGGGGGGAAAGGTGGACAAACACCCCTCTCAGAGTGGTATCACCCAGGACCACCTTGAGCAGAGAGGCGAGGAGCTGGGAAAGTCCTATGCCCCACCCACCCTGTCCATTGGCCTTGGATGTGAGAAGACGAGGGGCTAAAAGTATTTAAACTGGGGAACCAGCAGGCCGGTCCTTTTTTCTCCTCCCGGATGGAACATTTGGATCTGTTCACCGGGAAGTTGCAAGATCCCAGCCGTGTGGATTTACTAATGTAACTTGCCGAGGGGGAGAGTGGGCGCCCGTGTTCTGTAAGTAACCCCTTACCCATTGCTCTGTTAGTAAGCCCAAGTAAACTAGCTAGAATCTGTTTAACTGTGAGTGGAGAAATTCGTGTGTTTGTTGCAAGGCCTGGGGAGACTTTTTTGGGTTGCAAGGCAGGGGGAGAGAGGCAGGTTGAGTTGGTCTGCCTCTCCCAAAGGGAAATCTTAATAACACCAAGACATCCCAGCTGTATGTGGAAAGATGGCCAGTATTTCAATATACCTCTTTATTGTGTCTTTCAAAACAAAATAATAATTTGAACAATGAACTACTTACCAGATGCTAACAAGCAGCAGAGAAGTAACAATGAGCTTACATGATACAAACTATGACTTTTAGATTGTGGTACCCAGTAAATCAAAGACCAAGTTCTGACCAAGAATCAAGATAGAAACTATGAATCCGGTCGAAGACAGCAGAATTTTAAAGATATATTTTGAAGATTCAGAATTATCATAAGAAAATGCTCTTATAATTGTCAACAGAAGTATTATTGTAATAAAATGAGTAATAATCAAATTTATTAGTGGAAAGTATCTATTACAGACTTCTGCATTCATTAATATTTACTCAAGTAATTTTTGAATAATCATCTTTTTAAATTTTCCACTTGAATAGTACTTGCATCTCCTTTATCTTTCCTTCCTTCCTCTTCTGATTGCCATCCGTTCCCTGGATGTGTTCCCTCCACCTCTAGGCCAAGACTCCTTACAGCTAAGGCTGATACTAATCAAGTGTTGCTCTGATGATTGCAGCTTGTACCAAGCATAAGTTACAAGTAACAAATAGACTTACTCTTCCCAGAAGGTATGGACACCTCACACTTCTAACAACTCATTGCTGATCTCAAGAGCAGAAGTTTTAGAAGTATCGTCCTAAACCACTTATAATTCGTATGATTGATGAATCGTGCCATCACTATATGTTCTCTGACCATCCATGTCTAGCCCCACACTCAACTCATACACTCTATGACACTTGCACTGTTGCCAGAATCTGGTAAAAATTAGAGCCGATAGCTTAGATCGGTGAAGAACTGGCATCAGAATCAGAACTTCCTCAAAGTCTGGTTCTTTTACCATGTGTCTTTAATCTTTTAATGTTGACTTTAAATTAATTTTTAAAGCCAGTTGACAACAAGCTAACTTAAGATTAAATAAAGCATGAAAAGCTCAATTCACAAGTTCTCAGAGTTGTTTTATATTTTGTTTTGTTTCATTCTTACATTTAAAACAAAGAATTCTAAAGACTAAGTTAACTTTTTAAAATCCCATTGTGCAGGGAACAAGAGACTACTGAGTACTTGACCCTAAAGGGAACACCTATATCACACACCTACCCACAAAGCTCAGGGATCTTTGCAGAAGAGGGGACTGAAAGATTGCAAGACCCAGAGGCAGTGGATCACTATAAGGAAACAATGTTTTCCAGACATTAAGGCAGCTGCACTTATGAACTCCCAGTGATTGTTTCAGCATGAACAAGACTTGCTCAAGCTCAACCTAGAGAAAAATCACAGCATGGAGTTGGGGAGATGGGCACAAATCCCACTTCTAGCTGAGGAGATATTAGCATTTGACAGCTACTGGAAACAGGAGAGCTAGTTTTCTTTAAAGGTTTAACCCCTGATAGGTTGAACATATTCCAAAACAAGTTCCGCATTCAAGAGCATTTGGGCAAAACAAACTGGACTCAACAGGAAAAAAACGACACAAAGTTAGGTGGGTAGGAGGTGGGAGTAGACCTAGGAAGAGTTGGGTGAGAGGAAAGTATGATCAAAACACATTGCATGACATTCTCACAAATTAATAAAAATATTTTTAATTCCATTGCAGGGACTGGAGAGATTACTTACTGGGTAAAGTGTTTGCCATGCAAGCCTGAGGACAGGAGTTCAGATCCCCAGCACCCAGGGAAATGCCAGGCAGATGTGACAGTCCTCTAGTCCCAGTATTCAAGAGGTAGAATTGGGGATCTCCAGAAGAAGCTGGTCAAATTGATGAACCCTGGGTTCAACTGGGAGCCCGACTTCAGTATATATGATGGAGAGCAATTTAGGAAGACTTCAGATAGCTTCTGGCATCAACAAGCACATACATACACATACACACATGAACCCCTGACTTCAGCATGTGCACCAACATCAATATGAATATACACACGTACAATGCACACAAAAATTATTTAATTAGCTTTTTAAATCATTTTTCAGATCAAACTGAAGAAAAAAATATCTGCTAATACTCAGGTAACCCACATCCATACTGGGAGATATGCTTTCCCTGCCTGCCAAATCTAGTTCAACAAGGTTTTTTGATACGTAAGTTAGAGATCACAAAGAGCAAAGGCTTTGTGTGCTAAAGGTAGCTGTAGTTCACAGTTTGGAATCTGAGCAACTCTAAACCAGAAAACAAAGATTTAAAAGAAACACAAATTATAGGGGCTAAACTGATGTATAAATAGATACAGCTATTAATTCAAATATGCACATAGAATTCTGGACATGGCATGTCCTCTATATCAAGAATATAATTCAGGAATACTTCAAAATGGTCCTTAAAAATAAATAATTCCCTGAATGTTTGTAAAATAGAAACATAAAGAGTAAAATATATTATCGTTGTTAAACTAAGCACAGTTTGTACAAGCAAAGAAAATAGCCCCTCAGTGACTCTCAAGGAGCGCCTGTGAGATTAGATATGATTGTATATGTGGAGTAAAAGGAGATGGATAATGCTCTCACCAAACCTGGTAATTGGAGCTATTCAATTAGGAGATTCTGGATAAGAGCAGAGAATTAATCTGGGGCAGCAATAGTGTCATCACAAGAGATAAATGAAGGTGTCCTTAGCTTAGTTAAAATCTTTATTCAAAACTATATTATCCTGATGATGGAATGTAGCTGTGTCCATTCATCTCAAAAAGAACCATAGATGTTACTTGATTCCTCTTTGGGGCAAAAGAGAAATGGAGTCTGCATACCTTCTTTAAAGGTATTTCCCAGACATCGTTTCCTTCCCTGTTGGCCATGTGCAGGCCAATGACTCGGTGGAAAGCATATTGCTTCAAGAGTGCATGAAGGACCAAGCCAGGCAAAGATGATACTTTTCATTGAGAACCAAATGGTACCTTTAATTATCTCCTAAGTCTCTATGAATGTGGTCTGGTGACAGAGCACTTGCCTGGCGTATATAAGGCCCCAGATTACACTCTCTCAATACTGCATTAAAAAATACATTTAAAAAATCTAAATATCTCTAACTCTCTACATAGGATGAATATAGCATCCCTGACTGAAATAGGAAACCATAAATCAGAATGGTGTTCGCCAACAGAGTTGAAATGACTTCCTGGATTCTTTTAGAGGAGAGTAAGAGACGGAAGAAGCTCCAGATGCATTCTCCAAGCATGATCACGTGACAAGCACTCTGTCAATGTTTACTCAGAGGATCCCCGAAATGGAAGACCACGGCTACACTCTTTTTAATGTGAAAGTAGTTGTTAGAATAAAAGTGGAGTTGCTATGTCAACCACACCAATAAAATCAAACACATCTGAAAGGTTACAAAGGAAGAGTATTCACACTTGGTCCCATCACAAGACACCCTGCCAGCCCCAGAGCAAGAACAACGACTGCTCCAACTTCTGAAGAAACACTTCTCCATGCCCACTGCTCAGCAGCTGTGCGCTCAGTCTCAGACCCATGCTGCTCTTCTCATTTGCCATTGTGCTGAAGGTCACTGCCTCAAAATATGTAACACAACTTTCATTTTCTCTAAACTTTCCCGTTGCTTTATCACTTAGAACATGTCCAGAAATTACTGTGCTTGGATGCTCCCATTATATGTGGCTGTTTCCAAATAAATTCTTTGAATAACTTCTCTCCAATTACTTTTTTCCCTTTAAACTAACATAGTAACTAGACATGACAATAGTGAAGTAGCTAAATCTGAATAGAAAATAAATTTCTATTTTTAAGATTTGTTTACTATGATTAATCTTCTCACATGTGTTTGATAGGTCTCAAATTTAGAAAGACTTCAGTTGCTAATATTATTACTTGAAGTACGAAATTTTTATAATTGCAGTCTGAATTCCTGGGGAAGTACAAGATTTCTATGCTCAGTTTCTGCAGCGGCCAATCGAATTCAAGTTCGTTGCTACCCTGAATACACACATCGCCTGAACTGGCATAAATGTTTGCACAAGGAGGAAATTTTTCCTGCCCAACTGTTGCCTACCTAGAACTCAAAAACTGTTACTAACAAAAGCAGTGATTTCCAAACATTAGTATTTGTAAAGGTCCTCTTGATACAGTATAAGTGGGGTCTTTGAGGGTGATGAACAGGAACTCTGTCTTCTTTATTTCTTTTGAACTGTAATCCTAAGCTTCTATAATCAACCTTCCTTCTGAACTCCCCTTCCCATTGTCTGCCTCGTCGTCTAAGGACTGTGCTTCAGCTACAAAAATATCAACTTGCTCAGTTAATGTCGGTGGGATTCGTTAGTCAATTAACATAGTAGAAGCAAGGTTGAAGCAATAGTCCTTGGGAAATACAGTTACCTAAACTATGATAAAACAGAAAGGACCTAAACCAACAGTTTTGTTACATACCCTCTCTACTATTCCTGCTTCAAGTTCTCTCTCTCTCTCTTTTCAAAAGAATAGCACCCATATAAACTGATTTCTTAAGCAACTCTAAGTGAAACAAATTACTTAGCAACAAACATGGGCTTCCCGTGTTCCACAGAGCTGGTATGGGTTGCTTTTGGCCTAGAAAGTCAAATTGCTGCAGCGGCGGGCGTCCCTGCTCAGTCTCTCCTAGTTTTCCTTCCCATGCCTCTGCTTGGCAGCTCTCTAACATCTTCCTGGTTCTTAGTCTTTGCTTCCTGTTTTCCGGGCAGTTTGAAAGCCTTTTTTCTAGACATGCTGATACCTGGGGATCAGATGGAAACTTAGGCTCTACTCTCGGCACCACAGTCCCTCTAATCCACTCCTAAGCACAAAAACAGAAATTTGAGAGATCTGTGTACTTCCTTCCAAGAATGTCTGCCGAAATTCCAGGAAGCTTTCATCCTACCCTAGTGAATTTCTGGGCAGATCCGGCCGGCCCAGCTTTTCTCAAGTCTGTAAGCTTATGATTCAGTTAACACGCCCTTCACATTAATACTAATGGAAGGTAGACTTGTGCCCTGAGGAGATAATGGACCAGCCCATCCGAAGAAATAAGCCCTCTAAATGCCTGGGGCAAATTGGTACCTGCCCATGAAACAGCTCAGCAGGCAGCTTGCTCAATGCCACCCTTTCAGTCACACACAGTCCCTACACCTCCACACAACTTGCCTCAAACTTCAGAGAAGCCAGTGCACTCCAGCTAAGCTTTATCTGCAAATTCTTGACTTTCATCTTCATGGAAAGAAAGGATTTTGAAAAGAAAATTCAAATGAAACTTCAAACCTCATTAACCATCCCTCCAAGGGTAGGCTACCCTGACAAACGGAAAATGTGAGCTAGCGGCCACATTTGAAATCTCAGACCAACCCGATTGGAGCAGCTTTGCTTTTTGTGGGCCTTGAAGTCCACAGACTGAGTGGGTTCCTGTGCCGCACTCCGAAGCCACCTCACTGGGTGTAAGGAAAACTTGTTTTTTTCACTTTGTCAACTCTCCCTGTAAGCTTTATTTGAACTGATCGTGCATTTTCATTTTATGTCAGTAGAATGCATTAGTGAAGAAATAACGGCTTTCCTTACCTTCCACAGCACATGGACTTTCATGGCTTCTGACCATATAGTAAGTTGCAATGATATCAAGAAGGCCTAAGAGTCAGATAATCATCTTCACTGGGAGGGAAATCATCCTTAGAAATACAGGGAAGGGCAACAATCGCGTAGTCATATCTTATGCTTACAGAACATTTCGTAAGGTTGTTTTTAAATACAACACATCTATTCTCCATTTCAATATAATTATACCAGACTCTCTACCCTGAAATATTTGAAGTTATTAAAATACAACTGAAATTATTTCTATAAGAAATGTCAGACTGAAAAGACCAAACTGCTGTGTGTTTTCTAGAAACGGTTTTCTCTTTAAATCTATATTTTTTTTGAGCATTCTCCCTAGCTTATGGGGGGAAACCACAACAAAAATCTTCTGTCCACAATTGCAACTGTGAGTTTGTCTCCTGTTCTCGCCAACTTGCCCCAGACAGCCTTTCCTCACCGCAGCTTCCCAGCTGCCCCCAAGCCCAGCCCACTTTGTCTTCAACACTGACATTGACTTTTAGAAACCTGCTCTTTCTAACAGCAAAAGCCATTACTAGCTTTTTACAGTCATGACAAACACACAAATACTAGACTAAAAATATAACTAGAATAATTATTGCTATTTATTGGACACTGAGTGTGCAGACTATGTGCCAGACATTTACAGTCACCTAGTAAAATAACTATATTGCAAGGTAGGTTTTATACTCATTTGATAAGTAACAAAACTGCAGGGAAATTCCAAGTTTTACTTGAAACTGGGGCTTCAAACTGCAGTCTGTGTGCTATAGGTTCCTTTCATGAACCAACAGGACTCTTCTTTTCCAAGGAATCCTTATTGAACACAACAGAATGAAGCAGAAAGAGAACATACATAGGACAGTGTTTGACAAATCCCTTCATTTGATTTTTTTTAAACCATGGCCATGATAACTATATGTTACTATTATTACTATTTACACATGTCATCCTTATTCTAGTGCCCAGGCTGAACTTGAACTCACTATGTAGCACAGGCTGGCCTCAAACGTGTGGCAATCTTCCAAGTGTGGAGATTATAAGCCTATGGCAGCACACCTGGCAAAAGTAATATGTAATAGCATACTTACATGGTACAGTCAAATGCCTGTGTGTCATTGGTTTGGCTGGAGAATCGCTTCTGGCACTAGTGTCTGGGAAGGTGTTTCCAGGGAGAATTAACTGAGGGAAGGAACCATACCTAGAATGTGTTGGTAGCACAATTAAACCTGCTGGGATCCCAGGCTGAATTAAAAGAGAAAAATGAGAAAGCCCTAGTGTATACCTTCCTTTGCTTCCTGGTCCTCTCAGATGTGAACAAGTAGCTTTATTGCTCCTGCTGCCACAGCATGGGCCGGGCCCCACCACTCTGCCTCACTACTTTGATGAACTGGACCCTCAAATCATGAGCCTTCCTCCCTTTCGTTGCCTCTTGCCAGCTTTTTGGTCACCCCAAGATAAGCAGTTAATACACCATACAAACCTTACAATGAATACCAGTTTGAGGAATTCTTGGGGAAAACAACTTTGGTATTATTTATTAGTGCTGTCATGAATGATCTTGTCTCATAAAGCATGCATTAAAGGCGTTTTCCATTTGCCTTTGACCTATCTGCAGCATGAGTTCTGTTGTAGTGATGGTTGTGTGTTTTGAAGTTGGTTACTATCCTTACCCAAGCTTCACTCTAGTATCTAGACAGTGCTTGGTAAAGAGTGGAAGTCTAGTATATATTTCTATACTATGACTTGAACTACTTTAGAAATATATTTATTCTCCAAAATGCATACCTTAGTGAAATATTCCATCCAGTGAGCTGTTAATCTGCTAAGCTATAAATTAAGACTGCCATCCAGAACAGCAACCATTAAAGACTACTAAGTCATTTATCTTGATGTCTGTAAAACAGAGTTCTCTTGGCAGGCTTAGACAGCTCAGAGCATCTGCGGTATGAGTGACTGGATCGATAATCCATACATTAAACAGTTACTAAGTACTAAAACTCTTTGAAATGATAGGCCATTAGGGCTAAGACAGTTTCATTTAAGGATATAAAATTCACTTTCAAAATAGTCTCCATATATGAATTGCTATGATAGATCACTCAGGATGGACTGGAAAGATATGTGTGCTCATTCATTTACTCAGAAGGTATGTACTGACCACTTGCCATAGCAATGTGGTACAAATTATGAAAGATACCAGAAAATGTGTTGTTTTTAAGAAGAGCTTACAATGTTGTTGAAGTCTTCTAATGATAGATGTTATTGTAGTAATTATAAATCCATATTGTTAAGGGGGGGCACTATCAGAAAGAGAGCTTGTTATGTCAACAGGTAGCTATATAGTATCTAAAATAGATTGACCTGGTCAAAAGGTACCAAAAATACTTAAGGAATAAAGGATACCGAAAATTACCTGTAATGAGGGAGCCACAGAGAACAGAAATAGATTCAACACGCCTCCTCACAGCTTCCTAAGGTCGCCTTGTGATTCCCATACCATGGGCCCTACAGTGAAACTCTCCAACATTACACCATAGTCCTTTTGTTATGACGTTCAGGCCTCTGGGAAGGACCACTCAGACTCCAGATGTACTGAATCAGCCAAATTTATTTAACTGGACCAGTGACTGCACTCTCTGGGCCAAAAATTAGAGAGTACAGCACCAGAAGATAAGATGATGAGATTGTGGTGGGGGAGGGGGATATAAAAACTCACTACCTCATTAACATACTAAGTATTCTTCTCATCTATTTAGCATAACTTAAGGTGAACTTGCTTTTCTAGGAGCAGATGACTGACTAGCGAAGCTGGAGAGGGGGTTTTCTCCACAGATGCACTGGAGACAGCTTAGTCTATCTCAATTAATTTTCTTGGGTTATTTGCCGCTTTAACACTGGGGTTTGCCTATTTAGGAAATGCATCCCTATGTTTGACCACCCCTTGACTATCATAACTTTGCTACTCGTTATACAAATTCACAATTAGTACAAATAGACCATCAGCCAGAGTAAGGATGGTCCCCTGACTCCACCTCCTGAAAACGGCATCTAAGAAAGCCACAATGAGCTAGTTATTAGAAGGTGTATCCAGAGAAAAAAATAAAGTGAATAAATTAAGAAACAACGTACAGATACTAGATACTTACCACTTTGTGGATAGTAAAAATTAAAAAGTCAAGACAAGGCAAAAAGGTCATAGAATGCTTTGAATTCCTGTTAATCGCAAAGGTATGAGAAGCCAAAATATATAGTTATAAAATATGGCTTCATAATAGAAACCCAGTCAAGAATAAACTCTAGACTTCCAATATGGTAGACTAACAATATGGTAAATAAATATACTAAAACTTTGTTTTGCATAAAACATCTAAAAACATAGAACCAAATAAAATGAATCTTCTTTAAAATATATAGCTAAAATAATTGTACATTTATGTATATATATATGGTGAGAGAGAGAGAGAGAGAAGCAACTGAAAACTGAAGACCGGGTAAGATAACCCATGTGGGACCTGGCTTCCCACATATTCCTAACCTGATACTTTTTTTACCATAAGGGATCAGCACCCTATACAGTGGGCTTTCAGTTAGAGAAGTGAGACCCATATGTCATCAAGCCTGGATCTTTGAAGAGCTACATAGTTAAAGGTAGACAGGATTTGGAAGGTCCACCTAAAGAAATTGCCTCATACTTAATATAAACAGAGAGGAATTATGGAAAACAAATGAAAAGATACAGAAGACAAAATGAGATGTTCTGATACATATAAATTTGGACTTTCAGATGAGAATAATGATGAAGATCAATCAGAATCTGTAGAAATTACACAGAATTCTCCAAAACTGATTTTGTAGAAAATGAATCCTAAGGCTTAATGACCACAGAAGTCAAAAGGGAGGAATTTCATAGCTTCAAGCATCCAAAGAAGGTAATTATAGATCCATAATTCTGTGCAATAACCACCCCATTAAAGCTTTTGCTCTCTACACTTTCAGTAATCCATAGTAAATAGCAGTTCAAAAATATCAAATGGAGAATTCTAGAAATAGTAACTCGTAGGTTGTAAACTGAGTGCTATTCTGGCAAGCATGATGAAGTCACCACCATCTCGTTCCTCCCTGCTTGGGAACTGCATCATCTCACTGTCCAGCATGCCCACATTCTATGCACTTAGCACTCATCAGTCATTTTGAAACCTTCTCAATCATCACATTGACTATTACATTATAACAATTCAAATCTTCAAGTAAGCTTCATTTTACCTAATAATAAATTCAAAGTGCAAGAATAACAGTGCTGTTAATATTAGTATAGTATATTGTATAAATCTTTTATTATTAGTTATTGTTAATTTTATAATATTTAAATTTTAGGTTGGGTATGTATATATAGAAACAAACAGTACAATCTAGCCAATATGTGCACTGATCCAAGTAGCCTACATAGAACAGTTAATGTGGAGGGCATAAAAGGAAGTTAGAATCTGAGTACTAGGTAACAATACTGTTTAATTTGGGAGAGGTACAACCATGCTTAAGGAATTCTGAAGTTGCTTCACTATTCAAAAAGGAGAGTATGGCATTAAATTTAAGCTTTATTAAAGCAAATATTGTATTAAAATTTTGGTTATCATACAATAGTATGCAAACATCCAAAGGTGAGGGTGTGGAATTAAAGAAATGTAACAAAAAATTTAGATGATTAAAGTTAGACAAAAAAAAAAAACAAACAAACAAAAAACCTAAATTATGAAGCCAAAGGCAAGATGTAGAAACACTGTAAAATACATAATCATAATTTTTTTAATGATCTACGGGGCTGGAGAGATGGCTCAGTAGTTAAGAGCACTCATTGGCTGCCCTTACAGAGGACCTGGGTTTGGGTCTCCACACACACATGGCAGTTAACAACTATCTGTAACTCCAGCTCCAGGGGATCCAATGCTCTCCTCTGACCTCTGTGGGCATCGCATGCATGGGTGCACATATACATGCAGGCAAAACACTCACACACATAAAATAAAAATAAAATTAAAAAAACATTTTTCTAATAAAACATTTTTATTGCATTGTTAACGTATTTCATATAGAACATCTCAATCAATCTTAATCATCTTTATAGTCCCTCCCCCACCGGTGCCCCCGCAGCCCCTCAACTGGAATCCATACATTCTTTCATCTGTATTAAGGTCTATTGTGTCAAGTTAGTGTCCCTAAATGTTACTCAGTGCAGGGTCATCTACTGAGGTCTAGCAAGCCTAGCCAGAGTCCCTCACTTTAAGAAGACCAGCTCTTCCTCATCCAACAGTAATCAGTTGCCCATATTTCTTCAGCAAAGACGGGGGTCTGCTACCCATTTGTTCAGTTCTATGCTGGGTTTTTGTCTGCTTGAGTTTGTATGGATTTTGAGCATGCTGAAACCGTTACTGTACATCCATATGAGCAGACTCCCAGGAGCTTGTAGGATTCTATTTCCATACAATCATGCCCCTCCCTGGCTCTTACAATCTTTCCACCCCCTCTTTTGCAATGGCCAATGATCCATGGGTTAAAAAATAAAAGACTTAAAAATGTTTGGTTAAAAGGCAGAAATTGTTAGGCTGGGCTAAAAATTAAACAGCAATTAATTTTTACTAGAAACAAACCATATAAAATCCAAGGACTTAAGAATGTTTAAACAAAAAGTTAAGGAGCTGGAGAGATGGCTCAGTAATTAAGGGCATTAATTGTTCTTGCAGAGAATCTGGGTTTGGTTCCCAGCACCCACATGGCAGCTAACAACTGTCTACAACCCAGTTCTGAGGAATCTGTTACCTTCTTCTGATCTCTGCAGGCACTGCACAACATGGGTGCCCTTACATGCAGGCAATGCACTCATACATATAAAATTAAAAAATAAATAAAAAGGTTTTAAGGTTTAAGTAGAAGTTGTCAATTTCAAACTTGTAAGCACCTAACACAACATTTGTGAAGCAAAAAAATCAACAAAACCGCAAGAGTCATGGGCAGACCCACCATAGTAGAGAGAGGTCTCAGTGTGTCTCACAAACTGACAGAGTAGGCAAAAGGGAGAAAAGAGAAGAGAAACTGGGGAAAAGTATACGCAAATTTAATTTAACTGGCAAACATATCTCTAGAAAAACACAGCTCGTTGAAATTGTCTAACAATGTATAAATTCTGTGCATAGCATTTCAAGATCAAAGATGCTTTATACTTTTAACCACATAATAGGCCACAAGCAAATATCATAAAATATCAAAAAATCATAATTATAAAGCCCATGGTCCCCATCCATACTGCAACTAAATTAAAATCAACAATGAGACTAAACCTCAGGGACAGAAATCCGATTAGTTGTTGCTGGAGGCTGGGGACAGAGTTGGAGAATGATCACAAAGGACATGAGGGGATTTTTGAGAGGTGATGAAAATGTTGTATATTTGATTTTGGTAGTAGATTCGTGACTGCATATATTTGTCAAAACTCATCAAACTAAACACTTCAATGGGTAAATTTTACCATATGTAAATTATACGCCAATAAACTTGACTTTAAGAATAATCAATAGCAAGTAATAACTTTTAAAAGTCTCATGCATTTAGATTCCAAAACTAAATAACAGTGGAAATTGGAAGATACATAGAATCGAATTACTAACTCTACATCAAAATTTAAAATGAATATAGTTGGAAATGAATGTATAATGCTTCCATTAGAAAGTAACAACCACTAAAAAAAGCTACATAAGTCCAAAGGACTTTAAAAAGGGAAATGAAGAAAACAATGGAATAAAAAAAAAATAAGGATATATAATTCAGAGTCAACAATGAGAAAAGATGGTTCTATGGAAAGATTAGTAAATAAAACTGCCAATTCTGAGCAGGAAATACTGGAGAAGGCATGAGAATATTGAAGAAGAAAACTGAAACAATTACATTGAACATACACTAACTTTAGAGCTATGTCAATGAATTTGAAATTTTATACAAAATAAACTCCTAGAAAAATGCAGCTCATCAAAAATTGTCTGTTATAAAATAACAAAATAGAGCTATAATTACTAAGGATATTGAATTAGTAGTTTAAAGTATACTTTCAATTGATTAACTGAACCTGGACATTTTTAGACAACAGTTGAACCAAGTGCCTAAGAAGTGGGTAAATCCAGTCTCATGGAATGAACTCAGGGACATTCATCACAAGGCCAGGGTATCCTTGATTTCTTTCAAAACACTAGATGAGAGAGAGAAAGAGAGAATTTTTCGGCTCTGATGGAAATTGAGAAGTCCCTCCATCTGCAAGCTGGAGACTGAGGACTGGGAGGTCAGACTGAGGCTCTAGAGCCAGGCTGCTAAGAGCGCAGCTTCCAGTCACGAGGTCAAGGTCTAAGAAGCAGGAATGCTAAAGGCAGGCAAAGATCAATGTCTCAACTCAAGCAGTCAGGCAGGGAGCTAATTCAGCATTCTGCCTTTTTGTTCTATTCAGGACATGGACAGCTTGGATGGTGCCCACCCACAACGAAAAGAACCATCTGCTTTATTCAGTCTACCAGTTCAAATGCTAATTTCTTCCAGGAGCATCTTCACAGATACATCCAGGACAAAAGAGGTTTAAGCAGCAATCTGGGCATCTTGTGGCCCAGTCAAGCTGACACATAAAATTAATCATAACTAGAACCAAGTCCAACTATATTAATGTCTTTTTAAAAAATATGGTTAAGTTGTATTTATTCTAGAAATGTAAGGATAGTTATCCAGCAAACCCATTTCTGCTAGGAACACATATCTCTGGAACTTTTCTTTGTCTAAACAGTACTAGAGAAAAATAAGTTTTTAATAAAAATCATTGTAATTCATTTTTCTCATAATGAAATTATTTTAGAAGTACTTTAAAGCAAGGATAAACCAACAATATTCATCTCACATTAGATTAGCACCTCCATTTAGAGGAAACTACATTAGCACTACTGCAAGTCTCTTCCCCACGTATTATCACTTACCTTTTTCCAACTTAATGCTCTGAATTGTTAGGTTAAAAAAAAGAAGGAAAGAGAAAGGAAGGAAGAAGAAAGGAAGGAAGGAAGGAAGGAAGGAAGGAAGGAAGGAAGGAAGGAAGGAAGGAAGGAAGGAAGAAGGAAAACATACAACTCCTTGGAGTGACTTAATGACCCATTGATTTGGTGTTGTTACATATTCAGATTATATTAACACTTTGTCTCTACAATATAAGGAAATAGCCATTTACCCATAATGTAGTCAGAGGATCACCATCTTGACATTCTTCACAATTTTACTTTTAATGTTCGTAAACAAAGGCTGATGGAACAATTGAGCAAGTATCTCACATTAGAACTCATCTCCCAGCCCATACTGCCTCTTACCTCCCTGGGAAGATTTGCTTACTGCGCCAGGTTCCCTCTCAGCATCCGCACTGCCTTCTGCCACAACAGGGGTCTGAGCACAGGGGAGGGAGTGACGATGTTGGGCCTGTGTTCGAGCTAGCTCCATCCGCCAATGACACAGTCTGAAAAGGGAGTCTCGATTAAAGAATTCCCCAGATCAGCTCGGGCTGTGGGCATGTCTATGGGGGTTGTTTCACTCGTCTAAGGACGTAGGAGTCCACCGACAGGGCACCATCATTCCCTGACAGAGGTCCTGGGCTCTATAGAACGCTAGCTAAGCAGGTGTCTGCAAGCGAGTCCGCAAGCAGTAGTCCTCCAGGTTTTTGCTTCAAGTTCTTGTTTGAATTCCTGTCCTGACCTTGCTTCAAGGATGGAAACCTATAGGCAATGTAAATTGGCTGCTTTTGGTCAGAGTATTTGGTCAGAGAGAAAACTAGAGCAGCGTGCGAAAGTCACTTGCAGAGCAGGACATCTAATGCCTCAAGGGGCAGCAAGTATCTCAGCACCCGTGCTTCCCTGTGCCCAAGGGGCCTGAACACTAAACACGCACTGAAACCAGTGAAGAATAGACTGTAACGCTATGTGGGTCTACTCACGAAACGTCTACATGCCAGAATGCATTCATTCTCTGGTCTGGAGGGCGCTGTTAATAGACTTCTGGTGTAAAGACAGTATGAACACATGGTATTTGCGGGGAATTAGTGGGGAGCTGATGATGGGATGATTTATTTGATTTAGATGAAAATAAGACAGTAGACCACAATAGTCTTTTACAGTTGTGGAGGGCTGAGGTAACCAATCATAACCATCAGTGCCAGATCGAGCTAAGAAAAGGCTCAAATTTCAGAGGCATGCTGAGGAAATCACAGGAACTGACTAGTGAGTGGAAATCTGCTACTACTTCACTGTATAAAGAGAAAATAGAGGCATAGGAAGTGTGAGCGAAGGGAAATTTGGAAATTACTAATCATACTTCTAATTGCAACAATATTGCTGATGAGGGGCTTTTTAAGATCTACAAGCTCCACTCCTTGCAGTAATCTTTCAGCTACATCAAATCCATCTGCCGGCTAGAACACGTTTCTCCTCAGAAATATCACAGTCAGCGGGCTCTGCATGGAACGCATGAATCTAAACTATGGTATTAAGAGGTTGCTGACCAGCGGAGTGGGATGGATGGCCAGCTCACTCCACTCGGTGTGTGATTGTAGGCATCTTAGCTGGTGTGATGTGCCACAGGCTTGTTTCCAGTGCACTCTGCTCCAAATAGATAGAGCATTGCAAGATAAAGATGCTCTGTTAATTTAGCACAGAATCACCCTTTCTTTATACGATTCCAACACTGGACCATAGGCACTAAGCGATATACTACGAGGGTTGCCATGTGGAATTTGTAACTAACCCCGGAATTTTGTTTTACAGGTGACAAACTATGTTGTGGTAAGTTGCCAGCCAGTTTTCTGACAAAATATTTTAAATTTAATTCAATTCTCCATGTATATGTTAGAAGACACTAGAATGAGAATTTAACAATACTGTTCTAATTTCTCATCTAAGTTTTATTACGGCCTAGTGGATTTAGATCATAAATACCTGTTTTAAAAAGCAAACTGAGGACCATCCATCAATGTGCACCTGCATTCTGAATATTTCATAGACCATCTTTAGTGCACTAGCTTCATCAAATAAAGCATTATTTCCAAACGCAAAGAAATGCTTTCACACTTCACTGCTGTAAGGGCAGGGCTGTGGAGGTAGGTGTGGGGAGGGGGGGGAGTGTTCTCACTGCAAAGAGGCACAAAGAGAGGAATCTAACTCCAAAAGGAATGCAAAAACACAAAACATATAAAGAGCTTTAAAAAGCTTTGCTATCATACATGGAGAAAGCACCCCCTTAATCAGAACAAGACCAACAAGCCAGAATCCAAGACAAAGCCTGTCAAGGACAGGACTCATTAACAAGCAGCTCTGCTGTGCCTACTTTATGGGGAAAAAAAAAGAAAAGAAAAGATCTGCCTTCTTCAAATCAGCTTTTCTCCAACTCTGATCCAGGGGATCGCGCCAGGGCCTTGCTAGACTGAGAAATCTGGAGCATGGGTTTAGCAGACCACTGAAAGATCTCTGTACTCAGGCCTGATGCTTGACTTGATGCTTGCTGTGCCATCCTCAAATTCTTAATAATACTTGTAATACTTGCACAGGACATCCCACATCTCTTTTTCTCTAGAACTGATGGTTGGGGTGGAGACGTCCATGTGCCACAGCCACCTCTCCTACAGACAGACCAGGCAGGGCAAACCACACTCAACAAGCACCAGGGAAGTTCCAGGGAAGTCCCCAAAGATGGGGAGCCCAGAGTATCTCCCTGTCCACACACACTTCCCCTTCTCTGAGTCCATCGTGGAGAGAAAACAAGACCCTCCAGGATGCAGATACAACAGTGATGGGGTTTGAGCTTTAACTGAGTATTTACCCCCATTTGAAGCCAACTTGTCTTGAAAGACTTGTTTTTGCCACCATTTTCAGCTACGGAGTCAAAAGAAGAGGAGTGCCAATTACAGAAAAGTTTTTCATCTTCCATATAAATCATCATATACAAATGTTGACCCCTCTATAGAAAAGAGTTACACTGTCAGAAAATGGACTATTTGAGGTTCAAGGGCCTGCTTTCCCATACCTGAGTTATTTGTGACTGTTTTATGTGTATAAATTCTGCTTTGAGACTCTATTTATGAACTGTTCTGAATAATGGCTAATCATGGTTTGGGGAGTCTGGGGTCTGGACTTCTTTGGTATATGTGTGTGTGCACATGTGTGTTTTGTGTGTGTATGTGTATATGTGTGAATGTGTCTATGTATGTGTATGTGTGCACTATGTATATGTATGTGTGTGTGTATATGGAGGTGCGTGGCATGTGTATATATATGTGTGTATGTATGTGTGTATTTGTATGTGTATGTGTGAATGTGTCTATGTATGTGTATGTGTGCACTAAGTATATGTATGTGTGTATGTGTATATGGAGGTGTGTGTATATATATATATGTGTGTATGGATGTGTGTATTTGTATGTGTGTGGTATGTATATATATATATGTATGTAGGGTCATATGTGTGTGCATGTGTATATCTGTGAATTGTGTGTATGTATATGTATGTATATGTGTATGGCTATGTGTGTATATATGTGTGTATGTGTATAGGTATGTTTGTATATATATGTGTATGTGTATATGGGTGTGCATGTGTATATGTGTATGTATGTGGTGTGTGGTGTGTGTATATGTGAATGCATGTGTTATATGTGTGTGTGCATATTTATGTGCATGGTGTGTGTATATATGCCTATGTGTGTAAGTATATATATGTATATGTGTGTGTTGTATATATGGATGTCTATGTGTGTATATGTGTACATGTGTGAAGGTGTGCAGGTGTTCATGTATATATATGTGTATAGGTATGTATTGTGTGTATATATGTGTAGATGTATGTGTGTGTAGATATGTATGTGCATACGTATCTGTGTGTATGTGTATATGATGTACCATATATATTTACGTGTAGGTATGTGTATGTGTATAGGTGTGTATTGTGTGTATGTATGTGTATGCATGTGTGTGGTGTGTGTATCTTTATGTGTGATATGTGTGTATATATGTATGTGTGTGGTATGTTTGTGTGTATGTGTGTAATATATGTATCTATAAGTGTGATGTGTGCATGTATATGTATATGTATGCATGTAGTTTGTATGTGTGTATGCATGTGTGTGGTATATGTGTCTTTATGTGTGATATGTGTATCTGTATGTGTATGTATGTGTGTGTGCATGTATGAATCGTCTTCCAGCAACCAGCTGAGCATGTCTCTCTGAAATAGAGAGATCTGCAGGCATTTTGGCAGTAAAATATGACAATCCAGAAATATGTAAAATATACATTCCATCAGGTTTCAAAAATACACCAGATGGTTATACATTGTTTTTTTTTCTTCCAAGTTCCTCATAAAATTGCATGAATACTTTGCTTCCACTAAAGTACAACAGATGGCATGATTTCTCACTTAGAAAAGTATTTCACTTCTTTCAGATGATGTTGGCGGAGGTAAAATGCCCTTATTTATAAAATTAAGGGGTGGCCTCACTGGTGTTACGCTTCTCACCTGCACACCCTCATGCACAACACTGCCTCACCAAGAAGTTCCTGCCTTACAACTTTTCTCTTCAGTTAAGTCCTGCTGTGGCCTCTTGTGTTATATTTTACTAAGCTGAAGCAAAGTGCCCTGGTAAGGAGGATAAATAGCTGTTAGAAAATAGCCCAGAGTTCAAGACCAAGTACAATGAAACTGAGACAAGAGAGGCAGCAACCATAAGGCCCACAGTGCTGTGCCAGGCTCATTCCAGGTACTGAAATGAGAGTTGCTTCCATTATTTTACCCCAGTCATGAGCCCTTTTCCCAGCTGTCTCTGCAGGGTCTCTGCTCCTGGTCTGCCCTTTTGAGCTCTGGCTTCCAGGCTGATTTACAGGGCTCGTGGAGAGTCTCCAGGAGGGTCAGAGAGTATGGCTGTGCAAGGCTGACCAGACCAGAAAAGGACCAGTATCTGTATCTTGGTTTTATGGGAGAAATGCCACCTTACCATCATTACAGTTTCTCAACATTCTGATCCATATAAAAGCAGAAAGAAGGCTTGTCTGCCGCATCTCGCCCCCCAGCAGGAGAGCACACAGTAGGCACTTGACGCCTGCGTTTTAACTCAACAGTCAAATCAAACAAATCTACAACGCGACATTTAAAATCATATAGCCCGATCCATTTCACAGTGACTCGAGGAATTGCCCAAGGTCAGTGGAATATGGAACTAACCCTAAAAGTAATAGATTTCTAGGCCCCACTGCACAGGTCCCTGAGTTATTTGCACTTTCTCCAACTGAAATAACATGAACATAATTTTCTTCCCAATTATTCTGGCTGAGGGGTATACAGAAGGTTTTGGTGGGTAGAAGATTTATAGCATAGCTTCTGGAAAGTCTGGGAACACCATGGGCAACTGCAAAAGGTCTTGTGGTAATTAAATCAAGAAGCCCAGGGATCCCTGGAGGCCCACCCTGCAAGCTCTAGAACAGCCTCCTGGAGGAAGGCACTTTTGCTGACATTGCCATTCTATTAAAAAAGAAATCCTTAGGCAAGCAAAAACAAAAGCAAATACGAGAAAGGCAAATGCTCGAGTTTTCCTATTGTATCCAGGACTGTCATGTACACGAACCTATGCACAGCCTTCATGAGGTTTATATTCCTTTTCCCTATTGTAACAAGTGGGCCATTCACACCCTAAAGGTGACATTTCAGAAAGCTAATTTTATTCACATCCCTAAAATTTAAGCTAATCTTATGAGCAGTCCTATCTCACTGGGAATCAGGAAAATGAGAAAGGTGAAAATGACAATGACCGAAGCAGGAATTTTTAATCCCCAACCTTAGCAGAGGAACTACTGGCAGCTGATCACTGCTGGGTGAGACAGAGATGGTCTTCTTTAAGAGAGTGATGATACGTAGGCTAACCAGGCTCCTGTGAAAGAACTCACACCAAGGGACTTCTTGGGACACAAACTTAACATATGATAGAATGCATGAAATCTGGTGGTGCAGGCAGGGGAGGGGGTTTAAATATCATCAAGATGTATTGTGTGAAATGCACAAAAATTCAATGAATATATATATTTTAAAGTTTCTCTGAGCTCATTTAAAGTTGTTTCTTAAAGTCTCATTTGGGGGAAAAAAAAGTCTCTCAAATTTTATTTGCAAGAGTCTCCCACCCCGAAGTCTTTAAAGAGAAGATGTCATATAGGTATAGAGAGTAGCTAGTAAGTCCTCAGAGTGATGGGGCTGGAGGATGAGTCTTGGTCAGCAGAGGCTCCTCTGCATCCTGATGCTGGGGCCCCGGGCCCAAGGCTAAGGCCTTATGCTATAACTGTTGGCCTGGAGGGCAGCACTGTGCTGGAGCAGCTGCTGAAGTCCATGATCAACGCTACCCATTTATGGCTGAGAAAACCTCCTATTCCTGACCCCAAGCCAGCACTTACAAATCATCTAGCCCAATCCAGTAGACTATGGAGTTAACCCTAAAAGTAATAGATTTCTAGGCCCCACTTCACAGGCCCCCACGTTACTAGCACATTCTCCGGTCGCTGTGAGGTGTGCTAACCCTGCATTTCCCCAGAACGACCCACGGGAGCTTGGAGATCTTCCACACCACACTCTCGATGTGGACACAGCAGTGTCAGACCGATCTACTTAGATGTGGCTTTAACATATGGCCAAAATGGGGCTGCTGGAGAGATGGCTCAGCTGTTAAAAGTACTTGTTGCTCTTCCAGAGGGTCCAGCACCTGTGTCAGGTGGTTCATGACCACTTGTAACTTCAGATCTAGGGGATCTGTATCCTTTTCTGCTCCTGCGGGCACCAGCACACATGTAGCACACACATACAGAGACAGGCATATAAATGGATAAAACTAAAATATAAAAATTTTGTCAAATGGGCATATGCCACTAATAGTATTAAGATGGACGTATCAGCATAGAACTGCTTGGACAGGTCAGCTGTCTCCTCAGATCACTTCAAAGGAACTGAGACATGTCCTTCTCCTCCCCAAAGGAAGGGTTCTCTCACTTGCTGTTTGGTAAGGACTGTTTGAAGGCCATTTCCTTCTTCTTTACCTCATGATTCTGATTGTTCTAAGGCATAAAAGGAATGGAATTTATTCATTCCAAAAATATAGATCCATTTCGGTATAATTTCCAAGAGTTAAAAAGAAACACTTCTGACTCCTACAAATCAGAAAATAGGTAACATAAAATAAGTTTAAAATCATATTGAATGTAGCAAAGTGAACTATATTTAACACCCTGGAGTCATAACTAAGCCTTAGTTTCTTCAGCTAAAGACGTGGATAACAACACCTGCTCTGCCTACCTCACTGGGGTGTAAGAAAAATACTTTGAAAGCTATAAAACTTGGAGAAATGAAACATAAGGCAAGAAACCTATAAAACAAGTTTTATTCTTGTGCCCCAACTCTGTCATAGTGGTTTGGCACTGTTTTGATGGAATGAAAAGCCTGAGCAGATATCAACTCTGACTCTTAGCACACTGAGCACCAGCATCTTGCCATACAGCCAGAGCTTAGTGGGTATGTGCGACTTCTGTTACTGAATCTGATTTGATACTTGGTCTTTCTCTTCTACTCATGGAAAAAGGCACATCTGAATAAGTGAGGTTAAAAGAAGTGCCGTAGAGCAGTAATGTTATGGGAATCTGCGTGTGGGAAGGTCTGGCTGAAGTGCACATGGTGATCTTTTCAGACTTATTTAACAGTGGGACATTCCTGTGAGCATCCGGAGCCCTGGACCAGAGGACTCAGACCCACAGATGCTGCGGACAATTCAGGAGCCTTCTGCTTTGTACAAACCGGATATATTTTTAATCAATTCTGCTTTGCCAAAATTGACAATCCCCAATCCAGCAGCTCAGAACTCCCCTAAAAGACGACCCGTGAGTCATGTGTGGCGTGATGCCCAGTCCCAGGCAAGTCTTCTCCACATGCAGGCCTTGCCTTCCTTTTTGGCACTGCCACAGGCTCCACAGACTCGTTTCCTTTTGTGTAACTGTGGAATAAACTGTCATTTACCTCTGAAACCATCTTTCTGGCCATGAAGTCACAGGGCTCCTATGTGAGGTCAGGCACTTAGATAGGGTAATGAAGGAGCATTCATCTGCAAAAGAGAACGGCCAGGGTGGAAGTCGAAGTTGCCAAAGTCCACCAGAATCTCTGCCTTTTCCCATGATTGAAAAACTCATACATGCTGAAGTTTATTAACAAAAATGACAGATAGTCATGATTCTGTCATCAGTTTTGTTTGTATTTCATACAATTTTCTTGTGCTATTTTCAAAACGCTAGAGTTTTCCAAGCCCAAAAGTTCTTTCTTGGTCCTCTGTTTACACGGTTCGCTGCTGGCTGTAGGTAAATCGGCAATGAGCATTTCTCACTGGCTGAAAAGGTTCAGCTCTATCGGTCATTTTCATCTCTCAACACAAGATTCAGGTTCAAAGAGCAATTAGGTTCCTAAAACTAGTATTGATTAACCTTTGTCAAATAAAATGCATGATTTTTGAAAATATAGCAATCCAGTTGGTTTTGGTCTAGAAGAAAGAAGTGTTCGTACTTTAAAACAAATTGCACATGTTATACTGCCAGTAACACCTGTTCTATTTCAGAAATGTCAATGTAGGAAGGACCAGAGTAGTACCTGATCTCTCCTTCTGAATAACACAACTAGTCAAAAGGACCTTTGGATGGCACTAATAGAGGCCCAATGTCTACCTCCCAGTTCCTAATAAAATTATGTAGAAAATAAATTGGGGAAAAATCTGTATTCATCCAGGACGTAAACCAGAAGATTTGATTCTAATGTGCCAGATGCTGGAAGGTCTCGATAGAGGGTATAGATGGTCCGCGATCCTTCCACTGAGAAAACAGAAGTTGGATAAAAAGCAAACAGAAGGGGAGACCTGCTCTGTGACAGTATCCAAATTCTGCAATGGCACCTAGAGATGTTGCTCAGGTCCAGCCACAGCAAGAGTGGAGGCGTGAAAGGTCGAATTCAAGAGCAAAGACTTAAAATTGCTTGAAATCATAGAGTAATGTCTTTTTGACCTTTGAGCAAGGTAAGCTTCTAAAACAAAAACCAAAGTATATACCATAAACTAAATTATTGATAAATAGGACAAGATTATTACTTTTGCTCATCCAAAAACATCATGTAAAAGAATAAAGGATGAGGCACATCACCAAGGAAGATATTTGTGATGACAGCGATGTCTCAAAGATTCACGCGCAGAATATATTTACAGAATTGCTACTAATCCATAAGAACTATTGCCCCAAATAAACAAAGAATAGGTAAACTATACTTCATTGTATGTAAAAAGCTTTGCATCAAAAATCATTATAAAGAAATCAAAAAGACAAGCTCCAGAATAAGCAAAATATTTGTTTAAAAAAGATGTGATAAGGACTTAATAGTCAAAATACATTTTTTTAATTTTCAAAATTTAATAACAAAAAGAAAAACAAAGCACCTTCAAAAATGAGCAAGGAATTTGAATAGAGTGTTTTAGTATCATTAGTAGTAGGGAAAAAAAATCAAAACTATGATGAACCATTGCTGCATAGCTACTGAAATGGCTATAACTCAAAGAAAATTAACAAAATTAACAAGTGTTGATAAAGACATGGAGAGATTGCAACTTCACACATTGATCGTGAAAGTGTAAACTAATGTAGCCCAGGTGAAAACAGTTTTTCATTCCTGAAATAGTTAAATAAAGAAGTATCATATGATCTAGCAATTCCACTCCTAAATACATAAGCCAAAGAATTGAAAGCAGAGGGGCTGGAAGATGGCTCAGTGGTTAAGAGCACTGGCTGTTCTGCTGGAGGACCCAGGTTCAGTTCCCAGAATCTATATGGTGGCTAACACCTGTCCTAAACTCCACTTCTGGGGGATCCTGCGCCCTTTCCTGTCTTCTGTGGGCATTACATGTGCATGGTGCACACATGCAGGCAAAACATCTGTACACATAAAACTAAATTTAAAAAACAAACAGAGGTTCAAACAGACACTCTGTCAATATTCAAGGCAGTAGTGTTCCTAACAGCCAACTCCAACCTGAGTTTCTGCTGGCAGACAGAAAGATAAACAAAATGTGGTTTACACATACACTACATCATTATTTAGCCACAAAAAAGAAATGAAGTTCTGGTACACGAATGAACTTAAAAACAAAATGTGAAAGGACAAATATTATTATACGACTTTATTTATACGAAATACCCGGCAGAGGCAGAGTCACAGAGACAGAGAGTCAACTAGAAGTCACCACGGTGTGGAGGAATGGGGAGGGAGGGGATTGCCGCTTTTTAGTTACAGAGTTTCTGTTTGGAGAAATAAAGTTTAGGAAATAAATAGTGGCAATGGGTCATGACATGGAGATGACATTTAACGTGACTAAACTGCACACCTCAAAATGGTCAAAATGGTCAATTTAACATTATATTTATTTCTCCACAATACAAAAGAACAACAACAAAAATAAATAATTCAATCTGTTGGTGAAGAAAAGATATAAACAAGAATTTATAGGATGAGAAAATGTATGGCCAGCAAACATGATTAGCAATTCCACCCAATTAGCAATAAGAGGGCTGAGCATTAAAACTCCTGGAAAGCACTTATTGGCCGTCAGATGAGACAGTGTCGAGAAGCCTGATAATAGCAAATGCTGGTGAGCATGGGAACGGGACGACGCTCACACTCTGGCCGTGAGAAGGTGACTTAGGATGCATCCCTTGGAAGCTCAGTTGAGTGACACTGGCTAGGTTGGGAAACATATCCTAGAACCCAGTAATCCCTCATGGTGGACACAGTTGTTCACTGTATTAAATTCAGAGCTTTCCTGGGGTGGAGAGATGGTTCAGCAGTTAAGAGCACTGGCTCTTCTTCCGGAGGACCCAGGTTCAGTTCCCAGCACCCTCATGGCCGCTAACAACTGCTCAACTCCACCTCCAAGGGATCTTATGTCCTCTTCTGGTCTCTGCAGCCACTGCATGTGTGTGGTGCACTTGCAAAACACTCATACGCATACACATAAAATAAAAAAAAGTCAAAAAATTTTTAATTTAGAGCTTCTCTATGTTTTGACATTTTGGTAAGGAAGAATCACCGATGCTCACTGCACACACTCTCAAGGCCTCAGGCCTTCAGTCCTGGATGCTGAACTGCTACAGAACACAAGTGTGTTATAGAAAGACAGAAAAACATACAAGACAGGCTGCATGGCATATGGACTGAGAAGTCTGTATCCCTATAAACCACTCACCCAAATCTGAGGAAACTAATTCCATAAACCCTAAACAGTGAACATAGCAGAAAAAAACCTACTTAATTACTTTTCAATTCTGTAGCCAATGCCTTGGGAGTTCTGCCTGATTTATTTTTCCTTATCTAATTTTTAAGTGCCTCATCCCCACATGCAGTAAAAAATCCACTCTCGGGAGTAGGATCTCGGTATAAGCGAATCAATGCTTCATCCTGGCACTCCTCTGCAGGCTGTAGTGCCTCTGTCCCACAGTTCCAGAGTCTGACACACTCATCCGGTAGGGGTTTATCTCTTTATCACACTCCATCCACATTGTGACATTCTCTTGGTTCAATAGTTTTATATCTGCTCAAAAGCAACTTTTATATGAAAAATCATGTGAACAGCTGAGAAAGAGAAAAACTCACTAAACAGGTGCCTAATAAGAACTCACAATTAGACCTGAACACTCATGTAAATTCACTCTGTATTTAACGATAAACTTTTAGGCACTTCTATCCTTGAGGGACCAACAGAGTAATGTTTCCTCTCTGTTTACGTAAGGACTAATCCTTTTTTAAATGACTTAACTCACACCACATAGCTACACTTGATACCTGGAGAAAATCACCTCACTTACTGAGCACAGCTATATTATGAAATTAAACAGTATTAATAGTTTCTGTGTTGTTGTTATTCACAGGAGCAATCTTATGCACACTGAAACTGCGTATTTTAATCCCTATGTGGATTCTTGTACATTGCCCCATCTGCATCCAAGATACTGTGCCCTACCTAAGACCAGGATGTGAAGTAAATCCATTTCTAGTCCACAACCTTGTACACATCAGATGGGATCGCAGTATTCAGTATCAATGTGCCTTGTTGAGAAAAGAGTCACGGAGACTGCTCTTCATGTATTTTGTCATTTTTCCATCACTGAGGAAATGTTCACTTACATAATTGCATGCTTTCTAATACTGCTTTCCTTCAGATCGGATTTTCCCCCCATGGATTTTAAAGCTACTTCCATTAGAGAAAAGTAAAAACAGTCGCAATTTCAGCAATTCACCCTTTTCCTCCTTTTGGGACAGTTTTACTCATTGTAGTTGAAGGATAAATAACCCAATGATCTCGAAATATCTAATGTGAGAGAGACGTCAAGATTTCAACATAAGAAAGCACTTCCAATAACGGTAGCTTCGAAAGCAGAGCTCTCTTTAGTAGACACATAAACTCCTGTTTAACTGCTGGCACGTTCTGTTTCCTGACTCCCACCCTATGAGATAACAGTCCTCGTTTACCAGACTGAAGCTGGGTTTCTAATGTCGCTTTAATGCAGCCCCACATCGCTAGGAAGCTCCACACAAAGAAGGAGCCCAGAAAGGGAGTGAAGGCAGCAAGGGCCACATGACTCAGGAGCCATCTTGGGTAAGATGTGGCATCAGGGCTTTTCAACATGCAGATGTGTCAGAGAGCCATGAAATAGCATCAAGCATCCTGCCATGAGCCACCATATGGCTTTTCCACAATGTCACATCTTAGAACTGAGACCATCCTCACAGACACATTTTTCTAATTGTTTAGGAATACCCAGCTCCTTTCATCAGATTTTCCACTGACCTAGCTCAACTAAGTCAGAAGCATTTCCTACCAAGACTCAAACTTTGAAGACTAAGACTACCTGAGGGAATACACTATTTCTGCATTGTAGTTTTATAAGGAAGGAAGATCCTCGTGTGCCAGATCAGGCAGACTTTTTTCTAAGAAGAGTGTTTTCAGAGACCATCCCTGACCCACAGGTCCTCCTGTTGTATGTCTTGAGAAAACTAGTCTTGGCCAAGTAAGGACTTCAGAAACTGTGATCATTTAAGGTATCAGCTTTCTCAGCCACCAAAAATAAATCCCCCTAAAGGACTATGTGCAAACCATGAAAACATTAAAGTAATGCAAAGAAACTGGAAAGTTCATTTGATATTTGGGTAAGAAAGATAAAACCAAACCTGTGAGACTCACTCCCAGGGTATAATTAAAGCAATGGCTGTCACCCTCAGGCCACTTATTGTACCAAGATTTGTCCTGGTGGCACATGTACTAAATTACTTGCTTCTCCGAATAACTCTGTGAGGTATATTTTACTAATAACCTCATTTTACAAACGAAGACAGGGAGGAAAGGAGATTATGTGATTTGTCCAAACATATGCAGAGACTAAATGTACAGTTGAGTGTCAGACCCAGACAGCAGAGTGCCTGAATCCTTAGCTCTTCTCCTAAACTAGCGTGGTATAGTGCACTGTTGCGACTGAGTGGCAGACCCAGAGCGTTCCAGAGTCCTTAGTTCTTCTGACCTAGAGTGGCATAGGAAATGCTGGGTATTGATCAAAATGCAACTCTAAACTTAACCAAATTCAAAAGCATGTATTAAATAATACATTCATTGCCGTGTGTGTGTGTATGTGTGGTGCGCATGTGTCTGTGTGTATAGGAGGGTATGCAAGTAAGTGATAAAGAGACTAAATGTTGTCATTGGATATCTTCCACAATCACTCTCCACTTTACTTTTTTTTGTGTATGGGTCTGTCACTGAACTGGGAGCTTACCAAATCAGCTAGACTGGCCAGCCAGTGAGCCTGAGGGGTCCTCCTGCATCCACCTGCCCAGTTCTGGAATGGAATCACAGGCACACACCTGTGTGTAGCCTTAAGAAGCTCAGAGATCATCAAGAAAGAAAAACAAAAAACAATGAAAAGAAAAACGAAAGAGAAGAGGCTGCATACACAGCTAAGTCAGTAAAGCACCTGCTATGCATGCGGACTCAAGATCAGTTCCCAGAACCTCTGCACCTAGCTGGGCACAGCACTGTGGGATTGTCAGTCCCCATTCTGGGGGGGTGAAGACAGGTGGGTGTCTGAGACTCATGACCGTCCTCCAGTCTAGCCCCAGATTCCAGTGCACTTCACCATGAAGACTGAAATGATAAGCCCAGCTGAAGTGTCAACATTCCTAAGACAGTGTGGGAAAGCAACCAGGACCTGGAATGGCAGGAGAGACTCATATTCCCAGGGTCTTTAGAACTGTCTCAAAAAACAAAGTCCTAACAAATGACACCTGAGGCTGACCTCTGGCCTCCACATGCACATGCACACACATGCATGTGCACACACACCAAATAATAGAGCGGGGGCAGCAGGGAGCCATGAAATAAAACAAAATACTGTCCAGTGCTGGAGCTAAACTGACATAACATCATATTCTTTAAAAATGAAACATATAAAGGAAAAGAAATTTCTCTTTGTTTCTTCAAAAACTGAAATATGGCCTTTTTGCCTCCTACAACCCACTGATATGATCTCCAAGAGCCTCAGGAATAGGTACTTTTACTCAAACATTTTCCTTGGTATTAAATTAGAAGTCCAATATTAATTTTATACTTTCCATATTCTCTTTGATATTTTAAAACCATTGTAAAAGTTGATTTTAAAAATTCTTCAATGACAGCAAAGTCTTATGTCAGCAGCTTTGGACAAATGCAAATGAATATTGTTCCAGCACAGAAAACTATCCATCCCATCAGGTCTGGGCCAGCATAAGTAAAACGATTGTGAAAAGAGTGGCAATTCAATGCAATGGTCGAGCTCTTAGAACCCAGGCTGGGCAGCCACCCCGTCTTTTCAGAACCCATGTACATGCATGTAGGCTACAGCAGTGAAAAGAGCTGGGCTAAGACATGGGAGCCCAAGAAGAAATAGGAAGACCAGAAACAACTCCAGCTGGCTCTCTATCGCCACATTTTCTAATTCTAATTGACATCAGCCTTTTCCACCCGGGGCTGCCTGCTCACGGATTCACTGCAAAATGAGACCAGAACTTTCTGGAGGAAAGGAATGGACTGTGAGCTGCAGCTCCTGATACTGATTTTAAAATCTGCACAAACATTTAGAAAACAACTTCTCCTATCTCTTCTGTTTCCTTGATCCACCAGAAGGAACCGCTGGATCTTCCTTCGTTTCCTGTCTGTAGTTGGCACAAAAAATGGTGAAGGACCACTTTGGTTCTCTGCGCATGCACTACTGGGCTTTGTATTCTATTTGAACTTTGTTCTTCTTAAAGAGAAAGGCAAAACAAGGCACAGTAAGACAGGTTCCTGCGCCTCCTTCCTGTACTACAGTAGGACCGTTTCTCTCCTGGAGGTGGCAATAATCTCCACTTATATCTGTTCATAAGAGACACTGGTATGCATTTAAAAAACTAGAACCACTGACTCTCTGAGTTCCTAGAAGGTACAGATGCCCTTATGAGTTTCTCCCACAGAGATTGGGGTTGCTTTTCAGCTTTTCATTCTTTATGCTCCACTGCACCTAGCATTACCACAGGTCTCGATAGCATGCCATACTTTGAAAAGTATTGATCCAGCAGGTGCCTCCTCTGACCGAGCCTTGGGCTGGGCTCTGGGCTTGAGTCCACTTACAGTTCCGGCTCCGGCTCAGTCATCTCTTCCCTGTCCCTCCAACTTTCCAATTCAATTGCCTTCAATCACCTGTAAATTACAACCAACAAGCACAAGTGCTTCCAAGCACAGGCTCAGTCTTTGTCCTTGAAGCTTTTGCATTTCAAAGGAGTGATAGACATGGTAGGTAACCTCACTCCACTCCTTAGTTACTGAACATCTCTGACTTGGAAGAACAGGTTCTAAGTGGCACTAGCCTTTCCCTCTGCCCACTTCCCCCACCCCCCCGGCACCAGTTTAGGCCACTGTCTTAGTTTCTTTTCTGTGGTTGTGATAAACTACACTAATAAAAGCAACTTACCGGAGAAAGATTTTACTTGGCTTACAATTCCAGGTTACAGTCCCTCGTGGCAGGGATGTCAAAGCAACAGAAGTTTGAAAGAACTGATGACTTTACAACCACAGCCAAGTCAGAGAGCAATGAATTAAAGCATGCATGCCTGTGCCCAGCTCACTTTCCCTTTTCTCATACAGTCTAGAACTCAAACCCAGATATCAATGCCACCCACTTAGAGGCTGGATATTCCCACATCATTAATGTAAGCTGACAATACTCCACAGACATGACCACAGGCCAACCCAATGTAGATAATCCCTCACTGAGACTCTTTCCCAGGTGATTCTAGACTGTGTCAAGGTGATAATTAAAAGTAACCATCACACAGTCATTTAGCAGCAAGCTTCTGTCCTTAACTGTCACTCCCAAAAAACAGAGCAAAGTGATTTCCAAAGACTTGCCTTCTGCAGCCAGATGGCCTGACGCAGGATGCATGATGTCTGGAAATGTGCAAACACCACTTCTCACTGAAGCATCTTCATTTCTAGGAGACTGAAGTAGCCATTCTGTTACTCAGGTCCATAGCTTTTGCCCAGCCCTTTCCCAAAGTTCTTATTCTGATTATTGTCTGGTCAATAGGGGGAGGCCCAGGGTTACTTGTTCCAAGCCTCCACTTCAGAGGATACTCACCCCTAAACCAGGTCTGTGGGGACAGCAATATCTCACCTGTATAAGGACATTACAGCTCTGAAAGTTTCCAAGTTCTTGCTGACCACACCACACCATCTCTGCATTTCTGTTGATACTCTTCTGTGGATTCTGGGGGTGTCTCCCACTGCTCCAGAGCCAGGTCACTCTTCTGATACCATCTTAGGAGGGCTGATGCTTCAGCTGGGCTTGCCATGTGCAGGACACTGTCTGATAGTCTGCATACACATACATTTGTAGACATACTTTCCAATCTTAACAACAAGACTGTGATCCAAAACTGTTTCCCATCTTTTTGATAAAGAACCTGAGACTGAGACATCACTTACCAAAGTTACATGGGTAAGTACAAAGTGACAACGATTAACTTTTGAAAGCAAGGAATCTAGCTTTAAGTCTAGAACTAGAATTAGGTTTACTCATTATATTGGGACCCAGTCTTCCATCCTAAGGGAAGGATACCTGGAAAGGACCAAACAGGACCACTGACATCAGTTGTTGAATGAATTCTACACAAAGGCATGCACTGCTAAGGAAATACAGCTTTGCACTGACATTTAAGTTTTACAAGTCTATCCAAGCACAGCAGGGCACACCAGCAACCCAAGCACTACGGGAACTAAAGCAAAAGGAAGGCAATTTAGGGGCCAGCCTGGGCAATAATGATTATTATTTATTAATAAATTACTAATGAAGAAAATACAAGTAAATAGCGTTCAGGGGCTGGAGAGATGGCTCAGCTGTGAAGAGCACTAGCTGCTCTTGCAAAGAACCCAACACGGAGTTTGACACCCAGGTGTGACTCCAGTTCTAGGGAATGTGACATTCCCAGCACCCACACAGAGGCTAACAACCACCTGTAATGCCACTACTAGGGAATTTGACCCCCTCTTTTGACCCCCACAGGAGCTGCACGACGTGGGTGCACTTACACACATGAAGGCAATACACTCACACACAATAAAATAAAAATAAATAAATAAATAAAATATTTAAAAATAAAGAGAGTTCACTATGTTCTATTCAAATGTGTTTTTTGAAGCATATTTGGTGGTCTGATAAAATGCTGCTGCTTCAGAATATTTTAATATAACATGAATAATTAAAGAGAAATTATTTGAAAGCCAACACACTGGTTGTGTGGTATAATGGAACAAATCACAGTGGCCTCCTAGCAAACTGCCCCTCTGTCTTCAAACAAACTCCAGTAGTATGAGCCTCTGTTCCACAGCATAAAGTTGAAAGCAAAAGGAAAATTCTACCCACCTGGTACATTTGCTCTGAAGTTCAATCAGACAATAAATGTGAAGCCCTTATGTATATACATATAATTTCATGAAAGATAAACTTAAGATAATAATTTCTTGCTAAAAACTGTAACCAATTTCATGGCTCTGTGCTGGCAACTACAGGACCTAGGTCTTTGCTCTCGAACTGGACAGGAAGACGAGTTGTGGAGAGAGAGCTGTGCCATGGTCTGCCTTCTCTATCACAATCCTTAGAGGTTTCCTGACTAGGGTACCTTTTTGCACTATGACTACTGGAGAAGAGTAGAGAAGAAAAGAAAACAGCACCAAGAAGCTCTTAAACCACAGACTTCTAATATCAAAGAACTTCAGAAATATCAGAGGGATAAGAAGAGCTTTCATGAAGCTACATGAAAGATGTATAGCTACATATGTGTGTACATGTAAATATATGTATATATTATGATGATTAATATTCATTGCCAACTTGACTGAATTTGGAATTTCCTAGGAGATGGGAAGGCACACCTGTGTAAGTGTGTGTGTGTGGTATAAGTGTGTGTGTGTGTGTGTGTGTGTGTGTATGGGGGCATTTTCAAAGAAGATTAACTAAGCGGAAAAGAGTCACCCTGCTGATGGGTAGCACCATCTCATAGGCTAGAGATCCAGGTGGATTAAAAGGGAAAAGAGGAGAAAGCTGGCCAGGTACAAACAGGTCTTCCTGCTGCTTTCTGGTCTGCCATAATATAAACTTCTATACACACACACACACACACACACACACACCTGCCATGATGGATTGAACCTTCTGAAACTGTGAGTCAAAATAATTCCACTCTTGTTTTTTATCACAACAATGAAAAAGTAACTAATACATACACAATAGAATTTTAGACATCCATAAAGGAGAAGAAAATTATTTCGTTTTAGGAAAATGGGTAGAACAGGAAATAATCATGAATGAAATAAGCCAATATCAGAAAGATAAATACCACGTTTTCTCTCCTGTGTGAAATCTAAATTTAAGATATTTGATACAGAAGTAAAAAGTAACTATTTGGGGGGAAGAAGAGAGATGTAGAGGACAGGAAGGGTAGCAAGTGGGACGTGGACATGAGTGAAGTGTATGATACACATGTATGAAAACCTTGTGTGATAAAAACGAATAAAATCTTCCTTGAAAACTATTAAACGGTTTCTTAGAAATCTGTTAAAAGCAGGACAGTCTGACTCAAAACAATAACCCATGAATTTACATTAAACACAGCTCTAAAGCATGGATATTTTTTTCCAGGAAGTCAACATCTAACTCATCTAATGCACAGGCCCAGTAGAAAGAGAAAGGCAGTTCTCACTGACCGCCTCTGCCGCATCCTCTTCTACAAACAACACTAGCACAGTGCCTGCCACAGAGAAAGTCCCGAATAGAACAAGTTTGCATCTTGGCCTTGCCACTAGCTAATTTTGTGACGTCACCTGCTTAGCCTCACGTCCTCCACGTTCTGTGACCTTCACCCCCTTAGTTTCCAAAGCTCTGTACTTTCAGTGTACTCACGGGAAACCAGACGGTATTCCTGTAGCACCAGTCCTATACTGTGTTCTGTTTGTTAGGATGGGGACTCACTGTGCTTATCTGGCTGGCCTTGAGCTCCTCATCCTCCTCCCTCTGCCATCTTTCCGAGTTCTGCAATTTCAGGTGTGTGCCCACCATGCTCAGCGAGCATGGATCTGTGAAGTCCAAATCTACGGACAGTAAGTATGAAAGTGGAAGGCTTAATTTCTGAATGGGGTCCAATGCACAATGTTCTCTTCATCTTGCTCTGGTGCCCAGGGAACAAATGAAATCGTCACTGTAGGACATAGCTAGAAGGAGACATGTGAATGAAATCACATATGTCATCACCACACACAACTCCCATTGGAGACCCTACTGAACTCATACAGAACTATGGCATTAGTAAAAACACCTTAGCATCAGAAAGCGTTGGTAACTCGACAAAGTATGGTGAGCACAATACTAAACGTGAAAATACAAGTGAACAGTGTAGCTTGGCTTGGCTGTGGGAGCTACGAAGTAGTCTTTTCTAAATGGTAAAACAATAGCATGATATCTGGGACTTCACTGGTGATTTTAAAAGGTGTACACACGATCTGATGGATTGTATGATGACTGCCTGAGTGCAGTGAGTTGAAAACCTTAGTGAACTGACATGGCCCACACCCTGAAGGGCTAAATAATAGAGATTAACACTAGAATTCAAGAAAAAAGATAAACTGATGCTATCATCTGAAAATCAGACAAGATGCCCGTAATTCTTCCATGAGGGCTGGCGGGAGGTAGGGTGGTGAATGTCCCACTGAATCCGATGAGTAAGAAAGATGGGGGGAGGCCGACGACCAGCATGCCGGGGAAGCAGCGCATGCTTGGTCTCCTCACTACTCAGAGCAGAACTCCATCCCTCCAGCCCTAAACAGGCCCCTGTTCCCTCCCCAGCCTTCTCCCTGAACTGAGTGAGCGCACAATTGAATTAGATCTCCCCATTAGAGAAATTGGACCCTAGAGAGCAGCTCTGAAATCATTCAAGCAGAAAAGTGAGAACACAGGTTTTATGGTTTGCTGAACGATTCGAAGCACTGCACGAGCCAGGAGCTGGGCCTGCTGAGCACTAGGTTCCATCTATGAATTCCACATTAGATCAAAGGATGATAAATGCACAGATAAACATTTTTATTTTATGCCTCAACAATTTATCCGCTCTTCCTGTTATCAGACTCTGTTGACCCAACTTACCAGGTGAAAACACACATTCAGCGAGTAATTGTTCACCCTTGCTCACTCAAGCAGGCCAGACGAGACTCCACTCTGTTATCCGGGTTACGCATGCTCCCTTGCCCACTCATCTTGATTTTTCTCTCCCTGGCTATTGATTTTATGAAGAAGGTCTTTTTTTTTTTTTATTTGTTCTTCATAAATGGTATTGACGTAACTGTGTTTTGCCACTCTACCTTATGTGGTACTGTAAACACACTGTATAAGATGTTTCATTTTATCCCTTGAGTAAAATTCTGGTAAGAATGTTAGAATAGCCATCCAGAGGTCAGGGAAGAATCCTCTATCCTTGACAGGGTTCCCAAAGACTGGAGGCATTTGTTCAAAGTAGTGCTTAAACTGCCTGATTCCCTTTATCTGTCTGGAAAGCGTGGACAGAGGAAGTCAGAGTTTGTGTCTGGGATGCATTTGAAGATCAGCAGATGAGAAGCTCCATGTTAGTGAATACTGTCATCTCAGATGAGAAGCTCCATGTTAGTGAATACTGTCATCGCAGATGAGAAGCTCCATGTTAGTGAATACTGTCATCGCAGATATATTCCTCCATACTACTCATAAAATGGAAAATGAGATAACTGGGGAAAACATGCACATTAGTTTAAAGGCAAGTTTTTATTTAATGTCAAATATTGTCATGGGTCCCCATACTAAACTATAGTTACTAATATTTGAGGGACATTTTTGAATAGCTCTATTTGAAAAATTAGCTGAATCCAAAATAAAGTGAAGTCAATTATATAATCTGTATTCAAAGGGTTTCAACAAATATCTTATTTTTATGGTTTAATGTCAGCAATTTTTATTGAGATAAACCCTGAAAATAATACCTTTTCCTGAGGTAATGCGATCATGCCTCTAATATTAACTGTACATTTTGCTCTGTTTTGATTTTTACTTTGCATTGTTTCATGAACAATAAAATGAGAGTCCTATCTCATTCCTAGCCAGCCTCTTTCTTGGCGAACTGCAGCTTTTCTTAGTCTTTACAAGTCCAGCAAGGCTGAAGGTATTAGCCTTCAGGAAACTGTCTCCTTCCCTCTTAGGAGTTGGCAAAAGTGTAGTCTAATTATTAATGTACACATTATTTATATTATATTATAATATATAATAATATATATTATATTATTCAGCTTCTGCTTGAATCCCTGTGCCTCGAGCAAGCCTGTAACATAAAGATGCTCAAAACTTTGAGTTGAATTAAAGTTCCCAATTGACCATGTCAGGGGCACTTCCTATCATGAAGTTTAGGTCCAAACTATTTCCAAAAAAATAAAATAAAATAAAGAAAAATAGCATTTTTAAAATGCAAGTGTTAATGTCATTCTCAATCTCAATCTCTTATTTAAAACCTTTCAAACGTTCTCTGATTTTTATTTTTGGACTTCAGTCTGAGTCTAAATTTTTCAAATATTTATTCTCTATAACTGATCGAGCATAAAACAAAAGGCATCTGACCCATTCAAGAACAAGGAACTCAAGATGGACATTTTTGAGGCAATCATATTTGCACAATATGGGGAGCACTCAGGCTCCTTAGAGTTGGCCTATGCCATTTCAGCCCAAGTTTTTCAGCTCATGAGTATATAAGAATGATGGCTTTTATTTTAGATCACAAAGAGATCCCACATTCTGGGAAGTTTTTAGGTGATTTGAGCAATAATTATTATCATTGTTGAATATTCATCAGCACTTTAGTTTTGATAGAATTGCTACATTCTATTTTGAAGATCCTGAGAACACAAGAATATTTCAAAATCCTAATTTTCTTCTGCTAACTCCTAGTGATACCTCATTACTCAGTTATTTATTTTAGAAAACTATCACACACAGCAGGTTTGGTTTAACTAATGGTTATAGGAAGTGATGGTTCTTCAGGAGTATCATATAGGTCTGCTAAGTTTTCAAGGATATCTGTCCAAATCACTCTTTTACGAGCTGAATTTCAACCCTCCAAATTCATATGGTGAAATCCTTACACCCAAGACTCAGAATTTGATTATATTTAAGGATAAGGTCTTTGTGGAGATAATTTTTATACAATCGGAGCAGCCCCTAATCCGGTGTGACTACTGATCTTACAAGAAGGGGAACGGAAGACACAGATGCCCTGGAGAGAAGACCCTACAAAAACAGAGGGAAAGGCAGACATTGCCAGCCAGAAGGAGAGGGCTCAGAATGCACTCGCTCTGTCAAAATTTGATATAGAACTTGAGACTTCTACACCTCTGAAGGAATAAAATTTCTGCTGTTGAAGTTACTGTGCTGGTGGTAGTTGCTACAGCAGTCCCAGCCAACTAATGCACAGTCCTTCCTCTGTCTATTCATCCTTTCAACAGAAATAGTTGAACACCACAAGCAAAATCTACCCAGTACTAGTCTGTAGTTGATAGATGTACTTAGGCTGTTGATAGGCATCTGGGCACTAGTCAGCCCACACTGAAGACAAAAGCTATGAAAAGGAGCCTATTTCATCTGTGTCTGATGGGACACAACATATGCCAAACCCCAAGACACTTACAGCTACATTATCCTCTCAAGTGGAGGCAGGAAGAGACAAGCCACCAGGAGGGCAGGAGGCAAAGCATTCTGAACTGTTTTCTCTCTTTCTTAACAAAAACCTTGAGAATTTTGACCTTAAAGCATTAGTTTTCTGTCTTCTTTTTAAATTACTTTTATTTCATTTCTATTGTCCTTATTTGGGAACAGAAAATGTTGGTCATTTGAACATCTTTCTTTTGTATGAATCTGACTCATCACTAAGTTCAAAGGTTTTTCCAAGACATCGGCTAGCAACAATTTTGAATGCTTGTTAGCTTTTAATCCCTTACAACAATATGCAAATATATATTTTACCTAAACCAAGAGCAGCTCACCATGGTAGAGTCAGACATGTTTGATTTTATTCTTCAAGTTTCTCTTTAAATATTGATGATTTGCTGACATCTCTACATCCTTTTCATCCTATACCAAATTTTACTTTCTTGAGCATTCATGGTCCTTTTCATAATAATTTTTAAATGAAACTCTTCATAAAGGGCCAAATTGAAACTAGCTAAGTAGGTAGGTAGCTCACCAGGGAAGATCCCCCCAGTGAGATGGCATACAGCCATGTCTACTTAAGGAAGACTAAGATAACTAGGCTTGGAACCCATCATTCCTGGATGCAGAAGTGACTGTTCAACACAAGAAGTGGTACCTAAGGCCACATTTACAGAAGAGGCCAATTACTGTAAAGCATGTTTAGCTTCCCAAAACACCTAGAAATTTGAATGTGAACCAATTTAAAGCTATTAGCATATCACAGTCTCTTCAGTGTTTCAAAGTGATAATATCCCAGTTGGAGTGGGAATTTGACCAAGGAATTATCACTTCCTCTATTAGCATATTATGTGAATATTCTGATTAAGCAAAGCATTTAAATCTACCCATAAATTTTCTTATACCCTGAGCTCACTTGAACAAAAGCAAGTTCAGGCTGTATAGAGTTTTGCTGGTTGTTTAGCCAGTTGTGAAATACAAACTTAAGGAAAATTCGCTTTCCTTGTCAGTTTCCTTGGTGGAAAAGCACTGACTGCAACACGGTGCTTAAGTATAAACTTAAGTGTCCAGTCCAGATGATTCACTTGTGAAGCGAATCAGACTGAGTGACTCCATTTTGCCCCCAGCCCTGCCTCTTGCTGTGGTGACCGCTTGTGGGCTTCCTGACAAACTTGCTGCCACCCTGGGCTTTCTGAAGGGCCCAAAAGAAAGGGCCCTTAAGGGTACTTGCTGAGAAGGAATACCCTGATGACCTTATAAACCAGATTCCTTCCTAAAGTAACTATTTCGATCTGACAAGTATCTATGGAACTCCCTTTTGCTGCTGGTGAGAAGACTCACAGGCCCCTCTTTCGCAGGAGAACACACCTGTGTTCCACGGAAACCTGCGCTCCCCACACAAGCACTGGTCTGCTTCACAGGGCGCCTGCGCCATTTTGTCCAGAGCATTCCTTCTGGGTGGGCGGCCAAAAGTCTGAGTCAGGTCTCCTCTCTGCCTTTTCCACTTTCGGTCACTTCCTCTGACCAGTGATGCCAAGAGCAGAGAACATTATTCTTTCCCTTCATGATGAGGCAAAATACTTAGCTCATTCTCTAGCTAAACAAGAACCTTCCAGAATCGATTTCAGACTGTTCTTGAGTAAACTATCTCCATAAGTCTGAAGGAAACTAACAGTGACACACTAACTAGCATTTCTCCTTTCACTGGATATGTAACGCTGCCGTTATAGACCGTGTTTAGGTAAGACACAGTGAATTTCTGTAGCGATAGATATGTCTTTGTTTAAATAAAATTCTAGATAGGCATATTCTCAACAGAAAAATTATACTTAGTCTAGTAAACCCAATATTGTATATAGTATCTATTCTACATATATTTACAAAATAGTTCAGTTTTTGAAGTCAGTCTAAAGACAGTAAATTTATATGAGGTTACAATGGTAAGCAGACAGACAGGGTAAATTTGTGGGCAGCCAGTGCAGAATGACAACTTAGACAATGCTACAGAAGAAGAACTCTCATTTAAGACTGAAAGCAACTGTTTTTCCTCGTCTGTACTCCCAGGAGTTCAACCCAGGGAAAACAAAAATGATTTCTACCTAAGCACACAGAGTGATAGAGATAAAATAAAATAAAGATGAAGGTGAAGATAGAACATTCAGAATACATAGATAATCTAGAAAGCCATGGTATCACAGACACCAGGGGAAAAAAACAACAAAGCTCTGAAAGATTGTGACTGACACTTGATAATAAATATCCAGCCTTACTGTGAGAGTCAGGGTAAGAGGCACATTCTCCAGCTGAAACCCTAAGCAGAGTTACCATTAATGGATCCTTGCAGAAAGATCTGAGAAGTGTATTTCAGGAGAATGAACACATCTTTAGAATCACAGGATATTAAAAAACTAGGGGACACACAAAAAGGAATGAACAGCAAGGAACTGGACCCACCGGGGCAGATCTAGGTAAACACCGACTTCACAGAGTGAAGGACCAGCTTGGGTTTTTCAAAAACCATATCAGACTAAACATGGGTCACCTGGGTTGTCACCAACATTCAAGTCATTTCAGAGCTCAAGTCTGAAGATCTTTAGATTGTTTTGACATGACTAACAACAATGTATGGTTTAAAATAGTCATTAGGAACATTTTAAGGACTTCTCAATCAGGAAGGGACAGTGGAGGAATAACAAAACCCTCCATCCTGTGGAAAACACAGAAGGATAAAAGAAGCCATGAGCAAAACCAGAGCAGAACAGACCCCAGCCTTGACTTTAGGGAGCACCGGACCGGAAAGGGGAGCTCTGATTTCAGGCCAAGTGCCTCTGTCGCACTCTGCCTTCCGCCCTGTTAACCGTCGTGCTCTGTTCTTGTAGAAGCTGCCAAATTTAAGTTTCCAGGGTCTAGTTAGGAAACCCCTTCATTCTCAAACACATCTCCAGGCAAGCACATCACCACTGGTGCTCAGTTTCAGAGATATGGGCTTGGAAGAGGCCATAACCATGCCCCCAAAGAAGCACATATCCATGCGTACACTCGGGTCCCACGCCAAAGCCCCAGCGCTCTCACACTGGTGTTGTCTTGATCACAAGTCCGGACTGCACAGACTCCTCCAGTCAGATTCTCTTCCCACTGTAATTTAGCTGAGGATTCTGTTACATCCATCTGCAGAAGGAACTTAATTTTTCAGAATGGAAGGTAATCGGGCTTGCCCAAAACAGAAATTGTGAGGCTGGAACCTTGCTGCTTCTTAGCATCAGCAGGTGTGTAAAAAGAAGATTTATGTTCCTAACTCTGAAATATTCTGAAGCAATTATTTACTTAATATTTTGCTAAATTACCCAGGATTGCAGTTTTGATTAGGAAAGCAAAAGAGAAGACTGCAGGTGGCCTGTAAAGCTAATTTTGAAGATAGCTTTGCTAGGCTCAGGCAGTGGTCCCGGAGAATATTAACATAGTGTTACGAACCACAGTGCCCTCAGGGTGCTCACCTGCCACAGAATTTAATTTATTTTATATCTTACCTAATAGACTGAGTCTCATCCATTAGGTAAATATAATGTAGAAATATTGTCTTGTTTCTCTAAAAAGGAAAGAAGCAAAGGCAGGAGATGTATTCTCACAAAATCTTTTGCTACTCCAATTGAGTTAAAGTTTGGGCTAGGTGTGTCCCATCCTTCACTTTACAGGATATGATTAATCACTGGAGGATCAAATGTGCTGCTTGAGTATGTATAAGGTAAAAAGAAAAAACAGATGAAATAGAAATTTTCAGTGATGATAAATTTACCAATCAAACCTCAGGGGTCATCCTGCTGCCTGACGTTCACAGATTGGAAATATTTTTAATATATGGACCCCACGTAGATGTCTGAGGTATTCCTTGAGCTCAGTAAGGCAAATAAACTCAGTACTGGATAATTCTGAAAAATGTTTCATATTAGTGGTAACAGAGATAAAGGCTAGGAGCAGTAAGCAACCTTTAAAATAAAAATAAGAGGTAAGTGAATCAGCTATGACATTACAATACAGAGGAAATTGAATTCATCTGCACTAGATATGGGAAACTTCGTTATTCACAGAGCTGAGGACCTGCCATGACAGCAGACACTGATAAGGCCATCCTGCTTTGGAAGACAAATCCGGTGTGGGGGGCATTGTTCTACCGTGTTCTCAAAGTGTATAGAACATACCTATCAGATGCCAGTGGAAGGTATTTTTATCTTCAGACATTCTTAACAAAAGGGAACATAATTTGGAACAAGGAAAACCTGGAATAAGTTTCATAGGACTCAGCTTCTCAATTCATTTGGTAAAATTAGTTTCTCAGGGGAGGGGCAGGGAGTTTATAAGTGACCTTGGCAGAAGTGAGTTCCTCACAATTAATAAAACAACTGAGGATGTGCTGTCCTTCGGGCTTTGAGGAAGAAAACTAAACATTTGGAGAAATCACCCAAAAATCTCAATAACAGTTTCCTGGACCTTTGCCTCCCAGAGGTTTGTTTGTTTTTTTTTAAGTTCTTTGAATTCTCTCATGGTAACCAATTCTTTCATTTACCTCGTCTCTGACTCCTTTGAGACTCTAAGTCCATTAGGCTAGCAATACAAGTCCCCAAACCAGAACCCACATATTCCTGACTTCTAACATGCACTTTGGGGGTTTTCTGTCGTATTGTCTTTAAAGTACTTGACCTTGACTTCAGCAAACAGCCACATTTATAAATGACATGGTGTCAGCACCCAACGAGTTCATACAGCGTCAGCACACAGCAGGTGTCCGTCTGTGGTTCAGGACTATGAGGATATCTCCAGGACAGAGTTAGCTCAAAGTCTGATTTCCAGAATGCAATGTGGCTAAAGCAGTTCAGGAAGCCTTTAGGGAAACAAATGAAATAGACTTGCCAGCCTAAGAAGCTGCAAAATCTCCTAGAGTCCTTGGAGAAAGCTTTGGACTTTAGAGGAAACTACTTCAAAAGACTGTGCGTCATCCCGAATACACAGAACAGTTAGTGTCTTTGTTTCCAAATGCTAATGTTTCCTCTTTCTTAATTGTAGACCAAATCCTTACACATAAAGGACCCTTGTCTCTGGGGTTCATTGTTCCTAACAAAAAACTAGAGTGGCAGATTCAGTTGAAGAGGGCAGCTCAGAACAGGAAAATGTCAGGATGCCATTAATCTCCTAAAAGTTGAGCTGTTTATCTCTTAAGTTCTTAAATTTAAAGTCTCAATGAAAAATTTCCTGCAATGCTTGGTTGGAATTTTCAACCCTTTTAGCCCATAACTCTACAAGGGATGGCATAACATGTAATTTTGCAATACTTATTGTTATATACTCAACTAAATATAGGCTCATCTTTGTAAGCTCATCACCAAAGGATAAGGAGTGTTTTCCTTCTACGGCACATGACTCTGTCCAAGCACGGCTGTGCGGCCCCTTCTCTTACATACATTCTTCCTGCTCCTACTCACCCATAAACAGAGGCTGCTAGACGGCATTTACAGTTACATCATAAGTGGTCTTCATGGCTTGCATGACACCAGATAAGTGATGTAGAATGATTATGACACCAGAAGCTGTTTGTTGTCACAGCTCAGAGAGTTTTTGCCTGTACATCCTTATTCAGCTCTCACGATAGCGCTGTGTGACAGCTAATAATAGTTTCAACCTGACATACCTAGGAAGAGGAAATCTTAACAGAGGAATTTCCTTCGTCAGCTTGGCCTGTGGCCATGTCTATTGAGAGTGGACTTAGTGGCTTGATGGAGGAGGACTCAGCTCACTGTAGGTGGTACCATTTCTAGATTGGCAGGCTTAGGCTATAGAAGGCTATCTGAGCAAGCCAGGGCACACAGACCAATAAACAGCCCTCCTCCATGGTCTCTGCTTCAGCTCCTGCCTCCAGGTGTCTGTTCTGAGTTCCTGCCCTGACTTCCCTCAGTGATAGATTGTGACCTGAGAGCGATCAACTGAGTTATAAGTGCCTCCTCAAGTTTCTTTGACAGTGTTTTATCACAGCAACAGAACATTCTGCAACCTGTCATGTTAGCTTAAAAGACAGAAATTAAGGCTTACAGAATCAATGCAATTTTCCCAGATTTGCAATTAATGGGCAGCAAATAAATGATTATTGAGTCTAACTAATGTTTTATTTCCTGTGTTGTTTCTTTATGTGTATTCTGATCCAATCAAAATGCAAAACCACATGCAGCCACTGGATTTTCTTTTCCTGGGGAAAAAAGACTGACTCCAAACCAAAGTGACAGAAATCATGTCCCCAAAAGAAGTGGAAGTGTCTAGATCCTTCTTAGAAATGTTCTACAAGTACTCCAATGTGATTACAGGAACACAGAATCACCAGGACCCTGGAATAGCAACCACGTGAAGAATGAGAACAGTTTACACGCAGTTACTGCACAGAGGAACTGAGAACAGTGCAGAGAGTTAGAAGTTTAAACTGCCACGAAATCTTCAAGACAGAGACACCAAAGCACTCAACACAGGTCTTTATTACAGTTATGCACATATGTACTGTATATTCAGGTCTCAGTAAAGTCCATACTTTTCAAAAGGAAGAAGTTGCAACAACTTACTAAAGGAAGCAACATGGGCCTGGAGCGCTATAGAAAACCGAAGTAGGCTAACTCCAAATAGCTCAAGAAATCAAAGGTAATACATCATCCAAAAAGAGAAAACAACACTGTGTTAGTTCGTTTTTATCTAACATAATAAAATACTGCAGCCAGGTTAACTTTATAAAGCACAGGCTTGCTCAGCTCAGTCAGGGAGACTCTAGGGCCTTCAGCATCAGCTCAACTCTAGGCAGGAATTCATGGCCATGGCAGGACGGGGAGACCTGTAAGAAGGTGCAACCACATCACCGAACAAGGAGCCAGAGGGAACGCAAAGACTGGGCCCAATCCTCAAACAACTCACTCTTACCAAAGCTTAGGTGCTCGCTCCCAAACCTTGGCCCATCTGAAGGCAGCTCCTACAGTGGCCTCAGAACTCCATCCTGTCCTTCCCACCTCCACCCGTCAAAGGCTGCTTCCTAACATCACACTCACGGCCAGATTCACAACTGAACCTTAGGAAATAAACCGTATCCTTGCTATACTGGTAAGCGAGGAGGAAATCCTCTCAGGGAACTCTTGGAAATTTTCCAGTGTTTTCCTGATCTACAAAGAGAGGCTCTCTGTTTACTGATCATCTACTTAGTGATGGTTTAGCACAAATGGCCACTTGAGACAAGACAACTCAAACACCTCTAGCCCTGTAGACTTGGTTAACTGAAGGATTCACAAATGTGGAACTCAAATGAGATCTTATGGCACTAAATTATCATCCTTTCTGTGTCATAGAACAGAAAAGACATGCACACAAAGTGACAAACTACAAAAATAATCTAAATGAAACATTCTCTGTCCCTCCTTCCCTCTTGCTTGAACGTCTGTACTTGATTCCTAGTAGGTCACTGCTGTCATGTTTTGATGCATTTACCACATTGCATTCATAATGGTCTTCTTAAAGTATTAATCTGTATGGCATTTCCACCCCTCAGCTCCCAACCACCATGATCACCCACCAGCCCCCAATACACTTAAGACACTTTGAAACTTCCCACTGAATACGATCAAAGTCTAAAGTCATACTTGCCACGGTGGTTTCCCAAATACAACAGGTCTCTGCTCTGCGCCATGTGGATGTTCTTCTCTACCTGGATATGTGCATTCTCCTCCTCTTGCCTCCTGCTCATATCTCTCGCCTTACATTTCTTAAACAACATTTCCTGACCCTGTCTAGTTTATTTCCCAGTTTTTTTCTTCTACTTAAGTAGTGTGATTTCATTTTGTGTAAGAATGTAGAGAAAATGTTATTTCTGATACTAGAAGTTATCTTAGAAAAGGAAATATATTTCTGTGGGGAACAAAAGTCCTAAGATAGACTAGGGAGGATAGTGAGGTCCCAAAAGGCATGGGTGTAGGGGGAACTACGAGGCATGAGACAATGAAAGAAATGCGTTGTCCTGCAGAAAAGAAAAGAGAAAGGGGGCACAGTGAAAGAGCAGATTAGGTAACTAGTGTCGTAGTGTGTCGTAGGCCATGAGTCACAGAAAACAGCCAGCTTATAGTTTGAGTTCATCTCAGAGAAAACCAGCTCTAGGAGAATTCCACCCCCTGCAACCACCTATAGGTAATGTTGATCAACTCAGTCTTTGATCTTTGTAACTAAGCTCCACAGGAGTATCCTGGGGCCTGACCAAATGGCTCACCTTCTTTATCTCACCAGAGCTGAGCTAAAAAGGAAGCCCTGGGCGCCAGGGTGTCAGCACTCTCCTAGTTCAAAGCCCCTGCCTCCCTCTTTTAGTGCCACCTTCCTGATATGCAGACGACCTTATGGTGGGCTTTGAAGGTTAGAGATAGTGTCTCTGTTAATTACCACATTCCTGTGTGGGTGCATCTGTATTCCTGACTCCCCAAAACTCTGTATAAATACCCCCTAGAACAATAAAGGTGCACAGCTTGAAGAGAGAGATTTCCCAGGCCGTCTGTTTTGCATGTTCCGTCTGTCTATCTCTACTCATTTCAGGTTCCTAAAGAGTCTCAAGCTGTAGTTGCTGTTCCGCTGGCAGGACAAATGGTGCCCAACGTGGCCTGGGACACCAGTGAAATCCTCTATGAATAGCCTGTGTCACTGATGTAATCCATTAAAAATACAAAGAAATCTTGAAATGGATAGCATTAACCTCAGGAACCTCTTCAGACTTAACTGTTGTGGTCTAGAACAAAGGAGTAGAGAAAGGAAGCATTAAGGCAGAAGCTCCACTGTGAAGGTGTCAGTTCAAATATACTTAGAGAACTGAACATATGAGGCCCTGCTATCTGGAACCCTAGAACCAGGAAGATTCAAGCAGCAGTTGGACTACCCTTCTATTATGGGTCTAGCTCTGTCATAATTAATCACGCATATGCCTGGTTGTCACACTCAATCGTGATCTCTTGTGGGACAAAGATCCAGGCTTATTCATCCCTATACTCCACTCTGCAGGGAATACAGCAAAAATACTTATAAGTGAAGCCTCAACAAATGTTTTTCAAAGAGAATTGTTGATAAGAGCATTCTCAAAACTTTCAGAAACTTCAGATTGTTTCTTTCAGGAACAGTTTTCAAAAACTGATGCATGAATAGGGAGGAAGATAAGATGGTCTGTGTTGAAAGTTGTGAAGCGGTGCCTAATGGGGTTCTTAGCAGAGTGTGAGAGCAATGTGCAGGAGACAGGGCCTGAAACATGCTTTCTTCCATCAGCTTCCCACCCTTGAGACAGCTAAGGGATTGGACCAGATCATTCTCTGTTGAGAAATGGCTGTCCTGAATCGTAAACAATGATTAGCAGCAACCCAGCCTTTACCCACTGCATGCCAATAACGCCCACAAGCTATGACAAGAAAAAAATTGCTCTCTAACATTAATGAATGTCTCTTACTTAAGAATGTCTAGGCTCCAATTCAGGAGCCTTATAGCACATCTGGACCAGAGTTGGGTCCAAGTATTTAAAGAAGATGGAGTGACTATCAGGGACAATTTGCCATGAGACATGCGGTTAATTTGTTCTTATCTTTGGCCGTTGTGATCAACCTCATTCTTTATTTTAGTCCCCATCTTACACTCATCAGTACCTGGGTATGGCACCTATTCAGTTTGACAACAATCACACCTATTGGCATGAACTCGATCTCACTAGACTAGCTCGCTACTTTATCTCTTGCCTTCATACAATGGCTTATTTTGCTAACCAAATTATCCATCATTTCATTATCAATTCACTAAACATTCCATTCAAAATCCAAGCTCCAAAACTCACTGTTTCCTGAATTAGCTTTCCACCTTCTAGTCCTGCTGCCCTCTCCTGACTTTTCACAGCCTTTGCTAGCATGGGCTCTCATCCTGAACAGAAGAGTGTTTAAAGACTTAACAGATGCTTTGACATAGGCAATCATGCAATCTGCAGTTCTTGGATCATCGCTAGGAATTGAATCTACAAATAGAAATCACTGAATCCTTTAGGATGTACAATGCATTTCCTTTTCCCTCAATAACCACAAAGTGCCATTACAGGAAAAAGGATTAATGGTACCAAGGAAAACAATGGCACTATCTTTTTACTTCTCTAAATAAAACCCAAATAAATACGCAATACACTAGCACTTTATACTGTAATATGCTAGGTCACTTAAAGTATTTATAAAAATACAAGAAGCCAGAAACAATCACTGTGATTATATCAATTATTTTAAATAGATAACAAAATAAAAATAGAAAGTAGGTAGAGAAAAGTAAGAAATTAGGAAGATAAGATCTCTATCCACTCAAAACTGAAAGGTCATTTTTAAACCACCCAAAGACAAGCGAGTGAATAACTCAAGAAAGGCTCATGTTATATATGAATTATAAGTACTCAGGATTCCACAGAAATTTCTAATTAGAATTGAAAAAGTTGACTCTGAAAATGAGTTACGGTAACCAGTTTCTTATGAGGCAGGTCCTAGGGAATCAAGAGTTTTAAACTATTAATTGACTCATTTGGTAAGAAAGATATATATTTAAATCAACTTGGATTTCTCTGCTGGCTCTATTTTACACAAAGAGAAGAAAGAAGGAGGGGTATGCTGTTGAAACCCACAACCCATGACTAATTAGGGGCCGAGAAAAACTGGAGATATGTCTAGCTTTAAAGATATAAGAAGGAGTGAGGCTGTTTTTCTATCTGATGCTCCATCAGCATAAGTTCTTTTCCTCGTTTGGTTTCCACTAATACAGTAATTAAAATATATGGACATGGACTTACTTTACTCTCTCTCAGATGTGAGAATATTTTCTCACACATAGACATGCATATATCTAATCATGAAGCAAAGTTGTCCATTCACTCAGTCATTTGTAAACAGACATTATTGAGTGTTTCTCCTATTGTTAGACACTGAGAACAACAAGAATTTTAGTGGGAACTTTATAGTACCATACAGTTTAGAGTTCCGTATAAATAGACCTTCTAGGTCCACAGTTGCTGACCAAGACAGACATATTTTATTATCAAATGACTCCTAAATCCATACTGAAAGTAATTGGTCATGGATGGTCACCTGACTCAAGCCTAGGCAAATTCAGAGGCCAGACAAGCAGTCTGATCAAAAAACTTAAGCAGAAACCATAAGATACCTCCCTCCCCCAGGACGCTTACGGAGACAATCCTGGGAGATTGAAGTAAATAGTACAAACTGAAATATAGAAAAGGAAGGGAGAAAGCTCAGGTTTTTGAGGAGCCTGTTCTGTGAGCAACAGAGAAATCCACCTGGAAGAAAGCAAGAGCATAAGTGTAAGGAAAGCCTGTTGATGACAAGACCAGCAAGTCCCAAAAGCTACCCATGTTCCCATGAGCTTCCTGTCCCAGGCTACCAAATATTTTTAATGAACCAACTGCCTTTTTTGATGCCTATCACAGCTTGTATATGAAGTGTCCTCTGTAGGCTCATGTGTTGAAGGCTTGGTCCCAGAAAGTAGTGCTGTTAAAAGGTGATTCTATCACAAGGGTTCTAAGTTCATTAATGGCTTGGTTTACCCACTGAGTTCATAGTTGAATGGACTTTCAGTCGTGGGGCCTGACTGGAAGGAGTAGTCATTTGGCACTTGGCTTTGAAAAGTAAATCTTGTCCTCACACCCTTCCTAGCTGCCATGATACACTAATACGCTCCTGCCACCGCAATGTTGTGTTCTCCTTCACCAGAGCCCTGTAGCAATCGATCAAGCCAACCATGGACTAGGAACCCCTAAAATCATGAGCTAAATTAAATACATGCCCGCTTAAGCTGTTTTCTAGGGCATTTTGACACAGCAATGAAAAATGACTAACAATCATTTGAGTGAACTTCTCTTCCCAGTGCCCAAATCACAAACTGTAGGCTTCCAAAAGTTGTATGTTTAACAGCAACAACCTACTGAAAAGATTACAAACAAAAATCCAGAAAAGTCAAGTCCAGTATCAAATGGAAATGCAATTGTGATATAAGCACGGACATGTCAGGCCAGCCAAGTTGAGGATCTGCTTTATGTGTAGAGTTAGAATGCCCCTACCTGCCTCCCCAGCAAGTCTTCACATTAGTTGCTGAAATTTGCTGGGGCAGTTCTGTCTGAATCTGTATGTCCCTGTCGGGCTCCAGTCTGAATGGCTAAAATCCCCCATGTAAGCACCCTGGAGTTATGAACAGGAAATAGAGGCAGAACGGATGGCACCTGAGCTAGCAGGGAGACTGATGTAAGTAAAACACAGTACTGTACTGTGGAAGTTGTAATTGCTTTTAATCATATTTAACATCTGTTTCTCTACTTTAGCATGTAATTTAGATGAAGCGGCTTAGAAATCTCAGCAAGAATCCATATTTTACATTTATTGAGAGAGGAGTACTTTCCCAGTGATCAAATTGCTCTCCTAATTCACTCATAATAATGTAGTAATTTGGAAAGTCTTTTTTTATTTTCTTCATGAAATGTTCTTAATCGGTGGTCCTAGCTACTAAAGACTTCCCATCTGCCATCAGAGCAATAGCAATGGAGGACTATCAATGCAAAAAACCAGAATTCTTCCTTCTTTAGATGGGCTTCTCCCTTCCTTTGACCTCTGACTCACCTTAGTGGTGGAAACTCCTCTCCAGAAGGTCAACAGCCACTTCCTACTCATCAGACTCAAAACAGCCTTCTTCCTTCCTGTCCTCCTTGGCCTTCACAAGATATGACTGACCCATGTACATTGAAATTCTCACTTCCCGGGGCACTGAACTAACTGTGGGAGGCCAGCTCTTTTCCTATAGCTCTGATTGCACCATCTTTGTCTACCTAAGAACCATGGCCCTCAGTTTAGGTCAGACCATATTATATGTTCCATTGTTTCTGCAGGTGTTGATTTTCTTTATAATCTAGATTTGTGACTTCTCTTGAAAATTCAAAAGATCTGGCAACACTGGGCCTAATCATGACAGCTATATCCCTAAATTCCTAAGATAGGCCCTGCTCCCTGGTAGTTCAACCCATACTTAGAGAGTGAGTTCTGACCTTAGGTTCCCCTCCCACTTTTGGAGGGAGAGCTTTATTGAGAATTTCACACATATTTCTACCCCTCCCATCCTCCTCCTAATCCTTTTATGTCCGTCCGGCCCCTCACAATTTCTTGTCCTTGTCTTTAATTATTGTTACTATTATTGTTACATAGACACACACATTTATAAATATATATATTATATAATATGTAAAAGTCCAATTAGACAACTATTGACTATCCCCAAGATAAAAGTACATTATTGTACCAACAGGGGTAATTTTCTGGGCCGGTCATTGTTGTGGTTCATAGGCTTTATAGCTGGCTAGGACCATTAACTGGTTTTCTCCCTTGGCAGCTTGCATAATACCTCTGATACTATGAGAGCTACTCTTTGGGGAGGAAGCTTCCAGTTCACTTCCAGCTCAACTACTCCAAGTCTTGTGTTTGAAGTGTGTCATGTCTTCAGCAATATGGTTCCCACCTCTTTAAACAACTGTGTGATCCTTGTAGGTTTTCCAGTCTTTGTCCCTTACAGCCCACCACCCTTCTACAAAGAAATGGCATTTACCATGTTCTGACCTCTGCCCTCTTCCTCAAGTTCTCTTTTCAGGAATCTATAAATTTCCACCTAAAAACTGTACCAAGTTTGAGACAACAACTAAGTTTGTCTTTGAATCCTCACCTCTCTTTGTACTTCCTACTCAAATCCCTAACAGCCTGCTGGCCACATCTACTCAGAGGTCTCTCACACAACTTAAATCCACCCCAAAATTATATCATTAGCTCCTCTATCTTGCTCACCCACAGACCAGTTTCTCCCAAAATCTTTTTAAAATTAACTTTGTTCTTGGAAAACCTCATGTGTGTATCTAATGCATTCTGGTTACTCTCTTCTGTCTTCAGCCCCCACCCTTCCCTACAAATCCTTTTCCCGTTTTCTTTTTTTTTAATATTTTATTATTTTTAGTTTATGTGTTTGAGTGTAATGCCTGCATGTATGTAGGTGTACCTGTGTCATGCAATGCCCATGGAGGTCAGAAGTGGGTGTTGAATCCCGTGGAACTGGAGTTACAGGTGGTTGTTAGCCATCTTATGGATGCTGGAAATTGAAACTGGGTCCTCTGCAAGAGCAACAAGTGCTCTGAACCACTGAGCCATCTCTCCAGCCCCACGTTTCCCATTTCACGTCTTTTTTGTTGTTATTTTGTGTCCCACTGTCCCAGGGTTGTCCCTGGGACCACGCGGGGGCGTGCGGGGGGACTGTGTAGTGGAGCTTGGTGGGCTCAACAGTTCTCCCATCGTCTTTGCTTTTATTACTTCTCTTTTCCTTTACCAACCCTCCCAATCAGCTGTACATCTTCTCCTATCACTCCTGTAAAGATGTTAAACCGTGAGAAGTGTTGCTCGAGGCACCTTCAGTCCCTCCCCGCCCCACTGGTGCAGCTCTAGTTCATGCCGTCACCCTCATTAGCTGTATGGAACCAAGCCTTGACCTAGTCATTGGATTTTTATACTCTTTCATAGTCCTGAAAGTGCTATGCAGGCTGCGAGGGGAGAAAAGTGATCAACTGTATTACTCAGCTGTGGACACTGCGTGCTATACTGATCTGCCAGGCAAGATGTACCCACTGTTGTAACAGCGGAAAGTCTACTGTGGGGTAGGAAAAGATTCACCCTTAGTACTGTAAACATGATCAAAAGCCCTTCATTAGAGAGGTCATAGCTTGTAGCAGAGAAGCTTTTTTAAAATGTTTTGATTCTTTATTTCTATTTTATATCTGTTATACTTGCATGTATGTAAGTGTACCCATGTCATGCACTGCCCACGGAGGCCAGAAGAGGGTGTCAGATTCCCTGGAAGTAGAGTTATGGGTAGCTGCCGTGGGGTGCTTCTGCAAGAGCAGCCAGTGCTCTTAACTTCTGAGCCAGCCATCTCTCCAGCCCCGGTGGAGAAGCTTTTGTTTTGCTAATTGTGCATGCACCCATTAAACCGATTTCTAAATATTTATATTTATGCCCACAGATTAGTGCTTCTGTCATCTTTAGTCAGAGAAATATCTTTTTTTCACCTGTGGGCAGCAGTTACTTAAAAATTCATAACTGACCAAAGTGCTGATAATTAATGAGTCACTGTTCTATCACAGCGGAAAGAAGGACTCATGAGGCCTCCCTGGATTTAGAGATAGTTGAAGGTTGCTGGGAGGGAGAGGCTCATGAGGCCACACCCCTCTCAGAGGCTCTATAGGTAGTTAACAGGTAGTTAAAGGTTGCTAGGGAAGTGACAGACATTTTTTTTCAGTGGTGTAGCCATTGGTAAGTTGCTCATGCTTCTCTAAATACCCCTCAGCCATGCTTCTGTAAGCAGCCCTAATTAAACTCACTGGGTCTCACACACACACACACACACACACACACACACACACACACAAGACTTGAAAATGGAGGGTGGTAGCTGGGAAGAGAAAGATTAGCTCAGCAGGACTGGGAAGGGGATCGAGTAATGGGAGATAAACAGAATCAAAATGCACTATATAGATATGAAAATTTAATGAAACCCATTATTGTGTGTAATTAATATATGTGCTAATAAGAATTAAAAAATAGTTACATGAGGTTTATTAGTACCTCTCAAGGACAACATGAAAAAGAAAACCTCAGTATCCCATCCACTTTGGGACAGTTAGGATAAAATTTTAGTGCTCAGAATCCTTCCTGACCCAGACTGTCTGGAGAGCTACTGAATGGTAACTTTCCTGGAGCCTGGAGCCCTGATAAGGGAAATTCACTTCTAGCATGATCCACTCAACCTGGGATTTCCCATTCTTGCTTGATTCTGTCATGGCACATTTTCTTATTTATGCTGCTGACATTTGAAAGGTCCCTCTGAATAATTGATGACTTTCTGGAAATATGCAGGAAACATTTTTTGCCAAGAACAGAAGCCCCATTTGGGGAACTGGTCAGATTAGAAATTCAGTTTCAAGTCCAAATCCCTTTCAACCTGAAACCTTCTGTCAGCTTGGAAGAGGAAGGCCAGCCCTGGTCAGCACTTGGCAGAGAAACAGCCATATATAATTAGGAAATACTTCTTAATGCAACAAATATCACTCATTGCAATGAGCAAAAACCACTTTGGGAGTTATTGTTGCTGCCATTGCTTTTCTGTAGAGCAGAATCAATGCACACAATACTGCCGCACTGCAGAGTCAGTGCACACAATACTGCCACACTGCAGAGTCAGTGCACACAATACTGCCGCACTGCAGAGTCAGTGCACACAATACTGCCGCACTGCAGAGTCAGTGCACACAATACTGCCGCACTGCAGATCTCATATGCGGGCGTAAGGCATAAAGAATTAAGATCATGGCTCTATTTTATGTGGCTTTACAAAAGAATCACATATTGCTCAAAAGATCCAAAGAGACAAAAGTAGAAGGTATTTTTTAATCAATATAAGGAAAAACAAAAGAACAAAATATTATAATTACAGATACCTTGGGACATGTCAAACTGTGAGTCATACTTTGAATCTTCAAAGTTTAATGACCAGTTAATTCTCAAATTAGACAACCTAGTCATGGATTTGACTGCCATGAGACCAGGACTTCTTCATCTTGTCTAAGCCATCAGGAATTCTGTGAGGATCCTTCGTTTGCCCAAGAGATATTCATATAGAAACAAAATTAAATTAATGGGATTACAAATAAACCAGATATTATAAGGATATATGTCACAAAGATTTTTAAAATTTTGATGGATATTTATCTATGTGCTCTTGCATGCATTAAATAGCAGGATGCATAACTTAAAAATGTGTACAAGCATACACAGCCTTCAAGACAGCTCATCAACAGCAATATGATGGGCAAAGATCTTGCATCAAGGTCACAAATACGATTCACTGCTACAGTGTATATGTCTGTGTGTCTCTGTGTGTCTGTGAGTCTGTGTGTCTGGGTGTGTTTGTGTGTGTATATGTTGTCTACACAAGAGATGCAAATATGAAATTTAGTTCAAGGTTAGCAAAATTAGAGATGCAAGTAGATGTGAAATTTTAGTTCTAGGTTGGCAAAAACAGAGGTTCAAGATTTTTTCCCCAATCCAGCTTCACAACTTTTTGGACTTAATTCTCAGGAAAAAAAATGGTACATGCCTTTTAAATTATTTTTGTTAAGTCATGGTTAGGGTTAGAAACTTCACACTCACTCTGAATTCACACCTGGTATGTGCTTAATGGTCCTGACTTAGGCATCAGGGATGGAAATAGGAGGTATTGCCCATGTATATGAAGAATTCAAGACTGTAGGCCTTTTTCTGATCATGAAATTAAGTTTTGTACATAAACATGTTTATTACAGATCTTCCCTGTTCAAACTGTCATTGAATCTGTAGATTTGTATATAATGTTTGGATTATCTGGTTTGTCTAGAATAGAGAGTTTCTATTTAGTATGCTGTTGTGCTCTGTAAAGAGCTTTTGGCAATAAACAAAGATTTAACCAATCATTTTGCAATCAGCAGGCCCCTCAAATCACATCTTAAGGCTAAGTCCAGGTACAAATCAGTAGATTTATTGTGAACAAAAAACCTCATCTATTGAAATAATCTTTCAACATGGAGTGAAATTCTTATTATACCCCACATAGAGTCTGTGAATAGTACAGGTGTATGTTTTAAATCAATTATTCCAAAATATCTATTGAGAGCCTGTTTTTTTACTAAATACTGAGGAAAGTCAGAAGAATATGAACAGACTCTTTCTGCTCTCAAGAAGTCAACAAAATAGAGGTGAAAGGAGGAAGATCTCAGAGTGAGAGACAGCAGTTCCATAGTCACAGCCTAACCCACTGTGCCCACCCTCAGCTGAGAATCTGAACTAGGATTTCACCCCCATGACACAGTGAACCAGAATGTGTGTGCACAAGGAAAGATTTCCTAGCAAGCATCCCCAGACTTGTGACGAGCGAAGCTAACTGTCTCCTGGGAATAAATTTAAATACCGAGTTTTATTCTGAGTTTTCCGTGTACTCACTGCGGTCTAGAGGCGCAGTACAGGGACTTTACAGTGTGGTGCTAGCCCTGACATCTCACCAGTTTTTCACAGTGACCTTTACTAGACCGAGGATGACTAGAGACTTGAACAGAAGTCTGCTCTGTGGCTCTGTCTTTGTTTATGCCAAGTCACCTCCAATATTTCCTAAAGTTCTTTCTGTCAAATAATTGCACAATAAAAATGGTATTTTATCATACCTGAATTATGTTGCAAGGCTGCTCCTTTGGAGAGTAGAAAAGGAGGGGATTCATAGCCTTAATTCTAACACTATGGCTTGATGAAAATTTGAATGACATTTCTATTGGCTCTTTATATTGTTTCATTATAATAAAGTGAATTTAAAATAGCACATTTCAACGCATGGAGCAAAGGCACAGTTCAGTTTTCTGACAAAGAATGAGTGTTCTTTCTCTTTACTAGCTAAAGTGGTGCTGCCAGTAACAATATCACACTCACAGTTTATAATTTACTCAGACCAACAGCTGCTACATTTTTAGCAACTATTTCTTTTACTTTGGAAGACTGCCTTTATCGCAACATTTACATTTAAATAAGATTATTGATATTTTTATTGTAATGCTTCCAATTTACATAATTCAAATTCATATATCTTGTAACTGAATTGTAATTACTATCTAAATCACTGTCACTGTTACTTGAAGCAGCAAGGCCCCAGTCACTATTAAACTTTTCAGACTCTAAATCTGTGGCTATTATTACAAGCTTATGGTCAGATAGCACTGGATGTTTCCAAAACATTTTGGTCCCTTTTATCTCATTTGAGCATTGTAATCACTGTTTTAAGAAAGCAGTGAGGTTAAAATATTTTCTCATTTGAATAAACAGAGCTTTGCCAGTCTTTGAGAAATAGAGCTGAGACAAAACACAGAACTTCCTCTTCAACAATGAAAAGCATCAACTGAGAGGTGGACCGCTGACTAGCCTATGAAAGACAGCGGCCTCGGTGCCCGGAAGGCATGCTCTAAGGTACAGCAGTCAGGTCGTGAACATTTCACAAAAGCAAACACACCAAGTGTCTGAGCAAACTCATGTCTTTTAGGAGACTGGGAAGAATTATTGAAGAGCAAAAGTTGATTCAGAGGAATTGTATATACCAAGGAAAGAGCAATTCACCAACAGAAAGCGTAAGTGGGGAAGAATTTAATAGCTCCTAGCCTCTCAAAGGAGTCCATTATTGGCAGGCTTCAGGGAGATCACAGGTGGAGATATAACACAATGTAAGGGGCAGCTGGGGCCGCTAGGCCAGAGGATACCGGAATGTGTGTTGCACCTCTACGGTGAGAAGGATGGAGGAAGGGTGTTGCTCTCGTGGAAACAGGTCCGACCCTACAGTCAGAAGACCAGAACTTGAGCAAATACTGTCTATGTCACTTAAATTTTCTTTTGGAGACAACATGCTGCTTGTCCACTGGAGCCTCAGTGTCCACATCTGGAGTAGGGCTGCTGCCTTGCCTGGTCCAAGGAAATGGGCAACCAAGCAAGAAAGTCTTCCCTGGGAGGATTCTGGGGTGCTACAGATACGAGGGCGCTGCTATGGATTGCGCAGGGAAGCGCTAGTAGTAGAAGGCGCCTGTGTGATGGCTCCTGGAGGTACTCCACAAAGAACAAGGAAAACCCAAATTTCCATCTCCCCTAGGTTCCTGATAAAGCCTCTTTCTGGTGTTTCCTCAATATGAAATTAGCCTATGGTCTCCGTGAATGTGGTACAAATAGTCAAGACGTGAACGAAATCGGCACGAACTTTCTCCCCTTTTCTCTTCTGCCCGCCTTCCCCAGAATAACACCCGTAGGCTGCACCTCCTCCTTAGACCAAGAGTCACAGTAACACCATGTGGCTGAGGGGGCAGGTGTGTCACCTCAGTTCCACCCGAGGAATGACCCACTCTCTTCACCTGACCTGGCCTCCGGGCTGTGGCACAATGTAAATGCTAGCTTTGACCAGAAGCTCCCCTGCTACTTTGCATGGATTCTGACTGCTTCACTAACGTGGAACCCTGCAGCCTCTACTTTCCCATTTCTGTCTAAGAAGATGAATGACTTGCTGTCTTCTTTCTGATTAGTGACCACTTTAGCCACCCGGAGGGACATGGCCCTTTTCCCTAAGCAACCCCAACATGTCAGAGCTCGAGGAGCCTTTGCCAGCCTGGGCTGCAGCCTTGTAAATCAGTCTGGTGCAACTGTATAGACGAGAGAGAAAGAGACAGAGAGAGAGAGAGAGAGAGAGAGAGAGAGAGAGCGCACTTCATTCTGCCAGGGGTGTGCTCAACTCCTGATTTATAAATCATTTCCTGGAAAACCACCTGCAGAATCCAGGTTTGTAAATCAAGTCATTTTATTTAGGATTTACTGGCATGATTTTCAAATCTGCTTCAGGACTTGTAAATCTATATTAGGATTTGTAAACCAATTTAAGGATATGGAAATTAATTTTTGGACATATAAAACACTAAAACTGTTTGGCTACAATGACCATTAAAAAGAAGAGAGACTTGTAAATCAACACATACTTCTAAGATTTGGCTGGCAGGCCCACAAATTAAATTCTGGATTTATAACTTCAGATGAATACAGATTTATAAAGCCAATCTGTGAATCATCAAAAAGTATAATATTTTTATTCTAATTTGATATATTACAGAGTAGCATCAGCAGTGATACTCTCTACACTAAATACTTCAAAGAATGGTAATAATCTATTTGGGTTTGAAAGATTTGTATTTACAGAACAACAACAAACAACAACAACAACAACAACAAAATCATCATTGGAAAACTCTGAGGTAGGTATGTAGTATGTGTTTATATTTGGCCTGTACTGAAGAGCAAGAGAAGTTTCAGAGCAAAGACTAGGTGTGAAGGTTAATTTTATGATAGCTGACAAAACAACATTTGGGATTGTTCTGTGAGGTTTTTCTGGAAGAGACTAGAATACAAAACAGACTAAGGAATAGTGACTCCATCTATGTGAGCAGGCAGCACCCAGCCATGGAGGGTCTGAGCAGAACAGATGGTTGGAGGAGTGGGTGTTCTCTTTACTCAACATCTGGAGACAATACTCTACCCTTGGACATCACAGCCTAGTATTCTGGTGTCTTCCAATTCAGAGACTTAAACAAGTGTCCCCCATTAACACTCTGCCCTACCCACCTCATCTCTGGTTCTCAGCACTTCAGGCTTTTCTGGATATACAGCCCACAGACTGTACCTCATGGCACTGAGCCTCCACAACCTCAAGACCATTCCTGAAAACATCTCTCCTGCAAACCATCTCTCTAGTACCATCTAGTACCATTCTTGAGAAATGTGATGAATTCACTGGACACAGCCTAGGGAGAAATTCATTGCATTCATTCAAATATCTGGGCCATTTTGGGTATAAACCTGGAGGGATTTGATGAATGGTCACTCTCCACAGTACAGCTAAACCTTGACACTTTGTCTATTAAAGTTAAAACTTCATGATTCAAGTAGGCTAATCACGGTCACCAACATTGTTATTTTAGAGAAGTGGTTCCCAACCAAGACAGCTTTCCCCCCCAAGGATATTTGACAATGATTGGAGATATTTTTAGTTGTCTTGCTTGGGGGCACTGCTGACATCTATAGAGATGCTATAGAGAGAGACATATATAGCAGACCACGGGTACTGCATGGTCTTCGATGCACTGAATGGACACCCACAACAAAGAAGCAGAAGTTGAGGAGCCCTGTCTGAAAGGAATGTGCAGCATGATGATGAACCCAGGAGGATGCGGCCACCTCTGGTTCCAGTCACCGCCATGCAGGACAGCTCAGCAACTCATGCTTATTTAATTACTCTGAAAGGAGAATGCTCTCAAAATTCATAATGTAGCAGATAGCTCACATCAGAAATGGGTTTTGTAACCTTAAGTGTGTGCTATATTTGATCAACAGGTCCTCTGTAGAAACTGAAGTTACAGCATTTTTGGAAATTATATTATTTGACTGTAGAGACCCCTTCATTTTATTTGAAAACAAGTATGTGGGTTAGAAAGGGAATACGAGGCAAGGATTCTTTCCAGCTTTGTTCAACAATGTATAAAGCAACCCCATGTAGTGAACTCCTAGGGAGTCTGAGGCCCTTTTGATTATATGGTGTTTGGAATAAAATAAAACAAATCCCATGTTCTTTTATTCTGACCTGAAAACGATTTCTAAATGATCACCTTGGGTTTTCTTTCCCTCTGCCTATTGCCGTGTTCTTCCATTTGAATTACTGCTCAGCATCACCTCAGAAGCCAGCTGAATATTGGCCGATTGTAAGAAGACAGTCTCATATTGAGATTATAGTGGCTCTCCCCAGACTTACTCTATTAGTGGACCCAGCCATTGTAAGAACCCTAAAGACAGAGACAGAACTCCATGTTCAAATGGTGCATTTGAACCACATGGTGAAATATATTGTGTAAATGCAAATGAACAGAAATACAGCATTGTAAGGGCTCAGTCACTTGTGCAATTAGGAAGGAAATCGGGATCATAGAGTACAGCATCCAGCTGAGCACTCAATTATGCAGAGAAAAAAAAATGTCAAAGGAAACTTGGTGTGGTGAGTCAGATCTTTGAGAGTTTAAATACAAAATATCTGAAGTGCACAAGTATCACTGTAATCACCCACCTCACGTCTACACACATTTCCTCTTGTCCTAATACAATGCATATTGTTTTCCAATGTTGTTTTGTCTCATTTAATATACAATCTATTGCTCTACCTCAAGAACTTCCAAAGTCATCTTTCTTAAAATTGACTCAGTAGCCTAAAGATTCATGAAGGCCAGCAAGCAGGTGAGTTTCCTAAATTTATCTGTGCTGCTCATAGGAACTTGATGTGTAAATACAGATTGGAAAAGACCAGGAAAATGCTGTACTCCTGGTAACTTAATCACTCTGTGGGAGACAACACTAAGCAAACATGAAGCCCAATGTTTAAAAGCAGTGATCTCATTTTATACTAATTTGTTATTAACCAGTGAGTGTGTAAGACAAGAAGGAAGGACATGGTGAGATCATTCCAAGAAAAACTTTAAGATAGGGGATGTTTGTTCTCAGATATGCTCCTTCTTTCTGTTTCTCACTTCCTTTGGTAAGATTCCCCTGCTGCCTAGGGTGCGCTGTGCGGACCAACCTCTCATGAGAACATAAGGCCAAGTCCATGATCTCCGTCAAACTCTTTTCTCCCTAACCACAGACACCAGAATGTAGAAATACAGCCTTCTGATTCACAGCTCATTCAGCAAATAATCATCCATCTAACTGCCACAGTGAATCAAGGTCTTCCTGTACAGTGATAGTTGAATACGAAAATTAGTGAGTCACTATTTGATACTGAGGCACTCATATCCTGATGGGAAAGATAAATGCAACCACAAAACATACTGTATAAGCTGAAATAAAGTCATTTCCAAGTACTGTGGAAGCAGAGGGAGGAAGTGAGGTCCTCAAACGGGAGCTCTAGTTAAGCTGGTTGTTGAAGTCAAATGAATTATATGAGAAAGCTAAGGAAGGTAGAGACAGCCCCCACTTGTCTCTGACCACCCGCCCACCCCACGGCTGTTTGCATGCAGGCACTTCTTCCCTAACTGCAAGTGGTCTTGGAGTCTCATGAAAGGGTGTATCATGAATTCTCTCAGGTGAGACCCGGTGTGCAGCCCCACCCCTTCCACCCCTAGAGTTGAACCAGTTCAGCAGGGACAGAGAATACTCTTTTAGAGAAATTAATTTATTTAAGGTTACTTACAAAGGATTCTTCCCCGGGGAGAGAGACGGAGATATCTTATGGCGGAGCCTGCATTTTGATCATAAGTCCCCTGGACCTCTGGAACACACGCCCAAGATGGAGTCCTGGTGCCACGGCCACCTCTCTCTTTCCTAGCCTCCCCTGCACTTGTGCTAGACCTCTCCTCTTAAGTCATTGGCTAGTGGGATGTCAATCACATTTGGAAGCCTGATTCCTTGCAGCAGAGAGGAAACCATGGATCTACCCAACACCCCACCCCTTTTTCTCTCTGGCTCTTACAACGCTTTCCACCATCTTCTTCCGCAATAGTTCCTGAGCCACAAGAGCGAGGGGTTTGGGGACAGAATAACAGGTATAGGATGATGTTCTTTCCACTGTGGCATGAATTATCATCTTGCTTCAGTGATACTCCTTCTACTGTAAAAACACAACAATTGTAAAACAACAACAGTAAAAGTAACATCCACACAAATACTGAATGACCTAACCTATGGGTGTAAACACACCTCTTAGGCAATACCTAAGTAGGCACATCATACATATCTTGCAAACAATTACCATAGCTTCTTCATGGGGGCTTAACTCTTCCCCCTCACCACTGGGGGTTAACATTCTTTTCCTAATATCAGATGTGTGTGTGCCCTCCCTGAAGAGCAGGGCCTGAATCCACTTATAAATATTCTGGGAATGCACACACCAGACAAGCCTCTATTACACCTGTAGAGACATCTGACAGTGAAGCACACAAGATCTGTCCTTAAGCAGAGCTTTTCAGGACCATTCTCTCTTAGTGGCTTACATAGCGCCCTCTAGCACTCTGAAGTCCAGCCATCCATTTGTGGGGAGTTTTCAGTTCTGTCCCAGTTAGATCTCTCTTTCCATGTTTGAACCATGTCACATCTTCAGTAATAGGGCCTTACCGTCCACTTCCCATGTGCAACCAGCATTATAATGTGTCAACTGCCTTTTGTTTTGGTAGAAGGGGGCTTCCAAGGCTCCCTTGGCCAACAGCTCACAGGGGGAGCAACCCACACCTGGTACCAGAACTGCTAGTTAACAATTATATAAAATATCCTTTTACTCTTTGGCATCTATAGGCCTAGGCCCATAGAGCTCCCAGAATTTCACAGCTATACTTCACCCTTGTACCCTGTATGAGTTACATTCCGTTCTTCTTTCTTCAGGTGTACTTGATGTCTCTCAACTAGGTTTCATATCTGTAAAACATCAGAAGTTAACATTATATATACATACAAGGTCTAACATAGCAAGGAAAATTGCTTTTTATTTGTGTCAGCTGTTTTTTCAACAGATCCAGGGTGCATACAATGGCATGTAAATTAGTCAGTTCTTTACTGTCTTTAGCTGTTGTTGGGAATCCATTTAGTGTCCCAGAGTTCTCACATGGAGCCTCCATACATCCCTTTATCCTTGCCAACCTCGTTGATCCTGGCCCAAACTGCTTGGTCCTACACAGGGCCAAGGAGGAATAAGGCTTCTCTTGCCCCTGTCATACTTGTTGTTTCCTAGGGCTGGGGAGACCCTGGGCCTGATTCCTGACTGTAGCCACACCTGTGGTCTCTCCATTGACCACACCTGGCTGTTGAGAGGCCCTGGCCAGACAAACTGTCTCCACCCCTTGAATAGCCAGTCACAGGGGAGAAACGTACCCTATTTACTGGGGGGGGGGGGAGTGTCTACCACTGGGATAATTTTATCCTCTGTGTACCTTTTGTGAACCGTTTCTTAGGGCTTAAAGCCTCCTAGAGGTGCTTTAGCCAGAATTTGGCTTTTTATCAATCCTTTCTTTATGAACTTGGGCTAAATGCAAATCTTGCCACATTTGCCTATGAGGAACCCAAGCAGACCTCCTCTTCTGTTTTGCCTCCCTTACACATCTTTTAGGCTGTTCTGTTCTTCTACAGACATACTTTACATGCTGGTCTAGGCTGTTAAATCTGTCAAAGCCTCTCCTGCCTTGTAAAGCTCTTGTCCCACTAGGGGATCTGGCAGGGACACTAAACCTCCATACCAGTGTCGAGGTCCTTGTTCAATGAAGTCCTTCATTAAACTGGTAGTGAGCACAGTGCTATCTGGTCCTGTGAACGGGGCACCGTATGTGGCTTTCCTCACACCCAGTTCTCTCAGCAGTGCCTGTCCTCCTCATATTGTTCTCCACCTCCTGACATTCATGGGATCCTCCACTGGTGATAATCAGGTTTCTCTAACGGCTTGTACAAGCCAGTCCATCAGAGACTGCTTCCCTTCGTACTGCCTTAGGCTACGCAGTCTAAATCTCAAGGAGGGGTGAGCTGTTATGTTGCTCAGCTGTCCTGCTTCTGCAGCATTGAAAATAATCTCATCTGCACCCATGTCCCACAGCCTTACAAGCCAGGTAGCTAAGGGTTCCTTCATAGCTTGTTTGAACATCTTTCCTAGCTCCAGCAGCTCTAGACCTGAGAACCCTTTATTCACTAGATTCTCATGCTTGTTCAGGCAGCACCTGCACCTCCCCGGGGCTCCAACCTGCCAGTTCACCCGGCCTACTGTAACTGGTTAGCGTCCAGACTCTGAGAAATCCAATGAGCCAATTCCTTCAGTGAACTCTCTGGAAAAATACTATTGGTTCTGTTTCTCTAAAGAACTCTAATACTCCAATCAAGAATCATAGATGTTTGCGGTGTGTGTGAAAACATGCAAAAGGCTGCAAGGAAAGGCTAGGAAAAGAGGCGGAGACATGAAAACCGCATAATCCAAAAATTTACTCCCAAGTCATTACTAATGTGGTTTTTTTTTGTTGTTATTGTTGTTGTTGTTGGTTTTTGGTGTCATCTTCTCCTTTCTCTAAAACAATGGGGAGCCTCCCCTTTGTGCTGCTTAGCAAGTGCTACAGATTTTATAATTTCCCCACTTTTTTGTGACAGCTCATGGAATAATTTTGATTCAGGTGAAAGAAATATAATAATTCAATATTACCTTTGCTGGAAAACTTTTTGTCATCAAGATTTATTAGCCTTATGAATAATCAGACAAATAAGGAAACTTCACTCGATCATGCAAAACTACACTGGCTAAATTTAGAGCTGATGTATGGAACTTACGGAATGATCCCAGGGATATATTAAATACAGACAGTAATCCCCCTGTATCTTCAACATCCTTACTCCTTATAAACTAATTTCCAATTTCTCTCAAGGGGTTGGAAAACTAGCTCAACTGACTCCGTCTTTACCTGTAATGTCTTCCTGGTCTTACCTGTGTCAAAACCAATAGGAAAACATATTTATATGGGACTATATCCATGTAACAAATGCAAGGGTGCAAGACAGCTGCATGTAGTCTCCTGGACTGCGGAGGGCAACAGCTGCTGAGACCCAAGGTGTGCAAATCCACATTGGTGTCTCCACACGCTCTGGGATGACTGACAGGCTCTTCGCAGCAAATGCCCCTGCAATCTCTATGTCTGCTCGGGAGAACCTCAGTTTACAAAGGAAGAAAGTTACAGATTCAAAATGCTCTTTCTATAAAACTCTGGACGCAATGTTCAGTAGAATGATAAATGAATAGGTTTTTACTGCAAACTACAGTAATTAGGCCATTCCTCATTTCTTTATTGGAGGCAGACCTAGATATTTAATCATCATTATGTGATCATCTCGTTGTAGCACAGCACTGCTATGGGCAGTGCCCACATCCCTGTTTTGAATTTTTTTTTACAATTTTCATACAATGTAATTTGATGGTACTTAGATCCCATCCCCTTCCCCCACTGTCCTCTTCCCAACTTAATGTGATATACTCCATATATAGGGCGGGAGGGAGGGAGGGAGGGAGAGAGAGAGAAAGAGAGAGAGAGACTGGTTTGTATTCCCAAATGTCCTATGTAGATGTATCCACTGGAGCCTGGTTAACCTACCAAGAGGCACATGCTTAAATGCTGAAAAGACACTGTCTCCGCCCCTCCTAGCAGCCATCAGTTGCCCAAAGCTCCTTAGGCTGGGCTGGGTTTTCTTATCTACTTCCCCATGTCTATGCTGGGGTTTTGTCTGGTTGAAGTCACATGGACTTATGCATGCTGTCATCATTGCTGTGAGTTCATATCTGTAACTGACCAGCTGCCTGTAGAACTCTGCTCCTTTGTGGTCATCAACCACCTCTGGCTCTTACAATCTTTCTGGCCCCTCTGCTAAGGGAAAATCTAAAGCTTTTGGATGATGTCTGAACTTTAGGGAAAAATAAAACACGACACTCTAATTTTTACATAATTTTAATATATTTTGTGATTTTTGTAGTAGAAATCTTCAACATTAAAGAAATGCAGTAGAAAAAATGTGAAAAATATGTAAAATATAAGAAAAAAATAATATAATTGCTTATTCCACTTTTGGAGAAAATTCCCATTGTTACTATTTGACAAATTTCCTCTCAGCCTCTTTTCATTGAGATTCTATTTTAAAACTCATATTCAAGAAATAGCATATGTAGAAAAGTATCAGGCATGGAGACAGTCCAATCAAGGCAACAAAATATGGTTATTTTAAAAAAGCAGTCCTCCTACTAATCATTGACCAGGCATGGCTGTAATAGAGAATTAAGTTTTTGTTCTTATTTTTGTGTCTGAAATTAACTAGGGGTCATGAATAAACAAAAATTAAGAACTGTGAAGAAACAGCTATCTTCAAAGAACATGAATCTGTCAATACCACCCCCCACAAGAACAGTTTTGTGGTCTAAGCCCATTCTGTACAACTTAATGCATGGCTCTTCTGTGGATAAAAGTGGTTCAGTTCCACGTCTCCCACGCTTGGGCTAAGGCCTCCCACAACACGATCAATGAGGCCTGCTTTCAGATGACTTTTTCTTATCCCATAACCTCAAAAATCATTTTGTGCACAATGATCACTACAGGGAGGAAAATAAAGAGCCGTGGATCCATCAGAGTCTGTCACAGCAAGGCTGGTTTATTTCAAACGGTCACAGCATGGCGGTTAATGGCTCTCCAACAGCCAATGGATGGAACAGAACAAAAACCTGAACCGAAAGATTTCTTCCTCACAGGAATCTTCCTACTAACTGGGAATGAGATTTATATTCAAGGCATTTGTCAGACAATTTGGCGTCAGAAATTTCAAAGTGGATGTATGTTTTAAAATCCTATTTTTTAACTTTATTTATTTTATTTTTATGTATGCGAGTGTTATGTCTACATGTATGTAAGTGTACCCATGTCATGGAATGCCTGCAGAGGCCAGAAGAGGGCATTGGATCCCCCGGAACTGGAATTATGGACAGTTGTTAGCCACCATGTAGGTGCTGAGATTTGAAATCTGGTCCTCTGCAAGAGCAGCCACAGTGCTCTTAACCACTGAGCATCTCTAGCCCCCAGGAAATGTTATTTCTAACTGAAAAAGAAATTCCCAAAATGAGCTCTAACACTGTGTTAGTAGGAAACTGTTAATCATGAGGATACAAAGTCTGAGTATCACTACATTTGAGAAACAAACAGACTTACCTTGTTCAGTACTTGTCAGGGCATTGCTACCCCTGTGAATTTCCCAGGAAGGTCTGTCATATAGAACACTAAGTGTATATCTCATTTTTCCTTTTGAATTGCACAAAATTTACTTGGAGAAATTGTCTGTTTCTGAGCACTAGATAAGAATACTACTGAGTTCCACAGTTCAGTCCTTTAAAAAAATGATTCTTTGAGAATTTCACACAATGTATTTTGATCACATTCAGACCTCATCTGCCATCTCCACCCCACCTCTCCATTGCTCCAAGTCTTGTGTCCAAAGTGTGGTCTGTCTTCATCCATATGGTCTTACCTTCAAGTTCTGGGAGGAAATCAAGGGTTGTGTCAATAGCCATGTTATTTGGGGAGTCTCTTGTTCTACCCTAACAACTCAAAAGGAGGTTTCTCCTGCCTGGAACTGTTTTCTGTTATATAGCCTTCAGCTGTGCACATGTAATTGTGTATTTTATGTGTATTTTTCAGTAGGATTTGAACAGTTTATTCCTTTTAATGTGATGATAAAGATCATGTTTGTAAGAACACAATACTATTTTATAAACAGCTGCGTTGTTGTGAACATTTGAAGTGAATAGTTGGAGAGGTCTCCCTGACTTTGAAATGAGAAGCATCAGATCCAGTTCCACCTGCATCACATTTTCGGTTCAATGACCTTGACAACTTTAACGCTTATGAATCTCAGTTTCTTCCTCTGTGAAATGAAGTGCAAGTCTTGCTGACCTCTCAAGATTGCAGTGAGGATCAACTGGAAGCAATTGGGAAAACAAAGGCTGTACAGAAGAGTGCAAGGTGCCGAGGTAATTGTGAGCACAGCCTTTACTGCTAGAACATAGTCTTTCTAGATGTTCATGCTCAAATGATCTATGAAAATAAAGTCTCTGAGGAGAGGTAGAATGAAAGGGAGAGGAGGAGCATTAGAGCAAGAAAGGTTAAAGGGGGAGGAGGACCGGGCAGGGCAGAGAAGGAGCAAGGACAGGGCAGGGCAGAGGAGGAGCGTGGGGAGGGCAGGGCAGAGGAGGAGCGTGGGGAGGATCAAAGGACTTCAGGAAAAGTTACTATAGAAGCTTCTTGAAGCATATACATCTACACCCTAAAAAGAGGTTAAAAGCAGTTACCCTGTAAGAGGAGGCATTGCCCCTTCTACATCTCATATGTTAAAGGAGAAAACCCTCAGTGCCGAGAATGGACTCCCTCTCTCGAAGCTGGTGACCAGGAGTTCCATGGACCCTCAAACAATTCTGGCCATTGGTCCTGCTCTTGGCTACTCACCGGAACCTGATTAATACCTTCTTGCTGAAGACACTATATATATGAGCCATAGAACAAAGAAGGAGAAATGAAGCTGGTGCTGACCTCAGAACCTTGTATTTATTGGTTAACTTTCACAGTGCTAGAAGGTGCTATGCATGGTACCAGAAGAAAAAAATAATCACCAACCTTACTCAGCTGTTAATCCTGTGAACTACAACAAGTAGCCTAGCAATATATGCCCACTGGTGCAATAGAAGCACAAATGTTATAGAGTGATCAATTACTTTCTAATTGGACCTAAGGTCTACTTCATAGGATGGAGCCAATACCCGACACTGACATTAGGCTTAGGAACCTAAAGCTAGACAGGACACAGACACAGATGAGAACCTAATACGAGTTTTCTACTAAATAGTTATCATACTAAACTATTTCTTTTTAAAAACAATTTTATTGAATCATTGTGTGTTTCATGCAGAACATCTCAATCAGTCTTAATGATCTTTACACCCTTTCTCCACTGGCTCCGTCCATAACCCCCCAACTGGAATCCATACAGTCTTCCATCTGTGTGAAGGTCTATTGTGTCAAGTTCATGTACCTAACTGACCTCAGGGCAGGTTCATTCACTGAGGTCTAGTTAGACTACCCAAAGTCCCTCGCTTTAGGAAGACTAGCCCATCCTCACCCAACAATAATCAGTTGTCAATATTTCTTAAGCAAAGGTTGGGGTCTGCTGCCCATTTCCCCAGTTCCATGCTGGATTTTTGTCTGCTTGAGTGTGCATGGGTCTTGAGTATGCAAAAACCATTGCTGTAGGTTCATATGAGTCGGGTCTAAACTATTCTTAATGACTTACTGTTACACGCATCTCTCAACTCTCACCAGATAAGGTATTCAGCAGAGGGTGATTAACACAGAAACTCACTACTGGCCACTGTGCAGAGAAAAAGAGGCTTCAGCGTGCTTAGCCATGAATAAGACACCTATTTCAGACCTCTGCCTCCCAAGGCTCAGGGATCATTGTGGAAGACGGAGTAAAAAGAGTGTAAGAGCCAGAGGTGGTGGATGACTACGAACGAAACATTTTTCCAGACAGCAGTTCAGTTACTCATATGAACTCACAGCAATGGTAACAGCATGCACAAGTCAAATGTAAGCTCAAACCAGAAAAAAAGATTCCACCAGAGACATGGGAAAGTGGGTGAGGAGCTCCAACTCAGCGTAAGGACATTTTAACAGCTGATGTCATAAGACAGTCTCTTACAGGGGTGAGAGGGTCGGGTTCTTGGCAGGTTAATCAGGCTCCAGTGGATGGACCCACACTGAAGCACATTTGGGAACATAAATTAGATTCTATAGGCTTTATTATATATATATATATATATATATATATATATATATATATATATATGAAGGCATTAAATTGAGCAATAAGGGGAAGTGAGGACAGGGAAGGGGATCTAAATACCATCAAATTAGATTATATGAAAACCACAAAAATCAATAATATATATAAACCCCAAAATAAACAAACAAAAGTCCTATGCCCTGCTCACCAATTCCCTCCATGAACTTCCTATTCAAATATCTTACAGTGTTGTTTTGTGTGTGTGGTTATTGCTTTTGTTTTTGAAGAATTTTCTACATCCTAATCTCAACTCCTATAATAGACTAAAACTCTTTGAAGTTAGGCACAGGACCCCGATAGCTCCCTTGCATCTCCATAGCGTATGTCACTTAGCACCTTGTTATTACCTAAGATGTGGTTTTATGGGGAAAAATCATCAGTGTAATCAAGTGTCTCCCATGGAAAGTATATTCACTGCTGCAGATGTGTGTATTTGAAGTCAGGAGATAGGAGACTTATCTGTACACTACTTCTGTTAAGGTATTAAAGTAGGTAATTTACCGAAGCAGCAGTTCATTCAAGTTGCCAACCCATCTAATGTGTTAATACAGTGGGAGAGTCTTCGTAGCTGATACTGATAGGCAGCACCTAACAGAAAGAAACACTGCAAACCCAAAAGGAAAGCCAAAGGGGATCCAAAGTAGAAAGTGTGAAATAAATAATACCTAAAATAATCCAAAATAAATTTATTATATTTTAAACCTAAAACAAAAAACTTAAACTTCTGTTTCTCCAATGCTGTTTGCAATTAGAAAACATGCCTCATCAGAATACACTTTGGGGGACTGGTGAGCTGGTTCAGCAGGTAAAAGCACTAACAACCTGAGCTCAATCCCAAGAACCCACATATAAAAAGATAGACTGACTCCTCAAAGTTGGCCTGTGACTTCCACATGTGGCATATGGGTGCAGGCACTCACATAAATCGACGCAAAAAGATACTTTAATACTAAGAAATAAAAGTTTTAAAAAGAACGTACTTTTGATACCAAACGGTAGACTGTGATATGGAAACAGCAGAAAGGAGACCAAGCCACAGGGCATGAGCAAGACATGCAGTTCATTTCCTGGAGCCCTACACTGGGTTAGCAGAGAAGGGGGCTAGCACCCACCCGAGGTGACCAGGCTGCCTACTGCTCAAAGAGAGAAGCAGGCTTTCACTGGTTTCGTTGGGAGTGAGCTAAACTTTTCCTAGGTGTCTGTTACTTATGGGAAAGATTTCAAAACATTTCTTTTTGTGCGGAAATTACCTTGGCCTTGTGCTTTGTGAGCTAATAGATGATCAACTCGATTCTGGAACTGTTGATTCCGCCTTGCTCCTGGTGTCATTGTCTTGCATAGCTCATCTTGAGTTCATGGCTTGGCTAGGGTCTTCAGAAAGTTAACAGGCTTTTAGTGCTTGAAAAGTAGAGAAAGCATAATGGAGGTGTAGATGTTCTTGGAAGACGTAGAAGCTCATGTCTACTGCCACAGATCAAATCACCTGGAACTATAGTCTTGGACAAGCACTTCTCAAATGATCAACACGCCTACTGCTTTACTGATTAGAGTCTGACTCAAAGCCGAGGCAGCTAAAGGGCTACATGGCTAAGAAGACTGACATGCAAGCCTAGCCTGCGGTAATTACTACCTAACAGTCAGCTAGCTTTAGTCAATAGAGTTCTAATAGTATTTTTAGTAAAAGTTTTAAAGTTTCTGCAAAGCAGCCTAGGCAATTGGTATATCATAATTCATACCTTACCAGTGTTGTCTTACAGCAGTCAGTGGACAGCTAATCACATTGGGCTCAGTGGTGTGACTCCCAGAACGAATGATTTTGAAGTCAACTAAGAACAGGTGAAGTTAGAAGGCTTATCTGAGGTTTTGTCTATAGCAGCCCCCCTTGTTTTGTCATGTGTGGGGTCATCTGGGACGTGATAGTTTCAGTCTGCACTGGTGATAGGGTGCAGCCCATCTCTGTGGTGCAGTTTAGTGTTTTATGACAAAGTTATTGAGCGTGTGTTTTCAAGGGTAACAAGTTAAGGGGTTCAAGTTTATTTGCCTTTTGTGAGGGTCTCTGGTTGTTTTATATAATTTGGATTTTTTGTGGCTTTAGTTTCAATTTAACCACATGCTTTCTACAAACAGTGGTCTTGCTATACCCATTGTTCAAGTCAGTCCTCAAATGTTCCTTACAAGATAACCTTAGTTAAAAGACAAGTATCCTTACCTGCATGCCTAATGACCCTCCTCCAGATCAATGACACATAAACAGAATTTCTTAAAAGTCTTTATGACTTAAAAGTCATCTTAAAGTGCAAGTAAATTGTTAGGTATCGTCATAATACTTTCGTACCTATTTTAATATAAAAACAGCAGTTGCATTTCTTATCATCTAGAAAACCCAACACTCCAGGAAGGCGAGCAGTATGTACCCTGCATGCCATGCAGCATGAGGTGGCTGAAAATGAGTGTGAGCATCCCTTGTAAGTCATTTAAAACCACCCAAGCTCAGCTCTTCAGCTATAGCAACACCTTTAAGACCTTTCTTCCAAATTATCTGAAGACAGACTACAACAATAAAAAATATATATCTACTTCCTTGAGAAAGAGAATGTCTGACATTTACATCTGGGTTCTTTTTGTGTGGTAATAAAAGATGTTTTATACAAAAAACACAGGGGCAGATGAGGAGTTTGCAGTCACACAGTCTCACCGACTGAGGAAGTGCAGGAGCATAATGAAGCTGATGCTTCTGCCCCCAACTGAGAAAAGTTCTTCTTAACGGCCTGATTCTTATTGTAACTCAAATTTATTTCAAGAAGTCTTACGTTTCCCTAAAGAAACATATTCAAGGATTTTGCCTTCAAACTTCATTGATATATGAGCTCTTCCAGTGCCCACCACGGGAAGGCAAGCATTGTGATTTCTTTGCAAGAAAAAAATAATCCTTGTACTATTTGCTCAAATCTAAAACAGTTTGACCTAAGACACTTAGCCCAACAGTATCAGAATATGGTAGATTAAATGCTGTTTATAAAAAGCATGATATGCTAATGTGCCTATCTGCCCCCTACTGCTTAGCAGTATTAAAGATTAAAGCCAATTGTTTTGTAAACTGAAGAGCTTTAATGGTTTCTTGGGAAGCGTTCCTTCTCAGCACTCCACATAAGGTTGCTATTGAATATTTGCTGCTGTGGATGGATGGCTTGGTCATTAGACACTTAAATTGAGTTGCTGTCGTTGTTATATAACGAATAGATGTGCCTGTGGTCTGGAATAATGTTTTATACTGTTCAAAGAAGAATGAGTACCACTACCTGATTTAGAAGAATGGTACCTGCATTCCGGTGTTCAAGCTCCTGGTTATTTCATGGCAATGCACACAAACATCTGCAGACGTTTCCAGGATCAGAGGCAAGTGACTGAATCTGCACTCACTTCCTTCCTCTTATCACTGGACTCTATAGGGATCTACAGACTCTCTAGGACAGAGCAAATCCGTGATTCTTAATCCCACTTGAAATTTAATCATGTCTTACTCTGAAGTGAAGGTAGTCAAGAACCTGGATTCTTCCTAATCCTTCAGATTCCTTCAGATTAAGAACTGTAGGCTGTTCAAAATCTGCTTGCTGACTTGAGAAGACTGTGGATTATTTTAATGAATAAACAGATCTGAAGTTAGAGAAGAAAAGCAAGATGGAGAATGAGATCACAATTCTTAACATTTTTTACTTCTAATAAAAACAAAGAATTTAAGGCTGGAAAGCTAGCTCAGCAGTTAAGAGCACTGTCTGCTCTCGTGGAGGACCAAGTTTGGTTCCCAACACCCAAACAACTATCTGTAACTCCAGTTCCATAGGACCTAATACCTTCTTCTGGCCTCCTTGGGCACTTCATGCATGTTGTACATGTAGCCAATACATTCTTACACGTAAAACAAAAATAAATAAAAATTTTAAAAACCAGAAAATTCCAACCAAAATTCCTTCTAAAGAGAAAAGAAATACTTTTCTCTTTCCTTTTCCAGTGTATGGCATCTGGCCTATTATCTAAGCATGGAGAAGTCTAGTGATGCTTCTGAAATAATTATAAGTATTACCTGTATTTTCAAAGTCCTTTTTTCCTTAGCTTTTTTAATTGTGCAAGATATAGTAACTTGCTTTTATTATATGCACATGTTTATACTGTAGGAATGTAATAACTTTTAAAAATATTTTAAGATCCAGGAGCTCAAATAAACTGAATATAAGAACTCAACAGACTGGCAGCTTCCGTGATGGTACAGATCTTGCCATCTATAGTTCATAGCAACATGAGCCTCTTTATTGAAACTCAGAGTCAGCAATATTTAAATGTAAATGTGCAAGGGCTTTTTATTCTGTACTACTCTCTAAAAACTGAAACACTCATGCATTTTGAATTGATCCAGTAGCTCACGAATACCTGAAATTCTAATGATTATCCCTTTTCTGGGTCCTTCAACTCTTCACTTGTCTTATTCTGTTTCTCTGGAGAAATATATTTTCCTCTCTAGTGTATCCTTATCTGCATCTGTGTGCTTCAGACTGCAGAGAGAGGACCCTCAAATGCTTAGAGAGACTTGGCTTTATTATGTTGCTCTACTGAGTCTAAAATGGTGCAATCACAAGCAGCTCTCTGAAGGTGCTTGTATACTTAAGCAGACACAAGGCTTTCCCTAGCAATGGAAAGCAATTTATAGCTTTTCCCATTGCTGCAAAGTCCTTTAGAAAAGTAAGCTTGCAAAACAATAATGTTCTAGCATACAATGGAAGGTCTTGTAGCAATGACAGCTAATGTTGGTTCATTTTGAAGTACACCAGGTACATCGGGCACCCTGCAGGAAATGAAAGACAGTGAGCTTCAGTGGTGTGGAGTCAGCTTTGGTACCTTATGCCTCTGTGATTCAGGACCTGTTGTTTTGTTTTTTACAGAAACATTCCATAAGAATAACAGCTTTCTTCAGTACAAGTCAGTCTAGAGAAGACAGTGCCTGTGAAGGTTAGGAAAATGGGGTGCTGCTCCATACCTGTATTTTGTAAACCTATTTCTACCTGAAGGGAAATCTCCCTGACAAATAATGGAATGAACTGACCTCCCCACTCCAGGAAGAAGATAACATACATGTATCTCAGAACACACGGCTTCTAGCCTAGACATCCTTCTCCTATCAGAAGATACCTGGCTCCTTATCAGCCTCCTTACAGGCCTGTCCTTACCAACCACCTTGCAGAAGATACCTGATCCCCCTACCAGAACTCCCCATGTCTCCTTCCCAGATCCCAAGAAAGAGCAGGACAGCACCCAGGAAGTCATAACCCACCTTCTCGGATTCTGGGAAAGCATAAACTCCTTTCTGGGATTTTTGGGGTCTACCTATAAATTCCAGACCTCCCCAAAGCCCGACGCACAGCCCACAAGAAGACTGCTTGCCCCTCATCACTACTAAAGCTGTCTGCATCTGTTGAGTTGAATTCTATTCCTGCTTCTTTTCACGTCCTCCTCTCATCCTCCTTTCTAACATTATTTTATGTCCCAAGCTGTATGCGTAAGACTTGGGTTTCAGCATGCTTTATTTGGGAATACTGCTAGGCTGTGTTCATGCTACAAGTAGGTGTCTTGGTAATGGAGCCAGCATCTAGTTGGAGTTTCCTATGGGAGCTAGCTGCCCTTCTATAGTCAATATGAGATGATGAAGATGGGAGATCAAACCCTTCACATCATTTTGCCTTATTTTATTCATCAACAAACTTGACTTCAACTAAATACTTGGAAAGAAAGTCAGTATAATATGATTTCTGCCTTCAGACAACATACTAATGATGTGTTGTTTAGGAAATGGAATATAATGTAAAAAAAAAATCCTAATTACTTCTAGAGTATGGTAAAAGTTTTCCTGGAAGGGATAGGGGACAAGCTTTTGTGACCTACCCCTAGTCATGAATAGAGCTCAGTTAGCAGTGGTAAATGGAAGCCCAGGCTCTGTTGGTCTTGCTCTTAGTCTGCATTCTTAAATTCTCTGCTAGAGGGGTGGAGAGATGGCTCAGTGGTTGAGAGCACTGGTGCTCTTGCAGAGGGCCCAAGTTCTGTTCCTGGCACCCACATGACAGCTGACAACGATCTGCAGATCCAGCTCAGGGGTCCAGTACCATTTTCCAACTGCCATGGACATTGCATGAATACGATGCACTTACGCACACTGCATGAACATGACACACTTACACATATGCCGGCAAACCACCCATAAACTTAGAATAAAAACAAATAAACCCCCCAATTAAACCCTCTGTGATAATCACACTGAGATTGAGAAAGTAGATATGGAAAGTCAGATATATCAGTGGAACATTATGACTCACCAAGCTAGAAATATTCCTACAAGAGATCTAGGGCTGTCAGTCATTGAGAATTTGAAATGCACTTATGAGAATCATCTGATCAAAAAGCCATTATATATTTTTGGGAATGGAATAATGTAATTCAAGAAAAAAAATATTCTAGCAATGTTAGCTTAAGAAGAGGCTGACTTGAATATAATCAAAGACATAATTTTTCAAAAGTAATTTGGCATCACCCTTCAGAGTTAAGCATTCACACACTCAATGACTCAGCATTACAACTTATGGTATAAATCCTAGAGGAATACTTACACATGAATGTAAGTGGGTGCATACAATATATGCTCACAATAATGAAAAGTTAAAACAAAATTAAATATTTTTGAAGAAGTGATCAACAAAGTATCATATATTAATGCAAAGAAATATTGTACATCAGTTAAAAAAATGGTTAACTACAGTTAGCATAGAGTTAACAAAGCAAAACCAGAGGGTTTCACATGACACAAACATTTAAACAAGTAAAAGAATAGTACATTATTTCAACAGGTGTATATTTCATCATACATGCTCATGAATGTGTCAAAGCAACAGTCAAATAAATGCAAAATTTCAGCCCAAGCTTCTGGAATAGGGGCAATGGGTACATGTAAGTTATTTTCAGTGGTCTGTTCCAGGAGTTAAGTGGTCCTCATGAGAGCACATTATTTTAATAAACAAATATATAAATGTATAAAAAGACAACCCAGCATGATCAGACAGAACAGAAGAAGGTGCCTCTTTCCTCACACCCTCTCCAGTGTTTGTAGAGGGTTTCTTGATGTCAGCCATTCTGACTGCAGTGAAATGTTATTTCTAGGTAATTTTAATTTGCATTTCCCTGATGGCTAGGGATGTTGAACACTTTTCAAAATAGATATTGGCCATTTGTGTTTCTTATTTTAAAAACTTTCTGTTCAGTTCTGTTGACCTGCAGTTTTATTTGCTTGGTATTTAATTTTTGCAGTTCTTTGTAAATTCTGGATATTGGATCCCTGTCTGAAGTATAGCTGATAAAGATTTTTCTCACATTTTGTGGGCTGTCTGTGTGCTCTGCTAAAGTTTTACTCTGCAGAAACTTAATGTAATCCTATCTATTGATACTTGGGGCTAGTACCTGTGATATTAAAGTTCAGTTCAGAAAATTCTTGCCGACCCCCATGTCTTGAAGATTACTCCCTGTTTTCCTCTAATAGTTTCAGTGTTTCAGGTTTAAATTAAGTCTTCACTCCACTTAAAATGGATTTTTTTGTATAAAGTAAAGATATTAATCTGATTTCATTCTTCTGCAGACAGACGCGCGGTTTTGCCGCGTCACTTCCTGAGCGTGCTGCTTTCCCCACTGTATGCTTTCCGTTCCTTTGTCAAAAGTTAGGTGGCCATATTACTGTTGATTATCTCCAGGTCTTCTATTCTGTCCACCATTGGCCCACCTGCCCATGTTTATGCCAGCACCACACTGTCTTTATAACGACAGGTCTGTAGCACAACTTGAAGGTGGGTATTATGACACCTCCAGCTCTGTTTTTACTCTTTAGGATTGCTTTGTGGCCTTTCATGGTTCAATATGAATTCTTGGATTGCTTTTTTCTAAATCTGTGGAATGTGACATCAGAATTTTGATGAGTGCTGCATTAATCATAGATTGATTCATCATTTTTATAATGTTGATTCTGTCGATCCAGGAAGTGGTGGAACCATTAGGAAGTGGGACCAGTGGCAAGAAAGCAAGGTCACTGGAGGCATTCCCTTAAGATTTGAGCGCCAGGGACCCTTCTTTCTTTTCTGCTTTTCCAATCACCATGAGGTGACGGACTTCCTCTACCACGTGCTCCACCATGATGTATTGTATAACAAGGCCCAAAATAATACGAGCCAAAATAAACATATTCTCCTTTTAAGCTGTCTACTTAAACAACTTAAGGCAGTTATCACAATGAAAGCCAACTATCCGTGTTTATAATATTTGCCACAACAATGGAGAGTTGGCTGCCACATATGGATATCACAAAACAACAGCATGGTGTGTCTGTAAAGCTTACAGAGTTTTTCTGGGCATTATGATTGTTCATATTTACAGTACTTTTACTGTCATCTGCTAGTATCCCCATTTGCACACAGGAACCAAAATCATGCAGTAAGACACAGAGGTGGTACAAGAGCCCATGTTTTCTTACTCTACAGCCTGCCTTCTTCACACATTAGAACACTGCCTCAAATGAGCCTAAGGAACAGATCACACTCTAGAGAACTAACTAGGAAACAAATTTTGCAAGAGAGATCTAACTACATTATTGATTTTAAAATCAATTTTTAAAAGACTGACAATCCAATAGAACAACAGACAATGAGTTCAACTGACAGGTTCACAGATAAAGAAACACATGGAGTCAATAAGTATGTTTTAAGAAGCTCAATGTGACTCAAAGTTTTGGAAAGCTCATTAAAACAACAAAATACCTTTCACTGAGGCTAGAGAAATAACCAGCAGCTCAGAGCACTGATTGTTCCTACAGAGAACCTGAGTTTGGTTCCCAGTAACCGTACGGTGACTAACAACCACAACTCCATTTCCAAGGGATCCAACACCCTCTTCTGGCCTTCTTGGGCATTGCATGCTCATGGTATACTTATACACATGTAGGCAAAACACTCATACACATAAAAAATTTTTTTTAATTATTTAACTAATCAAGTTGTAAAAAAAATAAGAAAAATGATAAGAGTAGGTATAATAGAAACTCTGACCATGAAAATAACATTCTTGGGTAAAATTGTGCCTTGTGCTTTTTGAACTGGGCAATAACCATTTAAATTTGAATACACTTGCTATCTAAGACAGCAACTCTACTTTGTGAGTCTACCTAAGGTTTAGGTGCCAGTACACAAATGTAGGGGTGAGGGTGTCAACCTCAGCAAGCAATGTCTATCATTAAGAGATTATTGAGAATAGTACAGCACATCTGCACAATGGAACACTGTGTGACTTTGGAAAAAATTGTTCTTTTCTTAGACTATTGAAATATATCTGTGTAATATTAAATGAATAATGTAGATGGTAGGTTGCAGAGCAGACTACAGTGCTATTCTACTGATAAAAGAACAAGGGAGATATAAGGTCATTTATATAATATATGTGTATGTATGTATATATAGTCATACTATGTACATATAAGTATCAATTAAACTTTTTATGAATGTACATATACTTATGGAAAAAAAATGCCTGGAAGGACACAACACATACCAAACTGCAAAGAAAGGTGGAAGATCACCAGGGATATTCATATCTAGCTTCTTTGTTAGTATGGCATACTCAGGAATATGTTTCAACCTCTGGAACATTACCAAAAGTGGAATACAATGAGATTACCTTTTGATCAAAACTTTTTCAGTCTTCTAAGTTTCTATTACCTGAGCAGTTGTTTTATGTTAGTTATTATGCCAAACACTTCGCATACTCTTTTCAGCTATTTTAAATCATGTGTCATCATTTTGCAAAGGGTCTGTACCTGCTAAAAGTAGTCTCTGCAAACAAGAAAGTTCTATATAGGTTAACCTACCTTTTCATTCACCATGATCTAGAAAATATGCAGGAAACCTAATACTCTGGAATTGAATCAGAATAAAAAGTAAGTGTAAAAATTGATTGGTTGATTAGAATACTATTATCAAATAAGATATCCTTGAAAAAGAGGAGAAAAGTGAAAATGCTATAAGTCATGTCTTTTTAGATATCTGTTTATCTTTAAAGAAGGCAGTAGATACCTGTAAAAGTTATCTTCAAGTATTTGGACCCTCTCAGTGGGAGACCATGTGTCTGTTTTAGTAAGACTGTCTGGAGGGAAGGTGCTACCTCGAGGAAGATAAATTCCTCACATTTGAAACCTCACTCACAGGATACGTTTCCTCAAATATTAACTGACCCTTGTTTTCCCTTCAATGATTTTAAACTCACTTGTGTTCTCATCTACATCTTTTGCCATTCAAATATAGGCAAGCATGAGAAAATCTTTGTATATAGTAACCTAAAAATTAAAGAAGAGATAAAAAGAGTCAATGCTTCTTAACTATTTACTTCCTGTACAGCACTACAAAGTACTTACGTCCTAACTCATTCAGTCCTCAGGAAAATGAGTGTGTCCCTCACACGATTCCCATTTTTTACACTGAAGTGGAACTGATGTTCAGGAAGTTCACGCAGCTAGTGGGTAGAGAAATTTAGTATGTATGTTCCCACCAGCTTCTCTTCTCAACTCCATCCCAATCACAGAATAACATTTTCTGATTTAACAACAGCATTTTGACAGTAAGAGACTTATGTAGATTCTACATTCATTTAAAAGTCAACAGGGACTATCAGGTATAGGGGAGTCATTAAGAAAAGCAGGAAGGGGCGTAATGAGGGCAACAGAGGGGCTAAATATGAACAAAGTATGCTTTATGCATGTATGAAAAAGTCACAGTGAAACCATTACTTTATACACTTAATTAGACACTAATAAAAAGTGTCTATTAAAACTAACCAAGAAGACAGAGAATTCACACTTGACCTGACTTTCCACTCCCCTAAGATCATGTGTACACTCTCACATGAATGAAATGACTATCTCCCAAGGATAGGCGCACACTCCTGCCATGTTTCTTATAGGTGTGAACAGAACAAGGACACAGCATTGAGCTGCAAGAAATCTGAGTGGGCCTCAGCTCTGCCACCAGCCCAGTGGGGGTGCTGGGTGAGCCACTTGATGGCTCTTTACGTAGGAGTACCGGACTCCCAAAGGCCTTGAATTGGATCACTACGAAGCACTTAGGAGCTCTCACTATGGTATTTGTGGAAGGCTATTGTTTTTCTTACATAAGACTTCATATTTTCTGTAATATTACCATCCTCAGGACTGGGCAGAATGCATAAGTCCCTAACTCACAATTCGATCTTCCCTCATCAAAGCTTTCCTTAGAGACCTTAACTGGAAGTTCCCTTTCCCACACACAAAAAGAGAAATGTTTCTCAGAAGTGATTAACAAGGAATAACATCCTGCAAAGCCATCAAAGATACCCTTAAATTTGAAGAGGAGAAATTGCTAAAATCATTGACTGTGTAATCGTGGAAATAACTCGGAGTTTTCCCTACATAACAAAAGTTTTACTTAGCCCATCTACCAAACATTTCTCACCAGCGTTTCTGTCTTTCTAACAAATGCCACTCTGTACTCTTCTGGCAGCGAAGCACTTTCTTGTAACTGTGAATACAGATGAAATGTGTATTTGGTCTCCAAGCCCCTAATGTACAGCCACTGAAACTGAAGTGATGAGTGTCTTTACGCAGTAATGAGGTGACTGTTGGCTTGCAGGCCTACTATCTTCAGTACTGAGGCTGGCCATCTGAAAGACCAAGGCATCATTAGTGGCCTGAACCTTTCAACTCTACCTCTGCCAAGAGAGAAGAGGATAAAGATTAAGTTTTTCACCAAAACACACTGTAATGAAGCTTTGATAAAGACCTTAAAGTCTGAACTTGGAGGCTCTATGAAGGTAAACTAGACAAACCCACATGATAGGAGGGTAGCACACTCTAACTCCCTAGGGACGGGCTTCTGTCTTGCATCTCTTCATCTGGCCATTGATTTCTGTTCTGTATAATGAACTGGTAAACTTAAATGTTTCCCAAGGCTCTAAGAGCCACTCTAGAAAATTAACTGAACCAGGAGAAAGAGGTCAGAGGAACCCCGCACTTGTGACTGACATCTGAGTGTCAGGTAGTCTTGTGGGACTAAGCCCTCAACCAGGTGTGTCAGAACTTATTAGAATTAGAGAACTCCAGCTGATGTTTTCTCCAGAACTGATGGTTTGTTTATTGTAAAGGAAAAACACATCCAGTCACAGAACTGTTATGTTTTATCAAAGCATAGTAAGAAAAAAAACTACTGTTTTAAATTCATTAACGCACTGAATATTCACCAAATCTACATTCAACCAAAAAAGAAAGAAAAGAAGTATGAAAAGCAGGAAGGTGGGGAGGAGGGAGGGAGGCAGGGAGGGAGGGGGAAGTGTGTAATATATTTAAATATCTTGCAAATGTCTTAATGTCAATATTTTTACATTTGTTATGAAAATATTTGAAGCGATATCAAGATTACTTAGATTTAAATATAAAGGAAAAACCAAAACCTGGGAAAATACAAATTAAGATAGAATATTAAGACCAAAAAGAAAGTTAGACTTGCATTTGTGTTCTACACTGCTATTAAAACTGACCTAAAACGCTGTCTCCAAGCACTAGAAAGCTTACTATAAACAGAGCAACAAAATCCCACACATTACATTTATAGCCCCATGAAAAGAAGAATTCAAGGATGTTTGAAATTTTCTGACAGGCCTTAAATTAGATGACAACCAGGAATACAGATGACAATAGCTTTAAGAAACACACTGACTTCTTTCTAAGAAGTTTTAAAATTCTTTGTAAAATCTCAGAAGTGTAATCTGAGGACAAAATATCAACTGTAAACAGTGAAAATAACTTTGAGGGTATCAAAGACGACAGTGGTGCCGGGAGCAAGGCAGGTCTGGCTGTTCTCTCCTGTTTGAATCTGTTCTAACCTTTTGGAGAAGATCTATAGGACCCTTGCCAAAGTTGCTGAGACATAATGGACAAACAAAAGTTATAGACATTTGAGAGACATGATGATTTGATATGTGTACATATTGTAAAAAGATGACCACAATTAAGTTAACTAACATTCCTATCATCTGGTGTAGTGACCATATTTTCTGCCCCAGTGCTAAGAATACTTGAGAGCTACATTTTGTCTCTACATATCTGCAGGGGAATTGTTCCTGTCCTGAAAATACAAATATCAATGGATGCTCAAGTTCCTTGCATAAAATACCAGAGTGTTTGCATGTGACTTGTCCTTATCTGCCTACATAATTTAAGCCATCTCTTTCTCATAACAGCCAAAGCAATGTAAATATTATGTCAATAGTTGTCCTACATTTTGTTTAGCAAACAGTAACAAAAATGTCTGTGAACATTTGGTCCAGATGCAGTTTTTTTTTTCAAATACTTTCAATCTATAGTTGGCTGAATCTGTGGATGTAAAAATTGCAGACAAAGATAAATAACTATATTCTCCTAGCAAGTTTCAGGTATATAATACAGTATTGTTAATTATAGTTGCCATGCTGTACATTAGTTTCCCAGCACCTACTCATCTTACAGCTGAAGGTAGGTGTGTTTTAGCTGACATCTCCCCATTCAGCAATGTCTTGCTGGCTACTCACGGCAAGAAACATATCAAGGAAGGAACCTGACTTACAAACTGAACCTGACTTATAAACTGAAGCCAAGAAGCTTTGGGGAGAATGAGCTCTATAGTCTTCAAAATGTGGTGATGAAGAAATTCAAACTTCTACCCCAGGACAGCTGTCAAACCCTCCAGAAGACAGAGCTAACTTGCTCATAAGACTTTCCCCCTAAAGAATGTTTGAGGAATGTTGTTACCACATTGTTTTTCATTGTAACATCACCAGTAGGAGCAGGAGCCTTGATGGATACCTACACAAGAAGTCTCAGGCACAATTTTATTTATTTGGCACACTTCATCTTTGTCTTATTCTTGGGAACTCTAGAATACAAGCAATTCTTTTTGGCATCTTGTCTTGATGAATGAATGGTTCATGAACTTTTAAACTCACTGTCTGTATTTTACTTTTACATAGTAAAACTTATACTTTCTCTCCTTCAATACAATAGTTTCTTTCTTACAAATATCACCTAACATTTTCTAATGTTTTTCCATGTCTTTCTAAATATTTTAGCATACCACAAAATAAGACCACTTACACACTACCACATTCTTCTCTGCTGATAGTTCCACTTGAGACTTATAAACAATAAGCGTATGTTTTCAACTTGATTAATTTGATTTTTACTCTAATTTAAGTGCAAGATTTTTATAATTTAAGTTCAAGCTTAACATTAATGTATCTCCTGTAGATTCCCAGGAAAAAATGGAATGTCTTCCAACCCTCTGTAGAAAGGACACTAAATAATGTTTGCATCCAGACAACATGCATCCAGACAACACAAGAGATGTCCTCTTTGGCAATTGTGTCAGTTGAGAAGCATCTTTGCAGGTGTTTCCCAGGCCGAGGCATCATCTTGACAGGGTCCCATCAAGCAACACTCCCTGGGACTGCCCATTTTTGTAAACTACACTTGTACAGTTGCTCACAATAACTTTTGTTTGTGGAGAACACTAAGATATTTATTTTTTAAGCATGTTCTTAAATCTTTAGTGATATTTATACCTGATAGGGTCCTAGATTTCTGGAAATAAGATTGCATTCCTTTATAAACAGGAAGTTGATAGGAACAGTTGCATAGTAAGTCTCTCCTGGTACAGGGAAGTTAGACTACCTCAGAAATAAGAGAAAAAAGAAGGGAAGGAGGCAAGGAAGGGACTTCATAATGAAGGCTTGTTTCCAAACCATCTTTTATTTTAATAATGTACAGTAACTTCTTAAAATAATAAAAGGATGACAGGGTACATCCTTATTTATGAACTTGTGATTTGCTCTCTAATCGCCTTGTAGGATACATAGATTATTTTTTCTCCAGACTTACTGATAAAATTGGCAAATTATTCTGTGTAAATTTAAGGCATACTATAGAGTCTTAACATTTATTCTTATCAAGTTCGTGACATTTGGCTTTGTCTGAACTAAAGACTCGAAGATTTACTCAAAGTCCTGGGAATACTGGGAACTTAGTCTCAGGCAATAAAGAATACTGCAGTGGCTAATCAAAAAAGGAATCTAAAACTTGTTTGTCCCACAAGTAAAAAGCAGACAACGGAAACTCAATAATTTAAAGAAGAACTTATCATTGTCCAAGAAAATATATAGTTTAAGAGATGAAAAATATTGCCTTTGGAAGAATGAAAAAAGTTTAAATCTGAACCACTCAAATGAGATCTCACATATAAGTTGTGACAAGGAAGAAGTCTCTAAAAATGATATTGAAATATCCTACTGAAAAAAAGTTAACTGGGGCCTTATATGAAGAACTTTTAAATGTGTATTTGTATAATAGGTACACTGGTATTATTAAAAAATTATCCACAATTACATAGCTAGAAACTGTCCATAAAATATCTGATCCTAAAGATCATGATAATATCTATTTGTCTAAATCAAACTAAATCTCTAAGTGGAGAATGGGGTGATTGAAAATGCCATACAATTTGGAAGTCAGTCTCCGTTTGTCTCATAATGTATGTCCTGGAGGAAAACGGCCATCAAAAACTAAATATAATCTAAATAAACATTTATTGAACATTCACCAAATGTTAGGCATCATGCTAAGCATTTTATATATATTAGCTTATAAAAGTCATTCAGGCCTTCCAAGTAGGCCCTTTATTACTTCTATATTAGAGATAAGGAAATGAAAGTTGAGAGAATGTGATTTGTTAAGCAAAAATGTGGCACAACAGTTTCAAAACGAGCCCTTGTTTTAACCACTATGCTGTTAAGAGCCCTGGTCATTCCTATATGACCAGTTTCCTAAGCAAATCCCCAAGTTTGGCCTTTGCACATTTCCAAATACATAGAAAACTATTTTACCTGTTTAAATGGGCCTCAGGTTGTTTATATTTTGTGTTCTAAAAATTGGAGGCTTATATGACTCTAATCCCAAAACTAAAACTCCTCTCTACCAAGCTTAACTCCAAAGACACAATAACTAGCTTGATTTAATATCTTAGTAGCCTAACACAGTGCGACAGGTCTAATTCTGCCTGTGAGTGCCCTTCCCTTTCAGGTTAACTGCATGACCCATTAAATACTCAGCACAAAGGCAAGGTGACTGGAGAGGGAAACATCCCATTATTCAGTTTCCAACTAGTAATTATCTAAAATTAATTGCTGTTTTGTGAGAGTTTTGATCAGAGCAAACAATATTTATAATCGCAATTCAGTTCCAGGAGATCCTCTTACTTTGCTTAGGTCTCTGGCTATCAACTCAGTCATGCCTTCTAGTGTATGGGAAACATGTAACATGGTATAAGTAAATGAGGTTTCATGAACTTCAAAGGGAGCTAGTTGAAAAGAAAAGATATACACCAGTGTGGAAGAAACAACACAGAGAAACCCAAGGGTACTTATGAAAAAAGCATTGACCTTCGTCGTGTCATTCAGGTCAACATTTGCGATTTCCGTTATAGAGTCTCCTGTTCCTGATTGCATAACCTCATCAAGAAAATTAAGCGCTCATTTTCCATGCCTTTCTTCAATCCCCTATGCCTGCCTGTCATCAAAAGATAAGAGATCTAGATCCTGCCCCACTTGAACAATGAGTCAAGTCAGCCATTTTTTTAGTCTCTTGGGATAGTGATTTGCCTGTGTTCTCTTTTCTCACTAAAATAAACTTTTGAAAGTGAAGACCGGAGCTTATTATCAAAGATCCTTTGTAGTTATTAAGCACAGGAAATTTGTCTCTCTGATGTCTATCACATATTTAATAAGAAAATATAAATACTGCAAAATGTTTCTCTGAATCCAATGACAGTTTCTATAATACAGCTTTTTGAAATAATAGTTTATGATGAAATGCCACAAAAAAGTATTTTCCAAACACTCACTAGTGACAAAACACCAGGACAAGGTTACAATCCAATGATACTTGTCTGTGGTCTCTGACATTCGCTGCTTTAGGATCATTATATCAACAGATATGACAAATATGATTAAACTAATATGAGCTTTCCTACAGGGCTAGGAAATGTTTATCTGTGTCTCATACTCTAAGGTGAAAATGTGCTTATTTAACCTAATAAGACTGGACTCAGTCTGAAGGACAATGTTTTCAGTACTGGCCTCTCACCCTTGAAACTGGGCAGGATCAGAGCCTCCTCCAACTCTTCCAAGAGCTATTTTTACTGCAAAACAGATAGAAAAGCTTTTTTTTTTTTGAGGAGTTGGGAGTTTCTAATTGATCTCTATTGGTTTCTAACCTTATCTATTCTAGATTTACCTCTTCTTGCAAGTCAACTTCTTCGTTTCCACTTACTCCCCTTGTCCTCTACCTCTACATCCTCTGCTCTTTTCTCCAACAGAGTTCTTCTGAAGTATGTCACACTCTTACTCAGAGCCTGAGCAGGGGACTAATAGAGCTGCTGCAACTTAGGAGGAAGACATCAAGCATCTTGGAATCCACAAGAAATGATTCATCTTCAGGAATCACTTCTTCTGACCATGAAATAAATATCAGCAGCACAAAAGAAATGAATATTTTATATGTATAGGCAAACTTCTAAGCATCATTTCTTCAAAGAGATCCCATTAGCAAAGCTAAAGGGGTTGTAACTTAGTGGCTAGGCTCTGCCAAAAGATACTTATGAGCAAACGGCTTTACTGCAAAGTTTTGGAGAGAGTGAATAGACAGGATAAGCTAGAAAAAGGAAAACTCACCACAGTGAAATGGAAAAAAAAGAGAAAAAGAAAAAGAAACAATAAGGACCACAGTCTGTAAAATATTCAAAACCTTGCTGGGATGCCCAAGATTCTTTACAGTTTTCTGTTTTTTAAATGTTGCAGGGGAATATTTTGTCATTGGAGAAGGATCTGCAAAAGTCTTTGACTCCCAAGGTAAAACCTGACAGTATATATTCCACACATTTAAAAATGCAATTATAAGCCAAACATGGTGGTGTATGCTTTTAATACCAGCACCAGAGAGGCAGAGGCAGGTGGATCTCTGTGAGATCAAGGCCAGCCTGGTCTACATAGCAAATTCCAGGTCAGCTGGGGCTACAGGGAGACCCTGTCTAAAAAAAAAATGTAATTAGGAACAGACCAATAGAATGTCTATGAAAAAGAGGAATTTGCTAGATTGTGTTATACTTTAGGCACTGAGCAGTACAACGATGCCCACCTGCATGCCAGGGACGCAGAGAGCCTAGTAGCTGCTTAGTGGAAGCTGGTTGTCTTAAGTCCCAAGCTTGTACTTAAGGCCTGAGGCTCCATGGAAAGCTTCTCATGCTCAATCCACACTGAAAGACCAAAGAATCTGAGTCTGTTGTCAGCAGATTACGGTAAAAGCATCTGTCAGGTGAAGAGGAAGATAAGCAGGCAGGCGCAGGCTGCTTTGTTCTTGAACCTCTTTCTATGTGGACAACCTCCTTGGAAGGTGCTGCCCACTTTAGGATAGATCTTCATCCCTCAAACAATCACCTCTGGAAATGGCTTCACAGACATACTGCATCTCTCCCAGGAGACTTAAATCCCAGTGAAACTATCATGGCCAACCATCACAACACCTGTGCTGTCCAGTGCCGCTCCTCTGAGGATGCACAACTAATTCCAGAGCCATCCGTACATGGTCCTTGAGTCACAGAATTCTCCGGTCTTCAAATTCCAAGGCAGAAAGTCTTAGCTGCCCGGGTGTCACCACAGTAGCCATCATTATATCTAATTATTTTTTGTGCTTGCACAGACAAACCATTGTGCTTCTCTCCAGACTAGGTTTGGTAAAATATTCTGATAAGACAAATCAGAAAATCCTCTGGAAATATTTTTAAAGAATATCTGGGGACCACTGCAAGTTTTCAATGGGGAAAAAATGAAGATTAGAGAAACAGATCCGTTGAGCAGATGGCCACTGTGATTCTTACTCCTTTTGTGATATAAAGAAATCTCAACTTTAATCATCTAATTTCATTTTGGAAATCATTTTCAAAATAAGTTCAAAGAAATTACATTAGGTTGAAGATTTAGATTTTCTTTAAGCGTGATAACCAAAACTATACCCTAAGCATCCTCAACAAAGTTCCCATGTAACCAGGACGTTGCCAATGCTTCAGAGTCTCCTGCCCCAATTCAAAAACAAGATTTGCATGAAAACAAGTTCAAAATGGTAAGTAAAATAATATACATTTCTCTGAGGCCCATTGCATGATTTATTTGAGTAGTTAAATACAGAAACCAGGGTTTGCCTTTTAAATTGTTCCTCACAAGAAACCTAATTAATATCTTATCTCTGGGCAGTATGATTTCATAAACCAACCCCCAAAGAGGGAGATCTGCTCTTTTTCTTGAAATCTGGAGAATACAATCAACATCCATTTTCTAAGCATGAGAATGTTAATAAATGAAACTACAAAATTATGTTCTCCACTGGGAACAATACCTTGCCAAGGAAAGTTATTTTATAAATGAAAAACCAAAGGGCAGTTGGTCCCCAATGCCAGAGGATGGTTCTGATAAGAGTCTCATGGAAGAGGGATTCCTATACACAAATGCTTATCAGAATTATCTCAAGCACTATGAAAACATATTAAATCTGAGTGCTCCTTTAGACCCTTGACTCACATTCTCAAGAGGTTAGCCCAGAAATACACATCCTCTCCTGGCCTCTTCTCTTTCTCTCTCCAGGATCTCATGTACCCCAGACTGCCCTTAACTACATTCAGTGTTAGCTCTCAGATTCTGAGAGCTAAACCCAGGTTCTCATACATGGTAGGCAAGCCCTCTACTAACTGAGTCATACCCTCAACCTCAGAAATGTATATTTTATTAAAGCTGCCCATAAATTCTAATGTCTTGTAAGATAGAAACTCTATTGATTGAGAGATGTATGTCTCAAGACACAGATTCCAAACAACAGCTTCAGCATTAAGAATATAAGAATCAAAGCACAAGATGACATGTATGCAAATACCATACCAGTGAAATATGTTAATTTGAGCTATTAATGTGATTGGATTAAAAGCCAGTTTTTAAAACAGAAAAGAAAATGCTACAGTAAAAGCATATAAGACAGGCAAAGAAAGAAAAGCAAATTTCTGGACCTCCTTGCTGGGCGCATGTATCAGAAACTACAAGGACAGGGGTCAGCAACTGATTCAAGCTGCCTACAAAGCCACCTGGTGACGCTGAGGCAGGTCAGAGGAAGCATAAGAGTAAATAATTTTACTTACTAAACATTGTGATGGCAACTTACAGAAAGAGTGTTATATCTGAAGGTACTCCTAAAAACACAATGCAGATGCTTAAAGTATGTCTGTTCCCACGAAAATACAAATCCTGTACTTAGAGCAAGGATAATCAACCTGAGCACCTGGGAACTTTCATTTCTTGACATTTCCAAAGACCCCGTTTTTAAATGTACTTTTATGCTTATTTATTTTATTTGTGTACAAGTGTTCTGCCTTCATGTTAAGTGCACCTGTGTCATACAGTGCCCATGGAGGCCAGAAGAGGGCAATGGATCCCCTGGAACTGTAGTTACAGACCATAGTTAGCCACCATGTGGGCCCTGGGAACCAAACCCAGGTCCTCAGCAAGAGCATTCAGTGCTCCTAACCTCAGAACCACCTCTCCAGCCCCTTCAAAGTCCTCTTTAAAAGCTTATAGTAATAACTTCTAGATTAAAGCAATGAGCTTAATTACTTTATTGTGTGTGATTTATGTGAATGTTTGCCTTGTCTAACCAGCAGGAAGACAGAAAGAGAAAGAGGGAGGTGGAGAAAGAGAGAGAGAGAGACAGAGAGAGAGAGAGAGAGAGAGAGAGGGAGAGAGTTTTTATCCTTCTGTACTTGCTTTTCTGCCCACTTCCTTCCACTCCTGTGAGACTGGAAATGTGTCTCCATCCTAAATGGCACTCCATAGCCACCTCTCTGACTGTTGGAACTTAGAATATTTCTTTAAGCACCTGAGGTTTTAAAACAATGTTTATCTATTTTTTCCCATCACCAAACCTCTAAGGAAGCTTGTAGAACATTTTCCCTATGTCCTTCCCTTCACATTATATTACAGACACAGGGTGTGGTATTCATGTACTATGTGCTTATCTTTGCTTTATATATTAAGAGAGTGAGGATTTTTTTTTTTGCCTGCATGTATGTAAGTGCACTACGTGCATATAGTGCTCACAGAAGCCAGAAGGGCATCAGATCCCCAGAACTGGAATTACTGATAGTTGTTAGCTACCATGTGGGTGCTGAGAACTGAATCCAGGTCCTCTGCAAGAGCAGCCAGTGTTCTTAGCCACTAAGTCATCTCTACAGTCCCAAGAGTAAGATTTTTATGCCCCAAATTAACTTGCATCCTCTGAGGGAGAGCACCCTATTGAGAATACACTCTAAAGACACCCTGTTTTAGAAATATAAGCACAATCTTGTTTGAATACACTAGATATAGATATCCCATTAATTTTCCTAGATCAAATTAAATCTATATTAGCAATCAGATTTTCATTTGATTAGGCAAAGCCCAGACTCAGTCCCTTCAGGCACTCGCTTGTCCAGGATCACACAGTACTGGAAACTGAAAGAAAGATATTGCTACAAGAAAGGATTGATTTTCATCATGCCAGTCACTAAGACGCTTGTAGCTATCTATCTCCAGAGGTCTGCAGAGAAGCAGAAAAGAGGTTTCTCCTTCCATCCCTTAATCCCCGACCAAACACACTTACAAACCATACACACCACAGCTGTTTCAAGGGTGGGAGATGCCTCCTGATCAATCCAGTTCCTCCTTTGTTCGGTCTAGATTTTTTTAAAGTCCTTTAATTAAATTCTCCATTTTCAAGGCAAATCCAGATTTGGGTCACACACAGCTGTCCTCCGGAGGTGGGAATCAAGTGAGGGGACTTTCCATCCTCTGGATTCACCTACAATCCAGTTTATTTCTCAATTTTTAAAATTTTTTAATTTTATTTATTTGTTTATTTATTTGCCTTTGTATAGATTCTTGACTTTCCAGAACTTGGCTAGGATACATTGAAAAGGACTATTCAAAATCCTGTGGAAACTTCCCCTGAAGTCTACCTGTTGAAAGAGTTCTTGTTTCAGAATGATAGCAGTCAATGTAAAGGGACAGTTTCTATTTTAATACTTGGGACAAGGGTTCTAATTTCATCACCACCAACTAATAACTGTGTAACCTCTAGGATCCAATGTGCACATTTGAAAGTTGAGAAGAGTAATACCTATTACAGTGGGCCATTGCAGAGCAACCCCTCAGAGCCAGAGTCATTGCATAACAAGCCCTCAGAAAGGCCACTGCATAGCAAGCTCGCCCAGCCAGGGCTTCTCTATTCAGTCATTAGAAGTGAGATGTTGAAGAACAGGGAGACAGTAGAAAAACAAGAAAACAGAAGTTATGCTCATCGAGCTGTTAGTCGGACTAGAAAGCTTTATTTTTCAATCCGGCGTTATCAGGAATAGAGCCATTTGTTTACAGTTCTGAATGTGAAAGATGAAGATGAAGTGAAAGAAATTTCAACATATTTAACAACCATTGACAACAATACAGTCAGCTGCAATTAAAAATAAATGTCAGGCTAACTTCCATGAATAATATGCCTTATAATAATGAATTTGGATATAGTTCAATCATAAATTCCATTATTTTAGTAGTAGCCACAAACTGAAAATATGTTCAAGACCATTCATTTAAAACATAATCTGGGTTTTTTGTTTCTTTGTTTGTTTTTAAAAGGCCATTGCAGAGATTCAACAAGAGCTCATGAACCTAGCCCAGAAGCTGGTGTCAGGGCAGAGGGAACCAATGGCAGCCTTGCCACAGCCTGCACTGACGTCAGCTCACACCTGAGCATGCAGCTTCACCCACTCATAGGTAGCTCTTCAAGGAAGACTGTGTGGTGAGGCTCCCCCTTTACACCTGCAAACAGATGCTTTTCTTTCTCATAACTCAAACACAAGCCATAAAGGTCAGAAGGAAGTGGTCAGGAGGAGAATCGTCTTAGAAAGCAAAGCAGAGGTGATCCTGAGTGAACAGTGCCTGAAAAGAAGGCAGTGGCCGCTACACACTGCTTTCCTCTGGCAACCCCCACGCACTGCAATCCCACTGCGGCTGCGTGGCTGAGTTGCTTGGACCTCATTCCCTGGAATAATCAAAACACAGAACTGGCTTCAAACTAGTTAGCAAGAAAGGTAACTGAACTATAAACAGATGAGGACTGACACACATCTGCGGCGTTTCTAGAAATCTCCCAACTTTTGATTTGCTGTACTGCTCTTATAACCGGTTCAGTCAGCAGGGACTAATTAGCAGCCCCATCACACGGGAGCAAAGTAGGAAGACTTGTGTTGATAGTGTGTTTAATGAGCCTGTTTGAAAAGTTACAGATCACCCAGCTTCCCACCAACCTCCACTTAGCACTTCCTAGGAACAGTGCCACGAAAATCAGAAACCATGCTGACAGGTTAATGCAGCCTACCCATCAAAGGCCCAAGCAAGCCATGGAAGCAAACAGCTGTTGGTACTTATGACTTCTGCTCTGACTACAGGGGGACTAGTGGGAAATAAACTATCACTTGGTGATTTCTTTGATGTGTTTGAACAGATAAATAGATGTAACTTGACCAGCAGTTACTCCTTTTAGATGACACAAAGAAATTTATAGAAGGAAGCATACTATAATTGTCTTACTAATCTGCAGTCACTGTGATTTCTGTTCAAATATTATGAAAGATTTTTCAAAATCTCCCTTCCCCTGGGTGAGCCAGTGAAGAAACGTTTCACCTCTCAGGGTTGTTACAGAACATTCATGCAATCCTCTGTGCGACAGTCTAGTGTATCTTGCAGTTAACCTGTGGGAGATGTAGGGGATGATGTGTTTCATCCACAGTATAAGGTGTGACTGAAAGGAAACCCCCCAGCAGTTCCAGGACTCAGGACTGACAGACACCTTGGTGACTCCAGCCAAACTTCCAGAGTCCATAGGCATCTGTGAAAAGGACTGCTTCCTGGCCAGATGTCTACTATTTCCTCTGAACATCAATCAGATGTTATGGGAATCCCAACCCCATAAAGAGACCTACTGGACAGCTAGCTTGAGCTAGCCTCCTCATTCACGCTAGTCCGGTCCCCATTCCCCCAAGATGACGGGCTAGTCTCCCCATCCTTGGAGGGAGACTAGGCCTAAGCTACCTTCCTCATTCACACCAGCCGGATCCCCCAAGATGACAGGCTGACTTCCTCATCCTTATCTGGAGAAGCTAAGTCAAGCATGCTTCCTCCTCTCCCTAATCTCAGAACCGAATCTTACACACATGAGCTGTTAAGCAGCCTCCTGCTCAAACTGACTTCCTCTCGGAATAAGGAAGGAGTTCTGTCTTTTCCTTAGTCTTCCTTTGCTGTGTCTCCCTTCCCCATCAAGCTGCAGTGGTTTAAATCAGAAATGTCCGCTAGCTACAGGCTCATGTATTTGAACGCTTGGCCGCAGCTGGCCGCACTGTTTGCAGACGTAGAGGAGCAGCCTTGCTAGAGTGTGCACGTCTCTGGGCCTGGAATTTGAGAGTTTACAGTTCTGCCCCACTGCCAGGTACTCTATGCTTTCTGTGCATACTTGAAGAAGTGAGCACTCAGTTTTCTGTTCTGGCTGCCTCTCCTATCATGCTTCCCACCCATGATGGATTCTCATTCCTCTGGAACCATAACCCTAAATAAACTCTTCTTTCTATAAGTTGCATTGGTCCTGATGTTTTTTTATAGCAACAGAAAAGTCACTAATACACATGCTTTATGAAACTGTCATTTTCCTTTTTATTTTTTTATATTTTATTATTTATATTTTATGTCTATGAGTGTACTGTTTGCATGTGTGTAAAATGTGTGTAAGTGTACCTGTGTTGGGCAATGCCCGATGAGGTCAGAAGAGGGCGTCAAATCTCCTGAAACTGGAGTTACTAACAGTTGTTAGTCATAACATGGGTGCTGGAAATTGAACCCAGGTCCTCTGAGTGTATGGCCTGTACTCTTAACCACTGAGCCATCTATCCAGCCCCTATTTTCCTTTTTTTAAGAGAGGAATGTTTGATAAAATCATTTTGCTGATTCTCCACTCCGAGCGTTTTGACTTACCAGTCGTTTCCTAAATCTGCTTCTCCTCGACCCTCCACTCCCTTCCATGAAAATGTCTGAATACTGTTTTGCACAATATAAATCTTCAGGAATTATCCAGAGTAGCCATCAACCAAGAATGAGCCAGAATACTCCAACTTCTGACAGAAGACTAATTTATTTCTTGAATGTCAATATGCCTCTAAATACACATGTAAAGGGCAAGAAATAGACCATGACCCTGGTATTTCTTCATTGCAGTGGTGTTAATTAAGTACCCCATGTTCTCACCGTGACGTGACCCTACAGCAGGAGCTTCTCCTTTGTAATCCAGGAACCAGGAAATCTTCTGGAAAGCTGTCAGCCATGTGCACAGTGGTCAGACGTAGACGCTACTGTCCCCAGTCAACACACTCCCCATGTGACCTCACTGCTCAGATTTCCATAGCTTTCCTGCTTGAATAATAGTTCCCTCAAGATACGTCCACCCTAAACACAGCCTATTTTGTTTGAGCCATTCCTATCAGCTCATTTAGACCAACACAAGAGACTCCTAAAGAGTTTTCCATCTGTGCTTTGCTGTGCAACCAAATCTTACATTTCTAAAGCTTTTCTTGCCACACAATCAGTAACTCAAATTAATTATGTGGAATATCTATATTACAATCTTTCTGAAAGATGCTGAGAATTCTTACTTCCTTCTTCTCCAGCTACTTCTGCTGCCATGCCTTCCCACCATGTTTCTCCTCAAGGGTCTGCGTCATTTATATAAAAACAATTATAGCTTTCTAATCTGCCTGTGTGGGGCTCAGTTTCATGTTTATAATTTATAATTCTCAAACTACATTACAAATTTCTCATGGGAAGAACCCTGTTTTTATATCTTTAGCTTTTCCAACAGCACCTCCCAATGCTGAGTATATTAATATGTGTTTATTCGCCTACCATTCTATTTTAACTAGTATCTCTTCTATAATGTAGGCTTTGGGTCAGAAATAAGTTTTATGATTCAAGGAACATACATCAGCACTATAGATTTGTGATAGTATTAAGGGAATTAGTCACAGTAATAGTAGTTCAGAGGTAACTAATCTCACAGGCCAACAAAAATTAATTGAAAATATAATTTACGATATGTACACATGATTAGGTAATGGCATCAAGAGGGAGATGTGATGAGGGAGAAGGAACAGAAGACAAAATGCTTCAGGAAAGGAAAAGCCAATCCTGCACTCAGAAACCAGAAGCAGTCTTTGACATGCTTCCCCAGTAACTGAAACCATCCTCCTGAATAGGAATGTATTACACATAGAAGAACCTCCCTGGGCACCTACCTGGAGGAGGTACTAGTTACTGAGTGCTATTTCATGCAGATACTGTTCTAAGTACTTTACATAGATCATTATATAGGCCCCAAGATTTAGGATTAGCATCCTTACCAAAAAAGGAAACTAAGGTCCACAGAAAATAAGTAGCCGAAAGTCTTAAGATAGTTGCTGGTAAAGCCACGATCCGAGCCTGATGTCCAGTGCTGACATCTCTGTTTCTACACAAAGCAATTCACTGTGTGCACAAAGGTTTCAGACAGTTTTTCTTTTTTTTTTAGCCTCTTAGTATATTTTTCTTTAAAGGCAAGAAGTGTTAAAAAAGATCTGAGTCAAACTAGAAAGTGAAATACAGTCTTTTTTCACATGCTAAAGTCTATGTTCTTTTATTTAAAAATTAATTGACTTGAAACTCGCTTATGGTAAATAAATATGATAATGAATTTAGGAAGTGACTGAGCCTGGTTCTAACCTGAGAAAAGTGAGTTTAATCAAAACACCCCAAAGCATGCACACCACCAAGGTTTCCCATTATCTCTACTGTAACACAAAGCTAAAAATGTTTCTTTAATAATGTGCTTTGCAGCTGTATCAAAAGCCATATTACTTTTCACTCTGTGAAAACAGTGTCTGAAAGTTGATCTAAATGTTACTCAGGTGTCTGGATTAAGCTTCCCACCAAACATATGGAGAGCTCATAAAATGTGAAACATTTCTAATCACAAAATATTTTATTATGACTTTAATAAAGTATACAATTATAATTATTCTCATTATATTGATGACTTGAGACAGAGTAAACTAATTTCACACTGTGACTATCTTTAAAAATCAGTGGTTTTAGTGGAAAAAAAAAGGTTTATCTGCTCTACATTGCCTAATTACATCAACATGGAGCCTTCGGAGCAGGATGGTCAAGAAAACTCAGCTCAGTTTTGTCATTGCAAGACTGAGATTGATGATGACAAAGAAGCCACCTTCTTAGGATCTCGTCATCTGAGCTGAGGTTGCAGATCCACCACGCTGGGGAGAGCTCTAAGATCACACGGCAGCTCCACCATACGTCCAGCCAGGCCCTGACCAACCTCAACACAATGTCTATCTGAATATAAGAGAAGTATGACTTTGATGAGCACAGACAATACTCTACACATTTCTGTCATCAACATCATTTTTAAAATAAGTATATCAACTCATAAGCTTCAAAATTAATAAATTCAGATTTAAGTTTTAAAAATTTACTGCCTAAACAAAATAAAAGTGATAATGTAAGTATTTGTATAATCTTTTTGATTGAAATCAACATTGTGTTAGTTTTCCATTACTGTGACAAAATACTGAAGATAGTTAACTTAAAAGAGTAAAGGTTTCGGGGGATCAAAATTTTGAAAATCCAGTCTAGTCCCTGCTGATAGGTCTGCTGTACCTAATGGCTGAGAATCAAAAACAGAGGGCAAAGAAGAAACTGGCATCTCACAGTGTCCTTCAAGAGCATGACCTCAAATGAGGTCACTCTGAGGAGGACCCACCTCCTCCCAACTTCCCACCACCTGCCCAGGGCATCTACCTGGGAACAGACCCTTTGGAATACCCACATTCGCACTGGGAAACATCACAGAAACCTATCAAGCTTCTTCGTATGTCGGACTGTCTTCTAGATGTTAAGAATAAGTCAAAATAAATAAATGAGGAAAATATCTACTTCCACAGAGGTTAAAATAGATAAGATATAAAAGACACAGAAATAAGTCAGACAGATGTTTAACAGATAAATAACCCCCCAAATGTCATGAATGCTAAAGGGAGAGAGATCTTGAAATAATAATTTTGAAGTCGGATACAACCCTATATATTTTTGGTTTCATTGTTTTTATTTTTAAGATAAGGAAATAAGGTATGGAAATGTTCAAAGTGATTTGCCAATTAATTAATTAATAAGTCACAGTGAAAATGGGTGCCAATGGGTGCATTTTCCCATTGAGCGAGGTGAATATGGCCAAAGTGCAGGAAATGTTTGTAAGAAATGATCCGTGAGGGACCCAACCCTCAGTGCAATGAATATGCAGCATAGACAGAAAAAGACAAATTGTTTTGAAAGACAGAAAATCACTCACAAGTAGTTGTTCAATAGCTGTTCAAAGAATGTAGCTCACTGGTTATAAACAAACAGTACAGGAAAACAAAAGAAAATCTAAGAAATGCCTCCAGAAAAGAAAGAAAGAATGTTTGAGAATAAATTAGCTTAAATCAAAATGTTATTGTAACTATAAAAATATTGCTTGTTGTGGTTACACTAACATTTTTACACCTTCAAAGCAGTATATGTAAGTGCTATTTTACATGAATACATACATATTTAGAGAGTCACTCACAAAATTGTTTTCATTCAACCTATCTTATTGTCCCATAAAGCACTAGCCAGAATCTTTGAAAACTGGAACTGTCATTTAAGTGATTTCCCCAGAACCTTTTCAGAAAGCCAGAAAGGAAGAGAAAATCCAAGATTAAAATTACAGCAATTTTATTAATTGCTGTTCAAAATGCCAAATTTACATATGCCTCAGTAAATCTAAATGGCAGAACTGACCACTAGGCATTTCAGACAAGTTTGGAAAAATTACTTATATTCCTCATCTTTAAAAACAACTCAATATTCCAAGCATTTTCCTTTTGGTCAAAGATAATAAGTTTGATTAAGCTTATATAAATTATACTGTACTAAGCGGCATAATAACAGAAAACACATGGGAAATGGAGCAAGCTTAGTCATTATGTCACTTCCAAATTTAAAACTAATGCCAAACATATAAGCTGAACTTAGAGACTTTTTTTTCCCCTTTGGTCTTTCTCAAGCTGCTATTCATTAAAAGATCAGAAGGTTGTCTTTTAAAAATAAACCTATAATCACTACAAACTGTCACTGTATCTGACCAAAATCAAGATGAAAAGCCAGTGGCTCAGACCTGTGTGCAGAAGTCCCACAAGTGAGGGGATGGAATTTGGGGGCTGTGCCAAGACCTGTTCCAGCCCCACATCTGGAAAAACCTGTTTGATTTTTGGTAGTTGAAACCTTGACCATCTGAGCATCTCTTAATCCACAGTGACTCTTAGCCATGAGCTCACTATTCCAAAATAGTAGAAAGCCTTAGGCTACCATTCCCAATCTTGCCAAGAAGTTCTTTTCAGCAGTGGATTTCAAGTCTTGTTTTCCTAGTAAGTGACAAAAGCGAGTGACTCACCCCTAGAAAGAACAGAATCATGTCCCAAGTGGTTTTCAACCAAGGAAGGTGGAAGGATGCACACCTAAGGGGCACACCAAAATCCCACTTGGCCTCCTTCCACACTCGTTTCTAGTCCCACACCCCACCACATGACCATCAACTGAACACAATGCTGTGAAGCTTTGTGATGAAATGTCCTGAGCATAGCTGTATATTATGAGGCTCTGCAAAACAGAAGAATGTCTGCTGAAAAACAGCTTCAGATGACTAAGAATTTGAGGCAGTGAACCAAGCATGAGCTGTGCACACACACACATTTCAGGGATCACAGGGCTTCTGCGGTAGACTCCTTCATCTTCATAACAACATTCGCAAAGAAATGAGAAGTAATAGCAAGGTGCTGAGCAGCTCGGAGTCTACCCAAAGTCTTGGCACTATACAGTAGCAAAGCAGAAGGTCAAGCTCAGGAATAACAAATCTGCTCTTGTGGATCACATCCCTAGGACTGCTTCTACTTCTAGAGAAAGGAGCATGCTGGAGTCCCAGGACTATGATTGAAGCACACTGTTCATAGGTGTCACTGATTTGGTACCACCACGATGTGTAATCAATTAAACTGATTTGAAATGATGAAACCATTTCAGGTCATCATAAGATCGAGTAAGACATCGCAACCGAATATAGGAGATTGCGCCAATCCATTTGAGCATACATCTTTGCAAGCTTCTTACACTGTCCTCCAAACACAGCTTCTAATGCCGCCAACCTGATCTTCTCACTCCCCCTAGGAAACTAACACCTGACCAGATCATTCTAAACTAGCCTCTCCTATGTGGGATTTTTTTTAATGTATTTTATTTTTACTTGGATGAGTGTATGTGTGTAAGTGCATCCATGTTGTGCAATGCCCACAGAAGTCATAAGAGAACCGCAGATCTCCTGGAGATGGAGTTATAGTTGTTACCTGCCATATGGGTGCTGGGAATTGAACACAAGTCCTTTGCAAGAGCAACCAGGTCTCTTAACCACTGAGCCACCTCTCCAGGCCCTGTCAGAATGTTTTAAATCCATCAGGATGCATACATTTGGTATAATGTCAGGAATTACTTGAATTTATGAGATAAGACTTGTTTCTAGCTAGGTGACATAAATGCAACTAGGGGAGATTTTGTCTAACCCAGTCTCACATTACAGAAAAAGAAAGGGTGCTCGTGGTCACAAAGTAGCCAGATGGATTATATATCACCAATGTTCATTCAAACTTAATACTAATTTACTAAACTATAATAACCAGCTTGGTATTAGCTACATCATTATCTAAAACTAGCAATGGCATAGTTTATAGTAGAGCTGGGCCTGGAATCCATTTCCCTGAATCAAGTCCATGGTGATCAGATGAGAACGCACTGTAGCAGCTAGCCCAAGCTCTGTACACAGCAGACACTTCACTTTCATTTTTAGATTACTTATTTATCCTAAGCATATCCCATCTAAATAAAATGTTTATCAGGCTGGTAATATTTTATAGCAAATATTCATCTTTAATTCTTCCTTTCTCTGACTCCCCATGCCCAAGTGCTTTTCATTTTATTTCCAAAATTCATCTGTTTCTCATCCTCTCTATATCCACAGTCCCAGCCCAGGCCATTATCTATTATTTGAACTTCTGTAAAACATCTCGCATGGTCTCCCTTCTTTTGGCTTCCCTTAGCCCATTTTCAAGCATTCTCCACAAGCACGACACACTCACCAACTTAAAACATTCTATGTAGTTTCCCATTTCACTTAGAATAAGAAACAAACCCTTGACCATAATGCAAAATGTGCCCCTGTGTTCTCTCCGTCTTCACGCTGTGCCCACTCACTGCCCAGCGTTCTATACATCAGGCACAAAGCTCGTGCTTTGCTCTCATGCACACTCTCTTGCCTCAAAGGTCCCTCCTCTGATGGTCTATTCAGGTTTTGTGTGTCAACTGAAATTGCGCCTTTCCTGATCATTATTTACCAGCAGCTTGGATGAGGGTAAAGGAGGCATGCTGAAATTTTTCCCCGCATATGCAAAGTTGAGAAAGAACAATACTAAGTATGGATGATAGAATTATAACCTAAAATATTCACTAGGCTGGAGACATAAGACAACTGCTCTAGACAAGTGACTGCAGAAACTCAGAATGGGTCTAATATGACAAATGGACTACAGTTCGCACAGTAAAAAAGGTTTGCGGGAGAAGGAACAGAGAGAAGAGGTAAAGATATGATATCACTCAGATATCTGAAGGACAGAGCACACCAGTGGTGACCTGAAGGCACCAGTGTCAGAAACAAAAACAGGCAGAAGCAATGCAAAGCAGGGCTCCAGTAAGCATAGATTTGCTAGAGAACTGCCCAGAGGAAACCTGACTCTCCTGGACCGGTGTGAAGTTCTGTCACTATGTCTCCCAGCTGTGAGAGAAAGAAACCACTGGCACTCCCATATTTCTGCCTGATCTTTCCTTCAGATTCCAGGTGGGAAGACACTCCATTCACGAGAAAAGTTCTCAGAAATTAAATACAGTTTCAGGCTCACTGTGTTCGACTGGGAAGATCTTGCTGAGACTGATCTTCCTAAGCTATGAGCCGCCCGATCTGCTTGTTCTTTTTGTCTCAATAACTCAATTTGGTTTTTCAGTGAAGCCTACTACTTGGCTCTTATTTCTCTTTCTCCTCTATTTTTGAGTACCCCCAAAATTTTTAAAGTATTTCAGCTATTCTTTGGGTTTTTTTTATAATATTGTTATTTCACAAAGGTAATTATAGCATTTATACTTTTTACAAGCTGCTTGCTCTAAAATAGTTTCTTCCTTTACCTGAGTCCCAATAAATATTATCAGAAAAATGCATAAGTCTATCTTGGTCTTTTAATCGTATATTTACTTCTAATTCTGCCTGACACCTGCTTACATTTCAGCCTTTCTGTCTACCATTTTGCTCCCCTTCCTTTGCTGGAATAGAACAATTACTCTTTAGAAATGGCTTTCTTGCTTAACCTTCATTTCCACCATCATTCCAGGGTGCAAGAACAAACAAAAACCATGTATTCTTTATCCAGGTGAAAAATTCATTTTCTTTACAACGAGACATTTAAAGTATGCTCACTCTGTCAGGCACATCTGACCTTGATACATACCCCAAAGCTACACTGAATTAGTAAATAACCTGTGAGTCACTAGTCCTCTACAAAACCATGAGAGTATTTTTACTGAGCACTTACACACAGCAGCCTTGTTACTGATTCCTGGATGGAGGGCAGCAATAAAAATGGACCATACCACCATCCTGGTAGGACTCAGTCTGGAAGAGACCATGACACAGATGACCACTCAGAGAAGCACGGAATCCAAACATGAGCAGCGCTCAAAAGACCAGCACGTGGGACTTTTAGAGCAGAAGAGTTGAAGGAGATCAGGAAGATCTGGGGTGGCTTCCCGAGCAAACCACCCAGCATAGCTGAAGGTGGCCTCGAAGCCAGAGAGCAGAGGCTCAGACTCGGTGACAGTCTTCCTTCTGTTACCACTCTCTGGTTTATTTGTCCTCTGGCATTTACCACCTTTTTGAGCAATATGCTCACATTTTCATTTTCTACCACATGGCCACTACAATCTAAGCCCCATAAAGCCAGTTTTTCCTGTCATGGTGGTGCCCTCTCCCCAACCACATACATCATAGTTTCTAGCAAATGTGTATTATTATTGACCATTTATTTTAGCAAAATTCATCTGTAGTGAAAATGAATGAAAACACATATCCATTCACGATCACTTAAAAGTATCAGTGCTTGGAAATGAAATCTTTTCACATAAATACTAATTTTTCTACTATAGATGTTCACTTAAGCAACTCAACCTGAAACTAGAATTGGGAAAAATGGCTGTCTTTAAACACCTATGTCCATCTCTGAGCTGGGAGGATTGCTCAGCTATCCTGGTGGTTCTAGCCACTTGAAGCTCAGTTGGGATTTATCATCAAAGTTTCCCACACACTCCACGTAACAAAGGCTTGGCCTCCACACAAAAGTCACATGCCAGTCTGGAGATCTTGCCTTCACAGCCTTTGGTTCAGACAAAGATGGTTCCTCTCTTATCCTCTTCTAGTCAGGCTCTGTCCCATAAGGAAACAGGTCTCTGAGGTCCAGCATACAGATATGAGCCAATCTGTCCATTCCTGGAGCATTTTGGACATCCAGGACCCTGAAGTCCCCAGCTCCAACAGCCTGAGGCCTGACTCAGTGCCTGCCCAGCCCCTTCCCACTAGATAGCTCCTTGGACACCGCAGGAAGCTTTTGTTTAGAGCATGGCTAGGACACTGTTACACAGCAGCTGCACATTTTCAGGAGCAGCTTTCTATAGAAATGGATGGACCTTCAAACAGGAAGGAAACTGGGCCAGGCCACTCTGGGTCCCCTCGAGGACTACTGCATAGTGCCTACGTCCTTGTCTCTGGGATCAGTCACGAAAGTGTCGCTCCTGTTCCTGGTGCTGCTGTGACCTTTCCTCTTCTGCTCACCTCAGGGTGCATATGACTTGAGTTGAGATTTCTTAAGGCTTTTTTGATACTTCAAATCCATCACTCTTCTGTATCCCACTGTTATCATCAATCTCTTTCCCCTAGCTTAATTCTCAACGGTTCTGTGTTATTCTCCAATCACCTACTGCTCTTCATCTTCTTATGACATTTTGAGAGGACTTTGCATATTTCCTGGAGTTTGGAGGCTCTCCTGCACTTTCTGATTGACTTCTAACTCCTTGGTGGACATGACAGCCACGCCCTTCTGCCCCTCCACTCCCTTTCACATGTACTCTGCTTGATTTGCAGCATCCTTTCCAGATGCTCCACTCTCTTATTTTCCCTCATCTGCCTGAAGGTCACCATTCTGGAAAATGTTTAAAACCTCACGCACTAAACGTGCGTGCCCGTGTCCCAGGAGCACTGCCACAACCACCATCAGCGATCACGCACTAAACGTGCGTGCCTGTGTCCCAGGAGCACTGCCACAACCACCACCACCACCGCTGCTTAATCTAAAAACTAAACCTCCGAAGAAAGGAGCAGCTCTTTGACCTTTACATTGCTCTTGCCAAGCCACTGATAATATTTGTACATTTAAAAAAAACCACTGTACCTAATTATATGTAAGGCACTCGGAGTATGAGAATCTTCTGTAACTATTTTGAAAGCAGAAAATCACTTTCTAGTTTCAGTTTTTTAGAGCTGTATTTAGTATCCATAGCATTATAAAATAAAGGCCCTAAAGGTAAAAATGCACAATTTACCTACGTGAAAATACTATTAGTAAACAAACACTGTGAAAAATGTTCATGCCTGCTGGTAATCAAGAAATGCAAATTAAAGCAAAATTGAGAAACACATTGCACATTAGGCTAGCCAAAATATTTAATGATAAAACCCAAGGTTGATTAAAGTGAAATTACTACATTTTTTTTACGATTTCTGGCATTGCAAATTGATACAACCAGTCTGGAAAACAAAAATCCAGCAATATTATTTAGAATCCATGAAGATATTCATACCTTTTGACTCAGGTATTGAACTCTTGACATTTAGCCTATGCAATGCAACTCTATAAAGTAGTCAGTGGTATATCATAAGAGCAAAACTCTGAAAATGGTCTAGTTGCTGAAGTATGTCTTGCTACATAAATATAAAATGAAATATTTACAAATCACATTATAACCAATAAGGAATTCACACTACCAATAATTTATAAAGAAAAAGTTAATCACAAAAAGACAAACCAAAAGAAAAATATGTAAACAGCCAAGAAATGATTTCTTTTTTCATTTCAAATATAAAATAAATGCTGGGAGCTAGTGCGGAGGTAGAGTGCCTGCCTAGTATGTAGAAGGCTCTACGTTCTATTGCCAGTGCTGAAAAAATCCCTTCAAAGATAAGATACTACAGATATTCAATAAACAATGAAAGTTGCTCACTGGTTTTCAGAAAATGAAAACTAAAGTCAAAATAAGCTTCATTTACACTCACCAAGAGACAAAAAGGACAACCATAGCATATAATGCAACTTTTCTTTTAGAATACATTCAACCAAGAAAAGGTGGAATTACACTAGAACACATGTGTAAGAAGACTCCTCATAGCCCGCTTTTATAAAACCAAAATGCTAGAAATAGCCAAAATAGCCATCAAAAGCAAATAAATAAATGATATGCCATGAATCAGTTGAAATAAATAAGCTATACATAGGCACACAGAAAATCTAAATTTAAATGTTGAGTGTATAAAACAACAAGTCATAAGAAAGTATATAAAATGTTCCATTTACAAAATTTGCACAAAAAATGAAACACACTAAATTTATTGATTAATTACTGACTAATTTGTTGGTTAAGGATAAACTCTTATGGGAAGCTATAAGTAAGGCAAGGAAAAATTAGACCAGATTCAGAATAAATCCCTTTTTGGAGTGTAATGAAATGGACTGGAAAGAGATGAAGAGACTTTCAAGGTCAGTGAGTCCTCCCTTCAGCAACACACACATGAAAATTGGAATGACAGAGATTAGCACAACATCTAAATAGAGATGACATATACAATCATGAAGTACTCTATAAGAATGGGGCTTCAATTTGATTAAGAATTGTACGAAATGTATAAAACTCAGTGGAAAAAAATGCTTGGTAGAATTCAGCAACAGCACATTGTTTTAGTTAGCTTTCTATGCTATATGATAACACACTGGAAAAATAGAAAAAAAGAGTCAGTAAATAAATAGGCAAAGAAACGTAGATGACAGTTTATACTGCTTTAACTGGGTGGCTAGCATATAAGAATTTATTGCATTATCAATCTTTAAAGCTCATAAAATTTTAAAATTTTTGTATTTAGTATATAATAAAAAATGTTTTTTGAGGCTAGAAAGATGATTCAGAGGTTAATAGCACAGGCTTCTCTTTCAGACGACCTGGATTCATTTCCAGCATCCACATGGTGACTTACAACCATCTGTATTTCCAGTTCCAAGGAATCCAACGCCTTTGTCTCCACAGGCACCAGGCATGCAAACCCTCTACACATAAAATAAAAATAAACACATTTGTAAAATACTGTTTTTAAAAGCAGATGATAAGATAGCAAACATAGTACATCACCTCCATGTCTAAATGGGCGTAGGCGGTAGGAGAGGGATGCCTCAACAGTGTGACTGGCCTCAGTGACCTGAGAAAGGAACGCAGAATGACTTTTGCTTGATTGGAAAGCTGGAATCTTTAGAACAATTATGTATTATCTTCACATAACAAAAGAAAACAAGTGGGGAAAGATAGCAAGAACTTGGCTTTGAATTTCAAATTTGACAATCAATAACAGAGGAAGAAGTTTGAAAACCAAGGCTACTGATTTGCCAAATGGTGCATTTTGGAAATCACTGCAGCAAGCTGAGCTTACACTTTATATATTTGACAACAGATAACTATAGTTGATAAAAAGCTATACCTGAAAAACCCAAGTTTCCCCTGTATCTCTGAAAGAGCACAGTAGGGCAGGTGGAATCTTTCAGTTGGGATCAGAAAAATGCAGCAGTGGCTGGACATGGCTCAACAGTTAAGAGTTCTTGCAGAAGACCAAGGTTTGAATCCCAGTACCCACATGACAGCTAACCATCGTAACTCCAATTCCTGGGGATCTGATGCCCTCTTCTGTCCTCCATGGGCACTGCACAGCCCAGGTGCACTTACCCACATGCAGGCAATACATGCGAACATATTAAAAAAATAAATAAATAAAAAAAGAAAAATACAGTAACCTTCAGTGTGCATAACCTATGGCCAGAGAGACTCAGTCACATCAGCAGAAGCAAGAATTGATTTTCAATTAAAGACATTCTTCTGTTTAGCATAGATCTATTTGTAATATTCCATAATAAAATCATTTGGAAAATATAAGTCTAAAAAAAACCCTGAAAACTTAAGTGGGGAAATAATGATTTTAGGTAATAGATATTAATAATCAAGGCTCCTCCTAAAGTTGCACTGTAACTAAAAACAATCTCTACTTGATTAGTATCTTTGGAAATCAGTCTGCACAAAATCAAGTTGTTTATTAAAATATCAAACAATCATTCCTAATCATGCGAAAGTATTACTTTTTCTTATAAGAAAAAGCTTCCTATGGGCTCAGTGGTAAAGAGCACCAGCTATTCTAGAAGATCCAGGTTCAATTCCCAGTATCCACATGACAGCTAACAACCATCTGTAACTCCAGTTCCAGGGGATCCAACACTCTCTTCTGGCCTCTTCAGGGCATTGCACATATGTGGTATACTTATAAATATGTAGGCAAAAATACTCATACACATGAAAAATATAATACAAAAATGAGAAAGCCATCTAGAAATCCATAAAAAGGTTCATTTCATTTTTCAGTTAGCGCTCACAACGGTGTGCTTCATCATGACGCTGGTATAAATGTATGTCATCACATTTTGTGTATTTCTCCCAATTATTCTCTCTTCCTTTGCCTATTGCCCTTCTGCCTCCCACCAAGTAGTCCCCTTTCCGATTCCATTTTATATACATAGATTCATATATGTGTGTGTGTGAGAGAGATAGATGGATGACAGATACATAGATAACAGATAGATGGATTATGATAGGTGGGTGGGTAGATAGATAGAAAGATACTGCATAACCTAACTTATTCTTCAGGAACATTTGAAATTTTTCTAAGAAAATAATCTCAAATTAATACTAAAAATAAAAAAATACTGTCTTCTCAAATCCATACTCAAAACCTACTATTCATAGGAAAGACTCATATCATGGTTAATTATAGACCATATATCCACAAAGATATCTACCAAAAAGTCCAAGAAAGAACAAGCAACAGAAATAAGCATATTGTATTCCAATATAACTTGTGGACTTACTATTAAAAATATTATCAGTGGATATCTTTGAATGAAAAAGATAATAATAAAAGCAAAGATTCAATAATTGGAGTTAAATGAAGATTAATCACCACTGAAGAAATGATTATTAAGCTGGGAAAGATACAGACTGATGCAAGGAGAGAAGAAAGGGATAAAATATGGAAAAGGTGTTAAAAGTATATATGAAATTTCAGATGAAGTATAAAATTACATCAGAAAGTGAGGGGGAAAAGTGTAACAGAGGCAATATTTGAAGAGAGTATGTGTAAATATTTTCAGAGTTAACAGATATTAAGCCATGCATATCAAGCAACTTACTGAGACAGTCGTACCTAGACACACCCTAACAAAATTGTAAGGGCCTAGATAGATGGCTCAGCAGTTAAAAGCACTGGCTGCTCTTGTAGAGGACCCAGGTTCAATTCCCAGCACCCCACATGGTGGCTAACAATCATCCATAAGTCAGTTCCAGGGGAATCTGACATCTTCGTCTGATCCCCATGGTGCACTTATATACATGCAGGCAATATACTCATATGCGCAAAAGCAAAAATCATAAATAAAATATTAAAAATAAATGAATAAAAATAAAACTTTTAAAAGCCAAAGGTGAATGTTATCTTTGAAAGCTGTCAAAAGATAAAACTAGATATCATGAAACTACTGAAAGAAAACAATCACTATACTAGACTTTTATATTAAAAAATTAGAAATATCTCAAATAAACAACCTAATGATGCACCTTGAAAAACCAGAGACCAGTACCAAAACCAGTAGATGGGAAGAAGTAATAAAGATTTATTAAAGAAGTAATAAAGAAGAAATCAATGAACTAGAGACCAAAACAACAACTCACAAATTCAATCAAAGAAGGAATTGGTTCTTTAAAAAGTTTACAGGATTAACAAACCCTAAGAAGACAGACAAATAGAGAAGACAACAAAATTAAGAGACAAAAATGCATTGTTGCAACAAGCCCCAGTGAATTCAGAACCCCTGGCAACACTCTGAAAACTTATCTACAAAAAATTGAAAGAAACACTATTAGCTCTGAAATCACACATTCACTCCCACAGTGGGTGACTTCAGTACCCCCACTGTCACCAACAGACAAGCTACCCAGACAAAAAGTAAATAGAGAAACCCTGGAGTTAAATGACATCATAAATTAAAGGATCTAACATTTATAGAACAGCCCCCTCACACACATCCAAGAATAAACATTCTTCTCAGAAGCGGTGGAACTTTCTCCAAAACTAATCATATATTAAGACACAAAGCAAGGCTCAACAAGTACAGGGAAATAGACATAACATCCTGCCTTCTATCAGATCAATAGAACTGGATATCAAAAGCAATAGAAATTATAAAAGGTACGCAGACTGTCATGGAAATTAAACAATGCACCTCTGAATGATAACTGGCCCAGAGAAAAGAGTCAAGAAGGAAATTTAAAACTTTTGAGAACTGAATAAAAATTGAAAAGCAAACCATCAAAACCCATGGGGAACAATGGTGACAACTTTCCCGAAGAGCAAAGTTTATAGCACTCAGTGCCTACTTCCAAAAATTTGAGAGATCTTAATAACTTGATGGTGCATCTGAAGGACATGGAATTTAAAAAATGACACCAAAAAAGTAGAGGAGAAAATCCCATTAAAATCAGGGCTAAAATTAGTGAAATTTAAAACACACAAAAATAATACAGAGACTCAATGAAACAAAAATTTGGTTCTTTGAAAAGATTAACAAAATTGACAAGACTTTAGCCAAATTAACCAAAAAAAAAAAAGAAAAGAATTCAAGCTAATAAAATTAGAGGTAAAAAGGGTGATTGTCTTATAAAAGACACTAAGAAAATTTGTGTAACCATAAAGACATATTTTAAAATCTATATGCCTCCAAACTGGAAATTTTAAAAGAAATGGAAGCTTTTCTAGATAAATAAGGCAAACCAAAACTAGATGAAGATGAAATAAATAAAATTTAAATAGACCTATAACATCCACTGACCTAGAAGCAGTAATAAAAAATCTCCAACAAAAAAGTCCAGTGCCAGAAGGATTTAGCACACAATTCTACCATTCTTCAAAGAACAAACACTAATACTCCTCAAATAATTCCATAAAATAGGAAATAAAGGAACATTCTTTTTTTTACAAAAATCTGATACCAAAACCAAATATGCAACTGAAAGAAAGAAAATTATTGGCCAATATCTCTGATGAACATGGACACAAAAATTCTCAATAAAATATTTGCAAACCAAATTCAAAAACCCATCAAAAAGATTACCCATCATGATCAAACTGGCTTCATCTTAGAGATGCAGGGATGGTTCAACATACCTAAATCAATAAATGCAATGTACCACATAAACTGACTAAAGAACAGAAACCACATGATCATTTCATTAGACAAAGAAAAGGCCTTTGACAAAACCCAGCCTCCTTTCATAATGAAAGTCATAGAGAGTCTAGGGGCACAGGGACATATCTCAGCAGAACACAGGCAGCACACAGCAAGCCTAAATGGAGAAAAAATTTTCATCCTAAATGGAGAAAAATTTTAAACATTTCCACTAAAATCAGGAACAAGATAGGGATACCCATTCTCCCCACTCCTACTCAGCACATAACTAGAGCGACATGACAGGTAAAGGAGGTAAAGGATACGAATTAGACAGGAAGAAGTTCAAGTGTTCACAGTTGACATGAATGTACACATAAAAGACCCAAAAGACTCCACCAGAAGACTCTGGTAAGCATTCAACAAAGTAGAATTAATATTGTGAAAATGGCCACCCTGCAAAAAACAATCTACAGATCAACACAATCTCAATGAAAATTCCAAAATAATTCTTCACAGAAACTGAAAAAACATTCTTAAATTTCATATGGAAAAACAAAAGACACAGCATAGGCAAAAAAAAAAAAAATCCTGTAAAAATATTGCTGAAGGTAATACTATCCCAGATTTCAAGTTAGATAAGGTAATACTATCCCAGATTTCAAGGTATACTACAGAACTAGAGTAATAAAAACAGCATGGCACTGGCACAAAAGCAGACACACCGATCAGTGGAGTCACTCTGAGGACCCACATACAAGCCCACACTACTGAAGGGACATTTTTTTTATCAAGAGGCCAAAAATACAAATTAGAGATAAGACAGCATCTTTAACACATGGTGCTGGTCAAAATGGATAGCTACAATTAGAAGAATTGAACTAAATCCCTATCTCTCTCCCTACACAAAACTCAACTCCAAAGGGATCAAAGACCTCATAAGATCTTATACCCTGAATCTAATATAAGCGAAAGTAAGAAATATTCTGGAACTTACCAGCATAGAAAAGCACTTTCTGAACAGCACAGGCATTAAGACCAACAATTTATAAGTGGGAACTCATGAAACTATAAAGCTTCTGTGTAGTAAAAGATACCATAATCAAAGTGAAGAGACAACCTACAGAATGAGCAAAAACCTTTACCAGGTATACGTCTGATAGAAGGTTTGTATCCAGAATATGCAAAGAACTCAAAAACTAAACATCAAGAAAGTAAACAGCCCAAGTTTTAGAAACAGGACATGAAACTAAACAGTTCTCATAAGATGAAATATAAAAGGCTGAGAAATATTTTAACAAACTGTTCGATATCCTTAGTCACCAAGAAATACAAATTAAAATTGCTTTGAGAGTTCATCTTACCCTCGTCAAAATGGCCAAGGCAAAAAAAACCCACAATGACAAATGCTGGTGTGAGTGTGAGAGAAGAGAACACTTATTCACTGCTGTTAGGTCTGCAAATTGGCACAAGAACTGGGCAAATCACTGCTGAAAACACGACGTGCTTGAGAGACAGAACATGGAAAAATGAAGCTTGTACTGAGCTGGAAGCTTCCTAGTGCTGAAAGGCGTTACACATGCCACCAGGGGAGAAGTGTTCACCAGTCTTCCCTAACCGGGCTGTGAACTGTCAACTACAGTTACAGCTGGCTTGACAGGTACAGACATACCCACTGCAGCAACAAAGGCATGCCTGGCAGTGAATAACCACTTTCTGATTGGATGTAAGGCTCTACCTCACAAGAAAAAACTCATAACTGGCACTGTTGTTCAGGGTCAAAAACCTGACTAGAAAGGTCATAGTCCCTGGGGGAGAATATATTCCTATAATCCTGCTAAAGGGACATAGTATTAAACCCACTCCTAATACCTTATCATTATATGTATTAATTTATCTCTCATCCCTCATCAGAGTTTCTTTTTCCGCAGATGGCAGTTAATACAAAGACCCACAACTGGTGCAGAGAATAAAAGACTAGAGCGTGCTCAACCCTAAATTTACACCTTTATCACATCCTCTCCTCCCAAGGTTCAGGGATCATTAAGAAAAAGGGCACAAAGGCTGCAAAAGCCAGAGAGGAGAGATGACTACCAGGAAAAAGTGTTTCCTGGACACAACAGGCCAGGGAAACACAAGCACTCACAGCAGTTGTGACAGCGTGTACAGGACCTGCACAAGCTCAAGCCAGACAAAATTTCAGCATGGACAGAGCAGGTAGCTGCCATGCCCCACCCCCAGCTGAGGAGCTGCTACCTGCCAAGAGAAAGGGAGAGTCCCTGGTAGTCAACCACACTCCAGTAGATGGCCACACATCCAAGATCACATGGGCAGCACAAAATGTTCTTTATGGGTTTAAAAATAAAGGAGAACACAAAGTTTCACAGGTAAGGAAAGGGGCTGAACTTGAGCGGATACAGGAGGGAGATGGAGGTAAGTGGAACTGGGAGAGGAAGGGTCAATATGACCAAAATACAGTGTGAAATGTTCAATGAACTAATAAAAAATGTATAAAGAGGAACATTTCCAGAACACAGTGAGGGCCCCCAAAAGCCCATCTTCAATAGCTAAGAAGAATATTGGCAAAATTTATCAAAATCAACTTTTCAGGACTTGGGAAATCAAACCACTGTAGACAGCATTTATCAAGAAAAATAGCCTAATTTCAGTAACAATAATAAGCTTTGTAGAATTTTAATTTCCCTTCCTTAGCTGTTTGGCAGCCTCACAAAGCAGCAACCTCAGAACTACAGTGACTGTAAAATCAGCAGCCCCATCAACACTGGAGAGATCACAAAGGTTTGAGAGTTCTCATGAAGAGTACCATTCTCAGAGAGTTTTCGCCATGTGCGGTGTCTGGTAGCTCTCTGGAAAAGCAGAGGTCTCAGGTTTCTCTTTATTTGACCTTATTCAAAGCTCACTCCTTAAGGAAATTTGAATGTAGACATGTGCCCCAGGATGATGTGAAGACACGGGGTCAAGATGGCCATCTGTGTCACTTACTTTTCTGTTGCTGTGATAAAGCACCATGAACAAGACAGCCTACAGAAGGGCTTTATTGAGCTCATGGTTCCAGAGGAGTAAGAGTCCACCATGCTGGAGGAGGCACAGCAAGCTGGAGCTGGAGCAGCAGAAAGCTGAGAACTCACACTTTCAAGCAGGCACAAGTAGTAGCAAAAAAGCATGCTGGAAGTGGGACAAGGCTATGAACCCTCAAAGCCCACCCCCTGTAACGTGCTTCCTAGCAAGGCTGTAGCTCCTAGCCTTCTGAAAATACACCACCATCTGGGGCCAAGTATTCTAATCCCAGTGTCTGTGGGGTCACTGCTCATTCAAATCACCACACCATCTGCACACCAAAAAAAAATGACAGGCCAGGAATGAGCTTTCTCAAATGCCCTCAGAAGGAACAACAGCCTTGATGTTACCTCAATGGTGAGTTTACCACCTCAAGAACAGTGTCTGTTTAAGCTAATACAAGCTGAAATGATAATCTCATGAGAGAAGCTTAAGAGAACTTTGAAATGTTTGAGGAATATTAATATTTGAACTGATTGAGGAAAGAATCATCAAACTTGACAATAGGTCAACTGGGATGGTATAATAAGATACAAAAAGAAATGAACGCAGAAAAATAAACAGTAGTCCAAAAGTCTCTGAGGCATTACTAAGAATATCAAGCCTCGGGAAAAAAAAAGAAAAAAAAAAAAAAGAATATTTTTAAATGGTAACTGCACAGTTGCCGTATTAGATAGAAAGCAATCCATACAGTCAAGAAGCTCAACAAATTCCAGGAATGATGAACTATGAGACCCATTTATATATCATGTTCCTATATATATTAACATCAAACTGTCAAAAGATAAAGACAAATCAGTAAGGCAAAGACGGCTAAGGATATTGAAGATTAACAGCTGAAACTGCACATTAGTGACCCCGCACTCTCTCCACTTGGCAGACGGAGGCAGTAGCTTTGTGAGTCTGAAGCTAGTCAGAACTCAACTGTTAGTTCAAGTCAATTTGAAGTACATATTGAGAAACTGTCTATATATACAGCTAGCATCTCCTTGGAAATTATGGGTGCCAGAAGGCAATGGAAGACAGATTCACAACAAGGATGAAAAAGATTGCCAACTAATATTTGTATATTCAGAAACAAGGATTTCTTTAAAAAGAAAGAAAAATATTTGATATTCCCAGCAGAGGAAAACTAAAAGAATTCATCACTAGCTTCTCTACCCAAATAATAAATACAGAAATAAGTCCTTCAACCTGAAATCAAGGATTACTAAATAGTAGCTCAAGTCCACAGAAAGAACCAAGGACCACCAGCAAAGAGCCACCTAAGTGCAAGCAACAGTATAAATGCATTTTGTTTACATAAACAAAAATTGTGTTGATGGATTTATACATAAGGTAATCATTTATATGATACTAATCTTACAAAGGAAGGAGAAAGAATGACGCTATCGTGAAACAAAGTGTGTACTGAAATTATGTTAATATTAATCGATTTTTAAATTAAACATTTTAAGGTCTCATGTAGACTAGAGATGTCTTCAAACTCTATAAAACCAAGGATAACAATGAACTTCTTCTCTTTCGTTCTTCCTCTTCCAAGTCCTGAGATTGCCAGTGTGTGTCACCATGCCCAGTTTATGGGGTGTTAGCCAACAAACCTAAGGTTTTGTGCATACTAGATAAGTGCTCCATCAACTGAGCTATATCTCCAACCCTAAATTAAAATGTGAGTTCAAGGTCAGCCTCGTCTACACAGCAAGTTCCCGGCCGACTGGCGCTACAAGGAGACCCTGTCTTACAAAGACCCCCCTCCCAAAAAAGACAAAGAAAGAAAGAGTTAAATAGTACAGTGGGAAATATTGAATCACAAAATGCATTGCATGAGAATAGGAAACCAAAGAAGAGCAAGCATACAAACAAAAAATAATAAATGCAAATGCTAACTTACTAATTATTACTTCTATTAATGTAAATAAATTTAACATTCCAAACCAAAGACAGAGATTATCAGGCTAGAAGAAAAAAGAAGGAAAAAAAAATTGATATTTGATGTCAAACTGCCCTCTAAATATTGATGCTTATATTCACAGACTAGTGCTGCTCTAAGCCTCGGTCAGAGATACTCCTGTGGCAGAGGGTGCTGGTTAATGTTGGCAGAGGGTGCTGGAATTGTAACTGTTCGTTGTACTGGGAGTGATTATTGACTGAGAATGATCAGCTCTAAACAAGACATGGATATCATCCCCTTCTAGGCTCAGGGAACATCATAGAAGAGGAGCCACAAAGAATGTAAGAGCTGGAGGATGGGGAGGCATGCCATGTAAAGCTGTCATCAGGACACTACAGTAATTGGTGCACCCATGAACTCAGACCAGAAGTTGCTAATTACACAAGGTGTGCACAAGGCTGGACTCATGAACATTCCATCATGGATAGGGCGGGGTTTTTAAGGCCCCACCCGTTTCTGAACAGCTGTGTGCAGTTAAGAGTTGCTGAGGCCGGGTGCCATGTTCCACAGTACTATAGTCCCTGTTAAATTACCATTGCTCAAGTAAACAACTCCCACTTATACTCATGTAAGCAATTCTAATTAAAGGCAATGGCAAAAGAATACATGAAAGCAGGAGAGAGATTTATCAGAAAGGAGGAGTTCAGGGGGTTAAGAAAGGACACGGAGGAATGGAATCAAAATGCATTACACATGTGTGCATGAAATCATGAAAGATAAACTTCAGAAAAACATGATTCGGTTAAATAGGCTGTATGCAAGAGATACATTTTTATATCAAAGACACATATATGTCTGAGGAAATACATGGAAAACTCAGGAGAGAACTAACAGTTACTGAAGAAGGTTTATTCATATAAAATCATCAGGAAAATATAAAAATGTAAATCATAGCCTTTATAAAATTATATGTGCCTAACAACTTGACTCCAAAATGGATGAAGCACATCCTAATAAAACTGAATGGGGGAATTGTTAATTTAAAATTAATAGTTCGGGGGCCAGGCAGGTGGACTGTGGGCCTTGGGGGAGAGAGGGTAGGCAGCCTGCAGGCTGTAAGGCACTGCTGACCAAGCCCAGGGCTTGGCCCAGGTGAAGCCAGAGGCCCCTGGGGAAGAAGATGCCACACTGCGGCTGAGGTCTGGCATGCCAGCACTCAGGGTCAATGTGGAGCCTCAAGATCTGACTGTTTTCAGAAAAAAAATGTCCTCTTAATCCAACAGATACCCAGACAGTTCAGTTCAACAAACTGAGTACCTGCATTCAAGCCCCCAAGTCCTGTACTCTGTGAGACCAGGACAAACACCTGGTCCATTTCTGGTGGGGATGTAAGGCTTACAAGGCTTCCTCCTCGTGGAATGTTTCCCAGCTGGCCAACTCAAGTGGGTAAGAGAGCAGTTCTGCACGGAGCACTCTACCTCCTTGATATACTATTTTCTCTGAAGATTTTGGAAATCTTAAGACCATAGTGGCTTATCTACAGTTAAAAAATTCAGCAGAGCAGAAATTACACAGATGGTCAGAAATGTACCATTTTGTTGAATTTTTTTTTTTGTAGAAAGACTGGATAATACATTGGGACTTTTTCAGAAAGAACTTGAACTTTGTGTGAAGGGGACTAGACATCTGGTTGTTCATCTTCCAAGGCTTCAAAACTGGAAGTCTGGAGCTTATGGAAGAAAACAAAGGTTTATCATCTTGAACTTGGCTTTAAACAGAATTAAATTCAGTATCTGATCACCAGAATCCCAAAGATGCTAACTACAGATAAAAGGAATGGAGACTTCTGATTATGAACACAGTGTGGTGAGCATTCCCCACTGTGTCATGGTCAGGTGCCACAGGAATTTCATACAAGATCATTCAAAGAGAAACAAATGCTCATTTCTCACCTACTTGGGAAGAGCACAACATGATCCAGCAAAACATAACCATGTCTCTATGGATGGGTTAGTCATCTATTCCAAACAAGGTATTTTGCAAAGAGATCACCAAAGTTTCAGTAAAGGATTTTATAACTCTTAAGTTTCTTGATGGCTATTAAAATGTAATCTTGTGAAGTATTTTTAAACTAATAACTGACAGTCTCTGTGTGTTCATTGTAGTCTTTCCTCTGTGTGTGGATGTTCATGGTGTGTATTCCTCATCCAGTAAACACAGCAGTCCTGTTGGATTAAGGACCCACCCACTTGACTGTGTCAATCTTAATCACTTCACAAAGAACCTTTCTCTAAATACAGTCATCTTGAAAGTTAAGATTTTAACATATAAATTGAGGGGAAGATAAAATTCAGTATACAACAAATCGAGAAATAAAAAAGACTCAAATTATCAAGCCTGTAATGAAACAGTAAACAGCCACACCAACTCCACAGAAATAAAAAGTTTTATAATGGGCACCAAAATTAGATAACTAAGTGAAATGGAAAAATTCCTCTGCAAAGACAAACTACAAAAAAAGAAAGCTGACTCAAGAGGAAATAAAAAATCTAAAGAGACCCATAACAGAAAAATTGAATTAGTAATTTTCAGACTTAGTAAGAAGAAAATCTTAGGCTCAAATGGCTTTACTGAGGAATTCTACAAAATGTTAAAGAATTCATGTTAATTACTTTTGAAACTCTTCCATAAAATTAAAGAAGGACTATTTTCCAATCTTATGGAGCCAGTGTACAAAGAACTGTCAAGAACAGAAAACTATAGATCAATATACCTTAAGTGTATAGAGGCAAAAATGGTAGATAACATAATTACTTAAAAGCTAAATCCAATAAAACACTGAAAAGATTAGTGAAAACAAAATGGGATTTACCTAAACGGAAAAGCAAGCCTAGTTTAACACCCAAAACTCAAATCAATGTCACACACCAGAATAAGGAGGGAAAAAAACTTGATCATCTCAAGACACAGGAAAAATAATTTGAAAAACTCCAACAACTTTTGTGACAAAACAGTATATAAACAGAACTGAGGAGCTGGCTCAGCAGTTAAGAGCACTGACTGCTCTTGCAGAGGATGTGGATTCGATTCCCAGCACCACATGGCAGCTAATAACCATCTGTAACTCCGGTTCTAGGGGATTCAACACACTCTTCTGACCTCCAAGGGCACACTGCACAACACTGGTACACTTGCATGTAGGCAATACACTCATACACATAAAATATAAATGAATAAATAAATCAAATAGACAGAAGGAAATGTACAACTTGAAAAAAGGCATCTACGAAAAACCCATAATCCTGGGAGAAGCTACTAGTATCGTCTTATTAAATGGTCATGTTGTCAAACTGCCTTCTAAATATTCGTGCTTATACACAGAGCTCAGTGCTGTGTCCGGCCTTCCTCAGAAAAGCTTCAAACTACGGAAAACCACAACCGGCCAAAGAGCCCAGAATAAGTGATGGTAGAGGACTGGGCCCCTAAATGAGACAGTTCAGGGAACATCACACAATAGGAAATAGAAAGAATGTAAGAGCCAAAGGTTGGAGAGATGTACAGCAAAAAGACATCTTCTAAGCATGACATAGCCCTTGTGCTCTTGGATTCACTGTAGCTGTTGTTAGCTGCACAAGACTGGGACCATCAGCATTTCACCCTGGATGAGAGAGGGGCCCATGAGGTTCCACCCCTTCCTGAGGAACTACTGGCAGTTGATGGTTATTGGGGAAGGGGGAGTCATTTTCTTCACTAAGTTGCTCTTGCGCCAGTAAATACCCTCCCCCATGATGAGTTAGGATTGAGATTAAACTGAGTGGGTCACACACTTCAAGGTTTTAAAATAGGAGGGGGGCTTGTTGGAAAGAAAGGCTTTAGCAGGACAGAGAGGAAGATGAGAGGGGAAAGACGGATGCGAACAACTAAAACTCACTGCCGACATGAAACTGTCAAACAACGTAAAAAATGCTTTTCAAAGCCCACAGCTAGCATCACAATTAAAGACTAAAATCACAAGATGAGTATCAAGACCAAGATGTCTGCTCTCAGCACCTAGTCAATGATGGGATGGATGTTCTGACAAGAACTGCTAAGCTGTAATGAGAAACAAAAGGCATTCACATTGGCAAGGAAGATGTAAAACAACTTGAAGATGGCGTGATCTTCGCAGAACATCCTGAAACCTGTACTTACACACAAACGATCATAACCAACAAACACGAGGAACTGCAGCATCCAGGATCCACACTCTAAGCCAGTCCTGTTTCTGTCCACTAGAGCGGGCTGAGGACAAAAAGAGCTTCCGGATGCTTGTCTGTGCTCCACTGGCTCTATAGTTCTGCCAGAAGCACGCTGGTGGCAACCAGCACTCAGCATGTCTCCCTCTCGGTTGCCAGCATACCTCCAACTTCTTTCATCTACGTCAAGATTGTTTTTGCTGTTCAGTGTCTTTTGTGTCTCCATATAAATTCTAAGACTTATTTCTAATTCTGTGAGGAATATTGTTATTTTGATGGCAATTGCATTGAATCTGTACACAGTCTGGGATAGTGTAGATATTTTTAATAAATATTTGATGGTTTGAAATTTTCATACCTGTGTATTTAATTTCCTTTCAACTCTCCATTTCCTGATTCCAACTTCTGCCTCCCAATCTCCAATTCATGACCTCTTCTTCTATAATTATTACTGTATTGCGTGCACACGCACACACACACACACACACACACGCATGAATCTACTGAGTTCATTGAATGTTGTTGATATGTACATGTTTTAGGGCTGTCCACTTGGGATTAGATAAGCTTTCATGGGTCTTATCCCTGGAGAATTAACAGTACTAGATCTTTTAATTCATGAATATACGAGGTCTTTCAACTTTTCTGTGTTCAGTTTCTTTCATTGGTGTTTCATAATTTTCACTGTAGAGATCATTCACATCCTCAAATTTATTCCTATGTCTTGTTTTTTTTTCCTCAACAAGTTAATTATTATTGTATAGTAATGTTATTGATTTTTGAGTGTTTGAGTGTTGGTTTTATGACCTACAATCTTCCTGAATTTACCTAACAGTCCCAGCCTGGTCTTTTAATGGAGTTTGTAGGATTCTCTCTCTATAAAGTCATGTTATCTACAAAGATAGTATGATACCCGCTTCCTGTTTGAATGCCTTTCATTTTTTTTTCTCTTGTTTATTTGCTGTCCAGGGCTTTGTTGAAAGGCGTAATAAAAGTAGATGTCCTTGTCCTGTTATGGAGCCTAAAGTAAGTTCAACTTTTCCCCATTTGGTATGATGCTAATTACAGACTTGTCATATATAGCTTTTATTATGTTACGTCACACTCTACATTTTATTTGTTGAGAGTTTATTATGAAGGGATACCAAATTTTAGCAAATGATTTTTCTGCATCAGTTGAGATTTTCACATGGTTTTGTCCTTTATCTTGTTGATATAAAGTATTACAGCTATTGATCTATGTACGTTAAATCATTCTTGCATCCTCAGATAAATCCCACTTGATCATGGCGAGTGATCCTTTTGATGTGCAATTGGATTGTTTGCTAATATTTTGCTGAAAAACATCTCATTAGGTTCATCAAGGATGTTGGGCTGAATCTTCTGTTTTTGTTGTGTCCTTATCTGGTTTTAACATCAAGGAAAACAGTGGCTTTATAGATTGTGTTTAGGAGACTCTTCCCTTTTAAGGTTTTGGAATAGTTTGAGAGGGATTTGTGCTATTTCATATTTAAAAATTTCATCACTGAAGGCTTCCAGTCCCAGGCTTCACCTTGTTGAAAGACTTCTTATTACTAAGCTAATATCATGATTTATTACTGGTCTATTTATGTTTTCTATGCCATATGGTTCAAGCTTGGTAGATTATGTACATTAAGAATTCTATCCATTTCTTCTAGGCTTTCCAGGTTTTGTTGCTGTTTGGTTTTGTCTTTGTCTTTTGTCATATAAGTACTCACACTAGAGAATCCAGGTATAGACATAGGAATCTACAGCCAATTGATTTTCAATAAAGTTACCCAAAGTACATACTGAAGAAAGAACAACTTCCTCAATGAAATGACCCTGGTCTAATGATATCCACATAAAGAAGGATATCTTTCACCATTTACCAAAAAATCCTCACTATGCATCAAAACCCTATACGTAAGATGTGAAACTTCTAGGTTAATTTAAAAAAAAAAAAAAAAACAGAGAAAAGCACTTCACAAAACCAGAACAGGTAATGATTTTTTGGATAGGACCCAAAAGTACAGGCAAGAAAAGTGAAAATGGGGGCTGGAGGAGTGGCTCGTCAGTGCTTGTCGTGAAGCTATAAGGAACTGAGTTTGAGCCCCTACACCTGTTAGGTCCCCAAAATGGAAGCATGCTGCCAGATTCCCAGAATGGCAGGCCATCAGGTTCCTCAGCCAGAAGAGGAAACCAAAACCTAGCATTCCTCAGAAACCAGGTTTCCCAAAATCCCCTGCTTAACAGGAAACTTCAACTTCCCCATTCTCCAGTGGCCAACTCCCAGGCAAGACTGTCATGGAAAGTTATCCAAGCCCCTAACTGCCTATAAAACCTGTTTTACTTCTTTTGCTAGCTACTATTCTCTGCTCTTGAGATAGCCTGGTCATTTGTTCTTTAATAAATGTTTTCTCCTGTCCACAGAATGGTCCTGTTCAGTGGGTCCATTGCACACTTCCATAAATCTGGTGGCAAAACCCGGAGGATGCCTAACCAGGCTCCCAGGCGACTCAGTCCCCCTCTTCCACTAAATCAAACTGCTGATCAGACTCTCCCATGGCACAGACCATTTTGCCTCTGCTGGCTGGCCACTCACCACCAGCCCATCTTCTCAACGACTTCCCCTTGTCTCTGCGCACCCCCTGACAGAATTCGGGTAAGTGCTGGTCTCAAGGATTGACGGTCTATTCCTTTTCTACCCACCTCCCCATTTCTTTTCTCTCCATCTCATTTCTTCCTCTGCCTTCCTACCTGGAGACCCAGACCAACAAGAGATCCTATCTCAAAAGCGAAGTGACCAGGTGTGGTCACACGCCTTTAATTCCAGAACTTGTAAGGCAGAGGCAGGTGAATCTCTGGGTCGAAGGCCAACCTGGTCTACATAGCAAGTTCCAGGCCAGCCAGGGCTACATAGTGAGACCCTATCTCAAAAATGAACATAAAGCTGAGATACATCTGGCCTCTGTAGAGATGCACATGTACACTTGCACACATACACACAGCTAATTGTTTTCCTTCTTTATCTAAGTGCTGGGTGATGATTACATGAGTGTTTTCATTTTGTAAGAAAACTTCAAGCTGTGTGCTTATGATTCATGCATTTTTAAAGACATATTTTATTTTGATAACAAGTTTATCTCCAAAAGATAGTATCTCTCTTTGGTACTATTTTCTAAAGTAACCAACCAGAAAATGTAACAAAAAGGAATTAGATACCATTATAATTATTTAATTGTGTATGATCATTTGCTTATTCTCTAGCTCAGTGGTTCTCAACTGGGGACAATTTTGCTATTCAGAGGACATTTGGCAACATCTGTAGGCATTTCTGATTGTCACAACAGGGGGTTTGCTGCTGGCATCTAGTGGGTAGAAGCCAGAAATCTTGCTAAATACTCCACAGTGCCTGAGACAGCCCACATTATCTTGTCTAAAATATCAGCAGTGAGAAATGTGTGCTCTAGCTCTTCTCTAAGAATGATCACGTTTGGTTTCTTTCTTCATTCCTAGAACCCATCAGAGTGCCTGACATAAAAGTCGCTGCAATAATTAATGACTTTCTCCATCGTCTCTCAATACAGAGAAAGAGGCAGATAACGATATCCAAGCACAGATAAAGGCATCTCTCACATACATGCCGACACACTCTCATGCATAGAGACATGCCCGTCTTTATCATTCCCCTCACAATTTTCTTGCTCTTCTTTTTCTTCGGGCCTATATGATTTTGAAGATGTTTCCTTAGGAAAATCAGCAGATTCCAGGAGATGCCCAGGGAGAATGAAACAGAAAGAAGAGTGATGTGCCCTACGAGTCTAAGATGAAGCACAGAAGAGGAGGACTTTGAGGCTCACAAACTTCAGAACAGTCTCCATGACCAAAACCAAACAAAAATGTGAGGCTAAATCCTGAGATCATATGTAAAATATCATATGAAGATAGAGAAATCTACCCTTTATATAGTTATATAAAGCTATATATTATGGATATATGAGGCCAGTTCTGTCCTTTACACAATATTTTATGGGAATCTATAACAATGCTTACACCTCCACTCTGGAGGTGGTAACCTGAAGAGCCATTGCCACTTCTCTCTGACTAATGTCCTCTACCTCACATTTTCCAAAAAACCGGCTGAAAATTAAACTTGTCTGTTTTTAATATTTAAACTTTTTCTGAGGTCCTTAATGACCTCTACCCTACCTACTTTCAAATCTAGGCAGATAGCATCCAGAGGACAGGGACAGTCAGCAAAGAAGCATAAATGACTCTCCATTTATTTGTATGAAATGGACAAATTACTTAAGTCTACAGTCTTTAGTTTTCTCATCTATAAATTACATGAATTACACTAAACAACGTCTAAGCCCTTTCACCTACAATTTGATGACTCAATGATTGAAAAAGGCAGAAACTGTAAGCTCTAATGAGGTGGTATTTTGAGCTGTGCCAAATTGCTGAGTTTTTTCTACATAGTCTCCTGTTATTAAGGCAGGATGCAACAGCTTTGCTTGATACTACCAACAGGTGTGTAATTAAGCCTGATCTTTCTCTAGCATAGTTCATTTTCCACTGATGGGTCTACAATTAAAACAACCGCCTCCCCAGAGAAGGATACATCAGTGTTAGACTTTTCATCTTTAATTACACTGGTTGAAGATGAGTAAATGCACCAGAGATCCCAATTGGGAGGGAGTAGATTCATTATGTGCTTGGGAATATGCCATCCAGTCTGCGTTTCAGGTTACTGTCTCTGCCCAACAAAGATGGCCTTCCACAAATCTGCTCCAATATCCTGATGATTAAGTCCATCCACTACTACCTACCTGTGCATGGGAAGTATAATTGAGGAATATTAAAGATCTGGACCTCTGAGAAAGACCAGTAGAGTGTCAGAGCCAAAGCTAATTTACTACTTCAGTGCTTTTTGGTAGAGGGGCCAAATAGCTTGTTAATACTTTATAGAAGAGTTTCCAGTTTTGCACATTACCATTTCTTCTGACCAGATCTTCTATAATGCTCACATGCTCACTCTTGCTTTCTCACTCTCTTTCTCTCTCTCTCTCTCTCAGCTAATACAACCTCACTCCCATCTGTTCATTCATTTTCTTATGCATTATCTGTGTCCCTTCACTGGAATTTCAGCTGTGTATGTAAGTGAGGTCTCTGTCCTAGAAGCATGTTACCACTTACAGCATGCAGCAGAAGGACTGTCTGACCCCTGTCACCTTCTAAATATTTGCTGCGTAAATGAATACTGGTTCAGAATATTTCTTTTAAGTATACTGTTGATGGAGATTTGAGGGTCTAAGGGAACCAGCATTGAGCTGCTTTGCTAGAAATAGCCTTTCTCTGGCATTGTAATTCTCATAAATACGTGTTAGGGTCTTAATCTTTGGACTCAGAGTCAACTCAGTTATTTCGATTCCCAGAGATCTAGTTAACACATCATTTTGAAATCTAGAGCCCAGCCTTGGAATGCTGTCTTTCAGTTCAGCTTAGATGCCCAGCCACTCTCTCTGGATTCAGTCTGGTGACATCTATCTTGGCTTCTGCCTGGAAGCTCTAGCTACCCAGTCACTGATTGTTCTGTGTCCTAAGCTGTCTCCCAGCTATTATGGGGAAATTGGTCTTTTTTCAGGAAGGGAAGCATAACAGAAATTTCCTAAGGAGACCTATCAACAGGATTTCCGGTGGACCACTCCCCCGCAACCCCGGCCTTGTGCTGTTTCCCACCATGACGCCCGAGTGAACCACGTAACTCTGAATTTCCTTATCTTGAGACAGAGAACTAGGACTTTACAAGTCTGTAAAACTAGAATTTAATTGTCTTGTATTCTGGGCTGCAGTGGAAAAGTTGCATTAGCAAAGCACATTTCTTTATGCCCAGGCTTGCTCTTTGGGGTATGATCTTATGGAGGCTTTGGAATGTAGTTCATTAAATCTAGCATCTTTCCATCTTACCCCCAAGTCCCTGAGAAAGCACATGACTGAGGATTTCAAACACGGCTCATTAATTAGCTGCGTCACTATTGCATAACAAACATTTGATGTGCACAGCTAGAGCAATACTTTAAAGTGTGATTTTTTTTAATTGATGCAATATTTTTATTATTCTCCATTCAACTCTAAACCAACCTGTCAGAGAACTATGTTAGGTTCACTCATTTGTACCCACAAATTCTAGAACTCACTTTAGTATGAGTTAAAGATTTTTCTGTTTGAGAGAAAATGTGACATAAGGAAGTAAGCTTTCAAAAGCCTGTCTTACTGGCTCCCATAACTAAGATGTGTGGAGTTAATTAGCTTGAAGACATGGGTGGTCTTAGAGGTACCAAAGTGGTAGCAAACAGTTTCAGGCTCATATCCTGGATGTAATTCAAATTCAAATACAGTGGAGAAAAAAATCTAGCAAGTTTGGGCAAGTTCAATTAAAAGAACTAAATTTAGGATGAGCTTTATTGTTCTAACTTGTTCATTTGACCACCCCTAAATCATAGGAAGCAAAATGACCAGACTTGACCTGTAGCCAGGGCCACAACCCACCTTGTCGAAAGCAAGTGAAAGGAGAATGTGAAAAGGAGCTGGTTCTGTGAGAGAAGTGGGATTGTAATTACCAGAACCGCAGAGCAGCAGCTAAATACTGGAAAACCAAGTCACAGAGGTCTCTGACTACTGTGGTTCTCGAATGGAGGCTGTTTTGCTCTGCGGGAGACATGTCTGAAAACATGTGCAGACTGTATTTCATTGTTAGAGCTGGGCAAAGTGCTACTGGTATCTAACAGGTAGAAGCCAGATCTTACATAGCATTCCACAGGCTAATCCCTACAAGAATTAGGTGGCCCAAAGTGTGAATAGTGTGAAGGTTGATAAACCTTATTCTGTAGAAACTGAATAAGGAAATGGAAATATGAGGGAGAGAAGACAGAAACTATAAACATACTCGAAAGACTTGCCACCCAGTCAACATAAGGCACTAACTGGGAGAGGGCCAGTTTCCCGACATCGGACAAATAGAATCTAAGACCTCTCCATATTCTATATGTAGAACTGTATCAGAACTACACTTCTAGAAAGGTGATCACATATACTGGCTTCTCAACCAAGAAGAATGCTAGCTTCTGTTTAAAATCATTATACCAATAATAATCCTTAAATATAATGGGTGCCCATCTATTAAACCACTAACTGTACTTTTACGTTTTTTCTCCTTAGCTTTTCTGCAACAATTAAAAGTTTTGAGTATTTTTATTTTATTTTATGTTGACTGATTTCCTGAGTGTCCCTACAAGAATTCCACAGCTTTCGTGTGGAGCTCAGAGGACAGCTTTCAGGAGTCAGTTTTCTCCTGCCACCATGCAAGTTCCAGGGATCAATGTGAGGCACCCTCACCCACTGAGCCATCTTTCCAGCCTTTGACTATTTTTTGTGTGCGATCCTCTTATTTCTTGGTGTCTAGTAACTGTAGTTCATACTCTATTTTTTTTCTGTCTTCTTAGCTCATTGACTTTCTTTTTAAAACCTAAATTTTATTCTGTATAATTAGGCATACTATATGTTATTATAGAATACACAGAAAATGTCACTATGGTAAATCAAATTAACATATACATAATTTCACATAGTCTGTGGTGTGTGTGTGTGTGTGACAAAAGCAGCTAAAATATACCCATTAAGTAAGAACTCCAAATACAAGTCAGACTCTAATCCTAACATTCACGATGTAGGGGCAGGAGGGCTGCAAGTTTGCAAAGAGCCTGGGCTATAAAATGAGTTCCAGTCAACTTGGATTATTTAAGCAAGACCTTGTTTCAAGAAGAGAGAAAGGATTGGAGAGCAGGAAGGAGAGAAAAAAGGAGAGAAGGGGAGGGGAAAAAGAAAGAAGCCAAGTGAAGTACAAGTTATTACCTATAATCCTCTTGTTGGTCCTTAGAACTCTAGACTTGTGTTTCCTGTGTATCTGCTACTTTGTATCCTCTCCTAACTCTGTCTCCAAAGCCTTCCCTGACAACTACAGTTCTGTTCTCCATGTCCATATATTTTATTTTTCTGTATATTCCACACATAAATGACAGCATACAGTACCTTTTTGTACTGGCTTGTTTCACTACTCATACTAGCATCCAGGCTCATCCTCACTGGGGCAAACAGCAAAACTCTTGCCTTTTTTGAGATAAGTACTGTTCTGTTTGTATGCATGGAGCAATTTATCCATCAACAAACATTTGGTTGCTTGGTTGGAGTGAACAGTGCTACAATGAAGATTAAGGGTGTAGATATCTCCACCATGTGGTGGTAAACACACAGATAAGCACACAGAAGAAGGATTGCTGGGTTGATGACTCTCTGAAAATAGTCTCTCTAGAGCAGAGCTACAGATACACAATATCAGTCCAAGGCCTGGCTTCTGTGTATATATACTGATTATTCACTGGACTTTGTCTCTGATGTTTCAGATTACACAACGACAAAAGCAGATGTCTGTTTTACCCAAACCATCCTCTGCTTTTTTGCTTGTTCACTTCCCTTTTAGTTTTTTCAAAAATATTTTATTTTTCAAGACTGGAGAGATGGCTCAGTGGTTAAGAGCACTGGCTGCTCTTGCAGGGAACCCAAGTTCAATTCCCAAAACCCACAAGGTGGCTAACAGCCATCTGTAACTCCAGTTCTAGATGAATCTGATGTCTTCTGACATCTGCGGGCACTGTGTATTGCCTGCATGTGTGTGAATGCACCTGTGTCATGCAGTGCCCACAGAAGTCAGAAGAGGGAGTTGCGTCCCCTGGAACTGGAGTTACCGACGGTTGTGAGCTGCCATGTGGATCCTGGAAATCCAACCTGGGTCCTCTGCAAGCTGCCAATGCCCTTACTGCTGAGCCCGCTCTCTAGGCCCCTCTCAATGCTCTGAACCACACAGGCATGGCCTTTGACTCCACTTCCGTCACTGACCCCAGCCACTGCCCAGTCTTGTCAAGTCTCATTTTTCAAGTCTCTCTTGCATCTGTTCTCTAAGTTACAAGCCCCTTGCCACCAACCTGTTTCAGGTACTTTTTGTTTTACACTAAGCTATTATAAAATCCTCCTCACTGATTTCCCACTCTAGCTGATGCCAGTCTACACTGCAAACTGTTATTAAATTACACTTCTACACAATTGCTTTGATGGTATCAACCACTCTGCTTTAAAGTATTCTAAGTCATTTAATCACCAACAAAATCAAAGGTACCCACTTTATCCTTGAAATCACGATTCCTGATAATCTAAGCATCCTGCTTCCTGCTCAGAGCCTATACAGACTGTCCCCAGGCATAGTGGTTCCTAACATGTCATGATTCTACTCACGCTATCCTTTTGTAATATTCTACCTACCTCCGTCCCTCAAATGTAATCTATTGCCTCTCTATGAGTTCTACCACACAGCTCGAACACATTTGTTCTCACCTCCTCACTCATACTCCCTGGGCCCTGGTCTGCTTATAACCAAAGGGAGAAATAATGTCACATTCTTTTCCACATTTTCTAGAGACTACATTCAAGACCCACTGCTTAGTGAAACCAAGCAATGCCCATTCACACTTTAATAGCTAGGCCTCTGCCCTATGTCTTTACAGTACTTGAGGCTTATATTCACTTCTTATAAATGGGATGGTACGGTTTCCTGGTCAAAGTTTCTGTCCACTTAACAACTCCCACAGTCCTCTTACATCTCTCAGGGCTGGAGTTCTAAGTCGCATCTGGATCCCCATGCGCTGCCGCCCTACTTGGTGGGATTCCTTCCTACTTCACCATATTTCTTCCAGAGTCAACTGCGTGCCAGAAATAAGTCTCTTCCCTTGGAAATAGCTCCACAGTTGTCAGTCTGAATAGTATGTCAGCACATACACCTGAAACAACTTCCCCAATTCCTATCCTACCATAATAAGTGGGTCTAACCTAGGACCACAGCCTTTCTTTCCTGGATGAACCTGCTCAATTGTATGTAACCAAGATTCAGTTTATTTTCAAGTCAGTATGATTTCTGAAACTGTAAACATTGCCTTTGCCTCAAGCCTAAGCTGAAACCATATTCTCCTCTTCAGTCACTGGCAGGGAAGCATGCCTGGCAATGTATCACCAACCTGAATTAACCCCTGTTTTTTTGATACTTCAATAACTGTGGGACCTGTGTAATTTGTCAATCACACTCTTCCCCTTAATGTCTCTTCTTATTTCTGGTGATTATTTGAGTCTAAGTTCATTCAACTTCTCACACATCTTGACTTATTTATTTCAACAATTTTGGAAGCGATCTTTCATAGAGGCTGTCCTAGTTACTTTCTATGACTGTGATTAAAAAAAAAGAACACACACTTGGGGAGGAAAGGGTTTATTTCATGGCACAGTCTATCATTGAGGGAACTCGGAGCAGGAATGGAAGCAGAGACCACAGAGGAATTCTGCTTACTGACTTGCTTCTCTGGCTTCTTCGGTTAATCTCCTTATACAGCCCTGGCCCATCTGCCCAGAGATGGAACCTCCGATAGTAGACTGGCCCACCCACATTAATTATCAATTAAGAAAATACCCAACACACACAGCCACAGGCCAATCTGATAGAGGAAATTCCTTAAGTGAGAGTCCTTCTTCCCAGGTGTCTCTATTTTGTGTCAAGCAGACAAAAGCTAACGAGCACAGAGGTTAAGGTAATTTCTGAAGTCAAATGGCCATATTCAGTACAGCTTCTTTTACCAGCTGTGTAATCAGTGGCTGTAGTTTTCATACTAAAAGTGATCAAAATATCATTCTTTACTTCGATGAACGAAGATTAAGTAAGCTATGCATTTAGAACACCACAGTGCGCCTAGAACATTGCCTTTGTGTCTGTTTTATAATCAAGAATTGAAGGTTGGTTTGTAAGCATTATGGAAGACATTTTTTACTTCAAGCAATATCTATTCCATCTGGCATATCCTAAAGGCTACATTCTGGAAGTGAGATGCCTAAGTTAAAGCCTACAGTGGAGACCAGCAAGGAAGGCATCATAGAGAATAAGCAGTAACAGAAGCCACAGCAGCACCATCGCTAGACCTGCTCTTCAGACACAAGCTGATTGCTCTTTGCTCTGCTTGTTGCTGTTACCCTGTCACTAAAGGCCACAGAAAATTAAGTTTTGCTCTAGGACATAAGTCAAGAACCTCCAACACACAGCCTCATAGATTTTTAAATCATAGAATGCAAGAATTGCTTTGTGGTGTTTGGCTTTTTAATAACTTTGAGCATCTCAAAATCATTCACACAGGAAATGAGTAAAACACTAAAAGACAGACTTCCTTTTAAATTTTGTTACTTAGAAAAGTCACTGCATGTTCATACACTATCCTTCAAGGCATACATTTGTGGTAGAAAAAAGATAAAGTTACATCAAAAGTGCAAGCATACCACATTTAGAATCATTACAAGTTCCACAGAACTGTGCTAACAGCTTTAGTTGCTTGCCACCAAACTGATAATAGTGATTCAAATATCCCTTCTCTTTTCATATATTCTGAACAGCAGGGAGGCTCAGAGGATAAACTCAAAATGGCAGCACCATGCATAGCATGCAATTTCATTTGAGTTTTCTACATGGTGGAGTTGATCACTGTAAGACCCCTCAAAACTTGCTGAATGATGTTCCCAATCGGTGTGGCTGTGGAAGCCATCAAACTGTCCTCCTACCCATCCAAGAGCACTGTGCTCTGGAACAACAGTCTAGGAAACACAAAGAAAAATATCTTCCAAGGGCATCACCATGTCTCCAAAGACCAACATAATTTGATCACTAACCCTTACTCTGAATTTTCAAGGAAGAAATATATTGATGTGAAGAACATTTCAGTTTTTATTGGATTGAAAAAAATCTCTCTTTCTCTGTCTCTCTGTCTCTCTCTGTCTCTCTCTCTCTCTCTCTCTCTCTCTCTCTGTGTGTGTGTGTGTGTGTGTGTGTGTATTCAGGCAATAAGAGCTCTACATATTTCCAAAGCAAACATTCCTGATTTCATTAAATAACATTAGGATTACAGATTTTCAAATATTCAATTCTAAGACAAGGCAATAACATTTACTGGAGAATAACTTGCAAAAAGTAGAATACTACGTCATGGTCACCTGGAGAGACAGGAATATTAGAACATCTGAGGCATCAGGGCAAGTCTGAAAGGTCAAGAAGTTCTGATAGTGACGTCTATGAGGTCGCACTAGACAGGGCTGGACCCTCTGCCATACAGCACCTCGCCAGTTAACGGCACCTAATTTATTTTCTCTTCTTCAGCAGGTCAATGACTGATTACCTTCACCTCCACCAGAAATTGTACATACAAACAAAATGCTGATGAATATGAAGTATATTTTTTTCTGATACTACATGCATCCATTTTCAAGTAAAAGGGTAACAGCCAATGAACAGATTTAATTACAGAGTTAGTTGTGACTGCATAAATTTGTGGTGATTCAAATTTCAAAGGCCTGGAAAACACGAAATTGACAACAGTGTGTAAAAACAGCAGTATTAATAACCACTCACCTTTTCATGCAAGGTGAAAAACAATTTATTCAAGGGAGTAAAAATGGACTCTGATTTCCTTTATTTTTATCGCCAGTGTAACATATATAGTAGAGAGAAGGCATTTTTAATAAGTGTGCTAATAAACTTTTCATAGTTATTTATCAGACTATTATAATGCAATCTCTGCTTTGTATTTCAAATCCCATAACTTCTTTTTTCTTAATTTCAGAAGGTCAACAGCATAATGGAACTGGGAATTTCCCTCTGTTACTAAATCCTGGGGCTGAGCTTTAAACTAGATCACTTTCTCTTTAACTCACTGCAAAGTACAAATTAATAATCAACAAAAAAAGAAAATCCCAGTTGCATAATCTTTTTACATTCATTTCCTTGACTAGATCCTGTGCTCAACGGTCTGAATAAAATTTCTCTTAGTGTTACTTATTTTTTTTCCCAGAAATTTCCAGCAGATATAAGTCCCCAGGCAATATTTAGGATAATAAATGAGAGTGTCAGAGTGAGGGATTACCTAGATCATTCCATGATCCTTCTATCAAAATGTAATTAAAACTGAACTCTATGCCTCATAAGATAGACACAGTTTGTCTCAGCAAATAAACACAATGAGGACAGGAATCTCTTCCATGATGTGTTTTGTATGACAACAATATCCTTTGCCCATAAGAACACAGCATCCAGCTTATAGTCATTAAATCCCTGCTGTCTGATATACTTCATTTTGTAATTTTAAAAAATATTTTCCTGGACTGGAGAGACGGCTCAATGGTTAAGAGCACTGGCTGCTCTTTCAGAGGACCTGAGTTTGAACCCCAGCACCCACATGACAGCTAACAGCCATCTGTAATTCCAGTCCCTGAGAATCCAACGTCCTCCTCTGGCCCCCATGGGCATTGCATAACACAGGTACACTTACCTACATGCAGGCAATACACTCATACATATCAAATAAAAAAATAAAGAAAATATTTTTATTTTGAAAGATATTTTCTTTATTAGTTTTTGTGTATATGCTTTGCCTGCATGTATGTGAGTACATCATGTGAGTACTGTGCTGACAGAGGCCAGGGGATGGCATCAGATTCCCTGGAACTAGAGTTATGGACGGGTATTAGCTGTCATGTGGGTGCTGGAACCAAACCCAAGTCCACAGCTGATAAGTGAGGGAGCCAGTTCTAATTCATTAAACCACACTACTTCATGGAGCACATTACTTGTGAACTATGACTATTTACAACTTCATTTCCAGAATTAAAGCTTTATTGATTTAAGTAAGAACTGATGCCTTGATTACAAATACACTAATAAATTTAAGTTGCTAAATTTTGTTTTGTTTCTCCTCTTCTCAAATTTTCACTTTCAAAAGATTTCTGCTTTGTAATCAGAAGTCAACGCTAGGACGTATTTCTTTGCAGCCTCATCTCTATAAGGGCACAAATCTTAATTAAATGAAAAATAATAATGTGCCTCAGGAATAATTGTGCACAGTAAAGCAAATTCGTACAGTCTGCTAACTTTTCTGTTTCACATGGTTGCTGGTAGGAGCTGAGACCCCCTCATAACATTCTGGTGGTTTTGTGGACATTGGCACATCTACTGTGTTTTGGAATAGTTACCATGTGACATTTTTTTGTTTTTAAAATATCTTATTTATTTTTTATATGTACGAGTGTATTGTCTGCATGTGTGTAAGTGTACCCATGTTGTGCAGTGCCCTCAGAGGCCAGACGAGGGTGTTGGAGCCCCTGGAACTGGAGTTACACACGGTTGTTACCCATCATATGGGCAGTGGCAATCGAACTCCGGTCCTCTGCAAGAGCAACTAATGTTCTTAACTGCTGAGCCATCTCTCGAGCTCTCTGACCTAAATTATTGTGAATACTACTGCTGGTAAGAAAGAAACTTTTACCACGTGTGTATCAGAAAGGTGACTATGAAATCCGTCAAAGATATGATTAAAGTAGTAATTACTTTTGGCCAGTGTGTTCCTGCTTTTTAATGGAGAACAATAACGAGGAAAGTAGAAAACAGGAAGTTCTCATTGAAATTGATGCTCACATTCATAGGATTATCTGCTTGCAATCTAACTTGAGTATACCATAAATTCAGCATAGTAATCTCCTAAAAAGAAACCACTTAACTTGTTAGAATTTCTTATTTTACATAACACTGAAACTTGAAACCGACTTAAAAATAATTTTACAAGGATTACCAACTCAGTCCTTTACCATCTCACTTTCCTATGAAGAAGTGTCTAAATATTGACATAACTTTAAAAGAAACTGTTTATCATATAAGGTATAATCTGTCCTTCATGGGCAACCACAGGATGAAGATCATGCAACCTCAGGGGTAATAAGAGCTAATAGCAATTGTCCATTTACAGGATATCGGCAACTCCAATACAACCATCTCACAGATCAGTATTATTGGTATTTGGAATGATACTGCAAGTAAATGACAGAGCCAGGACTCAAATCCAAATCTGTCTGACTCTGTATACCATCTCCAAAGCAACGTGGGTGTCTTTACTGCTATATGGAAGTATTCATTCTCTACAAAGTCCAGGCACTCGTAAGCAAAGCCCTTAAGGTCATTTGCCAAGGCAAACCTTGTTTTAAACGAAGAGGTACACTTGATTGCAATCAAAGCATTTCATCTCCAATTTGACAAATGCTTACTGAATATTCTCTACAGCTTTTGTGGATTGTACATTAGGTGCCCAGGGTCACACAACTGGGAAGGACTGAACTTGTCCTGATAGGCCTAAGCCTCAAGTCAAGGTGCATGGCACCTTTTGCTATTGGATCAAGTCTCTGTGCTTCTCGGTCTCCTTTCTCCTCTCTCTGGGCATCCAGCACCCAGCCTAACCTCCTCTGAAAATGCTCTCCCTGACCATTCAGTTTGCGTCTCACATCATTCCCGTCTGTTCTGTGTTGGTATCTTGAGTGTTGTTTTGTTCTTCTCTTGCCACCAGGACCATTTCTATCTAGGGCAGCCACCATCTGAGATCACCATCAGTCCCGTCCACGACCGTAAACTGAGCAGTGCATGATCTCCCACTCCCCAACCAGGGTTCAAGTCTCTTGTTAGTGGAAATCTGGTCCGCTCTCTCACCCTCCCTAGTAACAACACAGAAACGCGGGAGAGCTGATGCTCTCTGAAGTAAACTTAAACCAGTGTGAGCAGCAGAGGGCGAGGGCAACATAAAACCCTCACCAGTGTCCCAAGCAGACGGGCTCCCTACGGCACCCACCGTCAGTGCCCAGCCGGAAGGAAGCTGTTCCTCAAGAAGCTCGGGGCGCACCACTTCCTTCCCTTATTTCGCTTCCCTCTCCGTCTCTCCCTGTGTGTGCTCACACCCTTTCCCAACAAAGCCTTAGAGACCTTGCCTCCTGCTTCCTTCTCTGGGAATCCTGGGCCAAGGCAGCCACACAAGTCCCATAAGTTCTGTTCAGTCTGTCATCTCTGGGTCAATATCTCGTCTTAAAAAAATGCTCCCAGAACATTAGTATTTCTGAAACATCATTTTCAACATCCTTTTCTGCAAATTCTTTGTAGGTATTCCTAACCCAAGGATAAGCTTTGGAATGAAAATTGTATTCAAAACTAATTTAAACAAGCACTTTTACTAGCCACATTTTCAGATTCATTCATACATATAGGCATCATTGTTCCCATTTTTTTTCTTAGTTTAAATATCAGTAGCAATGTAAAGTGTTATATAGTAGTCATCAAAGTTAATGTAAATTAAGTCATCTTATTGGTTATAATTGTTCTAATCATCACAATGCAGCTGGCAGATGACCAAGGCAAATGTCTGATAAAGTTCTCCTAAGTTCATCCCAAGGATTCTGAAAAACTAGGCATCAGGAAAGAGGAGAGGAAGTAGAAAGATAAGGTGGGTGAACGAGACGTGCCAGAGGAACTGCTTCAGAGTTCACCCGAGGCTGGACCACATTGCATTTACAGAGCAGTAAGAAGTTTCCATTCCTTCACTCCTCATAACTAGGCAGGTGTTTCTAAAGGCTTTTGTAAACTATTCTTCAAAAATAAATGGATTACAAGTTAGATGCATTGAAGTGAATTACTCTGCAGTACCCTCCTTGACATTTGGAACATTTCACTGGCAGAGAGACCTTCTTGGTTCTCTAACAGCTGAAACAAAAGGCAGAGAAGAACACTCTGGTAGTGTCTCCACCAGGAGGGGAGGACTCCAGGGCACGGTGTCTTCAGCACTCATACAGCTGATAGATCATGGTGTGACCAGAATCAAAATTTAACTCCAGAAATGATGACAGGGCTGGGGTGGGGGGTATCTGAGAACACCTCAACGATGATCCGCATGGCATGACTCACAAGGAACCCGTCTGGGCAGAAAATTTTAAGAAGATAAAACAGAAATTGCATCCAATTTGAGATTTCACAGCCACTCACTGTAAGCATTTAGTTAATCTTCCGTCATTTATAAGTCCGATATCATTTCCAAATGCCTTTTGGTACTGACTGCATACGCTAAGAGAAAGCCTGAGTTTTAAAACTAACTGTTCTAAAATTTCTTTTTAATTTACTGTATACTACTTCCTCCTGAAGTAGAATTCCTGGCCTTTTTTCTCTTTTTCAGATCTTTACTTTCTCATTTACCTTGCTTTGGCCAGTCTGAATGTGCTATTGTACTCAGTCTATTCATTTGTGTTGGCAAAAGAAGGCTCTTAACCTCTCAGTCATGGGACGGCTTTTAAGTGACAACACACAGCAGACACGTCCAGGACACGCCGTGACCCTGAACCTGAAACTGCCCTTCATTCGGTTTAAGCAGTACTTACACATGGAACCTGACTGGATACTTTCAACTGACTTGGCAGTTCATGTGACTGATTCATAGCTTTTCTGCCTTCTGGAATTTCCAGAAGGAATTTTGCTGAGTGTCTTGATTATAGCGAGAGTAGTTTCATTGAGCAGATGTAGAAAGCTGTTTCAGACATAATCATAATATTTTACGTTTGATTGGCTTCTAAATTTCCAAAATGCTTTCATGTCTATCCTCTCACTTAGTATCCAGTTTGATGTGGGAAAATGAAAGAAGGCCAGAATAGAAAAAACAAGAAAAATTTAGGGGCCTCAGGAGAGGTTCTTGACTTGAATATGTGCAGAACTATCCAGAGACCACAGGGAACCTTAAGCAGAGCTGTGGCACTGAAAACCCAGTGGATCATGAGGAGCACTCGTGGTAAGAGGACCACGAAAACAGCGTGGAAAGTACATGCGCGTTCTTAGTTTGCATGGCACCATCAGGCCAAAAGCTCAGTCTTAGTTCTGTGGGTCACACCTGCCCCAGTGTCTGGAGCAGGATCTCTGGTCCCAGGCAAACCAGAGTTTGGGTTCTTGCTCTTCTGCCTACAAGCTGTTTACCTCAGAAAAGCTTACATGTCTCTGAGACTCCGTTTTCTTGGCTCAAAAAGGAGCATAATACTGTAAAAGAACCAATGACTTAAGGTTCTTGTGAGGACTTCAATTCAAAATATTTACTAGCCTGGAGCTTATCTGCATAAGCAAAGCCTTTATTTCTCCTTAAACAACTTATTTATAAGTTTAAAAAATCACCCTGTGTGTATCTCATACAATCACTGAAGAGATGACCTGCATTTTTTCATCCTATGAAGACAGATGTTTTCCTTGGTCTGGTTTATAGTTAACATTGGTCAGTGGCTACATTGGTCCTTATTTCCAGATTTAAAAAGCTTACAAAATATTGTGTAAAATGAGATTGTGCTCAACACATATATTCCTCTTTCTGAAATTGAATGCAATTACATAAAATGAAGTGCTAGATGTAGGGTTAGGATTAAATTTTCACTTACTAATTTAAAATGTGAATAATTCTGTTCTGGGAATGAGAAGGTGGTAATTAAGTAAGCTCTAAACCCAAATTTTTAATCACTTCTAAAGCAAAATCTTCCTTATAAATTAATATTTATCATTTTAATGAGCACACTGTCAGGAGCCAGACTGTATTTGGGCCTATAATGCAGTATTTTATTAAAACTTGTTTACTCATATATTTCTCAATGGTCATTTAAAACATCCATTCTCATAAGACCCAATAGCAGCATACCCACAAAAATTGCTATTAGCTCTATGTCTATGTTAAATGAAACAGAGACAAAGAAAACAAGGAGGATGACTGTGTGGCCCAGAGCACTCCTGCTGGGCTGGGATATAGCACTTGCTGTGCAGTGAGCTCTGAGCTCCATCCCCAACACAGGGGGAAAAGATCATTATACCAAACCAAGTACTCATCTGATTTAAGGACAATTCCTACCGCAGACAAATGGGACAGACTGAGTAGAGCCTGAGCTCTGTCTTCCATGCACCGGTCTCCAGGCCTTGGCAAACTCCCCTTCTGAAAAGGAATCCTACTCATGGAACTCAGATCTAATCCCCTTCTCAGTGCCTGAGCAACGATCATGCAACCTTAATGTGTATACAAATCCCCAGGATCCTGCTCAAAGACATACCGGGACTCAGTGTATCTGAGATGAGCCTGCACTCTGCATTTCAAACCATTATCCAGGCGATACTGACGCCGGGTCCAGGAAGCACTTAAAACAGCAAGACTTAGCATTCAAGAGGGTGTTGGCACAGAGGCAGGATTCTAACTTTGCCCACTTCTTGAGTCACATCTCTGGATTTATGTGAATTCTTTCCCTTGTAGAATAAGAATATGATTGAGCCTTTTACAGACTTTGCTCCAGCAATTTCAGTTTTCAAAAGGCAACTCTCAAAATAGCTCACTGCGCCCACAAGCACCATTCAGTCTCTTAACTTGCTTCAAGACTGTGGAATCCATCACTGCTGTAGGGGGAAAAGCTTTTGAAATGGAATTGAATACGGGCAGCAGTAAGGCATGTCTATGAAGCGGAGGGTCTTCCCTCTGCGCTCTCTCTCTCTCCTTACTCACTGAAATTTTTGAGAGGTGAAAAAAGACTTGAAATGAAATTTCCAGGTGTTCTTGTCCCAGCCATTTGCTGCTTATATGCACCGTAAAATGCAGATTGCTCTGAGCCTCAGTTTCTCTAGACATAAAGTAGGATTTCTCACTCAACTCTGCTAGAGTAGGATTTATAGTCTAATGAAACCTGCTGTGGAAAGATACTATTTAAAAAAGTAGAGTGTTCTTTTGATTATGGATCACATCTGCACAAAACCAGAAACATTTTTTAACAGAAGGACTTAGTGTTCTCCATTCTCCAGATTTCTTCCCACTAATGAGGTATGGAACTGTGTAGACCATAATGACGACAGTTTAAAGTGTAGGTTCTGTTACTATGTAATCTCATAAATCTCTTTTAGCCATAAGTAACAGCTAACCCCCACTTCCTCTGATATTTTATTTACCCTGTAAATCAACTCTATTCTTTCATTTCACAAAAGAAGCTGAGAGTCTCAAATGTCCCAGGAATGCGGAGGTAGACAAGCCACTTGTGTGTGCCCCTGATTCAAGAATCTTCCTGAAGGTGGACAGCCCTCCAGGTACAGGGCATAGAGCATCATCAATCACAAAGGGCATGCACATGGTTTTCCCCTGAGTGTTGATCTGCTTCCTCACTAGAGATATGTCCCCAGCTAAGGTGAGATGCTGTGACTTCATTCCCTGAAGCAAGATGACCAGCCAGTGGGGTCACTGTTGTGTTTGCTAAAACATGTTGGGGGGGTGACGCCACCTCGGTTGTCTTTCCAACACTCTTCAAGCATTCAAAGCGGCAAAGTAGGGCATAAAAGGGATTTTAAGAAGAAAGACTTTATGGTAACTTATTTTGGGGAAGCACAGAGAAAACTTTGAGTTTAGTCCATTAATGGGAGATAAATTTACCCTTAATCAGTTTAAAAGAGCATCTTTTAGGCAATAGTATAATGGAATGTAGTTCTTTTTCATTTCTTATAGATCATTTAGTATCCAATTTCACAGACTTCAAAGGATGGTTTAATCAAAACCCAGAGAAAAAGACTTCTAATAAAAACAGTTTATGTGGCTCCTCCCTGTTGCAAGTAAGTACAGGAGAGTGAAAAGGAAAGATAAAGACAAAAAATAAATAACCAGAGGGCAAAGGCAAGGACAACAAACAGTAGCAGGGTCAAAGGTGACTATGACATCAGAGACTACATAGAGTTTAGTAAGTGGAATTTTGTTTTAAATTCCAACTAGGATGAACTTGAAGATTAGTTAAAGGAGCTCAAAGTTGAAAAGTTGAAAACCATCAGAACAAAATGAAAAATGACCAATTTTCTTAGGTCAATTTTTTTAGATGCACTGCCTAAATTTTCAGTGAACTTGGATAGCCTGCTTCATAGTGTGTGTGTGTGTGTGTGTGTATGTGTCAGAGAGAGAGAGAGAGAGAACAGACTATCTGTGTGATGACAGCTTAAGAGAGATATAATAGTTTTTCCTTAAATTTGAATCATTGATTCATAAAATTGTCGAGTGAAAAGCTTCCAAACTGACCATTTTCTAGAGACCAAAATAAATACATATCTGTATCCTCCCAAATCCTAGAACTAAAAGCATGGGCTACCATGCCTGACCCTGTTCGAACTTTTGAGCTCAAACTTGCACCATTCCAAATGGCCCCACTTCATGATCTGTCTTTTAATGGTCACAATTACTGTTCATCTTACATCCCAACATTTTTATGTACAGGCCAATTTAAAGGGACTTAATATTTGTCACATTTCTCTTCACTCTAAATGAAGCATTCCTCAAGAAGTCACTGTATATTTCTTTAAGTTTTGTATACTAATTTTCATTGTGGGAAGGATGTAAAAATATGGACGGGTACATCTCGGCTGATGTCAGTATTCGACGGGTCACTTACTCTTTCAGTGCACACGCCTCTGCAGGCGTTTGACTGGTGCAAAAGCGAGTAGGGTCAGTGTCAGCTGCACCTCTGTCGCCCCTGACAGCTGGAGGAAGGGTGCATGGCACACTGCTTTTTTGATGTTTTACAACTTCTTGTGAGACTATATTTCAAATTTAAATTTTAAAAATATAATGACCAATTGTTTGGTATTCTACTAACTTTAGCCCTGAAACTCCCATGTCCCAGAAACCCCTCGGATCTTGGCAAACTGGGACAGTGGACCCTACAAAATGAAGAGAACATTGTATCTCTTCTCAGTGATTTCAGATCTAAAGAGGACATGATTAATCAGTGGGGGAATAGCCAACACACTAGCAGGCCACAGTAATGCATGGTAATTTGCCGATGGTCCGTGCTGCCCACAGATCATAGCCTTTGCCTTGTTAGACATGGCTTAAGAATCCTTTTACCTGTAATGTTATTCCAGACCCAGCTACAAATGAAGTGAAGTTAGGAGAATTAACACTTGCTGTCCTTGCAGAAGTCTATCACACCAAAGAACTTTTAGCCATTTTTACATTAATACACAGGTTTAAAAGGAAAGCCTCAGATTCCAGGCCATGCACTAGTCTTCACTGGCACAATAAACACAATTACTTAGCATTGCCAGGCATGGTTTCTGGTTTCTTCCACAAGATCCCCTCAGTGCTGTATACAGTATCCTACAATTAGTTTAGTTACTTACTATCAATCTTTCAGATGGTGAGGTATTTCTGAGATATACATCTAAGACAGTAAATTATCTTTTCAGTGAAAATGGTGCCTCAATTCCACATTGTGTGCTTTATTAAAACAAGTTAATGAACTACACATCCCCACACAGTCCCTCCCACTGTTCACACTGTTTCCTGGCCACCTCTTCTTCATGCCCATCTCTCATACTGTTTGTAATACTCATCTGAGTATTAAACATACATCCCAACCTTATCTAGTATATTTATACTTACCTATAAACCTAAAGACTTTCATTCTGATATATGGGCATATCAGGCAGATATAGGTTGTGTTCTACACTCAAATGCACCTGTGTAACATCTTTAAACATTTGCTTGAGGAAAACATGAAAAGATTGAGGAGTCATGCTGGGCTGTGGACATCTGACCTGCCACTTTCTCACTAGAAAAACTTACTTTCTCTAGGACTCAGTTCTTCACTTATAAAATCATCCAATTAGGCCCCACCTCACTGTGCTACTGTGGTATTCAGTGGGACAATGCACAAGAGGTTCAACACAGAATAAAGTGCATTCATTTCTTGCATTTTATTATTATACATACTTCACTTATTTTTTTTGGCTTCTAGTAATAAAAATTAAAATCAAAACCTACTTTACTAGGCTACCAGAAATTATTTTGGAAGTTTAATTTCTTTTTTATTGAATTTTTTCAGTTATCATATACATCTAATACTAGTGTTCATATATCACAAAAAAATGGTAGTGGTTCTAGAAAGATGACTCAGTGGTTAAGGGCACTAAGTGCTCTTACAGAGAATCTGTGTTCAGTTCCCACCACACACATGGTGGCTAACAACTATCTGTAACTCCACTTTTAGAAGATCCAACAGCCTCTTCTGTGCATGCACAGAAGCACTCATACACACACAGGCAAAACACTCATATACATAAAATAAAAATAGATAAATCAAAAGAAAATTTCTAAATGTTATGTTTCAATAAACATTTTAAGATCTCTGATCAGCATCCAGTACTTGAAATACTGTCACTCAGCAACTTTCCTTCTGTTGAGAAGATACATATGAATTGCCATAGCTGGGCTAACATAGAAAGAAATTCAATTTTTAAATAAATGCTATTTGGCTTCCTGTTCCACTCTATCAAAGTTTAAACTGACAGGTACACCTGAGAGTTCAGATGGCATTTATTTTTAATATTTAAACCTTTATATTAAACAGGCAAGAATGAGTGTGTGTGTGTGTGTGTGTGTGTGTGTGTGTGTGTGTGTGTGTGTGTGTAAGGTCTGAAACTCTGCATGTCTGAACAGGCCAGAGCAGGAGGTTGGCTGCCTTCCACTGTCGCTCTCCCCGCTCTTGTCTCCATCTCTCACAGCACTGGTTTATATGCAGGTATGGCCACACCTAGTTTTTATGCTTTAATGTGATGCTGAGGATCTGAACTCAGATCCTCATGTTTATACAGCAAGAAATCTTGCCTACTGAGCCATCTGCCCAGATCCGATAACGAACTGAATTTTTTTTTTAAGGAATAGGACACTAAAGGATGAAGTTTTCCTCTCTCCATTTAAAAATTTGGAGTTTTCAAAAAATTTCTTGTACACTGGAAATTTTTCCATTAATGCCTTCTCAACCAGCTAAAGGACAAATATCATTATGTACAAACAAAACCTGTTCAAGTTTTGTATTTGACAAATGGTGTAATTTCTAAGTTACTCAATTCATTAAGTTACAAAATATTCAGCAGTGTGATGGGAATGTGTACTACAAATAACACATTATTTGGGTCTAGCATCCTTTGATCTTATAGAATGTTCTAATTTCATAAATATACATAAATATTTTCAAATGGGTTTATCACTCTAGTAGGTTATATGGCCTAATTAAGAATCTTGAGATGTGAACTATAGAGATTCTAAAAATAACATTCAGCCAGGAGTCCTTATTATTAATTTAACGATGACCTTAACTAGCACATACACAAAGACTAAGGACAATTTACCTAGGAATGGACAGCCTGATCTTGTAACTATTCAAGTTCCCCTCTGACTCGACCTCTGTAGAAAGAGATCAAAGTGAGGCCTGGAATTAACATTGCATTGGTTTCTGTCAATGCAGTTTCACAGTGTCCAGTCATTCCGAACACTCTATATTCAGTGCAGCTGTTGTTGTGACTCTTGAGATGTTGGGCTCACTAATAAGTTATTTTCCAGTCTTTTGGCAAGAATAGGACTATAAGAGAAATGGCTTGTCCTGATGTATTCCAGCTGGAAGTAAATAAGTTCTCCCATTGAAAAACAGGTCATTGCCGGAAGGTTTCCAAGTTTTGCCTAACAGAGCAGTAGGTTAGGAGTTAGTAAAGAACCCACTGGCTTTATGTGATTAAGGAAATAAAGAGGCACAGCAAAGCGAACCCCAGGAAGAGGCTAAGAGCTCTGAATTTCAACCCCAGATTTCCTCCTAACACATTTTACAACCTTGAAAACACCACTTAGCCTTTGGCTGTGCCTCTATAGCTATAACTCTAATTATTTAATATTTATTGAATACTCATAAAGAACCAGTTCCTGAAGAGAACATAAAGCAAAACAACCAGCTCTGCTACTGCAGCATTATTTTATAAGGACCCCATTAGTATTTCACAACCTACAGCTTTGGAAATATATTTGGCATTAGACTAGAAAAAAGATCATTCACCAGTTAGAGAATATTCATTAGTAAGAAAGAGTGGAGTTGGCGTGCGTTTGGACCCAGCACACAATCCCAAAAAGTCTTTGGTTCAGAACGGAGCAGAGGCTTTCATTCCAATAACTATAGTCTGCTCTGTAGTTAACAGGCAAAGAAAACAGCCCCAAATGGGGACAGTTGTGATATTTTATTTCTTTGGCTTTGACTTAGTTGAGATTTGACATTCTTTTGGTAATTTAGTCAAAGATAAGTTTATGATGAAGCCCAGAAAAAGGGTTTTCTCTGTGCCGTGGCACCGAGGACGCCTCCTTCTGTTTAAACGTGTACTCCACATTCCTTGATTCGTGCACCAATCCATTCTGTCCCAGTATGGCAAAGTGCATCTGTGCAGATAGCACAAGAATGCCTAAGAACTCTTTGAAGCTATGGTCATGAATACCTGTATTTGTGGTACCACAGTTATGTATCTTATTCATGGATGTGTTTGACTGATTGCTTTTCCCTGCAGAGAAGAACTGTTTCAATAGCAGATCATATAGAACTGTGTCTAAAATACTTGTGCTGTTGTGAAGTAGGTTTGTTTTTACCATTTTGATTTCTTTCTGTGTTTCTTTCAATGCTTGTTTTAAAACAAGGTTCCAGAGTAAAATGTTTCTTTCAAAGAAGGTGGCCAAACTTGGAAATCATTTAGCCAGCAGATACATCTTTTCCAATGTATTGGGTCTAGCAGACAGGCACCTCCTCTACCCTACAATACACAGGGGATGTTTTTCTCTCATTTTCTGCACCAGCCTTAAATTTTTATAAGAAATCTGCTGTGTAAAGATGGAAGTAGATTCAGTCAGAAAACAATTAAATGTTTAAAGCCATCTAACTACTTTTGTTTTCAAAATCATATCTTTGAATACCTTTCAGTTTAGTCCCAACTGCTTCAGATAGTATGATTACAGAGCTATGCTGACATCTATTTTGGTGCTATATATATGAGAAATAATGGTAATGACAGATGGGAAAATTGCATGGGATTCCATTTGCTTCTTTAAGAGCCCAAATGTTTACTAAACATATTTAACACTTTCATGATTCTTGTGTTAACCTTGTAAAAATAACCCATCCTTGTGCTAAGCTCTAATGTAGAAGACCCTTATGAGCATCTGATGTGCAGGCCATTTGCCCCTACGCTAAATGGCCCAAGGCTTCTTCCTAATGGTTGGCTCCCTCGCCTTGGCCTCCTCTGCTCTCCATTTGAGGCATCATTTCTCAGTCTATGGACCCTCACAGCCCTGCTTCTAACAGAGGTAAAGGTGGGAAGTGAGCAGACGCCTTCAGGTCGGCCACCTGCTGACTCTGTTTCCACTGGAAGGAGACCACACCAGAGCAGAAAACGGACAAGGACACAGGCTGGGTTTTCTGACGGAAATGCATCCCAGCCATTCTCTGATCTTCGAACTGTTTTTATGTGCTCTTATCTTCACATGGCTTCATTTTGCTTTATGCCACGTCTACAGTTTGCCATTGGGTATCTTAAAATTTTAACTGCACACATTCTCGGTGCTGCCTACCTTTTGACATACAGACATAGACTAGCTCTATGAGTCTAGCTCATAGGAGTCTAAAGACTATCTCAGTCTTTAATGAAACTGTCAGTTTCAAAAATAAACAAAACAATCCACTATCAACAACAAAACCTATTTGGTCTGGGACTGTAGCTCAAGACACTGACTTTACATATAGGACAACTAGGTTCTGCCCCAGCACTACCAAAAAAGAAAAGAAAAAGCTTTCCGTTTCATTGGGTTCAATGCCAGCTCATTTTGAATGCTAGTTATAACTAGTAGCTATAGTATCTAACATTAAAGATCATTTGTAACCCTCACTAGAGTAAATCGCACGACTTAACTACAAGGCCCTGACATGGCAGCAAATTCAATTCTTTGCCTTTCATTTAGCTCTGAGAAACACTACCACCACCACAGCACACAGCATAATGGAGCCAAGGAAATTCCAAACTGTTATTCATCACCCATGTGAGAGAAATACTTTATGACCTTTAGAGTGGGCCTTTGTCCATTAATACAGCTCTCTGACAATGCTCAACACATTCAATCCTGGTGGAGCTGATCTTGGCTCAGTGAGATCTGAAGGAAGTTAACTAAAAACACAGAAGGGCAATTTATATTGCTTAGTTCTCTGAGAGCTAAGAGAATTTGTTTAGGAATCCAAGTCTTATAGCCCAGAGTACTCAAACTGTCACTAGCCCATGCAGGAACCTCAAATTGGCAAAGCACGGAGGCCCCCAGTTTCCCCTAGGGGACTCAAATCTGCCGTACAGCTGAGCAGTGATAGATGTTAATAGTAGCACTATTCTTTAAAATTAGTGTCTGTTTCAGGACTAATTTTACAGGATTATGTGAGACCATTAAATCAATATTCTTTACAGCAGGCGGTACTCACTTCACTTTCAAAGTTGAGGTTTTTTTTAAACCATATTATTTTTCTCTTACAGAACAGCAATCAGTTAGAACTATTAGCACCACCCTCAGATCATTATATTTTATAATGTTTTTTCACACTGAGCAAAGGCAGAAGTGAAGAAATGAACCCAAGCTCTCCGTCCATATGAAACACAAAGACACCTCATTGAAGAGGTCACGCACTAGTGACCAGGGCTGCTTTCAAGAGCCTGGAGCCCAGCTCGCCGTAGATGGACTACACTGCCAGCTCGGTCTTCACCCGGGGTCAGAGAGGGTCAGGGGTCAAACTTGAAAATGAAAAGTGGAATAATTATCCACTCAGTGTCCAACTCTTTTTGAGAAATGCCCCACCAAATTATGCCTGGGAGATCAGAAGCTATCTGTGGGTGTCCCCCAACGCCCCTCCTATCCAGGGACCCACTGTCCACCCATGTCCTTTCTGCACCAAGCCAGACCACAGGATGAACCAGCTCCGCTCCATGTCTGCGTTTCCTTTCAGTTATATGTTTAGAATGAAAAATCCTTCTTTCAACCGGGTCTGGCATCCACTCCCCTCGTCCCTGCTTTTTTCTCCAAGTAATGTAATCTGAGTTGAAATACAAACAGAGTCGCTCACTCTTTTTCACCTCTACTGCATAAAAAAAGAAAGGAAAGAGAGAAACAAAGGCTCACGTGAACTTGGGAGATTAATACGTCTTCTGGTCCCAGCTGCCAGATTTATTTCTTCTTTGTAGTTAAATCAGGTCATTACACTACAAATCTTTGTTCTGGATGAAAGATTTAAATCTCCACAGAATTTGGAGACTGGGGGTTGGGGAGGCACAGGCGTAAGCCATCCATAGTAATTGACTGTGGTTTCATCGCATGTTTGGACAGAGGCTGCTATCAAATTCTGATAAACTTCCGCTGACCCCTTTCACTTTCTGGAGTCCCTGGAAATCCCAGCAACAAACCACATTGTCCCAGCCCTCAGGTCCTTTGTGCTCAATTAGAAACTGTCCTCCCATCTCAGACCCTATGTTTCCACACAGTTACTTTAAACAACCAAAGAAATTAAAAGATTTTGGAGGTTGCTTTGTAGTAATAACAGTCATTTTTAAGTTTCTAAAAACTACAGCATTTGTCCTTGACATGTTCTGAATTATTTCTTCAGATTTTTTTTTCAGAAAGGCAGGCATAATGGAAGGCTTGAGATTCCATTCCGCTCCTTTACAGTCAAAAGCAAAGAACAGCGGTAGCAGGAGACGTCTGAAAAGGCATTAAGTCATCAGAATCGCCTTTCAGTAAGGCAGCTTTGGAGCAGATGTCGCTCTCCTCATCTTTATCCAAAGAACCGAGGCGATATTGAATATATTAACAAAGATAACAAGGCTGCAGCCTTCAGCCAGGGCTGCCCTCAACCAGTAATTCCACAGTTCCGAAGCCTCCGCTGCAGTCATGTACAGCCCTTCTCTATTACAGGAGGCAGCAGATGACTATGACTCAGGTCTTCAGCCTTACTTACACTGGCCTCAGACACTTACATTGTTCCTGCTTAGAACAGGAGAGTCCAGTCTTTCATACAGGCCTGACTGGCTGGACTGAACCCATCTTGTTCAGGATCCCAGGTACAAATCCAAGTTTCTCAGGGCCTCTGTGTGAGGTCTTTGGACAATGACTGAGACTCTGTGGATGGCACCCGTGGAGCTGAAAAGAACAGAGGCTTTGGATTTGGGACCTTTAGAAAAATGTCCATTTCCACATTTAGTCGAGTTTCCTTCCCAGATGCTGAAGAGGTTCTCTGTCAGCCATTTGCAGAATAATAAGTCCTTCTGAAGGAGGAGAGGGAGCCTGTCAAGGAGCAGGAGGAAATGTTCTTGGGTCAAAGCACTCCTGTCAAAAGTCCTGTGAAAGCTGTTGGGATCCTGCCATAAACATTTGAAATCCTGACTGATAGGCGGGGAACTAGAGCACAACCTCAACACCCTGACAACATTATCCCTGCCCTGGTCCCATCATCTTGTCTGTATCGTCTCTCTCTCTCTTTCTTTCTCTCTCTCTCTGCACTCTCTGAAGACCTCTTCCCAGCTAAGCGTGGCTCCTTCAGAAGGCTCCTTTTTACAGGCTGATGTTTTGTTCACCCAATCTCAGTCATTGGCTTATCACATTAGCCTCATTCACCCTGGGAAAATGGAACCTGGTCTGATGTACATTAATAAAAGCCAAAGTGAAAGGGTGTTTCAAATGAACAGGGGGCAGGATGGCAGGGCAGTGCTTAACCAGTACCCTGGGCCAGCAGCCAGAGAGCAGGCAATGAGCCTGTACACCCCCACCAAAGTGGGGTACATGTGCATGTTGCTGGGGAGGATATTAAGAGGGGGTCTCCAATAAACCTTTTCTCCATCAAAACTTTGTCTAGGGCTATTCCAACCAGCAAAGTGATGCCATTAAGCAAGACAGAAAATGCTACCCCACAGCCTAACAGAAAAGAGGCAAATGAACATTTAGATGCCTCCAAAGGCATGGCACAGTGAGACTCTTAAATACACACTTGGCCATTGTCATTTCAGATGATCCACAGCAAACTAGGCTACCCCTGTTTGGCAGAATGACAGCTATTCCCGCAGTGGCTTTGGGATGTTATTTGAAAATCAGATTATTTATTTTTTAAAGGCAACATTCATTGCCAGGCATGTTTTTCTTTCAGTTTATCTAAATGGGAACATTCTTATCTGAAAGGACACAGATACCTTTTTGTGAGCTTCCTGCAACATATAAATGTGTTACATGGCAATGATATTTCTTTGTGTTCTGCACTACAAAAGTCTACATGTACAAGGAACATGGATTAAAACAGAAAAAATGATTCCTTTGTGTGTCTAAAAGAACTGAATAGCACAAAATGGCATATTTGTGCAACTATACTTTAACATGTTTAAAATCCAACTTGTTTTATTTTTTTTTATTTTATATGTATAAGTGTATTGCCTGCATGTATATAAGTGCATCTGTGTTGTGCAATGCCTGTGGAGGTCAGAAGAGGGTGTCAGATCCCCTAGAACTGGAATTATGGACGGTTGTTAGGCGTCCATAGCACCATGTTGATACTGGGGATCAAAGCCGGGTCCTCTGCAAGAGTAGTCAGTGCTCTTAAGCACTGAGCAATCTTTCCAGCCTGTTTTATTAATTTTTTAAGTGATACTTATTTGTAACATGCTCAAATGAATCCCAAAGAGAAAGGTAGTATACAAAAAAGGCTTTTGATCTTCATTCATTTTCAAGTACCTGTAAATTGAAGGACCTGTTGGGGAAATAGTCTGCTCGTTAGTTGGCTGAGAGGCACTTTTGTTTTCAGTAGGAAGAAAGAGGTTGTGTTACACTAGAAGATCTCCTTAAGTGTACGGAATGACAAGCTTACCATGTGTGGGAGTCACACTTCATGAAGTCCCTGCTAGTCTCCACTGGTTCTACAGTGGAGATCAAGTTTCAAAATAATCTGGCAGAACACATGTTCTTGGGTTAAAGAAAGCAACGTTGCACTTATGGCACAGGATGAAGGGTATTTAAGGTCAGAGGTGAGGGAGTTGCTACCTACATCGACTGTGACAGAATTGTGCAGTACTGGTGAAAACGATACTTACGATAAAACTGACAGAGATACGAGTTCACTTCATACTAGTACTTACGTTAGGGCTGAATAAGCCATTCTATCTCTCTGAGCCTCAGTTATATCTGCAAAATGGACACAATAATTGTTTTCTTTTTAAAATTGCTCATAACATCGAAAATATAGAATGCCTATATATGATAATGTCTATATAATGTACAGTGCCTGGCAATAAATCACAACATGTCACATCAACTACATTTATGCTTAAAAATTTAGGTTGCCTTTATGTCAAGCTCATGATATAAATGAATATTTTGGTCAAATATATTTGTGCAGTAAAAGATGTTTTAAAGTACAGTATCAATTACAACGGAACAATACCAGCATTTGCACATATCACATATACACTTGTTATCTTGTAGCCACACACGAAATGCTCAAGTTGGTCATTGCTCTGAACTGTGGGAAGAATAAGGAGTATAAATATGTTCCTTTAAGCACAAAACATTCATCTTCAAAGAAGTCATCATGTCTCTTTGCTAATGGATGCTCCGGAGGCCAAACCTATGAATCAAAAACCAGTCAACAGAGGGGAAAGAGGCCATTTGAAAGTACTGTCGTGTGTGACTAAAGCCTTCTTCTTTTAGCTAGCATATTATGGATATCTTGACAAAAAAAGAAAAAACTATGGATTCTGTCATTGTTCTTTTCACTGAAATCATTTTCCATCTGTCTAAGAGACATGATCTCAACACGGTTTGCTTAGTACCCACTGAACAATAACAAACATAAATTCCACTAGTGTTTCTTGTTTAGATCTTATAGACGGTCCAACATACATAAATCATAAAGATCACGAAATCTATCACTTAGGATTTTACATGTGAGGTAGAAGATCCCAGAAAGGCTCAGCATTCACTTGAGGTCAGAAGGTTCACCACTGGCAGAGCTGATATTAAAGACATCACTCCTGACCTCCTTCCAGTCCTTTCTATGACTCACACATGACTTTCAGAGAAAACAAGAGATATGCATTCCTTCAAATCAAAAGACGACTCAAAGGGAAGATTCCACTGGGAGCTGCGAAGCAGAGCACTCTAATGAAGCCATCATACTTACTCCACTCTTCATTAAGACATATACCATGCTGCCATGTTAACTTCTGGAAACTTCAGCATACAATGCCCCAATAATAATAATAGGAGAGTAGAAAACTAAGCAATGAGACAAGCCAGGCTATGAGGTATCAGTGATTAAGGCACAACTCAAGTATAAGGAAAGCTGAGTTTAACTCCACAGATGCCCTGGATGAAGGTATTAACCAGGTAACTACAATGCTAACAGTACTATTGAAGATGCAAAGTACTTCCTTGTGCAAATTGATGAAGTCAGAATTAATCCGACATGTAACTATACAAGGAAGATAGCATTTTCTGAAAAAAAAAAAAAAAAAAAAAAAAAAAAAAACACAAAGAATCTTGCTTGTGGCTTTTTGTTTTTCTGAGTTAGCCCCAGATCTTTCATTAACCAATTTTGTAAAGTCTACACACACTACACACCACACACTCACACACACACACACACACACACACACACACACACGCACGCACGCTTTCTCCTATTCTCTCATTTCTGTCAGGAATGATATACTATATGGATTTCAATAGCACTTCTTCAACAATGAAAGTTACATTTATATACATATATGTGTTTAGTTGTTGTTTTTACAGTTCTAGTTTGAAGTCAAGAAGGAAGAAGTCAGAAGCCTCTTCAGGCAGCATGAAGAACCACTCGGCTAGCTCTCAGAGCTGGGAAGGTGTTTCTGCAGGAGGCTGAGGAGAATTGAAACATCAAGCAAGAATTTCCCTTTTCTCATTCAGTCTGAAAACCAATATAGAATTGGAAACCTTGCTTCACGCTTTCTTACCCCAGAACCTGTAAAGCCCACATAGCACCCTATAATTCAAACAGAGAATGAGATGGCCCGGGGGCATTGTGTGAACGAGTCAGGAGCCAGGCTAGGCAGACTGAATTTGAGCTCTACTGGTACTGATGACAACCGTTAGCTTCCACTATTTCCGACTTTTCTGTGTTTGCTATCTAATTATGTCCCATCTTGAAAATGCAGCAGGAGAAAATTCCATTTCAGTTCTAATAATAGAAGTGGATAATATTTACCATTTTAACAGACCGGGCTGTGTTGTGAATGAAGGCCGCCTCTTCAGTCACATTATACAGATGAAGTTTCTCCGGCAATAGTGGAGCATATGGGAATTAGAAAACTAAGTAGACTATGGGAGCAATGTGATTTTTAAAAAGTAATTTAATCTAAATCGTGGTGTTAAATGGAAATCTCATCCATAAAAATTGTATGTTGGAAAAGCAACTAAATGTCTAAGTAGAGAGAAAAGGCAATTTTAAAATGTTATTTTAAAGTATATTAGTGGCACTGGATCCTACGCTATTGAAAAGTCAGATCATTTTCCCAAACAAAAGCTTAGTCTATAAACTTAGTAATAGCAATATGCTGTATTAGTTGAAAATAGAAGAAAATGCCAAAATATCCTTGGGCCACAGATGAAAGCAAAATGATAAAATGATATTCTATGAAGACTGCAGCCAGGATAAGAACAGAAAACAACTCAAGTGAGGATTTAACAAGGGGCCTGATGAGGTAGCACATCTTCTCTGAGTAGAGTTCTCCTCTTTAGGTCCACAACAGGCTGGAAGTTATTTCTGACACACTCCACAGTGCCTCCCTCCCCTATGAGGAAGTCACACAGACCTTGAGGAGAGTAAGAAAACTTTGAGCACATCGCAAACAATTTGTTTTTCCCTGGTTTACAATAAAAAACAACAACAACAAAAAAAAAAAAAAAAAAAAAAACAGTATTAGCTACTCCAGAGCAGTTCCTGCTTGGGGTGAAAATTGAGCCTGAGTTTTTAAAGTGCAGTCAATGTGCAGCAAATACTTCTTGAGCTGTAGGGGTAACTTTTACAACATAGACATAATCTGGACTTTTGTAATATAAACAAGCCCACTGAGCCATGTGCTCATCTTGTGACCCAGGCACAATGATCTTAATCCTTCAGGACCTCTGCATGCCCTCCTCCCAGGATAGCTATCATAAGATACTGTATGAATGAATTTATGTATGAATGAATGATTTACATATCAAAATACTGGAAGCCGCTCATTTTCCTTCAAATAGGAGAAAAACCGAGAAATCTGTTTGATACTGTGTGTGATTCTAGGCCTAAGGATCAAAGGGGAAGATTCTCTGGTAAGAAAAGGGTGGACCCTAGTTTGTAGTTCCCGGTTCATGCTGGAGATCCTGTTTGAATAAGAGACTGAGTGAAGTCCGGCTCCAGAGCACAGTTCTGAGACACATCTGAAGGAACAGGTGGTTCTCAGAGTTCAGGCCCACTTTGGGCCTTAAAATGAATGCTAAGAATCAGGCTGTTCTTTAGTCAGGTTTAATCATAATGTGACTTAGAAATGCCACACTAAGATACCAAGAGAGTTCAGGAAATGCAACAAAATATTGTCTGAGGACTGAGCAGGTTCCGTGTTGATCAATACTTTAATAAGCCATTACTGTGGTCTCTATGTCCTAACAGCTGAGTAGGGATGGGCTTTGAAGCACTTTCCCCACCAGCACCCCAGAAACAATTAAATTAAGCATGAGCTCCCCCTCTGTGTCTCCATCTTCCCTAAGCCTGCCTTGGAAATGCAGGGAAAGTAAGACAACGGTAGCCGGTGAAGCGCCAACAAGAGGTGTGCCTCGGCCTTGCGTTGGGTCTTAATCACTTCAGGTCTACTCTGTGGATCTTCTCTCAAAAGATCCAGCCTCTTTGACTGTCTGGTACTGTGTATGCAACAACAAAAACTTGCCTTTTGACTAGCTCTTAGAAAAGAGCTTTGATGGCACGATACACAAGGACACTGTGGGAGAAATTTCATAGATGTCTACATAAAAATTCATGAATGTGTACATCGTTTTAATTAAATTATTATACATCTTTTAAATGCATTGAAACTTAAATGCCAAATTGTTTAGTTATCACATACTGTCAAATAATGCCTTAAGTGGACATTTACAAGTATACAGAACACTATGAAATGCTATTTACAAGCTACAGACCACCATGTAAAACTTCATTTCCCTGAATATAAAATATGAAAGCAAAGATACAAGATAGTGTTCCACATGATTTATAAGTTTTACATCTAAAAATAAACTACCCTCAAGACAAAGATTTATGAATGTAACATTTTTAAATTCTTTTAGTAAACACAAAAATACAATAGTTAAAGACCAGGGAAGGTCATCCTACTATAAATATCAGGTTTTTTCTAGAACCAAAGATATAGAAATGTTAAGTAACTCATTTCATTGTTATGTTATAGATACATATTGCAGTATTATAATATACCCCATACATATGTACATATTAAATGGTTCACATACAGGAAGCAAAGGCAAGCAGATTGCTGTGAGTTCAAGGTCAGCCCAATCTATATAGCAAGTTCCAGGCCAGCCAGGGCTACATAGTGAGGCCCTGTATCAAAAATAAATAAACATTTAAAAACACAATAAAGTATTTTAAAAGACAAAAAATTATATTTTATTAATTCATTGAGAATTTCATGTAACATATTTTCATCATATTAAGCCTCCTTATCTTCTCTCAGATACACTGCCTGCTTTTTTAAACTCATCAAATCCAATTTGTGTTCCCCAAATACTTTTGGGTGGAGGTCCGTCCCCCAAAACATGGTCAACCTACCAGGGGACAAATCTTTAAAAAAAAATATTACTCTCTAATTCCAGCAGCTATCAATGCCAATAGCTCCTCAGTAAGGGGCAGAGCTTCATGCCCACCTCTCGCTCCATGCTTGGATTTTGTTTGGCTTGAACTTGTGCAGGTCTTGTGCATGCTGTCACAACCACTGTCAGTTCACATGTGCAGCTGCTTATTGTGTCCAGAAAACACTGCTTTGTTGTGGTCATCCACCACCTCCGGATCTTGCAGTCTTTCTGTCCTCCTCATTTTCAATGATCCCTGAGCCTTGGGAGAAGGAGGTGATGAATAGATCACCTAATTAGGGCTGAGCACTCCACAGTCTCTTATTCTCTATATACTGATCAGTTATGGATCTTTGTGTTAACGGCAATCTACGGCAAAAAGAAGCTTTTCTAATGAGGTTTAAGAGAGGCACTAATCTAGATATTGTGATAAGTGACTAGGAATCAGATTAATACCATGTCCAGTTAGCAGCATAATAGTACGATCTCCCCTGAGGTCTATGACCTATCTAGCCACAGGATAATGGTACTAAGTATGGGTGCCATATTGTGGAGTGGGCTTTATATCCAATTAGAAAGTGCTTGGTTACTCCCACAATATCCATGCCACTATTTCACCAGTGGGCGTATCTTGCCAGGTCCACTATAATTATAGTTGATGGGATTCACAGCTGGGTAAGACTGACGATTACTTTTCTCCTCTGGTAGTAGAGTTAGCACCTTTCAGCACTATGAAAGCTAGCTGGTATGGATGAGGTTAGAACCCACTTGATTTCTCCATGCTCTACAACTGAAGTATGTGGTGTCTTCATCAATAGGGTCTTACCATCAAGATTCTGGAGGATAATGAAGAGCAATGGCAATCACCAGTAATGTCTGGGGGTAAAGTTTAAGGAGAAATGGGATTTCTGAAACTGTTAAAAGAGGAAAAGGTTTATTGTGGGATTTCTACCACACACTGATTGAATCCTTATACCTTACATGCATGTATTGAATTATGCTTTTACTGGTTACTTTCTCATTTCTCTGACCAGATACCCAACAAGAACTCTGGCTTACAGTTCATGTAGACAGTCTCTCATGGTGTCTCTCATGGGGGCACAGTGGCAAGAACATGAGGTATCTGGTCACAGAGCATCCCCGGTGAGGAAAAGGAGAGCAGTAAATGCTGGCGTTCAGTCTACTTTTTAACTGTCTCTCTACTGTTAATTTAACATTTGTGGGGGCACATGCCATGGCTCAGGTGTGGGAGGTCAAGGGACAACCTTTAGGAGTCAGGTGTCTCCTTTTACTATGTGTACCCTGGGGACTGAACTCAGGTTGTTGCCCTTGGCATCAAATGCCTTTCACCACTGGGTCACTTTGCCAGATGCTTTCTGTCTTTTATTCAGTCTAGACCCCGAACCATGGAATGGAACTATCCACAATTAGAATGGATCGCCCCACCTTACTTAACCCAAGCTAGAAACACCCTCACAGACATGTCCAGTGATTGTAGATATTTGTTGGAATTGCTTTTCTGGACAAATGGAATCTTATCTAACCTTGTAACCAAAGTCAATCTTATGTTCTGAGATAATTTAACACTATCTCAGCTTGTTTATAATGTAAACAAGTTTAATGGGACTTGGACTCTTCCTGTCACCTGAACATAAAACTTTATTCCTTCATGATACTTTCTTGCCCCTGACTCAGGATTGTGTGTGTGTGTGTGTGTGTGTGTGTGTGTGTTGAAAATATCAAGTGCTGAAAGGAGTGAATATTCATTGGAAAGAATGAATTATCTCATTTATGATATAAACAACAGATAGAGTTAGATTGATGACTTCTGTTTATGGTTGTGTGTGCTGTTCTGGGTCAATACAGGTCATATAAGCAAAACCTTTTGATTATATAGGTTCCTTCCTTCCCTCTATCATGCTGGATGGACTGCTTCAATAAAAAGAGCACAAGGCCTTTGTTCAGGAGCATAGTTTCAAGAGAAATCTGAAAAGACAAGTTCTCAGAACAGATGGAGCTACACTCATAATTGTAATAGATGCTGAGTCAGGCTGGTTTTCTTCAGGTGTCATTGTCATGTGGCATCACACCACTGTAGATGCTGTTGAGTCAATAATCAATATACTATACACCAAAATATGTACAATTAAAATAATAATTTCAAGTACTTTAAAAGCTCTGACTAAACATCTAAGAAGACAAAAAACAACCATGATGATGTTCAGTGGAATCTTTGTCAACTTTATCCCAAGACTTTTCTTTCATGGACAGCTGTCTTCTCAGAACTCTTCTCTGAGGAGAGCAGGAACCTTCAGACAGACAGGTTCATGTTCTTGGGAGACATGGGAGTCTTGTATTGTCCAGCTTGGTCAAGGACTCCTCAAAAGTACTGCCAAGCCTTCCTTAAGCTGGTAATCAGGACACATTTATGAAAAACAACCTCCCCCTTTCACTCATCATCAGCCTTACCTATCAGGCTGACGGTTCTCCCAGTCATACAGGGCTCGCTCTCCAATTCTTGCTGTATGCATTTCCCCAACAAAACCCTGGCACATCCGAATCCAGCACACTCTCTGTGCCAAAGAAAGTGTACAAGTGGCCTGATGTCTGGGAGCAATTCTGTTTCCTGTAAGGCCTATTTTGCCTTGTGTATACAATCCCCAGAGGTTTCTAAGTTGTTTTCCAGAAAAACTAACATAGAATTTTAAAAATTCATCTTGGTAAATTTCCCACCTGGTGAATTGCTCACATATACCTGGAGATAATTTTTCAGAATACTTTAAAAAACAGTCTAATCATAATAAGAGGCAGTTTATGCAAAGAGGAAGTTCGTGCCATCAGATAAACACTCATCAAATGCTAAGAGGCAGGTTTTGCTTGGGGATGCCTTATTTTTAATTATTTTAAAGCTTATAAATCAAGTGACACACTGTCTTTCATAACAGTTTCCACACTTTTACAGTTAAGAAAATAAGGGTTTTTTTAATAGTATCTGTAAGTTATAAATAGCATGGTCCTTGTTTGAGTCATATTTGGCATTATGTGATATCCAGGCAATTTAGCACTGAACTTCAATTACACAGCATTTAAAAATTCACAATGACATAAAAAATAGCTGGACTTCTAAGCTTTTGCTTTCTTATGACTGATTTAAAATAATGTATCAAATGGGTAATACCCCATTTAGAATTATCTCTACATCTCTACACACAACTAGTTTCTCTGCTGACTATCAAGATAAATTAGAAAAGATGTGACCTAACCGTGTCTTTAGACACAGCTTTACATATCCTTGCCATGGATGAGAAATGAAAAGGTTAAGCCAGAAACATAAGATTTCATCTGACTTTGATAGCATAGGATTCTATAATTTTATGGTTTAATGCAGTCAGATGTGTTTCGAGTTCTCCCTTTCAAATTGTGAGTTCCCTTGACATGAAATCTGAGTACAGCAGAACTATTTTCTGCAACCATGACTGTTCCAGTTCTAACATACCCAGATTGCTGTGCAGCCCAGTCAGATGATCAGGAGCCCAAGTCCTGGCCCTGGGAAGGGACAGCTCTCTCTTGCCTCTGACTTCCTTTCTATTGGTGCTCTGGAGAAACAGGCATAGAAGGACTAAAAAGGTTTGCATACTCTACAAACAATCCAACTTCTTCCTTGAAGATCTTACTTTTACATCAAGTTATTTGCAGAAAGTGCTTCAGAAATGTCTGAATTATTAATAGTGCCATTTAACTGCGCTTCGCCATCCAAATCCTTGTAAGACCACAGACGTACAACTAAATTTTCAGATTTTAAATTTAATGATGAGGGTATATAGACATGCGGATTTAAACTGGAAGACCTAGATTCTTCTATTTACCAAGCATCTCCTTTCATAGACAACATATTATTCACACTTTCAGAAGTCAGCCAAGATAGCAAAGACAAATGGCTTATAGCTAGGCATGGCGGGATTTGTCCGTAATCTCAGTACTTGGTCAGCTAGAGCAGAAATATTGCAAACTCAAGGCCAGTCTGAACTAAAAATGAGACTCTGTTTCATAAAAACAAGGGCTGGAGATGTAGTACAGTGGTGGACTGGTTTCCTGGCATGCACAAGGTCTTGGGTTCAATCCAACACACACACACACACACACACACACACACACACACACAACCTGAGAGCCAGACCTCTTTGGAGAAGGTGTGGTTAAAACCCAAAGGGCAGCACATTTTCTGGATGCCACAAGCCAAAGCTGTTCTACCAGACACTCCCCTGCACTTCCAGGAAACAATTTCTGAGGTACTCTGGGCTGAAGCTGGTGGCCTGGAGGCCAAATGCCAGCATACAGGCTGGTCAGAGCCGTCACACAGAAAACTGCTTGCTGAGACATCAAGAGTTTACTGGCAGGTGAACTCCACTGAGCTCCCCAGTGAAAGAGGAGGAGGAAGAAAAGACCAGACACAGGGAGGAGGAGCCCGCTTCTCCCCTGGGCCACGAAAGGCTCTGAATTAGCACCCTCTATTGGCAAAGCTTAATATTACATAATGCTGCCAAAGGCCCATCTTTAATAAACACAGCAGAGCAGCAAGGGGTAAAATTGCATCACAGAATCACTGAGCTACCTGGTCCCACTGACTTCCTCTTGTGGTGGGTCATTTCCTCTATAAATTTTTATTTTGAATTCATCCTCTCAAAATGAATTAACTTTGTTGGAAAGCTTCACTGGAGCATACTTTTTCTTTCTTTTTTAAGGGAGGGGTTCTCTGATCATCTCTAAATTCTGATTCCCATACAATATAGGCAGAATAAATAAGTACCTCAAATCGGTATGTAGTAAAGGTTTTGTGACTTTAGTTTCCACAGGAAAACTTTTTATTGCTGAAGAAGGCTTAGACAGCATCCTAGCTATTTTGGGTGAATTTCCTAGACATTTTCTGTATATTTTAAGCAGAGAAATAAGAGGAGGGGCTCAGGAAGGGGAAAACATCATTCTCCCTTCTGTAGTAAATTGTATTAGTAATAAACAGGACGTTTACTGCCTCTGTCTCAAAGTTATCACTATTCCTTGTCTCTTCTGTCAACCACTCATTACCCGCTCATGACTCTCAAAACAATACCTTTAGCCCAGCCTCTGCTGAGATGCAAATCCACACAGCCCTCTTTATGTGTGCACTCACAACTGAGCCTTTCACGGCCACTCCAGTTCCCGTTCAGAACTGTGCCCATTGTCTGTTCCCTTGAACCCATTTGTTCTATTGCGTTCTGCAGCTCAGAGAATGATTACCACCACTCTCCCACTCCCAACTCAGAAATATTAAAGTATCATAGACTTCTGCTCCTCATTTACTCCCCTCCCGTCCTCCCCCCCAGCACCCTCAAACAACCACCAAATCTCATAGATACCACGCCTTTACAAACCCTGCATCTCTTTGTTATCCCCATAGCCCTAATTGTGACAATACTTTCCTTGCCTCCAGTCTAAAGTCTCTACCAGCACTGAGTCCTACATGCCTGTCTTTCAGATCTTATCTCTGCAGCTCACCTGCTGTGTTCAGGGATTGTCTTTTCTAATTCCTGAACGTGAGGGGTTCCTGTAGTTCTTACTTAAATATAACTTTCTGACAACACAATGAAATTAGCGCTTTCCTCATTTTACAGAAAACTGGGATTTACATGGGTGAAGTAACTTGTTTACAGCCTTGGTAAGCAATCCAAGTAAGATGGGACTCCAATAATCTGATCCCAAAGTACATTCCTTTCACCACCAGGTTCTCCTGCCTCCCCAGTGTGACTCAGAATGGCCAGTCACAAAGCTGTTCCACTAGTCCTGGCCTCAACTAAAAAAGTAGTCCTGAAACTGGTGGTGGAGGCAGCTGGAAGAGAGATACCAGAATAAGACTCAGCATTTCTTAGACCAACTGAAAATCCTAGTTACTCCTGTTAATCAGCTTCAAATATTCTGCCCCTCCCTATGACCCACAGGGCAATTGCATTTTTCAGGTCATATGTTAAAAAAATATGGCAGTTGTAAATATAAGACATACATAAAAAAAAATAAAATAAAATAAATCCTGAAAGTAGTGAGAACAAATTCCAATATTCATTTTATGTGAATTTTATGCAAGATTTATAACCAGTAAAATATTTTATATGAAACAATCACATAGCCACACATATATGCATACACCCTCCAGCATAATATTCTTAAATCTGGGTTTGTTTTCACACATATCATAAATATTCTGAAGGTTAATTGGAAGCAGAATGCATGCACAACTTTGTATAAATATGGGCTCTTCTTCAAAATCCTCTTTTGCTTAGCATTTTTCAACCTCTTTTTTCTTTCACTTTTAGCTCCAGAAGATCAATATACAATAATAAAAGTGATTGAGAGGATGTCTAATTGGGATTTGTGTATACTCTAGACATCCTCTCAATCACTTTTATTATTATATATTGATCCTTGGCACAAAAAGAATGAACAAATTCAAGACATTACCCCCCAAGGTATCTACATCCTAATCCTGGAACCTGTGCATACATTACATTGCATGGCAAAGAGGAACGAATTGTGGAATTAAAGTTGCTAATCAACTAACTGCCTTGAGATTGGGAGATTATCCTGGATTATCCGTTTGGGCCTAGTGTAATCACGATGTAATTCAGGACTGAAGAGAATGGCAGGAGACTTAGACTGAGTGAGTACTTGAGAAAAACTATTGTACGTACACCCTCTGGAAAGGAAATCAGGCCTGCCTACACCTTTATTTTAGCCCAGAAAGACCCATGTCAATTTCTGACCCCCAGAGGTAATAATTCACTTGGTGGCAAGCTACTAAATGGTGGTTATTTGATGTAGCATTCATAGGACACTAATATACCTTCCACCTTCATCTGCTAGGAAGAAATTTTGGTCTTTCTCTTCAAATTCCTCTTTAAGATAATTTTGAGTGAATTAATTGATCTTATTAGTTCACATGCCTTCATTGCCTGCTTAGATGCTCAGGCTTCCTCTTTGATCTTTCTCTCATCTGTGTGCAGTTTGTTCCCTAGCACACATCCTGCATTTCCAAGTCAGAACTGCTATTTTCAGGTAATACTGTGTTGCTCATTCATCTAATTAATGACTCAGAGTTCTCCCCTGACCACACACAAGTATGTGCCTCCAGCCCACAATGTGGCCGCCAAGCTGCTGAAACCCCTGTGCCTTCTCCCAGCCTGCTTTATCCAGGCTGCTCCGCGTTCGGAGGATGTGGAGTCCATTCTTCCACCTGCACAGGTCAAAATCTTTAAACGGCTTCTTGACTCCCCCCTTCCTCTCATGCCACATTAAAGCAGAGGTCTCACGACACCTTTCAAGTTACTGTCTTCATTTGCTGTGAGCCTCAGAACTGGCCTCTGGCTTGCTTCCCTTCAGGCTGTTCTCAGCACAGCACCACACACCGGTCATAAGTCTGAGCTCTTTGCTCTCTGCTCAGAACATCCCAACTTTTCCTAACCACTTAGAATCAAAGCCAAAGACCCTGCTCTCTCCCCTGCAGTCTCCCGTCTCTGTGAGGGCTTAACTCAGTCTCCTCCAGGAACACCAACTGGGCTGTCTCTGGGACCCAGAAGCACACTCCCTCTTCAACAGCGCTGTGCGGTGTGGTGCTGCCCGGAGACTGCTTCACTCAGGGACGTCCTTCCTGCCCAACTTGCCAGAAAGAACGTCCCCTCTACCTTCTGCTGCCACTTTCTACCCAACTCAGTCTGTTTAGTTTTCTCCATCACCATCTGCCATAGTATACAGCCGTTTGTGGACTGCTGACTCTCCAGTTCCTTTCAATAACACTGAAGTGTAAGCTCTGTGAAAGCAAGAACTGATTTTCATTCATTGCTTATGCCCAGCATGTAGAATTGTACCCAGCATACACAGGAGTATGTACTGAATAGCAATAGTCACTGTCTCGTGTCCTAGGGATACAAAGGAGAATAAAACAGTGTTTGCCTGTCTCTGCCCTCCAAGCACTGAGATGATAGACATGTACCACCCCCAGCTACTGGGGATCCAAACTCAGGACTTCATGCTCACACAGCAGTTTACTGATTGAGTCATGTCCCTGTTCTTGATATACTCACTTCCTACATTAACAATTCAAACAGAACTGAAAAGCCAGTGTGAAACCAAGAATTGCATAACTGAGCTGGAGAGACGGCTGGGCAGTTAGAGCACTGGCTGCTCTTGCAGAGGACCTGGGCTCCATTGCTGGCACCCACATGGCCGTATCTCCAGTTCCAGGGGATCTGAAGCCCTCTTCTGACCTCCATAGGCACTGCATGACAGGTGTGCACCTACCTACATGCAGGCAATACACTCATACAGATAAAATTTTTAAATTAATTATTTTTAAATTTTTTTCAAGAATTGCATAATTGCCTTGTGACTTGTAACCAAAGTAGACAAGTATTTAAAAACTTTTTATCCTTTTTAACAAGTATAGACTAAAGTTTCTATAAACTTCTCTTGATCCAGAATATTATAACATTTAAACTTGTGAAGACCTTAGAGATAACTTAACTGAAACCTTTTTTAGTCAGATGAGGAAATTAAAACCCAGAATACAGCACTAATTAATGCAGAAGTGGGATCATATTCCAGATGTTTCAGTTCACAGCTTTGGGTCATTAACATTCAGTGAATACAAAATCACATTTATTTTACTCATCTGACACAAGAAGCTACTAGTCTACAGCATGCCCCTGTCTAACCTTTGATCACTTTACAAAATATGCAAGATGAAGGCACTCTCATAATTCTCTGTCCCTATATGAAAAAGTAATCAAAGCTGACCAATCAAAATAGATAAGCAATCACTATAGACCTTCAGAAATAGCAAAAAAAAAAAAAACAGTTATTTCAGTAACACAGTATAAAATGAGTGTCTATGTTGACAACTACATCATATGCAAAGCTCTGAGCAATGCACTAAACTGAGATCTGGTTCCTCATGCTGGGTTACCTGGGGGAACTATATTAGCCTCTCTGAGCCTGCTCTTCCTGATTTCTAAAATGGATGCAATGGACTGTTTAAGTCCTTTCTTACTGCCTGGTTTTCATGTTGCTTTGCAATGTGAATGGAAGGAAGGGAGGAAGGGAGGGAGGGAGAGAGGGAGGGAGGGAGGGAGGGAGGGAGGGAGGGAGGGAGGGAGAGAGGGAGGGAGGGAGGGAGGGAGAGAGGGAGGGAGGGAGGGAACGAACAAATTTCCATTTGGGCAAAGATTCATTTATGCTGCTTCTCTGAAATCAGACCAATAGCCTTACTTTTGCCGGTCTGTGAATCTGTTGGACTGTGATAAATCACATGCCCCAAGGCAGGGACTAGTACAACAACCTCTTTCCTGCTCTGCCTCATCTGTGTTCCGTGACTGCTGTTGACTTGTCTTGTCCAGCATCTCACCATGGGCCAGCATATGTGATTCAATCAGAGAGTTCTAGGGAAGGCTCTATCCATTTCCAGCTGAGGAGTCTTCATCACCAAACTCTAATTCAAGTTTTCACAATAATATATCTGGCTTCCCCAAAAAGAGTTGAGATAGAGAATGCTTTAGCCATCTTTCGTCAGTCCAGTTCATAGTAAATGAGAATAAACAGAAGCATTGTGTTGCTGTGAACGCAGGTATGTCTTCCTGTGTGCATAAATATGGGTTCGCCATTCACTTTCTGTCCCTGAAATTGAGAATATCTCCTTTTGATTTCAGTGCCATCTGTCATGCAAAGCAGGACTAAAATTTTCCTTTGAGTGATCCTTTCAACCTACATGATTTTGATCCCTGATTTTGTAATTCTCTGGCAAGTACCTAACCACTCATAGTCCTCTCAGACAGGGAGGCTAATGGCCTGCAAGCTCAATTAAGAGCAGATGGTTAGAAACTGCAAAGTAGTGATTTGCATAAAAAGATCATCTTACTTTGACACTGTAGAGTTTTATATTACTTTTCATTGTTTTCCCAGAAAACAGGGCCCCACCCTTAGCCAAAAGATAACAAGAAAATGTGGCCTATTTTTCTGCTGAAAAGGAAGCACTTCACAGCGAGGCACTGGGCGGGTGGTGGCAATGCAACCGCATAAAGCAGTATGACATACTGTGAATAAATGTGTCAGAGAAGCCCAGATGTTCAAGAAACTTCTCCAGCCTGGTAACTGGACTCCGCCTCTTCACCTTAGAAGAATCCAAACAAACATAAATAACCCAAAAAGTCTCCAAGCCAAGATCATGTAATATATTAAAAAGTTTTTTTTTTTTAAATACCACAGGTACCCTCACAGCAGAGCGGCTCACTGACTTGCTTTCTTCGGCAAATCAAGCTTAGCCTTGTGGTTTTCTTATGTGGCGATCTTACCTTCTGGTTGCACCTCTAACCTGCTCTGATTTACAGACTAAAGCCTCGATGACCGATTAGCAGTTGGTGGAAAGCGCCGTAGGAAGAGTTTGGGGTGACCTGTCCAAAGCAGACACAGAAGGTGGCGTTGCCAAATCCAACCATTCGGTAACTACAGTGGTGATTCATGTAAAGAGCATTTTAAAAGTACAAGCAGACCCTCTGAAAAGGAAAATCCTGTTTTATATAACACAGAAATTAACCCCTCAGATCGCAGCTAATTAGCATAGGGCTGGTTACGTGGGAGACAAAAGTCAGCTGACCTGTGAACATCAAAATAGCAGAAACCAAAAGCTCTGCCAGAAACAAAGTGTACAATGCTTGCCAAGAAGACAGGAAAGTTCCAATCAGACTCTACTTCAATAATATGATTCAGGTCAACAGACGAAAATTAGACAGTTAGAAGCACGAAGTGAAGCCAGAAGATTCTCTGAATAAGATTCATGAGGGCCATGCAGCACACTAATGGCCGGAGGACATCACTGTTAAAGGGAAACACCTCAAGAGTGAGCAAGAGCTACAGAGGAGATAACACAAGTCAAGGAGTGTTGCAATGATTTGTTAGAAGAAAAGTGAGACATCAAATAAGAAACAAGTCAGGGCTGGAGAGATGACTCAGCAGTTAAAAGCACTGGCTGCTCTTACAGAGGACCCGGGTTAAGTTCCCAGCACCAAATGGAACCACTAACCACTGTCCATAATTCCAGTTCCAGGGGATCCGATACCCTCTTCTGGCTTGTGTGGACATTGCATGACAAAGGTGCACTTATATACATGCAGTCAAAACACTCGTACACATAAAATAAAAATAATAAATAATTTTTTTAAAAAGAGACAAATCACATTAATGAGGGAGGCCAAAATGAAGAGGCTGTGAAGAACTCTCCAGAGACACTGAGGGCCACATTCTCTCTATTCATAGTTTCCCTGAGAATCTATTTCTTTTCTTTATCTTTCAAAAAAAACTTTATATTTTAAGATATCCCCCCAAAGTCTTCATTTTTTAACGTAGCCTAGTGATAGAGCATTTGTCTAACAAGGTCCAGGGTTCCATCCCCAGAACCATAAAATGAAATGAAATAAAAAATAAGGACCAGCTTTCAACAGAGGTATAGTGGTATATGCCTATAATCTGAGGAGGCTGAAGTGTAGGGATAACAAGTTCTAGACCATCCTAGAAGTTACAGAAAACTTGAGGCTAGCCTGAACTAAATAACAAGATCTTGTCTCATAAAAAGAGAGAGGGAGAAATAGAGAGAAAGATGTTTAAAAATGTATTATCTGTAAATTCTAAGGCTCTTTATTGTTCCATGTTGGTTAGAGCTTGTTATATATTAATCCTGAATTGAAGATCTGTGCTGTTCATCAGTTGACTTGTAACGTAAATAGCAAGCAACATTCATTAAGCCGCTTCACAGGAAAGAGATCACTGAGTTTTCAAAGAAGGCCTGAAGTGAGAAAAGTTCATCACAATTAATTTAAGAAATTGGCCTAAACTCACTCAACCAATAGCAAGAAAGGAAGAGGGATAACTCCGTGAATCCGACTCTACATAGTGCCCTTAACTATAAGCAATGCTCCTCTTTTAATTTGTTATTATTTTGTAATTGTAATAAGACACAAAACATAGCCGTTACCATCTTGACCACCTGTTTTAGTGCCCTTTCCAGTCACTGTGATAAAATACCTTGACAAAAGCAACTTAAGGCAAAAAAAACTTAGATAGCACACAATTTGAGATTACAGTCCATCGTTACATGGACCTCAGTGTGGCAGACACTTGAAGCATGTCCACAGTCACGAAGAGAGCAATGAATGAAGGCAAGCATCTCAGCTTGCTTTCTCCACTCGGCTACAGTTCGGCATCCCCTTCCCAGGGAATGGTCCACTCTTAGTGAGCAGGGGAACTCTACTTATTGGGAATCACTACCCATTTCCTTATCCTCTTAACCCCTAGCAATCATCACTCTACATTTTTGGGTTCATAAATTTCTGTATATCGTGTACCTCATATTTGTATTTGTTCTTTTGCAGCAGGCTTATTTTACTTAACATAGTATCTTAGATAATTGTTCATAATGTATCACATGTCAGAATTTCCTTCTTCCCTGTTCCGTTGCACTCAAATACCACAGCTTGTTATCTGTTCATCTGTTGATGAACATTTGTGTTGTTCAGCCCACAGCTGTCAGATATAATGCTGTTATGAGTGGGGTTTGCAGACAGCACTTCAAGTCTTTGCCGTTGCTCTGGGTATGCAACCAGGAATGAAAGGAACTGTTGGATCATACGAAGAGTCTTGTTTTAATTATGTAAGGAACTTCCACTGTTTCCCACAGTGGCTGTACACCCTACATTCTCACACACAGTACCCAAGGGTTCCAATTTCCTCACACCTTCACCAACACTTTTTATTTTCTGAGTTTTTTATTTTATTTATTATTTCTATTTTATGTGCATGTATATAAATACACCCATGTCAAGCAGTGCCTGAGGAGGTCACAGATGATGTCAGATCCCATGAAACTGGAGTTATGGATGGTTGCTATCCATCATGTGGATCCTAGAAACCGAACCCAGTTCCTCTGCAGGAGCAGTCAGTGCTCCTAACTGCTGACTCATCTCTCCAGCCCTTTCAGTGTTGTTTTACAGGATTTATTTATTTTTATTTTGTGTGTATGAGTGCTTTGCCTGTATGTATGTAAGTGCATCATACAGGTACAATACCCACAGAAACCAGGAGAGGACACTAGATCCCCTGGAACTGGAGTTATGGAAGGTTGTTAGCCACTACGTGGGTGCTAGAAACTGAACCTGGGTCCTCTGCAAGAGCAGCCAGTGCTCTTAACTGCTGAGCCATCTCACTAGCCCCAATTTTCTCACTTATTTTTAATAGCAGTCATCTTAATGACTACGACAGTATTTTTCTTTTACTTTACACAATTTGCATATGTATAATTGTCAGAAAATATTATGTGTATAACCAATCTTTACTTCTTGGGGTTTGAGTCATTTAAGTTTTTTGATGTACAGCTGACAAAGATTTTTCTCCCATTCTGTAGTCTGTCTCTTTACTCTGTTGATGGCTTCCTTTGTTGTGCAGAAACTTTCAAAGTTCATGCAATACTATTTGTCAATTATTACTATCATTTCCTGAGTTGTTAGAGTCCTTTTCCAAAAGTCCTCCTTTATGCCTTGCCAGGAGCCAACCAGACCCCATGTTAAGATTTATCAATATCTGAAAAACCCAGCATGGCCTGTGATCATGGTCTGGAAAGTTCCCGGACCTGATCAGCAATCACTCTTTCTTGGAAAGGTTGTTTGTGCGGTTGTTTGTGCACATTCCTTGAAAATTACCTGTGACCTGACCCTTGCTTAGCCCTAGCTTAGAAATGCTTTTGTTATTTAGGTAATCATTCCTTGATATTTTTTAGTGATTGTTTCCTGCTTTTCCAATATGTATATAAAGACCTATGGAGAAAATAAACTTTACCAATTTGATCAGGCAAACTGTCTTGTCGGTCCTTTGTGTATCTCTTGTCTATCTCACTCCAGGTTCCTGAGGGTCTCAGCTCCCGTAGCTGCCCTGCTGGTCGGGGCAATGCCTGTATCTTGAAGTGTTTTCCCATCAAAATTCCAATGGCATTCTTCACATAAACAGGGGGAAAGAATCCTAAAATTTATACAAAAGTACCAAGGGCCCCCAAATAACTAAGGCAATCGAGCAAAAAGAGAAATGCTAGAGGAATCTAAATGTAAAATTATACTCCAGAACCACAGTAAGAAAAACATCAAAGTTTGACAGAAGCAGACATGTAGACTGAAGGAGCGGAGAACAGAAATAAACCTGTACATCCCCTGCCCGGTGATTTCCAATAAAGGTGTCAGAAACACAGATTGGAGAAAAAGCAGCCTTTTAAACAAATGGTGCTGGAGAAACTGGTTACCTATATGTAGAAAAGTGAAATTATACCTGTGTTCCTCATCCTGTGAAAAATCACTTCAAAGTAGACCTAAACCTTTGAAATTGCTAAAGGAAAATATAAAGAAACTATTGTAGCTTTTAGCATCAACCAGCCTTCTAAATATTTATATTTATACTACAAAAATGTTAATCTCAGTCTTAAACAGAGAAGCTTCTCTTTACAGTGAGCTATGGAAAATGCAGAAACTCTTGGGGCTGAGAATGAGTGACAGATGTGTGCTCAGCCTTAAATATTTTATTCCATGTAAACATCTAAATATCTTATACAATCTCAGACTCAGAGAACTTTGCAGAAGAAGGGGTAGAAAGAATGTAAAAGCTCAAAGATGGAGAAAAAGGTCATGAAATATCATGTTCTGGGCAAGACACAGCCACTGTGACCACAGCAGCTGCGGATGCCTGCACTGGCTCCTGGGTCTGTATATTGATGGTCTTTTCAACACGCAGGCACTTATGGAGGTTAGGGCTCATGGGGCCCCACTTCTTCTGATAGATTCAGGGAGATGGGAAGTTACTGCCTTCAGGTGTGTACCCACTGGTGACCCCACCAGGCTCCAACAGATAGTCCCAATCCAATGGTCACAGAATGCCCTGATCAAACGAAATGAGTTACAAAACAAAACCAGAAGTCATAAATCTGGGAAAGGGGCTTGTAAGGATCGGGGTGGTGGTGAAAGAGACGACAGGGAAATATAAGAGTGTGGGATTGGAGTTATGGCTCAGCGGTTAAGAGCACTGGCTGCTCTTGCATAGGACCTGGGTTTGGTTCCCAACACCCACATGACAGCTAACAACTGTCCATAACTCCAGTTCCAGGGGATCCAATACCTTCTTCTGACCTCCATGGACATTGCACACATGGATGCACTTACATACATGCAGGCATAACACTCGTACACGTAAAATAAGTAAATAAATAATTTTTTAAAAGACAGAAATATTCATTTTAATAATGTATTTTAGCCTACAGAGGACAAAGCTGGCAGCACCTCAGAAGACAACAGGAGCCGAAACAAAATTCATGGAAGCAAAATTCAGAGAAAGATTTGCTATCTGAATACAAAGAGTAAGGCAGACGAAGCCTTAAATGGCTTTTCCTGTCTTCTTCTACACATTGACTCAGCAAATATTCACTGGTTAATGAGGAAATGGGTATTTTAAAATTGTATTTATTGTTATACAAAATGAAATCTCCATCAAGAGAAGAGCAGAGGAACTGGAGGTGAATAAGAACAAAGTGTATATAAAAACACCCTAATGTAACCACGGTCTGGTATCCTGTCCTTAAAAATTAATTTTTCAGAAAAGGCCAAAATGATCAGATAGCCAATAGCTAAATATTTTATCTGTAACAAGATAAGAAGGGCTGGGCTCATAGCTCACTGCACAGTGTTTGCCTAACATACATAGGCCCTGGGCTCTGTCCCCTGTGATTTGAGTCAGCAACATAAGAAGCTTGCTCCAGAAGGTTAAGTTAATTAGGTCACAAAGGACATTGTTTAGTTCAACTGCTTTCTCATAATAAGATTGCTTCTATGAAGGATGCAGTATATTAATACATTCTGGCATAACCTCTTAACTTCATTAGGAACAGTTTAACAGTGTATAAAGGTCTGGTTAGATCCTGAACAATGGGCCACTAGATTTAATTGAGTTGAGGATCCAGAGGTGGTAAAGTCTTCTGACAATGTCTGTTGGACCAGGGCTTAACGAAATGCTATTAATGCAAGAGTGAGGCTTAGGATCATCTTTTGGAACTTGTGAGCTGACAGACTTGGGGAATAATGCATTTGTGAGAGAGAGAGAGAGAGAGAGAGAGAGAGAGAGAGAGAGAGAGAGAGAGACAGCAGTTCTTGCCTTAAGCTCAGAGAAATGGCTATATTGATATTTCTAGGAGCAACAACTGGATTAGTGATAAGTATAGTGATTGCACAAAAGATAAATAGGACTCCATAATCTAATGGCTGTTTCAAATATCTCACTCACTGAAATGAAAGTACCAAAAATTACATTTAATGAATGGATAGACTTAGCTATTTAAAAAGCTTTTCTAATGGTTTGTGAATATGAAATAGATTATCAAAGTTATCCTTCAATTGGCATTCTTTACCTACCTGCATCAGAAGACCTAAATTAAGTGGGATCACACAGCAACGGACCTAATTTGAACACATAAGTTAAAGTCTAGAGGTAGGGTGGGCTTTGGCCTGAATACAGTGCTTCCAAGTGGCATTTAAGTGCCTTGTTCTAGATCTTTTCTCGGTCTTGGGGGTACATCCTCACAATGGCAGATCTGTAGAGTGGGGACTCCAACTATTCTAACCTTGCACCTCCACTTTTTCCATGGCTACCTCTTAAAAGCACGTTCATTGGGGCTGAGGAGGTGACTCAGTTGGTAACACGCTTGTCACACACACTTGAGGACCTAAGTTCTATCCTCAGCATTCACATAAAAATCATGGTAGTATACGCCTATACCCCCAGCACTAGAGGCAGACACGGGAGGCCCTGCGGCCTGCTGGCCGACCAGTCTAGCAGAACTGATGGGTTCCGGGTTCAGTGAGAGACACTGTTTCAAAAATTAGATGGAGAGGATTTGTGAAAGACACTGACATGTACTGCTAGTCTCCACATGTGCACTGACACACAATAAACACATGCACATGCACACAGACACATACACACTCCCTACCCCCACACAGAGAGAACAGACATTTTCCAGAAAGTGCTCCTCTCCTAAATTTACCTTCATATCCCATTTATCCAGACTGGAATTGCACAAATTTCTAGACCAATTCCTGTAGTTGTAGAAATGGCATGCCAGTTTAGGCCTGGTACCCTAATGCAGAGACGGTCACTGGCTTGGAGAAAGACTTTACTGGGATTGTCTTAGATTCATTGGAGCTCATACTTCTAGCTAAGGTCAATGCTCCAAGCCTGCTGGCTGCTGCAGAGTGGGTGACTCAGGCCTCTGTGTGGGACAAGGTAAAGCCTAAGCCTCATTAAGAAGCAGACCACCTACAGGGTGAACTAATAAAAATAAACAATAATTTAGGACGTTACCACATGAAGCAATGTCACAAGGGATGTTCGATAATAGATACTTCCAAAAGAGAAATATTGTCCAAAGAGAATTGGGAGGTCAGATTGTTGGTGTGGCTGAATGTAGCAGTGACCAAGGAAAATTATGTTGTGACTCTAGAAGATGGATTCCAGTAATTTAGGCAGAAATAACTGTAGGGCAGAGAAGGATTAAGTCCAAGGTATATTAGCCTGAGGAGACATCCCTTGGGTAACACCTAATCTCTTTGCTGTAAATTCTATGCTCACCAAGCAACCTTCTGAATTATTATTTGTTCTTCTGAGTGACTGACCCCACAACAAGGGAATGCCTGGTTGAAGAAATGCTCCTGATTTAAAAATCAGTTCTATTTCCCATGGTAAATTGGTGCTGTGGTTTATAAATCATTCTCTTTTGTATTTTGTTAGAGAGATTCTATCCTTCAAAGCCTGTTTGCCTTGACAAAATAATAAAAGTGAGCTCTTGAAAGGAAAAGGCTGAGGCCTAGGCAGGACTCTAACGTCTCCATCAAGGTAAGCTCCCCTTGGGACAGCCCAGACCTGTCAGCTGGCTTCCTCCCCATGAGCGCTCCACTGCTCTACTGCAAGAGCTACCCAATGGAAAACCCGCCATGCAATCCTCCTCCCCCGATCTGTTCTCTTATTTGAAGAAGGAGCCTTGAAAGAAATGCTTAAGTACAGGAATTATGAGCCACACCATTAGGATCAAATAGATCCAGGTATCTTGGATAATCTTGGCTCATCCCACCAGCTGTGTGACTGGGGAGTCCTGTTACTTCCAATACCCAGCAGCCCAATCACAAAATGCTGAATGTATTTCTAATGACTAAATGAGATAAAGGTCACAGACCAGTTTGGTGCAAGGGGTGTTTTTTAATATTGGGGCCCTTGTGGTAATATCTTGATTTCTGTATTTAATCAAAAGGTATCTGATAATCTTGTCAATACAGAGCTCTATAATAAAGGAGAACTCAACATAAGTGCGTGAGTGACTGCAAAGCACGGAAGGAAATCTCATCCCAAATACCAGTGTCATTTTCCACATCCTACCTGGATCCAGATTAAATCAACGTGGGGCCCTCACACCAGCAAAGACTCAATTTTGTCTGCTTCTTAATGTTCCCGGAGCTCTGGTCTATTTATTAATTGTTTGGAGAACCACAATTGGAAAATACCACAAAACATTCATTGGAAATAATGAAAAGAATGTGTGATATGCGTTGTTATTAAAAAGGAGAGCATGTTCCATTTGAAAACAGGAGAGTTAGTACGGGAAGGGCTGGCTCTCCTGAAGCAGTTGAAATCGCACTGAAGAAGGGAGAATAGTCTGTGTGCTTCTCACGAGTCTGTCTTTTCCATTAGACTGGTAAATGCCTTGAGGGGAGAGACTGTGTCTCATCCATCATTGTATTTCCAGAAATTGGCTCTGTGCTAGGAACATTATAGGTACTCAATAAATGTTTGCTGATTGAATGAGAAGGCAGATGGATGGAAGCAGGGATGGATGGTGGGATGGATGGATGATAGGATAGAGGGAGGGTGGGCAGACAGCCTTTGGAGTCATTTGAAGATGCTAATGCTAGAAGGAGCATTACTATGAAAACATTAGGAAAAATAATTTCTCCAAGGTTGCTCTGCCTCTCCAAGGTCGCCCTGCCTCTCCAAGTTCACCCTGCCTCTCCAAGGTCGCCCTGCCTCTCCAAGGTCACCCTGCCTCTCCAAGGTCACCCTGCCTCTCCACGGTCGCCCCGCCACTTTGTGCTGACGCTTGCTGGACCCCGCAGCACCCACTTCAGTACTCTTTCCTCGGCCTTTATTGCTGTTGAATCTGATACGGCTGAAAGTATCCTATTGTAACATAACCCCGGTGTGGAATTCTGCTCTGGGTTGAGTGTCCCCTTAAAAATGTGCGTGTTGCAGGGCTGGAGAGACGGCTCAGTGTTAAGAGCACTGGCTGCTCTTGCAGAGGACCCAGGTTTGGTTCTCAGCACCCACGTGTAAGCTAACAATGTTGGTTAAGTCCAGTTCCAAGGGATCTGATACCCTCTTTTGCTCTCAGAGGGCAGTGGAGGACAAGGACACACTTGTGTGCATGTAGGTAAAACACTAATACACTCAAAATATAAATAAATAAATTTCTATGTTGAAGTCCTAATCCACAACATCTCAGAATGTGACCTTGTTTGAGAGATGACTTGGCAGTTAAGAGCACTGACTGCTCTTGCCGAGGACCCGGGTTTGATTCCCAGCACCCACATGGCTGCGAACAACCGACCATTACTCCAGTTCCAGTTCCAGGGGACTCCAACACTCTCTTCTGACCTCAACGGGCACTGCACGATACATGTACACTTACATACATGCAGGCAATACGATCATACACATAAAATATATAATAGTAATAAATATTTTAAAGAATGTGACCTTGTTTGAAAATAGGATGCTATGGATATAATTAGTTATGATGAAGTCATACTGGAAAAGAATGGGTGCCTAATCCAACATGGTTTATGAGAGATGATGGGAACATGAACCAAGAGAGACAGAAGAATAGAAGACAGATGAAGCAAAGAGACCCGGAAAAGAGACCAGAACACAGCCTTCCATCTTAGCCCTCGGAAGAAAAACACTGCTGACACCTTGACTTTGACCTTCTAGCTTCTGGAGCTGTGAAGCAAAGCTCTCCTGAGTGATCCAAGCCTGTGGGTCTTCACAGCAGCTTAGTGGGACTAATATAGATGATAAGACCAAAAGACAGAAGGAGCCTAAGCTCAGGATCCATGCTTTATCTCTAACTAAAAGTATTTCACTGGTCAGACAACCCTATACTGGACTGAGACTTGCCCAAGAAAGGAAACTTCTGCAAAGACACTAAATTGACGGGAGGGTTTCATTTGTTTTAGCAACTAGCATTACCTAATACAGAATTTAATCAAGTAACTTTGCTAGCAATAAATATTATTTTGCATGAAAAACAAACATGGACATATTAGAATAATGTAACATCCATGTAATTTGTACAATGAAAAGAAGCATGAGGGCCAGGAAGATGGCTCAATGGGTAAAGGCACTTGCTGCCAAGCCTGACAACCTGAATTCCGTCTTCAGAACCCACAAAGTGGAAAGAGAAAACCAACTCCTGCAAACTGTCGTCTGACCTCCAAGCACGTACTATGGCATACATGTGTCTACATACATAAAGCTAAACTCTGTGTCTCTCTCTCTCACACACACACACGTGTACACCATAATAAATAAATATTATAAAAGAGACATCAAAGAAAATTAGAGCTTTCTAGATGATATTTCAGCCTAATTTCCCAAATTCCTCCTTAGGGTACAAATTTACTCTATTTTGTACTTGGAAACTGGGTCTTAGAGGAGATAATTAAGTTAAATGGGGTTTCTAGGTAGGGCACTGAAAAAGGCACGTGCCTGATGTGCACAACAGAGGCCTAGAGCTATTTCTGCATGCGTGTCACCAACACTTTGGTATGTTCTCATTATCACACTACATCTTTTTTTCACTTGAGTCTCAAAACAATTAGGTAGGACACATATCATGGAAGACACAAAGTCTCCTACTCAGAGACACAAAGGAAACCAGCCAATTCAAAGGTGCTCTGATCCCTTCCCTCTTTAGAAATGGAATCAAATGTTTATTGAGCACATACTACCTGCCATCTTATACTATATGATTTACATAAAGTCCCCACAGCAAACACACAAGATAAGGGCTATTTTCCCTCCTTACTTTGTAAGATAAGGAAAATGAGAATTCCACAGAGCAATTTTTCCCACAGTTACACACTAAGTGGTGATGTTTAGATTTGAACCCAAGCTACCACCCTCCAAAGCCTGGGTGTTTAAGCCCCTGTTACCTGATGTAATTCATCTCCATCCTCTCTTCATGTCATCATCGCATGTCCACCTGGCACTCTCTACAGCAGATGCTCCAGCTGTTTCTAAATATCCATCCTCCACAACTCCCAACTGTCAGAGCAGGTGCACAGGACCCACCTCTAGAGACAGACACCTCCTGCTCTCAAAATGCGGCAGATGACCCAGGGCTTGACATTTCATGTCAGTGGCTGACAGCCTCCAATTAAGTCATGTCAGAAGTAGAAGGAGTTTGATGCCACTGTAGTTTTTTGCCCTGTGCATTCAATGGCTTTCCTCCTTGATTCGGGATCACAGCCAATGTGGAAGCTGAAATCCTTTCTGACAGCATCTGCTGGATTGCCGCAGTGAATTAGTCCAGATCCCCATGGACTACCTCTCTTTGTGTGCCAGCTTGTCACAGCGGCAGCAGCAGCGAGCAGGGTGACCCGGGACTTTTAGTCTAGACATACAGTCATCAGAGGCCCTTGGGGCTCTGGGCAAATTTACAAGCTTTTGAGACAAAAGCCTGGCTGATAACAAAATCAACACCCAATAATTGACACCCTAAAGTTAGAGAGCTGCAAAGGAACGTGGAACTGAGAGCCTTCTCAGTGTGCCATAGCATCTCACCCTGTCGCCCTTTGCCTGCTTTATACCCAGAGAACTCCCCTCTCTGATTCTTTGCAAGGCCCTCCCCAAGCCATAAAGAGGCCCTCCTTTCTCCTCTGCTGTCATCTGGAGTCCAGAGCTATATAACTCACCACTTCATACCTGCAAGACCAGTAGAAAACTTGTGTAGTTCATGCCTACAAGGCCTAGAAAGAGACAGCTTGAGAAGCCAGAGATGGGGTGCAGGTCTTTGCTTCTGAGATTTATCTGTGCCCACATTTCCCCCCAGGCCAGGAAGGTATGCTGCAAATTGACAAGTACCTGAGCAGAGCAAGAGCATACACAGTAACGGATCTCAGAGCATGGAAGGTCCAGCTACCCTCCTACGTGTACGTTTCTTATTGCTAGAACAAGCAAAGTAAGATCTGTGAAGACGGAGGGTCCTGCCTGTTTTTGTCTCTCTCTCTCTCTCTGTCTCTGTCTCTTTCTCTTATACACACACATCACCAGTCCCCCCCTCTTCCCTTCTCTCTCTCTCTCTCTCTCTCTCTCTCTCTCTCTCTCTCTCTTTCTAAAGATCTTCTGAAACCAGTTATTTTAGTCAGAGTTCCTGGAGTGTTGGCTACACGATGCAGCGAGGTGTGAATTCCCTATAAAATGCAAGTAACATTTTCAGAAAAGAGTTGCAGACCATTCTATACAACCACTCTGGCTGCACTGCAAGCCTGGGCTGGAGAACTAAAAATCTATCTCAGATAATTGACATTTATTTGATTGAAACAGCAGGGTGCCCTCCATCACCATGGGAGGAGACCATATGGAAGAACGGTGCGAGTAGCGATAATGTTTGTCTACTGCGTGTGCCAATGTGTTTAGAGATTATTCACAGGGCTCTGGGGACTCCAGTATGATAATGTTTCAGCCAAATTAGAATCAGATTAATTGCTCTAATCTAATGGAAAGACAATGTTTATCAAATTATTGCTCTTTTCACACCATGATATTGCAGTGTCATTATTCTTTGGGTTTAAGAAAGGAAATGAAAAGACTCCTTATAGCACATCTGCTCGAGAGTTAGAGGATGGTGCTTTCCCACTACACATAGGCCCATAACATGGTTGGCAATTCTGTGAAGTAACCAATAAATTAAAGCAAAATATCTGTAGTGGATAAACCTGCTGGAGTACTGTGATATCTGTTCATATTTTGATAAGACAATCTAAAGTCAATTAACTTTTTCCAGATTTGAGAGATTTTCTTCTTCCTGTTATGTTGGGAGTGCTTTCCTCTATAAATGGGGAAGTGCTTTTTTAAAGAACCCTAAGTGGCACTTACACAAAATTCTAAAACTCCTTTTCAAACTATCAAAATCAGCTCGGGTTCTCCACATTCTGAAAGGAAATGGAAGTCCCAGAAGCCCATGGTTTGTAACCTCTGTGGATTTTTGCAAGAGAGTGAATTTGGCTCTCCCTTCTTAGGCAAAAATGGCTCGTTCACTCCCCTGTGCTGAAAGAACTTCCCATTTCACTGCCACTCTGCCCACAGGGCCGTCGCTTGCATCCCTGAGAGTTCTCGGTGGCTTCAAGCACTGCCCAGATGTCATTTCTGAACGCTGTACAGAGCTATGCCCCAGATGGCGCCTTGTACGAAGGTGCTGGCCATCAGTTAGTAATCCCAACACCCACTAGGCTAGATGCCCAGTTCCAACAGGGAATTTGGGAGGGAAAAAGGAAAAGAGTTTTCTCCCATCCACATCTTCACAGGATGCCCTGTTGGTCCCTGCAGAGCCAAAAGGAAAGATCATGTGGCACAATTTGTATGTTCAATCTTCTGTGCACTCCAAATATTTAAAAATATCAGCAGTGCGAAGCCCCCGGGGTCTATGAATGCCAGAAGGAGATGTCTATAAGGCTTCCACTGGGCCACACAACAAGTCCAGCCACTGCCTTTTCTCTTACGACTAGTGCCCTCTGGAGAAAGGATTTTAACAGAATGGCCTTCCTTATGATATTTCACATCATAGAGCGCTTCCAATGGAAAGCAGCAATCTAACCTCACCTCTCCTTTGCAGTTGGCTCTTCCAAGTCATTACATACAAGGCATCAGTATGTCTAAGACTGGAGGTCATTTTGGTTACCCGCTTTCCTCTTCTCTTGTCCCCCAATTTTTCTATATTCTCCAACTCAAATTGGCAAGGCTGTATAATCACAAAAGCTGAACCAAGATTTAGGTCTAGAATAGGCATTGTAATTTATGTCATTGTTATAACTTTTCCTCACTCATACCCTGAAGTCATTTTGGGAGCTTGAAAATGTTTTTAAAGGCTGTGATTACACTATCATTACTGAGTTGGTCTACACAATATCCCATATGTCATTATAGCCCACATATGTGGGGTGTCATGACAAGGTTAGGCATGCATGAATAGAGCCGATTGCTCTCTGATCCACCAAAGCTCAAATTTTGCTGTGATTTTCATGTTGCTGCCTCAACAATGGACTCCCCTGTGTTAAAGAGTCACTCATGAGAAACAGATCATAGCTATATTGATGCCTGTGAAAACAGTGTATGTTTTCCAAGACAAAGCATGGAGCTGTAGATCTTCATTAATTACAATGCACTGCAACAATGGCAAACGCAGCCACTGTAATTAACGATGCGATGCTCATAACCCCTGTCTGAATGCTTTCACTTCACTATAATTTACCAGTAAGAGCCTGAGAAATTATTTTAATCCTTATTTTTGCAATTCATTTTGGAAAGGTTACATGACTCAGTTTGTGGCATATTCATACATTCATTACATTTTTATTTGAAACGCCTTCATCATGAAACTTCTTTGAGCCCTACCCTATCATTTAGAACTGATTTCCAAAACTTTCATTGTAAGCCAAGTATTTGGAGTAACATCTGTGGAATTCACACAAATATTATGAATATGATGGGCATATTTTTCACTTCTTTAAGTGGAAAAAAATCCATTCTTAACTGAATCAAAGAAATAACTTCAGCAAGACATTCAAATAGTTATCAGCCTAGGGAAACTTATAATAAATGTGAAGGAACAACCAGTTCAAACAACAGCCAATCCAGTTATTTAATGCTTAGAATACACAAATGTTAAAAGTATATGCAATGTTACTGACACAAAGTACAGACGCAAAACGAAGACTGAAATTCAGGAACAATTATATATATTGATGTAAGTGCTGACTGTAATTTCAGCAGAAGTGCAAGCAGAGAAACTGGTGCTGGATAAAGTAAAAAAAATGCCTTTATAGAGGAAGAGGATCCATGTTTATCTCTGGAAGCAAAATAAAGTATCAGCAAATGGAAAGTGTGAAGGGAACATCGAAGACAGAGCACGAGGAAGGAGAGACGGAAGCACCAAGAAAAGAAGGTCCAGAGACTGAACGGACAGCTGAAACGGAGTGGAAGTCCACAGGACACACACGGAAAGAGAGACGCAGACTTGCCGGTACACCAGGCAGCACTGGAAGCCACGAGGAAGAGCCAGGGCTAAAGGAAGTCAGTGGCTGGATTGACAGGAAAAGTATAGAAGCAACAAGGTTGGGGATGCAAAAAGGTCTGTGGCACTGGCTTCCCACAGGAAAAGTGAGCCGTCGTTTATGATTGCTACTTTCAGAGACTCCTAGTCACTGACGGGTAGCCAAGATTTGGAGTCTTCATTTTTTTTCAAGTCAAAGCTGTAGAGGATTGGACTATGAGATAACTTGTTATTACATAATCCTTCCCTCAGATTTTGTGAGTTCAACGATTTCTTTGTGATTCTGAATAAGAGAATTTTGACTAGAGGGAGGAAGTTAGAATCCAGACATTATTGATTTTGGAAGACAGAAAACAGACATCACTGTGGGGACTCATGAACACAAACTATTTCAGTTGAGGGACTGAAACAAATTTTGCATGCTTTAGTTTTAACTGGAATCTAGAGGGGGGCAGACACTTAGAAGACAGAAAATATGAAAAGCATTTGAAAGGAAAAGGCAACTCAAGTACAGATTGTAGGAAGTAGCTGGATGACATCAACTAGAACTCCAGCTTCACTTGAAGACTAATATTGCTGAGATTGCTACCGGAAACAAAACGAGTGTAAAAGGAATCTATTTTACAGGTAAGAAGAGCAGTTGAGGGCTGGAGAGATGACTCAGTGGTTAAGAGCAGTGACTGCTCTTGCAGAAGACCTGGGTTCAGTTCTCAGCGCCCACACAGCAGCTGACAACCATCCATACAGTCTGACCTCTGTGGGCACTGCACAACACGGGTGCACTTACACATGTGCAGGCAATACACTCATACACATAAAAAATAATAAATAAATTTAAAAAGAAAAGAAAAGCATTTGATCATTCAGGTAGTTACCCTGTGCAGAGCTAAAAATGCAAAACTGGAGGAAGTGTGGGACTGCAAATACAGACCTGAAGTCGTTCAACACAGAAGTGATGGCTGAAGTCAAGAGAGGTCCACAAGGAACTGAAGAGCAGAGAGCCAAGGCGCTGACTCGTGAAACCACGAATAAGAGTGGGAGAAAGAAGCAAAGGACTCCTTCACTCGAGTGAAGCAGCAGCACACAGAGTAGGAGAAGAAGTCTTTACCAGTTACTGAGGGTTAGTATCTCTCAGACAGAAAGAGCTCAAAATATTAAACATCTAGAAAACAAACGACCCAATTAAAATTAGGGCAAGAACATAAACAGTTTTCAAAAGATGAAATGTAAATAGCTAAGAAATATTTTTTTAGACATTCAACATCCTTAGCCATCAGGGAAATACAAATGAAAGATTTCATTAGTCAGTCAGAATGGCTGAGATAAGAAAAGTAACAATACATGCTAGAGCAGGTACGAGGGAAGGAGAACACATAGTCACTGCCGGTAGGGGTGCGAACTGGTGCTATGGAAATTATTTCCACTATGGAAATTAGCGTGGAGTTTCCTCAGAAAGCCAGAAACAGATCTACCACACGATGCAGCCACACTTCTCCTGGCCATGTACCCAAAGGACTCCATATCCTACTACAGAGATACTTACTCACCCATGCTCATTGTTGCTCTCTTCACAACAGTCAGGAAATGAAAACAATCTAGATGTTCATCAACTGATGAATGGACAGAGAAAATGTAGTTTATTTACACAATGCAGTATTATTCCATTAAGAAAAAACAAAATTATGAAATTCACAGGTAGATGGATGGTGCTGGAAATGTTCATTCTGAGTGAGGTAACCAACGCAGGCACAGAAAGGCATGTTGTTTCATGTTGTTTCTCTCATTTGTGAATGTTAGCTTTGAATCTTTAGATATGTGTACTTCATTTGGAAAACACATGAAGGTCAGGAACCTAGTAAGGGGCTATAGTGATGATAAGCTCTCAAGGGAGGGGAGATATAACACAGTGATACAAAAGGTGAAGGGGAACAACGGAGTAGGAAGGGTTAAATGCATTTGGGGAAAGGAAGAACAGGTCAGAGGAAGTGGTGGAGAAAACTAACACCAAAGACCTTCTGAAAAAGTCATATGGAAACCTACTGTAGAAGCTTCCTGAAATACACACATACACATGTACAAAAACAGTTGAAATGGAGTAATGTAATGTAATGGCAAACAGTGACCCTACTAGACACCACAGGTTAGCAAATAAAAATTCCAGTGCTGGGAATGGTTTACCTCTTTAGGAATTGTTGACCAGTGGGGTTCCATAGATCCCCCAACAATTGCTTTCTATTGCCATTTGCTCTTGGTTACCCACCAGAACTTGACAGCAAGGTTTTATTGCTGAAGAGAAAACAAACCTGAGTCATAGGACATGGAGGACTCAGGCTTGTACTGACCTTGAAGCTTCATACTTACTGAGTAGCTTTCATAGTGCTGAAAAGTGGGTGCAATGCACACTACTGGAAAAGCAATCACCAATTTTGCCCAGCTGTGAATCCTGCAAGCTGCATTAACCAGCTGGCCTGGCAAGACATGCCCACTGGTTCAATAGTGACATGGATGTTATGATAGTAACTACTCCACAAGATGGAACCCATGCCCAGCAACATTATCAGGGTCAAGAACCAGTGACTAGATAGGTCATAGTTCCCAGGGGAGAATAATAATACTATTATTATCCTACTAAATGTACATGGTATTAAACCAACTCCAAATGACATCATTGTACCAGTGATTAGTACAACTCTTAATTCTCACACAGAAGCCTCTTTTTGTATTAGATGGTAATTAACACAGAGACCCATAACTGGTAAACATGCAGAAAGTAAGAGGTTGCTAACTGTTCAGTCCTAAATGGGACATCTATAGAATACCTCTTGCCTCAAGGTTCAAGGATCATAGCAGAAAATGGTGTGGAAAGACTGTAAGAGTCAGAGGCAGTGGATGCCTACTAGGATGTAGAGTTTTCTAGACACAACAGGGCAGTTGTACATATGAACTTACAGCATTGACGACAGAATACATAAGACCTGCTCAAGCTCAGGTCAGACAAAATCCCACCATGAAAGGGGGAGGTAGACACAAAGTCCCAATCCTCGCTTAGGAGCTACTGTCAACTGACAGCTGCTGCAAGATGGAGAGTCCGTTTTCCTTAAGGGTCTGACCCCTGGTAGGTTGGTCATGCTCCAGGGGATGGACCCACACCATAGAATATTGAGGCAACACGAATTGGACTCTGTGGGCTTTTGAAAAAGAGTACAGGGGCTAGAGAAATGGCTCACAGGTAAAGAGGATGCTCTTGCAGAGGACCCAGGTTTGATTCCCAGAACCCACATCTGAACAACCATCTGAAACACCAGTTCAAGGAGATTACCCTCTTCTGACTTGCGCAGGCATTGCACGACGTGGGTGCACTTACATACATGCAGGCAATACAGTCACACACATAAAATAATAAATAAAAAATTTTAAATAATAAATAAGTAAAGAGGACATAAAGGTGGGTGGGAGAAATGCAGGTGAATCTGAGAAGAGATGGGGAGTGACTACGATCAAAACCCGTTGTATGACATTCCCAAAGAATTAATAAAAATATTACTAAAGTGGTTCATGAACTACCAAACAGAAGGAGCAGAGGGAAAACAAGAGGGCACTTTGCAATGGAAATGAGAGAACTTTTTAAGTGGAGAATCAGCATTATCAAATGTTTGAAGGAGTCAAAGCGGATGAGGACTGAGGAAAGTCAGCCTGGAAAGAGGAAGCACCAACACTGCTCCAGTGCACTGGGGTGATGCAAACATAAGACAGACCTTAAGGAACCAAGCATTACAAAATAATATAAAAGATATATATATATATATCAGCAAATAGGGGGATTTGGTCAGAAAGGGCACAGGAAGAAATGGTCAGAAATGAGGTCCTGGGAAGCTAGAAGCAGACCTGAGAATCTGTTGCCTTTGTGTTAAACAGGTAGGGGGAGATGAAAGGGAGGGTGGTTTGCTAAAGTGAAACAGAGGATTATAAATCTGACGGCTGGAGTCAGTGCTGAGCATCTTGCCTTTCTCGTCTTCCTCATGCCTTCATCCTGTGTGTAAAATATTTAGAAGGAGAATGAAAAATCTGTGGACTTAAGAGACTAATTCTGATGAAACTGTTCTCTGAGAAAAGTAAGGGGCTAATGAGCAGAGCAAGGTCAGACAAAGCTGGGCAACAGATGTTGCAGAATAAATGTGTGCACTCCTTAAAAGGTCATACATTGACATCATAACTCATTTAGACAACAACTGGGAGTGACACCTTTCAAAGGCAACTAGGTCATGAATGAGTCCTTTCTTGGGTATGGAATTTTGGTCCTTGTAAGAAGAGACATGACATTCTCTCTCTCTCTCTCTCTCTCTCTCTCTCTCTCTCTCTCTCTCTCTCTCTCGTGTGTATGTGTGTGTGTATGTGTGTGTGTGTGTTCCTCATATAAGGATACAAGAAAAATATGAAACTTATGGCCATTGGCAAAGCAGGAATCCCCACTTCCGTTACCCCCTTGACCTTGGACTTCGATGCTCCAGAGCGGTAGCTCCTGTCCCTGCCCAGACAATGGCAGTTCGTTTTAACACCGTGAGCTAAAGAGATCCTCTTACATCTGCCATTATCTGATCTGTGTGCCTAGCTATGGAGGAAGAAGGCATCTTTGAAAAAATAATCAGGGAAGAATAAACTCAGTACAACACTGAATGGAGGAATTGAGATAATAAAAGATGCTGAAGGGTGCAGGACTGCGGTCTGGAGAGCAGAACTCTTTATTTCCCAGACCTCTATGACCCTAAAGCAGTCTTCTAATAGAGCAGTGGAAAGCCCATTGCTATGCTCATTGAGTACCTGTGGTGCCTGCAGCTCTGGGATCTAGCCCTCTCCTGTCTTGAGGGATGAAGCTTTGCTAAGTATGCTCGGAGTAGTCTTTGGGAAGGTTTCCTCTCTTTCTGAGACAGGTGTACAGAGTAAAATCTGAGGATCTGCCAAACTCCATCAAATCTACTGACCATCGCAAACTTCTAGTGGTCTATGACAGGAAACAGGCATGTGCAGGAAAGACGCAGGATGCATCTTTGGGCCAGAAAGCAACTACAGCAATATCCATTCTGCCTTGAGCATTTGGGTAGCATTTATCCCTCAGTTCTCACACAATCTCAAGGGTATCCAGGATGGGAATTATCATCTCTATCTATGTATTTAAAATAAATAAAACTAAAATAATCATCCCTGAGGTTTATAGAAATCAAAGTACTTTACCAGCATCATTGAACTTATTAAAAAGACCAGGACTCAAACCAAAGTCTTCTAATTCAGAAGGCAGTATTTTTTCCACTGTGACAGAAAAATAAAAGGTGTTTGAGTACATGAAAGTGTTTCTAATCTTTTTATGAATGACAGTCATGATTTTAGGAGACTTGTCTTTGTAGATGATGTCAGAGAATCATATTTATATCCCCACGTTCCAGTGTAACATTTGAGAAAGGCATATTGGTTAGATATTGACAAGAAACTTCTAAAGAATAGAAAATATGTTTTCCTGGGACTGAAAGAATAAGACTGAAAATAAATGATAAAGAAAAAAAAAAACACAAAATAATGACAGTTGAAGGACAGTTCATTAGACCATTCTGTATTACCTCCATCTGTCTATTATAAAGAAAAGAGGTAGCTGGGTATAGCAGCTCACGTCTTTCATAACAACACTCAGGAAGCAGAAGTGAGCAAACCTCTGCAAGTTCTGAACCAACCTGGTCTCATACCGAGGTCAGCCAAGGCTACTTAGTGAAACGCTGTCTCAAAAAAACCCAAAATAACAACACAGAAATAAAAGAAAGAGGTGTATTTGGCTCACAGTTCTGAAGGCTCAAAGGCCTGCACAGTGTCATGTGGTCTTCCTCCTCGCTGAAAGTGCACTTGTCTATCTCCTGATCTGTCCTTCCTCCAGCCACCAGTATTCATCCGTGGAGTCTCCACCCTGAGAGACTGAACTTGGACACTCAATTTAACCTACTTCAACGTATCTAATTTTATTTCCCAAAATTCTTAATCCTCAATTCCACAGTCAGATTGTTTCCATTTTCTTAATACCCCACAGTAGGGATAAAATTTCAAGAAATGACTCCTTGGAGGAAATAATCAAAACATATGCAAACTGTAACAAACAAAAAGCATTAAAGGGGTGATGGGGACTAGAGAGATGGCTCACAGGTTAAAAGTACTGCTTGCTCTTGCAGAGGAGCCGAGTTCAATTCCCAGCATTCTCATGGTGGCTAACAACCCTCCATAGCTCCAGGTCCAGGGGATCCAATGCCCTCTTCTGACCTCCACAGGCATTGTACAACACAAGTGCACTTACACACATGCAGGCAATATGCTCATACACATACAAAAATAAAAATAAAATATTTTAAAAATAAAATCAAAAGGGGGTGGGAAGGGCATCAGGACTGATGAAAATTCACATGGAAACTTGTTGGGCCTCAAGGGCTGCTGCAGCTCCGGCCCACCCTTTAAGGGCGGGTTTGCAGTTCCCGTGGGGCCGACTGCAGCTGTCAGTTTGGGAGATGGAGGCGTGGCAGGCGCCGCCAATGATTGCTCCCAGGCGGCTGCCCTGGCCAACGCCCTCTCCCGGGGCTGCCCCTGGCGATCCGCCCCCCCCACTCCTGAGCCCTCAAAGATCGCCCTCTCCCGTGGGCCTCCCCAGCCTTCCCCCACTGACCCCTCCCCCGAGGATCACCCCCTCCTGGGCCTCCGCTGCGGAGTCTGTGGTGTGACGCGGCTCCCAGGCAAAATGGCGGTGCTTTCCAGCACCCAGGCTGCAGGGTGGCTCGGCAGCTCCAGGCAGGGCAGGACGGGCCAGCCCCCGCTCCGGGCCTCTCGCAGGCTGCTGGGGGCGGGTGATGGTGGCGCACACCGGTAGGATAAGCTGATGGAGGCAGAGGCAGGAGGATCTGTGAGTTCGAGGCCAGACTGCGCGACACTGACAGGTGTCCTCACATGCGCACTGGGAGCTGCAGATTGACGTGGGACGATCGTGACTCAGCCTTAGTGCAGGCTTGCCTCGGCCAGACTTCTAACGTTTCCAACTGTCAAACCAACCGTCATCAACCGTTTAGAATGCAGCTGTCAGAGCCTCACCCGAGTCTGACAGCCTATCAGAATGGACTTTGCCTAGCTGCAGATTATGTTACAGAGATTCATTGGTCCTTCACTCCCTTTTAGCCCCGCCCCCACCCTATATAAGTTACTTTGTGACAGTTAATAAACGAGATCCTGCTAGACAGACTCCCGACTCCGCAGGTTTTTTGTTGTTGTTGTTTTTCTCCGGAGTGGAGAGGGGCGGGGTCGCGACACTCACCATCCCGCTCAGCCCCTGGAGGAGACCGGCTGGACCAGCTTCGCCACCGCCCTACCTGCCGGCGATCCCGGCAGAAACTGAACAAGATACATTATTTGCATCTTCTTTGCTGAACACCAATTGGATAATAATGTGTTTATCTGTGAGTTTAAAAGTTTATTGACTTTTCAGAAGATATAATATTGGAAAGGATAACAGAAGTTTTTGAGAGCTGAAAAGGGATTTGCTATAGCTAAAGGATAAAAATCTAATAAATATTGGACTTGTACCCCAAAAGTAGATCTGTAAGTTCATCTAGGTAGTAGACAGTGTTAGAGAGAACCGTATCTTTAGCTTACAGCCAACTGAACATGTCAGTGTGGTACTCTGACCATCAACAAAGCTTACATGAGTTATATTTGCTTGGTAATTAATGCTATATGTCGCCAAAAGACAATTTTTAAAATAACCAGTGTTTATTTTAGTCATGCAATCTTGGGGCAAGTTGGATGGCTTCTTGGCACAGCGCTCCACGTGTGGAGATCCAAGTGCTGCTGCTGTCTGTGACGGTCCTGAGAGGACGTGGCGATCAAGGTGGCTGCGGGGATTCTTCGAGATGGTGTTTGGATTAGACCCGCAGATGGCTTATATCATTGTCACCTGTGTCCCATTGGCAAAAACTGCACATGTGGACCCACCTACATGCACAATGCACAGGAATGGTAAGAACACGTATATTTACTGTGTGTACAGCTACACTCTGTCCCATACAAACCCTGAAAATATTTACAAAACATAAGATTTAGAATATGAGAAGCAAATGTCACTTTTCTCTTGAGCTCTGGTCAGAACTCATCTGTCACTCATGATGCTCAGCTTTAGCCCTGGGCTTCATACTTTAAAAAGATATTGAAAATACTGAACATCTTCTGAGAAGCATGGGGTAGTTGAGACAATCACGGCAGTACATATGCAAAGCAGCTACAGGAAATGGGGCAGCTTAACCTACTGGTGAGTCCAAGGAGAGACAATAGCTGTCTTCTGGTATATGAAGACTGTCATTTTAAAGGAATACTGAAGTGCTTCTTCAAGGTCCCAGGGGACAGAATCTGGCAGACTTGTAGAAGCGCTGGCCAAAGACAGACTCCACTGCCTTTGCCTGCCACTCTCCCTTTACAGCACAGAGTTAAACAGCCCCGGATCGCTAGTTGCTGGTCACTCAATATAGCTAGTCATCACCAGTCATGGTTTCTGTAGTTGTAAATGTGACTAAAGTTTATTTCTATTCTAACTAATACTCTTCAGCTTTCCTAATCTTTTTCACATCTATGCAGAGCCCTGAAAAATTCACCACCCAATGCACATCTCAGCTGATGGCAAAGTTGATGCCCCACCTTCCCACTTCATCTCTCCCACTGCAAAACTTACCATTCTGGCAAGCCATCGAGTGTCAGTTTTCACATCTTTATGCTTTTTTGGTGATTATCTGTTTTAAATGGTTCCAGTTGTAATGCTGAAATGCTATCTGGTACAAAAGCATGCCAATAAAGAAAGATGTATATTAGATAATCTTAAGTCAGACATGGATTTTAGAGCTCTTGGCTATGAGTACAAAGTTAATAAGTTAATCATACATATGCACATATAAGGAGGTGTCTTTAAACAGAAGCATACATAAAACATGGTTATTCATTCATTGATTGACACAGAAGTTAACTGTATTCCTCTCAGAGACAGTGATTCAGGATCTGCTAATTCAGTGTTCAAGCAATGTTACAGAACATAAATACTATGAATAATGAGAATCAGTGTACATATTAAAAGAACAACAATAATCTTGACTGATAATTAGCAGGTACTTACCAAGTACCATGAAATATAATAGATAAACTATAGGGATTAGCTTCTTTAATTTCTACAACGGTCCCATGAGATAAGTACTTTACCTTTTATAAATGAAAAACAACAAGGCTTAAACCTATCTAAAGTCCCAGGATTCAAACTAACGGCTATTACCTTGCTTCCTTACATCCTTGTATAATCATAACAGCAACAGTGTATATTATAACAGTGAAAGACATTTGCACTCTACCTCATGAAAGCTGAGATGACACACCTTGCATTGTATTCCAAGCTTCATTTAGATTCACGACACCCATTAGCCCAGTTTATTGATGAGGCCAACAATGGAACTATAAGCCCTCCATTTACAATAGTTTATTCAGGCAACTGTAACAAAATACCATAAACTTGGGAACTATAAGCAGCAGAAATTTGTTTTTCAAAGTTGAAGAGGTTGGGAAGCCCATGACAGTGGTGTGTCATGAAATCTGTGAGGCTTCATTCCTCTCAGATGAGACCTTTTGGCTATGTCCTCACATGGTGGACTCTTTGGTCTTTACTTGAAGCTCAGTAATCTTAATCTAAAGGCTACTACCCTGATAGCCTAGTCTTCCTGAGATATAAGGAAGGTGCATTTTTCAACAATTCAAGTTGTGGCTTAGGTGTAGATGTCATCTTGTAAGCCAGTTGAAGACTCAGAGTGGTCTTTAAATTTTCTGAATTTTTTTGTCTCTTAAATTCACACAAGGGCTGAACAGATGGCTCAGCAGTTAAGAGCACTGGCTGCTCTTTCAGATCTGTGTATGGTTCCCAGCACCCATATGGTGGCTAGCAACCATCTTTAACTCTAGTTCCAGGGGTTCCAACACCTTCTTCTGGGCCTCCATGGGCATTTCACAGCACAGATGTACTTGCATACATGCAGGAAAAACAGATAGATAGATAGATAGATAGATAGATAGATAGATAGATAGATAGATGACAACCCAAATAATTATAAAAATCATAAAATGAGTTGGAGAGATGGCTCAGCAGTTAAAAGCATATACCACTCTTCCAGGGAACCCAAGTACAGTGCCCAGCAATCATATCGAGCATCCCACAACTGTTTGTAACTCCAGCTCCTGGGGAATCTGATGCCTCTTTCTCCTGTGGTCACATGTCTTCACACATACACCATATATACACATAATAAAAAATAAATCTTGTTTTTTAATCATAAAATTCTTCAAAAATTTAATCAATACATTTTTACATAATTATTTCCTAAACAGATAGTAAAAATTCAAAATATTTCTGTAGGCTTAACAAGGACTGAAGTCACTCCTGCCTTAGTACAATGTCTGCAAAATAAACTAGCACAGCACTTCATCCAAAGCTGCTATTAAATTCCACCTAGGTAGGTGTTGTTTTGACAGCTTCTATTTCTCAGGACCAGCTCCATTTTTTCCCTCTCCTTGTTTCAAGGTCAGTAGTTTGTTCTTAATCTTCATATGCTTACATTAAAAATAAAACAAGAATTGTTCATTCATTAAGACTTACAAAAGGGCATAACTCTTCAAGCAACTCTTAACCTAGGGTTATTTCTCATTTTCTTTATTCTTTTTCCCCTTTTTAACATATAGAGTCAGAGCTAATAATTCTTTCTCTTAAGTCTTCACTTTTAATAGGGTCACAAAAAGCATTTGCCCTATCTCCTGCAGAACACAACTATTCTTCTTTCTGCTCTGAAGTGCTTAAGTTACCTAAGTCCTCTCCTAGTACTCAAAGCATCTCATTTCTCCAACCCAAAGGACAAAGGCCTGGAGCTATCACAGAACTCCAGAGTAGGGCGATGCTAATGAGGCCAGGGCTTCCCGAGGCTCAGAGTAGCTGCCTGTGTTGAAGATGTTTGGATAATATTATGCAAAACGAGCAAACTTATTTACTTGAATATTCACACATTAAAAACCTTAGGTGAATATTTAAAGTGTCTAAACTCAAAGCCACAAAACATAATCCCCGAATCAAATTGAACCTGATCATGCTGCTTGACTCTGCTTTAGTAACGTGTGGCTGATCTCCATCACTCACAACAGTGGTCTCCAAAATAAGAAGTCTGTGTCAGGGGGAGAAGTGAGATGAGCCATTGGAGTATGGGAAGAATGTTCTACAGCTTTTATTTGTATTTATCTAAAAAAAAAATAAGAAAGTAGTTCTACTAGTTAAGACACTTGTTACCTGAGAGGATTTGATAGTAAAACCCAAGATCATTCAGTTGCTTGAGTTCTTTGAGTTTACAAAGTACTGTGAATTTACAGGTTACGTGTAATATTTTTAATTGAAATAGCCATCATTGAATAACAAGTACCCTAAAGAGGCCTTTCAAAGAAGCTGTAGATTAAAGAAAACACTTATGAATACCAAGAAAATATTAAGACCAACATTTCTCCTACTTCCTGTCTGAACTGTTAGCCAATCAAGAGGAGGGGAAATGCACAGACAAAGGGCTTGGAAGCTTGAGTTCAAGTTTCTGCCTGGCACGTTTCTTTCATTCCAGTCACCTCTTCTCTGTAATTCTCCTTCACTCCCCCCATTTAGCTACCATTAATCACGTTTTGGTTAGCCTGACCAGCTTTCTCCTAAACACTCCAAGCTCTCGGACCTCTCTCTGTGTCTTGGTCTGGAATGTACCCTTCTCTCTTATTCATTGCAGAATTCCCATTCTTCCTCTAAGACCCAACCAGAGGGCACCTCTCTTGTGCAAATTTACTTTACTCTGCTAGACATAGACCAGTCAGGGGTTCGGTTTGTGGGAAAAGAAGAAAATTGAGGTGTAATGATTTAGAATCTCAGCGCTCTCTCTCTCTCTCTCTCTCTCTCTCTCTCTCTCTCTCTCCCCTCTCTCTCTCTCCTCTGTGTGTGTTCAATGTTTGCATGCACAACATGTGTGTGTGTGTGCAATCTCTGCATGCACAATGTGAGTGTGCATGCAGAGTGCGCATGAGTGTGAATGACAGGCAAACTAACCTACAAACTTCAAGAAATTCTCCTGTCTCTGCCTCCCATTTTCCCATAGAAGTACTGTACTACAGATGCTCACATTATATATTCAGCTCTTAAATGGATTCTGAGGAACTTAATTCAGGTCCTCATGTTTCCACAGCAAGCTCTTTTACCCAGTGATCCATTTCCTCAGCCAGTCCCTTTTGAATGTTTTATTTTATGTGAATGAATGTATTGCTTGCATGCATGTACATGCACCCATGTCATGCAATGCCCACAGAGGCCAGAAGTGGATACCACATCTGCTGAAACTGGCATTATAGACAGTTCTTAGCTGCCATGTGGGTGCTGGAAATCGAACCTGGGTTCTCTCCAAGAGCAGCTTGTGCTCTTAAATGCTGAGACATGGCTTCAGCTCCATAACTTCTCTGAGGAGATGTGAACAAACGCCTATTCACTCCACATAGGGCACTAATAATAAGCCAAAGAAACAATTTCTCCTAAGCCTAGCTTAATGAGCCTGAGTTTATTGAGAGTACGGTTGACTCAGAGGAAGCTAATCACCAGAAGACCCATTCATCTTCACCAGGGAAGATTCACAAAAGCTGCATCCCCAGAGTTCTCTACATAGTTTGCAGGCAGTTCAATCCGTCAGAGTCAGCTCTCCCTAGCAACTGCTACTCCTTAGAAATACACAGGGTGGGCCAGGGTACCTGAGGTTCCTGAGTCTTATAAGTCCCTCTGCCCTGCCAGAAGGGAATGTTTCAATTTGGAATATATAGGCATAAGGAAGTCATTAAAATGTGTTGATCTGTTTACTCACCTACGTAATGGAGATCTTATACTGCCTTGAAAGCTTGTTTGGAGGTTTTAGCAGGGGAGCCCAACTACTCATATACCCATGACTAAAGAACAATCCTCTTTGGGGGTGCAAGATTACCCCATTCAATCTAATGCAGAGCTTCAAGGAGATACATCAAGTCACTGGTGGGGTGTCGGGGAGAGAAACCCACACAGTAAGAAGGATTATCCAAATCAACTCTGGCTAACAATGGGGTGACATATCACAGCCAAAGGACCCTCACATCCCTGAATTACTTATTATGGTGGAGGGGGCAGCCTTTTTCAGTAAAGGGTCCCATACTCAATACTTTTGACTTTCAGGCAAAACACTCTTTTTATAACTACTTATTTCTGTCATTGTAGCATGAGAATGGCCATAAACAATATATAAATCAAACTGTGTGGCTATGTTTTAATAAAATGCCATTTGATAAAACAATTCATGGGCCAGATTTGGTCGGTGAACAATAGTTTGCCAATCACTGCAATCATGGTAAAAATGGAAGTGGTTCATGCAACATAAGTAAAGCACCCAGTAGATAGTGGATGCACACATTATTATGTGCTAGTCCTGTGAGGCGTCGGAATATAAAGCCAAACATGACCCCTGATGTCCAGTACACACATATGGGGAGAGGGATCATAAGTGATCACATAATCTATATAAATAAAGCCATCTTCCTGCCTCTACCATACGCTCTGAGGCAAGTTTACCACTGCGATCACTGGTCTACACATGGCTATTCTGATATCTTCTTTTATTGTGAGTTTTATTAAGAGAATGTAGGTGTATTGTGAGAGTATGCATTATTGCTCTAACAAAATTATACTGCACCCTAAGAAATAAGTTAACCAAAGAAAAAGAGGGAAGGAAACCTCTTCCAGGCAGACAGACTAGCAAGAGCAAAGCCTCTACCTAGAAAAACAGTTTGGCTGGACTACAAAACAAAAGAGGTGGGGCCTGGCGGTTAGAGAGTCTGAAGGTCAGGCTGCATAGGTATGTGGAAGGACATATAAAAGGACATGTAAAATATTTGGGGTTTGACCCTATGTTTCAAAGGAAATAAATAGTCTTTAGCAGTCTCACTTGCCCAACATAGAAAAATGTGACTTATTACTATGTAATTAATACGATAAGGCAGAAAACAACCTTAAGAAGGACTTTATTTCCTGAACTCTGTGTGGGCCACAAATGTTCTGTGAACTGATGCTGCTTCCCCTGGAACCCTCCTTCAAAGTCTCCCCAACAACCTTGGACCCCCTCAACCCTCCCAGAAGCCTATCTGATGCCATCACTCAGGTATTGTTTTGGTCTTGGTATGTGGCCCAAAGTGGGGCACAGGGCAGTCTTCCTGTTTCTGAAGAGGACACTCAGAAACTATGAGGGTCAGGTACCATGGGTGCTCGCAGCCTCCACGGTGGCACTGGACGCCTGGCCCAACGACCAGAAGTAGTACGTTGTGAGCTCCCAGGAGACATCACCTGTGCACTCTCTGATTTATGTTTTTACAAAAATAATTGGCTAGATCCTTGAAAAAGAGCTAGAGGTCACATGAAAGCAGGTGAAATGCAAGTTATGAAACCATGGTAACAATACCAAGAATACTTCAGTTTTATTAATGGGAAAAGACAATTAAATGTTGGAGATAAGGGAAAGAAGAAGATAAAGAATGAAAACAGATAAAGGAAAAAAAGGAGGGGACATCTAACAGGGAGTCCAAAAGAAAATGCGTAATTACACTATGAGGAACTGTCACAGGAGACCAGACCGCGACATGCCAAACCCAGAAACCAAAACCAAAGAAAGGGGCAAAACAAATGAAAGGAGCAGATGAAGATGGACAGAGAACCGGAGGGAGGCAGAGCAAGCTCCACAGCTTTCTAAAGCACATTTACCAAGATAAATTGCTTTTGTCACATCCTGCTGTTTTTAAACATGAGTAAGTTGTTGCCTGTTATCACTGACCTTTACAATTCTGATTAGATGCTCAGCAATTAACCAGTATTCCCCAGACAATCCTAACTCTGCACCCGAGGAGACAGCCACAACAGGGCCCTAGGATGGAGGAAGAGGGGAAGAGAGCCCACAGAGAAGGAAATTATTGCAAAGCCTGCAGAAATACGGCATCTCACAGGCTCTTGCCTCTGACATAAAAAATAAGATTCATGCCATGCTTTTTTAATTTAAAAAGTACTCCTTGTCATTTGCAACATAGCAACTATTCTCCCAATTTGCTGTACTGCAGACCTAAGCAGAGTTGGGATGAGCTACACACTAAACATCACACAGACTATAAGACACAGACAGGGATTGGACATCAGTCGTTGACCCCAACTCTAGCCTCCTCATCATCTGCCATCTTTCCTTGTAAACAAGAGAAAAGGCCTACATTTTGCCCAAACATCAGCCCCAATATGCTTGGTCATCTCAGGGATACCTTTTCTGATCCTGATTTCAGGCAGAGACTAGATGATTGCTCTGCCACAAAGCTAAGACCCTGGAAACCCCTTCAAGCATTTCTAGGTTATCATCTAAGAAGAAAAGGAACTTAAAGCATAGACTTCCACATCAACCTCAGGGCCAGGATGAATGCAGAACTCTTAAATCCCTCAGCACTCTTCTTCATGATACTCAAAACATGCAGCTTTGGGCCTGTAGGCCACACTGTCGCTCCAATCTCAGAATGAGACATGGTGATCCACTGTGATGAAGAAGATGGGTTCGGGGGACAATAGAAAAGCATTCCAAGTATGGTGTCATTACACAACCATCAACATAAGGTGTTTTGTTTTATTGGTCTCCCTGTAGCCCCAGCTGACCTGGAACTTGCTAAGTAGACCAGGCTGGCCTTGATCTCACAGAGATCCACTGCCTCTGCCTCCCAACTGCTGGGACTAAAGGCAGGTGCCACCATGCCCAGCTTCAATATATCGTTTTTAAGGGGAAAAAAATATCAAGTAAAACAAAAATGAAGGCTATAGTCAACCAAGCCAAGCAACAATGCTAATATAATGGGTCCGACAGCTCCCGGATGGTGTTTCATAAACTTCTGTACAAATGAGAATGGAATTTGGGCCCCATAGAGAGAGGTGTGTCTATGTGAGGTGATAAGCCGCTAGTCTACTGTGTCTTTTCACAACCAAGTAAAGTCCTTGAATGCAGCTCCAATCAGTGTTCAGTCTGAAAGCTCCTTTCAACATTCAGAAAAGGACAATTTTTTAAATGTCATTGGTTACGGTCTAGTACCCTTGAAAGGTAATGAAAATCCCTTCATGCCTTCATCTCCCAGCCGCTGTGGGAGTGGGCGTGGACATCACTAGTTGTACTTGAGCACTGTAGTCAGTAAGATCAGGTTGAGCAATAAGCTGGGTCACTGGCCTTTGAGGCCAAGCCAAAGGCTGCTTCTCAGCCAAAGCAAAGGTCCAGAGATACCACCGTGCATTTCCCTGACCCTCTACCCGCTTCCAGGTAGTAAAGCCCAGAAGACATGTAAAGATACATAACAAGGGAGGGGTGGGCATGTGGAGGCGGACGTAAGTCTCCTTACACACCTGCTGACTTACACAGAGCATAGGAAATCTTCCCCTGGATTCCCTGAGTTCAGAAAAATGATCGAGGGGATCGTTCTGCTGTGGGCACAGTCATAAGTAGAAGAAAAATCACAGAAATGAGTGGTGCTGCAGGTCCCGCCCTCAGCATCAGGGAGCAAGGGGTTAACGCGCTAGCCCCTTTCGTCATGACAACTGCATGACGCCAGCACCTTAACACCCCCACGGCACACGGCGGCTCGGAGAGCATAAGCAGTTTGCCCGGGTGGCAGATAACAGGGCACATACAGATGCTTCTGCTCCCAGAGCCACGTTTTTTCACTTCTACATGGCCACACAGTGGCTCTTCCCCACTGGTGAAGCAGCTGTGTTTACCAGGGTGGGTTTGATTTTTGAACTTCGGTGAACAGTGTGGTTCCTGATTGCAATGAAAGGGTCGAGTCTCTTGCAACAAGGAACAACTGTCTGAAAACACATTTTATTAACTGTGATACCCAAATTGGGTGGTCTTATCCATTAAATAAACTACATTCCCACAAACTTAGTATTTCCATGTAATTTCTCCTGTGTAACAGAAAATTAGTTTTGTTTGTGTCTGTTTTGTAGAAAATCCACAGTGCTGGTCAAAGTTAAAGCATATTAAACTACTTTTTAAAAATTAAGTCCTTGACCTAAGAAAGCCTCATGCTAAACACACAACTGACTTAGTCTACACATGGCACTCATCACTGAGATGCCCTTTGCAGGACACTGAGTCTGAACACAGAAGTGGCTTCCACCAAAAGTCACACTGTCAACAATCCTATGAAGCCTTTAAAAAGGATCAAGTTGATTTACAGGATACAGATTTGCAGAATCCTATTCAAGTGAGACACAGCAGGAACCACTGGAAACAGTTTGTGGGACTGTAATTTGTTTAATGGACAAGGCCAACTTACTTAGGTAACACAGTTAATAAAATGCACTTTCAGTCAGTTGCTCTCTGTTATACTCTATTAGAAACCAAATTGTTACCATTACCAGACAAACTCCAAAGGAAAAAGTGTGTCTTCTCCCAGAACCATTGACACAACCTTACCTTTAGCAGTCCAGTAATGGTTTCTATTCACAATTACAGACTCCCGGAGTCAGCCATGTACTCCACATCTGTGTTTCTGGAAGGAAAAGCCTCTTCTTAAATTGATTTGCCCTTTGTCACTGTCGCAGATATATTTTCCCTGTTTTGACAGGTAGTTGTAATTCTATTAGCAGCCCATCGACTTCCCTGTGAAATCGATCTGTGTTGGACTGGCTGGGTCTTCTTAAACTGGCTGATTTATTGCTTCTGCATGTCTTCAGAAAGGGGGAACACGCATGGTCCAAAGCAAGCTCAAGAGTCAGGCATGGGGAGAAGAAATAAGACAGTCTGTGGCCACAGAGTACGAAGTACCTTAACAACATTAGAAAATGAATCATTTTTAGCTTTTCTTGCTGTTGATCATCTCTGTGGCAGGTGAGCTGTGACCTTCTGTTGGTAGCCTAGCACAGATGCCTGCTAATGTCCCCAGTATAAATGACTGTCAGTTTCTCTTATTAATTTACCCCGTTGTCTCATGTATAAGCTAGAAGAACTTGCATGGTCCAAATGACTTCAATGTCAATCTAGTGTTTGCCTGATTTTGTTCTTGTAGGTCACATCTGAGTGCAACCTGAAATGAGTAACTGCCTCCAGGTGCTGTTTCTGTCTGTGCTCTGGCCCACTGAATGGAAAGTACTGAAGTCAATTTATAGGAAGCCACAGTTTGCCAGAAGTCAGAGACAGAAATCACCATCGCACTTTGTTTAAAGATCCAGATCAGAAAAGGAAAGAAAGAGAGAGAAGGCCATGGAAGGGAAACAATAAACACGCAGGTCTTCAAGCTCCCCATCTGAAGAACTATCATTAGAGCAATCGGAGCTAAATTAAAGTATGTGTGAACACTGGGAATTCTGATTATGTTGATTTTCTTGATACTAAAGAACAGATCATTGCAGTTATACACCTTTTCTAACTGAAAACGATTCCAGTGCTAACTTCATAAACATAAATATGAATAGTAACTTCTCATTCATTGTAACTTCAATTGTAACTTCACTACTGTTATGAAGAAAATTATTTTTATTAGGTTTCATTATGGCATTTTTCATTCGAAATTTAATTTCTTGTTTCTCTAGCCCCTTTCTCCCCGACCCTCCCCCATCCTTGATGCCCGCCCACCCCCAGTAGCCTTCTTTCTACTTTGATGACTTATGTGGCCGTTAGCGCCCCACCCCCCCTTTCTCAACATCTCCATTTTCACCTTCTTCTTGTGCACATGCTCACCTATGGTGAGGCACTTCCATCAAGGTAGTCAACTCAACCTCACCCTCTGGAGCCCTCACAGCTGCTATACTTCACCCTTCACTGCAGTTAGGCCATTAAGGTAATAATGTATCTAAAGAAATAACAAGCCAATCAGATTTAACACACTGACTCTTTCAGTAAGAGTTTGCATTTTAACTGGAAATTTTTATAGATGTAATTCTTTAACTCAAAATGGATATTAGTGGTATGAGCCCTGGGCATCAATGAAGACTGGCTGGCAGATAGAGGAAATACTGGTCATGGGGTAGACCCCTTAATATGCCTCAAATGACACTCCCATAATACTGCTGCTTCTGAGCATACTCCTCTTTCTGCAGAGCCTGGTGGGAGCTAGTAGTGCGCGTTCTCCTGTGCTCTGTCCATTTAGTTAAGTTGCGTAGTTAGAAGGTTTGGAGTTAAAGTTGGCCAAAAGAGAAACTAGCACATAACTTAGAAGGCAGCCTTCAAGCAGCAGCCCTCCTTCCTGGAAGGTAGTCACAGTCAGACACGGAGCACACAGTCAGAGGTTCTGTTATGCCCAGAGAACGGCTCCTCAAGAACCACCATGGAGTCCGGAGTATATGCAAAAAAACAAAGAGCCTTTATTCAAGCTTAAGCTTGGTCCCCCAGACCTCACCAACACAGTGGATCTGTTCTGGGAGCTCTGAGCAGAGAGATTAGGAATCTTTTATAAGTTTGAAATAAAGAAAGGTGGGGAATAACAGTGTTACATTCTGTTTGGTTATAGGAACCCACGCACCAAGCATATTTTAAATTAATTGGTTGTAATGAACTATGCCAAAATTGGTTAATAGAGGTTTGGAGGTTTCTTATTGGTGGGTGCTGCCTTCAGGGCAAAGGAATGTATTGATTATTATTCAAACCTTTTGCTAGATTTTGTTTTAGCCTTATTTAATCTTGTGGCCTTGTGACTGCTTAGAAGGAACAAAGAATAAGATGGAGTCATATTTATCCATTTTCTGACATCCTATAGCCAAGCATTTTTTACAGAAGCGAAGAGAACAGTTATTGGGTTGAAAAGGGGTTCCAGGGGTCCCACAGTTCCTGGTAGATCCTCAGTGTCCACACTCTGCTGAGCCTTCACCTTGTTTGCCCAGCTGCTGGTTCCACTGGCCACAGTAGCCCAGACACTACTTGCTGCTCAGCTGGCCACAGAGATGCCTCAGCCTCACAGAGACCCATCTGTGGTCCCACTTTAGCAGACCTCCCACACAGTCTAACTTGCACAGCATGGCCATCGCTTCAGCTACACAGGTTGACAGCTCTCCCCCAGTTGGTCGCACTCTTGCTTCCCAGTTCCCCCCACATTTGGGGGTATAAGAAGATACAATCCCTATTAGAAATCTTCTGCTCCCAGGGTTCTCAGAGTAGCTCTGCTTCCTGACTGACAGTTGGCTGCAGAGTACCCTGCCATATCTGTGTACACACTGAGTGTGAACATCTACATGACTCACAACCACAAGCTTTTGCCTTTTATCAGGATCTATAATTGAAACTTAAACCTATGTTACCTGTATAAGTTTCCGATTTATGTAGTACACAAGATGTAACTTATAGTTCATTTTAAAAGTTGAATCTGATTTTCAGTGTGTGTTCTCTATTTATTAGGTAAATTTTTCCAATTACAGACTCAAGTTTAAAAAACAAATTATCAGTGGTGGCAGAGATTGAGGCACAGCTCACACTGTCACCTGTATAGCCTGAGGGGATCCCTTAATTTTTCATAGAATCTTGACTCTGGCCAAACTAGACCCTTGGTTTTGCCATAGAAAAGAATTTTAAGATGAGACATTATAAAGCAAAGTTGAAGTTTATTTAAAATGTTTTTACTATGAAGACTAATAGAAAGAGAGATACTTGGAAGAAAGTAAGTCACCTGAGAACCTGAATGCTGGCTTCTCAAGGAAGCATTCCTAACTGTCTCAGCAGGATCCATATGTACTATTTTGTAACTCAAGTACATCACAAAAGGTTGCTAAGAAACTATTTTTTTCTTTTTCTCCATCTTTTTCAATAAATAATACCATAGGGTGCTCCAGAAGTACCAAGAAGTGAATTACAACCAGATAATAGGAAACTGGAAGCCAGTGCGGTTGCACAAGGGGGTTAGGACATGCCCTTTTACTGTTTTCTGAGTATCTTCATTTATTTTCCTGTTGCTGTGATAAAGTATCCTGACAAAAGAAACTTAAAGGATAAAGGGTTTCATTTGGTTCACAATTCCAGGTTAAGTTCTGCTGTGGTTTGAATGAGAAATGTGCCTCACAAGCTGATGTGTTCGAGCAGTTGGGCCCCAGTTGGGGGTGCTGTTTGAGAAGGTGTTGAAACCTTTAGGAGCAGAGCTTTGCTGGAAGAAGCATGTCACTGGAGTTGGATGTTGAGGTTTTATAGCCTAACCCTACCTCCTATTCTCTCTCTCTCTCTCTCTCTCTCTCTCTCTCTCTCTCTCTCTCTCTCTCTCTCTCTTTCCTATGTGTTGGATGAATGTGATCAGTCTGATTCCTCACTGCCAGGCTAGCTCATGTTCCTGCCATCATGTGCCTTCCACTCCACGAAGTGGTCTCCTCTGCAACTGTAAGTAAACTTTTTCTATCCTAAGTTGTTTTCTATGGAAGTATTCTATGAAAACAACAGAAATGCATACAAGGTCTGATTCCATCTTGGCAGGGAAGTCCCAGCAGCCGGAGCTTGAAAACAACTGATCCCATTGCAGCCATAATGAAGAGCAGAGAACAATGAATTAATGTGTACTAAGGCTCGTCTTAGCCTATCCATTTCATACAGTCTAGGATTCTGTGCCTAAGAATGTTCTCACCCACAATTAAGATGGGTCTTCCCACATCAGTTAAAACAAATAGACTTTCTTAGAGGCTCACCTAATCTGGACAATTCCTCACAGGTTATGACCAGAGGCTTTGATCCTAGGTATAGAGTTGGCAATTAATACTAACCATCACAGGGGATTTCTGGTGAGTCATAGGAAATTACAGGTTTATAGCTGGGAGGGAGCAAGGTCTTGAGTAAATGTTAATTATGCTGGAATTCTTGATACTCAGACTCTGAGATGAGGGGCTCCTCTCTCTTCCCATGCATGTCCCCATAGTTTCCTCTATCTTTTATCCTGTCTCAAAGTACCTGATAGAATGATCATTAACAAAAACCTTGAAACCACAGGCAAGAACAACCTGTTATGCCATATATCCTCTTAAGCAAGGGAACCAGCTTATGAAGAATTACAGTTTCTGATTAAAGCAATCGTGTGTCAAATGCAGAAATGTTCAAGATCTCGGGACAAATGCAAACCCAATGCGTCCTACCTAAGATTTAGAACAAAAGTTTTTAACTTAACTCCCTGACATGAACTCTAGACCAAAGGTATGATCATATCCCAACTAAAACCAGTATGCAACTTACAGCCCCTAGATATCATGACAATAGATTGGAACTATTATACTCATGTTGATGTTACTTAGAATTAAGTAAATCATTTTGAGTTGTTCAAATCTAATTTGGCTAAAATGATATCTTGAAACTCAAGCCTGGTGTAAGTGTATTAGTGTGCTAGGGTTACTACCACAAGATACCAACAGGTTGGGCGGCTTAAACAACTAAAAGTTTTTATCATTATTCTGGAAACTGAAAGTCCAGGGTCAACATGAGAGTACCATGGTTTTCTTTGAGTTCCTGTCCATCCCCACCCCCTGCCCCTGCTTAAAAAGACACCCTTCCTGCTCTGCCCCTGCTGCGCCCCGCATAGCTTCATCTCTGTGCGCCTCTGGAACCTTTTGTGCTTCTTAAACCCCTAGTCCTGTTGGATTAGTGATCCACCTTTATGGCTTCATTTGACCTAAATTATTTCTTTAAAGGCCCTCTCTCCAGGTACAGTCATGTTAAGTCAGAGCTCCATCCTCTCAACCAGGAGGAGGGATGCAATCCAAGCTGTACTAATAAGGAACACAGAAAGAAAACAATTAACTTGAGTGATGCTTTATAGTTCCCTTACTGACACCTGAGTGATATCTAGCATATGTATGCCAAGCAGAAACATGATCCAGTTACAAGTACCATTAAGCTTTGGATGGCATACACATATTAATTTCTAATAATTTCTATAAAACTTGAATGTACTTATCATGGAGGAAAGAAGGAAACTGTGGGGGAGTGGAGAACAAACACAACAGGAACCAGATGGAAGACTCACAAAGAAATTAGCCACTGGATAATGAGCAGAGGGAATAAAACTGCAAACAGATAACAAAGAAAGCCTAGATATGTAGGAAAATCTTCTGTCACGTGTGCATGAGTGTGTGTATGCGTGAGAGTGTGCGTGTGTGTGTGTGTGGTTATACATATGTGGGTATGTTAGTGCATGCATAGGGGTGTGTGAGTATGTACATGTGCATGCTGCTTATAAAGTATACTGATGTGGAGAATTTCAAGGTAAACAATAGAAAGTATAGACTGGTCAGCAATACATACTGATTTTAGGCCTGATAGTCACAAATATCAGATTTGGTCATGATACAAATATCAGATTTGGTCAGATTTGTACAGTAGGAAGTTAACCAGTCACAAGAAATCTGTGATGGTGAAAGCTCCTGAGGACCTCTCTTAAAAGTGTATCTGCTTCTGGCACTCAATATGCAGAATAACAAATTGGAATTTCTGCCATAATGTTATGCTATTTACTGCAGGGCTGAAGAAAATAAAATCAAGGAAACAACGTACCGACAGCACACCACAGGGCACATCTGCTATGTGCTTTCTTTAGAATAGACTAATTGTTAAAATCCTACCCTCGAAATCTTTGACGCTAGAAAAATAATAACAATATGCAGAATTTCTCCTGTTTGCTGTTAATATCGAGTGCTAATAGAGACAAGCAAAATGCCTGCCTTTGAAACAGCAAAGCTGTGGAGAAGAATCAAATAGCACAAATAAAAGAAACGACTTCTCCAGGGCGACACAGGTGTCAGATACATCTGCAAAGTCTAAATCATACCCCAATATTTTTGTCTGATTTCTAATTTGCTTTAAGCCAAATAAACATGAATAATGAGAAAAAAATCTTAGCCTTGGAGTTGATAACATTGCTGACAATATAAAGGACACTTGGTTGATTTCTGTCATAAAATTCCATCATAAAATCACACCTGCGTGGAAAAAGTTTTTTGCCAGTTTCTGTCTTTTCTTCTCAAAATAGTCATGCCTGCCAAAGGACATTCAGTTCACTGTGTGGGACTATCAGTGATTAGGGCTTGTCAACATTAGTAATCATTCAAATGTACTTCCTGCATTCTTCCAAAGCTATCAGTAGAAATCTTACACAAGCACCTCCTGAACAGAGGGTTTGGGCTTCAATGACAGCAGTCTGGGATTTAGGTTAGATAAAAGTAAATATTTTTGTGATGAGAGAATAAGAGAAGACTTGGAAAGGGTTGTACTGAGAGAGACTAGCACACCCACACACACATCCATTCGAAAACCAAAAGGTTTTTTCCCTCTGGGATCTTGTAAATCAAGACCTCAGATTATAGCACAAAGGCCCCAGGTTTGATTCCTAGTACAGAAAAGGGAAAGAGAGGAAAGACAGAGGGGAGGAAGAGAAGACAGAGCACATTTGGGTAATTTTATAGCTGTGTCTAGAATTTTTAAAAAACAATGGTGCCTCCCTATGGCTTCATTGATTATCGAATCCCACCATTCTATAATACGATCAGAAAAGCAGCAGAAGAGGGTTGTCAGTCCTCGTGTCCATCCTTCTGTGAAACGTGCATCCTTTCCCATCTTCACTGCCATGTTTCCATTAATCAAAGGCATGTATGAATGTCATTATTAACAAATGTGATGATAAATATTAAAGAATAATAGAAAGATCTCCTCGATGAAAAGAGCTGGGTTCCAGTTCTGAGATCCATGCCTCGTGATTTGGGGGGAAGTAAATCAATCAACTACTATGATAGGCAAAAGATGTAAAATAACTTTTTTTCCTTCCTATGTCACAGACTTTACCTCAAGGATCAGATACAATTATGTCTGAAAATGTTTTGCTAACAGGAAACATTGGCACACAATGATGTTATTCACAGTGTAAGTGAGCTATGCAATTGTATCCAACTAGGGGAGAAGCAGCACGTTCAGTAAATAGGAATGCATAAAGCAGATGCCATGAATAGTAAGCAGACACCACAAGGCGGGGCAGAGAATGGAAACGAACTAAGCCTTTACCCGAATCTTCTGTGAACAGATGGGAACCACAAGGTCTCTGCCATGCTTCATATTCTCCGTCTCCTGTGTTTTAGGAGACAGCTTTCCCCTTCGTTTTTCAGTCCTTGATGTGGCTTTCCACCACCCCCGCCACACTGAGATTCGTCGTGTTAAAACCTGCTGACATCCAGCTCTCAGGAGCCTAGACACTTGTTCCACCTTAGAGAACATAGAATACGAGTCATGGTTCTCCTTAGCATCCTGTCATAAGCCCACGAGGGCTTAAATTTAAATTCTGAATGTAGGCTGACCTGAGACACAATTTTTTAAAGGTAGCAAAATAATTTTTCTCGTATAAGAGGCAACTAAAAATCCAGGAATAACAGAGAATGTCCTGCAGAAATTTGTGTAGAATCATATAATATTTCTGTAACACATTTATCATAGTAATTAAAATTACTTCAAGGTGCCATATAAAATATCACAATCCCAAATGATAATTGCAAAAACAGGTAACTGTCTGATGACAGATATACGGGAAAAATGATGCGTGGCAGATAAGTTTGTTTTCTTGTGGAATCTAATGTAATAGAAATAAATTGTGAAGCCCAGAGGTAGTCAAATTTCAAAACTCAACTGAATGTTACCTAGGGACATAAGCAAGTACTTTAAGGCCAACTTTGTGGCGGCTTTCTTCACAGATTCATGGCATCTGTTTTCAAATCGAGACCTGTTAAAATAATTTATGATTTGAAATTGCAGTAAATTTCTCCAGAAGTTAAGAACAGCATCATTAAAACTGAAATATCTTTGTGATAGCACAGACAATTCGGTTCCTACATGCACAATTTATAATGAATGTACTTGAACCCACAATGGCCAAATGTCAACTATGTATAAATTTTCCTAACAAAGTTCAGAATAAATCTCTATTTAATAACGAGTTATGCTCTTCAGTTTCCCACGTCCATTCTGGGGTACAACCTCATCCTCTTACACATAACCTTTCCCAGAAAGCACTGTCTCTGCTTCTCCGGTCCGGTTTCTTTCTAGAGACTTCTAATCGATGGGTATTTATAGAATTATCTAAACAGTCTACCTGGTTTGCCGTCAGTATCTTTGACTGGGTGATTCTAATTGAAATGCTCTTCTCTCCAAGTCTACAGCTTGTGCTGTCGACTCCTAACTAGTAAAGCTGTATTTCAATATTGAACTTCAATACCATCTTCTTTGCATAATTTTCCCTGATACACACTCAGCAGAACTGATAAATTCTTGTTTTATATAACCCAAGTATATTTGAATGACTATAACCTCTTTTACTCTTCTAGACTGGATGGTCATTGAGACCACATCCTATTGCCCACTGTGTCTCCCAAAGGAGAATGGAGCTCTCACTGTATCCCCAAGGAGAACCCAGCTCACAGAGGCCTTTATTTGTGCACTATATATATATATATATATATATATATATATATATATATATCTTAAAAGGGCAACACTTGGGGCTGAGAAGATGATTTGGTAAAGTGTTTGTTGCACAAGTATGAGAGCCTGAGTTCAGATTCTCAGCACCCACAAAAAGGCATGGCTGCATAAATCTGTGACCCTAGCATTGAGGAGGGGGTCAGAGATAGATGAAACTCTGGAGACCACTAGCCAGCCTGTCTAGCCAAATGTTGCTACGTTCAGTGGGAGACCTTGTCTCAAAAAATAAGGTGGAGTGTGATTGAGGAAAAGTCTTCTGTCTACCTGACTTCCACATATGTACACACACAACTACAGGTATACACACCCATACAAACATGTACACATACATAAACACATACACACACACCACATAAAGCAACTCTTGAAGGAAAATGAAAATACAAAATTTCTACATGGATTGATTCAGAGACCTGGATGCCAGTAAAGATTCAAAGACATCTAAAGAAGCCACTTAAAAGATACAGAATAAATAACTTTAAGAAATAGAAAAGGATGGAGTGGAAAGACGGCATAATCATTAAAGACTCCAGCTCATAACCAAAAGAACAATAATAAAAAAATTAAAAGATAGAAAAAATTTTAAGAAGGAAATCTTCTAAAACTTATGAAACGATGCCAAGTATAGTGGCTTTAACCTATAATTCCCATGCCCAGGAGGCTACAATGTGAAGCCCTGTTTCAAAAGTAATTGTTAAAAATTTTATATTAGCATGACAACTAACACTGAAAAACTGCAAATAATCCAAAGCCCTAAATAAATAGATTCTGACTAATGATTTCATAGAATATTAGGATGCAGTAAAAAGGCAAATGTAAAATGTGGGCAAATGGATGTTTATATCAAATGTTAAATTTTTAAAAAATTGCACATGCCTGCAATCCTAGAAGTAGAGACAGGAGTTTTGCAAGTTGGTAAGTAGCCAGCATGAGCCACATATAACCAGAACCAAACAATGAACCAAGGATAGATGAAGTTATGCCCATGTATGACAGCCATAGAAAGACACAAGAGCTTATATACAGAATAAGCACATACTGCATCAAAGGGAGCAGTTTTTCCCCTAAAAAATCTGTGTGTCGTTTAAATGCTTAATTTTTGAAGTAAAAATGTTTAGCATTGAATTCAATAAAAAAAAGGTCAAGCAGTTACTTATAAACGGTCATTTCTTAAATGGTTTTGATAATTACTAGTCAAAAGTATCCAGCACTGACTCCTTCCGGCATTGACTCCTGTGGCTTATAGGCACTGAGCCGTCTGTGAAACAAATCATCAAGACATAACACCTTTGCTTTTATGGCTACAGATGTTTATATTTCTCTGCTTGACATAAGTGTTACTTAAGGTTTGTGATAAATGTTGGCCCTGTCTTCCAAACACAGACAACTGAGACTTCTTTACCAATTTTTTATTCATTTGTTTGCTATATCTTTGTCTTTTACTTGTTTGTTTGTTTTTGAGACAGGGTCTTACCATGAATCATAGCCTGGCCTGGAGCTCCTGCCTCTGCCTCCCAAGTGCTGGGATTACGGATGCGAGTCACTATACCTGGCTACTAGTTTTCTTTCTTGGACTGAAACTTCGTAAAGTTCTTTGTCTGTCAGTCTCATGCTAAATCACTCCCGCAAACATAAGCAAAACCTCTACTTGTTAGGAGTGGTCTGCCTAGAAGCCTTTGTCCCTCAGTATCTATCTGAGTGTGGACATCAATACTTCCTGGACCCCTTCACCTCACATAAGAATAACAGATTAAGATCGAAGAACCAAATTAAAATGTGCCAGGTAGGTGTAATAAATCAGTGAATTAGATCAAACTTGAGATCACACACCTGTTCGCAGGGAGCTGCACCTAGTCCGTTCTGCAGGTGCAGGTGAAGAAGTACCAGCCTAGTGTTGCAGGACCGTAATAGTAGGAAAAAGAATGAAAAATCAAGATTTATCTGTAAAAACACTTATTTTCTAAGTGATGGGATCATGGAATAATTAGTTGGGCCTAATTACAACAGAGACCACCAGCTGATAGTCAGCTTCCAGAAGTAAAGTTGCATGTGGTGTTTTTTTAATGCTGAGCTTTTTCTGTATTCCACACAGTGAGTAACAACGAAGATTAGGAGGAGTTAAAAAAACACTAACCAAATATTATATTTCTCTGGTCACTCCCAAGAATAAAGTTCACAAGAAAAAACTAAAAGGGGTGGGGGATGAGCCCAGTCAGAAAACCAAGAGGAAGACTTGTGTATACAATAGCACAGAGGCCACAAAACCATGAAATTTCAGGGATGTAAGGACAGAACAATGTCATTTAAAACAGGAAATTTGGAATATAGGTGACATTAGGGAGAGACATTTTGATGAAGTCACAACTACAAGATCAGAGGGCAGAGGCATAAATAAATGAAATTAAGGCAGCAGATACGAAGTGCTCTTGAGAAGTTTGAACAAAAAGAGGAAGTGGACTCACTAGTAGCTGCGGGGCACAATGGGAGAAGTCTCTAAGAGACTTTAATTTCTTAAAATACTTCATCGAGTTTTTATTTTATATGTATAAAAATATTGCATGCATGCATGTCCGAGCACCCGTATTGTGCAGTGCCCACAGAGATCAAAGGAGAGTGTCGGATAATCCCCTGGAACTGGATAGGGACAGTTTGTTAGCCATCATGTGGATGCTGGGATTCAAACCCAGGTCCTCTTCAAGAGCAGTCAATGAAACATCTCTCCAACTCCAAGACTTACATTTTTAGATGTGTGTGTGTGTGTATCTGTGTGTGTGTGTGTGTGTGTACATGTGTGTGTTCCTGTGGAGGCCAGAAGAGGGCATCAGATTCCTTGGAGCTGGAGTTACAGACAGTTGTGAATCACCTAAACTGGGTACTAGGTCCTGTCTTCTGCAAGAGCAGCAAGCGCTCTTAACCACCAAGCCACCTCTCCAGGCCCCTCTGAACAACTTTTAAGGGTGATAAAAACTTGAGCAGGTTTGTAGGTCAAGGTAAAGGAGCCATAAAATGCAAGCACCTGATGTACACTGTATGCTGAAGATTCAGGACAGTGAAGGACGACTGAGGAAGGAAGACTGGGAGGAATGAAGAGCTCTATCAGGGCTGGAAACAACTGGAGGTCAGCAAGAGGATGACATCATTATCTTCTGAGAAAAGAGGGGAATGGACTCCATGCGAGTGAGGCGAAGACAAGACACGGGGGGGCGGAGAAGGGCTAAGTGCTCTCGGCACAAATCCTCCCTAGAGCTGATGGGCCACGAACGAGCCGCAGACCCCCTCTTCTTACCTAACCCAAGGCCCAGCATCCAGGCAGACTCTATGAATGTGCATTCCTTTCCCCTAAACCCCCATGTACAGCTCACAGTTTCTTTAGTAGAAGGAAAAGGCAAAATAATGAATACATTTTCATCTCCTCTGATCCTAAAGTACAATTGACACAAGACAGTGAGGCTGAGTTTCTTGTTCTCATCTTCTATTCAAGAATCCAGACATCAGAGCAAGCCATTCCCAGATCCCATATGCTGAATGCAATAGGAAACTTCCAGAAGAAGAGATCTAAAAGAAAATAAATATGCAATTCTAACTTTGCACAGCCTTTATATTACTTTTACTAAATAAAGTTAGCCTTTCAGTAACACTGCCTCTTCCTTCTCCTCCTCTTCTTCCTCTTCCTTCTTTTATTTCTTCTAGACTAGCATTGAACCTGTGACCCACCTCTCTCAGGCTCACATGCTGAGAGAACAGATGTGTGCCACCCTGTCTACCTAAAATATTAGAACAGGGTTTTGGTTTGGGGACTCTACCTACCCAAGCACTGGGGATCGAACCTAGAGCTTGGCACATCCTGGGTGAGCACTCAGCCACTGGAGTTACATTGTCAGCTAAAGCTCAGACCTCCAGTGAGTCTTCATGACATCTGAATTTCACTGTCATCCACCATCACAGCCCTGGTAAGATGATATAGGACATGGCCTAACCATTTGAATTACTTAAGTTCAAAACATCTGAGAGAAAAGATTGCCAGACTTGGAAAATAATTATAGTCACCCAAACCCAAATCTCTCTGCATATGCTCCTTACACATCGAAATAAATACAATCAGCAAGGAAACACAAGTAAAACCACCTATGACCTTCAACACCACTATGAACCTGCGAGAATATCCTAAACTTAAAACCACAAAGAACCAACAACACTCCAAAATTCTTCCACAGTCGGTGCAATCCTGTGCATTTGAAGAGTGAAGAAAGGACAGAGGACTTAAACCAAACACAGACAAGATTAACTTCTAAAAAGAATCAGTCCAACATTAAGTGTGAAATTATTGGAAACAACACTTTGCAATTCATTGCACCAGCTAGAGGAAAGGGGCTGAGAAGCAACTGTAATAAAAATGACATTGTCTAAGCTGGGCGTGGGGGTGCACACCTTTAATCCCAGCACTTGGGAGGCAGACACAGGCTATCTCTGAGATAAAGGCCTGCTGGGGCTACAGGGAGACCCTCCCCAAAGGACACTCTTTGATAACACTTGCTTCAAGGAGAGCACCTCGTGTAGGGGAGAGAATGGAGCCTCTGGGAGATGAGGCACCTTATTTCTTGGAGGAAACAGCATCTCTCTCTCTCTCTCTTACACACACACACATGCATGCACACACACACACACACACACACACACACCACACATACAAGAATGATTAAAAGGTCCTCTCATCCAGAATTTTTTTTTCAGTTTACCAAACAACCTCAAATAAGTAAAAAGATGGGCAGCATTAACTGGATTCAGTGGGACTGAAAAAAAAATAAGACATGAACTTGGGACGCTGGCAAAGGGCTCAGCAGTTCAGAGCACTGGCTGCTCTCGCAGAGGACTTGGGTTTGGGTCCCAGCACCCACATGGCAGCTGACAACAGTCTGTAACTCCAGTTCCAAGGGATCCAGTGCCCTCTTCTGACCTCTGTGGACATCTCATGACATAGGTGCACTTACACATGCAGGCAATGCACTCATGTAAAATAATAAAGAAAATATGTTTTTCAAAAGACAACTGGGAGAGGGAGATGGGCGGTTGAGAGGGGTTGGAGAGAGGAAACGAGGTATAAATATGATCAAAATACATTGTATACAGGAATAAGATTCTCAAAAATAAACAAAGTATAGTTTTTAAGAGGTAAAAAAAGAACTATAAATGAAGACACAGAATGTCTGAATGATATTAATAATAAATATCAGGTGGTCATCAAAGGCAAATTCATAACCTTAAACATTTCTATTGATTAAAATAAAAAAATGGAAATAAGCAAATAGAAATCCCAGTTCAAAATCCTCCCCCAAAACATCAAAGCAACTGGAAATAAGCACTAGAAAAGAAAATAGTCATACGAGGACAATTAAATGTCATCAAAAACTGGAAAAAAACATAAATTGAGGTTATTTGGTAAAAATCCATTAATGACGATGTATCTTCTAGGCAAGACTCTGTGATGCTTCACTTTGATTGCCAACTTGACACAGCCTGGAATCATCTGGGGAGAGCGTTTCAAGGAAGGGTTGTCTGTGTTGGGTTGGCCTGTTGGCACATCTGTTGGGGATTCTCTTAAGTTAATTGGTGAGGGAAGACCCAGACCATGGTGGGGGCGGGCACCATTCTCTAGGCAGGGGTTGCTGAACTGCTTGAGAGTGTAGAAATGGAGCTGAGTACAAGCAAGCGAGCACGTACGCATTTGCTTCTCTCTGCTCTTGACTAGGGATGTCACTAACTGCTTCAGGCCCCTACCATGAGGATTTCTCTGACATAATGACTGTAACCTAGAATTGGAAGTTAAATAGACCTCTTTCTTCCCAAGGTTGTTTTTTGTCAGGGTATATATCTCATTAACAGAAATGAAACTCAGACAGACCCTTAACACAAAGTGTGTTTTACATCCATCCAATAACACAGCATGAAGGTAATTTTACACAATACTTTTAAGGTACCTGCATTTTTACTGCAGTGACCATTTCATGAGTTTAACTGTGAGATTAACTACTATGGCTTACTGCTGTTGAAAATTTTTGGAACACCAGATTTCACATTTGCAGATTGCAGATGCTTAACCTGTCTTTAACTACATGAAAATAAAATTTTTAATTTGTTCATAGCATTAAAAAGTACAAGCAAAATAAAAAAGATAAATTGGGAGGAAAATCTTTAACTTATATCACAGTAAAGAGCTAGTTAATAGCTGATATAAAAAAGATTTTTAAGTGAACAAATATCCTATAGAAAAGCAAGCAGTAGCCGTAAACAGTCAACCCACCAAGAATAAGGTTTAAAAACTACTATAGCCATATGAAAAACTGTTCAATTTCACTCAAAGTAGATAAATGAAGACTGAAAGTGTATTGAGATACCATTTTTCACCTATCAAACTGGAGATTCAAAGCTTGACAACATATTTTGCTGAAGAGGTTTGGAGAGAAAAATCACTCTCATACAATAACAATGGAATGTAAAATGAAACAACTCATATGGAGAGAATTTCACAACATTTAACAAAAGGGCAGGTGTGTACGCCTTTCAATTCAGCAGTCCTGGCTCTAGGAATTTATCCAAAAGTTACATCCAACAATAAGAATTATTCATTGCCACATCATTTGCCACTGGAAAGCATCTGAGAAGAGAGTGAGTGAATAAACTGCTGTACAAACACAGGATGAAGTACGATGCAGCAGAGAAACACCCAGGAAACCTCTTCAGAGTGATGGTTCTCATGTCACTGCTAAATGTGTTGGTGTGCTACCCTGGTGCAGAGAAAGAAGGAAACACGTAGGACACGCTGGTCAGGGAAGTGGAAAGCAGGAGAAAGGGCACACGTGGTGGAGATGGTGGAGAAAAGTGGAGGAGGACAATTCAAAACAGGTATAAAATGCCAATAATGGGGCCAGAGAGATGTCTCAGCAGTTAAAAACGCTGTTCTTGCAGCGGACCCAGGTTCAGTTCCCACTACCAACACTGCAGTTCACAACCATCTGTAACTGAAGTTACCGGGGACCTGATGCCCTCGTCTGGCCCCCAAGGGCGCTACATGTTCATGGTGTACATACTTACATGGAGGCAAACACTCATACACATAAAATAAAAATGAAATCTTTTTTAAACAAGAAAATTTCAATAATGAAGCCCATTCTTTTACTAAGTAAAATATAAAAAAGAATTCGATTACCTACAAAGAGGCAGAGGTGTCAGGAACGGGATGCAGAGGAGGGGAAGAGTTAAAGTTAAGAGTACATTTCCTGTAATAGTACAGATACGGAAAGTGTTGGGGAAACTCCTAAAATCTATAACTAAGCATGAGCAGAAACAAGTGAGCCAAACTGCATTCTAAGGAAACAATACATGTACATTGTGGGGAGAAATAAAGCACCAACTCAAGTTGCTTTTAAGCACTAGCTAAGAAATTGCAGAATTGCAAACAAGTCTTGCACTTGTCAGAGTAGCTTTGCTTTTGCAGTGATAAAGGCATGTAAATTCCGAAACTGGTTTTACATACACTGAAGCCATGAGCAAGCTGAATAAACGCACTGGTCTTATCAGAAACCAGACTGCTTACTGCAGGAAAGGGGGCCTGAGGACATGTAATGGAGAAAGACGTTTGTGAATTTGGATTAAAATCAGAGGTACCAACATGTGCCGTGATTTCTACTACATATTTATATACATGCACACATACATTCTCCTAAAAGGATATCATCACAATACACACATTTAACACAACCACTTTCATTTCCAAACACCACTCTCTGCTAAAAGGGACAAGAGCTTCCTATAGCAAAGCTGATTGCCAAGTGTAAGGCTGACAATACCACAATGTAAGAAGTTTCTCAAAACTGATGAAAACGTGTCAAAAAATATACTGGCTTGGGCTTTGTATTAAATTCAGTGATGGAGTGCTTGCCTAGTATGCTCAAGTTTGATTCCTGGCTATGCAAGATTCCAGGGGTGTATGAGGGGGAGCCATCAACAGTCTTACCCAGCTGTGGGCCCTGTGTGCTATAAAACCAACCTGCCAGTCAAGATGTGTCTACTGGTGTGATAGTGGTATGTTTCTCAGTAAACAACTATTGTCTGATTGGATTTGAGGTCCATTCAACAGGAAAGAATGCAAAACCTGGACTGCAAACCTGTAGGCCTATCATTGAAGAGGTCACAGGGCCTTCATGAGGAGACCACTATTGATGTTTTGCTAAATAGACATGCAGTCAAACTGCTTTCTACATGATCGTATCTATACCCACAGACTCCTGCTACTTTCAGACTGGTTTTCTGAAGTAGGAGATGGCTAATTCAGAGGTTCATAACTAGTCAGTACTCCTTCTAACTTTTCTTCTAACAAGTGAATTTTTTTTAAATTCTTAAGCACTCTCCATAGTAGGTGCATAATAAGAAAACAACCTTAAGTCAGGATTAATGGCTCACACACGTAATGCTAGCACTTGGGAGACTGAGACAGGAGGATTGCCACGATGTTGAGGTCAACCAAGGCTCTCAAAAAAATGGAAGAAGGCAAGGAAAGAAGGATGGGAGGAGGAGAGGAGGAGGGCCACCACTTAACTGCGTACGTATTACAACTTTAGGAAACATGTTTCTTTTTTCTTACCTTTTTCTTACAAAAAATAGATAAATAAAACATGCCTCCCCCAAATCCTTAGCAGGCACCACTCATGCCAAAATGAAAGGCAGACAAGAAACAGAAAAGAGGGAAACACATTGAGAGGGTTAATGAGAGGAGCCAAATTCCCTCTGCAGTGCCTGAAACCATTCAGTTGCAACAGGGAAGTTCACCAGAAGAGAAAAGTGATCGTCTTCCACAGAGGAATTAATTACTTTCTTAGATGCGAAACCTTTCTAATGAAACATTTCCTGTCGCCCAGCAGCACCTTCCTAATTAATGATCTTTAGTTTCTCAGGTAAGTGCATGCTGCATAATTCCCTTCCCTGCTCTTTATGAGGGAAGAGGAATCTATAATGTGAACTACATGCAAAAGAACAGAAGAGCTTGCTAGGAGAAAGGAACTGGCGGTTGGAGTCTGAACATTCCACTCTTCTGTGTGCAGTCATTAGACGAGAGCTACAAGCTCTCCGCCACCTGGCTCACTGGGGAGGCGTATGTGCTCACTCAAGACTCCAGCACGCTCCGGAAAAATCACGGCACATTTAATTTCTAAATTACTGAGAACAATGGAAGAGATCAATAAAAAACACAGAGCTCTGAAGGCGTTTCCAACAGCACAATTTGAAGGAGTGGACTACAGAAAGCAGTGAGCCACAGAAAATCAGGTCTACTAATCAGAAAACTTTCTGAGCTTTCTCTCTCAAGAAAATCAGTTCATCGGTTAAAGGGATAATTCAAAACATGATTGGTTTACAAATTTTCAATTTGGATTGAAATAAATTACAACCAGATATTTGAACCAACCCTCTAAATAAAATTGAAAGTCTAATTAATTACTTACTGTTAATAAAATTGTAATGAAAAATTGATTATTTGCCAGTAGTTAAAAACTGTTTTCCACATGTCAGAATTAAGACAGTCTATGAAGCAAGAAAAAAATACAGTCCCCACACAGCATCTTCTTTCATTAGAAAGTGGAGAAAGAAACTTAACATTCTGTCCCCAGAAACATCACTTCCTCCCTTAACTTTGATTTTATAACATTTCCTTGCAACACGTAGCAAATACTTACCTTTATTTAGCTATTAATCCTGACTAGTGAAGCAATCTTTTTCTTTTATAGCTTGACTCTGCTTGACCCAGAATAGAGATGTCACAAGAGCTATGATATGTGCATCCATATGAGTGTGGTTTAGTTTTTTTCTAAGTGAAAGTTTAGAACATTTTTGCCCCTCCTGAGAATGGAAAAACCATGCTTAATCTTCACTGAAACCCACCCTCTCATTCGATTTTTTTAAGTGCGGTTGAGCTGCTCACACAGAGTGATATCTGAGACATTAGCTCCCTGAGAACGCATCTGCCAAAAGCCAGTTTTGTAAATAAAAATAAGGAAATAAATAGCTCAAACATATCAACAGGGCCAAGATTTCTCCTCACTAGAAGGAATAGAGCCTTATAAAATAGACTACTGGGGTGTTCTCAGACCATTGTCTCTCTTCAAATGGGTGTTACACCTTCTGTCCTGACCAGCTTGTCCAGCCACTGCCTGGCCCCCAGGTGCCCACCCCTGCTGCCCACCCCAGTGCAGGCCAGTCTGGACTCCTTGCCTCTCCTTTCATTCCCCTTATATGCTCTGGCCACATCTTGTACATGGTTCCCTCATATTAACTGTGATTGCAAAGCTCAAATGCTGATCCACTGTTCCATTAGCCTTTGGTTCCTATTTCTGAATCTACTAAACATTCTCCTGACAGTTTGATAAAGTTTAACATGTGTTACAGGGAATATGCAAATATAAATGCAGAAGACATGTGAATAAAAAGGAATTTTATTTATATATATATATGTTCATTAAGGATCCGTATTCTAAGGTCATATGAAAAGTTTTCTTCTAAATATTAGGCAGATTAGATACTAATATGTCCTTTTTGTTACATAATTAAATATAATTGCTGTGGAAAATACATATGAGCTTGAAGAAAATGGAACTTTTCCGGGCCCCAGGGCCCAAGGTGGCAGTGTTATGTAACATCTGGCAAAGGCTTTTTCTGATTTTTGCCATTCATGTATATGTTGGGATTTTTTTTTTCTTACAATCATGGGATTCTTCCCACATGTTCTGTCCTGTAATGTGTTTTCTATGTCAATAAATATAAATTAAAGCATCATTCATTAAGGCTACATTTTTCAGTTTTATGAACATCTTAGTTTGGTCATCTAAACCTTAAAATATCTTTGACACTAACCCTATATCCGTTTGCTTCATGACTACTTTTTGATAGTTACTGCACACTGACCAGGTTCCCATTAAAGCCTAGTGTCATATGGAAACATATTTTGCTCTTCTAGAAGCCATGCATCTTTACATGAAATCAGGCTACATGCATATTTTTATTATAACTTCTTTTAGCTCTTTGGTTTCATCTGCTATCAATTAGTGTGATAAACAAACACTCAAAAGGCAGCTTTTTCAATTATGTTTTCTACCTTCCACCAAAAAGCTCCTGTCATTGCATATCGTGTAGTCATTTTGAAAAGGCTTCATCTTTGCAACCGAGTGATAACTTTAAAATCAAGAATCTGAACCAATTAATTCCTAACATTAATTACTTCTTTTAAAACAAAAGACACTTTAAAGTAAGTGATTGCAAATATACTTTTTATTCCACTAACAGTCCTTATCTCTTTTTCCCCCAGCTCACAATTCTGTTGACAACTCATGCTCAGACTCAAATCATCATTCAAATCATAATTAAAGCATAATTCTGAGCTCTCTTTGTACATGCTAATTCCACAATCACCAGATGTAAAAGCCACACAGAAATTCCTATAGAGCATTATTAGCTTGCAAGGAGCAGAATTAAGATGCATGAAAGTATCTTCTATAGCAAGTAAATATTTTGGTTTTAATTACATTATTACCTTGTTTTATGCTACTAATTACCACAATTTATTGTATAATTGACTCTCAGAGAAAAATACTACCAGAGCAGTTCTGCAGTCTTAAACTGAAGATAGTATATACAAGTGGTTTTTCCCAACTCCTCAGTTCCCTTAAAAATATGTGAAATATTTTTGTAATAGCTCTGATAAATCTCTTTCCTGTTTTCCCAATAATATATAAAGTTATTGTATACTACTGTTATTTGCTGATTTATCCCTCTATAAATCACAGGCTAATAAAAAATTGTATTCTCAAGCCAAGAACAATATATAATGTCTTTATTCCCTAGCACCAAGTCCAGGATGTGAAACTGACTCTTAGTAGGTGCTCAATAAATTTTATTAAATAAATTAGTGAATTAATCATTTGAAAGATTCCTTTAACTTGACATCATAGAAATATTATTGTCAAATACTAGCTAGTATCAATTTCAGCCTTTACAGATTAACAACCTACAGCCTTTAGAGCAAAAGACTGAACATTAGAAATAATAATAGTTTGCCATAGATTGGAAACAAATGAACTCATTCTGAGACTCGGCAGTCATTCATAAGCCACTTGAGCTGCCTGCCCTCTCACAGTTTACAACCTCAGTCAAGCCTTTCTAGTGAAATAGAGCCTACGTTCACTCTGGGGCCATCTATTGTTCTCTCTGTAATTTGTACCAAATTTTAAAGGTTATAAATACTTTCCATGAAGTCTAGCAGCTGAGCTGCATTTATTCACACATAGGTGCCTTTTCTTTATTAACTACAAGACTGAGGACTGGCATTTACTTACTTTATACTAACCTGATCATGTGTACCTTTGAACTCAGGATGTTCTCCAAATGCCATGATTTATTATGTCCTCTTGGTCACATAGCAGTCAACTTCATCAAATTCAACAAGGCTAGCCTCATTCTCCTAGGAAGAGCAGTTGGGGAAAAAAAAAATGGAGTTATTTTTTACATGAAACAATATATATTTAGAACTCTTTTTCAGATAATGGAAATTCTAATAAATTATATTGAAAATGGCAGTGAAATGAAGGAAAATGAACACCATTAAATTCATAAATCTCTTCCATGTCTAAGTTTATTCCCATCTTATTGCTCTACTTTTTATTTAATTTCTCTTGAACTAATATGCCCTCTAATGGCTAAAATTAAAATATAATGAAAACCACAAAATAAGTGTCAATATATTAATTGCAAGGGATATTTCCACTTAAAACTAATTTCTTTGGCTGGAAGCTTTGCCTTTAAGATTAAGAGATGTCTTTTAAAGAAATAACCAGAAGCCAAAATTTTATTCATTCTGTACCACACAAAATGCAAATGGGGCATAGCAAACAGAATTTCGCCAAACAGATTTAGCTGCCATTTCTAAAAAAGGCATCAAGTATTTCTATTGATATCTACATATGCTAATGATGGAAGGCAGATTGGGACTGTGCCTACTTCAGTGCTATAATTTCAGTATTTAATTTAGGGAAAATATTATTCCAAAAATAGATGATTTGGGTTCTTCATTTTCATTTCTCTAATTTGAAATGAATGTCCCTATCACCTCCAAAAAAGATAAATATACACAAAAGCTAACTAGCTGTGCTTTTATGTTCATAATTCACCCTGGGTGTTGAAGACCTTTTACTTGGGTTCCACTTCCACTGTAAGATCAGGAAGTAATAAAGATTAAGAAATTATCCTGTTAATGTGCCCAATGGCTACTGAGATAAGGTAGGAATTCAGGGAGAAATGCCTAAACAGTTTAGCTCAGCTTAGTAAATTCAGGAAAGTTGTATTTTTATAATATGTTTCCAACAAGAATTCTTATCATGATAGAAAAGCATACACAGAAAATACACTTAATTATGTGTCAAAAATTAAAATCAAATACATAAACAGAGCACATCATGCTTAAGAGCTTCTGCTTTATTTAATGTCCATCTTGGGCACTTTGGCTAATTTGCTTCTTATCAAAATGAGCTAAAATGGCCAGAATCAGGAATTTTCAAGTCCTTCCAGTCGATGGAAGTCAAGAGAAGCTCAGCCTTGTCCCTGCTTCAGAAAGTAAAAACAGCATTTTTTTTTCCTATTCTCTATTTAGAGAGACTGTCATTAAAATGACACAGAACTCCACAAAATCTGTCATGAAATAAGATAAGAATTTGGAATTCTTTTTGTAATTTTCTACTTTTAGCTGGTAATTCTGTAAGCATCATTGGAATGTGTTATTTTATTTGATGAGAAAAAAAAACCAACTTCTTTCTAGATTACACTTTTGCCTTTATCTTTAAGCATTAGTTTTATAGGTAGACAAACTATATTACCTATGAAATGCTAATATTTTAAGAAATACAAGAAAAATTGAAAGGATTGTAGGTTGAAGGAGGAAGGGACAAGAGAGCTAAATTATAGTTCTGTTTGTGCAACAAGTGGCCTGAAGTAAAGAAATTGAAGCTTCTGGCTCTCATTACTCACCCAGAAAAGAAGGCAGACTAACAGATAACTTTTGAGCCCCTTTTCTAAATCAAAAAAAAAATTTTAATGTTTATAGAAAAATATAAGCATTTTGTATAAAATCTAAAATTATGAGATATTAGTTTTCTAAACTTATATATTTGTCTTTTTATTTACTCATTATCTTGATCAAAAGTACATAATAAGAGCAGGAAAAAAGTCTACGATAAAATGTCTACTGAAAGTACTATTTAAGTTGCAATAACTGAGAATTAAGGTAATAATCTCTACTGCCATCAGCCATTATTTACATTGTTTTCAGTGTGCTTATTGCTTGTTTGGTTTGGTATACGTTCCTACATCCATACTTTGAAGACAGAAATTATTTCCTCTATATCAGCTCCTCGAGTAAAGATGTCCTCGATAAAATTTACCAACATTGTCAAGTCTAAGATTGCCAACTTTAATGAACAGAACAAAATACAACTGGAATCCAGGAGTATTATCAGTAAAAGAAGGGAATGTGTATGCTCTTATATTTGTAAAGAAAACCTAGACACAATATACCAAAAGGTTTTACAGCATATGCAGAGTCCAACAAGATGGCTAAGTGGATGAAGTTGCTTGTTGCCAAGCCTGACAACCAGAGTTTGATCCCAAAACTGACATGATGGAGAGAAGCAATCGACCCTGGCAAATTGTCTTCTAACCACCACACACATACATGCACGTGCACGCACACACACTTGAATGTAATAAGAATTTAAAGCATATGTAGTAAACATGCTTATATCAAATTCTACATAACAATAAGCGATTAGAACTAGAGATGTGTAGAGTTAAATATACAAATTGCCATAACTCACTCACATGCCACAGCACTGGAAGTGGTAGTATACTGCTCTGAGTTCTTCATCTCATAATTTCCCACTATGAAGACAGCTGGACATCAAGAGACACTTTCCAGTAGCTCCTCTGTGATTTCTCACCATAGCATTAGCCTAGTGGACATCCGTGGAAATCTGCGGTAGCTTAGCAGCAGGCAGGACTGCGGGCTGTGCACATCCCCATCTCCACCCCCGCCTCATGGCATCGATTTTAAAAGCTCGCCTGTCCCTGATACACTAGCTCCCTATCATTCCTTCTTTTCTGGGAATTCTTTCCCTTACAAAAAGAACTGAGACTAAGATTGTGCAGATAGATCTTGTACAGACAGTCACTAATCAGCAACCTCTACCTCCTGCTTTCACCCCTCACCTGTCAGATGCTACTTTTATGTCCACCTGCTCACCTGGGCTTACCATGTAACCATTATTCATGTTATCATAATACCATGTATAAAACCCACATGTCAAGAGCATACTGAGGGTTCATCCATAATTGTAGCCTAATTTTGTAATTTCTGATCCCTGACACCAAATGATTTGTCTTGGGCTCTAATGATTTATGCTACAACCTAATATTCTGGGCTTCATCTTTTATGGCCCCCTGGACTGCAAAGCTGTGAGCTCTGCCATTTGAGACCTGTTTCTCAAGCCATCAGTGCTAGAGACTTGGAAGGCAGATAAGACTTGGATCCTGGAGATAAAATACCTGCGTTTAAATCCCAGATCTTTTAGCTACTGGTTCTATGACCATGGACAGAGACCACAGCCTCTTAAGGGCCCCATTTCCTCATTCACAAAATAGGGATAAGTTTAACATCCCTGCAGGGTTACCCTAAGGATTAATCATGTTCTACAAATGCAGTGTTCAGAACACCTGACACATAAGTGATCAAAAATGTTAGCTATTATTAGAATAGCCAATCTGACTTTTTACCTTAGAATGGTAGAAGTCTAAAAAGTAAGTAAATTAATTTTAATGCCTCAGCCACCTGGCAATCTTAGTTTCTACTTTCTATAGTCAAGGTGATCATATATTCTAGTTTTCCATTTTATACCTGTTGTCTCAAGGTGATTATTAATAGCAACTCCTTTTATTCTCAAATGTGTCCAGCTTTAAACAGCAAAGTACACGATCATTCAGCTATAATATAAAGTTATTATTTCCTGTGCAATTAGGAGAATGAATTAGGTGGCCTCTGAGATCATGTAAAGCATAAGAGTTTGTGAACATACATAGGAAATGCATGGAAAGAAATGTCTGGGTAATTTATAAATAAAGTCTAAAAATCTTCTGAAATGCCATCAGCTTTGGTTAATAACACAATCTGATGTCTTTAACTTTCTCAAGTAGAACATAGAGCTGTCCTTGCTCCACTCCTGTTCTTTCTCATTTGCGGCCATTCTCCAGTTTCCTGGTCTTGAGGCTGGGAAGGAACAAGCAGAAGTAGGGAGCATCTCACCTCTTCCGAAAACCCGATGTGATTAAGTCCCTAAAAAGTTCCCAAAAAGTCAGGCATTGTCTTATCCAAACCTAGTAAGCAATTACCTTCCAACAAATACTGTCTTTAATGTGAAGAAGACAAAAATATGAGTTCTCTGTCACAATGTGATGCTATAGAGTGACAATAGAGAGTCTGGGAAGCAACAATGCCTTTGTTTAGCTCATTCCTAAATATTTGAAGGTACATAAAGCCAGAAATAGTTTCTAGAAGGTGATGGAACATTTTAGAGATTAAATATATCAAATCAAGTTCAGTGTGGTATGCCTTTTTAAACCCAGCATTCGGGAGGCAGAGGCAGATGGAGGGTCTGACCAGCAAGCCGTCTACATAGGAAATTCCAGGCCATCTGGGCCTACAGGGAGGAGAGAGAGAGAGAGAGAGAGAGAGAGAGAGAGAGAGAGAGAATTAATTGCTTTAGTTTTTACATCTTTTTCACCACAGAAAATGGCTTTTCCAATTTGAATGTCCTGTTACAATGTTTATGTCCATCTTTAAATTAACCATAGTGCTCTTTTTAACAGTGTTAGAGATCAAATCCAGGGCCTTCGGCATGCTAGAAAAATGTTGTGCCATTGAGCGACAATTTAGCTCTGCATTGTTTTATTGTAAGTCACTAATTGACAAAACTCCCAAAATTGAATGTTGCAATCAATACTACTTACATTAAAAGTAGATTGATTGTGCACATAGTTTACAATTATGAAAAATAGAGATTTATATACCTCAGTAGACATGCAAAATTTAATCTTAAATATGAATCACACTGTAATTGCTTGATTGTTGCATTGAGCTGAAAGAAACAAAAGAAAAATAAAAAAAAAACAAACAAGGATCATGCAGAGAACAAGAAATTGTGAAAGCAATCACAGAGGAAAATAATTGTTCCATTTATGATTTTTTCAATTATGGATTATGGAGACGACTGCACGCCACCTCTTCAGTTTCAAGACAGCATGGTGTTTTCTATAATAAGCCTCTGAATAAAGGAACTATTATCGATAGTGTTGCAACTTAATTGGGCTACCTTTGGAACTAAAGAAGTCTTTTTGCTTCCCAGCTTTGATTCCCAGCTATATTTTAACGCACAGGCATTCTGTCGGCTGTTTAACTTCCGTTTATGCTCATAGACTCTCCAGAGGATAGTGTGAATATGTTTTACTAGAACTGAGCAACATTTCACAAGGGAGAAACAAACTTTACAATAAGCCCAGAAATCAGTTAAGTAGCTACAAGTTTATGTGTTTATCCAACAGCATGCCTACGCTGCACCTCTACTCTGTCATAATTACATTTAACGTTAAAAGGAACATCACCCCAAACCACAAGCATAATTAACTTAATAAGACCTCAAACAAAGCTAGTCTCGAACTCTGGTCCATTTGTCCAAAACAGTAAGAATGGTATAGTACCTGCTTAATGATTTTCCTAGAAGCTTCACCTTAAACCTGCTTTGGTTCGGTAAAAGCTGATGTTCTCTGAGGTATCTGTCCATAGAAATGTCAATCAGCAAGGAGGGCAGCTTCAAAGATGTTCCTTTCTCTGCCTTGGTTTTGTAGACAGAAAAGAGGTGGCCCATTAATATAACACCACAGAGAGAGGAAAGTGTATATGTCATGATTTTAAAGGGATATCAAGAATTCTAATGACCTAAATACCTGTAAAGAAAACATCCATCTGAACAAAATAGCAATGATCTGTTCCTTCAATTTCCCTGTACTGAAGTCTTAGCTATAATATGGCAGCGTTTGTTTAATTCCCACCACAGAAAAGAAGTCTTTATTGAATGTACGTTAAGTATGATTTGGTCAGAAATATCAACAGGGAAAGTGTACAAGAGGGTGGATTATTAGAGACAATATTTAAAGAATAATACACTGATCCATAGAGCAAAGTGAATATTACCTCAAGAAACCAAGTGTTTGAACTGGTATGCTAAGACAGCTTTTTTTTCGTCTAATTATCAGCATTTATCTAAAGACATGTGGAAGGTAACAAAAGCTCTTGTTAGCAGAAAGGTCCCAGTCCTGCTGCCCAGTTTTTCCAGAGGAGTTCTACTATCCTGCAAATAGTTCCATCTACCAACATCCTAAGCCCTGCTGGCTCTAAATCAAGGTATGTTATAATTTCAGAGATGTTGAAAAACTCTCAAAATACCACTTCATGAGATCCAATACTAGCAAACTCCCACTTTTATGACTTTTCCGGTACCTCAAAAGATTGATTCTAGAGAGCCCTTATTTAAAAACAAAAGTGGTAGCTGGAGGCAGAAGCAAGCAGATCAGGCCAGCCTGATCTACACAGGGGGTTCCGTGCCAGCTGGGGCTACAGGGAGACCCTGTCTCAAACAAACAAAACAAAAAGTACTATGAGAAAACCTAATTCTTTATCATTTGCTATTACAGCAATACCAGTCCATAACTTCTTAAATCCTGCATGTAAAAAAAAGCATTGAAAAATGGGATCCATTTTTTTATATATGCAAGCATAAACAGTCAATCAGTCATAGCTAATCTAATTGTACAGAGCTCAATACAAAATTTTAAGTGTCCCTGCTCTTAAGAAATTTACTGTTTAATCAGGAAAATAAATATACATATAAATAATTTGGGGTGAGCAAGATGGCTTGATAGAGGCACCTGCAGCCAAGGCTGATGACCTGAGTTCAATCCCCAGGGTCCACATTATAGAAGGATAGACCTGACTCCTGAAAGTAGTTATCTTCTGATTACCATATGTACACAATCACACACATACACACATACATACTATGCACACAATAAATAAATGAGCAAATAAATAATTATATTACAGGTAATAAATGAGCCTTAATAAGGAATAATTTGATGACAAAAAAATTCGTTTGGGTGAGTTAATACGAATATTAGCATAAAGAGCTAAAAATACCCGACAAGTAGCTGTAGTCTTAAGAACTCAGTCAGGAAGGGATAAGCCAACATAAGCCAGGAAACAGGGTTACTCTTCTCGTATGTCTCCCCAGATCTCACACATGTGCTTTTTCCTGAACTCTGCTACACAGCAGCTCTTGGCTTGTACATATGACCGCATTAGCCTTGGAGACCGTAAGTTCTCACTCCTTTAACGTCCATAGCCAATTAATTCATTCTGTCTGAATCTCCAGATCAATCTCCTGAAAAAAGAATCTGACTTAATTCACCCTTGGTGCAAGGGCAGAGTCTCTTGAAAGACAGTATGGTGATGAGGAGGAAATCATTTCCTACCCAGCAGAGAAATTCCACAGAAAGACTTGGAAGGAGGTAGTTATCTTCTAGAGGAACATGGGGAAGGCGGCCTTCTAAGCAAACAGAATGTGATGCTCAAGCATAGGGTGGAACAAAGCACTCCATAAAGAAAGACACCACATAAAGAAAGATCCCACATAAAAAAAAAATCACATAGAAAGAAAGATCCCATAAAAAGAAAGATTCCCACAGAAAGAAAGATCCCATAGAAAGAAAGATCCCATAGAAAGAAAGATCCCATAGAAAGAAAGACCAAGGTTCAATTCCCAACATCCACATGGCAGTTAGCAACTGTCCATAACTCCAGTTCCAGGGACTCTGATACCTTCTTCTGACCTCTGTGGGCACTGCATGACACAGGAGCACTTACACACATGTAAACAATATACTCATACACCTAAAAAAATAAATAAGCAAACTTAAAATAAAATATTGAAGATCCACAGTCACAAAGCAACTGAAAAAGCCACGAAGATAGCCTAGGATCAGGGACAATGTAACTTTTATACTCTGCTCAGGGGTGATTTTTTTTTTCTGTAGAGCTGATGGAAGGGAATACTTAAGCAAAGGAGAAAGAGAAAAGCAGTCCTGAATTTTAGAAAGAAGACTCTTCACAGGAAAATGCAGGGTGAATTGTCAGGATGTCAGGCCATATATACCACTAAAGAATTGACTGTAGTGATTCTAGTAAGAGATGATGCAGACTCTGAAAGGCAAAAAGGTGCTTCTCCAGAGAAAAATTCAAGAATGTTAAGGATGGCCAAGTGGTCTCAGTCACTGCATTAAGAATGCTAAGAAAGTAAATTCTAAAATTAAATGGTATGAATTCCGAAAAGCAAAAGATCATAAGCTTTGGAACAGAAACAGGGAAAGTATGAACTAAACCCAAGGCAGGTGGGAGGAAGGGGTGCTCCAGACAAGATGAACATACTAGACGTGAGGACTATACTAGACAGAACATGCCTTCTTCGTTGTTTTGCTATGGTCTCGGAATAATTTGACCCAAATAAATAATGGCAGATTTAGCTCATCAGAGGATGAGCATAAGGGGCAGCCAAATAATTGGTAATTAAGCCTTAATCAAAGGCATACTCCACTTATCCTGCCATTTTATTAAAATGTCTATCAATTCAGCCAGTGTCACAATAGGACAAGAATACTTTTACAATGAAACTAACTTGTGGATGCTGGGTCTTCTTTTATTGTGTATTTAATTGGAACATTTTGTTTTCTTTTCACTTCTAAGAATAAAAAGTAAAAAGTGAAGAATGTGAACTTCTCAGATGATCCTGTAACTTTGAAAACACATATCTGAATATATGATCTTTTGCATTCTCATTTAGAAGCCCTGGGGAGCAACATTATCTGACTGACTACGAATGCATATATTTTTTTAAGAATATGCAATCTTAGTCAGCTCAGCACAGGACACTGAAGTGACTAAGTATCAAATTAAAGATAATTCTTTTTTAATGCGAAATACACTTCAGAAGAAACTGAACAAGGAAATTTGAAATCCAGAAACAGCAGACCACCTCGCGAGACATTATTAATTATTAGCGGGGCCGTCTTTCAGTTTCTTATCTCCCTATACATCCAATGCTCCCATTGCTTGAAATTATTATTTGTTAAATGCCTTTAGTGTGCTTGATACCCTGCCAAGCACAGGTACCATACCTGCCCAAGGGCTTTCTACCTAAATTACACAGTTATAATTTCACTTTGAAAATGAATCAGAGTTGCAAGTTACAGCTTTTCAATGGACTTGAAAGCAATGGGGGAAATCTTTAAGTTAGGGACTGGGGGAGATGGTTCCGTCAGTAACGTGCAGCAAGCATGAGATTCTGAGTTTGGATCCCAGACACCCACATGAAAAACCACAGCATGTGCCTGGGAGGCAGAGACAGGAGGATCCCTGGGAAGTACTGACCAGCAGGTCTAGCTGAATCTGGTGGGCTCCAGGTACAGTGAAATACCTTGTCTAATTATAAACTAAAACAAGATAGAGAGCAATTGAGGAAGACACCAAATATGAGCCTCTGGCTTTCATATACAGGCCCGAATGTACTGCCACACACACATTCACGTGTACACACACGCACACACACACACACACACACACACTTTTTTTAAGGCGTAATTTCATATGCCTCTTCCATTGCCCCCTGTGTCTTCTTTCAGTTCTACAGTTGTCTGGCCATCCAAACAAGAGTATCATAGAAATATGCAGGAGTCATCAACATTTCAGAGAAACAGTCCCCAGTACGTGGCAATCTTTCACCTTGCTCCTGGACTCCTGGTGTGGGGTCCATGTTACTAACACTTCACAATATGAGGAGAGTTGAGTGAAAGAAAAAGCCTGAGAGCCGCCTTCTTCCCTAGCCCTGTCTCACCTGGGACGGCCTCGATGTGACTAGCAGTGCCTATGTTCTGCTTCACTCTTCAGTGTTCGCTCAAAAGATCTTATCTCAGATTTCTCCTCCAAGTCCCTTGGCCTTAGTTGTTTATATGTCTGAGAAGCACGGCTTACCCAGTATGTTTCCATAAAAGTCTAAGCATATTTAAAAAGAACAATAGAGGTACCCTTTCACTTATATTTCTTTATCCCACTCTTCATCACATCGCTAATAAACAGTAAAGCCACAAGAGACAGAAATGGAAAGATGCAAGGGGCCTCCCAATCCTGGGTCCTTGGAGAAAATAGCAGGGAATGGAGCAAGGGTTAGAACATCAGGAAGTGCCACCACACCGCACTTCGCAACCATTACCAAGCCAACCACACCCCCAGAGCATGACACCAAATCTTCCAACAGTTTGCCTGCCAGTGGTGACTCCACCACTAATGGTTTATCATTATCTGTCCAGCAGGAAGAAGAAGACCTCTTTCCGGTAGCATGAAAAGGAGTCATGCGATAAACCCGGAAATTTCATCACTGAAAGACACGTCCTGGCCCAACTTTATTACATGTAATGATGTGAGTGCTACGTCTCTTAAAGTGCTGAACTGAGAAATTCCACATATAAACCTTCCTATGAGAGAATGTTTGAATTTCCTAAATTTGAATATACAATTATGTGTTCCTTGAAGGCAAAGCTCTTACCTTCTCATGAATATACTGAGCTGTATATATAAATACATTTCTAAAGAATAAGTAATTATATACTCTCTGGATAAGCACCTACTGGCCATAACCTCTATGTTGATTCACATAAGACCTATTCTTCGATCATTTCAACCCACAAACATATCACCAACTATGCCCACTTCTTCAGTTAACCATGTTCAGCTCTACCATCTCTTCTGGCTATCTCTTGCTTCCTATCTGAATTCATTCAATCCTGCGTTCCCTCACGTGTGTATCACACACACACACACAATTGGTTTAAAAGCTATTTCCCGAATGCCCAATTTGTACAATATGTCATTCTAGAATCACAAGGAATCATTATATTTGGAATCCCTGCAACTTTAGCATTTCATTCATGTCTGATCTGACCCACCAGGTTCTAAAATGTCAACTAGATCTTAGTCCACCGATAAAATTTGAACCCAAATTCTTACTCCTCAGACTCATGCATTTTTAGAGAGTCTAAGTGTAAGCAAAGTTCTTTTCCTACTGATCTTGTAAAGTCTTACTGTTTGAACTACAACATTTTCTGAATGACACTTATTTGTTCAATCATTATAATAAATGAAATAATCTTTAATAGATGGCTATGAAAATGTATTTTGTAGAGATTGTAGAAAAGAAACTTCAAGCTGGGCATGGTAATACATACCTGTAATACTAGAACTCTGAACACCAAGACAGCAAGATCGTGATTTTGAGACCAGCCTAAGCTACATAGTAGGAGCCTGTCTTTAAAAATAAAAAAGTTAATTCAAAAGTGGTTATGTTCAGATAGGGTTCAGGATGCGCTATCACAAAACACAGAGGTAGACACATTTTAAGATGGCAGTATGTTTTTGTTTTTGTTTTTTCCAAGCTTTCCTGTGGGCAGAAAACTTCTCGGACCCTCTCCCACCCTCCTCCTCTAAGAACAGGTAATACAACCCAGAAAGGATTTCTCAACCTTCATCTTAAACAGGTCTTAGACTCTCATGTGACAGGGGCCCTCCCTGTACTCGGACCAGAAGAACATCTTTATCTTCAAAGATGAGGAGAGTCCAGGCAGGGAGACCCTGCTGTGTTTTCAGTTACTGCCTTTAGCCCACACTATCTTTGTCCTGTCATGTCTCTCCACAACTGAACACTCCTCCTCAAACTTCCTATTTAAAAAAAAATCAAATTTAACTGTTTTCCTCAGGCTTCCTATGTCACTTAATATTTTTATCATGCTCTTCTCTTGTTGACCAGTTTTTTTGTTATAATGTTCCCAAGCTTGAACCTAGTATAGGTAAAATGAAAGATATTTTTCCTCCTCTGCAACCTGGAGGTGACTCTCTGGACATAAGTGAAGCAAATGCAAACTGCAACTATAATAAAAGCAAAATTAAATTAAAATGCCTAAAACATAAAAGAGGTACAACTGGGCTGTTTACTTGAAAATACAGATTTTCATGAGGAAAAATTGGGGGAAAGATTAAGTTTCACTTGGCAGAAAGATTTACAAGGTCACCTGCGATCTGCATAAAGCACGGCTCAAGAAATAAACTTATATATTTTAATTTATTTTGTAGCATTTATACACAGATCACTCAGTATAAGCTTGTTATATAATGATGACCACTTCTCAATTTTTAGCTCACATTCTGCCTTCCAAACCTGGTGAAATATCTAGGAAAATAAGAAGAACCAGGAAGGACACATATTTTAACAAGTTACATGATTTAAGGTTGACTCAATCCTCTTTTTTTCTTAGCTGCCCAAACAAAGACTAATATATGATTGTCGGGTCTGGAATACATAAATGCCACAAGCACAAGGTTGGGTAATCCTCATCCTGTGCAGAGAGGGGGCCAGGTGGAAGAGAAGAGAAAGAAAACACTTTATAGTCATGGTTTATGAATGTCGGTTAAAGGGGTGTTTTCATCTTAACGTATTTTTCCTAATGTCTGCACTGCCTGAATTCTATCGTAATTACTGTCTGGGTTTTTCAGGAAGTCTCCTTTTCTCTGTACCTTCTGCAGACCCTTAATCAATCATTTTCCCACTTTTCTTTCATTAGTTTATGTAATCTATTTTCCTCTCGACCATTTTGTTCCTAATTTACCTTAGATCTGGCTCGTGCATAATCAAATCACTATGTAGATAACAGTGGAAGCTGCTAAGGGTTACTGAAAGTAACAGGTAATAACAAGATCATGGTATTTTTAATTTTTTTAATCAGCTGATTTTTCTCCTTAAAGGCTATTCTTCATTTCTTTGTACTGTTGATAGCATCTTTACTCAAAGTAGAAAGTGTGAATCAACGTTTCCAACAAGAGCTCAAACCCTAAAACTAGAAGCCCAAAGAATCCTGGGTCTGTAAAATCTGGAGGTTACTCTACTTTTTGATGGAAATATTCCTGGGTCTGGGTGAAGTCACCGCGTGTCTCGGAAGAAACAAATGTCAGCGCGACCTATTAAAGTCAACCCTGAGCTACGTAGCAACAATGAGTCGGGGATTGGCATTGACAGCTCCCTTAATGTGATTCTTTTGGACAGGGATTAATTTAATGTGTTGCTGTCAAATGAAACAAAAAACGAGATGGATTTACTAATGACTCTATTCTATACCACACACTTTTCCACTCCTGATCTATGTCAGAATGAATCTGACAGCAAGAGAAAATAATTTTTAAGATGAAAAGGAGGAAGACATTGCCTTCTTGACAAACTTTCAAGAAGGGAGGTTTTACTGGGCTGGCAAGACGGACGATGAGTGTTACAACAACCAACTGAGCCACCAGGAGTCCCTTCTCCAAGGAGCTCACGGAGGACCAGGGCCTGGACATGGTGACCGGTCTTGGCTTGGGCACAAACTTGCAAGATGGTCTTAGTTTCCCCAGGCCTCAATTGACTCCCGTGTAAATGTGAAAGGCTGTGTTACAACGACTTCTAAATTCCTTAACTCTAAATTACTGTTCTCTAGAAGAGGGGCTCCAGCCCACCAGGAACACCAGCCTGGTTTCACAGACAACTCTACTGAGGCTGTGACAGAGAGGGGGCGAGTCAAAGAGCACTGATCTTTAGGGGGAAAAAAGGTTTGCCAAGTCAAATGCTAAAGCCTCCTTAAAATAGTTTGGATTCTTCTTTGTTCTCCGTAACAAAGAAACTTTAATTCGCAGTTCTCTGCCAAGAAAGACAATTCAGACAAGCCATTTTCAGGTGAAAGGTGTCTCGTCAATTAATAATTATTAAATACTCACTGAGGATTGGCAGAAGCTATCGCTGAACCGGTGCTTATCACTGAAAAGGCATCGATTTACAGTATAGACTGGGCACTGGGCTTCCCTGTGGTTGTTTTGTTTTTACCTCCAGCCAGGAACACACTTTCCTCATCTGAGGTTCTCGTGCTTATTCACGGAAGTTAGGTGAGCTTTGTAAACACCTCGCGGCTGGCCTCTGGCCCCGTGGCCGCGATGCCCCGGGCAGCGCCCCAGCTCAGCGCCGGTCCGGTCCGGTAGGATGTCTGCGCCCCGCGAGCTGCGCTAGCTGGGCGCGCGGCTGGGGACGTGCGCCCGGCCGCGGAGGACGCGCAAGCCGGGCCAGGCCTCTCCCTCTCTGCCCCGGGGACTGCAGCCGCGCCCGGCCCTCCCCGGTCTGGCCTCCAGCGTGGAGCGGGCCGACCCGCGGCAGTCTCCTAACCCTATGGCCCGCGTGTCCCCGGCTCCGGAGGGACGGAAGGTGACGCCGGAGGCCGGCGACGCGCCGACCGTGCACGCCCTGCCGCGGCTCCCACCGCCGGCCGCGCTCCTTCCTCCCCTCCTCTGCCTCCTCTGTTCACCGGCTTTTGCTAAGATTGTGATCTTGTGTTTCTCCCTGGTTCTGTCTCCCCAGTCCCTCGCAGAATCATTTGTTTCTCTTTTTCCTCTCCTGTTCGCTATTGTGACCAACCGATTCATCAGGTTTGCTTCTTTTCTCCAAACCTGCATCCTCTATGTCCTCCATCACCCCACCGCCAGCCACCACGACTCCCCAAACAAACCGCAGCCCGGAAGGATGCTGATTATGCGAACGAACCTGGGCTGGAGACGCACGACTCCTCGCCCCACTTCCAACCATTAAATTTCTACACTGCGGGGGAACCCCGGAGTCCACCTCTGCCCCCGGGACAGCAGCACCGGGGTCGCTTTGTGGCCCTGTCTCTGACTCCTTGGTTAGAAATCAATGAGCGTTTACCAGGCACAGTGGGGTTAGCTGAGACCAAACCCATCTCGCTATGGTCCTTGGGACACAAAACACATGTAGATAGACGTTCACATTCAAACACGAACATTTTTCAAATCTTCCAGTACGCTGTAGAATATAGTGTGTGTGTGTGTGTGTGTGTGTGTGTGTGTGTGTGTGTACATGCGTGCGCATAAAAGTTACTTAACACTTAAAAAGACATGTTCTTTAATTTTTATCCATAGAAGGTCAACTTCTTAGGGATAAAAGTTGACTAGAAAAGAAAAATATTAAAATACCACAAAATTGATTTGTCCAAAGGTGATTCATTGTAGTCACACTTATTTACTGAAACATGTTAAAGATGCCTACTACTACATGTTATTTCTTCCTAACAAACTACTATGTACATCATCATAATATATAAAGCGCAAAAAGTGAATATAAAATGCCATAAACCACAACCAAAGTTGGTAAGTTGGTGTAAGAACTTTTGTTTTTAAAGAAAAGCTGAATGGGAGTACTCATGTAAAGAAGGACAGAGAAATTTTAGTTGCTTGTCAGATTACTTCAAACTTATATCAAGTTTCCTTTGAAATTATTTCTCATTTTTATGAGACTAATTGAAGATCACCTGGGAAAGGTGGGGGAAGGAAGGCAAAGGGAGACTATCAGATATGTGCACAGAGTGCTTGAAAGACTAAAAGAGCCACAGTACCCCCTTGTGGGGAAAAGGTTTTTTATTATTATTATTCCTCAAATTATGTTTTTTATTTCTTTCTACCATACATATGTGCATACACACACACACACACACACACACACACACACACCTTAAAAACCGAAATAGATTAAGCCACCTAAGAGACAAGCAGAAATTCAGGTTTATGTGGTTAAATAGTGGTTTTGTGCTATCTCTATTATTTTAAACACACTGGCATGTTTATACCAAAACTTTTAAGATTATAATAAGCTAAACGTAACACTATGTGATATTGAGAAATGTCCTTCTAATATGACAAATAATCTCAAAAATCAAGTGTCTGCATGAAGCTGTGTGTATGCCCTAAAAGGGTGATTTTTCACTTAAAAGTTTTACTATTAAATGGTTAGGCCTTTAAAAAATGCTATTTCTTTGTTCCATTACTTAGGCCTGGAAAAGACATATCCTTAAACACAAAACATTTTTACTTTAAAAGGTGCTTATCTCATAAGTAGGAAGTGGAGAGCAACCATGTGTAGGATCTACAAACATTTTTAATAAAAGGGTTCTACTCATCTTCTAAATACAAAGAAGGCCCAGGTCATAAGCCTGAAATTTAAGAACTAAATCTATAAAATTCCAAAGTCAAGAAATGCAAAATAAAATGTGTTCCTCTTCTATTGTACATCTAGAAACATCTTATATGATACGAATGTTTCCTGTTCTAAGTATGTTTTGTGTAACACAAGAGAGAATTCAGGGGTTACCTGTAGGCATCCTTTATTCTTCGTGCTTTAGAATCACAGGGCTAGTATATCCCTCTGACCTTCAGGAAGGACTAAATCAAAAGCATCCCAGGAAGAGACCAGTGTATTTCAAACTGTGTTCAGCAGAGCCCTGGGGGCTGTGAAAAGATTATGAGGGAAACAGAAAAGCCCCTCACTTCCATCTTCCACCCAGCAGCTCTGCTCTCATCATCCTGAATGCGAACAGCAGAGTCTGTGGCTGCAAAAATATTAGAAAATTACCAGTCTAGCTTCACCTACTTTATAAGTCTAGCAAAGAATTACTGTGAAAAATTTCCCCGAAGCTTTCTGAAAGTTCATTAACAAATGCACTTTAAGAGCATCCTACCATGCGTTCATATATTGTGTTCTTTTTCCTTAAAAAATTATTCATTGTGTGTGTGTGTGTGTGTGTGTGTGTGCATGTGTGTTTAAATGAATTGAACCTAAAATGTATTGAATGAAAACCTTCACCTCACAGCCCCAACCCATTCACTCACAGGAGTGACAAGGCTAACGTTTGGTTTGTATCTTCCCACTTCTTCTGGGTGCACATGTACAGACAAGCATGGGTGCACCTACAGACTGTAGTTTCAAGGAAAAGGCTTATATGCCTATGCTTTTTCCTCCTCCATTACATGAGAAAATCTTTTTTTTTTCTACCTCATTCCTTGGAGAAATTCTATGCTACTCAAAGGACAGGTGTACATTATTGAGTTCATCTCATCTCTATTCAGCACTTGGATTGTTGCTATTATATTTACACTTGCTCTTCTCTTTGTCTAAAACACATTTCTTACACTTTTTGCCTGACCTACATTTAACACAAATGTTTTAGTTTTTAACATTACTCAGAGAAATCACACCATCAACTTTATGGGGTTTTTTTGTGCCATTTGTTTGCCTGTTTGTTTTATTGTGAGTTTTGTTGTTGTTGTTGTTTTCAGACAAGGGCTTACTATGTAGCTCAGGCTAAACATAAATTTCCAGCAGTCTTCCTCCTTCAGTCTCCCAAGTGCTGGGATCATAGGTTGTTAGTCACCACACCTAACTGCCATCAGCATTTAACTAGATCCCAGTGGATAAACTTGCACTGAGGGACATCTGGGGACACTAACTTGACATGAGAGGCCTTAACATAAATGACATAATGTATAAATTCCAGTGGGAGGGGCCTGTGGGGAAGGGGTATAAAGTTGATTAAGATCTTCTGTATGAAGTACACAAAAATTCAGTAAAATATATAAAAAAGAAATAATTTCAAAATCTTAAAACATAATTTCTCAATAAAATATACTTTTCCTCTCTCTGACCATTTAAAATACAACACACACACACACACACACACACACACACACACACACATACACACACACATATCCTTCAAGTAGCCCCAAATTAATTTCTTTGCAAGAAAACACCCTTATTAGATATTTCCAATACTACAAAAATGGAATTCATGCTCTTATGCAGAACTATTTGGAATATGTGTCAATATTAAGATATGCCTGTCTTTCAACCCAACATCAAATATCTTTTGAAGTTTTGTTTTGCTGTTGTTTGTTTTTGAGACAGAGTCTCATTATGTAACACCTGTCTCTGTTTCCCAAGTGCTGGCATTAAAAGGGTTCTTCTTAATTACATGTATTTATTTTGTGTGGGTGAGTAGGAGGTATTTCAGGACAACCTTCAGAACTGGTTCTCTCTTCCATCCTGTAGGTCCTAGAGAACGAACTCAAGTCAATAGGTTTGATGGCAAGTCCCTTATTCCACTGAGCCATCTCTCTGGCCAAAGGTTTTCTACAGGAATATTCTAACAAGTTCATTAATTAGCTCATTCAATACATTTATTGAACACATTTAAGTTCTAGTCACTTTAGAAATTTCTCTTGAAAGACTGATTAAAAGAAAAAGAAACCTAGAAGAGATTATAGTGTGATGGGCTAATTCTTCGCTGACTAAATAATAATATAGCAAATGTCATTTAAATTGTGATAAATAGAAATAGGAAAGTTATAATAAATTTTTGGGGTCTTTTCGAGACAGGGTCTCCCTGTAGTTCCCACTGACCTGGAACTCGCTATGTAGACCAGGCTGGCCTTGAACTCACAGAGATCTGCCTGCCTCTGCCTCCCTAGTGCTGGGATTAAAGGCGTGGCATGTGGCATGTTTTTTTCTTTCTGTCTCTGTCTTTCTTCCTTTCTCTTTCTCCTTGCTGCCTTTTTCCTTTTTCTTTCTTTCTCTTTGTTCTTTTCTTCAATCTACCTCAACAAACAAACAAGCTATGTAATTATGATGAGCCTTTGAGATTTTTTAAGAATAAAATGTAAGGGAGCTAGAGAGATGGTTCAGCAGTTAAAAACACTTTCTGTTCATCCAGAGGACGCTGGTTCAATTCCCAGCACCCACATGGCAGCTTACAACCTTTCACAGCTCCAGTCCCAGGGAATCTAACAGCCTTTTCTGGCCTCTGGAGGACATTGCATGTATGTGGTGCACTTACATACACACAGACAACACACTCAGACACATAAAATAAAAATAAACAATATTTTTCAATGTTTTTAAAAATAATAAAATGTAAGAAATTATTCAAACATATAAATAAATACCAAAAACATCAATAAAGCCAAACTCTGATAGGCCATCAATTCCAGCTCAGCAGTATTTCGAAGTCACTGCTACTAATGTGGTTTGGAAGACTTCACATTCAGTATACAGAAGGCATTTTGTGTGTCAATGCTTAATTCATTAAAGTCTACACTGAAAAGACATATAGGAAACCTAAAAGTTGAAACAAAATGTTTTTCATTGTATTGGAGGAGTAAGGATAGATAAACTTGTATGGCTCAAATCAACAGGTTGAGATCAGAAAACCTGAACTGTAATCATAGCAAGATACCAAGAATAAGCCAAGTTGTGAACACAGAAAATTCAGACATGTCTGAGCTTGTCTGGAAGAGAAGACTTAACCACCAAAGTTCTATTTATAGAAGAGACCAAGGATACTACAGGAAACTTACTCATCTTCAAAGAGAGACTTCCAAAGTCCCAGTTAAACCTGTGAACTGTTTAAGCCAGCGCCGTCACGGAGGGGTGATTTGGGCTGTTTTATTAAGCTCATTCGAGAACATGGAGGGTTCCAGAAAGCACTGGTAAGAATTTAAGAGTCCAGAAAGTCCTTGGGGAAGAAGTGAGAACTACAGAAATACGCTGTTTCTGTTAGCATAACCTACATACAGTCTTACTTTTATTCTGTACCTGGTGCACCCAGAAAACCTGTGAGTTAGAGACTGTGACACCAGGCCCTAACTGAAAATGACTAGGAAGCAGAGACTGGCTTTTTTGTGCTAAATTATTTCCTACAAGTTTTGATTGAGTTTGAACTTTTGAAGCAGAGTTCTTTCTACTTGAACCATGACAACAGATAACTAAGGAAGAAAAATTATTCAAAGATTCATTAATGGCATCAATGGTTATGAATCAGGGTCTTGAAACTATGTTAGAAAAAACAAAACTGAAGACAAACAGAAAAACTCTGGACTCCAGACATTTGGAAAGGATTAGCTGGGAAGAGGCGTGGGGGATTTACTGGGATGGGCAGATGCTTTTGAATTATGATAGGGTTTGGAATGTACACTAAATATTTGTCCATTTATAATATGTAAATTATATTGAAAATATTGAATTCTGTTAATTATCTGAGTTCTGAGGTATCAAGGGAAATACACCAATTTATGTACTTTATTTTCACAATAAATACATGAAAAACTAGAATGTAAGGGCAGGTGCCAAGAGGCTAAGGTAGAAGAATTGTTTGAGCCTAGGAATTTAGGGCTAATCTTGAGGAATATAGTGAAACTTGTTTTAAAATCAAATTAAGATGTAGTACTAGGCAGACAAAGGATATCATAGGGGACAGAAATGTGACAAAAATGAAACGTTAATGAGACAGTCTGGGTAGTAGATACTTGGAGGTTCACTGTAAGATTTTTAAAAGTTGAGTAATATTTGAAACTTTCAAAATAAGACACTGCAGAGAAAAATTGATTCCTTAATTCTCAGAAGGTGTGACGTTTCAAAGGACCAGCAAGCTACATCCAGAGCTGTCTGCACTGCATCTGGGACCAGACTGAGGACTAGAAGTGTGGGAGGGCTAGGATGCCACCGAATCTCCCTTCCCCTGCTGCTGACTCTCAGCACCACACAGTCGGGTATAAGCATTCTTTCACCTGGAGGTCCGTGTCGCCCAGGTCTTCCAGCCATTCTCTGTGCTGTGCAGTCAAGATGTAAGTCAATCCAGCTGTTCACTCTGCAACCACCACCAAGCCACACACTTCCCACTTTAAACAGTCTTTAAGCCAACACTTCCCTGCATTCTTAGTCTCACCGTTTGCTTTCATGTTGTAGGCTTGAGCCTCTTCTGCCCACACTCGGGCTTTGGATTCAGTACACCCGTGAGCTCCAGTGGGATTCTGGGATGGTTCTGTCCCTTTCCATTCTAGTTCTGGGACGCTCCAGCTGTAAGGAAGGTGTTTCTCTTTTGGTTCCTGTTATCTCATCAGGTCCCTGGAGTCACTTTCCTACTTTGGGGCCTGAAGCCTAGCCTACTACATAAATAGATGATGACTGATGTACCAACATGACCCTAGGTTAGCATCGGAAGAGGCTGGAAAGGGACTTGGACTTGGAAGGCCTGAGGCTCTTAAAAAGAATTGACTTCTAAAGATCCTGAGGTCAAGCTGCATAGTTATTCAACAAATATATTTAAGGCTTTACAATGTCCTAGGCACTATGCCAGGAAGTGAATAATTTGGTGGTAAAGAGAACAAATATAGTCTCTGACCTCAGAGCTTACAGTGGTCTGGAAGGTTGGTAAATGCACACTGAAAACAAGTATATGCACATCTGTAATAATTTATTGTAGATACAATGGAAAAACAAGGCTCTCTAAAAGCCCTACTTCAGGTGGGATGGGTAGAGAATAATTCTCTGCAGAAGTGCCATTGAGCTTCAACCCCGTGAAGGAAATTGTGGAGTAGGAGCAAAGATAGTGAAGACAGAAGCTGTGGACATTTCTGAAAGCGAGTAAAAGGAAACAGAAACATGCCAACGTGAACAGTGTAAACCAAGGAATGGACAGTCCAAGATGAGGTTTTGGACAAGTAAGCCTGGGCCAGCTCTTATACACACCTGATTTGCAAGTTCTGGCTTGTACATTTTAAGTGAAGTAAAATACCATTGATGGCTTTTAGGCAGAGGAATTAAGTCTTTCTGAGTGTCACCTGGCCCAGAATTTGGGTATTAAGCCTTCCAGAATAATACATGAATATTAACTCTCATAGTTCAGGGACTTTTATCTGTACGGCTCTTACTCTACTGCCTATGTTCACAGGAGCTCAGTAAACATCTACTGAATAAATGGTATATCTCTAAGGACAATAGTTCTACTTTATGACTGCAGATTTAGATAATGCTCAGACTTTTATGGCTATGCTCTCGTTTACGTATCTAACTAGGGATTCCACACCATGGGCATTTATTGCTCCACAGCAAGGAAAAACCGATCATCCTCATACATAGGTCAAGAGCCAAAAGGTTCTTAAAATAGAAATCCATAATCCATTTCTTTGGTGCTTTAATCACAAAAGTCTTGAGGAGGGAGGGAGAGCAGCGGGCTCATATGTCGGTGTCAAGCTATGTGAAGGCACTTCACAGTTTGTTTATTAGCTACTTTTGCATCACTGTGCCAAAGTACACAATAGAAACTTTTGGAGGAAAGATTTGGCACATAGTTTTAGAGGATCTCAGTCCATCAGGGTAGGGGAGGCTTGGCAGAGTTCACAGCAACTCTGTGGGAGAGTTCACATCATGGAGGACCCGGCTGTAGAGGGGAGCTGGCTCCAGGGGCCTGGCTAAACATTTAAAGGCTGCCCCCAGTGAGCTACTTTCAGCAGTTATGCACCTCCTCTTAAAGGTTCCATAGCCTTCCAAAATGGCACTACCTACCGGCTGGGGAACATGTTCAAAACATAATCCTGGGCTTGGGGGGATTTCAGATTCACATCTCAGCAGGAGAGTCGTTTGAGCAGCTAGAACTTGAAGGTTCAAGGGAAGAGTGCAGGAGTGGTTGTCCCAACACCATTGAACCCATGTGTCAGGCTTTGTCATTAACATTCTGTCTCTCTCCCTCCATGCACTAGCTCCCTTTATAGGTTTTGTTCTCAAGCAAGCTCTTCCCAAGTAGTCACAAAGGTAAGTACTAGTAGCTCCAGGCATATAGATTGCCTAGCAACCGAGAAGCAAGGAAATGACTTGTCCCCCATAACTCTAGTTTGTCTGCTGGCTCCGACTGACTTGCCTTGGTTTGCACCAGAGCTTCCTAAATGACCTCTTTTGGCCTAAGAAATTTTTATGTGACCCCAGGTACATAGGTCTATAAAATAAGTATGCAGATCAAAATTTACTGATAATAACTCATAAAGAATTTATTTTAACACAATTCTTTAATATATGTATAATTTGACCATTTATTAAAGATAAGAGAAAATTGCTTAGTTATTTTTACATGAAAAAGTAAGTCTTCACTGAATACTTGACACTGCAGGACATAGAGCAGCTTCAGTGTTTATCAGAGTTGATTGATATTTTGGCTATATAATAGTCAATGCTGAGAACGCCACTTTGTGTAAGCACATAGAACAAAAAAGCCCAAGTATGTTTAGGGCTGTTTCAGGAGTGTTGGAAATTCTGTCCTAATATAAAGCCAAAATTCATTAATGATTGTTTTATGAAATTCAAGCCACCTCAAATAGCCATTTCAAAGTCAAACGCTGTAACACAACAGAATCCAAAAGCATACTGATTTGATATCTACATGCGAAGGAACGGTGCAGGGAAATACTAAAAATCTTCGTTCTCTGGAATTAAACCGCCATGTTTCTCTGAAAGCAGAAAACTCTAGGTACAGTACAAACAATCTGCGCTCAGGCGGTTTAGGCGCGTCCGTGGGTGTTGCGTGGCACGGTGGCGTGTGGCGTGCAGCACGGCATGTTCTGTGCTCAGAATGCACCGCAGAGATGCTGTACGCGCAACAAGGGTCCGTGCGCCGCAAGTACACACACCTGGATGCTTTTATGCTTTTGAGTTTGGATTAAATTATGGTCACCGTACATTCAGAAATCTCTCACATTTTTGCAATCCCAACATTCAATTCGAAAATGCTGGGATCGTGACTCACACACTTCTGCTGTTCCTTCAGGGTCCCTCGAGGTGAAAATTTCAGATGAGCACCCCAAGCAATGAGTACACAAAATCTACCTACTAGGAGGCAACCGTAGCTTTTCATCTTTAATGGAGTATTAACTTGATTTTTAAATGATCTGAAAATATTGCTTTAGAATATAAATGACAGTTATTTTAAACCCATAAATAGTATCTTGCATAGTATTAAGGATTATCCATCCTAGGGCCTGGCAAGATGACTCAATAAGTAAAGGCACTTACTGCCAAACCTGATGACCCGCGTTCTATCTCCAGAACCCAAATGATAGGAGAGAACAAACTTCCTCAGGCTGTCCTCTGACCTCCAACATACACACAAAAATTAAATAAATAAATAAATATTAAAATTTAAAAAGAATTATTAATCCTAGCACTTGGAAAGTGGACATAGGAGGATCTCCATAAGTTTGAAGCCTGCCCAGGCTGGATAGTGAGACTCTGTTTAAAAAAATATGTTTCAGACATGTCTTTTCTTTTGTATTATATTCTCATTTATTTATTGTGGGAGGGTAGGTGTGTGTGTGCAGGAGTGCACACATATATGTCATGGCATACAAGTGAAAGCCAGAGGACAACTTACTGGAGTTCGAGTCTCTCTTTCCATCATGTGGGTTCAGGGGATTTAAGTTTGGTTGCAGGCACCCTTGCCCAGTGAGCCAACTTACTTCTTTTATTTATATTCTTAACCAAAACTGATATCTAGAGTTGAGGACATTTTTATTCTTAATCAAAATCTAAGAAAATCTTCTGTGTAACTAGAGCTAAATTAAACGGAAGCACTAAAAAATGCTATTCTCGATGAGATATTAGTAAGGTAATAAGGTAGAATGTGCAACAAAATTTTACAATGAAAAAGTGAATTCTTGAAAGAGTGAAGGTGAGGAAAAACCCTATTTAAGTAGACATCTCAGATTTGCAAAATAAGCAAGCTGTAATCATAAAAACAAAACAGAGAAAATATACTACCACCATGAGCCTTGCAATGAAAGAATTGGGGAAAAATTAAACACAGTGAGTGAAACCAGTAGCCTCTTCTTAACAACCAATAAGATTTGTAAAAACATAGTGTAGAGACAACACATTTTTGGAAGAATATCATGTAAATATATCTGTATACAACAAAACAATCTCAAATTTAAGTTTCCTGGAAGGTGGAAAGTTACAACCAAGTAAACATTATTTGTAGCCATTGACGTATCTCTAAAGGCTAGTACCTGGCACATTACAGTTGTTCAATAAGTTTATAAGTTACTTTTCTGTTCCTGTGATAAAACACCATGACCAAGCAGACTTTTAGAAGGGAGTTTTTACTTGACTTGTGGTTCCAGAGGGAGAGTTCATAACTGCTGGGGAAGCACAATGGCAAGAAGTGACCAGAGCAGAAAACCCAGCAACCATATCTCCAAGCATGTACAAGAAGCAGAGCAAGCTACCCTGGAAGTGGGCACAGCCCATCCCCCGTGATGTCTATCCTCCAGCATGGCCACACCTCCTAAAGATCACGCACATTCCTCCCCAAACAGTACTTCAAACTGGGAACTAAGCCTCCAAATAATTGGAGCCTCTGGACGATTTGAATAAATTTAATTTGAATAAATCACCATAGTGAGTTCTGTTCAAGTAAGAATGACATGCATATAGCACTCCATTCCATTTTGGTGGTGATGGTAGTGGTGACTTGGACAGGGGAAAGTTAGGGGAGTTCTTTATTTGAGACAAGATTTTGCTCCTGGCTGAGCTACAAGTTGCTATGTAGCTCTGGATGGCTTTGAAATCTCAATGCTTCTATTTGATCATCCGAAGTGTCAGGACTGCACATGGATGTCACCATGCTCAACTATGTCCACTATCTAGAACTGACAATTTAGAGTGTTATTTAGTGATTTCAAAATAAAATCAATTGATAGAAAACAAAATTCATGTGAATGTGAATTTATATGTACCAACATTTATGTGGCTATAATCTAAGATGAAATATCTTCAGTCATATAGTAAGGCATATAAGTTTTCAGACCTGAAAGAGAAACAAACTCCTACCCGCTATCCATATTTGGTAGAAATGTATTGACACAACCAAAATTTTACTTGGATTGTTTGGACAATACTCAGTTCTTAGCTTTTTTTCCTAGAAGCAATTCCTGAGACAAGGACTGCATAAAAATAAAATCAGCAAATATGAAGTGAATTATTAAGCCAACTACTGAAGTAGATACCACAATGAAGCTGTAAAATTGTCCTAGCCAAGGAAGTGGAGAGCTTAGCTATTTCTTTATAACTACACCACAAGTCACTGGTAAGGCTCATCACTTGAGGAACATTAATTGTCATTCAATTCCAGCCTATGTATGTGAACAAAGAGAATTTTGGTAACCCAAGGCTAGCACCCAAAGATGTACTTTCTGGCCATAGAAAGTCGAGCTAATGTAAAAATAATAAGAAAATCTAAGGAGATAAGGCTCAGGCATTTGGAATATCTCCTACACAAAAAAAGTAATGACAATGATTACATAAGAGAAAGATATTTTAAAGTAAAGAGAGAAAACATGAGAATAAAATACAACTGTAAAAAAATTAGCTCCAGTCTAAAAGGGAAACAATTATATAGTGGCTACTACTGTGTACATACCAGTAAATCATTCTTTTGTTGTTTTGAGATAGGGTCTCATTATGCAGCTGAGTGGCTTGGAACTATGTAAGTGAGGCTGGCCTTGAACTCACAGTGATATACCTGCCTCTGTCTCCCAAGTGCTGGCATTAAATGCATGTGCCTGGCATTCTTCTGTTTTATTTTTATGTGTATGTTTTGCTTGCATGTATGTAAGTGCACATGAGTGTGCAGTGCCCACAAAAGACAGAAAGGGTATTAAAAGCTCTGGAATTGAAGTTAAAGATGGTTGTTAGCCACCATGCACCATGCGTATACTGCAAGGACAGTCAGTGCTCTTCACTGCTGAGCCATCTCTTCAGCCTCTAATAAGCCATTCTTTTTGGTGGGGGAATCTTTTCTGAGACAGAGTCTCCTTGTGGCCCCAGATGGCCTGTAACCCCTTGTAGATCAGACTGGACTCCATTTCACAGAGATCCATTCCAACTCTGAGCACTAGGATTAAAGGTGTGTGCACGACCATGTCTGGCTCTAGCAAAGCATTCTTGATGAAGAAATGAATAAATAATTTAGGACTGAGATGCCCAGAAACAGACACATCAGAACAAGGACAATAGCATCCCACTTGCTCTGAGCCCTGTATAGTTTTTATTTATTTATTTTTTAATTTTAGGATGTGTTTGCCATGTTTTATTTTATGAGTGTATGTAAATACCCCTGGGAGTCAGAAGAGGGGTGTCCTACCCTCTGGAACTGAAGTTACAAACCGTTGTAAGCCGCCATGTGAGTGTTGGGAATTGAACCCAGGTCCTCTGGCAAGAGCAGCCAGTGCGCCTAACCAATGAGCTATCTCCCCAGCCCCACAGTTATTTTTTAAAGTTCATTTTGGTGAGCTAGCTATAAGGATATAGCTTTGATGCAGGACTTTTCTTCAATAAACTTCATTTTTAGTCACAAAGAACCAAGAATAAAATAATAGCTTAAACCCTAATAGTTTTCTTTACTATAAAGTTACTTATATAGACAATTAAAATCTAAAGTAGAAAAGCATCTTAAATTTAAGAAGCAGACGGATCTTTCTTATTCTCTACATACACTGAGTCCCTCACATTCTTGAGATCCAACAGCATCTTGAAATTAAACTTCTAATACTGATTTCACATCTTATTACAGTCCTGCAGGCAAATTTATTTGCCTTGAGAAGTCTTTTTTTAGGCCAGTTCGATATGCTTCAACAGAGGTGAATTATAATTTCTGATAAGATCTACTTCTCTATAAATTGAGTTGGAGACATGGGATATAGAATATATACCTTGTTTTCCAAAATGACCAATCCCTGGCTTATTAAAACTGATAAGGAGTCCTTTATAAAAAGACAGAAATCATTTCTATTCAGGAGATTTAAGGTAAGCAACATCATAAAATTATAAACAAATACAATTCTATTTTTGCCAGTTTAATAAGGATCCTATGTCATTTTTTATTAATTAACTTTTAATAAATTATTTAATGTGTATAACTAAATGTACAGAGATGATTATGAGGTAAAGAATATAATAAATATGTATGGCTTTACTTTAACATGTATGTATTTTTGGGAAAAAATCATATGTTAATTAGAATATGATACTTTCTTTTAATAAAGATGGCTTATACTGACTGATAAACTTTTGAATTGTTTGAATGTAGCAAAAGATGTAGAACTTATTTTAACTGATAAAGAATTGCTTAATTTGATCTCAAAATTAAATTTCCCTTTAAGCTGTGAACTTCATCCAATTCTGATTAAGATAACAACATACTAACCTTAAGCATCTGTCATTTATCAATGAAGTTAGAAGTATTTATTAGGAAAGTTCAAGAAATTGGAAGATTTAAAGTCTTACCATAAAATGATAATATTTGCATGATTCATCCTCCCAAAATTACCTACCTATGCAGTACACCAATAATACATTCGATCTACTCTATATAGTAAGGATCACTTTCCTAAACACTTCTGAGGAGTCATCCATTAGGTATTAACTAGCTTTGTACTCTTGAACATGTTTTACTTTGTTTACATTTTAACTTTAATTCTATCTCCCCTGAAACCAAAGAGTCTCTCTACCCAATTCCACAAGTTGTAAATATACTTGTCTTAAATAGTAAATGATCATATAAGAAAAAGAAATACCATAATACAACCTAAAGTATAGTTACTGCCTTACTAAGTAGACATAACACTCTTATGTTTTTTCTCAGGGACATACCCTACTCAAAATAACATTCTTTAAAAAAAAAAGACTTACAATTAGTCATTTGTCAGAGTCCAATCTGCCCCAGAGAAATATGATCATCTGATAGCTCAGTTGAAGACCACAACCCAAAATCTAACTTTAGGTTTCAGGGAAGTACATTTGGAGATGTTAGGAGAACCCTTTAGAGATCAATAAAATGAAATATGTTCCTATACATACAGAGATTGTTATGTTTTCAAACAGTGAACTTCTAGTTTGATTCAACAATTTTATAGGTCACTAATGAGTTCACCTACATCTGTACCAACATCTTGACACATCTTTCAGGCCTTGTTTTGTTCATTTGTCTATTATTTATACGTTTTCTCAACAGAACTCCTTTTCTCCAGTTCCTTTCTCAAGACTGTAAATGGTAGGATCTGAAGAGATAGCTCAGTGGGTAGAGTTGCTTGCCACAAAGCCTGACAACCTGAGTTTGATCCACAGGACCTACATGGTAGAAGGACAAAATCAACCCTCACAGATTGCCTCTGGCTTCCATTGTGCACTGTTGCATGCATGCACTTTGTGTGTGTGTGTGTGTGTGTATAGGTGCACACACACAAATAAATGTATGTAGAATTTTAGGTAGGAAGGTGGTCAACTCCTCCATTTTATGATAACATTGACACACATATGTACTTCTTTTATTCATTTGCTCATTCAAATACAAGCATTTTCTCTATGCCAAACCCTATGCTGGAGACTCTATGCACACATAGAAGGCACATGAGCCGTTGCTAACTTCTAACTGCTTTGGTTTATTTTTAGTATATTTTAATTTTTTAAAATTTATTTACTTTTATTATATGTTTGAGTGTTTTGTCAGTAAGTATGTAAGTACACTTGTTTCATGCAATACCTTCAAAGGCCACAAGAGGGTGTTGAATTTCCCTGGAACTGGAGTTATAGATGGTTGTTAGCCTCCATGTGGGTGCTGGGAACTGAATCCAGGTCCTCTGCAAGAGCAGCCAGTGTACTTCCCCACTGAGTCAGCTCTCTAGCCTCAACTGCTAGCTGCTAAGGTTTATTATATGCTGTGGCTCTTCCACTGAGCTGCTCCTTTTCTTCCCTCTTTAGCTTTATGGATGCTTAATTGTCAAATAAAAATTTATATACTTAATGTAAAAAAATTAAGAAAAAGACGAGTAAATGGTATTGGCCCTTTGCTTCATATGGTCTTTAATGGTTTTGGAAAGTAGAAATCAAAAGCCTCATCATCTCTTGAATGAATCAATAAAACTGAGTTACGAAACTTAAAGAACCAAAGATTATAGCCAAGATTAGGGTGTCTATTTCCAGGTTCCATGGATCCTACTGGAAAGAAGTTTTCAATGTTAATCAAAAGAAACATATTACAAATCAAAACAGAATGACTAACACCAACTTCCTTTAGACAAAAGAAAAATGAGATCAAGATTAAAATGTGATCATTAATTTTTTTTCTTGAAAATAACACTCAAATTACTTAATAATAATGAAAAGCTATGGCTACTGCTACTGCTATGTAACCTGAAAGGTTCTTAGTTCTGACCACACTGTGAAATTGAAACAAAAGCTGCCTGGGTCACATCTGACTGAGTGGATCAGAATCCGGGAGAATAATACTGAGTAACTCACCTGGAGGGTGTGGCCAACCTTTTCTGTTGCATCTTGCCTGTTTCTGCTTCTCTCTATATAGCACTTCATACTGACATTTCTGAATGTCATATATTTTTTGAGGCACTATCTATACTCAATTTCATATATACATGTCATTTCATATATGTTAAAATATTTAGACAGAAATTTAATGTTTATAATTTATAATTCAAATGCCTAACAATTTTTTAAATTTATTATTATTTTATGTTTATGACTGTTTTGCTTGCATGTATGTAAAGTGCACCTATCTCATGCAAAGTCCTAAGAGGCCAGAAGAGGTTGTCAGATCCCCTGGAACTGGAATTATGGATGGTTTTTAGCCACCATGTGGGTGCTGGGAATCAAATCCAGGTCCTCTGGAAGAACAGCTAGCATTCTTAATCACTGATCCATCTCTCCAGCCCCTAACAAAATATTTTAATAATGATAAGAACTTAACATAGCATATAGTGTGATACAGTTAGTATAGCTAGTTGAGTTTCAAATATTAAAAGTTTAGAAGAAGCCAGGTGTGGTGGCACATACGTTTAGTCTCAGCCCTTGGGAGGCAGTGGCAGGTGGATCTCTGTGAGTGTGAGGCCACTCTGGTCTACATAGTGAGTTGCTAGCCAGCCAAAGCTATATAGTAAGACTCTGTCTCAAAGAAAAGTTTTCAGATTAATTCTTCATTTATCAGTTCAAGCTAAAGCTATTAACAGTTTTAATAATCTACACTGAGATTGTCTTCTGCAATCCACGAGGAATACATGCCACAATTCTATTTCCAGACTTTCTTCTACTTCTAATACTTCTTTAAACATTTGAACAGTTGTATTTATCTCCCAAATTTATCAAGCGTGCCAGAAGAAGTGCATATTGAAGATCAAGTTAAAAACTATTTAGAGATGATTCTCCCATTAGGTTGTTTTCCTTTAAACTATTTGGATGCATTTTGGCATAATTAAAAGACCCTACTACTTTCCTTACACTGTGTATCAAGGTGCGCTACAGAACTGAGCTGATTAACAATTTTTAGATCAATTAGCAACTCGACAGACATTTAACAGAACTTTTCATCGATACTTTAGTCTCCATAGTTCTGATTTCCCTCTCAGAGCACTCTGAATTTCCAGAGGTGACTTTTAAATGGGGAAGTTCTGTTTAGTTAATGGAGCTTTTTACCAAGAGTAGCTCGGTGGGGTGCTAGGAATCAAAGGAAGACACGAGGTGGAAGTTTATGAACAAGAATGCAAAGTAGGCCCTTTCAGTCTTGAAGGTCCCAAGCAGGACAAGCACCCCTTACTCAGATTGCAGCTTCAGTAGAGTCGAGTACAATGGTTTGTCTGTTGAAACGATGAGTAGTAGGTGGCATCCAGTTAAGTGGAAAGTTTTAATTTGTGATTCCCCGAGACTGTGTAAAATGAAACACCCTTTTTTATTCCTGAAAATGAAGCCAAATTGCTTTTAGAATTTTTTCTGAGAAAGACCATCTAAAAACGTTAATTTGACATATTAGTCTGTGAAATAACACATTTAATGAATTCACTTTTGTAGTAAAGAGCACTATTTCCTTAAAGATTATTTTTATTTCCAAAACATTTTCTTATTTGAGTAGCTTTTGGCTTTTAAAAAATGATGTTGAGCTACATAATGATGTATAAACTTGCCTGAGAAGCTCAGAAACTAAAACATCTATCTCTTCTGCCTACTTTTATATATTTTAGTGAAAATAACAGTTATTAATGAAAGAAATCATTAATATCACAATAGCTCATAACTGTTAAATTTTAGCAAGTATTCTATCAATGAGTTAAATACTGCTAGGTATTTGAAAAAAGGTCTACTTTAAACCTTGGGCAATCTAGGAAGAGACAGTATACTAAAAATTGATTATGTTAATATAGAGGAACTATTTAAATTGATTAGACAACGTATTTTTAAAACTCTTAAATACTTTTCAGAAATAAGCATCTATTACAATTGGTAAACAGACTATATATTGATTTATCTATTTATTAAACCTCCCAAAGAAAATATTTGGCTTCCTTGACCTTTACCCATGAAATAAAGAGCATTTACTTCAAACTATACTCATTTGCTTTCTAAAATGCTAAACACGTTTTCAGTGGTGTTCTAAATCTTGATCAGTACATGTTCTTGTTTCCTTCTGTTCCTGTGATAAAACACTCTTACCAAAAGCAAAGTAATCGAAGAAACAGTTTATTTAGATTACACTTCCAGGTCACAGTCCACCATTGAGGAAAGTCAGGGCAGAAACTCAAGACAGGGACAGGAACCCGGAGACAGGAACCACAAAGAAACACTGCTTGCTGGCTTGCACTTTGGCTTGTTCACAGGTTCAAGCTCTCTTATATAGCCCAGGACCATCTGCCCAGGACATGACACCACCCACAGTGAGCTTGGCCCTTCTTCATCAGTCAAGAAAATCAAGACAATCCCTCACCATCATGACCTTGGACTAACCTGATAACAACAATTCCTCAACTGAGACCTTTTATCAGGTGATTCTAAGCTGTGTCGAGTGGACATTCGTGCTAACTAGGAGAGCAGGGTTAAGGAGAGTAGGAAATAATATAAACAGGAAACAAAATAGTTAAAGAGGACGTCAGATAAAGATGTAGAAATAAAACAGTAATTGACAGAAAGTGAGAGGGTAAAGAGCTTAAGGAAATTAACATCACTGTCTCTGAAATAGTGATTAAGCTGAGATCTAAGTAATAAAAGAGAGGAATTTCTGGATAATTTAGAAAATAGGAAACCCAAGTTGGGAATACCTAGCCTATAAACTGCCAGCACATAAAAACAAAAATCAAACAACAACAAAACAACAGCAACAACAAAACAAAGACCTCCTAACATTTGAGGGACCCAGGGCAAGAGTACAAGAAAGCCCACATGCTAAATTTCTAAACCTTTATCCAAATCAAGATAACAAATTGGCTAAAGGAATATATTCCATCCTCTTACCTTAACATTTCCTTCAGCAGAACATGACAATCTGAGCAAAACTAGCCTCTAACTCCTAACCCTGTCCTCCGATTCTGGATTCAAACTACACTATAAGGGGCCTTACATACCCTATGTATAGGAACCTCATCCTGCACGTCCAAGCTTATTCACACATATTCTTCTTTTCCCACATAACTAAGCCAGGAGCCCTTCCAAGTGTATGCCAGTCAGAAATTACACTACCCAAAACAAGTCTCCTAGTATCTGTGATAAAGAACTCTTTTCCCCATCATCACAACTCAAGGTAGTAAAATTAACAACCATTTCATAATTAATTTTGTGTATCAGCTACTCTTTAATTTGTACCTAAATAGTTGAGATATATATATATATATATATAATGTAGTAAGTTTACATTAAGTTGAAAATGTAATTTTAATTCAAATTTAACTAATTTGTTCAAGGTATGTGATAGAATTAAGATAAGAATTCACAATGGAATTCTAAAACCTGTGGTTTGACGATAAGAACATGTAAATTCTAATTGCAATTTAGTTATCTCCTACCAAACCAAGGACAAACTAGAAGTATTCAGAAAAAGTGAAAGATCAGGAAAACAGAATCACTTTTGTGTTAAGATACCCTAACATGTACATGTTGATCATCCCAGTAATATTTATTATTATTATTATTATTATTATTATTATTATTATCATGCCTTTTTTAAGACAAGGTCCCCTGTAGCCCCTGTTGGCCTGGAACTTGCTATATAGATCAGGCTGGCCTTAAACTCACAGCAATCACCTACCTCTGCCTCCCAAGTGCTGGGATTAAAGGTGTGTGCCACCATGCCTGGCATCTCAGTAATAGTTATAACAGGTGTTTTTATTACATCTATTAATAGATTCAGATGTCCAATAGGTCCAAAAATCATGGAAAATCTGAGTATTAAGAAGGCATTGGGAATCACTGTCAAAAAACGTTATGGAAAGCCAAGGCCCTAGATAAGATTAACCAGAGGGTGTGTATCTCAAGAAGAAATATTCCTTCTTTCTTTTACCCATTTCCCAAATTCTCCTCACATCCCCTCTCTGGGGATTACTTTTCAGTCTCTTCCTGAGCCTTAGAATTCGACATTTACAGGAACCCATTTTTGATCATTAAATCATTCTGTAGCAGCAATTCAAAAAGAAAACAAGAATTCCAAGGTTTACAAGAAGCAGTTCATTTGTACCAGTAATAAAGAAAATTACTGGGTAATTTAGAAAATAGGAAACCCAAGTTGGGAATACCTAGCCTATAAACTGCCAGCACATAGCAAAAATCAAACAACAACAAAAACAAAACAACAACAAAATAGCGACCTCCTAACATTTGAGGGGCCGAGGGTAGGAGTACAAACCCACATGCTAAATGTATAAACATTTATACATCCCAAATCAAGAGGACTGGCTAAAGGAACTTGGTCCATCCTCCTACCTTGCAGTAGTCCCCCAAAAAGAGATTTCTCCAAACCAGAACTCCCCCAAATAAAGGAAATCTTATCCTTTATAACCTATGTACAGTCAAATTTCTTTATCTCCCATATATGATAACACATGTATATCCTCTAGGGGTGCTCTGTGTTACAGGGTCATGACAGGCAGAGCTGTGTACCTGCACCCAGGCACAGATAATGCTGCATTTCTTTTCCTTTCTGCCGGGTGGGGCAGGGGGTTCCTGCCAGAGTTTGTTTTGCTTTTTCAATGTGAATGTGTGTGTCTGTAAAGACCAGAAGAGAGTGTGTGGAGCTGGAATTACAATAGGTTGTCATGTAGCTACTGAGAGCTGAGCTCTGTGTTCTCTGGAAGAGCAGTAAGCATGCTCTTACACACCGAGCCCTCTCTCCAACTCCAGTAAATAATTTTTTTTAATATTTTATTATTTTTTACTTTTTGTGTATGAGTATTGTCTGCATGTATTTAAGAGCACCCCTATCATGCAATGCCTGTGGAGGCCGGAAGAGGGTGTTAGAGCCCTTGGAACTGGAGTTAGGATAGTTGTTGGCCGCCATGTGGAATCAGACCTAGCTGAAAACTAAGACTTGTGTTGGTGGTACAATAATGGTTAATACTTTCTGTCCTGGAGAAAACATTCTCTAGATTGTGAAATCAAATTTGATTTGCAAAGCTCTTGATGACTATTTTATGCATATACAGCACCAGTATTGAGGCACAATAGAAAGAGGAAAAATTATGGGGACATGGGAAGTGAAGTAACCGTTCACCTGCAATCTGGGTGAAGCTTTTCACCAGCTTATAATCAAGAATTTCAGTATAATTAACATTTACTAAGAAAACTGCCAAAATAGAGACAATATTTCTTTCTGTGAAGGTAATTTATGTTCCAGTAGCAACAGACCGTGCTTAAAGGGCATATATGCCCTTCAAGCATGGCCTTACTGATTTCCTAAGTATTTTCTCACAAATAAGACTATTAACTTTGCTTATGGTGAAGACAACCTGACTTCCTGCAAGTTTGTGACCAGGTGTTTTATCAGATTGTAATCTTACGCTCCAGAAACCAGCCTGTGATCTCACTTATACGCCTTGGCAACCCTTCAAAGATTATAATTGCAAAAGCCGTCAAAATCTGTATATAAATATTGTAATGATAATGAAATGTGACTTTTCTTCCAACTCTGCTTTATACTGGTTTGTCGTAAATTCTTTTCCTGTGTATCCAAGGATACAGTTTTCCCTGCCTGGAGGTTTCTGAAAACAAACCCTTCAACCTCCCGACTGCAACGTCAGTAACTTCATGAATTCCACAAGGTGTGCCAAAACATAGTAACTTTATCCACCTGACTGTGTAAATTTTTAACTGTGTTAACCTGTACTGATTTCACTATTAGCGTGCGGGCAATAGCTCTTTTAGAATCCCTCATAGCCTCAGGAAGACAATGTTGCTATAGATACACTGCGGAAACTTTTTGTAAGGCTTCTTCAACAGCTCAGCTTGGTCGGCTACTCAGATGAATGAAGCTTTCCAACAAAAGCACAATCAAGCACTGCCCATCTGCAGACCGCAGAAAACAGAGGAAGGGAAGGCATGAAAGTTCACCAGAGGCCACGCACACGTTTATCTTTCCCGCGGGTTCTCCAAGGACCAACCGCACGGGCTTTCTGTGGCGTTCCGCATCAGTTCTGTCCGCGCACTTTCATTACGTCACCGCGACAGGTCTCGCGGCATCACCCCATAGCCGAAGACTATAAAAGTCTCGCGAAGTTTGTTCCACTGATCCACCGCGAGCCACTCGCCATCTACCCCACTCCAAGGCCGTGAGGCCTTTCCAGTTCCCTGCTTCAAAATTCTCTTTTCCCTTCCTCAAGCGGCCGCCCTCCTGCCAGTTCCGGTTTTGGACCGGAACCGGAAGCGCGGTGGGCGGGGCCCGGCAGCGGAAGGCTGTGGAGCCGGAGCCGGGAGTCGGCGGTGGCCGTGGGTCCCGCCACCGAGCGCTGGGCAGCGCTGCGCGGCCCCGAGCTGAAGGTCGGCCTGCAGTGGGGGCGCGGCGCGGCGCGGGATCATGTCGACAGCCTCCGCCGCCTCCTCCTCCTCGTCGTCTTCTGCCAGTGAGATGATCGAAGCTCCTTCCCAGGTCCTCAACTTTGAAGAAATCGACTACAAGGAGATCGAGGTGGAAGAGGTGAGCCGGGCCGGGAAGGGCCCCGCGAAGCGCCCTTATAATAATGCTGTTTGAATTTGATACTCCAGTGCCTGCTAGACAGCGTGGTCCACCAGTTCTCTTAGCCGTGAGTAGTAAATTCAGCAAGGACCATTGGCTGCGATGTTTGATTTCTCTGGACGTGGTGTTACCGGCAGAGATTTTGTATGTTTTTCTAGTTCGGCGTGTGATGTGAAAGGATGCTCATACATGCTTGTAAAACTAAGAGATCGAGTCCAAGTAGTCTTGTCTAGTACCAGATTCGTCTCTTTCTCCTATAGGAGAGTACTGGTACCTTAAAGTACTGGTAATATGTGTCCTGCCTTCAGTTGGGCTAATTTAGATGAATTTCGCCCTTAGCAACGTGAGTCTATTATGAAAAGATATTCCAAGTAGCACATTCTGAAGAGGCAACTAATGATTATAGTGGCTAGCAGAATATGACACCACACCAGAAAACGCTGTTAGAAAGACAGGATACATTTTAACTTGTGATTTTAGAGCAAATCGTTTAATCTAGAGCAGCCGTTAGTACATTTCTTTTCATATTCACAATGGGGTTAGTTTTAAGTCATAAAATTTACAAAAGAGAAATTGTGTACATATATTTAAAATACAGTTTTGAACCTATTAAAACTTTAGTTAGAAATACCTCCATACAGTTTCCTATGTCATCTAAGTTTTCCTTTTTTTAAATTAAGGACTTTACATTGCCTGTACCATAATGCTGTATTCTAGTGAAATATGATAGACTGAAAACATTTGTCTTTAAAAATCTAAAATGATTTGCAGTAACAGGTTAAAAGTAGCAAGCCTCAAGTACCTCTTTTTCTTAGTTTTCTAAGTCATAATTTTTATCACATAATGTAATGTTAGAGAGCATTGTGTTTATTGAGAACATCCCCAATTTACAAGGTAGTGTAATGGGAAGAGCAAGATTTTAGGTAGAGGAAGAGATCTGGTGTGGTGTATCAGACAGATACATTCAATATGTGACTTAGTTTCTACTCGGTGCTGCTGAGTTCCTCTCCTTAACTGTAAGGTGGGGATAATTACTATTTTGTGAATATAACAGATCCAGTTAACCCGTATATCCAGAAAACCCAACATGGTGTCTGACACATATTATTAGGAAACTTTGTTCCCAAGAGGAAGAGTGACCTGCTTTAAGGATACATGCTAAAAGAAGGCATGTACTTTGAAGAAGAAGAAGAAGAAGAAGGTTTATTGGGTTTTGTTGTTTTGCTTTTTTTTTCCTTGTCGAGGCTAAAATAACTTCCTTTTTTCAGAAGAAGGTAGTTGATCCAGCTTTCCTGGCTAACATTCTTTTTTAAGACTAAAAATTCAGTGAGTCAGTACACAAGAATTGCAGTTTTTAAATACTCATCTATGTCTGCTCTACTGAATTGCTGTGCTTGTAGACCACAGATTGTTACAGTAACTTGTTCTCCGTGGTCTACCACATGTTTTCCCAAACTTGCTTCTTTTGGTTCTTCAGCCTTAGTTTTTATGCACTACTTTTCAAAGTTCTGCCATTCTTGCTTCATTGACGACTTGCCAGCTACCAAGGAGCCAGAATGATACCATTTGATGTTCTACCCCTAACATCGGTTCCCTTCTCATTGTGGTCCTATGTTTCTCAGACTCTCAGTCATGTTTCAGTGCTCCTCCCACTTTGGGACTAGCGTGTAAGGCATTCATGTAGAGTTTTGGCTTTCCGTGAAAATTTCTGTAGATAACCATTAAGACTTTCTTTTTGTTTGGTCTGTTCTTTTTCATTTTAGTATGTAGTTTATTTTCACATTAAAGATTTCATTCAGACCTTTTTGATCTTGAAACCATTGCCTAATTTCTGTTACATTTTTCATTTGAGCACATGAAACAATATTTTTAATCTGTTGGTGCACCTGGGCACTCAAGCTGGTTTTCAACTTACATTCCACTTCCAGTTTAAATCGTAAATAGAAAATCAGATAGATGACCCAACACCAAAACTATTTTACATTGCTTTCATTATTTTATGTGGACAAGTATATCACATTTAAAACTTTAAAAACTCATGGGTTGTAGTATAACTCAGTATTAGAGTACTTGCCAGCCATTTTTGAAGCTCTGTGTTCAATTCCCCACTAGTTAGGAGAATCATATTATTTATCTCTCAAATAACAATATAATTGAATCAGCATTATATAATTATAATTAGAAGCTATATAAAAAAAAACTGTCCAGCCACAGACCAAATTTGGAATCATTTAGTAGATAACAATCTCTGTTTCCACAATAAGTTTAGAAGTTCTTAGACTGTGGGCATGATCTCCTATGAACTGCAGTTGGTGACCAAACTAATTTTGGGTAGACAGGGTAAATGATATCCCCATTTTCCAGATACTGACAAGTAGTCATAGAGTTTGATTTGCCAGAAGCCACGTGTAAGCAGTAGAGCTGAGAATTTGAAATTTCTCACTCATGAGTCATTTGCTCTTTCCATTGGATCTACGATGTCACTTAGTACTCCATAATGGAATCTTATTCTGGGAAAGAGGATATAAAATACTGATTTCCTTTATAGTAGCTGGTCTTGAGCATTTCACATTTTCCACTGCATGTCGTACACCTAAGGTTCAATGGAAAACTAATAAAATAATCCCATGACTAGTTATATTTTCAGAATCATTGCCTCAAAGTTGTGAATGTACTGTATATTGTGCACACAAACCTTAACTTGAAAGTTGAATAATCCACAATAGCTCCAGTCAGTAGAGGCAAGGTTATTATTTTTTATTTTATTTATTTTATGTGTATGAGTATTATGCCTGCATTTGTCTAAGTGCACCCATGTTGTGCAGTGCCCATGAAGGACACAGAGGGTGTCGGATCCTATGGACTGAAGTTACAGACGGTTGTTAGCTGCCATGTGGGTGATGGGATTCAATCCCGAGTCTTATGCAAGAACAGCCAGTGCTCTTTTAACCACTGAGTCATCTCTCCAGCCCTGAGACAAGATTTAAGCTAGGTTTTGAATAAAGTGACTATACTTGGTTCAGAACATCACTAAAATAGGTGTCTTTGCATTTGTTCCTATTCCTAATGTGTTGTTCCTCCAGAACATCACATGACTAGTTCCTTCTTAACCATTCAAGTCCCACTTCAAATGGCCCTTCATTAAAGACACTTTCCCCAAGCAGCCGAGGACTTTGTTGTTTCCATTGTCCTTCATGACAGGTAATCATAACTGAAACCATAACCCTCAACCAGATGTAATGAGTTACCTAGGAGGCTTATTACAAGTATTTGTTGAAGCAGTGAATGAAATTATCACAGCATAATTATGAGAATTAAATGAATATCTAATTCTTTTATATTACATGTGATAAAACAGGGGTTAAGTTGTGAGATTTGGCTAAGGCAGTGCTTATACTGGAAACAAGATCTGGCTCTTTTTCCGGTCGAGGTTCCCCTCTGCTCCATTAGACTTCACAAATACTTTCATGTAGCAGGAGGAAAGATGTTCTGAAGAACCAGATGCTCTGAGTAGACCTTCACTTAAGTACTACCAAGACTGTATTTATAGTGCTTATTTTGCAAAAGAGTCCCAGACTGCTGACCACAACTAAGGATATTGGGTACATTTAATCACTCTTACATGTATGCTTAGATTTCATTAAAGAGACCCAGAAAGGGTTTTGTTTTTAAAAGCTAAAATATGCTAGGAGGGAACATGTAGAAAGAACCTCAGCAGTAATGTGCATTTTGAATTTTAGGTTGTAAGTGATTGGGTAATCGACATTAGAGAAAAACCTAAAATTAATGAAGGACTGAATAAACTGAGTGTATAGATTTGATTGTCACTGTTAGCTATGACTATTCAAAAATAACCGTAAACTCTTCCATGTGAAACAGTGAACACTGATTTCACTAGAAATCTGGAATGATCATATGAGGTGGCTACAGAGACTGTTTGTGCATTGTGCATATGCAGCTTGACAGATAATCTGAGCATGTTTTTTAAAGGAAAGGTTTATTCAGTGGGTCAGATGTTTCATGACAGACTTTAAAAGACTGCAGAAGAACCAGTAATCAAAGCTTTACTTTTATGTTACCAAATTTGTCTTGTCAGCAGTTCTACTACTACAGTTTATTAATAGATATTGAAGCTCTGAATAGTTGGAGGCCCTAAGACCTCACTAATAAATTTAAGATCTATGCTTGTTTTGTCATGTTCCAAATTTCTAGACAAAAGGCATCATAGCTAGGGGTCTTCTCACACAGTCCATAGAACACAGCCAAACCAATCTGACAACTACAGTTACTGAACTGGGAAAAAAAAATGAATTGGGGTCAACATGAATTATAGTAAATTAAGAATACATGAACATACAACCTTTTCCATTAGTTTACTTTAGGTGTTTGGCTGTTCTTCTTCTTAACGGTACTTGGGTGAAGGAAGGGAATGATCTTTTATAGTAAAGAAATTAGGTTCTGTGTGTGTGTGTATACATGTGTCTTTGCAGGTACACCTTTATGCACATTTGTGGAGTCCAGAGGATAACCACCTGTGTTCTTCCTCAGGTGCCATCTACCTTCTTTTAAGATGAGGTCGTCTGCTGGTCTGAAATTTGCCCAGTAGGCTGGTCTGTGAGCCGCAGGATTCCACCCATCTGTGCCTCCGCACTGCTGGAATTATAAGTGTGCTTTTTAAGATTTGGTTTTCTGGAATTGAGCTCAAGTTTTCATGCTTGTGCAGCAAGCACTTACTAGCTGAACTGTTTCCCCAGCCAAACAAATTAGTTTTTAAATTGTTTTTTGTGTTTTTCAATAGTTATTATATGATGTTATTCTACATTCCCTCTTTCATTCACTCATTAAGAAAGCAAGTTTAGCCAGGCATGATGATGCATGCCTTTAACCCCAGCATTTGGAAGACAGGGGCAGGTAGATTTCTGTGAGTTCAAGGCCAGCCTGGTCTACATAGTGAGTTCCAGGCCAACTGGGACTATAAGGAGACTCTGTCTCAAAAAGACAAAAAACAGAAAGAAAGAAAATTTAAATCTCTTATGAAACTATATTTGAAGAGCTAAACCATAAGAGGAAAAATGTATATCACAGGAGTCTGTTAAATCATTTCATTTAGAAAATAACTTTAGAAAGAAATACTTCCAAATTGACTTCTTTTAAAACCATTGTCTTTGTACTTACTTATTCTGTAAGATGATAAATTATTTAAAAAATCTGAAATTTGTAGGTTCACCAGTTTTTAATAAATGAGTATGATGACAAATATTTGTAATTTATGTATTTTCTACATTCCTGAAAATTTTTTTGTGGAAAATAGTAATTCAAAACAAGCTTTAACGATAATTTATCATTGAAGCTGTTATATTATTCAGATGTGAGCTTGGTCCACAAAACATAGTATTTTATTTGTTAATTTGCATTAGAAATTTGTGCTAGCAAATCCGACTTCAACATTTTGTAATTTGAATATTAGCTTTTCACTTGTCTACCTCAGTATATCAGGGTGTCTCAAGAGTTCCTTTTGTGCCTTTCTGGTCACTATCTGTAGTTTATAACATTGTCTTATTTCTTCTTTAACAATGGGCATAACTTTTTCTTCTATGTGTTAAGCTTGACTCCATAGTCCAGATGTGCAAGTTACTCTCAGGAAGATCCCTGATATTTAAAACATTTTATATTGTCATCCTGAGAGAGACAGTAGTAGACCAGCAAGTTCTGTAGTGGCAGTAGCCTGCACATTATTTTGGTCATTTCCCAGTAGTAAAACAAAATGCTTTCTATTTTGTATGTGCCGTGGAAGTGTGTGTGTGCAAAATGTTTGCATTATAAAACATACAAATATATAATATTTTGAAACAATGAAACGAGCAATAGTTAACTAAAGTTGAGTATGATTATAGCTCAAATAAATCTCCAGAATGTGAGAATTGGCCTAATTAGACTAAATAATATGATCTGCAGATCTACTTACAGTCAAGCAAACTGTGGTATGGTGAAATCAAGGGACAAATAATGGAGTCAGTATTTAATCGTTTGTGTGTATGAGTGTGTGTTTCTGTATGTATGCGGACGCAATACCAAGGCACCACAGGACACATGTAGAGATCAGAGGACAACTTTTGAGAGTCAGTTCTCACTTCTCACCTCTTTTGAGGCAGAGTCACTCTAATTGTTCCTAGTACTGTGCTGTGTAGCAGTACAGTACTGAGTAGCAGGCCCAGTACTTCCAGAGAGTTCTCTTTCTGCTTCCTCTCTCATTATAGGAGTGCTGGGATTACAGATGTGTGCCACTGCATCCAGTTTTTTACATGGGTTCTAAGATTGAACTTGGCTTGACCAGAGAGGTGGCTCAGTAGGTCAAAGCACTAGCTGTGCAAGCCTGGAGTCAGTTGGACGTGTCAGACTTTTGCAATGCTTGTAGAACCTACAGCTTGTGAAGGCAATTCTCAGTATAGCTTGAGCTTTAACAAAGCACTTGGATGGGAAGATGGTTGGGGATATGAAGTCATGAGATTAGAAAGCAAATAGAAAAAAAAAGAGCCAAAGACAGAACCTTAAAAATAGAACGATCTAAGAGTTAGAAGAAAAAGAGTGAAGGAGGCTGAGATTAAATTGCTTCTTAACTAGTCTTCTGTTGATAGCATTGTGACTGTTTTTCATTTTGATTACTGTAGACACATATGTGCTGTCTTTTCATACCTGTCTGATTATTTCTCTTAATTCATTTCAAGAGTAGAATAACTGGTCAAAATAATCACAGATGTTTACAAGTACCTTGATAGATACTGCCATCATATGGGGACTCACTTGAAGTAGAGCATCCAAGATGCTCTGGAAGAACAGCCTCCCAGGGCCTCACTTAGACTCAACCACTTGTCTTCCATGTGGTCTTTCTATATCAGTTGGGCTTTGATCTTATGATGGCTAGAGTTATAAGAGGAAGAAGCTACTAAGCCTCTTAAGCTCTGTTTTTGAAAGTCCCCAAACATTCTCTCTACTGCTGACTAGAGGAGTTCGTGGCAGACTTGATTCAAGGGAAGAACATAAAAACTCCTTGATGGATAGTCAGGGAGGAGGAGGTGGCAGCCATCTTTGGAGACTATCTTACCCTTACGTACAAGCTTCTGCTGACTCAAAATCACTGTGTTTTTTTAAAAGATCTTTAAGAAACACTTTTCTACGCAGTTAACAAACCGTTGAATGTAATCTTTCAAACAGTGGTTGCTAGTTGTAGCATATATTCTACTTCCAACTGGCTTTAACCACTGCTTCCTTCTTAAAGAGCACAGGACCAAAGTGCTATATCCCCAGGGTGCCTAAGGTACTGCGAGACATAACTGAAAATTGGAAAGCTGACTTCTGATTATCATCAGCAAGCCCTGTGACTGTACCTCTGATAATGTATCCAAGCTCTGCTCTTGCAGCTTTATCCTCGAGACTGTTACCTCCGCTCACACTGTTGTGATAGCCTTTTAGTGCAGATGTTTATATATTCCATGTACTCTAGCCTCCCTGTGTTTCATTCTTCACCTGAAATGTCTAGTGATTCTTTTTTTCCTGTCAGTCATGTCACATCTTTCCCTTTATAAATTTCTCCAGTTGCTTCTCAGTGCTTTTAGACCAAAATCTAAACTCTTTCCTGGTGCAGAGAGCCATCGAGGGTCCAGCCTCTGCTTATCCCTCCAGCCTTCTCCTGCATCACTCCCCTTCTCCCGTGTGCACCAGCCATTCCAAACACTAAATGTTTCTTGAGATTTTCATTAAAATACCACTTTTCTCAGGTATTCTGAGGCTTGCCTGAGTAACCCTATCTAAAACTGAAATGAGAAAGAGTGGATGCACGTATACATGCATACACAATTATGCTTTTTCTTAACATACTTATTTTCTAAGCTATTGCCTGTCTTATGTTAGAATACATAGCAGCAAGGGCTAGGATGTGGGTTCGGGTTTGCTGCCATACCTTCAGTGTGGGGTACTGCCAACTCCTTCAGTGATACTAAGATATTACTGAATAAGGAAATGGCATTTGTTTCTTCTCTCCCATTCTTCTGAATAGTAGTTGAGCAGCTTCTTCAGATGACCTTCCTTTACTACTAGGGATGGTTAATCTGGATTGTCAGCTTGATTAGACCAAAAAGTGCTAGGGGATTAGTAAAGCACACCTCTTGGTCTGTCTATCTGCGAGGTCATTCCCAGAGAGGCAAGATCTGTCCTGAATGTAATTGGCATTGCATCCCTGGCCAAGTGGAAATAGTTTGCTAACACAGGCGTTCTTTCTACTGGCCCTCGTGATATGAGCTGACTTTACCAGTCCTTGTGGCTGTGATGAACTAAAATTGTGAGTCAGAATAAGTCCTTTCCCACTTTAAGTTGTTTCCTCAGGATTTTAATCATAGTGAAACTGACTAACATAGCACCGGACTTGAAACTGTCATAACCGGGCTTGAAACTGTCACTGGTCTCTCTGTTATAATAGCCTTTTCAAAATTTTTCTAGCGTTTAAAAAAACAGTCTGACATTTTGCTTATTTTTTCAATATCTCCCTCTTTTTATTGAGTACATCCAATTTTTATTACTATAAATTATCAGTTTTCTACTTTTATTCTTGTTTGTTCTTTGACAATTCCATGTATGTCTGTGATGCATTCTGATTTCTCTACCCATAACTTGCTCCCTCTCATCCCTGTCATCCCCCTCCTCCCTCCTAGTTCTTTTTCCCAGATTCCTGATTTTTGGGTTTGTTTTGTGACCCATTCAGTTTAACCAGGATCATCTGTGTGACCATTGGATTAGAACTATCCATTGGAGCCTAGTGGGCTCACCATTGGGTATGTAACAGAAGACACTGACTCTCCCTTTCCCTGCATCTATCAGTATCAAATAATTAGGGATTAGGGTCCCCTGAATCCTCCTTCCACCCTTGCCTGATGGTTGACAGGCCCATTCTTGTGGAGGCATTTACTGTGAGTTCATGATTGCGGCAGTTGTGTTTTGCCCAAAAGATGCATCTCCCAACCTTCTCCTAATCTTCTGGGCTCTCAGATGTGAATGTGACTCTTTTATTTAAGATTGTTCTGAAAAATTGCTTTTTCAACACAAAAGATTGAAGTTTATCATGTCTTTCATTTCATTTGCCCACATTTCCAATTGTTTTAAGTTGGAAGCTCAGAGTCAGTCATCATCTCATCACTAGGTGGCACTTGTGGATCACAGATAGTCATGAATACCCAACACCTTTTTTGTGACATGCACATGATCCACAAATACAGATAATATTTGGAATCTGGCATTCTTTAGAATACAGAGATCAAACAAAGGAAGCCCTGCTAAAGTCCTAGTCACTTTGATACATTTTTGTAGGTACTTGATTGAGAAATGTATGAAATTGCTTTATAATAATTCATTCATGATTAATAGTGGTACCAATAGATAGATTGGTCTCTCTATCTATATATACATACATACACACACACACACACACACACACACGTGTGTGTGTCTTTTTAGTTTAATGTGACCATAAAGTTGAAGAAATTTTAGGCCTTGTTTCCTTCTGATTTCCTGTGAGAAATGAGTGCTACAAGCTCCGTACACTGATTTCATACCAGCTCCAAGCATTTGTTGAATAATATTTATAGAAATACCTATTTATGAATCCTTTAGATACACTTACTAACTTTTTACTCTGTAGATACTAAGAAAAATACAGGCATCTCTGGTTTACTCTTGAGAAGAAAACCCAGACATTAATTTGCCTAGCAGTAAGAGCTTGTAGGTAGGCAGGTTATGTCTGAACTCAAGCCAGTAGCCTATTCCTGTTAGGTAACTGAATGATAATTATAAATAACTAATGTTGTTTTTTTTTGTTCTTGTGGAAGTTGGAGAACAAGAGTGTAGATATCAGGCTAGTTTTTGAGTGCCCAGAGCTAGGGAGCATAAAAGTCAAGTCAGCAAAAGAAAGCCTGTTACCAGAGTTAGTGGCCAACTTGGAATTGTGCCTGGTACAGCCTCCTTTCCTCTAAGGCAATGGCAAACAAGCTGTGTGTAGCACATGTTGATCATTTTATGCTGTAGGTTTCATATCTGCTCTCTCTGAAGATTTTCTTTACTGTGCGATATTAGATAATTGGCAACCATGTGACTGTTGGTTTACCTTTAAAATGAAGAAAGATTAAATGTACTGATTCATGAAAAAACATGTACCTTGCACATAATAAACATTCAAGAAGTATTCACACTGCTTTGTATGACTTATGAAATAGAATTGGAGCCATGACTAGACTGTCCATACAGCCCAGATTATAATTACTGTCCTTTTGTAGTTATTAGTTAGTTCCCTCTTTTTACGCAATGAAATGTCCCAATGTAGATTTTTTTTTAATCATTTGATAGCTCTAGCTGTTGTCAACTTGGTTTTATATCAGTTTGTCTAAAGTGTAGTTTCTTCCAAGGGACTAGATGGTCCCTGTTTGAAGGGTGTTATATGTGTCAAAAATTAGACCCACTATCATTCTTTCGTTACACTGCATTCCATTAAACTGTTCTCTACCGTTTGTTGCCTGTGTGCCCATGAGAAAGTTAGTTTGCTTCTTTAAAGCTTAATTTGTAAAATAAGAATAGCATTAGTACCTCCTTCTTAAAACTGTAACTGAGGCAGGATGTATAAGCACTGAGCTCAGCACCTAACAGTAAAAAGTTCATAAAAATGTAATCAGTGGAAATAGATTTTTATTTAAGGGAAGGCCCTTGACATAGCACTTAAATTCATTCAAAGTTGAGACACTGGAATAGACAGTGCATAATTAAGGCCTTCGTAGTAATGCAGTCTAATGCCTTTGTTCTAATCGGTATCAAGCTACTTTTTGGTTTTGTTCTATTGTCAGTTTGTAGTATGGAGATTTCAAATATTTATAAAAATAGAGCAGCTTGACAGCACAGTGGACATATGCAGCAATAGTTTCAGCAATCTGTTTTTCTGATTTCTTAAAAGTAATATATTTTTATCTATGATAAAAATCACTCGTTTAAAGTGTGATTCAGTGACTTTTGCTAATTTACCAAGTCGTCATCCAGCACAGTCAGTGAGCTTTCAGACATGTCACGTGGGCAGGGTGCCTGCTACCCATTTACACTAATTCCACTTGTTGCCCTCAGCACTAGGACCATTCATCTGCGTACTATCTCTGTAGATTTTTCTTTCCTAGGCATATTTAAATGAACCATGTAATCTGTGCTATCAAGGGTCTGGCGTCTTTACTTAGCATAATGTTTTTGTGATTTATCTGTGTTGTTGTGTGTATCCATAATTTTCTTTTTCTTGCCAAATAGTGTTTTTTTCCTATAGATAATACCATGTTTTGTCTGTCGTACTTATTGACAGTCTTTTTTCATGAATATATTTTTTGCCTGCATGTAAGTGCACTGCGTGCATGCAGAATCTGCAGAGGCCAGAAGAGGGCAGAACTGGAGTTACAGATCATCGTTAGCTTCCCTGTGGGTACTGGAAACCAAACCTGAGTCCCCTGCAAGAGCAGCTCATGCTCTCTCCTGCCCCATCATGTGTGTTTTTAACCTTTCCCCATCCCCCCTTCCAGCTTTTACTTTCTTACATATGATAGCTCAGAATGCTGCTTCCTGCTTTTTCTTTTCTGAAATATCTTTACTCATCCAACTGCCTTTAATTTTTTTTTTCTGATTAAGAAGTTGCTTTATGTCTCCATGTGTCTTTTCTGTTTCTGTTTTAACTGGAGAATGCATAGTTTTTTTTCAAAGACTAAAACAGTGAATTTCCATGATCTGTTAATGATAAATCCATTAGCAAATTCCAGTAATAATAATTTCTAAATCTTCTTTAATAAGACTTAAAACTTGGTTTCAGGGTTGTATGCTAATGGTGTCTATTTGCTTCTGATTCTTACCGTTTTCCCTTGAACTCAGGTTGTTGGAAGAGGAGCCTTTGGAGTAGTTTGCAAAGCTAAGTGGAGAGCAAAAGATGTCGCTATTAAACAGATAGAGAGTGAGTCTGAGAGGAAAGCTTTCATTGTAGAGGTAAGTTGAACTGTCATTAATTCTTCATCTGATATATTCTGAATTTAACATTATAAAAGATGTTATTTCTCAAGTTTTATTTTCCCATATACAAAAACCTGAACAATTTGGTTGAACTAAAGGTAGTATCATAGGGACTTTTTCTTTTCAGTTTTCATTTTAATTCTGCTTAAAAATTAGGGAAAAAGAAACTATGTTTACACAGAATAATCCCTGAAATAAAGTGCACACTCATTCATAGGATCCAGATCTATTTTAAGGAATTCTGTTTTCATTTTGAAATGGAAATGGTATTCTCTCCCATTATCTAAAATTAAGAAGTGAAATTTTATTCATTTTGTGTGTGTTTGTGTGTGCAAGTCTGTGCAGGTATTCTTGCCCATGTGAGCGTGTTAAAGGTCAGAGGTTGAAGTTTTGATGTTTTTAATTCACATTGTGTTCAACTTAGTCACTCTACTATATTGTTGAGACTCTCACTGAACCTGGAGCTCACTCTTTCAGCTATACTAACAGGAAGCCTCTGGGATCTCCCTGTCTGTCCCACCTTCCAACCCCCAACCTCAGGCCCCAGCACTGAGGTCAAAGGCATACTCTGCACTCCAGCGTTTTGTGCCGATGTTAGAGGTCTAACATGAACAAGTCTTCATGCTTGTTCAGCAGGTACTGTACCAGTGCAGCCATCTCTTTAGCCCTTTTACATTGGTTTTTAACTAAATATTATTAGAAGTTCAAATGAGATTAAGGAAAAATACTTCCAAATTTGATTTTTTATTTAACATGCAAATATACTATCTTTATTCTTTCACAAATTAGATGATAAAGGAAAAAGAAAGTACAGTGGTTATGATATTATATTATTAGGTTTATTCTTTATATATGAAGTCACAATGTTTGATTAAATCTGTGTCTTTATCATTTTTACTCTCTCTGGCTAATGGATAGGAAGTTTGTGGCTTATAAGCCTCAATTTATATCTGTTTTCATTTACTCAAAGCTTCAGTTTATATGCCATTGATATTTTTAAAATATTTAGTATGGAGAAATGAAAACTAAGTGTGAAATGGTGGCATGATTTGTAATTGGCTGAATTAATTGAAAAACAGTGATGAATAGTTTAATGTCACAATTAAGGAGGATAATTTTTAGTAGTATGACCTAGAAGTTTGGTCTCAGTCTTGATTTAGTCACAATTTCTCTTCATGGTTAAGTAAAGTTATTAAAAAGTCAGTGTGTAGCTGTAGGTGTAGATCAGTGGTGGAGGGCTTTCCTACGTACAGATGACCCTAGTCAGTCATGGAATGTTTTGCCAGCACACAGGTGACCCTGGGTTTAACGCCTATCAGGAGTCAGATGACTCCTTCAGATTAATGAGTATGGAACATACCCCATACCTCCTCGCATCTGCGTTTTTGCTTGCCAGAGATAGCTACTTGGAGCTTTTCCCTTCCTTGATGTTTGGCACTCCTCAGTCTAGATGCCAATTCTGTATCTTCTCTGAAGAACTGGCCATATTTTCTTTGGGGATATGAGGAGGTGGCTGTTGCTGTTTGGATTCTGGAAAGGAGTCTTTGGGTGTGACTTTGAACCTCCTTTCCCCCCTGTTCATCAGCTTGCTGACGTAGGTACCTGGTACTACTCAGTCCCTTGGAGTTTTAAGCACTAAATCATGAAATCATTTTGCTTCTGAGTTGTCTCATTGTTAGTTTATGATTCAACTCTTAGAGGGCTACTGGGTTGGCTAGTCATCAGCTTGTCAGCTTCCAAAAATGTGTTGTCTCCTTTCAGACCTCTTCATCTTCTGAGTTAAATAAATAGATAAATAAATAAATAAATAAAATTCACCCGCTTAATGAGGCTCAAAGAGGAAGCAGTAATGACTGTTTCAATAATCTGCTTTATGAAGTTCAATGCTGAGTCTTATCAAGATGAAATATATTTGTACATAATAAATAAATAAAGCAAAGAGTTGTACTAGTTTTTCTATTAGGACCAAAAAAATCCATAAATACTGACAATAGGAAAAAACTTCGTAGTGGCATCTAGTAAAAAGGTGAAGAGACCTTAGTAAGTTTTATATGAGTCAACAGCATGATGACTTAAAACAGCATAACTTGCAGAGAAGAGGAAAAAGAGCAGGGAAAGCTAGAAAAGAGGGCCAGGGAGAAGAGAAAGAGCAAGAGGCTGTGGAAAGGTGCAGTAAGAGAAGTTTGAAATGTGGAGTAAGGGAAGTGAGTTATTGAATCAGAGAAGATTAAAACTGAAAGTCAAGGTATTAGTCTGAGTGTCTGTCTGTTTCTCCCACCTCTTACCCCCTTTCTTTCTAATTGATTATGGATTCAACCTCAGGCATGAGAGGCAGATGCTCCACCACTGAACTGGGCTCCCTGGAGTTAAGACAGTGAGAATGAGAGGAGAGAATTACAAAAGACAAAATGGACTTGGAAGCAACTATTCAGAAAAAGTGTGCAGTTCAAGTCAGATAAACCAAGTTCAAGTCATGACTATAGAATTTTTAATGGTTATTTAATCCTCTCTGGGGCATAACTTTAAAATCTCATATTTAAAAGTAGAAGTAATATCTACCATTCAGAGTTGTGACCCTTAGATAATATTTAAAAGCAATATGCAGAATTGATCATTTGTCTAGCTATGGAATAATAACGAAGATGATAAAAATGACGTGGCTTCTGGTATAGAGAACTGAGATAATGCCCTGTTTGACAACTAGTTTCTTCTGTATATTTATCCTGGCTTGTTCATAACTCCAGTTATAGCACTTTTATACATTGCTTTAATTATTTCTGTGTTCTCAGTTTGTTTAATTGTTTCTGTATTCCACTTGAACTGTTAGAGAACTGCACTTTGGGGCATGTACAGAATATGTCCATTGCTTATGACCATAGTGCTTGCTACATGGTAAATAATAGTTGTTGACTAATTTAAACAAATGTTTCATATGACCATAAGATTTTAGCAACATGGTAAAATCAGTACCTAAAAGACTAGGACTTTTTAAGACTCCTTAATGTCTTACAGCTCCGGCAGTTATCCCGTGTGAACCATCCTAATATTGTAAAGTTGTATGGAGCCTGCTTGAATCCAGTGAGTGTTCCATTTTCCATTATTGTCTACCTATAAGAAATGACATGGCAATGCATGAAGTTGTATGGTTTATGAATCTATTTTGATTTGCTTTATTTTAGCTATATTTCTGAAAATAGTTACACTGTGTTTAATTTACTTCTGACCTTGTAGCAAAGCAGTATATTGGTGGAGTTGTCATAGATACTCTTCCCTGTTAACCATGGCCTCCCTCTTTGTAAAGTTCCTCCATGTTAGTTAAACAAGGATCGTTCCCAAAACTAATTTGGTTTCTTGCCCTCCCTACCCTGTGGACCCCCAGTAATGACTGGCAAGAGAGGTCACCTGACATCCTTTATGTTACCATTCACCTATTTCCTTAGCTATCCCTAACATTAGTCAGCTGGAACCCCCCAAGAGGAAGCTTCTCAATCTCTTCCCTTTTTCTGCCCAGCCTGTAAGTAGGCAGCCAGCTCTGGTTCCTAGGCTAGAGACTCTCCTCTTTGGATTTTTATCCCAATCAAAAGCCTTTACTATCATCCAGTAGCTCCTTTCCTTACCTGTCTTTCCTTTTTTACCTTATCTTACATTACTTAATTTATCTTCTTAAAAGACTTTTGATGTCCTAACCCTGGAGAAGGTCTCCAAAAGGTCTTGTGATTCTGATTTGCTATATACATCTGCTTTTAGCAGGCTCCTAGAAGACAGGGTCTGAGATCATAGATATCTGTTCCCCTCTTTAGTGTCATTCACAGAGTAGTGGCCAAAAGAACAATTTTTAATGCATCTCTAGAAATCAGGTAGTTGAACTAACCTGTCTCTGCAGGGCCCTAATGTATTGGCTTTGGTTAATTCTGGCATATTTTTCCTTTAGGTATGTCTTGTGATGGAATATGCTGAAGGAGGCTCTTTATATAATGGTTAGTATAATTTAGACCTGTCTTTAGCTAGTAGATTAATGTAATTCAAAAGTTTGTGATAGAAGCTAAATTCTCTAGTGTTCTTTACAATTTACCAGCAGAGTTCTAGAAGGAAGTCTTTTTTTTATTCTTATGCTGTAAAAAACTTAAGGCAAGAAGGATGCTACAACATTAGAGTGCAAAATTTAGAAGTATTTACATAAATGTTTTAATTAATATTTTTATTAAAAAGTCTTTGAAAGAACATTTATTTTTTGGTAGATTTTAAAATGTCTTGACTTTTTCCCTTCTGTTTTCTTTTAGCCTCCTCATTGTAGAACTCTGACCATATTTCATCTTACCATGCTTTATTTTGCATTGTTTTCAGAAAAGAAAGTGGTGAGCCAGACATGGTAGAGCATGCTTTAGCTGTAGCATCAGAAGGCATAGGCAGGCCTATCTGTAAGGTTGAGGCAAGCCTGTCTACATAGTGAATTCCAAACCATTTAATTAAGTTAAAATAAGTGAAAACTCACTTCACAGAACATTAGAGTATTACCATGAAAGAAAACTTTGTGTACTGGCTAAAGCTCACTCACTCTAAAAATACCAATCTCATATATACATGAAATTTTATTATTTTAATAAGAATATTTAATAATGTTCTTATTAGTTATTCTTGTAATTTTATGAAATTTATTGCATTTTTAACTTAACATTATTTTGCATAGACATTTAGTTATATTAAATACACATGTATTTCTCATTGTTAATGTGTATGTAGTATTCCCTTGTTATTTGAGAAGACGTCCAGTTTTGAGCTGTAATACACAATTAGTTGTAAGCGGCTCAATATGCCCATCTTGTTTCACTGCTTTTCTCTATATCTTCCTTATCATGGAGTGAATTAGCACTAATAATTTATGCTAGTGTGTGAAAGAGTACAATTTTTTTAAAGTATGATAGTATTAGTTTATTTGAATGACTATATGGTAGTTATCTACTAAAAATTACAAAGTAATTCATTCTTTTTTATCTAGAAAAAATTAAAAGCAGGACTAATTAGACCACTTGTAGAACACCCAGTCATGTGTTCTGATAGTACTTGCACTCATATTGTGTCTTGTTATATGCAGTAAAGTTCTTTTTAGTTGTGCCTTTCTTTTGCAGTGCTGCATGGTGCTGAACCATTGCCTTATTACACTGCTGCCCATGCAATGAGTTGGTGTTTACAGTGTTCTCAAGGAGTTGCTTATCTGCACAGCATGCAGCCCAAAGCTCTAATTCACAGGGACCTGAAACCACCAAAGTAAGTTCTGATAGCATGGCACTGGCCTCCTCCCTCCCTCTGCTGCCCCCCACACCCAGCCCTAAGTCAAGGTACTTGTTGCTCTCCTTCCTCTTCCCTTCTGACCTCGAGAATTGTTTGTTTTTTACTCGCATTCATCTAAACCTTCATTTTACAATGCTTCATTTAGTAACTCCCATCTTAGATTAGCCAATACATCCCATATATGACTACAGTATATAATGTTGCTCCTACACAGCTTGCTAAGAGCAAAGTTGTTTCTGTTGCTGTGGTAAAACACCAAAGGAACAAAGGAAGAGTTTATTTAGCTTACAGTTCCCAAGGGGCAAGAGGCATGGCAGCAGAGGTGGCTGGAGTAAGAGCAGAAGCCAGCCCCTCACATCTTCGAGCAGAATCTGGAAGCAAAGAGTGACTCAAAATCTGGCAAGGCCTGAGAACTCTCTCAACCCACCCTCAGTGATGTGATGTGCTTCCTCCCAAAACATCGCCACCAGCTGGGGACAAAATATTCAAATACTTGGAGCCTATGGGTGACATTCTCATTCATATGACCATAAAAGTCAAGTCTGACATTGTTTCTAAGTCCCTAAGAAGTAGAACAATGTTTGCACATCATAGACATTTTACAAAAAGTTGCTCAGTGGTATTTCTTGTTCATAGAAAGCAATAGAACATTTCTTCTGTGGGTAGAAATCAAAGTAATCCAGATTTCTCCATATTGAAAATCCTGAAAGTGCTTTAAAAAGATAGACCTGTTTTTAAAAACACACGTGTGTTGCTCAACAAAAGATGCATGTGTGTACCTGGTTTTTTATAGTGTTTTCTTTTTTCTCTCCTTTTCTCATCTGTGAAAGAAGTCTCCATGTATCTTTTTTTCCATCTTTTAATGTTAGTCTTCAGAGAAGATGCTTCCCCGGGACACCAGTCACAAAGGAACAGCACAGTCTTAAATTATTCCATTCTTTCATGGTTTCTGGGGTAGCTTGTTATTCTCATGGCTAACCTCATACTCTGTAGATAGGTTTCATGTCTTGGAATCTCTTTTGAGGCCTGTATTCCTCTAGGCTTGGAATGATTTTTGTTTCCCTAGGTCCTTGGTAAAATAATGCTTAAGTTTTGGATTTATAATTTTTTTTAATTTTTTTTTTTTTTAATTTGTATGTGTGTTTTGCCAAAGGTACATAAGTGCACTATGTTGTGCAGTGCCCATGGAGGCCAGAATAGGATATGAGATTCCCTGGAATTTTAATTGCAAACAGTTATCAGCTACTGTGTAAGTGCTGGAAACTGAACCTCGGTCCTCTGTAAGAGCAGCCAGTGCTCTTGAGCCATCTCTTGAGCATGCAACAATTTTTTTTTTAAACCTGATTCTTTTGTCTTGGCTACCTGCCTTGGCTAATAAAGAAGAAACATATCATACAGCTTTTTGTTTGTGGATATTTCCCTGTATTAAAACAATTGAATTCTTAAAGCAGAGTAATGAGAATCACAGTTCTTATCCAATAACACATTGACAAATGGTTGAAAGAATGAAAGTACGCTTCAGGCACAAAGCAGTCTTTTTCTGGAGGAGCCTTAAGCCTTCAGATGCAACACCCAAAGGTATCCCCTTTGCTGCAGGGTATGTTTCAGGTTTAGATAAGTGACTATAGAGAAAGAGAAGAGGATGCTGCTCTCATTTTTGGGCATCGTTTATATTACATTAATTACACACCTTGAACTGTCCCTAGTCTCCATTCAGCCATAACCCGTAAGATTATAGTTTAATCAACGCAATTAGATAAACCAATATACCTTACTAAAAGTAAAAGGATTTAAAATCAAGCTGGGCATGGTGGCTTATACCTGTAATCAGTACTCAGGAGGCTGAGATAGTATCACTGCAAGTTCAAGGCCAACCTCATATACATATATAGTGATTTAAGGGCAACTTACAAAAACAGGGTAAGGTGGATTTAAAATCAAGGGAAATATTTTTTTAGTGTTTTATTTTTATTTTACGTGTTTGAGTAGATTGCCTGCATGTGTATAAATGCACCCATTCATGCAATACCCATGGAAGGCAGAAGGCATTGGATTCCCTTGGAACTGAAGTTATAGATGGTTGAGCCATCTTAATTGCTGAGCCATCTCTCCAGCCCCTTATTCTATGTTTCATAAATGTTCATGCCATTTGCGCCTTGGTAGTGGGTTCTCTCCTACCACCATGTCCCAGTTCACTTCTCCGTTGCTGAGATAAAAACACTGACCAAAACCAACTTGGGTTTATTTTACCTTCAGCTTTCAGTTTATCATTGAGAGTAGGAACTGAAACACAGGCCACTGCTTACTGACTTGTTCTTGGCCCATGCTTAGCATGCTTCCTTATATAACACAGGACCACTTGCCCAGGGGTGGCATCTCCCATGTCACTCAGTAATCAAGAAAGTGCCCCATAGACAAGGCTATAGGCCAGTCCATTGAAGGTAATTCCTCAGCTGATGTTCCCTTCACTCAGATACGTCAAGTTGATATCTGAAGCTTTCTAGCACACACACTGTAAATGCCAAGAAGCAAACTCTGCTCATCAGCCCTGAGCCATCCACCAGCCCAGGTTTTATAGTATCAAACTGTGTTCTCATTTATCTATGGCAAGTTCATTCATATGTATAGCAGAAATTAAAATATTTTTAGTCTTTTTGAAAATAAGTCTATAAAGATTATTTAAATTTAGATTTCAGCAAACCTTGAAGACATGTTATGGACTGATGAATTATTGAATTATTTTCATTAAAGGAATACTAATATGAAGTCATTAAGAAAGTTTATTGTAAATGTATGGAATATAGGAGAATGAAATAAGTCAGTTACAGAGTTTTTGTGGTTGTTTTGAGTAAAAACACAGGCCTGCATAGGCCTTTAGACCCAGTCAGTACTCAAGAGGCAGAGGCAGGCAGATCTCTGAGCTTGAGGCCAGCTTGATCTACATACTGAAACCCCTTTTCCAATAAATAAATAGATAAATGAATAAATAAATAAATAAATGACAAATGAACAAGTGTTTGAATAAAAACAAAATGGAAATTTTCCTGTTCATTTGCAAAATAGAAGAGAATTTATACATATAGAAGTAAATTGCATTATGCCTTTTTTCCACTTGAATTATATCAAAAATATTTTAGTAGTATGGCAATGTGAATAGTAGTTTATCTAACTTATTATAATCACATTGAATTAAAAGAAATTTTTAAACCTCTTCAAAGTAGAAAATTGTGTATAATTTTAATAAGATTTATAATTAAAATGAGAGTTCCCATTCATTTGTGCTGAATGTTACTGCAGTGTGATTATGCATATTTTATGAACCATCTCCATTTCTGTTTATCATCAAAAGTAAAACATTCTAAGTAAAACAAGCTCTTTAATAATTATAGTTGAGTAATGGCACCTAGAAATGTGAAGTTGAGAACATTTTCTGACAGTCTTTTATTCTTAACCGTTATAGATATACTTTTCCCACACATAATATATTCTAAATTCAGAAGTGGTTTGGAGGAGCTGGAGATGTGGCTCACGGGTTAAGAACATTGACTGTTCTTGCAGAGAACCCAGGTTTGGTTCCCAGCATTTGTAGTGGCTAACAACCATCAGTAACTTCAGTTCCAGGGAGTCTGATGACTTCTGGCTTCTGTGGGCACTTCACTGCACATACACTTACATTCATGCAGGCAAAATACTCATACACATAAAATTTTACTTAAATGGTTTTAAGTTTGAACATCTTTAGAAATACCATCAAAATAAATACTTTGAAAATAAGAGCCACTGTAGCTCAGTGGTAGAGCACTTGACTCGGTGTGTACTAGACTGGATTCAATTTCCAACACTGTAAAAAAATAGATACCGTTAATTTCCTTCTATATTGGTTTTATTTTACTTTATTTTCAATTAAATTGTATTTTGGGGTTTTTGTTGTTGTTGTTGTTTAGTTTTTTAATGTTCATGAGTGTTCACATTGCCTGTATGTATGTAAGTGCACCCGGGTCGTTTAGTGCCTGTGGAGGTCAGAAGAAGAGGTTGAATCCCCTTGTACTAGAGTTATGGATGGTTGTTAGCTGCCATGTGGATGCTGGGAATCAAACTCAGGTCCTCTGCAACAATGCTCCTAACTGCTGGTCCATCTCTCCAGCCCATATGTTATTTTTGTATCAAGTGTTTATGATTAACCTCCCATCCTAGCATCACATGAAGTTTGATAACACTCATTTTGCCAAATGTTTTCCATTTCTATAAATGCATCTTTTATTATTAAATACTGGATTTATAACTTCTGAACTTTTTTTAACAGCTTGCTGCTGGTTGCAGGGGGGACAGTTCTAAAAATCTGTGATTTTGGTACGGCTTGTGACATTCAGACACACATGACCAATAACAAAGGGAGTGCTGCTTGGATGGCCCCGGAAGTGTTTGAAGGTATAGTGACAGAAGCAGATGGGACTTCATGTGATTCCAGCATGTTTTTAGATTTCCTCCATTTCCGTGGTTTTATTTCTGCTTAGTATAAAATGGTCTTAAGTAACTATAGCTCAGGATCCCAAGTTTTAAGGCAAAGTTTAAATCAACATCTTCTGTGTAGAGTGAAGGTGTGTAGTGCAGATTTGCATTGATCTTCATTGTTATAATTGCAGAACTGTGTGCTTACTAAACTTTAATTGAGATTCTTTTGAACTACTCACAAAAATAGGGCACCTGTGCTCAATAGCACACATTTTGAGTCACTCAGCACACTCTCCGGGTAAAGTCAAACAAAGTGGTACTTTCCCTTCTTTCATTGGTAAGGTAGATGAGTGGCCTTGTTGCAGTCTGTTCAGAGCCATGCTTTCCCATTATTGTGCTTTTGGAGGTGGTGATGGTGGTGGAGGTGGTGATAGTGGTGGAGGTGGTGCTGTTTAAATAGTCCCAGGTATGATGCTGCCTAATACAGGAAGACTGAATTTGTGAGATATTTGAAAATACTTGTTTTAGATGTTTTTTCATATGTGCTTTATAGTTCCATGAGTTCAACATTGATGAATTAGTGGAACGTGTTTAATGAAGTGTCTTTAAACAGACACACACATATGAAACAAGATGATATATTGACTAATGAACAAAAAGTTTTGTGACCAAAGACATATGAGAACTTGTTCCTGTATTGCCTTTAGCAGCAATGAGTCCTTGGTTATGGAGACTTGTTAGTAGAGTGCAAGTGCCCAGCTGAGCGAAGAGTCAGCTGTGCTTCTGCACTGCTTTGTTAGTGGTTAAGAATTAAAAGCCCTAAATTTTTAATCAGTATGCCTTAAAAAGAATGCAAGTCCTTGGGCACAAATAAGACACTAAGCACTATAAATAAAGGGTAAGATTAAACTTGCTTTTTATATCTCTATAACTCACTCAAAATTTGAAAGAATAGTTTAGGAATTGCATATCTAAGTTTCTGTATAAAAATAACAAATTCTTTTTTAAATGAGAGACATTGAACTTAGGTAAGTAGGTGATTTTGTGAATCCTCATTTGTACAAATGCCCAGAATGTCCATAATATGCAAACACTTTGAAGAATCAGTCTCTGGTTAGGACTTATTTCTTTTGTTGTTGGGGAATTTTAAAACTTTTTGTTTCTTTATTTTTAGCCACCCCAGAGAAAGAACAAATTCTGCGTAGCCTGTCCCCTGATTAAAGCTGATTTTCCCTAGAGTTCAGTTAAAAATAGATGGACTGATTAAGTGATTTCTGTTTCCTATTATTCATACATCTGTCATCTCTAAAAAAAAAACCTTCACTTATTTAATGTAACTTTCTGTGACTTGTAGTGACCTGTTATTATAGTAAGAAAGAAAAGCAAAGAGGCTTGTTTTTGCAAAGTAGTAATTACTGTTTTGAGAGCAACATAGCCCAGAGTATTAGGCTGTCTGTAAATTTCTGTAAATTTCTGTAAAGTTCCATCTAGCAACACCTGTAACTAAGCATGTAAATTTATCACTGTAATAATTGGAATATGAGTTTTTTTGGTTGGTGGAAGTGTTGGTAGTTCTAGAACTGTTTCTTATGCTGATTTATCTGCATGTTAGTAGTGTGAATATTGTTTGTAATTTGCTTATTGTAAATTTTTTACCCATAATTTTCATTCCTTAAATTTTCACTTTAGGTTTTAAATGAATTATTTTAACTGTATATTAAGGAGGAAATCAGTAATTAGAACTATACTTCAATGGCAGAAAGTGCTGTCCTCTAACAGAGGAGAAACATAAGCTTAACAAGTTGTAGGACTTGTGATAACAGTTCAGTGATAATTTGTATGAACAAGGCCCTGCGATCATTCCCAAACCACCACTGTTAAAAAATTTTTTTCAAAAAATTACAGAAAGAAAATAGTTGGCTTTCTGGCACTGATTTTTAGTGCATTGTTTCTTTTTAATACACTAAATATATTTGTTGAAAGCATTTAAGGTATATTAGAAAGAGTAATTGTTTGATGGTCTCTTGTTTTTGTTCAAGATTCCCATTCTTAAAATTTATGAAGCTAGTTTTTGCAATTTATTTGGGAAAAAAAGGTCTCAATTATACTGCTCCTTTTTTGTAGGTAGCAATTACAGTGAAAAATGTGACGTCTTTAGCTGGGGGATTATCCTCTGGGAAGTGATAACTCGGCGGAAACCCTTTGATGAGATTGGTGGCCCAGCTTTCCGAATCATGTGGGCTGTTCATAATGGTTTGTAAAAAGAAAATTTTTTAGTGTACTTTGTATTTCCTATGTAGAATATTGTTCCTGTCCTCTTGCCCAGAGAAGACCATATATCTCTAACAACAGTATTGGTTACCAGACTGCCTGCCTCTTATAAACCACTCTTTGTCTTTTGCTTCCAATTCCAGCAGGGTGGCGTTAGAGCGGGGTCGTGCTGAGAGCAGTCTAGACTACATACGGCTGCTGGTATCTGCTGGCTGCACTGATTAGAAAAAGGCTATCAGTACTTAAGAAGATATAGAAGCTTTGGGGGGAAATGCATTTAAAAAAATCAGTTAAGATAATTGCAAACTACACTCTTTTCTCTTTGGGAGCGAGTATTATACCAAGGAGAGAAAACAAAAACTAGTAGTAAGAGTTGTTACATAAGCTCAAAAAGACAAAACCCAGTGCTTCACATACGGTTTATTTTATATTCTCAACATACTTAACTGCAGCATCACTGTTACTTCATTTTTCTCTTTTGACTGTGGTCATTTTGATTAGTCATTTTTATATTCTGTCCTATAGGTGATTAAACAAAATGCCTAACTTATTAGGTCATTCATAGACTAGCCAAACAAAACCCACACTGGAGTAATCTTAGCTGTTTTATCAGCTTCCTGTACCACCTTTAATGATATAGCCTGTAGTATTCTTGTAGAAGGTACAAAAGCCTTGACCAAGACAGTGTGCATTCCCTGTCCCTCTGTCAGTTGTCAGCAGAGTACAGAGAAGAAGAAGGTACTTGCTGATTGATTAAACTACAAAGGTCTCATTGTACTTGAAGCTACTTTTAAGTAAAGGTCTCATCAATACTGTTGTAAGCTTGTTAAATTATACAATATTGATGGTCTTCAGCATGTGGAATGATTAATTACTGGCAGCCAAAAGGAAAGTCAGTGAGTGTGTCACCATAGTTGTTCACCTTTTGTGTATGAAAAATAAATTTTGAAAATTTTGCAGTCGAAAATTGAGATAAAGTTCCTTCAGACAACTTTTATTTTTCTCAATAAAACACATTAATACTTTGCTATTTGTTAAAAGAATGTTTATAGCAAGTCAGATATTACTGTCAGCATTGCTGTTACCATGCTGTGTTAAAAATTTCAAAGTAGCTTTAATAGTGTGTCCTTTATTAAAAAAAAAAAAAACATAGCTAGTATGAATGGTAACCAGAAAGATCGCAAAAAAGATGTTTTCACTAACCAGTATTGCTTAGGAAATACCTATATAAAGCCTACACTGTTCTTTAGTTGTCTTTCATTCCTCTCATTTTTAATTACAGGTACTCGACCACCACTGATTAAAAATTTACCTAAACCCATTGAGAGCCTGATGACTCGTTGCTGGTCTAAAGATCCTTCTCAGCGCCCTTCAATGGAGGAAATTGTGAAAATAATGACTCACTTGATGCGGGTATAATCCTTCTTTTGAGGGGCTTTGGGTTTAAGGGAATTTAATATATGCTGAGGTTTGATAGGCTTTTAAAATAAAATAGATCTGCAATATACTTTTCTATATTTTTCCGTTTAAAATAGGTTTTTATTATGTATATAATCAGAAAAGGAAACATTACCTTAGAGAAAATATGTAGGTTTTATAATAGAAATCTGATTAGAGTAGGCTTTTGGACTTTGTATTTTATACTAGCTTTTCTAGACAAATATATCTGTTTCTGGGCCTGTTACTCATCTGTGATAAGAGAAGCTGACTCATGTGGTATCTAACTAAAGCTTTTGCAGGACTTACATGTATCATGGCTAAAACAAATGTTAAGTTCTGATCATATTGTTATCAGAATTTAGTCATTTGTTCATTTTATTCTAAAAGACATTTATTTAAGAAATTTATGCTATTTTCACTTTTAGTTTTTTTTAAAGGTTTTCATTTACCAATAAAAACTGAGCTTTTTTTCTAGAATTTATGGAATATTTAATATATAAGAACGCTCTTTAAGAGATAATCCAACTTTCCTACTTTACAAATTAAACACTTTAGGATTATTTCAAATACTTTAGGCTTTAAGGTTTTTAAAATACTAATAAAAGTCATCAGCTAGTAACCTTGACTTAAGTAAGTTCATAGACTTAAAATTTGGGGCTATGTAGATTATTCAGATAATAACTGTGCTCATCTATCCTCTGTCTAATTTGAGAATTTTTTTCCCCTAAATTCTCATTTTTTTTCCAGAAAATGATTTCAATATTATGTCTCAAATTCATAAAAGGCATCCATAATCTTAATCTCCTTGGTATTAAATCATCTGTGAGCTGAATCCTGATAGACCAGTCAGAAAGTCTCTGCTCCAGTTGAAATTGATTTTGGCTTCCAAATATACAGCCCCTACTCTTGCGTGCTTAATAGCTCTCTAAACTGAATGCAAGTTTGAATTTTCTATGAAATCTGCAAACTCCTTATCCCCATGGACTATTTGTTTTATGTAATATTTTTAAAAATGGAGATTTTCCTACATCTTTTTTGCAGGTATACCAAAAAAAAAAAAAAAAAATATATATATATATATATATATATATATATATATATATTAGTTCTAACAGTGATTCAGTGGTATGCCACTTCCAGTTGTCTGACTAATAGTCACTGGGACAATTTGAAAGCATGTGCTACTGTTATGAATGCATAAATGTGTTCTGTGAAATTCTGAGGAATGATACTGTTCTATTCCGTATATTCCTCTAGAGGATTTTTTTCCTTCAAGACTGTCTGGACTGTCTAATCTAGGTGCTTAGGTAGGTAAATGATATTTTTCACAACTAACATTCCCAAAGGAGCATATGTCACCACTTTATAAAATCAAAAACATAAGTCTCTGAATTCAGCATATGCCTTAGGGAAAGTAAAGTAGTGTCTGCTTGGGTCTGATGTTAAAACAAGGAGAGAGTTCAGATGTGCTTTCAATTAATTTGAACAGGGTTAATCTGTATTAAAGAAATTTTAAATTTTTATTTGCTTTTTTATATATAGTACTTTCCAGGAGCGGATGAGCCATTACAGTACCCTTGTCAGTATTCTGATGAAGGTCAGAGCAACTCGGCTACCAGTACAGGTAAATGGACGGAGTGAAGAATAACATCCCAACTTCTAATTTTTTATTTTTTCTGCTCTTTTCTCCTGAAGTTACAGTGAAGAAGCAATGAGCAATGTCCCCATTTGCATTTTATTCCTCATTTCTTATAATTGACTGCAATTTAAGTTTCCAGGAGTCTCACTCTTGATCAAGGCACCCTAGATTAAAGAGTTATTTAAGATCTGCTTCCAAGTCTTAGCATTCTTACATTGTTAAGTCTAAAAAGATTGAATATTATATTGCAGTGAGTATCGTTCTTAACTTAATTCTTAATTTTGGTTCCTTGAGACAAGGTCTCTGTAGTCCAAACTCACATAGAATTCATCTCCATGACCCAGGCTAGCCTCAAACTTCTGGTCCTCCTGCCTTTGACTCCTGAGTTCTCTGACTAAAGATAATGTGTCACCACAACCAAGTGTTAAGTGGACACTGCTAGGACAAATAATATTACAAGTTATTGTAAATTAAATTCCTTGATTACTAACATTCTACATTTCAGTTTTCTTGTAAAGAAACTTATTTATATAAGAAGGTATGAAACTAAGAACTTTAGTTTTCTAAAATATGAAGTAAAATAAGTGGTATTTCAAAGCCATCAAAAAATAGTAGAAATAGTACTCTAAAAGTTAGTACTCTGACTGTGTAACTTAAAAAAATACTTCTCAAATACATTTCTTACTGATTTAATTACATCAAGAGAATAAGTGCAAATATACACTTCGCACTTTACTTGCCCTGCACTTTACTTTTTCATTTGTTACTGAAAAATATTTTCACTAGTCTATTTCCCCCTTTGAGAATGGTTTTACTTGTTTTCAGCTGTTTACTGGTTGGCTAGATGCTCAGATTCCTGTCTTACTGAAACCAGCTCCGAATTCTACAGTGAGCGTCTCCAAAGCACCATCCTTTGCATCTTTCTTTTCTGTCCTGTGACTTTCACCACTTGGTCTTGCCACCTTTTCACTGACTCCCAGACTTCCTCCAAACCACTTTTTTTTCTTCTTCCTTCTCTTAATTCTGGTCCACAGTTCTGATCCCTTAGGAATCATATCTAGCAGTGGAGCTGCTTTCTCAGACTTGATTGACTACATTGCAGGCCTATTTGGCTCTGACACTCAGCTTGCTACTTGGCCATTTCAGTGCAGCTGAGTGTGGCCAGGGATAGCACATGTTGAATGTCCTCAAATATGTGTTTAGTGTTGCTGGCAGTTGTACTATATTTTTGTCTAGCTCCTCTTTTCTAGATTACTTAATTTTATATTTCAGCCCTTTTCCTTAAACTTCAGACAACTTTCCTGTCCACACTGTCAGCTGACCTTGTTTGCTGATTAAGAAAATTTGAGTCATCAGAAGACAACTTCTACAAAGTACCTACTGGCATCTGTGCTCATCAACTCTGTTTTCTCCTGTTATTTTATGGCTGAACTATTCATGCTTCTAATCAAAGGCAAGACCTTCCACTTGGGCATTATCCCCATCTGCCCTTTCTGGCCTTGATCTTTGTTGTTGTTTTCCTTGATTTTTAGCCTTTCTACTGTGAGTATTCCAAGAATAGACAGCCTGTACTTGCATTCACTAGCTTCTCTGCCCCTCGTGTTCTCCTGCACCAACTCCACTTAGACCTCATTACACCACTACTCCAGAATTGTGCTTGTAGTCACCAGTCATCTCCGCAGTACTAAATCTAAATGGGATTTTATGTTCCCATGTGACCCTACACAGTTCATTCCTCTCTCCTTATAGAGCCTTCTTCAGTTGCTGTCCAGGATCCAGTATTAGCTTTCATGTTAACAAAACCTAACACTTTGTGCATGCTCATAAGCAAGCTTTCTACTACTGAGCCACATCTCCATCTTGTTCTTGGTTTTCTTTGCTGGCCATTCCTCAGTTCCTAAACTGTAAATATCAAGAGTGCTGAGGACCCAGATCATTGACTTCTTTGCATATCTACCCAGGTCCATTTTCTTGGTTACATCTAAAGACACTAGGTTTTTGTCTACTCAGTGCGTTGATGTTTGTCTTTGACTTATACCTGACCTCCACTCTCCTGTGTGTAACTGCTTTCTTGATATCTAGCAAGAACTCAAACTTGGTGTTTTCCTGAGTTGGAGCATCTTTTAGACTGCTGCTACTCTGTTTCTCCATCTCCTTTCTTCCACTGCTTCAGGGTAAAACCCTTAAGTTATTCTTGATTATTTAGTTGGTTCTTTTTTTGTAGTCCAAGTTTCATTTAAAATGGCTTTATTGGTATGAAAGTCTGATGGGGCGGGGGGTCTTGCCATTGTACCAATAAATTTGACATATTATTGAATGAGGCCTTTGTATTATTCAAAACCTGTAGTCATAAATGTTTCTGTTTTCCTAGGCTCATTCATGGACATTGCTTCTACAAATACCAGTAATAAAAGTGATACTAATATGGAGCAAATTCCTGCCACAAATGATACTATTAAACGCTTAGAATCAAAATTGTTAAAAAATCAATCAAAGCCACAGGTTTGTTGTCATTAAAAGTGAAATTGCATGGTTACCTTACCAGAAGTCATAATGTTAAACTAACAAAAATGATTTGCCTTCTTCTGTTATGTAATCCTGATCCTTTTTCCTGACCGGGATGAGAAACTTGAGATTTGCCTGCCGTTTATTATCAAACAATATGCTTTCCTATCTTGTGACTGCTGTTGCCAACTTTGCATGTGATACATCCCTAGTTAATGATTGTGTTAAAAATGTAAAATGGGTACGTTTTGGCTATGCCACCTAGTTAAAGCTCTTATAAATGTCATTTTATCCTGTTTAAGTTTGTGGTATTGTGGCCGTTGGTTTAAATTTTATGCTTTATTTTTATGCATATGTGTACATGACTATATCAATATATATGTACTACGTACTTGTGTGATGTCCTCAGAGGCAAAAAGAGAACATTGAGTATCCTGGCATTGGACCTACAGGGGTTTGTGAGCTGTCATGTGGGTGCTGGGACCCAAACCCAGGTTCTCTGAAAGAAAAGCAAGTGTTCCCAACTGCTGAGCCATCCCTCCAGCCCTTTAAAATTGTTATGAGTAGCATGTATCTGAGCTTGCTCTCCCTGCCCTCCCTCTCACTATAAAATCTCCTCTTTCCGAGCAGTGTGGTAACTATAAGAATCCCACTTGCCGCTTTCCTCTTTCTTGGCTACCCATGGTTTCTAAATGTAAAGAGCTTCAGTAATTAAAATTAGCCTTTGATTTTGACAGAGTGAATCCGGGCGACTGAGCTTGGGAGCCTCCCGTGGAAGCAGTGTGGAAAGCTTGCCCCCAGCCTCTGAGGGCAAGAGGATGAGTGCTGACATGTCTGAAATAGAAGCAAGGATTGCTGCGACCACAGGTAAAGAGGACATGCAAGTCCACAGAGGGCTGAGAGCGTGTGCTCTCTTCAGCGAGGGAGTTGTACTTGTTCTTCATGGGGATGTGGATTGGGGGACTGTCCTATATTTTTTTTAAGAAGATAGCAGTTTTACAGTATGATTTCTAAGCTTCCACCATTGTACATTAATCTTGGATTCTAAATAAGAATAGTATGGCTTGAAAATTTATAAAGATTATAAAATGTATCTTCCTAGTGACAGATTTTATCAAATGTAATTCTTTCCCTCAAACATGAACTTAAAGAAACTGAAATTTGATCAATACCAGAATATTTGCCAGAGTTTTGAGCGATCCTACTAGGTTTTGATACTGAACTCAGGAAAAAAAATTAATTGGCAGGAAATTGTAATCCAGATCAAATTATGATTCAGCCTTATTGTCTGTTCCCTCCTTTCAGTGGCAAAAATAGCTAAGCTGATTGTAGATGATTTACTGACTCATGAAATAAGCGAGTAATAAATATTGGACTTTGCAAAGGCTAGCATTTAAATTTCATTCTGTCATTTCCTAAAATTTCTTAATAATAGATGAGCTACTTAGCATAAAAACAGTGACATGTTTTGTAACCCTGGTGGACTGACCCCCTTTCTAGCCAGGCTTCATTTTAATAGTGCCAGTTTAGTTTGGGTTTTATTTTGTTGTTTCTAATTCTTCCAAGGGTACAGAAAAGATTATAAAAGTAAATACGTTTTTATGAAGAATGTGAAAGTATAAACAAACAAAATTGCATAATGATCCTCAGATAAACACCTAACATTTTGGTATATTGGCTTCTGCCTTAATTACATATGCGTATATTTCTAATATTTTAATTTGTTTGTTTTCTAAATAAAATATTCTAATTATATGTGTTACTCTTTTCAGAGGGTAGTAGTTCAGATGAACTGTCACACTGTATTTATCTTAACTAATCACAATCACTGATTTTATCAGCTAGCACTATAGATAAGAAAGAAATCTGAAAATAACAATGTTTAAATACGTAAGCTTTATTGGTCCTACATAGACAAGTCCAGGTAAGCTCCAACTGGTTTCCTGTATTTTTGTGTTCTCAAGGTTACCTTGTGGTCCATAGTGTCTGGTACAGTTCAGCTCATCACTTCCACATTCCGAGTAGCAGGAAAGAAGAAATAAGGCAGAATAAAAGCGCAGCTAAAGTCTTTCAAGGAGCTTTTATAATAGTTTCCACATAGATATCATTGGCCAGAGTAATGGATGACCTACATACCTGGCAACATTACTGTCCACTAAGTAAAATCTGAGTTCATTGCTAAGAAGAAGGAAGGAATAGAGATTAGCAGGGAGCTAGCTATCTCTACCCCAGGGAGATCTACAGGAAGAATCAAATTCAGTAGAGGTCAACAGCCATGCACACGCCCTCTGGTCTCCATAAGGCAGAAGCATTTCTGTGGAATATAATGGATGGTCCTGCTCCCAGAGACATAACTCTACACCTTAGGAGAACTGTTTTTACTTCAGGGATATTATTCAGATGGACACTTCAAATAGTGGTTCCACCCTAAAATGGAAAATAGTGTTATGATCATAGTTTTATGCTTTTGCTAATAGTATTTTTGTAATCAGATACAAGTTTGTGATTATTCTTTATAGCAATGACATTTTACTAGTTTAAGGATAACCACACACATATAAATTACCTTTCCTCTCTACCTAAATGTAGGACAAATGTTATTGTACGTCCTTGAATTTTATATAATTTGAATTTTAATGACTTATCTTACTTTAAAAGATTCATACTACACCTTTTTACAGCCTTCATGTTTGCTTGCTATATACCCTAGATAGGTGTATAGCTTTGAAAACTATATAAATGTCCATCTTATTAGAAATAATGGAGAAGTACTTAGGAAAACATGCCTTTTCTGCTTTGATTTGGTATCTGTTGTTTAATCACTGAATTTTACTTTATAGCACACTCCAAGAAACACCTAACTTTTAAGATCTGTTCCTGTGTTTGTGTGGTTACAATAAACACTGCAGCTTATCTAACGCCCCTCTCCCCTCCGTCCCTCCTTTTCCTACCTTCATCGAACATCATTCATTTCACTTAGAATCTGTCTTTAAACACATCTGAAACTTAGCTTCCTCATTATTCTGCAGTTGTGTCTGTCTTTTTGTTGTTCTTCTTTTCCTTGCTAATTAAAACCAGTTTGGAAAACTTGTACTGTTAGTTGTTCGCTCTTTAGTTGCGCCTCTCTGAGCATGGATGAAAAGTTAGATAGTCCTGCATGCCAGTCTGCATGAGTCGTTATTAACATAACTATTGAGAACTCTTCCGTTTTGTAGTCATTTTCCATGTTAGTATTTGTGGTTGTTTGCATGTATACTGTATGTATGTGTTTTTGCAGCCTATTCCAAGCCTAAACGGGGCCACCGTAAAACCGCTTCCTTTGGCAACATTCTGGATGTCCCTGAGATCGTCATATCAGGTATCATAGGCCACCTGCCTTGGTCTAACAGCTGTGGAACTGAAATAATGATCCCTGGTACTTTTAAATGCTTCTTGCTCCAATTTTTATAGGCCATCAAAATGGATACCTTTCATACAGTGTCTAGGGAGACAGATCAAAACTATACTCCTGAACAGACCTGAAAAAATAGCTTCAAATCCCTAATAATAGGATGCAATAGAAAGGAAAGAAAGCCTCACAGGAGGGAGAGAACTTTGTCCCCAACTTTTACCAGCTTCTTCGTACATTAGAAGGCACATAAGCTAACCTGAAACCTTTTTGCACCCAGCAGAAAGAGAACACAACTCCTTCAAACTTTTCATCTTCCTTGACACTTTTCTCCCTCAGTCGCTACTTTTTGGGGTTCCTCTATCTGGCCTGTTTCTGTTGGGAGCAAGTGAACACGAAGTTGATAGAGACTTGCTAAATACCATTTTGTCCTAAACTCGAAAGCAAAACAAAGTAAAATTAAATGAGACTTGCTGTGCTTTACAGGGTATCCTCCCCCAAATAAAAGCCCTGCAAAACAAAGACCTGTTTTTATACCTGATTCACACATGGTATGTATTTCATATGGTGACCATTTCATGGGTAAATAAAAATTATCATTTTAAATAAAAACTTAAATGATATAATGACCTTCAATATCGAACCGTATGGATGAATAGTATTAAAATGATCATTGGGGCCAGTGAGATGACTCAACAGTAAGAGCACTTATTGCCACGCCTGATGACCTGAGTTTGATCCCTGGAAACCACAGGGTAGAAGAGAACCAACTCACAAAAGTTGTACTCTGAGCTACACATTAATGTATTCATGCCGTGCCCCCCCCCACACACAGATAAAATAATAATAAATAAATAAAAACTTCTTAAATAATCATTTGTCCCTCTGCTAAAAATTTTTTTCCTGCATCCCACGCTCCAAAATTTCAATAAAGTATAAGGTATATTACACATACATTTGTATGTGTGATTGGCCTTCTGTACTCTGCAAATGATAGTACTTAACATTGTGTTTATACTCTAATGGAACACCTAGTTTTTTCCCACTAAACTTTAAAACTCCATAAAGACTATCTATCTATTCATTATTATTAATTATATTAGAGGTAACTGGCTCAGTGCTTCACAAATTGAATACTGTAATAAGTAGATATTTATTTACCAATTTATTTGTTTATTTTGTTTTTTTAACAGTGTTTCAGTATATAGCCCTCACTGTTCTGGAACTCACTATGTAGTCTAGGCTGGCCTTGAACACACACATTTGCCTGCCTCTGCCTCCCGGGTACTGGGATTAAAGGGGTGGACCACCATGCCCAGGATTAATAGGTATTTATTAAATAAGTGAATTAGTCATATTGAGCATAATAGCTAGGAACTAGGGTATAGAATATAAATTATGCAATTCTATGGACCGCTTTGTCTTTAGAAAACCATTTCATGTTAATTATTCTCTAAGTGATATCCTATCTGCAACATTACCACCACTGTTCTTCAAAGAATAGCGTTAATCTGCTCCTCAGTGAGTAATTTTTATGTATTAAGGACTGCTTTAGAAATTAACAAAATATTTGTGATTATTTTACTTTCATACTGATTGGTATAAAATGTAAGGGAATAATTTACTGCCTAAAGAAGTGACAGCTTTCAAATTTATGTAGGGCTGTAATATTTGAGAGGATCAGGACAATTACCATAACAGAAATATAGTCTTAAAGTAGTCTAATGGACAAATAGCAAGAGCAGATTTGTGTATCTGTGTGCATATTATTAGAACTTTTTTCCTTATCTTTCTTAATGCATATTTTTATTTAATTTTTGTGCATTTTATGCAGTACATCTTAATCATATTTAGACCCCATCCCCTATCTACACACACCTCTCAGATATCATGCATCCTGTCATATATATTAAGGCCTATCAAGTAAAGTTTGTGTGCCCACATGTTCCCAGATGTGAGTTTGCCTCCTGGAGCCTATCAGTCTCCTAGAACAGTATATATGGCAGTATAACCAGCACTATACAGAATGATGGGGAAAGATTAGGGGAGAGAGTAATAGTTTACAAGTGGCAAAAGCTAGTGTCGTGCAGTGAGCAGAGGACAGGAGCTACTTAGTAAGCTATAGTGAGGGTCCTGCACAGCCTCTCACTGAGGAATTAGTCTAAAAAGTTAGCAGTGCTGAGGCTGAGAAATGATGGTTAGATGTTCCTTGTGGACTACAAAGTAGTTTAAAGTGCATCATCTTCATGTTAGGACTTTATTGCGTACCGTTTACCAAGATTATCAGGTAGAACTGTAGCTATTTACACTGTAGCTATTTCACAAATGAACTAAGATCTAATGATGCTGAGTAGACTCCCCCAAACCCCCGCAGAACCACACAGAGAAGACTCCAGCCTAGATCTTCTAACTCCAAATCACATCCTTTTTTTTTTGCTCTTTTCTTAAGTCATGGAAGGTGGAACACTTGTTCCTTACGGTTTCCATTGAGGAAGCTCTTAACTTGGGGAGACATGGATGTTAGGTCCTAATGAAATCAGCAAACTTTAATTCTACCGTTAATTCCCCCAGCAGCAGTGTTATTTGAATGAAAATATTTTTTGGTAATACATTTTTTAAAATATTCTTGTTAGGTTTCCTTCAGATTTCCAAGCATTAATCACTTTTACTTCCTTTAATAAAAGAATGTATACAAGAGCTGGAATTGAAACCTATACATAAAAGCCAGACATTGCCACATCCCCAAGTTGTATTTTGGTTTTTTGTTTGTTTTGGCTTTTTCTCTTTTTGGTCTCTTTGAGACAGGGTTTGGAACTCTCTATGTAGACCAGGTTGGGTATGAACTCACAGAGATATGCCTGCCTCTGCCTCCCAGTGCTGGGATTAAAGATATGTCTCCACACCAGACTTCCAAGTTATACTTTTAAATTAAATAGAATAATAGAGCCCAACCTTTGGGGCTATCCTTAAGTTTCTTTTTGGTGTTTCAATTATGAGATAAGATGGCATTTATTTTCTCAAATTTCTTAGTACTTACCAAACTTTTTTCTCTAAGTAGATTTCTCATAAGTTCTTTGCTATAGATCTTTTACGACATTGCCAAACTCCTGATGACTAGCACTGGAGCCCAGTTATAAGCATTTTTAATAATTTTTAACCTGCAGATAAATACTTCCATAATACTTCCATTTAGGTACGTGTGGTCTACTGAGTTCGTTGTAGTTGTTGAAATGAACTCCTCTCCTGATGGCAGCACTCCTTCAAGCTTCAGGTAGACTTGACATGCATATCCTTTTCTCATCTTTGCCGCTTTGACAGTTTCATTCACTTAGTGTAATATATTTCAGCCATTTTCACTCCCATCCCCTCTGTCCTCCCTCTTCTGGTGAAACCGTTCTTCCAAACTATCCTCTACCTGCTTTCAAATACTGATACTGCAGTTATATCTTGAGAGAAGTAGTTAAATCGGAAATAGTATAAGATATTGGTATTTAAATAATTTTCATTAATTATCAATCCATTACTAATTCTACATTCCATAGCTCTGACTAAATTATAATGCTTGGATCGTAAGATTTTGAGTCAGCATTACTGACACATACAAATTTTTGTTTTGTTTTGTTTGAAACAGAGCCTCTTACTATGTGGCTCTGGCTGACCTAGACCTCACTGTATAGGTCAGGCTGGCCTTGAACTCATAGAGATCCACGTGCCTTCACATCCCATGTGCTGGGATTATAGTATTATTCTTAAAATTGAAAAGAAACCTAACATGTCCTTATGTTTTCAGGTCCATTTAGGTCTTTTAGCTGTCAAAATATTAATCGTTACTCATTTTTGGTTTTAGTAAGGATTTTGGCAGTGTTGTATACTTTTGTATCAAGAGTATGATAAAATCAGGACTTCAGGTGACTAAGTGGGTAAAGGTACTTGCTTGACATGACACCCAGAGTTCCATCTCTGGAACCCACGTGATGGAGAGAGAAAACTGACTTCTCGTTCCCTGGAGACAGATGATCTTCAGAGACACCAGAGTACTACTTTCTTTCTTTACCAGCATGAGAGTAAAACTTTTCTGATGCTGCATTTTGTTCAAAAACTAGTAGATACAAGTGTTTGTACATATTTCTTTAACTGAAATTGTGTAAATTATTAAATATTTATCTTTAAATACTTCAGCCCCAATATGAAATGACAATGAAATAGGAATAATTGAGTTTTTCTTTTTTTTTAATTTTTGTTTTGTGCTTATGAGTGTTTTCCCTGCATATATATATATAAGTGCATCTGTGTCATTCAATGCCCGCAGAGGATCCTCTGGAACTGGAGTTCGTTTTTAGCCTATGGGTGCTGGGAACTGCAAGAGCAGCCAGTATCCTTAATCTCTGAGCCATCTCCCCAGCACAGATTTGAGTTTTGATTTTTTTTAATACTTATTATTTTTATTTGATGTGTATGAGTGTATTGCCTACATGTGTGTAAGTGCACCCTTGTGCAGTGCCCACAGAGGTCAAAGGCCACTTGATTCCCCTGAAATTGGAATTATGGATGTTTGTTAGTTGCTATATGGGTACTGGGAATCAAACCCAGCTCCTCTGCAAGAGCAGCCAGCGCTTATAACCTCTGAACCATCTTTCCAGCTCTGTATTTGAGATTTTCTATTGATGAAAAGTTCATGCCTTGCAGATAGCATCATTAACAGTTACAAACCTTTGGGGAATCTGGTTCCCAAGAGGAATTATATGAAGATAGGTCTGTTTCATTTCCAGTAAAACTTTGTGTTGTAGACTAAATAGACCAGTTAATTTAGCTTTACAACAAATATTTAAGGACTCTCTCCACCGTCTCATTGATTACAGAGGATTTATAATCTAAAAAGTAAACCCTAACGGCCAGGGGTGGTGGTGGCACACAACTAACTGGGGTCAGCAGTTAGGAGGCATGTGAATCTTAATGAGTTTGAGGTCATCCTGGTCTGCATAGGAAGTTCTGGCTAGCCAGGGCTACGTAGACCTTGTCTCAAAAAAGAAAGAGAAACAAGTAAAAATCAAACTCCAATCTAATAAAACTAGTTTATTACAAGACAAAAAACAGTAATTAATAATTGCTTCTCTCTGATAAGACTTTGAAAAACCTATCTTAAGGGTCTTTCTAAGGGAAGAGGCATAATTTGTTGAAATTAGTAAGAGAATAGGAAAATAGAAAATTGTGATAACCTAAATGAGTACATATTTTTAGATTATATTTTCAGTTTACCATTAAGCAGCAATTTAATACTGCAGTGTATACAACATACAAAGTGAAAGGAATCTTAAGGAACTTTGAAAACTTAGTGTAAAGATAATTAAAAAAAAAAATCTATGGACTTATTTAAACCAGTAAGAAAACCTGTTTGAGGCCTAAATCAGTAATCTCTGGAAACAATCTTAATGACTTGTAAATGCTTGATTAGGAAATTGGTTGTACTTTAAAGACAGTAGATTCTGTCTTTCTGATACACTTTAAAGAGAACTGAATTGACAGCAGAATTGTGCTGCTGTTCTTGCCTCCCTTGCTACTTTGCGGGGTGGGAGAAGGTATGTAGCATTGGCTGGCAGTGTGATAGTATTCCTTCTGTTGCTCTTAGAGAAGGCATTCTTTAAAAATTCATTTTTCTCTATCATAATAAAGTCATAAAAGTATCAGAATTGTTAAGAATGAAATACTCAGGATATCATTTGCAGGCTTCCGGTTCCTTTGTACACTATGTTGCTTTAGGTTCTTCTGTTATTACTGTTTTCTAGAACATGTAATACAGGTGTGCACATAGCAAATAACTTTAAAAAGTGTAAAATAAGGGCCAATGGGCTGACACTTGTGCCCAGTCTGATAATGTGAGTTTAATTCCGGAACTGTCATGGTGGAAGAAAACTGATTCCTACAGGTTGTCTTCTGACCTTCATACCCATGCATACACATATGCGTACATACACACACTTGTGTGGGTGCAAAGTAAGTAAATAAACGAAATATAAAGAAAAGTGCACATTTCTAAATTGGTATTCAGTGCAAAAAATTGAGGATTGGAATTTTCTAAGAACACACCCAGTGATTTTTATTTGCAATAAGAGATTGATTTATTCTACATTCATGCTTCTCAATTATGACTTTCAGACTTAATATTGGAGCAACAAGCACTTGTTGATTGTAGTCCTCTTTTGCTTTGAGCTGTTTGCAGGTGGTTTCTGCCATTACTCTGCTCGGTAGAAGGCATCGCTTAATACTGCTCTCTCTGACCTGCTGTAGCATGCTGGTTTCTCGTTTTATGGCATTTGTTAACTGTCGGCTCTTACTTACCCTGCTTCCTTAAAAATCTTTACTCCCCTTTCCCCTGTCCCCCACCTAGACTTGCACTCAAATTTAGTGTATTTCTATGGTGATGTCATGGGTTATAGACAAATGTGCTGGGTGGTTCCTCAGATTCACAAATGTTGCTAATTTGAAAAGAGAGTTCCAGACACTTTTATAGTCTGTCTCATCTGTGCTAATTTTGAGTGTGTTGAATGAAATGTGCCAAAAATTGTTCATTAGTCAAAATAGGGAGAATCCTTTTTGTTTTAGGGAAACAGAAATGGCTAAAAATCTTCATAAAAGTGTCTGATTCGATAAAAGTAGTTTATTGTTTTACTTGTAATAGAAAGTTGAGACATTTTAGAATAAATTGAAATTTGAAGTAAAAATAAATTTGAATTCAGAATATGTAAAGAATTTTAAAACAATCTGAAGTGGGAAAAGTTACTTTTAATAGTGACTATAAATTTGTTTTTTCATGTTTATTTTATTAAACATTCTGAAATGTTTAATTAAACATTCTTAATTCTGCTTAAAGTCATTTAGTTTATGTGTAAAACAATGAGGTCACATGAATAAGATGGGAAATGATACTGGTTCATTTAAAATGCACTTTTTTATAACCAGGATCATGAAAATACAAAAGTTTTTAAATGATTATCTGCTTATCAGAGCTCATGTTCCAAGTGCTGCCCACTAGTTGCAGGGTTACATAATAAGCTTTCAGAGTCACAAGAATGCTGAGTATTGTGTCAGCTGTTTCTCATAGTATTTTGGTGTTTCCTTTTAGACAGCTGACCTCTCATGTTAGAAGATACTGTATAAACAACCCTATTCCCAAATTAAAATGCTGAGTGAAGCTGTTGCTTCATTCATTCTGCTCAAGACTTGTTTATAGAATCTGTTTTTTTTTTCTAAGCTAAATACTGTTACTAACATTGAAGCTCCTAAAGCAGGATATACATATTAGCCCATTTCAACAAGCTATATATTTGAGAATGAAATCAAAGTCATTCATCTACAAGAGGAAATTGAGCTGTTATTTACTAATAATGAATTACTGTATTCTGACAAAGACTAATGGGATTAAATGTGACCTGGTCCTATAAATTTAAACTAAGCATCCTCCTGAAAGGAGATGCTGCCGCCAGTTAAAGTCAGACATGTCTTACAACCTGCTAGCTGTCTTGCTGTGAAAACTGTAACGTAAGGCCCTTGAAATAGGTGCCGTCATCAGCCCCAGCCCCTCCCCCAGGCATTCCTCTATTTAAACACATGACAGAAGATGGTGGAAGACAGTTCAGCTGCTATTCATGTGGTAGGAGTGTCATTGTGTGTTAGGACATACTCTGTTGTAGGCCAGCAACTTTGGAGTTAAAGCACTGCAGTCAGTCTCTCTCTCTCTCTCTCTCTCTCTCTCTCTCTCTCTCTCTGGAGATTTCTTTTATCTTTAATAATAAACTGAATCTTTTCCCCACAAACATTTTGTGTACTTCCAAGGAACAACAAATTGCTGCTTCCTCTGCAGCAATTGCACTCTTAGCACCTCTTTGAATAGAGTTCAGTTTTTTCTTTCTTCTTTTTTTTTAAGGCAACGGACAACCGAGGCGTAGATCCATCCAAGACTTAACTGTTACTGGGACAGAACCTGGTCAGGTAAGACTTAACATTTGGATTTTCTGTTTCTGAAAAATAATATAGGCAAAAATCAAGAATTGACCAAATGTACTCTGCAAAGTTTATGCCTTGACCTGAAAATATGCTACTGAATTTAAATACTTAAGGAAAAAGGAAAAACATTGATGTTATTATTAATTTAATTTGAACTGCTTGGGAAAGCAAATTATTCAGAAGTACTCCATGTATATCTGTCATGTATGTTTCATGTTTCACATGTATTTTAAGAAAAGTACTTGATTTCGTAACAATAATCTGTCTTTATCATAGTCTCACCTCTGAGGTCCCAGGGCATTGGCACACATGGAGAAAGCTAACATCTTTCAATTTGATGTACCCACTGGACTTACATTTTTTTTAAATATCCTTAAGAAAATATATCCTAAGCAGATGGGTGATCTCAAGAAAAGCATCTGTCCTGGCTGTTAACTTTTTATTGTTTATACTTTTAAATGTTCTTCTAAATTCACACTGTCTTAATCATAGCTTTTTTTCTAAATAGTCCAGGCAGTGCCGTAATTCAAGCCATTCCTGACAGTCTACCAAGGATATAAAAGTAGCTCAGTCATTGGTTTTTGTTTTGTTTCTCTTCTCTTTTGAGAGAAAAATTTTACCATATTTTCTAAAATGAGTGAGAACTGATTATGAGATACTTGGTTTTCACATGAGTACAGCATTCATATAAAGAAATAAAATTATTGTATAATGGTTCATATACATGTAAAGTGTTAATATTATGTATTATAAACAGTAGGGTTTAATTAATACATTAGTACTTTTTATCCTAGAAAGTTTTATTTCATTTTTACAAAATTTTTGGAAATCTTTATAGTTAATAATAAAAGTTAGAATGCTTTATAGCCTTATTTAACTTACTTAACAACAACAAAAAAAACTCTTGTTATTTGAGTAATGTCTTTTATTTAAATCTGGTAATATTTTATAATGGCTTATGATGTTTACACATGTGTACAAATAGTCTTAAAATATAGAATTATAGATACATAATATATTATAGACCCATAATAGTGAGTCTAAGCCTTTTTTTCACTTCTTGAATAGCAGATTTTTTTAAGTATAATGGTTTTTAAGAGACTCCAAATCTTTTGACTTTTGACTGATGTTACTCCTTTTCTCTCCCTAATATTTAAAGGCTTTATTTAGCCAGTTAAACAGCCCACCATCTGACATCTGCTTTGATATCATAGAGACTTGGTAAGCACAGGCTTTTGAGCTGTGTTTACTTTTGCCATTGATAATAATAATCCGATTTTGAGAACTTGCTCTGAGTTATAAGGAGTAACTGGCAGCATGAGTCCATCTTTGATCTCTAGAGTAAAGTTTAGGGGACTGGAGAAATGACTCAATGGTTAAGAGCACTGGCTGTTCCTGCAGAAGACCGTGGTTCAAATTCCAGCACCTACATGACTGCTAACAACTGTCCGTAACTCCAGTTCCAAGGGATCTGATGCTCTCTTCTGCCCTATGGCACTGCATGACACAGATGCATGTATATACATGCAGGCATAACTCTTCCATAAAATAAAAATAAATTGTTAAAATTTAGAATAAAGTTTAGGACTGATCATCTAGTGTCCAACCTCGCTTATTTCTTCACTGATTGTATTAGTCACATTTCTTTGCTATGATAGAAAACACTGACCAAGGGAACTTATAAAATGATGAGTTTATTTAGCTTACTATTCCAAAGGGGCCAGAGTCCATCATGGCAGGAGGCGTGGCAGCAGCTAAGGAAGGGCTTGCATCTTCAAGCAGGCACAGGAGACAGAGCACAGCTGGAGATCATGCACAGATTCAGAACTCCCTAAGCCCACCCTCAGCAGTGTGCTTCCTCCAGCATGGCCACACCTTCTAAGACCTCCCAAAACAGTGCCCCCAACTGGGGACAGAGTATCCAAATACTTAGAGCCTGTGGGGGACTTTCTCATTCAAACACCACACTGGTCATATGTAATTTAGGTCTGTTGTTATTAACCCTTAAGTGTAATGAGGTCCAAGTCTTAACACGAACTTCATTTGAATAACATTTCATTGTGCTTGTATTTTGACTCTAGCCTGTCACAGACGTCAGGTATGGTGTTTTCTACTTGTGGCATTTGTGAGCACTGAGTGTTTCAAGTCTAAAAGAATTTCTTGTTTCAAGTTTATTGGATTAGGAAGCCTAACCTATAATCTGTCAGGTCTCTGGCTAATGTTTCTGTCTTCAATTTGTCTATTTTCTAGAATTTGACTATATATGACCATGTTAAACTTGAGATGTAGTCCTTATTTTTTTATGCTTTTCATCTAGCTATGCTTTCTTCCATCTTCTGTTGATTCTGGAAATGGTTTAGAGTATAGTGGATACTTTTTCCCCTTCATTTAGAACCTCTGCAGACACAGATTTACTCTTGATCCTCCTGCCTCAGCCTTGAAGTACTGATTACAGTACAGGTGTGTGCCCCATGCTGGGCTTGCTACCTGCCTTTTTTTGGTAGATTTTTCTTGACCTAGTTCTCTCTATCTAGAGAAGAATGCCTTCCTTGAGTCTTAGCTTTAAGCAGAGATTTCTCCAGTCTCACTCAATCTACAAAGACCCATGACTTTATTTTTAGTTCCGCTCAACCTAGCAGACAATCCAAACAAAAGCTGTAGGTCCCTGATGTTCTGGTGTCCCAAGGACTGGCAGCTTAAGTCCGTCTTGACTGGTCTCTTGCTTTATTGGCTTTATTTCTTTTACTCTGTTCCAAGCTTATCAGTTCAGAAGCAGATTCATGTGTGAATGCACATATAACATTTATATGTATAGGTAATATACTTAGAGAAATGATTTTTTTCAAGAATGTTTCATTTTCTAGTAAAACTGAAAGTCATCTTCTAATGGAAATGAAACTGTGTGTTGTCATTCTGTTTGAATTTCAAAAATCATGTCTTTTCTTCCTGCCACTCCTTCCCACAGGTGAGCAGCAGGTCATCTAGCCCTAGTATCAGAATGATCACTACCTCAGGACCAACCTCTGAGAAGTCAGCTCGTGGTCATCCATGGACCCCTGATGATTCCACAGGTGACCCATAGCTCCTCGTAATATAAAGTTGAATGTGTTTAGCTCTAGCATGACTTCAATCTTTACAGAGACAAGCATCGTGTAGTAGTTTAGCTTTTCAGGTTCTTAAAATCAACTAGCATTGCATTTTAAATGTCTTTTGAGTATTGTGGTAGAGACTGCCTTAACTGTTGTTTGTATTTTTCTTTTCTTTCCCAAATACTCATGTATTTTGAAGATAGTTTAGGATTTTTCTATTCAGTAAACACTGTGTTCTTGGTGCTTCAATCTAAGAGTTTCATGTATTAGTCCTTCCTGTCTAGTGAGAGTTATAAAGTCATCTTTTTGGTAATTAAGACCAACGAAATGGCAAAAAATAACCATCATCATCTTTATCTCGGTTTATCTTTTTTATTATACATTGTTTGATAATTTCACACATGAATACAATGCATTTAGATCATTTCCACCCCTGTTCCCTATCTCAGCTCTTCCCAGACTCCCTCCATCTCAGTTTTTGTGTTTTAATTTCCTCTGTGTGTATTCATTGTACACGATGCTGTGTTGCATAAGGACATTTCACACAGTTATACAGTGCGTGTTGAGCATGTCTCCTTCACACCCCTTCACATTTTTAATTAGTCCCCTTTGTTCCCCTAACTCTTCCACTTCTACTTTCATATGCTTTCATATCAATAATTATCTGAGGCTAGTTTAATTCACTTCATATGGTTATCCCCAGTTCTGTCCATTTTCCCACAAACAGACTTTCTTCTTTGTACCTGAAAAACTCCATTGTGTATGTATATCACATTTTCTTTGCCCATTCTTCTGTTGTTGGATGCTTGGTTAATTTCATAATTTGGCTGTTGTGAATAGTGTGGAATAGTATGGCAGTAAACTTAAATGTACAAGTATCTCTGTGATATGCTGACTCCAAGTCCTTCAGGTACATACCGGGAAGAGCATATCTAGGTCATATAGTAGATCTGTTTTTAGTTTTTCTGGTAAACCTCTATATTGACCTCCATGGTTCCTGGAGAAGTCGTCGTCCCCCTGTCCCGCCTGCCCCCCTCCCCCCCAGTGTGTGTACACATACTTGCCCAGATTTGTTATTTGCTCTCTTCTTTTTTTGCTTGTTTTTCATTTTTGCTTTTTTGAGACAAGGTCTCCCTATAGCCCCAGCTGGCCTTAGAACTTGCTAGGTATTAGACCAGGCTGGCCTTGATCCCACAGAGATCTACCTGCCTTTACCTCCCTAGTACTGGGATGAAAGGATTAAAGGCGTGAGCCACCATGTTTGGCAGTTATCTGCTTTCTTCATGACTGTTCTAAGTAAAGTGAGACTGAATCTCACTGTTGTTTTAATTTGTTCTTTTCTGATGGCTAGTGAAGTTGAGCATTTTGTTTTTTATTTAGAATAATTTTATTCTTTGACAGTTTCGTGTCTATATATCTTGATCACATCCATTCCCATCCATCTTTCTCCCGCTGGACCCTCCCCCCTGAAAAAACACATCCCTTTCCCACCTTCATATCTTCTTTTTTGTGATCTGCTGAGTCCACTTAGTGCTACACGGTTGCCTGTGGATTCAGGCATGCATCAAACATGGACAGTCTACAAGCAGCCACACCACCTGCAAGAAAAATGTCTGTGACTTGTCGCCCCTGCAGCTAATAATTAACCAGTAGAAGCTCCTCTCCCTCATCCACGTGTCCATACTGGAATGTTGACTGGCTTGATCTTGTTTAGGTAACCACAGCTACCATGAGTTCATGAGTACAATGACCACGTAATATCCAGGAGACATTTCAGAGCACTCCTCCCCATCCGGACTCTTACATTCTTCCCTCACCCTCTTCTGTGATGTTTGCTCCCTAAGCTTTGAGGGGACTCGATATAGATGTACTGTGTAGTTGCGCACTCAGCTGTCACTTACTCACAGTGTTTTAACTAGTTATGAGCTCTACATTAACCGCTCCCACTGCAAAAAGAAATTTCCTTGACCAAGTTTGAGAGCAGCACTAATGTATGGTTGTAAACATAAATGTTTAAAAGGCAGATTGACAACCATTTAGCAAAAAATTCCCCCAGGACCTGGGACCTAATCATTCGCACAGGCTTTGATAGTATTAAAAATCTGCTTGTCTAATGGTGGGCATGGTAGTGCCTTTAGGGAGGCAGAGGCAGGTGGATCTCTGAGACTGAGGCCAGCCTGCTCTCCATAGTGAGTTCCAGGCAGTAAGGAGACCTTGTCAGTCAGTCTCACCCCCCAGAAAAGACTCTGCCTGTCTGAAGGTAGTGATGAAATAGTTCTTTATTCTGACAAGAAGCAAAGATGTGAATGTCTTAACAAATACTTAGCAGTATAGTTATATGAATATTTTTATTTATATTTTTAAATCTGAGAGGGAAAGATGACCTTTTAAGCCCTGGAAAATTAAACCATTTGAAATTGCATATAATATCAGCTGTTATTAATAGTGGCAATTAAACTGAAATTTAAAAGTCAGCCTTTCTTATGATTCAGATATTTATAGATACTTGGCATGGTTTAGTCAAGTTTATGATTTAATTTTTAAAATTAAATAGGTGACTTTTCTCTGTCATGTAATTTAGAACTATTTATTGAGGGCTATACTCCCTAGTTTAGTAAATTTAGTAATGGCAAAAACTTCAAAGTTTTCTCCCTGGTACAGCTCAGCGCTGCTCAACACGTGTGTGGAAATGGCCAGAGATGAGCCCCTTGTCCCAGTGGACAGAAAATTGTTTGGGCCACTTTAGTGATGTTCTTTTTGGGTCCCAACCTAAGGAAGTTTGGTACTCAGTTTGGCAGTTTCCCAACTTCAACTTAGACTATTCTAAATAGGAATCAACACTAATTCTCAATTCATAGCAAGGAAATTAGGCTTTAAAGACGGGAGATACTTTAAAGACACTTTAAAGTATCTCCCGTCTCATTTTCTTTTGGAAATACCTAATACTGGAAGTACCTAAAAAAATACTATAACATACCAATAGCACAAAAACTTTGCCTGGCCTAGATTGCAGGATTAGCTGAATTTTGTCCTTGCTTTGAAATGCATTACAGATGCATCACTACATTGAATGGATTTTAAGGAACAAGAAATAAAGCCTTTTTTCTTTTTCCTTGATCCAGGAAATAATTAAGAATATAAATATAAGGTAGAAGAGCATAATTATTAAGATTTTTTATGTTTTTCTTATATAGTTTCAGAGAAAACTAAAGAACATAGCAATTTAATAATTTTCCCAGAATGTTCCTCTGTTTCTGTTTATAATATAAATATAATGTGTATAAAGAAGGACATATATGCCCTAAAGATCTAATGAGAGCTACATCTAGACACAGTGGAGGAAATGTTGCTGAGAGACACTCCCTATGAGTTTTTTCTGTGTTTCAAACCTTGCAAAGATAGACATAAGACATGGCCTATTTGTTACATTAACAGTGAACTCACTGCATGGTATGATAAGCTACTGACTTTATAGTACAAGTAGACTGTCTCAGTAGTTAAAAGACAAGTCAGTTAGCGAAGACCGAGGGTTGTCCATAACTTTTCCATATTCTTTAGCTATACAGAAAGGGGAAAGAAGCATGTACACTAAGAAAATGCACCCTTACAGAACGAAGGTGCTGCACAGTTTTCTGACAGAAAATGTTTTGGCCTGACTTAACATTTCTTGAGAAGAGGTTGTATTTGATTATAATTGAAACATTGTAAAAATTAATTTTCATGGAGTAACCATACTGTCTTGTGATCATTACTAATAATAGAAACTAGAAGCTCTATTTCAGTTGAGGTACAAATGAGAAAGTAAAATGCTACTTTTTGGTTTTTAGAAAAAAAACAAAAAACAAAACATGAAATCCAATAAAGTACCTTAATTTGCCATTCATGGAAAGACTTTAATTGAATCAACACAGTGAAACAACACAGAGCTTTTGAAATCTCATTGAATTATACTTAATTCTAAATCAAATATCAGAAGCCAGGTGCTAATATAATGATATATAGGAGTATCAGTGATTTAGGAAAAAATATGGGAAAGAAATGTTTGGGACTGAAGTGACGGCTTGGCGGTTAAAAGCACCGGCCACTCTTGAAGAGGACCCAGGTTCAGTTGCCAGCACCCACATGGCAAGGAAGAGCTGCTTGTAATTCCAGTTCCAGGAAATCTGATGCCCTCTTCTGGCCTCCCCAGACACTGCATGCTAGGATACACTTACAAACATGCGGGTAAAACATTCATAAAAAGTCAAAGGGGAGGTACAGAAGAAGGAAGCCCTAAAAGGTGGGAAGTTAGTAGCTGAATGGGAAGCTCAAGGTTCAATCCCCATCACTACAAAAGTTTTAGAGAATATAAATCATCAGTAAATCATTACTGGCCTACCAGCCCTCCTCAGCTTTCCATTGGATTCTGTGCAGGGTTTCTACCTCCATCATGTTCTTGCCTTAATCCCTACCAGTCCTTCAAATGACAGGGCAATCCCTCCTCTTTTGAAGCAAAAAAAAAAAAAAAAAAGCCTACATATTCACACACTGACAAGATTGGCTGGTAGTTTGAATTAACCAATATAACTATCTAAAGTTTCATGGCATTTTTGAGCCATGATCCTAAATGCCTTTTTATTTTTATTACTGTTTTAGGGGTATTTTTACTTTTGTTTTTATAACACTGTGTTAATATATTCTCACCAATAGGGTCTCATTGGGGTAGGCTGAGAGGTTCATTCTAGCATCTGTATAAATTGAAAATGAGCCTCTGGGAATGTAAGAGTGCTTGCTTTCCTTTTTCTTGTATACTTTGATGCTCTCAGAGCTGATCCAACCTCTTGGTAAACTGAATGTGAAGAAAAGGATATGGGGCTGAATTGCATAGGATCAATTAGGACTGAATTTAAAATATAAAAATTATATTTTTTGTTGTTTTTAATTAAACAAGGGCCTGTACTCATTGGTAATGTTCAGTTTATAGCCAACTTAAATTGTAGAATAAGATTGCTTTTTCATATCTGTGATCAAATATCCATCTTTTTTCCTTTAGAATTCAGAAGTAGAACCTTTTCATTACCAACACCAGTAACTTTTATTTAATATTATTTAGGAAAGAAACAATATTTTATGTTTTCTTATTTATCATTATGACAAATAACTACATACTTGAATTAATAAAAAGTAAAATACATGCTTGAATTCCAGACACGAATGGATCTGATAACTCCATCCCCATGGCATATCTTACACTGGATCACCAGCTACAGGTAAAGGAGCTCTTTCTCAGTGGCTTACTTTTTCCTCCTTAGGAAGTCTGTGAAATTCACAGTTGTATTCCTATTCATCATAGTATATTCATTTATTTATGCTTTTGTTTGGTCTCCTTAAACTTCAAGATCAAAATAAGTAGCTTTGCTGGGATCTTGACACATGACTAATCTCAGCACATGGAAAGTGGAAGCAAAATGATCATGAGTTCAAGGTCAGCTTCAGCTCCATAGTGCATTTGATGCCAGCCTGAACTACATGAAAGCCTGTCTCAAAAAACAAAGAGGTTTTTTTTTGCTTTAGATAGTCACTATCCCTCCTCTCATCTTAGATAGATACTGAGTTTCAAGTTGGTTCTATCTTAACATTCCTGATTTATTTCCAGCCTTTAGCACCATGTCCAAACTCCAAAGAATCCATGGCAGTGTTTGAGCAACATTGTAAGATGGCACAAGAATATATGAAAGTTCAAACTGAAATTGCATTGTTACTACAGAGAAAGTAAGTCTTTTTTACAAATAAAAGCAAAAAATTAGTAGTATTTTGAATTTAAAACATATAAAGGTATTAAAGAATCAGAAATTTTCACTTTTCAAAAACTATTTTATCTATTTGTGTGTGTGTGTGTGTGTGTGTGTGTGTGTATGTGTATGTGTATGTGTATAAATGTATTGCCTGCATGTAAATAAGTGCACCAGTGTCAATGCAGTGCCCAAGGAGGTCAAAAAAGGGTATCTTTTTTGGGGTAGGCTGAGAGGTTCATTCTAGCATCTGTATAAATTGAAAATGAGCCTCTGGGAATGTAAGAGTGCTTGCTTTCCTTTTTCTTGTATACTTTGATGCTCTCAGAGCTGATCCAACCTCTTGGTAAACTGAATGTGAAGAAAAGGATATGGGGCTGAATTGCATAGGACTCTGGAGCTGGAGTTCAAGACAGTTGTTAGCTGCCATGTGAGTGCTAGGAATTAAACCTGGGTCCTCTGTAAGAGCAGTTGAGTCATCTTTCCAGTCCCAGAAATTTTCACTATTAATTTAGTCATAAAGCATATTTCCTAGTGCTGGAGAGATGGCTCAGTGGCTAAGAGCACACACTGCTCTTGGAGAGGACCTGAGTTCAGTCCCAAGCATCCAGTTGGGTAGGTTACTAGCACATGTGATTCCAGCTCCCAGGGATCAAGCACCCTGATCTGGCCTCTGTGGCCATGCACTTACATGCATATACCCCCTACATGCATACACATAATAAAATTAATCTTTTTCATAAACATAGTTCTGGCTAAATTTATGTTGTTATAAGAACTTTTTACTATTTTTCATGCAGAACTGAACCCTTTTGATAATACCATATTAGTACTAAGGAAAATAAACTGTTTTATGTTTTCAGAATTTTAAAGTTTAAAGCTTTTTAAAAGATTTGTTATTACAAAAAATTGTTGTTTCTTAGACAAAGGTAATTTGTTTTACTAACATTCATTTGAGCTGTGTCTCTGAGACATTTTTGTAACTGTGATTGTGTTTAGGAGAGTAAGAGTATCTGTCACAGGGCGTTATTTTGAGTATATGAATGGTTTTTGCGGAATTTTAGACCCACATGTTTTTCTGAGAGTTATAGAAACTGCCTTGCTTCTGTTTTTTAAAATCTCCAGTCTGTTTCTACGCAGGTTTCTTTGTTTTGTTTTGTAGTCTTGAGTTTTCTTAAACAGGACTCTTGTGAAATCTTAGACTTATGAAGGGTAGTAACTAAATCTTGAAGAAAAAAGAACTATGTAAATAAATGTATATATGGTAATAGAAGTCCTTACAGTGACTTATATCTAAGAAAAAATTCTAGGTTTCCAAAGTAATTTGTGAGAAGTAGTTTGTGTTTGTGCTTTAAGAAGAGGAAAATAGGGCCATCAAGGGGTCTCAGCATGTAGATGCACTTGCCAAATCTAAGTACCTGAGACTGATCCCCAGGCCCACATGGTAGAATGATAGAACCAGTTCTCCCAAGTTGTTCTCTGACCTTCACATACACACAGAGTAAATAGATAAGTATAATGCTAAGAAAAGATGTTTTAGAAAATAGAGAATAATTTAAATGAAACTAAGTTGATATCCTGAAGATAACCATTAAAAAATGAAATTGAATATGATGGTCTGAAATTTGTAGAAATAGTTGTGGAATTCCTAGCATTTTGATTTTAGGTAGATAGAGATTCCTGCATTTATTTGTGTATTCAACTTATGTTTTTGTTATACTTTAATCATTTGAAAGGAGTTCTGTGAGGAACAAAAACATGTTGTATGTAAGGGAATGTAAGAACTATGATAGTTTTAATCATACTTGCTTTAACATTTTTAATTACATGTATTGTTATTGGGGGGAATGCACATATGGCAGAGGACAGCTTAGTTGAGTCAGTTTTCTCCTTTTCCCATCTGGGTCCCAGTGATTGAACTCAGTTCATCAGATAGTAAGTGCTTCCTACCTGCTGAGCCAGCTCAACAGTCTAAGTACTTTCTTTAAATGAGAAATATGGGAAGTTATTTTGTTTGAAGAATTTATTATTTATTATTCTTTTATACCCAGTAACCTCAGTTTAATATCCTCAAAATAAAAGATACTTGGGGAATTATCTGACCAAAAAAGACTCTGAGGATCTTTCCTGGAAACATTTGCAAATACTGTTCTTACTGTTTTAAAATGGAAAAGGAATGTAAGTATATAGGTCTGTATAGTGAATAGGAACGTGTCTCTCTGAAGTTTTGTTTCCTATTGGTTCATTCCGCGGCAAGTCCCGCCCTCTGAGCAATAAGGAAGGAGGGAGGCGGGGAGTAAGGGGAAGAAAGCAAGATGGCGATTTCCGGGGGACGGAGGGAGATTGTACCCGTGGGAAGGAAAAATGCCCCAGCCCCCAGGCCAATGCAAAAGGCCAGAGCCCAGGAGCCAACGTGCCAAAGCCCACCGTCTTCAGGACCATGTGAGTGAAACGAACTGAGAGACCAGCCTGCGGCTGTCGCAAACTTTGGGGCTGGGCTACCAGCAGTCGCAGACCCGGGGTGGATGGGGTGCGTCTGCAGAGACTTTGTAAACGCCGCTAAATGAATAGAAAATCAGCTTCTGTTTTATCCAGCTGGATGAACCAGATCCCACCGGCTGAGGCGTGGAGAATAAATTTATGCAACAAGGTCTCTTTTCATTAGCTTACAAATGTTCTGTAAGCTACCACTAAGTGCTGTAGTGAAATAGAATTGCAACTTCAGAATATGAATGTTAAGTATATGAGTATAAAAACAGAATGTGAGTTATAAGACTTAGAATGTTACTTTCCTATAACCAGATATCTTTTCATTTCCTACCAAAACAAGAGGGTATCAGATGAAATTCTTTGAAACATCAATTTTGTCACTTTCTTTGCTTCACTAGTTGTCTTAAGTACTCGCTGAAAGGGTGACGGCATGTGTATGGTTAGAGTGAATGGTCGACTCCATTCTGACCTATGTCATATTTGAATAGTGTACTTATGATGCAGAATGATAGGGGTGAAAGTTCTCATTAAGTTTCTAGCATCAAGTAGCTAAAGGTAAGAGTTTTTCTGTCATATATAATATTTATTGTGTAATATTTGTTTTAGGCAAGAACTAGTTGCAGAATTGGACCAGGATGAAAAGGACCAGCAGAATACATCCCGTCTGGTACAGGAACATAAAAAGCTTTTAGATGAAAACAAAAGCCTTTCTACTTATTACCAGCAATGCAAAAAACAGCTGGAGGTCATCAGAAGTCAGCAGCAGAAACGACAAGGCACGTCATGATTCTCTGGGACCGTTACATTTTAAAATATGCAAAGAAAAGACTTTTTTTTAAGAAAAGAAAAACCCTTATGATAATTCATGAGTGTTAGCTTTTGGGCGTGTTCTGAATGCCGAGTGCCTGTATGTATTTGCTACATTTGTTATCACTTTCTTCTAGTGGACATAAAATCCACTGTTTTGTTGCATAAGATGATGGCGTCTATGGCTTGGAAAAGCACCAGTTCTCAGCTTCAGAACACATGGTAGACTCTGGCTGTACATGCATGCTCATGGTGTGAGACTAGCCTGACAGAACATGGGATCATACTGCTTTGTGCACACGTCGTCCTTCTCTGTAGTGAAGGTGGAACCTGGAACCTCAAGAATGATTTTCTTCCCAGATCTCGTCTCAGAAATCTAGCATTTTTTTTTTTTTCCCAAAACATGGTATACACCAAAGACAGGGTGTTACAATCTACAGTAATTGGTGGTACATACAGTAATATAGAATCTTTGGGGTGAGTTCAAAGAGAGGGCTGTGGGGCCAGCACTTCCTGGATCAGCACTGAGCATAGTTCCATCTGTTATATATTTTCAGGTAAGTTGTGGCTGCTGTCTTCAATGAAAGCAATTTTACATAGGCTAAAAAACTGTTTGTGATATATTGAATAAAATAGAGCTCTTTTTTAAGCCGTAAGGATTTGTAATTGTGTATGTGTATTGAAACTCTAGTTTTTATGATTCTAATATTAATATCAAATTAATTAAAAGGCAAAAAGAATGGTCTAGCTTAAATGATCCTTTTTGCAATGATTATTGGATTGTTTTATGATATATTTGAAAAAACTGAAGAGAAATAATGGAAAACAGAATTGCTCTGGCTAAATGGCTTGAGTGTAGGTGTCCATTCAGGATGCCAAATAAGGAATAAAGCTGGCAGAGTGAAGTTAGTGAGGAAGACAAGACGTAAAGGGAGATTCAAATTTCCCACTTACCCGAGGTACTTGGACAGTCGATTTGTCATCAAAGTCAATTCTGGAATGCCTGCTGCTTCCCATGCTTTTAAGCAAAATTTCAACACATATAAAGAAAATATTTATATTGTTAACAATAATTTTGCTACCAACCTTTAAGATAATTTAAAAATGAAAAAATGTCATTGAAAAAATAAATTACATAAGCTCTATTTTTTCAGTCAGTATTAAGTCACATTTGATACCAGTACAAAAGTGTCTTTTAAATAAGGATATCGTCAGTCTCACTTCTACAGCATTTATGTTTATAAAGAGAAAAATTTTTTAATGAAAGCCTGATTGCTGTGATCCTTAGAATTATGTTATGATTGTATTGTAGTTTTTGCTCTGTTTCAGATAAACAAGCTGATCTAAGAAGTTATCAAAACTATTAAAAATGCTAAAGCAGGTAACTTCTTTCATTAGTTTTTCCTCTCCTTAAGTTTTATAATGTATCCCTCAATATTCAAGCAATAGAGGTAAGAGCAGTTTATTCTAAACTGCCATTTTTAGCATCTTCAGAATTTGATAGTAGAAAGCTTCTGGGAATTAAGTATCTTTCATCACTTAAGTAAAAAGGAAGGTTATCATTCCCAGGTTTTATTGCCTACTAAAATTAATATTGGACTCAACATTAATAATGAAATAAAATTGGCACAGAAAATGACTGTAGACTCAGACAGAGCAGAATTCCCCGACACTGTTGTCTCTCTGTCTGGCACTCCACCACAGAGGACCTCATCTCTGTTGTGCAGCATTTCAAATGATCTCAGACTTAATGCTGAGGTTTGATTCCCACTAAGATCAGAATTAGAGGTTCTGATTTCATGTCTAGTCATCATCATACAGCTACAAGAAAATGTTATCATCATTATGCAGTCACTTGATAAGAATATCCTGACAGGTAAATGGAAGAAAATTGTACATTTAGTCATGGTACTAACTGCAGCTGACTGTTGAGCAGTTGTTTACGTAGTTCTTTGGGATTTTCAGTACTGTAGTTGTCCAGACATTGAATGCAGTTCAGCCTTACTCTGTTTTTAAGTGGTTGCATTGCCAAGCTCATACTTCTAAAAAACTGCATCTCTCTCCAAAGATGAGGAGGAAATCATGCACACTTAAAATCCTCAGCTAGTTTTATCAGTGCCTCTGCCCATCAAACCTTCAGGTAACGCAGTGGAGCCACGTCTCCTAGCTCTTGCTCTCCAGTGTGTTTTGACCCTCACTATGGGTGGAGCAGTAGATCGCTAAATGATATCCTAATAACTCAAACCATCCCTGAGCAAACACTAACTGCCTTTGTTCTGCCTCCAGGGAAAGAAAGCAAAGCTTGTCTACTGTAAAGGGAGTATTCCTCTGCAGTGAAAATTACTTTCTGAGTTGAAAAAACATCAGTTAAGAAAGTTTACCCTATAGCAACACAACATACTGAAAAAGATTTTAAAGTATTTGCAAATGTTTGACTGTTTTTGCTGAAGTATTTTTTAAAAGTATTGAATGTCTTTGTTTCCTTCACCTTTCTGTTGTTTCTAATTTCACTTCTTTCCTTTAGCCAGGGATCGCAAGTTTTCCCGATGAAATTTTTGTTTCTTTCTGTGTGTATGATTTTCAACATCTAGCTCCTCTTCAAATGGTAGTAGACTTTACTTTACTAATGTCATTCAGACATTTCATGTAAAATGATGTAATGCAGAAACTTGTGCATACTATGTAACTGAAGGAAGCTTTTTAAAATTATTTTGTTTTTAATAAAATTCAGATTGTTAACTGGTACATAGAAATGGTGAGTGGCATATATGGACACCTCAGCTGTCTGATGTGCTCTCAAGGTGTTTACCTAATACACATAAAACCGAAATCCCAGTATTCTTAGAATACTCAATCAACGCTGTTGTACCATACTCGTGATGGTTTTGAGAGAACAATTGACATATTTCCGATTCAAAATACGAGATTATATTGCTTTTTATTGTTTCATGAGTATTCGTTTGTATGATGCACGGCACAGCGTAATGGTGATTCTTTTCATTAGAAATCTTAATTCTTAATTTTTCCTGTTACATTAAGCATTTCATTTTATCACCTAGCTCTCCATCTTACAGATATATACCTTCATCTTAAAATCCATTAAAAATCCATTATTTTGCTTGTTTCTTCAGTATTTATAGATATACTGAGCTGTTTTTACTATTGCCAAGAACCATGTCCATTTCAGCCCATATTTTCCTTCTTGTGCCCTCTTGGGTATGTTTAATCCTTTCTTCAGACCAAAATATTCTTTCTATATCCTCCGGAGAGCTGGCTTAGTGGACATAAAGTCCTTAAGTCTGCTTTTATCATAGAAAACTTCTCTTTCTCCTCAGTTACAGCTGATAGTTCTGCTGGATACCATAGTCTGGCTGGCATCTGTGTTCTTTCATGACTTCTAGGGGATGGGTCCAAGCCCTTCTGGCTTTCATAGTCTCTTTGAAAAAAAACAGCTATTTTTCTGATGGACCTAACTTTATATGTAACTTAATCTTTCTCGCCGCTTTTAAGATCTTTTCTTGGTTCTGTACATTTAGTGTTTTAACTATTACATGACATGGAGAGTTTCTCTTTCAGGTCCTGTCTACTTTTGTTCGGTATGCCTCTTAACACATCAATCGGTGGTATCTCTTTACTTAGATTCGGGGAATTTCCTTCTGTGATTTTACTGAAAATATTTTCTTTGCCTTTGACCTGCGTTCTCCTATACCTATGATTTACAGGTTTGATTTTTTTTATAGCATCCCATGTTCTTGCATGTTCTGTTCTGAATAATTTATATCTAACATTTTCTTTAAATGATTTCATTTCCTCTACCTTGCCTCAAGACCCGGTAGTCTGTCCCAGTTTATTCAATCTGTTGGTAAAGCTCTTCTCTGAGCTTTTTGTGTGACTTTCTGAGTTTTTCATTGTCTTTATTTCAATTTGACTTTTCTTCAGATATCCTCTCTTCTTTATGCAATTCTAATTTCATATCTGGAATTGTTTTACTTCTTTCAACTCTGTGGTTTTGTGGTCTTCAGTCTTTACTGAGTTCTTTGAATTTGCGGGCAGGAGGTGTTTGGGTTTTTTTTTGGTTGGTTGGTTTGTTGATTTGGGGAACATTCTGTGTAGCTCCAGCTAGCCGAAAACTCACTAGTAGACCAGGCTGGCCTGGATCTTACAGAGATCTGCCCACTTCCAACTCCCAAGTGCTGGGATTAAAGGCATGTGCTGCCATAGCTGGCTATAATTGCTATTTTGAAATCATGGTCTTCTGCATCAGCTAAGTTGCTTTTCTTAGGAATATTGCAATGGGAGTGCCGATTTCTGGAGGAAGCATACTGTCTTGGTTATTCTTGTTTGCAGTGGGACCAGACATCTGGAATTAAATCTCTGGTTGTGTTTCTTGTATGGATAGTTAATCTTTCCTTTGTTGAGTGAGTGTTTGACAAGCTAGGTAAAAGCAAACAAAGATCCAAACCTAGCTTGTCAGGTTGTAGACCAGCTTAGTGGTGCTTGGTTTTCCGTCTTGGGACCACTCTGTGTTGATGTTTGATTGAGGTTTCAGAAGTGTTATCAGTTTAGCTAAGGATAGGTGTTACAACGTCTGAGCCTAGGAACAAACTTTTTGTGAGCTTAGAGGATTCTTGTTATTGGTCTTCTGACATCTAGAGGACTGACCAAGTTCTGTTGATGGCCATTGCATGGCAGGAGCTGGGGTCACAGTGTATATGGGTATTGCTCAGTGGGGGTGGGGTACAAGACACCAATCATAGTTATAAGATGCCACATGATCTCCAGGTCTCCAGGCAGAGCAGTGGGTAAGGTGGACCGGATATAGGGGTCCCTACCTGTGGTTCTGGGTCAGACTCCTTCCTAGAGTGGCTGCCTGGGCAGGATGGCCACTGAGCTAAGGATGAGTGGACTGGGTCTGGAAGCCCCTATGTGTAGATCCGGCCCGAGCTCCACAGTCTTGGATGAGTGGTATGGAGGGCAAGATGGCTGCTGGGCTAAAGAATGGATGTACTCAACTCTAGGTCTTTTTAAATTTCCTCTGATTTCTTGGATGATTCACTGTTACTCAAAATGTATTGCTTAGTCTCCATGTATTTTTGTAGTTTCATTGATTTCTGCTGTTATTACCATGTGGTCTAAGGATACAAGGAATCACCTCAATTTTTTTTTTTTTTTTTTTTTTTTTTTTTTTTGGTTTTGTATTTATAGAGACTTGATTTGTGTCCTATGATACCAACTTTGGAAAAGAGTCCATGTGCTGTAGAGAAAAAATGTGGAATATTCAGTATATATCTGTTAAGTTCAGTCAATCCATAGTGTATTTTGGCTCTGAAATTTCTTTGCTTATTTTGAGTTTAGGGTAGACCTTTCTAAATATGAGAGTAGGTCTATAACCAGACCATCCTGAACATGCCTAATCTCATCTGAACATGGGGGTATTGAAATGCCACACTATTGTGTGTCAGGACCTCTGTAGCCTTTTATGCCTTCTAGTGTTGGCTTTGTGCAATCAGCAGCTCCAAATATTCAGTGTGTAAATGTTTAAAAATTGTTATTTCTTGTTGAATTGTTCCTTTATTAATATGTACTGTCCCTCATTCATCTTTTGTAGTTAGTTTTGATTTGAAGTCTATTTTATCTGATAATAAGCATAGTTTGTTCATGGTTTCCACTTATCTTTGTGTGTTTTTGATGTCTTGAAGTATGCTTCTTGGAAAAAACATATAGGTGATTCTTGTTTTTAATCCAGTCCATTAGTCTGTGTCTTTTTAGTGATGAGTTGACGTCATTTACATTTAAGGTTATTATAGAAAAGGGTTTGCTATTTCCTGTAAATTTATTGGGTGATGTTTTATTTCATTGGATTATTAATACTTCTTTTCATTCCCCCTTATTAGTTTTGCTGGTTTGCTGTGTTGTTTTCTTTTCCCAGATTTGCTCTGTTATCTGTTCCTTTCATCAATTGTACACTTTCATGTGTTCTTGTGGAAGAAGGGATCTTTCTTCTTTTTTCTTATATACTATTACTTTAAGAATTTTCTGCAGTACTGTTTTGGTTATCATGAATTGCCTTCATTTGATTTGTTATGAAATATTTCTATTTCTCAACCTATTTTGAAAGGTAATTTTGCTAGATATAGCATTCTTGGTTCACAATTACTTTCCGAACTTGAAATATTTCACTCCATTCTCCTGGCTTTTGTGGTTGCTGACAAAAAGTACGAGGTAATTCTCATATTTTAGCCATTGTCATTTTTCTCGTGCTGCTTGTATCCTTTTTTACTATGTATTTTTGACATCCTGACTATAAGATGTGGGGAATTTCTTCTCTGGTCATTTTATTTGGAGTTTTTTTGTGCCTCTTGTGTTTGGGAATGTGTTGGTTTGCTCTTTCAGTTTGTTCTTTTTGCCTCATGTTTTTGGTTAAAGATGTGAGCTCTTAGCTTCCTGCTCTTGCCACCTGTTGATGTGCCTCTATGTCCATTATGGATTTCCCTGCTAGAACCATAAGCCAAAATAAATTCTCCCATAAGTTGCTTTTGGTTGTGGTATTCTGGAAATCAGAGCAACAAAAATTAATACCGAAGTTGGTACTGAGAGTGAGTGTTGCTGTGAAGAATCTGACTGTGTTGGAGGAATGTGTAAGACTTTGGAATTTTGAACTACAAAAGCATGTGTATGCTATAAGCAGAGCTTCTAGCTGGGCATTCTAGGAAGACCATATTGTTGAGAGTAATGCCAACTGTAAAAGCCTGACTCAAAAGGTTTCAGAGGGAAGCAAGGACAAAGAATCTGGCCATTTTCTATTCTTGTTTTAAGAACTTGCCTAAAGCTAAATTTAAAACTAATGGATGCATTTTCTTGTCAGAGGAAATTTCAAGACTACATAATGTTGAGTCTTTTGATTCCTTATTACAGATAATGCTTATGCAGATCTATAATGAGTAAGGCATAAAGAAATACAAAATGTTAGGGGCTGGAGAGATGGCTCAGTAGTTAAGAGCACTGTCTGCTTTTGCAGAGGACCCAGGTTCGATTCCTAGAACCCACATGGCAGCTAACAATACACTCATATACATAAATTTTTAAAAAATAATACTTTTAAAAAATATATAAAATGTACAGTTTGGAGAGAGAAAACCAGTATTCAGAAGCTTCATGTTGCAGCCAAGGCATGTACTGGAAGAAAGACTGTAATTGTTAAGATTAGTACCATTAGGGGGAGGCTTCCTGCTCTGTGATGGAACAATGGGAAGGTTGCCCTGGGGGCAAGTCCCCACCATGCTAAGCTTCCAGCTTATGAAAGGAGAAAGCTTAAGGGGTTGCTTGTTCCTAAAAAAAACTGTTGTTCTGCCTACAAAAGGTACTGTTGATGTGATGAAAGGGTTGTGAATGTCCATCCCAAGTTGTTAAGACAAACTTGGCAGTGTTGTCCTCTTGGTTCTGGCTTTGGAAGCATGAGAAATGCCTGTGAAGGGTTCCTGAATTCTTCCTCTTGTTTTCAGAGAGCTGCTGAGGCTAGGCAGCGGGCCCTGGTGCTGGAGTTCTCACAAGAAGTCCTTGAAAAGTCAGGAGATCCTGAGAGGTCAATGCATGAAGCTATGAAAATAAACCTGGATTGCAGTAGAGACCCCAAGATATAGGAGATGACAGAACCATGAGACATCTGCCAAAGAGAGCTGCACACAGAGGGGGTAAAATCAGCGTGAGAGAGAGATGTGTGTTACAGCAGCAAAGCTGGAAGGTAGAGCCATCCGAACCCTTTGAAACTAGCACTGCAGACATAGAGCTACAGGAGTTCGTGTTTTCTCTGTTGATTTTTAGTTCTGTTTTGTTCCTGTATTTCTTTATTCCCCATCTCTTTCTTTTGGGAGAATATATATGTCATATGATGGAAGTATGCCATTTGTTTGTTTTTTTTTATTTCAGGGGTATTAGTTTTTTTGAACAGTATTGAGACCATTAAAGACTTTGGAGGCCAAGGAGTAGAATATGTTGGGGTTTGTTCCCCATAGGCTCTTGTATTTGAATGTTTGATCTCCAGGTCGTGGTGCTCTTTGGGTAGGTTGTATAACCTTTACAAAGTAGAGCTAGCTGGAGGAAGTACATCACTGGGGGCTTTGAGAATTTAAAGCCTTTCCCTACATCCAGATTGTGCTCTGCTTCAAGGTGAGCTCTCAACTTCCTGCTCCAGCCGCCTGCTTTTGTGCCTCCCCAGTCATTATGGACTCCCCCAGTGGAACCATAAGACAAAATAAGCTCTCTTCCATAAGTAGCTTTTGATCATGGTATTCTATCACAGCAATAGAAAGTATACTATGTCTACTTCTTTCTCTGAGTTTTAGAAATCTGCTAAATCTCAAAAAATAGTGTGTTTATTCCATTTGATTGTATTTCTGCTCCTCAATACTATGAATTCTCAGGTTTGGCCTCTTGAGTGGAACCCAGACTTCCTGGACATATAATCCTTAATTTCTTTTTCCTTATATCTCTTTGTATTATTGTCTCCACTTTGACTTACATCCCTGAAATCTGTTCACTTACATCCCTGAAATCTGTTCTTCTGCCTGGTCTTGTCTGTTAATGTTGTTTTCTGAAGCAGTTTTTACTTGAGTGGCCACTTTCAAGTATTTCTGTTTGGTTCTTCTTCATGGTTTCCATTCCCTTGCTAAATTTTTCCTCCGTATTTTGTAATTTTTTTACTTCAAATTTACTAATGTCTTCATTTACTTTGGAGACTGCCTTTTTGAGGTCTTAGATAGATATCCTTCATTCATGTATCTGTTTTACTCTTTTACATAGTCATTCATTTCTTTAAAAGTGAAACCAAATTCTTCTTCAGAGATTTCCACTCTCTGTAGTTTTGAATTCTTTTATAGGGGAGTTGGTCCCTTGTGGACTGGTCATGGGTGGTGGTTGTGTCATTATTTCTTTGTCATGTTTTTTATACCTATTGGAGTAGGGTTTTTGTCTTTTGTTTTGTCTTCTCTTCTGAGTCTATTTTGATGTTTTATTTGTGACTTCCTAGAGGAATATATAGATGAAGTTCAGCTACGGGGATTGGTGAAACTTGGTGTTGATTGTCAATTGGAGTCACTGAGGTGGGCTGCACTGATGTCTGAGGCACCAGATGGAGTCAAAATCTTGGTCCTGGAGTGACCACTGGGACCTCAGAAGTAAAAAACCCCAGTCCCACATTGATCTTGACTTCTAGAGCCAAAACCCAGATTTCTCAGAGACCCTGCGCCCACTGGAGCTGGTCCTCCTCTCCCAGCCCCACTACTTCCCTGGTGCATGTTTTCTGGTCCTACTAGAGGGGAATACCTGGTGTCAGTGCTGCCTAGGAGTACAGGAATGGGTTCATTTTCTCTGCCAATTAAAACATTTAAATGGCAGGGAAGAAGCGTTCCTGGGAATCTTGTGGAGTCGCAGCAGAGCCATCATACAATACATGGAAATCTGGGTGCCCTCTTGGGGTTTGTCTCATGTTACTATGATAAAACGCTGAATGAAATCAACTTGTGGAGGAAAGGGTTATTTGGCTTACAACCCCTTACAACCCCTTGTTGTCAAGGGGTGCCAAGGGCAGGAACTGAAGAATGGACCACGGAGGGATGCTGTTTATTGGCTCATGGGATGGCAGACTCTACCTGCAGGATATCAAGAAACCATACCATGATAACTGGGAGAGCAGCTGAACGCAATGGAGTCAGCATTTCACTTAGAAAAGAGTGAATCAGTCACTAGTAGAACTGCATAAACTGACCACTGTCAGAAGTGACCCCACCCCTTGTGTGACATCATTGAGACTCATTACTTGAAAGAGCAGGTAAAATCCATAAAGAACTGGGTGACCACATAACTAACTTGCACAAAATGGGAGCCCCCAAATCTGTCATGGTGGAATAGCTCTTTGGTAAGCACACCCTGGGGCACAGCAGTAATTAGAGCTAAGCCAACTTCCCCAAAGCCATTGAATGACTTCACTGTCACCAAGGCAGTCGAGGCTACCTTTCCCTTTTCTATAAGTCACACCAGAATATCTGCTTAAATTCTTTAATTTGTACCATTCCTTTAGATAAATTTAGTTCAAAAGAAAAAAATTAAACTTCAAATGACATTTCATAATATCACTAGCAGAATGCAAGAATTAAAATAATTTCCTAAACCTGATAAAGACTAATGACATATTAAACAATTAGAGTTACTAATGTCATTTTAATTATATCTGAAGGATCTGAAACAAAGATTCATTAGCTAAATGAAAAAATAGTACCTATAATTAGAATTAGCATAAAAGCAAGAAATTAAGATTTCCTTTAAAGAGTGTAAATGTATAAAGAATTTCATGAAACCACATAGCCACAATTAGAATTAATAGAATTTGATAATGTGACTTTCTGAGTGTGGTGGTTAATGTCATGTGTCTAGTTCACCTGGAAGATGAGCCTCTGGGTGTGCCTGTGGGGGATTTCCCTGATAGGTCGTTTGGTGAGAAGACGCTCATTGCAGGTGGTTTCATTCCCTGCGTTGGGACCTTGACCTGTATGTAAAGGAGACAATGACGCACATAAGCATTCGTCACCGCTTCTTGACAGGATGCAGTATACCCAGCTGCCACGGCCAGTGGTACCGTGACTCCCTGCCATGACGCCATATCACCTGGAATTCAGCCAAAGTAAACCTTTCCTTCCCTTGGTGGCTTTTATCAGGCATTTTATCACATCAGCAGGAAAAGGAGCTAGGACATTGATAGGTATCAAAATCAGTAGCTTTTCTCTGTAATACTTCTCAGTGCCAAGTGTGATGGTGCATGCCTGCAGTCCTAGCACTCAGGCTGAGGCAGCATTGCCAGGAGCTTGAGGCCATATTGAGATACACAGTGAGGCTTTGTCTCAAAAACGCCAATGGTTAAATGCAGGATTTTTTTTTTTTTTAAAGTCTTAACTGACAGTGAACTTTTAAGAAAAAAAAAAAAACTTAACAGGAACCAGGAAAAGCTGAACAAAGTCTTACTCTTAATAATACAAAACAAAATTTAGCATTTTCCTACATAAGAAAACTATCAAAAAAATTTATGTACATACATATGCTTATCACTTTTAATTTCAGAAATCTAGTGTCATTAGAAGTAGGTGCTGGACAGCATTATTTTAAAGTTGTAGCATTTACATACAGATTAAATATTCAGAGCATACAATTTGGAAAGTGTATCTGTCAGTGTCTATGAAATCAGGTACCAAGAGTTCCCTCAATTCCAAAGTTTCCTGAGACCCATCAGTAATCATCAGTCTTCTACTTCCATCTTCACACATCTGCTGATCTTTTTTCTAGAATCACTTTAATTTTTTAGAATTTAACACTGTGCAGTTCTTCATGTAGCATGATTTTGGTATTCAAATTGTGTTGCCTGTATTCATAGCTTTTCCTTTGTTAAGTTTTGAACATGATCCCATTGTATATGTGTAACTTTTGTTTATCCACTTATTCTGAATGTTTTGGGTTTCCAGCTTAGGGCTCTTACAAATAAAGCTGCTATGAACATTTATATATGTATATCTTAATGTGTTTTCCAAATGTTTACGGCTTAGTACTTATAGGTGGAATTGCTCAGTGTTGTTATAGGTATATATTCAAGTTCTCAGGAAATACAGGAGTTTTTACAGAGTGGCTGTAAATTAGATATTCCCACTGATGATTGACCCATCACCTTACCAGCTCACAGTGTGGTTTGTCTTTTTAATTATAGCTCTTCTTGTAGATATGTTACAGTATTTCATTGTTTTAATTTACATTTCCTTCATGACTAATCATTTTGTGCATTCTCTAATATGTTTACTAACATTTCATATAATTTGTGAATTTCTTAAAATCTCGGCCCACTTAAAAGTTGGATTGTTTTTGTTTTAATGTGCGGTGATATTACCTCTGTGTACTTTTATTAGTACTTCTTTGTCTGATGTTCGTGCTGTGAAAGTTTTCTTCAGTCTGTGCCTAGCTTCCACTTTTTTACGTGTGTGTGAGTGTGTGTGTGTGTGTGTGTGTGCATGTGTGTCTGCGTGTGACTGCTGCAGTGTGCACGTGGAGGACAGAGGACAACTTGGAGTTAGTTCTTTTCCTTCCACCATATAGGATTCATAAATCAAACATCAGCAAGCTTAGCAGCCATCTGAGCCATTGCACTAGTCCTGATGATGTTTTCTTTCTTTTTAAAAAAAAAAAAAATTTTTATGAAATCATAGAGAACTTCATACAATGTATTTTTACCAAACTTCATGTTGTGTTTGTGTTTTTTCCTCATGGAGTCCAGTATGTGTTGCCCAAATACTCTTGGGTGTAGAACTTGCCTGGAATGTGGTTGATCCGCCAGGGATCACACCTGTAAAGAAAACTGACTTCCTCTCCCAGCTGCTATCAGATGCCAATAGCTCCTTAGGCAGGGACGGGAGTTTGTGCCCATGCCCTTAATAACGGGATTCTGACCATTGCGCTTGAGCAGGACTTACCTGTGCTGTTACAATTTCTGTAAGTTACTCTCTGCAACTGCCCTGCTGTTTGGAAAACACTTTCTTTGTAGTCATGGCTCTTCCCACCTCTCTTCAGAACAGTTCGCTGTGCCTTGGGAGGAGATGCGTGAGATAAGTATCCCATTTAGAGCTGAGGACCCAGCAGTCTTCTAATCTTTTCACATTGACCAATTGTGGTCTCTGTTAATTCCCTTCTACTGCAAGAAGAAGCGTCTCTTGATGAGGATTAAGAGGTCCACTAAACTATGGGTGCAGCAATCAGTCATTAGGAACCATTTTAATATTATGTCTATTTAGTAGGATTAGTAGCAGATTCTGTCCAGGGCCCATGACTTATCTAGCTGTTTGTCCCTGGTAGTGGTGCCAGGTATGGGCTTCATCTTGTGAATGCCTTAAATCCAACAAGAGGGTAATTGGTTTCTCCCATAACATTCCTGCCACCCCAGTAGCACAGGAATTAAGACTAACAATTGACAAATGGGACCTCATGAAACTGAAGAGCTGTACAACAAAAGACACGATCATTTGAATGAAGAGGCAGCCAGCAGAATGGGGAAAAAATCTTCACAGATACATGTCTAATAGGGTTAATATATAGAATACACAAAGAACTAAAAAACTACAAGAAAATGGGCAGCTCAATTTAAAGGCGAGGCATAAAACTAAGCCATTCGCAGTGATGAAATGCAAACAGCTAAGAATGCTCAGCATCCTTAGCCACCAGGGAAATACAAAGTTAAACTACTTTGAGATTTCATTGTAGAATGACCAAGGTCTGTCTGTCTGACTCTCTCTCTCTCTCTCTCTCTCTCTCTCTCTCTCTCTCTCACACACACACACACACACACACACACACACACACACAGAAAATGACATCAAATACTGACATGGATGTGAAGAAAGCAGATCACTTACTGCTGGTGGGAGTGCAAACTGTTACAGCAACTGTAGAAACTTTTTGGTTTCCCAAAAGGCCAGAAATGGATCTACCATATGATTTGGTGGTACCACTCTTGGACATATACCAAGAGGATTCTATATCCTACTACAGAGATATTTACTCATTCATGTTCATTGATGCTCCATTCACAATAACAGCCAGGACATAGAAACAACCTTGCCTTATTTTTTTAATGATACCAAAGAGAAGAATCTTTCAATTGTGATGAAGTCCAGTTTGTCCATTTTTCTTGGTGGTTTCACACAGGTATGCAATGTATACTGACTGCTCACTCCTCACACTCCCCATTTGTCTGCCCTACAAATGTCTTTATCCCACTCGTGTGTGTTCATTTTGTTTTGTGACCTGAGTTTAACCGGGACCATCTGTGGGACCATGGGTTTGGAGCTAGCCATTGGAGCCTTCTGGGCTCAGCAGGCTAGCTGATTTCCCTCTTTCCCAGAATACATCAAGAGCCAGTAGTTCAGCAGTAAAGTGTAGGACCCCCTGAGGCCCTCCCTCTTTCCTGACTCGTTGACAAGGCCTATCTTGTGCAAGCCCAGTGTGTAACCTTGTTTTTTGTGAGTTCATGATTGCAGTGGTTACATCAAACCCAGAGGAAGGCATTTCACGATCACTCTCGCTGACCTCTCGCTCTTCATACTTCCACCCTCTAACACAGTCCTCAACCCCATTTATTATCAGCTTTTGGAGCATCAGTGAGTGTACATACGTTCACCACCTTTCTCTTCTAAGAGAGGCTTCTGTGATTGAGGTTGAAAGTAGGTTTGTTTGGGGGTATAAACATATTTAGAAAGCAATATGATGCAGTATCAATTTAACTAAACAACAGTATTAAGTTTCCCATTTGGGCTATGACCTCCCCAGGAATGGATTGTTAACCAGACTTGTAGTACCATACGTGAGTTCCCTCCACTGGAACAGGCCTCTAACCTACTGAAAGGACAGTTGTTTATCTCAACAGGCATGCTCCTATTGCACAGAAGGGCACATCTTGATCCATGAACTAGCCTTTTGGTTCCCAGGATTCATTTATGCCCTTTCTTCCCAGCAGCTCATGTATTACCTTCTAGCACTTTGAAAGCTAGCCAACAGGGTGGAACTTTCCAGCCCACTACTAGCTTGATCTCTCTGTATTTTGCAGCCAAGCAAAATAGCGCCTTCTAGTTTTAGTGGACAGCCAGAAGAACTGACAAGAGCCTGTATTGTTTCAGAAGTCAGGGGAGATGTCTCTGCGGCCTCCCTGACCAAGAAGTATCCCACATCTGGGACTGGGCCCCTGGGTCTCTTACTTGGACAAGGCCAAAGATCCACATAGAGCATCAGTGGTGTAGAGATCTGGAGGCGGAGTGGACTGCCAGTTTATCAATTTTTAATTTCTTTATCTTCAATGTGCTGTTTATAAAATATGTATTTGCCTAACCCAAGATGATAAATATTTTTCCTTCTGTTTTCCTAAAAATTATCTAGTTTGGGTTTTAAATTTATGTGTACTCTTAAATAATTGTTATGTTTGGTATAAGGCAAGGGTCAGCATGGGCTTTCCTCCACAGCTATGTAGTTGTGTTTCACTATCACTTTTTGAAAGACTGAATTGCCTTTTAATACCTTTGCTGAAATACATTTATCATATATATGTGATTGATGGATTAGCGGTTTTCCATTGAAGACAGTAATCTAAGTCTTTGAGTGGAGCTCTCTTATAAAATTGTCTCAGCTATTTTCATGTAAATTGTAGCATCAGCTTGTTTGTTGAGAAAGAGAGAGAGGGGTTAGTGGATTTTTTTTTTCTGAAGTTGCCTTAAATTTATAGAACAAACTAGGAGAGGTTTCTCCTAGTATTAAGTTTTCCAATCCAGAAATTTAGGGGTTTTTTTCCGTTTATTTGGATTTTTTTGTCATTTCAGCAGGGATTTGTACTGTAATTTAGCATAGAGGTTATTGTTGTCTTCATTCCAAGCCAATAAATAAAACAAGCTTCTATTGAAAGTCCACTTTGAAGAATTTAGAGGGTTAAGAGCTTTTGCATATAAGATGTAGATTCCAAGAAGTTTCTTGAAGTATTACCAACAAACATTTTAATTAGAAAAGTGCTAAATCATGTGCCTGATGTGATGGTGTATGACTTTAATCCCAGCGCTCAGGAGTCAGAGGCAGGAGGACTTCTGGGAGTTTACGGCCAGCCTGATCTACAAAGCGAGTTCCAGGCCAGCTGGGTCTATAGGGAGACCCTGTCACAAAAAGACCAAAAAAAGAAGAAAAATTGACCATCACAATGATAGGACAGGCATGGCAATACATAAGTCAGTGGCAGATATGCCTGTTTCTTTATAGATTTATTTTTATTTTATGTGTATGAGGGCTGTGCCTTCATGTATGTATGTATACCGTATGTGTATTCCTGCAGAGGCCAGAAAAGGGTGATAGATCCTCTGGAGCTGGAGTTTTGAAAGGGTGTAAAGTAGGCAGATCTCTAACAGCGGTTAATTTAGGTAGCGCGCAGCAGGAATGTTGTGTTCTTACATATTTCGGAATTGTTTGACCTAAAATACATTTTATAGGCATTAGAACACATATATTTATATAACTGACCTTGGTGTAGGCCTTCTAAGATAATCACAAATATCCTTCTCTTTCTAATTGCCCTTTTGTGAGCACCCCAGCCTGTAGAAAGTGTGGCAAGGATCTAGTCTTTGAGGAGTGGTGTGAGGGAACAAGACAAGATCCCAGCAGGCTGAGTCTGTCCTAGCCAGCTGTCTAGCACTGGATACAAAACACAGTTCTCACGTCAAAGGGTGTAAGATCATTTATTCTGGAGCCACATGTGAATGACCACAGCACAGAAACATGGATGGCAATGGTTTCATGAACTTTTTTATAGTTATGAAACAAAAGAAAGTCACAGATCAAGGTACTCTTTTTTTTCTGGAAACTTAATGAACATAGCAGTCTGTCACAGGACCTAAGCAGTATGGACTCAGCCACACGTAAGTAAATCATAAATCCACAGCCCAGAGAAAATTTATTTGATCATAGGAAGCCAACTAGGAAATACTTCAGGAGTTGTATTGTCTCCTGGAGGAAGGAACTGGGAAATTCTGTGGTGTCTGAGGGACAGTCTCAGTTTCTCTGCCTCCGAAACACTGAGCATCTACAAGATGTATACACACTCATCAACAGAACACACAGGAGGACTATAAATTCATGGGACCCAGTACTAGAAGCCACAGGAGAAGCTGTCTTCATGCTCACCTCGCTCTGCCTTCAGCATTGTCCACTGTTCCCTTAAGCAGATGAGGGGGGTGGCCAACAGATCACACTGGCCAGCCGCTTCTTTGGAAAGGTCTGTAAAACAAAAAATACACGTTTCTTTTCTTGCCTAAAGTGAACTAGAACCCCAGTCAGAGTGGCTCATGAAGTGCATTTTGCTGCCATTTTTCTTTGAGCTCCATTTAGGATCTGAGCTGCTGCCACTCTACTCTATGTAAACAGCCTGTCACGATTACAGGTGTGGCTGACTGAAATGTGAAGTGCTCAGGCAGACTGTATTTTCCAGACTTCGTGGGCCAGCAAGAATCAGGCTCCTGAGACAGAGCCGTCCCAGCTTAGACACGATGCTTTGCTTGTCTGAAGGTATGAGGTTCCCTCATTTTGATATTTCTAAAGCCTAATGGAATCTAGAAATATTAAATATTTGTTACTCAAGACTTCTTTTCTTACCTTCGTTCCAGATTCTCATTTTGCTGACTCTTGGAAACAGAGAAACATCATTTGTCAAAATGTGGCATTCCAACCTAAAAGACTGCCCTCTCAAGCTGATTTGGAGAGCATGTGGATGCACTTTTTTTTCTTGCTGAATAACTATCATTTTATTTGTGATTTGTGAGCATGTGTGCAGGAAAAAAAAAGGCAAGAAGCCAGGCAATGGGGATATGATGACACAGTCTCCAGGCTTCCTGGTTTGTACTCAGAAGAGATAAACCACTGCTGCTGTTCTGCCATCCATCAGCATCTTAGAAGTTACTCTAGGATGCCTAGAAATGGCCAGCCCAGCTGAAGTTTGCTTTGCTAGCTGACACCTAGGAATGACAGAGACCTAGGAAGCGGATGTGCTCTGGTCCCAGTTCATCACAACCCAGCCCAATTTCCTCAACTGTAAACTAAACACAGAGGGAAGGCTTACATCTGACTCTATTGTCCAGGAACTGGGAATACAACTCAGTTAGTGGAGTACACAAGGCCTTGGGTTCAGTCCCGGGCACGGGATAGACTCGGAGTCATGATACACTTCTGTAATCCCAGCATTCAAGGAGAGGGAAGCAGAACTGAAGTTCAAGATCTTAACTCCAAAATGATTTCAGGCCAGTCTAGGGTATACTCAGTATTCTTCTGTTGCTGTGGTTAAAACACTGACCAAGGCAATTTATAGAAGCAAGAATTTATTCCGTTTATGGTTCCGGGATTACAGTTCATTGAGTCAGGGAGCCATGGTCACAGGCGGTGGCCAGAACAGAAAGCAGAGCATTCACTTCCAGCAGGCACAACAAAAAAACTGGAAATCTGGCAAGGCTTAAGAACTCTCAGAGTTGACCTGCAGTGACGTGCTTCCTCTCAGTAAGGTTCACCTCCTAACACCTTCCAAACCAGTGCCACCAACTGGGGACAGAATATCCTTTGGGGGATTCTCATTCGAACCACCATACTGGGTTACCTGAGAGCCTGTCAAAACAAAACACCCAAACCCCGTCAACCGTGTCTGTAATCTCTCAACATTGTCAGTGTTACCCTGGTTCTCCACTAGGCCTGCCAAATGAAGTCAAGTTTGGATAACAGTGTACCAAAGGAGGGTAGAATTCGTGTGGATCTGACAATTCCTCCTTTCAGAACAATCATAGTTTCTCGTGGAGACAGTTAGGTGAGCATTAATAATCTTCAGAAGCCTCTTGAAGGTCCTGTCTTGATTTAGAGCAAGTAAATACTCAGAGAACAGCTAAAAGTCTGGCTTGAGGAAGTCCTGCACTATAAGGGGAGTTATGCTGCTCTGGACAAGGGATGACCTGCCCAGGAGAAAGGCACAGGGTACAATCCCAGGTATCCCATCAGACTGCTGTATTAAACCTGAATGACTCAAAAGAAACAGCTGCAGAGATGTTCAGCAGTTAAGAGCATTGGCTGTTCTTGCAGAAGACCCAGGTTTAGCACCCACATGTTGCCTAACAACCAGACTTAACTAATTCCAGTTCCAGGAGATCCAACTTGCATAATACAGGTGTACTTAACATGCATTCAGGGAAAACACTTGTACATAAAATTTTTTTTTTAATTTTAAAGAAACAGCTGCTTCCAAGCCCAGTGGAAACTGAAAGTAATACTCTAATCACCATTTACATAGTGATTATGTAAAACCATAAATATACACTATATTGCAAAATATCCTCTCAGTTCTCTGGGTGACAGTCCTAATCCCCAAAGGTTAAAGTGAATACCAGTCACTGCACAAGGTCTTTATGACCCTGCATTTCATAGTCACGTATGGTGATTCCACCCCTGGTGGCCAGGTTGGGCGGATCACTGTGTGCCCCTGGCCAGCGGGGGTTTCAACGAGAGCAAGAACCCCAAGGTACCTGAAATGAATTGGGACAAACAAACACACAGAGTGGGCGACAAGAGAAATTCTCATCAAGCCGCGCAACTTTACTTTTCCCCTGGGTTTTTATACATGAACTTGGGGAGGTGGGGGGTGAACAATTACTTAGACAGGAATGTGGTAATTAACAGAGCCAGAACCGTTGCTAGGAGACTACCTCTAACCTTCAAAGCCCACCATGTTTATCAGGGAGATGGCACTAAGAGGGGAAGCAGGGGCTTTGAACCAGAGGAGAGAGCTAAAAGTGGCGCCCGCTCAGGCCTTTGTAGCTCAGCTTGGGTAAGATAGGAAGTGGGCCATTTGGTCAGGACATTCCAGTGAACCTTTAGTTACAAGGATCAAAAATGCGCTTATCAAAACATAACATGCAGGTGGTCGCGGGGGGTGGAGTTTTCCCAGAGCTAGTTTCTCTAAGATGGAGTCAGGCTATTCTCTGGCTTATGGCTTCCAACAATTGTGAGCTGTGAGCAAGCATGTATGACATGATGAGGCATGTTGTAACAAGGGACAGGCTTTTGTCACTTGGTCATCTCTCCCACTCCTTCCTTCCCACATTAATTAAAACTCTTCTAAACAAGCAGAAATGATTCCTCCTGCCCCAGAGGTCCGCCTGTTCTGGGTATATCTTACAGACACGTCCAGGGTGGCCTGGCCACACAGGGCCACTTCAGCAAGTAAGTAAGTTTGGTTTTTCACATGTTGTAAGGATGAATTTTCATTTTTAAAGTAATTTGTGTACTTAGTTTTTAAATCAAATTGGCTCTCTACAAAGTGAGCTGACACCCCCCAGACGCACACACACATCCTCAGTCCATTCCCTTCACTTCATATTTGTGGATGCTAGTCTCTTTGTTGACTCTTGTTTTGTATTTCAGAGTTTTTACTGTCACAGTAGAAGATTTAGCCAGTTTACACACTACTTCCTTCTTTACTATTTTGTCCCATTATCATTAGATCACAACTCTGAATTTAAGTCATAATATTTGACTATTACAACTATATAGTATTCGCTCTTAACCCAAGTGATGTGTAACTGTAACTGCTGGGGTCCTGTGTTGAACCTAATTCCCAAAGTGATGGGGATTTCCAAGGTGAGGGCTTTCCACGTGATTTCGATCCTGAGGGTGGAGCCTTTGGAAATGGGATCAGTACCTTTATAAGGACACCCTGGAGAACTCCCACTTCTCTGCCACTTGCAGACACAGTGAATCAGAAACCTGTTTCCAGACTCACGGCCATAGTGCTTTGTGACAGCAGTCTAGACCAAGAAATTTCAATTGGGGAATTTCCTTTATGGGATTGACCTGTAGGCAAGTCTGCAAGGCGTTTTCGTGATTGTTGAGCTATGTGGGAGGGACCAGCCCACTGTGGCTTATACCACCCCTGGGCAGGGGGTTCTGGGTTGTCTAAGAAAGCAGGCTAAGCACAGAACAGAGGAGCAGGACAATAAACAGTGCTCCTCCATAGCCTCTGCTTTAGCTTCTGCCACCACACCCCTCCACCATCCCTCTCCACTTCCTGCTTGTGATCCTTTAGAGATGTGAAGCCACCTCCTTGCCAGCATGCTTCCCCCACCCTTATGAACACTTCCTCTGGAACCGTAAGCCCAAATAAACTCCCTTCTGTAAGTTTCCTTGGACATGATGTTTTATTACCATAACAGAAATGTAAGTAATTCAGAAGTTGTACCAGGTGTGAGGTATTGTTGTGTCAAACCCGACATGTTCTTTTGGGGAGGATTGTGGAAGTGTTTGGAGCTTTGGGCTAGAAAAGTCATTAAGTGCTTAGAAATCAATGGTCTGTTTTATAGGCACTTGAAGGATAAGAATTTTGAGAGAGGTGCAGATGATAGATGATGGAGACCTTGCTTAGTTTCAGAGGGAAGCTTGAGAATCCCACATGGTGTCTTACCGTCTAGGCCACTCGTGGTATTTTGAATTTAGAATCTGTGGTTTCTATTTGGATGGCAAGAGATAAGCATCATCACTGAGGTGAAATTTTATGGGAAGTATTTCCTCAGAGTTAGCACACAGAAGCCATGATGGCCAAGACTGCATCTCAGACTGGTGGCCTAGTGTGTTGATGTGTAAGAGTGTCCCATATGCTACTGGTTTTGAAGGCATGAAGTGGTCATGGAGAACAGTTGAGGTTTGACATGATTTGGCAGTTGAAGTTTGTGTGGAGAAGCCAGGAGACCATTGGTAAAGATGGAGCCATAGTTGCAGTGGAGATGCCCGCATGCTAGGGGTGCCAGGACTGTGAAATGACCACCAAGGGCAGCAGTAGATGTGGAGTGGAGCCGGCCTAAGCCCACAAGAAAAGTTTCATGTGCTGTAGAAGGCAGAGCCAGAGAAATGGAGCTGCCCAAGATCTCTGGAACCCGAAGATTATGACTGAGTCCCAGACATCAGACATTGAGCTACATTGAGAGGCTTTGGTTTTGCCTAATTGTGGCTGACTCTTCTCTTTTGAAATAAAAATGTATTTAACTTGCTTTTCGTGTTTCAGGAGCCCACAGCTGAGTCTGGATCATTTTGAAGAGACATTGAACTTTTAGGTGATAGAATTTTTGAAGACTGTGGGATTTTTAAAATTTTTACTGTGTTTTAAACCATGATATTAATGTGAGATCTTGGGGACAGACAAAAAGAGAAAGGTATAGTTTAAAGTAATGTGTTTGCATGTCAAGACTGACAAAGGTAGAATGCCATGGTTGACTTCTGATGTCAACTTGACATATCTGCCAAGAGGGAAACTCAGTGGGGTCAGACTGACCTGTGGGCATATCTATGAGGCATTTTTTTATTGTCGAGTAATGTGGTGGGTGGTGCCGCCCCTCAGCAGGTGGTCCCTGGCTGTATAAGAAAGCAGGCTGAGCACAGGCCAGAGGAGCAAGCCGGTGAGCAGTGTTCCTCCATGATCTCTGCTCAGTTTCTGCCTCCAGGGTCCTGCCTTGAGTTCCTGCCCTGGCTTCCCTCAGTGATGACCTAACCAGGAAGTACAAGCCAAATGAATCTTTTCTACCTCAAGTTGGCTTTGATCAAAGTGGTTGTTTTTGTTTTTGTTTTGTTTTGTTTTGTTTTGTTTTTAATGTGTCTGAGTGTATTGCCTGAGTGTATGTAAGTGCACCTGTATCATGCAGTGCCCATGAGGTCAGGAGAGGGGGTTGGATCCCCTGGAACTGGAGTTATGGATGGTTGTTAGGGTACTGAGAACCAAACCCAAGTTCTCTGCAGGAGCAGCCAATGCCCTTAACCACTGATTCATCTTTCCAGCCCCTGATCAGAGTGTTTTATCACAGCAATAGAAAGCTAACTAGGACAGACCATTTCCTTTTTAAAACAATTATTTTTGCTTTATGTGTGTGAATGCTTTGCTTGTATATACGTAAGTACGTCATATATGTACAAACACATGGAGGCCAGAAGAGGGAATCAGGTCCCTGGAACTGGAGTTATGAACAATTGTTATCCTCTATGTGGCCACTGGAAACTGAACCCAGGTCATCTGTAAGAGCACCCAGTGCTCTTAACCACTGAGCCATCTCTCCAGCTCCCCTTGACATGTATTTTTAATGACCAAAGTGAAATTCACAACTGAAAATTAGCTATCGTGATATACATTATTGAGTAGCACATCGTGTAGTCATTTTACAGGGCAACTTCCATCACTGTCTACTTCCAATACATTTTATACCCCAAGATAATATTATTTGCCAATTAAATTCCTATTTGTCCTGCCTGGGTTTATCTACTCAGGATTTTTTAACTTTATGAACATGAATTAAATGAATGAATGAATGTTTTGCCTGCTTATGATTAAGTGCACCTGTATCATGTAATACCTACAAAGGCCAGAAGAGGGCGATGGATCTCCTGGAACTGGAGTGTTAGCTTCCATGTGTGTTGGAAACAGAACCCAGGTCCTCTACAAAAAACAGCTAATGCTCTTAACCACTGAGCCATCTCTCCAGCCCTACAAGGCTATGTTTTATTAAAGGAATCATACAATGTAGAACATTTCGTATCTAGCTTCTTTAATTTAGCATAATGTTTTCAGATTCATCCATGTCCTGGCACTTACCACTACCTTGTTTTAAACTTTGAATGGTTTGTCAAAAAGCTAAGCACAGACTCCCAAGTGAGTAAGCAAGTCTATTCCCAGGTCTACATGTAAAGGAACTGAAAATAAGCACTCCAGCCCTCCGGTGTGAATGTTCACAGCAGCTGTGTTGAGGAGGGAGCAGCCCAGATGCCCATCTCACTCAGGAGTACGGGGACTGACATTCGCAGTCAGCTTCATGTTGTTTTATTTAACTCCCTACACTGGACAGAAGCAAAACTGCAGATCCAATAGATTACAAGGCAGCAAAGGAGAAGGAAGCCGACAGGTAGAATCAAAGCCGGTTTCAAAGCGACTGACTGCCTGGCTGAGCCTTTAGTAGAACTTTCTGGTTTATACTGAAGATGAAGGCCAGTTTCCATAGAAACAGTTTCTTTAAAGGGAGGCAGGTCCCTCCTTTAGTCTGAGTTCTTTCCAGAAGGGCAGAGGGTGAGGCATGAAAAGGCAGGTCAAGGGTCCGGGACAGTGCAATGACATTTTCTTCAACATTCAAAATTTACCAGTAAAATTGTTTCACCTCATACGGAGAGCATTTTAGCTGTTTTATTATAAAAAGCATAAGGTAGCTATTTGGAGATATTTAAGCAAAATGTCATTTTATTGATTTTTTTCTCTATCTAGTTAGTGACATGCAAGATCTCTAGTATAGTGATATGCTGGAGTCTTCCTGATTTTGCCCCCCAGCACTCACCTTCTGAGTTAACGGCCTGTTTCTTCAATACCGCTACCTTGTTAGTTTAAAAAAAAAAAAAAAAACTGGCAAAGAAAGCTGGGCATGATAGCTCATGACTACAGTCCCAGATACTTGGGAGGCTGAGCTAAGAGGCTCACTGAGCCTAAGAGTTTGAGACCAGACTGGTAACATAGTAAGACTGTATCTCGAGAAAATGGGCAAAGGACTTGAATACACATTTCTCCAAAGAAAATATGCAAATGGTCAATAAGAACGTGAAAAAAATGTTATGTCACTAATCATCAGGAAATGCTGGGAAGATGGAGATCAGGCGGTAGAGTGCTAGACTAGCAAATCCCGGTCCTGGATTCAATCCCTAGCACCACATAAATATGGCAAGGTGTTGCAAGCCTGTGATCCCAGCACTCAAGAGGCAGGAGAATCAGTGCAAAGTCATCCTCAGCTTCGTAGTGAATCTGAGACCAGTCTGGGCTACACAAGACTCTGCCTCAAAGGAAAAAGAAAGAGAAAGAAAAGAGAGAGGGGAGGGAGGGAGGGAGGGAGGGAGGGAGGGAGGGAGGGAGGGAGGGAGGGAAAGAAAAGTGCAAATCAAAATGAAGCAGCACAGTTTGATGGCAACGCAGATCTATTAGGTTCTCAATTACCAGAATTGTTTCAAAAGATCAAAAGAGAATAACCATATAATTCAGAATTCCGTTTCCAGATGTAGACCCAAAAGAATGGAAAGAGACTTAAATACCAGTTTATATACCCTCTTTCATGGCAGCCAAAAGGTGTCATCAGCCCACTTACACAGGAACAGGCAAGAGAGGCAGTATGTGTGCATCAGGACATATTATTCAGTCTTTAAAATAAAGCAACTCTGTGCATGTTACTGCAGGGATGAACCTGTAAAATGCTGTAGAGTTTAGGGAGACTAACCAGTCTCACGAGGACAGATACTACATGATCTCACCAAATGAGGTTTACACCAGACAGGCTCAGAGACACACAACAGAAGCTGGTCACTAGGGGGTGGAGGAAGGCAGCTGCGAAACTGGAATTGATGGGTTCAGAGTCACAATTTGGAGAGGTGGAAAGCATTCTAGAGATGGTCACATAGCATTGTGGACCTTAATCCTATCGATCGGTGTACTTGAACGGTTAAAGAGTTAACTTTATATTTTAACACAATTTAAAATAAACAGACACACGTTTGTTGTTACTAGGGTTTCTTTTATTCTGCTTGCTTGCTTTTACTAAAAGAATTCTCATAACCACATGCTCCTGTGCAACAAATCGCAAAACTTTGTGATAGAAAGCAGCAATTTAATTGTGATTAGAATGAGATTGTGTGGCTCAAGACTTTGATCTAGGGACAAAGGGACAGCTGTTTCTGCTCAGGACTTCTTGTCTAGGAAGACAAAGTCCAGAGGTGACTGAAGCAGTGAGACTCTCTTTTCACGCCACTGGCTAAGCAGCTCCACCTTCCTAGCAACGTCCTCCCCTCCTCCTCTCCTCCTCCCTCCTCCCCCATCCCTCCCTCTCTCTCCTCCCCCATCCCTCCCTCTCTCTCCTCCTCTCCTTCTTCCTCACTTTGTTGCTCTCCTGGTTTCTCAGATCAGATCAACTACTTTGATTCTGCCTGGTTTTGGATGGCATGGGTGAGTTCATTAGGCACTCAGCTGTCAGTTGGTCTCGGTAGGCCCCAGGGTCTGAGCAGGCTCAGGAGCTCATGGAGGAGTGTTACAGTCAAACATGGTAAGAGGAGATGCAGGGAGGAGTGAGATTTTTGGAAAACACTATCTGCCATAATCCCTTAGTTCTCAACTTCCTCTTAGAATATTTTATGTATATCCCCAGAAGCCAATAAAAATGACATTCCTCAATTGTCTTGTTTATTGAAATTATAAACTTTAAATTCTGAAATGTGAAATATAGAAAAGAGAAAACAAAAGAAAAATAAATAGTCCTCCCTAATTCCATAGCAATTATTTCTTGTCTTTTCACCCCGTAATTTCTTCATAATGGACATAGTTTTGTATTTGTTTTTATTTCTCCCTTACCGTAGTAAAGCCTGCCAGATTCGCAGCTCAATATAAATAGTTTTTAAATTTTTTCTTGCATGAACAAAGCAAGAATAAAAGCAGATAACAATTCTCAGCTCACAACCTTCACTAACCTTCACTTGGTCCTGCCTGTAGCTAGGAAAGGTCACAAGCAGGTTCTCTCTCTCTCTCTCTCTCTCTCTCTCTCTCTCTCAACAGAAAGTAGAGCACAAGTCTTACAAGTCTTGTCTCTAGTGAGTGAAGACAAGCTTCCATGCTGTGGAGGAGGAGCAATGACACTGTAAGGGACCACAGACAGGTGAGGTGTTCTGTGACAAAACCAGTCTTTGGATATCCAAGAGAATATATGGATCGAACACATTAGAGATCATTAAAGCCAAAGGTCCCCAAGCACAATTCCAAACTGCTAATGGTTTCTATTGATCTGTGAACTGAGAAAAATAATTATAGTAAGGTGAGTTTTTCGTAAAGCTTAAGTGGATTCAATGTATTCAATTGTTATAACCTGAGTTTCAGCCAGGAGTGGTGGCTTCTGCTTCTTAGTCCTAGCACTTGGGAGGCTGAGGCAGAAAGACCAACAACCTGGGCTATGTAGTAAGAAATCATCTCAAAAAAGAAGAAAAACCTAAGCTGAGACATTTCCTTATTTTTGGTGTAAGATATTCTTGTGCTCCAGAATAATTCTGGTCATAGATTTCTAATTATTTTAGCATTGCTCATTAGCAAGGTAAAAAAGATAAATTCTGCAAGCGAGGGTTCAGTTGCACCGAATCCAGCAAGTTTAGTCTCAGAGTCACGAATGTCAGCCAACAAATCTTGTCCAAAACGTGGGCTTTCACTGCAGGGCCGGGAGGAGAGGAAGACTGAACGTCAGCAGAGGAGAGCTGCCTGGGTGCTGAGTGTCCCTCTGTACACATCCTGGGAGCCCCTTTCACAAAGGCTTCTCAGCAGGTCCTGAAACAGCTAGAAGAGAAATGTGAGGAGGGACTCTCTAATGTCTCAAGTATGTCCCTGGGAGTGCTTCATTTCAATGAGAGGAACATTCTCTAATTAAAATGCCTCTACATTTTTTTTTTAACAAATTGCCATCTAATTTCCCTTTGATCCGCTTTTCCACTTGGGTTGCAAGATTTTACAGAAATTTCCCAAATGCTTTGAGTGTGCACTAATTTTCTTTCATTCTAATTAAACTTCAAAGGACAAAGCTGAAAGCTCATACCAAGCTAAGCCTGTTTTCCCTTACGCAGTAAACATTTGGGGGTGTCCACAATGTGCCTGAAATTGTGTTGGGTGTTAGAGATGAAAAGATGGATAAATACAGCACGTCTTCCCCTCTGTGGCTTCAGAGTGGCCGAGTAAACAAAGCACGCACAGCTCTGTGATGCTGTGCGGTAGCTTGTCACCACAAGGCCATTTCACTCGGGGCTACAAGATGGACGCTTTGGCCGGGCTGACACTTCCAAGAGAAATGAAGGATAATTAGCATTCGGTGAGCAGCGACGGGAACAGCATCCATCAGAAGAGAGCCCATAAGCCTGGGCCCAGGAGTGGTAAAGAGCATGCCTCTGTGAATGTGTGTATGCAAGCACAGGGGAGTAAAACTGCTTCCACAGTAAAGGGGCGGGGCGGGGATGAAAGCCTAGCTGACACAGGAAGAAATGTCCTACCTTACGTGTGTATCTTGGGGTTCAAGGGTTTACTTTAATTACACATACAAAGAAAAAATATTTCTGCACAAAGAAGTTTGACTATGTGCTAGAGACTGAATTCATTCTTCACCCAGGTGACACACACCATCTTTAAAGTCCTTACAAACAAATTAGATCTTCACCAACAACTAGGAGCTTAAGGTACTGAGCAGTTCAGTAAGCAATCTTGTCTCCCAGCAGGTAGAGCCACACTTCATCCCACATCTGCAAGCTCTGACAGCTTGGTCTTTCATATATGTAATGGACATAAAGCTAAGGAAAGGGCAGTTCCAAACCCAGTAGAAATATCTGTACAATTGACACGGTGGGCTGAGGACAGGGGAAGAGGCTGGAGAACCCACAACCGACATGTACGAAAGTACCCTCTGCAGGGATGGCACAAGTCCCTGCCCAGGGCCGGGAGGCGCTGGCAGCACAGGCCCAGGATCCCAGCACAGGCCCAGGGCTAACGTAGTGAAGGGGCACCAGTCTGGGGAGGGAGGCCCGGAGGAGGCCTTGCAGCTGAAGGCTGAACGCAAGCTGAGCGGCGTGGCTACCCAGCTCCTCGCAGCAGCCGCGCTCGTCCAGGAGGCACAGGCCGTGCTAGGGGATGTCCCTCTTCTAGTCGACGTAGGTCATCGCTGCCATCAGCGGGAAAGGATGACTTTGGTTTGGTCCCCAGAGAGGCTGATCTGTTCTATGCCTTTGCTGAGATGCAGGACGCCGGCGCTGCGAGTGGGGAAGCGTGTTCGCAGGCAGGGCGGGCAGCTGGCGCCTTCCGGAGGGGTGACGTGACTCCCGCCCTCAGCAGGTGTGCGCTCACGTAACTGTGGAAGTGCCTGAGAGAGATGGACTTCATCAAGGAGCAGGGGTGTGCACTCACCGTGAGCCAGGCTCTGCGCCACCCTGCTGTGTTCTGCAGGCTGTCACTGTCTTAGGATGAGGCGGGCTGGGTCGTGGACGAGCGCCCGACACTGACACTGGTCACACGGCTGGTACCCAAGGCCGTTCTTGTCTGAACTGTCCACCCACTTGCTGACCCAGAAGATGGGATGCTGGCAGGATGCTCGGCGTCCTCTTGCCGCACCAGCCCTCACTCAGAGGTGTTGGAGGCGTGGGCGCCGTTCAGCTGCTGTAGCTTGTCACTCGGGTCACAGGCCACCCTTTTCCTGGGCTCCCGAACACTCCGACTAGGGGTTCTCCGTGTCTTTACTGAGGACGGGAGAGACTTCCTGGCCCGGGATTCAGGCTGCTGGGAGCTATGGGAAACCTTGGTGGGAGACGAGGCAGGTGATAGGGAGACACGCGGGGGTAGAGCCAGAAGTGAAGAGCTCACTGCAGAAAAGCCTGCAGATGGCGAGGTGGGCCCTCGGTCCGTCTGAAGCGTTTTCTGGATGAGGGAGGCGGTCAAGGGTCAATGTGCCTGAAAATGCTGTACTCATTCTTGATCCGCAGGTAGGTCTCTTTCAGGCATGAGGGCTCGGAAGGTGGTTTCCCCGCTAGCAGGGTACACAGGCTGCACCCAGTGGACCGCACGTCCACCTGGAAACTGCCGCTTCTTTCTCAGCACCTCCGGAGCTGTGCGACTGAGTGAGGCAGCGTCGTCTTCGGCTCCCCATCATATATCTCCCTTCGCTTGCCAGTCTAAAATCCCCTGTTTTCAGCCCAGGAACTAAATTTTATGAAAACTTTCTTAGTATACCTTCTCTGTTTCCTTTAAACTTCCTTTGAGGAAACAGCTTGCATTTACCTACTTTCACAAAACAGAATCTACATAGAACCTAAAAGCCAAATTACATATGTGTGGTATTATTAGTGTAAGTAAGTGTGTGTGTGTGATTTCTCTGTACCAAACTCAAAGGACTACTTGTCAAAGCAGGTGAGACTTTTGTGCCAACGGTTTAAAAGATTATTATTTAAAAACAGAAATCGCCTGGAGCACAGAACTGTAAATCACTCTTCACAGCCTCTCAAATGGAGAAAGTCAGCTATTTCTTGGAAATTTAGACATTCTTATAGGAATTTAGCGCAAAAATGGACCTGCTCAATCTTCTGTTCACATTTTGGTAATTTAAAAGGACATCACAGAATTTTATTTTAATGGTAATTGCAAACTCATGCAGAAAATGTAAATGCACATTTCGTGATTAGCTTGCAGCATAAACTATGGCTTCTATTAATGTATTCCAATTTGTAATTCTTTTCACAGTATGAGATTTGAAAGCTGTGATTAAAATTAATTAGGTTAAGTAAAGTTTATCCCTCCTGAGCACTGCTATCCGGAACAAGCAAGAGGAACTGCAAACTACATCTGGCTCTGCAGGAAGCTGTGTCTTCTTGAGAAGCCAGCTGACTCCTTTTCTCCCCACAGAGGCTACATGCTGCTTATTTGGCATATCTCAAGCACCGTGTGTCTCCTCAAGGAGCTAATTGAACCATTAAACTATTCTTTGCTGGCTCACAAAGCCACACAGGCTGTGTCTATGTCACTGTCAAACACGGATATTAGGTGAATCCATCAACCATTTAAATACAATAATCTTGGGTAAGACACATACACCTGGGAAATCTCTGGTAAGGGAATTTCCCTCCCAGATGAGGATGCTGACGGTAAGTGAGGTAGTCAGGGTCAAAGGTGATGGAGACTGGACCAAGGTCTTCTGGGCTGCCTTCCTTCCCGCCACTCTTTCTGCACTTATAGTTAACCGAAACAAAACACAATCTTAACCTATGTTTGAAAGTTTGAAAGTCATTACTAATTCTGTTACCCCTGAAGCACCTCTCTGCCCTGAACACGGAGCTTTTTTCCTTGGTTGCTGGGGATTAAACTCAGGTCCTCATGCTTTTGCAGCAAGCACTTTATTGACTGAGCTCTGTCTCAGGATAAATCCTTACTTTTAAAGTGGATAGACGTGTGACACGAACCCCTTTCTGAGCTCAATGGCTAGTCCAAGGAAGCTTAGCCCTCTGCCACGCACAGCTAGTTCCCACTGCTCACTGAGTTTGGGTACCTGAAGAGTACCCACACTGCAGCCGGTCCTCCCCAGAGACTTCCTGTCAGCGAAGACACAGTCTTAGTTGTTAGAACAGAACACACGTTTGGTAGAGCTGTCCAGCAGCAGATGACTCAATGAATGTGAAGGCTCCTCTCCAGAAAAAAATTCTTCAGACACTAAACAGGGCACCGGACCTAGCACAGCACTGTGAGAGGCAAACACGTGCTGAGTCAGGGACTACATCTAGGGGAAACTCACTGCCCTGTGGTACAGGTTACAGGAAAACTTAGAAACAGGTTTAGGTGCATTTGTTTGTTTCATGTGCATGTGTGTGTGAGAGTGTATGTGTATGTGAGAGTGCGGCATGCCACGGCATGTGTGCGTGCGTGCGTGTGTGTGTGTGTGTGTGTGTGTGTGTGTGTAGGTCAGGACAATTTTGTGGAGTTGGCTCTCTCCTTCAGTGGGCTCCAGGGATCAAACTCAGGTGGTCGAGCTCGTATGGCAAGCACTTTCTCCACTGAGCTATCTAGCCAGTCTGGGCCTTAAATTTGAATAGCAGTAAATATTTGTCTGTGAGCACATATAATGGTAAAAATTTCCCTATAAGGTGCATAGGCTATTAACCCTTAGGAATGGTTTTTAACCTATCACTTTGATACACGTCCCAAGTTTTGTGTTTCCTGAGCTTGGCCCATTGTGGGGCACAACCCTGGTTTAACTGTGGCAGAATTACGGAGAAAGCCACCCACAGAGAAGCAATTTGATAGTCTTAGGGTCAGTAATTCAAGGGAACAGGCCCATGATTAAAATCCAGAGTCTCGGCAGATAAAGAACATTTCTTCTGATTCAGAAATTAAATGAAGGATTTTTTAAACATAATAGTGAAAGTAAAAAGAAAAATAAGCCCCTTGGCCTTAGAAATTAGAGAGTACCCGGCCAAGGAAGCAAGGATATTATTTAAGAGGAAAAAAAGCAGCTTCGTATTCAGGGTCTCCTGCATGCTACACAAGCCTTCAACTTCCAAGCCACCCAATGCCAACGCACGTTCCTTGAGATGATTAACTTCCTTTGGCCCTAAGAAAACAGAGCCTTAACCACTACTCCCCGAAAACTACACTTAGCCTCCCAGGCCCGGGGTGTTCTCTAACTCTCAAAAACTTTTCAATGATTTGGGAAGACTATTACATCAGATTTAAAAATAAACATTCACAGCTCCCAAAGAAATGTCTGTCTTATAAATGTTCAAGAGGAAGATTGTTCTTGCTGATAACCGCACAGCACGGTCTGGCAGGATCCTAACAGGAAAGAGCCTTGCCTTCTATAACCACTAGGTGGCAGCACAAGCACAGGCTTCCAAAGGCCGCCTCGTGACACCCTCCCAAGGCGGTGACAGAGAGCCTTGCTATCTAGGCCAGAATGGTCTCAAGTAATTCCAGGGTCCTGTGACAGTTTCAGGGTATTTGGACACCCTAAGTTTCTTCTTCGCCCTTCATCTTTGCAGGCGAGATAGCACCATGGAGCCTTCTGGGTCACTGAGCGCAGTGACTGAGAGAAAATCTAGACTCCCAGCCTTTGAACGAGTCAGCTCCAACCTTACAAGCAGAGCCACTCTGATGTAGAATAGTCCTGGGGCCGCCAGCATCCTATCACTTCCTATTGTGACCAGCAGGTAAAAGGAAATTGTGAGTCAGTCAGGGAATTTACTGGGAGCGTGTGTGTGTGTGTGTGTGTGTGTGTGTGTGTGTGTGTGTGAGATTTGTGAGGTTGCCTGAGGAGGCCAGGAGTGGGAGTTGGATCCTCTAGAGCTGAAGTTACAAGCAGTTGTGAGCTTCTGAATGTAGGTGCTGGGAACTGAACTCGGGTTCTATGGAAAAGCAGCAAGTGCTCTTAACTGCTGACCCTTCTCTCTAGCAGCAGATTTCCCCCTAACTTAGCAGAACTTTCTCATTCCATGGAAAAGCATCTTTGGGGATAACTTAGCCTGACCAAAGTTATATCGATATTAGTTATCATACAGTAGATACACAGTAAGTGCTATGCCAAATGCTTTATATAGATGACTTCAGTCAGTTTCTATAACTGTAAGAGGTAGGTATTATTATTGTTCTGATTTTTTTTGTTTTAAGTTGGTTAATTCTAATCATAAGTGCATCTCATCTCTTTTTTTCTTAGCAATTAATTTTGTAGTTTTATGTTATTTTTCGTTCCTGTAATCAAAAATATTTGTATTATTTCTTTGAGAAACTCATGGTATATTTTGATCATTTCCCCTCCTCCAACTCCTCCCAGATTCACTCCCACCTCTGTACCCAACTTCATGGCATTTTTGCCCCATCGAGTTCAGTTTGTGTTGTCCAAATACACTTGAGCTTGACACCTGTCCTGGGTTGTGGTTGATTCACCAGGGCTTACACCTTACAGGAAACACACCCTTCCTTTCCCAGCAGCTATCAAAGGCTGTAACTCAACTAGGAGTGGAAGTTTGTGCCATCTACCTCCTCCACGGTGGGATTTTGTCTGGCTGAGCTTGAGCGGGCCTTGTGCGTGCTATCACAACAGTATGTTCATATGTGCAACTTCTCAACTGTCTGGGAAACACTGTCTCCTTATAATTGTCCATGGCCTCTGGCCCTCACAATCTTTCCAGCCCCTCTTCCAAGAAGTTTCCTAATCTTGAGGGGAGACATTCGAGACAGATGTCTCATTTAAAGCTGAGTACTCTGCATTTCTTATTCTCTGCATATTGACCAGTTATGGGTGTCTGTGATAACTGCCTTCTCTCTCATAAGGGCCGAGAGATGCACTAACCTATAGCAATAAGTCATTAGGCATCAATTTAATACTGTGTCCATTTAGTAGGCTGGTAGTAGGGGCTTCCACCCTAGAACCCATGACCTATCTAGTTGCAGGTTCCTGGCCACCCTGACAATGCCAGTTGTAGGCTCCACCTTGTGAAGTGAGGCTTACATCCCAACAGAAGGTGGTTTATTATTCCCATAAACATTCATGCCACAATTGCACCAGAGAGCATGTTTTTCCAGGTCAGTAGTTACTGTATTCATAAGGTCATAGATGGATAAGACTGATGATTACTTTGCTCCTCCAGTAACATACATAGCATCTTCCAGCACTATGAAAGCTAGCCAGTCAGGATGAAGTTTCCAGGTCATTATCTGCTTGGTTCTTCATGCTCTATGACTCAAGTATGTGTTGTCTTCAGCAATAGGGTCTTGCCATTAAGTTCTGGAAGTAACAAAAAGTAATGGCAGTAGCCTGTAATGTTTAAGGGTCTATGGGATCCCAATGGCGGAGAGGTACGGGGTTTGGTATTTGTTAGGATGAGGTATCTAGTTTGGGTATTGTCTCCTAGTTATAGGATAACTCCATTTAAATTATATATATATAATACATATGTAATATGAGAACATATGTATATATGTGTGAGAGCTTCTACTGTAATAGGCTTCCATATGGTTTTTTTCAAAAGGCTTTAGTGTTAGTTACCCTCCCCCGCATTTCCTCTCTGCCTTACTCACCATTCCCTGCCCCATTTAATCCTTTCTGTGCCATTATTTCCCGGCTCCCCTTAAGATCACAGTATCGTAGCTCTCTTCCTTTGAGAGATCTCCTCTCTCTTACGGCCCTTCACTAGTTTGCTAACCTCTAGGAGTCCGCAAAACGAAGCACACAAATGTAAAGATTCAAAGCTAACATCCACATATGACAGAGCACATGTGATGTCTGTCATTCTGGGTCTGGGTTACCTCACTCAAGATTTCCAGTTACCTGTAACAAGATGATTGATCCATTTACCTGTGACTTTCATACCTTGGGCTTTAAATTTTTTTATTTAAATTTTTTGATAACTTCATATATGAGTATGAAGTTTACATGGTACACTTACATGGTACATGGTTGCCACCCCTCCCTTTCCCCTCCACCTCTTCCCACATCCTCCCAAGTCCCTCTCAATTTCACGACCTCTTCTTATCGTTTTACACACACACACACACACACACACACACACACACATTTATCTGAGTCTATTTAGTAGTGCTCATGTATACATGTGATTAGGACTGATCACTTGGGATTGGATAACATACCAGAGAGCTTCTCCCTGAAGAAAACGGACTCTCCCTCCCTCAGCAGCCATTGACTGTAGCTCTTCATCTAGAGGTGGGAGACTGGCATTTCCCCATCACATTGGCATGTCAACTGGAAGTGTCATTGTTTGCAGTCTGGTTCAGGCAGCCGTATTGCTGAAGTCTCGTGGCTGAAACTTCCCTGCCATGTCTAACAGACATTATCTAGCATCTCTTATTCCTAGACTCTTTCCACCTTCTTTTCCACTACGTTCTCTGAGTCTTAAGTGTAGAGGTCGCATTGTAGGCGTATCATTCGGGCTGAGCACCCGATGGTCACTTGGTCTCTACATTTTGCACAGTTGTGGAACTTTGTAATAATCTCTGACTGTTGCATAAAGAAGCTTCATTGATGAGTGGCAAGAACTGTGCTTATCTGTGGATATAAAGATAAGTATTTGGAACATAGCAAGAAATTATATTGGTCTGGGGAAGTGTCAGTAATAGGTTCTCCTCTAGGGCTATGACCTCTGAAGCCATGAATATTTGGCTAAGCTTATGGTATGAGGCATGGACTCTCTCGTACTGAAGGGGCTTTAAGTCCAATTAGACAGCTGTTGGTTACTTCCAATATACAGGTGCCATTGTTGCACCATTAAGGATATTTTGCTGGGCTGATCATTGCTGTAATTCATAGGCTTTACAGCTGGGCATGACTACTGATTGCTTCTCTTCCTTAGCACTTTGCATAGAACCTTCAAATACTATTAGAGCTTCTTTTCAGAGAGGAGGCTTCCAGGTCTGATCCAGCTGCATTCCTCCAAGTCCTGTGTCTGAAATGTGTGGTGTCTTCAGCAACAGGGTCTTACCTTCAAGTTCTGGGAGGTAACCAAGCGCTGTGGCAATAGCCTATAAACAGCCTATACTGTTCTGAGAATCTCTTAGACTACCCGGACCAACAATTTAAAGGGAGGTTTCCCTTGTCTGGGATTTACACTGATAGCCTTCAGGCAACACCTATCTGTTTTAAGCAAGCTTATAAAGTAGTCCTTATAAAATTCCTCTGGATTTCAGACATCATTAGTGTTACTTTTCTCTCCTCCCACCCTCTCCCTCGGCATCACCCTGCCTCCCTCTCTCCTGGTTCGAGTCCCTGCTCCTCCGCTGTTCCCATTTCCCCCTTGATAGTGCCTGTGTCCCACTAAAATGTCAGATAAACACAATGAAGTTCCACTCAGCTGTAAAGGAAAATGAAGTCATGAACTTCTCAGGTAAATGAAGCGAGCTGGAGGACACCCCGAGCAGGGCGACCTGGACCTAAGACAAGCACCACACGTTCTCTCTGGTTTGCGGATCTTAGCTCCAGATCTCTAGCTGTGAGTACAAAACATGACATCACCACAGAAAGCCAGGGAAGTGCTCTGGTTTTCAAAGGAAGAAGCTGAGGAGTAAACATGAGGCGAGCCTTCCAGGCCCCAGAGTTTGATCCGGGCCTGTCTGATTGAAAGCTGCAATTTGTCCTGGTACAGTAGTGTTTGATACATTCTGTGACAGCATCGTGTCCACTTCTGCTATAAAGAGAATATGCCCTGGTTCTAGTTCAGAATGCTTTGGAGCCTATGGGCAGTTCCAGGGCTGCTCAGTGGAGGCTTGGCCAGATGGGCCTATACTACAGACCAGGGAGCTCAGCAAAAGTCAGCTCTGGTCCTGACCAGTGGGAGGGTTTCTGTGGTCTAGATGAAGATGGACTGAGAAAGGTGACCAGCACCTGTGGGGAAGCTCTGCACTCGGACAGCTCTGCCAACTCCAGGAGGTCTGATCAAGGTGCCGCTCCTGCCTTTATGAGGACAGAAATGTGGAGTTTAGAAGAATCCTTGTGACTCTGAAATTCTTTCTTCTGCAGTTAAACTACTTCTGTGGGGGCACTTGCAAGTTTATTTGCATCGTACTGTTTCCCTCCCCTCCCGTCCTCTCCCCTCCCCCCTCCTCCCTTCCTCTCTTCTCATCCCGTCTCTTCCCTCCTCCTCATCCTCTTAGTGCTGGGACTGTGTAGCCCGTGCCGGCACATCCGGTTTATGTGGTACTAGGAGTCAAACCAGGGCTTCACACATCCTAGACAAGTGCTCTGCCAGCTGAGATACAGCTCCACTGCTCTTTTCTCTTCCATTCCTCTCTTCCTTCTCATTTTCCTTTGTTCTTTTTTAGTTTTGCAGACTAAATAATTGGGATCCTTACCCCGGGTTGTCTTTAAATGTCCTTCAGATGAGCACATTTGGTTGGTACACTGCCATCTAGTGGTCGTCATAGCACATGATCCCTGGCTTTTGAACCTGGGAACACAAATTGTCGGACATTATGTACCTATGTGCGCCTGTGTGTGTGTGTGTGTGTGAACCCAGATAGCTGCCAGCAGTGGAGACATGTTAGCATCAAAACATGCAAACTAAACCTCTTTTAGAGCTGTGTGGGCTGAACTGAAAGTAAGTGTGTGGGCTTCACACTGTTCTTTCCAATATCCACAACTGAAAGGGCAGACCACAGATGCTCAGTAGTGCTGTCAGTTAACCAACCATGAGAATTTGTAAAGGCAAAGCCTTCAGGACCGCGCTAGAACCAAATGGTTCATACGTTCACAGCAGAAAACATCCCTTCAAACTCTGGGAAGCTCCATCATTCTTCAAACGTGGACAAGTTCGACAGAGCTGGCTGTGTTTAAAAGGCTTGGCTTTTAAGTGGCCTTTTTTGGATGTGGCCTGTCCCCGGCTCTAGGCCCATCTCTGGCAAGTCCTCTATGGCTGTTCAGACCCTGGAACTGTCCTCTCTCACGCTCCAATTTCTTTCCTCCTCCAAGCCAATATTCATCCGTGAATTAACAAAAAGTTTCATGAACGCAAAGAGGAGGAGAGGGGGAAGAGAAGACGAGGGAGCGGAGGAGGGGGGGTAGACGTGGAGGAGGGGAGGGTGCAACGCGCCCCAAGGCCGGGCAAGGGAGATAGGAGGCTATGGATGGTTTCCTAGATGGTCCACGTGGTGCTCTGTAACTCACCTGAGTCACAGAAATGCAGTGTCTGGACACTGCTACACAAACAAGGGGTCTAAACCTGCTAACAGTGGGTTCCGGAGGCCAAGTGTATCAGTGCTCTTTGAAATCCAGAGCACCTTTCCACATAAAATCATCGTGGTACATTGCTTCAGCTCCCAGGCCAGTTCAAAGACTCCATTTAACCTGTTCTGTATTTCTGAACTGAAGGTCTGACCTCCTTTGAACCATCTGAGCAGAGGGTGAGGATGGGGAGCTTCTCCAGAAATTTAGCCATTGATTCCTTTAGTGATGCTCATTAGAAGCCCTGAGCACATCCGGACTGCTTGGAAAAGAGAAAACAAGAAATAAATCAATCTAAGGATAATTAATCACATTTGCTAAAGGAGTATGTTAAAAACTTCTCAGAGGAGGCCATAGCCAGCAGGGAACGAAAGATCGAGGGCAGACAGAGTTGCTGTCTGGGCTTGCTTTGCCCAGGGCTGACTTTTGTTGCTTCCAAGTTGTCTTTGACTACTCAGAGGACAGCGTACTCCCTTTAACAGCTCTAGGTCAAAGCAGGTACTCAATAAACATCTGATGAGCTAAGCTACCAAGGTCAGGTATCATCTTTCTTCCACTTATTCGTTATGTTTTAATCAAGTGCCAACTATGAAGTACTAAGTCCTGGCATCAAGAAGGCAGACTGAGTCCTGCTTTGTAACTTGTCATAGGCCAAACTATTGGCCCTCCAGAAGTGTCTACATCCTGCTACACGGATTCTGTGATTGTGTTACCTTACAGGGCTAAAGAGATTTTGCTACTGTGATTAGGTTACAGATCCTGAGCTAGAGAGGTTCTGTGGGTTATCTAGGATGCCTGAGTAACCACAAAAGGAGACAGGTGCATGAGCCAGAGTGGAGTAAGACAAAAGCCAAGGCAGACGCAGCCTTTGGAAGCTGAAGAAGTCAAGGAACATTCTTCTGAGAGCTTCTGGTGAGAACACACTCCTGTGCGCCTTGGTGTGGTCCATGGCCATCTTGAAATTCTAACTTCCAGAACTGTCAGATACTGGATTTGTGCTGTGCTTAAAGTCACCAAAGCTATGACTTGTTACAGCAGCAGCAGGGAGTGTGTCCAAGCAAGGTAAAGATGGCTGTGGTTTATTGAACAGCTAACATGATATTAATGAACATTTTTAAGTGAATTCCAAAAAGATTCTGTGTAAGAGCATGTGTGGAATGTGACTGGAGCTTACACAGAAGGGCTTCGAGGTTTGTCCTTCCCACTACTAAACACAACACCTACCTGTCTGAGATCACACCTTCCTGGGCACGCACGAATTCAGTATGCAGCTTCCAGGATTGGGTCCCAAGACTTCAAATGTTGACAGAAGGCATTTGGATCATCAGTCTTTCCCCACGATGGCAACACATACTTCCTCAATTGACAGTCAAGTCCAACATGGTCTTCTAGCCATGGTTAGCCTTAAAAATAGAAAGGAGAATATATTTGCATTCCCTTTCTATTATTTACATTTCCTTTCTCCGGTGAGAAGTGGAGGCACCAGTCTAGCCAAATTTGCTTCACTACCTCAGAGCAGGAATGTGAGTTCAGTTCTTTTGACACATAGACCAAGAGGTTCCTGTGGCCTCTGCCAGTTGTTTCCCATAGCTTAAGGCTCCACAATAGGAGGTGGAGGAGGGGGCAGGCTGCCAGAGGGTGAAGGGAGGAATTCGGGAGAAAAGTGGATAGTCAAAGCCTGTGGGACCAGAGTGCATCCTATTTTTAAATTAAAACTCCGGGGGAAATTTGACAATTGGACAAGTTTCATTTTGAAACTCGTTTAACCCTGAAAGTCAAAACGAAACTCCAAGCCCACAACAATCAAAATAAAAACAAGTTTTCACAACCTGCTGCAGATCTAAATACAGGCTTCAGACCCACTCACCTCTGAACTCATGGAGTTTGAGAACCTTTTCAAGCAATAATGCCAAATGAGAGAAAACCAGCTCACGTGGGAAGTGAGACACAGTGGGGGTGTGAGTGGCCCGGGCACCATGTTGGTTGCTTAACCCCATCCAACCATCAGGATGTCTTAAAATACCGCTGTGGTGGCCTCCACTTCTGGCATTTTCTGTTGTGGTCAAAAGCAGCTGACTAAGTGTTCAGATTTGCTCCAGGACGCTGAGCTACCACATGCTCTACCCTGGAGAGCCTGAGCCTTTTGTCAGCATAGTCAGCCTGGCTTGCTGGTGCCTTTATGTGAGCCTTTGCACTTGAACACGGTGACCTCATGGGACGTGTGATAAAACTGGAAATCAAAGTCTTCTTTCTGTGGCAGGGAACTCTGTGGTTGGCCTGGAACTTACTATATACACCAAGCTGGCCCAAAGTGGCTGTAAATCTCCTGCCTCTACCTCTGGAGTGCCTGAATGACATCTGTGCACCATCACACCTGACTTTGTCGTTTCCTTCTATTTATCCACCTCACCTCTAAACTTGGCATAAGAAAGCCGGTGAAGAGTGCTGTATGCAAGGTGTTGAGCCTATTGGGAATTACCTGAGCCTTGAGCCTGAGGTCCCTTGGAAAAAATGGCCCTTCAGGCTCCTCTCATTGTCCAGAGGGCTCTGAACACACCCACTGGAATTGCTGAGCAATTTCATATTGAGGCCTGAACAAAGTCATCTGGGTGTCAGGCTTTTGTTACCCATGGGCTGTTTTCCTGCCGTGATTGTCGTGGTTGCTGTCTACCTGAGTACCTGAGTGTCCACAGCTGCTCTTAAAAGCTGGGCTTTGTTTCAAGTCACAGACTCTTCTCTGCCTGCTGACCTGCCCCTGATGACATCCTGGTAACACATTGTTACACATTTTTCTCAGATCCCTGTGTGTCCAGCCTGTGAACAGGAACAGGGTCATGAAGGGGAATGGTACCAACCTCACCAGACCTTCAGCAAAGGGTGTGCTTCTAGGGATATAAATTTGAATAAAGCAAAGGTGGGTCTTGTGTTAGTCAGCTTTTTGCACCATAAAGAAACACCAGAGGGAGGGTAGCTATGAAGTAGAGCTTCATATTTTCCTATTTTTTAAATATGTTATTATTTTTATTTTATATGTATGGGTATATTGCCTTGCACGTGTGTATGTGCACCCATGTCTTTCAATACCAACAGAGGTCAGAAGCAGGTAATGGATTCCCTGGAACTGGAGTTACAGATGGTTGTTAGCCACCATGTGGGTGCTGGGAAACAAACCTGAGTTCTCTGCAAGAGTAGTCAGTGCTCTTCACCGCTGAACCATCTCTGCAGCCCCCAAAATACAGACTTTTTATGTCAACATCCTGGAGGCTGAAGTCCAAACAGTATGGCACAGGCTCTGGTGAGTGACTACTTCCCTTTCTGCCCCCATGGCAAAACACATCTCAAACCCAAGAGATAAGTGGGGTCAGTCTTTGGTTATAACCAACCCTCTCAACCTTTCCTTGCTTTATATTTGTAGTCCTCGGGATTGAACTCAAAGGTCGATGCTAGGAAAGGGCTCTACCACTGAACTACACCCCAGTTCTACATAGTAACTCTGAAAAACTACCAAGAGGTTCCAGGCAACCGATCTTAATCTCTTCCAAGGGCATGTCGCAGTGATCTAGGACTTTCCAGTAGGCTCCACCTCTTAAAGGTCCCAATAACTCCCACCATTGCTCTAGAGACCAAACTCCCAACACCCGAATCTTGCTGTGCAGGACGAACAACATACAAACTGTAACAGGTCTACAGACTGAAAGATGAGTTCACAAAATGCTCAATAAAAATCAACTGTAAAGTCATGTAATCCAAAAAGGAAACTTGTTAAGTCAAAACTCTTAGAATTTTGGAAATCACTTAGACATTCATGCTAAGGAAATAATCATAGAAAAGTTTTCAAAACTTTCCACAGGATGTTTATTAGATATATAATTACAAAAAGTATAAAGTCCCACCCTAAATAGTCAATAGGTTATATTGGTTGAACAAAATATGCTACATCATATTATTGACATAATGAGTAGCCAGCTTCATTAAATGAACCTTAATGTGTATTACTGACACATTAGTCATCAAAACATGCTAGGAGGCTAAATTCAGAGAGCATAAAGCATCTAGAGAGGTAAAGATCCCTGATATGACCTCTGTTGGTACAGTAAGATGAGCATGCCCCCCCCCCAAACCTCAGGACATTTCCCCAAGATTCATGCCTACAGGATGTAGCCTTTATTCAGAAAGAATGTCTTTGCAAATGTAGTTACCTAAAGATCTTGATATGGGCTACTCTAGACTGAGGAGCCTCCAAGTCCAATGACTAAAGTCCTCATATGAGAAAGGAAGGAGTGATTTAGGACTAAGTGTGAATGTGAAGATGGAGGTAGATGTTGGAGTATTCACTTGCAGGCAATAAAACAAGAAGACTCCTGGTGTTCCTGGAAGGCCAGTAGGGCCTGGGATGGCTTCTCCTGGGGCTCCAGAAGTCACCAGCCTGCAACACTCAGAATCACATACTTCTGGCCTGTGAGCTACGAAAGAATAAATTTCTGTTGTTTCTAGTTGGCTTGTTTGTGGTAATTAGTTATGGAAGCTGCAGGGGAAAAAAAAATAAAACCACCCAGAACTGTACCCAGACCAGTCTCCCACCACGCTAATCTGCCAATCACAGCATGGCACAGAACTATATGTAAAACAGCACATTTGTGTAAAAATTGAATATATGCATACATCCCAGATGGATTTTAATTACCTTCTTTTTTCTTATCTGCATTTTCTTTTTTCAGCACTGAAGTACAGTGCTTTTCACAGTAAAATACACTCTGAAATATGTTAGGGCAAAGGAGAATCAGGCTACAACTTACTCTGAAATAGCTTAGACAATATATATATACTGTGAGAAAAAGAACAAGAGAGCAAGTGTGGAGAAATTACAGCCATTGGCGAATCTGAGCGAGGCTCTAGGAGAGGGATAAATGGTGCCTAGGTGGTGTGAAAAAGCAAAGGGAAATGCAGTATTTAGTAAGCCCACTGAAAATACACATATAAGATAAATGTGACTTCATGTGTGTAACTGATGGCTATCAAGCCAAAATCACAGCCCCAGGCAGGGGAAACCTCCCTTCAAGTTGTTGGTCAGGGCAGTTCAAGAGATGCCCAAGATAACACAGGCTATTGTCACAGTCTCTGATTGCCTCCCAGAACTTGAAGGCAAGACCCTAGTGTGAAAGACACTACATACTTGAGATACAGGACTTGGAACAGTCAAGCTGGAACTGACCTGGAAGCCTTCTCCCTGAAGACCAGCTCTCCTAGTGTCAGAAAATACTATGAAAGGGGCCAAGAGAGAAAACCAACAGGTGGCCCTGCCCTGTGTGGTCACCAGCTGTGACGTCTACAAACCACAACAATGACCAATTCAGCAAATTATCTCACTGGCACAGCAGTGGTACTTTTATCTTGGGGGTAATCAACAGCTCTCTATTCGGACTGAAGCCAGCTCAGTGGGAGGGAAACCATGTGTGGTACTCTGAACACAGCCAAGTACACATGGTCAGAGAGGTCCCAGACCCTAGAGAAGAACCTACTTTTATCACTTCCCTAGACCAACATAATTCCTTCCCGTATTCTAAATACACATTCTTGTATTCACAGACAGGCGCACCTTTCACCACTCGTCAAAGAAGTTTCCCTTTGCAACAGATGGAGAGACCATTACAAAGGTCCACAACTAATCAAACACAGGGAATAAGTGTCTGGAAGTGCCCAGCTCTAAGTGACACATCTACAATCAACGTTTACACAAGAAGTTCAGAAAAGGTGGCCAAAAGAATGTAAGAGCCAGGGGGACAAGACACCTACTGCTGGCTAATGCAGTCTAGACTTGTTAGGGAAGTTGCACCAATGAAATCTCCACAGTACAGCAGTTTAATGAGATCTGCATAACGACAAAACCCATTGGCAGGCCAGAGAGGAAGTGGGATGTCAGAGTCTCATCTCAAGATGAAAAGCTGCAGGTAGAATAGATGCAAGGGAGGGAGAGTCAGTTTTATCTGGGGACCGGCTCCTTTAGAGGTTAGCTAATCCCAAGTGCGCAGCCCTCAACACAGGTACTCACAAGCACCCACACATGGATTCCGTGGTGCATGTGTGTGTGTGTGTGTGTGTGTGTGTGTGTGTGTATGTACATGTAACAATAATAAAGAAGAGGACAAGAAGTTGAGAAGGAGTGGGGGACATGAGAGGAGCTAGTGGGGAATTGGGAGGGGTAGGAATAATGTAAAGACAATACTCATGTATGAGATTCTCAAAATATTAAAAAAATGAAAATTAAACAAAACATAAAATGTAAAAAATAAAATAAGTAGTTTTCATTATTTTTACAGCTCTTCTGTAACTCTAAAATTAGTATAAAAATTTTAAATTTAAAAAAAAAAAAGAAAAGAAAAAGAATCTCAGCATGGAATTCATGCAGAATTGAAGCTGACCTGGAGATGTAGTTGAGACGTAGTGAACTTACCTGGTTCACACAAGACCCTGGGTTCAATCTGCAGTGTCATAAGAAAACAAGAGAAGAACAAAACTGAAACCGAAACAACTTTACAACATACAAATGCCAGGAGCTCCTCTAAGAATCAGAAATGTTTATTTGAGAAACAAAAGTATCTGTGTTATAGCAAAGATGACTCTCAGAAGTTAAAAATGGGGGCTGGAGAGATGGCTCAGGGGTTAAGAGCGTTGACTGTTCTTCCAGAAGACCTGGGTTCGGGTTTCAGCACTCACCTTGTGTCTAACAACCATCTGTAACTCCAATTCCAGGGAATCTGATGCCCCCTTCTGACCTCTGTGGGCACTGCATGCATGTGATCAATTTACACATATGCACACAAAACACTCATACACATAAAAGAAATAAATGCTAAAAACATTTTTTAAGTTAGAAATGGGGCCTGGAGAGATGGCTCAGCAGATAAGAGCACTTGCTGCTCTCGCAAAGAACCAAGGTTTGGTTCCCAGCACTCACATGCCAGTTAACAACTGTGAATAACTCCAGTTCCAAGGGATCTGACTCCCTTTTCTGACCTCTTTGGGCAACGTGCATGTCATACATATGCATACATGTAGACAAAACACTCATATAAAATAAATATAAATCTTAAGCCGGGCATCGTGGTGCACACCTTTAATCTCATCACTCAGGAGGTAGAGGCAGGTGGATCTCTGTGAGTTCAAGGCCAACCTGATCTACATAGAGAGTTCCAGGCCAGTTGGGGATAGGAGACCCTGTTTCAAAAAGATGAAAGAAAAAACAAAGGCCTTAAAAATGTCTAACATGCATGGAGCCAGAGAAAGGCAAGGCAAGGAAAGCGTTCAGTAGCAGAGCCCGTGCCCTCGGGTTCTTTAAAGACAGAGAAGGAAAGGAAGAGATGCAGAGCCAGAGACAGACAGAGACAAGGCGTTGATAAAAGAAAGCAATACCTCAAACAAGAGCTCACTGAAGACACTGTGAAGCTAGGACAGACAAACTCAGGCAGCCACCCTCCGCTCTCAAATGCTAGTTTTTGCGTGTAGTACAGACTGAGCAACCTAGGTGAGACTAGACATGAGTCTGGGACTGAGGGATCTGACCTGCAGGGAAGGGTGAGAGACCTAGAGACTCGACAGAGCCTCCACCCACTCGGACCACTATATCACTGACTACTCATTTCCCCCTGGGGCGGGCATCAGTGAGCATCACACAGGTTGCGTATTGATACTAGTATACATAGAGACAACCCGGAAAACGGTTGTATAGTCTTTTACAAACATAAATCCCTTGGTATTTTTGCTTTAGTGGGACAGAGACTGTAATTATGTGCCAATTTTAAAGCTCACTTCCAATCAACAAGTCTAGCTTCCCATCTGGGAAAATATAAAGAACAGTATGTCCACAATTTGGACTTATGAAAAAAGGGGAGAAAGTCACAGTACTAAATAGTGTTATTTCATAAGGCTTATTTCTCTACAGTTAATTTCTATACCGACCAGTGGTCATTGTCCATAGTCATTGCAAAAATGAACTTCGTGTTGGGGTTTGTGATTGATCTTGTGGAGAGAAGCTGCCTCCTGAAGACCTGCTTGTTCCTTTCATTCTTCAGTTGGTGAGGGCCAGGGCTGTGCTAATGGGACTGGCTTAGGTAGCCACACCCTAGCTCTCAACTATATGGTTTGGCTAAAGTGAATTGAATGTACACTTAATTACAAAGAATAATGAGATCATTTTCACTCCATTCTCAAGTTGTTTCACGTTCAGCATCCCTGCATCACAAGGTTTGTTAATTGTTCCAATTTGCAGGGGCCAAGTAATTTGTGCCTAGTAATTCCATAAATGTTTGCAGTTCTAGGTTTAGACAAAGCCATCCCACTCCACAAAGCTTCTAGGTAGCCATGTATAGGAAAACAACCCCACAAACAGCATGGGTAGAGTTAGTATCTGTTCTGTAGTCATGCATGCACATCACTTGTCCCTGGAGAGAAGGCGAGCAGTCCAACTATGAACTGCTACAGAGATGACACCTGTGGACCAGGCACACAGAGCCTAGCCGCCAGAGGAGGATGCTGGGTGGGAGGCTTATTGTATGGATATGGATGCAGATGTGTGTGTGTGTGTGTGTGTGTGTGTGTGTGTGTGTGTTTACTAATGTATTTTAAACTAATTTGAAGTACAAATAGGATTCCGTTTTAGCCTGACTTCATATGAAAAGAAGGGCATGTTACTGATAAGATCCCAGGCCACAACCCACTTTCAGTTCTTTTGAATCCTTTTTTTACCAATTTTATTACCACTTCCTCATGGAGCTGAACGTGTGTTTCGTTTTAAGTCCTAAATCTTTGCAAAGTAAAGCCTCCTCCCAAGGCCCATGGCAGCCTTCACATTTTGAACTTTTGTTCTGTAGGGTGGAAGAAGGAGGAAGCAGCCGTGATCATGAACACGCTTAGAGCATAACCAAGAACTTAAAGGCAGTTTTTTGTTTGTTGGTTTGTTTGTGTTGAGACAAGGCCTCCCTGTAACCTCTGCTGGCTTGGAACTTGCTATGCAGACCTTGATCTCACCGAGATTTACCTGCCTCTGCCTCCCAAGTCCTGGGATCAAATGCATGCACCACCACATCCAGTCAAGAGTAGTTCTTAAATCATTTAGAGGGAACAACTTTAGGCACATATCTAAGGAGCCCATGATGCAATTAAGATGCCTGTGTCCAACCAGACCCCTAGATCCATAATCCTTCAGAGAACTGAAGCCATCTACTGTGGTGATTTTAGTTGGTCTGATGATAGTTCTTGCTTTGGGGAATGACATTTAGACAATTGCCTTGTCTAAAACAACTAATATTTTCATAGACTTGGTTCAGACTACATTTTTTTTAATAAAAAATGTATTCATAGCAGGGCATGTCTTTAGTCCCAGCATTTGGAAGGCAGAAGCAGGCAGATCTCTGTGAGTTCAAGGTCAACCTGGTCCACATAGTCAGTTCCAGGCCAGCTGGGGCTGCAGGGAGACCCTGTCTCAAGAAAACAAACAAAAAGTATTCATGTGTGTGTGTGTGTGTGTGTGTTTGTATGTGTGTTTGTGTGTGTGTTTGTGCATGTACATATGTGTGTGTTTGTGTGTGTGCATATGTGTGTTTGTGTGTGTGCATATGTGTGTTTGTGTGTGTGTGTGTTTGTGTGTGTGTTTGCATGTGTGTGTTTGTGTGTGTGTGTGCGTGTGTGTGTGTACATACTCGATAGGTCAGAGAACTCTGTAGAACTGGTTTCTCCGCTCCCACCTTTAGGTGGGTTCTAGGGATTGAGCTCAGGTTGTCAGGCTTGTGCAGCACCTTTATGCGTGCAAGACTGTACTGTTATAATTAAACTTGGTGCATGTACCACTCATTGTCTCTGGTTTGAGTTCCTTCTTATGAAGAACCTTGCATTTCTTGTATAATACCAACTGGCACACAAGGATTTTGGCCATTGTATCTGATAAGTTTTATTTTGCCCATTGCCAGAAGAAATGTTGCTGGAGTTTCATACAGAGAGATGGAACACCATCATCCAGGAAGCAGCGTTTATTGCTTCACTGGCTCAGTGGATTCACATCCAAAGGCTGAGCCCAGAGCGCAGAGGGTGCTGCCTCAAATATATACCCTTCGTACTTTCCCTTTATGGTTCAGTCTCTTTGCTTCCCTTATTTGGTAACATACATTCTGGTTGGGTGTTTTATGACACGGGGCTGTGACAGGGTTATGCATGTGCACACAGACACTGGTTATGTCCCTGTCCTAGTCACTCTCTATTATTGTGATAAAATGTTGACCAAAACCAACTTGGAGAGTAGACTTTTCACTAAAATTCTATTATTTCAAATATTTTTTTCTGAATTAAAAAGAAGCATTTAGGACATAAAAAGATACCACATACCACTGGTCATTACAGAAATGCAATTTAAAATTATGAGCTACTACTACACGTATTGCAATGGCTGTCATTAAAAAGAGTGGCCGGGCTGGAGAAATGGCCAGGGGGGTAAAAGCCATTGCTGAGCAATCCTGATGACCTGAGTTTAGTCCCTAGAACCTATGGTGGAAGGTAGAACCAACTCCCCAGACTGTCTCTGATTTCCACACAGATGTCACACCCGTCCCCACCATATTACACACAAAAGAAAGAAAGAAAGAAAGAAGAGGAGAGAGAAGAGAGAGAAGAGACGAAGAGAAGAGAAGAGAAGAGAAGAGAAGGGAAGAAGGGAAGGGAAGGGAAGGGAAGGGAAGGGAAGGGAAGGGAAGGGAAGGGAAGGGAAGGGAAGGGAAGGGAAGGGAAGGGAAGGGAAGGGAAGGGAAGGGAAGGGAAGAGAAGGGAAGAAGGGAAGGGAAGGGAAGGGAAGGGAAGGGAAGGGAAGGGAAGGGAAGGGAAGGGAAGGGAAGGGAAGGGAAGGGAAGGGAAGGGAAGGGAAGAGAAGAGAAGGGAAGAAGGGAAGGGAAGGGAAGGAAAGGAAGGGAAGGGAAGGGAAGGGAAGGGAAGGGAAGGGAAGGGAAGGGAAGGGAAGGGAAGGGAAGGGAAGGGAAGGGAAGGGAAGGGAAGGGAAGGGAAGGGAAGAGAAATTTGGTTTCCAGTTGAGGTTAGGGAATATGCCTCTACTTTGGCCCCAGCTCCAGTTCTCTGTTTGAGGTCAGAGAACATCTGATACTTCACCTTAAGCTCCTGGGCACCATTTGATGTTGGGAGTACTCTGAGACCTCAGTCCTGCACCCAGTCTCACACAGTTCTTCCTTATTTATTTAACACCCAAAGTAGAGCAGCAGACCACCTTGGTCCCTGGCTCTTGGCACCTCTTTTCTTTCTCCTCTTTATTCCATCATCTTTCTTTTACCTCTTTCAAAAAACACAGGCTCCCGCAATCTACAGTCTCTGTGACTACAAGCTCCTGGGACACTCTTTGAGTACATATCTTTACCCATCTCTTTTCAGGCCACTTTTAAGAAAATTCCCGCTTCTGGCCACCACCCTACCTTCTTTTCTTGGTTTCTACCATTTCTCTGTGTGTACACGCCTCTCTCCTCTACTTCCTATCTAGCAGCCTAATACTAACCTTCCCTCTGTGATTTCTTTCTCTTTTATTTTTTCCACTTTTACACACAATAATTAATATACTAACACACAATACTATTGGTGTCTGTATTAGTTACTTTTCTGTTGCTCCATGAACAAGGCAAGTTACAGAAGGAAGAGTTTATTTGGCTTACAGTTCCAGAGAGACTCTGTAATGGCAGGGAGGCGTGGTGGAGCAGAAAGCCAAGGGACCACATCTCCAAGCTGGCATAGAAAGCAACTGGAAATCTGGCAAAATTTAAGAACTCTCAAAATCTGCTTCCAGAGACTTGCTTCCTCCAGCAAGGTCACACCTCCTAAAACCTCCCCAAATAGTGCCACCAACTGGGGACAAAATGTCCAAATGCATGAAGCCTTCGGGGGGTCATTCTCATTCAAACTAACACAGTGGTGTCCCTTTCCTCCCTTAAGCAACTGGTACTTAAGAAATGACTGTTTTGTTGTTGGCTGACACTCTGCTTTCACTGTCTACATACAGACAGTGCCCACAGTGGCAGGAAGTGCTCAGCTTACAGTGCGATCTGAGTGTGGAGCCTGGTGCCTTGAACCACAGTATAAAGGGGAAATGTCATCTCAACCCAACTACAATCCAGTCTTTCCTGAATGTTTCGAACTTCTCTACTAAATGTAAACGGTGACCTGAATTTGAAAATGCTAACAACAAACATCTTAACCAAGCTCTAACCCAGATGACTAGGTACCAGCACAAAGACATAGAAACGTGGAAAACCAAATCAGCGAATGTTTCAATAGTAAAGAAAGGCACCTGTCTCCAAGCCTGACATTGGAGTCTAATCCTTGGGATCCTCACAGTGGAAGGAGAGAACCAGCTACCAGTTCGCCCTCTGACCTACACACACATACACATAAAATGAAAGAATGAAATTTTTTAAGACTCAAGACAACTTGTCTCGTCCAAAAATTATTAGTCCTCTAGTAATGAAAATGATCTAGATGAAATTCCAGATATAGTGTTTAAAAGAATGGTTATAAATATATTCAAACAACTCAAAGAAGACATGGCTATATTCCAGGAAAATACAAACAGCTGGATGAAATAAGGAAGTAAATTCAGGATGTGAAAATAGAATTCAATAAAGAGATTAGAAATACTGAAAAAAAATAACAGAAATGATTCTGGAAATGAAAAATACAATAGGCTGAAAAATTCAGTTGAATGCCTTACCAATAGAATAGGTCATATGGAGGTTAGAATTTCAGAGCTCGCAAACAAGGTAGAGGAATTAAATTGCTCAGGTAAGATCAATGATAAATTTTTTAAATTGTAAATGTCCAATTGTGTAAATTGGACATACTAAATTTGGAGGACCATCAGAAATGGAAAATTTATGAATTATAAGCCTAGAAGAATGAGAAGAATTTCATGACAAAGGAACAGAAAATATGTTCGGTAAAGTCATGGAAGAAAATTTCCCAAACCTAAGCAAAGATGCCCTAAGGAAAGGTACCAGTGGCCTATAGCCCACCGCAGGGCAAACAGGGCCCGCCCAGCTCAGCCCTAGATACACCAGATGAACTCTTAGAGATCTTACAGCAGAAGATCCCAAAGATATGGGCTGAGATGAATCCTCTGGGACGAGCCTCTCACCATCCTTTCCCCATCATTTTACAGCATACAAGTTCTGCTACACCCATTCAAGTTCAGCAGTGCCCTCCTCCAAGGGAGGCAAAACTGGGCATCCGAGGGCATATAAACTGCCTCAGAGAAGCAGGAATACCCCACTGCTTCTCATCCTAAAACCAGCGACTCAAGACTGCAGGCCTGCGCAGGACCTGCAGGAGTCCGAAAGAGGGCAGAGACAATACCTCCTACTGTCCCCAGTCCATACACCCTCTCCAGCTTACTCTCCCCTGAAAAGATGGCATATGCCATCATGGACTTGAAAGACACCTTCTTCACTTTACCAGTAGCCCTGGTCAGTCAGCCCATTTTCACCTTTGAATGGGCAGCCCCTGAAGCATCTGGCACAGACTCGTAGATCATCAGAACAGAGTAGAGGACCTAGATACAAGAAACTAGCCAGCCGATTTTTGACAAAGGTGCCAGAAAGATGCATTGGAAAAAAGATGGTCTTTTCAACAAATGCTGCTGAGAAAACTGGATGTCTATATGCTGAAGAATGAAACCAAATCCTTATCCTCCACTCTGTACAAAACTCAGATCCAAATGGATCAAGGACCTCAATGTAAGACCTGAAACTGTTAGTGGAAAAAGTAGGCAGTACCCTTCAAAATATAAGTAAAGATTTTCTGAGTAGGACTCCAATTACTGAGGAAATAAGACCAAGAATCAACAAATGGTGTCCCCATGAAATTAAAAGGCTTTCATACAGCAAAACAAACTGTTAAGAGAACATTTTGCCTCAGAATGGAAGAAAAATTTTGCTAGCTATATACCTGACATGATTAATATCTAGAATATAAAAAGAACTCAAGAAATAAACATCAAGAAAAGAATTCAATTAAAAAATGGGATATGGCCACGCATAGTGGCACACACCTTTAGTCCCAGCATTCAGGAGGTGGAGACACGCAGATCTCTATGAAACTGAGGTCAACGTGGTCTACAGGGTGAGTTCTAGGCCAGCTGTGTCTTCAGGGAGACCCTGCCTCAAAAAGGGAATGGAGGGGCTGTGGAACTAAACAGAGAGTTCTCAAAAGAAGAAATATAAATGGCTAATACACTTTTTCAGTGTTTAACATAGAAGGCTGAAGTGATGACTCAGTAGTTAAGAACACTAGTTGCTCTTGCAGAGGAACCAGGTTTGGTTCCCAACTCCCACATGGTGCTAACAACCATCTATAACTCCAGTTCCAGGGGACCTGGCACCGTTTTTGGACTCCATGGACATTGCATGCATGTAGGCAGAACACTCATACACATAAAATAAAATAAGCTAAAAAGTAAAAAAAGGTTCACCATCGTCAGCCGCCGGGGAACGGCTAATTAAAGCTATTTTGAGACTATTGGGGATTTGAGACTGCAAAGGAAACTTTAATCAACTGAGAAGGCAGCCTAAAAAATGAGAAAAAGTCTTGGCCAGTTAAACATCTGATAGAAGATTAGTGCATGAAGTATACAAAGAATTAAAAAAATAAACACCAAGTAAAAAGCAATCTGATTTAAAAGTGGGCTATGGAACTGAACAGAGTTCCCAGAAGAATGCAAATGGATAAGAAATGTTTTTAAAAGTTGTTTGCCATCCTTAGCCTTCAAGGAAGTACAAACTAAAACTTCTGTGAGATTTCATCTTATCCCAGTTAAAATGGCTAAGATTAAGAAAACAAAAGATAACAAACACTGGTAAGGATGTATGGAACAGGAAATTCTCCTGCACTGTTGGTTGGTGTGCAAATTGATGCAGCCACTGTGAAAATCAGTGTGACAGTTCCTCAGAAAACTGAAATATATCCACCATATGACCCAACTATATGCCCAAAGGACTGTATTCCTTACTACGGAGATACATGTTCATTCATATACGTAGCTGCTGTAGTCACAATATCCGGGACACGGAAACAGCCTCCTTGTCCATAAGCTGATGAATGGATAATGAAAATGTTGGTTCCTACATATGATGGAGTTTTATTCAGCTGTAAAGAAAAATAGAATAAAGAAACTTGTAGGTGAATATGGATGGAGCTGTAAGATGGTGTACTGGGTGAGGTAGCTGAGACCCAGAAAGACAAGCATCACATTTTCTCAGTCATAAGTGTGTCTTCAGGTTGAATCTTTAGATTTGTGTATTTAATTTGTAATACCCATAAAATCCAGGAAATTAGAAAGGGGCCATTTGTGGGGAGAGGAAGTAAAGAGCTTAAGGGAGAGGGGATAGTAGAACACAGGGGATGGAAAAGGAAGTTTAAATGGGGATGGGAGGCTAGGGAAGAGCGGAAGCCTGAGAGAGCAGTAACCAGCTATAAAGACGTTCAGAAACCTGTTTTATAAGCTCCAGACTCATGTACATATTCATATAAAAGACTTTAATTGTGGTTACCACACACATGGGATTACACTCATCTCAGAAGCTACAGGTTGCCAAATAAAAGGTCCAGTACCAGGTGTGTGATATAATCCCTTGAGTTGTTGGGCAGAGGTATCCTGGAAACCTCCAAAACAATACAGGCTATTGCCATTTCTCTGGGTTGCTCACCAGAATTTGATGGTTAGACCCTTTGTCTGAAGACACTATATACATTGGTCAAAGGACATAGAGAAATTAAGTTGGTATTAACCAGGAAGCTTCCTCACTACTGGCTAGCTAGCCTTCATAGTACAGAAAGGTGATGTGCAGGTTGTTGGAGGTGGGGAGATCCTAAACAGCTGTGAACCCTGGGAAATGCAAGGATGTCTGCTGTGGCAGGATGCAGGCATTGGTACAAAAATGATACAAATGTTATGGAGATGACCAACTGCTTCCTGACTGAATTTGTTATGGAGATGACCAACTGCTTCCTGATTGGACTTTTTATCAGATTTAGGTTCCACAGAAGGAAACACATACCTGGGACTGCAAACTAGTCAAGAACCCATGCTTGGAGGCACTCCCAGGCCCCAGGGGTGAACCCACGACTGTGATTCTGTCAAATAGACATAGTATCAAATTGCCCCCAAATTTGTGTTTTTCTGCCTATAGATTAGTGAAGCTCTCAGACCACCTCAGAGAAATCTCCTTGTGTAGTGGATGGTGCTTAACTAAAAACTCACAACTGGTCAAACTACAGAGAGTAAATTACTGTGGAGTACTGATCCACAAATGGGTTATCTATACTATATCCCTACCCAAGGCTCAGGGACCATCCTGGAAGAGGGTGAGGGAGCTTGTAAGAGCTGCTGCACTCATTAACTCACAACAGATATGGTTACTTATGTAAAACTTACATCTCTGGAAACTCACTATTTTGTAAGCTATTCAAATATATAATTTTTTAAAAAAGGAGTTTGAACAAAGATACCCTGAATGGACAAACAATACTTCCTCCAGGAGACGTGGATTATTAAACAAAAATCCCAGTACTGGGTACAGGATACCTCTCTATGAGTTACTGCTTGGGGAAGACCCAAAGAGCCCCCCAAAACAAGGCAGGCTGTTGCCATTGCTCTTTGTTATCCATTATAACCAGATGTTAAGATGCTATTGCTGAAGACAACACATACTTTGGTTTCAAGACATAGAGAAACCAAGCTAATCTAGAACATGCCTCCCTAATAGCTAGCTTTCATAGTGCTAAAAGGTGCTATGCAGGTCACTGGAGGAGAAAAGTCATCAGTGGTCTTACTCAGTGGTGGACCCTAAATGCTACAGTATCTACCTGCCGGGCAAGATAAGTCCACAGGCACTAGTGGCACACCTGTTATGGGGGCAACCAGGTGGTTTCTTACTGGATTTGAGGGTTGCTTTATGGGATGGAATTCCTCTGGTATATCCCATGGCTGGGAAGCATGTAGCCTTTAGTCAAAGAATCTTACTGTCATTTTGGTAAATGGACAAATTGTTAAACTATCTTTTAAATAAATGTATGGATTAGTGCTATTCTTAACCTTGGTCAGAATTTCTCCTCGCAGTGGGTAACAGTCAATGCAGACACTCATAACAGGTCAAAAAGTTGAGACTAAGTGACTGTTGAATGATCAGTTCTAAATGGGACATCTATAGGAGCCTCCACAAGTCTCAGGGACCATTGCAGAGAAGAGAAGAAGCAATGTAAGAGCCAAAGGATAGGGGGCAGTGTGTGAAATGCCGACTTCCAGACATGACGGCATTGCACTCATGAGTTCACAGCAGCTGTGGTTACCAGCACAAGATCAGGCCAGTTGACAATTCCAGCATGAATGGGGAAGGATCTCATGAGACTCGACCCCTAGCTTAAGAACTATTGCAACTGATGGCTGCTGCGGTAGGAGAATCATCCTTGGGAGGGGGTTGTTCCCCATATTCATGCAAGCAACCCTAACTGGACTCAGTGAATTATAAAAAACAAAAGGGGAGTGCATTAGGGAGGGGGAGCGCGTGTTGGGGGAGTTTAAGGGAAGAGCTGGGGATAGATATGTACGAAATTGTCAGAGGATGCATAAAATATTTAAGAATAAAACAGTGGCCATATCAGACATGCATGGAGGATGCGAAGAATCTGTTGACCCCTTTTGTTGTTGATGAGATGTGAAAGGAAAAACATTTAAGTACATTCTTTTAAAAAATTTTTTTATTATAGTTACTTCTTTGCTATTTGTGAGTACATATGTGTGCTGGGGCCCACATGTGGAGGTGAGAAAACAACTTTATGGGAGCTGGCTCTCTCCTTCCACTATGTGGGTCCTGGGGATTGAACTGTCTGTTAGGTTTTACCTCCTGAGCCATCTTGTTACCCTTGGGTGATTTCTTTGAAAGTTAAACATACCTACCCCATGATTCGGAAATTCGAATCCTAGGAAGATATATCAAAGAAATAAAAACATGCTTACACAAAAACTTGCAAGTGAATGTCACTGGGAGTATGTCTCATAAGTACCCTAACCAGCAAACAGAAACCAGTGTCCTTCTCCTGGTTAATGGACACTGTCATATATTTATACAATGAACTATCACTCAGTATTAAATGAGTTACTGGTAAGTGGTACAATGTGGATGTACCTCAAACATGATGCAAATTGAAATACGTCAGACACAAAAGACTGCAGGTTATATTATGCTGGTCAGATAGCTTCCAGGAAAGGCAAATCACTGAACTAAAAAAGCAGATTTACTCTGCCTGGAACTGGAAGGAAGGGGTGGTTGAATGACAAAAGGCAAAAGGGGACTTTTTTTTTTTTTTTTAAGATTGACATGTCCTAAAATTTTATTGGAAGAATAACTGAAAGAACGAATAATTGGAAGAATTAAAGTTATCCCAAATCACTAAAACATATAGTTGTAATAAACTTCAATGTATATAAATTACATCTAAAAAATACTTTTAAAAGCCAACAGGTTCAGAGCTGGAGAGATGACTCAGAAGTTAAGAACACGCTGCTCTTACTGAGGACCTGGGTTCAATTCTCAACACTCACATGATAGCTAACAACCATCTGTAACTCCACTTTCAGGGACTCTGACACCCTCTTCCGCCATGCATGGTGCACTCACGTATATACAGGCAACACTCTCGGATACTAAAACAAAACACAAAACCAGTTTCTCCCAAATGGTAACTGAATGATAGGTGAGTGAGTTAACAAGCATTTCTACATATTTAGGAGGCCGCATTCAAGACAATCATGCAGTGTCTTGTGTTGGCCTCCATGAGGCTGTAGGTCAACCACCTCGCAGGTGGCAGTTAAACCCCAGCCTTCACTAACTATCCCCAGCTTTCTGGCTGCCCACTTCTCTTAATTTTAACTATCAGTAGACTATTCCTTTTTCAGCTCATTAAGGCTATTTTGCCCTCAGCTTTCTTAGCAGTCAGAGAGGACAGTCCCCCATTTCCTCTGACTCATCTGCTTTCTTTTCCACGTGGCAGAGAATAAGAGAGCTTTCAGTCACATTACATGTCTCTGTGTCGGCAATTCAGTTGTTCCCTTGGCAACCATCGCTTTACCGCTGGCTTCCTAGACACGCGGCTTTCTCAAAGGGCTTAGATCACAAAATAGCTTGGTTCATGCCAGAAGCTGTTTTCTGAAAAGGCCAGTATCTCTTCAAGGGCAAATTATATTTTAAAAAATTTCAAACACAGCATACTATTTTTAGGCAGAGGTGACGACAATGCGGACAACAGGAAGGAGATACTGTCTCTGAGGCTTGTCTGGCTTCACGGAGATAACACTGATTGCTGCCTCGCACACTGATCTCCCTTTCCACGGATGTTATGGGTCCCAAGGGAAATCAGGAGTCGAGGGATGGAAGAATGACACAATGAACGAGCAAGCTAGTAACTCTTGCTAAGGGGAGGGATTGAGGAATTATCTGTGCACAGAACACACACAGGTTTATCACTTTTTCATCTCATTATTCCTGGGAGTATTCTGCCCTTCGAAGCGCGGTAATCCTCCAGTACTCGGGTGAATTGATTCCAGGACTTTCTCCCACACACCAAAATCCATGAATGCTCACGTTCTTTACACAAAACAGCACAGCATTTCCATGGAGCCAAGCACAATTTCCTGACTGATTTAAATCATCTCTAGATTGCAGATAATACAACATAAACACTTGTTTTACTGCATCGTTCAGCGAATGCTGACAAGAAAAAAGCCTGCTATATTCAACACATTCACAGCTTTCTAAATTTTTAAATACTTCCAGTCTGTAATTGGTTGGATCTGCACATATAGAACCCACAGATGTGGAGGCTCAACTGTCTCTACCGTAGTGAAAGCCAAGACCAAAGGGCAGCTCACAAGCAAGGCTCCCTTGTTGCTCCACAACATTATTTATTTTTCCAAGCAGATTTATGATTTTTTTTCTTTAGAAAAAAGACACATATTGTAATGCTTTCCACTATCTGAGAAGCCAGGACATCTCAGAGCCTGGAGATGTGTGAAAACTCGATACAGAACAATCCCAAAGACTGGGAGAATTTGGAGTTTGTAATAATTCTGTGTCCTATCCATCCTTAGACATTAGATCTCTTAGTAGCAGCTAAATAGTTGTCTTTAATTAGTAAAGATACAGATGTATTTAAATTTTATTTTTTGAGAATTTCCTACGTGAATACAGTATTTACATGATTTTCGTCATTCTCCTCCCCCTCCAGCACTTCCCAAACACATCCCCATGACTCCTTCTCAATCTTGTGACCTCTTGTCTGATTATATATACATACCCACCTATATATGTAAACTCTTGAGTCTACATATCTATTTGCGTCTACAGAGATTTAGGGCTGAACCCTTAGAACTGGATGAGCAATCAAGGAACTCGCCCCTGGAGAAAGCCCGTTTTCCCTCCCTCAGCCACCACTGATTACCTGCAACTCTTCACGTGTGGTAGAGACCCTGTGAAATTTTCCCCATGCACATTGACACTTCCACTGGTTTTGTCGTTACGCACATCTTATTTCGGCAATGATATTCTGATCCTGGGTGGAGTGTCCCTGACATGTCTAGAAGACACTATCTAGCAGCAGATGTCCAGGGCCTCTAGCTCTTATAATTTTTACGCAACCACTCCCACAGTGTTCCCTGAGCCTTGGGTGTAGAGGTGGCTTTGTAGATGTATCAGTGGGAACGTGCACATCATGCCGCTTCTTTTCTTCATTTTGCACAGTTGTAAAATCTTGTAATAGTCTCTATCTGTTGCAAAAAGAAGCTTCTTCGATGAGTGGCTAGAGCTACACGTGTCTGTGAGTATGAGGATATGTATTTAGAACACAGTAAGAAATTACATTGTTTTAGGAGAGTGACACTAGTAGGTTCTCCCCTAGTATTTATGACCTTTCCAACCGCAGGGACTGGGTTGTGTTTATAGTATCACACATAAATTCCCTCTGTGCGGGTCTTAAGTCCAAGCAGACAGCTGTTAATTATTCCCAAGATATAAATGCCATTATTGCAACAATGTAAATATTCTGAGCTGGTCATTGCTGTTGATTAGGCTTTACAGCTGGGCAGGACTATTAATTGCTTTTCTCCCTTGGCAGCTTACATAGCACCTTCAGATACTATTAGAGATAGTCCTCAAAGAGGAAACTTCTGGATCTGTTCCATCTGGATTTCTCCAAGACTTGTGTCCAAAGTGTGTGGTGTCTTCAGCAACAGGGTCTTACCTTCCAATTCTCCAAGGTGATCAAGGGCTATGGCAATCAACCTACATTGTTTGAGGGGATCTCTCGTACAACCCTGGACAACACCACTCTTGGACAACTCAAAGTGAGGTTTCCCTTACCTGGCACTGGGATTTATGTTCGATGGCCTTCCACTATATGTAGGTACACACACATAATCACATTACACACATTAAATATGTGTGGACTTTAAGTAAGCTTATAAAGTATTACATTTCCCTATGGCTTTTTTCCAGACATTCTTAGAATTATCTACCTCTCCATCATCTCCGTTACTCAATCTCCATGTTACTCTCTTTACCCCCCATCTAAAGCCCTCGCATTTTCATCATTTCCCAGGTCCCACCGCCCTCCTCTCTGGAGCTCCTTCTTCCCTCTTACCCCCATGGTCCCTTTCTACTTTCCTGGCTTCTGTGGTTACTTCAGGTTTTATACTCACATCTAAAGATTCAGAGATCCACAAATAACAAGGTGTTTGTCCTACTGGGTCTGGGTTATCTCACTCACCATAATGTTTTCTAGTTCCTTTCATTTGCCTGCAAATCCCATAGTTTCATTTTTCTTTACAGCCGACTAGAACTCCATTGTGTACATGTGCCACATTTTCATTATCCATTCATAAATTGAGGGACATTTAGGTTGTTTCCATTTCTTAGTTATTGTGAAAAGAGCAGCAATGAACATTCTGGGCCAGAATCTCTGTAGTAGGCTATTGAGTCCTTTGGGCATATTATGCCTAGGAGTATATAACTCGGTCATATGGTAGATAAATTTTGAATTTCTTGAGAATTCACCACAGTAATTTCCATAGTGGCTGCGCGAAATCTGAAACTCCACCAGCAGTGAGCGAGGGCACGTCTTTCCCCACATGTAGCCTCACCAGCATTGGTTGTCAGTTGTTTTCTTGATCATAGACATTCTAACTCAGGTAAGTGGAAAGCTTAAAGTAGTTTTAATTTGCATTCCCTTAATTGATAAGGATGTTGAACACATTACAAGATATTTCTTAGCCGATTTTATTCCTTCTATTGAGAACTCTCTGTTTAGGTCAGCAGCTCAATTTTTTAATTGGATCATTTGCTTTCCTTTGTTTTTTGAGTTCTTTGTATGTTCTGGATACATATCCTCTATCAGATGTATAGCTATCAGAGATTTTCTCACACTCTGTGGGCTTCCTCTTTACTCAATTGATTGTTTCTTTTGTTGACCTTAATTCCTTAGTGAATGGAGTCTGACTTAGAAAGTATTTTCCTGCACTTATATCTTGGGAACTGCCTATGTTTTCTTCTAAAAGATTCAGCATTTCAGGCTTCACATTGAGATCTTTGATACATTTGGAGTTGTTTTGGCAGGGTGTTATTGGTATTAAAAAAGAGTCTAGTAATTTTTGTGAATTGATTTTGTTTACTTCCACTTTGATGAAAGTGTTGGTCATTTCTAGAAGTTTTCTGGTGGTAAATTTGGGATCTTTTAATGTAATAGCATATCATCTGCAACTAGGGGTAATTTGGCTTCTTTTCCAATTGGTGGCCCTTTAATTCCTTCTCATCTTATTTCTCTAGCTAGGGTTTCAAGCACTATTTTGAAAAGGAATGGGGTTAGTGGACAGCTTTTTCTTGTTCCTGATTTTAATGGGAATGTTTCAGTTTTTCTCCATTTAAGTTGATGTTGACTGTGGGTTTGTTGTATATAGCCTTAATTATGTTGAGGAATGCTCCCTCCAATCTAATTCCCTCTAGGTTTTTGTTTTTTTTTTAATCATGAAGGCATGTTGGATTTTGGCAAAGGTCTTTTATGTATCTATTGAGATAATCTTGTGATTTTTTTCTTTATGTCAGTTTATATAACTTATTAAATCTATTCACTTATATATATTGAATCATCCCTGCATCTCTGGAATAAAACCAACTTGATCATGGTGGGTGATCTTTTTGTTATGTGACTATGTGTAGTTTGCAAATATTTTACTGAGAATTTTTGCATCTATGTTCATTACAGATATTGGCCTGTAGTTTTCTTTCTTTTTCTTTTTGTTTTTTGTCTTTCTCTGGTTTTGGTAATACAATAATACTGGCTTCATAGAAGGAGTTTGGGAGTTCTCCCTCTGTTTCTATTTTTTGGAATAATTTAAACTATATTGTAGTTCTTCTTTGGAGGTCTGTTGGATCTGCTGTGAATCCATTTAGGTCTAGACTTATTTTATTTGGAAGGCTTTGTATTACTGTTTCAATCTCCTTATGTGTTGGTGTCTATTAAGTTGTTGCTTTCTTCTTGATTTAACTGTGATGATTTGGTTGTCTCTAGAAATTCATCCATTTCTTTTCTAACTTAATGGAGCATAGGTTTTTAAAGTATTTCCTTACTGTTTGGGATTTCTTTGATATCTATTACAATGTTTTCTTGTTAATCTCTGATTCTCTTAATTTGAGTTTCTACTTTTTATCAGTGAATTGAGCTAAGGAGCTGTCAAACTTGTCATCTTTTCAACGAACCAGTTTTTAGATTTATTCACTCCTTGTTTTTATTTTCTTGATTTCTGCTCTGATTTTTATTTCTTTCCATCTACTAGATTTAAGTTTAATTTGTTCTTGATTTTTAGTCTTGAGCTGCACCATTAAGTCATTGATTTGTGCTCTTTCTTATTTTTTAATGTGCGCTCTTAGAGCTATAAATTTCTGTTTCCCAGAGGTTTTCTTGTACTGTGTTTTCATTTCATTTCATTCAATGAACTTTAAATTTTTCTTTCTTGATTTCTTTGTTGACTTATTCATCATTTAGTAGTGTGTTGTTTAATCTCCATGAGTTCATGATATTACTAGATATTCTTTTGCTATTTATTTTAAGCTTCATTGTGTTGTGGTCAGATATGATACACAAAGTTATTTCAACTTTTCTGTTTTTTGTTGAGATTTCTTTCATGTCCCAGTATGTGATCTATTTTAGAAAAATTTCCATGGGCTGCTGACTAAAATGTATATTCTTTAGTGTTTGGTAGAATAGTCTATAGATGTCTGCCAGGTCTATTTGATTTATGATGTCATTTCCACTATTTATGTTCATAGTTCTGGCCAGATTACATGTCTACATTGAAGAAAGTGAGGTATTGAAGTTACCTGCAGTTACTGAGTTGGGGTTAATCTGCATCTTAAATCCAGTAGGATGCTTTTTATGAATTTCAGTGTGCAGGAGTTTGGTGCATATATGTTGATGATTGTAATATTTTCTTTGTTGATTATTCCCTTGATCAGAATGAAATGTTCTTCATCTTTCTAATTAATTTTAGTTTAAAGTCCATTTTTTCAGATATTAGAATAGCAACACCTGTTTGTTTCTTGGTTCTATTTTCTTGGAATATTTTTTTCCATCTTCTTCCACTCTAAAGTGGTGCCTATCCTTGAAGGTAAAAATGAGTTTCTTATAAGCAACAAAAAGATGGATTTTGTTTCTTGATCCGGAATTTAAGCTAACCTTTATCTTTTGGTTGGGGAATTGAGACCATTAAGGTTTAGTTATTGTTGAAAGGTGTGTGTTTATTGCTGTCATTTTTGTTTTCTGTTTGTATTCTTAGTCCTAGTTTGTGTTTCAGTAATTACAGCTTCATTTGTTTTTCTTTCAGTAGCCTGTTAGCTATTCCTTTCTTCGGGCTTTAATATCGTGCCAATATTTTCTGCAAAGCTGGTTTGGTGGACATGAAATTAGTTTAGCCTGCTTATATCATGGTAAATTTTTCTTTATCCTTCAACTATGGCAGTTAGTTTTGCTGAGAAAAGCAGTCTGGGTTGGCATGTGTGGTCTTTTTGAATTTGGACCTCATTGCTTCAGGCTCTTCTGGCTTTTAAAGTTCCCAGTGAGAAATCAGCTGTTATTTAGATGCATCTCCTTTATTTTGTTTTTTTCTTGCTGCTTTAAATATCCTCTGTTTTGTGTATTTAGTGTTTTTAACTATGATATGCCATGGAAAATCTCCTTTCTGGTCCTTTCTTTTTGGTGTTCTGTGTGATTCTTGTATCTGTATGAGTATGACTTTCATTGATTTAGGGAGACTTTCTTCTATAATCTTGTTAAAGATCTGGTCCATGCCACTAGGCTGGGATTCTCCTTTTTCATGCCTATATTCTGTAGGTCTACTTTTTGTTGTGTCTCCAAATGCCTACATATTCCTTTCATGTTTTTAAAAGGTTTTCATAGTCTGTGGTATAAATCTATTTTCTTCAGGTTCTAATATTCGTTTTGTCTTCTGTTCAATCCATTCCAGTGGCAAGGCTTTCCCCTGAGTTTTTCTAACTGGGTTATTGATATTTTAAATGCCATCTTTATTTCAGTTTGGGTTTTCTTCAGTATTTCTCTCTTTACTGAATTCATTTCTCAAGTCCTGAATTGTCTTTGTCCTTTATCATTTCATTCACCCATATATTCTCTTGAAGTTCACTCAGGATTTCATTCTTATCTTTTAGTTCCACTGAGGAGTTTTTTCCTGTTGTTTTTAAACTCTTTGAATTCTTTGGTCATGTTTAAGATTGTTCTTTTAAATTCTGTCAACTGGGGTTCATCTTGGTAATTGTCATTGTAGACTATTTCTATAGGACTAGCTGGCTTTGGTGGGGACATATTGGCTTGGGCAACAACAAAAACTTCCACTAAGCAAAAGCAGGCTAGAATTTCATATCAGACACATAACCAACAAAAGAAATCCACGTGCCCAGATCACACTGTAAAAACATAAACAATATAAAAAGCCAAGCCAATATGACCCTTCTGATACTCAGTGATGAGTTTTGATTGGAGGCATAGGGGTGATTCCAATTTGGTAATATCATTACTATAAAGAGTGCAAATCTGACTCCAGGCTCCATCTGCCTAGAAGGTATACAAACTTCACCGTCCCAGCTAAGCATGAGAGTGTGGGGATGGTGGTCAGGGTGGAAGATTCTGGGGAATTCACCAGGCTTGGTTGGTGCATGAGCTGTGCAACCCAAACTAGGTCAAGTAATGTGGAGAGAGTGGCAGGAGTGGATGAGGTACTGGTTAACTCATCAGGCTGGGTTCGGGAGGGTCGGGACAATTGTTTGATAGGACAAATTTCTGCAAAACTCACCTGGCTGGTCTGGTGAGTGAACTGCATGACCCAAGCTAGGCCCAGGAGTGTGGGGGTGGCAGCCTAAAGAGGTCTTTTTAATACTATTTGAGGGCACAGTGACTTTGCACCATGTCAGAACACTGATTTCAAACAATAGATATTGGTGTCTTTAGTGAACCTCTGCTTAATATAAACTCTTATGCACTTAGAGTTGGGTTATTATTTATAAGACTTTGATACCTATTTCATTTCATTAAAAAATGTTTTTGTGCTAGTGGTGGTACAGCCTTTAATCCCAGCCCTCAGGAGGCAGAAGCAGGCAGATCTCTGTGAGATCAAGGCCAGCTTGGTCTACATAGTGAGTTCTAGATGAACTGGGGGTAGGGAGACCCTGTCAAAAGCAAACATGCATTAGGGTTCGTTCATTACACTCCTTTTATTTCATCTCTTCCTTTATATCAATTCTGTTCCTAATTCAAGCAAGAGCTCCTAGAGATTATCCCAAGTTAAGGAAGGAAATTTCCATGTTGGATTATTTTTTAAAAAAACTGTGACACAAGAGTTATTCATCCAATAACCTTGAAAAGGAGGCTAGTGTGTAAGCACGTCCCCAAAACAATCTTTCAAGGTATTTTGAAAGACTATATTTAAGGCCAGTCTGTCTCCTTAGGCCTACCTAGGACTAAATCACCAAGAATAAAAATTTCAAACTCAAGGTCTCCAGATGGCTGATGCACAGAGGCCAAGTATAAACACCACCTAGTTAAACATCCCACACAGTGGAATGAAGATAATGTCTTTTCAGTTCAGAAAAGGTAACAGGAGTCACAACAATTTATTTGACTTTTCCTTGCAGGAACACAAAATGTGGCTGATTATAACAAAAGAAGAATGTGTGTCTACCTCATTCTAGTCTTAATAAGTCACTGCTTCAGGTGAGCGCAAGCAACCTTGTAGATCTAGTAGTGGTCACTGAGCTGCAGAAGAATGGACTTTTTCTCCTTGAAATCTTGAGGTTCATTCCTCACAGGCCTCACAGGCAGAGGGAAGTGGGATGAATGTCCTCCAAGACCTCCCATGACATTCATTCATTCAGTCATTCATTCAAAATGTGATACCAAGTGGTAGCCCTGAAGCCTCCACAAAATAGGAATCATCTTGTTGCTAACCTGTTTTGAAAGACCAAGGAAAGGGGAGATGACCAAACCAAAATAAGTAACAGGGCATGTGGGCTGCCCATTTCTTGAACAAGGTTCAAAACCTTTAGGACTCATATAGGTGGATTCCTGCTTGCAAAACGACCAACAGTTATTGTCATTTGATAGCAAATAGCGTTACATTCTTCCAATAGACTCTAACAAGGAACAAATATCACCATTGGTGCAGGCTTTTAGAATAGAGTTTTCAAACAGGAACTAGGGAGGCTGCATTTGTGACTGAGATCCGGAAGGTGGTTTGGCAGCTTGCCAATGCCTGAGCTGAACTGCCCTGTAACTTTACATAGGAGTTGTTGAACAGTTCAGTGACACATGCCTGGGTATCTGCTAGTCTAAAAAGCAAAGTTGGCAGCAGGCAAGGCTTCCACAGCCAGGAACAGATCATGTGACGTGCACATAAGACAGGGCTGGATGTGTGGACGTGCACCAGGTCACTTCCTGCCCGGAGAGTCCCCTTGACAAGACATGAAACATTCTTTACCATGTATACATATGGTCTTCTTCCCTTAGCCTCTTACAGGGCCTTTGACAGTGGTGAGAGGAAAGACAGGACATGTGGAGGCTGGATGTGAGAGCTGCTGGATTCCCAGAGAAATAAAAGGTCCAGGAAAATATCTGAGCAGCTGGAGCAAGCAAGCTGCAAACCATGGAATTCCAGATGACAGTGTGTGTCCAGGCTGTGAGGAGGTGGGCCAGAGAGTGGGAGCAGGGGATAGAAAGGCGTGATAATAACACGGAAAGGAAACAAAAGGACCACATTCGCAGGTTGGGTGTGATAGCACAGGCCTATACTCAAGAGGTCAAGCTCATTCTTGTCTATGTAGTAAGCTCAGGGCCAGGCTAGGTTACAAGAGACCCTGCCTCAAAAAAAAAAAAAAACAATCCACAACAAAAAGCAGAAATATGTATAAGCTTTTGTATATCTGCATACATTAAATCATATTAAAAGCTTTGGAAAAGGTAGGAAACATTTAAGGAAAAACAACTCACTTCCAGAGAGCGCCCTTGCTAACACTAAGTAAGGTTCATTTCATTTCTCTTTTTTGTTTACAGAAGTGGAATCTAAGCTTTTAGTTCTGTGGCCTGTTTCCTTGGTCCACACTCAAGGCCAGTAGGGCTTGTCCTTCGCTCTGTCACTTTCACAGTGACTTTTGACCTACTTCATGACTTAAGATGCAGCCTTCGGTTTTGACCTGAGTTCAGGGATGGACACACTCCTCACATCCGAAAATGGCATCCTGTGAGAGCTTAAAGGAGATGTGAGTGATCAGAGGTCAGAGCCCTAAATTCACAAATGAGATAACAGGCTGAAACCCAGGCCAGGATCCAAATTCTCCACACACAGTCTGTTTCCTCCATCCCATGTCCAGCAGCATGGGGTCTTCCTTTCAGCCACCAGACCCCACAGCGGATTCAAGGTACAGCAGGACTTCCAGCCTTGCGTAGGACACTGCTCAGTCTTACCCAGTAGAAGCAGAGGGCTGGAGACCAGGAAGCCGACTAGGGGTGTGGCAGGATGTCAACAGCCACACTGCTTCAGCCCTGAAGTGCTCACAGAAGACACACCCTTCTGTCACACAGAGCCCCTGGTGTCTGAGGTACCAGCAGAGTTGGCCCCCCGCCCCCGCTCCGAGTGGCACCCCATTCAGAGTCTCTTTTTCTTGAATTATTGCACCTTCCAGCTTCCCCTGCCCACCAACACCCTAGCTGCTCTGCAACAGCCAAGAGAACTTCTTTGTTTTTCAATTTTTATGAATTTATTTATTTGGGGGGAATTTCATATATGAGTCTATATTGACATTATTTTCACTTCTCTCTCTCTCTAGTTCCTTCCACATCCTCCCCATTCCCTCTCAATTTCTTCTCCTTATCTTTGGTTATTGTTGCATTATACACACATAGATTTAGAAAGAAAAAAAGGAAGAAAGGAAGGAAGGAAGATACGTATATTTGCATCTAATTGTACCAATGGTGATTTCTGCCCCCCACTAAAATCTCACAGAAGAGTGCAAAAGTATTTGCTGTCAAAGCTGGTTGCTTGTTTTACAAACAGAGCCTACAAGTACACACACATATTTATATATATCACTGAGTCCATTCAGTGGTACTTGTGTATACATGTGATTAGGGCTGACCACTTGGGATTGGATAACTTATCAGGGAGTTTGTCCCTGGAGAGAATGGATTCTCCCTCCCTCAGCAGCCATTGATTGCCTGTAGCTCTTCGTCTAGAGGTGGGATGCTGAGAAATTTCCCCATCTATATTGGCATGTCAAGTAGTGTTGTGATTACCTTTGTCTTGTCTTGTGTAGGAAACCATCTTGTGGAGATTTCATGAGTACAGGCTCCCTATCACATCTAGAATGTACTATCTACTAGCAGGTGTCCTGATTCTCTTTCTAACCTCATCTACCATGATATTTATTAAGCCTTTAGGTGCAGCTACAAAGCCTAAAAAATGTAACAGTTACCAAACCAGCAAAATACTTCTTTGATGCAATAGTGGCACCTTTATATTGGAGATAATCAACAGCTGTCTAATTGGCCTTAAGGCCCTCTCAACAGGAAGGAGTTCACGTATGGTACTGTAAGCATAGCCATATACTTATGACTGCATTTCAGCACCAAAACAGCACCCTAACAGAAAACTAGTCAAGAGAATAAAATCTCTGGCCTGTATGAAGAGCCAACTTTTCAGTTTTGTGGGGTCAATTGCCTGCTCAAAGAACCACCCCTAGGAAGGAAGGTTCACCTTAGCTTATGCTAAACAGATAAGTGGGATGCCTGGTGCATTAATGAGATGGTGAACTTTTCCTACCTAGAATCTCCACCCTTTATGGCAGCACTTCTGACCTAGCCACAGACATGTGGCGCTCTGTAAGCTTGCCCACTTTTTCAGGAAAGTGTGGCCTCTCCTTTTCTTCCTTCTCTCTTTCTTCTAAACATCTTCCCTAGTGCTCTGGGCTCTCCCACATTTTCAGATTCTTTACTTTTTCTCTGAAGTTCCTTCTTGGTCCCTGTCATGTGGCGGCTGGTTCACTGTGTGTCTGGCCACACCAGCTCTAAACAGACTTGGCTTTATGACTCTTCCCTTCTCCCCTCCACTCTACTCCTGGAGCCAGATGCTGAGATTTACAGCTTGCCTGCCCTGAGATTTTTCTTGAAATTCTAATAAAATTGTCCTAAAGCTTCAATTTGAGTCCATTCTTAATTTTCTTTATGAATGAGACTCAGCACCCTGAAAAGGGTCCCTCTTTTTCCCTGTCTCAGTTGCAGAGGCCACAGACATTAAAGAAGAACCTGCTGCTTCCACTTTCCTAACCAATGTAATTTCGCACTGTGTTTTAAATGCATATCCTTACATTCACAGATAAGCGTAGCTCCCCCAATTCATGATTTACTTATTTTATGTGTATGAGTGTTATACCTCCAGTGAAGCCAGAAGCCAGAAGAAGGTGTTGGATCACCTGGAACTGGAGTTATGGTCAGTTGTTGGCCACCATATGGATGTTGGGAACTGAACTCTGGGTCTTCTGCAAGAGCAGCCGGTGATCTTAACCGCTGAGCCATCTCTCTGGCCACCAGAATCCTTTTTAAATGTAAATTTCTCAACCCTGCAGTGACTTTCTGTCTTACTGGAGTGAAAGGCAAAGCTCCCAGAGGTCTGCACAGCCTGCCTGTTTTGCCAGTGTCCTCACCCTACTGACTCCTGGGCCTGCGGAAAGTTGTATCCACTAGAATGTAGGCTTTAGGAAACTGGGGTGTTTTCTGCTTGCTAAAGTAAACAAGGTCCTTTTGTTGCAAGTCACTGGTACCTTCTGAAGCTACCATAAGGCAGTAAGGGAGGGAACTTACCGGAACTCATGACGTTCAAGCGCGGAAGGGCTGCCTGGACTCCAGGGGCTGAAAGCTCTGGGCAAGTGTTCTTGCTGTCCCTTGATAGAAGAGCTCTGCTTCCTTCTCTATGTATAGTTTGGCCTTTTCTGTTTCTCTGGATGATAAAATAATACCTGACCATACTGCAACTTGAATTCACTTATTCAAGCATGGCTTTTGGTACATAGAATGTACCAGGCATTGGTTTAGGTATTTAGGCTATATCAGTGAACAAAATGGAGGCTTGCCTTCCTGGAGCGATAACTGAGGGGAAAGAGCCTGTAAGTGTCAGGAGTGAGCACACCATATTGCATACAGATGATCAGGGCTGTGGAGCAGGGCAACACAGGGTTGGGGGACTGCCGTTATAAACATGGGCCAGATCACCCCCAGTGTTGAGAGGCCATAGAACAGATGTCCAGCTGCTACAGACATCAACTCAGAATCCCACCTCTAAATCCACAGAAAAGTCTCATTGGTCCAGCTTGTCGCAGTGTCCACCCTTGGCTAATCAGCTGTTCCTAGGGCAGGCAGGGTCATTGAACATAAGCATGGCTGTTACAAGTCTAGTCCTGTAGATAGAACGGGATGATCAAGGTCAGGCTGGAGAAAAGGGTGATTATCTTGAGCTCAACAGACATCTGCAAATACACCTGCCACAGTAAGATCTGGGGACTGCCTGTTCATGCCACTGGAGCGCCTGTGAAGATTTATAATTTGGTTTTGTTTTCATGTACAAGTCATATTTTTAAGTGGTTTCTGATCACCTAGGAACCTCCCAAGCCCCATTCTGCCACATTTGTCAGAAGGTGTTGAGTTGCTAACATCCTGCTGAAGACGAGCACAAGCATGGTGGTGGGAAGAAATCTGCTGAACACAGATTGACTCGGAATGCATGAAATGATGCACCACATCCCATCCCACCAGCTGCTCCTGCTTCTGGGGGACACGTCCTAACCCACTGCCTGCCGTTGTCTCCAGAGAACCACATCCTGAAGAGCAGACTTGTTTCCACCTCTGGGGGACCACAGCCCAGCCCAAACTTGCTCCTGCCTCTGGAAGATGCACTGCCAGTTTATGGGACAAGCTGACTCACTTCTCATCTCCACCCCAAGGATTTTCTTGGGGATCAAGAGAGAATACTGCGGGAAACACAGCGGATGATAGAAAAGCAGAAGCCACAAGATTCAGTTTCTTTCTTTCTGAGAGAAACAAAAGTCGAAGTGGGAGATTTAGGGGCAAGATGGTTCAGTGGGTAGAGGCACCTACCATCAAGTCTGATGGCCTTAGTTAAATTCCTAGAAGCCAAGTGATGGAAAGAAAATCAGTTCCACAAGTTGCGCTCTGACCTGCACAAATGCGCCACCACCCCTAAATAAATAAATAATAAATATTCTTTTTAAAGATAGGAAATGAGACAAATGCCGAATCCTCTGCTGTATAGCAAAGCAAGTGTAAGATTCTGAGCCTGGAGGACTAGCTGCAAGGACCCATAAATTGTCTATGACTTCACAACCTAGGCTGGATAATCACCCTTTGAAAAGGAGACAAGAATATTTATAAACACATGAATTTAGAAATAGTGACATCCCGTGACTAGAACAATGCGGTGAGAATCTTTGAAGTTTCAGGCAGTTTCTCCAGGGCTTTGGGGTCTCGGGGACTTGTAAATTGACCTTTGAATTCGCCCCCCACGCCGCCAGTCTTGGTGCTGGTGAAGACGGAAGCTCGTTCGAGTGGAACTCCTGCTGCTAGAGTCGGTAGGGAAGTGGTAAAGTAGACTCACAGCGGAACTTAAGACTTCGTCAGGGCCAGGAGGAAGAATCTGTGTGTGTTTGGGGCTCATGGTGTCTGGTGGCTGTTGATGGGGACTGACTGTCAGAGTCATCCAAACCCGATGAATAAGCAAATAGGCTCTCAGAAAGCCCTGATCTGGCTTGCACCAATCTAAAGGAGCCAGGGACTATAGGAAGCTCCTTGGTAGACAGAAAAGGCATTTTCCCAGGGGTCACCTTTGATCATCTGCCTTCTCTCACAAGCAATTAATGCATAATCATAAGCAAAACTGAGTACTTGCAAAAATCAAAACCAAAAAAATGTTTTCTGATTTGCCTTTGGGTCTCAAGAGAATTCCAGCGCTGAGAATTCTAGCTTGCAGATCTTGTTATAATTACCTGGGCTTCTCTTTCATGGTTTGAAATAGATCCTTCAGAGACTTCCTCACCCACGCGTCTCTGACTGCAAGGACCACACAGCAGGGACCTCAAAAGCGCTTTGGAGAATCCTGAGGTCAGGAGAGACTGCTCTGTAAAGACAGAGGATCTTGGCTCATAAACACAAAAGAAAAATGTCCTGGAGCCGGAGGAAAACCTTATAGTTGTTCCCTTTGTTGGAGGTCTCTTTGACACATCTCCCAAGGATTTGACTTCAGCAAGCTTATGGCAGGTCCAGTCCGGATTCCTTCACATGCTGGACCCAGGGCTGCAGAGCCTTGCGATACACACACTTTTTTTTAAAGAATTATTTTAATTTATTATTATTTTTTTAATTTTATGTGTATGAAGGTACTGCCTGCATGTGTGTAAGTGCACCTGTGTTGTGCTGGGCCCTCAGAGGTCAGAAGTTGTCAGATTTCCTGGAACTAGAGTTATGGACAGCTGTTAGCCACCATGTGAGTGCTGGGAATCGAACCCAGATCCTCTGCAAGGGCAACCAGAGCTCTTAACTGCTGAGCCATCTCTCCAGTCCCTGCTATACACACTTTTGTCATTAAAATTTTTTATACTCTTTTATTTAACAAAGTTTTGTCTCAGACCCAAGTATGCCTAGATGTGAAATGATTTTGTCTCAAATGGAGATTCTTCAGTGTTTCTGATTTTATTTTCCAATGAGTGTTTTCATTTTTATGGATTTAGTGTTATTACATTTATTTTTGTGTGTGTGTGTGTATACAAGTGCATGTGTGACACAGCACACATGTGGAGATCAGAGGACACGTGTGTTTTGCTTCTGTCCTTCTACCATGTAGGTTCTAAGGACTGAACTGAGGTCAGGCTTGGCAGCAAGTGCCTTTACCTGCACATTGTGCCTCCTCCAGGAATCTGGGCTTAATCTTGCTATTATAAAATGTATGTCTAAGGAAGAAGCGATACAATCACACACCTTATCTTTCTGAGCTCCCAAGAGAACTGCAGAAAAAAAGAAATCTGCCAAGGGCTGGAGAGATGGCTCAGGAATGAGAGCACTTACCACCACTCTTGCAGAAGACCCAGGTTCAGTTCCCAGCACCCATACGGTGGCTACCAACAGTTCGTAATTCTAATCCAGAGGGATCGGTCACCCTCTTCCTGCCTCCATGGGCACTGCATGCATACCATACATGCAAGGCAACTCATACACTTAAAATTTAAACAAGAAGAAAGAAACCTGCCGAGCAATGTATGCACCTTGTAGAGAGCATGCAGTGTCCAGCCCAGGAAGCCAGAGCTGCACAGGGTCAGAGGCAAGACCAGGGAAACCCTAGCAACAGTCTTGACATCACTTGGGAGATAATGAGCACTGCATGATGATTTCTTTTTTCTCTTGAATGACTTCATGGGATTGTTAACACATGCTTGGAATATAATATGTGGCCCATAAATGGCATTTGCAGCTTCTGTTGACATCTTTAATAAAAAATAATGGCAGTTAAAGTAATAAGAAAAATGGAATGTATGGTGGTTACTTCCTTTAACCTAATACTCAGGAGGCAGAGGTGGGTGAATCTGTGTGAGTTCAAAGCCAACTTGGTCTACATAGTGTGCTGTAGGTCAGCCAATCAGGGGTTACATAGTGAGACTCTGTCTCAAAAAGAAAAAGAAAAAGAAAAACAGATGATTTGGAGGAGTATATTAATACATTTACCTTGGACTGGAGAGATGGCTCAGCGGTTACGCACACTGACTGCTCTTGCAGAGGACTGAGGGTTTGGTTCCCAGCACCCGCATAGCAGCTAACAAACTAACAACCATGTGCAACTCCAGTTCCAGGGGACCCGATGCCCTCTTCTGGCCTCGGTGGACATTGCATGACAGGGGTGTACTTTCATGCATGCACATAAAACTCATACACATAAAATAAAAATAAATAATTGTTTTTAAAGATACTTTCCTCAATACCACAGAAGCAAGCTTGTGGATTAGCACAGAGATCTACAGAATATAGTCGTCGGCGTCGGTTCTTCTCCCCACTCTTTCCTTCCTGCTCCTTTTCCACTTTGGAGACAATAATAACAAGTTGCTATCAGTCTTACTGGCAGCAACAGAGTGCTGTAAGGCAGAGTTCTGGCCAAGCAGATATGAACAGAGTCTTTCTTGATAAAGACACGCCTAGTGCAATGCTCCCTTTCTTTCTGCCTGCCTGGAATATGGACATGACGTACAGGCAGACACAGCCATGTTGTAGCCATGAAGAAATAAGCTGATTTAGGGAAGACTAACAGAATCCTTGGGTTTTTATTGCACGTGGAGCTGCTGTACTAGGCCTAGGCTGCTTACTTTTAGACTTCTTTGTTTTATAAAGAAAATACTTTCATTTTTTTGTTTTGTTTCTTTTTTACTTAGAAGGGTTTTTAGCTGTTTATTGCTGAAAACATACTCAATCTGATAGTCAGTTTTGAGATGAGTTTCTGAAATACCTTGCTCACCTTCACAGGAAAATCTAGTCACCATGACTTCTGCTCAGGAGAACAAGTTTTCAGTCATTAAATCGGTCCTAAATATTGTAATAAAATGAATGTCTACATATGAATGGATATGATACACATGGATATTTATATGTGGGTTTATGAAACCTGAGAGGTTTGTTTGACCCTCAGTGTATACACAGGCATACAATCCTGATGATCTCCAGCATGGGGACTCTGGTTCCCTCTCCTTTCAGTGAGGCCATCATATCCCAGATAATTAAAGCTCTACTGGCGTCTGGAGGCCAACAAGAGCCACTTGGAACCATCCTTACTAGAGACCAGAGCTCAGCGAACCCATCTCCTAGGTAACTGACTCCTCCAAAATGCAGGTTTAACATGTACCAAAGCTTTATGGGCAGGTTGGCCTCACTCCACTACTTTAATTCAACAGAATCATTATATATAATCAAGACAAGCTATCTGGTTCCATAAAACACTTGTAAGCAGACTGGCGCTATAGAGGCAACAGGTAGCTTGTCCCTGCTTTCTGAAGAGCTGCTCTGCATTGTAGCTCTCACAATGGGAGGTCCATATGGTAAAGGAGGAATTATTTACAGTCCTGACCCACCATCTTTAATTTTTATGTCTTCATGTTATCTGTAGTTTCTCTTAATATATATACTTCCGTCTATTTCCTGTATAGATGTAGTTGAGATGTTTATATTCATAAAATAAGATTGCATAAGCATTCAAAGGATTTTCTTTTTGTTATTTATTTTGTTTGTTTTAGCCAGTAGCAAAATATTTTCTAGCCAAATCTGTTTGTCAGTTAAGCATCTAGGCTAGTAATGCAAAGTTTCTGTTTTGTTTAGCAGTGGAAATCATTGCTAAATAACCTGGGATTCATACATGGAGTACAGTGTTAATTCCTTATCAACATACTACTGGAAAATAATGACTATGGTTCACATTATAACTCTATAACAATTCATGGCAACCAAGCCTTACACTGCAACTTTAGTTTTTGCTCAAGATAGTGGCATGGCTTTAAAGGGTCCTAAATGTATAGGAACTGTTTACTAGTCCTTCTAAGTATCATTTTATCTACTCCTCACTGTAACCCCATGGGAAAGGTATCACAGCCATTTCACAGATGAATAAACTGAGTTTGAGAGGCTAAATTACTTGTCTGAAATCACAAATCCAGTAGATAAGAGAGACAAATTTTGAACATATTTCTGACTCCCATGTCCAGCCTCCTAGTCCCCATCCTCTGTTAGCGCCATTGATCCTCCACATTTGACAACCATATTTTTTTCTAAGGCATGTCATAAGAATCTTTGCAATCACAGTTATCCTGAGTCATGAATCGTTGTCAACAAGCCCCTTAGCTACATTCTGTTACAACATCATCTGTAACATGGCAGAGATGGCCACGGTCCTGAGTTCTGCATCTTTTGGGGAGCTATATTTGCTCTTGAGTCACTTCTATAGATGCTGGAGGGATGGAACAAATGCAGGCTTTGGAGTTGGATGCTTTGTGCCTGTACCTCAGGCTAGATATTTAATCCTCTTGAGCTCTAGTTAGCACATCTATCTCAGGGAGGGGCTCAAGCTATCTTCGCTCTTCCTGACCCAGCTCATGCTGATGGCTGACCATGAGCATGCTCTATCAAAGAACTGTGCAAGTAATTGAGAGATACTCAGATGCTACTGTCATTTTCAACATGGCCTCACTAGTTTCGTGGCAGTCCATCACCACATTTCCTCAACTGGCCCTCAGCACTACCTAGTGACCCCTCACACCCTCCAACTCTTAACATTTTCACTCTTCAAGAGCTCTTTCGTCTCTTCAGACACCATCCCTACCCCAAGTTTGACTTGGTGACCATGCTTCATGCTTCACCAAGAAAAGTGAATCAACCAAAAGGTCTCCCTGATCTTGTCGTTCCCGACCGTGCACAGGATCCCGCTCTCCAAAGACCAAACGTCTTCCAGCTGTGACCGCCCCTGACCTCACAGGGAATTTGTTTCTCTGATTAGTCCTCGTCTTCCATCCACTTCCTCTACCGGAGACTGTGCTCCATCTGAAAATAGAAAGGATACCCCGAGCTCCTGACCCCACGTTGCCGCCCAGACTCTTCTCCTCTCTGCTTCAGCCTCGTTACTGTCTCCGCCCCTCACAGTCTCCCCACCGACCGCACCGCAGTCCTCCCTCGGCTCGTGCTGCGATCGCGTCTGCTCTGGTCAACTTGACCTCTCAGCGGAGTCCGCTGCTGTCACGCGTTTCTGCTCTTGCCCTCTGCTGGTACTGCTCTTCTGCCGCCCCAGGGTGGCCTCTTGTCCAGTCCTTCACCACATTTGCTTCATTCTCCTGATGTCTGGGGTCTGAATCTTCCCCTGTTCCGTGTGCACTCCTTCTCTAAGTGGTCTCACCCAGTGTTAAGGTTTTCAGTATCATCTCTGTACCTGTCTCTCACTCTCCTCTGCATCAACGTTTTGGACTCTTTTGCACGTGACAAAATTACAGACAATTGAGAATCATGGTTTTTACCCTCCCGACCTTTCTCCACAAGTCTTCTGCTCAATAAATGTATTGTACAAGTGACGATGGGGGGGATTCCTTCCCCCAATGCACATGTAACAAAAGGCAGGCCAGCAAGAAGAATGTAAGAATTTATTTGATCATTGTTTTATATGACACAGGAACTTCAGACTGAAGACCCAAAGATCCAGGACAAACAACCTATTTGGTGCTTAACTTCAGTGAAGCTTGGATAGCCACATAGTAATACTATTACACAAAAAAGTGTATGATCCAACAGTGTTGGACCGCAGCAGAGGGAATCAGCACAGCCGATTCAGGCTCCCCTTTCCTCTCTGCATAGCCTTCCATTCTTCAGGGTATGGAGCTGGGCCCTTTCTGAAATGAGCATATTATGGTTCATATCAAACAAGGTAGGTCAAAGAATTCCTTCATGACCAACTCTTATACAAAAAGGGGAAGATAGAGATTTGTGGCCAGCTTTGGGGTAAAAAGTTTCTGATTTCTATGATCTGGCTTGAAGAAGAGGAATTTGTTTCTCTGGCTTGCCCTAGAGAAGACTGAAGGGCAAGAGAAAAGGGGTCAGGAGAAGGTCAGAGAAAAACTTTGTTTCTGAGGCTTTCACTTAGGGGTACCATTCTTGAGCTTCAACAGTACCAGCAGTTGGTACCTCTTAGTGGCACCAGTCACCCTTGATAACTTTCTTTGTTCCATCCTTGCATCTGAACTGTCAGCCAAACTCTCTATCTTATCTCTAAACATGGGCTGAACCTGTCCGCTTCTCTCCATCCCTTTGCTTAGGAGCCCTGGTACGAGCCATCATGGCCAGCTGTGTGGAATACCTCCACGGCTACTTAGTGCTCCCGTGCTTCAGGTTTCATCCTTTACCATTCTTTTCTTCACATGATAAATGGGAAGAAAGAAAAACTCTTCTTTAGAGTTGACTTCCAAATAGTAAATATAGAAGGAGTGGGAGATTTCTAAATTCATCAATGGGTACTAAAACTAGTACAATTAATATTTAATGAGCAACAGGATATTTACATGGTCTCAAAGAAAGTCCCCATAAATTACATAGTTAATATAAAGCAAAAAATGGTCACCTTACAAAAGAGAGACTTGGAAGACTTTGCTTTAACCAGTTGATCACAGTTGACATCATCAACCTCGAACAAAACCAATCATGTACTTAAGACACCATACCTGGAACAGGACACAGCAGCCCTCTGATCCTCCTGCCAAAAACATAGTTTGAACCCAGTTATGAGAGAAAAGTCAGACAAGCCAAAACATAGTAGAATTCTACAAGATCCATGTTCTCTGAGAAAACTCCATCAAGACTAAAGAAAAGGTAAAGGGTCATTCTAAACTTAACTAGACTAAAAGATTGGACATGGAGCCTGATATAAAATAGCTATAAGCGATATCTGATGAGACTTTAGTGTGGACCATGGAGTAGAAAACAATAGTTAGAATACATATTCAATTTCTTGATTTTATTATAGTGTTAGAAGTAAATAAGAATGCCTTTGCTGTTAAAACTCATGTGTCTGAAGTGTCTGAAGTATTTAGTGTTAAAGAGATATAGTGTTTCTGCTCTATTTTCAAATGGTTTCAGAAAAAGAGCATATATATATATATATATATATATATATGCACGTGCATGTATGTGTGTGTTTATGTGAGCACATAAAGAGGTAAAGGAAACCAAAATAGGACAAAAATAAACACTGGTAACCCAGAATCCCCTTTTATTGTTCTTGCAACTCTTTTGGAATTTTTACAAAAATCATTTTACAATAAAAAATAGTTCTAAAATACTGTACTCACCAGCTCCGGTCAGTTTTCTGCTTTGTGCTTCTCCAACATCTTCCCAGCACATGAACAGCAAACTCCAAAGCCTGTTGTGTCCTACATGATCCGCACTGCATGATCCGCACTGCGGGCCTGTCGTGTCCCACGTGATCCGCACTTTCAGCTGCTTGGGGCCTGTGCCCTTCTTTCAATTGGCCTGCCTGCCTAGGCCAGGTGTTTTCTGTTGCTGAAACACATGACACATTCACTCTAGGGCCTAAGGGTGGGTTTCTCACCTTAAGTGCTCTTTCACCCAGCCTAGGACACTTGCTCTTCCTTGACATTCAGCTGTTAGCTGAATGCTTACATTTTCCACTAGACCTACCTTAACACCACTGCCTGCTCCCGGTCTCTGCTCCTCCTCCTTCTACACAGAGCATGTATCAATGTTTTACTTTCTACCTATTTGTTTAATTTATGTCCCTCCTTGAGTTTAAGCCCGTGATGGTGAGTCTTTTGTCACAGACACAGCTATAACCTTCTCTTCTGGATATTACCAACCCTTACTATATGTTCAATAAGCATTTGCTGGAGTGATGTCATATACTTTGTTAGTGCTGTAGATAATTTCCATACTAAGTCTCTAATGTTGGAGAGAGCCTCCTTCTCCAGTCATGTTACAAGCTCCTACATAACTGCAAGGTTTTCCACCCTGCAGCTCATTCAGGCTGCATTTCAGAACAAGAGATATTTTGTTTCAGTTCCTTTTTTCCAGGGAGCCAAAACTCATTAAGACTCTTCCCCATTCCCACCCTTGGGGACCAAGGCAATTACTAGGAAGACTGTGGGCATCATGGGCCCCTACATTTCCCAGAAAGAGGCTGTGTCTCTTCTCATAAACGGCAGGGAATCAGTAAACAGCCATTCTTTTGATCTCTATGTTTTGAAACACCAAAGGAATATCTGCATACCGCAATTCCTGAGAGCCACACAATAGCTATGGCTATCGTAGGGCGGGGACGGGACGGGAGGGAAGTTTGATCCTGCTGTCGCCTGCCAACACCAAGAGTAGTCTCAGATAGGCCATTTGAGTTCTCTGCGGGAATGGCTTTCCTTTAAATTTAGAAGTGGCTCTTTCAGCATGTGAATGAAGCCTGGCTAGCAGAATCAGAAACCTGGTGCCCTTCCCACTGGCACCCTCATTTCACAATTTCCTGTATCACATTTGTGAGCAGTGGAGAAACTCTATGAACTATGTGCTGTGAAAGGGACACTTGATCTGATCCATTGAATGTATCCTTTTCATCTCCTCCAGGAGGCCTGTCAATGAAGCATCCTTCCAGCTTGCCCCCACATGCCTCCTCCTGTTAACCTACACGGAGGGAGCTAACTTCTCCAGAGAGGGCCGGAGAACGTGCGCAGGCCGAGAGACTAGTCTGTCCCAGGTCCTAAGAACTCGATCCTGCTTGCTGCCACTTCACAGAAACAGCAAGGGATGCTGCTCAGAGCCACTGCTAGGTGGAGGTAATCAAATCCACTAACACAAAGCAATGATTTTCTGTGGCCTGCGGGAAGGAAGTGTTGGGGCATGAGGAAGATCAATGCACTTGGCTATCTGCACACTCAGATCTATGTAGGCAGAGAAAGGGCCAAGACAGTCCAGGTAAGAGGGCACTTGTGTTCTCCTTGGCCATGAGCAGAGCCCCATCTGCTAGTGCTGATGTTCACAGCCTCTGCTATGTGGAGCCAGTATGACCAGCAGTCTCCAGCTACCATGTCCACCAGAAATGACTACAGATGAAACGAGCCCACGTGGAACAATGTATAGAAATGGACTTGCAGTGTGGTGGTGCCTTCCTTTCTATAATTACCAGCTAGATAGCCTTGAACACTTGCATTACTATCCTTAGCCTCAACTTATACTCATCCAGAAAACTGAAGTAATAGTAATACTGCTCCCTATGGCTAATGTAATGGTAAAGTGTTAATACAGTACATAAAAATCTTTAGTAGCATGCCTAGCAATGGGTAAGACTTTGATAACCGAGTGAACACATCCTGACTACTTTCATTTAATCATTAAACACCCAAATAGGTTCAATTACATCTTGCTGCTTTAATAAAAGGCAAACCCGTGCGGCTTGCATAGCTCTATGCAATCTGGCCCTAACCGATTCCTCAAACTTTATCCCCCATCATCCTTTCTTACCTACCTTGAACTAGGCCAAACATCTTTCTGGCCCTGAAATATACCAAGTTCACTGCCATTTTAGGGACTTTCCATATATGAATATGAAAAGGTAGAAAAAGGACCTGCAAGCCATATTCATCAACTCAGCAATGAACACTCTCAGATAAAACTAAAGCCTGAATCTAATACAGGACACAAAAGATCATATTCATGTGTGGGTGGGTCTCCATCTCCAGCACGGCTGTTGTGCCCCAGCCTCAGGTGGCTCAGAGTGCGGCGGGAGGAGGAGCTCCTGGGATACTACATCGGTGGGTAGTTCGGTTATCAAAACCAAGGCAAGGGTTTATATAGGGAGGCCTTTCTGACTGTTACAGAAGGTGGGAAAGTTTAAGGTGGGGGTTTTGGGGTAAAGGCAGGAAGTTCAGGAATGAGGAAACAAAACCCAAAAACCTGGCTCTGGTTTGGGGTGGGGGAAAAGAAGATTCATATCTACAATGATTTCCTGGGGCCAGTTTATCACATCAGGCAGAGCAGGCCAGACACCTGCCATCCCTTCAGGGTATCCAGGGTTGCTTGCCTTGCTCAATACCAAGACCCCCACATTCATGAAAGGAAATAAACATGCTTAGCATAACCCACTGTAGAGACCAGCCTATAAATGGGAAATCAGTTATATAAAGTTAGAATGGGGCTTAGGATCTTTTGAATATAAAAAAAAAACTACATTTAAAGACCCATCTGGTGAGTCCAACATTGCCAGTGAGGAACTTGATTTAGAGAGGTTGACCTTGCTGGGAATAGGTTGTACAGCTGAGTCTTGAAGCCAGATCTGATCTGAGCTCTTATTTAATTTTGTCCAACTACAGAAGCCCAACACCTGGTAGGATAATATACAAAGTTAAAGTTATTTTGTTGCATCAGGAAGGTTAAATGTTGTAAACTGCAATTAGAATTTGCAAGGTTCTTAATCTGAATTGATTTCTTAATCTGACTCTGTACACTGTTTAGAAATACTGGAAATGGTAACAAAAAATGTCAACAATGATGATTGAGGTCACATAATAGTTTTATTAATATTACATCCAAATATTAGGAGTCACATATTATCTTCATAATTACCTAAAAAATAAGTTCAGACCAACCACATGGTGATCATAGCTAAACCTCAGCTATGATCCATCAGGCAGAAGGACATTCTCCTCTCACACACACTAACAGTCCCAGCAAAACACTGTCCTACACACACAGGGACGTCCACAGGACAGATTACTGTCTTCCCCACACAGTGAGTTACAGTCTATGAGACACTGTCCCTCCTCCAAAGTAACTAACAGTACACCAAGCAGACCACAGTTCCTTCCAAACATGGCATTACCAGTCCACTGTCTACCCCCTGCAAAACGTTACTGTCAGAAGAGATCATCAAAAGAGCAGATGAAGTTTCCCCCTTCTGTCCTTTGTATCCAATTCCTGTGCAAAGGGGCTAAATGTGTCAAGGTGACTGTGGACTGTGGACTGAAGGATCACTCTTCTTAACTGATCTGTGAAGACTGCTTTCGGAAGAAACAGGAAAATGAGTGCAAAGTTTCAGGGAAGGGAGATTTCCCTGTCATCTGAGCTCAAGTATAGATGATGTTATGTCGAACGTAAACCCCAAGCTGTCTCACTGCAATGGAAAACAAAGTGTTTCTTGAACTGCTTCCTCTCGTCCTGGTTGACTTGTCCACTTTTTTCATTCACATTTGCTCTCATCTCTCACAAAAAGTGATGAGAAAAAATTAAGAGGGCCACTGAGATTCAAAAGGGACAATTTTTGGAACATTTCCTTTACCTTCCCTCGGGGATGCTGAGTCTGTAATAAAGCTTAGACATAAAAGTATACTTTGAGATAAATATTAAACTAGATCAACTCACTGGTGGGTGACCATTGCTTTCCAGGAAATTAAGTGAATAATTTAAAAAATATAGAAACATTTCCTCTAGCCCTTGCTTCCTGATTTCAGTCCCTCTTTCTTGTTTAATTTCTTCAAAGTACTTTCCATGAAGCACTTAATGTCTCCTGTCCTGAAATAACTGATCAGGTTAAAGGCATTCTTTGCTTGATTCTTCCTCTTGGAACTCTGCCTTGTTCTTTGAGTCCATTTTTCAAGAGTCCACTGAGCATCTCAGATTTGTTGTGTTAAAGAACAGCAATAAGAATTTGCTTTCAAATTATTTAATTCTGTCATCTCAAATGAAAAATGCTCTCCACTAAATATTTTCAAATGGCCACTTATTTACATTTTGCAATAAAACATGAAGTATAAAATTAAGCAAAATAAGTTTTATGGGGGAGAAAACCCATTTATTAATAGTGGTTAATTCTTTCCTTTTTTTCCTTTCATTCTTTTCTTGTTGTTTTTGTGACAGGGTCTCCCTGTAGCTCCAGCTAGCCTGGAACTCAACCAGACTGGCCTGGATCCACCTGCCTCAGCCCCCTGAATGCTGCTCTACAATAGTTCATTCTATTCTTCCTCTGGTGGGACATTCCTTGACTTTCTTCTTTGTCTGTTCTACTTGCACAGGCTGGATCACAGCTCTGAATGGCTGAGGGAACAGACTTAGGTGTTATTTTAGTAACTACACTAACCCAACAATGCAATTTACAGCATTTACAAGGAACCCTCCATGTTCCAATCAATTGTATCTCTTCTGATGTGGAAACCAGCAGCAGATGTTATATTTCCCACGAGCCTCTGATTAACACAGCACCAAGAGATCAAACAAAAGATAAAAAAAAACAGCTGACATACAACTTACTGTTTCCAGCACTAACTTCACACTGGTCTAGCATTAAGGAGTGGGTAGAGATTGTGCAGGGAAGTTGGCTAGCAACAAATGGTGCTCTTTGAAAGTATTCTGTGGAGTGTCCTGTGATCCTAAAGGAGAACTGCCTTGAAGATCCTTATTTTTCCAGATAAAGCTGGGGTCAGAGGTCTATGAGTATATAGCTCAGGCTGGCCTCTAACTTCCTACGTAGTTGAGGGCTGTGGGTGATCTGCACACTGCCATGTCTGGCAGTTTTGGGTTTTTTGTTGCTGTGGTGGGGATGGAACCTGCTAGCACCCAGAGCAGACACTGCTCAGGTTACATGCATCTGCGACTGTGCCTCTCCTTACTCTGCTGATTCTGTGTACAGGCCACAGGCTACCAGACCTCAGTATTATAGCAGCAATAAAGGCAGATTAAGAGAAAACTCCTCCTGGTTAAGAGAATAGAATCTCGGGCCTGGGTGGAGACGTAACATTCCAGTTGGCCAGGTCAATCTCCTGGCCAAGGGACACCCCTAGAAAAGTGGGGTCACCATAATCAATGCTAAAGAGATAGGCAGAATAATTAGTGCTTTAATGATATAATGTACTTTCAGTCCCCAGATCCCCACTCTAGTGTAGGAGCTTACCAGGCCCAGCCATCAAGCTTCCCAAGTCTGCCCCCTCTTCTAAATTCTTGGAACAGCCTAACCTCACCTTTCCTTCTCTCTCTCTTTTCCGAGCATGCTTTCACTAGCATTTGGACTTTCCTAACTCTTGTTCTAAAGTTCCACTCCTCCATGTGGCTGCCATGTGTCTAAGCTCCACATTGCCTTAAACAGCATGTTTTTATTTTGTTTTTTTTCTTTTCTCCTCCATTCTCCGGGCAGTTGCTGAGATTTACAGCTTGCCTGCCTTGAGGGTTTTTCTTTTCAACTCCAATAAAATTGTCCTCAAGCTTCCATTTGTGACCATTCTTAAATTCTTTTCTTGATGAGACACCCTCAAGAAAGAATGTCCACTTCCCCTGTATCAACTGGTGACCATGAAAGGACCCCCAAATCCCAGTAACACAAACATGTACTATAGGCCACTCATCAGCCATTTGGCACCGAAACTCTCCCTCCCTCTGAAACCTCTAAGAAGGGACCCTACTCTGCCTCATGGTCCTGAGCTCTCCTCAGAGCCTCAACCACACTATCTTTCCGCACCTAAAAATCCCACCTGAAAGGACAAGCCACTTCAGTGTCCCCCTTGAGTCCTAACCCTGAACTTTCACAATGGTGCCAAAGCCCAGGAGGGGCTCCCCTGAAATGTATTACCCTTTGGGGGCCCCTCCACGATTGCTGCTGCTTTCTTCAAACCCAACAGTGGCCTGCATTTTCCACTGGTGAGTTTTTTAGGTCCTCTGGGAGCTCTCTCCACCTCCTTGAGATACCCTGGGTAAATAGGATAAAAGCTTCCAGTTTTGCTGTTTGAATGGACTTGAAGTTGCTGGTGCGTTCTTGCCCTTCCCTTTGTAGTGGCACACCCAGAGGGGGTAGAATGACCTTGCTAGTTTCCAAACTGGCTCGACCACACCCCATGTGATGTTCTGTCAGGGAGGGACGTTTGTAAATAGCAAACCCCTTGATCTGTTAGGAATATGCACATGAAAACTTTGTATAGTCTTAGTTCTTATGGACATTTTGAATTGTAACCAGTCCGCACCCAAGACCCTATAAAATTTTTTCTAAGTATGATTGGGGTTCACCATAAGCAGGCCCAGCCAGTCGGAAATAAAATATCTTGCTCTTCCATCCACATGGTGTTGGCTTTTTGTCTCAACCCATTACTCTATTGACTGTCTCCCAAAACCCCAGTAGTGGGTCAGAGTGTCCCCCAACATGATTCAGATCACATTGCCCTCAGCCAGCAGAGCCTGAAGACTTATTCTTATTTTTATTCTATTTATCATTTATGACACTGGTCATACTGCTGAAAGCGGATGAAAAGATGACAAAGATGACTGTCTTTCCTGTCCCTGTCCACTGGCCAGGTTAGCTCACCAGGCCTCTTAACAGGTAAACTTTGATCTCAAAACTCTTAGGCTTGGGTAACTTCATACTGTTCAATGGCAACTGGTCCAGAACTTCCCTTAGCAGAGCCTTTTTCTGCCTTAAAAACTGCATTCCCCTCTGCCAATCACACGCTGCTTTCCAAACCCTGTTACTGAAATTCTCCTGCTGTCTGGAGTGCAACCGCCTCTCTTCTCTGTGGAGATAACGGCTGCCATTGTCCCAGGCAGATGTTCTGCTCTGATCAGATGCCAGCTCCGGCTTCTCCTCGGTGGCGACCCCCAGGTGCCTCCTCCTTTGTCTTCTCCCAATCGCACATGGCTGCTCATGGCTGCTTTCTGCGGTGCTCCTTCTCCCCGTCTGTTGCTGACGCTGTGCCATCGCGGATCCACCTCCAGGGCTTGCAGGAGCCAGTCTCACTTCTCTCCACAAAAGTCTGTCTTGCCTTCATCTGCAATTTTTCCTCCCACGGAGACTGTTGGTTTTCTGGGTTTTGTTTTCATTTCTTTAGTTTTATTTTATGTGTGTCAGTGTTTTGCCTGCGTGTATGTGAATGCACCCATGTGTACAATGCCCAACGGAGGACAGAAGATGACAATAATTTTAGAGAGCAAAGAGCTATTTAGCTGGGATAGACTATAAATTCTCTAGTTCATCTGTTGAAAGTTTCACTGGTCAATCACCTGATCATAGGGCCACTCTTAGGAAGGTGGATTTACCTTAAGTTATACGAAATAGATGGATGGACCACCGAGTATGTTAATGAGACAGTGAACTTTCCCAGCCTGGAATCCCACCTCCCAGTGCGGTTCTTCTGGACCCTGCCACAGACATGCAGCTCTCCGTAAGTCTGCCTCAGAAAAGCGTAATCTTTCCTTCTCTTCTTCGTATCCCTTTTCTAAACATGCTTCTCTAAGGCTTTGGGCTGCCCTAGCATCTTGTATTTCTCTACTTTTTCTCTAAAGCTCCTTCTCCCAGTCATGTGGCTGCCAGTCCGCCACGTGTCTGACCTCCACACAGGCGCTAAACCTGCAGGACTTTTGGCTTCTTTTCTTCTCCCTCCATTCTCTTCCTCCAGGCAGCTGCTGAGATCCACAGCTTGCCTGCCTTGAGGATTTTCCTTTAGATTCCAATAAAATTGTCCTAAATCTTCTGATTGGGTCCATTCTTAAATTCTTTTATGAATGAGACTAAGAACCCACTAGGAGACTTTTCACCCCCTTTCATTGGCTCTTCTGCAGTTAAGGAGGGCTGCTGGCTTCCACGTGGGTGCTGAGAACCGTACTAGGTCCTCTGCAAAATCAACCAGTGTTCTTTCTCCAGCCCCTGGTTTTTGTTGCTTTTGAAACAGGGCCTTGCCACGTAGCCTCACCTGCAGGGGGATTCTCTATGTAAATCAGGCTGGCCTCCAATTCATGGAGATCTGTCTGTCTCTGCCTCCCAAGCACTGAAATTAAAGATATCAGCCACCACCTTAACCCCCAACCAGACATTTTGTTTGACAAAATTACCGAATTCTTAGCAACTGTGAAATGCTGTGTCTGCCCCTCCCTCACTGTCAAAGTGAAACTTGGTTTCACCCCCATGAGTTGGAGCAAGACCTGCAAAGAGAGCCCTTGTTCCTTAGAGCCCGTATGACTCACCCCTAGTTCCCTTTCTAAAAAGCCAGCCCTTGATAAGACTCCCAACTTGCTTCTCTAGGATGCAAAAAATGCCTTCAGCCACACCTGCTCCCCTTTCCTCCCCCACCCTTAGGAGCTACACATCTGAAATACAAAGCTCAGCTCCAACCTGCCTCCCCCTGAGAGCCTCTAGCTGCTAGACCAACTCTCCTACACACTCCTTTTAAACATCAAAGGGAGGATTCAAAAACCTTCACTCGGTCCTTTGCCCTTCTCAAAGGATAAATGCAATCATGTCACATGTTATTTCCACACTCTGTCATTTTGCGTGCTGCAACTGTGTTCACAAGTGTTACACAAATGTAAACTGTCATTGTGTTCATTCTGTGTCCTAAAGAAAAACCCAGATAAGAAGACCTGGGTCACTTTACAGTTACTCTGTGCTGCTGCTTCTATCCCTATTCTTTAGATATGTGTGCGTGGGTATGGATGGGTCTGCTGTAGATAAAAACATTCAGGGGCTGGGGAGGTGACCCCATGATTAAGGGCTTTGGCTACTCTTGCAGGGGACCCAGGTTCAAGTCCCAGCACCCATATGGTAGCTAACAACTATCCATAACTCCAGTTCCAGGGGAATTCGACGCCCTCTTCTGACTTCTTTGGCATTGCACACACAGGTACACTTACATACATGCAGGCAATACACTTGTACACATAAAATAAAAAAGAAACATTCTAAGATGATTTAATTGCTAAAAACTACAAAAAAAAAAAAAAAAAAAAAAACAAACTGTAAAAGCCAGGGGAGGAAGTGCATGTCCATATGGGAACAGAGTCTTACAGGCTCCTGGGACCTTAGTCATATAAACCTACAGCAATAGTGTCAGCGTGCACAAGACCCATGCAAACTCAAGACAAAAACCCAGCATAGAACTGGGGTAATGGGTAGCAGGCCTCAACCTTAGCTGAAGAACTATTGGCAGATGATCACTGCTGAATGAGGGAAGAGTTGATTTTTCTTTAAGGAAGAGACTCTAGACAGGCTGACTAGACCCCAGTGGATGAACTTGCACTGAGGGGTGTCTGGGTACAAAAACTTGACTTGACAAGCCTTAAAATATATGACAGAGTGCATGAAATCCGGTGTGGTGGGACATGAGGGAGGGGTCTGGTTAGGGAAGAGGAGATGGGACATAAGACGTTTTTTATGAAATACACAAAAATTCCATAAAAATACACATTAAGAAAACTATATAACCTGCTCAAGATATACAGGACAACTTAAAAAGTACAAACACTTCTGTATGTTTGGTAAGATCATGGACATAAATTCTCTTTTTCAGTGTATTTCAAATGATTGCATGCTCTGCCTGAACCTCTGACCTAGATATTTGGGATATGCCATACTTTTTTATGTTTCAAATACAATTTATTAGCTCTTCATTTAAAATATAATTATTTTCCAAAGTGGGACATCTATACCACACCCTCTTCCCAAGGCCCAGGGACCATTGAGGAAGAGAGGAAGGGAAGATTTTCTTAGCCGGAGGTTTGGGAGGAGAGGAGCAGAACCGTGTCTTCTCAACATGACAGGATTGCTGCCCTCATAAGCTCGCAGTGACCGTGGTTGCCTGCACAAGACCTGCACAAAATCAAGCCAGTCCCACTCTAGCATGGAGCCCCCAGCCCCCCCTGAGAGCAATGGACAACTGATGGCTTCTAGGAGAGGAAGAGCCAGTTTTCTTTAAGGGTGTGGCTCCTGGGAAATGGATCACACTCCAGTAGATGGAGTTTGTATATGAATACTACAAACTGGAGTCAATAGGCTATTAAATTTTTAAAAAGAGGACATGAAATGGGGGTGTGAGAAGGTAGAGGGGATCTGGGAAGATTAAGGGAAGAAGTTGGGATGAATGTGATCAAAATACATTACATGAAATTCTCAAAGAATTAATAAAAATGTGATTGTATTCAGGATTTTATAAATAAGACATAAAAAGCCATTACATTTAAAAGAGAGATATAAAGGTTATAGATAGAAAATGTATAGTTGGTTTTTAGAAGTTTAAAGAAAGTGGAATGGTTTCAGATAAAAAAAAATTTCTCTGGAAAATTTATAAAAGATGGTTGTAGCACAACTATAATTTAATTAGTAATTTTTAAGGTAAAATTCTATTACACTGAGATAAAATTGATGCCTGATTCTATGTTTACAACATTTTCTTAAAGATTCTCTTTTAAAATATCTTTAATCTTTTACTACGTAACCATCTAAAACTTAATGATTAGATTTCTCCAAATGCCAAGTATGTTTTCCTATTAGGTAAAGCTTTCATTTACTGGATAGTCACTGCCTTAAGAGCAGGAAATAATTCTATCACAAAGAATTACTCTTACTTGAGATAATTCTGCTAAATTGCATAGTGATCATAAACATGTTGGCTGGAGAAATAATTTATAACTTTGGCCTATTATGCAAAATTTCATTGTGCCTATGATTTTCAGTTCTCCAGATTGATAATGAAATAAACAACTGCTGCTAATAAATTTTGATTTCATTAATTGGAAGAAGATTCCTTCCAGCCTGAAAGGAAAGGACTATAGTTTTATATTTCTTAAATCCTATTATATTTAAAATTTTCTGAGCTATTCTGGAATAATAAAACTATGCCAATCTTGATTTGACTGATACTGCAGGTAGTGATGACAGGATAGAGGGTTCTTCTGGTAGAACTCCTTACTTTACTTGAACCAAGTTTTCATGCTTAAAAAGATTCTCTCTCATAAGTGGATGCTAGCTTTGAATCCTTTGATATGTGTATTTCAGTTGGAAATTCCACAGGGATCAGGAAACTAGAAAGGTGCCATGGAGAAGGAGGGGTCCATGAGAGGGGAGGTAGAATATAGGAGATAAAGGAGAAAAGAAGAAGAACAGAAAGAGTTAGTGCGGTCGGGGATGGATGTGCAGGGCAGAGGAGCGTGTGTGGGGAGGGATAACTAGCATTAAAGGTCTTTTGAAAAAGTCATATGGAAACCTATTACTGTAGAAGTTTCTAAATATATATACACATATATATTATTTTATATTTATTATATAAAAAAGGGTTTAAATGGTACTTATCCTATAACAGGGGGATAATGTCCCTATCAGACACCACAGGTTAGCAAATAAAAAGACCAAATGTCAGGAATGCATGCCCCCTTTTGGAGTTGTTGGCCAGGAGTACCCCATAGACTCTCAAACAATGCGTGTCATTGGTCTTGGTTACCTACCATAACTTGATGGTAAGACCCTGTTGCTGAAGATACTACATACGTGAGTCATAGCACAAACAAGGAGAAATCAAGCTGGTACTGACCTCAGAGCTTCATCTCTACCCAATTGCATTCGTACTGCTGGAAGGTGCTATGCATGCTGACAGAAGAGAAAAAAATCATCAACCTTGCCCAGCTGTGAACCCTGCTAGTTACAAAAACTGCTGACCTAGGGAAACATGCCCATTGGTGCAATAGTGGTCCAAATGTTGTGGGAGTAACCAATCACGGTTGGATTTAAGGCCTGCTTCACCAGATGAAGCCCATACCTACCACTCTTATAATGCTTATTTTTAACATAAGGCTTTAACACAATTAAGCCAGTATTACTACAGATAGCTGCAGCTGCTCTACATATACTAAACCTAATTACCTCATGATGTCATCTTACAGACTGCTGTATCTCTTCACAATGTTATCTCTTCCATTCCAAGCCTTTCCACATCTTCTTTGACTCATCTTTTCCTTTATTACAAAGCCAATACTATTATTTCACTAAAGTTGAAATACTGCTCTATTGCCCTAGTTTATCTTCCTTCAGCAATCTGTACTGAATCTAGGCTGTATCCCATCTTTAAGCTATTTTCCTAAATCTCCATGGCCCCCTGTTGTTCTCCCTAGTTAAATGTAGAAAACTACAGCCTGACCTCACTATGAAGATTCTGCCCCCTCTCCCCAAAAATTCCTTTGTAAGTAACCCTAAATAAACTGTTTTCTCTGACTGGAGATCACACCTCGCTTGCTTAGTTGTCCTGGACCTAGAGGGGCAGGGCCGAATGCTGCACCTCACTAAGAGGAATTCTCAAGACACTCCATGACTCACTTTGAGATTAGCCATCCTCCAATATTCTACAAGGACACTTCCTTCTGTAGGTTTGTCATGTTAATATTCAGAGTGAATGCTGCTGGTGAAAAGAAACCCAAATTACCTGAAAGGGGCTGAGTTGGAACCTGGAGCAGGGGAAAAGCAGCTCTTCACTGGTCTTAAAGTTCACCAGACACATTTGCTCTGAGTGTAATCCAACAGTGGTAATACCTACCCCTCAGATGGGAAATAAGAACCCAGTAGGGTGTTCCCTTGAAGCAGAGCTTGGAAACTGATCCTTCTATTAGCAAAGGTGGGAACTATCCTAGAGGCCCCTGGCTCTGCCCACAAGGTCCGGGGAAGACAGGCTTGATTCAGCTAACCTAGGATCACGGAGACAGATGCAGGACGCTGCCTTAACAGCACGAGTGAAAACACTTCAGCAACAAAGTGGGTGCCATGACTGAGGAAGCTATCACTGACATTGTGTCTGGTCCCTGTGACCTTTGAGCTCTCTTCACAGCCTATGGATATCTATATCTTAGGTATCAGTACAGGTAAAGCAGTTTCCTTACTCTGAGGGCTTATCACACAAAGCCTGATACATAAAGCAGCTCAATAAAGGAGTCAAATAGTTTGAGAAAGAAAATCCAGGATAAGAGTACAGTGAGGTAGACAGGAGGTTGTCCTTGGGAGCTGTGTCTGACACATATTTCCTCCGTGGAGCTCACCCCTGAGCTGTGCACAAGGTGTGGGCTTGGTGAGAGAATCAGTGGCCGGAACACTAAGGTCATTTTCCACCTTCTGGTGCCCTTTTCATTTCTTTCTCAACTGAAATGTGAAAGTACAAGGCTAAATTAGAGTTTTGGTTTTAAAACCAAGTGTTAAAGTTATACCGTGTATCAAGACTCTAATTAAACTTTTTGTTCTTTGTTAATTCATGCATGGATATAACATATTTGATCATATCTACTACCCTTGCCCTCTCTTATCACCTTCCACTCCCTCTGAACTCCAGCAAGTCTCTCTTTTACTCTCATATGTTTTCTTGTGACCCACTGAGTTTAATTAGGGTTGCTTACATGAGCTTGGGTGTGGAGTTATTTGCTGAAACACAGGCAACTTACAAGTAACTACACAACTAAAGGAAAATGACTCCCCTACAACCACCCCAGCAGTCATCAACTGCCAGAAGCTCCTCAGCTAGGGGTTGGGCCACAGGAGCCCTCATCCCCTTGTGATAGAGTGGCTTTCAGTACCGGGTGTGAATACTCTCCTGTTAAGTGGGCCTCAGATCCCATCAGAAAGAGGTTAGTTACCTCCCAAAACAGTCATGCCCCTATTGCACCATAAGATCTTGATTTTAAAACCTTATGTATGTGGTGTTAAAAGTCTACATATGTCATTCTTATCTCTATTTTCAAGTATGTGAAATTTTAGAATACTGCTTTTCATAATGCTCTTAATTTAAAAGACATTTTAAAAACATCACTATTTTTTCACCACAATAGTTTTCGTTTTCATATTACTATAATCATAAGAAACAACAAGTGACAAGATTGAATTGATGGCTCTGCCTACATAGTTGTCTTTTCACAGGAAGATAAATAACAACGGTCATTTCCCAGTTTTTTTGTTTGCCAGATGAGGTGTTGTGTGTATGCATGCATGTGTTGTATGTTGTATGCAGATGAACACACCTGTATGCACACATGGAGACCAGAGGTCAACATCATGTGTCTTTCTTCTGTCACTCTCCAACTTATTTTTTTGAAACAGGGTCTCTCACTGAACTTGGATCTCACCAACTGGCTGGCTAGTAGCCCTGGGGATCCTCCCGTCCCCACCTCCCAGTGCTGGGATTACAGGTACCCACTGCCAGACTAGCTTTTCTATGTGGGTGCTGGAGATTTGAACTCAGGTCCTACCAGGCCAGGTTTTAAAATTAAACAGTTATCTTTGTCCAAAGCCTTGTATTGTAATGAATAATCATTAACACAAATCTTCTATATGCTTCAGAATTAAGATCAACTCTTAAATTTTAATAGCATAAGTTCTATAACTATAAATAAATTGTCTTGACAAAAAGATCCTACCAATGAGCTATGCAGCTTTTTGTACAACTGTCTTGGCATGGATATCAATGTTTTTCATATGTCATGTCCTGATGCAGAAGACTCTGGCACATTTGCAAGTTTATTGGTGACTTGGTTTGCAGACAGAGCTGCAGAACTCCACAGCAGCTCTCCAGTTAGATGCTCTGTTGAAAATAGAGAGGCTTTCAGTTGTCTGTTTCCTTAGCAAGGGTTCTCTGTGGCACATGTGTACTCTAATTCAAAGCACAGCTAGTCAGTCAGTTGGGAAATCTGGTCCCAGAGTCTGACTTCAAACATAGAAATAAAGAGTGTTCCTAATCCTGGTTTCCACTTTGGCCCTAGCTAGCTCCTATTGTGTTCCATATGGCAGAACATATGTTACTTGCTGCACAAATTTATAATGTCTGAAAATAATGTTTTCCTGAGTGAACAGTCATTGGGGATGAGGCAGCATTTTCTAAACAAAGCTCAGAGTTGGTGGTGAACCTGAAAAGCGGTGTCCAGGGACAGTGCCAGCCAGGGCGTATCACAAATCCAAGGACCACTCCAAAGTCCCCTAGATAAGAGGGCAGCACAGTGTTCTCAGCCCTGCGGCTGCCCCCAAGGCCTCCCTGTGAGGGTGAGGGGGATATCTGAGAAGAGGCCTAGACCAAGCACCTAAGAGGCACATGCAAAGCATCGCTCCATTTGAAACAGGTGAAATGAAGCAGGTGGGGCCTGTAGCACTACGAGAACTCAAGTCGGACTTGGTGGCATAGAAAGGACAGGGCCGGGGTGACGTGATGTAGAAGGCCTGGAGGAGACCAGTCAGTCAACTGCTTAAACCTGCTTTAGCTTAAGAAGTTGCCTGAATTTCAGGAGACACTCTGCTCCATGCTTTTGAGCAGGGTTGGGACTGTGAAAGTCTATGGGGACATGTGAAGTTGGATTCAATGCATTTTGCATTAATCATGACCTTTGATATGTCTCGTCTCTCAAGTGTCACAAACTGAATGCCTCCCCTCCACTTTGCTTTTTCCAGCATGTCTTATTTTTCTTCCTTATTTTCTTACTCTTCATCTAGAACATTAACCATAGGAGACAGGGCCTGGCATTCGTTGTGTTTGCCGCCCTATGCCATCAATATGCAAGGCTCAGACTAAACACACAGCACTCCATTAATTCCACCACACCCAATGCAGCGAGCACATTTTTAATCCTATGTTTTACAAAACTGAGGAGAAGAATGCAAAGAATTAGCTGGAGCCATACAAGAAAGTGCCCTTTGGGACATAAAAAATGGTCATGAATAGTCAGTGTCATATGGTTTAACTTGACGGTGTGCCCATGAAAAACTTCCCAAATGCCAGAATGCAGATGCAAATGTAACCACCTGATCCAGGCCCAGGTTCTAGGGTAAAACTATTCACAGGAAGGTGTCCACTGGGAAGCCATGACCTTACATCTCATTATGGTACTCATATAGGCAAGGGAGAGCGAAGGGGAAGACTGCGTGATCTGCAGCCAGACAGTCTTTCCAAAGGCCTCACTTTTAAAATGAAGCTCTTTGGGAAAGAATGAAATTCTGACAGTTGCTGCCACATAGATGAACTTAGTGAAACAAGACAGACATGAATGTAAAATAGTATATTAGTCAAGATACAGAAGGAAGCCCAAGTAGTAAGTTCAGAGAGACAGAAAGTACATTAGTTGTCAACAGCTAGGGAAGGAGGGACTGAGAAAATGGCGCCTAAGGGGCACTACCCTAGTAACTTCCTGTTGCTGTGACAAAACACTAACCAAAACTAACTTGGGAAGGAAACAGTTTATTTCATCTTACTCTTTCGAGTGACAGTCCATTACTAAGGGAAGCCAGGGCCAGCACTCAGGGTAGGAGCCTGGAGGCAGGAAGTGAAGAACAGACCATGGCAGAACACTGCTTACTGGCTTGGTGTCCTGGCCTGTGCGGAGCCTGCTTTCTTATCCAACCCAGGACCAGTCCTGCCCAGGGGTGGAACCACGAGCAGTGGCCCATATCACTCAACAGTCAGGAAAATGCCTCACAGACATGCCCACAAGCCAGTCTGATACAGGACATTCTCCAGTTGAAGTTTTATCTTCCCAGGTATGACAAGTTGACAACCAAAGCTATCTAGCACAAGTCCAAATCTTCAGTTGAGGAAGATCAAGAAGCTCTTGAGACTGGCAGTGTCAATGGTTGCCTACAGTGTGAATGTACTTAATACCAGTGAACTGTACACTTAAAGGTGGTTAAAGTAGGACTGGAGAGCTGATGATCATTTAAGAACACTTGCTGCTCTTCCAGAGGACCAAGTTCTGTTCCCTGCACTCATGTCAGACACCTTATAACTGCCTGTAACTTTAGTTCCAGAAAACCTGATGCTTTTCTCTGACCTCCATAGGCATGTGCAAGCGACACACACCAGACACAAAGACACACACGTATATACATAATATTTTTAGGTAGTTAAAGTGGCAAATTTTTTTGATCTTTTTGAGACAGGGTCTTCCTGTAGCCCCAGATGACCTGGAACTCACTATATAGACCAGGCTGCCCTTGCCTGCCTCTGCTTTTCAGGTGCTGGGACTAAAGGTGTGTGCCACCATGCCCAGCTAAAGTGGCAAATTTTACATGGTATATATCGCTGCAGTGAAAAGAAAAAAGAAGGTCTTTGCTTCAATTCAGACTTGGTCAACTACAAGGGTTGTTGCAAACTTCAATACTGAAAAATCAAGTGTATTATATCAGGTCTATGCATCATGGCATGAAGTGTACATACATATACACATGCTACATGCAGTTAGTAACAATGCTGAGGATAGTGTGTTAGTTACTTTATGTGTAGTTGGGACAAAAACTAACAAAAGCAACTAAAAAAAGTAAGGTCAGCCTGAGGGTGCCTGATTCAGGCCTCTGAAATGGTGAGCTTCCCAAATCCTGCTACGCCCATCCCTCTACATTGGGACCGCCTGCAGTTCCTCCCACTGCTCCAGGACTGGACTTCTCTGCCTTTTCATAAGGGCCCAGACCTTTGCAGACTGCCTGAGAAAACCTGAATACAACCTCCCCGTGGTGCTAAGAGATAGAAGCAATCTAAGTGTCCCTCAACTGAGGAATAGATCATGAAAATGTGGTACACTTACACAATGGAGTTCTACTCAGCAATAAAGAAAGATGAAATCATGACATTTTCAGGCAAATTAATGGAACTAGAAACTGTTATGCTAAGTGAAATAACTCAGAATCAGAAAAACAAATGACATATGTTCTTCCTCATTTGTAAATCCTAGCACCAAACCCTTATAAGTGCATATATACCCTGTTGTAACAGCAAGAACCAAGAAAATGGAAAAGAACCAAAGAGGTAAAGGAAAAGAAGGAACCTGAGAGAGAAGAGACAGGTGTTACTAAGGGAGAAATGGGGAGGGGAAAGAGAGGGTTATGCAAGAAACTATGGGGATAGAGGGAGGAAGGAGCTCAGAAGAGGTGGGACCATAGGACACAGGAATTCTCAAGGAGAAACCAGAGAAATGGGGACACTTTAAATGGGAGGATGTGGAGGGAGGATTAGACAGGGAGAGTGGAGAGATAAATAATGACTACCTAGTGTAAAAACCTAAGGGAACCATATAGTTCAAAAACCTACTAACAAATTATACATACAGTATCTCTACATGAGTTCATGTGCATAGCTGAGGCTATACAACAAGAAACAGTGCCAGACAGGAGAAACCTTCCTTTGAGTGGTTGGCCAGGGTAGTCCAAGAGACTCCTAAAATTACACAGGCTATTGCCACAGTCTTTGATTGTCTTCCAGAACTTGAAGGTAAGGCCCTATTGCTGAAGACAGAGCACGCTTCAGACACAGGATTTGGAGCAATGGAGCTGGAACTGATCTGGAAGCCATCTCTCCTGAAGGTTAGCTCTCATAGCTTTGGAGAACACCACACAAGCTGCTAAGGGAGAACATTAGCTTTAAGGCCTAATAACCACATCAATGCCTGGCATAGCAGATGACATTGGTGTAGTAGTGGCTCTTTTATCTTGTTGGTAATCAACAGCTGCTTAACTGAACTTTAAAGACCACTCAATGCGAGGAAATTCATATGTGTTACTATAAACTTAACCAAATACACATCATAGATCTTAGAGAAAAACCCCAAGACTGTCACATTCCTAGGCAAATATAATTTCTTACTATGTGCAAAATATGGATCCTTATATTTACAGACAAGTGTTCCAGTCACCACCCAAAAGAGAAGCTTCTTTTGCAACAGACAGAGTCTATTACAGAGTTCCGCAACTGGTCATACGTAGAGATCATCTGTGAATTGCCCAAGCCTAAAAGGCACATCTACGATGCAACCTCAATGCCTAAAGTTCACGAAACACAGAATAAGAGGTAGAGAGAACACTACTGCATCTCAGCTCTCATCACTGCAACTCCTTCATGCAACAGAAGTCCACGAACACAAAACGATCCAGATGGCCAAAGCATAGAGAATAAAAGTCTGCAGAGTGTGGGTCCTTGGATAAGACTCCTACATTAAACTCCACTGACCTAGGGCTCAGGGACCATTATGCAATAGAGGGCAGGAGGAAAGATTGTAAGAGACAAGAGTTGGTGCATGACCATATGGAAATAGAGTCCTACAGACTTCTGCGACCCTGCTCATATGAACCTACAGCAATGGTGTCAGCGTTCACAAAACCCATGCAGACTCAAGCAGACACAAACACAGCACAGAACTGTGGAAATGAACAGCACGCCCCAATCTTAATCAAAGAATTAAGGGCAGCTAATTACTGCTAGGTGAGGAAGAGCTGGTCTTTAATGGAGGGACTCCAGATGGGATGCCTAGATCCCAGTGGATGAACTTGTACTGAAGGACATCTGGGGACACTAACTTGACATGACAAATCTTAACACAAATGACAGAATTACGAATTCCAGTGAGGGGAGGGGCTGTAGGAAAAGTACCAATGCAGAAGGGGGTAGAAAGATGATTAAGATGTTCTGTATGAAACACACAAAATTTCAATAAAAATTTACCAAAAAAAGGACTTGTTTTGGCTCATAATTTAAGGATATGGTCCATCATGAAAAGGAAGTCATGGCAACAGGAGTTTGAGGTAGTGGTCACACATCTGCAGTCAGGAAGCAGAGAGAGTGGAATGTTCGTGCTTAGTTTGCTTTCTCCTTGTCATTCAGTCCAGACCATGGAATGGTACCACCGTGTTTAGGGTGAGTCTTTCCACCTCAATTAACCCAGTCGAAACATTGTCATAAATATGCCCAGGAATTTGTCTCTATTCTAAACTGCAAGAAGCTGAGAATCAAGATTAACCACCACAATTCCAACTCTTGTCAACTTGAAACTCAACCCAGAACCTTCCACCCCTTGTCCCCAGAGGCTCATGACTATTCAAATGCAAAATTTATCCAGTTCAACCTCAAAAAATCTCCATAGTCTTAAACAGTTTCAACTCTGTTCAAGTGTAATGCAAACCTCTTAAAGTGAGCCTTTATATAATCAAAAACCATGTTTGGGGTGGGGAGTGACACAGAAGGTAAGGTAACTTCCTGTGGAAGTATGAGGACCTGAGTTTTGATCCCCAGCACCCATGTAAATGTCAAACAGGTGTGGAAGGCCACCTGCAATCCCAGCACTTGGGAGACAGAGACAGGAGATCTATAGTATAAGCTAGCTAACTAGTAAAGTAGCCAAATCAGTGTACTCTAGGTTCATACGAGAGAACCTGCCTCAATATATAAGGTAGAGAGCAATCAAGGAAGACACCAGATGCCAATCTCTGGCCTCCCCATGCACATGTACACGCATACATGCACACACTTGTACCTTTCACACCTACTTACATACATGAGTGCATTCCATACAAATATGCACATGCAAAAAGAAAAGGCTATGTACAACATACGATTAAGCATATATATTCCGAAAGGGAAGAACAGAAGTGTAGTAAGGAAAGGTTGGATCCAAACAAAACAAAAACCCAGCTTGGAAAATACCTAATTCTGCAGCTCTATGTCTGGACATCATGACAGAAGAATTTGGGCACTAGAGGGCTTGGGTAGCTCCTTTACCTAGCTCTGCAGCCTACAGCACTTAGCCTTTCTCTTGGGCTTCTTCACTCCATACATGCGGTTTTCCTCAGTGGGCACCCCAGGGTCCTGGCATCTCTAACATCCTAGGGTCTCCACTGCAATCTAGGCTTCACAGCTTCACACAGCAGTCTCTCATGGCCTCCTTGCAAGGATTCTGACCTTGCCACAAATTGTCCAGCCTCAGTGGATCTCTAAGAGACTCCGTGACTTCCTGAATTGTCCATTCCCAGGGTCACACGGACAGTGCTGTCAGGTTCTGTCGCCAGCGTAGGGCGACGCTTGTGCTGTTTGGACCAGTTTCATCAACCTCTGTCTGTTGGCCTTGGAGTTTCATCAACCTCTGTCTGTTGGCCTTGGAGTTTCATCAACCTCTGTCTGTTGGCCTTGGGGAAACACTTCAAAAGTGTTTTTGCTTTTGAACAGGGAGCTCTTCAACAGTGTTCTCAGTTTAGGCCATGTCCTTTCAAATAAATTTGCATTTGACCAGACGGAGCCTTTGGTGGGTAGAGTCTTTCCCTCCGGGCACCTTCCTATTGCTCCAGTGCAGGGCACCAGGATTCTCTTTAATGATGCTTATTTTACCAACAATGACTTGCCTTGTCTTCAACTTTAAATTCACTTACACTGTTTTCCTTGCCAAACTATACATTTTCCTTTTCTTTTTCTATTTATTATTTTTATTTTATGAGTATGAGTGTATTGCCTACATGGATATAGGTGCATAATGCCTGCAGAGGTCAGAAGAAGAATCAGAGGGAACTGGAGTTATGGATGGTTGTTAGCCACCATGTCATTGCTGGAAAGTGAACCTGGGACCCCTGTAAGAGCAGCCAGGGCTCTTAACCACTGAGCTATCTCTCCAGCCCCCAAACCACATTTACATATCTTTTTGCTCTTCCTCCCCTCCCTCCAACCCCGTTCTTTCTCTGTTGGTCTCTTTTGTTCACACTTGTACTGTAGACATAGATAAGAACAATGGTCACTAACCATGACATAACTAGAAAACTGTCTTTACTTAAAATTAACTCCACCAAATAAGTTGGTCCATTACTTTGGATTCAGTCACACTGAAGTTCTCAGGACACAGGCACAATGCAGTCAGAATCTTATATAACACAAATAGCATTTAGCCCAGTTCTTAAAAGGGTCTTTGTTCCTCTCTGAAACCTCATGAGCCAGCTCTTAACCATCCATAGTCTCTCAGTTCTCATCTTCCAAACTTCTTCCATCAGAATGGCCATTAAGCTATGTGTGCAGCACTTTAAGACTTTTCTAGCCCTAAGTTCCAAACTTTTCCAAGTTCTTCCCACAAACCAATTCCAAGGGCCTAAGAACCACATGGTCAGGTTCATCACAGCAATAGCTCCACCTCCAGTACCAATTTTCAGTTTAGTTGCTTTCTGTGTTGCTGGGACAACATATAATACCTGATAAAAGCAACTTAAGGAAGAGTTTTTATTTCCTCTCAATTCAAGGGTACAATCCTGACGGGGAAATCATGCTGACAGGAACTTGAGGTGATGGGTCCCACTGCATCCACACAGGAAACAGAAGGGATGAATGCTGATGTTCCAGTCACTACCTCCTTTTATATCAGTCCAGGACCCCAGTTCCTAGAATGGTGCTCTCTACATTTAGTGTGGGTCTTCCCAGCTGTCTCATGAAATTTATTTTCCACGCCTTAGTGGGAGGGGTCTGGTCAATCCAGGAGACTAAAACAGAAACTGGTCTTCCATTTAGAGAGATTGATTTATTTAGGGCGACTCACACAAAGTTATTGTTCAAACATCCGGCCCACCACCAGCTGGCACAGCACCTCAGCAGCGGAGCTCCTGTCCCTTCCCTGGCCAGAATTTTGTTTCCACTCACGTGATTCTCAGGACTGAGGAGGACCTGGAATGCTGCCGTCGGAGTCTTGGCCTTCCGTGAGCCTGGTGCCATGGCACTTTCCTCCCGCATGGCTTGGGTATTCTCCGTGCTGTTTCAGTGCCCCTCCCTGCATGTTAGCTGCCATGTTTTTTTTTTTCTCTTCCCTCTCCCTGCCTTCCTGCCCCCTTATTGGTCAGAGGGCGGGACTTGCCGCTGAATGAACCAATAGTAAAAAAAAAAAAAAAAAAAAAAAAACAACCTCAGAGAGAAACATGTATCTCCAATATACCACCTCAGTTAATTCAGTATGGACTCTGGTACCAACATGTCCAAAATTTTGTTTCTATGGTGATTCTAAATCCCATCAAGGTAACAATCAAGCTTAACCAGCAGAGACAGCTAAGATTTATTGAGCCCTCATCTACTTCCAGATTCTAGTTTTTATGTCATAAGAATGAATGTATTTGAAGTTCATAACAGAGCTACAAAACAGGTATTGGATGATCTGTTTTGCTTCATACTTGCAAATCATTTATATAAATATATGCATATACATGTCTTTTAATAATAGCTATCTTAACAGCTGTGTGTGTCATCACCTTGTTTTGTTGTGTTGTTTTTACCATTTTGGAATCTCCAAGAGAAGACAACTAGAATGACAAGACTTGGAACCAGCCTGATTCGGGTCCTCCATAAAGTAAGTGAGTAGTCATACAATCCAAGAAGACTGTCTTAGCTTTTGTGACTGTATTCCTTAATACTGTTTATATCACAAGAGCTTTAAATATGAGCCTGTGTGGGAAACATACAAACCAATAACATGATGGAAATATCTTCTAAAATATGTTCTGCTATTTTCATGAGGTAGAAATGTGATTAAGTAGAGCCTATGTGCTCTGACTTTATTTAGAAATGGTCCTTCATTTGTTTGTTTTCACCCATACTGTGGTATCCTCAAAAGGGCTCTGCCTTCTTAGAAGAGGGAAAATCATGCCAGGTTTTATACAGCCTCCTGGTTTTGGTGGATCCTATGACCTCCCCTTGCCACATTCTGCCCAGGCTCATCTGAGGCAGGACTGTGTGTAGTTGATGACAGTGTAGTTTTAATTCCTCTGAGGCTGTTGGAACTTGGTGTAGGACAGTCAGATAATAATTCTCAGTAATTGTCATAGTACTGCAGAGAAACTGGAAATAAAGAATGATTGAAGCTCAGCCCAGCCCTGCAGGAGAAGGTGTGATGTCTGTCAGCCCTCCAGGATTTAAGCAGCCTATCCTGCACTTGCAAAGCCTGTTGTTTTGCAAGAAGTCTTAGGCGCAAACAATGAGACAAAACGATGCTTTGTGAAAGACAATGACATCCATTCAAGGGCCTCTCATTAGCTCTTTTATACTCTGCTATTTTGCTCAGACTTGTATCCAGAATTATCCTGTTTTATTAACCAGTCTGGTAGAGGCTCAAAGGGGAAAAAAAAAAGGCCTTTTTCTTAAACACAGGATGGGAGGTAGAGAAAAAAAGGAGAGCCAAACAGCAGCTTTTTCAGTCCATTCAGCTTAGCTCCCTCACTGGGTGGTGAAGCAGCTTCTAGGCATAGTCCCTTTCAGCACTTCTGCAAGAAGAGCTCATGTCATCCCAGAAACACAAATTCCCAAGTGTGTGTTTGAGGTTTAAAATAACTCTTCTAAAGTGAAGCAGTCACCACAGGAGGAGGAAAGGGATAAATCCTGTTTCTTTTGTTATACCTAATGTCTTAGTCCATTTTCTGTAGCTATAACTCACAGACTGAGTAATTTCTAAAGAAGAAAGGTTTATTTGGCTCAAGGTTCTGAAGCCTGAAGGGTTCAGGATCAGTAAGGCATATGTGGTGATGCTTCTTGCAGTGACTCCACAAAGAGTCCCAAAGAAACCAAGGGCATCACATGGTGAGACAGAATGTCCCGGCTCAGTGACTCCACAAGAAGCATCGCCACATTGTAAGGCAACAGGAGAGAGACAGGTTAAGTTGGTCTGCCTCTCCCAAAGAGAAATTTTAATAACAGTAGTTGAGCACTTTCTCTACTGTCCACTCCTTTCACAGGCAGCTGTGCTAGGAAATCTTCCTGACATCCATATCCCTAACCCTCTGAGTCTTGTGTAATAAGCCTGAACCACAGACCATAAAAGATCCTGATCACAAAATTTCACCCAAAAAATCTCCCCAGGCCTTGCAACAAACACTCAAATTTCTCCACTTACAGTTAAACAGATTCTAGCTAGTTTACTTGGGCTTACTAACAGAGCAGTGGGTAAGGGGTTACTTACAGAACACGGGCACCCACCCTCCCCTCCGCAAGTTCCTCCATTATGTTGTTTATATTAGTAGTTCCACGAGGCTGGGATCTTGTGACTTCCCGGTGAACAGATCCAAATGGCCCATGGGGGAGGGGAGAAAAAAAGGACCGGCCTCCTGGTGCCCCCAGTTTAAATACTTTTAGCCCCTCCTTTTCTCACATTCAAGGTCAATGGGCAGGGTGGATGGGGCATAGGACTTTCCCAGCTCCTCATCTTTCTGCTCAAGGTGGTCCTGGGTGATACCACTCTGGGAGGGGTGTTTGTCCACAGCTCATCAGGCTTTTCCCTTGGAGAATGGATCCACGCTACAGCTACCTAGCCAGAGGTAAGGAGTGGTGCCTCAGGCTTCCTGGGTCAGAAAGGGTCAACCAGGGCTCTGGGGATGCCTCTGAGATGAACCTCCTAGTGGACTGCATTCATACTGAGTAGTATGAACATACAGTCCTAAAGCTAATCACATAAGTGGGAGTGAACACAACCTACAAACTGTGAGAAAACAGAAATCTGCTACTGAGAGCCACATGAAAAGGCCCAAGTTGATAGACACACTGTGATTCTATCCATGAACCATGATCCAGGAGTGTCATGATCTGGGTATGAAACAAACCCCCGAAGGTTAGTGTACTAAAAGCTTGCATTCCAACAGATGGACTCTAACCCCATCAGTGGATTAATCCATTGACAGCTTCATATTTCGATAGAATTTGGGGAGAGGTGGTAAAAACTAGGAAGTGGGCCAGGTTGGAGGAAGTAGGTCACTGGCTGGGGAATATGCCTAAAAAGGTGAAAGCAGCTTTGATGTACCATACACCTCTCTGCTTGGTGCTTCGCCTCATCTTGGGCCAAAAAACTATGGGTCCAAGGACTGAAACCTCTTAAACTGTGAGCCAAAATAAATCTTTCCTCCATTATGTTGTTTATATTAGACATTCTGTCACAGTGATGAAAAGCTAACTAGCAGAGGGAATTTTCACTTAATAATCAAAAGTTTGTTCTTTCCTATATAATCAATCTGTCCCTGGCTTTTTATCATCTTGAACACAGAAGTCATATTTACTATTAGGTCTAACTTACCAAAGCTTCCAGTCACCATAGCACCTTAATGCTTTTTCAGAGTAGCTCTCTCACATGTCTTTGAATGTCCTGAGAACAGTTCACATCACTTATGAATCAGGCTTCATTATCTACATTTTGTGGTGGCTGTAGAAATCTATAAAAGATCCTCTGCCAAAATCCCTAGTCACCTGCCCCTCTGGCAGCCTACTTTGCCAGCATATCATGGCAAGATGATGCTAGAAGCCCACTGTGGCCAAGTACCAGGAGGGAAATGCCAGCAGCCCGTCCATGTGCAGTGACAAAGTCAACCATCTGCTGACCCTTGTGCCTTATAATCAGCTCCATCACCACCCTCCATGAACACAGAGCCTTCCAGACTCAGGGCAGACTTCCAGCCATTCCTGGAGAGTGAGAATGAATATATATATATCCACATATATCTTGTGTTAGTTAATCTTCATTGTCAACTTGACTGTCTCTAGAATCATCCTACATTTCTGAGGTGTCTGTGAAGAGATTTCCGGAGAGGTGTAACTGAGGAGTGGAGACCCACCCTGAATGTGGCTAGCACCATCCAAGGAGCTGGGGTCTTGCACTGAATAAAAAGGAAAAAAAAGAAAATGAGCTAAGGACCAGTGCTCATCTCTCTCCGCTGCTTCACCCTAGGTGCCATATCACCCGCCACCTCAGGCCACCTCTGAACTGTGAGTCAGGGTAAACCCTTCTTCCCCTGGTTGCTTTCCATCCAGTATGTGGTCGCCACAGTAACTAACACACATCCTTCATCCATCCTGCATCCTCTCTAGGGACGATCCACAGAAAGGCTGCCTGTGCCCCATGCCATATTTCTGTCGGCCATCACAGCTCTTTAATTGTCATGTTCACAGCCATTTTCCCCAAAGCTCTTCCATAGCAACAGATGGAAGTAATTTCCCCAGATCAGTACTTCACAGACAAGACACACTGGCAGTGAGTTTGACTCGCCCCTGGAGACTTCGCTTTCCTGTTGTAAGTACTTCCCGAAGGGCGCTGCTGTTCTCGGACCTGACTGGGGTACTGCAGAACACCAGCCATGGTTTTATATCTTGCGCTTTCTCGGTGGCAAGAGTTCCATTCCTTCCTCCCTGTGTAAACTCACAGAAGGGCAGCACATAGGAACCTCAAATGTGCGTGATTAGGTTGGAGGAGATACTGCTTTCAGCATCTGTGTTAGAAAATTTTTTTGTTGCTATGACAATTCTTTGAGGTAAACAATTTAAAGGAGAAAAAAATTTGTTTTGGCTCGAGGTGTCCAAAGTTTCAGCCCATAGTTAGGTTACTTTATAGCCTCCCCAGGTCGGGAGATGAGGGAGCCGGATAGCTCCAGGGCAGGAGATGAGAAAGCTAGCCTCCCAGGGAGATGAGGAGACTAGGTAGGCTGGAGAAGAGGGAGCTAGGATCCCTAGCTGCCCAGTAGGCCTTTTTATGGGGAGGGGATCCCCACTGATCCGATTGATGTTCAGGGGAGATGGTAAACATCTGGTCAGGAAGCAATCACTTTTCACAGATGCCTGTGGACTCTGGAAGTTTGGCTGGAGTTGCCAAGGTGTCTGTCCTGGAACTGCTGGGGCAGGGGAGGGGTTCCTTTCAGTCACAGATTTACAGAAAAGAATTCAGAGACAGAGGGAGAGACTAAGCTGCTGTGGCACTCAGGCAAGAGGTGTTGAAGCCCAGTAGAGATGAGAGAAGAAATGACTTGATTGCTGGCATGGACGTTTCCCACTAAGCTCGTTTTGAAATGATGCACTGTTGTGCTAACCCGAGCACTTTAGGTGCACAGCTGATGTTAGACACCGTCTTCCTAGACAGAAGAATACTTGCAGTTTTAAGAATGAATGTGGAACCCATGTTCTTTGCAGCACTGTTCACAAGAATCCAAAGTCAGAAGGAACTATAAGGAACATGAGCAGGCAGGGTAGTGTGTGCATGGAGTTCTGACACATCCTACAGCATGGATGAAGCCAAAGACATACAGCTGAAGTGACAGAGCAATCACAAGGAGATGAATACGGTAGGATTCCCATTATGCAAAGTACCTGGACTGGCCAAACTCAAGAGATGAAAGGGACTGGGGAAGAAGAGCGGATTAGCAGCAGTTAAGGAAGGCGAAATATTCTGGGACTGGGAGCTGATGTGCTTGCATGGCAATGTGCACCTTCTCAGTGGGCACTGACCCGTACACCTAAAATGCCCTCAACGACAAACTTTATATTTGTATTTTTATGCTGGTTTTAAAAAGGGAAGATAAAGTCATGTAATAATTACGGTACATATTCATGTGTTACAAATAAAGACTTAAAAGGCAGATCTGTTAGAAACTTAATTACAATGAGGTCTATCCATGGCAACATCTGTAATAACCTGGAATTGTGAAATCTGCCAGCTCTGAAATATAACGGAGAAAGAGGGAAAAAAACCCCACCATGAATGAGTTTAGTCCAGCTCACTGTGACCTGCTTTTTTTTCTAATAAAGTTTAACTGGGACCCAGCCATACCCATCTGCTGATCTACCACAGCAGAGGTAGGCCCTTGCAATAGAGGCTGTCTGATCTGCAAAGTCCAAAATAGTTGCTCTCTGGCCCTCATCTAGGATTTTAATGTAGGTGAGGTCTTACATGACATCACTGTACCCAGGTTAAATTTGCCTAGTATGAGACTGTATTGTAGTTACTGATAAGAATGTTTTTTGTTCTTAGAGATGATGCTGAAGATACATAGTGGAGCATTCAAATGATAGGTCAACAGATGGATGGATGTGATCGATAGATGATAGATAGATAGATAGATAGACAGATATAAATAGAAAAAAGAAAGAAAATGTATCAAAAGGGTGACACTGGTGAAGCCTGGTGAAGGTGGAAAGATGTCCATTATGTTATTCTTTCAATTTTCTGAAATTTCAAGTCTGTCTAAATAAAAACAGGAGGAAGATGGGAATGAAACCACCTTAGGAATTCAATGTCTCCCTACCCAGGGAACTCCATGCCTCATGTGACTGGAGATTAAATCAGTCCAACCTCTCTGCCAGTGGAAAAGATGTGTGCCAACCAGCCACACACGTTAGTTGCTGAATGCTTGTGACATTAATCATTTTTCTTTTTGATAATTTTGTTGTATATTTTCTACAGTGTATAAATAATGTCTGTAAGTTCTCCTGTTAACAGCCTATAACAAACTGGCACAATTTCCGTTTATTTCTACAGTCTTCAAGAGAGCAGTGATTCTTCTAGTATCACTCAGGCCCCTACAGCACGACTCACCTCAGCAGAGGACATGAAATTCTTTGCTTTTTTTGTTTGAACAGCTAAGAGCTTGTGCAGCTGCTCACAAGCTCATTAGGGATAAGGAACAGGGACAGGTACATAGCCCCAAAAGAGATTCCTGAGAACAAATATCAAAGAACATGCAGCTTCACACTCTGTCTCAATAATTCTATACCACAGAATGAATCCTAAGGAGAATCCAGCACAAGCTCTACCGAGACGTGGACAAGTGTTTCCCTTGCCGGATGTTCTGGAAGGTAATCTGGGAATAGGTTGACGGAACTGGCAAATGCATTTACTATGCATTTTGAGAATCATAAAGTTAGAGTGTGGTGATGCATGCCTGTAACCCCAGTGTGTGGGAGACTGAGCAGCAGGATCATGGGTTCAAGGCCAATCCAGGTGACACAGGGATTCTTATCACAAATAAAGAGAAGGAGAAAGATAAGGAAGAAGAGGAGGAGGGAGAGGGGGACGGGGAGGAGGGGGAGAATGGAGAGAAGGGAAGAGGACAGGAGAGGAAAGGGGAAAAGACTGAGGGGAAGAAATATGGGGAAGAAAAGCAGAGCGAGGCACACAGCAACATCTGCACAGCAAAAACAGAACTTGGTCAAATAAGTGTGAGAAACAGTGATAGAGAACACGGCAGCCTTCATGAGAATTAGAAGTGTGTGCACGCTCAGTATTAATGCACATTCTCAAGAACTCTTCAAGATGTACAATACACATTAAAGGCTTTTAAGAGCTGCTATTGGAGAAGGGGGAATAAGAGTGAAGGAACTACATAACTAAATTAAATATTAATAAATTCTTGAAAAGAGACTATTTTAAAAATGATGGAGTTTAAAGAATAGAATGACTTACAGAAAGCGCCAACTAGCAACACGACTTACATATACAGTGTCGTAGACACCACAAAATTGGGCATGGGGCTCACATCTGTGATCCAAGCATGGGAAGCATGAGGCTCACATCTGTGATCCCAGCACTGGGAAGCATGAGGCTCACAAGGCATTCATTTCCAGCCTGCAGAGAGAATCCCGTCTCAAAAGCCAAAACAAAGCACACACACACACACACACATACACAACCAACAACAACAACAAATGCATGAAGCCAAGAAGCAGTCAGAGGGGACAGTTTGTTCAGAGAAAATCTTCCAGGAAAAAGTGACTTTTAGGCCCGACACTCTACCTTTAACTCATTGGTACCCTCCACGATGCGTCTATCAGCTCCACAGAATAACAGCTACAGCTATCACATGTGCTAATGATGACCAATACTTAATGATGACAAGTGACATTTTTGAACATTTGCTTAGCATTAAATCTAATTGACTAGTGTACATACATTACTTAATTTAATTCTGTGGACACTATCAATCCTCTGAGGATTATTGTCATCTTTTTTTACAGCAAGGGAAACCGGAAGTCAGAAAGATTGATTTCTTTTTTCCAAAGGGACATAGATACACTGTGACAAACAGATGAATACCCAGTCCCATCTGACGCTAAAGGTGATGACACATGGCAGACATTCCAAAATGCCACAAAATGCCTAGCCAAGAAAAGTAACAAGAAAGCACTTCCTTCCAAATTTAAAGCCACAACAGTGGTGGCCAGAGACATTCCTGCTAACGAGCACACTTGTCACAGGCAGCCTGTCCTAGGTCTCTTCAGGTTGCTCATTCCTTGAAAAAGAACAGCTGATTTTGCTGGAGAAGCTCCATGTGTACCCTGCTGTAAGTGTTGGGTATGCAGCGAGGAACCACTCAGATAAGGCCCTGTTCTACAGAACTACCAGGCAGCAAAGGGGGACTGGAAATCAGGGCAGACATCCACAAGAAAGCTTTCAGAAGGCTGCTCCTAAATGAGCAATCTCCTGAATGAGCAAACTCCTGAATGAGTGAGGCCCAATGAAAAGAACAAAGCAGCACAGTCAAGGGACTTGATGTGGAGGCCCCTCTACGGGCCGAGGAGGAACTGATGTGGAGGCCCCTCTACGGGCCGAGGAGGGCCTGGTGTAGAGGCCCCTCTACGGGCCGAGGAGGAACTGATGTGGAGGCCCCACGTACTGGCCGAGGAGGAGCTGATATTTATGCTGAGGTTGGAATGGTGATGAAAGGAGCGTGACAGTGAGGAAGGAGGAGCGGGGACAGGAAGGGAGTCAATGGCTCAGAATCCTGAGGCAGGGACAGAAAGACATTAGATGGGGAGTGACACAGAGTGAGCCCAGGCCATGAGGGACTTTACAGGCCGATGGAATGAGCTTAGATTCCATTTTAATTGGGGTGAGAAGTTGTCAACACTTTAGGCAAAGGAATGACAGGATCTGAGTTAAATTTGTGTAGACCACTCGGTTCTGGACGGATAATGGATTGCAGAGCAAGAGTGGGAACGTAAAACTGACTAGAAACCTGTGAAGAAGTCCAGACTTTCAGGCTGTGAAGGGGAAACTGGTGCCATATTTACAAGCTCTGAGCAAACGCTGAGCAAACAGAATGCAGCTCTTTTCAGGCATCCGGTGGTTCCCCATTCGCAAACCCATGCCCGTGGAAACAGAGCTCCGAAGCAGAGGCAGACTCACTGGAGAGAGGAACCAAAGACGGAACCCACAGGTGCTAAAATGGCTAGAATTGAGGGCTAAGTTATTTAGAAATGAGAGGACCCCTCCCACTATATAACTTCGAGAATCTTCAGTTTCTTGCTCACCATCTGTGATGGCTGATTGTTTCTGTCATCCAGCTAGGCACTCGTATTTGGTCAAGCACCAAACGATGTCAGTGTAAAGGTATTTTTAAAGCTGGGATTTACCATTTGCTTGTTGTTTGTTTAAATATTTTTTATTATTTTTACTTTATATATGTGAGTGTATTGCCTGCATGTGTAAGGGTTGTACAATGCCGGTAGAGGTCAGAAAAGGGTGTCAGATCCACTGGAATTGGAGTTACAGACAGTTGTTAGCTGCCATATGGGTGCTGGTAATCTAACTTGGGTCCCCTGCAAGAGCAACCAGTGCTCTTAACCACTGAACCATCTCTCCAGTCCTTAGATTTACATTTAAATAAGCTGAGTAAAGCAGATTGCCTTTTATACTGTGAGTAGGAGCTGAAGAGATGGCTCAGTCAGTAAAGGGCTTGCTGCATAAGCGTGAGGACCCAAGTTCAATCCTCCAAAACCTACGTTACAAAACTGACTGTGGTGTGCACATCTGTAATCCCAGTGCTGGGGAGGCAGAGACATGAGGATCCCTGGGGCAGACTGGCCAGCCAGGCTAGCCAGTCATCAAGCTGCCTCAAAAATTAAGATGAAGCATTATTGAGGAAGACACATGATGCTGATCTCTGGCCTTCACATGCACACACATGCATGCACACACACACATACAAAGTAAAAATAAACGAATGATAGATGTATAAATAGATACATAAATAAATGTGAATGGGCCTCATCAAATGTTGAAGACCTTGAGTAGAAAAGTCTAAGTCCCCCAAGTAAAGTGAATGGAATCTTCAACCTGTCTTCATTCTTGAGACAACATCATCTCTTTCTTGATCTCTAGTCTGTTGGTCTGCTCTGTAGATTTAGGACTTGTCAGCTTCTACAATTATATAATCCAATATCCTCTCTTTCTCCCTTTTTCTCTCCCTTTCTCTCCCACCCTCTCTGATACCCAATTTAGTTCCATTAAAGCAGAAATATAGACAACAATATTAAGGAATTTTTCAGATAAAATACTTGTGGCATTATTATTGTGAAAAGATATGTTACTTTTTGGCTCAGCAGTGACTCATAGTTACCAATCATAAAATGAAAACACTAAATATAGACTTAACAACTGTGATGCAAATATGTGGGGAAAGTGAGAGGCTAAGGACTACATTAAAAACTAAAATCCATCTACCATAGCAAGTCAAAAGACAATCAGTCCTATGATACCAAGAGACAGCCATATACACATATCACTGAAAGAAAATACATAGAAATATCAAAGAACCAGCAGAAAGTATTGCATAGTTGCCTTTGCAAAGTGGATGGCTTGTGTGTGTTTGTGGCAGTATTTTGCAATAAGTTTATGGCATTGTTTAATTTCTTGATTGATATTTAAAGTTTTGCTGTATTTATTATTAATGGGGCACACATGTGCCATCAAGTGAGCGTGGAGGTCAGAGGTCAGCTTTGTGGAGTGGGTTCTCTCCTGTCTTCACCTGGGTTCTGGGGATGGACTCAGGTCATCAGATTTCATAGCTTATGCCTGTGCTCAGTGCGCTCTCTCTTGCTGGCTCTTAATCATTTATCTTTAAATTTTTAGTTTTGATTGACTTTTCAAGCTGCATAAATTTAGACAAACAAAACCAGGAAAAAGCTTGAGGGTGGAGAGAAGATGTTATGAACAAGGCCATGTTTCAGTTTATTCACAGGCTCAATATCATCATGTAGCCTATTCCTCTAGGTTTCATATTCCTAAGTTTCAGAGCATTTATTGTTCATTTAACCAATAAAATAAAGATTTACAACCAACCAATAACCCAAGTTTTAAAACAAGCTTGGAGAAGCAAAATTAATAAAGCATGTGTTTGCTTGGTATTTGTATTACTAAATATGTTCACAAACACATTTAAAGAATAGTTTTTATTCTTGGCTCTCTTTTGAGACAGTCTTTATTATATAGCTCAGGTTGACCTTAAACTCCCAATCTTCTGGCCTCAGTCACCCCAGTGCTAGGTTTATAGGTATATGCTACTAATCCCTGCAGAAATTCTTAACTGTCAGTTACTACCAAGAACCACATTCAACGAAGGTTAAAGAGAGAGGAATGACACGGTGATAATGCACAAAATATGTAACTGGATATATAGTAAGAAGAGCTAGCAAAACTTCTGGGTTACCTTAGAAACAAAAAGTAGTCCAAAATCAAAATACAACTTAACTTTTTAAAAGACGTATTTATCTGGGCTCATGAGTCCAGGTGCCTGAGGAGGCCATATGGAGCTGGCATTACAGTTGTGAGCTGCTTAGCATGGGTGCTAAGAGCTGAACCACGCTCCTCAGCAAGGGCAGCGCCTGCTTTTAACAGAGCCATCTCCCCAGCTTCTTCAACTTAACCTCCCCACCACAGATTTTGTCCAAGAAACATGACAGCCTAAAGGGAATTGCCCACAGATTGTGTAGCGATGACATGAAGCTGTACGGGCCTGCCGTGCACTGGGTTCTGACACTCTGGCTGCTTTTGTTAGTCAGTTTGGGGAATATTTCTAATTTTTCCTATTTTAACTTCTTATCTCATTTTCCTTATTCTTTTCTATCAAACTACACTGCCATTCCTGTCTACAGTAATTACAATGTTAGACTTAAGGATAGTCTAGAAAATATGGGTATAAGCTCCAGGATATAGACCATTTGGTAAATAATTAAGAGAAAAACTAAGAGAGCTAGGTCAACTAGGTTAGAAGTAAGATAAGAGACTATAAGGATTATTTTCTTCAGTCTGTATCCAGACCAAAACCTGTATACATATATGTAAACACATGAGAGCCAACATGTAACTGAAAGTTGTTAAATAGTAATTAATTTTCTTGCTGCTTTATCTATATATTCTACTTTTCAAGACTAGTTTCCCAGTGGATTCACTTAATCCCAATGAAATCAAGCAAATTCTAAAAGGAACCGTGCTTTACCTCCTGGGGTTTTCTCTAGGTCTCTAAACACAGGTGACTGCAAAGCAATAGTTACTTTTGAGATTCAAACTCTACCAATTAGTTCAAGTGTTATTAGGTGTCAGGCATTCCAGTTTCCTGCATAAAAGGGATGCATTTGTTTACTAGTGACTTGACAGGGGATTTCCATGTTCTTGCTATATTCACTTTTAAGGAATTTCTTGTTTCTTCAGCATTACTTTAAAAAATGCACGTTATGGGCTGGAGAGATGACTCAGCAGTTAAGAGCACTGGCTGCTCTTGCAGAGGACCTGGGTTTGGTTCCCGGCACCAGTATGGTGACTAACACCCACCCATAACTCCAGTTCCAGGCCCTCTTCTGGCCTCTGTGAGCATTGCATGACATGGGTACATTTACATACATGCAAGCAAAACACTCATACACATAAAAAAATTTGAATGAAGGTTGTGTCTGGAAGAAATGAGAGTATTTCTTAAAATTTCTATTTAGCATTTCATGTATTATGGGTACCACTCTTAAAAGTGTATCTAAAATTCCAGAATTTAAATTAGACATACACATTAATCAAAGAAGGAAGAACAGAGAAAAGAATAGAGCAAGGAATGCTGAAGCTAGGAATAAATTGTCTTAAGTGAGGGTCTCAGTAGACATGGAAATTCAAGGCATCACTCTTTTTCAGAAATGCCTGGCTGCTAATGGGATGGAAAAGGGAGGCAAGAATGGACTGAAGTGACTGGGCCATGGAGGGCCATTTTCTGGGATGCGTGGACTGGGCACAAGTTAAAGGAGAGGACTATTTTAACTCTGTGGACATTTAATCTTTGAGATGCTTAGTAGGAATGTGTCACGTATGATACTAGATGTATAACTTGGGAGTTTCTGGATGATGAAAGGTCTCGGGTGCTAATGAGTTAGTCACAGGCGAAGTCATAGTCCCCAGTCACTGTCAGGAAGAGCAGAATGTGAGTAAAAGAGAAGGGTTAAGAGTCTAGCCTCAGACCTCACGCAGTTATAGGTTTAGCAAAAAGGTGGCAAAGTGAAACCAAAAAGGTGTGAAAAGAGGAAAAGAGCGCACTCAGAGTGTGAGCATGACTGACGTGACAGAAACTGAGAAGAGAAACCAGCGGGCGGAGGCAGGAGAAGGACTTCTGGATTTGGCTACATGAAGGTCAGGAGGACATTGGTGATTTCAGTAAGACCCTTGACATGAGTCCATGGAGTAGTGGGGACAAAAACTTGAAGGTAAGGCAAGGAAATGGCAATGGCCTCGAGTCATATCCTTCAAGAAGCTTTCTGGCAACAGAAGCTGAGAAGTGATCAAACTGTGAGAGGAACAGAGGTCACCGGCTCCACCATGTCCGTGGTGATGGTTTGAATTTTTCACTTTGGAAACTTCCAAACTTCACTGACTCACAGCCCAGGCTTCAACAATGGCCAGCTTTTATGTTTGTTTCACCATTGGCCCCACTAAAATTTTAATTTATACATGATTTACATACAGTAAAATTTACTTTGGGATATATGTCTCTGTAAATGCATGCAATCATATAACCACCACCAAAACTCAAGGCACAGAACAGTTCAACCATCCCAGCTATCCCTGCGGTCCTTTGGGAGTCATCTTTTCTTACCTACAGCCCCTGGCCACCAAGAATCTATTTCCTGTCACTGTGGTTTTGAGATGGGTTTTCACATGATGAACCAGCCTTGTATTTTCAAGAATAAGTGCATGACATATTGTACATTTTATACATTGCTGCATTGTTTGATTTTACACACACATACACACACACTCAGTCACATGTGCACATGCATTATGTTTTGAGTTTTTTGAAACAGAGTTTCCTATATCCTAGGTTGGCCAGGAATTCACTATGTAGTTGAGGATGATCTTGAACTCCTGATCCTTCTGTTTTCACCTCCTAAGTGCTGGGATCATAGGCATTACCATGCCTAGGTTAATGGCTTGATAATATTTTACTGAGAAATGTTTCTTATCTGTTCATGAAAGATATGTGTATAGTTTAATTGTAATACCTTCATATGATTTTACTATAAAGCATTAGAAAATTAGAAAACAATTCCATTCCTTCCTTTCCTGTGTTCTGAAATATTGTAGATTTTTTTTTAAGTATTTGGTAGAATTTGCCAAAGAAGTTACTGGGGCCTAAAATTTCATTTGATATGAGATTTTTAATTATGATAGGGTTTTGTTAAATATGGTTCTTCAGACTATTCTTGGATGAACTTTCAGCATATATCCCTTTCAGGGAGTTCACTTATGTCATCTAAGCTACTGAATTTATGGGCATAATAAAATTGTTCATAAGTGTTTCTTATCCTTTAATGTCCATAGGATCTGTGATGATGGTCTCTTTCATTCCTGATGTTGGTAATTTGTGTCTGCACTTAATTTCTTGGTTAGACTGACTGGAGGTTTCATTTTATTGATCTTTTTAAAGAGTTCACTTTTGATGTAAGAGATTTTGTGATATGATTTTTACAGTGTTCAATTTCACTCATTTTTGCTCTTTATTATGTCCTTCTGTCTGCTTGCTTTGTGCTTAATGGCTCTGTTGTTTCTAGTTTTTTAAGTCAAGTCCTTTCTTTTTTACTATTTGATACTATAAATTTCCCAATATATACTTCTTTAGATTTATCCCACAAATTTTGATATTTTGTTTTTGTTTTTATTCAGCCCGATGCTTTCTACTTTTTCTTGTGACTTCCTTTTCTTAAACTCATGGATTATTTTAAAGTTTTGTTTAATTTATAAGTACGTGCTGTCTTCTAGGTTTCTAATTTAATACCATTACAGCTAAATAGCATTTACTGTATCGCTGTCTTTCACACTGAATTTTTAGGTTACTGAATTCTTTTACATTGGGTAACATTTGTTGACCATGTAGTTTGTGTTGCTAAACATTCTAAGTACACCTAAAAGGAGTAGGTAGGGTTTGGGCGTGTAGTGATCTATAGACAAAAATTTGATTTTGTAGGCTGATGGCATTTTTCAGATCTTCTAGATATTTCACTTAAAGTTTTGTTGACTTGTTCCATCAACTGCTAAGAGAAGTTGCCTATAAGTTCCTTCTCCAATATGTAAGTCCTGCCATACCTTCTCCAAGATTTAACTCACTTTCCATGATACATATGCTTTTGTATATATTTCAAAGTCCCCAAGCAGGTGCCTTTGTCTAGAGAACCAGGGTGAGAGGGAAGAGAGGCTGGAGTTAGCAGACCTCACCATAGCAAAAATGGAATGTCTCCTTTGTTTTTAATTTGGCCGTAATTTTATGGGTATATCTCAAGTGAACGAAATAATGTGAGTGTGGTGATGCACACCCATAACCTTGGGAGACGAAGACTGGACGGTCAGGACAAGAGCATCCTTTGCCACGTAGAGTTTGAGGCTAGCCTGGGCTATATAAAGCTCTATCCTTAAAAACCAAAACTGTATAAACCTATCCCTCTCCAGTTGTTGAATATTCTGAACTTATCACAATGTGATTTCGGCTATGTCTTCATTTTATCCCATCCATTGAACCTTCTAAGCATTCATTCATGGTTTGCTTATGCTATGCATTTCCAATGAACTTCTCTAGTCTTTGCAATGACCCTGTGAAGTAGATCCTATTAACTTTACGACAGGGAGGACTGAGATGAAGTAACTTGCCAAAATGTAGGTAAGCAAAAAGAGAGTGGAATTTAAATAAGCACCAAGGGAACTGACCCTCCATTTGTCCTTGGTAAACACATCTACAATGTTTAGTTTAAGAAAAAGAAGCAGAAGTGTGGTCTTAAACAGACGAAGAGGTGTTACTGGTACTTTCCCTATTTCCTCTGAATCAGGAGAAATTTAGGACTGAGGAAAAATGGGGTGATACGGGTATGCGGAGATGAGAGGTGTGCTGCAGGCGGGATGAACACGTGGAGCCTCCGTCAGTGCTCACCTAGTCAGGGAAGCATGGCTTTTCATACACTGATCTTTAGTTTTTAGTAGAAAATTGCATCATAACTGAACGTAGTGACAGGAAGATTATTAATTAAAATTCAAGATCAAGCCTGGGCTGCATAGTGAGATGAGAGAGCGAGAGAGAGCGAGAGAGAGAGAGAGAGAGAGAGAGAGAGAGAGAGAGAGAGAGAGAGAAATCAAAGTCAAAATGCCAGTATAGAGGACTGGAGAGATGGCTCAGGGGTTAAGCAAGTGTATGGTTCTTGTAGAGGACCTCAATTCAATTCCCAACACCCACATCAGGAGGCTCACATCAGGGGCCTCATAACTGCCTGTAACTCCAACTCCAGAAGACCCAACACTTCTGTGCTCTGAGGGCATCTGAACTCATGTGCACATACATAGCCACACACATACACACATACATACACATAATTTAAAATAAAATAAAAAATTTTTTTGAAAAAAAGAGAAAGGAACACATGTATCATCTGAAGACAGGAGTGTAAATGTTCACAGCTGCTTTTTTTAAATTTTGACAGTTCCAAACTGGAAGAAACACACATAACCAAGAACAGATAATTGTATAAAAAATTTCTAGGATAGCCACACGAGGGAATATTGCTCAGCCGCGAGTGGAAGTGAACCATTGATGCATACAACTATATGGGTGTGTTGAAGATAATTTTACTGAGTGAAAGAAAGCCAAAAAGAAATAATAATAACATGACTCTCAATAAGTTTTGGAGCATTTCAAAAGTTGGATTTTTAAATTAGGGATGCTCAGCCAATAAAGGCTTATGAAAATCTCCCCAAATCTGAAAAACTGAAACATTTCTGATCCCAAGTATTTTGGATAAGAGAGACTCAGCCTGAGAAAGAGAGAGAGAGAGAAACCTAGATACTATTCCATTTATATGAAATTCTAGAAAATCTGAACAATATCTCAAAACAAAAAAGCAGATTGCTGCTTCCTCCTCATGTGCAGTGATGCTTTGGGCTACTCTTTGGAAAATGGAACCGTCAGTGGGTGCTGGATAAGAATACAATGTATGTTAGAGGCTGTACTGGTTTGGATCTGAAGTATCTCCCTTAAACTCATGTGCTTAATATTTGGCTCCTACTGCAGCATTGTTCAGAGGCAGAAGCTTTGGAAGTTGATTAGATCATTGGAACTCTGACTCCAACAATAAGTAAAGACATTGATGGGTTCATAGTATAATGGGTTTTAGGCAAGGGGCTTTGCAGTAGTAAAAGCTTCCCGGCCATATTGAAGTGGGCAACATTGCTCATCACATGCTCCCACCGTATTCTCACCAGAGGCCCAGGAACAGGGGAGCCACATAACCATGCAATGAGATCTCATAATGAGACATCAGCACAGAATGAGATTTTTACTCCTTTAAGTTGATTTTTGTAATCATTTTGTCCCAGTGAGAAAAAACTTATTTACACTGGATAAAAATATCAGAAAATTATTCAAAAAGAAGAGAGAGAAATATTGTCGTGGAAACATTCAGAATCTATGAATGTAGTAAATAGATATATTTAGAAGAACCTAAGAAAAAACTCTAGAATGAAAGAAAATGACCAAGCCATTGAAACCAACCCAACTTGCAAAAGAGAGCACATAGTAAAGCAGTTGGAAAAAAAAAATACAATGTGGCATATAGATGTACAGATTATATTGCATTGCTTGACAGGCAGATTTCTTGAACTGTGTGAACACACTCAAACATGATTTATACAGTGTACGTAAAACAAAACACCCAGCATTCAAATAGAGCAATTGTAGTTCACTTATAGTCAATAATGTCCATGATAAGAAATGTCTGAATGTCATATTTAAATATTCCTTAAAAGCAAAAAATAGCCAGGCATGGTGGTGCATACCTTTAATCCCAGCCCTCAGGAGGCAGAGGCAGGTGGATATCTGTGAGATCAAGGCCAGCCTGGTCTAGATAGTGAGTTCCAGGCCAACTGGGACTACAGGGAGATCCTGTCTCAAAAACATCAAAAAAAAAAAAATTCATTGGCATATGAACAACAGATATTATTAGTATATTACTCATATAAACCTGTGACTTCTACTTTCTACTTTTATCTTTGGGACATTTTCAAGTACTGTCCTTAATATCCCTCTTCTAAGGTGGTAGAGAATTATAAGGTATCTGGGAATTAGCTATAAGAAATTAGAGGGCATGGGTTCTACAGAGCGTTACTTCTTGTGGTCATCCCGACACGGCCTTTCTCTCAGCCTGTCTTTGCATGACAGGGCTGTTGTTGTTTTTTTTCTCCTGTATTCAAGCATCACCTACTTCCACTGTCTCTCTGGACCCCTCCAGGCATATTTCAGTCCAGCCTCACCTCACAGGCCCTGTAATTATGTTGTGTGCAGGAAGCAGTGTGGAAAGGATGGCAGCTGTAGACATGTCTGCCGGCAGATGGGTGCAAATATGCCTTCACTTGCCTTACTCTCTGAGAATATCTCTGACAGAAAAGAAAAAAATATATGTACATATCTATGTGACCCCCGTCATGCTGTCAGGGCAGTCAAGCCCATTGTGATCTGCTACGTAGGCGTTAGCTCCACTGCTTCTTAGTGCCTGGAGGCAGATTTGAATACTCACATGTGACCAGAAATCATCTTCCACACAATTCTTATTTCTCTCTCCAGGTATCACCATTATCTGGAAACGTTCAGCTGCTTCTATTTATATATTCATTTTTTACATTTTATTATTTTGAAGTTTCCCCTAATCGCCAAGCAATAGCTCAACATGATATTGATGTTGCTTGAACAGTGATATTGTGATATTGTCACATTAATGATCTTCTGACCTTTACAATAAAGAACATGTAAACACCAGCTGTTTCCATTAAGAAACAGTATCTCCCTCCACCCTAAAGAAAGACATAGTTCTCTCACATTGAGTGCAGAGTAATGGAAATCCCATCCTAAACTTAGAGAGGAAACTGCCCTACATTTGTGGTTATAATGTCTTTCATTGTCTGCTCAGTTTATCCATAAATTTGTGACAACAATGAACAGCATGCTTTTTGAAAATAAATTGATATAATTTCCAGTAAATATAGTTGGGGCTGCTGACATAGTCAGGCTATCTTCTTGCTAAAGATGGCTAGAAATGCTGGATGGGATAAAGCAAAACTGATTTACTTACTACACAGATGTGCTTGAACCAAAGAAAGGGAGACAAAGAAAGGAAAATTTCCAGTCTGGAAGAGGCAGGCACTGACTGACTGAAGATGGGGTGACCCAGCCAAATGACCCTCACCTGGGCCTACAGAATCCAAGGCTAATAGTTTTTAATTAAATTTTTGTAACATTCGTGCAACTTATTTTGTTCATATTTAGCCCCCCTCCCCATCTGCACCCTTCTCATAGTCCTCCTCTGTCTGATTTCATGAACTCTGTCATATATATTAAGGCCTATCGGTTAGGTTAGTATCCCCAAATGTCCTTTGGTGTTTGTATGGAGCCTGGTTAATCTATCTAGCATCACATCCTTAAAAAAAAGCAACTCTCCCTCTCCCAGCAGTCATTGGTCGTCAGTAGTTCCTCAGCTATGGTTGGGGCTTCGTACTCACTTCCTTTCTTTTATATTAGGATTTTGTCTGGCTTGAGCTCATGTGGGTCTTGTAAATACTGTCACCATTGCTGTGAGTTTATATGAGTAACTTCTCAGCTGTGTGAGAAGCTGTTTCCTTGTGGTTATCTACCACCTATGGCTCTTACAATCTTTCCACGCCCTATTTTGCAACCATCCCTCAACCTTGGGTAGCAAAGGCTTGATACAGCTGTCCTATTTAGGAATAAGCATTCTGCAGTCTCTTATTCTTCTGCACTTTGTCCGGTTGTGGTTTTCTGGGTGAGTCACCATCTGTGGCATGAGGAAGCTTCACTGGTGAGAGTTGAGAGATGCTTTAATATTCTTTCTTCCTCCAGTTCTGCTATGTTCCCTGAGCCTCAGGGGTAGAGGTTGAGTTGTGCATGTGTCACTTAGGGATGGACACCTCATAGACACTTTTCTCAGTGTTTAATAAGTTGTGGAACTCTGTAACAGTCTCCATCTGTTAAAAAAAAGTTTCTTTGATAAGTGGTGAGAGCTATACTTGTCTGTAAATATAAGGAGACATATTTAGAATGTGTTTAGGAATGTGACAAAAAGTAGCTTTTCCCTAGGATCTATGACCTTTCCAGCCATGCATATTTGAACATGTTTACAGTACCACACATGAGTTCCCACCGATTGATTCAGCCTTAAGTCCAATTAGATGGTTGTTGATTACCCCCACAATAAAAGTGCTACACCTGCATCAGTAAAGATTATTTGTTGGGCTGGTCATTGTTGTGATTCGGAGACTGTACAGCTGGATGAGATCATTGATTGGTTTTCTCCCTTGGCAGTTTGCATAGTATCTTGTGATACTATGGAAGCTAGTCTTCAGCAGAGAGTTTTCCAGATCAGTTCCAGTGGGATTACTCTGAATCATGTGTCCAAAATAAGTCCTGTTTTCAGCAATAGGTACTTTCAAGTTCTAGGAGGCAATCAGGGGCTGTAGCCTGAGTTATTTTGGGAGTTTCTTGGACAACCCTGATGAACAATATTTTTTGTTATATAGCCTTCAGCTATACACACACACACACACACACACACACACTCATGCAAACACACACAAACATTTTTCAGTAGGCTTTTGAAACAAATACATTTCCCTCTGTTTTTTCACACCACCTAAGTGTTACTTGTCTCTTCTTTCTCACCCCCTGTACAGCTCTCCCTATTCCATCCCAGTTACAGCACCCCATATCCCCATCCCCCATTAATAATGTCTGTCCCCTACAAGCCCCATCTCTCGAACTCCTTCTACCCCTTTACCTTCATGGTTTCTTTTCATTTTCCTGGTTCCTGTGTTTACATCAGCATATATACTCACATCTAAGTATTTGGAGCTAAGATCAGAAATGAGAGAGAACACGTTTCACTGGTTTTCTGAGTCTGTTACTTCACTAGTATAGCAGTTTCTAGTTCCATTCATTTACTGCAAATTTCATGATTTTGTTTTACTTTACCTCTGAGTAGAACTCCAATGTGTAAATGTACCTCGTGTTTCATTATCCACTCGTCAGTTGAGGGACATTTAGATCGTTTCTATTTCCTAGCTATTGTGAAGGGAGCAGCCACAAACAGGCAGTGCAAGCATCTCTGCAGTAGGATGCTGGGTCTTCTGACTACATGCAAGGATAATATTTTAATGTCTTTGCAGAAACAGATTTTAAGCCAGGCCTCTGACAGCTGAAAGACTGGGTGATTGCCAGGGCATAAATCTTTTGCTGTCTGTGAAATAGGACCTTAGCCAGCTCTACCTGTGACCCAAAGAAACATTCCTGGACACTAGTAGAAAAGCACTTGAAGAGTCAGAAATCTGCCTGACCTGTGTGTGCAGACCCCATTTTGCAGTAGTAGTATGACACCTAATAAGCAAAACTGGCCTAGAGCAAAATAAAACCCTAGGGTCTGTGCTGAGGAAGACAACTTCTACTGAAGGTCAGAGTGAATTATTGCACTCACAGAAGAAAATAAACTGCTAATCTGAGGATGTGGGTCAGCTGGTAGAGTGCTTGCCTAGTGTACACAAAGCCTTGAGTCTTATCCCCAGCACTGACTAAGATAGGTACTGTGGCACAGACCTGTACTCCCAGGTCTTGGGAGGTAGAGGAGGGCAGATCAGAATCAAGATCAGCCACGTAAGGAGTTCAAAGCCAGTCTGAATACATGAGACCCTCTCTTTCTTTAAAAAGAAAGTAAGAAAGAACTTGAAAATCTATAAAATGAATATAATTAAATGTTTAAGTAGAATTTAAGGTTATATAGAAAGCAATTAGGACTTCACCTGTAGTAACTAGGATGGTATGATGGTTATAGTCGGTTTGACTATATTTAGAATCACCTAAAAGACACACCTCTGGGCCTGTCTATGAGGGGGTTTCCAGAAAGATTCAACTAAGGAAGGAAGACCCCTCCTGAATTTGGGCCCATCTCTCATAAGCTAGGGAACTCAATGAATGAAAAGAGTCTAAAAGGAAAAAGCAAGCTGAGCACAAGCATTCGTTGCTCTCTTCTCCCTGACTGCACATACAACGTGACCAGCCACCTTAGGTGTTTGTCATGCCTTTCCACCGTGATGACCTGTATCCCCATCAAACCATGAGGCAAAGAGATCTTTCTTGTTTTAAGTTACTTCCCTCGGGAATTTTGTCCAGAAACAAAATACAGATGGTGTAGACATCCGCTAAAGGGACTCACCAGTTGGTGCAGTCTCTGCACTTGAGAGATGTGAGGGAGGCAATGAGGTTAAGAACTAGAATTGAGTGGCTGTTGCCAATGAAAGAAGATGGCAGGCTTGGGGGCGTAATCAATAACCTAAAGCAGAGTGTGAGATGTGTGGGGGCGGGCTCATCACAGCCTGAAGAAACTATTATGTCCTGCAGCAGAGGGGAGGTTCAACCAAGGGCAGGAGCTCAATTTGATCAGAAGAGAGCAAGTGAAGCTGAGCCCACCTCCCATATCACAGTCGGGTTAGAAGGAGAGAGAGGGATCCTGGCAGTTGGGATGGGCAGTTTAACCACTTCTTAAAGAACCTGATGTCTGGATTCTGCTGGAGTTGTAGAAAGGTTGATGCTTTCCTCAAATCTATGTAGAGGTACCAAATGTCGTGTGAGCTCTGCAGAGCACATGTTCCACCCACAGTTTGCCCCCACTGCTCTCTTGACCACTGAATCCTTCCCTAGGATCAAATATCAGCATAGCTGAACTGGAAAGAAGAGTGTGCAGGGGAGGAGAGGTAATGTCCCAAAGAAGCCACAGGCGATTGCTTACAGGAGCGGGCGGCAGGAGTGGGCCAGGCTTGGTTAGGGACACAAGGACTTGACTCAGGGTACTTGATCAAGACTGATGAAATCGAGAGTTGGAGGGGACGTTTACTGTTTTTTGATGACACTCTGTGATGACACATCTATAAACACCTTACCAAGAGCGCTAGGTGACAATTCTAGTACTCTGTTTATATGCCTCTTAAATTTTTGAAAACAGGTGATGGGGACATGTTAGTTCCAAAATGGGAAGGCAGAGAAATGGATTGAAAGGCTCAGAGAAGTAGCCGTGCTCGAATGAGCCCCGGGGTTCAGTGCTGCCTAGAGAAAGGGCTCTTTACAGAGATCACAACCTTCGGTGGGGAGGGTGAGCTGGCTCTCCTCCACAGGCCGGAATAGATGACGGAAGATGCCCTTCACGTGTCAGCAGCTGAACAGCCGTGGAAATAATGAGGCCAGCGTAGTGGAGATCAGCTGGCAATGTGTAACTAACCCAAGTGCAAGATGGGCATAATCCCCATTAAGGCATCGTGGATGGAGCAGTACGCCTGATCCACAGGGATCCATAAATGGCTAAAAGAGCACGTTGTTCTGAGGGGCAACACAGACAGACAACCAATGGAGACAGTATTCAAAGAAGATCAAAACTAGAATGACCTGACGTCTGGGGTCAGCTGGCTGGTGGAGAAACACTACTCCTGCCTCACGAATAGCTTCCCAGAGCCCAATGCCACCTTTCTCTGTTGGATGCCTGCTCCTCACTTACGTCACACTTACAGTTACAGACTCCCTCTAACCAGAAGATAGAGAAGGAACCGCCTATGCTCATTTCACAGGTCAACTGGCTGACAATTGGATGCTTCAGCACCTAGGCCTTACTTAGGATATCTCAGAAAGACAGCAGAGGCGGGTGCTCCCTTTGCTAAGTAGACTTGGAGGGTGCATCTCATCATCCACTTCAGAGGGAAGTAACCCAAGATAAAGAGACCCAAGATAAAGGCATATGAAGACTCGCTGGCAGTGGTGGGAGACTGAGCTGATGGTTAGGGGCCTGGAAGAAGATTAAGATACGGGCTCAAGGAAGACTGGAGAAGAGCCCAGAGTATGTAGCTCTGTGGAGACACAGAGTGTGAGATTGTCTGCTCCTGTCCAGGGAGTACAAGACTTTGGGGTACACACTTCAAATGTGCGTGGCAAGATTCTTATGAAAATCCTGCCTTGTATGTCAAAGTCATCTCAGAATTATCCTTTCTCTCAGGAAGAGCTAAGACACTAACACCAGCCTGTAGATGCCTCAAAAGCAAGGCCCTCAGGATTTCACCACAGCAGGAAATGCATGCAAGACATGGCAGGGAAAGACTACAGACAGGGAACTCTCAAATCTCAGCATTCGGAAACAGGCTATGCTTACTTCTTTATCATGTTTCCATTTTCAAAGAAAAGGCCCATTTCTAAGCATCCTTAATAAGAAAGAGCAATAATCATTGGATTCTATCTCTGTCAATTACTCTACTGAAAAGGGAGTCAGGCTTCCTTGACTAAGAAATAGTTAAGCTCCCAGCCACAGACTGGCAGTCTTGCCGTTAGTTCCCCTTTCCTAAGAAGGCTGTCCTTGAGCTGTACAGACATTTGAAACACAGGAAACTTCAGCATCCCAAGATGAGAAAACTGTGTGGTTAGTAGTTGTCATGCAAAACAAGAAAACAAAATAAAAGAGGGAAAAAAAGTTATTATATGGCATGTACTTAAGTCAGTACTCAGGATACTGAAGTAGAAGGACCCTAAATTCAAGGCCAGCCTTCATTGGGAAATTCTGCGCCCCCCAAAATCAAACAAACAAACAAAAATCAATTACTTGGACTAGAAAACAAAAGGAACTTGTTTGAAAAATTAACTAGCTGATTTTGATCTGCCACAGAGTTGAACATTAACTCTGTTCTTACCAAGTAATCCTAAAATATCCACATAATCCACAAAGCATCACTCCCCAGAATGTTAAAGATCTCTTATAAACACACAAAATAAAGGAAGTTCTAAGGAGAAAATTAACAAGATTTATGGAATTGAAAACTGAATAAGCATAATAAGATGAAAAAGATGCTCACGTTTAACAGCAGAGCAAAGCAGGGGCGAGATGTTTGCCATCATTATTGAGCACTGTCGAAGTTGTGGGGGAGTCAGAAGTTTGGGAGGAGTTATAACAACTTGGGAGAGCAATTTAGTAATAGCTAAGAAGTTGAAGCCTTGTACACTACGCACACACTACAAAATATAATCACACAATACACAAGAAGATATGCGCTATCATATTTCAGTCACATCATCATCGGAAAGAAAATGGAAGCAACCTAAATATCCATCTGTTAGTGACCTGAAACCATTATGACACATTCCTAGACAAGAAACTGGATAGTAATTAAAATATGAATGAATTAGGGGCTGGAGGAGATGGCTCCGTGATTAATAGTACTGACTGCTCTTGCAGAGGACCCAGGTTTGGTTCCCAGCACCTACTGGTACATAACACCCTTTCGTAACTCCAGTTCCAGGGGAATATGACTTCCTCTTCTGACCTCCACAGGCACTGCAAGACATGGGTGCACTTACATACATGCAGGCAACACAAACATACACATAAAATAAAAATAATAAATAGAATATAAAACATAGTAAATTAGCTCTACAAACATCAGAATGGGGTAAATCTAAGGAGCACAATGTTGGGTAAAAACAGCAAAATACTATTTACATAAATATACCTCCAACAGAGCTATATGCAGTGCTGTTTGCAGATCTGTGCATATGCCATAAAATATGAAGCATGAAAAGGAAACAAGAGAGCTAGCTTAGGGGACAGAGAAAGGGAGGATGTCAGGTGCACCTGTCTCTTTTCTATATCTTAAACAAGGATCTAGCAGCCACACATGGCTGCACACATCTGTAATCCCAGACTCTGGAAGCAAAGGCAGGAGGGGTGTCAGGAGTTCAAGGCTAGACTGGGCTACATGGAAAGACCCTGTCTCAAACAATAATGACCTAAAAAAGCAGATACATTGCTAACAATTGCTAAATCTGGAGGATAGGCTCCTTTATATTTGTTTGAAATGTTGTACCAGCAAATTAAAATCAATCATTTGGTCAGTTAATTAAATTTAAACATAGGTCAAAATAAAGGGAATACATACCTAGACCAGGAGACTGTGTGGCACTGGGCCAGAGTTAGATGGGGAGGACCTGGGAGAGCGAATGTGGACCCAGTTCAGCATGGGTCCAGGGCTGTGGCTGTGGAAAAAGGCCCTAGGCAGCAGGTGTACTCACACCTGGTCAGAGTCAGATGGGGCCAGGGTGGAGGAAGAAGGAGCGAGATGTCAGGTCCAATGGATGGACAGGTGGGAGAAGGGGCTGGGGCTGCAGGGGAGAACCCCCTTCCGGTGTTGCGGTCACCTCCTCTCCTTCCAGCCCTCTTCCTCATTCAGAAACAGTCTCTCCTTTGCTAATTATCCACCGCAGATACCAGAGTTATGGATATTAGAGAATCAATGCCTATATTAATGTATTTGCTCTATTCATTTAGTAAGAGGTTGATGCTCCTAATGATAACTTACATTAAAATGTTCTTGCATCGCCAGAAACTAAAATTAAATTAATTTTAAAAAATTCTGTGTCTTCCCATAGATATTTCTTCACCCTGTTTGGCAGCTTTTAAGGAGAAAAAGGGATTCCCTTCTAATGTCAATTTTATTTGAAGGCTTTTCTAATAATAATTAGTTGCACATATATTGTGTGCCAGCTGTTTCGTGGAATCGATCTTTTGCTTGAGTTATTTTACTTAATTCTTGTGAAATGGGAAGAAAAGCAACGTGGTGAAATAGTTTCCCCCAGAATCACAAGCTAACGCCATCACAGAGCTGGGAAAGCCACGGCACAAAGATGTCAAGCAACTTAGTTAAGTTCAGTAGAAACTTAGGCACAGTCAGCTTCCAGAGCTCAGGCCAGGCCACTAGCTCCAGAGGAAAGAACCGACAGAGTCTCCTAAAGGGGCTGAGTGTGGCGGCCATACCTGTAATCACAGCTCTCAGAAGACTGAGGCAGGGTATCAGACTGAGTTCCAGGCCAGCCTGGGTTACGTGGCTACTCAGAGCTGTAGAGTAAAGCTTAGCCTCTTACACCCAGGTCCCCACTCATAAACAAAATTTTACAAAAAAAAAAAAAAAAAAAAAAAAGATGTTGGGAAAGGTCTTTAACTCAGCATGACACATTTTAGGGGCTCTTACTGTGTTGTAAGTTTAGGACTTTGTGACTTCAGTATAAGTACGCAGATAATTATAGATAAAATTTTATTTTGAAATTGTCCCATTTCATCACCCTCAAATCTGGAAAACTATTAGACAAGAACCATAGAACAGCTAATAAGCCTCTCTTTCTCTCTCTCTCTCTTTCTCTCTCTCTCTCTCTTACACACACACACACACACAAGCCCCCACACTTCCGGATCTACTAACCTACATCAGCAGGCTCAAGGGTTTCTCAGAGACTCCCCTTAGCATTACGGATGCTAATTGCTGTTCTAGCAGTTACTGGAAGATCAAAGAACCGCCCACAGAGCCGAGCAGCATTTCATCTTCCACAGACCAAACATTAATGCTGCCCATCCCCCTGCTCCCCCTCAAGCTGGCATGTTGGACCAATTCCCTTTCCTCTTCCTCGCATGCTCTCCCCCACCCCCAAAATAGCTCCATGCCAAAAATAAGCACTCAGAAAAATGCTTGCCGAATGAATGGAGAAGGTAACTCACTATCATTATGGCTCCCTTCTAATTACCGTGCTTGTTTAAAGATGTGCTTGTTTGTTTCTGGTAGTGATTCAGAAACCTGTCACGGGAACCCTCCCCAGTCCCTCTCCCATGAGCTGGGGCAGGAATCCTAAGAGCTTCTAATCCTCTGGTTTGAAAGACCTCAGGGCACTGGTGAGTCCCCCTCTGCCTCAGGAGTCTAAACCACAGATGCAGCATGAAGTCCCTCAGGAGAGTTCTGTTTTTCTGGAAAGCCAGGTTATGAGAAAAGGTCTCCTGTAGTGGGTCAAGACATTACCCTTCTAGGGTTGACATAATAACAAAAGGGGTCTTTGTCACATGTAGCAAAATGGAGTGGGCATATTTAGGGGGACCCTGTCACTGATGAACTGTCTGTCTGTCTGAGCAGACACATTCTTTCCACCCAGGTTCCATAAAGAAGGAAGAATCCGAGTAGAGAAGAGACCAGGAATGTCAGGAGAGTGGCTTCCTGATGTGCCTGGGTGCAGCTGGCGGGTGTCCTTGGTTGACCAGGTACATTAGGTGTTTTATCTAAGACAAATACCCCCAAGCACTGTAGTCAGCCATGGGAGCCTTCAGTGAGCACTTGCCCAGTGCAGAAGTGGGACTCACTCTCATGCAGGGGCTGCCTTCCTCCCCCTGACCCTGGTCATGGTCTAGTCCCACTGTCCCCTGGGCAGCCAGGCAATACGGGGTCTGGGTGAGACCAGTCACTTTCACACTTGTGCCCCTGACTTGGATACCTGCCATGAGCTCAGCTCTGTCTTCAGCCAGCTTCTGCTGCCAACGGCGCTTCTCTGTGACCTGGGGCCCTGTGGTATTAGGCCTTCTCGTCATGCTAAATTCCCTGTTCCACAGAAAGCTCTCCCATAGAATATTTGCCTTTGTCTCTGTCTCTCTCCTTTCTTCTCATGGTTTCCTCCCAAAGGAGGATTTCTAAATCCATCCATCTCCACCCTGCCATGCTTCTGCAGTCCTTCTGATCTGGAGTTGGAGCTCTCCATCTCTGAGGCTAAACGTCTCCCACTTCTGCTCTCTCAGACCTGTCAGGAAACTTCCAAGTACACTCGATTTTGAGGAGACTGTGCTCATGGCATGCCCAGCTCAAACACCCCTAATGAACCTATTAAACCCTGTCACTTCTGCTACGTTCAAGACCCCCAAGTGGAGGTTTGTAAGTAAAATACCAGGCTTGATTTCTACTTGATGCAAGATTTCTGTCTGGGTAAAAGAACTTGGACTTAGTCCACTGGGCCCAAGTTGCAGAAGTGCTTTTAAGAGCCTTTGGGCAAGATTTGGACAAAATAGGTGCTGGCTTCTAGCTGCCAAGATGGAGATCCTCCAGCCTGATGCAGGTGGGAGAAGAATATGTTCTCAGGGGTTACAATTAGGATTCCCTCCCGAGAACAGTGGATGGAGCTAGTGGAAGGATGCAGAGTGCAGTTATCTAAGTTATGTTCCTCCTACCTCCCAGTTCTCATGCAGCTTTCTGGGGTGAGAATAGACAGGGTCAGGAAGACAGGGAGCAGTCAGTGAACTAATCCGCTGAGAAACACCAAAGCTCTTGTCACGGAGACCACTGGCAGACAGCAGCGTGGCTCTTCTGTGGTCAGCGAGCACGTGGAACAGCCGGTGGGTTTAGCCACCAAGGCCACATCAGCACTCACGCCAGGCCACTCAGAAAGGCAGGGAGAAAGCTAAGAGGAGAAAGAGAATGCTCGCAGGCTCACAGTTGAGCTTGCATGTGAAAGGGCAGGAGGACAGCCAGAGCTTTTCCACAGCCCGGGCAGCTAGCCCTCACACGTGGGAATTGTAGGCTGTACCTTGTTGCCTGAGTGAAGAAAGTCCCTTCCCCTCCCCAGGCAGTATCCACAACTCACCTGTGTCTCTCAGACCCAGCAGGAGGACTCCCTGGCAGGTGAGCGTGCCCCAGAGTCCCTGCTGCCACACATTGGCTGATGCTGTCATTGACTGGGTATCCTCCCTTCCTCTATTCCTAGGCCCTTTTTTTTTGTTTGTTTTCAACTATTCCCATCCTCTAGGGCCACAGGTCAGTGCTCCCTCTTACAAGGTTTCCTTGTTTGTTCCAGTGCTAAGTGACTTTTCTCTCCTAGGTTCATGGTCATTTCTACTTTCATTATGAATCCTACTGCATCTAGTTCGCAGGGCTGAGGTCACAAGTAACATCCGGGAAGCTCACTTTAGAGAGCAGTTTCTGCCCCATTGTTTTCGTCCCTTCTCTGATAACACGGCGCTTGCTTAGATTTTGTGTCCCTCTGGCATCTGAATGGAGCTGCGTTTTGCTGGCCAGGCTCTTCTCTGTCTCCAGGCAACAGCACTCTGATTTTCTTCTGAGAATCCATCCTCGCCATCCCCTCCAGTCACCGGGGATGACTGATGTCAAACCTCCAGTTCAGTGGTGAGAGTCCACTCCATGGTCAGCAATGACAATGGTTTTGCTAGAATCTACAAGAGGGACATTTCCTTAGGTTGGGTAATTTTGTAAACCCAAAGCTTCTGCTGGTGATAAGGTCAGATTATCACACAGGAAGCCATTCTTGGAAAAAAGCCCATCTGGAAGAAGACAGAACTGAGTGATGGAGAGAGGGGCAGGCTCTGCGAACCTGCAGGAGCACGTGGATCTAGTCAAATGCAGGGCTAGTCCTGAGTCTCAGCTGTAAGAACGCATAAGGTCTATTTGGCTGATGTTAACTGGAGATGGACTTCAGTCACGTGCACTGGAAAGACCCTGATTCATTCTCTCGTTCATTGCTTCCTGCTGCCTGTCCGTCCCTTCTCAAGCTCCTTCTTCAGCCCACACAGATACATTTAACACTCATCAAAGACTGGTCCTTGGACCCCTTCTCTTCTTGCTTTTTATGTCTCCCAAGGCAATCTCAACCGTTTCAAATTCATAATCAATACCCAGAGGCCTCTCTCAGAATTCTAAATACACCTATGCATCTATGTGCAAGGTGTCCAGGGAAGGACTTCCCAAGTATCTTCAGCCACTAGCATCAATCTTGAATGACGACCCTTCCTTTCTGGTAGCTCCCATTTGCTGTTCCTGTCACAACAGGCAGCAGAAGATGAAGACCAGGGTCTATCCCATCTGTTCATACTTTGGCTGGAATGACTTTTTGAAAAACACAAATCAAATCATGTCCCTTCTGCCCAAATGGTTCTAAAACCTTTTCATTGCTCTTTGGATAAGGACCAGAATCAGGAACACAGAACGCAGTCCTGTACAGTGTAGTTCCCATCTGCTTTGTCACTCAGCATTTGTGGACTAAGCAAAGAGTTTCTTCCACATAATGATATATGCATCACGTATGAAAACAAAGGACAAACAGTGGCACAGGCTTGCAGGGAACTCGTATAATCTTGCTGTGAGGTGCCTGATATCACTGTATGCTAAAACTTCAGAGAAAAATGCAAACTTGCACACTTGGAAAATAATACAAACAGCACTAAGTTATCTGTGCCAGGAGAGCTTTAAGTGTCACTAGACAGAGAAGTTGGGAACAAATAAAGTCATTTTTTGTTTTGCTTTTTAAATATTTTTATTGAATTTTTGAGAACTTCATGCAGTGTATTTTGATCATTTTCAGACCTCCTTCCCATCTGTACCCCTCCCTGTCTCCTCCCTGCCCAATAAGTCATTTTTATTTAATAAATATTTATTATGTGCTTTATGCCACAATTTATACCGTTCTGTCCATTTCCTGTCTGTTATCTCTTTTAAATTGTTTGCATCTCAGTAAAATTGAGATGATACAGTTTATTAAGATGATGAAATGAGATAAGTATGTAAGGTGTTAAGAACAGTGCCTGATATAAACAGCTAAAAAGTTAGGGGCTGGAGAGATGGCTCAGTGATGAAGAGCACTGGCTGTTCTTGCAGAGGACTTGGACTTAGTTTCCAGCACCCGTAACTCCGATTCCCGGAGATCTGAGGCCTCCGTAGGCATTGCACACATGTGGCGCACTTCCATACATGCAAAACACTCATACACATAAAAATAAATCAATCAAAAAATTTTAATGTTAACTGTATTATTTTTTTAAAGATATTTTATCATGTCTACCTCCAGGGCCCTTTCTAGAAGTTGAGGCTACTGCTGTGGAGACACAGACTAAAATCTGACTCTCCTGAGGCTTCCAGTCCAGTTGAGGCAGAGACAAATTAGTAAGTAAACTAACAAGATCATTTCAGAGAGGCAGACATGCAAAGAAAGGTGATGGGTGGAGTGTGCCTGGAGGCAGAGGCCACCTTCTAAAGGGCAGTTAGGAAAGGCCTCCTCAGAGGTGACAGCCCAGCTGAGAATGAATGCCGAGGCCTCCACGGAGAACCCTAGAGAGCATATCCAAGTGCGAAGGCCCAAGGCAGAACTGAGTTGAACTCGTAGGAGCAGAAAGGGAAGATGTCATTTTCAGCCATTCAACATCAGTACAATAAAAGGCAGGTTAGTGAGGAAAAAACCGGGCAAAGTTTAATTAGTTTCACATGGCACCAGAACCTGTGGAAGTGGAGATCCTAAGACTCAAGGAAATTGTATTTTAATACTTAGATTTGGTGAAGACTGGGCTGCTATCTAAGGATACAATAGGACAAAGCGCATGTAACCTGATGTAATAGGCTAAAGGGGACACTGCTGTAGATGTAATCGCTGAAGAGGAACCTGAAAGTCCTACCTGAGCAAATCCCTCTCAGCTGCAGTGTGTAGCGTGCCCTCATCTCATGCAGGACCCCTTAGGAAATAAAGTTTTATTGCCCCCTCACAAAGTAGGTTAGAGCATTTCTTCCTGGCCATCACCTCCACAGAATGACAGTGGTAGTTTAGAGTAATGTATCTATCTAGCTTTTAAGCCTGTCTTTGGGAAAAGAAATTTTAGTTTCTGTGATCATCTTGGGAAAGGGGACTTGTTAGTTTCTTTATCCTGCCTGGGGCAAAGAAAGGGAGCAGGAGAAAGAACAGAAGAGCCAGGCTTTGTGGTGCACGCCTACGATCCAAGCACTCAAGAGATGGAAGCAGGAGGGTCGGGAGTTTAAGGTCAGCCTCGGGTAGGGACCTCTGGTACATGTGAGGGAAGGAGACTGAGAAACTGACCTGACCCCAGGGGAGCTGCAGGCCATGGGCATAAGAGCTGCCTATGGATTTTTCTAGGTTGTCCTGGGAGAAGAAATCCAAGGAGACTGAAAGACTAAGAGCAAGAAACTGTACAGCAGGCCACATACTCAGGTTCGCGCACAGAAACAGACAGAATGGCAGGAAGGACCATGGAGAGAATGGCAAATTGACTGAGGATGTAAGGGCAATTCCCTTAAGGAGGAAACAGAATTACCTGGGTATGGAAGGGCTTTGGGACAGAAAGAACCTCCAAGTGGGGCTTGCTTGAGTGAGGCATGGTTCTGCCATGGCACTTAGACATGGTCAGAAGGACCAACCATGACGGCAGATATGGTTAGGTGCTGCTATCCCAGCATCACTGTCTGAGCAGACAGGCTGTGTCACACCATGCTCATGTTTCTCACCACTGTTCTAACCTGGGATGTGGTGCGTGCTCTGTCAGTCATGTTTGAGTTAGAAACGGAGGAAAGGAAGAAAAGGAGCAAGAAAAAGAGGGCGGAAGGCAGAGCGGAGGGAGAGGGCGAGTGGCCGGGCCGCAAGCCGTGCAGTGTCCGCCTGACTCTTAAAGTCTGTGTAGACTTTTAGCTCCTTCTGCCTCTCCTCTTCTTATATGCACAGAACAGTCTCACATGACCTGCTCAAACTGCGAAGAGGCTCAAACAGGCCAGGTGCAAGCAAAGCTCTGCGGAGGAAGCCCCAGTGCCTCTCACGGGGGCTCCTGGGTCACGCCAGACAGGTCTCTCCGCCGTCTCTTACAGATACTCGAGGTTCAGCTCTGGCCCTCGGCAGTCTGTAGATCATAGCCCAACAAGAGAACTAATTCAATACATGCCAGTCAGCCTCCATCGATGGTTCTGTGAACCCAGTGTCACATCAGGAGCTGGATGGGGCCTCCCTGTTTTCAAACAAAAACTGCTCCTGCCCCAGTACTGGAAAGGCTGGACCTGTGTACTAGGCAAGGTAAGTTAGTCTGGGCTGCAGTGAAACCCCAAAGCCTCGGTGATTAAGAAGCTAGTGATTATTTCTCACCCACACTACCTATCTGTCGCAGTCTGGCTGGAGACTCATTATTTCCCTAAGGTCAAAGAGAACAGAGCACCTCTGTGTTCCTGTGGAAAGAATGGTGAGGCCTCACACAGGCAGAGAGCTGGAAATGATGGCCCTGGGGAGGAAGGGGCCTCAGAGATGTGGGCCGTCAACCCTGTCTAAACTCGTGCTCACCAACGTGAGTACTGGAGGTGCTTTCTAGTCCTGAGGTTTGGGGGGACCTCTGTTCCATACTTTGCTTTCATTCACCCTCCAGTCTCAGCTCTCCCAACAGAGCAGCCTTGGCGAACCCGGTGGCAGTATCAAGTGAGCCCCGCCGTCCTTCCAAGTCCCCGGGCTGGGGTGGTCCTCTTTTCCACACAGGACTAGGGAGTCCTATGAGAAGTCCTGTGAGGATAGTACTTAAGTATGCGACAGTCACACTGTGGTGGGTAACATGACTGTTTTGTTTTGTCTTTTTAAATGTAAACTTTTCACTCTACTTGGCTCTTCTATTCCTTGACGTGGTACATTCAGGGGGCAGCAGAATGGACACAGGAAGGGAAGTAGAAACACAACGGGGCCCAGAGGAGGTCTGTAGGGAGCAGCCTGGAGAGGGAGGGAGGGTGATGGGTGATGATGATAAAAGGAGGTGGAGAAAGCTGGACTGAGAAAGGGAATCCGAGGCTAGAGGTCCAGAGAATGGCTGCTGTCAAGTCGTCCCAGGCCTCTGAACAGCTCTACTGCTATCTAGCAACTGGATCAGAAGGTTTAGCATTGGGTTGCAGGCAGCAGGATCAAGGGGACGACCAACACGTGGGACACAGGGGTGACAGGAGCTCAGGGCTTCAGAGAGGAGGTAGTCTTGGGGAGTCAAAGGTCATGCAGGGAGCGGTCGTTTTGCTCACTCTCCCTAGGGAAAGGGAGGGAGTGGACTGAGAAAATGTTAGAATCTGACTTCCTAAAGATGCAGGGTTGTGTGCCTTTAATTCTAGGTCTAGACCTCAAAGGAGGGCGACTAGGTGACTTGTGCTGTTTGTGTCTTTGGGGTCTATTCCATGAAAAGCTCTAGTCACGCCCTGCACAGGTTCTGAGACCTTCTGGGGTCCACAGAGTTTATATAGGTCACTGAGGTGAGTGTAGAAAGTGGAAATCTCAAAACATCTCAGGACACAGACACTGACCCATTACTGAGTCACTGCCTGCCCCACTGCCTCAACCACTGGCTTCTGTGTTATTCTTATTAATGAGGTACATGGCATCAACCAATCTGAGCCTCATAATCTCCTCAAGTGAGCTGGAAAGAAATCTTCTCTCCCTTTTTGTTTCGAGGGTTTGTTGGTGGGGATTTTACGCAGAGGAATGCTGACCATTGCATTAGCTAGGTCATGAAGGTCGGGGATCTCCCACCCTCGGTCAAGTCCATAGAATTCTAAAGGGTAGTGATTCATTCCCAAGTTAGTGCTCCCCGTGATGGTAATACATGATCTCTTGGAAACCTGCTGTGATGAATATTCCCAAATTCTTGGTCTTCCTTACCAAGAAATCCTAGCTCTCCTTTGGACAGTAAAAACAGGGCGGCAGCACTCTGAAGAGTTTGCAGATCACAAACCCTGGACCTGGAGGGCTTCCCCAATTAAAGCCTAGGGGTTCCTGAGACATGTCCCAGAGCCCTCTGGGAACGGTATCCTTTGCCCCTTCTTCTGACTTATCCAACCAGAGAAGACCCATGGCAGTAGTTTTCATGTCTGTTGCTTTTTTTTTTGTTCCAAAGGATGTCATTTGAAGAAAGGGATCTTATACTGAGTGAAATAAAGACAGAGGAGGAGGGACAAGGCAGAGAGAAGAAGGGAAGGAGGGAGAGGGCCCAAGTACACATCTAAACGAAGAAGACCACGAGACTTACCAGGCTCATACAGCGGCACGCAGAGAGCACTGGGGAGCAGGTGAGCTTCCTAGGGGGGCTTCCCACTGCACACCCAAGTTAGCTCCTGTTTGATCAAAGAAACCGAGGCCTTTGATTTTCATCATATGATTGTAGGCAGCATTTAATAAGATGATTGTCATTTACCTTTTAGCAATTTTCAAAATGAATCCAGCCTGTACTGCTTTTGTTTTTTAATAGAGAAGGAGAAAACACTAGTTAAATGTCTTTGTTTGCACAAAGACAGCCTTGTGGGGAAGTTCTGGGGTATGCTGAGCCCTGATTGTCACACCTTGCCACACCTTGTTTAGGGCAGCATGCACCCATGGCCTCCCCCAGAGATGAGAGGATGAATAACCTTTGTGAGTAGGAAGAGGAGACCGATGCTCAGGCCAAACCAACATATTCAGTGACAGTGCCTCACTGAAACGCATTATTTCCTTTTCAACTTTCTCTTAGAGTCACCTTCTCCATTATTGCTGGGCTTCATCTTCCTGTCAGCATAAAAACTACCATCCTGAGGCAAAATGAGCATGGCATCCCAGTAAAGCACACTGACAGGAGGCTTCACCGCTGGACCCACTCCTTCCCGCTTCCGCTCCTGCGGTGCTGACTTTCTGGTGCCTGGCAACCCCAGGCTCCATGCCGCAGCTCACACAGGGGAGGCAAGAGGTAATAGCCCAGGGGAATCCCCAGTCAAAGGGCAGATCTGACAAGGACCGTTATCAGATGAGCCTGAGGTGGGAGGTGACTCAGACACTGTGAAAAGGCATTATTCATCTAGACCCAGCCTTCCCTCTACCAGACATGCCCTTGAAATCTAGTGTCTAAAAAAAGTTCTGAAAATTGGGTCCTATGTTAAATGAGATGGGGGACCTTGTTATTCAAATTACTGGTATTAAGCAACACTTTTTATTCATTCTCTTGTCCATTCGTTCATTTATCCATTCACTAAGCATGTCCCAGTACATTCAGGGCTGTGAGCAGCGCTCTGGCCCAGTCATTGGAAACATAGAAGAAATAAGATGGTTTCCTGTACTCGTGAAGGTCAACTCATTAGACAACTGCTGAAGAGAGAAACAGAGGGGTCTGAGCTTTCTTTTGGAAAAAACAAAAACAAAGAACAGATTTTCAGAAATAATTGTTTCAGATTAGTGGCTGAGCAGAATGAAGTCTCCAGTTGCTCTGCTCTGGGCACACCCTTGCTGTCCACAGCAGCTTGCACCTCCAGGGCAAGTGCGCCCACCTCTCCCCTCCCAGGTTTTAGCTTTGCTTTGATCTGCTTTTCTGGGTAGCCTATTTGAAGTCCGGTGGGATCCAAACACACCTGGAAAATTACTCTTTGAAGACAGAACAAGAGATAAGGGCATCTAGCTTATATAAAAAGATCATTAGAGATGTCTCATTAGCAAATATGTCTCTGCCTGTTTATGGTCAGAGATCTAAGAATTAAGAGAGAGCAATTAGCAAGAAGGTGGAAAGATCAGGCCTGGTGGCTGATCCACATGCTGCTGCTGTTGATGTCTGGAGAGCCAGATGTGATGTCCCTCAAAAAGACCAACCAGCCACTGGAGCAAAGCAGTCATACCATACAGACCCTTTTCACTCCAGGATGTGAACAGAGACAGTAATTTGTCTTGCTGGGTTGATTTACATTCCAGATGGGTGTAATTTCCCAGCCTGTGAAGCCTCAGCCAGGACTACCATCTCAGAGTTCCCAGAGCATCAGACGTGTTGGCATCACTTTAGACCTATGACCTGCTTCATGGAGAAGGAGCGTAACAACGGTTTATGAGCACAGAACCCAGAACACCTCCACACATAGCACATTGAGGAGACCGAAGAGAGACCTCCATTAGCCCCAAACCATAAAGCAATTCGTGCTTTGCAAACAAGTCAGTCTGGAATCCCCAACTATAAATGTCTCCAAATAGGCCCTGCTATCTGAGAAAGGATACAGACCTTAAATCTTCTCCACAAATCCTCCTGGGACCCTAATCTAACAGGGAAGAACACAGGCCTTGAATCCTCTACCCAACCCTCATGATTCTGTTTACATGCACAGGAGTACTCAAGCACCCCTGCTGTTTGACAGGGTCGGCTACTGCAGGCCCCTGCTGGTCAGCAGTCACCCCTCATTGATTAATAAAGATCAGTATGGATTGTCTGAGGTTGGCTGCTTTTTCTTTCTGACCTATGACACTTTCAACTCTTAGTCCTAACATTTATGGAGGAGAGAGTTATCCGTTATCAGCAGGGGAAAGACTCCCAGCTTAATTGATCCAGAAGGGTTTTGAAAAGGCCCAGCGAAGGTTACGGGCAAGGTTGTAGTATACAATACATGCAGTGTAGTCCATGAGTGGGGAGTGAGCTGTTTTAGAGTTTGTGCCTCTTGTTCTTTTAATTTTAAGCACAATCACCAGAGAGGCAATCAGAGCTGATAAAAATATGATCATCAGAAATTCAGATCACCCACAGTTTAATTTCAGGGATTTTTCACCAGGTAAGAAACTTACCTGCCTTCTGAGAAGATAGACATCAATTTCCTCAAAGCTTTGGAGAAGTATCTATGACTTATTTCACCAGCCCTCAGTTTATAAGGTGTTTTGTTTTTGTTTTTTGGTGGAGGGGTAGCTAAGAGGCAAGCCAGGTGACGGTGGGATGAACCATACCATCTTGAAGGACCCATGAGAGATCAGAATGAATTTACTATGGAACGCAGGGGTTCTGCACAGTGCGAAGGGGAGACTAGTCATGCCTGTCCATGCCTCATCCATCCGTACAGTGCTCACTGCCCGTCTTACTGTAGGCACCTTCTACTGAGAGCTTTCTTTGGATGCAGGAGTCTGTCCATGTGCTGGTTGAAAGGTTCAGGGTTGGGAGTGGGTTTCAAGAGGGACACTGAGATGAATACTGGGGAGTAAGGAATTTATCAGCAAAGTTATTAACACCATGGACACACCCACAACATGACAGGGGCTCCGAAGAGAGGAAATGGGGCCCATGTGCCAGAATTGGGGGTCTTCTTGTATATCTTTCTGAGCATGGAGAGGTTTTACCTGCAGCCAGGGTCTCTGGATCTTAAACAGAAGGCAGGGAAGTGGGCAGGGAGCAGGACGAGTGGACACCAATACCTTCTTAGATGTAAACTCACGTCTCCAGGTGAGAACTAGGATCCAGTTCCTGGGAATCTGTGACCTAGGGACTCACAGGCAGTGTCTCTACAAGGCAGCCTGTCAGAATCTCTGGAGGGAAGAGGGCTCCTTCAACGTACTGCTGCCTGAGCAGTGGCTAGATTCCAACAGGCCACAGGTTCTGGGGAACACCTGAGAACAAGTCTCAAGAAAGTACAGCGAGTGGGATCGCTAGAGAAGGAACTCGGAGAGCATTCATGAGGAGACCTCAACTTGCTGGAAAAAGACCTGAAAGATAAGCAAGACTCAGTGAGACAGAGGTGGAAGGATGCTGATAGACTTGGGTAAGACTCTGATCACAGAGCAAAGAGAAAGTGACAGAAGCCCGGGGCAGGAAGTGACAGGCAGGCAGCAAACAAGAGATTTCTTGGGACCCTCGTCTTGGAATCCTATTTCCTAAGATTGCAGAAACCCAATGAAGTGTTTTCAGCAGAGGATGCCATCACCTACTTTCTCTGTTGGGACCTCACTCTGGCTCTGTATGGAGAAGGGTTGTGAGGGAAGAAGACATGAGCCAAAGATACTAGGATTCCACTTGGCATTTGGAGGGATATCTCCCATCAAGGGATATCATGTGCTCACTGATCTAGTAACTAATGTTCACTGTAGGGGAATGACATATTCCAAAGGGAAGGTAAAATGTGAGAAGAGCAGACAACCTCATTCTCAGGCCTGAGAGACAAACTTTGAAAGAAAAGTTAGAAGCAGAGAACACTGTAAAAAGACATTGTTTATCTAGTCCTTACTTCCTTTGTCACACCACACCCTCGAAGCTCTGTTTAAATGAAGTTCTGCAAACTGAGTCAGATGTCAACTGGAATGCTACTACAAAGTAAGATCAAGAAAGCAGAGCCAGAAAGGAAGATGAAAAGGATGCCACCACGGGAAGACTGGGAAAGGAGGTAGGCTTGGCCAGCCGTGTCACATGACATCAGAGGGTAAGCAAGAGAGGACCCACCCTATTGGGTCTGCTATTGGCAGAACAAACTAGCACAATACTTTAAGAAAATGTGTTCATTGATAAATTCCTTCAGAGAAAATAAGTGGGAGAAAATAATCCATATATATATAAAATGATATTAGTTATAATGGTCAACAAAATTAGATGGTAAGCCATCTTTAATCCCTCTAATGGAGAATTGACTAAATAAACTTAAAAATTAATGATATACTTTGCAACCCTTAAAAATCATAACTACTATGAAGTAACATTTAAAAGTATGAATCAAGCAAGAAACCAAAACGCATGATTCTACATAAAATCTAAATGTTCAAATAGAGAAAGATCAGAAGAACATGGAAACTGCAAATATTTTAGGTAAAAAAGATGGGATTACGACTTTTAAAAGTATTTTGAGACTTCATACATGAGCATTTTATTTGCATCATTCTCAGCCCTCCCAGTGCCCCCCAGGGCCTCCTATGTTCCCTGCTCCACCTCAACTTCCTGTCCTTGTCATTATTATTGCTACATATACACACATACATTAAATATATACCATATATAAACATTTTATATGTATACTATATATGTGTGTATATATATATGTGTGTGTGTGTGTGTGTGTGTGTATGTATATGGCACTGAGTTCATTTGGTGGTGCTTGTGTCTGCCTGTGCTGAGGACTGCCCACTTGGGGTTAGCTAACTTCTCAGGGAGCTGGTCCCTGGAGAAAACTGACTCTCCCTCCCTCGGGATCCATTGAGTGGCTGTAGCTCTTCATCTTGGGGTAGGACTTCCTGACATTCCCCTCACCCATCCTAGCATGTCAACTGGTTTTATCATTATGCAGAACTTGGTAGATTATCATGTGGAGATTTCACTGGTGTAGTTTCCCTATCACGTCTAGAGTGCATTAACTAGCAACAGGCGTCTAATCCCTCAGGCTCTTACAATTTTTATGTCCCCTTTCTTCTATGTTCCCTGAGTAGAACCACTTATTTTTACCAGTAGTCGAACTTTGTCATAGTCTTCATCTGATGCAAAAAGAAGCTTCTTTGATGAGTGGAGAGAGGTATGCTTGTCTGTAAATGTAGTGATATGTGATTAGAATATAGTAAAAAATTATGTTGGTCTAGGAAAGTGACAGAAGTAGGTTCTTCCCTAGTGTCTCTGGTCTGTCCAACTACGTATATTTGGCTATGTTTACAGTACTATGAATGAATTCCTTCCAAATAAGTGGGCCTTAATTCCACTTAGACAGGTATTGATTACCCCAAAGATAAAAATGCCAGTAGGGTCACTGATTAGTTTTCTCCTTTGGCAGCTTGCACAGCATTCTCTGACTACAAGAGCTAGTCTCCAGGGAGAAGGCATCCAGATCAGTTCCAACTCAGTTGCTCCAAGTTCTGTAATATGTAGTGTCTTCAGCAATGGGGCCTAAGAGGCAGTCAAGGGCTGTGGCATTTGGGGAGTCTCTTGGACTACCCTGACCAACAACTCAAAGGAAGTTTTCCCCTGGTTGGGGCTTTGACTTTTCTTATATAGCTATTCACATGCACTCACATATATGCTATATGTGTATTCTTCAGTCAACTTTTTAAATAACACATTTCCTTTTGGCTTTTCACATCACTTAAGCATTATTTTTTTAAAGACTGCATTAATTTATTTTCATTTTTATGTGTATTAGTGTTTTGTCTGCAAGTATATAAATGTGCCACATGCATGCGATGCCCACAGCGGCCAGAAGGGGGCATCGTATCCCTTGGATCTGGAGTTACAGATGGTTGTTAGCGGCCATGCGGGTGCCGGAAACCAAACCTGGGTCCTCTTCAAGATCAGTCAGTGTTCATCTCTCCAGCTCTGGATTATGACTTTTTAAATTATTGTCTAAGCAATGATGAAGAAAGGAAAATATACATTTTGCATCTATAACAGGCTTTTATAGAAGTATATATATTGTCTTCTGAACTGAAGAGACTCTGACAATTTAATATATATTTAATGATCAACCAGAGAGAATCAGTGCCCAAATAGCCCTTAGTGTGAGAATGTTCCACTTGGAAGCTTTGAAAATAAAAAGACATTAATTAACTGTAGCATAACATTCACTAGAAATATGGCTTCTCATAATCAGAGATTCTAAAATCATTCCCCCACCTGGATGGAAAAGTGAAAAAGAATTAGCTTTTTTTGGTTTTTGCTTTGAGACAGGGTCTCCCTGTAGTCCCAGAACCCATTATGTAGACCAGGATGGCCTCAGTCTCACAGAAATCCTCCTGCCTCTGCCTCTGAAGTGCTGGGTTCAAAGGCATGCATCACCACACTAAGTTTAATATCTTTTGAGTGTCAACATGCACCAGGAATGAAGCCAGTCACTCCTCTGCAGTGGCTCATGTCAACCTCGGAAGCAGGAGGAGCCCTGAATCATCAGTGGCATTCTCCGTTTAACAGCTCCAAATCTCACAGAGCCTGCTCCTGCTTCATGCTCTCTTCTCATTGGAGAATTAAGGAAATTTCAGTGCCATCTGCAGACCTGGAATAAGTTTTCTCTATCCTCAGGAGCACGTGGCTTTTTTGTGGTCAGCTTGCCTAAATTTCCAAGCCTGGATCTTATTGTCAGCTCCTCCTTTATATTAAGTCCCCCCCTTCCTCTTGTCTTAGATCTGCTATGATAGGTCCCCAGTTCATTCACAAATGAGCCTGTAACAGAGTATCTGTCATGTGATACTCATTTTTAATCCTTCTTTCTTTGCCCCACATATTACAGTGTTCTGAATGGTTGGAGTACTCCCTTCTAGCTGACTGGCAAGAGAATTCATCATTCCTTGATACTCACAATCCTGTGATTAGTAGAATGTTCATTAGCTGATGTGCCTTTATTTCCTTCATCTCAAATATATGAAGAATAAGTTTCTCTAATGGGCTTTGTAATATCCACCCTTTATTTTTATTGCTAATGGACTCTCCAGTAATATGAAATGACCGATGAGTGCAGTCAAAGAGCAGCAGAAAATCAATACTGTCCAGACTCCATGTTAGTTCAAAGCAGGTGAGGAGGTGAGGCTGGCAGACAACAGAATTTCCTCTGCCTCCCGAGTATTGCAAACAGGGGACAATGATGTAAGATGGACTGTGAAGTTCTCTACAAAAGAGGTTTTTCTGTGTAAACAGAGAAACTACAGAGTATTGAATAGTTTCAGAATGTCCTGGACTGCTATAGAACTGTCTCCAGCAGAGGGCAGTGGTACACACACTCAGTCTCCCCAGACACTGCCACCTAAGTGCTGCCTCGGGAACCTCCCGCTTGCCCACTCACCACAGTGGAGTGGCTCAGGCAGGTCAAAGTGGCGAGCTTGCCTTTGTTCACAGGTGGTTGACTTGAGCAGAGCTGTGGCAGCTGCAGGTTCACGGCTGATGATCTGGGTTGACATAGCAGACATGCTCATTGTGTAGGTATCATCTCATTTCTTCAAATAGCCCTGTGTTGTCACCATCATCCCCCTCACAGAAGAGAAAATGAAGTTACCTTGCCAAAGCACACCAGCCAGCAGTTCACAGAGCTGTGACTGGAAGTGGTGCTCCTGTCCGACTCCAGGGCTTAGCTCCCAGGGATGATAATCAGCAGTAGGCCATATCTGTTCCATTCATGAGTATCATTCTTGCTCTTACCCTGTGAAATTTCTAGGCAGCAGGAATTCTTTTGTCCATACATGGTGAATGGAGAGCTTTCCACATGATAGTAAAGTAAATGCTTATGAAATAATGAAGCTCGATTCGGTATTGCTAAAGGAAGAAGCACTCAAATGGTTCCTTACCTATGCCTGCTTCTTTAACTGTGCCTTGAAGTTTTCTTGAAACCTTCCATTAATGCCCAAGTTAATCATAACTTCTAAACCTCATCTATAGACAATGTTTTCTGCCAGGTGTCACCCCAAGGGCAGTAGGGGTTTGAGTGAATTTGTGTGTAAAGACTCTTTTTCAAGTTTTCAGCCAGCCATCCTTCTATGTCTCTCAGAGCTCATCCCCATCAGCCCAGACCATCCACCCTGTTCTCATTCCTTTGGATGGCAATGACTTTGACCTCTCCCCATCTATGCCTTATTATTCTTGCTAAGACCATATAAATATTTGCATTTCAGTGTTTTTAAAAACATTGTCATATCTTTCAGCATCCTTATTACAGCTAGGGCCTTTACACCAATTATAGAAAACAGAAACCCTTTAAAATGGCAGCAAAGATAACTGGATAGAATCAGAGCATGGACTTGTACCATAATAAATTAAAGAACACTATGCTGTAAGTATTCTTGGAATAGCAAAGGGTTTAAGAGTTGAGAATTCAATGGTTGTTTCTCAGAAGAGCTCACACTGGTGCTGAAGAGGTACTATGAATTATCTAATGACATTTTTTGAATTTTAAATTTTTATTTCATGTGTATGAATATTTTGTCTGCATATATGTAAGTATACCATGTGTGTACAAAGCCCATGGAGGCCAAAAGAGGAAATCAGATCCCCTGGAACTGGAGTTACAACAGTTGTTAGATACCATGTGGGTGCTGGGAACCAAACCCAAGTCCTCTGCAACAGCAGTCACTGCTCTTAACTGCTGAGTCATCTCTCCAGTCCCTTTGGTAAAATATTAACTTTAAGCTTTTATCATATCTCATGAAAATTTAAAACAAGCATATTCTGCATTATGGTTATTTATGAAAGAACGCAGGGCATGGCGGTTATGAGCTCAGTCCTGGAACAGAACTGCTGAATTTGGCATTCAGTGGAGCCTGTCTTAACTGTAAATATTGAAAAGTCTATTTGTCTATAAAATGTTCTTGGTTTTCTTTGTTTTTGAGTCACGGTCTCCCCATAGCCTCAGCTGGCCTAGAACCTGCCATGTACACCAGGCTGGCCTCAATCTCACAGAGGTCCATCTTCCGATACAACCCAAGCACCGGGCTAAAGGCATGCACTGCCTTGTGCAGCTAGCCTGTAAAATGGAGCAGCACAGGGTGTTAGTGAGGGTTACAAAAGTTAACCACAAAAGCAAAACAGATTCTGTTGTACAATAAGCATTTTATAACCATGAGTCATTCTTACTATATGAACAAGAAATGCCGTATGATTTCAGGGCTGTGTTTGTGTTTATAGTCACATCATCATCAAATACTACTTGAACTCCAGAGCCAAAACAGAAAGAAGAGCTCAGATACGAAAACAATGTGTTCACACTAAGTGACATCCAACTGTTATCACAATGTGCTAGATGATGGATTTTTAGGAGTTTGAGTGGAGAAAATGAGTGAGACAATTGAGTCACTCCCCAAAGTTCAAAGTGAAAAAGAAATGCTAAACTAAGCAGAACATGCATCATAATGAACTAGTGCCAGTATTCCTATTGCAAGAGGCATATTGGCAACATTCCATCTGTTGATATTAAAACATTAATGGTTAAACTTTTCTGTTTTATTTCATCTGTGAACTTCTTTTAGAACTGTAGAAATTTTAAGCAAGAAGAGTTTATACCATTTCTGTTTGAGAAATGTTGGTAACATTATTTCAGGTTAATCCTTGGACTCCACCGAACCTTTATCTTTGAAAGCACCTCAGTTACTCAAGTTTGGAAACTTAGCACTATCCTCTGCAGTCTATCCCTTTGGCTTGATAGACAGAACCAAAGTTCTGTGAGTGAACCCAGCTGCTTTCAGAACAGTTAGGTCCACATTTTTTCCTGCCCTCAACATTTCCTCCTGCTCTTGGCAACTGTCAGTCATAGAGGTTTCTTTGCTAATAAACTAAAGCCACTCTCTGATGGCCATTACTCAACTATAAAGTCATCCAATTTTTACATTTAAAGATGTTCTTATTCCTTAGTTTGTCTTAGATATATGTAGTTATTTAAAAGTGCAAACATATATAAACATAAACATAAAATAAAAGACATTAGTACTATAGAATGTAGTTCTGGAGAAATGAAAAGTAATTTATATGCCTATCAGCCTCATGCTTTTCATGGGAGTTCTGCTAGGAAGGCCATGGGAGCCGGGGGGAGATTACTTCCAGCTTGAAGTGCTATGACTATTCAACCTGTTTGGCTGGGTAACAAGACCAAGGTCAAGACCATTCTGGCTCTTCCCTCATGACTCACAGTTCAGGCTCCTGCTTGGAAGGCCACCAACAACATAAAGGAAGAAGGCCAACTCCAGTTTTTCATAGATCCAAGTGCTTCTATTTCTCCTACCATGCAGGCATATCAACCACTCTGGAGCCTGCCGAGGATGAATTGCATTTGCAGAGCCCTTAAAGTTTTAATTAACTGATTCAAATTGTTGAACGAATGCCCATGTCCCTGGGGATCAAACCCCAGTTGAGTCAGAGGAGAGAAGCTAAGTGCATTGACTGAGATAAATTCCTGGGAGGAATGTGTAATTAGTGGCTCTTTCTTTACCCAAGCAGCAAAGCACTATTGATGTCACCATAAAATTTAAGAGAGTGCACAAAACAGTGAAGAAGGTAGATGGATCATCAGTTATTTTCAACATGATGAACGCAAGCCAGAGGTGATACTCACATTAGCTAACTTTGGAGGGAAGGGAGTGAGGGTTGAGAGATCAAACTAGTTTCCCTGAAGGTCACAGCTGTACCAGATGTTAACTCTTCAGTTGCTGTTTGGTGGAGGAGGCCCAGGTGGTGCCGTGAGCAGAGGGTGAGGGCGGGGCACCCAAGGGGCTTAGAACTCATCCATTTATCAGCTAATGGGAAAATAGTGCAGAGCTTAGCAAGGCCGTAGCTCTGGCTAAACATCAGCCTGACCTCACCACTCCTCATGTCCAAAGTGTAAAAGAGCAGCTGGTGTGGCCTTGGCCCAGGTGAGAAATTGAACTGTTCTCCTTTCCTTTCAGGGTGTGAGGGTGTACACTACTTCCAACATCAGGGAGTGCTGACTGACTGAGGGAAGGGGACAACTGGAACACAAGACACGAGGCAGACGACTCCATTCTGTGGAGAAGATCCTCGCTTTAGTTGATGTGGACAGATAGCGAAGCTGTAAGCTGCAGTGAAATGTAGTATCTGGCCATGTAGCTGTGCATGTGGTGATCCTGGTGCTCAGGAAGCTGAAGCAGGAGGATAACCACAAGTTTGAGGCCAGATAAGGCTACAAAGCAAGAACTTACCTCAAAAAAACTGAAAAAAAGAGGAAACAAAATAAGAAATAGCAACATCCCCAAGCATCCAAAGCCAAAAAAGTACAGAATTGGTCTGTTAGTGAAGGTTTGTGCTTATATTTGAAGCAAATTGCAAGATATTTGCTCTGAGAATTTGTGTGTGTGTGTGTGTGTGTGTGTGTGTGTGTGTGTGTCCACGCATGGGTGCAGTATGTGAGTGTGAATGTGTGTGGTATGTGTGGGGTATATATCTGGTGTACGTGGTGTGGTGTGTGTGCCGTGAGGGAGTGTGTGTAGAGGTCCAGAGTTGATGTTGGTGTCTCCCAGACCACGATCCCATCTCTCATCTGATGCTGACCTGGAGGTCTGTGATTCAGCCAGTGACTAGCGAGCTTATCCCTGGGATTCCCTGTCTCTCGTCCCTCCCCAATGCTGGGATTACTGGTGGCAGCTGCACCTGCCCAACTTTCAGGTGAGTTCTGGGCATCCACACTCTGCTTCGTCCCCTGAGCCATCTCTCCAGTCCCTGCTTTGAAGATTTAAAATTTATGTTCTTTAGCTAATATCAAACCAGTTACAAAAATAAATGCTCATTGACTGAAGGAGGATGAAATCAGTGTTTTATGTTTTCTGGGGTAGTGTTGCTGAGGCCTAGAAGAACATTCTTTTTCCCCTCTTGCCTTCTAGTGGGCAGAACGGAGGAGCCAAGACTTCTGAGGGAAATGCTTTCCCGAATAAAAGGCTGGGTGTTCAAAAGTTAAGCACTTTGGATCTGACTGATTGAAGGAAATGACTTTTCTAAATCACGCTTGCAAATAATTAGGTCAATCTGTGCAGGATTCCTTTCACATGGCTCACCACCTCCTACCCCCATCTCCCATGCTTGCTTCCTACACTGACTTTACCGGGCACGCAGTGTCCACACCTCCTTCGTGTTGTTGTCTGTAACGAACTGGAGCTGGGAAGCAGCTCAGGGGTACAGTGCTTGCCTAGTGTGCAGAAGGCCCTGGGCTTGATCTCTAGCACTGGGAAAAAATTTAAAAGGACACATAGTCACTCATCAAGTCTGATATGTTAAGGTAAAGTTACTATTTCAAATTATTCATCACCTAAATATTTTTCTGGCCAGGCAGTTTTTAGACTTTTCAAAATTAAGTTTCTTCAGACACATTACTTGAAGCAGTCGTCTAAGCGTGTCATTTAATGAAAGTCCACCTAGGAAACTGCCAAGACACAAATCTCAAGAGTCAGGTAGGAAAGGAAAGTAGGTTCTTCTCAACCCCACCTTGTGCATACCACAGGGAACATGCATTCAGAATGCGGCCTGGCTCCAGCAGTGGGGATGGAGAGGGGGCTGGAGAGGGCCTTTCATGTGGAACCACCTGAACTTGCAGTTTGCTGATGTTCCCTGTGGCTAACTTCAGCCTTCTCCTGTGGGGTGGTGGTGAGGCCCAAGACTTCGAGCCTCTGCCGAAATCAGGGTCTGAGCACAGTGCAGACCAGGTCTTTCTGGTCACTGCAAGTGTTGATGTTTATGCTCTTCACTCACAAACTTGGAACGTGAGTGGTCTTGTGATGGAAAACAGCACAGGGTTATGCCTGTCTTGTGTTCTGATCTTTAGTAAGCTAATTAGCTGGTCCTTACGTCCCCTCCTGATGGTCCTGGGAGTTGGGAGTGGAGGCAGAAACTGCACTTGTCCCCAAACCTCTCTTCTATGGCAACTCTGTGCCCAGGCAAAAGGCTCCCCTGATAACGAGGCCCCAGGAGGACTTACAGGCTTTTGGTGTCTCTTGCTAAAGGACACCAGGCAGTGTGTCTCTAAAAGTCCCCGTAGGTTTCTCCTGTGGCAGCTGTGAAGAGAAGAAAAGAAAATGGATGCGAGGGAATGCCTCTTCTCATACTGGGCAGTGCTTCATTTTGTCTTTCCCAAGGCCATCAGATTACTTCCCAGATGAGGAAACTGAGGCTCAGAGACCTACGATCCATTAGGAAGAAGGGGATAAGATAGAGAAAAGAAAAGGAAGCTTTCCCCTGCCAGTCCACACTACTTCTTGAAAGTCAGTCTGAGGTCCAGGCATCTCACACCAGACCCCATGGCCTGTGTCTGCTCAGCCGTGCCAGTGAGGACTGGAGACCTGGTCTGATCGAAGCCCTCCTCTTTCCCAGCAGAGCTACCCTGCAGGAGGAAGCTGTGGCAGCTGTGCTCTACACAGTGGAGCCCCCACCAGTCTTGTTCAGTAGTTTTCCTCCTGGTGACAGTTCCGTCTTTAATCATAGGATTAAAATGTCATAGTGTTGGGACTGAAGACATGGCTCAGCGGTTAAGAGCACTGACTGCTCTTGCAGAGGACCTAGGTTCAATTTCTGGCTCCCACATGGCGGCTAACAACTGTCTGTAACTCCGGTTTCGGGGGCTCCGATGCCCTCTTCTAACCTCCACAGGCATTGCATGACACAGGTGCACCGATCCACCTCCAGGCAATGCGCTCATACACATACATAAAAGAATCATAGAGTCTCTCACCCGTGAAATTCAACCCTCAGTTAATCTATCTGCCTGGCATCCAACTTTTAAGACTTTCCCCTGTAGTCTACCAAATCAGAACCATCACACTAGTCCTCATACCTAGGGACTGTGCACATTAACTTGTTAATGGCTGGGCAGCCATAAACCCCTCCATTAAGGCTGGGATAAAACCCCACCTTCCCTTTCTGTTGCCCTGTCTTCTTTTCTTTAAAAAAAGGTTTATTTTTATTTTATGAGTATGAGTATTTTGCCTGCATGCATGTATCTGCACCAGATGCATGCTGTACCCACAGAGACCAGACGAGACTGCTGGACCCCCTGGAACCAGTTAGGCTCAGCTGTGACCTCCATGTGGGTGTTGGGAACTGAAACCCAGCCCTCCGCAACAGCAGCTGTACTCTTAGATGCTGAGCCATTGCCTAGTCACAAAGATTCATTTCTAATATTTTTAAGTGTGTGTGTGTGTGTGTGTGTGTGTGTGTCTACATGTGAATGCGGGCGCCCACAGAGGTTAGAGGCATTGGATTCCCCTAGAACTGAAATTACAGGTTGAAAGCCTCCCTACATGGGTGGTGGGAACCAGGTTCAGTTCCTCTGGAATAGTAGTATGTACTCTTAACCATTCTGCCTTCCCCTGTTAAAATTTTTTTAAATGTGTATATCTGTGCCTATGTAGACTACATGCATACAGGTGCCCTCAGGGCATTACATGATGGAGTTACAGAAGGTTATGAACCATCAGATACAGGTGCTGGGACTGAACTCTCTCTCCAAGCCCGCCCAGCCCTTTTTAAAAGTGCAAGCCAACAATCTTCTGGTTACTAGAAAACTGGCATTTCCTTAGCACAGTTATAAAGTCGGCCATTCTGTTTCATGGGGCGGGGTGGTGGGGAGGCGGATGGTGCCCCACTTTGTTTCGACCTGAAGTTGCAATGTTACCAGGACACAGCTGTCTGTTCTTTGTGACTGTCATACAGAGTTTGGCATCCATCATCCATCATATTGCCCTCTGTGCATTTAAGGGTATGGAATAATCAGATCTGGTGGATACATATGCTCTCATTGTCCAAGTTCATTTCACAATACATTGGTTAAAGTAGATTTCTAATATGTCACCCAGGTTAATGTCAGTGAGCATGTCTGAGCCGCTAATGAAAGTGTTTCTATAAGAACTGGCAGAGATCCCCTGAGGCTCTCTCCCAGTGAATTCCACCCCAGCCTTACAAACACACACTTTCCCAACCAAACCTTCCTGGAGCCAAGGCTGTCGTCAATCACTCCCAGCCCAGCAGTGGTTTTACAAATGCACAAACGATAATTACAAAAAGACTCCCATTAATTTTCCTATGTAAGCTTGTGCTAAACTTGAACCCAGGACTCCACTTCAACTGTTTCCTCCTACCTATCATAACCTGGCAGGCACCAAAGAACATAACTGCTTGGAGGGAGAGAACAGGCCAGGGAGAAGGGCAAAGGGACATTCAGACTAGAGCAGCCCTGATCTTGAAGATTGTTGTAAATCCTTTAGCACTGTGGAAACAATTAGATCACTTGATTGGCTTCAATATTCTGCATCCCATCAATTAGGTACCTCATACTGTCAAGCAGTGAGCTGCATTGTTCCAACTGGAATATCTGGATAAAAGTGAAATAAACCAATTCTAATTTTAGCTCTAAGAAATTATACCTGTTCCAGTCTTTATGACAACTTCTATAATACACTTGTAGAATTGTGGCTTTTTGTCACTAGCACTTTATTATCTTTTTTTTTGAGACAGGGTTTCACTATGTAGCCCTGGTCTCGAACTCACAGAGATCTCCCTGCCTTTGTCTCCCAAATGTTGGAATCAAAGACATGCATACCATACCCAGCTACGTTTAACTTTTAAATGGTGTTCAACTTTCAAAAGTTATTATTTTCTTCCTCAAAAATTAGAAGTAGATAAATTCATTCAAGAAGTAGGTAAATTTCATTCAAAATAACTTTCTCAGACATGATGTTTTGTAGTTGGTACAAATACTCACACAGCATGGAATATCATACTACCCAACAAGAACACTAGAACACACTCTTCCCTGGCTTCTCAGCGTTCCCATGAATGATGAAGCCAAATAGACAACTAGATTCGTAAGTCATTGAACCTACAGAGCTATACATGTAGCAAGTCCACCACTAATCTTCACCTCTTTCCAGAGTGAAGCACAGGAGACACGGGTGGACAAGAAAAGGAAGAAGACAGCGTGACCAGAGGAAGGACAGTACCAATGCTGAGGAAAGCCAGTGCTTAGAAAAAGAGGACCACTGACAGGGTCCCACCCCAGTTAGACGCGAGGAGCAGAGCGCCCTCACACAATGGGTGAGTATGAAAAGACATTAGTCCTAAAATTTGATGCAGGGGAAACTGGGATCTCTCGTGGGGTTCTTAGTGTATAAAGGAATTTCAGAATGAGGGCTGGAGAGATGGCTCAGTGGTTGCTCTTGCAGAGGACTCAGGTTCAATTCCCAGTACCTACATGGTGGCTAACACCCATCCATAACTCCAGTTCCAGGGCATGTGATGACCTCTTTCGTCCTCCATAGGCATTATACAACATGAGTGCACTTACAGACACGCAGGCAATGCACTCACACACATAAAATAAAAATAATAAATAAAGCACTTTTAAAAACAAAGAATTCCAAAGGACTCAAACAGAAACTTGAGGACAATTTTATTAGGGTTTAAGAGAAAAGCTGTTGAAGCAGGCAATTATAAATCTCAAGAGCTGCTGTGAGGAAGTTAATGGAGAAGAGAAGGAAAAAGCCACTCCGTTTAAGCTGGCATGGAGATCAGACACACGATGGACTAGCAGCCGCATGGCCTACAGGTGAGCTTGAGAGAAAGAGGAGGAGAACCCAGAGTGTTCCAGAAGCCCCAAGTGTCAGCAAGCGCACGCTTGGTGAATTGAAAGAAGAAAAGGAAAGGTTGCACTTTTTTGAAGAATTTAGAAAAAGTGGGCATACTTATGAAGTTCTATGGTTGCAACCCAGTAACCTACTCCACAAGGGGGTAGGAATTCCGGGCTGGAAAAGTGCATCAGGTCATTAAAGAACTAATTATTTTACTTATCTCTTTAGCATGACTTCAATAGGGGTGGTCCACTGGCCAGGTGATTAACATACCCCACTGGAATGTTAGAGACCCAAGCCACGGGTTTTATTCTCTTGACTAGAGGAGTTATTTACCAACAGGCCTATATTGCTGCTGTAACATTCTCCCCTCTGAAGTGGTAACACCCAAATCATTAAGCAATCAGAGCCCAGAACCCTTAAACACCTGTGGTATCTCTGGCTTTTGGCAAGGATGAGGTTGCCAAGAGGCCCAAGGATATTTCTTACTTTTAGCTAAGCAACTAGCTACTTTTGCGGGGGGGATTTCACTTTACTCTCAACTGCCTAGCCAATATTTACCTCCTGTTCTCATCATTCTGCCATTATGGAATTGGGATGATAATCTATCAGGCTTAGTCTAGCTGAATAAGGTATCCAGTGTGCTAGTCAGGGTACCTCTCTAGTGGACCTATCCTAAAGACTCCCAAAGTATATTTGTGCTTTTATTGTGTAACTGTCTCATGTAGGGAGGAAAGGAAGTCCTTGACGGGGGCCTGGAAAGAGATGTGAAGGAGACATAAAAAGAAGAGTTATTAGCAATACAAGTCCTAAGCCAGGAATCAGAACAGAGAATATTTTTAAGTGTCTGAATCAGATTCCATTAGAATTTCTTAATGGGCTCCCAGTAGCATTCATCTGTTGGACTCCCACCTCCCCAGGTTATGCTTTTGACCTCTGAGGTTGGACTAAAGAGTGATGAGCCCAAGACATTTTTAGTCGCTTTGATAGCTGTAGGAATGGCTGTAATCACAATATGAGGTATTTCTTAGATGACTTCTACAGCAGAGAAGAAGAAATTAAGTTATTTAATTTTGAGATTAAAACAATAGTAAGCCTGTCTCTCTTGGCTGTAGGTAGGCACTGCAGGGTTAAATTGAGCCAAAGTCTGAAGTCTTATGTCCTTCCTAAGGAGAGAATCATTAGTGTGAAATAAATGTCTAAAGAAAATCTCAGACAGACTTAAGCCTGAAGTTTGGGAAATGCAATCCTTTGGACTGTTTAAAAAAACTAATCATTTTCATCTTTAATTATACTTTCCTATTGGGTGTTTAAGACCATGCAGGTAGCCAAAATTACCTTTTTTTTTCACTGTAAAGGCCAGTTGAGAATCTGATCCTCATGGGTCACTTGGGCTTGGCTGCTGGCTTCTTTAGCTTTAATTTTCAGTTGTCCCATCTATATGAGGATAAGTCAAAGGCCTTGCTTGGTTGTGGCTTCACTTGGAAGCATTAAAGAATTTTTCCTCTCTGTTGACCTTCCTCTTTGTAGACTGGACACTGATTAGAGTCCACCTGGTAAGGTTTTCATGGCCTCCCTGAACAATAGGTCAGGTGACTCACCACAGCTGCAGGATACTTTGAAAGATGTCCCATGGTTCCCTGGGACCTAGTTGGCCTTGGAGTGCAAAGGGTAAAATACTGTCCTCTTAAGTCCTTCTTCTAACCACATTAGTATAGTCCTCTAAGTAGGGTTATTGAACACCCAGATTGGTTATACCAGTCTGGTACTTTTAACTACTATGTGATTTTTGGATAAAGTTTGAGCAAAAAAAAAAGTTTTCATTTTATTTTTTAATATTTTATTTATTATTTATTGTTTGTATTTTTATTATTTTTATATTTCCTGCATGTGTGTAAGAGCACCTGTGTCATGCAATGCCCATGGAGATCAGAAGAGGGCATCGGATCCTCTAGAACTGGAGTTACAGACTGTTGTCACCTGCCATGTAGGTGTTAGGAATCAAACTTGGGTCCTCTGCAAGAGCAGCCAATGTTTTTAACCACTGAGCCATGTCTCCAGCCCTCTAAACCAAATGCTTTTAAATAAGCTGTGATTCAATATATATTTTGTTCTTTAAGCCAGTCTTTGTAATGTTTACCAAGAGGAACTAATCACTTCATTGAATTTAAGAAGTGAATTTTACCTTAGAACTTTTAAGATCATCTATATATCATCTATAAGTTTAATCTTTTATATCCATTAAATGACTTCCTCAGATCATCATAACTTGTATAAGATTTCCAACTTTCTTTCCCGTTCTGGAACTATCCAGCCATCTTAATCTCCATACACAAATCCTCCTTTACTATTTTTACATCCTTTTAGCATTTTCTTCTACTTACTCGTTTTATTTTATCACAAGACAGAAATATTAACAAATAACTTTATCATCTGTTGTGAGAATTTTCTCCCTAGGGTATCTAAGTGATATCTACTCCTTGCTCATAAGGTTCCAGTGACAAATCAATGTTTGATTCCATCAAAGTTCACTCTGAGGAATCAATGAGTTTATTGAGCTTACTTACAGATCATGGAGAGAGGTTTCTGATAAAAGTGGTGGTCACAATGGAAAATCTTCACTCAGCACGGATTATGACTTCCCCATAGACTCATGGGTAGAGCCTCCTCTCTCTAGTCTTCCCCACCCAATATACTCTAGCCCCTTGCTAAGACCACAGGGTCGTGTGCAATTAGGGCAGAACTGCATACAACTGGCTGGGAAGAGTGACTGGTCACTCAGATGAGGGTCTACTGATCCTTCCCATCTATTCCCACTATAAAGGAATATCAAATGTCAACAAGCACAACTGTGATGATCTTTTCCAAGTAGGCATGACTGAAATTATGAAAGTGGCAGCTGTCTGGCTTTGAAGACAGTGCCGTCCAGCACCACTTTAATAAAAGAAAGTTGAATCTAAACTACATACAAAGGATAATGTCATAAATTAATATTACCTGCATACATGATTCTAAACTATGGGGCTTTGTAAGTTCCAGGTAAAACATATAGAAAGCAAAAGAAAGTAAAAAATTTTTTTTGCTTTATATAGTACATAAAGTGTACCTAACCATGCTTTGGTTTTGAGTGCATGTAAATAGCAGACAGAGAGAAGCAACAAATACTAGCAAAACATTGCTAAATTTATGTTTATAGCACCCAGCAGAAATTAACTAATGAAATCCTGTTAAAACTGTGATGCCAGAGTTCCTAACAGATTTAGGCAGATAATGCTCTTTATCATCTCTGTGAACTCTATCCTGCTGGTTCACTCATTAAATAGTTAAATAAATATTGGTACTCACTGTATGCCTGCATTAGTCTGTATTAGTTACTTTTGTTTGTTGGGACAAAATAGAGCTCTCCGTTAGTTGTTTTTACTGTACATATCTTTTATATCATGAAATAAACAATATCTGTTGGAAATAGTTTACCCCCTACCTGTTCTCAAGGGCAGATGTCTTTTACTCTTGGACTGTTTGTTGTCCTCCCTTCCCCCCATCACAGTCAGGGAACCGTCCTGATGCAGGGAAAGGGATATTGAAGACAGTTTGAAACATACATCTTTGGGTCTGAAGTGGGACAGATCCCATCTTTAGAGCCAGCTTCTCAGTGAGCTCAAATGGTGCATGACAGTTTATTTGTCTCTATGGTGTATGTTGGACAGGACACTTGATGTTGAATCCAGTGATGACAGGCTGAGCCCAAAGCTTCTGTCCTCACTGTAACTTGCATCACTTTGTCCAGACCTGTCTTCTCATCTTCTGGGTCTTACACTGGGAATGGGAACTTACAAGAGCTGGAATGCCTGGTTTTAAAGTCACCCTCTGACAGCTTTAAACTTTGTAAGGTCATAGTTGAGAGGCATTTGGCACCCATGATCAAGGAGGATCAAGTAAACTAGAAGTATCCGCCTTTACCAGTATCTAATCTGAGAGCCTCCCTGACTGTACATAGGGTGATCAATGCTGGAAAACTTACACCCACAGTCAGTCAGTCAGCTTGAGTCTGTAAATGGAGGCAGACAACCTGAAAAATTAATAAGTACCCTTCCTCTTATACAGAGATCAATATAATACTCTGGTTGATATTTACCAATAGGAGCCTTTTTTCTGTTTATATTAGGCTTGAGTATAAAAAACTACCATATATTTTCTTCTTTAAAGTCTTTAAAGATACAGGCTAGGGGAGCTTTGCTATACCTCTATAAGACAAAAGGAACATATATTGAAATGTTCCTGCTCGTTCACTCATTTTGTGTTGCCCTCCAGAGCATCCTCTGTCCTCTGGAGTTTCTCTTATCATTCTCTCTGTGTGAGCGACCATAAAAAAAGAAAAGGCTCATCAGGTTAGTTGCTCCTTTACCTATGTAGCCTGAGTTTCCTGTATCTCATCCTTCATTAGTGACTATTAGGAAAGGGAAGCCTATTTGGATTATTTGCTGTTACCAATATGATTCTTTAATACTTCATGACCTTACTGAATTCTTTCTGTATTATGTCTAGTTTGTCTTATTCTGCCTGAGCAGGACCCACCATCTTTACAGTAACCTTTATTGCTACTGTAACACATTCACCTATGGGCTAGGAACACTAAACACGTGCCCTCTTTTAATCACCATAACAACTTGACTAGACTTCACACATTTTCTAGACAAGTCAGTTAAGATGCAAGGAGCCCCAGTTACTTGACCAAGGCCATGCAGTTAGTAAATGGTAGAGCCAAGATCAGAACCTAGCAGATAGACTTCAAGATTCTGTGCATTTGGCACTAAGCTCTAATCTAGCCAAACACTATAAAGCTTAGCCCCTGGTGTTACACTGCCAGACCTGTTGCCTGCGAGGCTCTGCTTCTACAGTGAAGATGTGTCCTGCTGAGCCTTCATTCCGCCCCCACAGACCTGCACCACATGCTCTTGCCTCTTTCCTAGTGGCAAATTTCTATCTTCTACAAAGTGGGTATGACCTTTTGAAACTGCCCCAAATCAGAGTCATGCAGGATGAACAAAGTGAGCTCTGGAAAATGATTCTTCAAATGAAAAGCCTTGATATGGTAAAGAAATAGAATTGGTTTCCCTGTGTGACTCAGGAACCAGCTTTTGTAGAATGAAGGAAGAATCTGGTAGAATAAAGAGTTTTGTTTATATGGGCGATTGAAGATGGCTAAGCTCTTTCTCTATGGATCATGTGAATCTGGGAAGTTTGTTTTGGAGCGGGAGAGGCTGAGGTGAGTGTAAAAGTGAAGAATGGAGTGACCCTACCCAGTCGTGTCTAAACTAGTGACCCTACCCAGTCGTGTCTAAACTCCGTCACCACTTCCCTAGGCTTTCCCAGGTCATCTAGAGCGTTCTCGCCTTTCCTGGTAAACAGAAATGGGCACTGTGACATTGTTGTGGTCAACATAGAAATCCTGATCTAATGTTCTAATATCAAGTGAGGGATATGCCAGAAAAAGGTGAAACCACATCACTGGCTAAACACAGATTCCAGTGGGCTGGGAATTCCCCATACTCAGCACATTGGTATCTGCAGCTCCAAGGTCTGTTAGTTGATACAGGTTAATTAGGATCAGGGAACAGACATTCTATATATGGCAGAATGATGAAAAACCATAGCAGGAATGTATTTTTTGCCGTGGGAAATCATCCTTCTCATAACTATATAACCTGCTGTGAGCTAACAGTATACTTTTCCAGTGTGTTGAAGCTGATTCCTGTCTGGATTTTGAGAGGACCCTTGGCCACCACATCATCATGGTGGACACTCGAGGAGGCACGGTCCTGCGTGGGGTTATTTGTGTTGTCCTGTTCCTTGCTTTTGATCTTCTTTGCCCATCTTAAACTCATATGCAACTTTATTACTTGATTTGAACCGCTATATAATTTCTCAGATCCACATTCCTTACATGGTATGTTACAATTCATCTGTGTAGTACTAAGCTTAATACAAATGAAAACAAAAGACTAAACCACTCCCTCCTCTTTAGCAACAGTAACAGTAATAGCTAACATTTCTTGAGTTCCTACCACAGTTGCTATCGCAAGTGCTTGGTAGGTATTAACTCATTTAACCCTCATGACTGCTCTGAGAAGCGGTTTCTGTTATTATCCACATTTCACAGATGAGAAACTGACCGGAGAAATGTCTTTCTCAGGGTTACAAGCTTAGTAACCGGCAGACCAAGATGCAAACACAGTTTGATGCCCACACTCTTAACCACAACACAAATTACTTTCTTAGTCCTTCTACCTGGGTGTTTTGACTATTAAAAGTGGAGTGGGAGGAAGCAGCTGTTTTTCTCTCTTGCTCAGACTCTACCTAACTGCCCTTGACATTTTTGCATTTTATCCATGCAGAACAGAGCTATAATTGTAATTAAACTCCAGATAAATAACTACCTTTTTTTTTTCAGGGGCAACTTGAGAAAGTCTAGCTGAAGCTGTTAAAAAAAAAAAAAAAAAGTTCGGTTTGTCTGAGATGGGATGCAAAGCTCCTTCCCCGTGGCAGCAGAACCGAAGAATGTAGGGGACCATTCCATGCTGCACTTTTCTAAGTGCTTCCGGACACATGCCTCAGACTCTCCCACTCCAGTTTCTGGGGTCACCACCTAGGTCCAGCTTAATCTGAGCTAGAGAACGTGGAACGTGATGGTCTTGCACAAAATGAGAAATTAGATGATGAGGACAAAAGCAGAAATGCCAGTCTGGAAAGACTATGGACTCTGCGAAACCTTGGGCAGCACGGGTGACTGTTCTGCTTTCTTTTCCATTCTCTAAACAGCATAAGCAGTTTTGTCTCTGTCCACCAATTTGAGATGCAGAGGAAGTGTTTAGTCTGTGACTCTAAAGAATCAACACTCAAAAAGAAACTAAATCTGCTACATTGCTTTCTATTTCTGTCTACCTGCCTGAGAGGATTGTTTTTAATTAATTTTTTAAAATTATGTGTATGAGTGTTTTGTCTGCATGTATTTAAGCACACTCCTGTCATGAAATGCCTGTGGGGGCCAGAAGAGGGTGCCAGATCTCCTGGAACTGGGATCTGGACTGTTGTTAGGTGTCATGTGAGTGGTGGGAACTGAACCTGGTGCTCTTAATCACTGAGTCATTTCTCCAGTCCCCTAAATGATTCCTGTCTGCCTCTCTGTCTCTGTTTCTGTCTCTCTCTTCTCTCTGTTTCTGTCTCTTTGGCTCTCTCTCTCTCTCTCTTTCTCTCTCATCTTGCTATGTAGCCCAAGCTGATCTTGAAATGATAGCAATCTTCCTGCCTCAGCCTCTTACTTGTTTGTAAAACAGGCGCTTCATTTGGAAGTTCTGGTAGTTACACTAAGATGGACATGAAATGGTGTTGGAGAGAGTGCCTAGCTCCACAGTCCAGCTCCCAGATCGATGTCCTTAAGACCTCACATATCAACTAGTCTGATTCTTCCATTTTGCAGGGCAGAAAATTAACAGAGAGGTCAGATGGCTTCTCCAAGGCCTTGTCTCCTGACCCCGGTTCACACACCCTCTCTTTCTCCCCTGCTTTCTGAGGAGTTTCTTATCACAGAGGCTGTGGTGGGAGTGGGAGACAGCAGTATTTCAGATGCAGCAGTTTTCACCTCAGTTCTGTTCTTTGCATAAAAGAGAATGGTTTATGCGTAGATGCCAGTCAGAACTTGGAAGAAATAGATTCTCAACCATTAAGTGCTCTGTGCACACCTCAGTGAGTAAATACAGTCATCCATATAGGAACCAGTAGGATTGAAACAACAGGTGCTTTGAAAGGATTACAAAATGTATTTGTACCAGGGCCTGTAAAAGCTGCTTCCAGGCCAACAGGAAGGGCATTTATTATTTTCACTTAACATTTATTAAGTGTGTTGCAAAGCAGGCTTTCAATCTGAGCCCTTTCTGGCTGTGTGCATAAGCTTTCAGATACCTGCAATTTCTTCCTCTTACTTACAAAGATGCTTATTGAACTGCAAGAGGTAAGTAAATATCAGGAAAGATCTCAGAAGAAACCTGTTAAATAGTTCAAGGGCTCACCCTGATAGAAGGGATCAAATGCCTGACCTTCAGTGAATCACAAAAGAGGCTTGTAGAAGGAATTAGTAAGTGTAGACAAGGAAAACAGGACAGCTTCAGGGTTTCCAGAAACTTTTTAAAATTTTTAAATTGTGTATGTCTGCACACCCACAGAGGCCAGAAGCATCAGATCTCCCTGGAGCTGCAGTTAGAGGCAGCTGGGAGCCAAACTCTCACCCTAACCCTCTGCAGGAGCCGCACAGTTCTTAACCACTGAGCCAGCTCTCAAGCTCCAAAGGTTACAAGAAACATTTTGATGTGGTCTAGATGTCAAAATCTGTGTAGAGACAGATGCTGAGATTTTGCAATTCTAGCAGCCTTTCAGGTAATGCTGATTCCAGGCTGAGGACCACTCTTTGAATAACAACTATATTACACATGCAACCATCCTTAGCATTAGGTGGTCTAGGGTTAGTATTAAGGAGAAAAAGAAATTGACAAGTTTGTTTCTCAACAAAGGAGTAAGTAAAGAGAGACACCTTAAAATCCTAATGTTAAAGAATTTGCAATTTAATACATCGCTTTCTCAGAGTATCTACCTTTGAATGAAGTTATAGGCAAAGGAGGCTGACTAGCACAAGATTTCCCCAGTGGCGCCCTTTCAGGCATACAGGAAGGCTTTTAGGAGGTCTAAGGGTGTCCTTTGTAACCTCTCACAGTCACACTAAAATATTCTGACATTGAAATATATGCCTTTCATGGCTACAACTAGAATAGCCCAAAGTAAGTATATGCATATAATCGTTTAGACACTTCAGTAAATGTCCCAGCTTAATCAACTTGGCATCTCCCATTGTTCCTAGAATGCCATAAAAAAGTCAGACTCCAGTAGGTAAAAGAAAAGGTGATTGGCTAGCTCATCACATCTCTGGGAGTATAACAAATGGGGAAGTCACAAGTTTTCTAAGGATTCACATGAGCAAAGCTGCTGATCAACTGAGTGATTCCTCATTTTGCCTTCAAACCGTCAACTGATTTTGCACAATTAAATTCAGCTTAGACTGTATCCCATCATTCTGCAGATCCAGAAACTGTTCTACATGGAGAAACTCTAGTGTTAGGGGTCTCATATGGAATCCATAATATTAGCTAGGACCATAAAAGTTCCAAGTCACTAGATGAAGATTCATGAGATAGTGGATCCTCTGAGACAGAACACAGCACTGGCCCTTAGAGACCTGCACAGCCATTGCATAAAAGCTAAGGAGTTATTTGCTATGAAAACATCTATTTTAATTTTCCTATTTTAAAACAAATATTTGTTATACAACAAGTTCGAAATGCCACACTTTAGAGGAGTTTCACTCCATAGCCTAGGCTGACCTGGTGTTTACTATATTGAGCAGGCTGCTCTTGAAGCAATCCTTCCGTCTCAGCCTCCCAAGTGCTGGGACTACAGGTATGAGATACCCACACCCAGATTTACCTTTTCCAGTTAAGGAATAGCTTCAGTTTTAAGATGACAGGTTAGAAAATTTTTAAAACACAAACTTCGTATTGTATTATGTGTATACATTGGGCAAAGTGAGTATGGCTGAATTCAAAGGATGTTAGCTCTAGAGTGATAAAATCTTAATTGTCTCAGATTCAGCACAAAGATGCTGTACATGTTTCTGTTTTCTTTTTATTGAGTTGTAACTTAAAGTGTGCAGCTCGATGAATTTTGACAAATGCATAGTCATGTGACCAGCAATATATAGAACAACTTCGGAATTTCCAAATGTTCCTTCATACTTTTTTTTATAGTTGCCCAACTCCACTTCCTTGAAAAGTTAAGATCTACTTTTTGTTACCTGGCCTCACTTTTTCTGAATTTTCAAACAAGTGGAATTGCACTGTATTTGACTATTTGACTTTGGGTGTGTGTGTGTTTCTTCATATCAGCTGCTACTTTTGAGACACATCTATATTTCTGGACCTGAGTTCATTTTTACCTCTAAGTAATATTCTATGATATGTCTATAACATAGCTGGTTTATTCATTTACTAAGACATTTGGGTTGCATCCAGACTGGAGCTATGACAAATAAAACTTCTATGACTATCCATGTACAGGTGTTTGTGTGAACATTTCTCATGAGCAAATATCTAGCGGTAAGGTTGGCGAGTCATATGTTAAGTATTTACTTAACCTTATAAGAAGTTGCCAAACTGTTTTTCTGAAAGTACCTGTATCATTTTGCATTTTCACCAGCAACTAAGAGTTGCAATTTCTTTACATTTTTACTATCCTTGGTATTGCCAGTTACTTAATTTTAGCCGTGTGTGTGTGTGTGTGTGTGCAAGCTACATTTAATCTACATTCCCTTAATGACTAATCATGTTGATTCTCTTTTAATATTTGCTGTTGGCCCCTTGCATGTCCTCTTTGATTCACAAATGTTTACAATGGTCGACTTTAAAGACTGGCGCACTAAAGACCAATAAAAGAAAACATATAACCTCCCACATTTAGTCCTTAGCTCTCCTGAAATAATGTTCTCAGAAAGAAGTAAGAAGTTTTATTGAACAAAGTTAGGAAACCGATACAGGACCAGTGAGATGGCTCAGGGGACAAAGATGCTTGCCGCCACGACTGGCAACATGAGTTTGATCCTGGTAACCACAGGGCAGAAGGAAAGAACTGACTCCTACAAGCTGTCTTTCAACTTCCACATGCACACCCTGGCACATGCATCTCAACCCAAAATAAGCAAATAAATGTAAAAAATTTAAAAAGGAAAATTGATACCTATGAATTTCTACAAGTTTATGCATTCAATAGGATGGGTGGACGGATGGGTACATAGATGAAACAAGACAGATTTTAATAGCATAGAATAATGTTTAAATGAGAAAGAGCATCTGGGTCATAAATTAAATAAACAAAAATATAATTCCATATACTATTCATTTAAAATAGAAAAAAAATCCAACCTGGGGGCTATATGCACTCCATATAGAGAGAAGCTACTGTGAGTGTGCTCAGAAGTGCCGACTGAAGAGTCACAGTGTCAACTCACATCCTCACTGACATCTGCAGGCTGGCAAAGCTGGGAATGGAACTGAGCTCCTCCAGGCTCAATACCATCTTGTATCAAATTAAAATAACAATAGCTAGAGCTTGCTGCGATAATGCAAGAATACTGTCTGGGATGCAGTAACTGTTCAGTAAGCACCAGTCATTATTATTGCATAGACACTCAAAACCAGAAATACTTAATTCCGAGCACTGCAAAAATTAATAAACAAGAAAAGTAAAATATTGCATAGGTACACATGGAAGCCTCTGAGCTGAAAAAGATAAAAAAGTCTCTGCCCTGTCTGCCTAGCATGGAGGTCACACCTGCAATCATAGCACTTGAGAGGCTAAGGTAGGAGGATTGAGATGTGTTCAAGGGCAGCCTAAGGTAGAGTGTGTGCTCTAGGACAATGTGAGCTCACATGCGCATGCACGCGCACGCACACACACACACGCACACACACATACACACGCACAAAAATGTAACAATGGTTGTAATGAGGTCTATTTTCCACAAAACATGGTAAAGAGGACTCACTTCTGCAAAATTTCCCCCAAGCACCTGCTAGGCGAATTACCCTTATTTCTGAAAGGGACATTTTGTTTCTTCCACTACAAAGAAAACAGCCCAATGACCCAGCTTCCTGAAAACAACCCTGATTTGCACCTCTACAGTCCAAATAACTGGTCAAGTGTGCCTAAAGAGTGTCTTTGTAAGACATTGTGGATATGAGTCCAATCACTTGCCGGAACAGCAAACAACTCCTAAGGCTCTGAGCCATGTTAATGTAAAAACAAATACATAATAATTAAAAATCAATTATTAGTAAAAGTACCAATAATTTGACATTGTAGTACATCAGTATTTTAAGAACCTTATTAATTCTTTGAGAATTTCATACAATGTATTTTTATCATCTTCGCCCTCCTCTCCTCCCTTGATTCCTCCCAGGTCCACCCCCACCTCCCTACCTGCCGATTTCATGTCCTTTTTTTCCCAAGATAATCTATCAAGCCTAATTTTTGCTTCTGATATAGTCCTGGGTGTGAGACCATCCACTGGAGCCTGGCTGACCTTCACACACTTTACAGCATAGGGAGCGCCTTGTTAAAGACATATGTGTAGATTTTATCAGGCTTGGCTCTCGGTAAGGGCATAATATTTTCCCCAAAGATGTACATTCATCACAAGAAGCAGCTGTAGAATGTATGAAATCCGCAGATGTCATTATAAAGACCTCCAAAAGCAGGGAGACTATTCAGTTCCCTCGAATATATAAGTTCTGCCTTCTTTTTCAATATATTATATACTTATAAAGTGTGAGTAGAGGGTTATTAGCCACCATGTGGGTGCTGGGAACCGAACCTGGGTTCTCTGCAAAAGCAGTCAGTGCTCTTAACCACTGAGCCATCTCTCCAACCCCAAATTCAACGTTCTTGGTGTTAGTTTCTCTTATTGCTGATCTTGAGTGCTGTCCATAGGAAATGCAGACTAGAAAGTTCCTACCTGTTCAGTGACTCACTCCAAGAGATTCTCCACAGGCGTAAGAGTGTGTAGTGTCTGTGTGTGTGTGTGTGTGTGTGTGTGTGTGTGTGTGTGTGTGTGTGTGAAATATAAGGGTTTTCTGCAAAGACCACAGGTGTATGTGTGCAGGTTCGAGTCTTAGAGCCACTGTGGCTTTTGGGATGCAATCTCCATTCTCCCACTCCTCATACAACTATGGAATGCCAAAATCTGGAAGGGAGGTGAGTCAGTGAGGAATTATTCCCAAACAACAAATACCAATTAATGGCTTAACTTTTCAGCAAATCCCATAATTCTGGAGTCATATGAGTCTAAAGGGGAAATGTGAGCGTCAGGAGAGGGAACAGTGAGAAAATAGATGTGACAAAAATGTGCCTTCTGTGTTCTGGCTGCTCATTAGACCGGTGCTGAGCGCTTCTCATATGGCCTGAATAACTGAGACTTTTTATAAGTAACTGAAGAGCTATAAAAAGCTTAACATTTAAGAAAACAACAAACAGCTGTGGCGAATGAGCAGGAAAAATCTAAGAGCAAGCCAGCCAGCCTGGGTGACAGGAGGAGGTCAGTCTGGGAGCCAGTCTGCATGATGGGAGGAGGTCACACCACTTCATGAGGAAGTGTTAAAGCATGGCTCACATTTGCTGCACTGTGTTTCCCTGGCTGGTGACCCTGCTCCCTGCACTCAGCCCCATTCCCTTATCAAAGTCAAAGAACAAATGCATGTCAACAGAATGCTCAGCAGTTATTTCCTGAAAACAGCGTTTGTTAACACAGGAGCTCTAACCATGCATGACGGGGTATACACATGAGGGCTGCCTGATCAAAGAGTGAACAAGTCCCTGTCTGAGGTCACCACACTCAGGATGAGCCTCACTGACCTGGGACTAGTTCACGTGTACCCTGAGGTGACTGTCCCACAGCTGCCCTCTCCTTTAACGGAAAATGTCATCTACCGGTTCCACAGCTAGCAATGGACAAGAGTCCCAACTTCCTCCATGAATTCAACGAGGCAACTGCCAGTGAAAGGCAGAACTGTAAAGTGATGAAACATACTGGCTTTGATCCCTAAAATCAACTCCAGTGTTTATTACTCGTGGTTTGAACAAGTTAATCCCTCTGCACCTCAGCTTCTTTAGTAGTTTAGTAAGTCAAAGTTTCCTTCTTCTGGCTTTCAGCTGAGTCTTGGATGAGCTTGCTGGCTAATGCTCTAGTACACTGAGCAAGCCCATAGACATCTTCCCCTATTTCTAATCCTAAGGTAATTTTCCTGATAGTACATAATAAATACAGAAGAAACAGAAATGTGTAGCCAAAAAATAGACCTGATGCTCGTGGGTACAGGATTTTTCTTGGTTTTTGTTTTATTGAAGGAAGAATTCAGCCAAGAGATATAACAAAGCAAAAGACAGCATGCTCAAGGTAGATTGGAATAGACTGACCCAAAGTGAGGGCAGCTGGCAAGAAGTAACAGTGCATTTGGTTCGGAACTGCAGGTTTTAAAGAAGTTTTAATAAGTATTTATGAAATGAGTAGCATTCTCATGAGGAAAAGTGAGCCTCTTCTCCCAAATCATGTTGGACTGGATCTGCTTTTTAATGTAATTCTTCCCATGATCCTCTTGGAAGATGAGCAAAGGGGTCAGCAACCACAATGCAAATTATGATAATGAAGACAGGATCTGTAGAGGATATAGATCCTTCATGAGTGCACATGTGTGGCAATGGGAAAGTGTCCAGGAACCTTGATTTTTAATATAGTGGGAAGAATTAACTGTGGCTTCAAGTACGTTTAACCACAAGGGGATCTTCTGACTGTCAGGAGATAGCACCAGGAAGACACAGCTGTAGTTTTTCAGCCTATTTCATTTCCAACTCTTTCCAAGCAGGTCTCAGACCTTGATCCAATCATATTCACAATTACATTAAGTGTAAGCAGATTAAATGCTTTTAATTAAAAGGTGGGGTTTGTCACAATGTACAAATACAAAGCAAAATTCATATATATATATGAGCTATACTCTAAAGATTCAAATAGTTTGCAATGAATTGCAAGAAAAAAGTTATGTGGTTTGAACAGCATGATATTATAGGTGTATAATATTAGGCAAAGGAGATACCACTACAAATAAAACTTTGAGAGGAAATGAAAGTTGTTTTATAATTTAAAAAATAACATTCATAAATGCATATGCATCTGATGATAGAGCTTCAATTTTACATGAAGAAAAATTTTTACTTGAAGTAAAATTTACAATCCAGACAATTCTACAATTATAAAATATGTAAACCCTTCCCTGCAATTGATAGAAATAGACAAACAGTTTTAAAGATGTTGAAGATCTCAATAACATTATTAAGTATAAAACGCCACATATTTTTCTTTCTTTTGATCCATTCTTGAAAAGGGTGTTAGAGGATCAATTTATAATGTAGTCTGTGGAGTGATAGCTGAGAACTGAGATGCCTATAGCTACATATTTTCATACATATGAGTCTTTTTTATATGGACTAACTGTGGAAACACCAGTCTGTTCCCTCCAGGATTCTGCCATCTGCTAGGCTTGGTAGCCACTGCTGGACCCCTTAGAACCCTCCCTTAAGATGCCCAGAGTGTTGCCTTAACACATCTTTGGCCATTATTTTTCAGATGCATTTCTTAGAACAAGACCCCCACAGGAGGGAATGTTCGAGTTTACCAAAGATATTAAGATCCTTTAAGGTATCCACAGCAAAGCATCCACAGTTAGGCTTTGCTCTTTAAGTGAACTCTAAATAAATATGGTCCTCATTTACATCCATTAGCAATTGCTGAAATCTAATCGAAGATAATATTTGAAGGAGAAAATGATAAAACAATTATCTTTTTGAAAAATATGAACGTTAGTTTTTCATCTCTATGGCAAAATACCCAATATAAACAACTTAAGAGAGGGAAGGTTTAACTCAGTTTCAGACCAGGGCCACTTGATCCTCAAAATGAGGATGAACATAATAAAGGGATGGAGCAGAGCTGCTCAGATCATGCTGGCTAGGAAGTAAAGAAGAGAACAAGAGGCCAAGGCTAAGATGTGCCCTCCGAGGCATGCCCTTGGGGGTTCAACCAAGTCTAAGATGTAGGCTTCCAAGGTATACCTGTAGGGGTTATAACCAGGTCCACAATGTGCCCTTCCAAGGCATGCCCCTGGGGACTGTGACCGGGTTCTCCCCTTTCATAGTTGTGACACCTCCTAATAGTTTATTCAGATTTTGAATCCACTGGTGAATTAAGACACTGATTAGGTCAAGTCTTTAGGAACCAATTGTCTCTGGAAACCTTTCACAGACACAGCTAGAGGTTTGCTTTACTCAAAGTGGTGGTGTGAATGAGAAATGTCCCCCGTAGGTTTAAGTATTTGAACACTTGGTATATGGTCCCCAGTCGGTGGTACTGTTTGGGAAAAGGCATGGGACCTTTAGAAGGTGTGACCTTGCCAGAGAAGCACACTGGGGGTGTGCTTTGACAGTCATAGCCTCATCCCACTTCCACCTTGCTCTTTTTGCTTCCTGCACATGCTTGAAGATGTCATCCTCAGCTTTCTGCTCTGCCCATCTCTGCCACCATGCCTCCCCTGCCATGACAAGCTCTTATCCTTCTGGAACGCTAAACCCAAATAAACTCTTCCTTCTATAAATTTCATTGGCCAAGGTGTTTTATCACAGTAACGGAAAGTGAACTGGAGCATTCTTCTAGGCATCGCTCAGTTCAACCAAGTACAAACAAGTTACCCATTACAGTGAAAGCTCAAGTTGCTTTTCCTACAGCTGGGTAGCTACGTCACAGCATTTCATCCCATCTGCCTCTGGAGAAAAATATGTATGATACAAGTGTCTTCTTATTTCAGGTGAATTGGGCAAAGTTTCTCCAAATAAGAAACTTCTTTTGCATTTACTTAAGGCTATGGACCTCAAGTAGACTACGTTTTATGAACACAGAGAACTAGACATTTCCGAAGCTTCTGGATGGATTCTATACATACATTACTAAACTCTGTAAATCTCCTTTCTACTAGTTAATAATCCTAATATCTCTTGTCATATTATGGACTTGATGGAGGTCAGATAAAATCTAGAGTGTGGATATGAGATAGGAGGATATCTTTGAAAGTTTGCTTTAAGACCCTTGGTTTAAATTTATAGTCCTGGGGTCTGGAGCGATGACTCAGAGGTTAAGAGCACTGGCTGCTCTTGCAAAGGACCTAGATTAGGCTCAAATCATTCACACAGCCGCTAATGACCACTTGTAACTCCAGTTCCAGAGTTACCCTACTCTGGGCTCCACAGGCATTGTACAACACAGGTGCACTTACTCACATGCAGGCAAAACACTCAAACACATATGCTAAATAATAAATTAATTTAAAAAAACAAAAATTAAAAAATTATAGTCCTGGATCCTTTGGACACAGATAGGGCCACCAAAAGCTCTTGACATTAATGTAGAGAAGCCCTTTCTGAGTTGTGAACATTTCTAGTCTCAAGCACTCCCGTCTTGGAGCAGCACTTCCAAGAAGGAAACCTGCTACTTTCCAAATCCATTCACTTCTGGTCTTGTTGGCAGTTTATAAGCTCTCCCCTTACAAAGTATTTCTAGCACATTCCTCCCAAACAACAGTACCAAAGCCCAACTGATTGCAGAAGATTTGGCCATTGATAATGAAGTATTTTCCCCTCCAGGATCTTATTTACCTTGGCTCTTTCTCCATGGGTATGCCATGTCTACAAAAGAACACAGCCATAGCCATCTCTTCCTTCCAACAGTGTATTATTCTTTGCTGACCAAATGCTGGTTTCATCCCATGATTAATCTTTTCAGTGCTCTGGAAAGGCAAATGGGTGACAAGCTTAAGGGGAAAGTGCCTCTATCAGCAAACTTTTACTGGAACTTGTCCTATTGCAACACTCTTCTGCCAGATTCCATTAGGAAATTACAACTAGATTCATATATCCAAGTGCTCCTTTCTCTTGTACTCATAAATATATAGACATCATATCTCAGGGAGGGGGCAGAGGCTCACTGTCTCTCATGGCATACCCTTGAACAGCAGACATGTAGGCAAATGCAAATATCAAGCATCTCCGTTTGCGCACATGTGCACATGAATATATATCACATGCCGCTCCTCATCAATGAGATTCCAAGCAGCTACCAGAGAGGGTAGAGCAGAGTCACAATCGATAAGTTGTACTTCAGAATGTCAACTGAAGGCAGTGACAAGATGGGCAGGCTGCCCCCAGAATAGGAAAAGCACAGAATCACCTCAGGATTGATTAGAGACTGGGCCACCTTCCAAGGTTTGAACTCATCACAGATTATACTAAGAGCTCCCAAGGGAAGGCTCCAATTGGCATTTTTTGAACCATACATTCCATTCTTTTGATACAGACCTCGGGACTGGGAAGTCGTTGGAGAATCAAAAGCCTGAACAAGAAATGAATTTGGGAAGAGCTGCTTTCCCATGCGCATGATCACAGCTCTGCTGCAACATTGTGCACCTTTTCAAAAAACAAGCTGACTGACTCTATTATTCTACTTTGTCATTCTGGCCCCTAACAAAAGGCAAAGCCAGCATGCAGAATGGTGACAAGAATCTTGGATGATAATGTCGGTGAACCTGTCAGAGGCATGGTGGAAACTTCCTGCTGGGATAGTGCAAGAGAAACAGGAAATCAGTCTCTGAAGATGTTTTCCCTCTCCTTTTAGGGACACTTGGGTCCTATCTTTTTATAAACAGAGACATATACTTAATCACTAGCATACTGTATAAAAGAAAAATATATAGATCTTCTAGACCTCAAAATATATAGCAACGGTTCCAATCTTCATTACCAGAAATAAGGTGAGGAACTGAGAAGCAGGTGTGGAGTAGGCTCTCCAGAGCAACGCCAGGGCTCCGTTTGAATTCAACTGTGTAGGGCCTGTTCCGGCCTCCTTCTCTCACTGGCCACGCATTCAGAGGTCAAGCTACTAAAATCAAGCAACTACACTCGAATTATTTATTTTAGACCTAAGTTCTGTATTGCTTGCCAATGGAACCCTGACTGCTGGCAGCACTAAACCTCTGCAGAAAGCACACGAGTGTTTGTTTAGACATAAGATTCGGGGTCTCAGTTAATTAAAGGCAATGTGAGATTATTCAGATGGGTGCTGGAATCTAAAATGAGTTCTATATTTCTTCTATAGGTAAATTAAATAGTAATAGAGAATGGTGCGTGTGGCTTGTTGACATTAGGGACTGCTCACATTGTGTTTATATCTGAGAATGTCTTTTGTTAAGGACTGATAATTAGAGAAAAGGAAAAATGAGGTCGATTTTGGGGGTATACCTCTTTTCTTTTCCTTTCCTTTCCAAAATAACCCACATTGCTTATTTTATGTTCATTGGGCAACTGTTTTAATCCTTTGAAACTTTAAAATTGCCCAAGAATTAAAAAGAGGTCATTAGCATCTGCTTTGAATATATTGCAGAGACTATTATCCCTGAAGGAAGAATAAAAGACAGAGCACGAGTTGGGATTCTGATTCTATTTGACCCGTTGTAGGGTCCTCGGTAAGTTTACAAACCGGCTCTGGGAGTGTCATATATGATGATTTTTGTAGAGAGGGTCAGGAAATGATCTTAAGCCCTGCTTCTGCCCCTTCCTGCTTGCTAACCTCAGACAAGTCACTCACCCTCTATATAACTTAATTTTCCTATCTGTGAAATGAGGCACTGAAGCAGATAATTTCCAAGGTCACTTTCTGCTATAAAATTTTATGATGTCTAAGTCTCTAATCCTATTGGGGAAAAAAACTGTGCTACTGATACAGTTAGCCCCGCAGGGAGCTATGAAGAATTTACAGTGATAAATGATTGTAACAGAACATAAGAGGGGACTCATGATCCTAATGAACAAACTTGCCCCAAATTCATCTCTGTGCAAGGAAGATCTTCAGCTAAAGTAGACTCCAACAAAAAGAAAAGTCAGAACCTCCACTTTAAGCATTCAATTCGTTCCTCCAGTGACTTTACCCTTTGATTGCCCCAAAATTCAGCCTTTCTTTTATGGAGCTTCTAACCTAATCAGGAGACAGGAACAAATGCCTCCAGTAATCTGTATAAGTATGGTTTGTTTGTCCACTAACTACATATACACCTCACAGGACCACACTAGCAGTGGCTCCAGCATGGTTTGATGTACAGCCCTCACACATAGATGGGCAAGAGTCCTTACTGAGGAGGTGGGTTATTATGCTTCTGGTCAGATACTTTCAAGACCGAATGTTCTTTTGTGGCTGGAGTCAGGGATAAAGGGCTTCAACCACAGGTCTGACATCTTTCTAGGACCCAGAACTCCATTTATGGTCGGAGTTGGATGTCTGCCCTTCTTTCTTTTTGACTATAACGACGGAAATATCTTTGGCTACTTCTGCTCAACATGGTTTATATGAGGGACTTCTTCCTGCTAAAGCAGTAGTAACAGCCACATGTGCTCTGTTGCCCTGGAAATGTGAGCATGTAGCCATGCTCTGCCATGCACACCCTCCCTTTACAACCACCGTTGTCTCAAAACATAAGATCCGTGGGCAACCTCAAAAGCTAAAATGAGTCTCAAGGTTTTGCCAAATCCTTTCCCATTTGAACAATGATGTTTCTGTTTTGCCTGTGCCCTGCTGCTGGGACTGTGTCTAATATCTACACACACTTACTTGCCATTGTGCTGGCATGATGTTTGCCCACAGGATGCAAAAACACATTTTCTTGCTTGGATTGCTCTGTTTGGAGTTACTGAGCCCCTCTTTCTAGCTATTCCTTATAGCGAAAAATATATTCAACCTCTTTGAAAACTCTGAGCTGTTTTTATTGTCTTAATAAAGAGACTTTCAAGTGGATTGGTTACTTCTGTCTTCACTGTGTCTAGCTCGTATACAGGCGCTGTTGGGAGTCGAAGAATTCTCTTTCCCTCCCCTGCATTCAGACTTTGACGTCCTAAGCCTGGTACCTAAGAATGTAGCCTTGTTGCCTGCTTCAGGTGTGGTGAGTTAAGTTGGAGAGAGATTACTGGCGCAGGATGGACCTCTCTCCCAGCATGACCAGCGCACTGGTTAAAAGAGGAAATTCTGAGAGACACACAAGGAAAACGCTATGTGCCCCAGCAGGCAGTGATTAAGCTTTGTCAGTCAAGGAACACCGAAGACCAGCAAACCACCAGAGCTAGAGAGAGGAAAGGGAGGCTTCTCTCTCACACCTGGGTCTCAAGACTCCAAGCGCCAGATCTCTGAGTCAGGAAAGCTCCGTTAAGACACCATAATACCGCAGTGATGGTACTTTGTTATGACAGCCCTAAGCAACTCATACAATAACCACATCTGGACACTCTCCTCTAGGTTTTCCTTTAAATTATCATGAACAAGGTCAAACAGATGGCTTAGTGAGTAAAGATACTTGCCAGCACTGAGCCTAACAGCCTGAGTTCAACCCCCAGAACCTACGTGGGAGAAGAAGGTGCAAGAGCAGCATCTTCTGTGGACGTGGCTTTTCAAGGCAAGTTGCCTCAGCAGACAGACAGCAAAGAGCCCTAAGCTCAGAGTCCTTTGACTTACCACCTCTGTATAACACCCACACATAGCCACACTTGCACCCATACACACAAAATTAAATAAATAAGTATAAAAAATATCAAAAACAAAACTATCAATTTGTGTGTCCAATTTGTCCACTAACTATAATCTTGGCCATTGGGTTACGTACACACACAACACACATCCTCCATATGACCACACCCAGACGTAGAGCTGGGGGGAGAGGACAGGGCCCCACTGGGCGATTGTTGGGAATGCCCCAGAGACCATGGTGTAATAGTCAACGTCAGCAGGGCTGGTGTTTCTTACACTTCATTTTACATTAGTGAAAGATGAAAAAAAAAAAAAGCACACTTGCGTACTCACTGCTTTAGGCCCAGTCATGATTTCTTTTCAGAAGCTGCCAGTAGATTTTAGTCATGCTCTGGCAAAGGTTCCCCCAACTGCAAACGCTGCATAGTTGCTGAATGAGTCACCACCTTGAGTAATCTAATTCCTTGACCAGTGCATGCCTGCCACTCAAGCACAGTGTTGTGGATTTTCTTTTGATGGGTTCCCTGGGTCTTCTTAAGTATTTTCTAAGGGTCAGGTTAAAGACTTACTATGACTTCTTTTAAGATAAACCTCTCTGACTCAGTAGTGTGTGAGCTAGCTAGTCACCAAGACCCAAAACGCTGTTTCATTGAGCTTTCTCCTGCCTTTGTGCTCAACTTCACGTGGCCTTCTCCCTAGGAGGAAAGCATTAGGGGGAACTAAAACTTTTCCCTTTCTCAAGTCTTCTGCTAAAGAATCCAGGAGAAAACAAAAAGAGAGACAAACAGAATGGGGTTTGGGAGAAGGATGTTGGTGGAGTAGAGCCACATGTCCCCAGCCAAGATCGAAGAATTCAACATGTGCACCAGACATGTGAATGTCTCTAGGAAGAAGACAACAACTTTATCACCAGACGGTTGTTTCTATCAAAGACTAAATAAAGTAAATAGACCTCTGAGCTCAGTTGTTTTTGCATGTGTTTATATGGCTAAAAGACATTTTCCCCACCCACACTGTATAATCACAGGATTCCTTATTTTTCTGTGTGCCTGTATATGTGAGTGTACACGTGTGTGTGTTAGTGTGTAGGAATACACAGGTGTGCACATGCCTGTGGAGCCTAGAGGTCAACCTCCCAGAGATCCACCTGTGTCCACCTCCCCAGCACTGGGGTTACAAAAGCATGTCATCAAACCCAGCTTTTTATATGAGTTCCAGGGAGCAAACTTGGGTCTTCACGCTTACGTGACAAGCACTTTATAGACTGAACTATCTCGCACCCCAGATTCTTTGTTCTTTAACGAGGAAATATTTTACTCTTTAGGGCTGGTAGATGGAGGCATTTTGAACGCTGTAACCATTTCTTAGAAGGACAGTTTCATAGCGTCTGACCAGCTTTCTCTGAGCTCTTTTTTTCTGCTTCCAGTCACTTTCTAATTTTCCTTCTTCTATGAGTAGTTTTAAATATCATTTGTGATGGTTAATCTTGGTTGTCAACTTGATTGGATCTAGAATCTATTAAAAGGCAAGCCAATGGGCACAAGTGAGGAATTTCCTTGATCGGATTATTCGACGTGGGAAGACACATGCTAAGTCGGGCAGCACCTGTAACAGGACCCCCAAAGGGAAGCAGGATGAAGGAAATTTACTTTTTGCCCACTCGCCTCCACTCTTGCTGGCAAAAGTATCTGTCCTAGTGCTGCCACTTTGTCATTCCTTTGTGGATCCTAGAGCCAGCTTCCTACACAGACTGAAGACCAGCATCTCTCTGGGAATCTTCCAGGCCTCAGGTGCCAGGTTGTAGCTACTGAGACATTCAGCCTCATGGACTGTGCAACTATGGGATTCTTGTCCTCTCCAGTGTGAGACAGCCATTGTTGAACTACTCAGACAGTATCAGAAAGTCAATCTAATGAATCCCTCCCTTTAATATATATTAATTCTGTCAGATCTGTTCCTCTAGAGAATCTTGATTAATATACTATGGAAAGAGAAATGGAAGAAATAGAGGAAAAGCTTTTGAAATTCATTTCAACTATGTTGTCTTAACCTGTAACCTTACTGATAATAATTGGGTCTTAGGCTTATGCCTTGAACAAGAAGGCTTCCACAATAAGCTAAAGAGAGGTAGTTCAGTCACATTATAACTTACATTTACAAGGTAATGTGCAATTCTCACAAAACCTACTTCATCCTCAAAATGCCTCTGAGAGCCAGACATGCTACAAGTGTAGAGATGGTAGCCCCCAAGTTATACGTGGGGAATCTAAAGACTAGGAGATGGGGAGTCTACAGACTCAGAGCTCAGGGATCTTTGCTCTCCATTGCCAAGGCAACTTGCCTTGAACAGCCATCTCCACGGAAGATATGCCATCAACACATCCCAGAGCCCTCCCTGCCCTAGGGCAGCAAAGTAAGCGGATCTTCTCTTCTACAAAGAAAAGATAATGCCACTGAAGCCCACAGATGAAGAAAGAAAAGCTAGATCATACCAGTGGAAGAACGGTGATACACCATAAAGTATGTGCACATATTAGACACATGTCTTCTTCAAAAGGCAAATCACAATGAGCCAAAAGACTCCAAATAACTAAATTAATCTTGAGAAAGAAAAACAAAGTTAAAGGCATCACATTTCATGATTTCAAATTATATTTAAAAGTTATAGTAGATAAAACATTTTTACTGGCAAAAAAGTTGGAACAAAAGCCCAACCATATAAAATCCATTAATCTTCAATAAAGATCATTGAGAAGAGACAACAAGGAAAGAATCGACTCTCTCTCTCTCTCTCTCTTTCTCTCTCTCTTTCATCTTACAACTTACTACACAGCCCAAGCTTGTGTCAAACTCATGATCAGCCTAGCTTTTCAAGTGCTAGAATTGCAGGTGTGTGCTGCTATACCTATATGATATTCGTCTCAATAAACTATGTTGGTAAAAATGGATAACCATATGCCAACATATGGGCCTTACCTTACACCACACATGGGAATCAAGTCCTATGTATAAAAACCGAAAACCATGAAACTAGACAATATTATAGGTTACACTTCTTTCATCTTGGCCCCAACAATAATTTTTTTTATATCATGTGAAAAGTCTGGCAACAAAAGCAGATATGAGTAAATCAGAAGGACCTAAAAGTAAAGGGCTTCCCCACAGCAAAAGAAACAATCAACAAAGCAAACAGGAAATTTATGGATTTGGAGAAAATATTTGCAAAGTTAAAGTAATAAATATAAACTACATAAAGAACTTACACAACTCAAATAACAAAAATGTCAAATAACCCAATTAAAGGTGAGCAAAGCATGTGAATAGAGAGTTTCATAAAAATAAATAAAGTGTCCAATGGGCACATGAAAAATGCTCACCGCCACCTATCATCAGAGAAATGCAACTCAGAATCATGATGAGTTCTCACCTCATATCTGCTAGGAGAGCTATCATCAAAGACAGGAGATGACCACTGTAGGCCAAGTACAAAGATTATGGAATCTTTATATGCTGCTGGGAGGAATGGGAACTGATTCAACCATTATGGAAAATAGTATGGAGGCTCTTCAAAAAAGAAAATAGAAAATAGAACTTTCCTAATGACCAAGCTCTTCTGGATACATACCAAAGGGAATTTCTCTTCTGGGCAGAGACCCAAAAGAAATGAAATCTGTGTTCCATGTTCATCTTGGCACTCACAATGGCCAAGAAACAGAAGTGAGCTCAGCATCCATCAGTGATGAACAGATAAACTGCAGTGTAGAGCGGGTAGGAGAGCTCAGTGGTAGAGCATTTGCCTGGCATTCCAGCATGTGGAAGGCCCTCAGTTCAGTTCACAGCATCACAAATAAAATAGGACATATTATATATGTTATATACCAAATTCATCCTATAATATTATTCAGCCTTAAAAAGGAGAAAGTGCCACTAATAATATCATGAATAGACTTGACTTTGGAGGATATTATGCAAATTGAAATAAGCCAGACAGAAGAAAAAATACTCCATGATCTTACTTACATGAAGGACCTAAAAAAGTTAAATATGCAATAATAGTTGAAACTGTGTAAACCACTGTGAACACAGGGTGAGGAAGGGTGGGGGGAGAAATGGAGAAAAGTCAGTCAAAGACTACAGAGCTGTAGACATCCAGGATGAAGAGTTTAGAGATCTAATGCACAGCACGGGGATTATGGCTAACAATATTGTACCATATATGGGAAATTTTCTTTAGATGCTCCTTCTACAAGACTGACTGTAAAGTGACATATATAAATTTGCTTGTTAGATGTGGAGGCACAGACCCTTAATTCTAGCACTCAGAAGACAGAGGCAAGCAAATCTCTGTGAGATGAAGGTCAGCAGGTTCTACATAGGGGGCTCCAGACCAGCTGGGACTGCAGGGAGACCCTATCTCAAAAAGACAAAAAAAAAACCCTACTTGATTATAGTAATCACTTCCCTATGCACACCAAAGCATAATGTCTACATTAAATATATACAACAAAAAAGAAGCTCTGCCATGGGCGAATAGTCACTTATCTGCTGTTTGACTTTAGGCAAGTGACAATACATTTAAACTTTGTTTCCTTATAGAAACTTGTCCATAAGATTATTGTTGAAGAAAACCAAATAAGTTCACCCACATTAAGGACCTAGCACTGGTCAAGGCAAAGACACTGGCTTTCTTGAGCAAAGCCAACTCGGTAAAGTCCAGCCATTTTCCAGCATGACTGAAAGCAGCCTAGCACAACCTAAAGTAGTCTCGTCTGTCTAGGCTCCACTAGCAAGTTCAACTCTCTACTTTCAAAACTTCTATCCTGTTTTTCAAAAAGAATATACTAGGTCTATAGCAAACACTGTTGTTGAACATGGATCACCGCCTGACATTCCCTCTGATCTGGATTGCAGGGTCGGGAATAATTTGCCCTTCCCAGCACTGAAATCTAGGGAAGAAAGTTGGCTTACTTCACACCTCAGCTTTCTTCTCCAAAGAGGGGCCCCATGACAAAGCTGCTCCAAAGGTAACTGGCAGTTACAGAAACAAGTTTTGTGAACGTACAGAAGACTAAATCATCTTATATGCTAATTAGGAAAAGCCAACTAAAGTTGTCAGCGAGTAGAGGAGTAAAGGAATGCAGCAACCTGCAAAGAGTCTGACAAATCATTGGCATTTAAGACAAGCTGGGATAAAACAAAAGTCGCCTGTCCCCTGACTGTGTCTGATCATAGCTTTCGGGAAAGAACACGGCACAAGCTCATCTCAGAATCTCATCAGTCACAGGCTACGTACACGACCCCTTAGGTAACTAAGTGTTTCCGTAAATTAGATGCTCTGGATGTATATGTTTACGTCTTTCCATGTTGCCTGGGGGCCAATAAACCACACATGGGACTCACATGAGTACAATGGTTTTACCTGTCTCCAGTTCCTCAGACTGGCTTTCAGAGAACGTCGAAACCCTGAGAATGTTTCAGTGGCTTTTAGAGTCTTAAACCGGGAAGGTGAGCCCGGAAGAACGCATGCTCAGTGGTGACATTGTCTCCTTCCAACTTAGAATTCCAGGAGTAACTTCCTTCACATTCTGAAACATTTCACTTTCGTCTTCAGTCTTCCCTCTGGGAAGTCCTAGAGGACTGTTATTGAAATCCTAGACTTTCTATCATGTCTGCTTTGTTTTTTTTCAGAACTTAACATATTGAACACGTGACTTGCTGTCACATGAGGACTTTATTCATTCAGGGAACATTTATTAAGTGCCTGAAGTCTAAAAAGCCCTGTGCAAGACAGAGGCTGATATGGGAAACCTCTATTCATCTACAAACAATATTAAGGGCAAACTACCTAGCAAACCTTGAAGCAGCACATTTGAGTAAGGCTGGGCCCTTGAACTCCAATTTTCAGGCAGGCAAAGGAGGTGGGCAGGCTGGGAAGGGATTAGCATGAAGTAAACAGTGCAGTGCGATACAGCCAGCAGACCTCTGCGTTTCTCGTCTTCTGATACCCCTGCGGAAGTGGACCATCAGACGCGGGCTGTCACCACTGCAGAGTTCCTTCCCTAAGCAGAACAGCCCGGTGAGAGTCTGTGCCTTCCGCTCCTACACACCTTTCTTTCTATTAGATTTCTCCTGTTCCTCTGGCAGGAAAGAAAGGCCTTTCTTCCTCTGCGACTTGTCACTCTTCTTTAATTATCCTTCCTGTATCATTTTTCCTTTGTTTTCCCATATCCGGTGGTATCTGGGGCCTTTCTGCCTCTCCTTCCTCTGCTCTGATGCGGTGGTCCTCTCATCTCAGCCCATGGGGACTGCTCTAAATGATACCATGCAAGCACTGTCTCATTTTTATGTCAAGGAAGGTAGCACCACCCATATTTAGATTTGCTATTTGTTTGTTTGGGTTTTTTTTTTTTTTTTGAGACAGGGTCTCCCTATAGCCCCAGCTGGCCTGGCACTCACTATGTAGACTAGGCTGGACTTGATCTCACAGATCCGCCTTCATCTTCCTCCTTGGGATTAAAGACCTGCATCACTCTATATGGCTCTATCTAGTATACTCAATTGAAAGCAACTGCAGCAATTTAAAGAAAGTCCAACAAGAGCTTTTATTTAATTTCTCATTCAACAAGAGCCTGTTTTCAGACAGTCTTCCTATGTTACCAAGGCAGCCACAAACTCCCAGACTTAAGCAGTCCTCCTGCCTCAGCCTCCTGAGAGCCGAGACTGTAGGATCATGCCAAGCACCTGACTTTAGCTCTTTATATTCATGAGTCTGGCCCAAATGAAAGCAGTAAGAAAATCATATAATTGCCAGCACTCCCTGTATCCAAATGTCTCCATTTCTGGAAGAATGAAGAGATGAGATACGTTTAAGATGAAGCAAGCAAGCCAAGGGCAAGCACAGTTTATGGGCATCTCCCTCCAGTGCTGTGGCTTTGGAGCGCTTTGTCTGTAACTGTGTCAGACAAGAACGCCATTGTTGGTGCTCCTCTGCAATTCTGGGAATGAGGAGCAGACACATTCTCTAGCTTGCATCCCATTATAATCTCTTTATTGAAGGCCTACATTTCAGAAGGTCTCAGGGTGGAATGTGGGCCTTGAAAACCCTGCCTAGTAATCAGGAAACGGGGGCTCACAGGTGTTTGAGTGTGTTCCAGATGTGCACTGTGCGGACACTCAGATTTACAGCCTGGGGAGGAGGTAGGCAAGCACAAATGGGAAACTGACAGATGGCAGGTGAACCCCAGCCTCCATCCTCTCTGGTGGGATTTGAGACAGCTACTTGATTGTTTCGTGCCTTGTTTCCTCCCTGTGATTTGGGGGAATGACAGAGCCTGGCTCATGGTGGCTGACGATGAGCCAGAATTTCCAGAATTCTCTGTGCTGTGTTTGATACATAGCAAGCACTAGTTTGCCTATTTACTATTATGACTTCCAAGACTGGGGGAAATCCAGTTAAGAGTAGAATGGCTCTCCTTATCTGGATTTAAGCAACACTGACATTTGGGGCTGAACTCTGTCAGTAAAGTGCTTGCCTAGCATGAAGAAAGCCCTGGGTTTGACTCCTGGCCTTCCATACAACTAAGTATGTTGGTGTGAACCTGTAATCCCAGCATTGTGAGATAGATACAGGAATATTAGAAGTTCAAGCTCATCCTTAGCTATAAAACAAGTTCATGGCCACCTATGTGCTTTATGAAACAGACAACAACAAAAAAAATTCACTAGCATTTAATATGCACAATCTCAGATTCAGAAGACATGTTTGTGAAAGGACATCATCTCATTGTAATGCTGTCATCAACAAACACAGTGAGGGGATTTGCACAATGTGGAAGGCACTGTTGGACTGCTGGCCATTGCAAGGAGAGAGAGAGAGAGAGACAGAGACAGAGACAGAGAGAGAGAGAGACAGAGAGAGAGAGAGAGAGAGAATCGACCCAATAGCAACAAAGTCGTGATGTTGCCCTGTGATCTGTGCCTTTCAGGACTTCGGTGGGTTGGAGTGTTTGAAGATGGCCCTTTGCAAACATTGTCTTTCTCCCCAGATTCCTGGGTTCACAGAAACCCACAGTTCACCAAGGCAGTTTGCTCAACTCTAATTAGGAAGCTGATTGCTGGTTGGCCCTGCACAAAGGACTTTTAATTAGGGCTGAGAACGCTTAGAAAAATCCACTTGGCAAGTCGACTCCCTCCCTCTATCTCTTTTTTAACATCTCGCCAAGATCACAAGGAAAGGGAGAGCTTAATTACAGTTGGTGTATATATCTTTAAGAAAAAAATACATTAAGTGCTTTAAAATAGGCTCTCTTGGCTCTGTGATCACAAGGATTTTACTCACTTCTTATCCCTGATTGGTCTCATTCTCAGTTACAGATGAATCAGACACATTTCGAGCAGCTTTAAGATTTGCTTTTCATCCCAAGCCAAGTAGGCAAATGGCAGTGAATTCACAAGCTTTTCCAAATGATCTCATAGATTCCTCTGGCTCCACTTGGGGCCATTTGCACTCCACGATGCTGTTATCTCCAGTACTCCCTGCCTGCTGGTGTCTAAGGAGAGGCCAGGAAAGGTGCTTCATCTAAACAGCAAATTGAAGCCCTGTGCTGCATGCACATGGCAGCTGTGAATCAACAGAGGACAGGAAGTAGGGCCCGTGGACACGAGTGAGCCAGGACTGTGGTCTCAGATGGGGCGGAGGCTAGAAGAGACCCTGAAGCTGGATGTGCCCTCAGATCCTCATGAGAGCATACTCACTCCTTGCCCAAGGCATTGCCACCCTCTCATTCAGTAACTGACAACAGGTGACTCAAGTGCCCCATAAATCCATTTAACTTAGCTTTGGCAGTCATGGACTTTTAAATATTTATATGAAATATCTGATCGCACATAGAGCAGCTGAACCCAGTGTGATGTGTGCTTAGGGTGACTCTAGGAAGCTCAAATCGGCCACCTTGTGTGACACCTTCCAAAGAAAGCACCATTTTACTGCTCCTCAGCTCTGCCTCCGCTGTTCCCCAGCTCTCTGTGCCTCCACTGCTAAGACCCCTTTCATCTGATCTCAGGAACCTGAAGCTCTGCTATTGAAATACATTTTTTTTCACTTACTATTTATGTTTGGTGCCAAAAATAAGAAACTGGGTAGAACCAGAAGATGCTGTCACTTCCTTCAGAAAAGGATATGTCGATCATTCTTGAGCCCCATCCAGCTCTTTCACACTTTTTAAGCGTGATGCTTCTGTGAAGACTCTTGGGTTTGGCTCTGTGGAATGATTTGACAATGCAGGCACATCCCTCCCTGGGAAGCTCAAGCAGCTCATGGTCCACAGAGATTTTAAAGTCCTCTGCCTCCTGACTTAGAGCAGCTAAGTGAGGGATGAGGAGGCAGGCTGCTTTGAAAGTATTCCCAGTGTGCCTAGGACTCTCTGAGGCAACTGTTTTCCTCTGCAAGCGTCTTCCTTTGGTCACTCCAGTTCTGTAGTAGCAGCAGCAACAAATACATCAGGCTAAAAACCTCTTAATAGTAAAGAAAATTTTGGAGAAAAAACAGCTTTCTAATTCAAGCCAGGTGGATTTCCCAGATTTTTGGCTGATTTATTGCACTGTATGTAGGCTTTGCCTTTACATGGTTCTTACCCTCTCTTAAGAGAGATCAGACATCTATTTATCATTATGCTCTTCATGCTATTAAAAATAATCAGGTTTATGAGTTACCTTCTTTCCCAGTTGCCAAGAACACCCCCTCCCCCCCAGAATTCAGGACCAGCTCTGCTGATGCTCTGGAGAGGAAAATATCATTATCCTTTTACAGATGGAGAGAGCTGAAGCCTCGGAGGACTGTTTTGCCTAAAGGTGAAAATGTTTTAATCCTAGACTTTTATTTTTATCTCTTTAAATTTCTTCCTGAGGGTGGTAATGAGCTTGGAGCACTCATCAGGAGTAAATCCTGTCTGAAGCCTTGTTTATAAAATTATTTCAATAAAATCCCCCATCAGATTGTCTGGGGCAGGTCTTCAAACTGAGTGGCTTCCTTAATGAGCACCCTCATCAGGGCCTCGTTAGCGGCTTCTACACGTGGTTGAAGCGGGTGCTATGGCTGGTGGAAACTTATTAGTATTAAAGACCAAAGCACTAGAGGGTTTGGGGCTAGAACCTGGTTCATTTCTCATTTGTTTAATTATTTTAAAAGTTAGGTGGGGAAACATTTGTGGGAACTAATAACATGACTTCAGAGAGACTTGGCACATCGCACTCTTTACTTCAGAGACCACGTGAAGCTGGCTTTCCTCATCTGGTTGTCCATTTTTAGGCTTCTGCCTTCTTGCTGTTGAAACTTCCTATATCCTCACTTTAATTCGTACCCTTAACATACACAGAACACTGAACTTTGAAAGAAGAAGGAAATCTGAGAGAACTTTTATGCTCCAGAGCCCAGGCCTTCACACACTTATGATCCTGGTAACATCATACGCATGAGTCACCACATACATGGTACCTTGGTTATTTACAAGACAGCACCACTGGACCAAACTGCAGCCACTGGAGGTCTGTGTTGCCAAAAGGCTCCATCAACCAAAGATAGGAAAGCTCTTCTCGGTCTTAAAGACCCACCATCCAGTGCATGATATACTAAGATTTACATAGCCACCTCCTGAATGTAGGACATGCAGACTGTTCTTCTTTTAGTTATTATGGATGTGGTGGTTTGAATGAGAATGTCCCCCAAATGCTGCAAGTATTTGAACATTTTGTCTCCAGTTAGTGGTGCTGTTTTGGGAGGTCTTAGAAGGTGTGGCCTTGCTGGAGGAAGTATGTCACTAAGGGTGGGCTTAGAGACTTCTCAGTCTTGCTGGATTTTAAGACACTCTCTGCTTCCTGTGCCTGCTCGAAGATGTGAGCCTCCGCTTTCTCCTCCTACTCCAGCTACCTCTGCTACCATGACAGACTCTAATTGGATGTGCAGATTGCTCTGGAACCATAAACTCAAATAAACTCTTCCTTTTATAAGTTTCCTTGGTCAAAGCATTTTATCACAGCAACAGAAAAGTAACTGATACAATGGAGAACTCTGCAATGTGCGCCCCATTACTTTGCCCACAGCTGTATTTTTGGAGAACTAGAATTTTCAAATGAAACTAAGTCTATTTAACATTTTGAAAGTTCTTTGTATATTTTAAAAAGCAGGCCACCAATTTATATCCTGAGAGCTATGTTTCACAGTCTCCATCAAAGCAATCTTTGCTATACAAAACTTTAAACATCTTAGCATCGGATAGACTGTTACATTGGTAACTGGTACCTTATTGATGTTAACTTGATAACTATTTTAACAGCTTCATTGAGGCATAATCTGCATTACATAAAATCGCCCAGTTTAGAGCCAGGCATGGCAGCACATGCCTTAATCCCAGCACTCAGGAGGCAGAAGCAGGCAGATCTCTGTGAGTTCAAGGTCAGCCTGGTCTACATAGCGAGTTCCAGCCAGCTGGGGTTACAGGGAGACTTTATCCCAAAAAGACACCCCCACCCAAAAAAAGAAAAAAATCATTCAATTTAAGTGTACGAATCAAAAATACTTTTCAAAAACTTGGGGCTGTATAATCCTCACTAACTTCAACGCCATTTAAAACATCCTAATTTTAGGATGTCTCCCTAGGTCCCTTCAGCCTATTGGCAGTCAGTCCTCACTCTCACTCCTGTCCCAAAACAAGGACTGATCTGTTCTCTTTCGCCATAACTTTTTTTTTTTTAGACTTTTTTTTGAGACAGGGTCTCCTTGTATCCCTGACTGGCCTGGAACTTGCTATGTAGACCAGGCTAGCCTCAAACTCACAGAAATCTGCCTGGTATGTACCACTGTGCCAGCTTTTCTAGACATTTCATTGGAATGAACTGATACACTGTATTTTGCTCCTAGTTCGTTTCACTCACCATAGTGCTTTTGAGGTTGATCGAGATGTAAGCATGTATCCATCTTCAATTTTTTTGTTGCTAAGAGGCTTTCTTTAGTATGGATACACTGCATCTTGTTGATCTCTTCAACATCCGGAGTGGTTTTGGTTTGGGTCATGAATGCTGCTGCTGGCACAGCAGCTTGTAAGTACATTTCCCGGACACGCTCCTCTAGTCAGAGTCGTATGCATGGGGGTGGGGAGGACACTGGCTCCTCTAGCTTCTGAAATGTCCACCAATTCCTGAACGGATAAATAAAATTTGGTAGATTTCAACCTTAGTTTATTTTCTTGAATGATTTTCACAATATAGAAATCATGTTTTTGGAAAATTTGAAGAATTCTTTAGTAAACTACTTGGAGTTGGAAGAACATCTGAAAGATGTGTTTCTTTAGTAAGCATGCAAATGACGGTTTTTAATGGCATTTTCATGCATGTAGATGATGGTACTTGCTCATATTCTACCCCCATCACTGTAGAAAGATTTTTATTCATGATTCTTCAATTCCTTTGCAAAGTTGCTAGTCTGTAAATATGTATGTTACTTGATCGGTTTTAGCACTCACTCCCAAGAAAGCCCATCCCTTTCATTTATATTTTCAAACGTTTCCTCCACTTAACCTCTTCTGTCACATGCTCATACTCATTGCTTTTTAAAAAAGATTCATCTTTCATTATTTTTATTCATGTGTATGGATGTGTATCTGTGTGAATATGTGTCATGTGTGTGCAGGTGCCTGTGGAAGCCAGGAGAGAGTGTTGGATCCACTGGAGCTGGAGTCACAGGTGATTGTGAACCCGCCAACATAGGTGCTGGGACAGAACTCAGGGCCTCTAGAAGGGCAGCAAGCATCCCTCCCCACTGAGCCCCCTTTTGTTCATTTTGATGATTTAAAATTTTATTCTAGTTTTGTTGCAGTTTGGACAAAAGCTTTATCTGTGGCTATATATATATTTGTACATATTACTTGTCTTGCTGAGTTTTAAATAGTACTTTAAGAAAACCTTATACTTTGTTGCCAGGAAATGAAATTCTGCATTTCCTAGTAATCAGCTTTAATAATTATAATACTCCACATCTTCATGTCTTCGTCACCCCCCTATTTATTGATTGTTAAAGTCTGGTACTTGGGTCTCTTCTAAGAAGTGTTTTTCTGTTGATTTCTGTTTTCATGTCAGTTTTGTTTTTAAACTTGGTACTGTTCTTTCACTGCCTGACTTTCATTGCTATAACACCTTCATTCTGCATTGTACCTACGGTCAGCATAAAATGACAAAATGGCTCCTTTTTCCTAAGTATTGTTTTATGATTAATCCTACTTTTTCTATGACCATGAGTTCATGGTCACTGCACAAGTCTGCACATGCATACACACATATCACACACACACACACACACACACACACACACACACACTGTCCAGTACCCAGTACCCAGGCTTGTCTACCTTTAAGAAAAGTCCTCCCTCCCTCTTCTTTTTAAATTTCATTTGATATATTCAAAGAAAGCTAGAAGAGCTTCTCTCAGGGCCTGTAGGTCATGGAGCAATTAAACTGGAACTCCCCTCATTCCACACACCAGAGAAGAAGGAACAGCGTCATCAAGAAACAGCTTTCATTTTTGTTTCATTTCTTGAAATTCCAAACAGCAAATCACAAATCACATTCCTGTCTTGTCCACTGTGGGAGCTCAGAAATACAGTGATTAGATTTCCAAGACTCAAAGCAGGAATGACTTAAACCAACACTCATGGGGGGGGGGCGGAGCTCCAGACACTCCCTGTGTCAGGAGTTCAGAGAAGGTGAACTCAACAGCTGTCACAAAGAAACAAAACCCAGGCTTTAGCAAGGGCCTGTGTGTGTGTGTGTGTGTGTGTGTGTGTGTGTGTGTGTGTGTGTGCAGGGGTGCGCCAATAGGCCACAGCAGCAGTAGGTTTGGCAGCAGCCCAAAGTCCCAGAATGAGCACATAGCCAACAGCTGAATGGTTTCTTTCCAGACATCCCTGGAGGTCAGAGAAAGTCGGGGACTAAGAGAGGCCTCCAATCAAGTTCTGGCTGAATAGGAAGGTTCAGAGCTTAAGACAGAATGTGTCCTGAGTGAAAGCATCTGAAATTAGGCTCTGCTTTGAAAGGTTAAAGGGATTTAATGCCTTTCACATAAAAAAGAAAAGAGTAAGTGGCTACTTAATCATTACCATCAAACCCACAGTTATCTTAAGAAGAGTTGCTCAATGGGTTTCCACTTTCTGCAGAAGACAAAGGATGAAATGTGATCTCTAGAAACATGGAAAGATCAAGGAGAGTTTCTTAACACCTAGATTTACACAACATGGAACTGTCTGCTTGGAGAGGTGTAGAATTTCAATCCCAAATGACTTTTGAAGAAAGAAGCAGTCATCCAAGACAGTGAGAAGGCTGCGGAGAGCAACGGTGGGAGTCTAGCCGCCCGGGCAGGCAGAAAGGACCACACTGCTGCCCTCCTCAGAGAAACCACCTCACAATCACTTCATCTGTAAGAGCAGCCAGTGGCACGTGTGCCACAGACTCCTATTGGATTGGATCAAATGACAACAGTTATACATCTCCTAGCCCAGTATCTTTACACAGTCAGGTAGGTCCTGACTGTGTAAATGTTAGGTCCTCTCCTTCAATTACCACTAGATAAGTAGGTGAGCTTTCACACTGACCACTGAAGAGAATAGCAACCAGGTTCCATGCACTGAGCACCCACTTAAATGTAACACACTAACATGGCCACTGGTGTTTCTTGGCCCATCCATCCACCCTACTTTGGGGTAGCTCCAGTTTTTATGGGGATTCTACCCATTCTCTTTCCCTCTCTTTTAGTCATTGTGGTCTTGGTGGAGCTTATTAGGTGAAATGAGACACACCATTGGCAACAATTATAACTCAGCACTTTTTCAAAGGTGATCAGTTCAGAAGTAGAACCATGGCTCCTTACAGCCAGGTCACTGGAAAACACGTGGATAGCAGGCAATTCTTCTTGATCTGAACCAGGAAGGAATACTTGAATGCAACCATCTCACCTACTGTGATGGATAGTTTTAGCGTCAATTTGACACACCTGGGTTGAGGAAGCTCAGTTGGGGAATCGGCTCCATTGAACTGACCCGTGGCCATGTCTGTGGGTATTTTCTTGATTGCCGAGTGCTGTGGGAGGGCACAGCCCACTGTGGGCGGTGCCACTCCTGGAGAAGTTGTTCTGTACTGTATAAGAAAGCAGGCTGAGCCTGGGCCTGGGGAGCAAGTCAGTGAGCAGCGTTCCTCTATGGCCTGTGCTCCAGCTCCTGCCTCCAGGTTCCTACCCTGAGTTCCTACCTTGGGCTCCCTAAGTGATAAACTGGGACCTGAGAGATATAAGCCAAATAAACCCTTTCCTCCCCAAGCTGGTATCCACTGAATTGTTTTGTCACAGCGACTGAAGTAAACTAAGACACTTACTCAGAGCCTGAGGATGGAAATCTGTAGAGGAGAGCAGAGGTGATTTTGGAAATGGGCGAGTCAGTGGAGGAGTGCCTTCACTTTTCAGCTCTGTGACCCAATAAACTCCACTTTTTGTTTAAGCCAGTTTGAGTTGAGTTTTCTGTTCACCAATATAGGCTATGTAATTCACAAAAAAATACATAAAGAAAAGTTGAAATATTACAAATAAGAATTTATAAGGATAATAACCATGTAGAGCAAAATATTTATCACGTACTGTTTATCTAGAGCTCATTAAATGTTTGACAGTTGCCAGAATCTTTGCACATTCTTTATTTAGTCTACATTTATGTGGAAATATCTGAATTTGACTTTGAAAACTTTAGAGAAAGGTAGAAATTGGGTCAGTGCAAAAGAAGAGTAAAGGTTAAATGGAAGGAGGAGATATGAGTCCTAAAATCTAGGACAGTTGGGAAAAGGCATTCTTATTCATTGGGATATGGCAGGCACAGAAGATAGTAGAGGGCTTGGGCTGGACAGCAAGTTGAGACTGTTTCATAATGACTTTGAAATACCCAGGAAAATATTTGTACTACCGACAAAGAGTTTTTCTAAGCAAAGAAAAAAGTGACCCCCAAATCTACTCTCCTGTGACTTAGATTTATCAAGAGGAAAATATTGTTATGTCACAAATAAATAAATAAGAAGTTTCTCCAAGATGAGTATAGAAGAGGAGGAAATAATTAGTGTGTAAACATTTTGAAAATTTCCCATTCTTAACTTTATAGAAAAACATTTTCCTTTGGATCAGCAGCCAGGTGTTCAAAGTCAAGAAAATGGAGAAACAAAGCATAAACGTAAAAACTTGAGAAACGTTATAGTATATAAGGATGTGAAGGGGGGGTAAGGGAAAGAACAGAAGGCCAAGTGCTGGAGCTTGACAGACTGCAATTTCATGAAGAAAGAGGGAGGTTCTTAGGAATGGAAGCCAGCCGTGTGGAGCAAGCTGAGGCTGACAGGGTGAAGAAAAGTGCTTAGAACGTGGTGGTGTGCTTTCCTGGGAGAAAAAAGATCAAAGCTTCAGGCATCCCCTCCTAAATCCTTTGTCACGTCTAGGACTTACTGTCAAGTGGAACTGGAGTTGACTCACAGGAGCTCTGCTGGCCGGTGGCTAGAAGAGCAGTTTGTGTCTATCTTGGAGGAAGCGTAGGAAGAAGCTGTGGACTGGCCCATCTTGACAGGATGCTCTGAAAGCAAAGGCTGTGGAAAGCACAGGCAGGGGCCTCCAAAGCCAGACAACGCAATGCCAGTATGGTCCCGCAGTTCTACTTTTAGCTGAAAGAAGAGACTTGCTGACCAGTGCTCACAACGGCACTAATAAAAATAGGCAAAAGGTGAAACAACCAAATAAACAAAGTCTGCTATACTCAATGAAATATTTTTTTTTACTTCAAAGAAATGCTGATACATACCATGACATACTTGACTCTTTAAAACATGCTGTCTAAATAAGCCAAACTCACAAGGATAAACACATAGTGTCGGATTCCACTTGCATAAGATACCTAGAAGAGTCAAGTTCACTGACACAGGTGTATGGGAGGTTACCAGGCGCAAGGGAGAGGGAGGAGGACAAAGTTACTGTTCAGTGAGTACAGAGTTTCTGTTTGGCAAGATGAAAATTTTCTGGAATAGAGAAGATGGTTACACAACATCACAAATGTACTTAATGCAGCCAACTTTAACACTTTAAATTGTCAAAATAATAGTTTTCATGATATGAATGTTTTACACTAGGTTTAAAAAAACATATTTGATATAGGGCTATCAGTACAAAGCAGAGAGTGGAGGCTTGCTCCTGCCCTTCAGATGAGTCTTGGTCAGAAGGGGGGCTATCAAAATGTTGTTCCAAGACTGATCAATAGCCATGAGCAGACAAACTTGTGGCAACAGCAAGTGCCAAACTACAGAACAAATCTTTTTTAAAAAAAACTTTAAAACAGAGAGGATGGGTTAACTAAGAGAGCCTAATAGAGAGTCAACAGAGGGCTATGTGATCTCCGAAATAAAGGGTATTTGGGGAAGCTAAGCAGTTGTCATGGATTCAACTTTTTTCCTCACTTACAAAATATAATATATTTTCTACTTTTTAACAAGCCAGACAGTTCCTTTTTGCTGTTGTTTGTTTGTTTGTGTGTTTGTTTGCTTGTTTGAGACAGGGTCTCCCTGTAGTCCCAACTGGCCTAAAGCTTCCTATATAGACCAGGCTGGCGTCATAAAGTTCATAAAGATCATCCTGCCTCTGCCTCCTGCATGCTGGGATTAAAGGCGTGTGCCTCCACACCTGGGTAGTTCCTTTTAAATATAACCTGACATTATCTTTCTTGACTACTGCCATAAACAGAACTAATCACTCACTCATGAAGTCTTTAAATTGCCAACCTCAGCCAATAAATGGTCCTCCAGCATTTAAGACAGGGGCAGTCATGATTCAGGCATGACTCTGCTTATCTGAATGGGAAAGATGGTGACCATTTGATCTTCATCAGGACTGCTACAGTTCAACTCCGAGGTACTGAAATGTTTCCTATTGCATCACTATCTGCTTTGACAAAGAGGAAATGTCCTATTGCATCACTGTATGCTTTGATAACGAGGAAATGTCAACCTCTCAGCTGATCAATGTGAAAGCCGAAATCCAACCTGTTTTTCAGGATCTTCTAAGTCTCACCTTTTCTGTTTTCATAACCTTAGTATTCCAATGGTATTTTTCAGTTTCAACTTATTTTAATCTTTGTGCCAAACCAGAAAGAAAATACCAAGATTTCCACAGGTTCTAAGATAGTTGATCACTCTATAGCCCTTCAGTGTAACTTAGATATGTTTTATTATCAAAGGGGCCATCTTAACCACAAATGCAATTAAAGCAGCTGGCCACTCACTGTCACACTTCGGCTGCCTTCAGAACTGAGAGAAGAGGGAAGCATGCCTTAGCAGCCAGGAGGAAAGTCTGCTGCTAGACTCGCTCACTGATGAAGAGGCCATCCTCATTAGCTGCCACAGTGAGGCTCTGTGCAATCCAGCAGAAGCAGATAAACAGAAGAAGACAAAATGACAAAGGGAGTTGGAGCAGATAGGATGGCTGATGTTTACTAAATATCACCTTTGTCTTCATCAGCCTAAGGGCTGCTCAGGGAAAATCCTTGCTGGATTGGATCAGATTAGATCAATCTGACAGCCACCAATTTGTGATATTCTTCCCAAGGCATGTGTTTGCATCTAATGACATACATGGAACTTTGGGGATCCTATAGAAGAAATATTTGAAATCTGTCCACTTCAGGTAAATATAGATATACATATTCATACCATGCCAAACTATAGAAAGTTGTTGCTAAAATTCCTAAGAGGCCCTAAGTTTAGTCTCCTGATTCTCAACCCAGTCCTACAGCAGATAAGACACAAAGTCCCCAACTCACAGTTAGGCAAATTCTAATTTACTTGGGTTTACTAACAGAGCAGTGGGTAAAAGGTTACTTTCAGAAGAATGGGCACCCTCCACCACCTCAATAAGTTACACCAGTAAATCCACAACCAGGCTTGGATCTTGTAACTTCCGATGGTCAGACCAAAAATGGCGAGGAGAGAAAAAAGGGCCCACCTCATGGCACCCTCAGATTACATTCCATTAACGCCACCTTGACTTACATCCAAGGCCAAGAGGCTGATTGGGAGGGTTATCTGATTTTTCCAGCTCCTCTTTTTCTCACACAAGGTAGTCCTGAGTAAGTAAACACCACCTGGCCTGAGAGGGAGGTGCTTGTCCACAGTTTGTTCATCCAATTTGTCCCTCAGAGAATTAATCCATGCCACAAAAGTATTAGAGGAAAAAACTGTGAAGTCTGAAGTCAAAGGCCCTTCCTTTAAGTAGCTTACAATTTTATTGGAAAAGAGGAGAGCAAATACAATAAAAAGGCAAGATACATTAATGATTGGAATAACTACAATGAAAGAAGAAACAAGAGTGTGGCAGTGGGTCTTCAACATCTCTGCTACTGTGAAGAAACAGCCTCAAAGAGGGAAAGGCTTCTTTCTGCTCATGGTCTCAGAGATTTCACAGTCAGCTGACTCCATGGCTTTGGGCTCAAGGAGAGGCAGAGCATTACGGAGGGGACACATGGTAGAACAAAGATGATGACTTCGTGGGAGCCAAGAAGCTGGGAAAGAAGGGACCCAACCTATGGCAGGTTATTCCTTCAAGGGCCAACTAGGCCCCACCTCCTTGGTGATAAGGTCTCCACCTGTATCTCACAGACCATCCTGCCTTTTCATCCCTAGGTCTAGAATATCTCCTTCGCACAGGTCAGGCCTCCTTCTCAGTCTTCACTGTGTACAATGAAGATGGGTGTGCCATCCTTCAGTGCTTTGATATGCTATTTCCCAACCATTTCCCCAATAATGCCATCAATTTGTGAGCCCATCCATTGATTAGGTTGGAGCCTTCATAATCCAATCATCTCCTCAGAGCCTGGCCTCTGAACATTGCATGAGGATTAAGTCTTCAGCATTTGAGTTGTAGGGCAACATTTCATAATCAAACCATAACAGGCAGTAAAGAGAAACTGTAAAAGGCCTCCAGATAGAGTTTTGAAATATGACCTTAGAAGTGGGTAACTTCTATGTTCAATCATTAAGAATGAGAAAGGACTGGCTAGACTCCCATGGACAAGTGAGCATCCAAGAGGAACCCAAGCACAAAAGCCTGAGAGCACAGTCCAAGTGCACAGTATTACAATTACCTGAACAAAAAAGCCTAATTGTTAAATTGAGTTTTTGAGAGTAGACCCAAACTCAGAGGACACTGGATATTTCTTGGTACTGTCTGTCTTCTGGAGCTGTGCTTGTAAGTCAGGTCTCATTCACATTTTTATTCAAACCCATTTCTCCAACTTCACTGAGGAAGTACAGGTTTGGATTCGCCCTTATCGTCACAGACTGACCTGCCTTTTCAGCTGCAGTTCTAGAGTACCTCATTCATCCAGTGTTAAACATCCTCCCAGTCTTCGCTGTGTACGGTGAAGATGGGTGCTGCTGTCTTTCAGCGCTTTGGTATGTTAATTCTCAAGCATGCCCACATTCATTCATTATCTGTAGGGGTGGAGCAATACATTGAGATTGCCAAGGAAATGCTCTCCACAAGATGACACAAGGTTCACTGAGTTTGTCAAGGTTAACTAAAAGTCATGAGTACAGATTGCATTCAGTTTATGAGTCATTCCTACATCCAAAGTGAAAAACGGAAGGGTTGCAGTGACTATGACAAAAGATGGTTCGCAAAGTGGGGCAAAAGCTAGCTCTGACAATTTCCTACAGACCATGGGAAGGCTGGAGCACCAGAAGACTTTCAAGCAGGGAATGATATGATCTGATTTAGGTGTTTAAGTTATCACTCTGGCTGTTATCAGGATAATGAAGATGAAGGTGGAAGCAAATTTTTCAGGAAAGTACAATGACAGTCCAGCTAAGGAAGGATGGCTCAGACCAGGGAGGCTCTCAACACAGAGTCTCTGGGTCAGCCACACTATTACCCAGGTCTCCATTAGAAATGCAAATTCTCAGGCTCTACCCTAGACCCACTGAACCAGTAACTCTGGAGGGTGAGGCATAGTTATATGTATATGAATAACTCTTCTGGGTGATTCTCCTGCACACTGAATTTTTAGAATGTCTAGATTAAGGTAGGAAATGGTGATGGGAAGAAGTACAATTTGAAGGCAGAACTTAGTGAAAGTTTGGATCTGAAGGGTGAGCTCATTGGGTCGTTATCAAAGCCACCCTGTGAACTGCATGGACAGCTGTGAGAGGAAGGAGCTCGCTCAGGGAGGCAGTGAGTACATGTGATTGCCCACCCCAGAACTCTGAGGTAGGAAGAAGCATGACTGAAGCTTGCCTTGGCTTCCCAGGATCTGACTGTCCTTCCTAATGCAAGATCTTAGAGAGTGTGTAGATCCTGTTGGGAGGCACGGGCCTGTAACACTCTATAAAGGTTAAAGGGGATCTGATTTCCCTCTTAGCGTTTGCTGTAATCCAGACATGGGAAGATGACCTAGGCTTAAGTGATCAGATGCCCCTTGTGATATTGTGGCTCTGGAAGGAGTTCATTCATGGCTGTGACAATGCATTCCAGGCTTTATTGTGAAGGATGGATGATATGAACTTAGCTATTATTATGTAAGCTGGTCTTTCTATCTTTCCCATCTGTTTATGAGCAAGAAAGTAGTCCGGCACTGTCATTTGAGGGAAGAGGCAACCTACAGGATGGGAAAAAGTTCTTTACCAGCTACACCTCTGACAGAGTGTTAATATAAAGAATAAACAAAGAACGCAAAAAGCTAAACATCAAAAAAAAAACAAAGAACCCTATTGAACATTGGGGCAAGGAGATAAAAATGGAGCTCTCTAAAGACAAAATGCAAATGGCTGAGAAATACTTTTTTTTAAATATTCAACATCTTTAGTCATCAGGAAAATGCAACTTAAAACCACTTTGAGATTTCATCTTATCCCACTCAGAATAGCTAAGTTTCAAAAGGCAAACAGCATCAAATGTTGGCAAAGATATGAAGAAAGGGGAATTGATCATTGCTGGTGGGAGTGCAAACTGGAGCAGCCACTGTGGAAAATCAGTATGGAGATTCCAGTCATAAGTCTCCTGGACATATACCCAAAAGGCCCTGTGACCTACTGCAGAAATATCTGCCCATGTGTGTTTATTGCTGCCCTTTTCATAATAGCCAAGAATTGGAAACAACCTCGATGTCCATCAACTGCTGAACAGGCAAAGAAGGTGTGCTATATACATACAATGGAATATTATTCAACTCTTATAAAAATGAAATTATGAAATTCACAGGTAAATGGATGGAACTAGAAATAATTATCCTGAATGAGGTAAGCCAGACCCAGAAAGACAAATGTCACATGTTGTCTCTCAAAGCTGGATGCTAGTTTTGAAATCCGAGATATGCACATTTCAATTTGAAAATCCAGAGAGGGCAAGGAACTAATAAACAGTCATAGGGAGCAGGGGCCTGCGAGGGGAGGTCAAAATGCAGTGACAAAGGTGAAAGGGGAACACTGCAGTGGGTTAGAGGGTGTGGGGAAAGCGAGGGTAGGACACAGGAAGGAGTGCGAAGACGGATGACTAACACCAAAGGCCTTCAAAAAAAGCCACATGGAAACCTACCACTGTAGAAGCTACTGAAGTATGTACACATACGCTATAAAAAGATATTAGAAAGAGTTACCTTGTAACAGGAGGATAGTGCCCCTACTAGATACAGTAGGCTAGTAAAGCAAAAGCCCAATGCCAGGAATGGACTCTCTCTTTTGAAGCTATTGACAAAGGGTCCCCTAGATTCTCAAACAATATTGGCCACTGCCCCTGCTCTTAATTACCCGCCAGAACCTCACAGTAAGACTTTATTGCTGAAGCCACCACATACATGTGCTATAGAACAAACAAGGAGACATGAAGCTGGTGCTGACCTCAGAGCCTCATCTGTACTGTCCAGTTTTCATAATTCTGGAAGGTGCTGTGCAAGATACCTAACGAGAAAATTTAGCATGAACCTTACACAACTGTGAATCCTGAGAGCTACAACAACTGGTCTGGCAATATATGCCCTCAGTACAATAGTGGCAGGATATTATTGGAGTAACCAATTACTTTCTACTAGGATTTAATGTCTGCTTCACAGGATGGAGCCCATACCTGGCACTGATACCAGGCTTAGGAATTTAAGACCAGACAGCCACAGACCATGGAACTATTCAGCAAAATAGACATAACATTAAACTGATTTCTAATGACTTATTGCTAAACCCATAGATTAGCGCATCTCTCAACTCTCAGCAGAGAAGCTTCTTTAGGCAACAGATGGTGATTAGCAGAGACCCAGAACCGACCAATGTGCAGAGAATAAGAGACTATAGATTATTTATTCCTGAATAAGATACCTATATCAAACTTCTGCCTCTCAGGGCTGGGGGATCCTTGAGGAAGACAGAGTGGAAAGATTGTAAGAGCCGGAGGAGGCGGATGACCACAAGGCAACAGTTTTCCAGACAGCTGTTCAGTTGCCCATATGAGCTCACAGTAATGGTGACAGCATGCACAAGTCCCATGTTAAGCTCAAGCCAGACAAAACCCTAGCATAGACATGGGGAAGTGGGTAAGAAACACCAATTTTATCCAAGGAACTATGGACAACCAATGACTGCTGGGAAGGAGAGACTAAGTCACATTTCAGGATGAGACTCTTGGTAAGTTGACCAGGCTCCAGTGAATGAACCCACACCAAAGGGCATCTGGGGACACAAACATCACTAGATGACTCTCTGTATATATATATATATATATATATATATATATATATACACACACACACATGTTAGAATACAGAAATTTGGTGGGGATTAAAAAGAGGGAGTGAAGATACAGGATCTAAACATGACCAAAATATATTGTATGAAATTCACAAAAATTCAATAAAATATTTTTTGTAACTAGTCCTGTAATAAACCTCTTTTCTGCCCAAGTTACCTAGAGTTTCCATTCAAGCTCTCTGGCTCTATAAAGAGGCTGTATACACTGGAGCTCAGAGTTCTTAGCATATGGGTGAGAATTTCAGTACGGGAGCACTTACACTCTGAGCCTCTGGATAGCAGGTGGTTAAAGGTAAAGGCTCCAGACCGTTGCTTCCCTGAGCTGTGCTGCTTTGTTAAATCCAAGTAAATAGGGAGTTGACACATTTAAGCACAGAAATTCCATTTTCTCTGTACGATCCTTGGACTATTTCCAAATCCATCTCCACTTGTTACATGGAAGGGTCTTGCAGTGGTTCTTGGCCTCTTCCACTGCAGGGGATTATTCTAGAGTAGTGTCTTGGTCACATCCTGCCTCCAAAAAAATATCATCCATAAAACTTATGAGTAAAAGTCAAGCTACTTAGGTTGATATTCGAGGAGCTGATTTCTTTCTTCCCTGTCTACGTGTCCTGAACTTTGCAGCGTACACTGTACTCTCCCAATAGGTCAGCCTGTTCACTGTACCATGGACCTGAGTCACGTACTCCCAATCCCTTTCCTGCTCACTTCTCCAAATCTTTCTCTTTCCTCAAGGTTCACTTTTGTCCTCATCTCCCTCAGGAAATCATTTTAGAGCTTCCTCATTCACAGGATCTCTCCCTGTCTAAATGTTCCTAGGGCTTAATGTCTGTGCCAGTCACCTGATGGCATGAGGCACTACCTGATGTGACATGTTTCCTTTGTGTGCTGCCTTATCAACTAGATTAGAGCTCCACTCAGAGAAGATGCTTCACTCCATACAAGGATCCACTGTGTGATGACCTGGCCTGGACTTGATCAGGGAGCATGACACAGAACAGGATGGAACCATTCAGACAAGACCATAATGAGCAGGTCTCGTTGCCAGCATTCTCCACGGCCCTTCCGGAGAATCTAGTCTGCTCAAGTTTCTGAGAAGGAACTCCATCCCTTGATCTCTCTCTTTTTTCTCTGTATGATCTTTGGACTATGGCTACTTACAGAGTTAGGCATTTGACACTAAAGCAGCTTTTGTGAACTGATCTGAACTGATTATGAGAATTTTTCCTAAGACACAGGCTGTTGTCAGCTGGTGATAGCGTCTATGAGCTTAGAAACCATGGTGATGAGGTGACCCAGCAACAGTGCTGAACAAAATAAGCAAGACCAGTACGCAGAGGGAGCTGCTTCACCATGCAGGACAATGACAGGGGTTTTCAGAGACAGAGAACTTGGCAGCTTCTGGAAAGAGCAGGTCAGCTCTTGCTGGCTTTCTGGTTCTCAGGTCCAGCCTCTACTAATCGAGTCCAGTTGAATTTCCTGTCCATGCCTTTTAGCATACAGTAACCTACAGGTAGTAGGAGAGGCTTCCTGCTGTTTGGTTCTGTTGCCATCAAAGGAATCGTGACTGGAAAAGAGGCAGCATGGACTGGTGATCATTCTGTCCTCCATCCTTTGTACTCATCCAGGGAAGGCTTCCTCAGAGATTCTCTTTCCTATTTCCTAGGACTGCCACAGAAAAGTATGACTACTACATTCCTAGGGTGGAGAACCAAAAATCAATTGCTCAAAGGCTGTCAGAAAGTGACATCCAACTTGAGTGACAATGATGTCTCTGGTCCTGTCTCTATCCACTCTCTATTTTTAGCTCTTCTCTTTCTATCAAAACGTGCTTCAGCAATTGCCAGCAGCTATTTAACAAGCATCTCACCCTTCTCGAAAGATGACACTTTGATCTTGAGCTTGCTTCCTTCTCTCAGTCACGGGGACTTTGGAATGTGCCATTTTACTAAACACCAGAGACTCTGAATGAAGGGTTTGAGTCAGTTGATTGACAAGAGAAATTGGTGCTTGTGAAAAGAAACTTCTTTGAGCCTAGTGTCATTACAAAGTTATTCTCCAGCTGTAAAACAGAAGTAATATGGCCAAATATCTTAAGGATACTGGAAAATAAGTCAATGTGGATAAAAGTACATTGCAAATAAATCATAAATTGTATTATTGTTATAACTGCTAGTATTATTGTCAATGCTCACATGTCTTCAGATATTTTTCCACGTATGAATGTCAGAGACAAAGAATTGTCCAGCACTCAAAGCAGTCTGAGAATATGGGGAGCTGATCTCAAACAAATAACGACTAACCAACTGTGTGTGGATGAGTTTCTCTATTGTTCCTTTTTATCTTGATTTTTTTTTTTTAGGTAGACTCTCACTAAGTAGTCCTGGCTGCCCTAGAACATGCTATGTAGACTATCCCAGGCTAGCCTCGATCTCACAGAGATCTACCTGTCTCTGCCTCCTGGATGTTGGGACTAAAGGAATATGCCACCTAATATTATGCTCAGCTAATATTTCATTTTTTTACTCTAAATACAAATTCTATCTCCCATCAAGAAAGAAGTGCATTTTTTTAAACCTATGTGTGAATTTGCAACCAATTAAGGGCAGGGAACTTTAGCAGAAAACGTAAGATAAGCACTATCCTTACTTTAAAGGCTTTAGGAAAGAGTATATCAGGCTTGCTCTGAAATAGATCTCCATTCTTCAGCATCCTTCAGTGCTCAGGGCAAGTTGTCAGGGGGCACAGATCAAGTCCCACAGAAACAAATGAGAGTACAAGAGGTCTGCTGGGGAAAGCTTGTGAGAACCATGCCTGGGGGAAAGCAGAGGAGAGGTGGGACTGCATTAAGCTGAAAGTAAGTCCTAAGAACACTCTTGCACTGAGGCCTGGTGTTCAGCCCTGCCCCCCTAGGTTTGAATCAATTGAGCAAAGGGAAAATGCTCTCCAATTAGAGAAACCAGCTTATTTGGCCTTACTTACAAAGGATTCATCCCCAGGGGAGAGAGAGAGAGAGAGACAGAAGTTTCAAATGGGGGAACCAGCATTTTGATCAGCAGTGTGGTGGACTTCCAGCACACGCTGCCAAGATGGACATCAGCCGCTCTCCCGAGTCTCATACTCAGCTTTCACTGCTTTCCTGTTAGACCCCACCCACTTTAAGTCACTGGTTGGTTGGAAAGTAGTTGACTGTATTGGCTTCATCTCTGTCAATCACATCTTAGGAGTCGTCCCTGGAGGCAGAGAGAAACTCTGTAAATTTACCCCTACATCACCTGACCTCACGAGGATGTTCTGAAGCTGAGACAGCCCTGCAGAGTCATCATTCCAGGTCCAGCTAAGAGGTGAGAATTGTATATCTTCTCATGGTAGTCACTGGGAGCAGAAGATGGCATGCAAGCTCTCTCAGCTAAGGCCATTACCGCAGTCTTCTTTCGCTTGCCATTGTCAGTCATAGCTCCTAGCACTCATTGGAATGAGAGTGCCACTCCAGAAGCAGGAGTTATAAGGACATGGGATGCGGGACTGGAGAGATGGTTCAGTTAGTAAAGGGCTTGTTGCTCAAGCATGAGGTCCTGAGTTGGATCCCCCGCATCCATGTAAACAGCTGAGTGTGGTTGTCTGCTTATAATCCCAGTGCTGGGGAGATGGAGGCAGAAGGATCCCCGGGGCTTGCTGGTCAGTCAGCAAACTCCAAGTTCAATATGAGTCCCTATTTGAAGAAATAAGGTGAAACATAACTGGTCAAAGTGCATAAAACGAGAGACTGAATACTCAGTTGTAAATGGGACATCTTTATCTACACCCTGTAGACCCCACCCCCCACCAAGGCTCAAGGAACACTGCAGAACAGGAGGCAGAAGAATATAAGAGCTGAAGGCTGGGGAGAAGAACCTTGAAACGCTGCCTCCTGGACACGACACAGCTATCATACTCATGAGCTCACAGCAGCTGTGGTTCCCAGCCCAAGACCTACGCAAGAGCAAGCCAGGCAGAATTCTGGCCCAGATGGAGGAGATGTTCTGCAGGCCCCACCTTGCACGGAGAAGTTTTTGGCTTCTAGTTCTTTTCTGAGGGTTTGGTCACTGGTAGGGTTCCCGTGTTCCAGTGGATCATCGCACATTCATGCACATGTGGCAGCACTCATTGAACTTAGCGAATTATCAAAAAATAAAAAATAAATAAAGGAAGAAAGAAGACATGAAGTTGGAAGGGGGATGTTGGGGAAGATAAGAGGGAGTTATAAGGAAGAGATGGGCAGATATGGTCGTATTTTGTCATAGACATGTAGGAAATTCTCAAAGTAAAAAAAAAAAACAAGAAAGAAAGACATCTCTGACTTCCACCCACTCGACACACATACACATGAACACACACACACAAAACAAAGACTCTAAGAACCTTATAGCACCTACATATAGTTCTTTGTATGTCAATAAAGTAAATGATCACAAAGGAACTCCACAAAGAAAAGCTGTTTTCATTGCAAAGTGGCAGAGACATGCCCTGGACCAACTGGTATTTGAGTTTGGACAAATCAGTGGCCAGAGAAGACACAGTGTTCAAAGATGGACATCCTCTCTCACCTAGAAAATTCTAATGGGGCATTGCTGGGGTCTCTGTCTCTTCTTGCTTTTTCCCTTGGTTCAGACATTTATCAGTTTAAAAAGATGCATTAATTTTGTGGTTAATTCAAAGATCAGATTCTGTGCTTTCAAAGAGCAGTATGTTCAGATTATTTTCTCATAAGAGAATAGCCACTTGTGCCTTTCCAGGACACTAATTCTTTTCTGTCCATCTGGTAGGATTTTTATCTTCAATCAGGGAAAAGATGTACATTCTAAGGATAGAGAGGTGTCTCAATGGTGAAGAGCAATGACTGCTCTTCCAGAGGACCTGGGTTCAATTCCCAGTACCTACAGGACAGCTGATAACTGTCCATAGCTCCAGTTTAAGGGGAATCTGATGCCCTCTTCTGGTCTCCACACACCTTGTGTGCATGTAGTGCCCTTACATATATGCAGGCAAAACATTCATACACATAAAAATAATCTAAAAAGTTGTATTTTATCTTACTTTAAAGGCTTGACAATTACAAACAATAATTGTTCCTTGATCTTTTTTATGCTCTTGACATTTTTTTTAACAGTGATCTTAATAAGTACTTTTATGTCTCTGGTCCTTTCCAAATTATCACTTTTATGTTGTTGATGAACCCAGCTGATAAACTGATAGCTGTTCCTTTTAAGACTGAATCTGAGTTAGTCCCAGCCTTCACTTATTAGTTAGATTCTCACCAGCGTATAAGGCGTATAAATTGCCTGTTGAAAGCATAGATGCTTTAGTTAGATAGTCTAGCTTCAAATTCCATCTCTTCCACTTCCCTCTGGAAAAATCACCACTTCTGTGCCTTGGTTTTCCCTTCTATAAAATTGCAATTCCCACATGTAGTGTTACTGTTAGAAATGACTGATTTAAAGGTGATGCTTGGCATTTTTAAAAGAAAGGGCTATCCTCGATATGCTATTGAATAGAACTCAGTTATCGGCATGGGCTGGCAGGTAAATGCTGCATACATGCTAGTCCTGTTATTGCTGTGCTATTTTGAGTAAGTCCACAATTTAAAATAGACACCATTTAAAAGCAAACTGTGGCATTGTTTGTAATGACATCACAAAATCCATTTATGGAGCTTAATTATTCTCTCCTGTTAAGCATGACATCATATTATGTTATATTCACGGGCATCCAAAAAGATGACATCCAAGCCAATGAAGACATGCCTTCATTTACTCCACAAAAATCAGAGTGCCGTCTTTGAACAAGGCCTTGCCAGAGGTCCTGGAACCCCAGAAAGGATTGAAATGTGGTCAGGCCTATGGAACAATTATGACCACGATTCCTCTCAGAGCGCCACTAAACCCAGCCATTTGTGGAGATCAGTCAAGGCTTACCAGCACATCTTATTTCACATTTATTCTCAAACAATTGTGCTAGCAATTGTCTTCCTACCTTGAGTCTGGAGCTTCCTTCCAGATAATTAAAAGCTTTGAAAAGATGCATCTCCAAGGAAAAGACTTAGCAGATACCACGGCATTTTTCTACTATGGCATTCCTACCAACGTCCATTTCCAGGTAAGTATGACATTAGGAAACCACTTTCCACACAGCTGCAGTTTAAGAAAGCTGTAGAACCTGACTTTCCCTTTGCCTATAATTCCTTGGATAATGTGATTCTGGGTCACAAAACTGCCTTTTGAGTTTGATAGCTTAGTGTTGTGATCAGTTGTATTTACTGGGGATACTGTGAGTGGTTAAATCATGTGCTCTAACGGTGGGACAAACACACTTTCTATCTTGGTTTGGGTCTGAAATGTTGCCACAGGCATTCATTTGCTTCAACACTTGACCCCCAGCTGGGGGTGCTCTTTTGGGAGGTTGGGATACCTTTAAGACATGAAGCCTAGATGCTGGACACTGGCAGTTTCAGGGGATCTGACAGCCTCATCTGGTCTCACAGGCATTACAACATGTGGTGTATTTGCATAAGTGGAGTGAAAACACTCATACACATAAGATAAATAAATAAGTAAATTTTAAAAGTCACTTAGGTTGTTGCCATCTGTCTTAGATACCTTTCCCATTCATGATGGGAATATAAATATGCTGACAAAAAGAACTTACACTGCTCAGGTTCTCCCCCTCCAGGATCCCAGTTTGGGAGTGGGCACGCACAGTGGGCGAGTCTCCCACCACAATGAACATAATCAAGATAATTCCTCACAGGAGTGCCCAGAGGCCCACTCCCAGGTGATTCTAGATTTTCATCACACTGACAGTTAACACTGACCATCACACCATCTATGAATATCTAAGCCCAAAGGACAGGACTTTGCTGACATTCCCAGGGCCTGAGCAAAGCAAACAAGAGGCACGCCCTCGACTTTTAACCATGAAGGACTGTCTGGAGAGCAGAGCGCTTCTGGGCCACAGCTGGAGGGCACAGATTTGTGGGTCTGTTTTGAGTGGGTCTGTCAGCCTGAGGGGGGCATTCTGAGAACTGGAGCCTTCCTTCATCCCTAACTGTTCCTTTGAGGCTGCTAAAGTCAGTCTGGATGAGGAAGAACACGCTCACCTCAGTATTCCCAGCTTCCCTAACTTGATTCTATCTTTGTTTAACATTCACTTCATTTCAGGGACCACGCTAAGCACTTTATGGAAATGACCCACTTACCTCCCACGAAACCTTGCACACACACACACACACACACACACACACACACACACACACCTCATACACACACAAAGCCATCCTTGCTCCTCCATGTCTACATCTTTATGTTTTGTTGTGTGATCTTGCATTATGTCCTGATTTGTACCTTTTTTTTTCTTTTTATGTTGGTTGGTTGGTTGGTTTTTGGTTTAGTAGTGTTAGGGATTGTACTCAGGACTTCCTATATGCTAAGCAAGCACTTGACCACTGAGCTATATCCCCAGCCTTCCTATTGCATTTTATTCTGAGACAACTTGCCCACTAACTTGCTCAGTCAGGTCTCGAATTCACTCTAGCTGAGTTAGGTCTTGAACTTGCAATTCTCCTGCCTCAGTCTCCTGGGAGGGAGAGATTACAGGCCTGCACCACCATGGCCAGCTTCACTTATATCTTTGTAGCATCCCAACCTGTACTGTTGTCTTCTAACAGGAATTCTATGCTGATACTTATTCAAGTGCTATGACTCCCAGGAACCTCCATATTCAGTTCTTCCTTGGCATATTACTAAGGCGTACATAACTTTCTGACATTGTTTTTGCTCAGAAGCATAGCCTCTGCTTTCCTGAGAACATACAAATATTATGGAACTTGACTCATATAATTACAGAAGGCAAAATGTTCCATGACCTGCTATGAGCTGCAGGCAAAATAAGGAAAGTCAGAGGTCAGAATCACATCACATTCAGTAGCTTGAGAACCAATACTAATAACCCTAGGGCCAACAAAGACGGCCACCTCGACTCCAAAAGAAAGCATGAATTCACCAGCCCTCTGCCTTTTTGTTTTATTCAGGCCAATAACTAGATTGGGTGATGCCCACCCACATGATAGAGAATCATTTGCTTTACTCAGTCCATCAGTTCAAATGCTAATCTCTTCTAAAACACCCTCACAGCTGCACCTAGAAATAATGTTTTACAGCTATTGGGTATCCCTTAGCTCAAGCAAGTTGACACATAAATTATCTATGATAGGTTCACCCACTGTCAACCTGGCACCTGTATCTTTCTCCCTAAATTATACTTAATCTCCAAATAAAGACAATAATTCCACCTAGCATGATCCAATGATCCTACAGCCAGCAAAAACACACTAATCACTTCCTTGTGAGAGATTAAGTCTTTGAATGGTGTTTACTTTTCTCTTGATAGCTCAGAACTTAAATACTGACACAAAATTTGTAAGACTTAGTAGTGATTGGTATAAAGTCAATAGTTTTATGTTACATGATAAATCAATAAGCGAGGAGAGAAAACAAAGGTGTTTGCTTTTAATATGGGCACATATAGAGAAGTATGTTTATTTGGGCATAAGGAAGAAACACAGTGATTACAGTTCTCATTTCTATAGCTAATCATAGGGTGGTAGGTATTCTTTAATTATCTTCTACTGCTCATTCTGCATTTCCTTTGCACCTCAGCTGATCATGGTTCTTTACCTGATAAGAGTGAACTGTCATTTGCACCATAAGTAGTAGTCTTGCCTGGATTGGGTTGTCATCATTTTCCATTGACCCTAATCACGGGGCATGATAATACAAAGAACACAGTTAAGGGATCTGGTGGATTCTCCCTTCCCCTATTGTAGAACAGTATTTCAGTTTCCCAGTGGTGGCTCTCCCCATGCACCCCAGTGACACTGTGGCTCCCTCCTGTGTTCGCACAGAGCCCAAAGTGTCTGGGTGTGATATTAACTTTCAGTTCAGTGGAACCGTGGTTGAGTCTGGTGAGTCACTTGGGATAGCAGTGAACAGCACTTTTACCTTGTTTTCCTAGGCTGTGAATTTTGACTAATGCAGAAACAGTACCATAAATTGGACACTGATTCAGAACATATGTAGTCTGGAGAACCTTGTTCCAAACCTACCAGGTACTGTGACAGAATCCTTAAGCACCATTCAGTCATTTAATTAATCCGGCTGTTTCAGTTTGGTGAAGGACATGGTAAGGCTAATGAATTCCATGGAATGGGTACATGCCACACTTCTGTCATGAGGGAGTTCCCTGATGCCAATGCTATGCTATAGAATACTGACAGTCCAATTCTCTAAGTTCATAGATAGGCGATGGCTAGAAGTGGGAGGCCAGTTCCTCTGTGAATGAGCATTTTCTTCAATTCACAGATCGTCAGAATTTAGGGATGCAGTGTCTCTAGCTTCATCAAGACTTTCCCACATATCCCCATCCCAACTGGCAGGATCCCACCAATGCCCTCGCTTACCAGGAGACGTCAGTGAGACTGGGACTCCCAGTTCCATTGCCAGTCACAGGATGAGGGCCTGCATTTTGCTTTTCAGCGGTTTCAGCTCTGAAATTACAAGAGGTTAGATTATCCTTCAAAACACACAAGAAGCTTTTAGGTCTGTATCTGAGAAACTGAGCCTGAGTTATTTCACTACCTTGTTCAGGGACAGCAGGTGCCACCAACCAACATCATCATAGCCTCTGGATTCCAAGAATGTTTAAAGGCGCTATGATGGTACTATGTTAAAATAGATTGTCAACCTGACAGAATCTAGGGTCACCTAGAGGAGACAAGACTCTGGAAATGCCTGGGAGGGATTATCTAGATCAGGCTATGGGAAGATTCACCCAGCTTGTGTGCGATATACACCACGTGCTCAAGTCCTGGACCAAACAAAAAGGAAGAGGCCCGGCGGATGACTCAGTTGATAACATGCCTGCCTCACAAGCACAAGGATTTGAGTTCAGATTCCCAGAATGCATATAAAAAACTGGGGGGGTGGGGTGGCATGATCCTGTAACCCCAACATTGGAGCGGGTAGGCAAGGACAAACGGATCCTTGAAACTCATTGTCTGGCCAGCCTAGCTGTGGTGGTTTTAATGAGAAATGTTCTCCAGAGGCTCAAGTGTTTAAACTTAGTATATGGGCCCCATTGGCACTGTCTTGGAGGTCCTGAATCTTTAGGAGACCTTGTTGGAGGAAGTGTGTTGGGGGAAGGGCCCCATGTTTCAAGAGCTCATAGCTTTGCCCACTTGCGGTTCGCTCCCTCTGATTCGTGTTTATGACTGAAGACGTAAACTCTCAACTTCCTTCTCCTGCCACCACACCTGCTATGTTTCTCCACCAAGATGGACTCTCATCCTTTAGAACTGTAAGTCCAAATTAAAGTTGAGTTGTCTTGGACATCGAATTTGATCACAGCACCAGAAAAAGTAACCAATACACTAGCCAAATCAGTGAGTTTCCGGTCTAGTAAGAGATTTTTTTTTAAGTCTGTTCATTTTTATTTTTTTGTATGAGTGTTCTGCCTGCATGTATATAAATGCATCATGTATATGCAATACCTGTGCAGGCCAAAAGAGGACATTGGATCCCTAGGAACCGGAGTTATGGACAGCTGTTAGCAGTCATGTGGGTACTGGGAACCAAACCCTCTGCAAACGTAGTCAGTACTCTCAACTGCTAAGCCATATTTAAAGCAGCCACCAAGGGCCACCCCGCCCCCCATGAGAGAACTTACCTCAAAAAAATAAAGTTCAAGAACCATCAACCAAAAGAACAACACTTGATGTTGGGCCTCATACATTTGCATACACACACACGCAATTTACATGAGTAAACACACACAGAACATGTACAGTATGCAGAGAATGAGAGAAAGAGAGAGAGGAGAGAGAGAGAGACAGAGAGAGACAGAGAGAGAGCAAGAGAGCTGAGCACCAGCATTCATTTCTCTCTACTTCTAGACTACATTCTAGATGCAATGTGACCAACCACTTCAAGCTCCTGCTGTATGCCTTCCCTGCCATGATGGGCTTTATACTCCAACTGTGAGCCAAAATAAAGCCTTTCTTGCTTGAGCTCTTTTGTCAGGTATTTTGTTCCAACAGTGAGTTGAGTACCTAATACAGGTATCAAATACAAAAATCACTTAGCTCCTTGCTTTGCAATCACACACATTTTGATGAATACAAAATCCAAAGATTTAGCCAGGAATTAAAAAGAGTGAAAAAAGACATTGCCTTCAGTGAGCAAAGAATAAACTGTAGTTTCTTACAAAGAATGAGAATTTATTTGGGAAACTAATGTCACATCCATAGGAAAGCACATTGATGTATGTGCATGCTCACTTTAAGGCCATAGAGCACATGTTCAAAAAGTAAAGAAGGTGGACATTTCTGTACACTCTCAAATTAAGATAATATGCTTATAAAAGGAAGGTGTTGGAGCTGGAGAGATGGGTCAGCAATTAAGAGCACTGACTGCTCTTGCAGAGGACCTGGGTTCGGTTCCCAGCACCTACATGGGGCCTAACAACCATCCGTAACTCAAGTTGCAGGGATTCAGCACCTCTTCTCACTCTACAGGTACTGCAAGACTCTAATATACATGTACATAAAATAAAAATAATAAAATATTTCTTAAAATAAAATTAAAAGGGGAAGGGGTGGTGGTGGTGGTGCACATTTATGTTCCTAGCACTTGGGAAGCTCGGGCAGGAGGATAAAAGGTTTGAGGTCAGTTTAGGCTGCATAGGCAGAACCTATCTCAAAAGAACCAAAAACATGAAGGAAGAAAGGTTATGGACGTGACTGCTTTGGGGCTCAATCTTTTATTATAGGTGCATATTGTCCAGTCACTAAAAGAATGAGTCTAAATGTCCCATTTACCTTGGCTGATTCTTCATAAGTTTCTGTAAAGGATTTTAGCTAAAACAAAAAGAAAACACAATTTCAAAGAGCATTTATTCAAGAGTTTGCCCCTGAAGGTGCCTGACTCACTTAGTGGCCACCATCCTTTCACAAGTGCTTAAGAGTGTCCAGTGGAGACGCAGTCCACACACCACACACTCAGTGCACTCTCTACCACTGGAAACTCGTGTTCGTTCACATCTTTAAATGCGATTAGAGAGCCAATTCCAGAAATCACAAAAACAACTCAGAAAAACTATCCTTAAAACTGTTGCTCTAGGACATCTATTCGGATATATATTCATATATATATATATATATATGTATATATATATATGTATATATATAAATGTGTGAATGTGAAGGCCCAAGAAGCAGTACTATCTGAGGGCAAGAAGAAATGTATGCCCCATCCTCAAACAGAGCAGTTTCGATAATCCTGGTCCTTCTTGTCCTATCTGGGCCTCACTACATTGGATGATGCTCACCCACCCTCTAGGACCATCTTTTTTTCCTGGCTTGTGAATTCAAATTCTCATCTCTTCTGTAAATCTCCTCACAGACACATTCAGAAATGTTTTATTGGCTTTCTTGGCATGTTGTGTCCCAGTTGAGTGGATGCATGAAATTAGCCCCAACACTTCCTTTCCCTGGGATGAAAATTGGGAAGGTTGAACCAGAGAGATGGCTCAGTGGATAAGAGCACTGGCTGCTCCTCCAGAGGACCCAGGTTCAGCTCCCAGTATCCACAAAATGGATAATAGCTGTCTGTAACTCCAGTTCCAGGGGATTTGGTACCCTTTCCTGACCTCCACAGGGATTGCATGACACAGGTGTACTAACATCTGTGCAGGCAATATAGACATACACATGAAACATTTTTTAAATATAAATAAAAGGAAATTGGAGGGTTTATGCCACCATTGGCAGGATGCCCTGCCCTTTCTATGTGGTCCTCTCAACTTGGACATCATAACATCCCTGAGATACTGCAAAGTTATTATCTCTGTCAATCATAGGTTTCTGACAAGGGTTACAGCCATAGCAATCAATGCCCTCCTGTACTTAGGCTTGGCTTACCCACACCTAGGCTTACCATGGCTGTGAAACTATAGTGTGTTTAGCAGAGTACTCGGGGCAGTTATGGGTTGGATAAATGATTTTTCAAGGTGCTAAAGCTGAATACTAGAGGAATAAAACATTCCCTGAAATAAAGGGGCCACGTGTAAGTGAATTCACCTTTCAAATGGACTGCCTGACCACCAGGTCCGACTGTGCCCTCTCTAACACATAGAAGATCATGAAGAGATGCACAGACTGGACCACAGCACCACATTCTTCAGGGCCAAAATGTTCTCTAGTGCACAAATGTAAACAATAAGACCTTAAATTCAAGATCCACATTGGCAAAGGACCACACACAAAGGTACCAGGAACTCACAGGGCAGCATGCGGGAAATCCCATAAATGTCAAACTCTAGAGCAACTGTTTATTCAAAAACATTAATTAGCAAGCCAAATGGGGGCTCCTGAAACAGCTTTTAGGAAATGAGGAAGGATGGAGAGATTAGAGGGGGAAAATGTCAGATGATTTGATTTCCTTAGTGAGAATGATGAGAGAATTGCTTGCTCAAGGGCAAATTTTATGGACAATCATGATCTGATGCTCACAGAGGGAGAAACCTTTCCAAAGAGTTAATGGAGCAGTTAGAGAAATTCAGGTTCTGTAAATCATGAGGACTGGGAGTATTGATCTGAACATTCTGGTAGATGAAAATATGGAGCTGAGTTGCTGACCCAACTATATAACAGAACGGTGCTTTAAAAGGCTGGGGTTTCAGTTGCTGAGTTGATGCTGGAATCTTGCCCAAGGAGCTCTCCCTTCCAACCCGACTCACGTAGGAAATTCTGCACACTCTGTCCCCAAAATTTGGAGCCTTGCACACTCACTTGACCTGTGCAGCCGCACCACTTGGGATGTAGAAATCCATAAACCTGTCCCGCGTTCTCTGATCTCCAGGAGGTGTTTCCAAGTCTCTCCAAGATACTTCTACTCAAGTAACTTAGTCACAGCTCATGGGACATTGATCATCCCAACGCCTCACTACATCAACCAATCTAAAAAGAAAACCAAGCAAACAGGCCAGAAAATCAGCTAAAATGTGTAACTTTGAGCAGGGGTCTTGATCATGGCTCAGACACGGTAATGTCTCGTCAGCTGGTTGGTAAATTGAGAAGCTTTGGAAGAGTACTTTGAGCCACTTTTCATGAAGACATCTTTGATAAAGATGTCTGGCCAATTGCATTGCACATTAAATAAGTAGGAACTTAGATGCATTAAAAATTAATAGAAGATGACATGAATAATGAATTTGTGTTGGTGTATGAAACAAGCCGTACACTCACCGAGGTTAGAGAATCCATCGCTGTAATGGATGCTCTGGGCTAGGTGACTTCAGTCTTCTCACCTTGAGGAAAACAGGAAGAAGACAGAGCAGATCAGGTCTGGCCCCAGTGAAGGACACCGAGCTGCACTACTGCTTATATTTACAACGCTGTGCATAAGGTCTGCCTGCTGCGTCGTTGTCAGACATGTGCACATGGCCTTGCGCTTAAACTGTAGTGGATGCAAATCCCTCAGACCAACCCAGCTTCCTAAGATTAGCAGATCCCTTGGGATGCCAGAAAAGCTAGCTGGGTCAGCCATTGAAGAGCCCTGCCAGCAAGGATGTGATTACAGGAATTGCATTGATCTATCCTGTCTCTTAGAGGGTCAGCTAGGGGAGAATCAAAAGGCAGTGTTTACCAAACCTTCCTCCACTCCACCTTCCCCTTCCTCACCAAGCTTGCTTTGGGAAAGCAAAGAAAACTGCTAATCTAACCATCTCTAGACTCCAGAAGTTATTTCCCAAGGTTTGGGAGGTTCCTGTGTCTGCCACTATCCAATTACTCTCTCTCTCTCTCTCTCTCTCTCTCTCTCTCTCTCTCTCTCTCTCCCCAGAGGTGGCACATTTTTGGCTTCCAAGAGTTCGGATAAGTTGGCTTCACCAGAGGAACAGCAACCAAAAGGAGCATTCCCTAGCAAATTAAAACAGAGCAAGCCTGGCAACACAGGCGATGGGCACACATTTCCAATGCTCCCTCGGCTTCTTTGATACAATTCATTTTTACCCTAAAGGACTTTCATGATAATGTAATCTGTACTCAAAAACCAAGCCTTCCTAACTAGAGCTACCTTGGGACTGTTCTGTGTAGTGTGTTCAGATGTGTGCAGCATGGCATGTCCTGTTTCTGAGTGCATGTGAGTACATTGCTGAGAGGAAGGAATGTTGCTATCAGTGGACTTTCAAAGCTGATCCCAAAGGATAAGATATGAATCTAATTTGGTGAGACACTAAAATTTTCTGATCATCTTATCTAACAGAATTCTGCTGCTGGAGTGATAACTTTATTTAGTTCTTTGGTTTCTCCCCCAACCCCAATTGCTAGTGGAAAGTCAAAAATGCTGATTTACAAACAGAGGTTTCTTACGGACTATTTTTAGAACAATGCTGTAGCAGATTTATAAGGGAGGGGGGCTCCAGTCACTTTAGAGCAGAGTAGCATTTCACTGCATAATAATGAAGTACTAATTGCTCTTTGTCATCACTTTTTATGCAAATTGCCCTAGAGCATTTGCCCAATATGCATTTTACATTTTAACAAAGAAAGTGGAGCCTTGACAAACAAGAATCCTACAGCCAAGCAAAAATAAAAATATCAGCTATAAAATAAACTGCTTAAGGTGCATTCTGAGATATTAAATTTTTCTTTTTTATCATTCTCATTATTAGATGTCTGACCAATAAGATTCCTCTGAATTCCAAATAATGTTTTTATGTGTCAAGCACAAAATAAGTTCGTACACAAAACCTGCATGTTTTACTTATCAAACAATTTACAGTGAAGTTTGATGTCAGTGTTCCTATCAGAGTTTAAATAGATTGGGTCAATCTGTAGATTGCCAGACAATCCGGCTGTGTCAGAGTTTGTGTCACAGACAAGTGTCCCAGTTTTAGAAGGTTTTATTATCTGGCTGAATCTCCACATTTGTAGAGGAGTCATCAGCACATCACAAGATAAAAGAAATGTGGTTTGCAGATTGTAGGTAAATATAGAAACATACCCCAGGAAGGATGTCCAAATTCTGATCTGGAAAACCATCACTGGTCACTATCAAACCAATACCAGACTTGCAGAAAAGAGAGAAACATAACTCTTACAATTTAGGAGTCCTCAGAGAGAAAACTAAACTTCAAACCCCACCTTCTAGGTTATCATGAAGATATATTTGTCGAGGTAAGTGGATGGAACATATTTTATTTAACAATCTGTTAGCTTGAGCTATACCATCTAAATATTTAAAGATAGGCTCTGTGGGCCTCCATTTGTACTGGCCCTATGCCTCACTGAAGTTAGGTCTACTTAGAGCTTCTCCCTACTTCTGGTTCATGAGGGTCAATGAAATGGGCACCTGCTTCTTCTAAACATGGATTGAAATTTAGAGGCAGCAAACTTCAGAAGCCATCACCTCTGCTTTTCAGTAAATCCACACTTTGCAAATGGAAAAAACAGTGTATGACAAGTGCTGTTCAGGAACACAGTGACAATTTCTTCCTCAGTGCACAGGAATGAACTGTAGCTGTAGAGAAATGACCATTCCAGAGTGTTATTTCCAGAGTGATGATTCCTGGGAATAACAATTATTATACTGTGAAGCCTGCTTAGCTCTAGACTTCAAAGTCATTACAGCTTTAAAGTGATTCATCCACAGCTTCTTCTTCAAGGTTGGTTCTGTAAACTGGTATCTACCTGCTTATACAAGCATACCTCGAGCTCCAGGATAGTATTTGCCTAAGGTCATTGAATCAGGGCAGGCAGAATTGTGGAGCTGTGAGACTGGCAATCCTGGTCCCAGACTCCCTCCATTAGACAGCCTGATTAAGAGATGAAATAGTGGTACCCATGAGCTTCTGAGCCCAGGAAATGTACTGTGAAGGGCATAATGAATTACTTATGCCGTGTAGTGTATGTATAAATCATATTACAGCATGCTGAATGGTACATTATCATGCTTCTATTTTGCATTACAAAAGTAACTAATGTAAGCTGCAAAGTGTACTTTTAATCCATTATTCATTTCTAAAAGTAGTCAGACCACTATTCAAGGGCCATAAAAGACTACCAGGATAAGCAAATCTGTTTTTCAATTTATGAGGATGAAACAGCAAGATTTTCAAATCAATTTTAAACTAGTGAAGTATTTATCAAAACTTATATTCAATTTTTGCATTCCAGTTCAGCTGCAGGAATTATGATAAGCCACAGCTTTTTCCCTTAAAAAGATTATTGCTGGGGCTGGAGAGATGGCTCAGCGGTTAAGAGCACTGGCTTCTCTTGCAAGGACCTGGGTTCAAATCCCAGCACCCACATGGCAGCTAACAACGATCCATAACTTCAGTTCCAGGAGATCCAATATCCTCTTCTGACCTTTGAGCACACTGCACAACATGGGTGCACTTGCAGACATGCAGGTAATATGTTCATATACATAAAATAAAAATAATAAAAGCAAAAGTAAAAAAAAAATTAAAATGATTGTTTTCAAATCCAAAAATCAATATATTTCTTTTCACTATGTGTGATTCTGTTTGTCTTACCTCACTTTGGTGTTTACACTGGGTCAAATGTCTACTTTTAGTGTCCTTTCTTATTAGGTTAAGTTCTGTTTATTCTAATTTTCCAGCAGATCTGTTTCAGTGTGATTAGCTCTCTCCCACCATGTTTGCCTAGAGCATAAGCAAGGACTCAGAGCATTCTTTCCAGAGTGCCCCACTGGCACTGTCCTTTAGAGCCCTTTCTAGTCCCAGCTCAGAAGCCAGAAGTCATGAGTGGAAGAGTGATATAAACTGATACAGAAGCAACACAAGCAGAAATTTAAAACAACCCAAGAAAATGTTTGGGCCTACATTGCAATGGCTCAAACTCCTTAATGTTTGTCATAGAAATTGTGAAAAATCCAACAAATTAAAGAAAACTGAATGAAGGATACATATAGAAAGTTCATAAGGAAATACAAACAGCTAAAACAGGAAAAGGTGTGCCACCATACTCAGATGAGAACAATTCTACTTAAAGCTATATGATATACCACTGCCTACATCAAACTGGAAAAAAAAAAATCCCAAAGTTTGGTAACATAGCTGCTGGCAGAGTTGTGGGGACATAGTTCCTCAATATTCTGATGTGATTACAGATTAGAACTCAGTCCATGCATGCTTGGAGGATACTCCTTATCCACATCAATGCTTTGGCCCAGAGCCCCATTTCTGGGGATGTATCTGCAGATGGATGTACACACACACATAGGAAATGATACATGCATAAAGCTGTTATGGTTTGAATGTAAAATGCCCTCCCGACCCACGTGCTGGTGACTTGGTCCCCAGTTAGTAGTGTGATTTTAAGAGGCAGAAGAAGGTTTAGGAGGTGCAGTCTAGTTGGAAGAAGTAGGTCATTGGGGTGCACCTTTGGGGGAAAACCTTGCCACCAGCTCTTCTTGCTTACTATTTTCTGGTCTCCATCTTTGCTTCACTAGAGCGTCTGTCCTGATGTTCCGTTTCACCATAGACCCAAAGCAGAGCAAGTCAGCCATGCACTGAGACTTCTGAACCTGCGAGCCGAGATAACTCTTACCCTGCGTAAGTCATCCTCAAACAGTGGTCACAGGGATGAAGACGACTCCCTGCACAGCTTCCTGTGATAGCAAAAGTGCGAAAACCACTGAGGTACCCATTAACAGGTATACAGTTTAACGCTGTGTGCCCACTTGAGCATGCCATAGATTTTTGGTTAAACATTATTCTGGGTATTTGGGGATGAGATAAACATTTAAATAAGCACACATTTGAATAAAGTAGGTTGCCCTCTCTAGTATGGGTGGTCCTCATCCAATTAGTAGAAGGCATAATAGAAAAAAGTGGATCCTTTCCCAAAGAAGAAGGAGTTTCTCCTGATTGGTGGTCTTCAAACTGGGAGGTTCATTTTTTCCTGTTTTTAGATCCGAACTAAAGCCTCAGCTCTCCTCTGGGCTTCAAGTGTGCTGGCTTCCAGAATGGAGTGACACCATCAATTCTCCTCTGTTTCTAGCACATCTTAGAACCGCCAGCTTCCACAGGCATGGGAGCCAGTTCCTTAAAATAAAGCTCTTCCTACGTATATTTTCACTTACTGGTTCTGTCCTGGAGAACTCTGACTAATACAATAGGGAACTGATTAAATAAACCACAATGCTCATACTAAGAACAGTACCCAGCTGTGAAAAAGCCAATGGAAGAGGTCCTTGTCTCTCAATATTGAAAGATCTGCAGGATCTTTAGAATAATATAGCAAGAAACAGAGTGGAATATACTCCATGGTACATTTGTAATTGTTTTTATTTACACTAAGAAACACTGAAGAATATAGGCATCATTTTGAATAATATATGCTAATTAACATTTTAAATGTGAAAATGGAATATTGAAAAGAAACACAAAATTATAAAAATAAAATTACCCAACCAAAGATCAAAGTAAGCCAGGACATAAACTCTAAGTAAATACTTTTTCAACTCTCTTATTTTGAATTATATGATTATTTTAGTTACAAAAAGGTTTTAATTAAAAAATAAAGGCAACCATGGTGGTGGTGGTGGTGGTGGCCATGGTGGTGGCCATGGTGGTGGCCATGGTGGTGGTGATGGTGGTCATGGTGGTGGTGGTGGTGGTCATGGTGGTGGTAGTGGCTGTGGTGGTGGTGGCTGTGGTGGTGGTGGTGGTCGTGGTGGTGGTCGTGGTGGTCGTGGTGGTGGTCATGGTGGTGGTGGCTGTGGTGGTGGTGGCTGTGGTGGTGGTGGTGGTGGCTGTGGTGGTGGTGGTCATGGTGGTGGTCATGGTGGTGGTGGCTGTGGTGGTGGCTGTGGTGGTGGTGGTGGCTGTGGTGGTGGTGGTGGCTGTGGTGGTGGTGGTGGTCGTGGTGGTGGTGGTCATGGTGGTGGTCATGGTGGTGGTGGCTGTGGTGGTGGTGGTGGCTGTGGTGGTGGTGGTGGCTGTGGTGGTGGTGGTGGTCGTGGTGGTGGTGGTGGTGGTGTGTGTGTTACCAGGTGGATTCTGAGGATCAAACTCAGGTGGTCAGGCTTGCTAGCAAGTGTCCTCACGCACCCAGCCATCTTGGCAGCCAAGTGATAGTTTCTTTATTCATTGTTTCTTTGAATAAAGGATAGCAAATGATTGACCTTGGGCCTAATCTAACCAGTCTGTTACTTTGTAAATAAAACAACCATACCCATCATTTACGTCTTTCTAAAGCTGCTTTTGTTTTACAGTAGCAAGGTTTAAAAGCTATGATTGAGAACCGTATGGTATACAGCTTCTCAAAGCTCGACCTTTCTATAGAATTGTGAATCCCTTCCTAACAAAATATAAGGACCAAAAGCTTCTTTGGTCTTCACTCTGTGTCTGGCCACTGAGAAGAGTCAAACACTAAGCAGGTGCTCAAAAGAGATGTCACAGGCCGGGTTCCTGGGAAACAACTCCAAGGTAAAGATGCCTGCAGGAGGATCTCGGGGAGTGCTCCTGAGAACAAGATCTGGGATGGGAAAGGAGCCAGGGGGGGCCAGTCAGAGGCACAGTCTCCATGGGAGGCCTCCACCTGCTGCTCAGTGAGCTGAGAGGGCGGGGCTTTAAAAAATTATTATCAGCATATATTATTTGTAGAAAATAATAGTTTCATCATGAAATATATACAATGTTCTTGAGTCACGTTCATCCCCTTCATAGTTCTCTGTCCCCTCCCTTTCCTGAAGGTTTCCTTCTTCCCCCCAAGGACCCCTGACTACCCTCGTGTCCTTAAACAAATCTAGATTTCATATATGAGAGAAAAACATTGACTATTTGTCTATATGGGTCTGTCTTAGTTTGTTTAGTATGGTGACCCCCATTTCCATCCAGTTTCCTGAAACTGGCATATTTCATTGATGGCTTGGACTTTCTAGTCTCACTTGGATCTGTCCTTGAATGGGGGCCTCCTTCCGAAGGTAGACCTGCTGAGGTACCGATGTCGGCTGAGGCCCATCTGCCAACAGCTGGGGTCAGAGTACCTTAGCTGGGAATGCAGTGTTCAAAGGCATGAACTAAAGCTGGATAAATAACTACATGTTTGCACAAGTCTACTCCAGTGCCATGTTTTAGAAGAAATAATGATTTATTTTTCATGAATTTTGCATCTATCAGTATGTATCTGAGTTTGTGCTTTCTCAAAAACAGACTCTAGGGACGGGTGAGATGGTTCCGTGGGTAAAGTGCTTGCTGCTGAAGCCTACGGACTGAGTTTGATCCCAGGAACCTATGTAAAGGTAGGAGAGAACCAGTTCCACAGAGTTGTTCTAAAATCTCCATATGCACACAATGTTGTATACATGCTCACAAGTGCACATGCACATAAACTACTACTAATAATAATAACAACAACAAAAACGATGATGAATGTTTTAAAAAGTAGACTCTAAGACAGATAGTTTTTGGAGTCATGGAGAACACTAGTAGAGGAATGGAGAAGTCAGATAGGGTCCCATCATTTGGCCCCACCGGCCACTCAGTCAGAGTTGGGGGTCAGTGAACAGTGCCCATCTGAAAACTCCCTGAGTCGATAACTGTCAATGTGGTCAGCTTTACCTCTTGACAATCCATGACTTCTGACCAGAAGTGAGCAGATCTCATTTCACCCAATCCAAATCATCCTTACCTGTAACCGGAGTTAGAGTCACAGCAGCAATAGGGAAGTTAGGCTGGTACTCAGACGCCCTGTACAGTCTGGGGTAAAAATCCCTTCCCTTTGACTGTTTTATTTTTATGTATGTAAGTGCATCCGTGTCATGCAAGGCCCTCGGAGGTCAGAAGAGGGCATTGAATCCCCTGAAACTTTAGTTAGAGATGATTGTTGGCCTCCATGTGGGTGCAGGGAATTGAAGCCCCACCCCATTTTTTGCAAGAGCAAACAGTGCCCGTAACCGCTGAGCCATCTCTCCAGCCCTTCTGTCTTTAATAAGAAAATCAAATCACCCACTTAGTTGTTATCAAACAGGAGGCAAAGCGTTGCCTGTCCTAACCTCCCTGCTCTTCCTGGCTCTTCCCCAGACATCACCATGACTGCTGCCAGTGCAAAGGAGCAGGGACAGCATTAGCTCTTCAAGGGAGAGCTGGAGGTGTGAAAAGTTCATGGGTCCTGCCTCCCCTCTCTGGTACCACCAAAGCAAAGTCACCTGGAATACTTCTACTAGTTTAGGAGACTGTAACCACATAACTACACCTTTCCAATCGGATAACAGTAATTTTCACATTTTCTTCCAGAAAGAGTGAAATACTTCCTACCTTAAACTTTAGTTTTTAATCCTTTGAAACTAAGGAATCTATATTTCTCATTTTAAAACAATGGTTCCTATGGGAACAAAGTATCAGTTTCTCCTAGCAACCTCTGCAGCTTTTACAACATTGATAAACTTTGTTTTAACACGTAACTACTTTCAGTAAAAGCTTACTGTTACTGTAAAACTAAGGCTGCTATCATATAAGCAAAAGACAAAAGTTCCAAGCAGGGTTTACAATTCCATATAAATTATGATAGCTATGTAAAAAACAATTTATGAGAAAGTCTTCAAAGAAACATTTTAAAACAGTAACTTACCTTCTTTGTGTCTATGTTTTCTACATTTTTGTTTTGTGCATAAAATGGTCCTAAGAAGAGAAAAAAAAACAGACTGTGTAATTAGGTGAAGTGGGACAGGAGCACTGTTCATTGCGCATTGGGAAACCCGTCTGTACCAAGCACTTGCTTATCCAGCTCTGGCTTCTGTGGCTGTCACTGCTTTGACCAAATTACTGATCCACCAGACTCAGGTTCTTCTCCTGAAAAATGAAGTTGAAAGTTATTTTAAAACTTAAAATTCAATAATCCTGCGATTTTACTTCCTATAGTTATTTACATGTTGTGTTGAACCAGTACTGAATACTGTGCTTCCAATATAGTGAGAAGCACCAAAGAAATCACTAGAGGAAATGTTCAAAAACTCGTACCCGGGCCTCAGCTTCCAAGACTCTCTAGCAGCAGTCTAGCCCCTGTATTTGTCCCCTGGGCCCTAAGAGATTCCGAGACTGCAGCCACAGACGAGAGCTCCTGCAAGCGCCACGTGCTGTGCTCCAGAAGGGTTAAGAACCATCCAATCAAGAAACCACTTGGCACAAGATAATTTATCTTTCAGGGCACCGTCCAGCGCTGAGGTACAATTGTTATTTGGGGCGGTCTCTGTCCCTCCAGGACTTACTTACTCCTCGCTCTACTCACTTTGTAGTGTCACTCTTCAGTGCGGGTTCCATGTTTTTCACATCTTCGAGACGTCACTCTGTACCATCTGTGCCACCCTGTGTGACTCATCCCTGAACACAACCGACTCCCTTCACGTGTGCAGCCCGACTCTCGGAACGTGCGCACTTTCCCACTGCACTGGAGGCTTGCCTCTCATTCCCTGACAGAAGCGGCACTTGCTTGGCGCATGCCACCACGGCAGATCTTCCTCCGATGATAGGAAAGCTGACAATAAAGCAAGGAAACAAAAGAAGAAGAATTTCTGAGTTACTGCGTGTTTAGTACCTCATACTCAAAAGTCAGTGTCCCTGGGCAGACTCAGATAGTTCATGCTGGTAATCCTAGCACTCAAGAGTCTGAGGCAGAAGGATGACAGTTCAGTACCAGCATGGTCTCTCTCTCTCTCTCTCTGTCTCTCTCTGTCTCTCTCTCTCTCTCTCTCTCTCTCTCTCTCTCTCTCTCTCTCCCTCTCCTCTCCCCCCATACAAGCCAACATCCCCTGTGTTGAAAATCAAAGAATAAAACCAGCAGGCACTGGCTACAACTGTTCCCTGGTGAAAATGAACTCAAACCTCTGATAAGCAAAAGTAAAAAACCACCATCGAGGTATTCTTAAAGACAAGCAGAATTTGCAAATCAAAAGTAGAAATGTCTTTGCACGATGTTTATTATGAAAAACATCTCAGTTTGTTAAGAGGAGAATGTAACCCAGTGAGTAGAATGCAGTTTGATGTGGGCTTTGAGAGAGACAGGTATTCACATCTTGACACATTGTTCAATAAAGGTTCTCTTTAAACAGATTGTGGGTTAAGAAAACTCGAGGTATAAAAATCAGAATATAAAAAGCATGAAGTACGGCATAAATGAAATTCATTTCTAGTATGCTCCTACCTTTTCAAAGAGATTTATTCACATAAACTTTGAATATTCCATCAACATTTTGGATGCCATTAGGCCCACTGTTAATATTCTAGCTCTTGAGCTGAGTGTTATTGAATGGGTGTGTTCACTCTGAGAAAATTCCTTGAGTTGTAAACATCTGATCTGTGCCCTTTATAAGTATATTGCATTTTAGTGCAAATCTGTCTAAATATTCACCAGATTTATAATCTAATAGGAAGACAATTTTTTGTGGATGTAAATCTGCTATGTCTTTTGATGACATGTTAGAAAATTAGCATGATGGAGTTAAAAAAGGGACAGGATAGACCCAATCTCTGATAACTAACAGATGAGACCAACTACGTGAAACAAGCTAACCCTTCCATCCGATGATGCCATTTTGAGGGTGATGTCAGAACTGTCTGTTATTAGTCTCCTTTTAAAACAAGACAGTAGATACAGAACCTGCCTGGAAGTGATGTAATTTTACCCACAAGACTGGCTCTTCTCTACTACGGGAGGAAGTGTGGAATCATAAATGCCGAGACTGAAATACTGACTGGACAATTTTAACTATATGACACTGGGCCCATTAACCTATCTGACTTGTAATTTATTTATCTGTACAAGGGGTATAATAAACCTATCTTGTGGTATTGTTGTGAAGATTAAACAAATAATACATTTGAAGTCCCAGGCTACTGTCTAGTTCGGTGGTAAACAATTGCAAGATGTGAGAATTTTGAGGGGGAAAAATGTGTTTTGGAATTACTGAAATCTGTATAAAGGCAAGATAGAATGTTCTAGTCAAAAAAAATATATATTTCTTCCATGGTCACACTGAAAACACCTTCAGGACCAATGAGCAAGATCTACATGTCAAGGGCAGGGACTTGCCATCTCTTCTAGTGTTCAGTAGAATGTGAGGAATGAGACAAAAGACTTCTAAGTAGTATTGGCAGTGGATGCTTAAGCTGTCTATAGTTAATATAAACCCTGGATTTGCATGGATTTCAATTTCCTTTACCACAGTTGCCTAAGTAGAATTTATCACCCTTTTCCTGGGGAAAAGAGACCAGGTAAACAGAACAACCTGCCGGTCACACTGTCTTAACACCAAGTATTTCTGAGCAAGAACCAGCATTAGTTATCCAAATATAACGATCAAGATGTGTTTACGAGTTTGGATCTAGATTTCAATTTTACTTGTGTATACTTAGCTAAATACCTAAGCAATAAGGTTTTCCTTCCATAAATTACCTCTGTGGTAAACCTATGCTGTTGGTTAGCATCAAACAGATCTGTATCTACTAAAAGCTTTGTTAATATAAACAGAAATCTATTAGTATAAGAACCTTTTTAAACTAGCCTGGCGCCCAGCTTCTGCTCACAAGTGTGAAGAAGCTGAGACATGGAGGAGGCTCTCCATGTGCCCAGCCGCTTTGAGAGCCGAGGCCTTGTGAACTGGAACCAAATCCACCAGGGCCAAGCTTGTCACAACCAATCCTGCAGATGAAGCTGAAGTCTTGTTTTTAATTTCATTTCCTTTTTTATTGAAAAAAAAAGAAACTGCTATTTGCTTTTCTAAATTATACTAAAATATAAGTTAACTGTCCCAGTGTTGCCTCTCCGCCTGGTTGCTCACTTGATAAAACACAAATCTATTACTAAAAATAGCCTGGGTGCAGGCCTCGCAGCCTGACCATTAGAACTGGCTAAGGAGGGCTCTTAGCATGAATCAGCTGGTCCCTGGGAATCCTCTAACATGCCGAGGAAAGCATCAAGATACTAACACTCTAGTCTGTTTGGGGACTGGAAATGAATGGCAGGGATTTTTGTCTCCATTTTAAAGAAGAAAGAACTGGGAGATTGAATGGGTCTTTGATTCCAGCAAATAATGCTTATTTTCTGATCTAACCTTGACTTTATTGTTGATGTTCTTTGTCATTCCCAGGAAGCTTTCATGCCTCAATTTCACCATCCGGACACAGGAATAATACAAACATGCTTTATCTTCCACAATTGCTGTGTCCTTGACCTGAATGGCAGAAAATAAGCCATAAGCTTTAAATAAATTAGAAAAATATTTTCAGAAACTTTCATATGAATCTTTTTGTAAAAGGAAGAATCCTCTATATCATTTTAAAAAATTAATTCAGGGCTGAAGAGATGGCTCAGCAATTAAGGTGCATATTGCACTTGCAGAGGCCCAGAGTTTGGTTCCCAGTACCAATATCAGGTGGCTCACAACTGCCTGTCACTCCAGTTCCAAGATATACACTCATACACATACACACACACACATGCACACACATACCCCATACACACACACACACACACATAACCATGATTAAAAATAAACAACTCTTTAAAAATTATTCTGGTTTTTAATATCATTGTGATGGTAAATTCTGTCAAGATTTGGGGTGGTCTAGGAGACACATCTCTAAGAGTCGGTTCAAGGGTGTCTCCAGAGAGGGTTAACGGAAGAGGAAAGAACCACTCCTAACGCAGATGGCACGGTCCCCCAGGACTGAGAGAAGGTAGCTGAGCACCAGCAAGGTTTTCCACGCCTTCTGACAGCAGACATGTGGCCGCTTCAGGATCTCACTTTGATGATGCTTTTCTGCCAAGATGGACTGTCTCCCCTCAAACCATGAAGCAGTATAAACCTTTCCATCCTTAAGTTGCCTTTGTTAGATAATGTGTTACAGCAACGAGAAAAGATAGCTTAGCATGATTATATTCTTTAAAACTGGAGCACATTTTAAAGGGGACAGTGTGGTGACTTTTATAGGCACTGTGGCCCTGACTGGGCCCGGGGGAGGTTTCTGAATGTCTGCCTCGACCCTTGCTCGGTGCCATGCTGCACTGCTAAGGTACAAGGAAGGCTGAATTCTTGAAGGATAATTCTTTCTTTGAAATTATTGGCAATTTCTTTATTTATGTTTATAAGATATATCGTTACTTATTTTTGAAAATAGACATATGGAGGTTTAAAAATTTTTAATTAGTTTTTTGTGCATTTCATACAATACATGATGATCATATTTAGACCCCTTCTCCTATCTGCACCCCCTCGTGCATTTTAACAGGTCAGCTTTGTGTCCCCAGATGTCCCTCAGTGTGAGTTCACCCTCTGGGGCCTGTTCAACCTACCTAGTGTCACTCCCTTAAAGGAGACAATTTTGGCTGTATCTTTTATTATGTTTAGAGTGAGTTGGGAAATAAGGACCAGACCAGCTCCCTTAGTCCAGAGCATCACGGCAGGGAGGCGCGGGAGGCGTCTCTGCTCTCTGCTGGCTCTCAGCCCTGGTTTTCTTGACTGTCCCTGTCTCATGCCACTCTATCTAGTTTTGGCCTCTTTCTGCTTCCCATACAATTGTGCTCTTTTGGTCTTTGTTTTTTGGAGGTTTGGAGGCAGGTGCTGGGTATCAACTCAAACCCAGGGTTTCATGAACGCTAGGCAAGCACCCCATCAACTAGTCAGTGCCCCTCTTCTCCGCCTTCTTCTCCGCTCTCCCTTTCCTAGTAGCATTCCCCTGAGTACTACTTACAGTCTGCCACAAGAAGATGAACTCAGATCCCTTCCCTCTCAGAATCGGGGTGGCTTGGTATAGCTCACAGTGAGCCATGGCTTTACAAAGACCCATGTTCTAATCTCTGCTCTACAATTTCCTAAGAGTGTCATTTCACTTCTTGGAGCTTCTGTTTCTTCATTGATAAAGCTGCCATTCTAATTCCATAACATAAGCCATTCATAACTGAGTCAATGGGATGACAATTATGACAGAAACCAGCAAAGCCTGTGAAGCATTGTAGCTACTTAATGAAAAATGAAATCTGTAAATCGTAAACTTGATTCAGACCAGAAGTGAGCAGCCCAACGCACACCAACCCAAGAGCCCATCAGTTATCTGGATAAGCCCTAGGCCCAGAGGACCCAAGGCAGCAAACTCTAGCAACTTAGTAACTTGCTGAAGGTCAAATAATGATGTAGTTATTTCTACATTAAATATTTTCATTTTGGTGTTGTTTAATTAGATTGTTTTTCTGTTGTAAAAAGTAGACACTTTGTCAAGACACTTTAAGAAGTGACTGGGGAAATCACTTTATAGTGATTTAAGAAATTAATGAAGCCAATTTGAATGCTCTTAAGAGTCCTGGTCAATCTCCCAAGGGCTGAGTGGCTTTTGCTTTTCTCTGAGTGTCTCTGCTCCATTCTCCTGAAATGAGATGATATGGATGCCTATATAGGAAGTCTTGATGTATACCCTGCCCCACTCTCCTGGTACTCCTGGGTAAATTTCCCTAGGTAATTTGTCTCCAGATCTGAGAATCACGAGTCTCCACCTGCCAACGGCAAAACCTTATTTCTGCCCCATCTCAGGGTATAATCAGGGAAGTCAGTCCCTCAGCTTCTGTGGTTCTGACTGCCACCCCAGCCCTTGGTGACAATCACAAAGGCAAAACCAGGTTACATTTCTGTGGTTCTAAGTAGCTTCAGTTTTGGTTACACCCAGAATGCCTGCTCACTCCTAGTGTGTGTGTGTTTCTGAAGAAGGTAGCCTCTCCCTCCACTCTCCCCTGATCTAGGTGATTGGAATGGCTGCCTGCCATGGCAAATGGGTAGAACCTCTCGGGTATATTACACTCCTTCTTCCCAGGAGTGGGGTCAGAAAAGAACGCCTATGGCTTCCGGGTAGAGTTCAGACTGCACCCCAAACCACTTTTCTCTCCCAAGCTCCAGGCCATGTGGTTCCCTCTAGGTCACCTTTTCTGTTTCTCTGCTTGTGACTGTGCCTAGTCAGCGGTTCCGCAGTTGTCCCCCTCAGGGAGCTCCCATCACTCTTCATCTCTCTTCTCTAGTCTGACACATGTGCCTCTCCTGCCTCCCCACGGAAGTCAGGCCATGTTCTGGGATATGCAGAGGTATCCGGCACTGCATCTCACTAGGCAAGCTCGCCTGGGATCTGCTTGGGACCAATCAAGGGACTTCTGTCATTTTTGCTTCCTAAAAATTCCAGCAGTGACCACAGCTCTTTTTAAGGCTGACTCTTCACGTCAGTTCTGTGCACATTTCAGCCTCAGGCTCTGTTGTTGATTCACTACAAGTAATTTACTAGATCTCCCCTGGTTCCGTTTGCAAGAGAATTCTGATGGTCCAGCTTGCTATCCAGCATAGGTGGTCAGGCAGGGGTTGGCTCTCTGGGGTGGATCAGAGGTTCAATCAACTGTCACTAGATTGGAGGTGGTTGGCAGGGGGAGGAGTGTCCCAAGCGATACACCAGAGCCACACAGACCTTCCCCTTCAAGCACTTGCTGCTTGCTGAGTATCCTCCCTTTACTGGTGCTATGCTGGGAAATATAGCAATAGCTGAAATCCATCCATATGCTGCAAATGAGCTATTTTCTGAACTATAGCCTTGGGACCCCAGAACCACACATACACACACACACACACACACACACACACACACACACACACACACTACCAGTGACAATTTCCAACCGTGCTGTGCTTTGTCGTTATTTTTTTAGAATTCGTGGTATGAAAAGCAGGAGATGTTTCGCACCGTCATCTAAGTGTGTGCCCTGCTGCTTAGACAGTTCATATGCAGATCTAGTCTCACCCAAGTCAGTGGCGAGCCCCAGCTGCAAACACTGCCCTCCATAGTAAGACTTAAGCTGCTCTTGGAACACTAACCCCGTCTCATTAACATTATCTCCAACATGTTAATAGGAAACACAGGTCTGTAGAACAGTGACATTTTATGATTAAAAATACATTTATTTAAATGGTTGAGTTGTCTCCATTTGAATATCGCCTACTGCTTCCATAATAGTAGCAGAAGTTTTCACTGATGTTTTTAATGGGTAACCTCTGCTATATCTCCAGAAGCAGCATAAAGCCTTGAATAATGTGTCTTGATTTGATACATGCTAATTGCTTATCAGAAATTACTCAGTTGTAGCCAATCGCTGCTGAAATTACTTCCAAGGAGAAAACTAGGCACTTTTGAGACGAACATTAATGCCACTAGGCCATGAGTGTCACATTTAGTATTCTCAAACAGTAACAATAATGGCCTGAGAGAGCCGGTACATCCAAAGGCATCCTGTGCTCATCCAAGGAGGAAGGCACAGAGAGAAGCTGGCCCCAGTAGAGAATGGAGTGTGATAGAATTGCTTCAGTCTATTATTAGTTTATTCAAAACCACGAGTAACTCAAAGCAATTCACTGCTTTCATGCTGAATAGACATGCTCTATTATTCCATTGTAGAAATATGAGATAATCCAAACCTTACTAATTCAAATTTTGTGGGTTGCTGTGTGTATAGCACAATGCTTCTGCTTTTGATCTCAAATAAATGAGGTTACACTTTATATCCACCTCTGTGGCACAATGGTGTCAAGTTTTGTTTTGAAGAAGGTTCAAAATCTTTCACAGGGGCTGGGAAGATAGCTCAGTCAGTAAAGTGCTTGTCACACAAGTGTGAGATCTGAATTTAATCCCCAGCACCCATATGAAAAAGCCAGGTGTGTTGGCACATGCTTTTAGCCCCAAAGCTGGAGAATTGGAGACAGGAGAATCCCTAGGGCTTCTGGACAGCTGACCTACCCTAATCAGGATCCCCAAGTCCCAGTGAAAGAGAGAGCAAGGTGGGTGGCTCCTGAGGAACAAGACTTGAGGTTGCCCTCTAACCTTCACATGCAGAGTACACACACATACACACCCAAGTACCACCCATCCCCTACATATATGCATACACAAACGTTTTTCAGATAACTTTCTGGAAGATTGACTGGGTGGCAGTGTGATGACTGTGAGGGCTGAGGCAGTGGCATGGCCACAGTGCTCCCCAAAGCTTGGGGTGTAGAAATGTTTGCCTGGAGGAGATGAGTCCCCTCTGAAGGGGGAGGTGTGAGCATACCACAGCAGGCCTCTCTGACTTGAGAAGAGACATGGGGCTCGGCTGGGTGGTGTTGGACAAGGACCACCTAATGGGCAAATGGCAGGCTTATATGAAACGAGACAGTGATCCGTGGCATTAGGGACAGTGTATGTTCTACACTTCCCTTCCGTGGACTGTGAACGGCAGATCCAGGACCCTGACTCCTGGCTCCATTTTCTTCTTTGTTAGTATACCCAATCAGGCACTTGGTGTGCCCAGGACATCCAGGAGCTGCAGGCTCGCAGGCTCTCTATGCTCTCTGGAGAAGGGATGCCACTTTCTCCCCCCAGGACCTGTAGATAAAACTCCCAGAAGGCCTATGCTTGGTGCCAGTGGATTTTGTGCCATATCATTGACTATCATTGGGGAAAGGGAAGGGAAAACCAGGAATGACACAGTCCCATCTTGAAGGGAAGAAAGGCTGTAAACAGACAAACGCAGCCCGTGTGCACCACAGCATCCTTCAAGCACTCATCGAAAATGATTTGATGCCGGGGATCAATAGGAAGGGAAATGAAAAAATCCTGAAAAAGAACCCAGTCTTCCAAGTTCGGAATCCAGCAGGACGGAGGCGGTATTGCACCAGCATCTGCAGGGTGCTGGAGCTATGGATCTGGAACTCAAGAGGTAAGAGAGTGAACAGAGTTGTGTCTGAAAAGCTGCAATACTGAGAGCCTCTCCGAAAAAACTGTCGAGAGATGAGGGAGGAGCGAATGATACTTTGACACTCATTTTGGCACCTAAGAGTGGCTCTAATTCTTCACTTTTAGACATGCCTAATAGCTCTGCCTTCAAATTTTGGCTTGGTCTGGTCACTACTGCCATGTTCCCTGACTTTACCCCAGTCCAGGTTGAGAACTATCATCCCGGATTGCTGCACCCACACAGTCCATGCTTATGTCCTTGATCTGTCCTCACACGACAAAAAGAAGCTTTTCTTTAAGGGATGACTTAAATGGCTCTCACTTAGGTTCAATTAAGATACCAACATCATCTCATGGTCTTTCAACTCTGGCCCAAGCCTCTGTCTCCACCCTTGTCACTCACCACGTGTCCATCATATTTATCCTTTAGTCTTGTGATCATGCCAAGTTCTCCATCATGTCTGCTAAGCCCCCTGTCTAGCTCTGGCTTTACCTCCTCCTCTGGCTTCCTCTACCTTCTTCCACCTGTATTACCGTTCGGAGCACTGTACTCAGGCATCAGACTTGCATAAGGCTGTCCCTCGTGTTTATGGACTTTGAAGGTTAAATAATGCTACAATTCAAGATGATTTACAGACCTAATGCAATCTCCATTAAATCCCAATGACATTTTTTTGTAAGACATGGAAAAATTCATACTAAAATTCATATGGAATTTCAAGGGACCCCGAGTGGCCAACACAATCTTGAAAAAGAAAGACAAATGTGAAGGCCCCATTGATTACATATTTATTGCAGTACTATAATAACAAAAACAGCATTGCGCAGGCAAAAAGATACATGCAAACTAGGAAAGCCTAGGAATAAGTTCTCACATACAGGACCAAATGATTTTTGACCAGCTTGGCAAGACCATTTAATGTGAAAAGGACAATCTTTTCAACAAATGATATTGAGAACTAGATATTCACAAAGAAGGAAGCTGTATCTTTACCTTACACCATTCTCACAGAAATTAAAAATAGAATAAAAATCTAAATATTAAGAGCTAAAACTCTTAGAAGAAAACTCCTTGACATTGAATTTGGCAGAGGTTTATTGGGCATAACACAAGAAGCACAGTAAAAATAGATAAATAAAACAGATAAATGTGGTTATATCTAAATTTAAAACTTCTGTGAATTGGGCTTGGAGAGGTGGCTCAGTGGTTAAGAGCACTGACTGCTCTGGCAGCGGATCTGGGTTCTGTTCCCAGCACCCACATGGTGGCTAACAACTATCTGTAACTCTAGTTCCAGGGGATCTGATGCCCTCTTCTGACCTCTGGGGGCATTGCACAACACAAGTGCACTTACACACATGAAGGCAATACACTCATACACAGAAAATGAAAAATAATTAATTAAAAAAAACTTCTGTGACTCAAAAGATGAAATCAACCCTGTGAAAAGTAAAACTACAGATGACAGAAACATTTGCAAACACTATGTTTAATAAGCAATTGACATCTAAAATATAAAGAATTTCTGCAGTTCAACAACCTAGCAGCCCAATCAATAAAGGGCAAAGGACTTGAATAGATATTTCTCCAAAGAAGATACACAAGTGGCCAGTAAGTACATGAAAAATGCCCAGGATCACTAACCATTAGGGAAATGCAGGTCAAAGTCACAATGAGACACTACCTGCTCTAGTTTCGTTTCTGTTGCTGTGATAAAATATACTGACAAAAAGTAACTCAGGAGACAAAGGGCTTATCTGAATTTATAATTCTGGTTACAGTTCAACACTGCAAGGAATTCACAAAACAGGTACTTGATACAGCTGGTCACATCACACTCATAGTCAAGAGCAGAGAGAAATGAATGAACACATACTCCTTTGCATGCTTGCTTATGCTCAGTGCAATTTCTCTACTCTTACATGCTTTCGGAACCCCTGACTAGGGAATGGTGCCACCTACTATGGGCTATGTTGTCTCACATCAATTAATTTAAGACAGTTCTCCATAGACATACTCATGGACCAACCCAATGTAGACAGCCCCTCATTGAGGCTTCCTTCCCAGGAGATTCTAGTGTCAAGTTGACAAGTAAAGCTATCTGTTATACTACCTGATACCTAGAGGATGGCTACTATAATACAGACAGACAGACAGACAGACACACATACACACACATACACACACACATATACCTTACATTTCCCTGGAGGCACAGTGGGGTTGAGGCTATAGACTAAAGAATTTGACAACTAATTTCAACCCATGATCTGGATTTAAATTTTATTTTATTTATTATTTTTATTTTATGTGTATGAGTGCATTGTCTGCATGTAGGTTGGTGCACCCGTGTCACGCATGGATTTGAAATTTTTTAACCCAGGGCTTCATGAATGCTTGGCAAGCACTCTACCAGCTGAGTCACATCTCAGCCCTGGATTTGGATGTTGTTCCAATAATGGGCAGTTGGGCTCCTTAAAATAGGGTATCTAACCTGATGCTGTTTAAAGCATTCTAGACATGATAAAGAGCTACACCAATGAAATCTCTGTAGTATGATAGCCTAACAAAATTTGCATATAACAAACTAGTTGACATACAGGGTAGATAGGGGAAATTTCAAGGTAGATGAAGATGAAGAGCTGCAGGAATCAATGGATGCTGAGGGAGGAAGAATTAGTTTTCTCCAGGGATGAGCTTCCTGAGAGGTTCTCTAATCCCAAGTGGGCAGCCCTAAAACACAGGTGCACATAAGCACCACTAAATGAACTCGTGTATTATATATGTAACAATAATAATCAAGGAAGAGTACATAAACTTTAGACGGATGAGGGAGGGTGGGAGGATTTGGAGGGACACTGAAAGGAATGGAGTGGTGCAAAGACTATACTCATTTATGATGGTCACAGTTTTTTTTTAATTCATTGATTAAATTTTAAGAAAATAGTGTTTCTGGGGCTGGAGATGGCTCAGTGGTTAAGAGCATTGGTTGCTCTTACAGAGGACCCAGGTACGATTCTCAGCATCCACAAGGCAGCTAACAACTGTAACTCCAGGTCCAGGGGAATCCGAATTCCTCTTCTGACCTCCACAGGCATTGCACAGCACAGACACAGGTACTTACAAACACGCAGGCAATACATCCATACACATAAAATACATTTTTTTCTTTTAGATTTAGTTTTTTATTCCAACAATTCTTTTACCTGTGTATGGTTTTAACAGGAGAACAGAAACGGGAGACAAAAACTTAGGGAGGAAAGGCATCAGAAACAAAACCGTGTGTCTAAAGCAAGGAGAGGAGGAAGGGAAACTGATTTTGGGGGGGGGTCATTTATTCTAAATATTCTAAATTCATCAGTGTCTCTCACCATTAGTGGTAAAATGTGATAGTGTAACAAAACATAATGTATTAATTCTTTGTATTAATGCTGTGACAGAATATCTGACAAAACTTATGAAAAAGCTTCTTTTGACTCATATTTGGAGGGTGTGGTCCATCACGGTGAGCGCAGGATGGCTGCAGGAGAGTGGAGTAACTGGTGAGGTTGCATCCGCCCTCAGGAAGCAGAGCATGACAACAAATGCTGTGGCTCAGCTCCCTTCCTCCTTTTTACATAGCCCAGGACCCTATCCCGTGGATAAGTGCCACCCACATTTAGAGAGGGTTTTCTCAGCTCAGTTAACTAAATCTAGAAACTCTCACAATCAAGTTAAGAGTTTTGTTTTCATAATGATTTTAGATGCCATCAAGCTGATCATCAAGATTATTTTTTTAAATAGCATGTCTGGATTAGAGGGAAGTGACATAACATTGGCACTTTCCTGATTTGTCAAGTGGTTATGCAGTATTATTGCTTGAGAAAGTAGGCACAGGTCATGGTGGAGCGCCATGATGATAACATTTAGAGAGGGATGGGGACAAATGAGACCAAGGTGTAACCACACACGCCGCCGTGAAGCCCATTACTTTATATGCCAACCTAAAAAAATTAATTAAAAAATAAAATAAAATAAGACACGCAGGAAAATAATAATGGTGATGCATACATTCACATCTAATAATAATTCATATCTAATAATATCTAATAATATCTAATAATATCTAACAATATCTAATAATATCTAATAATAATTCATATCTAATAATATCTAATAATATCTAATAATAATTCATATCTAATAATATCTAATAATATCTAATAATATCTAATAATAATTCATATCTAATAATAATTCATATCTAATAATGGTGACATTCATATCTAAAGAGAGACAGACGGTGGGTGGAGAGATGGCTCAGAGGTTAAGAGCACACCGTACTAACCTACATATAAGCCCCCATAAACACATAAACAGAATTTAAAATAATAAAATAAATCTTAAAAAGAGACAAAATGTGTTACTCCTGAGACTTTTCTAAAAGGTTCACAGATTCGTGTGTGTGCGTGTGTGTGTGTGTGTGTGTGTGTGTGTGTGTGTGTGCTGTCTCACTATGTTGTCCTGGCAATTTTCTGTTGTTGAAATGAATACACAGGTGAAGTCGTAGGTAATGGATAAGGTCACAAAGATACACATTTTATCTCTCACTGAAACTGAAAATATAAACTCTGAAATAAAAAAAGTTATTGTTCTCTTAGTTCTCCAGAATAAGGTCAGCTCCCTTGCAAGCAATGACTGATGATTATAGTGAATTAATACATAAACATTCTGAGACATCATCTACTTCTGTTAGCACAGCTGGCCTTTGAACTTGGGTTCTTTCTCTGGACCATAGCTCAGAACCAAACCTGAAACTTGTCACAGACCAACCCACTTCTGTGACACCGACCTTTCCAGCTGCAGAAAACTAAGACTGGACAAAGCTTGCCAACAGGAACCTACTGCTGCAAGGCCTGGGAAGGCCGCAAACTCTCAGTGGCTGAAGCAAGACTGGGAGGAGCAGTGTGGACCCCGCATGCTTCCACCAAGGCCACCAAAAGCCTGATCCAAGTTGGGCCATAAAACCCTGGATCTTCCCTGTACCTATGCTTGAAGCCAAGTAAGGCATTTCGAGGGGTGTGGGAGTGGGTGGGCTTACGCTGGGAGCCTCTGGAGGCTAAATCCCTCCTGTTCAGTGGATGCATGACACACATCTATAATCCAGGCCCTTGGGGAGCAGAGGGAGGAAGAGCATGACTCTGAGGTCAGTGTGGGCTCTATAGCGGCACCCTCTCCCTCTGTTCACACCGGGCTGGAAGCAGGTGAGCACATGCCAGCTGCCCAGCACGTGGCTGTTAGCACTGTTCAGGTTGGATGCCCTTGTGTAATTATACCATATAAACAATGTTCAAAAATAGATTAGAAACTGTAAGTATGGTCTCATAGATTCTTTGGGGAAATTGCTGTATGGCTAGTGAACTCAGCTCTCCTTGTTCTGCAAAAAAATAGCTGTAAGTTGGGTTGAAGAAAATAGTTAGATTTCAAGTGTATTAATTATTATTATTATTATTATTATTATTATTATTTGAGGCAGGGTCTCACTAAGTAGCTCTGACTGGCTTCAATCTCACAAAAATTAGCCTGCCTCTGCCTCTTGAGGGCTGGGATAAAAGGAGCGTACCACCATGCCTGGCTCAAGTGTATTTTTCTTAGAGAAAATCATCAAAGCTTTCTTTTCATGGTGATTTGAAAATTGTCAGTTACTTCTGCCTATGGATAAATCTTTATAAGTTTCTTTTTTTAAAAAAATTAACTCTATCGTTTATTTATATGTATGGGTGTGCGTGTGCCTGAGGAGTCCATAAGAGATGTCTGATTCCTTGGAGCTGGAAACATGTGGGTGCTGGAGACTTAATTCAGGTCCTCCCACAGTGCAGCAAGTACTCTTAATCACAGAGCCATTTCTATAGCCCCCTTTTCAGGTTTCATTAAAGCAGTGTAATGAAAACTGAGAATCAGTTAATTAGCCAAAAACAACTTTTTGAGGTGGACAGTCTGAAGAGATAGATACTTGATTTATTGATTAGAAAAATCCAGTTAGTATAACAAGCTGAGGGGGAATACCATTGTTACAGCTGTTTTTAAAGAGGGAGCAAAAGGAAAGCGATCTTGTTATTAGTATTATTATTGGTGTTTGCCTGAGCTGATCTATCTCATCCTTGTTCACAGAGGAAACAGCAAGATGGTTCTCTGCGGTCTCTAACCTGTTCTCCCCTTCCCTGGGTTTCCCTGGGTACTGCTGTTACCTGTTGCATCCCCTCACCTCAGCCTCTGCCTACACTCCAGAGTCTCCCTCAGGGCTGGTCTTTACCCCGTCCAGGGCCTCACTTCTCCTGTTCATACCCTGCGGTGAGTCTCCAGCTCCAGCAGCTTGTTAAGCATCTCCCTCCCAGCAGGCCTGTTGGAGGCCCCTCATTGCAATGCCCTTCGGGCCTGCCCCAACAACCCAATTTCCTTACATTCTACCTTTCTGCTTGCTTTGTTCCTGACAGTTTCATGACCATGAACTCCTTGTCCTTTGCACACACCCATCCTCTACTCGGCTTTTCCTCAGAGTCCCAGTTTGGATTTTTTTAGAATTTGTTTTTTGTGTGTGATAAGTACGTGTATATGTGTGAGTGCACACATGTTGTGACATGTCTGTGGAAGTCAGGACAGCGTTCAGGAGTTGGTTCTCACTTTCCACTTTGTTAAGGCAGGGCCTGTCTTATTTCTTTTATGCTTTGTACAGCAGAATAGTTGACCGTGAACTTCTGGGTGATTCTCCATTCCCAGCTCCCATCTAATTATAGGAGAGCTGGAATTACAGAGTGTGCCACATCTGGCTTTTTAAATGTGAGTTCTGAAAATCAGACTCATCAGGCTTGCAAGGCAATCACTCTTGCCCCTTGGGTCAGAGTGCCAGGCTTGGTCTTTTCCTGATGACTCCTCTCTGCCAGATTGAGTTTACCTTTCTCCTGCATCCCGGTTGGTCCAGATTCTTAAGCTAAAAGTCAGTCCATCTGCCCCATTGTCCCCCCTGTCTCTCACATGCAAAGTGAGCCTAAGCCACAAACATCTCATCCACCTCCCCTGGTCTCTAGCCCAACTCCCTGGTTTGATTTAGGCTCCAGGAGTTCAGTTATTGTCCCTAGCCCCTGCCTCTTCTTGCCATTATGAACACTTCATTGGAAAAGTACAAGGATAATTTCCTCCTACAGATAAAATTAATTCTTCAGACTGCTGGTCCATGTCTATCTTTAGTTCAATATTCTCCCACGAGCCACCACTTCTAATGACCCCAGCACTTGAATTCTGCAAAGAATGACCTGCTGACAGCTTTTGAGGAAAAAAAAAAAAAAACTCCTCATTCTTCAGAGTCTAGCTCCAGAAAGCCATCCCCAACTCTACAAAGCAGAGTAAATGACCAGATGCTCTTTATCTTATTCAGGAATGTGTGTGCTGTGATGACTCATGTATCTGTACATCTTTCTGCTAGTTCATGAGCCACTCACTTGTGCATTCCCAAAAGTTACAACAATACCTGTACATAGGCTGTGTACACTTAAGGAACGTCTGAAAAAAGAAAGCAGCCAAGCAACGGGTTGCTTTTAAACAGGGACAAGGTCTTGGCTAATGGGAAGGAAGGAAAAACCAAAAACTCAAACAACAACAACAACAAAACAAGTCATCATCACAATGGCCTTTTGTCACTGGAGAACTTCACTGCCTCTTGCTAGCTATGACAGTAGGCATGGTCCTGTATGTCTTCTACATATGACCTACCCTTTTCTTCCTGATGTTATGACCACCACTGTCTTCCAACAGCTAACATATAGAGTTTGGTCAGACTAAGCCCAGCCTCCAGTGAATCTTCTGCATTGACCATTCAGCTTTCTTCTCCCTGCAGCCTTCCTGGTCTTGAGGTTCAACTCCTATCCCACCTTCTGAGTGGAACCTCACCTAGGTATTCCAGCTCTTAAAAGTTTTGCACCCTTAACAGCTATGGCATTTAAGTTCTTATTTTGAATTTCATAACTTTAGCTGGCTTTCTTTATTACAGAAGTAATATACTTAATGAAAATTCATTTAAAAGTTAAGCAAAAGAAAACTCACTTGTAAGCTTTTCCTTTGAGAAACTCATTCTGATGCAATGTATAAATTCTTCTAGATCTTTCCTGCACATGCATAGACAATCTTCTATCAATGAGATCACACTGTATATTGTTTTTCGTGTTGTTTTTCAAAAAGACTAATAAAACGTGTCAATGCGCATGCTTCAAAATGAGTTTTGATGAATCTATAGTATCTTATTTTATATATTAACCATTTAGTCAGTCAGTCTTCCACTATAAAGAACTTTTGTTTTTCCGTTTTCTTTTGCCATGATGAAAAAAAATCCTTTGTAGTTTTTAAGTTCATTATAACTGTAAATTCTAATGAATATAATTTCTATGTAAAAATTTAAAATGTCTTTGCACTATATTAAAATAACAAAAACAACTAAACACAAATGTAACTAAATATGAAATAAATATGTTTGTCATATGTATTAGTCTTGCCTGCTTGTGATATACATATATTTGGAGTTTCATTTTGCTTTTGGTTTTTTGAAACAGGGTCTCTCTCATATAGCCCAGGCTGTTCTAGAACTTGCTACGTAGCTGAGGATGACTTTGAGATCCTGACCCTCCTTCTCCCAAGTGCTGGAATTACAGGCACGCACCACCGAGTTGGACCCTTGTTCTGTTTGTTGGTTTATTTTTTCTGTTTGTGTTTTGTTTGGGTTGTTCTGTTTTCCAGTCAAGGTCTTGTTGTATAGCCCAGGTTACTGCTGAACTCACTATGTAGTCCAAACTGGCCTTGAACTTGTGATGATTCACCTAATTCAGCCTCCCACGTGCCAGGATTACAAATGTGCAGCACCATGCCCATTTATATACCGTTTTTAAAGTTCATCAAGAATAGGGTCAGCCAGACATGGTGGCACACACCTTTAGTTCCAGCATTTGAGAGGCAGATCTCTGTGAGAATGAGGCCAACCTGGTCTACATAATGAGTTCCAGGCCAGCCGGGGATATAGGGAGATCCTGCCTCAAAAAAATATGGTCATATATTTTCTAACTTTTTATCTCACATCAGCACAATAGATGCTCATTATGATGGCTAATCTTCTCTGTTAACATGACTGGATTTAGAATCATGATGGAAACACATCTCTGGGTATGTCATGGGAGTCTTTCCAGAAAGATTTAGCTGAAGAGGAAAGACCCACTGTGAATGAGGTGGCTCCATTCTTTGGTCTAGGGTTTGAACAAAATGGGAAAAGCATGTGAAGAATGAGAACTCACTCTCTGCTTTCCGATAGTGGCTTCCGGGTGAGCAGCACCTCACTGTCCTATCATGTCCCCACCTTGTACCTTCAAACAGAGGCCTCAAAGAAACCCTTCTTAAGTTGCTTCTGTAGGTATTTTGACACAGCAAAGAGAAAAGTAAAGAATAAACTGTGCTTGCCCAAAATTAGTTTATTTCACCAAAATTTTGGGTAATGATAACATTAATTCTTTAGTATAGAAGTATGTCTTGGATCATGTCCCTATAGATAAAGTAAGAACACTGAGATGCTCTTTGGGAAGGAAAAGTTGAAACAAAAAAGAGACATGTATGGTTCAAAGAAAGAAAAGGCTACCAGCCAAATTTCACAACCACTAGCAGTCAAGTTTGTATGTGACCCTAATCACCCTAGAAGCCATAGTTCTCCCTAGTTAGAAGAAATGCACTCATTGTTTTTCTCAACACGGAGGTCTGAGACAATGAGAAACCACTCTTCTTGGCAGCAGCGTATCCATAAAGGCTCATCAAAGACCTTCCAAGGTCCTCTGTGCTGTCCAACAATCCTGTTACATCTCCTGGCACTACTTTACACCTTTTCTCTTTCCCGTAATTCCAACATCCTGCCTTCCTCCACTATCTGTCGATAAATCTATTTCATAGTCCTCTGTGGAAAGAGATCCAAACAGCCCCACTCAGACAAGGGCTCCCTTGCTAAAATTCCTTCTGGGAGGCATAAATAATGTCTGCCCCTCTTCCTTTGGTCCCTACAACAAATGGAGGTACAATTTTGTTAAATTGCAGTCTGAGAAACCAAATAGTTTATTGGGCTTACTTACAAAGCAATGGGCGAGGGTTTGCTCACAGGAGTGTTGGTGCTCCCCTCCTAAGCTCACATTGTAAAGTCTTTATCTCAGCATAGATGGTGACTTCCCCACAGATGAACAAAAAGGCGAGAGAGCAGGCCCTCTGCTTCCTCAGTTTATATACCCTTAGACCCCCACCCCAACCCTCACCCCAAGGGCCAACTGGTTGATTGGGAGATGTGGCTGACTCTCCCTGAGCCCCCTTTCTTAAGGAGCATAATCAACAAGCCAGAGCTGTGAGGATCCTGTGTAAGTGATGGAACTAAGTTTGAGAAGATGACATGCGTCCATGATCTGTCTGTTGGAGTCCAATTCCAGGTTCCTTCCTAACCCATTTGCTGCCTATTGCTAGAGATATACTGGCCCGACTTTCATGTGAAGTTCCACTCTGATTCAAGAATCCCACTCTAGAAGTCATCCCCTGTGTCTTGATATCCAGTTTTCCCCATTAAGGGATTTTTCACTTTCAGTAAACTCTAATTTCTTCCCTAGCCATTCACTCATCCTTTCATCTCCTTTCACAACAAACACAACAAAGTTCATTTAAAAACTGGTCTACACTCTTCTCTCCAAGCCAGGGCTCATCTCCCAACCTTCCCTCTGTTAAATGTGCCAAGTACTCCAAGTCTATAAAAGTGTAAAAGTCAACGTGGGTGTTTCTCTCTCTCTCTCTCTCTCTCTCTCTCTCTCTCTCTGTCTCTCTTCTCTCTCTCTGTCTTTCCCTGTCTCTCTTCGTCGGCTCAGCTGATTACTTCCTACTTTCTGAATGGTACTCCCCTTTCTCTTGTCCCTTTAAGGTGCTTCTCAGTCTGGTGGATCTTCCTCGTTTTCTTCATCTTCCTTACCTCATAATGTTGGACTGCTCCAGATCCTAACCTTCAGGTCTCTCTCCTTCCTCCACTGACTTGGCTCCTGCCCCCTCCTTCCTCTCCCCTCTCCTTCCCTCCCCTTCTGTCACCTCCTCTCTTCTCTTCTTCCTCCATGTTCTCAGGTGCCCTGTGTTGCTGCCACATAGGTTTCCGTCTCTAATCAGAACCTCTTTCCTTAATTTTAATTCCTGTCTCTCATCACTTGCTCAACTTTTCCACTTGGATGTCTGATAGGTATCCAAAATCACTACTTGCGCCTTCCCTGATACGCACTCCCATGATGTTCCCCATCTCACTAAATAGAATCTCCTTTGACCAAGCTGCTCAGGCCAAAATCCAGAATGTCCTCTGACAACTTCCTTCCTCCCACATTCCACAACTGGATCATCAGCAAACCCTGCCTATCTTGCTTTGTAAATATATCTAGATCCCAGTTATGACTGTTATTCTAGTCTCTTTGTCTAATCTCGACAGCCTCCTACCTGGTCTCTCTGTTTTGGTTCTTGTCCTCCCTCCACCTAGCAAACAGAATAGTTCTTTAGAGTTGAGACCACGTGATGTGCGTTCCCTACAGAAACTCCTATAACCTAAGAAGAACACCAACCATATCACGCTGCATTTGTGTCACTGGCAGCCATTACAAGACACAACTTGCCTGCGTAGCATGTGCACGTTTGGCTCCTTTCTCCAGCTCCACTACAGTCTCATCACTGGAATGAAAATTCCGTGAGGGCCAAGATTTGGTTCTACTCATGACCTTGTCTCAGCTCATAGAACTGTGTCTACTACTGAGCAGGTGGTCCGAGAACTGCTCAGATCACACTCCAACCTTCTCAGATCCCGCCATGTCCCCGAAGTGCCATCTGTGCAGGGCTGAGCCGAGGTTTCACGGCTAGACATATTTCATAACATCTGGGTTTGAAGCAGTAAACACTGGTCAGGATTCTGAGGCATTTACCCCACTAAGAATTCTCCTTCTTAGTGGAACTTCCTTAGGTAACTTGGCTCCTCCTGGCTTTGAGGTTATTCCCCTTAGCCGCCTACATTTCTTTTGAAAGATTTCAAGGAATCACATTTGAAATTCTGCCTACTGTATTTCCTTAAGAAAAATCACCATATCTTCTCAATACCATCAGATACTGCATAGAGTGCAAGGTGGTGTGAAAGACTGATTTCAAAGCTGCCTGCCTTCTGTTTTCTGTCTTCTTTGCTTGTTGCATATACTACTTTTCCTGTTTTATTTTATAAGTCCAAGTAGATGTCTAGAAATGTAGCTGATTAACTTCAGTGTCATCATACCAAACTACTCTTCCTGTCTTTGGAAACTATACCATGCTGAGAAGAGTATCCCAGATAATGGGCCTCCAGGCTCAAAACACACAGATAGTCATGGGAGGAGCAAAAAAGTATATAGAAAATGTTGAATGTTTGAGGAATGGAAAATAAGCTGAACTCTCAGGTTACCGGTAGAAATGCACAAAAAGAAAGGCCTGCCTCTGTTTCCCTTTGTAAATGCCTAAAGTGCACAATCCAGAGACTGGTCTGCAAGCAGGATGAAGGTACTGAGGCTGTACACAGTCTGAACTCTGTGGCAGTGCTGGGGAAAGCTCACCTGCCCCTTGACTTTTATTCCTGTTTCATCCAATTCTGAGTATGGCTTTCAAGATTTAATTCAAAGAAACTACTTCTAGCTACTGAAAATGAAACAACAAGCTCCTTAGTAGACTTCTTCAAGCTCCTGAAAGACAAAGGTTTTGTCTTCTTCACAGCCTTAGAAGATATGACTACAGAACTGGATATAAATACAGCCCAATAGCTTTCATTCAACCTCTGCGAGAAAAACCCTCATAATGAAGCCTCTTGGATGTGCACTGCTGTTTGTTTGTTTGTTAGTTTTTTACTTACTTGCTGCCCTACTTCATACACAAGAATTTTAAGCCCCCAAAGCTGGGTGTTTAGGCAAGCAAACTAATGAAAATTATCTACCAACCTTGTTGTATCTATCTCTATGAAACTAGGAATGAGGGGACAGGCTCAGCTTGCAGTAGGACCTCCTCATACCCCGAGCATTGGTGTGCCCAGCTCGTCACAGCCTGACAGTCACAGCCTGCTTGAAAAGAAACGACTTTATACATCCTCACAGGGAATGATCTCAAGCCTGGCTCTTGTAAGAAAAACGTTTATTAATGCTATTAAAATGCATAAAGCTTTTAACCAACGCATACTTAAAAGAATGAGAAACAGAGGAACAGAATTCTTCATGACTGGAAGAAACTGCCTGGGCAGGACAGGCCAGACTCAGTATTCTGCCAGGAGGCTGAGCAGAAACTTTCTAAGAAGACTGCCCCAAAGGGAATTAGATCTGAAAGAGAGAGAGCAAGGCTGCTCCTGACTCTGAGACTTCGCTTCCCCTGAAAGCCAGAAGAGTTAGCAAAGAAAGCCTCCAAGTAGAGTTTGACCTACCCCTGAAGGCCCAGTAATAGACAGAATTAGCTCAGCACCTTCCTCCTGCATTGGGCCATGGCTTAGTTTTCCACACAGACATTTCAAATGGGCCTTTCAAGTGAGCCCTCAAGTGAAGGTGGTTGGAGCAACACTTTGGATGATATCACAAGTCTCCCAGGGTGACACTTCCCAGCTTCCTCAGCATATGCCAGGGCCCATTGGATTTATGATCGTTCTCTCAGTAGAGCCAGCCAAAGTTTTATAATCTTCATTAAAAATCAGCACCACGTGTAATAATAGGGAATACTGCCTTACACAAGGGGGCCCAAGTTATAGGTGCTTAGGGAAACATGGCCGTTTCCTGGTCCTGGCCAGGGGTAAAGTTGCAGGAACCAGCACAACACTAACACAACCTTATTTTATTGCAAACGTTATGTTCAGCCTAAGTCCTTAATTACTCTCTTAAAAATCTTAACCACCATTAAGACTTCTGTCTGACAGGGCAGTCCCACAATGCCTTTAAAGGGCAGCCACAACACTCTGATATCATCCACGGCACAGGCAAGGGACAGTGGATGAGGGCCTGGGCACTAATGCTGGGAAGACTGGCTCTCCATGTTGACTTGGCAGTAGATCATGTGTCGGAGCTTGGAGGTTCACTCAAGAGGAGCAGGCCTTCTGAAAAGGGCTCAACAAAGCTCTTGGGTTCTTTCATAGCCCACTCCTCTGCAAAAGGGCCAGGTTACCCTTGCAGGAATCCTTGGCTCATCTTTTACTGTCTCTTCAGGGAAACAACTCAGGAATTCCAGGTTCCAAGGTCTGGTTCCCTCTTTGATGAGGTGCCCAGGGTTCTGGCATCCTCCCGAGGTGCCACACTGGCCCTTGCTGTTACCCTAACCTCACAACCCCCAACCCGTGTCTTTCAAGGCCGGGCCAGGCTAGGCCGAACCAGGCGGTCATCCGAGCTGGGAAGAGAGGGCTCTGCGAGCTCCGCGGCCGGCACAAAGCGGGGAGATGGGCTGCGGCGGCGGCGAGAGGCGCGCCCCCACCCGCGAGCCGGCGACGCGCGCGCCCGCAGAGCCCGAGCCCCGGGAGCGCCATTCGCGGAGCGGCTTACGCTAGTCGGCCGGCGTACGGCGCCCCAGCGGCCGGGGAGGTGCGCTGCCCGGCTCCCGTAAAGTTATTGTGAATGGGGAGCCGGTGACGTCAGCGCCGAATGTCAACAATGTAGCGATTGAGAGTGTGGGCGTTCCGGGAGAGCGCGAGCCGCGCGGAGAGAGCAAACAGCCGAGCCGCCGCCTCAGCAGCCGCAGCCGCCGCCGCCGCCGCCGCAGCAGCAGCAGCATCTAGCAGCAGCATCTAGCAGCAGCCGCCGCAGCAGCAGCCGCAGCAGCCGCCGCCGCGCGCCCGGCTGCGGTCTCCGGGCCTCCGGCTCCCGCCCGGTCCCCGCCCCGCCGCCGCGTCCCCTCCCCCTTCCGAGTCTGGGGGCTGCGAGCGAGCTGCCATGTGATGCGCATCCCCTCCGCCAGCTCTCGGTGACCCCAGAACCGCCCACCGCGCCGGCCGCCGGGAGGGGGCTGCGGGCCGGGCAGCCGCGGAGGAGAGGCGGAGAACGACCAAAGTTCCCGGAGAGGTGAGTGCCCGGCCCGGCCGCAGCGCGGGGCAAGTTCGCGCGTGGAGCGAGTGCGCGGGCAGCGGGGGCGTGGGGACGCGGCGGGCGGGGAGCCGGGCGGCGCTCGGCCGCTTTGATGGCATTTTCTAGGAACGGGAAGGGGGTGGGAGCGGAGCGGAGGACGGCGGCGGGGCGCCCTCCCGCCCGGCTGTTTACGGCGGGCGAGGCGGCATTGTATTTTGCTCGCGTCGCCGGGTGTTTTGGAACAGCAGGGGGAGGAGGAGCAGAGGGTAATAAGTCAGGCGTGGGGAGGGAGGGCGGGCCGGAGACGCGCGGCGGCCGGGCCGCGGCAGCTGTCAGACCTGCGGCCCTGCCCCCGGCTGGAGAGGCCCCAGCCCGCGCCCCGCGCCCCGGCCCGCGCCCCCAGCGCTCCCGGGCCCGCGCCCCGCGCCCCAGCCGGGTGCTCTCCGGAATCTCCGCACCCCTGGGCTCCCCGGGCGCCAACCCTGCGCCCCGGCCCGCACCCCCCGGTGCTCCCACGCTCCCCGGGATCCCCGCGCCCCAGCCGGCCCACCCGCGTCGGCCCCGAGGCCTCGGCGTTGCCCACCGAGTCCGCGCCTGGCTGCTCCTCGAGAGACCGCGCTAGCCGTGCCTGGGCGCTCAGCTGTCAGCTGCCGCGGGTGGTCTGGCCCTCCGCGCCTGGCGGGGCATCAAAGCTCAAGTTTAGGGCGCTGGGACTAGGCAGCTGGGGCCTCGGGCGCAGACCCTGGACGAATCCCTGCTGGCCAGCGATCCAGTTGTCGGAATGCCACCGGTGGGCTCAGCCTAGGAGCTCCGTGGCTTCTGAAAGGGACGCCCAGCATCCCCCTGTTCCCAAGGTCCTGCAGCACACAGCCACACCTGCCCGAGTCCCGGAGCCCCAGGGCTCCACCCCGAAGAGTTTATCAAAGGGACACTGTCTGCAGCTCCCTGCGCCGCGCTTCTCTGCGCGTCTCGCACTCGGCTCACCCTGTGGGTGTTCAGGAGCCCAGCGCCGCAGAGAGGGCGGCGGGCGGCGCTCACGGACTACCCCAGGTGCCCGCGAGGGGGATCTGGTCGACCTCCGTCTGGGCCAGGGTTGGCCCGAGGTGCAGAAGTGGGAGGGCGGTGTGCATCTGAAGGGCAGCGCACCCCCAGTCCCGGGGGCGTGGGCGCCTGGGGTCTCCCCATCAAGCCCTTGCTTATGTGCAAGTTTGGCAACTTGGGCGAAGTTCCTGCGCGGTTGTGGTCGGCGTGGTTTTGTGTATGGTCCCCAAAGGCGTTCCTCCTAGTCCTCTGGTCAGTCACCGCCGTCGCCTCCCTTGGCCTCCCAGAAACTGGAAGGTTGAGGGCGCCCCACCTGCGAGACCCGTCTACGACTCCCCGCGGGCCCACGGGCTGCCAGGCGCTCCTTGGTTTTCACCTTGGCTGTCTACTGCTACAGTCTCTCACTCTGTAAATCTCATCTGCTGAGTGTGTTTAACTAAAAAGGGTAATTACTTTAGATAAAAAATCCTTTCCTGTCTAGTGGGAACCTTGGCGGAGATGATGCTTAATGAGATGATTTTTTTTTTTTTGCTTTTGTCTGTTTAAAGCAGAATTAGAGATGTTAACTCTGATAACGGTTTTCTCAGATCATTAAAATGTAACATGTTAGAAAGGCATGTCGAGCCAGCTTGGGTTGATGTGAAAAACTGAGCATGAACCGCTGCCTGTCAGTCCTCAGGTTGAGGGGGCTATTTCCGTGAGACAGCAGGCGACTTGCTTCAAATGTGAGTTGTTTCATCCCGTGGCCTTCAGCAGCCTACCAGTAAATAGCTTTTTTCATTCTTGCAGATAATAATAAATAGAGTAAAAAAAAACACATCTTGTTAGAATTAGTCTTTAGTCTCTGAGAGGCATTGCTAAAGGACAGGGTCACAGTCAAACTGCTGTGGTGAAAGGTCTGTGAGGGTTTCTGTTATAATTAAGTTTTCCAGGTGTTTATAGTTTCACCACAACACTTTGAACGGCTTCTAGTGTTCTGCTCTAGTTTTAAAAATGCATTGATTACGGGCTTTGAGACTATTTGCCGGTACATGTCATTCACATGTAGGAGGCGAGGTACCAGAAACAGACTATGCAATCATGAAATAAAGTACTTTGGTTAGTATTTTCATTTTGGATTGAAGGCTCCAGGTTTGCCCTGCAGTGATCTAAATGTTTGAGTTAATTCTTCTCTTTGCTATCTGCCCATTCTTCAAGTGGGGGTGAGATGTCAGCACACAGTGTTTATACTGGGAGTCCATGAAAATATCCTTTCCTTGTGTATGTGTCTAGCACCCAGCTAAATTATGAGCACGCCTGTTATCCCTTCTCTTTCTGGGCTGCATCTCAGAATCTGCCATGGGGGTGGGGAAGGCAGAAGGGATTGGAAGGAATAAAAATAATAATAAAAAAAGCGAATTCACTTTCTATACAGCCAGTGCCTGGGAAGGAGCGATGCATTCTTTCTGCTACATTATGCCCTTTGACTCAGAATCTTCAGGCAATTCCCTTCTAGTTGCTCACCTCTGGCTGCTGTGTGAGGGGCTTAATCATTTGCAAACTGCCTTGAAATCCCAGGATGAAAGGCTCCGAGTAAGTGCAAAGTATTGTTATTCAGATATGGAATTTAATGATCCATTACAGTTCATCAGGAAAATGCACTTTGCAGTGATGGGAGGAAATGTTTCCACCTGATAGAGGGTAATAATAAGTGCTTAAAAGTAGGTTCAGATTACAGATGAGACAATTAACTCTAGCCATGTGCTCTTCAATTTGTTGCAATTCATTTTGTGATCAAAGTGAGTAGCAGAGAGCCAGATGGTCAGGTTCATGTTCAAATCTCTCTCAGGCCAGCCCTTCACTTCTGTGCCCTTGCCTGCACAGCTGATGGGACTTGGTTATTCATTAGTGATTGTAAGCTATTCCTCAGAATTAGTAATCGAGGCTTCTGTGATGCCAACAGAAGGGCCCAAGCCAATCAGTATTGTTGGGAGCGGTTTAATTTTACTTGGATTAGCTCTCGCTTAGCACCAATGGTGTGGGTCCACCCTTAACAAGGAAGAAAGAGATCCTAGGTCTCTCCAGCTCCATTACTGAGCTCCACAGCTCTGGGCTTTGAACCCCAGATTTCAGGAGGATACTGTCTGGTTTCAAATGCTGGCCTGAATGTTGAATGAACCAGTGAGTGCTCAGGTAGATTGGTACCTTGCTGTTTGTGTAGACCAGGGTAGTTGCATAACTGTCCTCCTTTCTGTGCAGAGGTATCTCACACCTTATCTAAAATTCTGCTATTTACTTCTTGAAATATTTAATCTTGAGCAAGGGGGTCTTCATTTCCATCTCTCATTGCATTCCTCAGGCTGCGTATCTGGTCCTGGTGAGAAGGGTGTAGGACAGGAGTGGCAGGCAGCCACTTTATCTTTGTCCTTTTCTCCTGTTGCCAGGCAGGAACCAGTGGGAATGCTGGCTTTGTGTTACCACACCACTTGCTTTTTCTAAGGGAAGATGGATATCCAGACTTACATGGAATCCCCTACTCTAAAATACAGCTCATCTTTTTAAAAAATGTTGGATGAGAATTTATGTAAAAACAAGATCCATCCGTGAAGAAAGATGCTTGCTTGCTTGCCGCCAAGCCCGACTAGCCTGATGACCTGAGTTTGATCTCTGGAGCTCACATGGCAGAAGGAGAGAACCAACAAGTTATCCTCTGATATGAGAATCTCATGCATATGCATCACACACACACAAATACATAAATATAATAAAAAATGTAAAGAAACGCTCAGGCTAGCCTGCAGACAGCATGTTTTCTACCTCTGAAGATATTAAAAACATTTTATTGTTTAATATTTTCGGACTTATCTTTTCTCTAAAGTCTGATGCATAGTAGGTAATTTGTGCACATCTATCAAATGAATGATATAATGATCAAGAAAATGGATGTGAAGTAATGAAAATCTAAATCAGTACTGGATCTCATTCAGGGAGCCAGACACCTTCCTTTGTAACAGATAATTCAATCTGAAAGGCTAGCTGATTAATACTGTGGGCCCAGTGTTACTCTCTACAGGCAAATAGTCCAGTGTTGGTAAAGTACCCAGCTTCTTTTACTTGTCACTGACCAGAGTGGAGTAATTTGCTGTTTAATGCCTTCAGACTTCCACATACTTCTGATATTTGTGCACACCTCCTAAAATGATTGGTTTGATTTATTGGCTGTTCTTGTTATGCTCAATGGTGCTAAGTGCTTTACATGCACGTGTCTAACTGACACCTAGAACACCCCTGTGAAGTAGGCTCTGTAGAACTGGGAAGTTCCTGTGTGAATTTAATCTGAATGCCTGTGTTTTCTGGAATATCTGCATACAGGCACATTCAACCTGTGGCTGTGGCTCCTTGATGCTGAGGGTGGCCCCTGAATGCAGCCCAACACAAAATGGTGAACTTTAAACCTTTCAAGGTTTTGTTCATTTGTTTGTAACTCCACTGTGGGAATTCTCAAGAGTGAACTTTGTAAATGACAGTGTTACGTTGAAGTGTCAAAAGACTTGACATGCCAGGAAGTTTTCCCTTCTGGAATACACAGTCTAGCTCCAAGTTAACATTTGTAGATTGTACTGTGGCCTGACACAAGACAGAGAGAAAACACAGTCTCAACTCTCACATATGAACAGTATAAGATGTAACATACTTGTCAACTTCTCCAACTTGTGCAACAAACACCTACCTCCCTTACCTCCAAGTTCCTCACTTTCTCTGTTGGTATAGAAGTTGCACTGACATAGGACACTCCGACACACTCAAAGTTCCAAAGTTAGTGTTGATGGAAAACACTGGAATTTCTGTGATGAAGCAGATCAGAAGTTTTTGGTAGAGCTGGACTCAATGTTAAGAATAAACAGTGTCAAAGCCATGAGAATGAGGGAAAAAAATTTATATTATCAGTGACAATATATGACAATGCATTTAATGCATGTTTAAATTTTATGTAAATATTTACAAATTAGAAATGATATGAGCTAAACATTTTGTGTATTTCGTAAGGTTCCCCCAAAATATTACTAACTCATTATTTCCTTTCTGTTTAATCTAGGGACATGAATAAAAAAGTTATTTGTCAAGATTTTTCTTTGAATTTTTTCTCATTTTTCAGTCTTTGTTACCTTAAATTGAAATTTAATCTTAATATCAATATGCTAGTCCCTCAAAGTGGGAAATATTCTCAGAATCTTTACCCCATGACCTTTTCAAGGGCCATTTCATTTCTAAAGAATATGTAAATTGAGCCTTACCCTGCAAGCTCACTACTTCAAAACTCTGCCAAGAATTTTGCCTTTGTCTTTCCTTGAGCTAGTTTTTTTCACCCAAATAATGAATGTCCCCAATCAGAAAGCATTTCACGTACTAGTTCATTCTAGTCTCTGGAATTACAGCCAAGATGCCTCTCGGTCTTTCCCAGTGACTTCATAATGGCAGCCTCTCCAGCGTATTCTCCTGGTTATCTTCCCCTTTGTTCCTTAGCCGGATAATGAATTGTCCTTTGCTTACAAGATGTGTGGTTTTCCTCCCGACCTTTTTGTTTTCTTCCTAAGCACTGCAGGACACACTGCCCTGTGCAGAAAGCCCTTGCTTCTAGCTAGCTCCCTCCTGGCCCTGTGTCCATTTTCAGCATCTCTTTCCCAAGCATTGACCCAGCCCTCACACCTCAGCTTTCTCCCCTGGTCTCTCTGAGCCTTCCCCTGGTGTGTAGACAGATTCCCTGCTGGTTTCAGAAGCAGCTTTGGCATGTTCAAGTCTGTCATAACTGTGGTCTTGGTCCTGTTTCTTCTCTCCCCACTGTCACTGTAGGCAGATGCTTCAGGAGTTTGATGGGGCCTCTGCAGAGTCTGACCTGTAGAAGCTGGGATTTTCTCTGAGGACCTTAAAGTGGGGAGGCTCCAGTATAGTGATTTCTATTCCACAAATAAGAAAAGCAAGCAAGCAAGTGAGCATATGTACTTACTGACTTCTCTCATGTTCCAGGAACTTTAGATTACAGGCTGTTTTTATTTTCCTTGCAGACTACATTAGTTGTGTATGCTATCAAGTAGGTCATGTGAACGGAAACTACATTCTTTAGAGGCAGATGCCTGAGGCAGTCATTACAGGCATGCACTGACTAACTCTTACATGGCAGGTGGCCAGTGCTGGCCCTGGCCCTCACAAAGCACACCGTGGAGTTGGAAGGGTGACAGCAACAGTTAGTGCAGGTAACTCATCATAACTTGTATGTTGGAAGGTATACTGTCCTTCACAGGGTATAGTGGGGGGCTGTGACCTACTCAGGAGATTAGGGATACTCCCTGCCCCCAAAGTATGTTTTAGACAGGGCCAGTTTAAAACTTGAGGCTTACTATTTTTCTCCAGCCTCTAAATCCTATTAATTCACAACTATCTTTGGCCCTTTGGAGTATTGCATAAATCATGACATAGCCCTTGGGGCCATTTTGACAAACAATGGTTCTTATATTCAGAGTCCAGAATTGATTTATTTACCTGTCTTTAGAACCAGATAAAAAACAGATTTGCTAATTACCAAAAGTACATTTGTTTCCATATTTAAAAAAAATACAAGTTAACATTCCTTTGAATATTTCAGGGTGCTTTTGACAATATTTGGTTTTTGTTTGTTTTGTTTTGCTTTGAGACAGGGTCTCCCTGTAGCCCCGGCAAGCTTGGAACTCACTGTGTGGACTAGCCACCATGTCCCGCTTCTTGACAATATCTGAGTGATCAAAAGCTAGATGAACGTTTCCTCTAATTAAATGTCATCAAGGATCTTTAGTGAAAAGGGGAGTCCAGTCTCTGTGTGAAGCCTTGACCTCTTGGAGCAGCAGGGCAGGACTAGGGGATAGGGAGGCGGAGGGCTGGGGGTCGGGCGCTTGGTGGGATTTACAGTCCAAGAATGACTGTTAGACTCACCTTTGCTTCCTTCCCTCCTTTCCTCGCTTCCTCCGTCCCTTCCTGCTCCCTCCCTTCCTGTCTCCCTCCCTCTCTCTCCCTCCCTCTTTTCTCTTCTGATAGGGTCTCTCTATGTAGCTCTGGCTGACCTGGAACTCACTATTCCAGAGCTGCCCCTGCCTTTGCCTCCTGGTGCTGGAATTAAAGGGGTGTGCCCGCATGCCCAACCAGACGTCTATTGGGAGCACAATGTAGTAAGAATGTTGGGAGTACCTATTTAAAATAAGTTGACTATAAAACCCCTCTACTCTTTTTCTTTGAGGACACTAACTTGTATGTTGTTTGCAGTAACTCACTTGATCACCCTAACAACCCAGAACGGAATCACAGATGTCACCAGTTACTGAGTGAGAAAGCACCCGGGCACCAGAGGGCTGATGCCAGGGCCCCCACGCTGAGCCTCCCCCCTCTTCTTCTTTATTTGCAGTGAGACCTCCATAGCTGGTATCAGAAGTTGGCATTTCTTTTAGAAATAAACTTGAACAGTAATTTCCCAGGGAACCTGAATTTAGTATACTCACATGACTCACTTTCTAATAACTGCATTCCTTAGGTCTTAGTGAGCATTTAAGGATCAGAAAGTGAAAGTGGTGACATGGAGCTAAACAAGGCCTAGGGCCGGAGTCTCATTTCCCTGTCCTCATTTCTGTTGGTCACTAGCTCACACTCCCACCTTCTCGTTAGAATTTGCCATTTGATGTTTTCAGTGGGAAAGGAAAAAAATAAAAGCAAGTCTTCCTTTAATTCTTGGAACATTCTACCCTGGAGGAAGACTTGCACTCAACAGTCCCATTCTGAGTTCCTAACTGGGAATGTTAGCTAACAGACGTGAGTGACCTTTATTCTCATTCTAGTCTGTTTCAGGAAGAGCTCATCTTGCCAGATTAGCATGTTGCAACCCTCAGCTGGAGGGCTGAATGGGTTTGAAGGACTCTGCTTGGCAGTGTCCTAGCTACCTGAGGTTTGCAGGGTCACACTCAGAATGCTTACTCAGCTCTGCTCTGCCTGGGCGGGACACCAAATTGTCATCAAGGCCAAGAGGCAGTCTTGGGAATTGCCCCAACATTAAGCACATGCTAAGACTTCAGTGTATGAAGTGTTTGAATGTACTGTGCTCATTTTTTTAGCATCCAGTTTAAAATTTGGAGATAACTAAATGTGGAGATGCTTAGTGTGTCAGTGTTGGAGGGTGTAAGTGATTAAAAAAATCAAACAGATGAGTGCATAAAGATTTCTATGCAAACAATGATGAGCTTCAATTAAAGCTGCTGATTTAGTGTGAGAATTGCTTGCATTGATTTGTAGACTATCTGTATGGGTTCAAGATTCCATATTATGCAAATGAAGAAGCCCTGAAGAATCAAACTGAAAAAATGAAATTATCTGTGAAAGATATTATTACCCATTCAGCAGAGAAAAGCGTAGACATACTTGGAGTTAACCCTTCCTTTCGACACATCCCCCTGAGAGGACTAGCATCAGCGATGATGGTCCCGCCAGAAGCCGCAAGGAACCAAGTCAGCTCCCCTGATCTTCAGGCCGCCACCTTGAGTTGAACTCTGTTGCCTTTTTGGTGCCCAGTGCCCATAGCTACTTCCTGTGCTTTCCACCCCACACAAGTATTAGAAAAGGATTTTATAAATAGAATTTTATGAGGAAATTTGTAACTTAGCATGCCTAATGCTTTTCCTCAGATGTCAGCCTGTTAAGAGGAGTCAAAGGTAGAGATGCAACACGTAGAGGTGAGAAGCGTGGAAGTTTACCCATGGGTACCCGGGTGATGATAGTGCCACTGGAAGCAGAAGTCTCTCTACAAACCCATGTCTGGGCAGGGAGGAGAGACAGTCAGAACAGAGAGTACAAACCGGAGCATAAAAGGCAGGTGATTTGTTCTGTTTTGTGAGATAGGGTTTTCCTGTAGTCCCAGCTGTCCTGGAACTTGGTATGTAGACCAGGCTGGCCTTAGTCTCACAAAGATCCACCTCTGCCTCCTGGGTGTGAAACTACACCTAGCCCACAGATGACTTTTAATGATACATTTGTCAGTGAGCTTCGCCTTCCTCCCTCCAGAAACTTGATCTGATCATTTCAACCTGTCACAAGATGATGTGTTAGGTGCCATTTAAAGTGGAAAGCCACATGGTCAAGGATGGAATTTTTTTTAAAGCTAATGGCGGTGACCCCAAAATTACTATCCTCCAGATTTTGAAAGTCGTTGGGTGGGCAGTAGATGCAACATCACCTATCTCCCTACCCCACAGTTTCATTAATAAAAATGGAGTCGATGAATTTATTTCAAAACTGTCGTGCCCCATACTGTTAGCCCAGTGTTGACATCTGAACATTAGGAGAGGCTGATTGGTTCAGCGACCCATATTTATTTCAGACGAAGTTGTTGCCCAGTCAAGGGCTCCAGGCCAGGCTGCTGAAGTTTGAGCTGTCTTCGCCCCTCCAGCAACCATGCTATGTTGGGTTGGTGGCGCCATCTAGTGCTAGCCTGTGGAACTGTGCTGGACTCCTGTCTTGCAGTGGGACAGGCTCCCAGGGCTGAGGGCTCCACTGTCAGGTGGAGTGGCTCTCCGCTTCCCACCTTTCCTCTCTCTTGACTGTAGGTATGTTTTCAAGCCTTCCTTTTCCTCAGACTCCACTTCTTTCTGTACCCTTTCTCCTTTTTTCTTTCAACTCTTGATGAGTCCTCCTCCCCCTTCCCTCCTCCTCTCCCTCCTCTCCTCTTCCTGCTCCTCCTCTTCTTCCTCCTCTTCCTCCTTCTCCTCTCCCTCCTCCGCTCCTTCCTCTTCCTCCTCCTCTTCTTCCTCCTCCTCTTCTTGTTTTGGAACAAAAATTAAGAAGCCCCTCCACCCATCAGTATTTGTACAGCATACATGTAAATAATTTCTTTTTCAATTTTTGTGGGTTTTTTTGTGTGCAGAAGTCTCTGGAAAGACTGTGTCCTTCATTCTCAGCTAATCAGACACTTCCCCAAACTCAGTCAAGAGGAATTTTCTTTCATGAGTTTTGAAACTGTTGTTACAGTATCATTTCCTACGCATAGATAACCTCTCTCTCATATTTCAAGTTGGAGGTATTGTTATGGACTGTCCATAGATGCTATCTTGTGGGCATATGGCTCTTGACTTTGGGAAAATATGTTCTGAGTTCTAGACTTCCAGCTTCCCGGTGGACCTTTGGATCCAGTGTTAATTGAAAGAACAGAACTCAAAGACATACAAGACAAACTCTGTGTATGCGTTTCAGTCTCCCACATTAAACATGATGTTTAAATTCCCACTTGTGTTAAGCATCTTGATAGTGTGGGTTTGAAAGTAAGTCCCTTCTGAAAAACAGGAACTGCTTGTCTGTTACCAGTTCTTGTGGTCGATATGGCAACTATTTTGATTTGTCAGAAGGGAGGAAAAGCAGTTAAATCTAGTTAAAATTAAAGCCAGTTAAAATTAACTGGCTCATGAGATTTGAATGCAGCTGTTCCACACATCAAAACACTGAGAGCAAGTTGTTTGTTTGTGACTACTTGATTATTATTGGTTGTTGCTTCTTTTTTGAGCCATGGTGTAGATTATTTGTATTTTCGGTCTAGCCTTGGAAAATAAGAACTGCGGGGGTGGATATTCTTGTGTGCCCTAGTTTTGTTTTGCCGGTAGGTGTTGCATCTTTTCTACGTTCGTGAGTATTGAGCAGTCAGCAGTTCCCACAGCAGCTTGCTGACTCATGGCCAGGCTGTGCAGTGCCCCAGGTCCAGCGCTGAGTGAGAGCTGTGGGGGAGGGCTTCATGAGAGCAGGAGGCGGGGGGCTGCCTGAGGACAGGATGGGGGCTTCCTGACGGGGGCCAGGGTGCCACCTTTAAGTCTGTGGTCACTCGTGAGCTTCCTGCTGCTCAGCACAGCCTTGCAGTCGGAAATCAGGCAAATATTTGCCTTGGTGGGGGCAGTGTGGACAATCAGAGCATTTCTGAAAATGCCAAAGGAAAACTGGTTTTCACTTCACTGGGAATCTTCCAGGTGAGGGGGGGAGGGCTGACCTTAAAACAGAAAGGGCTAGTGCTTTGTTTCCTGCTTCGAGACCCAAGGACTTTTCATACACCTTGAGCTTAAGCTTTCCGCATAGCTGAAACCAGCCCACTTTTCCCACTGTGAACCGCAGTGCATGGGAGTGGGACCATGGTGCAGGGCAGGGAGAGGGGATGACTACAGGCAGCCCCCTTGGTGAACCCCGCCTTTGTTTACGTCTGTTGTGGGTTATTGATATACAAACAAACTCAGCACCTGGCCTGTGCTCCTGGAGACGCTAGCATGATTTTATGAAGATGGTTTCACTGTTTGTTTTCAGAGCTCTGTTGGGCTTATTTTCATCGGAAAGTGTGAAATGCTGCTTTTCTGAGGTTTCCACACAAACTTCCTCTTGTGGACAGGAGTCAGTCAGATCATCGCCGTAAATTCAGGACGGGGAAGGTTAACGTGAGCTCAGCTGGCACAGGGAAAGCTTTGCATAGGCTGAGATCTTTTCTTTTTGTAGTTTGGATAAGAATTCTGAGGGCTCTTTGACCAGTAATAAAGAAAAGCCACAGTGACTGTAACGAGATGTTGGTGGACCCTCTTGGTTTCCGCCGATACGGGTGACTCATCAGTATCAATAGAATTGTGACTTCTAATAATAACACAGTGTAAGACCTTCAAAACATGCGGTTTTTAGCCTTACTCTGAGTGAAAGGTTGGAAAATATTAGTTTGAGCTTTTTTCCCCCTGACCTCTTTGTCTCACCCGAGTATAAAGTTGTGTTTTTGTAGGTGTGATGATGACCCCGTTGTTTTTTCATCTTACTGTTTTTAGTTTCATTATGATTAAGGGTCCAGCATGGATTATTTCATCCATCAGGAATCTGTGCACTAAGCATCTCCTCCGGGCCTGTGTTTTTGAGGGAAATGTTGCTGAAAAGTAAACTCTCCCAATGTGCAGAAAGGAAAAAACTGGTATAAACCACAGGCCTTGGAGCTACTGGCCTCCTACATGTGTCTGTTGTAAAGGGCTGTGGGGTTGCTGAGTAGCCCCGTCACCCTGTGAGTCACTGTCAAAGGATTCCAAGAGAACGGTTAACAGAAAATGGGAGTCAGCCAGCCCGGAGAGGAGGCACACTGCCTGTTGTCAAGGCCAGAGGCGGCCATGCCCTGAACATCAGCCTGTCTGTATGCCGGGCATCCTTGTTTAATGGGTTAGTTTGGTTTGTTTTTCCTGTGGATCACCGGCTCAGTTCTTTACCACAAAAGACTTACCCATTCTGCACTTAGAACAACTGACTTTCTAGGCTTCAGTAAGAGCGTGCATGCTGGCATTCCTGTGCTGCTTTCTTACTGAACATTCCCCCTTTAAAGCGCCGGCACTTCTAAGTGTCAGGCACAAAAACGACACCCAGTAAATGGTGGAATGAATGAATAGCCTCATCGAATCTCACCTGTTGTTTCTTTCTGTCCGTAGAAAAAGTAAAACTTATAACCAGTTTCTGTGCTGAGGCATTAGTGTATTTTTATTTTGAATAGTTCCCCAGTATTTGAAGAGAACATTTTAAAAGGAGGAGTTGGAACTGTACAAGTCCTCAGGATGGTATGGAGTTTGGGAGTGGTGCTTAATCCTTGGTTCTCTTTCCATCAGTACAGCTGTCAGGTTCACATCTACTATTCCATGTTGACCACTGTCACTATCGTGTCCTGTTCTTGACCACTTGCAAGTTAGATCTTGTTAACGTACAATAATTAGAGGGATATGAAGGATTCCAAATGTTGACCTAGATAACTCTCATAATGGTACAAAAGTGTAAAATGTGTAAGGAGTCTTTTACTTTCCTTATTTACAAAATAGGTTAATAGAACTTCTGCTCACCAGTGGCAACCCAAAGAATGAGAAATCGAATTCAAAGTGGTCAATAATATTTATGAAACTTATAATACAGGTCCATCATATGTAAAGCACACACATGGATCAATAAGAATAAGCCAGATAACAAATAGAAAAATGATATTGTATTTCATATGCTAAACATTCATTTCACTAAAGAAGAAAGTTGAATGGCTAGTAAAAGCATAAAGAGCTACTCATGCAAATTAAAAACACAATAATGTCATTGCACACTGTTTGGAGATGCAAACATTTAAGAATTCAGTGATAACGTGATGGTGGAGATGTGGGTGAAGGGAAGGGACTCTTGAATATAGTTGGTAAGAGTATAACTTGGCAAAATTATGCTGGAAAAGTTTGTACTCCTTAGTCAAATTCAACCTGCAAATAACTTAGAGCTGAGAAGTCTTACTCCTAGGTATGTATCTGAAAAAACTCATCTGTATGCTTCAGGAAATATTGACAAACAAGTTGAAATAAACTCATTCATAAAAGCTAAAACATGACTGGAGAGGTGGCTTACTGTACGAGCACTTGTAGCTCTTCCACAGGACCAAGTTCTGCTCCAAGGTTTGGAGATTCTGTCTCAAAAAAACAAAAAGAGGGAGTACTTGGCTGCTCTTGCAGAGGACCCATGTGGGTTCAAATCCCAGCACCCACATGGTGGCTAACAACCATGACATTGTACAACATAGGTACACTTACATAATGCAGGCATAACACTCATACACATAAAATATAAATACTTATAAAGTCAACAGAAGCTAAGACATTAGATTGAGTTAGCACATTTGCTGACCTCTACACTGGGCTACTGTCTGGAGTGGAAAGAAACTAACAGAACCATGTACAGGAAGGTATGCAGGAACAGCATTGCCATGTACGTGAGAGCAAGCTTCAAATTTGAGTCTTGCTACAACTTATAGAGCCTCAGTTTCCCCACCTCTAGACCAGGAGGAGTGATAGTTTATAGCTGATAAGGCTGTTAGAACGACTGAATGGATGAATGTTTGAGATGTGCACAGGAGGAGGGCGTGTAATATGTTCTGCATTTGGTAAACCAATAAAAATGCATCCAAGTAGGTGAACCTTAGAAACAAAATATTGAATGAAAGGAACAAGACAGAGAAGAATAGGGACAGTATGAATCTATCTATGGGAACTCCACTAGTAGACAAAACTAAAAACACAGTGTATACAGGCACACATCGATGGGGAAACTATAAAGAAAATTTGGGAGTCCCCCTCTCTGTCTGTCCCTCCCTCTCCCTCTCTTACTCACATGCACACATACACATACAAACAGACATATACATATACACACACACACACACACACACACACACCAGCTCTCAGTCACCTCCAGAGGTGATGGAGGTGTCTGATGAGGACAGGTCTCAGGTCCTGACATGTCCAGCTTGGTAACCTGGGTATAGTAGTCCCAAGGAATTTTTAAAAATAGATATATTTGAAATTGCATATATTTTTATATGTGCATTAGATAATGACATTTTTTTGATCTTTTTGAGACAGGGTCTCCCTGTAGCCCTGGCTGGTCTGGAGTTCTCTATGTAGACCAGGCTAGCCTTGAACTCACAGAGATCCACCTGCCTCTGCCTCCCAAGTGCTGGGATGAAAGCGTGGACTACTATGACCAGCGATAATAATGTTTTAAAAGAATTTGTATGAATCATTATTCTATGAAAATATTTCTGATTTGATTTGTTCTTTTAAAATTACCTAAGTAGTAGCAAGTCCCAAACAGCATGTTGGGATCAACAGGAACAATTGTGAGTTCTTATATCTGGGTTGGTTATAAAAATAAACTGATAGTCTCAGATGCTGACCACATAATCTACTTTGATTGGATCCCCATGAGGATTACATCTTCATTAACATTGGAGAGGTTGAATGTGTTCAGAATCCCTCCCAGTTCCTAAGATAATGCTTTTACTAGGTGAACTACATATGGAACTGAAGTACCAGTTCCTATGTGACAGTTGAGTGACATTGTTGCAGAGTTGCTTTTAAATGGATTTCTTTCCCACCTCCCATGTAAAGAGAGTTGCTTCTGTATTTGAGCAGCTGCTGGAATTAAAATATAATGTGATGGTGTTAAGTTTTCTTCCTTTTAACATATAGAACTGGATTTTTGCTTTAAGATTCTCTGTTGCCGTTTTCAAATGTTCTCTCCTATATTATTAGAAATTCCAACGTAGATTACTATTCTGAATATCTTTTAAGGATACTCAAGAAAATATTTAAATAATGTACTACAAGCACGTGCTTGCAATACCACACCTGGAAGGCTGAGTCGTGTGGGTTGCTGTGAGTTCAAGGCCAGCCTAGGCTACAGAGGAGTCCCTCTTTCAAGCAAGCAAACAGAGCTCATACTGCATTAATTTTTATAGCCTTGATCTTATAGGAATATCTGAAGTCTGAGTATTTTATAATGATTCTCCAGAATACCCTTTATCTTTGAGATTATAGGTCAGGAAAGTAAAATCACTATCTTATTTTGACTAACTCAAGCTTATCTCTTTTTTCCCCCTTAAATATTTTTCCGGTTGTCCTTTCAACTGATGAAGTTTGAGTGGAATCCATGATTCATTGGATCTTTCCCCCTTCATGTGATTAGTCATTTATTCTTTTGATGTCCATAGAAAAATTAATGCTTAAAATTCCAAAATAAAAGTTTCATAAATGTTTTTAAATTAGATTTAAAGTACACTTCACTATTTGGTAAAAATGGAGACAATGTCTCATGAATAGATAGGCTTTGAGGCTGTCTAACCATAAGCTATTGGTTTACTCACGTTTTCACGTCTGTGTTATACCTTGTCAGTTGCCTTAAACAATATTTTTTTGTGTGTGTATGTATGTATGTATTTGACAGGTCATAGAAAACGGGTTTATAAAGTGGCAAGGTTCTATATGCATTTTAATAATCTTTATGAATTTTAGTTATGTTTTAATTTTAGCAAGATTCTCTTCCCTTTTATATGAATGACTTTAAAAAAAGAATCTAAATTCTGTTGGAGAGATTTGGAAAGAGTGGGAAGGAGAAGATATGATTACGATATACCATAATACATATATGAAATTGTCAAAGTATAAAAAAATTCATAAAATCTAAATTCAGTCTTAATGAGATTATACAATTTTGATATTTAAATATTTTATTTTTTATTTTTATTCTATGTATATGAATGTATTGCCTGCATGTTGTTTAGGGCAGTGCCTGAGCAGGTCTGAAGAGGCTGTTGGATCTCCTAAAAGCGGAGTTATGGATGGTTGTTAGCCACCATGTGGGTGCCAGGCACTGAGCCTTGGTCCTCTTCAAGAGCAGACAGTATTTTTAACTGAGTCATCCCGTCAACCCCTCAGTTTTGATTTCTTAATCAATAAATGATTGTGAGCAATTTTCACCACACATTACATTAGTAAGTGGTTGCAAGACGGAAAGCTAGACTTTTTCTGTCAGATTTCATGTTTGCTCATTCCATTCATTCAATTCAATCATCCATCCATCCATTTGCTCAGTAGTGGAAATCTACTGAGCAGCACCTGTATGCCTAGCACTGGGCCCAGTGCTCTGAAAAGGACAAAAAATAGCTAGCACAGCCTTGGAGCCTGTGGAGTTTATAGCTTTATGGCTACATAGATGACTTTGGTCTCAATAAAAGAAATTTATAAATTTGTAGGAACCTTGGCATTTTACCAGATTTCAGACTATTACATCATTTTGAATGTTGGGCAGATATTATGAGGTAGGAGTTGAACTTGGTAGCTGTTAGAAAGATAGTTACTTGAAGTATGGTCTTTAGTTTTTAAGAGCAAAGTTTAGGATTTCAGATCTTAAAATTTTTTAAAAAGTTGTTTGGAATCACATTTCCCATCTAAAGTCTTGTCTGTACTGTCCAGTGTCAGAGCCACTGGTCATATGTGGCTTTGTATATTTAAAATATGGTTTGTCCAAGCTGAAACATAATGTGAAATACCAGCAGACCTCAAGAATGTAGTATAGAAAAGGGTGTGAAGTATGTCATTAATAACCTTTATTAGCTGGGCATGGTGGACTGTGTTTTATAATCTCAGGACTTGGGAGGCCAGGGTAGGAGGACTGTGTTCAAGATCTTTCTGGGCTAGTTTCAGATGGTCCTGCTTTGCCTCAAAATAAAACAAAGAACAAAACCCCAAATAATAACTTTTATCTTGATTGCGTGTTCAAATGATGATGTTTTGCACTCAGCAAAAACACGAGATTAATGTGACCTAATTTTTTTTAACATTTAAAAACAAATGTGACTACCAAAATCTAAAATTATGTATGTGACACACCTTATGTTTCTGTTTGAAAGTGCTGGTGTAGACTGTAAAGACCAGAGTGATTACAGACTCCACGAGGAAAGATCAGAGGATGGTACTGAGTTTCAAGGAGAGGTGCCACTTGCAGAATCTACTTGCTGATGGATTCTGTATCTTGATCCTACTTTTTCAAGTACTGGCTTTTTGGAGCCTAGTGAACGAGCATTGATTACCAAGCATTTAATGTCTACAATGTATAGGGCATTAAAGAAGATGAAAATCAATGTTACACAGGTCTCTGTCTTTAAGGGAAAAACAGTAGCTTCCTGGGAAGGTGAAATGAGCAGGAGGCTGTTAAATGAGGCCTTGCAGAGATGTTCCAGCAGACAGGTGGTAGAACACTATATGAAACAGGACTTTTGAAAAATGGAAGGGCCCTACGTCATGGAAAGGGTCCTATAGGAGGGATGGCTTGACCAGACTATAGAATGGGTTGGATTCCAAGTGGGTAGAGAGAAAGGAGCAAGGCTCTGCAGCAAGGCAGGCAGGATGAGAACAAAAGTTAAAGGGTGGGAAAGCACAGAAAAGTAGAGCTCAGTGAGGAAAAGAGGCATGGAGATGCGAGGAGCCTGGCTCCGTCCACTTGGAGCTCAGCTTTAATCTCATAGACCATCTCAGGCAGCATTGTGGCCACCCACAAATTCCCATAGTAAGACCTTCTTGGTGTTTCAGATTGTAGGTTGGTCAGGGTGCTTTACTGCTCAGTACATGAAGGTTGTCTGCCTTTGGTCATTAGGAAGACTGGTAATCCTAGATAACTGGCTACATGTCTACTTACGTCACTGTAGAACCTTACATAGTTTTAAAGAATTCTTGGATACACACAAAGCATTTGGTATTTCAGGCAATAGTGATCAGCATGTATACCTCTTGCTTCAGATTCCTCTGAAGTATTAGATCATTTCATTTTTCCTACGGGTGTCATAATATACAGCAAAGATGACCAAGATTGAACATTTAATGGTAAAATTTGGAATTCAACCCATATAGTTCCATTTTGTTATACTGAGCCACTTAGGTTTTGATACTTGTAAATATTTCTTGAGAGGCTCTACTTTAACATTTGTTTGAATGATAATACACAGAGAGAAAAGTATGCATATTATACACATTGCTCATACTGATGAACTTTGACCAAGTGAGCACAGTGCTGTAATCAGTCCCAGAAGACCCAGAATATCATTGATATCCTCAAACCCCCAGACCCCTTCCAGTAACAACTCTTTCTATACAACTGTTACTGTGAAGTTTAAAAGCACAGGTTTGCTTTGCCTAGTTCTGCACTTCATGTCAGTACAGTTTGTGTTTGTGCTTTTCCCCCGTTCAATAACATTCATATCCTGTGTATAGCGGTTGATTTTTGACTCTCCAGGCTATATAGCATTCTGGTATGTACCACTGTTTATTCCATCTTTGTAGTTTCCTGTTTGAAGACAGTATGAGAAGCTCTGCTATTGAACATTCTAGAACTTTAAATACATGTAGGTATTTGTGTGAGGGTAGAATTACAAAAGGAGCATAAACTGAAAAATTTTCTGCCAATAAGGCTAAAATTTAATTTTATGATACTGTTTTGGAGAAGAGAAGTAAAAACTTCAAATTGATCCCTCAAATACTATACCAAAATAAATGTCAAGGCAGCCATTACAAAAGTTCTAACAGAGAGGAATTTTACTGCCTAATGTATTTCTGGAAGAGAGAATGAAGAAGAAATAGTGGCCATAATACTGTAATGCTGAGTTTGTATCACTCACGTTTCTCCTAAGGTCAGACTTTTTCTCCAAGAGTCCCAACAGGTCAAAGTGGAGAATTATTTAGATTTGTACCAGCCATTGTACAGCTGCTGTAACAGGATGTGACCAGGGCTGAGCAGCTGGAGAGTCTGCAAACAAAAAACCGACAGGGGGCAAGTGCAGGAGATTCCTTCTCAGAATCTATAATGAGGGCCACTGGACTCAAAGTTATCCAGAAACTGCCTCTGTTGTTTAAGGTAATCTACAGACAAGAGGATTGATATTATTAAAGAGATGCAGTTTCAGATACTGTCACCTGTTTTTTCTTTTAATTAAGGCAGACATTTATCTCTATATGTATGTGACACACCTTATGACACTCCCTCCCCTCCCCTCCTCTCCCCTCCACTCCCCTCCCCTCCCGTCCCCTCCTCTTAGAGTAAGCATGCATCTTAGAGGTAGTGTTACAAGTGTTATCAGACCAGGCTGGGTAGATGAAGAATCTTTAATACTGTTGATGCTCTAACTCAGAGTGGCTCTAGGCAAGGCACGCGGGAAACAGAATTGTGTAGATAAATATATTCATAGATTCTGTGACCTTAATGGCTATCAGTACTGGTAAGTTAAATTATTATAAAGGATATGACATTAACTTCGGACATGCCCTTTTAGACTAAATGTTCTGTACATGTGCTTAGTGGAGTTGCCTAGGTTTGAATGACGTTCCTCCTTGGTCTTAGGATGGAAGTCCTGTGTCACTGCCCTGATAGCCAAATATTTGGAATACTGGGTACATTTTGGATTATGTTTGAAAGTCACATTTTTCTTTAATGCCCCATTGGCAATTTCTTTAGGATTTTTAAGCTGTGGAAGAATTGAACTTGTTCAATTTTTTTTTAAAAAACACGAAATGAGAGCATCCTGGGGAGGTAGAGAGGAAACCAAATTATTTTCAAGTTGTGTTTGAAGAGCAGGTGTGCTCTCTCACAATTTACAGTGCAGGTGCATTTTAATTTAGCTGCCCAAAGTGGTGATAAAAATTATTCAACTAGAACAAAGCAAAATTTAAAAACTTACTTGTAAACCAGTTCTTTCCTGTTTTCCCTCCACTTACGTTACTTGTGCAGCCTTTTCACAGGGCTCTCTTCAAACCCGTGGCTTACATTCATTCAGCCTTGTCATAGGGTTTCTGGGTGTGTCTTCCTCCAGCCTGAGTCTAAGGCCAGGGACAGCGCCCTTTCTTTTGGACCCACTGGTGTTTCTGTTTGTCAGTGAACACCCCAGGCAAGGCCGGCTGCTTCCAGGGTCCACATTTGGCCCTGGCCCCTGAGCATCTGCTGCCTCAGCCTTTACGAGCCCCAAGAACTTAACGCCAGATCATGTACTATGCGGGTGTGTTTAGAGGGGTCTTCCCTTAGCTCAGCTTCAGAGTTTAGCGATAGAATCTGAATAGCACAGGATACTCATCATGAGGTGAAGATTTTCCCTTCACGTTGATGCTTCTGATAGAACGTACACAGGAGGGACGATGCCTGCGCACTTTGTGGCTGCTGAGATGCAGCTGGAGATGTGCGGGGGTTGCCTTCTTCCTGCGGCTGCCGCAGGTGGTCAGGCGGGGGCGGGACAAGGGTACAGCGCCCACTTCCGCCAGCCTGTCCTGCGAGCCCTGGAACCCACCGAACCCCAGCAGCGTATCCACCAGGTTCTCTCCTAGCTACGTTATCTTTCACTGTTTCTGAGCGCCTGTTGAAGATCTATGACTAAGGTTGTGGTTAAAATTCCCTTTTTAGGTATGAAAAATCTTACGAATTCTGTGAGGCAGTTGTTTATTTCTTTTTTTATGTGGACTTTCTGGATTTTGCAAAAGCAATTAAAAAAACCCTTAATATCATATAAAAGTTAAAGGTTAAGTAATAGTGCATTCTTTCATCCTTTATGAGACAAGAACAGAGCCCCAGTTTTGTCAGAGTGCGTTTTAAAATGCCTTTTACGATGGAACTATAGGCCATTATTTAGATGTAGGAAAGCCCATTTCAGAACACTCTCGGTCATTAGCCTGGAAAAGGTCTCTTACTCAGCGTGGTAGCTCAGTAAGGTCTCTTACTGAGCGTGGAAACTCTCGTTTTGACAAGGTTCTGTGTTGGGGACCAAGGGAGACCTGAGCTGCCCTGGGAGGGTTTACAGTCTAGTTGGAAGAAAACAAATGTTTATGCCTTTATGATGGGACAGGGGCTTTACATATTACCCTTCTGTCTCTGAGGACTTTCTCAGAGAAGGCAGCTGAGGCTCAGGGACATGTGGGACTCCAGTGCTGAAAGACAGGCCTCACACCCATGCTTGTCTAGCCTGGCAATTTAAAGATCAGTTTGATTTGGGAACATCTGATAAGTATTAAGGTAGTTTGGTGTCAGAAGAAAGGTTGTGTGAGGCCTGCTGGCTGGGTGTGAATTGGACGCGAGTCTTGACAACAGGTAGGATTTTTATGGAGCTGCCAAGGGGAAGGGTTTTGCACCAGACCGGCCCACTGAGGGAAGGTTCGGAACAAAGCAGGCACACAGGCTCAGGAGACCTGTGCAGAGCAGCTCACAGGGCGCCGTGCAGTATGACTTAGCTGTGTGTGTATGCCAGCACGATCCCAAGTTCTTTATATCTTTTAGCTAATCTTCACAGCAATCCTAAGAGGAAGATATTACCGAGTCCACTGTAGGACAGAGGGGGCCGAGGCACACAGCAGTTGGCAGTACTGTGATTCAAAGCATCAGGCTCTAAAGCCAGAGTTCTTAGCGACCCTGTCATCTTTCTCTTCACTGCTAGGCCGTGCAGGTTGCTTTTTTAGGGTGATAGAGAGCTGGGGATAGACTGGATTGGCGGTGGTGATAGGACTCAAATGGCAGCAGTGTGCTGGCCAATTTGAAAAGAGGAAAGGAGAGCTATTATTTTGAACAAGTGGGTAGCTAGAAAGAATCAGTAGGCCTCGATGAATGACTGGAATTGAAGATGAAGACAAGGGAATGAGCAAAACACTCAGATGTGCAGCCTGGGTGCCTGGGAGAATTCTGTGGCTGCAGAAATGAATAGAGACAGTGGGGACGCTCTTCTGCCTGGGAGGGTGGTACTGTAGCAAGAAATGAAGGCTTCTGAATGAGTTAAGTATGCCGAGGCACCACGTGCGAGAAAGATGGCTCACTGGAGGATTGGAAATAAAGGAGATGGGTCAAGGGCAGGGATGCAGATGATCTGCTCTCTGTGTGAGGAGAGAATAGTTGGTCTGGGAATAGTTGATAATGATGGGTGAAGGAGAGAGGGAGGAGGAGGGGAAGATGAATACCAGTGTTCTAGCTGCTGCAGAGGTCAGGAAGGACAGAGAGTGAACGGGGCATAAGATTTGACCACGGGAAAGGCCGTTTGTGCTCTGTGCAGTAAAGGCTGAGTGGAATGAGGAGAAATTAAGTAGACTCTGGACTTGAGTAGGTTGAGTTTTTCCTCAGTGACAAACAATTGGGCCTTCTCTAGGTATTGACTTCATAGGTAGTTCATGGTCAAGGAGATAGTGCACCTTGCTTCGTTGCCTGGTACTGGTTTGTTGTGCTGACCCCACTGATCTAAAGTACTTTGTCTTTTAGCACCTGCCCTCCCATCACTGCCACTTTCTGACTTTTCTGAAGTGTTAATTCACTGCCAGCTACTGAGGACATCATTTTGCAACCAAGTTGAGATAAAAGCAGGTGAGGCTCAGGACCATTCTATAAGAACTGTGCTCAGAGGTTCACACACTAACCCACTGCGTACCCCTCCATTGGCCAATGGTTTTTGCATATGACTCTCAGTCTCTCAGGAACACGCTGATAGTTGTTGAAGGAATACAAACTGTACTGCAGCCCCTTCTTTTCTTTGGAGGGCTTATTTCTCAGGTTAAGTCCAAACAGTATATAATAACCTACATCTCTAAACACTACAGTGTGTCACAAGATCTTTCAGTGCCCTGCTGCTCTTTGTCAGGTTTCCAGGATTCCCTTACTTTGGCTTGTGACTGTGACTTCTAAAGTGTTTCACCCACTACAATGGCAGTCTTACTCATTTTTATTTAAGTTGCCAGACTTGGAAATGTACTTCAGCATTAGCTGAAACATTAGTTAAGAAAATTAAGAATCATTTGTGTTTACAAGTGATCATGTATTTATTTACTGATTTCTTTATTTTGAGGTTTTTTGTTTATTTATGAGAGAAGGTCCTGAATAGTCCAGGCTGGTCTCAAACTCAGTATGTAGCCAAAGATGACCTTGGCTTCTGATCTTTTTGTCTCTACCTCCTGGTGCCAGTGATCAAAGCCAGGGCTTTGTGCAACTCGGCAAGCACCCTACCAACTGAACTACATCCCCAGCCCTATTTTAGGTTTCGACTGTGAGCTTATTTAGGGCTCTGACATCTCAGCCAGGTTTTCTTGGTAACTGCTTGGAATATTCTGCTGCTAGAAAACATGTCCCCACCTAGAAATGCCAGAAGACTTGGGAGATGTGAGCTCTTTCTCTCCCCTCCAGCATAGACTACTGCAGAGAGAAACTTTAAAGTCGGCCCAGGAGGGTCTGACTCCTGCCAGCCCCTTGCCGCCTGTCTTCTCTCCTCATCCACCTGTTCTCTCAGAAGTGAGAGAGGGACGAAAAGAGGAGAGGATTTTGATTCTACAGTTCCGACAAGTGCCTTTGGTTCACTGTTTGGCAGCTAATTTCAGAGATGTCTGGGTTTATTCATTGTCTAATTCTTTCAGTCTTCACTTGTAAATATATGTTTATTGTTCCTAAAAAGAGGACCTATTTAATCATTTACCTTAAATGGTTAGTGATTTTTTTCAGGTTATCAGAAACCTGTCTTCTAATGTGTTTAGTGTCTTTTAAAATAACAGGATAAATGTAGGCCAACAGTACTTAACAGAATTCAGTTTTTCATTATAAAAGCCTCAAAGTTTCTTCTGCCTCTGTGTGTTATCATCTGCATTGACTTTCACTGCTTAGAGTTGTGCTGCTCTATCTGGGGTGAAGGATCCATTTTGTTTTAAAATTTCCAGTATGTTATAGATTTTGTAGTTTTATAAAGTATAAAAATGAATCACTAGAAAAATGAAAATAAAAAGACATTCAGGACCCATGATGGCTCAGTAGGAAAAGTGCTTGCTGTGCAAGCCTGAGGACCTGCGTTTGGATCCTCACAACCTGTGTTTAAAAGCCACATGCTGATACACGCCATAAATCCTAGTCAGAAACAGGTGGATCTTTATGAGATTGAGACTAGCTTGGTCTACATAGAGAGTGCCACGCCAACTGGAGCTATATAGAGAGCCTGTCTCAAAAACAATCAAAATGAATAAAATAAGCCAGATGCAGCAGTGGGTGTCTGCAGTCTCAGCTCTGGGAAGCAGAGGTGGGAGATCCCTGGAGCTCGCTGGCCACCAGTCTAGCTGAATCAGTGAGCTCTCGGTTCAGTGAGAGACACTGTCTGAAAAAATAAGGTGGAGAGCAGTGAGATGACTCAGTGAGTACAGTGCTCGCTGCCAAGTCTGATGACCTGTGCTCTATCTCTGGGGCCCACATGGTGAAAGGAGAGAATGAACTCCAGCCAGTTGTCCTCTGATCTCCACACATACACAGTGGCACCCTCCCCCCAATAAATACACAAAAAATGTGATAAGAAAAATAAGTTTGAGAGTGATAGCAGAAGACAACTGTTGACTTCTGGCCTCTGCATACCCGCATACACACAGGAACATGTACATGCACAAGCACAAAAAGGCATTAACACATAAATCTAAGTGTGTATTAGTGAATTGAATTGACGTATAATGACTCTAGCAAACTGTCATAATCATCTCACAGTGGTGATGCTTTGTTTTGGGGTGATGCTGACCTGCAGCCCCACTGTGCGTGAGGTACTTTGAATGGCAGTCTATTTACTAACTTTAGGAGCACCTACTTGCAAAGCAGGTTTTGAATGAACTTTTGCCCTTGTATTTCTTGCATATATAAGTCAGTTGCAGAAAAATGCTCTGTGTACTTCAACTTGTTTTTTTTAAATTACAGAACAGTATATGAGTGTTGCAATATTTCAAGCAATAAAAAGGTATGAATATGGAGAAGGTTGTCTTCCCACTTCCCTGAGTATTCCTTTATTCTTTCTCCACAATATACTTATATATAGATATAAGATCATTTTTTTTACTGTGAAAATGCCATCATAAACAATACACTTTTACTTACTCTTCTGTCACCGTTTTCTTTATCAACAGATAAGAATCTGGTGCTCTTTAACAGCCACGTAACATCCTGTACTGTAGTTGTATCATAATTTTTATCTGTTTCCCAGTTTGTGGGCTGAGGAACATTCTATACTTTTACCATTGCCCAAAAGACTGCAGTTCAACTCTTCTCTGTCCACTTGTATATTTTAAAGACATATTCCTTAAAGCTGAGTCAAAGATAGTGCACTGTGAGGTGTTGAAAGTCTTCCCACTCTGACGGGCAGTGTGATCCTGTTGTTTTGGTTTGAATTTCCTAAATGCCTGCTCTGTTGAACCTCTTCATCTCCTTACAGGGCAACACTGTTGGATCTTTTTGTCTACTGTTGGAGGACAAACCGTGACAGATCTCACTTCATTAGTATCAGACTTTGTTGTGGTGTAGTGAGTGATGGGAGAGCACATTGTTTGTTCTAGTGGGATGAAGAAGATGGGAGGAGAACAAAGATAGTTGAGATTGTTTTGTTTGGATTTTTTTTCAAGATGGCTTATTTCTCTCTCTTTTTGTTTTCTCTAACTTTTTTTCTTCAAGATCAGCTTGCTGACAGGAAATCCATCCCTACATGTGTGTAACCTAAAAAGGGCCACGGGCGGGGCCTCTATAATGGTGTGTATACTGTATCATTCAACACTGCCAAAAGATTGTACATTCACATCGGTACATTTTTTTTTAATTAGGGTGAAGCCCCATTACGTACAACTGACCCTCTTTAGATGTACTATCAATAACATTTAATACACTCTCAGTTTGGTGCACTCATCACCTTTATCTAGTTTCAAAACATTTTCATCACTCCAAAGAAAACCGCAGTAAGCATTTGCTCCCCACTTTCCTGATTCCCCCATCCCTTGAGAGTGACTCACATGTTTTCTGCTTCTATGGTTTAACCTTTTCCAGATATTTCATATAAAATAGAATCTTACAATATGTGACTTTTAGAGTCTGGCTTCTTTACTATATATGCATATTTTTTCTAGACAGTCCATGCTGGCCTCAAACATGATATGGTCAAGGCTGGTCTTGAACCCTTGCTCTCCTGTCTCTACCTCCCAAGTGCTGGGATCATAGGCATGTGTCATCATGCCAGGCTCTAGCATATAGAATTTTTGAGGTTCACTGATGTTGCAGCATGTGCCAAGAACATCAGTCCTTTGTGCTGATGGATAATGTCCCATTTTGTGTACACCGTAATCTGTTTACCCATTTCCAGTTGATGGGTATTTGTGTTGTTTTCTTTTGTCTTTGCCCTATGTATTTAGGTCTCCAGGTAGTTTGGTAGAGGGAAGTCTGAGGCGCAGTTCATAGACAGTTGAGAGGAGCCTGCCTGTAAGCCAGCCCTGGAGACTTCCAGAGTTTTCTGCCCTCTGACTGCTGACTTTAAAGTGTCATAGTAAATAAAACAAGGTGATATGCATCTAAGAGTTCTTAGCACCCACTACAGACAGGAAGATACCTTACCTCACAATTAGTACTTTTAATTGGGAAAATACCATATAGTTGATCACAAGCTAGCTAACTTGCTTCAAGTAGTAAAGATTTCCACCTGGGTGTATTGAGCTGCTCTAAAGCCTTGTGTTTATTAGCGTAGACACATCAGTCCATTTAAAAGATATCATGTTTTCTGTAGCTAAAATCCTGATGTGTAAGGTAGCTTTGTATTAAGACATATACATGAAACAAAGTTATGCTTATATCAGATTGTTGCATCCCAAGGTAAGTATGTGTACAGACTACTCTCTGTGGAGGCTGACACAGGTCATCTGTCCGTCGGAAGTGGTCATTTCATGCTCCCTTCTACATACTGTTTGAGTGCCCTGAATTCAGAATTCCTGTTTGGAGGAAGATGGGGAGTGATTTTAGAAGACAAAGCAGAAGAGAAAAGCAGCTCTCTTCTGGTTTGCTGTGCAGTAAGCCTGCTCTGTGAGAACGAAGCTGATTCCCATCCCCATGGTCCCTGAAAGGAAAAGCTCACAAGATTTTCTTTCTTTTTTTAAATTTATTTTTTATTGAGTTTTATACTTTTCATGCCACAGCTCTTAATCACATTTAGACCCCTCCCCCACTCACCTCCCTCAACCCCCACTGGACCTCATGTATTCGATCGTACATATTAAGTTTTATCCAGTCAAGCGTTAGTGCCCAGGTATTCTTTAGTGCAAATCTTCCATCGGAGTCTGGTCAGGCTATCTAGAGATCATAAGGAAGGCATACTCTCCCTCTCCCAGTAGTAATCAGTCTTAATAGTTCTCAGTCTACGTCTGGCCTGACACCAATTTCGATTGCTCCACTCTGGGCCCTTGTCTAATTTGAGTTGGTGTTGGTCCTGTGCTCAGTGCCACCCCTGCCACAGGATTTTCTTGCTGAAGGTGCCTATGTACCTGATAAAAGGAGAGTCTCTGCTTTTCCAGAAACAGAGCACGTGCTTGGTTAGTCTTTGTTTCTCTGACTGAGTCTGTACGTTCTGAGTGTAATAGTGAGTTGCTTGTGTGAGTGAGCTTTGTGCATTAATGTTTGAAAAGGCATTTTTGTCAACTAAATAGTGAAAGCCTTTAAGAATGTCTGTAGCACTAATTTTTTAAATCTATACGTGAAACGCACAATTGTATATTTGGTAAGTAAATCTGTTCTAAGAGTGCCATTTAAATAGAACTTCACCCTGGTAGGCAGGGGGTTCCACTGCCCACTCTAAGCTACTGGGCAGCTGGGGAGACTAGTTAATCCGGGTCTCACTGAGAGGGACCAGGAAGGAGACCCTGCAGGATCCATTTATGGGGCCTTTGGAGAGAGTGTCTGAATGGAGATGTGTTCATCTCGACTTCCAGCCTCAAATCACAGCTTCTCCAAGATGTGAAAAAGAGCCAAATCATGTTTGGAGAAGACAATGAAATGTGACTTTTGCTAGTCTTGACATTTGTTTAGCATGGGGTTCCTCAAGTTTGAGACTTGCAATACTATGGAAATGCATTTACGATTTGAAAATCTTGTGCTCATTAAAGAAAGTACTTCTCTTAAAACCTTTAATTTTCTTTAAAAAAAATCTTATCTAGTGGGAATATGAAATTAAAGCTTAAAGAACATCTATACAGTTCATTTAAATATTCAGCAATTATTAGCATTTGTTATTTGGGGGTCTGTATGCATAGTTTTATCTATGTGTGTTTGGCTGGTGTTTTTTTAAAGCCCTGATTGAAAGTAAGTGCAGATCCATGACATTTTATCCTGAATATTTTGGAATAAGGAAAATTTCCTATATAACCTTAATACTACTATGAATAACTTCTAATTGAAAACTTTAATCAGAAGACAGAAAAGTAACAAGTGCTATGATTAAACTTGAAACTGTAAGAAGAATTATAGGAGATAATTAGAACTTCTCTTCGATTCCCTGAAGGATAAATTTTGTCTCTCTCTATTAATGAGCTACTCAGTTGATGGAGATGTTTTCCAAATATTTACTTTACTTCACTCAAGGAGGTTTTCCTGATGCCTTGAAGTCACTTAAGTTTTGGCCAGGGTTGTAAGTTGTTTTTGTTCATCTTGTAAAGCCATTCTTCATCATCTTCAATCTAAAATGGAAAGGCCACATCCTGCTTAAATGTATGGCTGAGAGCAAATCAGCAGGTTGCTAGAGCTATCACACTGAGAAACAAGGCTTTTGGGTGTTGCTTACTAATGGGCAGTTGGAGGAAACTTGGATACCTGCCTTGATGTGTTCAGTTGAGTAAAAGCTGATATATTAGTATAGTATTAGGAGAAATGATTTTAATAGCCTGTTGAAATGTTAGGCTCAATGTCATCGCAGACTTTTTGCAGATTTAGGCTTCAGGAGTTTGCTTCAAGGAAAAAGCGCTGTTCTTGGGTAGCTGAATGTCAGGAATAAAGTCAAGTGGATGGGATCTTTAAGAAACACAAATTTGTGCACTGTAAAACAAAGACATATATTTTCTTGATGCCATTAGCTCATAGAACATTAGACAAATTAAAAGTTTTCTTTGGACCTTTTCCCTGAAAACATCCATCTTTGATGGTATTTGATATTTTATGAAAAAAACTTTGTTTAGCAATTTATTTTTCAAATTTTGGAAAAAAAAAACATTTTTTCACTAAGCTGTCAGGGTAGAAACCATATAAGCTGCCCTGAATAAGTGTATCTTTCGTCCATTCAAGGAGGAGAGAGAGTATGTTTCCTTATGTTTGACCCTTAATTTTCAAGAAAAGATTCGTTTTCAGTAAACTCTCGTGCTTGCTTCCTGCTGAAGTGGGCCACCCGGCCAGCCGCTGCCCAGCTGTCATCCCAGAGTTTGAAGCCGTTTTTTATCTTTCCCTTTTCATCTCTTTTGGTATTCAGTGACCATGGAGATTTCTAAGTTTAAGTTCTTGTTTTACATATTAAATTTACAAGCTTTGACTTTTAAAATACGTTTTGTACTGTTTTCTGTGAACAAATAAAAAAAGCATTGAATGTAAAAATGTGTGTAGAGTGTCTTGAGTATCAAAGACATGCTTTTCTTTTCCCTGGTTTAATCGACTCCTGTTTCCAATTTCTGTTAGAAAGTTCTGTGTGAAATATGAACTCTAATTTATACAAGTACTAAGAGTGAGTGCAAGTCCCAGGGGATAATAGCCCTTGAACTGTCTTTGAGGCAATCTTATGTAGACTATCTGAATCTTTCTCCTTTAATGCCAAGTGCTCACTTTTCACATGTAAATTGCAGATGTCGCTGCTTGAACTTGGCCACCAGTGTGTGCATGTAATACGGATTGGCATCATAATAGTTTGGGCCAGCTCAGTAAGAATGCCTCCTACACCCTCTGTTTTTTTTTTTTTTTGTGGGGTGTTGCAGTTCTGGGAATTCAGACTCTAGGGCCTTGTACATGCTAGGTATCTCTGTCAATGAGCTACAACCCCAGTCTTCATTTTTTTTTTTAAGTTGTATAGTTCTTTATTAACAACTAAAATAGAAGGCATCTGTTATATAACACGGATAGTAATTGTCTCTAACTGGAGATTTACTGTCATAATACAGATCATTCATAAATGCAATTTCTTTATTAAAAAGCTTTCACCCTTTTTTTGGGTCTGTGTACAGTTTGCAAAACTATTCTGAAAGTCTAATATATGTGCAAAAGTCTGCAAAGACCGCAAATTTAAGATACAGTAAATATAGAGTAAATGTTTTACAAATTACTTTCAAAAACTGCCCTTTACAAGTGGGCCTCTATAGTTTCACCCTTTTTTTGACAAAATATTTTGATACCAGCTCTGTCTCTACCACCCGAAACTATAGAGCATTTTTAATGAGTTGTAGTTAATGAGGACTACGCCTACTGCAAAAGAAGAGAACAGAGTTCTAGTAATCTGAGGTTTCAGAATCCCTGCAGTCCTCAAACCAGAACCAACATCTTGGTAAAGACTAGGCTAATACCTTGGGCAGAGTGTGGGTTCTTGCAGGTGGGCATCCCTTCCAGTCATATGCCTCTATCTCAGTGTGCACTTTCCAGCATGGATATATGTATGACCTTTATATTGACCAAAAGATTTACAGAGAGCTATAGAAGACAGGTATATTCGAAAGATGAATATGAATGCAGTAATGAAATGCATTTGCCTTATTCAGTTAAAACCACGGAAAGCCATGAGAATGAATTGACCATTATTCCTGTACTGGTTGGAGCTCTGAGCGAATCAAAAAGAAAAACCAAAACAAAACAAAAAACAGGAATTCTGAAAACTCTTTAGTAAATATTTAGTGGATCTAGTAATCTTCTTGTGGTTTGTTCCAGTTTCTGACACGAGAATCAAAGATTTCATTATAGTTACTGCGATGAATTTCAGGAGATTGGTAGACCCATTGAACATCTAGGTAGAATGGGATGGCTCTGAGTGTTACAACATGATTAAATCCTGTATCTTTTAGCAATTGTTTGAAGAAATACCATAATACTATACGTGGAAGACATCTCAGTGGGGTGTATAAAATGCTATCACAGATCTCCAGAAGAATGAAATGAACATGAAACTTTTCTTTTTTGAATTATGCACAGCTGAGCCAGTGTAGAAACTGACAAGGCAAGTCAATGCATTATGCTGCTGGAGCACCCACAGTCCACGGAGGCAAATTTTCTCATGCCAAATTTTCAAAGTGAGAAATAGAGTTTGTTCATCATTCATTCTTTAAGTCAGTAAACAGTAAGTGCCTACTTTGTGCTAATGCTGTTCACAAGGGGACAAGATAGGATTTCTACTCTGGAATTGCATGGCAGGTACCGTCAGCAGGCACAAACAGCACAGAAACTGCTTACATATCCTGGGGATAAGGAGTGAGGCTGGGAAGTTCTCCCTTCCCTAAGGAGGAGGCTTCATTTGTCCAGACTGAACAATGAAAGAATGTGTGGGAGAGTCTCCTGGCAGGATGAGGTGGTTGAAAAAGCTCTCAGGGCAAAGGGCACATACAAAGCTACAGAAGCACAGAAACACATCACAGTTTATGAATTTCTAATGGCCCGTGTGACTACAGCTTGGGATCAGGGAAGAGGAAGAGTAAAGCTTTGCATGCTATTCTGAAGAGATTTTCCTTTATGCTGTATTCAGTAGGGAATTATTTCAGGAATTTTTCATGAAGAAGTTTCATGATAAAATTTGTGTTTTAGGAATACTGCATTGCAGAAATGTAGATATGACGAAAAGGCACTACAATCCCAGGCCAGAGGAGTAGCTGCTGCACTCCTGCAGCAGTCCAGGGAAAAGTGGAGGCGCAATGGCCATAGGAATGGAGATTATGCGATGGTTCTTTGGGCCACGTTGGGAACAGAATCCTCGAGCCTCATTGACTGGATATGGGCATTGACAGAGTGGAAATCGTTGAGAACAGCTCCTAGGTCTCTAGTTCAGGCAACTGCACGAGTGATGTCATCAGTATATGGGTGCACAGTTAGGTCATGAGATTGTGGTATAAGATTAATGTGGGTGACAGCATAGAGAGTTCAGCAGTAGAAGCCCTAGGAAGTGGACCCTTCAAGGAAAGTTAAATACAAAGAAACCCCACCAGAAACGGTGTCGAGGGGAGAGGAACACCTGAGGAGGGGCACGCCACAGCCCAGAGCAGGAGTCTCCAGAGGAGGCATCGGTCAGGAAGGAAGGCTAGTGCCGCAGAGGCCACACAGGGGCTCCTGGATTTGTCAGCTAGTCAGTGCAGTGGAACTAGCATTAGCAGTTGACGCAGTGAGGAAAAAGAAAGAGGACAGTCCTTTTATACTGCTCTTGCTAGAAGAGTTGCTGTGAGGGAAACAAATGCAAAATGGTCAGGGACGTTCCTTTTTTTCTTTTCTTTCTACTTTTTGTTTGAGATAGGCCCTCACTATGTAGTCCTGATTTGGAACTCGCTATGTAGCCTCTTCTGCCTCTTAAGTGTTTGGTTTAAAGGTATGAACCACCACACCCAGCAGGTCAGAGATTTTTTTAATGTTGGCTTTTGCAGTTGTATACATTTTAGAGGATAGAATCTACTAGTGAGGAAAAAGGAGAAATAATTACTGGAATGGTGTCTGTAAGGAAATTTGGGGCATGTTAGCTGGAATCAGAGAAGAAAGGTATAAAGAAGAAAAGGAATAAGGGCATGAGAGCTGGACATCAGAGGGGTATGCAGTTCGTGCTTACATCTACACTGTGCCCGCCACAGTCACTGCACTGGTTCTGAAGGCCACACTTGGCCTCTGGGTTCTCCAGGTTGATAACGGAGCACAGCGGGAGCGCTCACTGCAGGCTCATTTCTTTGGGATACAGGATTCTTCCGGTGAGTCACTTTGGCTCCAGAACTCCCACCGGCCATTCTCGAAACTGTGCTGATCTTCCCCCACTTCCCACGTTCCTGGGTTTGGTGGGATGAACCTGCATCCTCTAGCTTCTGTGCTCAGAAAAGTTTTGCATTTCTAATCTGGTAGCACCTACCTCTTTGTAGACCATATCTAAAATGAAGAATGTAGTGAAAATTTGTGTATTAAGATATAGATGTTATAAAGATAACTAATTAAACAGAAAACAAATACTGGACTTCAGTAGCCACTTGGCCCAAATTTGCCTGGTGAACATGTACAGAATTTTCCATCCAGTAGTAAAAGAATACATTTCCCTCCCTAGTACATGTGAAGTCATTCCTGGGATAGGCCATATTTTGGGCCACAAAACAAGTCTTAATATATTTAAGAAAACTAAATTATACTTAGCAATATTTCTGACCTCAGTGGTATGAAACTAGGAATCAATAATGGAAAGAATCTTGGAAAATGCATAGCATGCTCCTGAACAACCAGAGAGAAATCAAAAAGGGAACTTAAAAATACCTTCAGGCAAACAATATTGCAGCATTCTAAAGCAGCACATAAGAAGCCCTGAGAGAACAATAATGCTGCCTCTAAACAGATAGAAAGATTCCAAAGAAGTACCCTGGAATTTCACCCAAAATAATTAGGAAAAGAAAAATGAAACCCAAAATTAGTGGAGGGGCAGAAATAATAAAAAGAACAGATAAGTAGTAAAACCATAGAAATAATACTACCAAGAGTGGGGGGGGGTGTTTTGTTTGTTTGTCTGTTTTTTAGGAATTGACCAACTCACAGCTAATTTAAGAAGAAAAAGAAAGAACCAGGTATGTTGGCCCACACCTTTGATCCCAGCACTTGGGAGGCAGAGGCAGATGGATCTTTGTGAGTTCAAGGCCAGCCTGGTGCACAGCAACAACAAATAGAAGAAGATAAAGAAAGAAAATAAAAAATGTGAAAATAAAAGTGGTACTGGAGAGATGGCTCAGCAGGTTAAGTGCTTGTCCTGGAGGACTGAAGTTTGGATCCCCAGAATCCACATAAAAGGTGGGTGTGTAGTTCCAACACAGGGAGGCAGAGGCTGGAAATCTCCAGAGTAAACTGGCTAGCTAAACTAGTCAAACAGCAAGCTCTGGGTTCTTAGAGACCTCATCTAAACTTTATATATGGAGAACCATCAAGGAAGACATCAGGCAGCAACCTTGGGGCTTCTGTATATGCACATGTGTACCCACCCACACATGTGTGCGCACATGTGTGAGCACACATACATAGGCAACAAGAAAAAGACTAAAAAGAAAAAGATGAAAGTGAATAAACCACAACAGATATTTCAAAAGTTGGAAGACTTATAAGGGATTGTTATAAGCAATTGTAAGCCAACAGTTTGGGTAGCAAAGACAAATTAATAACTTCCTAGAATAAGTCCCAGAATAAAGTAAGAGGAAATAGAGAGCTTCAGCAGACCAGTTGCAAAGAGTCTAAGAAAGTAATTTAAACCTTCCAGAAAAAAAAAAGCCACGGGTCTGATAACTTCCCAGGTAAGTTGTATCAAAGACTATAAAAAGAATTATACTAGTACACACTTTATCAGACCAGCTTCCTTTCTTAACAGTTTTCAACAGCACAAGCATGTGGGAAAACCTTCTCAACGTTTGTCAAAACCCATTGCTAACAGTGTAATCCCTGGAGAAACTGACAGCTTATCTCATAAAATCCAGTATAAAGCAAAAATGACCACACTTTGTTAACATAGTGTTAGAAGTACTAATAATAGCAGTTAGACAAGAAAAATTAAAGGCAGAAAAGAAGTAAAATTTTTTGTTTATAGAGGATATGCTTCTATATGTAAAACAATCCTCAAAGATGAGCAAATATTATAGAACTAATAAATGGTTGCAGTAAAGTTGCAGGATACAAAATCAACATTTAAAAACCAGTAACATTTAATACCCACATAAGAGCCTAACTAAAAAAAAAAAGAAGAAAACAATTGCATTTATAAAAGCATCAGAAATATAAAACACAGGCACAGAGTTAACTGAGGATGTGAAAGATATTATCCTGAGAACTATAAAATGCTAATGAAAGAAATGGAAGAAGAGTCAAGTAAAAATATCCAGTGCTTATGGCTCTTGTTAAAATGCCCATACTAACCAGAGCACTGCTAAGTACAAGTCATATCGGAATTCCAGTCATATTCTTTACCGAAGTAGAAAACAATCCTAAAATTCCTGTGAAACTTTTAACAGACTTCAGAGCCAAACCGATTCCAAGAAAGACAGACTTGGAGACATCACATCTCATATGTGATAACTTATTTGTCAAAGGCACAGCCAGCACACAATGTGGAAAGGATAGTTTCTTTAGTAAACGGTTCTGGGGAAAATGGACTTACGGGCCTTTATCTTACATAATACCTGAAAATATGTTAAAGACAAATTTTATGAGAGCAAAATTCTAAAACTCCTAGAAGAGAATGCAGAGGCAGAGTTCTTGGACATTGGCATTCATAGACTTTTCCGAATTTTTTGTAAATCACACCAAAAGCTTAGACCACAAAAGCAAATATATGTATAAATAAACACATACAGCTACGGCAAAACAAAGAGCTTATGCACGCAGGGGAAACTCAGAATGACACAGCTGAGTCACTGTGTGACTCCCACAGTTGCTGTACATTTTGGCGTTGTATAGAGATGAGGAAGGGACACATGGATCATCTGTGGGATGTATTTATGGACAAAGCTTGAAAAATTAGCCCAAATACTGCTCACATTTCATTGGTGGAACTTAGTAATGTGTTACAGTTAAATGCAAGGGAGGCTGGACAGTGTGACCTCACTATGTACCGGGAAGAGAAGGATGTAAGTTTGGCACAACAGTTCCTTCGAGAAATGGGAGGACCAGCTGAGAGGAAATGGAATGTTCCAGCCAGTGCTGTGAGGCCCAAGTGGATCCTTTGGGCCAGCCTTTGGATGGGTGCTTCCCCCTGGAGCTCCTATGCTCACTGACTGGTAAAGAAAGGGACAGGGAGAGCAGGTGGCTGAGATCATTGAGAGTCTGGAGAGGAAAAATAGGACAAGTTTCCACTGGACAATACCATTTCAGTATCCAGGCAAACTGAACTTGCGCGAAGAGGACAGGGCGTTGTCGCAACGACCTCCGTGAATGCTGAGTTTTAGGTCCTGCTCTGTCTGCCTGCTGGGATCTGCCTTTTCCTTCCTGCTCTGTCTTGGCTCCTTCTGTTAAGCACTTTGGCAAACATTATGACTGTCAGAGGGAGGAAGATGAGTTTTCAAATCTTAAGAAACCATCCATCAAGCATGATCTGTTTATCCCATTACTTTCTGTGACACAGAAGAAAGAGGCCTGCTTTTAGCTGGTACGGTCTACCACCCGTCTTCTGGTAGAATGTGGTACGCAGTTCGCTTTTGCTACCTTTGCTCATTGGGTGTCTTCTGCTTAAAGTTGCCTTTCTTTTCCATATCTCTTCTTCTGTTTAGTATTTGTTAGTCGAAATCTTATCCTCTCAAGCCCAGCTTAAAGACTGCCTCCTCCCTGTTTCTCCTTACGCCCCACGGCTGAGCACCCATCTCTCTTTCACTCCCCTGGGTCTTGGCTTTGATGTTTGGTGGCACTTGGAGACCTTGCTGAGCAGATGCTTGTACCCAGGTCCTTCACCCACTAGATTTAAAACTCAAAGATGAGACTGGGACTTTCTTATACCATTTGGTCCTAGAGGTATCTTGCATGCCAAAAGTTTTTAATAAATAAACCCTGAATGAAAATTAATAAATCCTGATGACTTGTAAGAGGCAGACAGAATGAAGTTCGGTTTAAGGAGGTCTTGTATAGCTACAAATCACATGAAAAATATCAAACAAAGAAACCTCAGGAGGGAGAAAAAGCCCGTAGTTATCTCTTATACCTCACAACCATAGAGATATACTTTGCATTATGTATACAGAGTTCTAGAAGAGAGTGTCTGAAGTCTGAAAGCTGTATCCTCACCCTTGGTGTTGAAACAAGTTGACAGATTGAGACACCCCCATTTTCACAGGTCTGACACATTAATGGAGTCAAATCGAGATATTGGTTGGTTGTATGGAATATAAGTTATATTAATCCTTAGGAGAATACTTTGAGTTTGAAATGTAATAGTTCCTTCAGGTCTTCTAAAAATGTATGTAAAATACCTGTAAATGGAAGTTAATGATCTGCCAAGAGACCCTTCACACAGCTAGACTACGTCAGAGCATTGCCTTTCTAGAAATCCTCTAGGAAATTGGATTTGGTGGCACGGTTTTATTATTTCTGTGGCTATAGTTGTTTATTGTAGGACAAAAGCCTGTGAGGATGAAGTTCTTAAATACAGGTTGGTCATCCTTGATTAAAAATTTTGAAATGTTCCTGAATCTGAGACTTTCTGAGAACGGACATGAAGCCGCAGTGGGGCCTGCAACACTTGACACCCTGTGGCTTGTTGCAGTCAAATGTAGGCAGACTAAAACAGTGTATAAAATCGATTGTCAAGCTGTAGGCATGAGGTTTGCATGAAATGCAAATGAATGTTGTGTTTAGACCTGGGTCTTTTCTCAAGATATCTCATTATGTATATGCAAATAACCTTTCCTTTCCAAATTTATTTTAAAAATCTAAAATCCAAAGTGCTTCTAGTGGCCAAGGATTTCACATAAGGGGTAGTCATCCTGATAGAACACATACTCAAAATTCAACGTATAGATGTGCCATGTAAGATAATGCTGCCCTCCCCTCCGGTTCCTTTTACTTTCTTAAAGCTAAACATTGTAAATTCAAAGAGGTGTCAAGCAATTATTTAGGATCCACCTGAAATCTTCCTCTTTCTCAGCTGTGTTTTAAGGGTGTCACATCTAGTTGTGTGCAAGAGGTTACTTTAGCACTTTGCCCTAAGAGCAACCTGTCTTGTTTTTTTTTTTTAGGATGCTTTTAATTTATCAGTTTATAGTTACTGAATATTTTAGAATACATTTAGAAAAGATCTAGGAAGACTCACTTATTTTTCGTGAACAAATTACTCTATATACTTAATAAATCTGTTTATTAGGAGCATTTATTTCTACTCATCAGTTGGTGATCAGCAATTTGCTAAGGTCTGTGCAAAGTATTGGCATGATAGTCTATTGATTTGTTTCTGTAGACTTCTCCTTGTGTCTTAATCTTTTTGGTTTTACTTCTGGTCTTGTTCATTCTGTTTCTTAAGATCTTAGCTGGCTAAGATTTGCTACTAAATTAACTGAATTTCAATTTTTATAAATAGAAGAAGATATTCTGAGAGCTACTTTTAAGATACTAACAAGTAAGAGAGTGATTAAACATTGCATAACCTGGTACAGAAGGCCTTTTAAAATAAAAATTCTTTGTATATTAAATGCACTTTGCGCAAAAAATATTTTAAAAAATAATGTGGTAGGGCCAGTGAGATGGCACAGCAGGTAAAGGTATTTGCCCCAAGCCTGACAGTCTGAGTTCAATCCCCGGCACCTACATGGTGAAAGGAGAGAATAGACTCCCACAGATTGTTCCTGCCTCTGCAAATGTGCCTGCATGTGTGTGCATGCACACAAAATGAATAAATGTAATTTAAAAATTAAATCAGTGTGGTCGTGGTATGTTTATTTCTATGCACATATTATTTGACTGCAGAGAAGTCCATTATGGTGGCTGGGGCTTCCATGTTGATCAATTTCAGGTTAAATATGAAACATACCAGGTAACTACTGCTGTATTTTCTCTTTCAAACACACTTGGTTTCCTCCATAACTTACAGTGGCAATTTCATTTACTTCTAGCTCAGCTAAAAAGACCAACTCTTAAATACATGATTGGGAACATAGTACTGAACAGCCGGAGGTCAGTTCTTAGTATTAAATGTCATGAGAGGTGTTGCACGTCTCCCCACAGAATTATCTGAGTTGAGGAGGACTTCAGCATCTGTTCAGTGCCATCAGACGCAGACTCCTCCTCTTGCCGTCCTAGTTCCAGTAATAAACAGATGAATGAGCTATCATTTCAGAATTACCCATGGTGCACCTTCTTATGCACTCTGCTCTCCCTCCTCTGCGTGCTCTAGTTACACTCCATGAGAGTCTGTCTGGAGCAACATATGGTGAAACTTTGCCTTCTCCAGCCTTGAGAACAGTGATCTTTAAATGCAGCCTAAGAATGCCTTTAGCAACCGCATGCGTTACTTGGCCTGTACTGAGTTAGTAAGCCACTGAACCACTATGGCCCAACTGTATAGTACCTCATATTTAAGCCTAGTCAACCTGACTGTATCAGTAGGGCCCATTTTCAACCTTGTAGGAATGTCTGGAGTTCTATTTCTAGCACTCTAGATATTTGTTCTGTGCCAGTCTGTTTTCAGGATCAGTGTTTCGATCACTGATAAAATGGTTGAATATAGATTTCTGTCAGGTTGACAGTCTGAGTCTGACTTGATCATTTGCCTAGGGAAGTTGAATGGCAAGGTAGAAAGAAAGCATGCTTTTTGATTATTGCAAATTTTACTTTTAAGGAAAGAAAGAAAAAGGAAAATTAGGATAAATAGGAAATTTAGGTTTTACTGTTTCATATATTTTAGGATATCTACAACTGTCAAAGAAAAAAAGTGGTTTACCCCAGAACCTAGTTAGAATCCTTTTTTTTAGGAACTCATCATTGAGGAGCCTATATTTCTTGGGTCTAAAGTTCTCTTTGGTTAGAGTCAGAGACCACCCCATGTTCCAAGGAATTTTGGGTGTGGAGGGTGATGCTATCAAGTCTTCACCAGATTTGACTGGAAGGGAAAAGCTGTCTAACACCAGTTGTGTAACTCTTTGTATTGTTAAATAAGATAAGGACACCCGGGCACTCTCAAGTTGGAGCCTCATGTTTTGAGGACTTTAAAATATTATGATGTTCATGTGTATTCAGACATATGTCAGTTTTGCTGCTAGGACCACGGCTGAAAGTTTGATGCTAAGCACAAAGTATTTGAGCATAGTGGATCCTAAATTGCTTCCCTTGTCTCTCCTGGGCCCTCCCTCCCTCCCTCCCTCTGTCCCTCCCTCCCCCCCTCCCTCCCTCCTTCCCCATTTTCTCTCTACTTTCTTGCTTCTTTGCTCCTTCCTTCCTTTACTTACTTCTTGCCCTTTCGCTGTGAATTGAATTTTCCCATCTGGAGAAAACGACTCAGAATGTCCTGTGTCACCATCACCAGCTTCTAAACTTTCATTCCCAAGAAACTTGCGATAACTTCCACAACTTATAAAACAAAATTGAAAATCCTAGCCATTTTTCTTTTGGTTCCTGCTTGAGGAGGTTTCCCACAGCCCACAAGGCAGGTTGTATTGGGGGGAAGCTGTTTCTTCATTACTCACCCACGACTGAGCCCAGGTGCTTCTCCTAACTTAGGAAAGGAGAGACCAGCTTAGCTGTATGCCTTGGTAAAGCATTTGGTTCTAAAAAGAGAAAAATTCTGGAACTGAAAAGGCTTTCTCTTTATATGACTAGCAAAGTTGCATTGATTAAGATGTGTCAAACAGGTGCTGGGTGTGTGCTAAGCCATTTAATGATTTTCAGAGTACTAAATGGCTATTTTTAAATGTTTCTATATTATTCTCAGCCAGGCTGCTGGATAAAAAAGTACAAAGGGCTAAAAATATTTACAGTGTCTGTAATGTTTGCTTTAAAAGAAACCCTCTTCTGTAATTCTTTTTCCATTTGTAGGAAAAGAATAGCATGGCCTAGCCATGATTGAGAGCAGTTTCTCGAAGCCTAGATTTTTAAGACAAATCATCATCAAAAAGGTAGGAAGTTGGGACCAGGCATGATGGCACATGCCTCTAATCCTAGCACTCAGGAGTTAGAGGCAGGCAGATCTCTGTGAGATCGAGGCTAGCCTGGTCTACATAGTAAGTTCCAGGCCAACAGGGGCTACAAGGAGACCCTGTCTCAAAAAACCAAAAACAAACCAAAAAAAGTAGGAAGTGGGGTTGTAAGACATCAGGATTTAAAGAGCAAACTGAAGAATGGGAATAGGAGATCACGTGGGGCTGGAGAGATGGCTCAGCGCCTAAGAGCACTGGTTGTTCTTGCAGAGGACCTGAGTTTGATTCCCAGAACCCACATGGCAGATGACAACTCTTTGTAATTCCAGTTCCAGGGAATCTGAAGCCCTCTTCTGATCTCTGTGGACATTGCACGACATGGGTGCACTTACACACATGTAGGCAATACACTCATATGCATCAAATAAAATTAATAAATAAAATATTTTAATAAAAAAAGAAAATAGGTGATTACCATTATATTATTACTGTAGAATTACTATTTTGTACGTCCAGTTGAAATAATGTTACTTTTTTAAAAACTTCCTTTTGTGGAGTCAGGAGAACAGGTTGCTGGCATCAGAGCTCTTGGACTCATGACTCAACTGTGCTGCTAAGCCTGTGATCCTGGCTAAGTTGCAAACCTTTTCTAGTCCTGGTGTTCCAATCTGTGAACCCGGGGTCATAGCTTGCCTCCTAAGGTTGCTGTGAGGATTGAATAAGATGACATGCTGCTTGGAGTAGAGCCCGTACATGGCAAATACTAAATATATAGCCACAGTGCTTGTTTTTAAAGTTTATTTTAGTTTTTAAAAGTTATAGTTGAATAAACATAAAATGTATTCTCTTTTTAAGCACATAGTTCAGTAGTGTTAATTATATTAAATTGCTGTGTAACCGATTTCTAGATTTTTCATTTTAAAAATCTGAAGTTTATTATTATTTTAGATAATTTTCTGTCATGATTTGTTTTGGACCTGGGATGCAGTCTCCATTGAGAGGAAGTTCAGACAGTTCAATACCACATCATAGGGCCAAGAGCAGCCCCTGGCTCATTTCTTGAATGAATGGACGCAGAGTGGGTTTTTGAAAAAATATTTCTCATTTAACCAGAAAATCTAATTTCATAAGTGGTTTTAAGTGGAATGGCTTTACATGGAAAACTGACTCCTTTCATAAGCTGAGGTGATTTTTATTTTTATTTGGTTTGAAACAGGGTCTTGCTACATAGGCCATTCTGGCCTCAAACTCTCAGTCTTTTTCTCCAGCCTCGCAAGTGTGGGCATTACGGGTGTGGGCCACAACATTTGGCTAAGGTTATCTGCAAAGCACCTTTTCTTTTTTTAAAATTTATTTTTATTTGTGTGTGTGTGTGTGTGTGTGTGTGTGTGTGTGTGTGTATGTGTGTGTATGCCACACATGTATGTGGGTACTTGAGGAGACCAGATAAGGGTGTTGGATCCTCTGGAACTGTAGTTATAAATGGTTGTGAGCTGGCTGACGTGAGTGCTGGGATCTGAACTCAGTCCTTCATAAGAGCAACCGTTCTTAACTGCTGAGCCATCTCTCCGGCTGCCCCCTTTTATTGTTTAAAGATTTTTAAAAAACTATTTCGTAATTATTATAATTCTGGCTTTTGTAGTTCAATTTTTCTTCAAATGATGAAAAGTATACTTAATACAGATGGTAAAAAAAAGAACTACAAAAGCCAGAATTGTAATATAATCAGCTATTTATCCAGCATTTGAAAATCATTTGCTCTGAGTTCAAACCTTGTTGCTTTCCTTTAGCCCTGGCCACTAGACCTCCTTTTTTCCTTCAGGCATATATGAGTCATCTTGTTCTTTCATTTAAAATTGAACAGGATTTGGTCAGTAGTTACCAGAATCATTGTAGCACCAGCCTCTCACTGAGAGGGCAGCCCCCTATTTGGGTCTTTTAAAAACAATGTCTGGTGAGCATTGTCTAGAAAGGGCCAAAACTCCTGGGCAGAGAGAAAGGAAGGAAAAATGTATCTCATATCTGGCTTAAAACCTCCTGTGTACAATAAATTATAGCCATGTTCTGTAGAGTTTTCAATAAGATCTTTCTGATAAGAAAATGTTAAATTTTGGACAGGGCTTGTTTTGCTCAAGGATAAAGTACTTAAGTGTTTTTCCCTTGCTCAACTGTAGGTCTTGTTTTTATGACAAACTAAAATGCTGAAAAGACCACTTTACTTTGTTTAAATATCACCATTCGGAAGGAAGCATAAAATGGGCTTCGCTGAGGTGCTTCCTTCTACAGGGAGAAGCAGCCTGTATAGCTTTGGACTGAAGAGCTAGGTGAGGGAAGCCTATGGCCTGCCAACATCTTTATGAGGCTGCCCAGCACGGTGCCCAGCCATACCCAGGAACTGGGGTCAGCTCCCCCTTCGGCTGGTGCTTGGCAAACTCTCACTTTGCCTCATGGCATGCAATACCCATCTTCCTTTTGTGCTAGCTTGAGTCTTTTCCATTGTGACTACTGAAAAGTGATAAAGGAAACTGACTGTACCTAGTCATCTGTTCCCATGCCACAGATGGAGTTTCTCGTGAATCAGAGGCTAATCTTCTGAAAGATCTCTCTTGTTTTTCGGAAATTAAAATATTCTTGGGCCAGTGAAGTGACTCAGCTCCAAACCTGAGTTTGATCCCCGTGAGCCGCATGGTGGAAGGAGAGAACCAGCTCCTTCAAGTTGTCATCCGACCTTCATACTAATAATGAGTATATGCACGTATATGCCCCCCCCCCACACACAGAGTCACTCACATCCATACCTAAATATATGTAATAAGAATTTTAAAATATTGCATTTAGGTTCTCTTAATAGCAGAGAAAATATATAAAAACTTTCCCAATTTTTCAACCCTCCTGTTTGACTCTATACTTAAAGAGGAATAGAAACAAAGAAGAGACAGAGTCTGGACTCTGAGGCCAGAATACTCGTGAACCAGCAGTTTATCTGTCCATCGCCTACCGCAGCTGGCTTCCTGCTGCCAGCCTTCTCAGAGCCTCCTGGATTCTGCTGACCTGGCCCCAGCCAGGCTCTGTTCTCACTGAGCCAGCGCCAGGGGCCAGGCCCTTCCCAGTCCCTCCTGAATTGCCCATCCTTCCCCCATCCCACTTTTCATTTTCTGGCTCTTGCCCGCCCCTCACTCGTTTGGACATCACTTCCTCAGAGGAGCCTCTCCTGATATCAGTGTGTCACCCTGCAGTCCCTTCTCCTTTCTCTCCTTGTGTTTCTTAGAGTTTTAAGTTCACATTTGCCTATAGGATTGTTTAATGATTTTCTCTTTTATGGCATTGTTTAGCCATGTCAGGGACTATAGCTGTTTTTTACGGTATACATAGTATCCAGTTTTGAGCAACTGGAAAACACTCAAGGAACAATGATTAAAGGAATTAAGGTAGCATACTTTTCAGTAGATGAAAAGTAGAAAGAATCAGGGCTGAAGAGATGGCTCAGAAATTAAGAACACTGGTGTCCTCACAGAAGATTGGGGTTCGAATCCCAGCACCCAAATGGCAGCTAACAACCATCTGTCACTCCAGTTCCAGGAAATCCTATGTCCTCTTCTGCCCTCTGAAGGTACTGCATGACAGTGGTATACTTACATATATGGAGGTATAACATTCATACACATAAAATAAAAGTAAATAAATTTAAATAAAGAAAAGTTCAAGCAATGTGTACAAAAAATGTGACCATTTTTTTTGTTTTGAGACAGGAGCTTGCTTGGGCTGTAGCTCAGGCTAGCTTCAAACCTGCAATTTCTGTACCATTCTCCTACTACACCTAGCCAGGATATGCAGTTCTTATCAGGAGTTTGAGGTACTGAAAACTGTAGTGAATTAATAATTGATTCGCAGACATTCGTTCAGAGTCGAATGCGCATAAGGATATGCTGTTTGAAGTCTTGAATATATGTACACAGTTGAGTCCCTGACTTTGCAGAAGACTCAAGTGTGGGATATGTTACTTGTGGATTTATGCACTCAATTGCCAAAGGAAAATCTGGCCCAGTGTAATTCACATAGGTTATTCAGTTCACCAAGTGTTTATTGGTCATAAGTCATGTGCTAGACATTGCCATGGGATACAAAGAAGAGTAAAGGTAATTCCTTTCTCTTATGTATTGATTTATGAAAAAGCAGTTACTGAATAACTGTGATATGCCTACCCTAAGCTAGAATCTGTGATATTCTGTAGCATAGAATCTAAGAAAAAATATATTTATATGTAGAGCGAATATAAGAGCAAATCTCTAAGAAGATACAGAATACTGTAGGGGTAAAAAAAAGAAATCAGGTGATTCTGGGTAGGGACACCAGAGAGCATCCTGGGTAAAGTAGAGATTGAAATGTTCTCCGCTAAAGCTCTGAAGGAATTTCTGGGCCTGGGGACCACTTGAGTAAAAGCATGGAAATGGGAAGATGCGCGGGCGTAGCAGAGCCCGGTTCCCTGAACCCCAGTGGTGGTGGTGAATAGGAGGAAGCAGTCTAAAAGAACAGGTTGAGACTCTAGGCCTTTAAGTGAAGACTCCCCCAAAGTTAGGAAGCACCGTTGGAGTTACATTAAATGCTGCAGTGATGGTATTAATGTTATCCTTTAGTAAGCTTCAGCTTTGTTCCAGTGCCATGTTACAGGACTAGAGAGAGCCTCGTCCTCTGTGCAGTCGAGCCCGGAGTGCAGCAGCGAGCAGGCGGACCGGACCACGAATTTACTCATAGGCTTTGTTGGAGAGGTGAAAGTGGTATTGACATATTATTGAGACCTGTGTGTTTGTGTATGTATGTACATGTTTGCAAAGTTGGCTGTCTTCTTCAGTGTCTTCTTCAGTCACTTTCTACCTTGTTATTTTGAGATGAATTCTCTCACTGAGCTCACTGAACCTGGAGTTACCAACTGACTATGCTCTCTGGCCACCAAGCCCCAGGGATTGTCCTGTCTCTGCCTCCCCAGTGCTGGGGTTACAGGCGCACGGTGCCACCTACCTGGCCTTTTATGTGTTCACACTGGATCGGAACTCGGTCCTTATGCTTCCCTGGCACACACTTTACTGAGTGAACTACCCACTTCACCTCTTGAAATCTTTTTCTCATGTATAATAACAAAAACCTAACTCTTTAATTGAAAAATACACTCTTCATACATAAAGAGACTCTCATGATCTCATATGTGTGTATATGATGTAGGTGTGTGTGTGTGTGCATGTGTATGCAAATTCATGTGTAGAGGTCAGAGACCAACCTCAGTTTATCAGTCCTCGCCTTCCACCTTGTTTGACACAGGATCTCTGTTATTCGTGCCTGTTTCCGATGGGCTGGGCTCAATCCTTCTGAGTCCTGTTCTGTTGGTGCCCTCATCTCCAGTAGGATCAGCAAGATTACAGGTGTGTGCACTGCACCTGACTTTGTGTGCTTCGAGCGATTCAAACTTAAGTCTTCATGCTTGTTTGCCAAGTATTTTACACCTGAGTCATCTCCCCAGCCCCTGTCAAAAGAAACCACTGTTTCTTTTGAATATTTCAACATATCTAACAATTTCACCGTAAATTTCATTTATGGATCAAATTCTACTTAAATTGTCACACTGGTGTTTAAGTCTAGGTGCTTTATTTAATGGATTATCTGTGTTCCTAGAAAGTTACTTGTGTAATAGAATTTTGTAAATCAGATTTTACTATAATATACTTGGTAGCCTTAATTAAAATAAATCCATGCATCTTATTTAATTCTTTTTGTAAATCCCGATCTTAATATGTATCAGTTTTCCTTCATTTAGGGATAACTGACAGTGAGGGAAATGACATGTTCAGTGCCAGCCTGTATCTAAGAGGATGTGCTGTCTTATTTTAGGCCTGCCTCCACAGCCACCAGGGAGGAACAGGGAGCGCAGGGTGCTTCACCTTTTTCCTTTTGAATGGACACTTGATGTAACTTTTCTTAAAGAGTTGTGAGCAGAAATCGAAGGATGGACCTAAGTTTTTTCTGATTAGTTGCAGAATATTGTTTTCAGGACACAGTAAGAATAAAAGAAAAATTATATTTAAAATACAGATTTTGTTACCACTTTTAAAGGTCCATCTTCTCTCCTGTGCATACTACACTTATACAAGTATAAAAGTTTTTCTCCTTACAAGTTTTTTTATTACATTTAATTATTGGGGGTGGAACATACTTGCCATGATGTCTGTATGGATGTCAGTGGACAGCTTGCTGGGGTCGGTTCTCTCCTTTCATCATGTGGGTTCCCTGGGTCATTAGGCTTAGCAGGAAGTGTCTTCACCCACTAAACCATCTTATCTGCCCAGTTTATGTGCTCTGTGACTGTATCATGCAGATTACTGAAAGGATAGAAGACAATGTAGATGTGCAGAAAAACACAATTCTGTTGGAACCCTCCTAGGGCTTGCACGTGTTTAAGGCAAGTGTGGATTCAGTGGTTCCTGGCTCTCCCAGCTCTCGGCTAAATGAAGGACCGTTCCCTCTGGCCCACAGTTGAATCAGCTCTGCAGTTAACTGCTTCTGCTCCTCCCATTTCTCCTTCCCCAGAGCTTCTCTGACCCCCTTCCAGCACCTCTTCTCCAGACCTTCTGTGAGTGAGGACCAGGCCCAGGGCCTTCGGGACAGCTTCCCAGACTGTGCATAGATTTTTGTCCTACTCTGCTTCACTGATCTATTTTTTTTTAATCTAAATACTAAATTAATATTTACCTTGTTGTAACTTCTAATTGTTTCTAATCACTAATAGCTAGGTCTAAAGTTCATCTTTGTAGAAATGAAACTGAACTGGTGAATGATGTAAAACCTAGAGGACTTCTTATCATTTAAGAGCACAAATTGCTTTCAGCCAGCTTAGAAACGCTCACTTCTTTTCTTTCAAATGATCATACTTTAAGGAGGCATTCTCAGTGCCCAAACGCTTGTTTCCAACAGTGCACAAAAAAGTTCACTACCGTCTCTTTCAAATCAAAACTGGTGTTAGGCATCGTTTATCCATCATGGCTTTGCCTGGTTAACTTTAGCAGCTCAAGTAAGGGCAGCAGGACCTAGAAGGACCCAAGGAGTTGTAGGAGGGCCCAACTTTAGCAGCTCAAGTAAGGGCAGCAGGACCTAGAAGGACCCAAGGAGTTGTAGGAGGGCCCAGGGAGTTGTTGAGAGCTGCACCATGGAGGAGTTGAATCTAGCCACCCAGCATGATTCCAGACAGCACTCTGTGCTACAGGCAGCTTCTGTGAGGCACAGTCCAAAGCTCATGTGTACGACTGCATTAGCTCCCTCCCACTCCCAACAGCATCCTAGAGCACAGAGACAGCTCGTATGCTAACTCAATCACATGTCTTAGCTTTTTTTGACTTTAAAAAAATTTATTAATATTTTATGTATATGTGTGTGCTCATGGGTGTTTGTGTGTGTCCACCAGAGTATCTGTGTGCACATGGGTCCATGTGTGTATGTATGGATGGATGCATATATGAGTATATGTGTGTGCACATGGGTGTTTACACATGTGTGTATATGTGTGCATGGGTATACACAGGGGTATATGTGTACACAAGTGTATGTGTATGCTTGAGTGTGTATGCACATGGGTATATGTGTATACAGAAAACAGACTCTAATATAAACTATAGAATATTGTTAATAATAATATGCTAATATTGGTTCATTAATTATGACAAATTTTTCATACTCATGCAAGATTTTTATAAAATATTATTATAAAATAAAAAGGGACAGGAAACTTTCTAATCAGTTTTTCTATAAATTTAAAACTGCTCTAAAAAATAAGGTTTAGAGGCTGGAAAGATGGCTCAGTGGTTAAAAGCACTGACTGCTCTTGCAGAGGACCCAAGTTCAATTCCCAGCATCCACATGGCAGCTAACAACCATCCATAATTCCCAGTTCCAGGGGAATCCAGGGCCCTCCTCTGACCTCCACTGGCATTGTATGACATGGGTGTGCCAACCTACATTCATACACATAAAATAAAAATAATAAATAAAATATTAGAAATAAGGTTTATTAATTTTTAAAACCCTAAAAGTAAACAAAAGTATGATAGACTGCAGCTTAAAAATGAAAGAGCACCCTCAAACAAAATAAAAGCTGAGATAACTTCTGCCATGTCCACACATAGTATCTCTAGTTGTTTAACATTTCTCTGTGTACTCTACTTTTTATTTCATCAGTCTTTAGCTATTAATGGGCAGTTTAAAAAACACACAAGATTGGCAATGCTCCGTGATGGACATGGGAACTGATGAGTGGGAGAGCAGTTCTCCACATGACCGGCAGGGTTCCTGCCTAATTCTACCCTGCCCCATCTACCTGACTTCCAGGGTTCCCTCTGCTTTGCTTTTGACAGCAGGCACAGGGCTAATTGCTACTGTGCTAAACCTTTTATTTTTTAATATGTCTTTTGGTTCCACAGCAATTCCCATTTGGTAGAGAGGAAATGAAACCGCTGTAAGGGAGGAGATTCTTTTGGTGCAGTCTGACTTCAGTCTGCCTGTTGACAGCTGGGTTAGCATGAATATTCATGACTTGCTTTCCCTACCTGCCTCCACCCACCTGGCCTAGGCCCTGTGCTACTGAAGTAATCAGGTGATTTTATCTGTGGTAGATGCCACCAACCCACAGAGCTGCCATTGAGAGGGGTCATCTCAGCTCTTGTAGCCTTGAAGTGACACACTATTGTCACATCATTACTGCATGCATTTTACTATAGTAATATTGTTGTTTGGGAAGCATGTATTCATCTACTTAAATCTTAATGTCCAGTTCCATATGAAAGAGTGGTAGGGTTCAAATGGAGTATCCTCCTGGCTTTGGAAATAGTATTTTAGAGGAGGCTAGCAGTCTAGCTTCTCAGTTATGTTTAGCAGTAGGCAATATTAATATTTGACTGCCATTTTTTTGGCCTGCAGGTATTTGTGATGCAGGCAGAGGGACATGGTCTCTGGCAGGGTAAAGCTAACGTGGTGGTAATTCATTCTAACACCCCACAAAGCAAGTGTCTACCTAACAAGGATCAAGAGTTGTCTTGTGTAGACCATGGTTTTGAAAGTCAATGTGCTTACTTATTTTGTGATGAATATTTAAGATATTTGAATTTCATCTTATTTGAGATTCTGTTATATTATAGTGAAGATTGGAGGAATAACTTATCTATGATCTCAATAAATCAGATAGCAGGGTATTTAGACAAATACTAAGTCAATATCATGGGTTTTGCCCTATACCAAACGAAAGTATTTTCAGCATTTGAAAAATTCATTATCACATAAATATATTTAAAATTCATATTTAAATAAAAATGTGAGTGCAGCTACTTCACCTCTTTAAGGCGTGGTGTATACTGCATTGTGCTTAGAATTACTACATAACCTACTTCACGTTCTTATGAAGCAAAATAAAAATTTAAAACAAGTTAATACATGTTAAAAGCTTTAATCTGTAAAAAATTATGATATTAGAAAGAACTATTTTTCATTTACTCTAACATATTTTATGTTAAATTATTTTTGGACCTAATCCATAACCAGTACAAATTTAATTTTTAAAAATTAACATATTCTTTTGACCAGTAAGATTAATTTTTAACTGTTTAACTCAGTAAAATATATTGGTTTCTATCTGTTATCATTACTGTAGAATTCTGGAAATAATTCTCCTTGTGTTTTCTTTTTCTGTAAGATGAATTTATGTCATTATTTTACTTAGCAAGTCTGAACTATCATAGACGCTTCTCTGTCACAGCTGTGTGTTCCACGTTCCATAGCCACGGATACACCCAGCCTCAGCTTGAAAACACTGGGGACGCATTGCATCTGTTCTGAACATGTAAAGACCTTTTTCTTGTCATTCATTCCCTAAACAGTACAGCATAGCTATTTGCTTTGATTTTCTATTATATTAGTGTTACGGACAGTCTGTAGAGCATTCCAGTATATGGGAAGATGCTGTGCTGTTTTATGTAGGGACTTGAACCTCCTTAGATTTGGGCATTCTTAAATCCCTCACTGATACTGGTGGACCACTGTGTTTGTTTTGCCAAACCTCCTATTTGACTAATTCTCATATGGTAGGTTTTTTTTTTAACATGAGGATCCCCACAGTCTCTCTTTTTAAAAAAGTAATTATTTTAATTTTATGTGTATGAGTGTTTTGCTTGCATGTAAGTTTACCCATGCATGCAGTGCCCACAGAGATCAGAGAAGGCATCATATTCCCTGGAACTGGAGTCTGGGACAGTTGTTAGCCATCATGTGGGTGCTGAGAACCAAACCCAGGCCCTCTGCAAGAGTAGCCAGTGCTCTTAACCATGGAGCCATCCCTCCAGCCCCATCATATGGTAGTTTATAAAATTTTTGAAGTGTGTGTGTGTGTATGTGTGTGTGTGTGTGTGTTCACTTATCCTCTTTTAAGAGATCATGAATGTCAGTGCTGAACCTGAGGAAAATAGAAAGATAAACATGACCTTTGATCCCACCAGAGATAACCATCATTTCTTAGTCATATAGATAACATTCCTTAGTCATATCTGTGTGTGTATATATATATATATATATATATATATTGCCAGAAACTATTGAAATGTTTATATACAAACATATCATTTTAAAGAGAAAAGGAGTCATATAATACTTCAGAGTGGGAACCATGACCTTTCATTCCTCAAGGGGGCCTGTCAGTCATTTTTGAGCCAGCACCCTACTCAGGCTCACTCATGACATTTGCAATTGACCTTTCTCCTGTTTTCTTTTCTAGCTGACCTTCAAACAGAAAGTTCATAGCCTACTCTCAGCTGTTAATGTGATTTACTTCCTATGTCTAGGAAGTCAGGATTGTTGCTGATTTCATTGTTTTAGGGGATTGAGCTTCTTGATCTAAAGCCAGCATGTTCCCAGCTGATAGAAAACTAAATCCACCAACCCCCATTTCAGAGATTACCAGGTTTATGGCTCAGACATTTTAGAGGCCAGGTCAAGTGATTGTCAGGCTGCTACTGACACACCTCAGACATACTGGGTTGTCTGTTGGTTATAATCCAAGGATCATTTTAGCAAGATCCACAAACACACCTTTGCCTTTTGGTCAGAAAACTTATTGTAGGAACTAACCTGCTGCTGCTGATGCTGGAAAAATCATATTTGAGTGACAGCAGTTCTGATTCTCTATTAGAATCTGTAGTTTTTCTTAAGTTTCAAAATAGGAAGTGTAGTGAGTGCTTTTTGAGCTCAGATGCACAGCGAGTCGTTATTAAATATAAATGAAAAGAAGACACCAGATGAGCCTCATGCATGGCAGTGTTACAACTTATTCTCCCAAGAAACAGTATGCCCTCACTTCTTGCTGTGTGAGCCATCTTGTCATGGAAAATGGGAGCTATTAGTACTAGTGTATTAAAAGCAAGCTACCGAGGTTGTTGAGGTTGTTGTCCAGACAGTCGTCCTGGGGGTTCTGGCTCCAGTGGTGCCAAGCCACCGGGAGCCTCTCGGAGGCAAGACCACGGCTGAATGCCTCCGATGCAGTTCAGTGCCCGGCCCGCTTTATGCCTACATTGCCCTGACTTCAACTTCTTCTCAGTAGCAAACAACTGGGAGCAGAGGAAGAGTTTGAAAAATCAGTTTATTGATAATGATTTTTTTTTCTTTATAGATAATTGGTAACCTAAAAGTAGAACTCCTCTAAGTAATTTTAAAACAAAATAGTTCAGTTGGACATCAGCAGTTGCGCTAGTGTATGTGTGTGTAAATACTCCAGGACACTCAATATTTTATAAAAGGCACCACTCTAAAAATGAAACCTACCGGCTTGTTTCTATAGCAACCACTCTTGAAATGTATCTCACCAATGTGTATCTTCCCATAATTCTTCTTTCCTGTTTTGAGGAGTTCCTTTAATTTCCTTTCCTAATTTGAGTGGACGGATGGGTGGGTAGATGAATGATTAATGGAGAAGGAGATCAAGATGCATTTTTCCCCTGGAGAGAATTTAAGATTATTGTAAAATGCCCTTAGATGTATATAGAATATTATGTTATTCTTATGTATAGACTAAAGCTATTGTTTTAATTTAAGTCAGTAATGAGGCCTATTAAGTACTAATTTCTGAAAAAAAACAAAAGTGACCTTATTTTCTGACATTTATATATGCCATATGTGATTTCTAGAGTGACCAAAGGCTTTTTAAATCCGGGTGGAGCGGGGGGAGGGTCTGCCTTATCCCTCTTCTGTTGTTGTCTTTGTTTTCTTCCAGGGCCGGAGTCTCCGTCTCAGTGGAGTTCTGACCTGGATTTAATCAACCTGATTTGTAGCCCTTCTTCCTTGTTGGAGGGTGTGTGGCCCAATACAGTTGAAGCCACAATTCATTTATTCAGAGATCTCCATATTTTCCAAACATCCATAACAAAAAGCTGACAGTATAACCATTGGCCCGAAAGGATTCCATTGTGTTTTAGTTTTTTTGATAAACTGTTGGTTTGTTTTGAGACCCTTTCCCGCTTTGTCAAGGTCTGTCACTTCACAAATGAGTAGATATGGCTACTCATATGATAGAAAGTGTGTGTTCACTGAGAGTGCTGACATCACAGTGGGGGCCCAGCATTTCTGTTCAAATTCAATTGGAAACCACTCTGTGAGGCAAAGTGGTGGGAAATAGTGAGACACTTAGGAAATAAACTACACTGGGCCCTGCAGCTGGGGGTTTCATGTGACTTACAGAGAGGACAGAGAGGCCAGGGTATAGATATATTGGTCATAAAAACACATAGTTGTTTGCTGGGGAAGAATGTATATTTAACGTCAGAGCCCTTTCTCTGGATTTTCAACTTCTCCCTGACCTTGAAAGTAAAGATCTGCAGTGCTTCTTGGACAGGAAGAATAGCTTTGCGTGGTCTCACAGCCCGCTTTAGTTGTCCACATAGGCTCAGGTGTTAACATGTTGCCTCAGTCCCTTAGAGTGTCAGGCCCACTTTTCTGCCCAATGAGCAGAAGTAGAGTGCTTCAGTCCAGGCTCTCACGCTTTTGAGAGCCCAGAGTTTGTCCTTTTGGCTTCATTCTTTATTGGCCTATGACTCTTCTCGCCATTTCTCTTCCTGGCCACCTAGTTTCCAAACATGGCCCTAGGGGTCTTGTCATTCATGCTGCCAACTGGAATGATCTTCTAAAACAAAACTTCCCTGAGTCTGCTTAAATCTCTCAAAACTTTTCTTCCTCACTGGTATGCATTCCTTTGCAGACAGCTAAATCCCAGAATGCTTAGTGTCTACCTGTCTTTCCATTTCCTCCTCTTTCTCTTTTCCTCATGCTTTGCTGAATGTCTGCACTCTTTCTGCATCCCCTCCCTGTGAGTTCCAAAGTTGCTTCTTATGCTTAATTGACTTACCTTCCTTCCTTGACTCCACACATCTTCTAGTCGGTCTTGTTTCCAGTGATCCACTTGCCTTTGTCTCCTTAGTGCTGGGATTAAAGGCGTGCATCACCACGCCTGGCCCTGATGCCAAACAATCTTGAGAACTGTTTTTGCTTTGTGTTTATCCAGGATCTTGTCCAGTACTGGACACATGATGCCCAGTAAATGTTTGTTATGTGAATGACTGAATGAATAAGTGATTGTCTTCTACAGGAAACAAAGGTGACAGAAGTGCTGTTTAACTGATAAGGAAAAGGGGCCTGATCTGCAGCTAACAGATGAGCAAGGAGGCTGGCTGGCTCCCAGATGGTCCCTGTGAGGACACAGCCGAGGTAGACAGTGTGGCTCAAAATCAGTCAGTCTTACTCGTTCTTTGACAGTATTGAAACTTGAAAACACTGACTGATAATTGAATTATTAAAAATTAATTAATGCCCAAGATACTCTGTATTCCTTGACAATGAGAAGGGGGAGGGTAGGTACGTGACTGACATGAGTCTTTTGCTCAGGTCACATCTTTATGAAAATGAAACAGTAGAGCTTTCTGAATTCTAATATGAAGAAGTGAATCCTTTCAGACAGTCCTGAAGGGGCTGGCTATCATGTAGAAGAACCTGGAAGAATGAGTCTTTTCTTACTGAAGGGTCTTTTTCTCTAGATAGTGACTTTACATAGTCCTTAGTATCACCCAGAACAGTTCCACTTTGTCATAATACTACTACTAAATATTCACGGTGTAGCAGGCACGGGTCTAAGTGCTTTATCTACTTCAATGAAGTCCTGAAGACCTTGTGATGTAATGGCAATTATTTGCCCCATTTTTACAGACTAGGACACTGAGAATGTTTAATCTCTCATGAAGGGAACTGGGACTTGAAGTCATGCTTTGGATTCCAGCCCTGTGCTATTAGTTAACACCCTCCAGGAACTCAGCCATTTCCTGTGTCATTCTTTGTGTGTGTGGATATGTGCATGGATATGTGCGTGTGTGTGTGTGTGTGTGTGTGTGTGTAGGATAGAGGTGGATGTTGGGTGTCTTCCTTAGTAGTTCTCCATCTAATCAACACAGAACCTCTCACTGAACCTGGAGCTTGAAGATTCAGCTAAACTGGCTGGCCAGGAATAGATCCTTCTGTCTCCTAAGCGGCGCTGGATTTACAGACACCACTGCAGTACTTTTTGTACCAGCCAGCCAAACTTAGGACCTAATGCTCATGCAACAAGTACTTTACAAACCAAGCCAACTCCTCTACCCACTTGTGTCTCCTTTGTGTGACTTTATTTAATTATCACAGCAGCTTGTATAAATTAGATGTATTAACCAGAACTTGTAATTGTAAAGGACAGGCTAACGTAAGCACAAACTACTTAACAGTGGGTTATAATCCTTAATTGTGTCTTTGGACCAAGTAGCTATCTACAGACAGTTGCACCCATTGGTGGATAGGATCGGCATCTCACATAGGAAGGGTGCCAGTGATGGACAAACAAAAATTGCAGGAGGAAGTGGAAGCTTTGAGAGGTAAAGTAACTTGGTGTCCGTGGCAGAGGCAGCTTCCAGAGCCATCCAAGTTTTCCATGAGTTGCAGGACCTCTGTACATCCTACTTCCAACACCTATTCAACAACGGGTGGTGGGATTGTTGGCTGAGATCTTGTTTTATTCATTTCTAATTCTCAGTACCCACAGCGATTACCCTCAGTGAGCCTGGCCATTGCTCAAATGAACTGTACCTTGTTCTGTTTCTTCCTAAACTATCTTTTAGAGTGTTGTCTAAGCGCTTTCATTCATCTGAAATTTTTATTGCTTTCCACTTCAAAGAGTAACATTTTTCTGACCTGGTCTCTAATTCTGGAGAAATCTTGACTGAAGTCCTGTGAATAGACCAGAGCTTTTTTAGGCTTAGCTTTATGCAAAACACTGACCTTCCTGGAAGTTTTGATCACTAGGGTAAGTTCATGGAACTGTTCATCAATTTGAACAACAGGCCTTAAATATAGATTAGTCTGTGCTCTCGCTCTCAGTCCTACTGTGGGACTCTTAGGGAGCATGCTAGGTGGAAGACAGCCTAGACTTTGTGCTTCGAATCTGTTTATGAGGAAATGACAGTGTTTTCAGCATTTACTCCACCACCAACTAAAGCTTTGACCCTTGATGTGTTTAGTTTTTACATGTGTTCATCTCTACATCAAAAACAGAGGAAGCCACAGGAAATTGCTGCCTGTATTTCCAGGAAACCTGACTACATCACCAGCTGCCCAGTCTGCATGGCCCAGAATCCCCTGGTACCGGCATCAGCACAGCTGATGAAGGGGTGATAAGAATCAGGGAGGAGTGTTTTCATTTGGTTGGCCTGCCAGTGCCAGCCAGAGGAGCCAGGCTCTTTAGACTTGCAGGAAAAGTAAATCTGTGTCTTCAGGCACGTAGTCTCTGAAAGAGTAAATGTTGTGTATGAAGTGAGCTGAAATTCCACACTAAAGCCTTGGTGTGGTACTTGTACCTAGCCCACAGGGCAGTCATTGGCACTCTCTCATCATGGAGGGCTGAAGGGGCTGTTGGAGAATTCTCAACTGAGCCTGTGGGTGGAGTTGTGGAATTGGGAGCTACAAAGACCATAAAGTTACACTGACCACCTACTTTTTTTTTTAATGTTTATACTAACAGATATTTATTGAATGTCTTTATTGAATGTTGACTATGGTGTGCCAAGTATTTTACTAAGAGCCCTATGAGAATTGATTACTCACATAAACTTCCCCAACAGCTTGCTTTATAATTTCAATTTTCAGATTAAATATCAAGCTTAATACCCTGTCCAGGGTCACGTGGGTGGTTAAAAAAATCCAAATTTAAAACTAAATCTATGTTCTAGGCTAGCAATCTGAATAGTCAAGTGCATTTTACTAGAGGTGGAGTTTGTGTGCGCAGGCAGATGGAAGGCAGCAGGATCTCTCCAGGGCATGAGGACACACACACAAAAGCTTACGTGCAGGCCTGCCCTGACTTTATTTGAGCTTATACATTCAAAATGTGATTAAAACAGGCATGAGAAATTCATGAGACTTAAGCATAAAATTTCCCATCCTGTGGATCAAAGAGAGTAGACTGGAAGAGTAATCAGTACAAACAGTTGAGGTTTAATGAAGGTTATCTAATGAATAATATCTCATTTCATTGCAAAAAGATTGCTTTTGCATCCAGAGATGCACCTCATTAAACAGACAATAAGAAGTAGGAAAAGTGAGCCCCGGAAGTAGAGCTATCAAAGGACGTTTGAGGGCTTGGGAGACACCTGGTTTTGAACTTTTTGGCAGCTCTTGTGGAGATGGAAAGAGATGTCAGTTGTTTATATATATTTTTTGAGACAGGGTCTTACTATGCAGCCCAGGGTAGCATCCAGCTTGCTAGAGTAGTAGTCTCTAACTCATAGTAGTCTCAAACTCAAAATTTTCCTGCTTTAGCGTCCCAAATACTGGGATTACAGCTGTGTGCCATTGTGCCTGGCTGCTTTTCAAGGTTGATTATTATTTTTATGTGTATGTGTGTATTGCCCACATGTATGTATGTAAGTGCACCCCTATTGTGCAGTGTGGAGGAGTTCAGAAGAAGGGTCAGATCCCCTGAAACTGGAGTTACAGATGGTTGTTAGCTGCCATATGGATACTGGGAATTGAACCCGGGTCCTCTGCAAGAGCAGTCCATGCTCTTAACCGCTGAGTCATCTCTTCAACACTCTGATTTTCAAATTTTTAAAAAAATATTATTTTTATTCTGTGTGTATGCGTGTATAGCCTGATTGTGTGCAAGTGGACCTGTGTCATGCAGTGCCCACGGAGGTCAGAGGAAGTGCCGAATTCCCTGGAACTAGAGTAACAGATGATTGTTAGCTGCCATATAGATGCTGGGAATCAAACCCAGGTCCTCTGCAAGAGCATTCAGTGCTCTTAACCACCAAGCCATCTCTCTAGTCCTGTGATTTTCACGTTTTAAAGGGGAAAGAAAAATCTGTTAAAATTTAGAACAGCAGTGTGCAAGTCTCCATAGTTTTTGTAGAGGATAGTGTTGGTTTAGTGTTGTTGAGTTGAAACCTCTCTGCAAACCTCTGAATTCCCCTTACTTTTAGAATTAAAATTCTCACATCATGCAGTATATCGTATGTCTTCTGGATTGACTATCTATCTGTCTTTATTTCTTTGTTATCCTAGGCCTGTTGCTTATCTTGTGGACGTTTCTTCCCCAATGACATTTCTGTTAAATGATAAACAAGAACAATAAATCAGTTGTGCTATTTGCAGAGGTAATTTTAGCTCTTAGTGTGTGGGAATTGTTGAACAATTTCTCCACCTGGGCCTCCTTACACCAGAGCTCCCAACTGTGCTTAACCTGGACCACAGGTCGAGCAAGCAGAGGAAGGGCACCCACAGCAATAGGTTTTGACCCCATTACAGCTAAACTGAAGGTCTGCTCAAGACAACTGACAGAGTATGACGAGCGGGAGTGGCTGCTGATTGAAACAAGTGGGTTGACCACTTGGAGTGCAATAATCAATATTTCCTTCTCTTTCAGTGTTAAAGAATTGAAACCCTTAAAAGACATATTGGTATATTTGTGCCCTTAAAAGGTTTAGATTATAGTCAGATTCCTCCCCTACTTCCCTCCACCCTTTGAATCAGATACTGTGTGTATTGAAAGCTGAATGCTCAGTTCATGTCCTCTTGATTAGAAAATAAGAATGTCCAACTTTCTCTTCAATTATTTTCATCTCCAGGACTTTCTTAAATATTGACTAATTAATTTAAAATGGAGGAAGTCTGGTTAAATATCCTTTCTTTGAAGATTAGCCCAGTGGACTTAGATTGCACAGTGATTTGCTGTATCTTTGAAACAAAGCAACTAGAAGTCTTTATTATTATTGATTATAATAATAGCAAATGGCATCTTACTATGTTTGGTTGCTGACATATCAAATTGCATTTTAGCTGTTATACACGAAATAGTAGACTATGAGTAGACTGGAAATGAGACTCGTGGCCCAGACGTGCAGTATTTGACATTAAGGGGTTGCCATGGTAACTTGTCAGGATGTAGCTTTGTAGTCTTTTGGATTAGGTTCTGGCCCAGGGTCATTGTATTGGAATTGGATGTGGGTTTGGTAGCAGGATGCAAATGTTGTTCCTTTGCTGGATAGCATTTGAATTTGCTATTTGGTCATGTCACCAAGGTCAAGCAGAAACGACACTGCGAGAGCATTCAAATTACCGAAGAACCTAGACAAGGTCATGTGTGCCAGTGAAAAGTCTCAGAGTGATCTGAGACTCAGCAGCCAAAAGATAGAGTTTCCTGTCCTTGACCTGTGGATACAAAGTAGATGCATATGTACAAATGTGTGTGTTTATTATGTGTATGTATATAACATATATATATATATATATATATATCCCTAAACAGTTATATGTAGTGAAATATTGGGAAATTAAACCTTTTTTATAATTGTGTAATAGAATTGGAACTGAGCATCCCTAAGAAAACAGTTTGGCCACAAAGCAAACCACAGCTGCTTTCTACCGCTCAGCTGAAAATGGCCTGCAGGGTGTGGAATTTGAACCAGAGAAGGGACTTGGGCAGGAGGCCCGTGAGAACAAGGCACTGCCGCATGCCTGGCTTTTCACACTGGCCTTGTTCATGAAGACTGCGTGTTGGTTTGGTCATTGTGTCTCTGAGCTTGACCTCACCAGGGGTGACCAATGGGAGCCACCTGGAAGCTAAAGAGCTCTACTCCTCAGTCTGACCCCAGCTCTACCACTAACAGTGAGATCTTGAACAAAGCACATTTCCACTCTGGGTTCTCCTAGGAAATGAGGGGGTTGAGTTTCCTCTGGCTGTCAAGTTGTGCTATTTATCACCTTGTGGGGCAGAGCCGAGTCTCCACATTGCACTTTGCCAGTAAGCCATGTTTCCATTATGACTTTGCAGCAGAACTATCCGTCATAGTTAGTGTGACCTCCCAATAATTAAAGGAGTAAGCAAAAAGATTCCTTCCCACCTCCATCATGTTTTATGTTTATAAATTATGGTTTCTGAAAAGAGGTTGCTGTGTGGTTAAGAAAGGATAAAACCCGGGCAGAAGATAGCATTGTCCTGATATGGTCTGCATACTTACCGTACACATTCTATACGAAGACAGTACCTTATACATGATGCCATCTCGTTCTTATCACAGTTGAACATGCACTCACATTTATGCATATGTGGCATGTATAGAATTGATCATTTTCTATGTCCTAGGTGTTATGCCAAATATTCCCCATAATTCAATGAGGTAAATAAATGGATCGTTAAACCTCACGACAAAGCAGAAGTTACCAGTTACCTCCGTTTTTCCAAACAAGGAAACTGAGCCAGTTTCTAAGGCAGTAGAAATTTGACACTGTGTAGCACAGCCTCAGAGCCCCTTCTCATAACCTTCTGTCTGTGGTTCTCTGTACTTGTATAACAGTCACTTGTGGAACTTCTGCTAGATAGTTACTGCAGGTCCTACTCCAAGCCAGTCAGAATCTGAGAGGTTGCTGCCTAGACCTGGGTCTGCAAACCAGTAGCCAGAACTGTGACACAGATGGAGGTAGGTTCAGTTGCCTGGAGCCCCTCAATAGGAGATGACTGGTGAGTGTTTTCACAGCCTAGGGAGTGACAATCTAAGTACCTTTGTTTGCTGGGCCCATGCCTACCATCACGCCTACTTTCCTTCCCCTAGTGTAAATCCCAGAGTTCACTTATAACCTTTTAAAAGATGCATAACATCTAGTACACAGCAACACATCAGGTTATGAAGTTGAGAGAACAGATTTATCTCCTCAAACCAGCATAATGATTTCTCATTTACAAGTGTCCAAGCAACCCTTGTTCATCACCACCTAATGTAAATCATTGTGCTTTTCCCCCTGTGAGCTAAGCCTTCTACTGCCGCAGTCTGAGACAGCAGTTCCGAGCTTTGACATACATTGGAACCGCCTTGGAAGATCTTTAAAAACTTCAGGCACCTGGCTTTCACTCTGGACACCCTGACTTTTTAGTATGGGATATGCAATGGGCGCTGAAAAACTCTCTGGGGATTCTGATGAGCAGTCAAATTTGAAGCAGCGTTTGAGAATTTGGTCTGAAAGTCCACAGATGTGTCAACATGAAGAGACTGTGGAGTCCCTCTGTGGACAGAGCTTACTTTGAACTCTGGTGGAGTCTCCCCGTGATGGAGTCTCCCCACTGTCTCTCTTTTGCATTTCAACCAACATGATTAATCTGTGCTTACTGAAACTCACGTGACTACCTAACTCTGCACTCTGCCTCACTGTCACGTGATGAAATGTGGTTAAGTCAGTGTTACTTTTGAAGTAACATTGGTGACATGCCTGTGAAGACATGGGATAGCAAGTTCCTGTCCTCAGTTGACCGATCTTGTTTACACTCTGAAGTACATTTCTTTTTAAATTGTTTCATCCTTAAAAGCTGCATTATTTTTCCAAGAACAAAGTAAACCCCTCTTGCCTATAACTTGTGCAAAATTTTTGGCTACTGGGCTTCCTTGATCGTTGGGTTTAGCAGATGGTAAGGAAGGGTTGCTGAGGTAGGGATAGCTACTCGGTCAGATTTAGTGGTGAAAAAAAAAGGCATATGAAGAATTTACATTTTTCTTTGTGTGGCTGTTGGAGTCTAATTGTACTGGTGTGGTCGATCATAGAACAAGGTAGGTAGTGTGGCTGCTTGGGATTTTCTGCAGGGTAAGGCCTTTGAAATGAACTCTACTCCTTAGGTCTAACTTTTTCTTATCCTGATGTCTGCTTCTTGCTGCAATAATCTCCAGGAAAAGAAAGGGACAGGGAGTTAGGATCTTCGAAAGGGAAGGGTCAGAGCAGGCAGGGCTGTCACGGTTGTTTCTCTTTGTTCAGGAATTAAAGCTTGCAAGCAAGAGCAAGTGGCTCCACCTCTTGTTTTGTGAGCAGTTTTCCTCTGATATTTCCTAATTTTTCCCATGACGTTTCAGCCTGTTTCTTCACAAGATTATGAGGCCTGAAAGACCCCATTGTTTCACAGGAGTGCAAGCTTGTGCACATCGCTGGTCTGGCTGCCTGTGGTCTGGATGTGGGTGGCATACTGAGCCGGGCCATACAGACCTAGGCAAGAGAGGAGCTACTCCTGATTGGAGCAAACACGCTGTTTACCCCGAGGCCACAAAATGTCTTTCTGATAGAAGATGCTGCACTCTTAAAGTGCTATTCATAAACTGCAATCTGATGGGCAGAAGTTCCACTAGGCTACAGAAAAGCTCCTAAATGACAAATCAGATGGATAAAGGCCTTATGCAAACTTTGCTTTGTTTCCAGATGAATGCAAACTTTTATTCCTGTAAGGCACTAGCACTTGGTCTGTTCAGGATTTATGTGAGCTCTCAGAGTAGCAACCTATATTCTGCATTACAGATCCCCAGTCAGTGTATTCTTTACGTGTATAAAACATTAATTATGGTAAGAAGGGAAAAATGGAGGAACAGATGGTCCTCAATTAAAGTTAAATAGATTTCTTTAAAAAAAATATTTTAAGAACCTGGAGAGATGACTCAGTGGAAAAGAGCACTGGCTGCTCTTGCAGAGGACCTGGGTTCAATTCCCAGCATCCACATGGTGGCTAACAACCATCCATGACTCCAGTTCCAGGAGATCCGACACCCTCTTTTGACCTCTGCAAGCATTTCACTACACAGGTGTCTTACATACATGGGGTAAAAAAAATGATTTTATTTTTATTTATGTGTATATCTGTTGCTTGCCATGTGTGTGCACGTGCCCTGGGAGGCCCAAAGAAGGTATTGGATGTTCTGGAGCTAGAATTACTGGTGGTTGTGAGCTGTCTGATATGGATACTGGGAACAGAACCCAGGTCCTCTAGAAGAGCAGCAAGTGCTCTTCACCACTGAGCCACCTCTCCAACCCCTAAATGGATTTCTTCCTAAATAACTTGTAATTCCTCTCTCCTCAGTGTTTTATTTTCATTGCACCTGTTACCTACTAACAAAACACTGGCTCTTGTGAACCTAATTTGTGTTGCCTGTCTTTTCTCAATAGATTGTAAATTCCACAAAGATAGGACCTTTGTCTGTTTCTTCACTGAGGTATCCCAAGTTTCTCAGAGTGTGCTGCTACATGATGGGTAGATAAAGTGCTGAGGAATTAACAGATGAATACTACTGGGAAATGAATAATAGAGCTCCTTTAAGTCTAGCCCATGAAGTCATCTCAAAGTGCTCCTGGACTTTTTGGTTTCTCCTCTATACTGCTTTGGGGGGTAATGAGAAATGGGTTCTCCACTTGACTGAATTTTGGAAATGGCCTGATGATCCTTACATACTACTGTACCATACTGTTCTTCTTAAATTTACATTTTAACCTCAAAATGCTTACTAAGCCAGTGACCCTCAAACTCAGGTCTGAGGAAATTCCCTGGAGAAATTTGAGAGGTTCGGCAAATATTTATTTTACATTTCACCTAAGTGCTTTAAAACTATTTTTATAACTATAACTTAAAAACACACACAGTTTAAGTTTGGCATTGCCAGATTTAAATGCATTGGGACTAACAATACATTGAATTAAATTATTGAACAACCTCAAAATAGTGTTTTCTGTTTATTTGGTTTGTATATTTTTATTTTTTTTCCAAAAAATTTTCTTTTCTTTATTTGATTATTTTTTATTTTATATGTTACAGGTATTTTGCCTGCATGTATGTAAGTGTACCATCTACATGCAGTCGTACAGAGGCCAGAGAGGATGTTGGGTCCCTTGAAATTGGAATTGCAAATGGTTGTTAGCTGCCATGTGGGTGTTGGGAGCCGAAACTGGGTCCTTTACAATAGCAGCTCGTGCTTTTAACCTCTGAACCATCTCTCCAGACTCTGTTTGAACATCTTAGAGGCCTCATTGATCAGGAAGTTTTGTAGCAATGTTTTTGAGATTCCAGCTTGTTCATACTCATAATTGAACAGTCACATTCTTTCTGGCACAGATATTCAGCATGCTGATTGTCTGCCATGCGTTTCAGAGCTCCTATGGGCTCCTGTGTGGGTTAGTGATGTATGTGCTGTTACATGATCATGTGTGCTCGCTCTACGTTTTGGGTACTCTCTGATTGTCTTTTTTTAGGAAAAAAGTAGTTGTCAGATTACACATTCAATTAATTATGTGTTATTAAAATTTGAAATAAAATCTGACAACTAAATTTTTGCACGCTGTTGGGTAAGTTTGAGGCAGATCATCAAATTATAAGATGAAATGCTAAAAAACGATTTCAGTTTCCAGTGTAGCTATGCCTTGATGTTCACATCTGTCATCTCTAGAATACAGATGCAGACATTTCTCATAGTGTCCCAATTGGAAAAACCAGTTTCCTTTGTGCCAGTTTGGATCCTGAGTTTCAGATAAGCAGTACTAGTACCAGAGAGCTGGAATTATGGTTGAAAATTCCTCTGTTTTTTGAAAGTAAGTTTTAGCTAGTGATTGATTTCTGTAGTTTTCTGTTTTAGGATTTTTGTAATTCAGGACAAATGAATACAAACATTAAGTCAAATGTGTCAGTTCAAAGTCCACCGAAGCCTGAAAGGTCCACTCCTTTCTATCATACAAGTCAGATGAATGCATTATGAAGAAACTGAAGTTGTATTTTGTGGAACATCTTATAGTCCTCTTTGTAGTTACACATTGTTGTAACGTGCTAGTCATTATATCTGAGCCCCTTGAAAGTGAAGATTGTGACCTTGTGTTGTGGGTTATACCTGGAAAGCACTTGAGAAACAGAATGAAGATTGAGGCCAGGCTGGATTTCATAGTGATAAAATCAGCCTGGACCCACAGAGTAGAGATTCTCAAAAAATAAAAAATAAAAAAGTTGCGATTGTGCCCCAGGTGTCTTTGCTTCCTCCAGTGCCTGGCACCACCTAACACATGGAGAACACTCAGCGTGTGTTTACTAAATAGCATTGTGGGAACTGCAGAGCAAGGCTTACTTGAAATGAACAGTACAACTCATCTTAAACACACAGTCAGAGGCCTTTTGCTGAGAGCGCACATTCTAGCATTAAATACACACCCACACACACCACACACGCACACACACACGCGCGTGTACACACACGTTCAAGCATGCACACATACCACGCACACACACGCACGCACACATGCACACGCTCACGCATATGCACACACGCACGCACACGCACGTATGCACACACACATGCATGCACACACACATGCACGCACGCACGATGCTTCTGTAATTCCCTCTTTCATCTCTAGTGACCAGTCACTGAAGATTTTCTAATGCTTTCTAGAAATGCCGTTTGGCTCTGATGTCTCCATGCCACACTGCTCGTTCCTACTCTGGCCCCAAGCTATGTCCTTCTTTTCCTCCTTGGTGTGGACTATTAAAACCCTTCCAGACCCAGTCCTCCCTCTGCTTCTCCACCTGACTATTGCACTGTCCCCGTATGAGTAAAACCTGTGTGCACTGGGCCAGCATTGTGTAAAGATAAGGTCTGCATCTCTCCTGCTCAGTGCAGAAGTCCTGAGTCACAGGTGGCTACTGAGCCTTAAATTGTGACTAATGCAAACTGGAATATGTGTTTAATCCACACTGTATTTCAAAATGTAGTATAAAAATTAAAACATCTCACTAATACTTTGTATATTGAGAACATGCTAAACATGATAATATTTAGATATATTGGGCTAAGTAAAATAAAAATGAAATTAATTCTAATCTAAAGTTAGACCTAATTCTTCCTGTTTCTTTTTACTTTTTAAATGGGATTATTGTTATTTTTTAAATTCTGCATGTGGTTCACCTTGTAGTTCTAAGCTATATCAGGACATGTGAAGTTGCTTCTCATCTGGCGCTAGTTACATTTTCAGCTTCATATCCTGTCTGAGTCCCGGACAATTCTCAGCCTCACCAATTCTGTATAACTTACAGGTTTTAGTGTTTTTCATATTCTGTTCCTTCTTTAAAAAGGTCTTCCCTTTCTTTGCTAGTTGTCAGAAATCCTGCTCATACTTTTAGGTCCTGGCCTTTTCAAAACCCCATGCTGATGAAGTTATATTTCACCTTCTCAAGTTCCCCACGTAGGGAACTCTTGCTACCCTCATCATTGTCCTTGTCTCACCAGTCTGCCATCGAGAGTCTTCTAAACTATGCTTCCCCAGGGGAAAGTCCACAGTTCATTCCTCTGGTGACTGCCAAGGCGACGCCTGGTATGTAGTAGGCATGTGATGGATCTTTATTAATTTGCAAGCTGGAAGTGCTGCCCGGTGGTGAAGCACATACTTTGTGTGTACAGCTCTCCTGATCCAGTCCCTAACACCAAACAAAAACGAACTACTGAATTTATTTCACCTGATTCCACATGCTACTATTGTTGCATGTGTCAAGCCTTGGCTCTAACCATTGGCCATGAGAAATAGTAGATGCTAGAGAGAGTAGGACAGTACTTCTCTGCCCTAATTCCAATTTCTGATTTTTGTGTTCAACAAAATAACCTCCTAGTTCTCACTGGATAACTTATACTGCTTTAATTTTTAAAAATAGTTTTTAGAATCATTTTTGTTTTGTGCGTATGGGTGTAATGCCTGCCTGTATGTGTGTGCACCTGTGTCGTGCAGTGCCTGTAGAGGTCAGAAGAGGGCGTCAGATCCCCTGGAACTGGAGTTACAGAGAGTTGTTAGCCACCATGTGGCTGCTGGGAATCGAACTGAGTCCTCTGCAAGCGCTGTCAGTGTTCTTAGCCCCTACTTTAATGTTTAATTTAACTATAAAATGCACGGACGCTGCACAGATGGGAAGTGCATGTCCTCTTCTACCTGCTCCATTTCCAGAGATTTCATAGAAGATTTTTGTTTCATGAAAGATTCTGTTTTTAAACAAGTTGAAAACACATTGTCCTAGACCTTTAAATTTTATTTATTTCCATTGCAAAGATTTTATTTTGTTTTTGATGAAGTGGTTGGTTTCTAGTATCATGCTCTTCAGTTGAGGAAGACTCCTCAATTCTAGCCTAGCTGGTGCCTAGACGCCTTTGGGAATCCTAGGCACATGGATGGGGGCACATGGACCTAGGAATCCATATCTATGAAAAGTATAAATACAGTGTGATCATCATTCTGTAGTACTTAAAGTAAGAGGTATCTATGAAAATATTGACATTTTGAGTTGATTTTTTTTCTTTTTGTTAGTTATGTTGTTTTATTGGCTTTTCTAGGAATAAAGTTAAGGCAGTCTTGTATTTGTGTGATGGTTTTGACACCCCAGACAACCTTTAGTTGGACCCATCATCTGTGGACAATTTCCTTTAGGAAATCAAAAGTTTCCCTTCCTGTCATTCTCTAAAACAGAATTTTAGTGTCTCTTTTTAGCTAATATACCATGTATTTAATATCATGAAAATGTGGCTCATCAAGAGTTATGGATTTAAGTTTACACCTTCTGAAACTCTTATTAGCTTGAATAAATAGAATTCCCTTGACAAATCCTCCCTAGCTTTGCTAGGTTG